>BTHU01000012.1:79100315-83900315 GCA_036184795.1 Tokudaia tokunoshimensis | reverse complement strand
ATGCTTATTATCAGTAAAAGTATGGCTTTGTCAGAGAGAGCTGGAAACTACTACACTTCTTTTAATAGTGTTTCCATTGAAGTAATCTACTACAGATGCAACATACTACTCTGAAAAATGCTTTTTGTGTCCAGCTGGAAAAAGGTAAAAGAATAATAATTACATGTGCATGTCACTTTTCAAGTTTCAGTAAGTTCCCAAGTGTCTAGTTAAAAAGAATTCTAAGGTCAGTCAAGACAATTCAACAAGTAAAAGTACTTAACATCAAACCTGACCCGATAGCATGAGTTTGGTCCATGAGTAGAAATAAAACTGACTCCTTTAAGCTGTCTTATGGCAGCTACAGTAACTTGTCACTCAGACTCCCAATAATTCACAATTAATTATCTAGTTAATTAACTAATTATCTAACAAGAAAATTTAGATCCATAATTCCAAAGAAACAAAACCTCACTGTTTTTAAGCGCAAAGAAAATAATTTTAAATTAAATGCAGATAAAGTTGGAATGTATAAATTCATATGCTATGAATTAGAACATTCATTGAAAAAGATGTTTCCCAAGAAATTATTCTTTTCAAGAATGTTTGAATAGGACATTTGCTGATTTTGTTTATCTTTGGATACCTGAGCTGTAAATGTTGTAGACATACATAGCCGAACACACCTGAGATGATAGTTTGCTGACAATGGAGAAAAGTTGGCATAATGGGAGACTTTCTAATAGACCTATCTTATTTTAACCAATTTTCATGCATGAGTATTAATACTGTATTAACAGTAGATTATTAATATTAAAAATATGTGTAGAGTTGGGTGGTGGTGGTAGCCTACTCCTTTAGACCCAGCATTCACGAGACAGAGGCAGATGGATCTCTGAGTTTGAGGCCAGCCTGCAGTACACAGTGAGGTCAATAATAAACAAACAAGAAGAAGAAGAAGAAGAAGAAGAAGAAGAAGAAGAAGAAGAAGAAGAAGAAGAAGAAGAAGAAGAAGAAGAAGAGCAAAAACTACAACAAATATATGATCTACAAATACACTCATTTCAAAATTGTGTTGATTAAATCATAAAGGAGAATATGATATATTTGACTTGATGGCTGAATGTGAATGCTTTAGATTTTGATTAATTGAGCTGGTTTAAGTCCAGCAGTCCAGCAAAGTCTCATTCTAGAGGCCCTATGTTTAACTAATTTACTTGAAAGGAAGAACCTGGTTGAATTTTCACTGGAGCAAAACTATAAGTTGGAGTTTTCTTAAATATGGGATGATAAGCCACTAAATGACAAAATATTCTTTTGGATAATCCTTTCATTGTTTAATATTTTGAAAAAGATAACACTTTACTCATCTAGGTTTCAGATAACCTTTTGGGTATATGATCATATTGGCTCCAAAGAGTTTTATTCATCACAGTTTGAGTCTTGGATCAAGTCTTATTATCTATTAGGTTACAGGAAATACAATTTTAAAAATACACAATTCTTGGGTTGCTCTATGTTAGCTAGAGTCCTTGAGTATACAACAAGTATAAATATTGGAGCATTGACCTCTGTTTGGGAATTTTGGTTCCAGAACTCAGAGATTTGTAACATTCTAATTGCCTCTTCTATTCAGAAACTGAGCAGCCAGTCTCCAAAAATCTTCTCTGCGATGTTTTGCCTGTATTACTTAAATTTGTTTAACTGCTCATTTCCTGAATAATTACTAATTGACTTACATCCATTAACAAGCAGGGAATAACCTTTTGTAAACCAAGTGTCAAACTAAAGCTGATCACATGATGCCGGGTCTATCCGCCATATGACAAGGTGGTTTATGAAATTCTCATACCGCCATATGACAAGGTGGTTTATGAAATTCTCATAAAGACCTAAAGAAAATACCAGCACAACTTAAAGAGATAGCCCCTTTGTTTTAATAAAGAGTTTACCATGTATTGGTATTTAAGATATATTCTCAATTGTAGAATTTGACATACAGTCCTGTTGAAATGATCAGCATGTTAATTATAATCTTGTAAGTAGTATGACTATATATATATTATGTGTGTGTGAGAGAGAGAGAGAATGAGAGAGAGAGAGAGAGAGAGAGAGAGAGAGACTCAATTGTCATAAATTGGAAGGAGGCTCAGAGAAAAAGTTTATATTTTGAATTTTAGTTAAAGGTTAGAGGAGGAAAGGAAGGTAATGAATAATCAAATACCATTATTTTTTCAGTTTAGAAAGCAGCTAATAAATTTTGTATTGATAGACACTTTCTCATAATGAGAAAATTAAATTTCTCATAAATGAGAAAATTAAAATATTAATAAAACTATTTCAGTAAATAACAAAAATTAAACTTCATTTGCTGTTTTTATATGTTTTTCTTTGCATTATATGCATGTTTATGAAGTCCATGTGCTGCTGCAGTGTACAGAAATCTGGATATACTGATCTAATCAACCTGAACACTTTGGAAGTTCTCTAAGTGGTACAAGTTTGGAGACTGTCCTCAATAGACTTCACAAATTACCAAGGATTCTGAAACAGTTGAGGCATTGCATTCTGTGATTTCTCTTTATTCTTTTATTTACAAATTCTAGCTGAAGCATACAGCACAGAAGCAGGTAACCAATCTTCTATGATAGTTTGAATAAAATGTCCCCCCATGACATCAGTCATTTGAATACTTGGTCCCTACTTGATGACATGCTTGTGAAGTCTATTAAGTGTGACTTTTTTGTTTTTGTTTTGTTTTGAATTTTTTTCTTTTCTTTACATTTTTATTTTCTATTCTGTCCTTTTTGGTTGTGAGTCTACCCTTTGATGGCTGAGCAGTGCCAACCTTCCAGATCTAACTTTACTTTTATTTTTTTATTTACATTTCAAATTTCAAATACTGTCCCCCTTCCAAGTTTCCCCTCCATGAGTTCCCTACTCCATGGCCCCTCTCCCCTGCTTCTGTAAGGGTGCTCCCCACTCTCCCACCCACTCAATCCCCCCTCGCAGTCCTAGCATTCCCCCACCTGAGGCATCTGAGCCTCCACAGGACCAAGGGCCTCCCCTCCTATTGATGCTTTAAGGACTCCTACCATTTGAAGTTTTCTCTCTGGGTGTTTTGCATTTGCATTGTTCATGTGAGACCTCAGCTTCTTTTCCCACTGCCATTTCTGAGTTTACCATCATCAACTCTAACCCTTTAGAACTGTAAGCCCAACAATCTCCTTCTTTGATAAATCCTTGTTGTGGTGTTTTAACACAGCAATAGGAAATCAGTTATACTATCAATATTTAAACATGATACTAAATGATAATGTTGAATTTCAATTTATTATAGTCAGTAATAATATGAGGTAATAAAAAGTAGAACTTCTTTCATATAATTGACCACTGTTTTTGAAGATAAAGAAACAATTATAGAATGAAAAGCCACAGCCAAACTTCTGGATTTTGTGTTACATGTATGAATACTTAAATATTACATTTTAGTAATATTTTACAAATTTAGAGTAGTGTAAGCATCCCTTCTTGATAGTTCACAAGAAATCTTATAACAGTTGAGATAATATAAATACAGGAAACCAAAGATACTCTCACAAATTACAAGAAATATATGATTTTTCAGAAAGTGTTGGGAATCATCAAATATATTTATATGTATAGGCATATTCCTTCTTAATTGAGGGCCTAATTTAGGGGTTAACACAATACAAAATTTAAATACACATGATATTTGCACACTATTTTAAGACAGAATCTTGGATAAAACTAACATGAAAGGAGCCTCATCTCTACTTTATGTGAACAAGATTTCTTTTTCACTAATAATAATGAAGGGCATGACAAAGTCAACTAGGAGAAGATGGAAATACTTCAGTGGGCTAGGGCATCTCAGCTATCTGAGCAGATTGCACAGAAGGTAAAAATTATTGTTTATCATTTTAACGGAGGAAGCCAAATTCAGGTTTGGCATGAGTATCTGGCAGTTAGTGCTTCATAGCACTTTTTATAATAAACACATCAACTGAGCCAACACTGACAAAAATATTTATACAACCCTTTATGTCTTTGCAGCTCCAGTATTTTCTGTATTTGTAAAATCCAAGGAAAATAGAAATTTCCCTTTTGCAAACACTGCACACAATTTCTTGCTCATCCCCTTTTTGCTTTTTCTCTCTTCTGATGTATTGTGGAGAAAACACTGCAAGAATCCACAGTTTTATACATTTACTTAATGTATAAATGTTATCTGCTTGTAAATTCATAATTTTTGTATAAAAAAATGTTTCAGTATAATCCCAATAATGTTTTTAAAATATAACCTTTGACAAATTGATAGATAAATAGCTATTGGTAGTTACTGATAAATGTCTAAATATTTATCACAATGTAAGACCTTCTTAAAGTTTTCAGTCTCTTTTCAGTCTTATATGCTTCTGAGCGTATGGCTTTTCTGCTAATACAAATCCAAGGCAATTATTCTAGCATAGAGGGATATCCCCAGCCCAGGAGTCTACCTAAAACTTATAATCAGCGTACAAATTTAGCATGATCTTTTCAATTCGTGCTTTTATACCAATATCATTACATAATTTATCAGACATATAAAGAATAAGTGTTTTTGCATCATTAGTAACATCTCAAGCATTTTGGTCACCAAAACAATAAGAAGTGTAGCAACTAAAATTCTATAAGTATAATTAGAGCTGTGAAATATTACTCATTTATTCAGCCTTGATATATACTATGCACACCTTTCAGATTCTTAAACTTTGTTGTTAATATCACATTATTTTAGACATTCTATGAAATACAGAATAAATAAGATAATATATGGTAAAATGTTCCAAAAATGTATGTTAGCTTGTGATTTATATTTAAAATGATAGAAGGCAAGATCTATTTTTTTTAAAGACTGTTCATTTAATTAATCTTGTTGAACAACTCTTGAGTTTTTCCCAAAGACTCACTTTATCATATTTTTGAGACAAGAGTCTCATGGAGCCCAGGCTGTCTTTTAACTTCCTATGTAGCTCAAATCTCCCCAAAAGTAATAATCACTCACATTGATCTTTACACATTACTTAGCTGAAACACCACTTGAATGAAAGCAATCTGAACTCATTGTAGAGGTTCAAAAGAACTAGTTGGTGTTAAATGGATTTAAGTCTCAGTCAAACATATTACTATATGATAAACATCTGAACCCTTGGCCTCTACAAACCTTCAAAATACTTGCTGTGTACCCATCTTCGTAGGACTCATTGATTCCAAATCATGTAACACATTCCAAAGGTGAAAAGATACT
This sequence comes from Tokudaia tokunoshimensis, assembly GCA_036184795.1. Lineage (NCBI taxonomy): Eukaryota > Metazoa > Chordata > Mammalia > Rodentia > Muridae > Tokudaia > Tokudaia tokunoshimensis. The sequence continues at coordinate 83,895,025 of BTHU01000012.1, read as the reverse complement.
TCGTCTAAAGAAGAGAGAGAACTCACAAAACACAGACACATCAGAAAACCTAATGCTCCCAAGTGCAGTTTCAGTACCACCAAATGATAAACCCAGCCCAACCTAAAAGAACTGTTCTTCTGGCCAACAGGAATTAAAATCTTAATTTATTCAAACTCATAATTACACAAATGAGCCAAAGCTCTCAGAGAAACAAATACAACGCCAATTATCTGTACTTTTCCATGTGATAGACTTGATTTCCATTAACCACATAATGTCAGTCAACAGATAACCATTTTAAACAATTTCCACTCATTTCCTAGAAATGGAAAAAAAACAAAAAAACAAACAAACAAACAAAAAACCAAGAGGTTCAGTCTTTTGTAAAACAGAACAAAACCAAAACATAATTATCCATTGAGAAAGCAAAACAAAAATGTCGAGATACCTAGAGTCATCAAAATTGAAGGTTCATTGTCCTCAGTTTATGTCACATTGAAATATTTCCAGCAAGGCAAGTCACTAGGTCCCATCAGGTATGCATGTCAAAGTGAATGAAGTATAAACTTTTAAAATGTTCAGAGGGCTCAAAGCATAAAAGTAAATGTAAATCATTGAAAACAGATACTATAATTACCATTTTAATTAATGAAGAAACAACAAATATTAAAACTTACTCGCAACACATTTAAAAAGTTAGGTTGTAGTAAATGACAATGTAAGTTCCCCTCCCTCCTCTCCTCCCAGGCCTTCCTTCTCATCTACCTTCCCTGATAGCTCCCCTTCCTTTCTTTACAGAAAAAAGGATGCCTCTCATGGATATCAACCTGCCTTTGCATATCAAGTTGTAGTAGGACTGGGCATATCTTCTATTGAAGATAGACAAGGCAGCCAGTTAGGGGAAAGAGATCCAAATGCAGGCAACAGAGTCAGAGATAGTCTCAGTTCCTGCTGTTAGAGGTGACACATGAGGACGAAGTTGTACATCTATTACATATGTATAGAGGGACTAGTTCCAGGCATGCTCCCTGGTTAGTGGTTCAGTCTCCATGAGCCTCTGTCTGCCCAGGTTAATTAATTCTGCAGTTTTTTTTTTTTCTGTGGTGTCCTCGATCTCTGGCTGTTTTAATCTTCCCCCCTCCCTTCCACAAGATTTCTTAGGCTCCATCTAATGTTTGGCTGTGTTTCTGTATGTGTTTTCATCAGATGCTAGGTGAAGCCACGCAGATGAGTTATGCTATCCTCCTGTCTGCAAGCATATCAGAATATTATTAATAGTGTCAGGGGTGAGCTCTCTCTCAAGGCATAGAACTCAAGCTCGGCCAGTCATTGGTTGTCTATTCCCTTACTTTCTGCTCCCTCTTTAACTCTGTATGTCTTATAGACAGGAAAAAGCTGTAGGACAAACATTATAAGGCTGTGTGGGTCTCCCCATCCCTCCTTTGGAAAATCTTGCCTGGTTATAGGTTTCATGTTCCATATCCTCTATTGGTAGGAGTCTTAGCTCTGGCCACCCTCATAGATTCCTGAGAGTTTCCATTGTTCAAGATTTCTAGCTTGTTACAGAGATAAGTTCCACTGATTCCAGTTCTCTCTCCTGGAACCCTCCCCATATTTCATCCCTCCTGTTCCCCTCCCTACCTTGTTTCCCACTCAGTTCTCTGCTTCAATCCACCTCAGATGTCTATTTTATTTCCCTTTCTCAGAGAGATTTAAGCATCCTCAATTGGGCCCTCCTTGCTAATTACCTTCTTTGGGTCTGTGGATTTTAGCAGGGTCGTTCTATACTTTATGGTGAATATCCACTTATAAGTGAGTACATACCATGTTTGTCCTTCTGGGTCTAGATTACCTCACTCAGGAAGACAGTTTCTAGTTCTATCCATCTGCCTGTAATTTCATGATGTCATTGTGTTTAATAGGTGAACAATATTTTATTGTGTAAATGTACCATGCTTTTTTCATTCATTTTTCAGTTGATGGTCATCTATATTGTTTTATATTTTGTGGATATTAAGAATAAAACTTCTATGAACATAGTTGAGCAAGTGTCCACGTGGTATGGTGGATAATCTTTTGAGTATATGCTCAAGATTGGTGTAGCTGGGTCTTCAGGTAGAACTATTCCCAATCTTCTGAGAAACCACCAAATTGATTTAAAAAGTGGTTGTCCAAGATTGTACAACAACCAGCAAAGGAGGAGTGTTCCCCTTGGTATGTATCTTTGCCAGCAAGAACTGTCACTTGGGTTTTGTTTCTTAGTCATTCTGATGGGTATACAATGAAATCTCAGAGTTTTGATTTGTATTTCCAGGATGACTAAGGATGCTGAACATTTCTTTAAGTGCTTCTCTGACATGAAAGATTTCTCTATTAAGAATTCTGTTATTTAGCTTTGTGTCCCATTTTTAATATTGAGTTATTTGGTAATTGCTTTCTACTTTCATGAGTTATTTATATATTTTGGATGTAAGTCATTCGTTAGGTTGGTGAAGATCTTTTCCCATTCTCTAGGCTGCTCTTTTGTCCTTTTGACAGTGTCCTTTACAGAAGCTTTTTAGTTTCACGAGACACTAAAATATCCTGGTTTAATGCTCACAAAGCAACTGAAAGACCTGTATGATAAGAAATTCAAGTCTTTGAAGAAAGAAATTGAAGAAGATATCAGAAGATGGAAAGATCTCCCACATTCATGGATCAGTAGGATTAACCTAACAAAACGATCTTCTTACCAAAAGAAATATACAGATTGAATTCAACACAATTCTTTACATATCTTGAAAGAACAATTTTCAACTTCCTATGGAAAAACAAACAAACAAAAAATAGGATAACTAACACAATTCTGTACAATAAAAAAATTTCTGGAGGTTTCATCATCCCTGATTTCAAGGTGTACAAGAGCAATAAAAACTGCATGATAGTGGAAGAAAAACAGAGAGGTTGATCAATGGAATTACATCAAAGACCCAGATGAAAGTCTATGGTTATGGACACTTGGTTTTATGACAATGAGGCCAAAACTATAGAATAGCACTAAGAAAGCATCTTCAACAAATGTTGCTGGTCTATCTGAATGTTTGTATGTAGAAAAATGCAAATAGATTGATATTTATCACCCTGCACAAAACTCAAGTCGAAGTTGATCAAAGACTTCAACGTAAAACCAGATACACTAATTCTGATGGACAAGAAAGTGGGGAATGGCCTTGAATGCACTGGCAGCAAAGTCAATATTCTGAACAGAAAACCAAGTTCTCAGGTACTATGCTCAAAAAAAACTCAGGAAAAGCACAAGAAAAAAAAATGTCCTGACAACTGTTCAGTGGAATTCCACAGAAGTAAACAGTTAACTGAAGCAGCATTTACTTGCTCATTAATGATAGTGGAACATCTAGTTTAGGGTCAGAGAAGAAACTTGGCCAAGCATTTAATGGACAGGTGACAAGAAAGCAAAGCTGACTCTGGATGACTAGTATTCCATGGAAATTTAAAGCACAATTGCCACAATTTCTTATCCTACAGTAGAGTATTATTAGGAATCTCATCCAGGAGCCCACTGAACTTTTTTTTTTCTTTTTTTTTTTGGTTTTTTTCAAGACAGGGTTTCTCTGTGTAGCCCTGGCTGTCCTGGAACTCACTCTGTAGACCAGTCTGGACTCGAACTCAGAAATCCACCTGCCTCTGCCTCCCAAGTGCTGGGATCAAAGGAGTGCGCCACCACCACCCGGCCCCACTGAACTTAAAAACGTCAAGTTAGTGTTGGAGTGGAGCTGTCACCCTATGTTCTAGTCTCTTTGGTGTGAGAAGATTGATGCCTTGTCCAGTCATCATCAAAGAGAGACTTCCTTTCACAGTAGATACAACCAGAGGCAGAAACCCACAGCCAGACACTATTCAGAGAGAGAGAGAGAGAGAGAGAGAGAGAGAGAGGCTGAATTGTAGGTCTCCATTGGGTATGTGTCCACCTCAGAGATTGGGAATAAAGCAGAAGATGAGGAGGGAAGACTGTAGGAGTCAGAGAGGATGGAGAACACCAGAAGAATGCAGCTCATTGAAACAACTAAGCAGGGTGCATCTGAACTCACAGAGACTGAAAGAGCAAGCACAGGGCCTAAAAGGGTCTGAACCAGGTCCTCTCAGTATGTGTAACAGCTATTATATCACCGATTTTGCAGGCCTCCTAATAGTGGGAACTGGTGTGTCTCTTACTCTTTTCTAGCTTTTGGGACTCTTTTCTTTCTATTTGATTGCCTTGTCTTGCCTCAATATAAGGGCTTTTGTTTTGTCTTATTATTACCTTGATTTGTCCTGTTTGAGTGTCTTCTTTCAGATACATTTTCTTTACTAAAAAGGAAACAGACATGGAGTGAATCTGGGGGAGAGGCTACGAGGAGTTGTGAGAAAAATAATCTCACACTTTATGTGATTATTATCACAATAATATGTTTAAATAAAAAGAAAAGAAAATGAAATCTCATCCTAGTCTCGTCCTAAATGGGGCCAATGTTAAAGTGATATCTGGCCTTGTGTGTTTCATTTACTTCTTTTGGAAAACTCTTGAATTAAAATAACCTTCAGGTGTTTGAGGAGCACATGTGGAAATTTTTTCTTGGTAGAGACACTTAGACCTTAATATCAGCTGGTAGAGATGGATGATCTGGCATTATAAGGTTTATTTTGTAAACAAATATATTCAATAGAGGGCTTGTCCTGGTTTACTTTCTATAGTTGTGATAAACACCAAGTCCAAAGGCAGTGTAAGGAGGAAAGTGTTTAATTTGGCTTGTGACTCTCAATATTACTCAATTATTGAATGAATTCAGGGCAGAAGGAGGGACAGGGACTGTGGAACCTTAATGAGATGTGTGGCCACGCCCCAGGTTCTAGCCTGACTCCGCCTAGGCAGTCACCTGCCTGCAGCCACACTGTCCCCGCCTCCTGGTCACCTGACCGCCCAACTCACTATAAATAACACCCCTCAGCGCGTGTTCTCTCTCTCTGCCTGTTCTCTCCAGGCCCTCTTCTTAGTCTATCTCTCTGTCTTCTCCCCTTTCCACGTGGTCATGGCTTTTCTTATCTATTTTCTCCTCTTTCTTTGTCTTTTTTATCTCTTTTCTCTATTTTCTTAGTAATAAAACATCAAAGCTATGGGCTGCCTCTTATTAAATTCGCCACACAGAGCTAGCTGGTACGAACCGTCTGAGACTCTGGGATTCAGCTACGCGGACGGTCTGAGCACAGGTACCTCGCAGAGAGATCCACGCCTTCTGTGTGGCATTTCTCTGCACCCCCAGTGCGCCACATGGGACCGGTCGGCGGTGTGATTTCCCCCCCACCCCCCACCCGCTCCCCGTTAGGCCGAGGCATGCGTGCATCTTGCCTGCTTCCCCCAAACCCCCCAGGAAACCGTGTCCACTTGCGTCCTCTGCATATGCACGCTACAATGGCCTGGACCCTACCACATCATTCATCAATCAAGAAGATGCCTCTCAGCCTTGCCTCAAGGACAATCTCCTTGTTCTTGTTTGCCCTGTTCCCAGAAGACTTGTTGGTATCAGTAGACAAAAACTAAGCCGCACTAACAATTTCAGCAGGCAAGGCACTGGCAGAAGATCCACTGATAAATTCAGGAGCCAAATGAACATCCTGGGCTAGCAAAAGTGGCGAGAATAGCAACTAGAAATGAAATTTTAAATCTTGGATTTAGTTAATAGTAATAATAAATAATACAAATTTGAGTATTAGTTTTTGATAAGGGGAAAATGCCAACACATTATCTTTATAAAACTAATCTTATATCTGCTTAGCAGTGACTATATGGATTAGATGCAATGATTGACTCCATTTACTGCCAAAAAAGAATCTGGGTCTAGCAATGCAAAGGTATTAAGTTGAACTATTTGACTCTCAGTTTAACATAATAAATCTCTTTATACAAGAACAAAGGCTAATCCAATCCTTGAACTACAGAATAATGGAAAATCTTGACCCTTTTATTACTTCAGAAGTAGTCTGAAAAGAGGGCATGAAGAGGGTACTATGCCCTAAGTTACTTTTTGTTGGCTGTGTATATAATAATTCTATATGTTATGTGCTTGATAAAATGCTATGAACAAAGATTTCTGGAAAAAACAAATTCATTTTAAAAGCAGCTCCATATATATATCATTTAACTGTGTATACTATTTACCCAAATATCTCTGTCCCACTGGTCTATTATTAATATTATATAATTACTGATCTTATAATCTTACAAGTATTAAAATTAATCACATAACTGAAACATAGTATGTATATATATGCATTTAGATGTATATATATGTGCATATATAAATGTATGTATATATGTGAGAAATATATCATAAATTACCACTCTGCTTTAACAAAATATCATATAAAGAGAAGAGTACTAATTATAATGATAAATATTTATGATTATGCTTATTATAAGAGCACATTCAATTTTCATATGTATATACAATTAATCCTGCTTTCTCTTTCACAAATCCTGTCTACAGAACTACAACTGGAAATAGAACTCTTACACATAAGCTCTAGCAGCTGACCATGCTAGGTGAATTAAATTTTAGGGCAGGAATTTAAATGACTGTGACTTTTTTTTTTAATTTCTCAAATGACTCTCTCCCTATCAGCCATCATATGGCAAATTCACAAATAGAAAAGAAAAAAGAAAAAATATGTAAAGTAAAAATCATGCTTATAAACCTTTTAACATTGTGCCATTTTGTATTAAAGTATACAACTGATTAACTCTGAAAACCAAACTGTATGTTGCTTATAAAATAATAAGAAACTTACTAATATGAACAATTTCTGATGGTCATTCACCATAATTCTGTGTCATCTGTACTGGGTAAATAGGGATCACTTCTGTGATTTGAAGAAATTGAGCATTACAGTTATCAATATCCTGAATCTTGCATTGTTCTTTTGGGGACACTTGCAATGCAAGCTTGCACTTCTGTTGCTTCTGTGAACACAAGGATCAAGTTTGAAAGTTATTTTTAGCTGTAAATAGCAAAGATTAACAGCACACGATGCATGTGGAGATCCATTACAGTCACTGTGCCTCACCTCTCCATCTCAGAGATATATCATGCCTCAATGTATTGATACCCTGAGCACAGAATCAGTGGCAGAATTACAGTGGACTCTGATCTAAAATATCTCTTGTTCACTAATAGTCTGTCATGTTCCTTTAAGTGTAATCTAATTTTCTTATTATGTTCTTCTCTCAAAGTGAAGTTTAACTTTGACTGTATAAGTGGGAAATCTTAGAATATCAGAAACCATTGCTGGATATGTTTAATACATGCACAATGATTTCACAAAATATCACTGTGCTTTAAGATAATATCATAAAAAGAGAACAGAATAATATCCATTGCAATGATACCTATTTATATTTGTTCAATTATTTATTATAAGATCACTTTTAGATATTAGAGCATTTCCAGCTATAGATTTGTTTTAATGATCCTCGTTAGTTAGAGCCATTGCATATTTGTTGGTAGCAAAAATTTCATCCTTATATATAGAAATAATACAAAACTGCAGTGAAAACCATGTCAATGTATTGCTTTACATTTGATGCAGCCAAAGGTCTAAATAGACTCAGCAGGGTTGCATCTCTATAGGAGGCTGCAAGGTCAAATTTGTCTCCCTGCCTTTTCTGTTTTCTAGAAGATGCTACCTGCATTCTGTGGGTCTTGAATCCTCCATCTACCATTAAACCAACAAAGCAACATTTAAAATGTCCCTCTCTTTTACCATATACTTACAAATAGCCTATGGTTATATAAAGCTCGCAGTGATAATAAGCATGTCACTTTAGGTCCTCGGCATATTTTTATTTGTAAATATTATTTTCCACAAAAGAATAATATCTTAAAATTTGAAGGATCAAAATATCCAGCCATTATTGGTAGTAAATTTTATGCATAAATTAAACTCCTGTGAATGATTCTCAATAATGTATGCTGGTAGTCAATTGTTCTTCAGATTTGTGTCAACATAGCACATTACCTTTTAAAAATATTTTAACTGATAGTGATGCCAATGTTGTGTATATTAATGGTCTGCCACACAGTAGTTAAATACTTAAATATACTAACAAAATGTTATGTTCAATATATCTTTACTGAAACATCTCATTTTTAAATATGCATTTCTTTAATTTTCTGAGATTACAATATAATTATAGCTTTTTCTTTCCTTTCTTCCTTCCCAACACTCCCATATATCCACCCTTGCTTTCTTTTATGTTCATGACCTCTTTTTTATTAACTGTTGTTGTATGCATACATGCATATGTATATACTTATATAATCTAAAATACATGAACACAATTAATTCAGTCTGAGTAAGCTACTTTTATGAATGTTTTCAGGGCTGGCAATCTTTGTGGAACAAAGCTTTTCTTAAATCTTTATGACACACATGGCACATTGTCTCTGTAATGACCCCATGTAGTCATACCTTCTAGCTCCTAGCTGTAATTTAGTACCCATTCTTCTCTCTCCCTCAACTTCTAAGAGATTATTTTCTTTAGACATTGTACTTATGTTTATTTTCTTTTCTTTCTTTCTTTTTTTTTTTTTTTTTTTTTTTTTTTTTTTTGGTTTTTCGAGACAGGGTTTCTCTGTGTAGCCCTGGCTGTCCTGGAACTCACTTTGTAGACCAGGCTGGTCTCGAACTCAGAAATCCTCCTACCTCTGCCTTCCAAGTGCTGGGATTAAAGGTATGCGCCACCACCGCCTGGCTATTACCTTTATTTTCATAGATTATATCACTCAAAATCATCTCCAATTCTATCATTAAGTAAATCATGGAGTTTCATTTTTTTTAATAACTCAGTATTAATTCTTCTTGTTCATATCCCACATATTTTTTGTTTGTTGGTTTTTTAATGATCATTAATTCATGAACAGATTTATGTTCTTTCTGTGTTTTGAATGTGCTAGTAAATTGAATTTTGGGCGTTATGTATATTAGCCAACTGATGTATCATTAAACTGTACTCCCCAGTCAAAAGCTTTATGTTTGATGCAATGTCATTGGTGTTTTTTAAAAATTCATTTATTGCATTTTTGGGGTCTTGTCCTCAAAAGTCAATCTCAATAATATGAAACAGTTTTGTTCTAGTATTTCCATGGTTTCATGTTGTATATGTAAGTCTTACTGCAGTTTGTGGTGATTGTCAAACTGATGTTAAAGTATCTCGTTTGAATTTTGAATTCAATTCTTTCAACATTTGTTGATAACTGAAACACACTGCTTCTCAATATATACTCTTATACTCTTATCATCTTGAAAATAAATTCTTTTAGAAATAAACATTTATTTAAGGTCTCTACTACATTATATTGTTTTGTATATACTCATATAATCTCTTTTGTTCACCCAGTATTATATAAGATTATGAGGTATCCAGTATAAGAATTAAGGTACAGAATTTGCAATTCATAAGTAATTTGAATTGACAATCTTTGTAGATATAAAATAAATGTGCCCTTGGCTCACAATATCAATTCAGTTGCTTATACATATGATGGAATTAAGAAATCAAATATGGTATGTTTTGAAGTGAGATAAATTTGATGTTCCTTGCTTTGTTCTTTTGTTTCAATTTAGCTTGATATATTTAAAATCTGCTCATTTGTTTGTTTGCTTGGATTCCTGGTTGATTGTGCTATTTTTTCTTATTGTTGTTTTTGTTCTTTTGTGTGTGCTTATCTATAACATTTTAGAATTTATTTTTATTTGTGAGATAAATGACATTGGTATTCTGGGCATTATAGGTTAGGATATAGGGGATTTCATATGCATGCTTTTGAGTGATACAAATAGACTAACAATATTGATCATTTAAAATCATTTCCAAGTTCTTTCATTAATTCTCTATAATTTTCACTATTTATAAATAATGTTGTAAAGATAATTTACATGTTTGTTTAAATTTTTCCTGTGTAATGTATTGTTCTTTAACAATACTTCAAATAGAATTAATTACTTTCTTTGGTTCTTTTGTTAATTTGTTAGTATCATGTCCTGATAATGCTGTTACTTTATGTGGTTTTGTCTTTTCTGAATTCATTTATTTTTGAATTTATTCGTTCATTCCAACAGAATTTTGAAACATCCTTATGTAATATAATTTCATCTATGGGGCAATTTAACTTATTTTCTAGTTTCAGTGACAATCATTTGTTTATCTTCTTTGCTTTAGCCAGGATTTCTTCTTTTTTTTCTTTTTTTAATTATTTACATTCCAAATGATTTCCCCTTTCTCAGTTTAGCCAGGATTTCTGGCTTTGTTGGATAAAGTGGAAAGATGCAATCAGTCTTTTCCTTAAGGTATTGGAGAGAAGGTTTGTAGCTTTTCCCCATCTATTATATGAATAGCTGTTGGCTAATAAATTTCATGTCATCATCCTTACTGCCTATCACTGGCAGGAAATTCTTGCTATATCAAGAGAAATAAAGCAGTGATAGGAATAATTATAAAATCTCTAAGAGAAAAGTGTAAGAGTTGAAAGAAAATAAAAATTATTTTAATGAATCAATATTTGGGGCACATACCTAAACATATTTTTAAATATAATACTTTCTTTTTCATCTATAAAATTATCTTTGATTTATTTTCTATTACTCTATGACAAATGATTTTACAAATTAACACAATATTACTCAATATTAATATATTGATGTGTTCATAGTATGCTTCAACATATATTTCCTCATTGTTTATAGAAATAGACATATGTGTAGGTGTATAGACAAAATCAGTTTTCATTAAAATATCTACTAAACAGCCATTAAGGGGTTTTCTATATATATATTACATAAATAAAGTTATTCCTTTAACTCATTTTTGGGTGAGTGATTCATTCTGTAAATTATGTATCTGTAGAGAGTGTATGCATAAATTATATTTTTGTTATTTGGAGATTAGACCCCAATTTAGAATTATTTATTTAAGAGCAACTGATGATTTAAAGAAACTAGTATTTCCAGAATGATTTCATTTCAAATAATTGGAACGGTCTGTAGTTAAATCACTAGTAGATATAAGAATTCACCCTGTAGATCACGGTGCTGTTATATTGGCATAATAATGTAGCTGTACCTTTTAGTTTCTATTTTTTTTATGTTATTTAATCTTTATTTTTAAACAGTCCAGATTTTATTACCATCCCAGTCCATCCTCTGACCATTACCCATCCCATACCTCCTCCCCACCCCCTGTCTCCATGAGGATGTTCCCACCATACCCCAACTCCTATCCCACCAGACCTCTAAACTGAGGTCTCTAGTCTCTTTAAGGTTAGGTACATCTTCTCTGACTGAATCCAAACGTGGCAGTCCTTGGTTGTATATGTGTTGGGGGCTTCATATCAGCTGATGTATGCTGACTGATTGGTGGTCCAGTGTCTGAGAGATCTCGGGGGTCCAAGTTAATTGACACTGCTGGTCCTAATACAGGGTCACCCTCCTCTTCAGCTTCTTCCAGCTTTTCCCTAATTCAACCACAGGGGTCAGCAGCTTCTGTCCATTGATTGGGTGCAAATATCTGTATCTGACTCTTTCAGCTGTTTGTTGGGTCTTCAGGAGTGCAGTCATGATAGGTCCCTTTTTGTGAGCGCTCCATAGCCTCAGTAATAGTGTCAAGTGTTTGGGCCTCCCCTTGACCCAGATCCAAATTTGGGTCTGTCGCTAGACCTCCTTTTTCTCAGGCTCCTCTCCATTTTCATCCATGCAGTTCTTTCAGAAAGGAACAATTATGGGCCACAGTTTTGACTGTGGGATGGCAACTCCATCCCTCACTTGATACCCTGTCTTCCTGCTGGAGGTGGGCTCTGTGAGTTCCCTCTCCCACTCTAGGGCATTTCATCTAAGGTCCCTCCTTTTGAGTCCTGAGAGTCTCTCACCTCCCAGGTCTCTGGTACATTCTGGAGGGTCCCACCTCTGAGGTTTCCATTCTTTGCACTGGCCCTCAGGGATTTAGTCCTTTTACCTCACCCAATACCAGATCATGTTCCCCCATCCCCACCCCATCCCTCACAGGTCCCTCCAATGATTTCTCACTCACACTTGTTTGTGTTCACACATCCATGTATTTTGAATAACTATGTAAATCATTCATAACAAAAACAATCAAATACATTCAATGATGTTCTAGTTTTGACCACTTCTTAGTTGCGGTGCTAAAATTATTTTTAATTTTAAGAAATTCTATTACTTTATAACATTTATATTTTGAAAAGTAAATGTGTTGAAATAGATTCTAATCATGCTTGATAAAGTACTGTGTGTGTGTTTGTCTGTATGTCTGGGTGCATAGGTGCTGAGATTTAAACTCAGAACTTTGCAATATGTTCATAAACTAGTTCTATAATGCTCCACACATACAACACATAATTTTAATATACCCGTGATAGGAACTATTGTTATTCACATAGTAGAGATTGGAATTTGATGCACAGAGAGATTTAACATGATATCTCTGTGCTTGAAACTTTACTCTTTACTACCTGGGTATAAAAACCATACAATTCAGAGGAAAATTTAGAACAGTGTTTGTTAGATATTGACAAGAAATGGGAATAAAGATTTTCTGTTTAATAGTTATACAATTTTAATTTAATCCTGAATAAAGGGATGTTCTAAAAAAAATGCTGTGTTGCATTGTGTAGTTGGACACCTTTTTCTGCACTTAAAAATTCCTAAGGTGTTTGTAGATCTTATTGAATTTCCTACAGGAAAAAAAAAAAAACCCCCCCAAAAAAAAACACTGAAACAAGAAAGAAGGCTAGAGAAGAGTCGGTATTTGTATTTTCTTGTTGCCATTTGAGTCTAAAGAGTTAATGATATTTTCGTATACCTTCAGAATGTGGAGTATGTGAGAAAGGAACTCAAAATATTAAGTCCTATTAGCCTAGCCTAATTCCCTCTTATTCTGTGATTATACCTGTTTAGTATTTCACTGACAGTCTGCTGTGTATGCAGCAAAAGTTCAATGTTTACTGAATGCAGATTTATGATTGAAGGTAAGAGATGCTGAGCTCCTTAGGATTATTCTTTAGATTTGTGTGCCCTCAGTCTTAATGAGAGAGTGCTATTCACCATTTACTGGAAACATTATATTTCATAGAAACAGCGTCCTTGAGGCTCAGTAAATGGAAAAACAGGAACAATAACAAGCAGACAGAAAGCAGAGAAATTCATTTAGAAAGTTTCATGTATAAAGACGCCTGACTGTTTGCCTAAATATCTTATTTTCTGGCCACTCACTGTATTTTCTATTTCAGCTCAAAACTTGCCAACTGTGTATTTGTAGTACATAAAAACAGCAGTTTACTTGAATTACAAACTAGCTTTTTAAAGAATACTTCTAATTGTGTTACAGCACTTAACTGTACAAGCTACTATAAAGGTTGGCTGTTCACCACAGGAAGTAAAGGGAGTGGGTGATCTGAAAAATGAAAATTTATTTATTTATTCTGTGCACTTCTGGTGTCTAGAAATTTCAGACCATGTCTTGGCAGGGTTAGTTTTCTTCTTTTAGCACAAAACCTCAGCTTCCATCTAAGAAAAATTAAGAGTGAATTCTGGAGCCATATTTGAGGACTCATGGCCCAAGAACAATCATTCAGGGTCCTCCAAACAATCTGTTCCAGCATGGCAGCAATTTCATGAAGTCTTAGACTTTTAAAAACAAAGAAATTCATAAATTAAAAGAAGTATAAAATACATTGGTGGATACATTAGAAAGTTAGTTGCAGCAAGATTGGGGGAGTTTTCTTACTAGCCTCAGATGGTATCTGGTGACATTTTTAGCTTTGGGGGTCAGTGGTGGATTAATAGAGTCTAAAAGTTTTTAATTGATTAGTCATGGGGTGTTAGTTCAGACACAGAGGTAGGTAAAGAATATTCAGGAGGTTGAACCTAGTTTAAGATAACATATGTAAAAAGCAATAGACCTGTAACACTCCTACTGCACTTCTAATCAGTCAACCAATCTTTGCAGGGGCAATTTCTTCCAAGAATTATCAATATTTCTCTGGCCAGTCTTATCTTCTCCATAGTCTCCATGTATATGCCTTCATATCTATATGTATTCTATTTGTATTCCATATTCTAATCATTTCTGTTTGTTTGTTTTTTTCTTGCAAGAACATCATTCACACTGGAATAAAGCCCACACATGTTCTTCCACTTTATTTTAATCTATGTAATTAATCTTAATCTCTTTAAAGACTATCTGCAAATATAACCAAATTGTGAGAAATTAAAGGTGAAGCTTCAGTGTGTGAATCTGGGAACTGGCAGACATCATTCAGGAAGAACTGCAGGCTACAACTGAGCATCCTGGAGACATCCCCTCTCTTTCTCAGCTATGATGAGTATTGGCCAGAAAGGCATGGCTTGGGCTTCATGACAGAATTACTTCTTGCAACTGATGTGCCTTCTCATGTTTGTCACTCTCATATTCCTCATTTATCTGACTTGATTTAACATAAGGGGAACTCACTGCCTTTAACCTGGTGTTATTACTCCCTGAATACTCTGTGCCCACTCTGTTGAGCAAGTTTCCTGAAGATCAACATGCAGATGAATGTTCCTGAGATAATGCTGTCTAGAAAAATTCATGATGTTGTGAAATTCCTGATTTGATTTAAATAGTGTTAGGAAGTTAGCTTGATTTATATAACTTTGGGAAGTTAGGGCAGTGGATAGAAGTTTAAAGTGAGAATCAGGAATCGACTGTGCCCCTTCCTCACAGACTGGCAAGAGCTGCATGAGTGAGAGGAAGGGGCACAGGGAGTGCTTGTTGGTTACAAGCACAGAATTGGAGCAGCAGGAAAAACAAACAGGCTTGGGGCAAGTTAAGGATCAAAAAAGGAGTTCATTCTAGGTTGGGCCTGTGTTCCTTGATCTTGTGATCTTGGAATGTGGTGAGAGGTTTTCGGTGTGCATCATGAAATAGAAAAGTTATGAATAAAGAATAAAAAGTTCCTTTATAAGAACAGAGAACAGATGATTAGACAGTCTAGCTGATCAAGATTTCAAAACTTAAGACAGATGACCTGTTCTTTAGTAAGTACAGATGGTCCTCAGCCAAGCATAGGGAAAAACTTGCTATTACAGGCTTGGCTTGCTTAAATCTTTTTAATCTATGAGAATATAATCATTGCTTTGGGGTTATAATGAGCTTGTGGAGAGAAAGGTAGATGATAAATGTTTAGTTAGGTATGTTTCTTTTTCTAAAAAAAAAAAAAAGTTATTTACATGTCAAATGTTATCCCCCTTCCCCATTTCCCCCTCTGCAAATTCCCTATCCAATGCCCCATCTCCCTTGCTTCTATGAGGGTGCTCCCCCACTCACCCTCCCATGCACCCACTCCAGACTCCCCTACACTGGGTCATCAAGCCTTCACAGGGCCAAGAGGCTCCCCTCCCAGTGATGGCCAGATAAAGCAATCCTCTGCTATATATGCAGCTGGAGCCATGGGTCCCTCTTTGGTTAGTGGTTTAGTCCCTGGGAGCTCGGGCGGGGGGGCTGTGTCTGGTTGGTTGATATTGTTGTTCTTCCTATTGTGTTACAAACCCCTTCAGCTCCTTCAGTTGTTCCCCTAACTCCTCCATTGTGTCCCATGCTCAATTCGATGGCTGGCTGTGTTTGCTGAAGGTATAAGTTTCAAAAGAAGAATACATAATCAATTATCCTTTTGAAATGTTCTTTTGTGCAGTGATTTTAATCTGCTCTTGAAGAAAATGTTTGTGTGGTGATTATTTATAGAAAATGTGTAACTGTGCCTATGAGGTAATTTTCTTCTTACATCAAAAAGTTTGTCTCAGGGTTAGGAGAAAAATTAAAGTTGTTGAAGCCCGCATTTCTTCGTCCACTCAGCGTGTGTGTATGTGTGTGTGTGTGTGTGTGTGTGTGTGTGTGTGTGTGTGATTTCCTCTTTCTTTTCTATCACTTTGTTGCTATCTGAACTGACCCCTGCCATTCCTCCTAGTGCTGCCCCTGTCTGCTATTAGCAGTGATTTTAGCAATCACCAACTCCACACCTTGCTGCCTGCCTCAGTTTACCCTGTGGTGTCAAAGCTGACCTTTTCACAGGGAACCATGTTGTAAAATCCATTGCAGTCCTAGCTTCAATATGAAAGTGAAATCCTAGCAAACAAGGGAGTTTCTTCTGAGCCGCATGACCCTTCCTTAAGTCAGGATATGGGATATGAATGGACTCATTCCTTCAGAGCAATGACAGCACAGACAAAAGCACAGATCAGAAGCTAAGAAAAGTCACAGGATAAAAACATGTTCAAAAGGCTACCCAAATAATAAGCCCTTATAGATCTTTCTAGATATAATTGAAGTTGCCTTGCAATTCTAATCAGAATGATTCATTAAATTTGGCATTAGTTATCCCCCAGAAACTAAATAAAAGTTCAAAAGATACCTCAAGAATATTATTGTAAGAGGATGAGTAATTTATTACAACAAATACCTACTTTTCAGTAAATATTCTGTTTTGGGGCATTGTTAAAAACAGTAATGACTGAATTAGGTTATAGTGTTTTACAAAATTCAAAACACATTTATAGAATTTATAGGTCTAGGAAATAAAAAAATGTATTTGAAAAAAAGAGAAATTACACACATGACGTGAATACAAATTTTCTGTTGTGGATTACATCTCCTGGTTTCATACTAATATCTCTGTATTCAAATCATATATACACGGGGATATCTTATTTGGTACAGTTGATTCATCCCACATCCATATTAACCCTATTACATTTCTGTTGTGGAAGTTTTTGTGTGTCAACTTGACACAAGCTAGAGTCCACAGAGAGAAAAGAGCCTCAGTTGAGAAAATGCCTCCATGAGATTCAGCTTTAAGGCATTTTCTCAATTAGTGATCACGGGAGGGTGGGGGAGGGGTGTGGTGGGGTGTTGGGGGGGAGGGCAGCCCATAGTCCATTCCTGATGATACCACAGCCCTGAGCAAGCCAGGTGGAACAAACCAGTAATCAACATCCTTCCATGGTGTCTGTGTCAGCTTCTGCCCCCAAAATTCTGTCTGGTTTGAGTTCCAGTTCTTATTCCCTTCACTAATGATCAGGAATGTGGAAGTATACACTAAATAAACACTTTTCTCCCCAACTTGATTTTGGTCATGGTGTTTCATCACAACTAAAACAATTCCATTTGTATTTGACTCTAAAAGAAATATAAATGTGTTGTTTGGTAAACGTTAATCACCTCAGTATAAAATAATGTACAGGATTTATGAACTGTCAGGTAATATTCCTAAAGGACTTCTATTGGGTTAGCATGCCATGCATACAATCACATGGCACATAGTTCATAAGAACAATATAGGGTATATAATGGAACTCTTGCTTCTAATTGAAATATTTGGAAAGGATTTCTATGCATTGGTTTTGAGTTACTAAATTAGTAGATTTTACTGCTGAACAAGTAACACACACACACACACAAAACAAACAAACAAACAAACAAAACACAAAGAAGATAGCAATTAGTGCCTGCATGAGGATCTCTTGGATTTGCCATAGGTTCATGGATGAAAAGCAACCATGCTCAGAAATTTAGTTTTAATCTTATAAAGTGTAACTTTCCTCATTTATCAAAATGATACAAAATAGTTTTGCAGAGGCCAGAGATGTCCACTTCAGATGATTTACTGCTGACTGTAGTATGCAGAACAGGCTTGAAGAAGGCAATCGAGTGGAACAGCATAGGTAATTATATGAAAGGAACAGCTGAAATGAAGTGAAGAAAACTCTTGACATGATAAAATTAAAATTAAATTTTGAACAATGATGTCAACTGGCAATGAAGATAAAAGAGATTTGGAGGGCTGGCTCATGGAATAGATACTGATGTCTTTCATAGAAGGGCCAAGTGCTAAATATTTGGTAAGAAATATTTTGAATCAGTTTGAAATGGTTGGTGTTGCTGTTGCTACCATAAACTAAAATAATTCCTTATCACAATTTTAATAGTGCAGTTTTGCTTTATGAATGCTGCAGGTTAATAAATCAACACTAGCAAAACAATATGAAACTTTGGAAATGAACTGTTGAATGTAGATTACAAATTTGTCTTCTTATAGCCTATTAAGTATTAAATATAGGAGTGAATTTTAATTATATCCTGTTAAGTACTAAGTATAGGAGTGAAGTATAGGGCAAAGGAACAAGGTAAGATGATAAGTTTTGTTGGAATTCTGAATCTTTGAGAAATTCTGAACATCAATGTTGAGAAATTTCCATTTATAAATTACTACATTGAGATTATTTAAGGAAAAAATTGTTTAAAAATATTCTCCAAGATATACAGCACACAGTAGCAGCTTACCTTCTATTAAAACTATTATATGTACATATATATTTATTTGAATATATATATTTAATAGTCAAGATAAGCAACATATATAAAAATTTTGGTCATAAACTGTAGTGGTATTTGAATAACAAGTAATGGATCTTACTTTATTTTACTAGGACAACATTAAGTTTATTTTACAATTTGGGTACACTTGCTTTTACAATTTGAAGTACATTTCAGAGTTTTTAAAAAGTCTTTTTTCTCTTCCTTATCAAATACATATTTGTTGAAAATCAGACCTCCCTCTGTCACAGTCATTACAAAAGTACCATTATAGATGCAAAGAGAGTTTAAGAACTGAACTTTCTCTTGCAATATTGTAATGTTTATTTAAACATATTGGAGCAATTTAGAACACATAAAAAGAGGACCCTTTGGTGTTTTGATTGTTCTTTCTGCAATCAATTTGCCATCAAAGTTAAGAGTTTTGAATTTTTGTGACGCATTAAAATCTTGGCGACAATAACAAGGACACAAAAGGATTTTCAAAATCAAATTGCAATAATCGAAAATTAGTGAATGAAGACTGGGAATCTGGCTCAGTGTGAAACTGTTGGCCTGGCAACATAAATGCTGTTTTACCTCATGGTAGTAAGAAAACATAAGTTTCTAAATCAAATATATGTATTGTTTCTGGAAAGAAGTTCTTTAGTGTATTTGTCTCTGTGTATGTCTTTGAGTTTTTTCAAGGCGTCCCTGTTCTGTCTTCCTGTTGTTCTACATGAAGCCCAATATACATTTTCAAATGCTGTTTGTAGTCTTTTGTTTAAGGTGGGTGGAGTACCAAACATTTTGTACTAAAGAATAAAAAGCCATTACTATCTGGCGAATATTTTTAAGTCATGTACGTTTTTTCAATTGCCAAATTAATCAGCTATACTCAGCTATTTATTTCATGCCAAAGTCTAAAGGTGTAACCAACTAAGTATCTAAATTACCTGTGACAATTCATATTATGGGAATTTTATAAAAACCAGTGTCTGAGAATATTACTTTCCAAAATTACAGCTAATCCCGAGGACATTTACAAAGTGTACCAAAATAAATGTTTATTTCTAAACCATCGTGCTTTTGGTTAAACAAAGAAAAAAATTCTATTGTGCTTGAAAAAATAAGTTTATTATGCAAAAATCAGTTTGTGTGTGATCCTGATCTTAATATTGTGAGTATTAATGTCATATTGGAAAACTGGTTTCTATTTTGGTGATTTGTTACCCAACTTAAGCGAAGCAATTAGCTAAAACTAATTACTTTCCAATTTCATTTCAATTATGTAGCTAAAGTATTTCTAATTATTCAATGATAATCATTTGTTATTTTTCCTTAAAATTTTTATATCAATTGTTATAAAATGTTAAATATATTTAGTAGACATGAAGTGCCACAAATGTATTATGCTATGTCCTTGCTTGAATTTCTTAAACTTTAGTATAATGTATCTTTGAAAAGGTTTTACTCTACAAGGTTTTACAAAATGAAAAAAATTTGTTACATAGTATATATACTAAGTGCTGCATTATTTGTGAAAATAAAATTATTGTGTATTTTATATTATTCTTACAGAGTTATAATACAAGGGTAGAATAAACCTTGACATTGGTAAATGCCACTCTTTATTATGCCTATCTGTAGTTCCACTTATCATAACACATTTATTCATCTTAGATAGGTTGTTTCACTTTGGGGTGAAAGTAAAAGTTTTTCAAATTGAGTTAAAAAGTACTTTTCTGGGCACTTGCTTCTTAGAAATTTTTCATAAAAGCCTTATTAGTGGAGTTTCCTAAAGCAGACTTCTTATTACCTCATAATATTGGATTCTAGACAATCTCTATGGAATATTTTAGTAAGGTATTAAGGCTTTGACAATGAACTAGATAGAGGATTCAGCCTCTAGAAATTTAAAATCATACAAGTAATGAACTATTGTTTGTATGGACAGATAGCACCACACACGTTTTGGTTTCTTCATCAGTTACATCTTCTGTTCAAATATTTTAAAGTCTATATATTGCCACTTTAATAATCATATGAATGTCGATTTATTTTACTGTCTTTACACTCTTTTTCTGTTGTCTTAACCCACCCTCTACCACACAGTCCTTTCTTTTGACTGCCAAGTGATGATTCTCATTGGTGACAATTAATTCAGTTACCTCCCATTTCATTTCCTTGTAGATTGTATCTGTGTAGTTACTGCAATTTTCTCATCATTTTAACCAAGATCTGGTGGTTTTCCTATTCATTTTATCTCTTAAATTGTCCCATTTAAAAATATATTAAGTACCTTTATCAATACAGTAAAATTGCATAAAGACATGATTATATACTCTAAATTATTTATTTGTAAAGCACTATTTCTTAGAAAGGAAGTACATTTATTTAGTACACTTCTGGGACAATAGTGAGCACAGCAGAATACCAACAGTAGTATTCTCATTTTAATCACTGTAATTACATTTGTGTCCCACATTAAGAGGTAGGTTCATGGAAGCTAAATTCTCCATATTTATGATTCTATTTAAGATATGCCTAATATAAATCAGATGATTATTTAATTGCTCTAGCTAGAACTTCAAGTACTATATTGAATAAATATGGAGAGAGGGGAGTCTTGTCTAGTACCTGATTTTAGTGGGATTGCTTCAAGTTTCTCTCCATTTAGATTGATGTTGGCTATTGGTTTGCTGTATATTGCTTTTAATAAGTTTAGGTATGGGCCTTGAATTCCTGTTCTTTCCAAGACCTTTAACATGAAAGGATGCTGAATTTTGTCAAATGCTTTTTCAGCATCTAATGAAATGACCAGGTGTTTTTTTTCCTTGAGTTTGTTTATATAGTGGATTACATTGATGGATTTCCTTATATTGAAACATCCCTGCATCCCTGGGATGAAGCCTACTTGATCGTGGTGAATGATCATTTTGATGTGTTCTTGGATTTGGTTGGCAAGAATTTTATTTAGTATTTTTGCATCAATATTCATAACGGAAATTGATCTGAAGCTCTCTTTCTTTGTTGGATCTTTGTGTGGTTTTGGTATCAGTGAAATTGTGGCTTCATAGAACGAGTTGGGTAGGGTTCTTTCTTTTTCTATTTTGTGGAATAGTTTGAAGAGTATTGGTGTTAGGTCTTCTTTGAAGGTCTGATAGAATTCTGCACTAAAACCATCTGGTCCTGTGCTTTTTTTGGTGGGAAGACTGTCAAGGACCACTTCTATTTCTTTAGGGGTTATGGGACTGTTTAGATGGTCTATCCTCCTGATTTAACTTTGGTATTTGGTATCTGTCTAGGAAATTGTTCATTTCATGCAGATTTTCAAGTTGCATTGACTATAACCTTTTGTAGTAGGATCTGATGATTTTTTGAATTTCCTCAGTAAAAATTGGAAAGGAAGAAGTCAAATTATCACTATTTGCAGATGATATGGTAGTATACTTAAGCAGCCGAAAAAACTCCACCAGAGAACTTCTACAGCTGATAAACAACTTCAGCACTGTGGCCAGATATTAAATTAACTCAAGCAAATCAGTAGCCTTCCTATACTCAAAGGATAAACAGGCTAAGACAGAAATTAGGGTATAGGATACCCATCACAATAGTCACAAACAATATAAAGTATCTTGGTGTGACTCTAACCAAAGAAGTGAAAGATCTGTCCAACAAGAACTTCAAGTCTCTGAAGAAAGAAATCGAAGAAGACTTCAGAAGATGGAAAACTCTTCCATGTTCGTGGATTGGCAGGATTAATATAGTAAAAATGGACATCTTGCCCAAAACAATACACAGATTCAATGCAATCCCTGTCAAAATTCCAACTCAATTCTTCATAGAGTTAGAAAGAGCAATTCTCAAATTCATCTGGAATAACAAAAAACCAAGGATAGCTAAAGCTATCCTCAACAATAAAAGAACTTTTGGGGGAAATCAGTATCCCAGACCTCAAGCAATACTACAGAGCAATAGTGTTAAAAACTGCATGGTATTGGTACAGTGACAGGCAGGTAGATCAATGGAATAGAATTGAAGACCCAGAAATGAACCCACACACCTATGGTCACTTGATCTTTGACAGACACTATTCTGGATGCCAACAAGTGCTTGCTGACTGGAGCCTGATATATCTGTCAACTGGGAGTCTTTGCCAGTGAATGACAAATACAGAGGGTGATACTCTCAGCCAGCCATTGAACTGAGCACAGGGTCCCCAATGGAGGAGCTAGAGAAAGGACCAAAGGAGCTGAAGGGGTTTGCAGTGCCATAGGAGGAACAACAATATGAGCCACACAGTACTTCCAGAGCTCCCAGGGACAAAACCATCAAACAGAGTACACAGAGAATTACCTATGGCTCCCGAAGCATAGGCAGCAGAGGATGACCTTGTTGGACATCAAAGGGAGGAGAGGCCCTTGGTCCTGGAAAGACTTGATGTAGCAGTGTAGGGGAATACCAGGACAGGGAAGCAGAAGGGGGTTGATTGGGGAACAGGGGGAGGGCTTATGGGACTTCAGGGAGGGGGGAACCAGGAAAGAGGAAATCAATTGTAATGTAAATAAAGAATATATCTAAGGGGGAAAAAAGGCCAGAATAAAAGTCTTGAGCTTAAAAAAATATCAGATGATTATAGTAATTAAGGATATTAGCTCCATTTTTTCATTTCACTATTTATGGTTATTTTAAAAAATACATTCCATGCATTGTTTAAAATTAAAAATAGGTATAAAAAGCTCAGAAGTAAGTCTTATATACTTCTCAATGCATAGCAAATGCAATACAATTCTTATTACCACTTGTTCTTCCTTGTTCATGGAATAATTCCAGTTAAAATTATTAGTGAAAACCTGAAACTTCAGTATTAGCCAGGAGAAAGTATAGAGAAAAATTCAAGGAAATAGAATTGTACAGATGTCTTCAACTGTGGTAATGAACTGAGGAAAGTACCAGTGTGCTAATGCAGGAATATGCTAATCCTCTGAATGTGGCTGGCTAGCTTTTTTTATTGTGGCTTATCAGCACAATGGCTTCAGGACAACCACCCTGATGAGACTGCTATTTGACTGGATACTCTGAATTGCAAATTGGATTCCACATAAAATTCTTTCTCCTATTTGAGGTTCAGATCAATGTGGATTGATAATGCTGTTTCTCCTTCACTGTTCTGTTAACCTTCTGCACAGTGTGGCTACTGGGACACTTTCATAATACACATTTCTTAAGAGACAACACACATTTTCAAATATAATATTTTTGTGAAATAAACCTATACTAGAATCAGTTAATAATTTACAGTGCATGAAAATAATTAACTATGAAGAACAAAAAAGTAATCTTGATATTAAGTGTATCATGTGCTGTGAAATGAAAGGAATCAATCACTCTTGGGGAAATAAAAAAATGAATTCCCTCTATGTCATAATCTGTGTTTTGAAATTTCTATTGGAATGTGGAAAACTAAAAATAATAATTACATTGTCAAGGAAGAAAATTTTTATAATGTGGCAAACAGAGATTCTTCTTTTCATTGGTAAATTGCTGTATTTTTAACTTTGTTAGAAGTGGAAGCAGATCCCCAGGCAAATAAGATGAGTTACTTCTTTCCCTCTGATATAACTCAGTAAAGACTTTGTTGCTTTATTAAGTAGATTGTACAAAACGTCAACATCACAGGTTTTCAAATTCAGTAACAATAATTAGAGAAAGATGTAGTCTACAGGTCATTTGTCTTGTCAGTGATATGAAATTATTTGCCTGTGTGGCACATAAACCCAGTGAAGGAATGGGAGACCAGAACTTCAGCTACTCAAAGGCTGTCTTGACAGAAGTAATACACAAGCTAGGGCATAGGACAGGAATTACTTTAACTACTTTGGTGTGTGTGCATGGGGGCATGGGGAGCTTGAGATTTCTATCTTTCAACATTTTTCTATTAAATAATATTATTTATTCAAAATGGTATTTTTAAACCTGATAACTACAAAATACAATTTTTTGTTAGAGTTCAAATTTTTAATTGTTCTCTAAAATAACAGATTCCAAAAGCAATGTCAACAACATTAAGAAAACCTGTTATTAAAAAGTAATTTATGTGTAAAGAACCCAATTGACTTCTGCTTACATATAAATGAGTAAGTAACTAGTTTAAGTTTAGCAAAATTGCATACAAGTCTTCATTTTATCAATGCATGCTCAAAATATTGAGGAAAGTTTTCAGCTAGATAAGTTTTGAGAACTAAATAAGACTTCCATTCTTTAATCTTAATTCAGCCATGGGATTATATACATGTATACAAATTTCTCATCTTGGTTTCATGAGTTTTATGAAGTATGAACATATATATGTATCTATTGATTTATAACTATTAAATTCTTAAATGATTTCCATTATTTTTGTGGCTTGTGTGCTTCCAAGATTGCTTTTAGTTTATAAAAAACTTGTTTAAAACTAAATAACTACTGTTATATAGTTATTACATTACAGTAGTTTCAAGAAAATTTGATAAAACAAAGTTTTAAAATATTTGGTTTTTATTTTGAAAATGGACTAGAGAGAGATTATATTACTTTATTCTTCAATGATCTATCTATCATCTATCTCTCTATATCTACCTATCTATCTATCTATCTATCTATCTATCTATCTATCTATCTATCTATCTCTTTGTCTCTATATTAGTATGACAAACATCAATTATTTTCATTTATAAAATTATGATTTAGT
This sequence comes from Tokudaia tokunoshimensis, assembly GCA_036184795.1. NCBI lineage: Eukaryota > Metazoa > Chordata > Mammalia > Rodentia > Muridae > Tokudaia > Tokudaia tokunoshimensis. The sequence continues at coordinate 83,869,877 of BTHU01000012.1, read as the reverse complement.
GATTACAGATTTGTAGCTCATTAACAATGCCTCGTTTATTTCCTAGTTTACTATTGAACCTAAATAAGTCTTCATATACTTGCCACGTGTCTCAATTTCTTGTGAATGTGTGTGTGTGTGTGTGTGTGTGTGTGTGTGTTTGTGTGCACACACATGCGTGCACTTCTAATTTATGTCCCTAAAGTTTCCTACTGGGTTGACTTATTCATTTTAATTGGAATAATGTTATCACTATTTTTGCATTTGCATCTCTTTGGTAATTATAAATTTATGTCACCAGAACATTTGTATTTAAAGCAAGCTACTCTACAAAAGCACTAAAGCTTTAGTAGTACATAATATTATCTCTTTTTATTTGGATTTTGTTCTGATAGTTAGGATGACAATAAAACTTGAGAATAGGGTTCTGTTACAAAATTTCTTTGCCAATCACTGAACTTGGGAGAAATATTATGGGTGACAGGGTTGATTTTAATCTTGCATGCACTGTAATGAGGAAATAGTAAGCTTTCTGGTAGGAGGATTCCCATTCTTATAATAAGACTCAAATCCCACGTAGTGGGAAAAACAAAAACAGAATGATAGAATGTTAATTATAGTCATACAGATTAGGAAGACACCATGAGTCTCTGCTCAATAATTTAAGTAAAAGATTTCTATAGGCAAAAATGTTAGTAAATATACCATCAAAATGACCTCAGTTTCTGAACTGAGGTATTATAAGAAGCAACAAATATTTCTTTATTGCCATGTGGGGTACTCAAGACTCATCCAGGCATAAATCTTGTCTAATGTTTAATCTTCCATTCAGATTTTTTGACAAATTTTAATGATATCGCTTTAACAGGAAAGTTGAATTGAAGTGTATCCAGTTGCTTTCTCCCAGGTTCTCTTGCTTCTCAGTTACCTTCTGGTTTAAGATGAATTTTTCATTCTTGGCTTGAGGGCTAGACAGGATGCGGGATTTTTACAGTGTGGTTCTAATAAAAATGAATACTCTTATTTGGTCAGCCAAGTGCTGAAAATATCTATTTTAAATTTACTCTTGCCATAGTAAGATTTTCATGAGAGATTGGAAATAAGTAACTAAAATAAAACACCAACATCAAAATACTGTAATGAACTACAGAAATGATCCCTGGAAGTGCAAAATAATCATGGGAGGTAAAGGGTGCTCTGGAATTGGGAGGAAGAGAAGAAGGACAGAGGAAAAAAGGGGAAGCAGGGTCAGGTGTGGGAGGAGATGTGATACATGTACAGAGGATTCGAAAATTGAACAGAGGCATGTGCAATGGGGGTGGGGAAACAGGGGCAGCCAACAGAAAGTCTTAGACACCAGGAAAGCAAGAGGCTCCTAGGACCCAAGAGGGATGATGTTAGCTGAAATACCCGACAAAGGGGAGAGAGAACCTGTAGAGACCGTATGGAGAGGTTAGGCATGGCCCCCAGCTGAGAGATGGGGCCACCAACCCTTCTCAAAAATTATAACGCAGAATTGCTCCTGTCTAAAAAAATACAGGGACAAAGAGATGAAGGAAAGGCCATCCAGAGACTGCCCCACCTGGGGATCCATCCCATATACACACACCAAACCCAGTCACTATTGCTGATGTCAAGAAGTGCTTGATGACATGAGCCTGTTATAGCAGTCTCCTGAGAGGCTCTGCCAGAGCCTGACCAACACAGATGCAGCTGCTTACAGTCAACTATCTGATTGAGCACTGGGACTCCAATGAAGGAGTTAGGGGAAGGACTGAAGTAGCTGAAGAGGTTTGCAACCCCAGAGCAAGAACAACAATATCAACAGAACAGAACTCCCAGAACCCCCAGGGACAAAAACACCAACCAAAGAGTACACACGGAGGGACCCATGGCTCTGGCTGCATATGTAGCAGAGGATGGCCTTATCTGACCTTAATGACAGGGGAGACTTGTGGTCCTGTGAAGGCTTGATGCTCCACAATGGGGGAATGCTAGGGCAGTGAATCTGGAGAGGGAAGGTCGGTGGGGGAGCACCCTCTTAGAAGCAGGGAGGAGGGGAGTGTGGGATAGGAAGTTTGTGGAGGAGTAACCAGAAAAGGAGATAATATTTGAAATATAAATAAAGTAACCAAAACAAAATTTTTAAGAAGATAAAGAAAAAAAGAGAATACTATGTTTGCTAGATAGATATGAATAAAAGACATATTTGTAGACTATTACTTTTATCCCTACTTACTAAAAAGTATAAAAATAGAATAGGTGATTTGTTTACTTTTACAGTCCCTTCCCCATGGCAACATTATTAAAAATGGTCTACAGTGAAATAAGCAGGCCAGAAGAAATCTATAAACATGAAGGAACTGCCCTACCTCATCGGTGTCTTTCACAACCAGTGTCTGTGGACTGCTATTTCAATCATAGTCCCTACATTTTGATTTAATAGCAGATTCGTTTGAATTCCATCAAAAATCCAGTAGTCCAACCTCTTCATCTCACACCTGAGAAAACAGATCCTGAAGGTTAAGTGATTTGTTCAAGGTCACAGCTAGTTAGAGCAAAGTGGCAGGAAAAACACTGAAACTCAGGACTCAATCAACCTTTTCCATTGTAGTCTGTTGACTTCTAAAATGGCACAAAGCCTTAAACTTCTAAGCAGCTAATGGTTTCACACTAGTGAGAATCCTTTGAGAAACAAGCAAAAATTATATTTATATAACTTATTTTGGCCACCACAATTAGCAGTTTTATAAAACATGCAAATCAAAACATCCTTATGAAACAAATTATACCAATAGCCAAGACATTTAAAAATATTTATTAAGAACTGCAAATTAATAGCTTATTGCATCCATAGTTCATTTCCTTCTACTTATTTCAATTTAAATATTTCTTCTTGTATTTCATGGTTATTAAAGGGACCAAATATATTAAGACCATAAGACCTCTCTTTGCCCCTGTATTTCTGCTTTGTAGAGCTTAATAATCGCAGTCTACCTGCAACTTTCTGTAGGTCTTGAAATATGTACATGGCTGAAATCAATTTGGCATGCAGAATTAAAAGGCTTTATTGACCTCAAGATGCCTGCCAGAAGTGTGTTAAGCATACCACAGAACCTCTTGCCAAGCTCAGAGATTTGAATATTCCCAGAAGTTTGTAGATATTACTCCCCTAATAACATTACAATATATTTTCTAATCCCTTCTTAATTAACCTCTGTTTTACCACCAAATCGGCTTTAAAAAATTAATGGCTGAATAATGAAGCAAAGAGGCATGAGGTTGAACATGCGGTGCTAGCCTCCGTGATCCTTTCTCCTACATGGAGCTTATAGAAACTTCTACAAAGAGCAGAGATCAGAAAGTGTAGTTGGTACGGTTATTATAGGAACTACTCAATTACATTATAACACACACTACTTGCTCACTGCTTCTAAGGAAAATTTACTCTTCCATAACAGTGAAGGCAGAAATTCTAGTTGTGACCAATTCATCTTGTTCAGTAGTATCTGTTTAAATATTGATATGAATTACCATCGAAATATTCAGTGCTACAGAGAGAATGGTACAGAATTTGGTGACTCATGCCTTTTTTGCTGTTTGAACATTAAAATAAGGAAAAAAAAGAAAAGAAAAGAGATTTGAGTGCATATAAAATAAATGGGATGGCTTAAGTTGTCCAGTATGCTAATGAGACAATTCTGAAAAGTTGAAAATTTTGTACTAAGAACTATTATTACTTCATATTTTGAGCTTAAATTGTTTAGCATAACTTGTCATGAATTCAACTTGTACATGCCATGAACTTTAGAGTAATTATGCATTGTACAAAATCCAAGATAGAGACTTGTAAACAGAAAGGATTTGTCAAGTAGTCTTTGGAGATACAAAACTATATATTCAAGTGACATTGACCAGAGGAAAAACTAACAACGCAGATGTGACTGAGGCTTCATCCACTCTTGTGTGAAGCTTTGGAGTAAGGATGACAGCTTTGCCAATGCTAGTGGAAAATAGCAGGCATCATCATCTTTAAGTAGTCAATCTTTAAACTCCAGGAAATTTCACGGAGGGACTAGAAACTTGGTTGAGTTAATTCCATATAGACTGAGAAATAGTGAAAGACTACATTGTAATCACTTTGAAGCTAGTCCAGGTCCAGACACTAAACAAGGAATTAAAACTTTTTATGTAGGTAAATTCAATCCTGACTGTTCATTTGCTAAGGTTTGCTAGGGTTTTCCTTAGTTGTTGAAGAATGTCTCTAATTAATCATGCCTTCCTTTCTTTTTCCCTAAAGTATATATACTGAGTATCAGCAATAGTCCTGCACATAACATTTTTACTCACTGTGGAAGCTATTACATTCAGTTCTATATGTAACCAATGAACCAAATTCAGAAGTGATTCCAGGAACAGATCTTAAAGTATTCTCAGAAGGGACTTTGAGGATTGCATTAAAGTTGGTTCTCAGTGACAAGCACATCTGTCCTGAAAGTCAGAATATGAATAGTTCCTGGATTTATGCAGCAGTACGGTTGTGAAAACTTGCTACTGATTTATATATCATTTTGGGCAATTGAAAGATAAAAATATAGGTTACACAATGTATAATATAGAAATGTATATATTATACTAATATTAACATAAATGATTCCAATCAAGTAAAACAGGCAAGGAATTATAACAATTATAAGAAATAACATTAACATTCGTGTCTATATCTTTACTGAAAATACCCACTTAATAGCTATATGCTTATAGTTTCATTTAGTATGTGAATTAAACACTATTTCTTGTGCTTTTCAAGGCTATGAAGTTAAAGGCCAGGGTTCTAGTAGATCCAATATCTGGTGAAGTCCTTCATGGCCATACCCTTACTTGACAGAAGAGTAGAAGAAAGAGGCCACTTTCTGATGTCTCTTTCATAAGGATATTATCCTCATGAATGAATATCAGGTCTGAATAACTTACTCTCTTTGTACTATCAATTTGGTGATTTGATATCAGCATGTGAAGCCAAGGGAAGTCATGCTTCAACAAAAGAACACAGGTGTTACTCAGTTATAGTCTACACACACATGTATAAGGTAATTGACTTTTGTTGTCTCATTCTAGGAAAAGCATAAAAAACATACAAGATAAACAATATTGTTAATATTATATCTGAATAAATGTTAATATTTTTATGATTCAAACTGATTTAAGATATATAATAAATGTAAATAATGAAAATATATTTTTGCCATTCTTGGACACAGCGTTTATACTTCTTTCTTTGATTTCCAATGTCCCTCTCTGGAATTCATCCCCAAATGTATTCATGGCCATTCTCTGTTGATGTCTGTACCTAGCTGGAGTCTATGCTGCTTCAACCTCCACTTGCAGCTTTATTCCGCCCACTAATTCTTAATTACAATCAGAATTCAAATATTCAAAGATTCTTGCATGATTGCACATATAAATTACCACTTACTCAAAATATTAACTGTGTTTGTTCAATAGTAAGTATAGTGCCTTTCAAACAAAAGGTTCAAGACTTTCACTGAAAATGAAGAAAAAAATAGGAGACCTTACATGTAATCATTCTCCCACATCCTGGGGAATAAAATCTTACATGATTCATAGAAACATGAGTTGTTATTCTTATGTGATTTCTCTGTTCTGTAAGGTTTTTTTTTTTTTTTTAATGTAGGAACAGTGTTTCAGAAAGAATAAGTATCCTTTGAAAATGATTCAAGATGGCCTGAGGCTAAATTCTTGACATTCATTTTCACTCAGAGGAAGGATTCTGACAGCAATACAAAGGAGGGTGTGCATGCTCAAAACTGATCTCAGATAGAAATGGCAGCATGAAGAGCCAATAAATTGAACCAAAATGGGGTAATTTTTTTTTAAATTAAATGGCCCTTGATATCTTTATAGGAAGAAATATGAGGAGCCTTGATAATCTGCAATCTCTCAACAGTCAACTGTATCCGAGACTTTAGAGAGAATCCACTTTCATTACAGCTGTCAGAGCTGGACATAAGAATAAATGTTTTTTATTTTCTATTAATCAGTTGTGTAGTGAAGCAAAGAGTGTGCAGGATCCATGAAACTAATCCACATTTTTTTGTCATTGAAATGAGGAAAATAGAAGCCATGTGTGTAACAGCAATCTTTTTATTGCTGAAACGACCTGCATGTTAACAGGATTCTTTAAAATGTTTATTATACAGCTATATCTAAAAGAACTGGAAGAAAGGTTATGTATGGGTCTAATTTTTGGTTTGTTCCTAAAAAAGAATAATGAGTTTGTTATGTGTATTACTTATTTGGAGATACATTAGAAAATATTTTTAAAATATTGCTATTGACATATTTCTTTCATTCGATAAGATTTATTTTTTAATTTCTTCTTAGATATATTTTTATTCATCTTTCAGGAGCTTAGGGAATTTACACAACTCTTAATATAACAAAAAGGAAACAGATCTTGCAGTAGGAAAGGTGAAGACAAGAAGGACATTAGGAGATAAAATTGGGAGCTTTCAGTGCTATGGGAAGGAATTTAGCTCAGGTTTCATCATCTGAAAATGAAGAGGTGCTGAGTACAGCCACTAGTCAAATTCTGATGTTCCTGTGAGCGAGGACTGTAACTGTGAATTAGACGTACATGGACCCTGTGCCCACAAATCTTGAATTGCAGGTGTGGGGAATCACAACCATACTCTCTCAAATTCCCAAGGATGTTTTGACTACTTTCTAAATATTCTCCTCAGACACTATTTTTTTTTTCATACCTAAATAATCGATTTCTTGTTTGAGTAGGTTCAGTTTTAATATTTATTTATATTTTTTTATAAATGTAAATATTCAAGAGTGTGTGTCACCTTTTTGTGGGTATAAATAGAGCTCATAAGAGGAAGTACTAGGGTTACCGAGCAGCTGTTTTCTACCCTATATAGCTGCTGGCAATTAACTTGGGTCCTTTGAAAGACCAGTGTGTGTTCTTAACTACTAAAACACCTCTCTAATCCTATCCCAACTTCATGTTTTGTTTTGTTGTTATTTTTAATTTTGTGTATAGGGGTGATTTCCATATGTGTATATATGTATACCATTCATGTGCCTAGTGCTGTTGGTAATCAGAAGAGGGTGGATGATTATGAACCATCATGTGAGTGTGGAAAATTAACTCAGGTTAGCTGTAAAAAGCAACAAGTGTTCTTAACCACTTGATCACTGTTTACCACTCTAGAGATGATGGGACCTGGGAGAATGGAGCCTGTAAAAGAGACTAAAGTTTCATCCAATACCCAACTTTATTCAAAGCATCAGACAACGTACATACTGAGGGTTAGAAGAGTCATGTGAATAAAGTATAAAATCACAAGGACAAGCTGCACATGACAGACAAATGACATTTAACAAAAACATGTTACATAAATAACAAGAGCCAGCTTTAATGAATAATCTGAAATAAGCTCACTATCATTCACTACATTTGGCAGGGGCATAGAAACACATTCCAAGAAAAAGTTCATGTTTTTGAAAAACTGATATAACAAGACTTTTGTCTGGTTTACTTGGAGTTTCCTCAACAAGCACTCAGAATTCTTGCCTCCATTCTTGGACAATTTTCCCACAGGTGATCTCTACAGTCTCTCTTCATGTTCTAAACAAATTTTAGCTATGAACTATTTCCCTTAAAACCCTATATTTGCCTGATGTTTTTGAGATCCATAAAAGAGACCGCATAAATGGAACATTGCTGAAGATCAGTGTTCATGTGACCATATTGATAGCAGATTAATTATTAAAGACACCCTAAAAATTTAAGAGAATTAAAATATTATTTAAAATTATTTACATGTTCATTTTCATGTTAACCATTTGCCAAATCCTATCTTCAGGTCATCCATCTCATCTAGCCCAACTCATCTTTCAGTTTCCCTTTGTGTGATGGCAACAATATTTTCAGGGACAAATGTTCTTTTAAATGCCCTTCTTCTATTATATCTGTAGTCAAATTTATCTCTTAAACATGACATTTTGATCATGTTACCTCTATAAATAATATTTAAATGAATGTCTTCTATCTAAAATAGAAAATAAGGCATTGAAGGTTTTGAGAGTGCCTACATCTAACCTTGCCTTCCTTATTATCTTCAAATCCTGTACTTATCTTCTGAAATCAAATTTTTATAGATGAGTGTTTCATCTTGCTCAATAGTAGCTGGTCTTCATAGTTTAATACTGCATTTTCTTCCAGCATTCTATTTCTTTTCTTCTCATATAACCCTTTATTTCTGCCATTTATTCTCCCCTCATCCCTCTTTCTTTCTTTTCCTGGTTCAGTCCAAGAAAAATTATCCATTCCTGAATCAAATTAGTCTTCATTTTTCCCATAGCACTGTCATCTGATTGTGTGCAAACTAGCACACCCATAATTAGCATTTCTTTCTGCATAGTTAGTTTTTAGAAGAGGATCTTTGCTACACTGAATGCTCAGTAAATGATTTTGAATTTATGAAGGCTATTTAGCAACATTGAAGACCATTTTTAGATACTGAACATATTTGGCATTAGCCTTTTTATTCCTAACTTTATTTCTCTTTAAATTTTTACTTTATATTTGTTACCTTATGTTAACATATGTTGTTATTATATACAATTTATTTTGTGATACATTATTATTATTTTTACTTTACTGATTATTATAGCTTTAATTCAATTTTTTCCTAGAATTCTTAGGTTTTTAGGTAATAATAAAAATGAATGAAATACTTTTTAAAGTGTTAGATTAGGATTTAACTTTCTCCCAATTTTAAATAAATTTTCAATAAATGAATAACAATTGCAAAAGAGAAATGAGTACATGAGATGAGAGAGCAGCCATATCAAATTGGTAGAACAAAGGTAAAATAATTAGCTGATCATTAAAATGTAAAGTGTCAATGTACCATATAAAGTAATTAACCGTAATGGAATGTGTCAAACACATACATACATACATACACACACACACACACACACACAAACACATGTGCGCAGAGAGAGAAAGAGAGAGAGAGAGAGAGAGAGAGAGAGAGAGAGAGAGAGAGAGAGACAGACAGACAGACAGACAGACACAAACACATCGGGGGGGGCAATGAAGATTTCCTGAATAAAATGAACAATTTCATGTTTGGATGCAAAGTTATATTCAATGATGATGACCAAATTTAAGGTGTAATCATGAGGTGATGAAAAGTATGGAGGAAGCCATGAGAAAGTGAAGTCATGAGAGAATATGTTTTTTGACATGTATAGCTTATCAGGGACTCCAAAATCAATTGGTCCATTGTAAACTGGCTAAGCCATTACTCATAAGAGCTAGTCTCTTAAGAGACAGTAGTAAGTATCTCCCGGGAGACTGAGTATCAGTGCTTACAGACAGTTTCACACAAAGATTAACAAGTGCAGCTTCCTCTTCTAGGATGCTTACAGCCAGAGACAGTTTCCCTACATAGACTTCATATGGATACCTACTAACCCTTCCATCTAATGAGCATACTAATGTTCCAGGTTGCAGTGGTTAAAGAATTCCATCTGATCCCAGACTGGGATCCAGACTACATGGTTTGCAGGTGTGTAAGAGGCTTGGAGTAGCATATTTATAAAGTTCCTGAGATATAAGAGGAAGCAATTGAAATCTTTATGTGTCAATCTAGTCCCAGTTAGTAGCTGTTATAACAAAATAAGATCAAAGATTCTAATATATTTCATTTAAAGTAAGCTATATATAACTTCATGCCATCAGCCTACACTACTCCCAGATTATTCTGTTAGTTTACATGGTTCTTATATATTTAAATGACTGGAAAAATAAAATTGCTAATTAACAACCACAATAAAGAACACCAATGACTTATGCTCAAAGATCAACAACTGAAAAATGGGACCTCATAAAATTGCAAAGCTTCTGTAAGGCTAACACTGACAATATCACTGACACTGTCAATAGGCCAAAATGGCAACCCACAGATTTGGAATAGATCTTTACTAACCTTACCTCCAATAGAGGGCTAATATCCAAAATAAACAAAGAAATGAGGAAATTAGACTCCAGAGAACCAAACCCTATTAAAAAAATGGGGTACAGAGCTAAACTAATAATCCTCAACTGAGGGATACCAGATGGCTAAGAAACACCTAAAGAAATGTTCAACATCCATAATCACCAGGGAAATGCAAATCAAAACAACCCTGTGATTCCACCCCACACCAGTCAGAATGTCTAAGATAAAAACTCAGGTGACAGCAGATGCTGGTAAGGATGTGGAGAAAGAAGAACACTCATCCATTGCTGGTTGGATTGCAAGCTGGTACAACCACTCAGGAAATCAGTCTGGTGGTCTCTCAGAAAACTGGACACAATACTTCCTGAGGACCCAGCTATATCACTCCTGAACATATACCCAAAAGATGCTCCAACATGTAATAAGGACACATGCTCCACTATGTTCATAGCAGCCTTATTTATAATAGCCAGAAGCTGGAAACAGCCCAGATGTCCCTCAACAGAACAATGGATACAGAAAGTATGGTACATTTACACAATGGAGTATGACTCAGCCATTAGAAACAGTGACTTCATTAAATTGGCAGGCAAATGGATGGATTTAGAAAATATGATGCTGAGTGAGGTAACCCAATTACAAAAGAACACACATGGTATGTACTCACTGATAAGATGATATTAGGATAAAAACTTGGAATACCCATGATACAACCTACAGATCAAGAAGAAGGAAGCTCACAGTGTGTTTACCTCAATACTTCTTAGAAAGGGGAACAAAATAATCACAGGAGGTTGAGAGTGGGAGGGACTTGGGAGGAAAAAAGGAGGGGGAGAGGAAAAAAGGGGGCAGGATTAGGTGTGGGAGGAGAAGGGTGAGGTGTACAGAGGGGTCAGGAAATTGAACAGAGGTGTATAATGATGTCATATGGGGAACTAGGGGTAGCCACTAGAAGGTCCTAAATGTTAGAAAAGCAAGATGCTCCCAGGAATCAACAAAGATTATATTTGCTGAAATACCCAACAAAAGAGAGAGAGAATCTGTAGAGACCACATCCAGAGGCTAGACACTGCTCCCAGTTGAGGGGTGGGACCACCCACCCTTCATAAAATTTTAAACCAGAATTGCTCTCTTCTAAAGGAAATACAGGGACAAAGAGTGGAGCATACTGAAGGAAAGGTCATCCAGAGACTGCCCCACCTGGGTATCAATCTCATATGCAGCCACCAAATGCAGACACTTGCTGATGCCAAGAAGTGCTTGCTGATAGGAGCATGATATGGATGTTTTCTGTGAGGCTCTGTCAGAGCCTTATCAATGTGGATACTTGCAGCCAACCATCAGAGTGAGCAAGGGGACCCCAAGGTACAAGTTAGGGGAAGGGCTGAAGGAGCTGAAGCAACCCCAGAGAAAGAACAATATCAACAGAACAGACTCCCCAGAGCTCCCAGGGACTAAACCACCAACCAAAGAGTACACAGTGAGGGACCCAAGGCTCCAGCTGCATATGTAACAGAGGATGGCCTTGTTTGGCATTAATGGGAGGAGAGGCCCTGCATCCTGTAAAGGCTTGATGCCCCAGTGTAATGGGGTGTTTAGTAGGGTGGGAGTGGATGGTGGAAGAGCACCCTTGTGGAGGCAGGAGGAGGAGGTGGAATGGGTGGGTTTTGGAGGGGAAACCAGGAAGGGGGATGTATTAGTTTGGGCTTTACTGCTGTGACCAGACACCAATGGCCAATGCAAGTTTTATAAAAGACATTTACTTGGGGTTGACTTACAGGTTCAGAGGTTTAGTCCATTTTCATCAAGGCAGAAGCATGGCAGCATCCAGGCAGGCATGGTGCAGGAGGAGCTGAGGATTCTATGACTTTATCCAAAGGAAGCCAGGAACAGACTGGGCATCTTCAGGCGTCTAAGAGGAAGATCTCTAAGCCTAACCCTACAGTGACACACTTCCTCCAACAAGGCCACACCTTCTAATAGTGCCACTCCCTGGGACAAGCATATACAAACCATCACATTCCACTCCCTGGTCCCCATAGGCTTGTTCAAACATGAGTCTATGGGGGCCATACCTAAACAAAGCATAATGCAAAATACGTTTAGTCCAACTTCAAAAGTCCCCACACTCTATAGTATTCTCAAGTGTTAAAAGTCCAAAGTTCAAAGTTTCTTCTGAGATTCATCCAATTACTTAACTGTAATCCCAAAAGCAAGACAGGAAACCAGCTGGGCAGTCTCCAAACTCTGCATCTCCATGTCTGATGGCAAAGCAGTCTTCAGATCTTCAACTTGCTTTTCATCTTTGTTGACTGCAACAAGGTTCTTTCTCCTGGGCTGGTTCCACTCCCTGTTAGCAGCTTTCTTGGCAGGCATCCTGTGTCTCTGGAATCTTTAACATCTTGGGGTCCCCAAGTCAACTTCAGCTTCACAGCTTCTTGTTCCAATGTCTGAGTTCCACACATGATCTTCTGTGCATCTCCAAAGAGCTGGTGTCACTTCTCCAGCTCTGCCCTCTGTAGCACTCTAAGTTCAAGTTGATCCATTCCGCTGCCACTGCTGTTCTTGGCGGTCATCCCATGGTACTGGCATCTCCAATACGCTAGGGTCTTCTACTGCAACTATGCTTCACCAAAATCTCTCATAGGCTGTCTTCATGGTATCAAGCCTCAGCTCCTTTGCATGACCCCTTCAGTCCTTTGCTGTCAACTACAACTGAGTCTGCAATTCACCAATGGCCTTCCATGGCCTCTCACAGTGCCAAACCTCAGCTGTTCTTCATGATGCCTTCATGCCTTCTAAACCAGTACCACCTGGATTATTCTTACACATTACCAAGTACAGCTGCAGCATGAGGTACAACCTTGACTATCTCTGGAACACAGCTTCTTTGTGCTCTCAGGAAACACTTCCCAGAAGATATCACCTAAGTGATGCTGATCTTTTCTTAATCACAACTAATTTCTTAGTTCCAACTAACCAGCATCAATTGTCCCAATAGTCTCCTTCTCCTCTTGAATATAAAGCCAGAGACACATGACCTAAGCTGCTGGGCTCTGCTGTTTGCAGGAGCTGGAACATTGCCTGCCTTGTTCTATTACATTATCACTAGCTTCCTTTATTCCAACTCCTTCACTTCCTAAGCTTGGCTGTCCTGGATCTTGCTCCATAGACTGACTTTGAATTCAGAGTTTTGCATGCCTGTCTCCTAAGCACTGGGATTAAAGGTCTGGTTCACTAAGTATGGATTTAAATTTTTCTTCACCTAGAATTTGCTCTGTTCTAGGCTGGCCTTGAACTCAGAGATCTACTTATCTTTGTCTCCTGGGATTAAAGACTTGTACTACCACGCCTGAACCTAAATTTAGCTGGGAGGAATCTTGCATCAAAGTCACTACTTCCTTAATTCAGTTTAATATCCTTGAATCCGCTCCATTTCACTTCCTGGTGTCCCCTTAATGCTCAAACTTTATATTTTGTATGTTTTCTTTCTCAGCTTTCTATGTTTGTTCAAAATGCTCTTCATCAGACTTAACCAGAGAACAAAGTCTCTGTTGGACTTTTTTGAGACTTTCTTTGTCAATACAATTAATATACATCTCTTTTCCTTAGCCTTAGGCAGTCTCTTCAGAAAATGGCAAAAAGCAGCCATGTTCTTCACCAAAACATCACAAAAACAGTCTCTCAACCACATATGAAAGTTCTTTTCCACTGAAACATTTTGGGTCATCAGGCCTACACAGTTCAAATGACCCTCAATACCACTGTCTTCCATATTCCTACTAGACTGGCCCACTAAGCCCCACTTAAAGAATTCCATGACTTTCCAAATCCAAAGTTCCAAAACCCACATTCTTCCAAACAAAAGCATGGTCAGGCCTATCACAGCAATAACCCACTCCCAGTACCAACTTCTGTATTAGTTTGGGTTTTACTGCTGTGACCAGACACCAATGGCCAATGCAAGTTTTATAAAAGACATTTACTTGGGATTGGCTTACAGGTTCAGAGATTTAGTCCATTTTCATCAAGGCAGAAGCATGGCAACATCCAGGCAGGCATGGTGCAGGAGGAGCTGAGGATTCTATGACTTTATCCAAAGGAAGCCAGGAACAGACTGGGCATCTTCAGGTGTCTAAGAGGAAGATCTCTAAGCCCAACCCTACAGTGACACACTTCCTCCAACAAGGCCACACCTTCTAATAGTGCCACTCCCTGGGACAAGCATATACAAACCATCACAGGGGATAATATTTGAAATCCATTAGAAGGAAAAGCTGGAGATGGAGTAAGAGAATTACCACAGTAGGTGCTTAGGAGCAGGTCTGTTTTACTGAGTGTTTAGCATTCAGTGTCAAGAGTGTTTTACTGAGTTCTGAGTACTTAGAAGTCAACATGTTCCCAGAATCTCTGAATACCCTAGACACAATTCACATATCAATAGATTTCCAAGAGGATGGAAGGAGAGACCCCGGTCCTAGAAAGACTGGATGTAGGGTAATGCCAGGACAGAGAAGTGAGAGGGGGTTGAATGGGGAAAAGAGGGAGGGAAGGGGGCTTATGAGACTTTCGGGGAGGGAGGAAACGGGAGAAGGGAAATGATTTGTAATGTAAATAAAAAAACTTAGAAAATAAAAAAAAAGAAATGAGCATGTTTTGCTTACTGCTAGCCTATCTGACTCAAGAGAGCTATTACCATGAAGAAAAATGCTGTTTATGTTAGTATTCATAATTATAAGGTGACTGCAGTGTGCTAGTCTCATAACAAAAGTTGTTTAATGGTAGGTCTCCCATTCTGACTCCATGGAATCTAAAAGCCCAGGAATGAAAGTGATGTTGTTGTTGTTAAATTGAAACCAGCCAGCCGAGGATGTGGAGAAAGAGGAACACTCCTCCACTGCTGGTGGAATTGCAAGCTGGTAGAACCACTCTGGAAAGCAGTCTGGCGGTTCCTCAGAAAACTGGGCATGACACTCCCGGAGGATCCGGCTATACCACTCCTGGGCATATACCCAGAGGCCTCCCTGGCATGCAATAAGGACACATGCTCCACTATGTTCATAGCAGCCTTATTTATAATAGCCAGAACCTGGAAAGAACCCAGATGTCCCTCAACGGAGGAATGCATTCAGAAGATGTGGTATATTTACACAATGGAATACTACTCTGCAATTAAAAACAATGAATTCACGAAATTCCTAGGCAAATGGTCAGAACTTGAAAATATCATCCTTAGTGAGGTAACCCAATCACAAAAGAACACACATGGTATGCAATCACTGATAAGAGGATATTAACCCAGAATCTCAGAATACCCTAGACACAATTCGTATATCAATAAATTTCTAAGAAGATGGAAGGAGAGACCCCTGGTCCTGGAAAGACTGGATGTAGGGGAATGCCAGGACAGAGAAGCGAGAGGGGGTTGAATGGGGAAAAGAGGGAGGGAAGAGGGCTTATGGGACTTTCGGGGAGGGAGGAAACGGGAAAGGGGAAATGATTTTGAATGTAAATAAAAAAAAAACTTAGAAAATAAAATTAAAAAAAAGAAACCAGTCAGCCAGGTGTCGAAGTCACAGTGCTCACTGAGTGGCATGGCAAAATAACTCCTTTTTTTTTTTTTCTACAAAAGAGTCATTTTCCTGACAAAGTTTGAGGTCTACTGAGCTATTGGAATTAATGCTTCATTTTTTTTTCTAAGTTTTCAGTTAATGATTTGTTTAGCTCATACTGGTTTGTCTGAGGGGCACAAAGAGAAGAATTTAAGCAAATTTGAATTTTGAGTTTATACATGGACTATTAGTACAGATCTTTTTATTTTATGGAAAAACTAATCCTAGTTATTGTAAAATAGTTTAGGAGTACTCCTTAAAGGTGAAATGACTGGTTGACAGAAGGAAATGATTTAAAAGCATAACATTTTTGTTTACTTTGTCCATTATAATGCTAAAGAAATATTTTGCATTGATTTTCATTTTTGACATTCTATGTAATTAATTTTTATGCATCTGTTTTGATTCTGTAGAACTGACATGGGTCAACTCTTATTCTACTCAGAATATTCAGAAATGGTAATTTTGCAAAATGCAAAAATAAGATTAAAAATGGTCATTCCTTATGATTTAAGGAAGCCATTGTTTTGTTATTACTATAAATGCATTTGCTGTACCTTATTGACAAATTTCAGGGGATCAATTTTGATTTAGTTAGCATTTAAACTTAGACGTAAGGTGAGAATTGAGAAACTCCAATTTCCATCTTTAAATTGTTGTAAGACACAAAGTACAATGTGAAGACTCTTCCTGTCACCGTTAAGATCAAACTGACTTTTTAAATAATTATCATGATATGTTTTAAAGTATTTCACCTCATTTGCTTCTAAAATTAAACCCTATGGAAGAGCCTGGAGGGAATTGAGATCCTGAACTCCAGCAAGTCATTCATGTGATTTTAAGACCCAAGAGACTACCTTTGTAGATTGCCTAAATGTGTGCCTTGTCACAAATAAATGTCAGGGCACCCAGACATTTATTGTTTTCACAATTTCAGTGTAACTTCAGTTGTTAAATACCTTGATCATAAGTAAATGACACCATCTCCTTTATCTGGCAGATTTCCTGAAAATTCAACAAATAATGTCTTAAAATAGAAGCTTGCTGAAGCTGGGAATTAGAAAATTAGTCCCATAGAGGAGATGTTCTGTCAGGCTAAAGGGCTTCTTTAGAGCTAGATTGTCATCATTCAGATGTTTAGTTTGCATCTCTTTATATATAAACGCACACACACACATACACACAAACACACACATGTATTTGCACACAAACACACAGACACACATGCTTGCATGCACATGTACACATGTGCACAGGCACACACTAATACAAAAGCCTACTAAAAGGAAATGGCACACTTGTACAACCACTATGGAAGTCAAGATGGTGGTTCCTAAGAAAACTGGAAGTCGCTATACCTCAAGACCCAGCTACGATAAATACTCTTGGGCAAACCCAATAGACTCTCCATCCTCCCACAAAGACACTTGCTCAACTATACTTATAACAGCTTTATTCTCTCTGTGGTTTTTCTTTTTCCTATGTTCATTCCCTGACAACTGGTTGCTTGCTTTGCCTCTTGACCTATGGTTGACTTTATTAAGCCCTGTTTACAATAAACAGAAAGCTCTTTGTCAGTGTTCATTTTCTGCCCATAATTAGGTAATTAGAAAAGGTACCATAATTTCTGCTGGACCTATTATTGCTAATTGACAAAGTATCATTTTTCTTTTCAGAATCAATTCAGAAACATTTTCTGCACAGTTTATTAATTTTTTACTCTGCTTGTGTGATGAAAATATTCATTCTAAGATATTACCTTCTCTTTGCATAAAAATTCCTGTGGGAGAATGAGGACAGGGCAACATAACCAAAATACCATCTAGTCTTGGATGAATACTATCCACGTGTGCATCCTATAATCTCTTTTCTACCAGAGCCAATTCGCTCTGATAATGTTCTTGGACTAATTAAGTTCTTATCCCCTGGTAAGATATGAAATAAATTATTTAGCTCTTGGGTAGTTAATCCAGTTATGGACCATAGACAGTTACTATTGATCAGTTTGTAACTGATCTCTCCTGAATTGCACTTTTTGTGGTTGAATTTTCTGTAAACCTATCTTATACCCAAGATAATTGATAGAATTTCCTCTTTGTATTTTGTCAGGAGCAATTTGTAATAATCAGCATCTAACTTCAAAGTTTTTATTGAAATATTGTTATAAACATATATGTGTGTATGTATATGTATGTCTATATGTATGTATATGTATAATGTGTGTATATTACAGATAGGTAGATATTACACAATTCCATCTATTCCTCAAACTTTTGTACAAAGTGTGTAATTATTGGCTTCAACCAGAGTTGTGACATGAATTAAATTTGAAGGAAATTATACTTAGAGCTGATTATCTTTTTATAAGAGAGTACACTTTGAAGAATTGTTTCATCTTATAGGGGAGATACAAGAATGCCTGCCTCTACTTTGTCCATTTATTTTAGGGAAGATCTCTATTCATAGCTGTGCTCTTTCCATATGAAAGTATTATATGGCCAGAAATAAGAAGATTCAAGTGCCCTGATTATAGCAATCCTTTCTCTCTCCTTTTCCTCTCCCCCTCTCCTTCTCTTACTCTCCCTCTCCCTCTCTCTCCATTCACACCCTGCTTTGTGTTGAGTGTGTTTGTGTGTGTGTGTTGGTCTCTCCATCTGACTCTCTCAAACACACATGCACAGACATACACACACAAACACATGCAAACATTGATAGACATATTTTACTCTATTGAAATTATTTATGATTAACATATATATGCATTTACACATCTGTTGTCAGGTTAATAAAATACAGGAGTGTACATGTTTAAAAGTGGTTTTGTTTGGAGATTATTAAATGTATTGTGAATATCCCTTTATTATTCCAAAACAGGTGATTTGCAAGAAATACCTACAAAAACTACGTGGCGAAATTTGATGTGAACAACCACAAAGTATCAAACTTCTGATACCCATTTTGCTTTTCTACTTGTTATATGATGGGGTGATTGTGTAATCATGCAATCTTTTTCATTTCAGAAAAATAATAGCACTTTTTTCCCCAGGCAGTTTCTCCTGGTACTGCAGCACTTATGTATTTGGGAAAATTCCATAGCTATACTACTTTTAAACATAATTAGTACATTCTTCAATATCTTAGTAGCTAAAGAGGAATAAGGGATAATTGATATTTTCTGTTCTCATTTTCCCTAAATATTGATGTTCATTTGAAAATTATAGCCATATTTCCTTACCTCCTGTGCATGGCCAAATATCATTTGTGACAGTTTTGGTAGTCAATTCTCCAATCTAGAATTAACCTTGCAAGAGAGTCTCAGTGAGGGATGATATAAATCAGATTGGTCTGTGGGAGTATGTTTGTGGAGAATCTTCTTCACTATATTAAATGATACGGGAAGACTCAGCCAAGTTTGAAAGACATGATTCTCTGAGTTTAAGTCCTAGAGTTTATGAGAGAACAGGAGGTGAGCAGTAAGCATGCATACATCTTTTCTGCTCTTGACTGTGCGTGGACTAGCTCCCTCATTACACTTCCCACAATAAAAGACTGTAACCTAGACTTACAAATCCAAAGCAAACAAAAACAAAAGAACAGCAGACCCTTTCTTTCCTGCTTCATTTGTCAGGGTATTTGATCATAGCAGCATAAATGATAACAGGACTGTCTGAATTTTCTTTACTTTAAAACACAGAATATAAGAAACACTTATGCACTAGACTAAGCATCTCTGAAGAAAAATATATAGGCACTAACATATAAATTAAGATCTAGTAAAGATGAATCTAGTAAAGATGTACTGATTCACACAGATATTAGGAAAATGCAAGTTGATATGCAATATAAAGCATCTTCTTGAGTTAAAGCAACAAACATAAGATTGACCCAAATAGACATGATATCAGCCTTATTTGATTAGGATATTTTGTACAGCATAGTGTTTTTGAAATAAAATAAAATAAAATGCATTATCATATTATTTTTGTCATTTTTTAACTGTGGGGTATTGGGAGCATGTAATGATTTTCTGTTATGTATAAGTGAGTATTTTAAAATATAAGTTAAAGAATAGTGGTCTTCGATAATAAAATGTATACTGCTAACCATACAGTAATTACTCAGTAGATACCACAATGAAAATCTGTGGTGAATTTTAATACAAAACTAGATTAACTTACTTGCAATAGTTAATTCTTCTAGTTAATCTGAAACACATTTTCTCAGTATTGTATGTGTAATGTATTCCAATACGCCTATTACTTTGAAGTTTCCATAGCTTAATAAATCAGACATAGTCATTTGTGTAAGCAAAATTCTATATATTTTAATGAATAATTTTAAATAAATACATGATAATTATGGGAGTTATGTTTTTAGACAGGATGGAAATTGTTAGGGGCTAGAGAGATGGATAAGTGGCAGCTTGCAGATAAGGAGAGTTCCATTCCCACACCCCTCAGGCGGCTCTTGAGTGCCTGTAATACCACTTCTATTGTAACTGAGAATGTCTTCTGGCCTCTAGGACTACATGTACTTATGGGACATATATACACAGGTACATAAACACTACTACTAATATATATTCATAAAATAACAAAAATTACAATTTTAATCTTTCACCCATTTTAGAGTAAGAATAGTTCATGTTACAGTGTATAAAATGTACATTATCAGTTTTTTGTCCCCCATAGCTAATTTTGCTTACTTTTGGCACCATATTGCACTTTAATTAAGGACAGTTCTAGAAAATTACAATGCCAAGATTTTGCATTTCTAATTAAAAGAAAAAACACACTTAGCTGTTTCATTAGAATGTGAATGATACTATTAAGAGCAGATAATGATTTAGGGAAATCAACTTGGATTAGGGTGAACTTTAGTGCAGAGTACACAAAACAAAAATGAAGTTCACACTAACTGATTATTTAAAAAGTGACCTAGATTATTTCATGGTTGCCAGATAACCTCACATAGATGTGCAATTGAAAGTTTTGCCTTGGTTAGTTACTCTAGAGACTCCTGTCTTAAAATTAAGAGTAGTATAATTTACTATAAATGAGAATAATATCTTATAGGTAATGATTTTTTGTATGCTTATGTGAGAGTATTTTAAATATTCTAGAACAATGCTTTTGTAAATAGACACTCAACATTCTGCTCACAAGGTAACACAAAAGAACTAGGTATTTTTTGAATACATATTAACACAATTGCTATAATTATGTAGAGTGAGAGCTCTCATTTTGCCCTATTTGCTAAAACAAAGCACAAAAAAAATCACTGAAATTGACAACATAATGGAATTGATAAATAGTAAAATGAGGAATAAAGCTTATTTTATATTGCTATGTATAAGCAATAACTCCACAAGTAATTGGAGAGTCCATTGAAGAACTATCTAATAAGATTTTGACTCAGACTAAGCATGCATGTTCATTACAAGATGAGCAAACTATTAAGATAAAGAAATGTGTAAATAATTGGTTCTATTTTGAATGAGTAATGAAAAATATAAGAATCATATTTCTTATAAGAGGTCAGAAAGTTTTATTTTAATATCTTTTTTTCATTTCTTATTAGATATATTCTTTTTTTATATTCTAAGTTTTTTTATTTACATTGCAAATGATTTCACCTTTCCCATTTCCTCCCTCCCCGAAAGTCCCATAAGCCCCCTTCCCTCCCTCTGTTCCCCATTCAACCCGCTCTTGCTTCTCTGTCCTGGCATTCCCCTACATCCAGTCTTTCCAGGACCAGGGGTCTCTCCTTCCATCTTCTTGGAAATCTATTGATATGCAAATTGTGTCTAGGGTATTCCAAGATTCTGGTTTAATATCCCCTTATCAGTGACTGAATACCATGTGTCTTATTTTGTGATTGGGTTAGCTCACTAAGGATGATATTTTCAAGTTCTGACCATTTGCCTAGGAATTTCGTGAATTCATTGTTTTTAATTGCAGAGTAGTATACCATTGTGTAAATCTACCACATCTTCGGAATCCACATAAAACCAGACACACTAAAACTAATAGAAAGGAAACTAGGGAAGAACCTCGAACATATGGGCACAGGGGAGAATTTCCTGAATAGAACTCCAATAGCTTATGCTCTAAGATCAAGAATTGACAAATGGGACCTCATAAAATTACAAAGTTTCTGTAAGGCAAAGGACACTGTCAAAAGGACAAAGCGGCAACCAACAAACTAGGAAATGATCTTTACCAACCTTACATCCGACAGAGGGCTAATATCCAAAATATACAAAGAACTCAAGAAGTTAGACTCCAGAGGGCCAAGTAACCCTATCAAAAATGGGGTACAGAGCTAAACAAAGAGTTCTCACCTGAAGAATATCTAATGGCTGAGAAGCACCTAAAGAGATGTTCAAGATCCTTAGTCATTAGGGAAATGCAAATCACAACAACCCTGAGATTCCATCTCACACGTGAGTCAGAATGGCTAAGATCAAAAACACAGGAGACAGCAGTTGTTGGCAAGGGTGTGGAGAAAGAGGAACACTCCTCCACTGCTGGTGGGATTGCAAGCTGGTACAACCACTCTGGAAAGCAGTCTGGCGGTTCCTCAGAAAACTGGACATGACACTCCCGGAGTATCCTGCTATACCACTCCTGGTCATATACCCAGAGGCTTCCCCTGCATGCAATATGGACACATGCTCCACTATGTTCATAGCAGCCTTATTTATAATAGCCAGAAGCTGGAAAGAACCCAGATGTCCCTCAACGGAGGAATGGATTCAGTAGATATATTCTTTATTTACATTTCAAATGTTATCCCTTTTCCTGGTTCCCCCATCCCCCAAAATACGCTAAACCATCCCCCTTCTCCCAGTTCACCTATCCACCCACTCCCACTTCCCTGTTCTGGTATTCCTCTACACTGCTGCATCAAGCCTTCTCAGGATCAAGGGCCATTCCTCCCTTTGATTTCCAACAATGCCATCCTCTGCTGCATATTCTCTGGAGTCATGGGTTCCTCAATGTGTACTCTTTGGTTGATGGTTTACTCCCTGGGAATTCTGGAGGTACTGGATGGCTCATATTGTTGTCCATCCTAAGGCTCCTTGGGTCCTTTCTCTAGCTTCTCCATTGGGGACCCTGTGCTCAGTTCAATGGCTGGCTGAGAGTGTTCCCCTCTGTATTTGCCATGTACTGGCAAAGCCTCCCAGGTGACAGCTATATCAGGCTCCAGTCAGCAAGCACTTGTTGGCATCCAGAATAGTGTCTTTTAAAGATCAAGTGACTGTAGGTGTGTGGGTTCATTTCTGGGTTTTCAAATCTTTTCCATTGATCTACCTGCCTGTCGCTGTACCAATACCATGCATTTTTTAACACTATTGCTCTGTAGTACTGCTTGAGGTCTGGGATACAGATTCCCCCTGAAGTTCTTTTACTGTTGAGGATAGTTTTAGCTATCCTGGGTGTTTTGTTATTCCAGGTGAATTTGAGAATTGCTCTTTCTAACTCTATGAAGAATTGAGTTGGAATTTTGATGGGGATTGCAGTGAATCTGTAGATTGCTTTTGGCAAGATGGGCATTTTTACTATATTATTCCTGCCAATCCACAAGCATGGGAGATCTTTCCATCTTCTGAGGTTTTCTTTGATTTCCTCTTCAGAGACTTGAAGTTCTTGTCATACAGATCTTTCACTTGTTTGGTTAGAGTCACACCAAGATACTTAATATTCTTTGTGATTATTGTGAAGGGTGTCATTCCCCTAATTTATTTCTCAGCCTGTTTATTCTTTGAGTATAGGAAGGCTACTGATTTGTTTGGTTAATTTTATATCTGATCACTTTGCTGAAGTTGTTGATCAGCTGTAGGAGTTCTCTGGTGGACTTTTTTGGGTCGCTTAAGTATACTCTGATATCATCTGCAAAAAGTAATATTCTGACGTCTTCCTTTCCAATTTGTACACCTTTGACCTCCTTTTGTTGTCTAATTGCTCTGGCCAGGACTTCAAGTATACTATATTGAATAGATAGGGAGAGAGTGGTCAGTCTTGTCTCGTCCCCTATTTTAGTGGGATTGCTTCAAGTTTCTCTCCATTTAGTTTGATGTTTGCTACTTGTTTGCTGCATATTGTTTTCACTATGTTTAGGTGTGGGCCTTGAATTCCTTATCTCTCCAAGGCTTTTATCTTGAAGGTATGCTGAATTTTGTCAAAAGTTTTTTCAGCATCTAATGAAATATCTATGTTTATGTAGTGGATTATATGGATGGATTTCTGTACATTGAACCATCTCTGCATCCCTGGGATGAAGCCTACTTGATCGTGGTGAACTGTTTTAATACATTCTTGGATTCAGCTGGCCTGAATTTTATTAAGTATTTTTGTTTCAATGTTCATATGGGAATTTGGCCTTAAGTTCTTTTTCCTTGTTTGGTTTTTGTTTGGTTTAGGTATAAGCATAATTGTGGCTTCATAGAATGAATTGAGTAGTGTTCCTTGTGTGTCTATTTTGTGGAATAGTTTGGAGAGTATTGGTATTAGATCTTCTTTGACGATCTGATAGAATTCCCCACTAAACTCATCTGGTCCTGGGCTTTTTTTTTTTGGTTGAGAGACTATTAATGACTGCTTCTAATTCCTCAGAACTTAAGGGACTATTTAGATGGTTTATCTGATCCTGATTTAACCTTGGCACCTGGTATGGGTCAAGAAAATTGTCCATTTTGTCCAGATTTTCTAATTTTGTTGAGTATAAGCTCTTGTAGTGGGATTTGATGGCTTTTTGAATTTACACAGTTTCCGTTGTTATGTCTCCCTTTTCATTTCTGATTTAATAATTTGGGTAGTGCCTTTGTACCCTCTGTTAGTCTCTCTAAGGGTTTATGTATTTTGTTGATTTTTCTCAAAGAACCAGCTCCTGGTTTTGTTGATTCTTTGTATAGTTCTTTTTGTTTCTATTTGGTTGACTTCGGCCCTGCATTTTATTATTTCCTGTCTTCTACTCCTCTAGGGTGCATTTGCTTCTTCTTGTTTTAGAGTTTTCAGGTGTGTTGTCAAGCTGCTAGTGTAAGCTCTCTCCATTTTCATTTTGGAGCACTTCAGCTATGAGTTTTCCTCTTAGCACTGCTTTCATTGTATACCATAAGTTTTGGTATGGTGTGTCCTCATTTTCATTAAATTATAAAAAGTCTTTAACTTCTTTCTTTATTTCTTCCTTGACCAAATTATCATTGAGTAGAGCATTGTTCAACATGCATGCATATGTGTGTTTCCCATTGTTTTTGTTTGAACTTAAGACCAGCATTAGACTGTGGTGATCTGATAGAGTGCATGGAATAATTTCAATATTACTGTATCTGTTGCAGCCTGTTTTGTAACCAATTATAGGGTCAATTTTGGAGAAAGTACCATGAGGTGCTAAGAAGAAGGTATATTCTCTTGATTTAGAATGAAATGTTCTATAGATAACTGTTAATTCCATTTGGTCCATAATTTCTGTTAGTTTCACTATGTCTCTGTTTAGTTTGTTTCCCTGATCTGTTCATTAAGGAGAGTGGGGTGTTGAAGTCACCCACAATTATTGTGTGAGGTACAATGTGTGCTTTGAGCTTTATTAAAGTTTCTTTTATGAATATGGATGCCCTGGCATTTGGAGCAGAGATGTTCAGAATTGAGAGTTCTTCTTGGTAGATTTTTCCTTTGATGAGTATGAAGTGTCCTTGGGTGTCATTTTTGATGACTTTTGGTTGAAATATTAGAATGGCTACTCCTGCTTCTTTCATGGGACCATTTGCTTAGAAATTTGTTTCCCAGCCTTTTACTCTGAGGTAGTGTTTGTTTTTGACACTTAGGTATGCTTCCTGTATGCAGCAAAATGGTAGGTCCTGTTTATATACCCAGTCTGTTAGTCTATGTCTTTTTAGTGCAGAATTGGGTCCATTGGTGTTAAGAGATATTATGGAATAATGATTGTTACTTTTGATGTTATTTTTATGTTTGTGTGGTTATCTTCTTTTAGGTTTGTTGAAAGAAAATTGCTTTCTTGCTTTTTCTAGGGTTTAGTTTCCCTCCTTGTGATGGTGTTTTCCATCTATTTTCCTTTGTAGGGATGGATTTGTGGAAAGATATTGTGTACATTTGCTTTTATCACAGAATATCATGGTTTCTCCATCTGTGGTGATTGAGAGTTTTGCTAGGCTGTCATTTGTGTTCTCCTAAGGTATGTATGAGATCTTCCCAGGATATTCTAGCTTTCAGGGTCTCTGGTGAGAAGTCTGGTGTAATTCTGATAGGACACAGGGCACACGCCAGGCAGGGCTGGCGGCGCACAGGCCTCGCTCTAGGGCCAAGGGAGCGTACACATGCAGAGGCGGACACGGTTCTGCGGGGGTGGGGGTTGGGGAAACAGGCAAGATGCACGCATGCCTCGGCCTAACACCGCTGGCCGGTCCCGCACATGGTGTAGGGGGGGGCGCAGAGAGATCCAGGATCTCTCTGCGTGTTACCTGTGCTCAGACTGTCTCATTTAGGTCCCACATCTCCCCCTTTTTGTTTTTTTTAAAAGGGAGAGGAGTCACTGACCTGTGTTGGGGGGGCTGGAGCTAGGTTCCAGGGGGCAGTGACTGAACTCCTACTGTCCTACGCAGGTGGAAGCTCTGCCCACAAGGTTGTAGGTCGAAGCCACCCCCTACCGGGTCCCGGGGTTCAAAGTCCTTTGCTCCACCTGAGAACCAGGCTGCCTGTGCACAGATTAGGACAATTTTGGGTGGGGTGGAGGTATCAGAAGAAAGTTAGAGTTGTAAAGAGGTTGAGGCGAGAGAAGACAAGGTATGATTGAATCGATAGTACAATTTGAGGGTAAACAGCACATAGCTTTAAACAGCAATCATTTAATAATCTAGATAGACATTGTTTTTCTGACTATCACGTAATTTCCCCCAAGTTCAACAGTCATTTGGTTGTGGCAAGAGAGTTCGTCTATAGCTGGAAGGTCTCAAGCCTGTAATGTGTCTGCAGATTTCAGCACATGTCTTGGGGTGTCTTCAGTCAGATGGGGTGAAGGCAGCCCTGTTGTTGTATGTGGGTCTCAGGAGGTGGCACTCTTTGTTGGATGTATGGCAGCAGGCAAGATATAAACCTGTAGCGAAACAACAGAGGAGCAGAATCCCAGCCGGGGTCTGCTTTGGGTGGCTAAGGAAGAAAATATTATGTTAGACCTGTAAAGGAAGTTTGGTTGTTATTTAGTACAGTTAATTGGATCTGTGGAAGTATAAAAGAAATTTTAGAAAAGTTGAAAAATTTTAGGCGTGTATAGGGAAAGAAATGAGTCTTTAGAAAAGGAAATATGTATTTAGATAAAGGAGCTAGAAAATCTTAGGTTGAGAAGCATTGTTTAGTTGTTCCGGAGCTGAGTCTCAGGTGGGGGGAGGGGCCTGTTTTTTCTTGGAAAGGAGATGAAAAGTTAACCTTTTTTAAAAAAAGTGTTAGTGAAGGTAGCAGCAGTTTAGAGAGGCAAGAGGAACCCAGGGGAGGGAGTTGGCTAGAGCGTGCGGGTTTGGAACAAAAGGTTAGGTTGGTGTCCCGTGTCCCGCCAGGGTTTGTTGAGACACTGGTCAGGCAGACATGGGAGACTGCAGCGTCACTTCACAGACCCCCGTGAGAGCGGAATGGACCGTGGGAGGTCTGCCGGATTCCACCTCAGGGGTGAAGAGAGTGCAGTTCGGTTGGTTCTTAGCTCTTGCTGAGAGCTGAGAATGAGGGGAGGGGGGAGGTGGTCTTATGGGATGAGCGTCCGGCCATGAGAGGCTCCGAGACCCCATCTGCAGGTAAAAAGAGCCACCGACATGATTTGGGCTGGAGGGAAAGGGAGGGCTGTGGGGATTAGGCACA
This sequence comes from Tokudaia tokunoshimensis, assembly GCA_036184795.1. Lineage (NCBI taxonomy): Eukaryota > Metazoa > Chordata > Mammalia > Rodentia > Muridae > Tokudaia > Tokudaia tokunoshimensis. The sequence continues at coordinate 83,842,376 of BTHU01000012.1, read as the reverse complement.
CGCACTCTGGGTCTGTCCCTGTGTGGGCGGGTTTGAGCCCCACGTTGGGTGCCATCTGTAGGAAAAAAAAGAAAAGGGGGCATGGGGCCTGGCGTGGGCACGGACACATGGGCACATGCCAGGCAGGGCCAGCGGAGCGCGGGCCTCGCTCTAGGGCCAAGGCAGCATACAAATGCAGAGGACTCAGGCGGATATGGTTCCATAGGGGGTTTGGGGAAACAGGCAAGACGCACGCATGCCTCGGCCTAACCGGGAGCGGGCGGTCACACCGTTGGCCGGTCCCACACATGGCTCGCGGGGGCGCAGAGAGATCTTGGATCTCTCTGTGAGTTACCTGTGCTCAGACTGTCCGCTTAGCTGAATCCCAGAGTCTCAGACTCAGCTAGCTCCGTGCGGCGAGTTTAATAAGAGGCGACCCATAGCTTTGATGTTTTATTATTAAGAAAATAGAAAGAGAAAAGAGATAAAAGGACAAAGAAAGAGGAGAAAATAGATAAGAAAAGCCATGACCACGTGGAAAGGGGAGAAGACAGAGAGATAGACTAAGAAGAGGGCCTGGAGAGAACAGGCGGAGAGAGAGAACACACGCTGAGGGGTGTTATTTATAGTGAGTTGGGCAGTCAGGTAACCAGGAGGCGGGGACAGTGTGGCTGCAGGCTGGTGACTGCCTAGGCGGAGTCAGGCTAGAACCTGGGGCGTGGCCACACGTCTCATTAAGGTCCCACACATGGGCATCTCTTTCTTTAGGTTAGGGAAGTTTTCTTCTATAATTTTGTTGAAGATATTTACTGGCCCTTTAATTTGTAAATCTTTGTTCTCTTCTGTACCTATTATGCTTAAGTTTGGTCTTCTCATTGTGTCCTAGATTTCCTGGATGTTTTAGTCTACAAACTTTTTGCATTTTGCATTTTATTTGACCATTGCGTCAAAGTTTTCTATGGTATCTTCGGCATCTGAGATTCTTTCTTCTATCTCTTGTATTCTATTGTTGATGTTCGCATCTATGACCCCTGATTTCTTTCCAAGGTTTTCTATCTCCAAAGTTGTCTCCCTTTGTGATTTCTTAGTTGTTTCTACTTCCTTTTTTAGATCCTGGATGTTTTTTTTTTCTTTTTTATATAAGTAACTTTTAATTTCTAATCTTTATAGCTATGATATAAACATTATTGAATGTCCACTTTTATGCAACAGTTCCTAAACTTTATAATTTTTTTCATTTTCAAAATTTTAATTGTGTTTATCATATGTGGGGCGCTTGTGCATGCCCTGGAGTGTGTTTCAGTTGGAGGACAATCTTTCAGAATCAGTCATTTCCTTTAACTTCTACATGGTAAATACTACTCAATAGCCTCAATAGGAGGCCCTTAACCTACTGAGCTGTGTCAGTGACCTTAAATATATTTTTCTTGCCATGAGAATATTTAAAATCTATTCAGTAGTTGTGAAGGACATAATCATCTGTTGTCAATAGTCACTGTAATGTATGCTGGGTCACTTGAACTTATTCCTTTTCTCTTACTGAAACTGTGTGTGAGTTTTGCAGTTTTAGAAGAGCTCACATTACATAATACAGCTAAGGAACCTGACATAGGGACTCACCAATATTTAAATGACAGCTGTTAGAATATTTTAATCATTACCTCAAAAAAGAAACATATTCCTGATATTCTTAGAAAACAGTTATGAACTTTGAATCAGTGAAACTATTAATTTGAAAAAAAAATCTCATTACTTGAACCCTAATATCAATTGTCAAATGATATGGAGAAATGAAGAACCTTCTTGGAGATCAACTTACACAAAACCTCCATCCAACATCTGCCTTCTCCTTCCTCCCCCTTGCTTCTATAAGGGTACTCCCCTACTCACCCACGCTCTCTTGCCCCACGACTCCAGTATCCCCCTAAACTGGGGCATCAAACCTCCACAGGACCAAGGGACTCCCTTCCCATTGATGCCAGACAAGGACACCCTCTAACTGGGAAGTGGGATGTCATTTGAGATGCAAACAAATGTAATTATTCATAAAAATAATAATTTGTTATCTCAACATATTTTTTGTGGTTTCTATAATTTAGATTTTTTAAAATTTTATTTTCCTCTCAGATATTATATTCCTCCTATAGTTTCCCCTCCTACTCTTTCTCTCAGTTTCTCCCCTACCTTCCTTATTGACAAGATCAATTCCTCCTCTGTTTTCCTTTAAAAAATGTATAAAACAATAGCAGGTCTTCCAGGGATGTCTATGGAACATTGTGTAATAAGATACAATAAGATAAGGGGCACAAACCCTCACTCATATCAAGTCAGGACTAGGCAACCCAGTAGGAGGAAAAGGCCCCAAGTGAAAGCAAAAGAGTCTGAGATACACTACTACTATTGTTGGGAGTCCCACATGAACACTAATCTACACAACCACATGATATATGAGGAGGACTTAGCTCTGACCCATTCAGGATCCATATTTCTTGTTTCAGTTTCCGTGAGCCCCTCTGATCCCTGCTCAGCTGATTATGCCAACCATGTTCTCATGGTGTCCTTAAAACTTCAGGGTTCTAAATTATTTTGGATATATTTGCTTTCTAGAATTTAGGAAATGTAGGTTCTTTCTCTTAAGAAATGTACACTCATGCTAATAAATTTCTTCATTTTCTATTAGCCTCTATGGGTGAGCCAATATTCACATCTCATATTCAAAGATAATAAGAATTAGTCTAAAGTTCACTTAGTAAGGATCTGCTACTTCAACTGGTATCAGTAAGTTTATTAGTAGATTGAATTTTTCAGTATAATGATGCATACATTCTGAGTAAATATAGTGCAATATTTTGTGCATTATAGTATAGAATTAAAATAATCAGCTGACTTCAGAATACTGCTAAAAATTAATATATAACTATGAAAACATTCATTTTTAATATTTTTTATGGATTGTTTGGGAATCTTACATCATAATCTCTGACCACAATCACCTTCTAGTCCTTCCAAATCTGCCCTAGTAACTCTTGTGATCTCCCCTCTAAAAATGTAAAAATAAGAATTAAAAAAAACTTTAAAAAAAGATCTAATTTTATGTTATTATTGTACTCAGTGAAGCATGGTCAAACTCTCAGTGGCCTGCTCTTTAAATAGAACTGAGTCCTTCCCCTCCTTCACCCCCACTAGGAGCTATCAGTTGCTGAAGCTTAACCTCAGCATCCTTATCACTTTTTGAGAGCTCTTTTTGACAGCTTCCTGTTTAGAATGCTACATTTTTGGAGGGTGGTTTCTGGGGGTATAGAGTTAGCCTTCCATGTCCCTCTTCCTGTTTCTGCAGACTGTGTTTCTGCAGTTCTCAATATCACTGCAAAACAAGCTTCCTTGCTCTTTATGGTCAATGGAAACATGGATAATGGGCTTCCACGTGGTTTCTGGTGACAGCACAGACCACTAACAAAGCCCCAGCTGTAGTAGGGTCATAGATGCAGCCTGGATCACAACATTACCTTGGCCTCTGGTGGAAGTTCAGGACACTCACATCAATATGTTTACCAGCATCACATTCCATAGATGTCAATACGTAGCTAAAGGCTATGGGCCCATATTACTACCAATGGTCATGGGGATGTCTTCTGTAGTGCTGCAGCCTCAAGCCATGTTAATGTCCATGGGTTGTGCTGCTGTTGCAGGCCAGAGTAACATGAATGGCCTGTGCTGCCACTTGAGGCCATGGAGATGTCCAGTGTCCCTGCTACCACCAAGGACCATGTCTGGTTCTATGATTCTACTGTAGGCAGGGTCTATGTTGATATCCTTGGCTCATGTTACCAGAGAAGTCCAGAGAGACACCCCCAGGCTGTGCTGCAGCCTAATGTTATAAAAAAATACCATTATAAAATTTTCTTTCAATCTATGTTTATTCATGAGTTACTAAACCATGTAAATGCATGTTGTTCAAATGTCTATATTAAAGCATGATTATATTTGCACCCATGCTTATGCATGAACAATCGTAATACTTGAATGAAAAATGACCTTGTAGATATTGAATTGAAAAGAGGGGAATTTCCCTACATTTTTTTCCTCAAATTTCTTGCCAGCAAGCTCAAAATAATTCTTTTGAAGATTACTAGCTATCATTTATCCTTTCTCCTTTCTTTCATTCTCTTACTGAATTGGCTCACATGCTTTTTCTATTTCATCTTTTTAAAAATTATTTTATCTATTTACATTCCAGCCATTGCCCACCTTCTTGGTCCCCCCTCCCACAGTTCTTTATCCCATTCCTCCCCCCCTTGCCTCCAAGAGGGTGCCCCCCACCAGGTCTCCCTCTCCCAGGGGCCTCAAGTTTCTTGAGATTAAGCACATCTTCTCCCAGGCAGACCTCTGATAGATAGATAGATAGATAGATAGATAGATAGATAGATAGATAGATAGACAGACAGACAGACAGACAGACAGACAGACAGACAGACAGACAGATAGATGTATGCCACAGACCTCAGTCCAGCCCCTGTGTGCTCCCGGATGATGTCTGAGTCTGTGGGAGCTCCCTGGGGTCTGGGTTAGTTGGAATTACTGGTTTTCTTATGTGGCCATCCTCCCCTTCAGGTTCTTCAAACTTTCCCCTAATTCAACCATAGGTGTCCTGGACTTCAGTCCAATGGTTGTGTGTAAGCATCTGCTTCTGTCTCAGTCAACTGATTGAGGCTCTCAGAGGAGAGCCATGCCAATCTCCTGTCTGTAAGCACACCATAGCATCAGTAATAGTGTCAGGCCTTAGTGTTCTCCCATGAGATGGATCCCAAGTTGGGGTAGTCATTTATTTAAATGTTTGCTTACACATGTTTTCTTCCATCTAATTTTCCTCAGGAAAATAATAAGTTACAACTTAAAAGGACTTTCATAAAATGCTAAAAATAGTGTCTTAACATAAAGCAGTTGCTTTGGGGTTAAGTGTAATGACAGAAGACTTGTTGATATATAAGTTACACAACACCAAATATTCTAGACAACCATCAAAGAAGGCACATATAAATCTGTTACTGAGAATATTATGGTTGAGCTTAAATAAACAGAAGTTGTACTTAATCATATATTGTAATAACAACTTGAGGTATTGTTCTCCTAATACACATTTGTGTACTTCTGAACACTTCTTGATTGGTAAACACAGGAAAATTTGGAGGTAATGCGGTAAAGATTACTGGGGTTCTGCAGTAATTTTGAAGTTTTCAGTCTTATGTATGCATTTCTGTCTTTCTACGGATTTTTGCTTCAAATCATTTTGCATTCTTCTGCTTCTCTCTTTCTGATAACTTTGGGCTTTGAAAACAGCCACCTCCTCACTGAATTCTTGTCAGAACTTCTTTGATATGTTGTAAAAATGTACGTACTTACTTGAAAGAAATTTAAGAAATTCTCTCAGTTCTTCCTGTGTGATTGTAAAAAAACAAATGAGTTCAGGTCAGGTCAGATATCTACTGTCTTAATTACTGTTCTATTGCTGTGAAGAGACAATATGACCAAGACAACTTATAAAAGAAAGCACTTAATTGGGAGTTAGCTTACAGTTTTGAAGGGTCATCATGACAAAAAAAAAAAAAACAAAACAAAATAAAAAAAAACATGGCTGAAGAAAGGCAAGCAGACATGGCGTTGGACATTAGCTGAGAAATTAATATCCTGATTCAAATGCAGGAAGTAGAGAGAAAATGATACTGGACCTGACAAGGCCTTCTGCAGCTACAAAACCCACCCACAGTGACACACTCTTCTAACAAGGCAACACTTCTAAATCTTAAATGTCTACCAAGAGCAACAAAATGGGTAAATGTAAGAGCCTTGGGGAGCCACTACCATTCAAACCACCACATGCACCAAATATAATGATATTTAAGATTCTCATCATCTTCAAGAAGAAAAAAAAAGAGTAGAGTCAAGTTGACAGAAACATGTAACATGGAGGAATTAGGCTAACAGAGCAGGATTATAAAATCAGGATGTGTAAGCCATGATTGTCCAAAATTTGTTATTTCTGAAAAGAAACAGAAAGAAATACTAGAAAGTAGTTCAGCACCAAAGTTGCCTTGATAAAGTTATAAAAATATTGTGTTTTTACTGGTAAAAGAGTATTGTTTCTAAGGTTATCAGAGAGGTAAGTTTGAAATGCATTATATTCTTGTAACTGAAGGGAACAGAAGAATATGGATTAGAATTCAAGGTGAAAGTCATCATAGTTTAGAAATCAGCCTTCATAGGTGAATGGCAGAGCCATTAATACTCACAGATATAACAAAAGAAATTATTATTTTTTCTTTACAAAACAGAACAAGGTCCTTAATGCTAGAAGTGTATTTTAATGGAACCATGGCAATCTGAGTTTAGGGGTTTGAGGACAGCATCCTGAACCCTCGTATATTGTTCCCCAATTCTATCTACTGGAATAAATACTCTTGTATATCTTAGAAAAATAGTTATAATCTGTCCCTAATTGAGGTAAAATTTTTACTCATTTTCTTAAATTCTAAAGCAATATAAAGGAAAATATCTTACCAATTAGGTAAGCAGTTAAAATATAAAATTAAAAAGGATACACTGTAATATATTTTCATTATAATAATTTTGTTTTTATATTAATATTATATTTGTTTTTATATTAATATCCATACCATTAAAAGTTAATATAAACATGTATGGTTTAGTTACATATAACTGAAAAAGGTTTAGTTCTTCCATGTAACAGAAACATGAGCAAGGCAGAGGCAGTAGGAAATGTATATACTTAAGCAGATTATGCAATGTTGACAACATATAATATTTTATGTATAAGTAAAACAAAATGAAATTTGCTATAGTAATTTAAATATAAATATGAAATGAAATCAGAGAACGTAAATAATTGTATCTATACATATGCATACATATTTGATCTCTAAATTCAGCAAATATGGTTTATGTTTGACTTTTGAATATGCCATAGAGGGAATATAAATTACCATCTTACCATGCTCATCAAAGTGGTAAATTATTCTTTTATTTTCTGTGAACTTTTAGCAATCCAAATAGTTAAAAAGATTTAGCTAACTTGGCATGTGGGTCAAAAGAGTCTAAAATTAAATGTTTACCATTAGTATAAACAAATGATTTTTTTATAATTCAACTCAATTATATCTGCTGCTGTCATAGTGATGATTTTTAAGGGAATGTGTAAAGTAATCATAGCTTCACATTTACTAAATCATGGTGAAATCATTCCAACTAAGTAACTTATGAAAGTTGACCTAGAAAGTCAAAACAAATAAAGGTAGACACAAAATGCCATGTATAATATAAAAATGTAATGTGCTAATTAACCAACATAATTAACCAAAAGTGTTGTTGTTTTAAATATGTATTTATATTTGTCAACACATAATGTTTCTATATATGTAAAGATTATGGTATGACTCTCTAACACATACATATGCATAATGAATGGATCAGGGCAATTAGCATGTCTACACCTCAGGTATATATCTGTTTTTTGTGTATGGTAAAAGTATTTAAAATACTCTCTACTTGCAATTTGAGATAATGATGTAGTTGGTATAAGCCATATTTATCCTTTCATGCTATCAAGATTAGAAGTTATTATTTTCAGCAGGGCCTAGTGGTACATGCTTTTAATCCTGGCATAATCTCTGAGGAAGAGAGATCATCAGTTTTCAGACAGGCAGGATTATTTAGCATAATATTACCAACAAAACTAAAACTAACCAAACAACAAGCAAGCTAACAAAAAAAAGCAAGAAAGCAACACAAAATGATTTTACTTTTGTGTAGCTGCAGGCCTCAACTAAATAGGCATCTTTTTTTTTTTTTTTTTTTTTTTTTTTTTTACACTCCAGAGTTTAACCCCTCCTGGTCCACCCTCTGAATGTTCCACATCCCATACCTCCTCATTGCCCCTGTCTCCACAAGGGTGTCCCCACCCCAGCCCACCAGACCTCTAAACTCCCTGAGGCCTCCAGGCTCTTGAGGGTTAGGTGCATCTTCTCTGACTAAACCCAGACCCGGAAGTTCTCTGCCATATATGTATTGGGGGCCTCATATCAGCTGATGTATGCTACTAGTTGGTGGTCCAGTGTTTGAGAGGTCTCGGAGTCCAGGTTAATTAGACTGCTGGCCTTCCTACAGGGTTGCCCTCCTCCTCAGTTTCTTCCAGATTTTCCCTAATTCAACCACAGAAGTTACCAGCGTCTTTCCATTGGTTGGGTATAAATATCTATATCAAACACTTTCAGCCGCTTGTTGGCTCTTTCAGAGGGCAATCATGATAGGCCCCTTTCTGTTAGCACTCCATAGCTTCAGTAGTAGCATCAGGCCCTGGGGCCTCCCCTTGAGCTGGATCCCACTTTGGGCCTGTAGCTGGACCTTCTTTTCCTAAGGCTCCTCTCAATTTCCATCCCTGCAGTTCTTTCAGACAGGAATGATTATAGGTCAGAGTTTTTGACTGTGGGATGGTAACTCCATCCCTCTACTTGATGTCCTGTCTTTCTGCTGGAGCTGAGCCCTACAAGTTCCCTCTCCCCACTGTAGGGCAGTTCATCTAAGGTCCCTCCCTTAGAGTCCTGAGAGTTTCTTACCTCCAAGGTCTCTGGTACATTCTGGAGGGGCTCCCCCTCCCCACCTCCTACCTGCCAAGGTTGTCTGTTTTCATTCTTTCTGCTGGCCCTCCTGGCTTCAGACCCTTTTCCCCTACCTGAGACCTGATCATGTTCCCCTCTTCTTCTCCCTGTCCCCTTTCCCACCCAGGATTCTCCTGTTCTCTCTCCTGCGATTTCTTTCTTCTCCCTCCCAAGTGGCACTGAGGTGTCTTCACTTGGGCTCTTTAGCTTGTTAACCTTTTTGAGTTGTGCAGACTCTATCCTGGGTATTCTGTACTTTTTTTTTGGCTAATATCCACTTATTAGTGAGTACATATCATGCATGTCCTTTTGGATCTGAGTTACCTCACTCAGGATATTTTCTAGTTTAATCTATTTGCCCTCAAAACTCAGGATGTCCTCATTCTTAATAGTTGAGTAGTATTCCATTGTGTAAATGAACCACATTTTCTGTATTCATTTTTTTGTCATGGGACATCTGGCTTGTTTCCAGCTTCTGGCTATCACAAACCAGACCAATATGAGCATAGTGGAGCAAGTGCCCTTGTGGCATGGTAGAGCACCATTTGGGTCTATGCCCAAAAGTGGTACAGCTGAAGCTTCAGGCAGATCTATTTCCAATTTTCTGAGGAAATTCCAGGTTGATTTCCAGAGTGGTTGTAGCAGTTTGCAATCCCACCAGTAATGGAGGAGTCTTCCTCTTTCTTCACAGCCTCTCCAACATGTGCTGTCACCTGAGGTTTTGATATTAGCCATTAGAATTGATGTAAGGTGGTATCTTAGGGTCATTTGATTTGCATTTTCCTGATCACTAAGGACTGTGAACATTTCTTTAAGTGCTTCTCAGCCATTTGAGATTCCTCTGTTGTGATTTCTCTGTTTAGTTCTATACCCCATTGGGTTGTTTGGTTTCTTTGGTGATTAGCTTCTCAACATCTGTCCCAGGATCTGCCAACCCCTCTTCTGTAAGCTCTTTTTTTTGGGGGGGGGGAACAGTTTTAGCATCTATTTGTGAATAATAACATAGGATAGTTTCTGTTCTTGACTCACTACAATTCATATAATGTCCTCCAGATCAAATCATGCAACAACACTTTTTTTTGGACTGAAGAACATTCTCCAATAATATTCCTTTGTATGTGTGTTTAGTGTATTTTATTTATTTATCCACCAATAGATGTCTAGTTTAATTCTATAGCTAGCATTTTTTTTATTTTCTAAGTTTTTTTTATTTACATTCCAAATCATTTCCCCTTTCCCGTTTCCTCCCTCCCCGAAAGTCCCATAAGCCCCCTTCCCTCCCTCTTTTATAAAGGAGCATGAAGTAAACATAGGAACTCAGTTGTCAATTTAATTTCAATTTTCTTTGCATTGCTTCATTATAGCTGTTCACTACTTTTTGAAGGAACTTTCACAGTGTTTCCCATAATGTTCATATTAACTGGCATTTTCACCTGCAGATTATAAATGCTCCCTTTCCCCATGTCTTCAAGAATAACTCCATGTTTTGTCATTTTTCCTTAGCCATTCTAGGTAGATGAAAAATCATTGTGGATGTTGAAGGAATTCCCCTACTGATTGTTTGTATTCCCTTTTATTTACTGTGGGTCACTTGTATTTTATCTTTTAAGCAATGTCAACTCATCCATAAATGTGTTTTTATTATTTATTTGAGGGTATAGTACAATATACTTTGTTTCTGTACACCTTGGCCAGAATGCATACATACCCCTTTTTCCTTCCACCTAACTTTGTGTCCTCTTTTATTTCAACCAACTAAATTCCAGATATTCTTGTACAAATGGCCTTCCCCTGCATTATAGATTGTCTAGCAGGAGCCACACTCTGATCCCAGTCTGAGTACCTGTCAATTGCCAATAACCCCTCAGCTAAGGCTAAGAATGTGTGCTTACCTCTGCTTTTGATACTGGGATTTTTCTCTGGATTAAGTTTGCCCTGGTTTTAGACATGCTGTTACATAGGCGCTCACATGAGTTCTTCCATGTCTTTGTTCAAAATAATCCCCAAACCTTGGAAGGAAGTTATGTGATAAAGATAATCTTAGTGCTGAGAATTCTGCATGTCGTTCCCTGCATCTTTATCAGTTTTGGGTCTATGTAGTAACCACTATTTACTACTAAGATAAGCTTCATTGATGATTGGAAGATGCCTTATTCTGTATGTATCTTATAATGATAAGTCATCAGGAGACAGTTTAATAATATGCCCATTCAGCAGAATAATGGTAGTGAGTTCTGCCCTAAGGCCTAAGGTCTAGCCACAGATTCTTAGCCCCAATATTAATGTCAAGTATGTGTTTTATCTTGCAGAGTAAAGCTTAAAACAAATCAGGAAGTGGTTGGTTATTCCAATAACATTCCTATAACATTTCAAAGAAGGGTTTTAGTTATAGCTCTCAGAGTTCACAGTTGGGTAAAATTGATATTTGCTTTTCTCTTCATAGAATCTACCAGTACTATGAATGCTAGCCAGTAAAGATGAAATAACCACCTTCATTTGTCCATGTTCATTAACTAAAATATATAGTGTCTATAGCATTAGAATAACTGGTTGCATTGTCAGAGGCCATAGCATTTGGGAGTATATGAGCCTCTACTGACCAAAAAGATCAAATGAGGTAACTTGTTTCTAGCCCTTGACATTTCATCACACTAGAATATCTACTGTGTCATTGTCACGCTGTTATAGGGTAACTCCATCTCAACTTTTTTTTTTCATATATGTTTGTAATATTTTGGGAAGCTTGAAAGTACTATGAAGTTTTTATATGGCCTTTTCAAAAGATTGTCAATGTTACTTATCCATCCTTTCCTGTATTTCCTCCCCTATGCTGCCTTCTCATCTGAACCCTACTTTAAACCTTCCCCTGTAATGATTCCTGATTTAACCATTAATAACATTGAGTTCTATCTTCCCTTCCCTTGAAAGCCCACCCTCACAGTCCCTTATTGATTTCTTCCCCTATGGTATTCCAAATAAAATGCACATACCTAAAGATTCGAAGTTAACGTTCATTAATTGGAGAAAACTTGCAATGTCTAATCTTTTTGAATCTGTTTCCTGACTAAGAACTATTGCTTCCAGCTTCATCTATTTACATAAAAATTCCATGATTTTATTTTTAACAACTGAATAATATTGCATTGTGTAAATATATAATTATAATGTTCTTATTATTCATTCACCATTTGGTGAACATATAGGATATTTCTATTCCTAGGAATTAAAAGTAGAGCACCAGTGAAAATGGATAAGCAGGTTTCTTTGAAGTAGGGTATAGCATCCTTGGATTATGTGCTCAAGAGTGATGGAACAAGATGACATTTCAGGAGCCTCCCCACTGATTTCTTTGTACTGAATCAGGTAGAATATCCACCTGCTGTGAGTAAGTGTCCGACTTTGATAGTATCAGTGCAAGCTTTTGTTGTGTTTTTCCCCCATCATAGATGGTATGAGTGGTATTAACTTTCATTTCCCTAACTTCTGGGGATGTTCAATAAGTTAAAAAAACCATTTTTCAATAATCTCTTTTTGCTTTCTGTTGCTATTACAAAACACCATGACCCCAAAAAATTTAAAGGGTTTATTTTAGCTAACGGTTACAGTTCATAGTGCAAGGAAGTTGAGAAACTCAGACAGAGACCTGGAGGCAGCAACTAAAACAGAGGTAACGAAGGAACACACCTTTTTGTCTGAAATATTAGGCACATGCTCAGTCACCTTTCTTATTTCTCCCCACACCACTTACCCAGGGGTGACACTCTCCAAAGTAGGCAGGGTCTATCCCTACAATAATCAAGAAAATGTGACAACAGAGTTGACTAATCTAATGGAGACATTCTCTTGACTGAGATTTCTGCTTCCCAGAGAGCTATACTTTGTTTCAAGTTGACAAACACAAAACAAAACAACAACAACAAACCCCCAAACCAAAACCAAACCAAAAAAAAAAAAACCCAGAAAGCAAAATAACAACCAAATAACAAATACCCAATATATCATTCATTTGTAGTTAATCTTTAGAGAACTCCCTGTTTAGTTAGATACATAATTTTTAAGTAGATCTTTCCTTATTCTGTAGGATGCTTCTTTACTTTAATCATTATTCCTTTCCAGTACAGAAATACAAAACACCCATTTATTAATTATTGGTCTTGGTGCCTATACTTCATCTTCAGAAAGTTCTTTCATTTGCACTAAGTTTAAAGGAAATTTCTGTTCTCACTTCCATCAGATGCAGAGCATCATGCAGGTCTTTGATTGAGATGCTTTATCTGTTTGGAGTTGACATTTGTAGAAGGTGAGAAATTTTTGTTTTGTTTCATTCTTCTATGTGTAGCTTTACAGTTTGACCAGTACCATTTATTGAAGATGCTGTAATTTCTCCAGTGTTATTGTTAACCTTTTTCTAAAATTCTGCAAGATTAGGAGTAGGGGATTATCCCTGAGCCCTCAGTTTTATTCAAAAGATCAATGTGAGCACATCTATGTTAGTACTATTTTTTTTATTACTATAACTTGAAACCTTGGATAGTGATACCTCCAAACATTTTTTTAATTTAGGATTACTTTGAATATTTGTGTTAGGGTTTTTTTTGTGTGTGTTTCCATATAAAATTCATTTTTTTCTCAATATCTATGAAGAATTTAGTTAGAATTTTGATGGGAATTACATTGAATCTTTCCATTGTTTATAGTTGAATGCCTATTCTTACACTATTGATGCTGCCTATCCATTGATGTGGAAAGATTTCAATTTTTTTCTTCAGTTTCATAAAATTTGCCATGTGCAGAACTTTTACCTCCTCAGTGTGGTTATTTCCAAGCTATTTTGGAGGGTTTGTGAAGGACATTTTCCCCTAACTTTTCTCACCTTATATTTTTCACTTGTATATTGGAAGGCTACTAACTTTTGCATGTTAATTTTGTTCATGTTCAGTTGCTAATTATGTTTGTCAGCTGCAGGAGATATCTGGTAGAGTCATTAGGGTCTTTTATGTATAGAATAGTATTGCATGCAAATCAAAATACTTTGACTTCTTCCTTCCCTATTTGTATCTGCTTCATCTGTTCTACTTGACTTGTTGTGACAGCTAAAATTTTCCAAATATGCTGAACAGAAGAGGGGCAGTGAAAAATATTTGTTTTGTCTTGTTTCTGATTTAAATTAAACTATTATGAAATTTTTCTCCATTTAGGATATTGTCTGTCTTTCTGGGGATTTTTGAGATGTGTCCCTTGTATCTCTTGACTCTCCAGATATTTTTAATTATAATTTACACACAGGCACATGCACACATGCACACACTCACACACACACACACACACAGAGAGAGAGAGAGAGAGAGAGAGAGAGAGAGAGAGAGAGAGAGAGACTATATAAATAAAAGCATTCATTTAGTGTTGTTCCTGTCTACACATGTTTAGTATGATCCCTGCTGAAAACTGGTTCTCTCTCTCTCTCTCTCTCTCTCTCTCTCTCTCTCAGTAGTCATTAATTGCCTGTTGTTCTTCATCTAGGGATGTGGTCTTGAGAGATTTCCAACATCTATATTGACATGTCAACTGGTGTTGTCATTGTAACAATCTTGTTCAGGCAACTATAGCACTGAGATTGCATGGAAGGAGCTTTGCTGTTTTATATAAATAACACTTTCTGGAGGGGTGGAGTGGGAGTGGGTGAATGGGTCAGGGAGCACCCTCATAGAGGCAAAGGGGAGGGGGAGAGGACAGATGGGATGCAGGGTTGTGAAGGGGTAACTGGAAAGGGGGATATCATTTGAGATGTAAACAAATGAAATGATTAATTAAAGAATTAATAATAAAAATTATAAAAAATAAATGACACTTTCTAAGTCAACATCTTAGTTCTCTGGCTCTTAAAATCATCCCCTCTTCCATAATGTTATCCAAGTCTGCCATATGGATTTGTGTTGTAGATGTATCAGCCAAAGCTGAACATCCCACAGTCAGCTGTGCTTTTCATTTTTACCAGTTGTGTCTGGTATTTGATAGTATTGGCTTTGTAAAAGAATATGGAGATGTTCCTTCCATTTCTTTTTTGTGGAATATTTTGAGAAAAATTGCAGTTAGCTCTATTTCGACAATATGGTAGAATTCTGCTCTGATTTAATTTGGCCCTGGGCTTTTTTTTTTTTAAGATTTTTATTTATTTCCTTTTTAAGTCAAAAAGGATTTATTTTGGCTCATAATTTTTGAAATCTCAGTTCCCGATAAACAGAGGGAAAGATATAAACCCTGTGATTTTTCTTTTCCTTTTTGTCTTTTAGAAATAGTTCTTCATTGAGGACAGAGTAGTGAAGCTAGAGGCGACCCTGCACATCTGCCAGGTACTGACATTTAAGGTATCACAGCCTTCCTAATTAACACCAGCACTGAGAAGACGGGAGTATGTGGGGGACATTCTTCATTCAAGCTGGCCCAGGTATAGTAAGAGGTTGACGAATTTTCAAAGGCCCAGGTAAGTCTCTCTACATATGGAACAAGACCCATTTTGTAACTATTGAGTCTTCCAGAATGACTAATCATCCCTTCATCCAGTATTATCCTGAGCTTAATTACTTTATTCAGTAACTGTGACATGAAGCAATTGTGGTGAATGAGAAGTTTACCTTCTAAGTGGATTTTCCACTTTACTAACCTACTTCACCCTTCATCCAGGTTTTCATTCTCTTTCTGATGGACCAGCAGGTGCCCTGATGTGCTTCCTTCCTGTACCTCACTCTTTCCCCATCATCTTCTCCCTACAGTTGTTATAATTTTGTTTTCCTTTTAAAAATAATTTTTGAGATTATACTTCTTTTGTTATTCTTTTTAAGTAAACAGAATAGGTAAACCAATCTCAATCATCTCCTCAGACTGACGATTTCTTGTGATTTTTAAATTCCTATACTCTTCATTCTTTTGAATGTTTATTAAAATTCACACTGAAAATTTAACAGATATTTGTGGAGCTGTGGAATACTTCCTATAGGATGAAATAAGAAAATTCCATTTTAGTTCTACAGATCTCTCAAATAAATAATTTACAAATACATGTATCATCATTTAGGGTTTTTCTGTATTGATATCTATTTACTATGTCTTTCTGACAACTTGAATTGTCAAATAGGCCTAATTTATATCAAATTCTGCACTCACACATATATTTCATGGGAATGTTTTGGTTATGAATATCCCTGACTCTCTTGTCAACAAGACTTCAGCTAGTTTCTGACAGTTAGACACAGGGAAATCTTCAACAAATATTGCAAATGGGTGGAGGTCAGAGGAAAATGAGAAGGAGTTGGTTCTCTCTTTGCCAACATCTGTTTCTTCAGGATCAAAATCAAGTTGTCAGGTTTGTACAGCAAGCACTTTTACCCACTGAGCACCTTGGCAGTCCTTTCCTTATGTTCTTTGTAAATTACATGGTCCAGTAACTCTTCTTACCATTTATTAAGAGAATATTTACAATAGTCAAATAAAACACCATATTAGAAGATAGTTCTCTTCTCTGGGCTTTTGAGCAGAATTTAATGTAATCTTTGAGAAATGACAGTTAATTGATGTGTGCAGCAATTACTTAAGATAAAACAATTATCAAAAATAATTAGTAACTAAAATAAACTTAGGAATATGTGAAATAAATACTAAATATATAATAGAGAAAATTTTAAAGGATAGATATTGTGGTTTAAAATAATAAAACTTTGAGTTTTCCAGGAAAACTTAATCTTTATTCTCCTTTACTAAACTTTTAGTGTGGTCTGTATACTAAATTACCTTGTACTGGGTTCATGATGAGTGGGTTACACCATTTGATCATATATTCTAAATGAAATATTCTTTTAACTAGCATACAATTTTGAAGCCACCTTTTATTCTCTTTTCTAACTCCATTATTTACCATTGTTTCTCGTCATTGCCCTATTTTGTCACATTGGATAATTTTCCTCTCTGAAATTGTAGTCATGCCATGTCACCATTGCACTCTTTAAAATCCTTTGCTATGACCAAATATTCACCATATGAGTGTGCTTTGTAGGCTTTTTTCTTTGGCACCCTACCTAACCATCCAACTACACTACATAAAAAACACCGCCTCTTCTGTTTCTACTTCTATATCTGTAATATAATATCTGTAGTTATAATCCCCAGAACACAGAAAGCTACACCCTGAATAGCTTGAGAGTGTGAGAGTTTGATTACAACTCTCTCTCTTTCTCTTTCTCTTTCTCTTTCTCCTTCTCTCTCTCTCTCTCTCTCTCTCTCTCTCTCTCTCTCTCTCTCTCTCTGTCGTGTGTGTATGTCTGTCTCTCTCTCTCTCTCTTATATAAAAATACATGATAAATTTCTTTAGAATAAATGAAGAAAAGATACTCTGAAAAGCATCTTAAAAGGATATTTCAACATGGCAGTAATTTCAGAAATAAGACATTTGTAGCAACTTTTCCTGGTAGTCTCTCTAAAACACACATTCCAATCTAGAAAGACTTCAGTGAAGCTTGCAGTTACAGTCAACTGAAGCTGACAAAGATGACAAATCAATCCCATACTTAGATGACTAGTCCTTTAACTGAGTGCTGATAGAACAATTGCATAGCTACACATACACAGTGAATCTGGCCACCTTCTTTACCACATACAAAGATTAACTAAAAATGATCTACAGTCCTATAGTATTAACTTATCAGTCATATCCATCCAAGACTTATAGAGTAATTATTTCTGGGAAATGCTCTACTGAACTGTGTAGTATGAAGTTATGAAGCAGACAGATAACCATCCAATAAAATCATTCCAAAGGACTTGAATTTTCAACTTATTCTGGAAGCCTGCTATTCCAAGAAGCCTGTGAAATTCCTAGAATTCTAGGGTTAGAGGAAAGGAAGGGACTACAGATCAAGATGTAGAATAGAATGGAATAATACTTTATAACCATTTTTGTCTTTTCTAAAATTGGAAATAAAATGTTAAATCACCATTTTGATATGCATTAATATCATGTTAAGATGTCCTTCTTGGAAGTTATATTTTATATATACATCTGAATTCAATTTATGACCAAATTCATTTAACACTCTCCACTTTATTCTTTTTTTTTTCACTTTATTCTTTTGAGACAGGATCTCTTTGTGAATCTGTAGCTACACTCAAATAAGCAAGCCATATTGATCTTACTGTGCATCCGGACCCCACTGCTGGAGTTATAGGCCAGTGCTCCCCATGCATACTTTTCTCATGGGTACTTGGACAGCTAATATTCCCATGTAGTGAGCTTCTGCTTGAGTCCTGTTTTAAACTTGTATTCATTATTGGATAAAGTCTTGATATATAGCCCAGGATGGCCTTGAGCTCTATCCTATATCTTCAGTTCCCATGTTTTGAAACCTAGAGATTATATCAAACTTTATTTTTAATTAACTTATAAATCATTAGTATACTTTCCTTTGCATAGTTTGTTTAGTTTGTTACTTAAAATTACAAAATCCTTATTTTCCCTTCATTTTACAAAGCATTTACAATTGTTCTATTCATATATGTGCTCCTGTTCATATATGTAATATAAACTGTATATGTTATATATTTATATATAATGTATCTACATAATATAATAAATGTTACCCCAAGATTTGATAAAATCAAGAACACTCCTGACCATGAATGTTGGTAAAACTAGATGGAAATGAGAACTCATTCATTGTTAATGGCAGGCTCAAATTGGTAGAGCCATTATGAAACCACTGTGGAGAATTCTCCAAAAGCTAAAAGAAGTAGAAAAATTCTATACGGTATTACTTGTTAGCATATACACAAAGAATTTTACATGGGAGTCAGGGATATCCAAGGCTTTCCCCAAGACCCTGATGTACAGAAAGAGGAACTTGCAGTTTTCTTCGTCTAAAACCAAGTAAATGTTTGCAAAACTCTCTAGTAACATGGGGCTAGGACCTTGGGAACCTGAAATTCAGATCTTACAAGTGCCAATTCTTCCCCACAAAGGGCTGTGGTTATTAGATCCAAGGCTGCTCTGTGCACAGTCTGTGATGAACTTGAGATAACCTGTATTGCGTGTGTGTGTGTGTGCATGTGTGTGTGTGTATGTGTGTGTGTGTGTGTATGTGTGTGTGTGTGTGTGTGTGTGTGTGTAGCTTTCTGCTCACTTTACTGAGTCTGTCCTATTTTCCCCTTCATTTCCATTAAGAAATAATGCTGTACTTCTTAATAAACATTCTTGGCACAGGCTCTGCTTATGCAAAAACCTCCAGCTTCCAATATTTCCATCTTTACTTATATTTCTATCATAAAATAATAACCTGAACCAAGTCTATATACATACACACATACACATACGCATTCATATACATATACATGTAATAGTGAATGGTTCAATTAGGGTGCTTAGTATCTATATACATTTTTGCTATTAGACCTCATACACGATGTAAAAGGAAGAGGAGGTTAATTCATTCTAAGATAATTGGGTGAAATACTAGATATGAGGAATTAGAACTGATTTAAAGTGGGAGAAAGAATCTAGAGCTCCATATTAAATTTAAATGCCAAGAGAATGAGTGTAGGCAAAGAACAGAAATCCATGGTGAATGCAATGGGCAAGTAAATGCCCAGTGGCAAGAGGCATTTGAGAATCCAAAGAGAACAAGAAGACACCCATGAGGTAAATGGGAGGTGGTAATGTTTCACATGCTAGAAACTAAAGGGTAGAGAAATATGGAGGTTATATTTGAACTTAAGAAAAACTTTTGGTCCTTTTCACCCCTGCACTCACTCATTGATGGTCTCCAGTTCACACCACCAGATTACTTTTCGGAAGATGTCATTGATATTGACTTTATAAGTACTTTCCCAGCACTATAAAAAGTTACAGCATTTAGCATTTTAAATTTTAATCATTCAGCCTATGCATGTAAACTTTCAGAATGTATTTACAATCTCCTAAATTCTAGTTGATTTTGAGATCTTTTATTTGTTCTTTGTTGCGTTTGTTAAGCAGAATCTTACTTAGAACCACAGTATAGCGTGGAACTAATGATCATCTTGTCAATGTCTTCTGATTATAAGGATTATAAGTAATCAATATCACTTCTGTCTTGACTCATGATTCAAAACAATCTAATTATATTGGCAATTTAATAAAGAAGAGTCACATTAATCAGGACTCTTCTGGATTTTAGTGAGTTCTTTGTTTTATTTGTGGAACAGGGAATCTATGAAAGTACATGAAGACTATGAAACAAGTTTTCTTTAGCCAGCAATTTGCTGGTTATAGCTTGATATCAGAAACAAAGCATAATTTTACCATTAAAGCTTACAAGCTTAATGTTAGTGAACATTGCCCTGCTAACATGTCACCAAGTTCCACAATAGCCTTTGTGAGGTATTGAATGACTCGCAATGTTAATCAAACCACCCTGGTCTTCATGCTACTGTGAAGATTTAAATCAATGGCGAGTCCTTTACCCTGGAAAATTTGATGAATGGTGGGCCATTCACTTCATCAATAAATGATTTTAATCTCAAAGCAAATCAACTTAAACTATTTTGGGTATAGAATTATAGAACTGTGAGTTAACATAGTACCAAGTGAACATTTTTCTCTTATGTATTATCTTGGCAGGGATTATTGTATCAGGTTAATATATTATATGGTATACAGAGTTAATGTTGCTACAAATGTTTGTTCATAGCTAATTAAATGTACATGTGGTTTGTTATTAACATATTTTAAATTATATTTAAAAATGTATTTTAGTCATGGTATTTGACATAAGAGAGCCCCACAAATAATGAATTCTATTACATTTAAAAATAACCAAATAGATCTTTGCTCTGGCAACAGAGATAACTGAGCATACCATCACTTGAGACACAGCCAGCTAGGGTGCCGCCTGTGCCCAAGAGCTGGGAAGCTCTGTGGTCATCTGCACACCAGCTCTGCTGTGGGACATCTGCCTGCAGAGTGACCCTTGCCTGGAGGGAGCACAGCAGCCTCCACCACTTTTGCTCAGGTGATAGACCTGACAGAGACTCCAGATACAGAGATATCTCAAGTATAACATCACTTGGGGCAAGGCACATCAGGTCTCCAAAGACACTCAGGAGCCGGGCAGCTCCTCAGCAAACGGTGCCAGGGGAAACCTGGTCATCCAGGGGTGCAGAAAAAGCCTTGCAGGCTCACAGGAGGTTCAAGCACCAGTCACTGACAGCAGGACCAACTAACGCCAGAGATAACCAGATGGCAAAAGGCAAACGTAGGAATGTTACTAACAGAAATCAAGGCAATATAGCACCATCTGAACCCAACTCTCCAACAGCAGCAGGTCCTGGATACCCCATCACACCCAAAAGGCAAGATCTGGTTTTAAAATCACTTCTCATGATGCTATTAGAGGATTTCAAGAAGGACGTAAATAAAGCTCTTAATGAAATACAGGAGAACATGAGTCAACAGGTAGAAGCCCTTACAAAGAAAACACAAAAATCACTTGAAAAATGCAGGAGAATATGGGTCAACAGATGGAAATCCATAAAGAGGAAACAGAAAAATCACTTAAAGACATACAGGAGAACTTGGGTCAACAGGCAGAAGTCCTGAAAGAGGAAACCCAAAAATATCTTAAAGAAATACAGGAAAACACAAACAAACAACTGAAGGAACTGAGCAAATCCATCCAGGATCCAAAAAAGGAAGTAGAAACAACTAAGAAATCACAAAGGGGAACAACTTTGGAGATAGAAAACCTTGGGAAGAAATCAGGGGACATAGATGCAAACATCAGCAATAGAATACAAGGGATGGAAGAAAGAAACTCAGGTGCTGAAGATACCATAGAAAGCAACTCAACAGTCAAAGAAAATGCAAAATGCAAAAAACGTGTAACCCAAAACATCCAGGAAATCCAGGACACAATGAGAAGACCAAACTTAAGGATTATAGGTATAAATGAGAGTGAAGATTTGCAACTTAAAGAGCCAGTAAATATCTTCAACAAAATTATGGAAGAAAACTTCCCTAACCTAAAGAGGGAGATGTCCATGAACATACAAGAAGCCTATAGAACTCCAAACAGAATGGACCAGAACAGGAATAACTCCTGTCACATAATAATCAAAACACCAAATTTGCTAAACAAAGAAAGAATATTAAAAGCAGTAAGAGAAAAAGGCCAAGTAACATATAAAGGAAGGCCTATCCGAATTACAACAGACTTCTCACCAGAGACTATGAAAGCTAGAATATCCTGGGCAGATCTTATACAGTCTCTAAGAGAACACAAATGCCAGCCCAGACTACTAAACCCAGCAAAACTCTCCATCACCATAGATGGAGAGACCAAGATATTCCATGGTAAAATCAAATTTACACAATATCTTTCCACAAACCCAGCCCTGCAAAGGATAATAGGTGGAAATCACCAATACAAGGAGGGAAACTACACCCTGGAAAAACGAGAGAGTAACCTTTTATCAAACCAAAAAGTAGAAAACCACTCAAACATAAAGATAGTGTCAAAAATAGCAGGATGCAATAATCACTCTTCCTTACTATGTCTTAACATCAATGGTCTCAATTCCCTAATAAAAAGACATAGACTAACAGACTGGATAAGTAAACAGGACCCAGCATTTTGCTGTGTGCAGGAAATGCACCTCAGTGACAAAGACAAGCATTACCTCAGAGTAAAAGGTTGGAAAACAAACTTACAAGCAAATGGTCCCAGAAATGAGCTGCAGTAGCCATCTTAATATTGCATAAAATTGACTTTCAACCTAAAGTCATCAAAAAATACACAGAGGGACACTACATACTGGTCAAAGGAAAAATCCACCAAGAAGAACTCTCAATTATGACCATCTATGCTCCAAATGCAAGGGCACCCTTATTCATAAAAGAAACTTTACTAAAGCTCAAAGCACACATCGCACCTTTCACAATAATTGTGGGTGACTTCAACACTCTATTCTCTGCAATGGACTGATCAGGAAAGCAGAAACTAAACAGGGACACAGTAAAACTAATTGAAGCTTTGGACCAAGTGGATCTAACAGATATATATATATATCATATATATCCTAAAGCAAAAGAATATACCTTCTTCTCAGCACCTCATGGTACCTTCTCCAAAATCAACCATATAATTGTTCACAAAACAGACTTCAGCAGATATAAGAATATCGAAGAAATCCCATGCCTCCTATCAGATCACTATGGAATAAGGGTTGTCTTCAATAGCAACAAAAACAACAAAAAGTCCATATACATGTGGAAGCTGAACAATGCTCTACTCAATGGTCAAGTAAGAAATAAAGAAAGAAATCAAAGACCTTTTAAATTTTAATGAAAATGAAGGTACAAAGTACAGTAATTTATGGAACACAGTGAAAACATGAAAACGGTGCTAAGAGAAAAAGTCATAGCCCTGAGTGCCTCCACAAAAACGGGAGACAGCATACACTAGCAGCTTAATGGCACACTTGAAAGCCCTGGAACAAAAAGAAGCAAATACACCCAAGAGGAGTAGAAGGCAGGAAATCATCAAACTCACGGCTGAAATCAAACAAGTAGAAACAAATAGAACCATACAAAGAATAAACAAAACTAGGAGTTGGTTCTTTGAGAAAATCAACAAGATAGATAAGCCCTTAGCCAGACTAGGCAGAGGGCACAGAGACAGTATCCAAATTAACAAAATCAAAAATGAAAAGGGAGATATAACAACATAAACTGAGGAAATTTAAAAAAAAAAGAAAGAAAAAGAACCCATCAGATCCTACTACAAAAGCCTATATTTAACACAACCAGAAAATCTGGAGGAAATGGACAATTTCCTAGACAGATACCAAATACCAAAATTAAATCAGGATCAAATAGACCATCTAAACAGTCCCATAACCCCTGAAGAAATAGAAGTGGTCATTGGAAGTCTTCCAACCAAAAAAAGCACAGGACCAGATGGTTTTAGTGCAGAATTCTATTAGATCTTCAAAGAAGACCTAACACCAATACTCTTCAAACTATTCCACAAAATAGAAACAGAAGGAACACTACCCAACTCGTTCTATGAAGCCACAATTAGGCTGATACCAAAATTACACAAAGATCCAACAAAGAAAGAGAAATTCAGACCAATTTGTCATATGAATATCTATGCAAAAATACTCAATAAAATTCTTGCCAACTGAATCCAAGAACACATCAAAAAGATTACTCACCACGATCAAGTAGGCTTCATCCCATGGATGCAGGGATGGTTCAACATAAGGAATTCTACCAGAGAACTCCTATAGCTGATAACTTCAGCAAAGTGGCTGGATATAAAAATCAACTCGAGTAAATCAGTAGCCTTCCTATACACAAAGGATAAGCAGGCTGAAAAAGAAATTAGGGAAATGTCAAACTTCACGATAGCCACAAAGAATATAAAGTATCTTGTTGTGGCTAACCAAACAAGGGAAAGATCTGTATGACAAGAACTTCAAGTCTCTGAAGAAGGAAACTGAAGAAGACCTCAGAAGATGGAAAAATCTTCCTTGCTCATGGATTGGCAGGATTAATATGGTAAAAATGGCTATCCTGCCAAAAGCAAAATACAGATTTAATGCAAACTCCATCAAAATTCCAAATCAATTCTTCAGAGAGTTAGAAAGAGCAATTCTCAAATTCATCTGGAATAACAGAAAACCCAGGATAGCTAAAACTATTCTCAAGAGTAAGAGAACTTCTGGGGGAATCAGTATCCCAGACCTCAAGCTGTACTACAGAGCAATAGTTTTAAAAACAGCATGGTTTTGGTACAGTGACAGGCATGTAGATCAATGGAACAGATTGAAGACCCAGAAATGAACCCACACTCCTATGGTCACTTGATCTTTGACAAAGGAGCTAAAACCATCCAGTGGAAAAAAGATAGCCTTTTCAACAAATGGTGCTGGTTCAACTGGAGGTCAGCATGCAGAAGAATGAAAATTGATCCATTCTTATCTCCTTGTACTAAGTTCAACTCCAAGTAGATCAAGGACCTCCACATAAAACCAGACACACTGAAAGTAATAGAAAAGAAACTAGAGAAGAGCCTTGAGCACATGGACATATGGGAAAATTTCCTGAACAGAACTTATGCTCTAAGATAAGAATTGACAGATGGGACCTCATAAAATTACAAAGTTTCTGTAAGGCAAAGGACACTGTCAAAAGGACAAAGTGGCAGCCAACAAATTTGGAAAAGATCTTTCCCAACCCTACATCCGACAGAGAGCTAATATCCAATATATACAAAGAACTCAAGGAGGTAGACTCTAGAGAGTCAAATAACCCTATTAAAAAAT
Source organism: Tokudaia tokunoshimensis (assembly GCA_036184795.1). Taxonomy (NCBI): domain Eukaryota; kingdom Metazoa; phylum Chordata; class Mammalia; order Rodentia; family Muridae; genus Tokudaia; species Tokudaia tokunoshimensis. Next base: position 83,817,378 of record BTHU01000012.1, on the reverse strand, counting down.
GGGGTACAGAGCTAAACAAAGAATTTTAACCTGAAGAATATCGAATGGCTGAGAAGCACCTAAAGAGATGTTCATCATCCTTAGTCATTAGGGAAATGCAAATCAAAACAACCCTGAACAAAACATTCGATAAAAAAAAAAAACCCAAAACAACAACATTCTCACGCTAGTCAGAATGGCTAAGATCAACAACACAGGAGACAGCAATTATTGGTGAGGATGTGGAGAAAGAGGAACACTCCTCCACTGCTGGTGGGATTGCAAGCTGGTACAACCACTCTGGAAAGCAGTCTGGCAGTTCCTCAGAAAACTGGGCATGACAGTCCCAGTGGACCCTGTTTTACCACTCCTGGGCATATACCCAGAGTCTTCCCCTGCATGCAATAAGGACACATGCTCTGCTATGTTCATAGCAGCTTTATTTATAATAGCCAGAAGCTGGAAAGAACCCAGATGTCCCTCAATGGAGGAATGGATACAGAAGATGTGGTATATTTACACAAAGGTAATCTACTCTGCAATTAAAAACAATGAATTCATGAAATTCTTAGACAAATGGTCAGACCTGGAAAACATCATCCTTAGTGAGGTAACCCAATCACAAAAGAGTAGACATGGTATGCAGTCACTGATAAGTGGTTAATTAACCCAGATGCTCAGAATACCCAAGACACAAATCACATATCAATTAATTTCCAAGAAGAAGGAAGGAGACCCCTGGTCCTGGAAAGACTTGATGTAGCAGTGTAGGGGAATACTAGGACAGAGAAGCGGGAGGGTGTTGACTGTGGAACAGATGGAGGGAAGAGGGCTTATGGGACTTTTGGGGAGGTGGGAACCGGGAAATGGGAAATCATTTTGATTATAAATAAAAAATATAGAAAATAAAAATAAAAAAAAATAAAGCACATTGTTGGAGACATAAAAAAATAACCAAATAGTTTACTTTACACTTAAGGTTATTCCTGAAGTTTACAATTGTTTACTAATATTTTTCATTTATCCTTAAAATTTCTTATACTCCAAATTGAAGGCAAATACCAACTCATATTTATAACCCATGGTATTATGCCTTTATTAACAGAGATTATACATATTCATTTCTTGGTATACAGCTCTCAATCATTTGGTCCTCAAATCAGATTTCTGTGCCTCAGAATCAAACTTTTCTTCAGACAGCATTTATCTGATAAGGAAACACTTGTCACAACAAATTGCAGTAAATGAAGCAAACTAAAAATTTTGAGGAGTAATGATACAAACATTAAGGTAATTTTTAAAGTATACAAGTTGAAAATCAGAATACAAGGCCCTATTTTGAAAAAAATCATACATTCAGCTATTGAATATTATCATGGGTGTAAATTATTTACACCCATGTAATATGTGACAGTTTGGGAGAAAATTCATTTCTATTTCTCTAGAGACAAGATGGCTCTTGTCTTTTGTTTTATTTTCCCAAATGTTATTATAATGTTCATCGATCAAAGAAATATCAGGAATTAAGATGACATTTTTTTCAGACTTCCAAAAGTGACCAGGTCACCAATCTTTCAGCTTCATATTTTCACTTGTAGATGTCAATTTTTAATTAATTCAAGAGATACTAAATTCATTTATGTATAGAATAATATTATTTATTTAAAAATTCAAACTCTGTGACTAGCAAATATTATTTTAGACTTAAATTTTTATAAAGTAAACACTGACAGAAGTACAGAGAAGGTGTCTGCTCACATAAAATTTATTCTATGATAGAAGACAATAAAATTAGAAATGCTTTTTTCATCTTCTGATAAGTTCTATGTAAATATTAATATGGAATCAGTGATTTTCAAAAGTTTCATTGAGGATACCTATAAGAGAAAGCTTGTTGATTTCTGATAAGAATATTGCCAGAGGAAGGCAGTCATGAACAGACTGCTTAAGAAATAACTTATATTTGATTATATGCAAAGGATTTCAAAGTAAGAAATGTGATCAGAAGATATTAGAAAGAGGTATTTAAAATAAATTCTCTTGGACACTGAAGAGAGTGAATAGTTATAAATTTATTCTGGAGCAGAAGTTGTTGGGAAGTTTTTGACTAATGATAATGATGACCACGATCATGATCATGATAATAGATTTTACTACTTTTACTTTTAAAGAAAAATAATGAGTTGAAGATACAATCTTCACAATAGCTTTCAACCACTCCAAAAAGTCCAACATCTTGATCTATTATTAGTGTCCTCACAAATTTGTTACAATTCACAAGTCCATAGTGTTGATTAGTTTACAGTTTTCATTATAGTTCACCCATTATAGTGAACATTATAATAATGTGAACAGGGTTGTCACTTATCTACCATCACAGGACGATGTACATGTTTATCTTCAATTCTTTGAAGACCTTATTCAGACTATTAGAAAAATCAATTAATTCTCCATTAATAATTTAATAAGTATTCACAAACTTACCTTTGGTTTTAATTGACAATATGTATTTGAGGTTCCTCTCTACATTTTGTAACTGTAGAGGTAATGCATTCCAATGTAATTTTTCATTTCATTGGAATATGTTAATTTTTCATTAACATATAGAAGGATATCTTGACTGCCTCCAAGTTTGGCAATTTCAAATAATGGTGCTATGAACAATTTGTGTCTCTTCTGGATTGCCATGTGAGTACAAATTTGTCAATCTTTTGTCAGGAACTGAAGAATTAAAGTCCCTTCTTTCTTTGTTTCTTTCTCTCTCATCTTTCTTTCTTTTTCTTTCTTTCTTTCTTTCTTTCTTTCTTTCTTTCTTTCTTTCTTTCTTTCTTTCTTTCTTTCTTTTTCTTTCTTTCTTTCTTTCTTTCTATCTTTCTTTCTTTCTCTTCTCTCTCTTCTCTCTTCTTTCTTTCTTTTTTTCCTTTCTTTCTTTCTGCTACATTTAAGTTTAGTTCATGAGAAGCTGCCACACACTACCAAAATTTTTGTGTCTCTTCACTCACACCAAAAAAGAAAGGGAGGAGAGTGAAAAGGCAGGAATGACCTGTCGTCCTTCCACTCCTCAGCATTTGATGGGGTTGGTGTTTGGATTTTTGTTTGTTTGTATCTTTGTTTGTTTGTATCTTTGTTTGAGGTTCTCCTTGCTGCTGCTGTTTTCATACTGCTCAGCAACTAATTGTAGTCATTGATGTACTTAACAATATTTAATGACATATGAGATTGAACACTTTCATGGCCACAGGCCTCTTGCATTTTATTTCTCATGAAACTTCTAACATAATGACTACATAAGACTTCTGCTCTTAGATTACTTTGGAAGTCTGGGTCACTCATTAAACTGATACATAGGATAGTGAGTTGTTTATTCAAATACATGCTTTGAAAATTTTTTCCTAGTCAGTGATACACATGTTCCTTCTCCAAAGATTGTCTCCTGAAGAATGAAAGCTTTGAATTTTAATATACCATAATCTATCAATGTTTTACTTGCTAGACTGAAATTTTGATTTTCCGAGACAGGGTTTCTCAGCATAGTCCTGGCTGTCCTGGAACTCATTCTGTAGACCAGGCTGGCCTCGAACTCAGAAATCTGCCTGCCTTTGCCTCCCAAGTGCTAGGATTAAAGGCATGTGCCACCACCACCCGGCTTAGACTGAAATTTTGATTTGTAGACCTGATAGTAATCACCTAGTGTTAAGTTCCTTTTAATCTTCAGGGCATTATATAATTTTACATTTTACTGTTAACTACTTGATCAGCTTTGACTTAACTGTCTGTCTGTCTCTCTTATTCTCTCTCTCTCTCTCTCTCTCTGTGTGTGTGTGTGTGTGTGTGTGTGTGTGTGTGTGTGTGTGTGTGTGTGATGCAAGCAATTAGTGTTAATGCTCATTGTTTATATAGGTATTGAGTTACTCCTAATCTATTTTTGGAAAAAGACTACACATTCTCAATTACATTTCTAAATTCCTTTTGCATTGCTTTGTGAATGTTCAGTTCAACATTGAAAATATTTTTGACAAAATAAAATATAATAAAATGAAGCAAAACTATCATATCAGAGTTAGACATAGCAAGCCAATAAGAGCAAAACAGTCCCATGAGCAGGCACAAGAGTGAGAGCCCCTCAGTCAGGAGTTCCATAGCAATACTAATAGATAAGTTAATAGATAGAATGTATACACAGAGGATGTGGTTCAGACCTTTGTAGGCACTATGCTTAGTGCTTAAGTCTCTGATTCAAAGGGCCTTGTTCTCCTTATATCCTCTATCTTCTCTGGCTCTTACAATCTTTCTACCTCATCTTCCTTTGGATTCCCTGAACTCTGAGGGGAGGAATTTTATGGAGATCTCCAATTCAGAATCTCTCTAGCTCTTTCTCTCTATTTACATGGTGTCTGACTGTGGATTCCCATATCTCCTTCTGTATGCTACTGGAAAAAAGCCTCTCTAATGATGACTAGATAAGGCACTGATCTGTAAGTATAACAGAATATCATTAGGAGTCATTTTATTGATTTTTTTTATCCCATTCGTGTTTGGTTTCTAGATCTCTATACTATGTAGTGTCTGGTTCTATTGAGGGCAGCAAAGTAGTCAAGAGAGTAAAGTTACTTGCCTACCAAGCCTGACCATCAGACAAATCCTATCACAGGGAATTGGAAGTGCACAAAATCTCACCCCTAATCAAGGAGCTATACACAAAGATCCTCCATGGTTTTTGTCTGTCTGTCCATTTTGCCTTTTGTTTGTTCCTTTTGTTCTTTTGTTTACTTTTACTTTGTCATTGTTGCTCTTGTTGCTTTTTTAAAAACAAAAGTTAAGGAGAATGAAGTTAGAAGAATTTTGGGGTAAAAAACAATTTTTTTAAAAAAATATTTTAAAAATTTAAAAAAATGAATACAATTGTGTATAGAATTCATTTTTAATAAATACTATTTTTCCAGATAATAGAGTGGGTTTTCAAAACAATTGTGAAATGAGGAAAACTATTCAGAATAATTTGGAAATTGTGTATAAGTTATAGGTGCTCTTCTATGAGGTGAGGGGTAAAGAAAGCACATAAATATACAAACGTGGCAAAATAGTATGTTACCAGCCTGAACATGGTTAATAAAGGCATATGACCTCATATTTTTAAGTTTCTCTTATCACAAGTTGTGTAAATGTAATGTTACTGGTAAAATCTTGATGATATTTTATTTCTTTTTAATTCCATGTGCATTTGTTTGTATATACGTATCTATAAATGTGAAGGCACACATGTGCCATGATATGCTTTTAGAGCTCATGAGACAATTGTTAGATATTAGTGTTCTGTTTTAAAAGTGTGATACCCAGGTAGGGAACTGAGGTTATTATGTTTGACAGCAGCTCTCTTTACCTACTGAGCTGTCACTCTGCCCCTACATTTTAACCTTTTTTGGAAATGGCTGGTTGTAGACCTAAAAATTTATCTTGTATATGATTTTAATTATTATGAGGATGATTTCTCTATCAACATGCTATGGTTGGGGACACAAGATAGATGAAAGATTTGGTAGTGTTATTGCCTCAATATATCAGCATATTGAAGATCTTGATTTCTTTTTTAAAGTGACGCTTTCAAAGCAATAAATTACCATTGCCTTTGAATTCCATCCAACAATGCCATATAATACAAACCACAATAGGTTGTCTTCTTGTTAAACTTTACCCTTTTCCTGAAATTTTCAATTGTGTAAAGATAACATAATCTATATACAGTCTTGCCTATCTATTGATTAACAATGAATCAGAGATTGGAAAATACTAATGACGGGAGATTTTAAGACTAAGTTCATCACAAAATGAAACTTGAAAAGGAATCTATCACAAAAATGTCCATTCCTTATATAATTAGGCAAAACCATGGAGGACTAAACAATTGCTCCGCTTGGAAAATGGAACATGTATTCTAGAGAGAAGTCTATTTAGTGTAACAAGGTGTCTCAGCCACTGTTTTTGATCTTACTTTTTGATCTTACACTCGACTGTTCAGAGGCTTCTTTGTCAAACAGACTGTCTTCCCAGACGATGATGAGCATCTCTTCTCAAAGTCATGTGACTAATGATACACAACTTGCGTTGTTACATGGCTTCCCCATATTTCCTTCTTAAACATTTCATCTGCCGCCAGCTCTCTCTGGCAATACCTGTCATGAAGGAACCAGAAGATATGTGGCAGCCACAACGTAAGGTGTGACATTTATTAGGTTCCACAAAAATATTTCCCTTACTGTAATAACTACAAATCTTTTGGGGTCACACATAATAACTGCCTCTCTAGATGACTATATAGTATTTTTATCTCCCAAATATAAGAAACTAAACACATGATTTGTGCAAGTCATGATTACATCAAATAAAATGTATTAAAACTGTTGCTTTCTGTTGTTATTATTTTATGGATATGCAACAAAAACACTCCTATAGAGTTTGCATTCTATATTATGTATCTGAGTGTAATGTGAAAATCTTGTTAGTTCTATTCCTATGTGAATTCATGAATCCATGCCCAAATGTCTCATGTGATACTTCTGAAGGTTGGTTTCTACATCTTACAAATTGCTACACTTTGTTTCATATTCAGAACAAAATGAAGACATCTTCGGGTCTGTGTTATTCATTATTTCACTTTCAAAGTTCCAACTACCTATAAGGCTAACCACAACTGGGCTTTACTTATCCTGTGACAAATAGTTATTCCTATGTTTTTTGTATAACATTTTACATGGATATGGCTAAACGGAGACTTGGGTATCAGAAGATTAATTTCAACATGTCTGTGAAATCAGGAAAAGCAGTGTGAGGAACTTGTTGGAATTCTACGTTGGTAAATACTATAGTAGTATTTTCACTCCTATTGTGAAAATCATAATCCATATCTCTGTCAAGACTCTTTAAATTGTCTCATGTGCATAGCATATAATTAGGGAAGTGTTTTTATTTTTTTGTAAGTCTCATGTGAATCAGAGCCTGCATCCCTGCGCTACTCTCAGCAGTCTCCTTCTAGTCTCAGGCTCTTTTCCCTTGTGAAAGAGAGTGGTGATTAAGACCCTAACTTAATCTCCTCTTTTAGGGCTTTATCCAACAGAAGCAATGCCTGAAGAAGACACCAGGTGTTAAGGACCCTTCTCCATGTAAGAAACAAGTGTAGCAGGTATCAATAATGTGAAAATGCAAATATAAAACATAAACTCTGAATGAAAGAAACCTATAACAAGATTTTATTCACAGCAATTGGTTGAAATTAATACATTCATGAGCTGCATAAGACATTGTTCACAAGAGTCAGATAGTCCTTTGCCAAATATAAGAAGCTAAATACATGATTTGTCCAAGTCATGATTACATCAAATAAAATGTATTCAAACCGTTGCTTTCTGTTGTTAGCATTATTTTACGAATCATTGTGTTGGCAAAGGACTATCTGACTCTATATACCAATGAATTATATAATTATATATTCTAGTGAAGTTGTAATCCATCTTAGTTTGTGTATATGAACTTTTAGATGTTTGAATAATGAAGAAATTGCCTAAAGAAACATTTTTTTTTACGATGCAAAAAGCAAGAGGATTTTTATTTAATCCAGGATGTTGGGGTTGCCCTGCACATAGGGAGAGAATGACCACTAAAGAATCATTTCTTAGAAAGAACTGTTTCTTTCATTAACTACTGCAGAGGTGTATACGTTTTTAATTTCTGATAATCAAATGCAAGTATTATGAAATTTAAACTGTGTGTGTGTGTATTCCAAGCTTGTTTTACTTCCTAGAGGAGAATGTGTCCCTCATATCTCAATGCAACGATTCCAAACCTGTCCAGGAAACCCACAGAGTGTAAAGCTTGGACTCTAAGCAATGTTTTCAGAAGCGGTGAGCAAAGGGGGGATTTCCTTTCAGGTTTTTTGGATGGCCACTGAGCTTCCTACACTGTAGTGACCAGAATGGTTTGCTTTAAAACTGACCTGTCACTGGTTGGGACTTCAGTTTGATGACAGATGTGTAACACAGCTTCTGTGAATATGTGGGGAAAAAGACTTATAGGCAGATATTAAATGTATATCAGTCATATTGTAATTCTCTTTAATATTGTGCACAAGATCAGTAAGATGGATTAATGATAAATGATGTTTGATCCCTGGAACTTACAAGGTAAAAGAGAACTGACCCCACCCAAGTTGTAGCTGACCACGCGCACGCACGCACACACACACACACACACACACACACAGAGAGAGAGAGAGAGAGAGACAGAGACAGAAACAGAGACAAAGATAGAAACAGAGACAAGAAACAGAGAATGAGAGAATGGGGAGTAAAAAACAAGAATTAATATTCATATTCTGTGTTGGCAAAAGACTATCTGACTCTAAATTGAGATAAAATTTAGTTAATATGAACAGTTCATTACCCTTAGACTTAACTACGGAACTCATATATTCCCAACAAAATTGGTTTCCTACAAGTCATATTCATTTATTTAATTGTAAGAGTTTCTTTCAGTAAGAAGCAATTCAAGAGTTTAAGGACTCAGACAAGAAAGGTAAACGTTTCCAGACATAAGAAACAGATGTTTGTTTGTAAAGTGAAGAAACACAATTAGGAAAGTATTTGGTTATCCTGTGATATCAAACTTCCTTTTTCAGGTACATTGTTGAAGACCTGTGCTCACAACCCTCTGTTGGACAATAGTAATTGTGTGGAATTAAGGTTTATCTGTCTAATATAGTATTTACTAGCAATGATGAAACTAAGTTTTGCTTGTGTTTGAAATATCAAACAAAGGCTTGAAGCCATTTTGAATCTTCTTTGTGTCTGTTGATGGAGTCTTTAGGTCTTGTCTCTATTCTAATTTGCTTTTGAGCAGCTTACTTGCTTCGGAACAAAGGGAGGCATGCTTCTCAGGCACCGTTGTGTCTGTCCAGTAGGGTTTGGCACATTCCTACTTAATACCTACCTTCATCCAGTGTCTTGGCTCCAGATATTTTCTGGGAACATTAAGTAAACTAATGAAGGCCTTACAAAATTCCTGAAATGCCATAATGGGACACATTAGCTAAAGAGTGAGCACTGAGTGCACTTGTGATAAAAGAAAATGGGTGTTTAAAAAAAAAAAAACTTACAGTAGACATAGACACAGAACAGACAAGGGCTGCTGAGAGGAAACAGCCTAACAAAAATGAAACAGCTTCACAGATGCTGCAAAATAACAACGTTTTCTTGTGTGAATAACAAGATGACTGAGTTCATAAAAACTTTTTTTTAAAAGATTTATTTATTTATTATATGTAAGTACACTGTAGCTATCTTCAGACACACCTGAAGAGGGCATCAAATCTCATTACGGATGGTTGTGAGCCACCATGTGGGTGCTGGGATTTGAACTCAGGACCTTTGGAAGAGCAGTCGGTGCTCTTACCCGCTGAGCCATCTCTCCAGCCCCTCATAAAAACTTTTATAGCTGAATTTTCAACAATTATTTATAATATTTTTGTTTATTTTGTGCTGTGTGTGTGTGTGTGTGTGTGTGTGTGTGTGTGTGTGTGTAGGGAGAACTCAAAAGACACCTTGCAGAAATCACTTCTGGAGGAAGGGGAAGGGAATAGGGGAACATGATCAGGTTGGGGGGTGGTAGGAGAGAAATCCTAAGGGTCAGCAGAGTGAATGGAGATATGAAATCTGAGGTGGTAGGAGGAGGCAGGACCCTCAAGAAAGTATCAGAGACTTGGTAGATGAGAGACTTTCAGGACTCAAAGGGAGAGACCTTAGATGAAATGCCCTACATTGGGGAGAGGGAACATGTAGAGTCTACCTCCAGTAGAAAGGCAGGGTATCCACCCACCCACTCTCGCCTCTGTGCCCTAGCATTTCCCTGTGCTGGGGCAGTGAGCCTTCACAGGATCAAGGGCCTCCCCTCCTATTGATGCCAGATAAGGCCATTCTCTGCTACATATGCAGCTGGAGCCATGGGTCCCTCCATTTGTACTCTTCGGTTGATGGTTTAGTCCTTTGGAGCTCTGGGGTGGGGGGTCTGGTTGATTGTTATTGTTGTTCTTCCTATGGGGTTGCAAACTCCTTCAGCTCCTTCATTCCTTCCCCTAACTCCACCATTGGGGTCCCCATGCACCGTCTGATGGTTGGCTGCAAGCATCTACATCTGAATTGGTCAGGCTCTGGCAGTCTCCTGTCAGCAAGCACTTCTTGGTATCACCAGTACTGTCTGGGTTTGGTGGCTCCATATGGGATGAATTCCCACAGAAGTGGGGGAGAGGGTATAGTAAAAGGGATTTTCAGAGGGTAAAACTGGAAGGGGGATAACATTTTAAATGTAAATAAATAAAATAACCAAGGAAGGAAGGAAGGAAGGAAGGAAGAAAAGAGACAGGAAGGAAGGAAGGAAGGAAGGAAGGAAGGAAGGAAGGAAGGAAGCAAGGAAGGAAGGAAGGAAGGAAGCAAGGAAGCAAGGAAGCAAGGACATAAAGTGGAGGGATGGGGTTACCATTCTACAGTCAAAAACTCTGACCCAGAATTGTTCCTGTCTAAAAGAACTATGTGGACAAAAACGGAGAAGAGACTGAGGGAAAGGAGGTCCAGTGACCAGCCTAACTTAGGGTCCATCTCAAGGGAAGGTTTCAAGGCCTGACACCATCTCAAGGGAAGGTTTTAAGGCCTGACACTATTAGTGATGCTATGGTGTGCTTACAGACAGGAACCTAGCATGGCAGTCCTCTGAGAGGCCCAACAAGCAGCTGACTGAGACAGAAGCAAATACTTATACCCAACCATTAGACTGAAGTTGGAGACCCCTGTGGTTTAATTAGGGAAAGCCTGGAAGAAGCTGAGGAGGAGGGTGACCCCATAGGAAGACCAGCAGTCTCAACTAGCCTGGTCCCCTGAGACCTCTCAGACACTGAGCCACCAATCAGGCAGCCTACACAAGCTGGTCTGAGGCCCTGATACATACATACATATATATATATATATACTGCAGAGGACTGCCTGGTTTGGCCTCAGTGAGAGAAGATGCACCTAACCTTGGAGAGACTTGAGGCCCCAGGGAGTGGGGAGGCCAGGAAGGGAGTGGGGTGAGGACATCCTCTTGAGGACAAGGGGAGTAGAGGAAAGGGATGAGGAATTGTGCAAGGGTGCCCCGCCACGGGAAAATCAAAGGAGTAAGAGGTCTGTGAGGTTACAATAGACAGGCAGCAGGAACCCTAATAACGATGGCCTGCATATAACAAAATATCAACCACAAATTTAATATCATTTTTTCTGCAAGCCATTGTATTGTTCTGTGTGGGAGATGCAATTTTATTACACTTAACTAAGCCTCCACAAATATTTCTACAATCAAGACGAAATTCTTACACTGAAAATATTATTTATAAAAAAATATTATTTATAAAACATGATGGGTAACATCCTACCAGCAGCAGACATAGAGAAACAGACAAATACAAATGCAGACAATCAAGCAGCAGGTATAGATAATTCAATGATTATTAAATGATGGTCACACATGATGATCAAATTACTACATTGCCCATAGGAAAACAAATTGCATTTTTCTGTGCATTTGTGGAATATCAGAAGCACCGAACACATGAGATTTTTAAAGAAAACCAAACTAAATTTCTAAAAATATAAAAATAAAAAATATTAAATTAAAATTTTAAATTTCTATCTAATAGAATATAAGTCAGAATGTTCTGCACATAAAATTATGAAACCGTGACTGATGAAAATAAATTATGCAGAAAACATCAGGAAGAGACAAAAAAAAAAAGAGTCCTGCAGAGAAGTGATTTAGAGAGAAGAACCTGAAGATATGACATGCTCAAGAGGAATTCCAAAAAACTGTAAGCAAAGAATTTGTTCAGATTGTTATACTGTCACAGATTCATGATACCCAGTGAATCGCAGGCAAAACTAAGAATTCCTTAGAAGCAAATCGTGGAAGTTCAGAAATGTAGAATACAAAGCAAAATGTTCTAGGAGTATCTAGAACGAGCAAACAGAAGGGAAAAATACAGTTAAAGAGAAAGGACTATCTGTCTATTAGAATATCAGAATGGAAAAGAAGTCCCAAAAGGCATGTCTGCACTGTAACACAGTGCATTGTGACACCATGCATCTCTGTTAGCTGCACAACCAGGCTGAAGTGGTTTACATAAAAATTTGAATTGAGCTAACTTGTTGAGATTTGTCAACCTACCCTCTGACATAGGCATTCTATCACAGAAAAGTTACATACACACTCGGTTACGATAGGACATTTCTGTAGTAGAGCAGATGCCACGTGACTAGCATCCTCAAGAGAGGACTGTTTGAAGATGCTGAAACTGTGAGAAAACAGGAATGACAAAGGGAGTGAGTACTCTGTGATGCCAGAAACACAGATGACTTCCAGTAAATTCCAGAAGCCAGGGAAAAGCAAGGCCAATTCCAATACAGTTTTTCAAACAAGGATGTACTGCTAACCCTTCATTTCAAATATCAAGCCTCAGAACACTGAGAAAAGAAATGTATATTTTCCACTGCCCAATTATTGGTATTCATTATGGCATCTCTAAGAAACTAACAACTCAATTGCAGAGATGTCAAATATCACTACTTTATCATGTTGTTTTTAATTCAGTAGCTTTGTTATTATATCACTAACGGCGTTAAGAGAAAATCTTTCTAAATCTTCCAATAAAACAGTGAATATCAATTTAATGGGGCTTAAGAAAGAGCATTATTTAGTTAGTAGCAGCCACATTGAACAGGAGAAAAAATTATGTTTGTAATATAATTTTCAAAAATTCAAATAAATTAGAATATATCAGAAAGATTTGGTTTTATTTACACCACATCTTATTGTACTATTTTACCACTGTGTTCTCTGTGCATATATATATAATGTTAATATATATGTGTGCTTATATATTATATATATAATGTTAATCACAATACTGAATTTTCAATTCTTATTATTGAGTAGAATACTTCTATGAATACTGTATAAAAGCATTTATGGTTGTAACTGTATACTTGAACAATAGCCATTTTACATTCATATGCTTTTATACTGTTTAACTTTTATTTCCTTTTTTTTAGTTCAGTATATTTATTTATAAAGTCAAGTAACATATAAATAGTATGCACATCTTTTAAAAATTGGCATGGAGGACTCTATGATTCTGTAAGTTGCCCATGCTTACTCCATTATATGGGGTTGTAAGATATTTTGCTTGTTGGTTTTGCGTAATTTTGACTGATATAAATACATATGTTTTCTATATGCACATATACATATATAAACCTCTGTTTCATGGGAAAAGCATGCAAAATATATCTTTCTTTCAGTTCCTTACTTCAGTGAAAAAGAAAAATACTTCAGAGTCACCATGACACAGCTCACAACACATGTAACGTTTTTGTGATTGTGTTTTTCATAAACCTAACTTTTCTATACATTTAAAAATATAGTGCTAAGTATGGAATGGGAAGCCTAGACCCTACTCAGATACCCTCTCTTAAAAAAAATGGACATCTCTTGAAAAGGAATACCAAAGACTTTCCTCTAGTCTCCAAGCAGGCACACATGTATACACAATTTTAGGCACATCATAGATACATATAAATGACTATAAATTAAAAAAAGTCAAAGATGAAATAGATTCAACTTTTTCAATCAGGGAGCTCTGGGAGGAGTTGAATTGCGGACAGCTGAATTTAATGTAATATTCAAATGGTAAATCGTACATAATTTAAATAAATTATAGATAAATACAAAACTGATAGTAGAACTTGCTAAGTTGTTGGTATGTGAAAGTGGAGGTAGCTCAATCTCTGAGAAGCAAAACTGTCCATACAAAGCATTAGCAAGGAATATTCAATTACAAATGGCAGTGATGATGTGTCATGTCCAAGTTTGTTCTCATTAAAATCCATGTGTGGTTGAGTATGAAAAATTTTATTAAAATAATTCAATATGTACAAATTGTCTACACATATGATATATATGTACATGTGATATAAATATATATTAGAAGAACAACAATATATAACCTTATGTATATATATGAAATTTTTAATATTTTATAGTATGAAGCAATTTAATTAGCAAAAAACAAGTTGCTTGACTTAATTATTAACTCCTTCAAATATGTAATAAGCAACATATGCAATCATAATATGGTCTTAATCTTTTCCTTCCATTCCTCTTCTGTCTCTGTCTCTCTCTTTCTCTCTGTTGCTGTCTTTCTCTTTCTCTGTCTCAGTCTCATTGTATGTCTCTGTCTGTTTCCTCTCTCTCTCTCTCTCTCTTTCTCTCTCTCTCTCACTCCCTCTCTCTCTCTCTCTGTTTGGATGCAAGACCAAGATGTTTTTGTGGTTTCTAAATTGCAAATACACACCTATCCCTTTGCTCTTAGATGTTCTGTGACACTGTAAACTATAACACTATAGAAGGACAACAATACACACAGCATTGCCGGGCAGTGGTAGCACATGCCTTTAAATCCAGAACTTGGGAGGCAGAGGCAGGCGGAGTTTGAGGCCAACCTGGTCTACAGAGTGAGCTCTAGGATAGCCAATGGCTATACAGAGAAATTCTATCTCAAAAAAAAAACCATTAAATAAATAAATAAATAAACAAATAAAAAATATACACAGCATTTACAAAGGTATGAGGAAAATTCCTGAGATGGAATGAGTGTACAGAAGGATGTACTAGTCACATGGAAACACTATGTTTTTACATAGGAACTTGAGCATTTATGAAGTTGAGTATCCAAACATATTTTCTGTGGATAAAACTATACTTCATTTTTCTCTAGACTTCATATCCAATTTTAACCATTTAGGTTTTGTTGGGATAAAAAAAATGAGTTGGTGATTTGGGTACAGATTTTCACAAGTTATCATATGTAATAGTGAAATCATGCTTTATAGAGAAACATAAATATTTTTAATGTAGTATTTGACCAACAAACATAGGTAGCATATAAACTAGGCCATGTGTAGAACTTTTTCTTATTAATTACAAAGTTCTAAGTTCTTTTCTTTCTAGTTATCTGTGTTACTGTTGAAACAAGATAGACAAACTAATACTAATGCCATTCACATTTCTAACCAGGCAAGTTTTAATATTAATTTTGGGTCTCAGTAGGTTTTAATAAGTTCCCTGCTGTTCTTTTTCTCTAATGTTCTACTAGAAGTAGAGGCAGGAGCTAATAAAACAAAATTAGTAATCCTGGGTATAGCCTCCAGTACTTCCCACTGACTTATCCTGGACCTATTCTCAGAATCTGGCCTGGTCTCTTAAGCACTATGGTCCTTTTAGAGATGGTTTCTTTCTTAATCGCTCACTTTATCTGCTTCAGAGGCACATACACACAATTCTATGAAGGAAATCTATATCCAGATAGTCATGTGCATGTTCCCTGATATCTTTCCTCTTCCCTTGAACCTTGTAAGTCCTGAAGCCTCTTCCTACCCCTTCATCCAGTTTTCCTTGGCCTTGATTAACTCACTGAAAGATCAACACACTGAAACGCCTAGAAGTAAAAGCCTATGCTACTCTCTCACTTACCCACCCCCACACACCAGTCAACATTTCTTTTTCCATACCTTTGTAAAATAAAGTTCATATATAATGGGATGAGAGTGATGAGGAAGAACATTTAAAATAGTGTTCACTTTTTGTTTTCTTTTGGGTAGGGCGGAGGGTAGATACAAAGAAAGGAGAAATGAGTGAGATTGAGATACACGACATAAAATTCACAAAGAAAATCATAATGATGGTGGGATAAAGTTGCATAATGACACAGAAAATTTAATTTTGGTTAATTCTAATTGTCTCTTTCTGGAGCATTGTGCTATGAAAAAAGTTCTAAAATACATTTAAAATAGATTATGTTTAGTAACCTTTAGACAGTAGGAAACATTACAGCTTTGATGGAATATAGGTCAGTAAGATTCTGACCTGAAAAGCAATGGCCAATTTATTTAGAGACAATATACGATTTATCCCTTAAGTGCTTAAAATTGTGCTTGGTATAGGTTATAATATAATAATTTATATTAGGTAACTGTATGGAGTGTTTCTTCAACTGTTTATGAAAAAATTTGGATTTATAATAGTGATTTCTAACCTGAGATGTACAAAGGACATTTTATAATACAGAAACTCGGGCTCAAACTCAGAACAATTATTGTCAATTATCTACAGAGAGGACTAAGAATAACCATTTTCATGGCTTTCTAGATTCCGATAAATGTTTGGTATTTCACTACATAGATCTGTGTATAGTAAAAATATCTTAAAGAAATAAAAGTGTGAGTGCAGTCAAGCAATAGCACTGTGTGTTCCACTACTATGGGGCTATCTCTTCTTCCTCTCCCTCCTTGCTATTAAAGGTCATCAGAACAATCCCTTGGAGATTTCTCATTATGCTAGCTATGCCTTTTATAGTTAGCAATTGTAAAAGATCTATTGATCTTTATTTAAAATAGTTATTTAAGTATTACATAAGGCTGGAAAGATGGATCAGAAGTTAAGAATACCTGCTGTTGGTGAGGATCCAAGTTCATTTCCCAGTGTCCATACTGTTTGGTGCATAACAACCTGTAACTCTACCTCCAGGATATCTGACCTCCGTTTTGGCCTTCACTGATATTTGCATATATGTGGTACAGAAATAAATGCTCAGGCCTATATGGATATACATAAATTAATATAACAAAATAAATATTTTTAAAAATATTTAAGATATTTAAAAGAATACTCTTACATTAAATGTGATTGTATATCATATAGTTATTTAAACACATTGTGATTTCAGTACACCTTATATATCTATCAAAGGGTACTCATAAAAAATGAATCTATATTTCAATCAGTAAATTAGGCTTATAAATGCAATATGTGAATTTTTATTGAAATGTTATGCAATTTATTTTCATTATTTATTATTTGTTAGTAGATGATGTTTTTGTATTTTTACTTATTGTTCAAAATAATGTTTCATTATGACATTTTAATACATATATCATTAACCTTTGCTCAAATATGTCCCTTCTTATCTTGTTTCTTTGTCTCTTTCACATGCTCCCCATTTATCTTCTCCAAATGTTTCTCTTCAGTCTTCATGTCATACATGAAGTAGAAATTTCTGGTTTCACTGGAGAACTTGTTGTGTCATGTGATGTTTATGTGCAAATGTCTTATGAGAGGATGTTTTGCTGAGAACAGATACATGATGTTTTTCTGGAAGCTGCCTGATGGAAGGGTATATAATGTTTTACTAGAACAGATGCTTAAAGGAGGACACATGATGTTTGGAAAGAGTGTGACTATAACCCAGCAAACAATGGATGAGACTCTGCATGGGTCCACCTTGCTGGTCTTCATTGCACTTAGCTGACACTGGTCTATACTGACAACTCTATTGCATTGGTTTGTCTAGTAAAAAATATTTAAAAATCCCAGTGTGGGACTTTTTCCCCACTTTATTCCATTTATATTCCCAGATGAAAGACACACAGCCTTTATATTTTTAAATATGCCTTAGGCAGCATAATGGTTGAACAGCTGCTTATCCTATACTGTTAGAATCTACTTTTGATAACCCAAGTTACCACTTACTATTTACTATGTTCCGTCTGGGTTGCTCTTAACCCAATTGGGCAGCACTCTGGACCATGTTCTTTTGGCCCTTATCCCACGGTGGCTCCACTTTTCCTCCTAGACATTCTTCTTCCATATTGGCTTCCTTCTCTCTCCTCCCTCCTCATAGACCTCTCTCCTAGGAGCCTGCTTAACCTCAACCCCTATGTCTCTTCTGTCCAGCTATCAGTATGTGTATTCACCAATCAGAATTAATTTGGGGGCAGGGACCCAGAGGCACTTGTAGACTCCAGGTCTTGGGGGCCTGCACTTAGTATTACAATAGACAGTAAAAGACAAAACTTCAAAAGGTTTGCCTTGCATTCTTTACTGATCTTCACTTATCATGACTTCATAGAAAGAGTCACACCAAAGAGCTTCTGGTGGTGTTCCAGGCTGCTTCTTACAGTGTCCGAGGACACATGCCAATCAGCAGAGTCTAGCAGTTTCTTCTGGATCAAGCCATTGCTGTTGATTCCTGTCTTGTGTTTTGCTAGTGGACTGGACTGCTAACAATGAATTTGGATCACACAAAAAACTTCTTCTAAACAGGTCCACATCACCCTTGTCCTAATAGCTATTTCCTCCCATTCCTTTGGTCAGTGGGCTCTAAGGGAGGTTGGAGCATTTACAAATACTTATTAAAATAGGATTTGAAGAATATAAGCCTACTTATACATAAATGAGTGACACACATGCATACACACATATACACACACATACACACACACAAGGGGGGAGGTAGGGAGGGAAAGAGAGTATAATGATAATAACACATTTCTCACAAAAACTTATATGAGCTTGGCATAATTTGCTTGAAGATTCCTGAAAATGACATATTTCATTTGCAATTTACAGAAATATGATTCAATAAATCTAAAAAGCCTGTCAGCAATTAAACATACCTATACTGAGAAATTAAAGCAGCAATAGTCTTTAAGAGAAAAAAATGCCCACAACTAAAGAGATTCACTGCTAAGTACTAACCAATCTTTATTTTATTTTAAACCCCAGATTTTATTCCCTTCCTGGTCCACCCTCTGACTGTTCCACATTCCATACCTCCCCTATGCTCCCATGTCTCCACAAGGATGTCCCCACCCCACCAGACTTCTAAACTCCTTGGGACCTCCAATCTCTTGAGGGTTAGGCGCGTATTCTCTGACTAAACTCAGATCCATCAGTCCTCTGCTGTATATATGTTGGGGCCTCATATTAGCTGGTGTCTGCTGTCTGGCTGATGTTCCAGTATCTGAGAGATCCAGGTTAATTGAGACTGCTGGTCCTCCTACAGGGTCACCCTCCTCCTCAGCTTCTTTCAGCTTTCCCCTAGTTCAACCACAGAAGTCAGAAGCTTCTGTTCATTGGTTGGGTGCAAATATGTGCATCTGTCTCTTTCAGCTGCTTGTTGGATCTTTCAGAGGGCAGTCATGATAGGTCCCTTAGCAGCAGTAGTCTTTAAGAGAAAAAAATGCCCACAACTAAAGAGATTCACTGCTAAGTACTACCAGACCTTTAAAGAAGAGCTAATATCAATGTATCTATAATAATATGACTGTTAGCCCACAACTCTGATAGGTTTCAATGATGATCCTCATGCCCTACCCAAAGTTGTAGATTCCATTTATTATTTATTCTCTTTTGTGTCCATGGAGTATCATTCTGGAATAGTAACTTTTTCTATATCCCCCATCATTTCCATTTCTTTCATTGGCCTTTAATGTCAGATAACTTCTTTTTTTTAATTTCTCATATGACAGTCTGTATGAGTAGTGTTTCCTGATGTATTACATGTAGTTGAAAACTCCCCAGTTTGCAATGAGCTGGTGTTCCAGCACCTCCTTTTTTCTGTTCAGTGCTAATGTTTGTATTAAGTGCTACACCACGTGACCGTGGGCTCCCAACTGCCTTGCTTGTTGCTGAATCGTCAGTATTTAGTGGAGTGCCTGGAAAAATAATGGACACTTGATGAATGTTTGCTAGATCAATGTTAAATTCAGCAACTGCTTGACACTCTTTTCCTGAACTATAAAATTTCTGCTTCATTGCTTGTCAGTATTCCTATTTTTAAAGACATGCATCATGTATACTACTTCTTTTTGACACATTAATATTCTGTTCCACATTAGTTTCTCCTAACAAATGCTTTTCAAGCTTCAGTTCACTAAAAATAAGTCTTATGCCTCACTGCAATGAGCAATTACCCAAAGAACACTGGCCTGGCTTGCTGTTTTTTTTTTATGGGCTTTTGGACATCATTAAAAGTGTTTTATTCTATTTAGGATTGGCGAACATGACTAACTGAACAGATGTTTGCATGGATTTCACTTAATTTTTATTATTTTAAGAACACATTAGGAATTATAGTACTTATCTTGGAATCATATATATTTAAGGATTTGAAATACTCTGAGAAAGTAAATGATTGCATTCAAACCTGCAGTATCATCTATGTAATTGTAGGCACTCTCCTGAAATATCAGCCTTAACACAATTGTGTTCATCCTGGGGCTTCCTTGGGGGAGATTTTGTCACTGGTATTAATTTATACATGTATGAAACAGCCTTGAGGGAGTGGAGCATGAAAGTAGTCGGAACATCCATATCCAAAGGATGCAAAAATGTTTACTGGATTCTTATCTATGCTTTTGCTACCATGTCTGTATGATCTCTGACGATAACTTTCCAGAAAATGCTGGTAAACTAATCCTAATTCCTTTTTATTGTGATGCCTTATGCTTTTGTATGCATGTTTTTCTATTCTAGATTACATGTATTATCGGATCGCATGTTGTCAGAAGTTCTAAATGTATATCCCTGTGTTTGTGTGTCTCTAGGTGTCATAGCAGATTCCTGTGCTACATCTATTACTTGATTTTGTAGGAGACAATGTAAGTCAGTACTTGCTCTAACTTTAATTTCACTAAAAGCCTGTAACGTCCTAAATTTCAAAAACTCAATTAAAGTATTAATAAATAGAAATTTTTACCTGCCAAGATGAACTGAATTTATTAAAAGCATATAAAACTGCCTAGATTAGAGATTTACATTTCTCTTTGTTGGTGAATATCTGCCCTTTGTCTATACTGATCCTCCACATTCTTGCAGCTATGCGATTATTCAGAGACTGTTTCATGCCTCAAAGCTTGATCGGAATTGAGATGGATTCTAAAATGACCATTTGAAAATGAGGGGCATTACATTCCAAACATTACAACTTTTGTAACAAAAGTTACAAAACAATTGAAATTTTTATTGAAAGCAATAAAAATTACCATGAAGAAGGAATGCAGAAATTAGAAAGTTTCTTAAGTTATATATGCTTTGAGTAGACTTTAACTAGAATAAACATATCTCTGGCCTTCATCACAATTGCACTTTGTATAAGATATACCTGAGAGTGTTAGATATGCTCCTAATGATACTGAACTCAGAAAGAACAAATGAAGTTGCCTTTTGCTGCACAGCAATGGTTATTTTCAGGGATGAATAGACAATATTGAAGTAATCCCAAAATATGAATGGAGATAAATCAAATTATTTTTTATTATTAAGTAATGAGTTATAAATTAATAAAAAGTGTTCATATTAGTAGAGTGCAGGGCATGGAAAAGGGGTGTGCTGTGCATGTGGGAAAATCCCCTGTCCCACCAGAGCTTGCCTGCTCTGGCTGGCCAGATGCAGGAAACTGCTGGGTTGGTGGTTCTCAGCTTCTGGCATCGCAGGAAACCACAGAAGAGCTGAGAACAAAGTGGGAGCCCCAGGGGCGTCTAGGTCAGCCCCAGGGCCAGAGGGGAAAGGGAGATATGGGGGGAAAGGCATGCTGGGGTGGTTCCTCTGTGGGCTAGTCCTTGGACTGGTGGCTGCTGGTGGCTGGGTTTGGTGGGGACCATGGCTGGAAGGTGGAGAGGCTTCCCTGGAAGGAGATTAGACTTGGCTCTTTAGGGGAAGGCCCATTCCATTGCTCCAGCACAGTGAGTCCAGAGAAGAAGAGGCAGTCCATTGGTTTTAGTGTTTATTGTAGAAAAGTAGAGAGGGAGGAAGTTGAGAAGTAGAAGCCAGCCATGGCCGAGTGGAGAGAGGGTGCCAGGGGAAAGGAGCAAGAGAAAGAACAAGAGAAGAGAGAGGGGAGAGAAAGAGCAAGAGAGTGAGAGACAGAGAGTGAGAGACAGAGGCATAGAGGGAGAGAGGGAGAGAGAGGGAGAGAGAGAGAGAGAGAGAGAGAGAGAGAGAGAGAGAGAGAGAGAGAGAGAGAGAGAGAGAGGCAAACAGCCCCTCTTATAGTGGGCTATGCCTACCTAGCTATTGCCAGGTAACTGTGGGGCAGGGCAAACCTGGCTATAGACAGGTAACTGTGGGGGTGGAGTCCAGCTGGAGTACTAGGGGCCTGGGGCACTGCCCTACGTGACTATTGGCCACAGGATTATGGAGTTGAGGGTCTCGTGGTGTCAGGAGCCTAGGATCTGGGAGCATGGGCAAAAAAGACCTTCTGTCCCTCCTAGAATTCTCTACTGGGCTGCCTGGGTTTAAACCTAGATCACAGACTGCCTTTCACGGTCTGACACATATTTATATGGTAAAACATATTGTATACAAATATTCACTTGAAGCATAAATTCATGTAGTAAGACCAAATGGAGGTATGGGATCCCTGATATAAGCCGATTCTTGTGCATGCATGTCTGTCTGTCTGTCTGTCTGTCTGTCTGTCTCTGTCTCTGTCTCTCTGTGTGTGTGTGTGTGTGTGTGTTTTCTGCTGTTGTTCTTCTATCACTTAGTGACAACAAAGCACTTAGTGGCAACAAAGCAAATTGTGGGGGAAACCTGTATAACTTGTGCTGCAAGAAGTAGTTATTTAGCTTGATGGAGTAAGGCAAGGTCAAGTCCAAAGGAGCCCAGTTTAGCATTCATATTTGCGATGCACCACACCAAAGAACAATCTATCATCCTGCACAGTGTAGCTCAGGTGCAGCAAAACAAGGTCTTAGCTCATGTAACATAAGCAGAAGCAATGTGCTACATTTCAACAAAAATTTAAGGACGCAAATGTGCTTTGCTAATGTGTCTCCTCTTCTTCTGAGAACTCTGTTTTCTCTAGGCATGAGCTATGCCATTACCCTAGACTATCCATAGAAGACAAACACTATGGGAAAGAGACATACTTCTGAGTTTAAAGTTCAGAAGAATTAGCACTCTTTTCATAACAGTATAATAATGGCAGGTTGTCATATTTCAGCATGACAAATGTAGTCAAGGAAAGATGCATTAATAAATACAGAAACATTTCATAATATTTTGTCTTCATTATTTTTGATATTTCAAGAGAAACAGTTGAGTATGATAACTTTACACTATAGGAATAATCCTGTTTTACTTTTCTTGAAATAAATGTAATTTACCTATGCTTGTCATTAAACTACTTAAAAGAAAAATCTCACATCCATAGTATGTGGCGAGAACACCACTATATTTATAAAATATGTGTTCAATCATTGGTTATTTATTTACCTCAAATTATACAGATATTTTATACTGTTATAAATATTTTTCTCTATGTTTCAGAGTCTGTGTATAGCTCCCATATGAGGCTGTAAGTTGTTCACAGGAAGTCATTCAGTACTATAGGTTTTAGTATTGAATCTTCTCATCAAGTAAATCAGTTATTTTCTACAGACTGAAAGTCTCTAGGAAATCATAAACACAGAGGCTTATATTTCAACATATAGGGTCATAAGCAGGCTTTCCAACAAAAGTTCATACATTTTGCAGCCTCTAAGTTTCAAAATGTTGCTGTATGTTTGTTAAAATGGCATCTATGGTCCTTGTGATCCTATAGAAAGCATCTCTTTTGGAATCTTGATCTTCTGTAAAGTCAGTGTTAGAGAAGCAGAGAATATAAGGCGTAGGCACTTTCCTTGAATTGTTCTCAAAATATGCACAAAAAAGTATTAGATTTTGAAGTATGTTGCATTTAAGAGACTGGAGAGAGAAAGCAAAGAGGTACTTATGTTCTTTGTGAATTGTACCCTTTATGTAGCAAACATTTTATGGGAGGTCTTCATATAGAGACAAATTTGCCAACAATGGACTGTTAACAACAGCTTCTAGTTCTTCATTTGGAGGAGGGGAAGTGAGAGGACTGAAAGAATGTGTTGTGAAAATCACACATTGAGGCTTGAAAGATTCGAGTTTTTAACTACATCACAAGCAGTATAGCACAGAGAGATGAAATGTAGAGGAAGGCCTAAATTAATTATCAAGACCCTCAAAACACAAAGATGAATTTCTGAGAAGTAGGAGGAGCAAATACCTTGGGAGTATGAATTATGGAGGATACTTGGTGGTTCCACTGGCAATTCTTTGTCTTTATATGGTGGTATAGGAATCTGAATTCAGTAGTAATCATACCTAAATTTTTCTGCCTTGATCTTTTACCAGGTAGTATGTCATATCGTCTTCTGAGTGTTGGGCCAAAGCTCCTCAGTAGTCACTCAACATAGGTTAAAAGCCAGTATTCTCGTGATCTATGTTGCAAGCTATGATGCTTGCATATTAGGTATAATCAATACATTTTGAGGTAGGGTATTTCAGATTAGAATTATTTGTTATATATAATTTTATTGTAAAATTGAGGAGCATCTATATAAGGCAATGGTTGTGTTGTTTATCAGCAAAATATATCAAAAGCCCATATACCTAATAAAATGATTGAACCTATAATTTTTTAAAATCTTTTAAAAAAAACTCTAAAAGAAATAACTTATTAGTTAGAATATGAATGTTTTTAACTCTTGTCCTAATACCTATTAATTTTTTAGGTGAGAATCAATTATTCACTATAACATTAATATAATTATTTTAGGGCTAGAAATATAATTCTCCTTAGATCTTGGAGATCCCATTATTCATTCATAAAGGCTCAAAACTAGTGTCCATAGGAAGGTAGAAACTAAACTTTGATTTATTTTTCCATGAGTGAATATTTAAAACAGTGTTTTGAAATTTTCTAAAATTATGCAATGATAATAATTTTGCTATATTTGTGATTTCAAGTGGTGCAAGTAAGTAAGTTGGTTAGTTTGTTAGTTAACTAATAACCAAAAATAGATTAGTTAAAAAACCACATATAACACAATAGATATTTCCTAAGCCATACTGGTTTTTGGCATTCCTTAAATTATTAAGTACTTAGAATCCTGCACATGTATAATCTTAGAGATACCTACAAATAAGTGACAAGTAAACTTTCCTGGGTCTTTCATAGCAGAAGTTTACTACCTTTGCATTATAGTCACTTCAAAATATTCCTATTGATGCAGGAAAGAAGACTCAGAGGGAAAAGAACTCACTGCTCTTGAAGAGGATCCTAGTTAGGTTATCAGCACCCATTGGTCAACTCACAGTTGTCTATAAATCCAGCTTCAGGTTATCTGATGACCTTCCTGTCTTCAACAGTAACCTGCATTCACATGGCATACAAACACAAATACACACACACACACACACACACACACATACACACACACACACACACACACACACACAGACACACACAGAGACACACACACACAAAAACACTGCCTAATATCAGTCCAACATGGTTATTACAGCTTTGAAATAGTATTATTTCGACAGCCAGGTTCTGAGACAGACAGGCATAATGTCCCTTGGGTCTCGGGCGGCTTGTGTGTGTGCGGCTCCCAGGTGCTGGGCTGATCTGCAGTGACCAGCGCGCCAGCTCTGCTGTGGGACTTCTGCCTGGCAGAGGGACCCGGCACTGGGCGGGAGCCTACCAGCTTCCTTCCGCGACCTCTGTTCCCGCAGACTGCGCTGAAGAGACAGGTACCCCAAGCTCCCTATCCCCAATATAACATCACTTGGGACACGGCCTGTTGGGGCTTCCATCTGTGCCCGAGAACAGGTCAGCGCTGTGGTCGTCTGGGTGCCAGATCGGCGGGCCATCGCGTCTACAGGGTGAGCGGCGCCAGGGAGAGTGCCCTCCGCCATCTTTGCTCCAGTGACTGGGAGGTTGGGACAGCCAGGTTCTGAGACAGACAGCATAATATCACTTGGGTCTCGGGCAGCTTGTGTGTATTCAGCTCCCAAGTGCTGGGCTGATCTGCAGTAACCAGCGCGCCAGCTCTGCTGTGGGACTTCTGCCTGGCAGAGGGACGCCCCCTCCCCCCCCCCCCAGGAGAGATCACACACCCCTGCACAGGGCAGGAGCCTACCAGCCTTCCTTTGGCGACCTCTGCTCCAGGAATCCACTAGGCTGAGCCTTTGGAGGTGCAAGGCCTCCCCAATATAAGATCACTTGGGGCAAGGCACATTAGGGATCCAAAGTCACTCAGGAGCAGGCAGGCCCCAGAAATCGGTGCCAGGGGAATCCTGGTAATCCAGGGGGGGCAGAAATAGCTTTGCAGGCTCACAGGAGGTCCAACCAACAGCCAGTGGCAGCAGGACCAACTAACACCAGAGGTATCCAGATGGCAAAAGGCAAGCATAGGAATGTTACTAACAGAAATCAAAGTAATGTGGGACCATCCGAACCCAACTCTCCAACAGCAGCAAGTCCTGGATACCCCACCACACCCGAAAGACAAGATCTGGATTTAAAATCACTTCTCATGATCCTATTAGAGGATCACAAGAAGGACACAAATACATCTCATAAAGAGTTACAGGAGACCATGATTCAACGGTTAGAAGCCCTTACAAAGGAAACACAAAAATCGCTTAGAGAAATGTGGGAGAACATGGATCAAAAGATGGAGGCGCACAAGGAGACAACACAAAAATCGCTTAACGAGATGAATCAACGGGTAGATGCACTCACAAAGGAATCACAAAATTTGCATAAAGAAATGCAGAAGAATATGGGTCAACAGATGGATGCCCATAAGGAGGCAACACAAAAATTGCTTAAAGAAATGAATCAACGGTTAGATGCCCTTACAAAGGAAACACGAGAACTGCTTAAAGAAATGCAGGAGACGATGGATCAACAGATGGAATCCCATGAGGAGGAAACACAAAAATCGCTCAGAGAAATGCAGGAGAACGTGGGTCATCAGGAAGAAATCCTGAAAGAGGTAATGCAAAAATACCTTAAAGAAATACAGGAAAATACAAACAAACAAGTGAAGGATCTCAGCAAATCCATCCAGGAACTAAAAAAGGAAGTAGAAACAACTAAGAAATCACAAAGGGAGACAACTTTGGAGATAGAAAACCTTGGGAAGAAATCAGGAGTCATAGATGCAAACATCAACAATAGAATACAAGAGATGGAAGAAAGAATCTCAGGTGCTGAAGATTCCATAGAAAGCATCGACTCAACAATCAAAGAAAATGCAAAATGCAAAAAACGTGTAACCCAAAACATCCAGGAAATCCAGGACACAATGAGAAGACCAAACCTAAGGATTATAGGTATAGATGAGAGTGAAGATTTGCAACTTAAAGGGCCAGTAAACATCTTCAACAAAATTATGGAGGAAAACTTGCCTAACTTAAAGAGAGAGATGCTGATGAACGTACAAGAAGCCTACAGAACTCCAAACAGACTGGACCAGAACAGAAATATCTCCCGTCACATAATAATCAAAACACCGAATGTTCTAAACAAAGAAAGAATACTAAAAGCAGTAAGAAAAAAGGGCCAAGTAACATACAAAGGAAGACCTATCCGAATCACATCAGACTTCTCACCAGAGACTATGAAAGCCAGAAGATCCTGGGCAGATCTCATGCAGATACTAAGACAGCACAAATGCCAGCCTAGACTACTATACCCAGCAAAACTCTCAATCACCATAGATGGAGAGACCAAGATATTCCATGATAAAACCAAATTTTCACAATATCTTTCCACAAATCCAGCCCTGCAACGGATAATAGGTGGAAACCTCCAATACAGGGAGAGAAACAACACCCTGGAAAAAATGAGATAATAACCTTCTTGAATCAAACCCAAAAGTAGATAACCACTCAAACATAAAGATAGCGTCAAGAATGGCAGATGGCAATAATCACTATGCCTTAATCTCTCTTAATATCAATGGTCTCAATTCCCCAATTAAAAGACATAGACTAGCAGACTGGATACGTAAACAGGACCCAGCATTTTGCTGCATGCAGGAAACGCACCTCAGTGTCAAAGAAAAACACTACCTCAGAGTAAAAGGTTGGAAAACAATTTTACAAGCAAATGGCCCCAAGAAACGAGGTGGAGTAGCCATCCTAATATTGAATAAAATTGATTTTCAACCTAAAGTCATCAAAAAAGACACAGAAGGACACTACATACTGATCAAGGGAAAAATCCACCATCAAGAACTCTCAATTCTGAATATCTATGCTCCAAATGCAAGGGCACCCTCATTCGTAAAAGAAACTTTACTAAAACTCAAAGCACACATCGCACCACACACAATAATAGTGGGTGACTTCAACACCCCGCTCTCTGAAATGGATCGTTCAGGAAAGCAGAAACTAAACAGGGACACAGTGAATCTAATTGAAGCCTTGGACCAAATGGAACTAACTGATATATATAGAACATTTCATCCTAGAGTTAAAGAATACACCTTCTTCTCAGCTCCTCATGGTACCTTCTCCAAAATTGACCATATAATTGGTCACAAATCAGACCTCAACAGATACAAGAAGATAGAAATAATCCCATGCCTCCTATCAGATCACTATGGAATAAGGGTGGTCTTCAATGGCAACAAAAACAAAAGAAAACCCACGTACACATGGAGGCTGAACAATGCTCTACTCAATGATAACTTGGTCAAGGTGGAAATAAAGAAAGAAATCAAAGACTTTTTGAAAGTTAATGAAAATGAAGGCACAACATACCCTAATTTATGGGACACAATGAAAGCAGTGCTAAGAGGAAAATTCATAGCCCTGAGTGCAGCCAAAAAGAAACGGGAGACAGCATACACTAACAGCTTAATGGCACACCTGAAAGCCCTGGAACAAAAAGAAGCAAATACACCAAAGAGGAGTAGAAGGCAGGAAATCATCAAACTCAGGGCTGAAATCAATCAAGTAGAAACAAAGAAAACCATACAAAGAATCAACAAAACGAGGAGTTGGTTCTTTGAGAAAATTAACAAGATAGATAAGCCCTTAGCCAGACTAACCAGAGGGCACAGAGATAGTATCCAAATTAATAAAATCAGGAACGAAAAGGGAGAGATAACAACAGAAACTGAGGAAATTCAAAAAATCATCAGATCCTACTACAAAAACCTGTATTCAACACAACTAGAAAATCTTGAGGAAATGGACAATTTCCTTGACAGATACCAAGTACCAAAATTAAATCAGGATCAAATAGACCATCTAAACCGTCCTATAACCCTTGACGAAATAGAAGTTGTCATTGGAAGTCTTCCAACCAAAAATAGCACAGGTCCAGATGGTTTTAGTGCAGAATTCTATCAGACCTTCAAAGAAGACCTAACACCAATACTCTTCAAACTGTTCCACAAAATAGAAACAGAAGGAACACTACCCAACTCGTTCTATGAAGCCACAATTACACTAATACCAAAAGCACACAAAGATCCGACAAAGAAAGAGAATCTCAGGCCAATCTCTCTTATGAATATCGATGCAAAAATACTCAATAAAATTCTTGCCAACCGAATCCAAGAACACATCAAAACGATCATTCACCACGATCAAGTAGGCTTCATCCCAGGGATGCAGGGATGGTTCAATATAAGGAAATCCATCAATGTAATCCACTACATAAACAATCTCAAAGAAAAAAACCACATGGTCATCTCATTAGATGCTGAGAAAGCATTTGACAAAATTCAGCATCCTTTCATGCTAAAGGTCTTGGAAAGATCAGGAATTCAAGGCCCATATCTAAACATAGTAAAAGCAATTTACAGCAAACCGGTAGCCAGCATCAATCTAAATGGAGAGAAACTTGAAGCAATCCCACTAAAATCAGGGACTAGACAAGGCTGCCCTCTCTCTCCATAGCTTTTCAATATAGTACTTGAAGTTCTAGCTAGAGCAATTAGACAACAAAAAGAGGTCAAAGGGATACAAATTGGAAAGGAAGAAGTCAAACTATCACTATTTGCAGACGATATGATAGTATACATAAGCGACCCAAAGAACTCCACCAGAGAACTCCTACAGCTGATAAACGACTTCAGCAAAGTGGCCGGATATAAAATCAACTCAAGCAAGTCAGAAGCCTTCCTATACTCAAAGGATAAGCAGGCTGAGAAAGAAGTAAGAGAAATAATACCCTTCACGATAGCCATAAACCATATCAAGTATCTTGGCGTGACTCTAACCAAACAAGTGAAAGATCTGTATGACAAGAACTTCAAGTCGCTGAAGAAAGAAATTGAAGAAGACCTCAGAAGATGGAAAAATCTGCCATGCTCATGGATTGGCAGGATTAATATAGTAAAAATGAGCATCTTACCAAAAGTAATACACAGATTCAATGCAATCCCCATCAAAATCCCAACTCAATTCTTCATAGAGTTAGAAAGAGCAATTCAAAAATTCATCTGGAATAACAGAAAACCCAGAATAGCTAAAACTATTCTCAAGAGTAAAAGAACCTCTGGGGGAATCAGTATCCCGGACCTCAAGCTGTACTACAGAGCAATAGTGTTAAAAACTGCATGGTATTGGTACAGTAACAGACATGTAGATCAATGGAACAGAATTGAAGACCCAGAAATGAATCCACACTCCTATGGTCACTTGATCTTTGACAAAGGAGCTAAAACCATCCAGTGGAAAAAAGATAGCCTTTTCAACAAATGGTGCTGGCTCAGCTGGAGGTCAACATGCAGAAGAATGCAAATTGACCCATCCTTATCTCCTTGCACTAAGCTCAATTCTAAGTGGATCAAAGATCTCCACATAAAACCAGACACACTGAAACTAATAGAAGGGAAACTAGGGAAGAACCTTGAACATATGGGCACAGGGGAGAATTTCCTGAACAGAACTCCAATAGCTTATGCTCTAAGATCAAGAATAGACAAATGGGACCTCATTAAATTACAAAGTTTTTGCAAGGCAAAAGACACTGTCAAAAAGACAAAGCGGCAACCAACTAACTGGGAAATGATCTTTACCAACCTTACATCCGACAGAGGGCTAATATCCAAGATATACAAAGAACTCAAGAAGTTAAATTCCAGAGAGGCAAGTAACCCTATTAAAAAATGGGGTACAGAGCTAAACAAAGAGTTCTCACCTGAAGAATATCTAATGGCTGAGAAGCACCTAAAGAGATGTTCATCATCCTTAGTCATTAGGGAAATGCAAATCAAAACAACCCTGAGATTCCATCTCACACCAGTCAGGATGGCTAAGATCAAAAACACAGGAGACAGCAGTTGTTGGCGAGGATGTGGAGAAAGAGGAACACTCCTCCACTGCTGGTGGAATTGCAGGCTGGTACAACCACTCTGGAAAGCAGTCTGGCGGTTCCTCAGAAAACTGGGCATGACACTCCCAGAGGATCCGGCTATACCACTCCTGGGCATATACCCAGAGACTTTACCTGCATGCAATAAGGACACATGCTCCACTATGTTCATTGCAGCCTTATTTATAATAGCCAGAAGCTGGAAAGGACCCAGATGTCCCTCAACGGAGTAATGGATTCAGAAGATGTGGTATATCTACACAATGGAATACTACTCTGCAATTAAAAACAATGAATTCACGAAATTCCTAGGCAAATGGTCAGAACTTGAAAATATCATCCTTAGTGAGGTAACCCAATCACAAAAGAACACACATGGTATGCAGTCACTGATAAGGGGATATTGACCCAGAATCTCGGAATACCCTAGACACAATCCGCATATCAATAGATTTCTAAAAAGATGGAAGGAGAGACCCCTGGTCCTGGAAAGACTGGATGTAGGGGAACGCCAGGACAGAGTAACGAGAGGGGGTTGTATGGAGAAAAGAGGGAGGGAAGGGGGCTTATGGTACTTTCGGGGAGGGAGGAAACGGGAAAGGGGAAGTGATTTGGAATGTAAATTAAAAAAATAAAATAAAAAAAAAAGAAATAGTATTGTTTCAAGGACTCTTAAAAATCCAAGCTTCTGTAAGACAAAAGACAAAAGACACCATCAACAGGATAAATCAGCAACCCACAGATAGGGAAAATTTTTTTTCACTAACCTACATGTGATAGAGGTCTAATATCCAATATATATAAAGAACTCAAGAAGTTAAGCTCCAAAAACCCAAATGACCCAATTAAGAAATGGGGTACAAAACTAAACAGAGAATTCACAACAGAAGAAACTTGAATGTCCAAGAAGCACTTAAAGAAATGTTAAAAATCCTTAGTCGTCATGGAAATGCAAATAAAACGACCCTGAGATGCTACCTTACACCCACCAGTATGGCTAAGATCAAAAGCTCAAGTGACAGCACATGAGGGCAAGGATATGGAGAGACAGAAATACTCCTCCATTGCTGGTGGTATTGCAAAGTGTTACAACCACTCTGGAAATCAATTTGGTGTTTAATCAAATATTGGAAATAGTCCTACCTGAAGACCCACTTCCACTACTCTTGGGCATATACCCAAAATATGGCCTATCAAACCACAAAGACATGTGCTACACTATGTTCATAGAAGCCTTATTTGTAATAGCCAGAAGTCTCTCAACCAAAGAATGGATATAGGAAATATGGTTCATTTATGCAATGGAATACTATTCTGTTATTAAAAACAAGGACATCATGAAATTTGCATACAAATGGACGCAACTAGAAAATATCCTGTGTGAGGTAACTTATACCCAAAAGGACATGCATGGTATTTACTCACTAATAAGTGGGTATTGACCAAAAATTATAGAATACCTAGGACACAACCCACAGACCATAAGAAGTGTAACAATCAAAAAGGCCCAAGTGAAGATGCTTCAAAGAATGCTCTTAGAAGTAGGAAGAAAATGATCATGGGAGGCAGAGGGAGGGAAAGATCTGGGTGGGAGAGGATAGGGGGAGATGAAAAGGGGAACAAGATTAGGTGTTTGGTGGGAGGACAGGAGAGAAACCCAGAGGGCCAGGAGAATGAATGGAAATATGCAACCTCAGAATGTGGGAGGTTGGGAGACCCTCTAGAAAGTACCAGAGACCTGGGAGGTAAGAGACTCTCAGGACTCAATGAGGGTGACCTTAGTCAAAATGCCCAACAATGGGAAGAAGGAACTTGAAGAGTCAACCTCCAGTTGGTAGACAGGGCCTCAAAGCACTGGGTTACCTATAGTCAAAAGTTTTGACCCATAATTGTTCTTGTCTAAAAGAACTGCAGGGAAAAAAATGAAGAAGAGACTGAAGGAAAGTCAATTCAATGACAGGCTCAACTTGGGATCCATCTCATGGGAGTGGCACCAAGGTCTGGCACTATTACTGATGTTATGATGTGCTTACATACAGGAGCCTACCATGGCTGTCCTCTGAGAGGCCCTACCAGCAGCTGACTGAGACACAAGCAGATACTTACACCGAACCACTGGACTGAAGTCAGGGACCCTTAACTATGGTTGAATTAGGGGAAGGATTGAAAAATCTGAAGGGGAAGGCAATCCATTAGGAAGTCTCAAACTAACCTGGACCTCAGGGAGTCCCCAGAGACTGAACCACAAACCAGGTAGCATACAAGGGCTGGTCTGAGGCCCCTGACACATATAGCAGAAGACTGCTTGGTCTGGCCTCAGTGGGAGAAGATGCACCTAACCCTAGAGAGACTTGAGGTCCCAGGGAAGAGGGAGGTCTAGTGTGGGGCTGGGGTTCACCCTCTCAGAGGAAAGGGCAAGGAGGAATGGGATGAGGAACTGTGGGAAAGGAGATAGAGGAGCAAATGGATTAATAAATTAATTAAAAAGTTAATTAATAAATAAAATAATAAAAATGCACTACTACTAGTAAACACTATTAAACAATTTTTATTCTAAATTTAAAAAAAAGAAATTCAAGTTAGTTTCATTATCCCAAGATAACTGAGATTCCAAACATAGGTTCATAAGTTTGGTGGTATTTAATACTTAATAGCATATAGCGTATCTAAAGACATTGTGGTGGCAGGCACTGGAGGTAAGACATAGGTAGAAATATCAAAATAGCTACTGACCCTAAGAAGCATCGATGATTTCAGATATGGGAGAATGTAGTACTTCAGGGATGGAAGCTTGTAGAACCAAACTAGCTTATTACACTTCACTGTAAATATATGTCTAGTCTACTTTTACCTGTTTATCACTAACGTGTTGACTTTCTCTAAGCCAGTCAGGTGTCAGAATTTGTAAAGGACATGAGTTACTTCGGATTAATCTTGTGAAGAGTGTGAAAAAGTCATTTATCTTGGCTCTTGCTATATCTTTCTTACGGCCATCAATTGTCATCACAAATATCCTGAGAATAAACTACATTTGAAGGCAAATTGGATTCCAAATGGATTCCATACGTAAGTGAAAGCTCTAGGTGAAACCAACCATCTCATTTACTTCAGTGCTACACAAGTTTGGCAAGTTTTGCCAAATCTGTCCCCAATTTCCCCACTTTTCTGTGTTCCAGTTCCATTGTTGTGTGATACTCTTCTGATAACTTTTATTAGAAGTCTGTTCTCTGTCCTAGTTGACTCAAAGCCCTGAATTTGCTAATCAATTGCTCTTTTATTTTTAACTTGTTCTTTGTAAATATAATGCTAATATATCTCACTTTGAATGACTTTTTGATTCTGCAAACTACAACTGTCTCAAATTTTTTAATACAAGAATTGCTTCTTACTAACATTTATTTCTTACCCATTTTTTTTTTAGTCCAAATCAACTGGCTCTGAATAGTCCCTCAATAAACTTTCCTCAAATTGAAAACAAAAAAAAATGAAAAGGAAAATATTTAATGAGTGTTCAGAGATAATTAGAATAAATATTATATAATATAGTTAATTCTTCAATTATTTTCCAGACTTGAAATGGGACCTCTGTGTATTGTGGTACTGGACAAAACATTTTGCTCACTACTTCCATCAATATCTCCTACACTCCTTAATTCTTTTGTGGCAAAATATTGCAACTTGATCCTTCGATCAGACTACAATTTTTTAAACGACTTAACCTTAAAACAACAAGTCAAACATTCCTTTTGATTACATTGTTCCTGCTCCTTTTGTCAAAGAAAACTGAGTACTAGTTAAGAATTCCTGCTCTACTGCTCTACTATTCAGTTAGGTCATATACTACCCATAGAATGCCTATTTCAACTCTGCTTTTGTCTATCAAATATCAACTGGTCATGGCATTAATAAGAGTTATCAGATATAGTTACGAATACCAGAATTACATAACATATGTGTATACATTATATACGTATTGATTGTGGAGGGAGGTGGATGAAGTTCTAAGTATGGAGACTAGATTGCTGTGAGCAGACAATCCTGATATGTGGGAATAGTAATGAGAGAAATATTCATATTGCCACAAGATAGACCATTTATTGTGAAAATTGATTGAACATGGGATACTTTTTGAAAGTAGAGTCAAGTAAATTTTCTCAAGACTCAGCTCTTAAGATACGATTTTAAAATATGAAAATAGAGTTGGTGACAAAGTTTTAGTCTGAAATGTGCTAAATAGATTTCAACTTTTAGTGAATGTTATGATATTATATTTAGGAGGTGGGTTGTAGATCTAGAGAGACTGGAAAGTAGGATTAGCACTAATAGTTAATTTTGCAATATATTTTAGCCAGTTACCCAAATATCTAAATATCTAAATTTCTAAGACAAGGAAGATTGTTAGAAATCTTTGAGCAATATAATTTTACACAATGGAATGCTATTCAGCTATTAAGAATGAGGATATCAGGAGTTTTTCAGGCAAATGGATGGAGCTAGAAACTATCATCCTCAATGAGGTAACTCAGACTCAAAAGGACATGCATGGCATATACTCAGTAATAAGTGAATATTAGCTATAAAAGTAAGCATACCTAGGATAAAATCCACAGAACTCAATTTGGTTAATAAGCAGAAGGGCCGAAGTGAGAATGCTTCAATACCACTTGGGAGAGAGAAGAAAGCAATCATGGGAGGCAGAAGGAGGGAGGGAGTGATGTGGGTGGGAGAGTGAGAGGGGAAAAGGGGAACATGATCAGGTATTGGGGTGATAGAAGAGAAGCCCTGAGGGCCAGGAGAATGAATGGAAATATGAACCTCGAGTAGTAGGAGGCCAAAAGACCCTCAAGAAAGTATCAGAGACCTGTGAGGTGAGAGACTCTCAGGACTTAATGGGAGGGACCTTTTAGAGTCCACCTCCAGTAGTAAGACAAGGCATCAAGTGGAGGAATGGAGTTGCCATCCCACAGTCAAAAACTCTGACCCAGAATTGATCATGTCTAAAAGAACTACAGGGACAAAATTGAAAAGAGACTGAGGGAAAGGAGGTCCAGTGACAGGCCCAAATTCGGATCCATCTCAAGGAGAAGCTCCAAGGCCTGACACTATTACTGATGCTATGATGCTTACAGACTGGAGCCTAGCATGACTGCCCTGAGAGGCCCAACAAGCAACTGACTGGGAAGATGCAAATACTTATACCCAACCAATAGACTGAAGTCAGGGACCCCTGTGGTTTAATTAGGGAAAGGCTGGAAGAAGGTGAGGAGGAAAGTGATCCTATAGGAAGACCAGCAATGGAACTAACCTGGACCCCTGAGATCTCTCATACACTGAACCACCAACTAGGCAGCATATACTAGCTGGTCCAAAGTCCTGAGGCCTGGTGTGGCCTCAGGCAGAGACTACCTGGCCTGGCCTCAGTGAGAGAAGTTGTGCCTAATCCTAGAGAGACTAGAGACCCCAGAGAGTGGAGAGAACTGGCAAGGTGTGTGTAGGGGTTGGGACATCCCCTTTGAGATAGGGAGGAAGAGGAGGAATGGGATGAGGAACAGTGGGAAGGCAGACCAGGAAAAGGGGGGGGGAGCTAACGAATGGACTATAAAAAAAAACTAAAAGTAAAAAAAAAATATATAGAATTTTAAAAAAATTCTCTCTTTCTTCATGAGCTTCGTTGAAATACCATGGGGGACATGATTGTATCTAGTACAGAGTTTCCTGAAAGATTTACTTTGCAATTGATTGTGACTTTGGTGTTTAGTCAGATTATTACCTGGTGACAGATGAAAATATCACATTCTTTGCTATGATCATGAACTTCCTGTCTTCTATTCACTTTCCCTTGTAGAAATGTCATTGTATTGCAACTGCATTTTATAATTCTCTTAAATATATTTGATGACTTTGAAATCACATCTGTAATTTCATTTGTTGAAAACTTTGATGATTTGAATATGCTTCTTAACTCTACAAAAATTCCACATTCAGTGGCAAAAGGGAGAGTTGGAACCCGTAGCTTTCATTCTAGGTAATATATTCTCAGAACTTCTTTCTGTAGAATTTGAATCATCTTTTAATAAATAAAATATGTGTCTACTGTATCATTGAGTATAACACCTTTGTAGATAAAGATAACAATGTTTTCTCACTGTAGATTTTTATTATATAATGTTAAATTCAATTATTTCAATGAAGAATTATTTTATAATAAAGTATTATTATTGAAATATTTGAGCAAACTAAGGTTACCAAGATATTTTATTTCAAGGTCTTGCTCTTCCCTGAACTACATGTCAAGACTTCTGAGTAAATTTGAAGAGAGTATACCTAAGGCAAAAGCTCTGCAGTCTGCTAGCAAAATCTTTGACCACAATCTAATGAAGAGTTCCTTAGAGTTTGTCTGGACATATCTAACTCTTAGATTTATATTTTATCAGTGTCTCTTAGGCCTTACTTTAATCTTCATGTTTAATATCTTACATCAATATTAATTTAGTAGCAATTGACACTTTCAAATAGGTAGTTGATCTCCATAATTCTTATTTTTATCATAGTAATTTTATATTATGTTAAAATTCACATTACTAGTTTTTATTTTCCAAACCAATTACTCCCTGTAGTAAACAACCTAAGTGTACTGAATTTTAAGGTGAGACTGATAAAGTTTGCTTTCTGTGAATCAAAACATAAACAGTGCATGAACAATAAAGACAACATAAGGGCATATTTGTTTTAGAAACAAAATTTTCAAAACTTATTTTAAAAAATATTTAATATCTTGAGAGATAATGAAATTCTGACTATGTAGATAACATTGCTGAAAAAGTAACTAATAAAAGAAAATGCATAAAAGAACTGAGGTTAATAATGAATATCAGAGGCTGAAAAAGAAGACAGGACCATAGTCAAGTTAATACTGATATTTTCCATCAAGAGATTTATTTTGTGTTGCTTTTAGATTTCCCTATTTGCTAGTTTTCTCTCTCAAAATCAGCAAGCAGCTGTACAACCCTGCAGCCAGTGTCAAACAAACCAGTGGGCAAAATGGTGTAGAGATTTGGAGTAAGTACAGAAAAAAAGACCAATTTATATGATTAAAGAGATAGATATGTATTCATGAGGAAAGAGAAAAAAAATTTTACAGCCAGAAGCTAGACATGAGGGACAGAAGTATTGAATTTTAAAAACCAAAATAGCTTTTTGTATATCTTATAATCCCAGTCAATGATATAACAGTCTTAACCAAAATCAATTATACAATGACAGATACAAGAAAATACTTTAAATATGTATAATTAAAATGATGGTGAAAGTGTTCATAAACCTACAAAATTATAAAAATAATCTAAGCAAATACTTAAAATTTATGTATTTTAGATGTAATATACACAGTTGAATACTTTAATATAAATATAATCATTAGGTAGAATTTGGAACTTATATCTGTGAAAAACCTGTATTTCATTAACAGCAATAGCAAATATTTGTTGCTATGTAGAGTATGTATTTTATACATAGGTCTATTTATTAGATGGGGTTTGGGCCCAGAACTCTACTGGATGCTTACTACAAAAAAAAATCTGTTTAATTCAGTCTTCAGTTAGCAGATATTCCATGCACATTTTACAGACAAAATTAACTGAAGTGATTTAAGAAGGTAAAATATATGATATGCTGCTGGGAGCCTCCCGGCCCTGGGAGAGTAGTGGTGAAGTCACAGAGTAGGAGTCTGGTGATGGCTTTAAACTCTGAGGGTCTCAGGACTTTCTAACTAACTGTACTGAAATGCAGGTGATGACTTCTAAAAATCTTAAAAACTTTCTTGCTCTTTCTGAGGATAAAAGACTGCTGGCTTAGGTGATTAAAACCTGTAGCCTAATGCGGAGATTAAGCAATGTGGCCTTTGTTCTATCTCAGCAGTAACTGCTGGGCTCTTAACTTTCAGCCTGCTAGTCTGAAGCTGAAGAAAAAGGGACGCTTAGAAAAGTTATTATAGCATTTATTACTAAGTTGTAAAAAGTTTTCTATGAAAGCTATCTAAGGGGAAAAGCAGAAAAATCCTAAGTGGGGAAAGGGAAAAATTCTCTAAGTGGGAAAGGCAAAAAATTATAGTCTAAGTGGGGAAAGGTTTTAAAAATTTCTTCTTTTCTTTCTCAGTACTTATACATCTTTCAGAATACATGATCACATATTACAAAGTTTATCACAAATTCACACAAAAAAATCAAATCATAAATTGAAATAGTTTACAACAGAGAATGTTTACATGCATATCCATTAGGAGTAATTATCTGGCTAAACATTCATCACCTGTCTCACCTCCACAGGTTCACTGAAGGTTTAAAACCATAACTAAGTTATTAGTGAAGATTTTATAGATAAACCCAGTCAATATTTTACCTTCTGTCCTAGCACCTATAACAAATTGTCAGTTCCTTTTTTATGACCTTTGGTTAATTGTTTTACAACCTCTTGGAATGTGCTCTGAGTAGGAGAAAGTCTGGTTGCCATCTAAGAGCAATTAACTGGGAGACTGGCAGAGTTCTCATTGCAGTTTTGACTGTCAGAAAAGGAACTAATAGCAGTCTCACTATAAAAGAGCTTAATAATAACAGATATAATTTTAGGAATTCTTACAGGATCATCATTAAGACTTAAGTTATCTATGTGTCTATATAGCACAAGACAGTACATCTTTGTGGGTCTATAGAGATCTGCTCCAAAGGGGCGTGCTATTACTTAGTGATTGTTATATATGTTTAATAATAACAGGAAAAGCATATGAATAGCAGGAATCTTTCCTAAAATGAATCCCTTACAGCCTTGTTTAATAAGGACACACCTGACGCAGATCATATAATAATCTGAAGCAGGTCATTTCAGGATGATCACCTACTAGTTATTATCTTGTCGCATATGGCTCCTGATAGATTCCTGCTGCCTCTACACCCATGAATAGTACATCAGCCTTGTATTGAACAGTGGGAGTGTCCTGTCCCATGACTACACTGACCTGTCGGTCCAGGAAGACCCTTGGATGATGGTTTTCTTTGACTCTTAGGTGCGCCCTGAAATCGAGAGCTGGAGCTCAGACTCAGACAGTGACTTCAGAGAGAGCACTATCCTTCAGCTTCATGCGGGGGTCAGTGAGCGCTCCAGTCATGGCTACCCTGACTTGGAATCCTTGGCCTCACTGTCCTGCTCCCCACCTCCCACAGTAGATGAGTCTGCAGACAACGCCTTCCACCTGGGGACCCTGCATGTCACTACCACAAATGCAGCGGTATTACTGTGAAAACACCAGGGCTTGGATGCAAACACACAGTCATTGTATGGCTGTACCTGTAATCCCAGAACTGTGAGAGGTTGAGAAGGGAAAATCACTGGAGTGGGGATGCTAGCCAGAGAAAGATTTGAGGACTGGAGTTTCATATGCTTATGAGTTGCCATGTGGGTGTTTCACCCAGTTTCCCATCCTACATTGCTACACACCTCTGTTCAAATTCCTGACCCTTTGTTTTTCATCCCTGTCTCCTCAAATACCTGATCCTGCTCTCCTTTTCCTCCTCCACCTCCTCTTTTCCTCCCAATTCCCTCCCACCTTCTACCTCCTTCTAAGAAGGACTTTTGTTCCCCCTTCTAAGAAGGACTGCAACATCCATACTTTGCTCTTCTTTTTGAGCTTCATATGGTCTGTGAATTGTATCTTGGGTATTTCAAGCTTTTGGGGGGGCTAATATTAGCTTATATGTGAGTGCATACCATGTGTGTTCTTTTGTGACTGGGTTACCTCACTCAGGATGATGTTTTCAGGTTCCATCGATCTTCCTAAGAATTTCATGAAGCCATTGAATTTAATAACTGAGTAGTACTCCATTGTGTAAATGTACCATGTTTTCGGTATCCATTCCTCTTTTGAGGGACATCTGGATTCTTTCCAGCTTCTGGCATGTGTCTTTGTTATATGTTGGAGCATCTTTTGGGTATATGTCCAGGAGTGGTATAGCTAGGTCCCCAGGTAGGACTCTGTTCAGTTTTCTAAAGACCTGCCAGGCTGATATCCAGCGTGGATGTACCAGCTTGCAATCCCATTAACAATGGAGGAGCGTTCTTTCTCTACATCCTTGCCAGCATCTGCTGAGTTTTTGATCTTAGCCATTCTAACTGGTGTGAGGTGGAATCTCAGGGTTGTTTTGATTTGTATTTCTTTGATGACTAAGGATGTTGAACAGTTCAGTGCTTCTCAGTCATTCGGTATTCCTCAGTGGAGAATTCTTTGTTTAGCTCTGTACTCCATTTTTTAATAGGGTTATTTGGATCTTCCTCCCCCCATCACTTTTCTTCCTTTTTTTTTTGTTTGTTTATTTTAGTATTACAGAGGTTTTTCCATGCTAGGCCAGTAAGAACCCATTTTCACACAGGGGTGTGTTTGTTCGTGTGTGTGTGTGTGCGTGTGCGTGTGCATGTGTGTGTGTGTGTGTTTAGTTAATTTACCAAACATGTAGAATATGGTCTGTCTTCAGGAAAATACTTTCTGTGACAATGACACTCACTCCAAAGGTCCTACCCTTGTGTCATTCAAACCCTTATTGCTCACCCACAATCACTGCTAGCACTCACAGAGGTTCCATTTTCACCATGGAAGTGTCACTCCTGATGCCTTTGTGCTGATTCAAGGTGCAGAAAAGAATGATGTGGATTTTTTGTGTGCTGCATATTATATCTTAGCTATATGCAAACATGCTGTTGCTCTGTCAGTGTTTAGTGAGTAAATGTTACACTAAAAAAAAAAAATGAACCTGACTATTCAATTGAAACAAAATTTAAGAGAAGTCCATTAGTATTCTTAGGATTAATTCTTGTAAGTTCTGAATATTATTAATAAAGAGGTTAAAGATAAATGAAAGGAATTTTCTTCCATATGATTATTTTAAGGTCAAAATTGAATTTTAACATTTTTTAAAAGATAGTTTACAGAAATTAAAATGAAATAAAGTGAAATCCAATTCTAATTCCAAGATGATATTCAAACCTTGTGGTGGTATTGAGTTTCAGGAGAAAATGTTTTAACTGTGAAATATAATTTTAATGTCATACATAAAATGTAATTTGATTAAAAGAAACTTAGATGAAGTGACCTGCCACGTTGTGATTTAGAAATAATTATTCTGTTTGTTTCACTATTTCTCTCCTATATCTTTCATTCTTCATACTGTTATCAACAGAAAAAAATTTCTGTTTATTGGTCTCAGAATATGATGACTGGGTACATGGAAAATTATGTATTATAATTTGATAAAAAAAGGCAAAAAAATTAAGCAAGACATTTAAAATATTAGCTTGTTCTTAATAAATATTTTGAGGCCTATTAAAACTAATACTTTAATAGTAATACAAATATTATATTTATAATAATATAGCATACTATAATTATTGCACATTATATTATTAATATAGATAGATTTCCTGAAGATTATTTTTAGACAATTCAAAATATAAATAAATAGATATACATGACATTTCCAATCATCCAATTTTATGTTAACTGAAGAACAAATAAATAAAATTCTTTGCTTATAAGGAAGCACCCTAGGCCATTATTATGCAAAATAGAAAGTTACCTTTGCCTCTGTCATGTAATATGATTAGAAATATATACAAACATCTTTAAATGAAAT
This sequence comes from Tokudaia tokunoshimensis, assembly GCA_036184795.1. Classification (NCBI taxonomy): domain Eukaryota; kingdom Metazoa; phylum Chordata; class Mammalia; order Rodentia; family Muridae; genus Tokudaia; species Tokudaia tokunoshimensis. The sequence goes on along the minus strand of BTHU01000012.1, from coordinate 83,774,616 downwards.
TACATTATAAAATTAGTATTTTGCTAGAGTAAAAGCAATCATCTTGCTTTTATATTTATTCTCATACAAAAAATTTAATAAGCCAGTTAGTGAGTTTTTGTTGTTGTAATTGTGGTTGTCATCTGTGTTTTTATATTAACAAATTTTAGACATTTTTTTGTAAAGAATATGCTTGTTGAGGCCAATTTTTAACTATTTTTCTGAACTTATAGTCTTGTACAATTTTATATGAAAATGATATTCTAATATTTTTATCATAGTTAACTGTATGTGACATAACCTTATGTCTTCATCCACTAAAGCTATCCTTTGGTATTTAAAGATTTGTACATATACAATTTAATCTTTCCACAAAAATATGTGGTTTTTCTTCCTTAGAGACCACAGTTTGACCCTTGTGTCAGAAGAAAGGAAAGTCTCTTATTCTGGTTTATCTATCTCAGATATTAAAATGTAGCTTCTAGTCAAATGCCTGCTGGATGGATAGCTGTCACTCCACACAAAGCAACTGTACTTACCTCACTCCAGCTCCATTATATTTTATGATCCTGTTTAGTCATAATGGCAACATAAATTTCTGAAGCTACAGCAGTATCAACTCTCTTCTTAACATCAAGTTTTATCTGTCAGTGTGTCATACAGAACTCTGTTATGGAGTATCATACTAGAGACTACTTCATGAAACTCTTCTGTGGCTTAACTCCTTCCCCCAAGTTTGAAACTTCTAGCTGCATATCTTGCTTCTGTAACCACCATAGAAGTCAGCACCTACTGATCCATATTGGTTTTTTTTCTTTTATTTTAATTAGATATATTCTTTATTCACACTTCAAATGTTGTCCCCTTTCCTGGTTTCCCCTCTGAAACCCCTCTAACCCATTCTGCCTCCTCCTGCTCACCAATCCACCCACTCCTGCTTTCCTGTCCTGGCATTCCTCTATACTGGGGCATCTAGCCTTCTCAGGACCAAGAGTGTCTCCTCCCTTTGATGCCCAACATGACCCTTCTCTGCTACATATGCAGCTGGAGTCATGGGTCCCTCCATGTGTACTCTTTGGTTGGTAGTTTAATCCCTGGGAGCTCTGGGGGTACTGGTTGGTTCATGTTGTTCTTTCTATGGGGCTGCAATCTCATTTAGCTCCTTTGGTCCTTTCTCTAGCTCCTCCATTGAGGATCTTGTGATCAGTCCAATGGTCGACTGAGAGTATCTACTTCTGTATTTGTCAGGTACTGGCAGAGCCTCTCAGGAGACAGCTATATCAGGCTCCTGTCAGCAAGCACTTGTTGGCATCTACAATAGTGTCTGGGTTTGGTGATTGTATATGGAATAGATTCCCAGGTGATGCAGTCTCTGGATTCTCCTTAGAAGGGGGGAAAATACCCATGGAAGGAGATACAGAGACAAAGTGTGGAGCAGAGACTGAAGGAAAGGCCATCCAGAGACTGCCCCATATTGCTTTTATTCTGCACAGTGAGTGAGGAGATGACACACCGAGGAAAATGGTGGTCTGTGGATCCTTGAAAATGAAGACTCTCCTGTATGAATTCCCACAAAGAACCATCCTTTCAGCACCTTGAAACTGTCTCAGAAACAAAAAAGAAAGAAGGAAGAAAGTAAGGGAAGGAGCGAGGAAGGAAGGAAAAACAGCCAGAGGATGCTCCTACACAATTTATAAGACAGGCCTCTAATCTTAAAGGACCGAATTCTGCCAACAATCTCAGTAAACAGAAAAAGGATTCCCCTTTGCAGGAAAGAATGACTAATGACTTCAGCATTTTGATATGGTGCAGAGAACTTCAGCCACAGCTGTACTACGAAGTACAAGCCGGCTATCTGGAGGATTCTTCTCACAAAAGTCATATTAAAATGACTCCACATAATGTGCAGGTCTGAAAAGAGGATCCTCTGGGTTAAACAGTGCTTTAATCTGTTGACAGCGTTTTAATTTTCTCTGTCTGAAGAATCTCTAAAGGAGACCCTGCGGAGAGCGAAAGCAGGTCAAGAGCAAATGAAAAGGGAAGGTTCTGCTTTTTCAGAACCAGGATAAATCTGTTAATTATTCCAGCCCAGAAAAATGTAGGCAAATTTTAATTCACTAACTGCTGAAAGCCTGCTATCAAATAAATTGATTAGCAGTGCTCATAATCAAAAGCTCCAGATTAGTGGTTAATTTGTGGAATCAATAAATAGAAGTATTTATCAAATATATTTGCTTCCAAAGAATGGCAAAGCCATTGCTCTGGGCTCTTGAAAATAAGAAGACTTTTACTCGGATATGTAGTGATTTCTGGGGATATGGTGCTTATGACAATTGTTTCTTTATTTCTCATTTCAAGAAATGTATTCATAAGTACATGAATTTAATGTTTTCCTTTTGAGTCACAAGATAAGTGTAATATATATATATATATATAATAATTTATCTGATAGAACATTTTGCAAATTAATATATTAAAATGTCCTATAAGACAAGTTTCCCTAGATATTTATAACAATTCAGCTAAAGTATACTTTTCCAAATTAATAAAAAGAACAAGTAACCTAAACCTCAATTATCTGTAATAAATGTTCAAATTAAATGTATCTCTCAAATTAATAATAGTCAATCTATTTGTTTTTCTAATATGGTAATTGATACAAATTGTTCAAAGTAATTTATAGGAATTAAAAACTAAATTACATTACAAAAGAATTACTTTTAAATACATTTATTAAAAGAAGTTCCTCATCATAGTATATTTTGTTTCTGTTCTTATTTAATACAAGAATTTTTTAAAATTTTTTATTAGTATTTTCTTTATTTACATTTCAAATATGTTATCCCCTTTTCTGGTTCCTTGCCACCCTGAAAACCCCTATTGCATCCCCCCTCCTTCTGTTTCTATGAGGGTGTTCCCCCAACCACCTACCCACGCCTGTCTCCCTGCCTTGGCATTCCCCTACATTGGGGCATCAAGCCTTCACAGAACCAAGGGCTGCCCCTTCCATTGATGTCTGACAAGGCCATCCTCTGCTACATATGCAGCTGGAGCCATGGGTCCCTCCATGTGTACTCTTTGGCTGGTGGTTTAGTCCCTAGGAGCTTGGGGAGTGGGGTTCTGGTTAATTTATATTATTGTTATTCCAATGGGGTTGCAAAGCCCTTCAGCTTCTTTAGTCCTTCTCTAAATCCTCCATTGGGGAACCCTGTGCTCAATCCAATGGTTGGCTGTGAGCATTCACTTCTGTATTTGTCAGGCTCTGGCAGACCCTCTCTGGAGACAGCTAATCAGGCTCCTGTCAGCATGCACTTGTTGGCATCTACAATAGTGTCTGGGTTTGATAACTTATTACAAGAATTTTTGAGGTTTATATTATAAATTGGTCGTGTTCTCACATCAAATGATCATATGAAGTCATTTTACATTGGTGATGTTAGATTATATGCTAAAAGAAATGACCTATTACTTGTTTGTGGGAACAAAAAATTATAATTTCAACTTTATTTTAATGCTTGAGAACGAATGCTTAGTTTAAGCCTTCTTTTTCAAAGCACGTTATTACTTTACTTATTATTCAAATAACTTTGCAAATTCGAACTCATGCTTGTTAATTTGAACCCATGCTTGCTGAAGAGATCACTATATTTTGTTATGTTAATTCATCATTTAAAAACAATATAAGAATAACTAATTAGACAAAACAGTGACGAAACAAAAAATGATAAATTGAGTAGATAGTAACATATAGAGATTTAGTATACAAGTTATAATATGAACATAGACCATTTTTAAGAAGCTAGAAAAACAATACTACACACATTAAAGAAGGAAATAATTACAACCTAAATCTAACATTGAAAACAGTATATGAGAGTATAATGATTACATTCATTAAATGTTGGACAGTGGTAAGATATTAAATAGCAAAAATTAATGAACTGAAACACACAAAAAGACTCTATTTGAAACAAACTGCTAAAAAAAAAACAGAATGTGAAAGGAAAAGAGTGTCCACACACTGTGAACAATTAAGGACCTTGAAGAGAGGATGGAAGTAAGCAGAGAGTGTCCATGCACTATGAGATCCGGGCAAGCCATCTTATGAATACAGAGCTAGAGCCTTCAAAAGTGATGGATTAAACAAAATTTAAAATTAATATTAAGAAGTGTTTCATCTTTAAAATGTAAATTTAAACATTTTAATTTTAAAGATTCAACTACAGCAGTACCAAGAGGGAAAATCAAAGCAGTAATAGCTAATGTCACTGTTAGAAAAGAAGCAAGAACTAAATCAATGTTCTCAATCTCCAACTTGTAATAAACAGAGGACAAAATATCAAATTAAATACGAATAATTATATAATAATACATATCTAAACAAATGATGAAAAGAAAAAGTTGACTCATGTTAAGGAATTGATCTTTGCTACCCCTTTAGATTCTTTAGGTATCAAGAGCCAGTGGAAAGGGGAACATATTTCATCTGGTAAAGTCTATAAGAACCTGAGTTCAGACTCCCATCACCCATCCAAAGTGGTGGGCCTAGTGGTGTCTGTCTGAATCTCAGTGATGAACAGGGCAGAGCAAATTGGTTTCTGGATCTTAGTGGCCAGATAGTCTAGCTAAGGCAAGATGTTTAATGAAAAGCAGCATCTCAAAAAAAGAAAAAATTAAGTGGAGAGCAATTAATGATAACTCTCAAAATCAACCTCTGGCATCCCCATGTGCATGCACATATACAGATGTACACAGTCATGGACACATCCATATGTACACACATACACATATATGTACCACATATATATAATAGCAAAAATTATAATAACATAAACATAAAAAAATCAATATTTGGCCATGCCAGGAAGTGCATGCAGGCAGAAGATACCCATTGCCTTTCAGTAGAGCAACCTGCCCACAGTGGAAGCCACTAAGCTATGCATGTATGTAGTGAGGAGATGGGAGGAAAAGAGTCAAAGTGATGTGAGCACTATGAAGACAGATGAGACTAGAGATGCAAGGATGGAGAGAAACAGCCTGTTGTGATTACCTCCCTTGCCACTTGAGGTCATGGTGAAGTCTCAGCCCATGCTGCCACGTCTGGGTTTATTCATGACCATATAGCAGTCTGTGCCATATTACTACTAAAGACCACGCTGACTTCCCTGGTCTGGACAAATGCCTGGGACCATGCTGATGTCCAAGGACTGGGAAATACTTGGCGTGCTCCTCAATGGCTGAAGCACTTGCAAAAGTTGGCCCTGCACCTCACCAAGGCAGCATAGTAGAGTTGGCCTTGGGGATGGGCAAACTGGAACTGAGGGTGTGGGCACAAGAAAACTGGTTTCACACCACTTGTCTGCTGTGAGGCGGTATGTGTGCAGAGGAGATGCCCTCTTCATCTAGCCCTTCATGACCTATGGCAGGTGAGAAACCTGGCCTAGGGTTTAAAAGAGCTGGAGTTCTCACCCTTCTCCTTGGTGGCTGCAACATCTGGGAGAGCAGAGCCCTGTGTCTCAGCTGGGCAGCAGAGTAGACCTGGCCCTGACGACACGGGTTTAGTTAGTCAGCTGTGAGGGCATGAGAGCAGGAGAACTCTTCTTGCTCCTTCCCAGCTGCTGCATTTGGGTGAGCAAGCGGGGCGGTGCTGGAGAGCTTGCCCTTGTGTGGGTGCTACAGAGCTGGTGGGCTGACCAACTCAACTACCTCCCAGACCCAAATTCAGGACTTTGAGTTGGGCCACCCTGATATCTGTGTCATCTACGAATTTCTGGACTACATTAAAGGGTCAGTCTTGCAGATCTAAATCTGCAGGACCTCTATGACACAGGGCACCAACAGGATATCTGAGAAGATTTCTAGTTAGGATCCAGTATTGATGGTGTAGCAAAAGTCAGAGGCCTCGAACTAGACCAACAACTCAATACAATGAAGATTTGCAAGAAAAGTTGTGTGGACAAAGAATATACTGTGGGACATACTGTATCACAGCACAGCTCCCATAAGATGGTGTTTTAATGTTTTATTTAATTTTTAATTATTTTTGTACTTTCATTTTTCTTTTGTCAGTTGTGTGCAAGGTGAAGGGTGGATATGATGGGACAGGAAGATGAGTGGGATTGAGGTGAATGATTTGAAACTCAAAAGGAATCAATAAAAGTTTTGAAAAATCAAGATTTTGCACCCTTAGATGAATAATTGTAAAGATAAAAACACCTGACAAATACAGAGGCAGATGCTCACAGCCAACCATTGAACTGAGCACGGGGTCCCCAATGAAGGAGTTAGAGAAAGGACTGAAGGAGCTGAAGGGGTTTGCAACCCCATAAGAAGAACAATATCAACCAACCAACGCCCCCAGAGCTCCCAGCAACTAAACCACCCACCAAAAAGTACATATGGAGGGACCCATGACTCCAGCTGCATATGTAGCAGAGGATGGCCTTGTTGGGTGGGCATCAATGGGAGGAGAGGCCCTTGGTCCTCTGAAGACTTGATACCCCAATGTAAGGGAATGCCAGGGTGATGAGGTAGGAGTGGATGGGTGGGTGGGGGAGCACCCTCATAGAAGCAGGGGGAGGGGGTTTCAGGAGGGCAAACCAGGAAAGGTGATAACATTTGAAATGTAAATACGTAAAACATCCAATAAAAAAACCAAGATGTTCCAGAATTACATATCCCAGTGATGATATGGTCGTACTAATGTTTTACACTAAAAAAGTAAAATGAAGGAAGAAAAAGTAGTCTAGGCAATGAATGGAGGGCAGGATGGGAGGAGGTGGGATGAAGGGATGAGATGAGGCATTTACCAAAGTTGGTGGAATCATCAGGTAAGCACGTTACAGCAAAATGAAGAAATCTCTACCTGGGTCTCAAATAGACATGATAGCAATCTAATTTTTTACTTTGGTGGATTCTAGGGGTCTGCTAAGTCAATATATTTAAGAATTTCACCTGATAATTAAAAAGATGTTAGGTCAGATATATAAAGTGAACACTGAATTAAAGTTAAGAGTTTGTACCACTGTGTACAATAATCTTAGCTACTTGCCAGCAACAATCCACTTATTCATAATTAAGCACATCTAATCAGTTTACTAGTCTTGTACAACCTTCAACCTATGTAAAGATTCAAACCAGTGGCAGGCTAGTTGTCTGAACACTGCAATTCCCCCCTATTCAGTGCTGATTATACCTGAAGCTCAACTACATCCTACAGTTTCTTTTCAGTTTCTCAGTAACTGGCCCGACTTTACCTTCTTGTGTGTTGTAGTGAGTGGGTTATTTCCTCCCGGCTTAACATGAGAATGTCAGAACGTAGAGCAGAGGTGATGATCAGAAGATCTTTCTTGGGCCCCAGGGAAAGGACTGAAATCAACAGAGAGAGCCAGCAGTGGCCAGGGCTGCAGCAATGAAAATCACCAGGTGCACTTGGCTTGGTGCACTTGTGTTGACACACAAGGAAGTAGAAAGTTCCCTGGGACTTTTCAGTAATGTGGCTCATTATGAGTATTTGTGGAAAAATCGCAGCAGTGTATTTGCATTTGAGTGCCCTATGTTCATGCTGAAAGTTACACCAATTAACTCATAGTTTCCTCCAGTCTGGCCAGCATGGAGTCTTTGCTCTGGTCTGATAGTTTTCTACCTCTCCAATGTAAATCGCTTTATTTAAATATTCCAGGAAAAAATCTTATATAAATTGGCTCCTTTACCTTAGAGATGCACTTCATGTTGAAATAGAGACCTGGATCATAATCCTGAAAGGCACGGGGAAATATTAATATACAGGTCAAGATTTTGAAAAAAAAATGATGATTCCCAGCTTCTAAAATCCTAAAGAAAATTCTGAAAAGAATATTCTGGGAAAATAATTTAATTATAGAATTTACTTACACTTTTTTATGTTTATTAGAGGAACATAAAAACAGGCCACAAACTTTTGTGGGTTCTGAGATGCTGGTTCAGCAATATTCACTGAGCCTAGATTTCTGGTGCTAAGAGTGGTGTTAGAGTTTTAGGAGTAAAGTAAGAGGAATAAGGAAAGGAAGAAAAAGAAAAAAGGAGGTAGAGAATAAGGACGTGAACGAGAAGGGAAAACAGGAAATTATGACAATGATAGACTGAATGATGAATGTATTGTCCACTTCAGACAAAATATTTTAACACCAGTCACATTCAGTGGGTCTTTGAAAGAAGAAAACCTCAGGCTCACCAGACACAGGGTCTCTGTGTGCTTTGGGGTTTCCAAGACAAATGGTGATCTTTGAACTTTGAGCGATCTGTTTTGGCTTATAAATATTTTGCACTACAATTCATACATGAACTAGGCTAAAGTCGAAGACATTAAAATGGTAATGATCTTTGTGTGACCACTGTTGAAGTGTGTTTTATACCTGGTCCCAATGTTTTTGAAAACAACTCTGAGACTCCAAATATATTTACAAATAGCTATGTCATATAGAGAGGCATGTTCCCTGGCTAGATCACAAGTTAATAACCCACTTATTCTAATCTTAGTTCTACCATGTGACTGGTTACCTCTGCTCAGGGCCCATATGTCTATCCTCCTGTGGTTTCCCAGGGCAAATCCTCCTATGTTTCTCTATATCCCAGCATCCTTTCTTCCTACCAGAACCTTCTATTTCCTCCTTTAGTTATAGGCCAATCAGCTTTGACAGGTGAAGCTTCCATACAGACCTAGATTATTCCTTCTACAGACCACAGTCAAAATGCCTTGGACCCTACAGGCAAAGAACTTGGGGGTATTAAACTGTCCTGCCTTTCTAGCTGTCTTTTCCTCTTAGGTCCTTACTAGGTGTTCTAACAGGTACTAAAATCAGAAGGCACAAGTAGCTTAAGTTTCAGTAACTTGTAGTAAACACCCCAAATTCAATATATCTTCTAATTAAGAATACAAGATATACTTCAAAGATGTTAAAATGTGGTGATTTTTACACATTGTTAAAATATGTGATTTACAGCACTAATTTACAGGAGTTTAAAATAGTTTTTATTATCATTATGTTTGTTTGTAGGGCATGTTGTCACATTAGTGAAGTGCCTACAAAAGCTGGAAGGAGTTAGATCAGCTGGAACTGGACTTATGTGCAGTTGTAATCCTCCTGAGGTAGGTTCGAGGAACTGAGTTTAGTTTTCTGGAAGTGAAGTTAGTGATTTTAAGAATTGATCTCTCTCTCTCTCTCTCTCTCTCTCTCTCCCTCTCTCTCCTCTTTAGGCCTCAGGCCCACTGGATGCCAATTCTCATACTTAATGTTAATCTTCTCTATATAGTATATCTCCACTCACACTGGGCACCTCTGAGAACACCCTCACATACACAGCTAATAGAATGCTAAGGTAGGATTCTAGGTGTTGCTCCCATCTAACATGGTAGCATCCATCCTGCCTATAATCCATGGATATTAACTCATTCCTCAAACTCAGCATTCTTCCTTCAAAGTCTTATTTATTTAATTAGAAATTGTGGTTTTCATGATTTTAATATTTGTCATTTTAAGTTATCTCAGAGTAGAATTTGTGGAGGTTTATGATATAGGAATTTTGACCCACTAGGATTATAGCTTTCAGTAATATGATATTTAAGATTATCTTTCAGGTTTACTGGGGGTAGCTATGAATCAGCATATAACTACTCAATATAATAAAGTGGAGGAGATGAATTAGTTTATAATGTGTTTTCCCACACAAACATGAGGACCCAAGTTCAATCACCAGTGACATTGTAAAAATTCTAGTCATAGTCATGTTTAACATCACAGCACAGGGTACATGAAAGGAAGAAGACCTCTGGACTCGCTGGTGAGCCAACTACTTACTCTGGAAGAGCCAAGCCAATAAGAAAAATTTTCTTAAAAAACAAGACAGATAGCAATAGGAGAACAATATATAAGGTTAACATCTAGCATTTGCAAATATGATCATCTTCACACACAAACATGTGCACCTACCTGCACACACATGGCAAGGCATACACCCCACACATACAAACTAATTAAGTAAAATGAAATAAAAAGCTTACAAACTCCATTTGCTTTTTCTAATAGGTGAGAAAACAAGAAAGTAAATTAGTATCTTTATTTAATGAAAGACACAGTTAATACAATTACTAAACAGAGACTGACAAAAATTGGATTACAAAGGCAAAGCAACCTTGAAAGAAAGGGCCATAGCTTCATATCTCAGCATGGACTAAATTATGAATGCATTATATTTGCACAACTTCACTCTTTTGTTTGGTTCTAACTCATCTTCTCAAGATAATTTTAGAAAATAAGAGCACACAGAGTTTGCTGGATTCTTATGGAGATCCTACTGCCTCAGCATCAGCGGCTCTCCCTGTTCATACCTACCAGTGCTATCAAAAGAAAACAACAGTGTTTGAACTTTCCATAGACAGACAAATATTATTTACTACCAAGTCCTTTTCAACTACCAAATAAGAGAAGGGTGCTTCTGTCCCTAAACTCATCATTGTGTTCAGTGTTTAAAAAGATAATAGATACTAAATATTTTATAAATGTAAAAAGGACTCTAAACAAGCAGACATCTTTTGAGAGGGTTTCTTTCTGACTCTTGTAGAGGATAAAATTAAAAGTGTTTTTTTCATCTGCCAATTGAGAAAAGAGTTTAGAACTCAGCTGCCCTTCCCTCTGCAAATCAAAAAGAAGCTGAGTGCTCTTTGGTGGGAGGTAAGGCATTGTCAAACACAAACACTGAAGCTAACCATGAGACACGATGGGAGCTTTCCCTGTTCATTTGTTAATACCTAAGTCATTACAGTTTCCTTTCAGATCTCTCCCCCAACTGCATTTTATGTGAGTATGGAAGCCCCTACATTTGTAGTGCCCTATCATGCAAAAACCAGAGATCAGTACATGATATTAAAAAGCATACCTGATATTCTGTTTCCTGAGATTTGTTTTATTGAATCAAGTAATGTATGAACTGAAACTTTGATTGGACAATTATCAGTGCCTCATAGTCTCAAGTTTTAACATTTGGTTCCACCTTGTGTCTACAACTCCCTCAGTCAAAACCACAGCTTTCTTGGACATCTTAGAAATCTCACTCATTTCATTTAAGTTGAAAATAATATTTTAATTATTATGAGTCATGCTTATAAATTTGGTCAAAAAGGAAATTGTCTAAAAGTGATCAAAACTGAGTGAAATATTTTTGAAGATAAGGGAAAATACCTAAACCAGTGGTTTGAATCTTGTTTAGTGTCTGATAGTAATTTTATCTTTTGTGGTTTGGTTCTAAAAACACAGAAAACAGTTTAAATTTCAGATTTGGTTTCCAATGGATGCTACACATACATAGTATTCAAGTTATTCCAAATAAATGTTTTTGCTAGAAAAAAATGGTAAAATGCTTCCTTCTTATCCATGATGCTTAACAAACATTAAAGTTCACAATGGGAGATGTTGTAAGACACCTGTCACTTTCGAAGATCTACTGTCTGCTCGGTCAGGGTATCAGGAGCTTTATGGAAACTTTATCTTATTAAAGATGAGAGTTTATATAGACTATCTGAAATCATTTATAAAATGTAAACTTCCATGCTAATTTTTGCCAAGTAACACTTTCTTTTTACCAGCTCTTACATCCAAAGTACAGGTGAGATGCCCCAGAGATGCTTGAAAATATTCATTGACATGGATTCTTCTTCTCCTTCCATTGATACTAAAAAATGTATGGAATACATTTAATTCATTTCTATGATTTATTTTCTGTTTCTACAATAGAGCATGCATAAGAACGAGGTTGGTACTCAGAAGGTGTCTCTAAATAGAACTGCTGACAGTTCTGATTTTTTACAGTCAGAAAGAAATATTTTCCACAGACAGGGACAACTGTTTTGATTTTCTGGATATGATTTTTAATATCTAAAGAACTATGGCATTTGTTTCTATACCCAGTAATTGTCCTATTTTTTTCTTGAAAATTAGCTTGTATCTAACACATTTGAACCTCATCTATTCTAGCAGCTAATAAAGAAGCCGATACCACATTTTCAATCACTGAAGAGTTTAAATATCACTAAAAGGACAAATGGATAATGTAGAGATCAATAATTCACCCATGTAATTCCATTAGAATGATAATTGTGTACATTTAAAAGAATGTACATGCAGAAAGAGATGGCATTTGCAATTCTTACACTATGTGCATAGACTTCAGTCACAAAGAGATGCCAAAAATCTGTAGGTTCAATGTAAAAGCTTTATTCATCTACAATCTGTAAATTCTTAGAAATGATATTAGAGACCTTACATTTGCATTAATATTTACCTACCAAAAACAATAAATAAATATTACATAGTAATTATGCTGCTTAGAGTGCTTTGTTACTTGTGACAACAATGAATTATGTTATCTCTAGTTTGAAATGCATCTGTATGTCACATAATTTGGTTTCAGTCATAGAAAGTCTGTCTGAGCAAGAACTTTAGCTAAAGGAATTGATCTATAATGAAAGAAAGGAAGAGAATACCTGAAAGAATTTGTCTTTTCTGATAAAAGCTCTCAAGGAAGCAATCTGCTTGCAGCCTCTCTCCCCAGAACTATGAAGGAATAGTCTCCAGCTGATGCACTGTGAGCTTCTGTTGCAGAAGTCAACAACATAGTGGTAGAATGTTTGGGCTTCTCTTTATTTCACATTCTTACAAGCACAATAGTATCGTTGTATTTCATTTACTGCATGAAAACTAGTTTCAAAACTGAGGATAGAGGGAGGTGAAACCACAGTTTTCTCACCATTCTCAGTGTTGCTACACAAGCTGCTCGCTTGGAGCTCTCTTGCTCGGCAGAGGGCTCTGGTGAAATCCTTGCAAGCCTGTCAGCCACAATGCATGATAGGAAAAGCCAGTATGGTGGCTCACCAAATTAACAAGAACAGCTATCTTCTCTGACAGATTGCTCTGTTTAATTATAGCTGTTGGGGATTGAGTCAGCTGCTTGCGCAACAGGAAAAATCTGAGGGTCATTAAGACGGTCTATTAATTTTCTGTCATGAGGTGCTGCATAGCTGTGATCTGCACATGCGGTGTGGCTGAGCACATTCCAAGACATTGGCCTTTAACTCTCATTTGATAATTGAAAAAAATCCCCATGGAATCTTTCCAGGATAAGAAAATGGTGACTCTTGGATCAGAACTTATAATAATTAATATTCAGCAGATATGTTTTTCCCCAAAATTAACTTTTAAAGAAAAAAAGTCCTTTTTTTTCAAAAGTACTTTTAAAGAAAGAAAAGGGATAACAAAATAATAAGCATGTTGCATTTAACATGAAGGTCCATGTCCATTCTTTGAAGTAATACATAAAAATTAAGACACGTTTTCAAAAAAAGTTCTGTGCTATGTGACTTTCAAAACAGATCAAAGTATTTTCTTAGTTGTAATTGATTTATTTTTAAACATGTACTTTTGGGTATATAATCACCAATGCTTCTATTTCACACCAGGAAAATGGATCTGGGGCCAGAACTGTAATCATAATAATAGGGGACCACATGAGACTCTTAAGAATAGTTGAAGGTCCTGAATTGGTGGGTAAAATCAAGAGAACCTAAATTTAAATTCTCAGCACCTCTGTAAAAAAAGGGGGTGAGGACATGTCTATGTGTGTGCCAATGGCCCCTGTGTTGGGAATACAAACAGAAAGATAATATGAGCTTGCTTGTCAGCTAACCCAGAGCTTCAGGTTCAGTGAGAGTCTTTGTGTCAGAAAAGGACAATGGAATATAATCAAGAAGATTACTTGGAGTCTTTTTCTGACCTCTACATGAATATGCAGAGCCATGCCCTGCCGTACAGACATACCATGCATACATGCATACATACATAGATGTACATATAGATACATACATATATACATACATATGCTAGCTGACAAAATGATCTAGGCTACTAGAATGAGATCTTTAATTTAAGCAATGCACATCTCTCTTATAAAAATTTATTCTTAGCATTGTTAAATCTTTTAAAGTACAATATATATTTCATTAGAACTCGTGGAGATGAACTGATCTCATACTTTACCATTTTAAGGAAACTTCCTACTCCTGTTTAACAACTCATTCTATGTTGTTATTTATAATTCAAATACCTGATTTTTTTGCATCAGAAATATCTAGGGAGATGGTTCCATGGGTAAAAGCACTTGCAGCATAAGCAACAGGATTTGAAATTGATTGCCTGCCATCCATGCATCATCCAGGTGTGGCTACAAGAGGATGTGGACCCCATGCTGTGCTGGAAGTGTGGATAGAGGAGTACCCCTGGGGCTGCCTAGCAAAGAAACAGCAAGTTCTGCATTCAATGAGAGTCCCCATCTCAAAGAAGAAAAGAAGATAGTAATAGAGGAAGAGATCTGAATTCCACTGCATGGAGACACGTTCATGTGCATGGGAACACACATACAAACACATCCATGCACATAAGAGTATGAATTACTGCATGCAGCATGAATAAACACACATTCAAGAAAGAAATGTATCTTCAATGTAATTAGTCATTGAACCATTGTGTTTTTTAATATAGTCATACAGCAGGTGCATTTATAAATTAGAAATTAAAATATTAACATCTCAATTCTAACAAATCCATGTGGGAAGAATAGGACCTGTATACCTGAACATATATTTTTATATTTGTACTTATCTACTTGATATAACTCTGTACTGTGGAGTTATAAACTACACTTCAGACTGCCTAAATACAGTTCAGATTCAAGTCACGATCTAACCAGTGGGGGAAAAATCCAGATGCCTGAAGACTCACTGGTTCCTCTTTACAGAATCCCAAAGAGATATTTCAATGAACCTAAAGAACATTGGCATGAAGAGCTGATGGGGCTGCCAGTCAAAAAGAAGAGGGGTAAAGGAGCCATTTGTAGCCAGATTTCCAGGCATCATTAGGAACATAAATGTCTAGTTTGCTTCCTTTCGCACAAAAGCCATGACCTGTGGCAAACATGTGAATGTCATCATGTTGACATGCTCTACCAAATATATCATGATAGGCTGTCATTACCCCCATTTGAAATAGCTCGATCTGGAAGTGATAAGTCTTTGATGTACACAGCAGGTGCTTCCCAGACAAGCCCAAAGAAATCCTGTGATAAGGAAGTATTCCTGCATCATATCCTGAAGACCAGACTAAAGCCAGTAAGTGGAAAGAAATATGATATATCAGAAGGCATGATAAGAAAATCTCTTCAGTTATGTGTATATCTAGAGGCCCCAAAGTCCTTGGCTAAGTGCATTTGCTTACAGGCCCACTGTTAAGCTTCCCTGATTTCACACTAGACACAACTTGTTTCCTCTTCTCTTTCCTCTCCATCTTTTCACCACAGACAAACTGAAAGTCTATGCCTGCTTGCCTGATTAGTCTGAGCATTCCGCATGTCTCTGAAGAGACATCAACTCTGTGAGCAAACTGGAGAGGACATCCATTGCTCAGCCTGCCCTGTTGACTTCTAAGTCAGAAAGCGCAGCTCACCCGCATTCTTCCTCTGTTCTCCAGCACCTTCATCTTGGCAGCTGCAGGATCTGTCTGCCTGTCCTGCTGTTTTCTTTCTCAAACGCCTAAGACAAAATTGTCCCTGTCTCCTTCTGAGACTATTTTTAAATTCTTTTATGAGTGAGACCGAGAACCAGCAAATCAGACCCCAGGTGACAATATTTGTGCTGAAGATCACAAATCCCCTGTCTCTTCTTTAATCAGTCCATTTTCTATAGGAAAGTGTGCCCTAGCTTCCCAGATATGTCCTGTTTTGGCTTATTTATGAAGCAGAAGAGTCCAGGCAGATTCCTGTTCTCTCTTATAACCTTCTCTGTGGTTCAGTTCAGCTAGTCCTGGTTAATGTCTTTGGTTGCAGAGGAAGAGTGAGAAACAATATGTGGTCTCTTGTTTAAATGTTTCTAAATTTCTCCCAATAAATAGCAGGTTACTTTAAAATTGAATTACTGTCATTGTTTTTTCAAAACTGTGGAATGCATGAGATGCCTTGGATTCAACACACACACACACACACACAATTTCTTTGGATTCATTAAAATATCAAACATATACTTTTTCGTAGGATTCTTTCATTTTTCTTTATTAACATTATTATTATCAGTTTATTTATTTACAGGACCACAGCCTCAACATAGCCTCCTTCCCTCTCTACCCCCATTTCCACCCTTTCAATCCCTTCTCCCTCCCTTTCCCGTTCTCCTCCAGAGAAAGGGGAGACTACCCATGGGTACCCACCCACCCTGGCACATCTTCACAACATGACTAAGGACATCCTTTCCCACTGAGTCCAGAGAAGGGAACCCAGCTATGGAAAAGAGGTCTAAAGGCCCACAGCAGAGTCAGAGACAGCCTCTGCTCCAATTGTTAGGTGACCAACATGAAGAAGCAGCTGTGCATTTGCAACATATGTATAAGGGGCCTAGGTCAGTCCACTCCTTGGTTGGTGGTCCAGTCTGTATGAGCCTCAATAGGCCCAGGTAAGTTTACTCTGTAGGTCTTATGGCGTCTTTGACTACTCAGACTCCTTGATTCTTCCTCTAACTCTTCTACAAGACTCTGAGTTCCACTTAGTATTTGGCTAAGGGTCTCTGCATCTGTTTTGGTCTATAGACATTCTTTTTTCTTTAAAGTGTTTGTACTAAAAATAAAATGTCGTTAAGTTGTAAACACACATGATACTTGAACATCAAGCATTAATGCTTTGGTAAAATGATCTGCTCCTCAAATTAAACCCTAAAACTTTTTGCAAGTAAGTTTTAGAGATACAACGCAAACTGTAAGTTTGAATTAATAAATTGTCAAGCTGAGCATGACATGTTCCTTGCCTAAGTCACTGATGTCCTCTACAACTTGATGTCAATATAGTAAACAATATAGGCAAATTGCTGCAAATAAATAATTCAAATAAATAATTCAATTTATTGAATTAATAAATTGTCAAGCTGAGCATGACATGTTCCTTGCCTAAGTCACTGATGTCCTCTACAACTTGATGTCAATATAGTAAACAATATAGGCAAATTGCTGCAAATAAATAATTCAAAGAATTATGTTAAGAAAAGAGAACATAACTTTTATCTTCCAGTTGTTCATTTTTTTCTAGATGTGACTCAAACTTCTTTGTTCCAAGAATATAATGAAGCTAACAATCCTTTGAAATATGATTTACTTAAGGCTGGGAAAATGGCTTGGTATGTAAGAGTATTTAATCTGGAAGCATGAAGATATTGGTTTAAATTTCCAGCACTCACATAAATACATATGTGGGCATTAGCAAAGACAGCATACATCTTTTCCTGGCATCTACATGCACATGTATACACACACACACACACACACACACACACATATATATATATATATCTGTTATAAAATATGATTAAAAGCTTTTCAGAATCTATTTTTTCTTTTATTATGGGAAAATTTTTTGATACAATGGTCCAGCAGGTACTGCAACACCAGGACAATTCATGAAATGAAGGAACAAGTCTGATTCCATTTCCTGATTTCAAAAATAGATTTATTTAGAGTTATCTGGCAGAAGAAATATCAAATATTAAACAGAAAGCAAGATAATACACTTGATTTTAGCCAGAAGGCCATGAATATATCATTATTATGCATAGTGGTGTAAAATTACATTCTTATAAACTACTTACATGGTTTAAAAATATGTAAGGCATAACCAAAAGCCAGTAAGTCTGAAGTAAACTCAGTGTCATTAGAACATAAAAGTACCATCTTCAGCTACAGTGTGCTCATCAAATGAAAAGTAGTGAAGGGAAAGCAATGGTGGTCATAATGACTACTTCAACAGCCATGGCTATGCTCCCATCTAAATTTAGCCATGGTACTTTGGGCTTATCTCATTTCTCTGGTACATACAGTGCTGTGCAAATGACTAGACAATATCAAGTTTTGTTGTACAATACATTTGGCATAAGTTATATAACTGAATAATTTTCAATAATAGAATGTCTGCAAATTTGTCTCTGCAAATACATGGATATCAGAATAGCAATCCATGTGAGGAAAGAAGAAAGTCCAGTTGAACATAGGTAGCCAGTGTTGATTTAAATCTTAAGGTTCTTGACACCAGGAAGTTTATTTTATGCATAATTAAATATAGCACAATTTGGAAAACTATTTCCTCATAATAATTAATTCAATCCTTTGTGCACAGTAATCTTAAGGTTTTATAAAGAATATATAACATCTTTGAAAAAGATTGTGTCTATAGATTAAGATGTCTATATATGTGACATAGTAATAGTCTTGGGGAGGATTCTGTGAAGCCTCAGTCACACAGGGTGCACAAAGGTGATCAAGCTATTAATCATATTCACCCCCAGCCTTCCGATTTGAACCAGGTTATACATCTCTTCCTCTGAAGAGACAGTCCTGAGTTTTTAACATTTCTATTTTCCCTAGTGTTATCTGTGAAAAGAGGAAACTCTGTGTCTCTTTCTGCTTCCTCTTTTGTATATATACAAAATATATTATATAAAAAAATATTTTTTTTAAAGAGAAAATTGTGGCTGTAATAGAAGTCAGTGTTGAATGCATTGCCTGTGTGGCTAGTCTAAGCAATATACACTTGCATAAAAGAATTTAAGCAATGGTGTCTTAGTCAGGGTTTCTATTCCTGTACAAACATCATGACCTAGAAACAAGTTGGGGAGGAAAGGGTTTATTCAGCTTACACTGTGGAAACATTGCTATTGATCACCAAAGGAAGTCAGGACTGGAACTCAAGCAGGTCAGGAAGCAGGAGCTGATGCAGAGGCCATGGAGGGATGTTTCTTACTGGCTTGCTTCCCCTGGTTTGCTCAGCTTGCTTTCTTGTAGAACTCAAGACCACCAGCCCAGGGATGGTACCACCCACAAGGTGCTAAGCCCTACCTGCTTGATCACTACTTGAAAAAATGCCCCACAGCTGGATCTCATGGAGGCACTTCCCCAACTGAAGCTCTTTTCTCTGTGATAACTCCAGCCTGTGTCAAGTAGACACACAAAACCAGCCAGTACAATTGACCCCTAGACAACTTGACAAACACATCACTATTAACCCTCAACCCTTACTTTCTTATTCATCCCCAAGATCTAAATAACTTTAAAAGTCCCTCAGTCTTTACATATTAAAAGTTCAATCCCTTTAAAATGTCCAATATCTTTTAAAATTCAAAGTCTTTTAAAAATTGAAAGTCTCTTAACTGTGGGCTCCACTAAAATACTTTCTTCTTTCAAGAGGGAACAACATCAGGGAACAGTCACTATCAAAAGCAAAACTCAAATTCCAATGGTTCAATGTCTGGGATCCAGCTCACAGTCTTCCGGGCTCCTCCAAGGGCTTGGGTCACTTCTCCAGCTCTGCCCTTTGTAGCACACAGTTTGTCTTCTAGGCTCTAACTGCCTGTACTCCACTGCTCCTGCTGCTCTTGCTGGTCATCTCATGGCACTGGCATCTCCAAAACACTGCTGTCTTCCACTGTAACTGGGCTTCACCAATAGCCTCTCATAGGTTCTCTTCATGGTGCCAAGCCTCAACTCCTTTATATGACCCCTTCAGTCCTGGGCCATCAACTTCAACTGAGGCTGAACCTTCACCACTGGCCTTCTACAGCATCTCACAGTGCTGGAGTCCCAGCTGCTCTTCATGCCTTCAAAACCAGTACCACCTGGGTGACTCTTACACAGTACCTGCTGCAGCATAAGGCACAACCTTGACTCTCTCGAACACAGCCTCTGTGCTCTCAGAAAATACTTCCCAGAAGATTTCACCTCAGTGATGCTGGTTTCTTCATAATCACTGCTAATTTCTTAGCTCCAGCTAATCAGCCTCAATAGTTCCAGTAACACAAAGGTTCACTTTAGTAGTTCTGTAATCTTGTTAATCACAGCTGATTCTTCAGCCCCAGCTAACCAAAACAACAGAATCTTCACAATCAAAACATGTCCCTGATAAATGTCTTTAATCTTCCCTCTAAAATTTCACAAACCAGGTCTCCATCTTCTGCACTGTTCTTAACATTATCTTCCAAGCTCCTACCCAACATTCCACAGAGCTCTTAACATCCAAATGTCTCTTCTAGCAAAAACTTCCAAAGTCCTTCCACAGTCCTTCCCAAAACATAGTCAGGTTGTCACAGGAATACCCCACTATGCTGGCACCAACTTGTCTTAGTCAGTGTTTCTATTCCTGCACATACATCATGACCAAGAAGCAAGTTTGGGAGGAAAGGGTTTATTCAGCTTACACTGTGGAAACATTGCTGTTTATCACCAAAGGAAATCAGGACTGGTACTCAAGCAGGTCAGGAAGCAGGAGCTGATGCAGAGGCCATGGAAGGATGTTTCTTACTGGTTTGCTTCCTCTGGCTTGCTCAGCTTCCTTTCTTATAAAACCAAAGACCACTAGCCCAGGGATGGTACCACCCACAAGGCGCTAGACCCTGCCCACTTGATTACTAATTGAGAAAATGTCCCACAGCTGGATCTCATGGAGGCACTTCCCCAACTGAAGCTCCTTTCTCTGTGATAACTCCAGCCTGTGTCAAGTTGACACACAAATCCAGCCAGTACAAAAAGACTAAAGAAAGAAGAAAGCCATGTTAACTCTGATGGCCATTCAAAGGTCACTTGAGAGATATTTTTAAAATCTCTCTTAGTAAATCACTTGGTTATCTTCAATAGAATGAGAAACATCTGAGACATCAAGCAACACATGCCAGAAAGTTGACAACCAAGATTATACTTGTGAGATGAATAATCTATAGAAGATCTATCTTGAAAAAAAAAAGTGTTCCTCGATTCACCCATCACTTAATCAATTGCTCCTAGTAGTTTGCTGAGATACTAGTAATTTTTTAAAATTTTCTATATTCTTTATTTACATTCTAAATGATTTCCCCTTTCCAGGTTCCCTCCTCCCTGAAATTCCCATAAGCCCTCTTCCCTCCCCCTGTTCTCCATTTGCCTAAGAATTTCATGAATTCATTGTTATTAATTGCTGAGGAGTATCCCATTGTGTAAATATACATGGAAAATATCTCTGATAAAATTGAAGAAATATATAGAAAAACACGTTAAGATTGACTATTTCATAGAAAAATTATACAGATAAAACGGTAGGCATAAAAATATTCCTAAGTTGATTGAAAGTGGATTTATAAATATTTTCTGATAAAATTGAAGACCTAAAAGGAAAATATTTCTGAAAAAACTCAAGAAATATATAGAAAAACATGTTAAAACTGACTATTTCATGAAAAATTATACAGATAAGATGGTAGGCATAAACATATTCCTAAATTGATTGAAAGTAGAATTAAAACATTTTCTAATAATTTGAAGACTTACATGGAAAACATCTCTGATAAAATTGAAGAAATTTATACAGATAAATTGGTAGGAATAAAAATATTCCTAAGTTGATTGAAAGTAGAATTATAAACATTTTCTGATAAAATTGAAGATTTACATGGAAAACATTTCTGACAAAATTGAAATAATATATGGAAAAACATTAAATTTGAAGATTATCATGGAAAATCTTACAGATAAAATGGTAGGCGTCAAAATATTTCTAAGTTTTTGAAAGTGAAATTATAAACATTTTCTGATAAAATTGAAGATTTACGTGGAAAATATCTTTGGTAAAATTGAAGAAATTTATAAAAAAACACGTTAAGATTGAGTATTTCATGGAAAAATTATATAGATAAAATGGTAGGCATAAAATATTCCTAAGTTTTTTGTAAGTGGAGTTATAAACATCTGATAAAATTGAAGATCTTCAAGGAAAATATTTCTGATA
This sequence comes from Tokudaia tokunoshimensis, assembly GCA_036184795.1. Taxonomy (NCBI): domain Eukaryota; kingdom Metazoa; phylum Chordata; class Mammalia; order Rodentia; family Muridae; genus Tokudaia; species Tokudaia tokunoshimensis. Next base: position 83,752,773 of record BTHU01000012.1, on the reverse strand, counting down.
AAATTCAAGAAATATACAGAAAAACATGTTAAAACTGACTTTCATGGAAAATTATACAGACAAAATGGAAGGTATAGAAATGTTCCTAAGTTGATTGAAAGTAAAATGGTAGAGATTGTCTGATAAATTGAAGATTTACATGGAAAATATGTTTGATAAAATTGAAGAAAAATGTTAAAGTTGAAGATTATCATTGACAATTATAACAATAAAATGGTAGGCATAAAAAAACATTACTAAATTGAAAGAGGAATCACAAGCATTTTCTGATAAAATTGAAGATTTACATGAAAAATATTTCTGTTAGACTATGTGTTTTGTTGGGGAATTGAGTCCATTGATGTTATATTAAGGAATAGTGATTGTTGATTCCTGTTATTTTTGATGTCCTTTTTATGTTTGCATGGTTACTTTCTTTTGGGTTTGTCGGAAAAAGACTGTTTTCTTGCTTTTTCTAGAGAGTAGTTTCCCTCCTCGTGTTGGTGTTTTCCATCTATTATCCTTTGTAGGGCTGGATTTGTGGAAGGATATTGTGTAAATTTAGTTTTATCATGGAATATCTTGTTTTCTCCATCTATGGTAATTGAGAGTTTTGCTGGGTATAGTAGTTTGGGCTGGCATTTGTGTTCTCTTAGGGTTTATATGAGATCTGCCCATGATCTTCTAGCTTTCATCATCTCAGGTGAGAAGTCCGGTGTAATTCTGATAGGCCTGCATTTATAGGTTACTTGACCTTTTTCCCTTACTGCTTTTAATATTCTTTCTTTGTTTAGTACATTTGGTGTTTTGATTATTATGTGCCAGGAGGACTTTCTGGTCTGGTCCAGTCTGTTTGGAGTTCTGTAGGCTTCTTGTATGTTCATAGACATCTTTCTTTAGGTTAGGGAAGTTTTCTTCTATAATTTTGTTGAAGATATTTACTGGTCCTTTAAGTTGGAAATCTTCACTCTCTCTATACCTATAATCCTTAATCTCTATACTTATAATCCTTTGGTCTTCCCATTGTGTCCTGGATTTCCTGGATGTTTTGGCTCAGGAGCTTTTTGCATTTTGCATTTTCTTTAACTGTTGAGTCAATGTTTTCTATGGTATCTTCAGCCCCTGAGATTCTTTTTTCTATCTCTTGTATTCTGTTGTTGATGCTTGCATCTATGCTTCCTGAATTCTTTCCAAGATTTTCTATCTCCAGAGATGTCACCCTTTGTGATTTCTTTGTTGTTTCTACTTCCATTTTTAGATCCTGGATGGTTTTGTTCAGTTCCTTCACTTGTTTGTTTGTGTTTTCCTGTAATTCTTTAAGGGATTTTTGTGTTTCTTTAAGGGCCTCTACCTGTTCACCCATGCTCTCCTGTATTTCTTTCAGGGATTTTTGTGTTACCTCTTTAAGGGCTTTTACCATTTCACCCATGTTCTCCTGTATTTCTTTAAGGGAGTTATTTATGTCCTTCTTGATGTCCTCTAACAGCATTGTGAGATGAGACTTTAAATCCAACCCTTGCTTTTCCAGTGTGTTGAGGTTTTCCAGAGTGCCAGGAGCAAGCCCCAGCAGAGGTGTTTCTTCTTCTTGGTTCTTCTTGAGGCAGCCAAGGGGGGAAGAGCGTCAGTGGGGGTAAGACTCTGTCTTACGAAATTCTGAGGGTAAGACTTTGTCTTAAGGAAAATTTAGGGTTGCTGTATAACAAAAAGTTTAAGTATCTAAGTACTATGCTACTGTAGCTGACCTGTCTTCTATAATCCTCTGAGGCCAGAAACTGCAGTTTCTGGCATTTAGCACCTCTTCCTCAAACTGCTAAAGATTAGGTAAATTGCCTTTGTCCTATCTCCACAGGAACTGCTGGGCTCTAACTTTCAGCCTGCTTGTCAGAAGTCACAGGGAGAAAAATGGGACACTTGGAGAAGTGGTTAATGAGTTTATTACTAAGTTGTAAAAAGTTTACTATGAAAGCTATCTAAGAGGGAAAAGTGGAAAGATACTAAGTGGAGAAAGGGAAAAATTCTTCTAAGTGGGGAAAGGTAAAAAGTGAGAAAGAGAGAGAGAGAGAGAGAGAGAGAGAGAGAGAGAGAGAGAGAGAAGAGAGAAGAGAGAAGAGAGAGAAGAGATTGAGAATGAGAATGAGACTGAGTATGAGAATGAGATTGATTCTCTCTTTTGTCTTCAGTACTTATACATCTTTCAGAATACATGATCACATGTTACAAAGTTCATCACAAGTTCACACAAAAACCAAACCATAAATTGAAATAGAAGTTTACAACAGAGAATGTTTACAGGCATATTAGGAGCATCTAGCTAAACATCTACCATTTGCCTTCTCTACAGGTTCATAGAAAGTTTAACACCATAACTAAGTTATAAGTGAAGTTTTGTATAGATAAACCCAGTCAGTATTTTATCTTCGGTCCTAGCACCTGTAATAAATCATTAGTTCCCTTTTTATGACCTTTGGTTAATTGTTTTACAACCTCTTGGAATGTACTCTGTGTAGGAGAAAGTCTGGTTGCCATCTAAGAGCAATTAACTGGTGACACTTGGGAGACTGGCAGAGTTCTCATTGCAGTTTTGACGATCAGAGAAGGACCCAATAGAAGTTCCACTATATAAGACCTTAATAATCACAGATATAATTTTAGGAATTCTTATAGGATCATCATTAAAACTTAAGTCATCTATTTGTCTATATAGCACCACTATAAGACAGTACATCTTCATGGATCTGCAGAGATCTGCCCCAAAGGGGTGTGCCATTACCTATTGATTATTATATATGTATAATAATAACAGGAAAAGCATATTAATAACAGGAATCTTTCCTAAAATTTGTCCCCCACAGCCTTGCTGAATGAGGGCTCACCTGTCACAGATTATATAATAATCCTAAGCAGGTCATTTCAGGATGATCACCTGCTAGTAAATTAGCTTGTCCCTTTTTGGCTCCCTACATCCGGGACTTGTTGTGGTGGGACAACTGGGCTCTGATGTTGCCAAGTAGCCTTGGTTTCTGTTGGTAGGGTTCTTGTGCTTGCCTTTCGCCATCTGGTTATCTCTGATATTAGTTGGTCTTGTTGTCTCTGACTGGAGTTTGCCCCTCCTTGGGCCTGTAAGCCTGTGTCTGTACTCCTGGGAGACCAACTCTCTTCTGGCAGGGTCTGTGCACAGAAGGCTGTGGAGCTACTTGTTTCTCTGCTGCAGATGGTGGTCGGAAGGGAAGACTCCTGTCCCCAAAGCAACACTGATTGTATGCCCTGTGAGCTCCTAGCTATATCCCTCCAGAGAGAAGGTGGAGATCTCACCTCTGCTCTCAGAAGTGAAATCGCTGCTGGGATATCACCTTCTCCTGGTGGGCTAAGCACAGAAGGCTTTGGAGCTGCCTGGTTCCCTGGTGCAGATGGCAGCCAGAAGGGTGATATTAGTAATTTTATTAACAATACAGGACATCTTTGAGATCACTCTTTATATTCCAGTAATTAATCCTAGGATTGACAATAGAAAGGACATTGTGGTTGCAAACCCAATAAATGCAAAAGATCATTGCATGTATGTGTGTGTGTGTGTGTGTGTGTGTGTATGTGTGTAGAGACACCTTAATTCAATTGCTCAATTGCAAAAATTTACTAAAAAAATGGGTGTAATATAGCCTATCCAACATAAACATTTATAACTTGCAGGAAGGGCAGTATAGGTTGCAATTTCACACATAGAATCTATCCCAAGGGCAATTGTTTACAAGAATATAAGGAATATAAACAATATAATAAAAATGACAGAAATATCAAGGGAATCCCTGTAGATTCTATCTTGTCCCCTATTCTTCATGCATAATGCATATGAATAACTCCTATGCTATATAATTTTCTTTTTAAGAGCTCAGAAATAGACAGGTCTCCTCTGATTCACAAAGATTGTTCTTGTGGACTGCCACATGCCAAATGAAGTCAAAGGTTACTTTCTAAAACATTGACAACAGATAGCACAGAGGTCATCAGGTTATTAACCACTTCTATTCCCAGACTTCTGGGTTCAAAACAGGTTATATATCTCTTTATTTGAAGAGACAACTCTCTGTTTTTAACATTTCTGTTTTCTTTAGTGTTATCTATGAGCACAAGTACCTATGTGCCCCCTACATGCCACCATTCCAGTTAAAAAAGACTAAACAAAGAAAGGGAGAGGGAACATAGAGGAAGAAGCAAGGAAGAAAGTAAATAGGAAGAAGGATGAGAGGATCAAAGGAAGGAAAGTATAGAGAAAGGAAAGAAAGTATAGAGGGAGGTAGGAAAGTAGAATGTAGGGAAAGAAAGAAGAGAGAGAGAGAGAGAGAGAGAGAGAGAGAGAGAGAGAGAGAGAGAGAGAGAGAGAGAGAGAGAGGACAGAGGGAGGAATGAAAAAAGTAAAGAACAAAGGTATATAAAGTGAAATTCTCATAGAAATTAAGGCATGCCACTGATAGAATTCTATCAGTGGAATTAAGGGAATTAAGAAAATCAAGCATAAATTTCAGGGTATTGTAGACACATCTTTGGAACATCGGGATAGGCTGTATTTAGCATGCTGAATAATTGTTCACTGTTCTCATGTCAGCAACATCACAAGCTGTATGTACCTTTATAAAGCTGCCAGCGAAGTTTGTAATCCTGCTCATAAAAATACACCGAGAACATCTAATTCCAATAGTATTAATCTTAGATGATATAGTGCTAAAAAAAAATGTCAATTATACTGGATTGATAGAACATAGCTAGAAGTTTTCCCCAATGAATTTCTAAACATAGTTTATCTCCATAAAGAAAAAAATCACAAAGCTTTATCATTTGGGAAAATCAACACAGGATTTTTGGCATTACAGTTACTTCCTAAACATAGTATTTTTAAAATAATACAAGACAACAATGGACACTGAATAGGTGGTCATGTTAAAAAATGCTCACGGTTTAAGTTTGAGAGTATTGAACAACTGGTAGATGTCTGTATACAAAATAACCTAAGAGAAAATCAATAGCAAGCCTATTTGAAATGATTTCAATATAGAACTACTTGGTGAAAGAAGAAAATCAGCTTTCATGAATTATCCTTTTTTATATACATGTGGGACATTGCACACCTACACAAACACACATATTCCACTATATATGTGTGTGTGTGTGTGTGTGTGTGCGTGTGAGCACATGTGTGTATATACATATATATATTGAATAATTTTTAAATAAGTTGTATATAAATCTGAAAACAGACAATGAGAAAAATTTATGCTGCATACCAAACACCTGACACCATCTCTTGCTTATTACATGTATGAGTAACATTATTTAAAACATCTCTCAAGGAGAATCAGATATCAGTATTGTATAAGTAGTCCACAGACATTAACCTTCACAAAAAGTTCCCTAAATAAAACTTGATACACTTTTCATTAAAATTAAATTTAGTATGTAAAGCTTCTTAAATAAACCCACCCAACTATTGCCTTGTTCTCACCTCAAGCCCTTCAGAGATGCCATCCTCCTGTCATCCATCACGCTCATGTTTATCCTCTGGGGTGTTCACACCTCTCTCATGTTTCTGCTACTCACAATAGAAATACTGGCTTTCTTGTAGGAAATAAGATATATTTACTTGTGGGATACACCTACCCCATTAAAGCTTACCTGATTCTACTTCATCCCTAAAGGGACAAAATTTTCTTTTCGATTTGTTCTTTGTTCTTGTTTTCATTATCCACCTTGTCAGCTACTGTTATGAAGGAAATTCACACTGCACCTGCATTCTTTACATGGTTTTCAATTGTTTTTGTTTGGGGAATTTACTGGTGTCATGGTCTTGTGTATTTGTATTGTTATTAAGTGGAGCAGCAGGTTTATTGAGAGTTTTAATGACTATCACTATTAGGATGACTACATTTACTTTGTATACAGCTTTGGTAATTTTAGCCATCTATTTTTTTATTTAAAGAATAACTAGAAAATATGTCTTTCAAAAAACTTAAAAATCTTAATTTGGCATAGGATAAAGTAGGTAAATTTGAAATTTTGCTGACAACAAATAGAAGATATAACACTTCATTTTTGTTAATTGAAATGTGGTTGACAGAAATGTGGAGGCAGAAAAGATTTATGATCCCATTTTAAATTACTGCTTTATGTTTTTCATAGTACCCCCAGGTACAATAGCTATAATTACATGGATTAATATTTTCAAGGTATTGTGGATCAGAACTAAAATGAAGACATGCAGGTGTCAAGAACTGTGTTATTTAAAAAGTAAAATGTGCCATTGCTCACACTGTCCATCTCAATTTTACAGACAATGGAACTACAGAACAAACAATAAAGGTTGCTTACAGACAGCTACACATCAGTTAGTTACAGAATCTAGATGCTCCTGTACTGATTTCACTGTACTGTGCCTTTGCATTTCTTCAGAACAAGCAGAGAAAATAGTGGTAGGACCCAATCTGTAATTGACTGAAACCAGGTCTTAGAGTTTCTTGTTGTTCCAAGGCTTTAGGCACAGAATTCAATAGGTCCCAGATGCCTGTGTTGATCTGGTAGGAAAGGAGAAAATGGAGAATTGTTTCAGATTTTATTTTTAAAATATTCTTGTTTTTGCTTCCTACTTTAAAAGATTTCCCCAACTTCTGATGAAATGTGAAGATAAAACACTGTGTTTTAAGAAAAACTCATCTCTAACTCCTGACTTCTGTATAGCATGTATCTCAATGAATAACTGTATCACTGCATTTTTTTTTATAGATTGGTATTCATGTCCTTCTCATAGCCCCCATCTTTTCTGTAATGTTATGCTTTCTTAGTTTCACACATTCTGCATGAATCTCTTGTCACTGTTCAGTTTTTCTGTAAGATTTTGTTTTCTTCACTTTTTTGCTATTCTATCATATCCAAGAGACCTCTAAAGCTTCTTCTATGTTACCTCACTAGCTCCAAAGATTAAACCTCTCAGTGATAGATGACTGTGTGGAATCAGTGTCTTTGAGACACAACTGGAGAGATACACTTGTGACTCCAAAGACTGAGACAACATGAACAAGGTTCAAACCAGACACAATCTCAACATTGAGAAGGGAAAGTGCACACAAAGGCTTATCTCTGACCAAAAAGTTGTGCCAGACTGCATGTCTGCTTGCTAGGGTACAGAACTCAGTCTGCTAAGGCAGTCTTCAGTCAGTGTTTTCCAGGTGGGAAACAGCAGTGATTGATGAGGTTCTCAGTGTCCTGTGTACTAAGGCGCTGCTGGCACAGGGCTAGGGGTTGGGCTAGGCATTGGGAATGGGGTCCCTGGATGGTACATCCCTCAAGATGTCCACATGCCAGTCAGAAAGGAGAGGGCAGAGTCCAGTTTGATTCTGAGTGAGTGCTGAAGGTACAGAAGGGCTGAAAGGGAGAAGAAGGCCTTCTCCAGGAAGACTTAGGTGCAACTTTTTACTATGAACTGCCCTTCCCCACCCCACCTCACTCCCACACCACCCTGTGCACCATAGTTTGATGAAGAGATGAACTCTGCTCAAACCACAAAAATCAGAGACTGACTTGGTCACATACTCTGGACTCATAATACTTAACAATAAAAGAATGGCTGGGGGAATAACTGTCCCTGGCCTCAAGCTTTACTACAGAGCAATAGAGGTAAAAACTGCATGATATTGGTACAGAGACAGACACATTGATCAATGGAATAGAATTGAAGACCCAGAAATAAAACCACACACTTACGTACACTAGATTTTTGACAAAGAAGCCAAACATATACAATGGAAAAAAGAAAGCATCTTCAACAAATGGTGCTGGTCAAATTGGCTGTTGATATGTAGAAAAATGAAAATAGACCCATATTTGTCACCTTGCACAAAGCTCAAGTCCAAGTGGATCAAGGACCTCAAAATAAATCTAGATACACTGACTCTAATAGAAGAGAAAGTGGGAAAGAGCCTTGAGGTCCAGGTATGGTAGTATATGCCTTTAATCCCATTATTGAAGTGATAGAGCCATGCAGACCTCTGAGTTCAAGGTCAGTCTACAGAGCAAGTACCACGACAGCCAGGCTTAAGCAGTGAAGAAGTTGGAAAACAGAAAGCTAGTGATGATGTGATAGAGCAAGGGAGAGCCATGTTCCAGCTCCAGCAAGCGTCAGAACTCAGCAGTTTCAGACATGTGGTTCTGGCTTTAGGGACAAGAAGAGAAAAGACTACTAGGCCAATGATGTTGGTTAGCTAGAGTCAAAAATTAACAGTGATTAAGAAGAGACCAGCATCACTGAGATGAAATCTTCTGGGAAGTCTTTTCTGAGACAAGGAATATGTGTTCCAAAGACAGCCAAGGTTGTACCTTGTGCTGCAGCTATACTTGATAATGTGTAAGTGGTTTTGAAGGCACAAAGGGTTTATTGAGAGTAGCTGAGGCTTGGCACTGTGAGAGGCCATGAACAGTCATTGGTGAAGGTGCAGCTTCAGTTGTAGGTGATAGCTGAGAACTGAAGGGGCCACACAAAGAAGTTGATGCTTTTACATGAAGAGAGCCTATGAAAGTCTATGAGAGGCTATTGTGAAGCCTAGTTGCAGTGGAAGACTCCAACTAATGGGAGATGCCAGTACCATGGCATGATCACCAAGAACAGTAGCAGCAGTAGAGTGAAGTCAACCAGATTCTAGAGTGCTACAGAGGACAGAGCTGGTGAAGTTACCCAAGCCCTTTGTAGAGGCCCAGAAGATCATATGTGAATCCCAGACATTGGAACAAGAATCTGGAAAGTTGAGTTGCCTTAGATACAGCAAGTTGTTAGAGATGTCAGAGCCATAGGATATATGTCAAGGAAAGCTGCTAACAAGGATTGGAACCAGCCCAAGTAAATGAAGTTTGTTCCTGTTGAATGCCAGATATGACAACAGTAGTCCATAAGAATGAAAGGAGTTGGAGATCTGAAGAGCGCTTTGACATCAGGCATATAGACTTGGAGTTTGGAGTTTGCCCAGCTGGATTTTGGCACAATTAGGAGGTGTGGCCTCTGTCAGACATAGAGTTGGAGAAGATATTTCCCAATCTGTAGGCTGCTCTCTGAGGGGCTTTATCCAACAGCTGATGGAAGCAGATGCAGAAATCCATATCCAAACAATAAGTGAAGATCAGGAGTCTTATGGAAGAACCGTAGGAAAGATTAGCAAGAGCCAGAGTGGACAAGGGTATAACTGGTGAGATGTTAGAAAAAAATAGGATTCTTCAGGGAGACACAAGGAAGAATCCTATTCTTTTCTCACATCTCTCCAGAGTTCCTGCCCTTTCCTGAAGTCCCACATTCTATTTCCTAGCCTTCTGTATAGTCCATCAGTTTTTAAATAAACCAATCAGAACATGAGAGAGGAAATATTTACAAACCACAGAGATAGGTCATGCTTAACAATACCAAAGTTGGGCCTGTAATCAGATCTTTGCCAGTTCAGAAATCAACATTTGCATAATACAGAGACAATCTTTACACAGTGCATAAAACATCATTCCAACATGTAGGAGAATATCATTAAAAGTTATTTTATTATTACCTTTCTTTAGATCAGTAGTATTTGGTTTTACCCTAGGTCTCTGGGTTATCTGGTGTTCTTTGTCACACAAGCAATTTAGAGTATGGGTTGTTTATGTTAATTCAGGCACTAATTGATCACTTCCACAAGTTTTGTGCCAACATTTTCCTAGAATATGTGACAGGCATGACATATGGTAGATCAAGTTTTTTGGTGGCTTTTGTGACTCAGTTGATGTTTTGTTTCTCTTGTGTTACCTGACAGTGTACTTTCCTTTTCCTCTATGAAAGACTTTCAGATCAAAGAAATGAGTAAGGCCCAACTGTAGTGAGGAACCTAATGCTGGAGACAATGACATTTAGAAAATTGTTGTGACAATTTTTTTAACTAAGATTAGATATCAAATATAATGACTTGAGAAGCTTATCAAAGTAGTAAACATTCTCCCATCTGCTTTAATTTTAATATTGGTTGTCTAAAGCCTGTTCTGTACTTCCCACTAAATATTTTAGTGAAATAAACATTATGACAAAATAGTTTTAAAAGTGATATTTCATGAAAATAAATTCTAAATTCAATGATTTATTATTCTGAATGCTTATGTTCCTATGCAAATAGGTTAATATTTACCCAAAGTGGCAGTGTAGATTCATATCAAAAAGTTCACTTATTTCTCTCCATAAGTATGACATAGTCATAGGGCTACATTTCTAATACAAATCCTGAAGTAAAAATGAACTTGGATGATTTTCAAGGCCAGGCCATAATGGCTGCTTGGTTCTTCCTCTTGCAAAGCTCCACCTTATAACTTTACCTATATATGGTGTGGAAGACTAAATGAACTGTTAGGTATGTGCATGTTCTAGTAACAACATGGCTTTGAAATCCATGCTTTCAGCAAGAGAAAGAGCTAAAGACTTTGGTTCAATTGCATCACCAGTCACACTGTACTTCAGTATAAGTATTCCAAATTTGAATACCTGCATGGATTCAAGTCAATTCTTGGAGTCCTGAAGTTGATAAGCTTATTGTTTCACACCATTAAGCTGAAGAAAATTTATGAAATTTTCTCATGTAAAATCTAAAATTATTTATACCTCAAATTTTACTTTTACTTTTTTATTAATTCATTATTTTATTTACATCCAAAATGTTGCCTACTCCCCATCCTCCCTTGAAGAGTTATTTCCCCATACTTATTTCCCCATGCCTTTTTCTTCTGAGAGGGTGGGGGGCATCATATCTCTACAGGATTAGGCACATCCTCACCCACTGAGGCTAGACAAGGCAGAACTCTGCTATTTGGTTGTTGGCTCAGTTTCTGGGAGCTCTCAGGAGTCCATGTTTGTTGACATTGTTGGGCTTCCTATGGGGTTGTGATTCTCTTCAGTTCCTTCCTTTAACACTTCCATAGGGGACCCTGACCTCAGTTCAATGCTTAGCTGTGAGTATGTGCTTATACCTCAGTCAACTGCTAGTAGAGTCTAACAGAGAACAGCCATGCTAGGCTCCTGTCTCTATATACAACATACCATTAGTAATAGTGTCAGGGATTGGTGCCCACCTATGAAATAGATCCCAAGTTGGGCCAGTCACTGGTTGGCCACGCCTTCAGTCTTTGCTCTATTTTTGGCCAGGAGTGGTATAGTTGGGTTTTCAGGTAGAACTATTTCCAATTTTCTGAGGAATCACCAGATTGATTTCCAAAATGATTTTACCAGCTTGCAATCCCACCATCAAGAGAAGGGTGTTCCTTTCTCCAGATCCTCGCCAGCATCTGCTGTTGCCTGTGTTTTTGAACTTAGACATTCTGATTGGTATAAGGTGGAATCTGAAGGGTAGTTTTGATTTGCATTTCCCCAATAATTAAGGAAATTGTTTAATATCTCCTTTCTTTCTTTCTTTCTTTCTTTCCTTCTTTCTTTCTTTCTTTCTTTCTTTCTTTCTTTCTTTCTTTCTTTCTTTCTTTCTTTCTTTCTTTCTTTCTTTCATTTTCTATATTTTTATTATTTACATTCCGAATGATTTCCCCTTTCCCAGTTCCTCCCTCCCTGATATTCCCATAGGCCCTCTTCCCTCCCCCTATTCCCCATTCAACCCACTCTCACCTCTCTGTCCTGATATTCCCCTACATCCAGTCCTTCCAGGACCAGGGGTCTTTCCTTCCATCTTCTTGGAAATCTATTGGAATATGAATTGTGTCTTGGGTTTTCTGAGTTTCTGGGTTAATATCCCCTTATCAGTGAGTGCATACCATGTGTGTTCTTTTGTGGTTGAGTTCACTCACTAAGGATGATATTTTCCAGTTCTGACCATTTCCTAAGAATTTCGTGAGTTCATTGTTTTTAATTGCAGAGTAGTATTCCATTGTGTAAATATACCACATCTTCTGAATCCATTCCTCCATTGAGGGACATCTGGGTTATTTCCAGCTTCTGGCTATTATAAATAAGGCTGCTATGAACACAGTGGAGCATGTGTCCTTATTGCATGCAGGGGAAGCCTCTGGGTATATGCTCAGGAGTGGTATAACAGGATCCTCTGGGAGTGTCATGCCCAGTTTTCTGAGGAACCGCCAGACTGCTTTCCAGAGTGGTTATATCAGCTTGCAATTCCACCAGCAGTGGAGGAGTGTTCCTCTCTCTCTACATCCTTGCCAACAACTGTTGTCTCCTGTGTTTTTGATTTTGGCCATTCTGACTGGTATGAGATGGAATCTCAGGGTTGTTTTGACTTGCATTTCCCTAATGACTAAGGATGTTGAACATTTCTTTAAATGCTTCTCAGCCATTAGATATTCTTCAGGTGCGAATTCTTTGTTTAGCTTTGTACCCCATTTTTTAATAGGGTTACTTGGCTCTCTGGAGTTTAACTTCTTGAGTTCTTTGTATATATTGGATATTAGCCATCTGTCGGATGTAGGGTTGGTAAAGATCTTTTCCAAGTTTGTTGGTTGCTGCTTTGTCCTTTTGACAGTGTCTTTTGCCTTACAGAAACTTTGTAATTTTTTTTTATTATTTTTTTTTCTAATTTTTTTATTTACATTCCAAATCATTTCCCCTTTCCCGTTTCCTCCCTCCCCAAAAGTCCCATAAGCCCCCTTCCTTCCCTCTTTTCCCCATTCAACCCCCTCTCGCTTCTCTGTCTTGGCATTCCCCTATATCCAGTCTTTCCAGAACCGGGGTCTCTCCTTCCATCTTCTTGGAAATCTATTGATATGTGAATTGTGTCTAGGGTATTCCAAGATTCTGGGTTAATATCCTCTTATCAGTGACTACATACCATGTGTGTTCTTTTGTGATTGGGTTACCTCACTAAGGATGATATTTTCAAGTTCTGGCCATTTGCCTAGGAATTTCGTGAATTCATTGTTTTTAATTGCAGAGTAGTATTCCATTGTGTAAATATACCACATCTTCTGAATCCATTCCTCCATTGAGGGACATCTGGGTTATTTCCAGCTTCTGGCTATTATAAATAAGGCTGCTATGAACATAGTGGAGCATGTGTCCTTATTGCATGCAAGGGAAGCCTCTGGGTATATGCTCAGGAGTGTTATAACAGGATCCACTGGGAGTGTAATGCCCAGTTTTCTGAGGAACCGCCAGACTGCTTTCCAGAGTGGTTGTATCAGCTTGCAATCCCACCAGCAGTGGAGGAGTGTTTCTCTTTCTGCACATCTTCTCCAAAAACTGCTATTGCTAAGTGTTTTTGATCTTAGCCATTCTGACTGGTGTGAGGTGGAATCTCAGGGTTGCTTTGATTTGCATTTCCCTAATGACTAAGGATGATGAACATCTCTTTAGGTGCTTCTCAGCCTTTAGATATTCTTCAGGTGAGAACTCTTTGTTTAGCTCTGTACCCCATTTTTTAGAACAAATTCTTTTTTGTTGTTGTTGTTTTTTTGTTTTTTTTCGAGACAGGGTTTCTCTGTGTAGCCCTGGCTGTCCTGGAACTCACTTTGTAGACCAAGCTGGCCTCGAACTTAGAAATCCTTCTGCCTCTGCCTCCCAAGGGCTGTGTACCCCATTTTTAAATAGGGTTTCTTGGTTCTCTGGAGTTTATCTTCTTGAGTTCTTTGTATATCTTGGATATTAACCCTCTGTCAGATGTAAGGTTGGTAAAGATCATTTCCCAGTTAGTTGGTTGCCGCTTTGTCTTTTTGACAGTGTCTTTTGCCTTACAGAAACTTTGTAATTTTATGAGGTCCCATTTGTCTATTCTTGATCTTACAGCATAAGCTATTGGAGTTCTGTTCAGGAAATTCTCCCCTGTGCCCATATGTTCAAGGTTCTTCCCTAGTTTCCTTTCTATTAGTTTCAGTGTGTCTGGTTTTATGTGGAGGTCCTTGATCCACTTGGAATTGTTCTTAGTGCAAGGAGATAAAAATGGGTTAATTTGCATTCTTCTGCATGTTGACCTCCAGTTGAGCCAGCACCATTTGTTGAAAAGGCTATCTTTTTTCCACTGGATGGTTTTAGCTCCTTTGTCAAAGATCAAGTGACCATAGGAGTGTGGATTCATTTCTGGGTCTTCAATTCTGTTCCATTGATCTACATGCCTGTCACTGTACCAATACCATGCGGTTTTTAGCACTATTACTCTGTAGTACAGCTTGAGGTCTGGAATACTGATTCCCCCAGAGGTTCTTTTACTCTTGAGAATAGTTTTAGCTATCCTGGGTTTTCTGTTATTCCAGATGAATTTTTGAATTGCTCTTTCTAACTCTATGAAGAATTGAGTTGGGATTTTGATGGGGATTGCATTGATTCTGTATATTGCTTTTGGCAAGATGGTCATTTTTACTACATCAATCCTGCCAATCCATGAGCATGGCAGATTTTTCCATCTTCTGAGGTCTTCTTCAATTTCTTTCTAGAAAGACCTGAAGTTCTTGTCATACAGATCTTTCACTTGTTTGGTTAGAGTCACACCAAGATACTTTATATTGTTTGTGGCTATCGTGAAGGGTATCATTTCTCTTACTTCTTTCTCAGCCTGCTTATCCTTTGAGTATAGGAAGGCTACGGACTTGGTTGAGTTAATTTTATATCCGGCCACTTTGCTGAAGTTGTTTATCAGCTGTAGGAGTTCTCTGGTGGAGTTCTTTGGGTCGCTTAAGTATACTATCATATCGTCTGCAAATAGTGATAGTTTGACTTCTTCCTTTCCAATTTGTATCACTTTGACCTCCTATTTTGTCTAATTGCTCTAGCTAGAACTTCAAGTACTATATTGAAAAGATATGAAGAGAGAGGGCAGCCTTGTCTAGTCCCTGATTTTAGTGGGATTGCTTCAAGTTTCTCTCCATTTAGATTGATGTTGGCTACCGGTTTGATGTAAATTGCTTTTACTATGTTTAGATATGGGCCTCGAATTCCTGATCTTTCCAAGACCTTTAACATGAAAGGATGCTGAATTTTGTCAAATGCTTTCTCAGCATCTAATGAAACCACCATGTGTTTTTTTTCCTTTGAGATTGTTTATGTAGTGGATTGCATTGATGGACTTCCTTATATTGAAACATCCCTGCATCCCTGGGATGAATGATCATTTTGATGTGTTCTTGGATTCGGTTGGCAAGAATTTTATTGAGTATTTTTGCATAGATATTCATAAGAGAGATTGGCCTGAGATTCTCTTTCTTTGTCAGATCTTTGTGTGATTTTGGTATTAGCGTAATTGTGGCTTCATAGAACGAGTTGGGTAATGTTCCTTCTGTTTCTATTTTGTGGAATAGTTTGAAGAGTATTGGTGTTAGGTCTTCTTTGAAGGTCTGATAGAATTCTGCACTAAAACCATCTGGACCTGTGCTTTTTTGGTTGGAAGACTTCCAATGACCACTTCTATTTCTTCAGGGGTTATAGGAGGGTTTAGATGGTCTAATTGATCCTGATTTAATTTTGGTATTTGGTATCTGTCTAGGAAATTGTCCATTTCCTCCAGATTTTCTAGTTGTGTTGAATATAGGCTTTTGTAGTAGGATCTGATGACTTTTTGAATTTTCTCAGTTTCTGTTGTTTTATTTCCCTTTTCATTTCTGATTTTGTTAATTTGGATAATGTCTCTGTGCCCTCTGCCTTGTCTGGCTAAGGGCTTATCTATCTTGTTGATTTTCTCAAAGAACCAACTCCTAGTTTTGTTGATTGTTTGTATGGTTCTATTTGTTTCTACTTGATTGATTTCAGCCCTGAGTTTGATGATTTCCTGCCTTCAATTCCTCTTGGGTGTATTTGCTTGTTTCTGTTCCAGGGCTTTCAGGTGTGCCATTAAGCTGCTAGTGTATGCTGTCTCCTGTTTCTTTTTGGTGGCGCTCCGGGCTATGAATTTTCCTCTTAGTACTGCTTTCATTGTGTCCCATAAATTAGGGTATGTTGTGCCTTCATTTTCATTAAATTTTAAAAAATTTTTGATTTCTTTCTTTATTTCCTCCTTGACCAAGTTATCATTGAGTAGAGAGCATTGTTCAGCTTCCATGTGTATGTGGGTTTTCTGTTGTTTTTGTTGCCATTGAAGACCATCCTTATTCCATAGTGATCTGATAGGAGGCATGGGATTAGTTCGATCTTCTTATGTCTGTTGAGGTCTGATTTGTGACCAATTATATGGTTGATTTTGGAGAAGGTACCATGAGGTGCTGAGAAGAAGGTATATTTTTTTGCTTTAGAATGAAATGTTATATATATATGTATGTATATATATATATATATATACATACATATATATATAAAGTTAGTTCCATTTGGTCCAAGGCTTCAATTAGTTTCACTGTGTCCCTGCTTAGTTTTTGCATTCCTGATCAGTCCATTGCAGAGATTAGGGTGTTGAAGTCATCCGCTATTATTATGTGAGGTGTGATGTGTGCTTTGAGCTTTAGTAAAGCTTCTTTTACGAATGAGGGTGCCCTTGCATTTGGAGCATAGATGTTCAGAATTGAGAGTTCTTCTTGGTGGATTTTTCCTTTGACCAGTATGTAGTGTCCTTCTTGAAAGTCAATTTTATCTGATATTAGGATGGCTACTCCGGATCGTTTCCTGGGACCATTTGCTTGTAAGATTGTTTTCCAGCATTTTATTCTGAGTTAGTGTTTGTCTTTGACACTGAGGTACATTTCCTGCACGCAGCAAAATGCTGGGTCCTGTTCACATATCCAGTATGTTATTCTATGTCTTTTTATTGGGGAATTGAGACCATTGATATTAAGAGAGATTAAGAAATAATGATTATTGCTTCCTGCTATTCTTGATGCTATCTTTATGTTTGAGTGGTTATCTACTTTTGGGTTTGATGAAAGAAGGTTACTATCTCGTTTTTTTCCAGGGTGTAGTTTCTCTCCTTGCAATTTCCACCTATTATCCTTTGCAGGGCTGGGTTTGTGGAAAGATATTGTGTAAATTTGGTTTTATCATGGAATATATTGATCTCTCCATCTATGGTAATTGAGAGTTTTGCTGGGTGTAGTAGGCTAGGCTGGCATTTGTGTTCTCTTAGAGTGTGTATTGGATCTGCCCAGGATCTTCTGGTTTTCATAGTCTCTGGTGAGAAGTCTAATGTGATTCGGATAGGTCTTCCTTTATATGTTACTTGGCCTTTTTCTCTTACTGCTTTTAATATTCTTTCTTTGTTTAGTACATTTGGTGTTTTGATTATTATGGTATTTCTGTTCTGGTCCAGTCTGTTTGGAGTTCTGTAGGCTTCTTGTACGTTCATCGGCATCTCTCTCTTTAGGTTAGGGATGTTTTCTTCTATAATTTTGTTGAAGATATTTACTTGCCCTTTAAGTTGCAAATCTTCACTCTCATCTATACCTATAATCCTTAGGTTTAGTCTTCTCATTGTGTCCTGAATTTCCTTGATGTTTTGGGTTACATGTTTTTTGCATATTGCATTTTCTTTGACTGTTGAGTCGATGCTTTATATGGTATCTTCAGCACCTGAGATTCTTTCTTCCATCTCTTGTATTCTACTGTTGATGTTTGCATCTATGACTCCTGATTTCTTCCCAAGGTTTTCTATCTCCAAAGTTGTCTCCCTTTGAGATTTCTTAGTTGTTTCTACTTCCTTTTTTAAATCCTGGATGGATTTCCTCAGATCCTTCACTTGTTTGTTTGTGTTTTCTTGTATTTCTTTCAGATATTTTTGTGTTTCCTCTTTCAGTATTTCTGCCTGTTGTCCCAAGTTCTCCTGTGTTTCTTTAAGTGATTTTTGTGTTTCTTCCTTATGGGCTTCCATCTGTTGATCCATATTCTCCTGCATTTCTTTAAATGATTTTTGTGTTTCCTTTGTAAGGGCATCTACCTATTGATTCATGTTTTCCTGTATTTCTTTAAGTGATTTTTGTGTTGCCTCCTTAAGGGCCTCCATCTTTTGACCCATATTCTCCTGCATTTCTTTTAGCAATTTTTGTGTTTCCTTTGTATGTGCTTCTACCTGTTGATTTATGTTCTCCTGTATTTCTTTAAGAGATTTATTTATTTCCTTCTTGAAATCCTCTAATAGCATCATGAGAAGTGATTTTAAATCCAGATCTTGCCTTTCGGGTGTGATGGGGTATCCAGGACTTGCTGCTTTCGGAGAGCTGTGTTCGGATGGTGCCATATTGCCTTCATTTCTGTTAGCAACATTCTTTCGTTTGCCTTTTGAAATTTGGTTATCTCTGGTGTTAGTTGGTCCTGCTGTCACTGGCTGTTGCTTGGACCTCCTGTGAGCCTGCAAGGCTATTTCCGCCCCCCTGGATGACTGGGTTTCCCCTGGCACCGATTGCTGAGGGGCTGTCCTGCTCCTGAGTGGCTTTGGAGCCCTGATGTACCTTGCCCCAAGTGATGTTTTACTTGGGGAATCCCTGTGTATCTGGAGGCTCAATGTAGTCAATCCCCAGAGCAGAGGTGGCTAAGGGGAGGCTGGTGCACTCTCTCCCTATGTGCTGTTTCCTGGTGCAGTTCCCTCTGTAGGGCAGATGTCCCAAAACAGAGCTGGTGTGTAGATGACCACAGAACTGCCCAGCTCTTGGGTGCAGGGAGCACACAAGCTGGCTGTGTTCCAAGTGATGTTATACTTGGTTATCCCTGTGCCTGGAGGTCCCAACTGCTCTGTTGCCAGATCAATGATGGCGGAGTCTATAATCACTTTTTAATAATACGGTTGTGATTTCTTTCTTTGAAATTCAACTTTGTGCTATATTGCGTTAGTGTCAAAATTTTATGAGTTCTTCTAACTCCTGTATGTCTTTGACACTGGGTCTTATTTTAAAATTGAAAGGCTTCCAAAAGTTTAAGGACAATTTCTGGACATGAGATAATATGCCAAGCTCAATAAATAACTGTGACATATTACCGACTCATGTGATTATTAAACAAACAACAACCAAGAAAAGAAGGAAACCCAGTGTTCTAAGCAGTATTAATCTGAAAAGGTCATTGAAATGTCCTAAGATTTAAAGAAACAAGGTATTAATTCCAGTAAATCCATTTAATTTAATCACAATGAAAAGCATAGTCTTATAGTGCTGTAAAATTAAATAAATATTTCTAATTTAATAAAACAAATGAAATATTTTCAATTGACTTTCTTGTCTTTTTTTTTTTTAACATGTCCAACTCTTCCTTCACAGTAATATACTCCAAGCAGTAGGAATTCCTTGGGCAATTCATTGCCTTTTTAATCACTCTTATCTGTAGGAGAGTCTGTCCAAAATGCCCAGTTACATTTGATAAAGCTAATATTCTTTTCATTCTTAACATCTGTGATTGTGCTAGAATCATTGATGCTATTTTTTCAACTTTCTTAAATTTTTATGTCCATGGTGTTTCAGGAGCATAGACAGTTGAGATTTTCTTATGGAATATGCCATACATTTATGAGAACTTGTATGTATTATTGATACTAAATATATTCACATTCTGTCTTTCCTTTTGCAAGTCCTTTGCTTGTATTTTCCCTTGGTTTCTACACACACACACACATGCACACATGTGGGACCTTATTGAGATGTGTGGCCATGCCCCAGGTTCTAGCCTGACTCCACCTAGGCAGTCACCTGCCTGCTGCCACACTGTCCCCGCCTTCTGGTTACCTGACCGCCCAACTCACTATAAATAACACCCCTCAGCGCGTGTTCTCTCTCTCTCTGCCTGTTCTCTCACGGCCCTCTTCTTTTTCTCTCTGTCTTCTCCCCTTTCCACGTGGTCATGGCTTTTCTTATCTATTTTCTCTTCTTTATCTTTCTATCTCTTTTCTCTTTCTATTTTCTTAATAATAAAACATCAAAGCTATGGGCTGCCTCTTATTAAACTCAACACATGGAGCTAGCTCGTACACACCGTCTGAGACTCTGGGATTCAGCTAAGCAGACAGTCTGAGCACAGGTAACATGCAGAGAGATCCGGGATCTCTCTGCGCCCCCGCACGCCATGTGTGGACCGGCCAGGGGTATGACCGCCCGCTCCCGGTTAGGCCGAGGCACACGTGCATCTTGCCTGTTTCCCCAACCCCTCCCACCCCCCCACCCCCCCACCCCCCCAGCGGAACCATGTCCACTTGCATCCTTAGCATAAGTACACTGCCTTGGCCCTAGAGCGAGGCCCGCACGCCGCAGGCCCTGCCTGGCGTGTGCCCCTGTGTCCGCTGCGCCAGGCCCCGCTTCCTTTTTCTTTTTTTTACACACACACACACACACACACACACACACACACACACACACACACACGAAACCCCCCACACACACATATACACAATTTAACTCTAAGCAATAAGTCTCGAATCTTGTAAACTTTGTTATTATCCATGTTTTTCTTTAATTTAGTGAATTAGATAAGTTTTACAGTGTGGTAATGACAATTATGTTTGTCTTGCTCCTGAATTTTGGGGAAGACACTGATTTTTTCATGAAGAATAAGCATAGTTTACCTTTTTTCTTCCTGCTCCTTCCTCTTCTCCATTTCCTTTATCTTGTAGAAAATGTTTAAATAATTTGAACAAATCCACTGGTAATTTTTGTGTCTTAGCCAATGAAGATCTCTGATAAGTATTGACTTTACAGTTTTCAAAAGTTTTGCAGAATTTAGCTTTTAGATTTTAGCTAAACAAAATATGTTATTCATCACTAACATCATTGTCTTAGGGTTTCATTGCTGTGAAGAGAGACACCAGGACCAAGACAACTTTTATAAAAGACAACATTTAATCTGGGCTGTATCACAATTTCATACATTCAGTCCATTATCATTCTAGTGAGAAAAGGAGCTCATAGTTCTATAACTTGATCCCAAGGCAGTCAAGAGAAGACTGATTTCGGCAGGCAACCAGCAGAAGGGCCTGCTCCACACTGGGTAAGGCTTGAGCATAGGACCTCAAACCCCACTCCTGCAAACAGTGACACACCTCCTCCAACAAGGCCACACCTTATTCCAACAAGAACATGTCTCCTAACAGTGTCACTCCCTGTGGGCTAGGCATGCAAACATATGAATCTATGGAAGCCAAACCTATTCAAAGCATCAGTCATCAAGTTTATAAATTTTGTGTGTAGAAAAAAATTTAATCTGAAATTAAACAAGTTTAAGAGTCTGGATGCATTGAAACCCAAGGTTCCCTAGCTTTTAATTTCTTCTTCTTCTTCTTCTTCTTCTTCTTCTTCTTCTTCTTCTTCTTCTTCTTCTTCTTCTTCTTCTTCTGAGACAGGGTTTCTCAGTGTAGCCCTGGCTGTCCATTACTTACTTACCTAATTAATTAATTAATTAACTACTTCTTTTACGTTTAAAATTACAATTTCTGTAAAAATAACCAGATACCCTTCAAAGCAAAGTATCACTTTATATTCCTACTATAAACAACTGAGGACAATCAGCATTTTATATCTCTGCCAGCATTCTACATTGTCAGCGATCTGGAAATTGGTCATTCTAACAGGTACATAATGATTCCTCATTGTTTTAATTTGCATTTTTCTGATAACATATGCTGTAGTGTGGCCTTTCTTATGTTTGCATGCCATCTGTGCAGCCTCTTTGGTGATGCATCTGTTGAGGTTGTTGGTTCATTACTTTAATTGGGTTATTTTCTACTGCTAAATTTTAAAAGCTCTTGTATATTGTCGAAAATTATAATTTACCCAACACATTTTGTAAATATTTTCTATGACAATATCATTCTGGTTCTTGAAGTTACTTCTCAGGACCGTATTATTTATGACATCATTATTTACTTTAATGAGCAGATTCAAAGAATCATTTCTTTTTATGTAAAAGTAATTCATAACAATTTACTTTTAACACAGTGTTTTCATGGATTGATAAGTTGATAATTTTTGTTTTGGTTATAACATTCTTACATGAAATATAACTTTCCTAAATTCATATTCTAATGCCAACTTGATAAAAAAAGATAGTAATTTCTGACTTCTATAAATTCATTTACATAAATACACTCTGGTGGCTTGAATGAGAATGGCCACGATAGGCTCATATATTTGAATGGTAGGTTTCTATTTAGTATAACTCTTCAGGAAGCATGAAGAAGTATGGCCTAGCCGGAGAAACTGTGTCACTCTGGGTAGGCTTTAATGTTTCAAAAACTCACACCTTTCTTAGCATTCCCTGCCTCCTATTTCAGACAAGAATATGACTCTCAGTCACTGCTCTAACATCATGCCTGTCCCTCTGCCATCATGCTTCCTGCAATGAAGGTCATACAGTCACTTTCTGGAACTGCATGCCTAATATACTCTTTCTTCTTTCAGTTTCTTTGCTATGATGCCTCATAGTATCAATAGAAATGTTACAAAGGGCAGAGTTGGAGAAGTGACCCAAGCCCTTGGAGAAGCTCAGAAGTTCATGAGTTGGATCCCAGACATTAAACTATTGGAGTTTGAGTTTTGCTTTTGATTGTGACTGTGCCCTGATATTTTTCCCTCTTGAAGGAAGAAAGTATTTTAGATGAGCCCATAATTAAGAGACTGAATTTTTAAAAGGCTTTGAATTTTAAAAGATATTGGACATTTTAAAGTGATTGAATTTTTAATATGTAAAGACTGTGGGACTTTAAAGTTATTTAGATCTTGGGGATGAATAAGAAAGTAAGGGTTGAGTCTTAATAGTGATGTGTTTGTCAAGTTGACTAGGGGTCAATTTTACTGGCTGCTTTTGTGTGTCAACTTGACACAGGCTGGAGTTATCACAGAGAAAGGAACTTCAGTTGGGGAAGTGCCTCCATGAGATCCAGCTGTGGGGCATTTTTTCAATTAGTGATCAAGTAGGGAGGGCCCCTTGTGGGTGGTATCATCTCTGGTTTGTTGTTCTTGGGTTCTATAAGAGAGCAGGCTGAGCAAGCCAGGGGAAGCAAGCCAGTAAAGGAACATCCCTCCATGGCCTCTGCATCAGCTCCTGCTTCCTGACCTGCTTGAGTTCCAGTCCTGACTTCCTTTAGTGATGAACAGCAGCGTGTAAGTGTGAGCTCAATAAACCCTTTCCTCCCCATCTTGCTTATTGGTCAAGATATTTGTGCAGGAATCGGAACCCCGACTAAGACAGTAAGGAAATACTAATAAAAAAACAATAAATGCAAAACATACAAGCAGGCAGGCTCATCTGGTCCAGAATTGTGTACTTTTACAATCCTCATTTTATTTCCTGGAAAAGTAATTAATGCCATTGTATTATATTAAATTGTAAAACTTGGGAGAAAATAGAGTGTATTGATCTTGAGCAGGCAGAGATATGTTACTTTTATAACTTGCATGTTAAGCAAGTCCTGAGACATGCCTCATGGTGACCCAGATCTTTCATCAACGATCGAGGTAAAGTAGGTTAATATTTTTTTCTAAAATTATTCTAAGTTCTTTTTCATCCAAAGACATACTGGCAACAATTAGTCAGTGAATTTTGCATTTCCTTTTACTAGCAATAGTTAAGAATTGATTTCCAATTTGTCTAAGATAAATGTTATTGCCCTTAAGCTATGCTTCTGGCTTTAAAGTTACCTTAAAATACAGTCTTAGCAATATTCTATTTCCTAAATTTTTTAACCATCCCTTTATTAAAATTAATGAGTCAAAATTATGTTTGTGCATATATATAATTTTAAATGTAAGTCAATGCTGAATCTTATCTAATAAATATCTTCATAAGATATTTGATTAACATATAAAAATAAATTACTTTCATACATCTAAAAATAAGTTAATAATACATAAATTTATACTTCTGTTTTATTTTTTATTAAGTAATTTTTCAGACCTCCTCTGTAGTCATCTCTACACTTTTTTTCAATAAGGTACACCAAGAAAATTACTGAAGTTATTTACTCTGGGATAGATTTCAAGTCATTAAGAATGAAAAGTTTAATTCATTTTCTACATATTTATTTATAATAGCCAGAAGCTGGAAAGAACCCAGATGTCCCTCAACAGAGGAATGAATACAGAAAATGTGGTACATTTACACAATGGAGTACTACTCAGTTATTAAAAGCAATGAGTTCACAAAATTCTTCGGCAAATGGATGGAATTAGAAAATATCATCCTGAGTGAGGTAACCCAATCACAAAAGAATGAGGTATGCACTCACCTATAAGTGGATATTATCTCAGAAGCTCAGAATATCCCAGATATAATTCACAGACCACATGAAGCTCAAGAAGAGGGAAGACCAAAGTGTGAATACTTTGGTCCTTCTTAAAAGGTGGAACAAAATACTCATGGGAGGAGATATAGAGACAAAGTGTGGAGCAGAGACTGAAGGAAAGACCATCCAGAGACTGCCCCACCTGAGGATCCATCCCATATACAGTTACCAAACTCAGACACCATTAGGGATGCCAAGAAATGCTTGCTGACAGGAGCTTGATATAGTTGTCTCCTGAGAGGCTCTGCCAGAGCCTGACAAATACAGAGGGGGATGCTCTCAGCCAACCACTGGACTGAGCACAGAGCACAGAGCCCCCAATTGAAGAGCTAGAGAAAGGACCCAAGGAGCTGAAGGGGTTCGCAGACCCATAGGAGGAACAACAATATGAACCCACAAGTACCCCCAGAGCTCCTAGGGACTAAACCACCAACCAAAGAGTACACATGGAGGGACACATGGCTCCAGCCGCATATGTAGCAAAGGATGACCTTGTTGGACATCAGTGAGAGGAGAGGCCCTTAGTCCTGTGAAGGCTAGTTGCCGCAGTGTAGGGGATTGCCAGGAGAGGGAAGAGGGAGTGGGTAGGTTAGTGAGCAGGGGGAGGGGAGATGGGATAGGGGGTTTTCAGAGGGGAAAGGAGGAAAGGGGATAACATTTGAAACGTAAATAAAGAAAACAGCTAATAAAAAGTAAATGTAATAATGAAAAACAAGAAAATAAAATGGAAAAGCAATTATTGGAACATTAGTATATGGTATAGAGTATTTGATCATGAATTTAAGCCAATTAATATGATTTTATTCTTGGAATTGATATCTTCAATGCCAGTCCAGGGTTTTATATGACTAATACCTTCAGTCTTATAGAAGACTGTATAACAATGAGTTTCACTATTGTGACAGAGTAAACTGCATATTAAATCACACCAAAATTAAATTTTCAAGAAGAATTTTGTACAGAAACCGGATCAGAATTATTAAATGCATAATATTTCTCTGTATGATCTCTCTCTGTCTCTGTCTGTCTGTCTTTATTCTCTCTCTCTCTCTCTCTCTCTCTCTCTCTCTCTCTCTCTCTCTCTCTCTCTCTCTGTGTGTGTGTGTGTGTGTGTGTGTGTGTGTGTGTGTGTGTGTGTATGATTGTGTATACCTGTGCTTACCTGTGCATAGGCAGACACAGGCAAAATTTGACATAGTGTGTCTTCCTCTGTCACATCGTGGTTTTTGAGACAGAATCTTATATCAAACCTGGAGCTCACCCATTCTGTTAGTTTAGTAGGCCAGCAAGTCATTGAATCTTTGACTACTTCTGACCTTACACACCTAGTGCTGGGATTACAAATGTGTGCTCCAAGTTTTTTTCATGTGTTCTCAGGATATAAACTCATGTTTTTATCATCCCAGTCCCTGTTTTCTCCAAAAGAAAATATGTAAGTAATTTAAATATCAAGAATGTAAGCATACCATTAACATAATGTAAAAACAGGATTTCCAAATTAAAAGAGAGAAATTGGGATGACTTTTAGTGATCAAAATAAATAAATTTAAACTTAATATGTCATATATGAAAGACTGATATAAGTAATAAGGCATGTTGGCTACTATACATTGTATACATTGTATAAATGATCTGAGAATATATATGTATATATAATATATACATTAGAATAAAACTATGTGTTAATTGAAATAATTTATAATAAACTGAAAGAATTCTAAAACACCCAAGGAATATATAAAAGAAAGTACTCCATTAGAACTTTGCATTGCCAGAGTTTCAGGACAAATCTTCTAGCTTTAGGAGTTGTATCACATAAAGCATGGCTTCTTATCTACTAGAACTGGTAGGAGAAGATGTGGTGAAAGGCATTAGGAAGAGTGTCAATCATTGTGAACAGGTCGAAAATAAAGAAGAACAAGAGTTTGGGGCTTCCATTGTATGTCTTGGAGCAGTTGATATGAACACTGACTTTATATAAGAGATGCATAAAATTGAGGGTTGAGGAACTGCAGAACCAAGGGAACAGTGCTCAGCTGACAGAACAAGCAATCTGTTCTGAATCTGAATCTGTTTCTTAATCTAGAGAACTTATCATGGGAAGGACCTGAGATTAAAAAAAAAAGCAGTGACAATAATGTAATTCTATTTGAATTAAAACTCAAAAAAAATTCATCATGTTTCTTATAAAACATACCTAGCTTTTATATCTGGGATGATATACAATCATATATATATCATTTTTCACTATCATCAAACCCACATTTTGATGGGTATAGATTTGTTTTATATATATATATATATATATGTGTGTGTGTGTGTGTGTGTGTGTATGTATGTATGTGCTACTATATTGAAGAAATATTTATTAAAATTGACTGCACAAAATATAGGCTTCGTGTAGTAATTATACTATAATTCCAGTTAGAAAAATCCAAACAAGAAAAAAATGGAATTGTGTGTGTGATTTGAAAATTGTTTTATAAAGGAATGGGGATTAATTACGTTTTTATCATTTGGTTGAATTTCATGTTTAAAAATACACTAATAGCATATTGATAATTTAAAAATATTAACTCTAATTTGAGACTCAACATTCTGTTTTATGGAATTCCATTTCTGTGATAAATTAAGCAAAATCAGTATGATCATTTCTGAAAAGGAATATTGGTAAGCTATTTTGCTATTTTGAAAATACTTTCAATAAGCTATATTTTTATTTCTTTGTAATGTAAAGTCTTAGATATGTTGGAGAAAGGGTTAAGTCGAATATATCATACTTCAGTGTGAAACTGAAATGCTCCTTGTTAAACTGACATTTTTCCAAACACCTTTTCAATGACTTAATGATTTTTGTAGTTGCTTAGTCCCAAAAGTAGAAGTTAGCCATGTTTTAAAGTAAATTTGGAGCATTTGAAACTCATAATGAGCTTTGCATCACCTATTTTTGTTTTTGATTTACAATAACTAACAAAACATTTTATTTTTATTCTTTTTAACATGGTTAATTCAATGCTGCACTTTCAGAATAATCCATAGTGTGAAAACATTTTAGCTAACGTAAAGTAATAACAAAATGTGTGATAGCTAGAACAATGATAAACCTAAGCATAGAAACAGATTGTACTGGGGAATAATTAACATGGCATATGTCTTATAAATCCAGGAAAATTCATATGTTTACAACATCATATTTTCTCACAATTATAGGAGCTATGGCAATATTTATAGGAAAATTTAAATATTTTTTCTAGACATTTAGCAAACAAAATTTTTAGCAAACAATCTTTTGTTATAGCTCAGCATACTTGGAAAAGAACAAATGGATTTTTTTAATGTTTGAATATTATTTGCATGTGGGTATGGGAAATGGAATTTATGAATACCTAGTTAAGGTTTACACTTTGAATATACATTGTTCCTTTTGCTGTTTTACTTGATTGAAATATACATGTCAACAGGAAAAGATACAAATGGATAGATGAATGGAAGAATGGAAGGATGGAAGATGGATGGATGGAAGGATGGATGAATGGAAGGATAGATGGATGGATGGATGGATAGATAAGTGAGTAGATGGATGGGTCATCCTATCAACTTTGCTATATATAAAGATGCCTCAAAATTTGACAAATCACACTTTGGATGTGTCTGTAATGCTTTTCCATGGATAGTTAACACTTGGATCAATGACCTTAGGGGAGAAAACTTGGTCTGAATGCACATAGTCACTTGTAATTACTAGAACTAAATGCAAACAAAAACCAAAATCAGAAGCTTACTTGTGATCCTTAGATCAGTTCTTAAGTGAATGTATTGTTTGCTGCTGTTCCAGTGTGCAAACATTAAACTACAAGTTTCCAGTCATTCACACATAGCCTCACACAGTATATTTCCACAAAATCTAGACCTTCTACTTCAGACTTAGAATTCATCACCAATCTTCCTTGTTCTGGGGCTTTCTGCTCCTTCACTGGAGAAGCTGCTTGTTTCTAGAACTTTCTGGCCTCAAAAAGTCATTTTGAAGATTTCCAGGCTCTGTTTGTATAACTCAGCCTAATAAACTGGTAATAATTATATGTGCATGCTGCTCCATTTTAAACTTTTGACTAAGACAGATAGATGTTATATATGGTGATAATTAAATAGATATAGGTAACAGTTAAACTGAAAGACAAAGAGGGCGGGAGAGAGACAGGGCAGAAGGAGAGGGAGAGGAAGAGAGAGAATTTTTTTCTTTCACTCAATTTTGTTAGTAATATACATATGCAAGACACGTGGTGAATGTATTAAGAAATATAAGAAATTAAGAAAATTTCTCAAATCTGGAAGAAGCCATGTATAGCTACTACATGAAGGCTTATAGAACACCACATAGACAGAAGAACTAAAGGAAAAAAATACCCTATGAGATATTATAATTAAAAATCTAAAACACAGAAGAGGAAGAGTATGTCTAAGGAGAAATTTAAAGATATAATCCTGAAAAGATAGATTACAAAGTCTAAAAGACCACAAACATCAATCCATACCATTATGTTCTACAAGATTATCTACTGAAATTGTAGAAAAATATCTTTCCATGATAAAAATTGACTACAGGGATTTATTACCATTAAGATTAAGGACACCAAAAAGGGTACAGAATATGAATAACCAATACTAACACAATTAACCAAAGAGATCTGATAAAACAGTACAAAAATATAAAAACAAAATTGTGTGAATTCATACAAATCTTTGAATCTCAATGCTGAATGCTAATAGTCTTAATTATACAATTAAAACACAAACAGACTAAAAAGTAGATTAAAGGAACAGAATACATCCTTTGTTGTCTCCAAGAAATGTAAATTAACTACAAAATAGACATCACTTTAGGGTAGAAATATGGAAAAACGTTTTCCAAGCAAATAGATATAGAATAAGCAGGCAACACTATTGCAATGTTAGAGAAAATAGATTTCAAACCAAAAGTAGACAAGATGAAGAAGGCAATTTCCTCCTAATCAACAAAACATCTATCCAGACAGCTTTTCAATTCTAGATATACACATAATGTTTCAGTTAGTGTTTCTATTGCTGTGATAAAACACCTTGAGAAAATTCTGATTTGAAAGTTACAGGTTTATTTCATCTTATAGCCTGTGGTATATTATTCAAGGAAGTCATAGTCAATGACCCAAGGAAGAAACCTAGAGACTGTGACTCATAGGTCACAATCATAGTTCATAGAGGAGTACTTCTATCTGGCTTGTCCCCCAGGGCTTGCTCAGTCTGCTTTCTAGTAGTATCCAGGACCACCATCCACAGTGACCACGAACCTCCAAAATCAAGCATCAATCAAGAAAATGCATCACAGGCCAATTAAGTAGGAATGTCTCCTCATTTGTGTATTCCCATTCACAAACCACACTAGTTTGTGTTGACATAAAACATACATTAAACAGATACAGATAAACATACATTACATAAAACAAAGTAATACATTTTAATATCCACATGATGATATTTGATGACCTCAAAACCCCATTCTCACCATTATGAATGTCAGCAGGAGAAGATAAAAAGAGAAAATATTAGAGTTAAATAGCATCATAAATCAAATGAACCTAATGGGCATATACAGAGCATCCATCTGAATAATAATGAATATGCACTGTTCTCAGAAGCCCATAAAACTTTCTCTTAAATTGATCACATATGAGGAACCAAAGTGAGCCTCAAAATATAGGAAAGCTGAAATAACCACTTATAGCTTGTGAGAACTACAGGAATAAGCTAGCTATGTCTGAGCTGTAGGAATAAAACTACCTACAGCAATAGAAACTTCAGAAATGACACTAACTCATGGAATCCCTGAAGAAAAGTAATAAATATAATGTACTAAGGTTGAAAAAAATGAAAACATAACAAATCAAGATCTGGCAACAATAAAGACAACTCCATGAACAAATTTCATAGCCCTAAGTACTTTTATAAAAAATGACAAATCTTTAATAATTAATAATTCCCTTTAAGGTCATGGAAAAAAAGGAACAAAGTAATTCCAAGAAAGTAGATGTCAAAAATCAAAATCAGTGCAGATATTAATAAAACGGAAATAAAAACAAAAGAGTTAATAAATACAACAGGATTGTTCTTGAAAATATAAACAAAATTTACAAAGCATTAACAAAAGTAGATATCAAAAGGAAACTCCTACAACAGATACCAACACAAATAAGAAAAAAATCAAGAAAACATATCTTCAAAACTTCTACTTTACCAAATTAGAAAACTTAAAAAAATTCATAATGACATAAGGCATACCAAACTTTAATCAAAATGAATTCAATCATTTAAATGTAGCAATAAACAGAAATTGATATTTTCCCCATTCAATAAATATAATGGACTATACTTTACTTACACCATTTACTTTAACCATTTTCTGTTGGCCAGTTACTCCTGATCATAAGGAACCTACACTGGGGTGTGGTTGATAAACCCAGTGTGACTACATTGGCAATTCTTTACTTTTGACTTTTATAATTAATTAAAGAGCTGAATTCTGACTTGGTTTCCCCTGCTACAATAGCTGCATGAACTTAAACAAAACTCTTTAATATTAGGAGGTATATCACACACATTTAGCAAGTATGTGTATATAAATTTAGATATAGATAGGATATATTAAATTATTGTATGAAAGGCACTCAAAATACTCAAATAATATTGTGAACTTACCTATAGCAAAAGGCTAGAAATTGTTGCTTTTTTTTTCCAAAAAAAGAAGTAGAGGAGAAGGAGGAAGAGGAGAAAAAAAGAAATTTGCATCCAGGTACCAGAAATTTGTATCAGAGCATTTCTGGGAGCCAGTGAAGGATAATGAGCAACACTTCAGCTCAATTAGGTTTTCTTCTGGTATTAGGAAGGACTTTAATTGTTCTTAGCATGTGGCTGCATCCAAATTGTCAGAAGAAAGCACTAAGTGCCGTCCTCCCTCCCAGTCTAGTGAAATAGTCAGTCTCTTGCTAAATTAATAGGTACTTCCCACTCCATCGGTCCATTCTACCTTAATTAACTATGTTTCAAGCATTTCAATTGCCTTCTTCCTGGTGTTCAATATTTGGTTAGGGATTTTTATGTAATCTGAGTCTTATGTGATCAATATTGGAGAAAAGAAGGAAAGGGTATGTGTTTTATTCGTAGCCTTTAGGTGAAATTGTTTTGTACACAGAATACCAATTATTTAGAAATGGGCACATGTTACAAGTAAAAGGTAAATTAAATATCCTGATACCTTGACAGAGGAAAGTATTGAGGATGCTATTTGAATATGCCCTTTGTTCCCCAAATTCAAGTTGGAGTTTAATCTTCATTGTGCAGAAGTAAAATGTAGAAAAAAAGACTAACAACCGAAGTTAGAGATGGGGCCATTGAAACATGATTGGTAGTAGATAAAGCTATCAGAATAAAGCCAATGTAATAATAATAATGATAATAATAACAAACAGCAGCAACAACCCAGCAGCTTTATGGTGGGCTCGGAGGGAAGGAGTGAAAAGTGGACATGTTTATTTGCTCCCATTTCTTTGATCATCTACACCATCTCAGGATGACACCCAAAGGAAATCTTTCACCAAATGTGATAAGCTAAACTTGAAACAGAACTATGAAAAGAATAACTTTTGTTTGCTGTTTGTTTGCTTTTATTTGTAACAAACCCATCTGTGGTGCTGTTCTTAGTAATCTGGAAACAGATTAATGCAGAAGATACATATGAATAAGATACATCTGAAATGAATACATTCTAAATAATGCACATGTAACTTCTGATAATTATAACTAATGGCTAGAAGGTATGTGCTAAATATTGTACTTTGTATATGTATAAACAGTTACAATACTAAAGTATATAAGATATGGATAATATATTAATTTTATAGCTGAAAATATGAAGTTTGTATAAAAACACTAGAAAGAATATGTCTGGCAAATGTAGATCTAAATATAAATATATATGTATATGTGTGTATATATATATATGTGCATATATATGTATATATGCATCTATATATATGTATATATATGTATGTGTACATATGTATGTATATATGTGTGTGTGTATGTATGTATGTATAAAATATCATGTTCTGACTTATAGAGGCTAAAAAATTAATACATACAGGATATATTTAATAAATTCAAAAAATACACAAGAAAATGTTAAAGTTTAATGTATTGCATAGAACAAAAAGGTTAGTATCATAAAATGTTTCAGCAATTATTTTAATAATTTTTTTTTTTTTGAGACAGGGTTTCTTTGTATAGCCCTGGCTGTCCTGGAACTCACTCTGTAGACCAGGCTGGCCTCGAACTCAGAAATCTGCCTGTCTCTGCCTCCCAAGTGCTGGGATTAAAGGCGTGCGCCACCACTGCCTGGCTGTTTCAGCAATTATACAACTAAAAATTATGGTTAATTCTTTCAGTTTTGCCAATGATTGGTATTTCTTATTTAGTTTTTGATCCTTCACAAAGAGGCTACCATTGAGGAAAGAAAACTCCTATCAGTTTTCAAGCTACCTTTTATCTATCCTCACCACAGAAGAAGTGTAGTTTAGCACATAAGATGACTACAATATAATCTTGTGGATACTAACAATGTTATATTTGTGTCAAATTATTCTCTGATGTAGTTCTTAATATAGAATTTTCCCTATTATTTCAAAATTTCTCAACTATAAAATTTCTCAACTATAAAACTATATAAAATATTTGAAAACAAATAAAAAGAATGACACTTCATATTTCACTTAGATTCCATAATTATTGACTTATATGCGCCCTCTATATTCTTTACTAACTCTATCCATACACGCACACCCATATGTCATACATTTATTCTGATTGAACTTTTAAGTCACCATCTCCATGACATTTCACCATTAATATTCATGTATATTCCATAAGAAAGTCAATTTCTTCCCACTTGACTATAATATGTATTCCATATATTCAATTTAATATTGATACAACAATACCTAATATACAATCAAAATATCAAACTTCTCAGGTCCTGTTAAATACATCCTTTTATGTCTCTGTTTTGCATACAAGATTGAATCAATATTCATATGTGACATTTGGTTTTATTGCCTTGTATTTAAATTTTTATTTGGAAAGTTGGTTTAATTATTTTGACATCTAACATGATGATCATTCTGATATTTGAAAGTAGACCACTTTAATTATTTTTTAGGACACTTAAAATCTTATTCAAAACTTAAGATATACTTCAATCCAGTTTTCAATAAGTACCTTTTTGCTAAGCCTTTGGGTAAAGGCATACTGAAGGCGATGGCTTGCATTAAGTACTTACGTTCTTTTACACCAGAGGAGGCACAAACACACAATAACAGCTTCCCCAGATTTCTGACAATAGATTATGTCACTTGGTTGAGATATTGTCTACCAAAATCATAATGGCTGTTTTTGCTTTTGCAAACAGTAACACAAGAATATGACAATGCCACTCTAACTAGCTTCTAAAGCATTTTACTTCATGGGCTTAGAATCAACAGATTGTGTTTTCAATATTTCTGAATTTTGTAATGATTCCCTAATTTGCTCATGCAGTACTCTAATCTTGTTTTGGATATTGCAATGGACCACCACACTATTTTCTTAAGTATTAAATTCTACTTTCATAATATATTCTTTATTATTTCCTGGTTATACACATTTGGTAGGATGAAGCCCATTTAAATGGTTGCTTTTAATTTGAACATATTCCAAAAATGTCTGATTAAACAGTTTCTGAAATTTTCTCTTTACTAAGTTTCCTGGGACTATCTTTCTTCAATGTATAAGCAGATTCCAGTTAGATTAATAAGTATAATGGAAGTATTAGTTCAGAATTCTACAGCATTAGTACTTATTTACTCCGGATTCTTTTCCTATGTAGTTCATTTTTACCTACTGTAGTGCAAGAGATTTTAGGGTTTTTTTCTGGGTTCCTAAAATGTCCTTGGTTCCCCAATCTCATATGTTAGTCACAAAAAAATATCTGAGTTTATTTATAATAGCATTATTAGACTCCTATCTGTGGCTTGGCTTTGCTACTTTAGAAAAAGATATTCATCTTTCACACATTCTTCCTTCTCATGTTCTTATGTTAGTATCATATCTCTAACTACTTATTTCCCATTAATAGTTTCCCCAGTTAAATTTCCCCAGTAGTGACATTAAATTCATCCATAGCATTTGTCAGGAAGGGTTTTTAAGTTTGCAATACTATCTGCATTCTCTATTGAACTCCTTTCTTCAGTATTCTGTCAAAAAATCCACCATTCCATATATTAACTTATTATTAAGTTTAGCTTTATGTATAATGAACAATTTCTTGCAAACTCAGCCCCATTTTGCACTTAGAAATTGGCTCCACAATCCAGACTAAGGTAACTTCTTTTTCTCCCACAGAATGTTTTTGATGATTCAGTCAACATGAAAGTGCAGACCAGAAGGCAAAAACATCCAACACCTCCTCCAGGTAAAGCTTCAACAAAGGAAAATAGAATCATGTATAAATATTTCAGTTTTCACACCTGTAGGCAAATACTCCAGGGAAGGATTCTGAACACCCCTCAGGAAGATTACTTCACTGGGCTCAGAGTAGCACCTAAATAATATACCACAGGTTTAAATCCCTCTCTGGTTATTCTTCCTACTACTCCCCTCGAGCACCCAAAGATTTTACCTCCTAGTACATGTATGTCTCAGGTTCCCACTTTCAGAAAACTTCAAAAGGAAGCAGAACAAAAATTGTCATAAAGGAGACTGTAATATAGTTTGGAAAAATCTCTCATTTCTCAGTTATGTAGTAATAATAAATATCATCTTGCATAAGGTAGTTACAATGTTTCATTTGTTTTAAAAGAATGAGGAAGTTAAGTGTAATGACAATGCTAGTTTAGGCTTTGAAAATAATGAGATGAAAGGATATGCCAGATAACTGTCATCATGAGACAGCTGTAGAGTGCATTTCCTTTATAAAATCAATTAGGAATGCCCTAATATAGCAGTAGATATGGGAGACTGCATGATAGCTGCATTCTACAGCCACAGTGTTCACAGTGGCACCTGGTTTATCACTAGCTCGGTTAGAACTTAGAGGCATGTTAGCATATTAGAGGCAATGCAGGTGTAATTGCTATCATAGATGGGAAAGTTGAATTAGAAAGTAGGGAGTAATTCTAATGCATGGTAGGATATAGATGGGTAATCAAAAATTGATGCCTTTCTAAATGAGGAAAACATCTCAGAAGAAATTAGTGACAATTTCATCTATTTTACAAGTACAGACCAGTTATGAGTCAAAAATTATCAATACAATTAGTTACTATACTTACAAAGAACTGCGTAATACCACTATAGTTAAGCATTCTTCCAACTCTTACACAGTTATCTACCTCTACTTATGAAATGAATTCATTTCATGACGATGGATAAATACTCAGATTTTTGAAGGTCAATATATCATTACCTCTAGTGTATCAATTAACTACATTCATTAAAATACAAAATACATTCATCAAATTCTATTGTATAAAACCCAATAAATGTATAGTTACAACATTGCTTTATTGAAGCATTTTCCATAAAGTAATCACAATAGACTTTGAAGTTAATGTAACCTCATTTTTAAGCCCTGAGCCTATAGAACAAATACTAATGAAATACTTTTTCTGCATTCAATAGAAGCTATACTACCTTCAGAGTGTCACTGACAAGATTAGAGTTATATTTAAGACTAAGAACATAAAATGTTGACTCCTAAAATATCTTGTTAATTTTTCTTTTATTATCTCTGCAAAGACAGGTTACAACAAATTATAGTGGAAAAGCATGACATTAACTTCAAAACTGTTCCATGAGTAAATGGTATGCTAGACCTTTTATGTCCTAATTGATAGGACACAGTCTGTACTAAAACACACTTTCTGGCCCATGCAACTACCCTACAGTGCATATAAAGCCCCTGGTGCAAAGAATGAAACTTCATCTACTTAGGACTTTAGGAGAAGTAACACAGAGTAACGAGAGGGAGTTGAATGGAGAAAAGAGGGAGGGAAGGGGGCTTATGGGACTTTCGGGGAGGGAGGAAACGGGAAAGGGGAAGTGATTTGGAATGTAAATTAAAAAAATAAAATAAAATAAAATAAAAAGAACAAGTTTTTATATTTGACATACACTGTCTAGATAAGGCAAAGCAGAAATTCCACAAAAAAATGAGAGAGTATGGAATATAGTTATACTCAGTGAACTGATGTTTGTTGTCCTGATTAAAAGTAGTTTTAGATTATATAGATCTTATATTAGTAACTAAACAGCACGCATGAAAGTTCTAAAAAAAAAAAGGAGAAATCACACCTAAAAGGAATAGAGCAAGAAATAATCAAAACTCAAGGCAAAATTTAATAGAATAAATCAATCAAACAGACATAAGAGAAAGAATTAATAAAACAAAGAATTGGTTATTTGAAAATATTAATAAAATTGACAAACACATAGACAAAATAATTTAAGGTAATTTAAGGTCAGAGAGAGAGAAGATTCAAAATAACAGAATTGGAGTTGAAATGGCAAACACAACAACAGACACAGAGGAACTCTGGATAATCATAAAGGCATACTTAATATAACTATTATCTCCCAAAATGGAATATCTAAAAGAAATGGAGAATTTTCCTGATAAATGCCACCTATAAATAAAGATAAAAAATTTAAGCAGTCCTATGATCTCTAGTGAAATAGAAGCAATAAATAAGGTTTTCCGATCACAACAAGCCCAGGTCCAGATGTTTTTGACCCAATATCCTATCAGAATTTCAAAGAATAATTAACCCTAATGATTCTCCAATAATACCAAAATTAAAAGGAAGAAACATTGCCCTATTCATTTTAGAAGGACACAGTTATTCTCCTATCTAACCCACATAAAGACCCAAAGGTAAAGAGAATTAAAGAACTAATTTCCCTTATGAATTAAATGCACAAATATGAAACTGAAATTGAGAATTTATATATATAAATATATATATGTATATATATGAAATATATATATATTTCATCTACTGTGATCAAGTCAGTTACATCTCAAAGAAGTAATCTACAGATTAAGTGAAATCCCCATCAAAATTCCAACATATTTTTTCACACATCTTTAACAGAAAATTTTCTGCTTCTAAAAAATCAGCATAGCTAAAACACTCCTAAAAGATACAGGAATTGCTGGATATATCACTATTATGATTTACGTGGTACAATAGAACTATAGTAAAAAAAATAGTATTGGATAAGAAAGGACATACTGATCAACAAATTTGAATTGAAGACCAAGAAATAAGTCCACATACCTAAGGGCAATTGATACTTTTATAAAGATACCAGAAATATATACTCAAAAAAGATAGCATATTCAACAAATTGTGGTGCTCAAAATGGATGACTGGATATAGAAGAATGCAATATTTTCATATTTATCACACTATAGAAAACTGAAGTCTAAGTAGATCAAAGACCTCAATATAAATCCAGATAAACTGAAGTTAATTGAAAAAATGGAGACTAGCCTTGAATGCATCAGCACAGGAATCAACTTTCTGAACAGAACAGCAAGAGGTCAAACACTCAGCAAAACAATTAATAAATGGGACAAGGAGTGATAAGGGGATCACTCATCCATTGCTTGTGGATGAGGGTAACCTTGTACAGATACTATGAAAATTAATGTTGCATTTCCTCAGTAGGCTGGGAATTGATCTAACTCAAGATCCAATCATACCAGTCTTAGGCATATAACCAAAAGACACTTTATCCCACCATAAGGAAATTTACTTAATCATGTTTATTGCTGATTTATTTAAAATAGCCACAAATTGGAAAGAACTTGGATGTCTCAGAACCAAAGAATTAATAAAAAATATTGTGGTTCATTTACACAATGAAATATTACTTAGCTGTTAAATAATGACATCATAAAATCTGCAGCCAAATGAGGAAACTAGAAAAGAATAATTCTAAGTAAGCTAATCCAGACCCAAAATAATTAAATATGATACATGTACACTTACATGTGGATATTAGCAATTAAGTAAATAAATGATAATCAAGCTATAATCCATATAGCCAGAGAGGTGAGATATGTAGGTGAGGTCTAGGGTAGACACATGGACTTCCTATAAGGTTAGATTTAACAGGTAGACCTGAGGTGGATGGGGATGGGAAAAGGAGAATCCGGTGGGGAACAGGAGGGAAGATAAGGAAGAAAGTGAGAATGAGTGAACAGACAGCTAAAATTGAGTGGCATTTGAGGGATGATATGGAAACCTAGTGCAGTAGAAACTTCCTAAAATATCTGAAGGTGTTCCTAATTGAGTTCTCCTTATAATGAAGGATATGGAGTCTAAAATGGGCATCTCTTGTTATCAAACCAGGCTTCTAGGAGTGGGACTGGGTTGCATTCCATTGAGCTGTTGGCCAAAGGGGTCACATGATAATTCCAAACAACCCAAGATGTTGATAAGACAATGGGTTGCTCTCTATAAACTGACAGCAGAGGCTCATTGCCCAGGACAATACACACAACTCATTGAACATGGAGAAGTCCAGATGGTGTTTACATGGTACTTACCCCTACATTCTAGTGTCTTTGGTGCAGAAAAATACACCCTTGAGAGTACCAAAAGAGAAACATTAATACCAACCTAGCAACAAAACCTACAGTCTGTCCTGCCTGTGAGATATGCTAGAGCAATAATGGCACAAAAGTTATAGGAAATAGCCAATCAATATCTGATTTGACTTAATGCCCACTCCATGAGACAGAACTCATGCCCAACACTGCTTGGGTAACCAAGAACCAGAGACTAGATAGCCCAGAAACTTAGGGTAAAAACCAAACACTGATAATATAGAATTAAAAAAGTATCAATAAAATGACTCCTAACAATATTCTGCTATAATTATAAATTGGCATCTTCTTCAGTCATCATCAGAAAAACTTCTGGCAATAGATGCAAACAGAGACAGAGACAAACAGCCAGATATTGCCAGAAGAGGGAGTCTAAATGGGATGTCTCTATCAAATCTTCCCATCATTGCTCAGGAAATTCCAAGGAAGAAGAGGTAGAAAAGCTGTAGCAACTAAAGGAGATGGAGGATTCCAGGAGAAGAAGGACCTCAGAATCAACAAAACCAGGAACATATGAACTCATAGAGACTGAAGCAGCAAGTATAGGGCCTGCATAGGTCTGCACCAGGCCCTCTGAATATTTGTTATAGCTTTTAGCTTAGTATATTTATGGAATTTTTTACTGTAAAAGCCTGCTCTTGGGACTCATTTCTTTCTGTTGCATTGTCTTGTTCAAATTTGATATGATATATTTTGTATTATGGTACTATATTTTATGGTAGATTTGGTAGTCTTACAAACTTGTTCTTTTCTAATGAGAGACAGAAAGGAAGTTGATCTGGAAGGTAGGAAATAAGGGGGAAACTGGGAGGATTAGAGGGAGAGTGAAATCATAATCAGGATATATTGGATGAGAACAAAATCTATTTTTAATAAAAAGAAAAAATATAAAACATCAATCTTCAATAAAAATAAAATATAGTTTTAAAACTAGGTATATAAAACATTATAAATGTATAATAATTTTAAACTAATGTTGTGAAAATCATATGACATCATGAAAACTGAATGTAAAACAAATCTAAGTAAATAATGTCCTTGGCTAAAATGTAACTTAATTTCAGCATCCATTGGAACCATACAGTATAAATAAGAATATCCCCTAGGATTGAGCCTTCTGTTTAACTAACAGCCTTCATTCATTAAAAAAAGAAGTACATCTCCCTGAATGGGGAAGTTGATGCTATTCATGAAGGAATCCCAAACCACATTAACCATCATTTTACATGCAGTCTTGTTATAGGGAAGTCCATTTGTATTATAAGCCTGACTAAATTATGTGAGACACTCAAAGAAGTTTGGTACACATCCAGAATCAAGATAATCTTCTGAGTCACAAACAGAAAAAGTAATCAAGCGCCAATGAGAAACATCTGTGCTCTCTCACAGTATAATCCCCAGCGCACTGAAAATGGGCACAACAACAAACCCTCATCTGTTAGCTGTGCTAATCCAGGAAATACATGCAACATCTTTTGCTACTTCAAATAAAACTATCAGAGCATGTGAACAGGTAAGTTCCTCTTCTAACAAAGCAACACAGACTCCTTAGAGCCCAGATTTCATTTTCTGCAAGGATGTGTGGTGTATTCCCTTTTTGTCACAACAATATGATATTTTGGTTTGCTTAGAAAGTTTTTATAAGAATTTGTCATTGGAAGCTCAATAAATAGTGACAATTTAAATCTTGTCTCAAGTGGTAGCATTAATTGCAAGCAATAGCTATACTGCAAAAATACTTTGTTATACAAAAAACTTATTCAAATTACTAAGTACTTTGTAGCTGCTCTTGTTGATTCCTTTGGATTCCCTGATTCAGAGGTTCATTTGATCAATAAAGTCCTATTATTTACTTTCTTCAATTTTGGTGATATAGAAATGGAGGGTCTTTAAATGTTTTGAGTGTAAATTTTTATTTTAATTGGTATAAATTATGAAATGGTCACCAAAGTTATGCTGACTAGCATTTATAAGAATGCATTTTGCTCTCTCTACCCCATGGCAATAATTTTAGGTCGAATGCCTTATAGATTTCAAGTATCTATTACAATATTGCTAATCATAATCAACAGGTTTTACATTAGATTTCTTACTATTATAGCCAACAGCATATTTTGAAGAAAGTTTTACAATTTATACCTATCCACATCTCCGTACCATTGGAAGCCATGATTTTGTTATGTTCCTATGAATTCTAGATTTCACATAGAACTGGGATTATGTTGTATTCAAACCAAACCTTTTTGGTTTGGTTCTCAGAATGAAAAATTATGCTTTGGGTTCAAGCTTGTTGCTATTACATACAATTTGTATTTTATGTCATAGTATTACTTCATCATCTCTTTGGGTGAACTATATTTTACCTACAATTTCATTTGTGAACATTTAAATTTTTCTAGTATCTTGGCTATTATAAAAAGCACGAGGAGAGAGGACAGTAAAAAGACAGTAAGGATATCTAAACATCCTTATTATATGTCTATACTATTATCTTCTAAAGAAACCTAAAATGCAATTTAATTGATATGTAAACATACATAAAGAGTCTACATTTTTCTCATATAGATTGACAATGCTCCCTTGAAGAGTCAAATATGATCTAATAAAAATCTCAACTTCAAAAATCAGAAGCCTACTTAATAATAAATATGGATAAATAGATAGAAATAGGAAAGGTAAAACTAATTGAGGTAACCCAGACCCAGAATGTCAGTCACATGCTCTCATATGAAGCTCCCTTTTCCAAATTGTTAGATGGGAGTACATATCTTGGAGTAACTGCAATAAATAGAAAACTGAAAATGACCATTGTGAGAGGGAACTGTTGGAATAATGAGAGGATGAATATCAGAATACAAGCTATTCAGTCAGTAAAATGGTGCATATAATTATGGGGGAGATTTAGATTTATACAGAAAAAAGCAAGAAAGTAAAATAACAGCAAGATTGTCTGAAAAACTCACCAGGAATCATACTATTGACTCTCCATTTTGAAATAACTATAATATATATATAATATATATATATATTAACATGCATGCATAATTTAAATGAAAATTTCCCATCTAGGCTGAAAAAGCTGCCTAAGAACTAACAAAACTCCCATCATCAGCCTTGAGAAGCCTTTTTTAAAGTTTTTGTTCAGGGTTGTCTAAGAGATTCCCAAATTATAAGCTATGACTATTAACCTCGGTTGCTTCCCAGATGTAAGGATGAAAAACCATATTGCCGAAGAGAACATGCACCTGAGATACAGGGTCCAGAGACATTGAACTGGAACTGAACTGAATGCCCACTCCCTGAGAACTTTTATGGTACCAGAAGGCATCATAGAGTCTTCCAAATGAGGGAAGTAATCTACAGTCCTATATTTGATGCCTATAAGGCACAGCAATTGCCCTCATGCAAGATAACCCTAATGTTGCATTACGGCATGAATACCTTTGCAGTAACCAACAGGTCACAGATCTGACTGGATTTAAGATATGCTAAAAAGAGAAATAATGGCTAGTCCTAGCAATCTTCCTAAAGCTAGCAAGTGTACCACTCTACTAAACTAGCCTACTTCCTAGCTACATTTTAAATTTTTATCCTTAAACACATAGATAAGTATTATCTTCATCCCTCATCAAGTAAACTTCCCTTTAAAACAGAAAGTAATCATTACTAAAACTCACCACTAATCAAAAAAACCAGGTTTTTGGAGCTCTGTCTCATTGATACATCTTTTCAAATCCTGCACTGAATGGTCAAAAATAATTGCAGAAGGGGTTAAGGATATAGGTACGTAGGATATACTGGAAAAGCAAGAGAAACCAGGAGTTTGCTGTGAGACTGTATCTTCTGGAAATGTCAGCAACTACATTCATGAAATCTCACCAATATGGCTGCCTAAAGGTGACCTTAACATAGATAACATAGGTATGTTACCATGCTAACCAGACAGGAGAAATCTCAGGAGGCCCCAACTTAGACAAAGACCCGCAGGAAGGGAAAGTAAGCTGAATACATTTGACAGAGAACATTTTGTGGGGTCTATATGGGATAGTTTGGAGGAAGAGATGGAAGGGCAAAAACAATGTAACTTTATTATAATCTCAAAAAAAGTAAAAATAAAAATAAAATACAGACATGTATGGATAAACCAC
This sequence comes from Tokudaia tokunoshimensis, assembly GCA_036184795.1. Classification (NCBI taxonomy): domain Eukaryota; kingdom Metazoa; phylum Chordata; class Mammalia; order Rodentia; family Muridae; genus Tokudaia; species Tokudaia tokunoshimensis. The sequence continues at coordinate 83,709,745 of BTHU01000012.1, read as the reverse complement.
AGAGATTAGAAATGAAGATGTCCAGTGGAAGGGGATGAAAGTGGGGATACTAAGTAGGTATGAGAAGCTGACTGCTTTTGCAAAGAAGTTGGATTATTCCACCATGAGCTAGAAAGTTTTTTGTAACTTTGTGGTAAGTGACTGATCAACTGAGATCTGGGTGTAGGAGTCTCCTCTATTTATTGTTCTGCTATGCAGACCTTTATGCAGTTGGAGTTGTATACATCATTCAATGACTTTACCTCCACTTCTTATCTTTCCTCAAGAATGAGTTATGTTCTAAACTGTTCTGTTGTTTAAACATTTTCTAGGATGAAAACAGAATCCCTTCTGCTTTACTTTTCTATATTTCCTTTTCTCTTTAGTTTCAATTTCTTTTCCCTCTAATTTTAGATTGTTAAAGCTAGGGCATGTATAAATTCAATACAAATTTTGTACTCTATCTTCAAGGAGGGGTCAGATTTTTTGTGTGTGAAAAATGAAACCTGTCTATACTGTGAGAGATATAGATGCTTCAGCAGCTAAAGGGTCCTGATGAGAAACCTGGGCTACAACATCTATAGTTCTCCTATTTCTAGCTCATAAATTGTATCAAGCAGGTTTTGTATGTTCATATACCATGACATTGGGGTCACTACATTTCTCCAGTATATTGTTCTGATAAAGTTCTTCCGTCTTGGATGCCCAGTTACCATTCCTCCCAGATAATGTCTACATACAGGTCTGTGAATGTCAGTGGTCCGTATCAAAATGGCTAAAATCTAGAAAACTGAAAACACCAAATGTTGAGGTGAATATATGGAGTCATGAGGACTTCTTTTACTTGCTGCTTAATGTAGAATCTTTTACAGATACTTTGTAAAGCAATTTAGGAAGTTACAGCATACTTAGATATAATAATATTAGACTATTTAGCAACTGTGCTCCCACTGTTTTTTTCATATAAGATGGGACCTACACTGAAGTTGTCTGGACTTCAAGAAAGATAAAAGTCACTGTGGATTCTAGCTGATCCTAAGGAGGAAAATGTTAAAAGATGACAGAGCTAGCCCTTCCAAGCCAGAAGAAAGAAAAGAGTCAAGGCCTATGTGGATATTCTAGAGCCTTCAGCATGACCAACCCAACAAAGGAGGCCACTTCCCTTGAAACCAGTGATGCCTGCTGTTAACCTGGGTGATTGTAATCAGTGACCAGATTCAAAGGTACAGCATGCTAATGAGCCATGACAGTTGTTATTCCACAGAACTTTATAAACTTACTTTTCTAGGAGTTTAAGGAGAAAACATGTCCAATTGCTTCCTTTTTTTTTTCCAAAATATATAATGGAGATTTCTTCCCTTCATCTACACAAAGGCAAAATGTATGGAATTATTAAATTACTAATTAAAAGAAAAACATTTTTGAAAATGAGAAAAACAAACACAATTGAGATCTCAGAGTTAATTCAGTGAGAGAATGTTTGTCTTGCATTTCAAAGGCATTCAGTCCAATCCTTGGTACTGCAATATAAATATCTGAATAGATTTACTGCTGGTGACATAGTTTTGAAATGATGAAGTACTAGATATATCAAGCTAATAGAAGGCATTTGTGAAGTGGATTTTGTTTAAGATTCTTAAATTCTGAAATAATTGAATACAAATGTGAATAATGCAAGATAAAAATGGGCTTAGAAGACTGGAAAAAAATATTGTACTGCCCCTAACATTCGGGGTGTGTGAGGAGATTATGGGATATTTTCAAGAAGGATGTCAAGAGAGAATATAGATAGCATAAAGAAACAAATATAGAGTAGCTAATGGGGTGGCACAGGTGAACACAATGATATAAAGAGTTTTCTTGTCCATAAAATATAGCTAAATAAAGAGTTCGTGGAACAATGTTTTGTTAAAATTATATTAGGCAATACTCTTTAACTCAAAGTTTTAGTACAGTGCACACTCAAACAACTATGTTAAATACAAAAAGAGTAACATTATTTAGTTTATGCAAATATATTAACTATATATAATATATATGTATACAACTTGAATATTGTATCATTTCATGTCTATGTAAAATTACATGAAACATTTCTGTATTATATGCATGCATATCTATGATGAAAGTCCAGTTTGATGAAATCAAAGATCACCTAGTGATGTTTGTAGAATAATTTGGCTACAGTTTGAAGATGACAGGAATGTTTACAAGGAGAATTGGAGTCAGAGCATATAACTGATTTTAAGCAATGAAAAAGTAATAAGGTAAATTTTCAGGTTTAATGAAAAGAAATTCTCTAAAACAGTAGTTTTATGACAAGAAAATGAGAGTAATCTTAAAATAATTAGATTTGACATCAAAAGATGGAGATGAAAAATGTTATTAGTAAGATAAAAATGCAAGTTGTAGAAAGTGCAATGTTTTATGCATTAAAGAAACTATAAAGGTTAATTGAGAGCAAGAATGGGAGAGGACTATTAATGAGAATGTAGAAGTGCTATGAATATGAACATCGCTGAGAAGCTCCATAGATGTTGAGTCAAATGCCGACATTTTTAAAAGTTCACAGGAAGATCCCTCTTTGAATAAGAAGTTAGAAGTATTTCATAAGCACATATATGTGTTTTGCCACTAAGTTAGGATCTTAAAAATTGGTTCTTTAAAATTAAAACAGAAAATGACATTTTTAGCAGGCTACTATTTGGTTTGAAGACACCCCCCCTGCAAACACACACACACACACACACACACACACACACACACACACACACACTTAGCAAGACTAAATTAGATAATAGCAGTCCTCCAAAATATTTAGTCAAGGGAATACAATTTTAATTTGCTAGGAATATCAATAAGACTAGGCAGTAAGTTCACAAAGAGGAAGGAAATACCATGAAGTTTGCTCCTTCTTTGGTGTTGGACCCCCAGCTTTCAGAAGCCCATTTATGCAAAGATTAAAGGGTAAAACAGTGATTAAGCATGGTAGTTGAATATAAAAGTCAGCGCTGTATTTTACCAGGTCAAAATCCGCAGAACATATTTTCTGATAATATATTAAACTGTATTGCTTTGAAATAGTTAAATTTAATCTTTCTGGAATAACCAAATGCCACATTACAGAAACAATGTACTCCAATATAAAAATCTATAATTTATTGATTCATCTACCTAAAATGCAACTTTACTTCTATGTGGTATTCCATTATTTAGTAATTCAGACACAAATAGAATATCTATATATTCCCCTGTGGTTTTATAAACTGTGTAGCTGAAATAAAACCTGTCAGAAGTAAATTAGCTTGTATAATCTTCTATTATCTTATTTTTTATTCTGCAGGAAACAATTGATAGAAAATGCTTTTGACACCATCAAAACTCATGTTTTACATTTCTTACATGGGTCAATATAAAAAATTATGATTATAATTATAAAGCAACTAATTGGATAGCAAAACTACTGTTATACTATTTTTAAACACAGTGTATATCTATATTTATGTGAAAAATAATGCAATTGTAACTGACTTAATTGCCATTTTGATTTGTAGGCAAATTTCCAGTGTCCTTGAAAGTTGATGCATTTTTTTATTCATTAGACTAATATAGCTAATGAAGAAGAAGCAGTCTAAATTTTGTAATTGGTTGTAAAATGAAAGTCTCAGACTTTATCTCAGACTACTCCTAATAATTTCTAAGTTGTTATAAATCACCAAGGTGCCCTAACAAAAATCTTGGGTTCAGTGTTGACCAATTCTTTCTTTTCTCAAGTTGAAAGTTGAATGTGACATGCTTAAAAACATAGGGATATCCTAATAGTCACTGATATTGCTCTAAGATATGCTAATGTAAGAAACATAGTCTCATCTTAAAAAGGAATATAGGATAAATTATTCTGGAACAATTTTTGAGTGACCTTTTTTTTAGGAAGGGATTTAGGTTCCCCAAGTTCCAATAGGGTAGCAGTCTCGTGACATTTTTATAGTTTTACAAAAGGAAGAAAGTCATTAATCTAGACAAGTTTAAAATATATTGGTGGATTAATCAAAAAAGGATGACAGCAATGTGGTGGAGAATTTCTGTAAGCTTAAGATGTTTTCTGATGACAAACATAGATTTGGGTTTTTGGAAGCCAATGGGTCTTCAAAATCAATAGATTCCTAAGTTTTTTATTTATTAGTCATAGGATGGTAGTTTTATCATGGAAGTGGGCTCCAAAAATGGACCTACTACTATCAATGCTCTTTGAAATTATATCAAACTGGGAAACTACTCATATGCTAATCAACATTAAAATGAAAATGACATTGTTCTGTAGGTTTTTCTAAAGGAATAATTATATAAGTAGGAAAAAACCCAAATTTAATATACTAAATAAAATTTAAAAAATTTTCTTTTTAATAAAATTTTATATGGACAGTTGATAATATTACCCAATTTTGATAATCCATAAAACTTAAGTATATTAATAAATAATTGGAGATTATTTCTTCATTAAGTTCATGTATTACACAAAGGATTTTTGTAGTTAATGCATGTTTTTGAAGTTTCAACAGGTTTCCAGAAGCATAACACCAGTTATCTTAAAAAACTGAAAGTGAATTTACAATGAAAATAGTAGGAAAGGATTCTTAAATTTAAAAAATAAATCCCAATTGTGTTAAATTTTAAGCAGGCGACGCATAAGCCAGGAAACTTCCGAGTTTCCACGTATGATGGTACTTGTCTGAAATATCAGCTTTAAGGAAGACAAGATAAGGCAGAAAGATGTCTTTTAACACTAGCCTTGCCTAACTCAAACAAGATAAAACAAAAATTCTGTCTTTTATAAATTTAATGTTCAAAAAAATTCTACATGAGCCTGAAATGACTCTCAATGAAGGAACAAGGATTGTAGTAGTTTACACAAGGAACACAAAATGACCTCTGATATTCCTTCCTGTGAGGGCACTTGCAGATCATCACATAACCCTTTCCAAGAGCTTACAATTAACTCTGAAATTTACTGGTAGCTCTCCCCTGCTTGGCATAATGGTAGATCTGTGGTGTTTATGAAAGCACAGGCTATGAGTTGAGAATCTCATGAGACCAACTAATATTTGGCAGCCTGGCTCTTCATTCTATGATAGTATCCATCTGCATTCACATGGACAGTTATTTGCTCTGAGCATCATTGTTTAGAACTGAGATGTCACAAGCAGAGATTTTTTTTTAAGCTTTAGCTGACAACTCATGATGTTGTTCAATAATTCTGACTATTTTCTAGCCACAGGCATCATGGCTTCTGTTGTGAGGGAACTATATTTTACAACAATTCCAAGCCTTATTACTCTTCCTTGTCAGTTTATTTAACTTCACCTCTTCCTTTGAATCCCATCTCTCTACAATAATGCTAAAAAGTTTATCAAGAATTTTATAACAACTATATTCATGTGGACAAAGAATATATCCATTCAGATTCAATTATGCTTTTTACCTGAAATAAAATGTGAAAACAATTCTCTTTCCTGTTTCTCTGCATATTACTACAGCTAATCTGCTACTAGCTTCTTTCCATAAACTTTGAATATTACTCATGAGTAGCATCAATAAAAATATATCATATTCTCTATGGTCATGTTGTCTGTGTATTCTGAAGTTAAATAACTTATTCTGAAAGATCAGTGTTAAGGAAACAATAGAAGTGCATTTTTAAAGTTTGTTTCTTTTTGCATAGCTGTATTATTGTTCAAATAATTGTCTAATTCACATATATATTTAAGTTGATTCAAGTGTATTTTTGGAAGCTTTGTAGATGTTAAAAAGCAGAACTGAAAGACAATAATTTAATTATATGTTAACATACTCTAAGAGAAAATATGTTTCCTATTAAGGAAGTCACTTTTCAACTTTAAAGTATTCCTATTACTTGAAAAAACTGGGGATGGAACCATAAGTTATTTGTCTTAATAAAACAAGCCAGACACAGGCAAATAAGTCATATGTTGATAAGACATGTATGGTGAGACCATATTCAAGGTGGGTTTTACATCTTCATTTAAACTTTCCTTATAGACACTTGCAGTATTGTATTTCCACAGTGATTCTAAATCTAGTCTACCTGTAAGTATGATTAACCATCCCAATACTAAGTTGATCTCAGAAGGATAGGACAGAATGGAGGAGAGAAGTACACACATGAATGCAGGGGAGGAACTATGGGTACAAAGTTACAATTGAAGCAAGACATTCCAGTGTGCTACTAGAGACATGGTGACTGTATACAAACCTGATAGACAAAATAATTCTAAAAAATTTCAAGAAATAGGCATACAAGTATTTGAGGACATATATTTAACATGATTTAATCATCAAAGATGCATCGCACATGTCAAATAGGCTGCTAGTCATTTAATGTAATACTTTTATGTTTTTATGTGTATGTTAAAATGAATTTAAGTAAAAATAATATAAGACTCTTGCTATGGGTACTTTTAAACTTTTTAATTTAAATAGATTTGTCTCTCACACTATAAAAGTAGCTTTTTTATTGGATATTTTATTTATTTACATTTCAAATGTTATCTCCTTTCCCAGTTTCCCCTATGGAAACTCCCTATCCCATCCCCCTCCCCCTGCTTCTTTGAGGGTGCTCCCACAACCACCCACCCACCCTTTTAATTTCCTGTTGTAATTGATTTGAGGGGAGGCTTACTGCCTCTGTCTGCTAATCTAGGCATAGTCCTGGAAGCTTCTAGCTTCTATAGAGTGTAATCGAGGCCTAGAATGTTTTCAGCCTCTGAGACTCATTGCTGAATAAGATCACCCTTACTTGTTATTTCTAAACTTTAGCTAGCTGGTTCAACTCAGCTGTTCTGACTCAAACTCCTTTCCCAGCTAACTTATTTAATCTGCCTTTTCTCTGGGCCTCTGAATTGCTCACTTGGCCTCAAAATAACTATAGCAATCTTTTCTAATTTCCAGCTCATTCTCATTCTCTTGTTTGTTCTGTTTTCAACTGTGTCGAGCTTGTTTTCTCTTCAATCAGACTCTGTAAAACTCTCCTGGCAAAACTGCCTTCTCCTTCTCTGTGCTGCTCTACTCTTCCTCTCAGCTCCACTGTACTGTCTCCATGAACTCTACTGTATTTCAGTACTGTACCCTCTTCTTCCTTTACAGTCCGGCTCTCCCTTAAGTAGCTTCCCTTTCCTCTCTCTTCTCCTGAGTGTTAGACATATGAACTCTGTCAGATCTTCCTCTGATTTGTTACTTTGTCACTAAATTAGACATCACTTTCAAACTAATATCCTTCTACAAACTAACTTTACCTTCATTGTTTTTAATTAAAGGTGACTACTAAGGGCTGAGCCACGCCCTAATGAGAAGCAGATTTAAATATGTTGTAACATCATACTATACACTCTGACCACACTTTCCACTCCCTCCTCTCCCCACACCTTCCCACAGTTTTAGATCTAATCCCCTTCTGATTCCTTTGATAACAGAACAGGCTTTCCAGAGCCAACAACCAAACACAAAACAACAACAAAGATACAAATGACAAGAAAATTCATATTGAATCTGGACAAGGAGAGCCAATAGGAGGAAAAGAGTTCCAAAATCAGATCAAAGAGGAAGAGACACATCTATTCCCACTGTTATGAGTCCCACAAAAACACCAAGAGAACAGCCATAACATACATGCAGAGGATCTGGTACAGACTCATGTAGATCCTATGCTTGCCAGTTTAGTCTCTATGAACCCATGTGAGCACTGCTTAGTTGATTCAGTGGGCCATCTTATCCTGGTGCCTCCTACTTTCCACTGACTCCTATAATCTGTCCTCCTTCTATTCTGTAGGGTTCTCTGAGCTCTGAGGGGGGATATCTGAGAGAGAGATCTCCAATGTAGACTCTCAGCATAATGTCTGGCTGTGAATCTCTGGCTCCAATCTGGTGCCAAAAGAAGCCTCTCTGATAATGACTAGACAAGGCATTGATCATATTTGTCTTTCTGGGTCTAAGTTACCTTACTTAGGATAAGTTTACTTCCAGTTTGTCTGCAAATTTCATTATGTCTTTTTGTTAAACAGCTGAGTAATATTTCATTGTGTAAACATATTGTGTTTTCTATTCCATCATTCAGTTTAGAGGCATCTATGTTGTTTCTGGTTTCTGCTTATTATAAACATAGTTGAGCAAGTGTCCTTGTGGTGTGATAGAGTAAGTCTTTGAAGAAAGAAATTGAAGAACGTATCAGAAGACAGAAAGATCTCCCATGCTTATGGATCACTAGGGACTAAAATAGGAAAAATCACCAGGCTACCAAAAGCAATGTACAAATTCAGTGCACTCCCCATCAAAAGCCCAACACAACTCTTTTACAGAACTTGAAAGAATAATTCTCAACTTCATAAAGAAAAACATAAAACTCAGGATAGATAAAGCAATCCTGAATAATAAAAGAACTTCTGGAGCTATCTATAGATATATAGTAATAAAAACTGCATAGTACCGGTATAAAAGACACATGTTGAAATAAGGAGTTGAATTGAAGACCCAAGCTTAAATTGACACACCTATGGAATCTTATTTTTATAAGAAGGCCAGAAATTCACACTGGAAAAATAGAGCATCTTCAACCAATGACACTGTTCAAACTGGATGTTTGCATGTAGAATGAAAAATGAATTGTTACCACGTACAAAGCTCAAGTGGATCAAACATATAGCCAGAATTTGAGCTACTTTATATATTCCTATTTTCTAACCTCCCTTCCACCCTACTCCATCCCTATCCCTCCAACCCCACAACAATAAATAAGAAAGAAAGAAGGTTAGAAGGGAAAATGAGCATTGACATCTTTAGACTACTTGCTGAATTACTTGCATTGGGTTCACTGGGGCAAGTTTAATCTTCACCAACCTGGTATACAATTTCTTCTACTTAACAAACAGCAGCTAACTGCATCTAACCAGCAACCAGCAAATAGCAGCAGCATAAAGCAGAAGCAGTAGGAGTAGGAAGAAGAAACTAAGCAGCAGCTACACCCCCTCAAGGCTCTGCCAATTATATGCCCTCTCAAGGGTACCCAGAATTCCAAATGTTGTACATTTGCAGGAAATCTCTGCAGCTGGCAAAATCATGTCACTGCTTCAGCACCTGGTAGAACATAGTCTGCTGCCATGGACAATAGGGAGCAGCCCAACAACTGGGGTTTAATCAAACTGAGATTAAAACAAAAATATATTCCCATAACATCCTCACTACATTTCCTCCTTTCCCTTATAAGCAATTAACTGTGCTGTGTTTAGGAAGAAGTTAGAAATAGAGACTTTTTCCGTGAACTAAAAGCTTTGGATGAGTGGCTAAGGTTTTCTGAAGACCTCTCTTGCTCAATTCTGACATTTATACGGTTTTATTTTGTTTTGTTTATTTATTTAATTTTTTGGTATTGATAGCTTTCCATTTCCTGTGGAAACAAAAACAAACCTGATTCCTAAATGCAAGACTTTTCTAAACTTTCATTCTGATGCTAACATATCCTTAAACTATATAGGCTGATTTATTTCCACAATATGTTTTTTCTATAGCCCAGTGTCTCTCAATTGCTATGGTTCTTTTCCCAATTACATTCAGAAAACTTAAAGTTAACCAAGTACTACTTAGTCTATCCCTGAGGTATTTTATATTTTCATTTGCTTTATTATGCATTTCTACTGAAGTGTGATTAGATTTTTCTATGATGACTTGTCTTGTAGAACTGTGTGGTATTCCTGTAATGTGCTTTGTATTATAATATTGCAAAGCACTGCTTAATCTTACTGGAGACATATAAGGAGGAAGTGTCAGGCTTAATTTGGATAGGTATTCCCATAGTAGCTATTACTTCCAGTAAATGTGTAATTTCAGAATCAGCCTTTTCAGAACTCTGAACCCTTACTTTCCAAATTCTGCAAAATGAAACACATCCATCTGCCAGATGTCATTTCTTTTGGTACCCCTAGGGTTACTTCTGGTGAGTATTGAAGTTTGGTTATACAAAGAACAAGTAGATGTATTTTAAATATATTCCTTGACTTGTTGACAATGATAGAAATGTTTTTCTTTTCTTTTTTAAGTAAAATAAATCTTTTTTTTAATTTTTTAATTTTTTTTATTTTCTATATTCTTTATTTACATTCCAAATGATTTCCCCTTTCCTGGTTCCCCCCTCTCCGAAAGTCCCATAAGCCCTCTTCCCTCCCCGGTTCCCCATTTGCCTAAGAATTTCATGAATTAATTATTTTTAATTGCTGAGTAGTATTCCGTTGTGTAAATATACATGGAAAATATCTCTGATAAATTTGAAGAAATATATAGAAAACACGTTAAGATTGACTATTTCAGGGAAAAATTATACAGATAAAATGGTAGGCATAAAAATATTCCTAAGTTGACTGAAAGTAGAATTATAAACATTTTCTCATAAAATTGAAGATACACAAGGAAATTATTTCTGGTAAAACTCAAGAAACATATAGAAAAACATACTAAAAGTGACTATTTCATGAAAAATTATACAGATAAGATGAGAGGCATAAAAATATTTCTAAATTGATTAAAAGTAGAATTAAAAACATTTTCTGATATAATTGAAGATTTGCATGGAAAATATTTCTGATATTGAAAAAATATATGGAAAAACATTAAAATTGAAGATTATCATAGAAAATCGTACAGACAAAATGGTAGGCATAAAAATATTTCTAAGTTGATTGAAAGTGAAATTATAAACATTTTCTGATAAAATTGAAGATTTACATGGAAAATATCTCTGATAAAATTGAAGAAATATATAAAGAAAAACGTTAAGATTAAGTATTTCATGGAAAAATTATACCCTTATTGTTTGTCATTTCCTTGTGCAAATGGACCTGGAAAGCCTATATTAGACCAAATATGAGTACTATATAATGGATAGCTTCTATTTCTGATTGCCTATTGCAGTTGTATAAATGACAAGGTTAACTGTGAGCTATCCTGAATAGATTCAGCAGTTTCTATATGCAATATCAAGTAAGTAATTATATTAAGAGCTCCAGGAAAATCTAATAACACCATTAGAATTGCATACAACTCTGAACTTTGAACTGAAGTATAAGGGCTTTGAATTACTTTCTTTAATTTTGTCTGCCTCAAAGCCTCCCAGTCACAATTTCTTTGCATCAGCATAAGATGTAGATGGAGGGATTTGTGTTCCCATTACAATATATGGCAACTCCAATTAGTTCTTTTTCTAAACTGAAAATACTTGCTTTAGGCTATTTGTTGTAATTTCTCCCAAATACAAGCTCTTTGACAATCTTCACTGATTAACCATAAAGACATAATTGTCACTACAATTTTGGCCAGGTCTGTTCCTATCCATTGATGTAGTCTACACTGTTTTTATGCTAAAAAACATTCTATAATACAAAGCAAAAGAATATACCTTCTTCTCAGCACCTCATTGAACCTTCTCCAAAAGTGACCACATAATCGGTCACAAAACAGATCTAAACAGATACAAGAAGATTGAAATAATCCCATGTATCCTATCAGATCATCAGGGATTAAGGCTGATCTTCAATAACATCAAAAACAATAGAAAGCCCATATATACATGGAAGTTGAACAACACTCTACTCAGTGATAACTTGGTCAACGAAGAAATAAAGAAAGAAATTAAAGACTTTTTAGAATTTAGTGAAAATAAAGCCACAACATACCCAAACCTATGGGACACAATGAAAGCAATCTTAAGAGGAAAACTGATAGCTCTGAGTGCCTGCAAAAAGAAACTGGGGAGAGCATACACTAGTAGCTTTACAGCACATCAGAAAGCTCTAGAACAAAAAGAAGAAAATATACCCAAGAGGAGTAGAAAGCAGGAAATAATCAAACTCAGGGTTGAAATCAATCAAGTAGAAACGAAAAGAACTATACAAAGAATCAACAAAACCAGGAGCTGATTCATTGAGAAAATCAACAATATAGATAAACCCTTAGCCAGACTAACCAGGGGAACAGAGACAGTATCCAAATTAACAAAATCAGAAATGAAAAGGGAAACAGAACAACAGAAACCAAGGAAATACAAAAAATCGTCAGATCCTACTACAAAGCCTTTATTCTACAAAACTGGAAAATTTGGATGAAATGGACAATTTCCTAGACTAGGCACCAAAGTTAAATCAGGATCAGATAAACCATCTAAACAGCCCCATAACTGCTAATGAAATGCAAGCAGTCATTGAAAGTCTCCCAACCAAGAAAAGCCCAGGACCAGGTGGGTTTAGTGCAGAGTTCTATTAGACCTTCAAAGAAGACCTAATATCAATATCTTCCAAACTATTCCACCAACGGAGTCAACTACAAAAACAAACTCAAAGGACAAAAGCACATGATCATCTCATTAGATGCTGAGAAAGAATTTGACAAAATCCAACACTCCTTCACGATAAAAGTCTTGGAAAGATCAGGAATTCAAGGTCCATACCTAAACACAGTAAAAGCAATATACAGCAAACCAGTAACCAACATCAAACTAAACAGAGAGAAACTTGAAGCAATCCCACTGAAATCAGGAACTAGACAAGGCTGTCCACTCTCTCCATACCTATTCAATATTGTACTCAAAGTCCTAGCCTGAGCAATTAGACAACAAAAAGATGTCAAAGGAAAACAAATTGGAAGGGAAGAAGTCAAAATATTATTATTTGCAGACGATATGATAGTATACTTAGGTGACCCCCAAAATTCCACCAGAGAACACCTAAACTTAATAAACAACTTCAGCAAAGTGGCTGGATATAAAATTAACTCAAACAAATCAGTGGCCTTCCTCTACTCAAAGGATAAACAGGCTGGGAAAGAAATAAGAGAAACAGCTCCCTTCAAAATAGTCACAAATAATATAAAATACCTTGGTGTGACTCTAACTAAACAAGTGAAAAATCTGTATGGCAAGAACTTCAAGTCTCTGAAAAAGAGTTTGAAGAAGACCTTAGAAGATGGAAAGAACTCACATGCTCATGGATTGGGAGTATTAATATAGTAAAAATGGCCACCTTGCCAAAAGCAATTTATAGATTCAATGCATTCCCCATCAAAATTCCAACTCAATTCTCCATAGAGCTAGAAAGAGCAATTTGCAAATTCATCTGGAATCACAAAACAAAACAAAAACAAAACACACACACACACCAAAAAAACCCCCAGTATAGTGAAAACCATTCTCAAAAATAAAAGAACTTATGGTGGAATCACCATCCATGACCTCAAGCTGTACTACAGAGCAACTGTGATAAAAACTGCATGTCATTGGTACAGTGACAGGTAGGTAGATCAATAGAATAGAATTGAAGACCCAGAAATGAGCCCACATACCTATGGTCACTTGATCTTTGACAAAGGAGCTAAAACCATCCAGTGGAAAAAAAGAATTTTCAATAAATGGTGCTGGGTAAACTGGCAGTTAGCATGCAGAAGAATGCAAATTCATCCATTCTTATCTCCTTGTACTAAGCTCAAGTCCAAGTAGATCAACCACATAAAACCAGATACACTGAAACTAATAGAAAAGAAAGCAGGAAAGACCCTTGAGCACATGGGCACAAGGGAAAAGTTCCTGAACAGAAATCCAATAGCTTATGCTTTGAGACCAAGAATTGCCAAATAAGACCTCATAAAATTGCAAAGCTTCTGTAAGGCAAAGGACATTGTCAATAGGACAAAATGGCAACCAACAGACTGGGAAAACATCTTTACCAATCCAACATCTGATAGAGGACTAATATCCAATATATACAAAGAACTCAAGAAGTTAGAGTCCACAGAACCAAATAACCCTATTAAAAAAATGGGGTACAGAGCTAAACAAAGAATTTTCAACTTAGGAATAACGAATGGCTGAGAAGCACCTAAAGAAATGTTCAACATCCTTAGTCATCAAGGAAATACAAATCAAAACAACCTTGAGATGCCACCTCACACCAGTCAGAATGGCTAAGATCAAAAACTCAGGTGACAGCAAATGTTGGTGGAGAAAGAGGAACACTCCTTCATTGCTGGTGAGATTGCAAGCTGTTAAAACCACTCTGGAAATCAGTTTGGTAGTACATCAGAGTTGGACATAGTATTTACCAGAGGACCCAGCTGTTCCACTCCTGCCATATACCCAGAAGATGCTGCTATGTGTAATAAGGACACATGGTCCACTATGTTCAAAGCAGCCTTATTTATAATATCCAGAATCAGGAAAGAACCCAGATGTCCCTCAACAGAGAAATGGATACAAAAAATGTGGTAAACTTACACAATGAAATACTACTCAGCTATTAAAAACAATGAATTCATGAAATTCCTATGCAAATGGATGGAACTAGAAAATATCATCCTGAGAACGGTGACCCAATCACAAAAGAACAACATGATATGTACTCACTGATGAGTGCATATTAGCCCAGAAGCTTAGAATACCCAAGATACAATTCACAGACCAAATGAAGCTCAAGCAGAAGGAAGACCAAAGTATGGATACTTTGGTCCTTATTAGAAAGGGGAACAAAATACCCATGGGAGGAAATACAGAGAAAAAGTGTGGAGCAGAGACTGAAGGAAAGACCATTCATAGACGGCACCACCTGGGGTACCGTCCCATATATAATAACCAAACTCAGACACTATTGTGGATGCCACCAATTGCTTGCTAAATGGAACCTGATATAGCTATCTCCTGAGAGACTTTGCCAATAGCTGACAAATATAGAGGTGGGTGCTCTCAGCCAACCATTGGACTGAGCACAAGGTCCCTAATGGAAGGTCTAGAGAAAGGACCCAAGGAGCTGAAGGAGCTTGCAGCACCCTAGGAGGAACAACAATATGAACCACCCAGTACCTCCAGAGCTCCCAGGGACTAAGCCACCAACCAAAGAGTACATATGGAAGGACCCATGGCTCCAGATAAATATGTAGCAGAGAATGGTCTTGGACATCAAAGCGAGGAGAAGCCCTTGGTTATGGGAAGGCTCAATGCCCCAGTATCAGGAATACCAGGACAGGGAAGCCAGAGTGGGTGGGTTGGTGAGCTGGGGGAAGAGGGAATGGGAGAGGGTGTTTTTGGAGGGGAATCCAGGAAAGGGGATAACATTTGAAATGTAAATAAAGAAAATGTCTAATAAAAATAAAGGAATCCAAACTTTGGACATGATGCTGTAATGTGTAATATTATGTAAATGTAATATTACACAATGTAATATTATTGCAAACATAACATGCAATATTATGAAGTATGTAAATGCAACAACAAAAGAGTAAAAAAACATATGTGATATTACATTAAAAAAATAAAAGCAGTCTTTCTAAATCAATTACTATCATAGGCCATGACTTAGCCTATGTGAAGAAGAGAAAAGAATTACAGAATGAAATGCACCCACTGTCTGAGTTAGTTTTCACCCCTCTTAAATCTATTAACATCCTCCAATTTTCTGATTTCAATAGCAAACATAGGGGAATTCCATAGGCTGGTAGATTCTTTTATATGTTGAACCTTCAACTGTACTTATACCAGCTGCTTATAGGTCTGTAATTTTTCCATGGGTAAGAGCCATTGTTCTACTATTCATACATACTTATCAGTCAATCCTTTTAAGGGGAAGGGTATTGGTATTTCAGCAGTATGTCTCCCTTAGTAATACTTAGTTGCAGGTTGTTTGTTTGTTTGTTTTGTTTTTGTTTTTTGCCTTCTTTTTCTTCTTGGCTGAAGAGATGGAAACAGCTTATATATTTTACTTCAGGGCCTTTAGCGACCAGGTCCCCATTTCATTTCCTAATAGTAAGAAATTGCCTTGTATATCTTTCTTGGATCTATGCTCATTAGTCCTTGGCACAAAACCTGCGCACCCCTGGAAGTCTAGGCATATTTTCTCGTTTATATTCCAAAATAACATATTGATGCTAGAAATGGCTTGTTCACTTCTCTGGCAGATAGTACCCTACTCATAGTTAACAAACTGGGAATTTTGAAATTGGAGATGTTTAGGGGCTTAGATTCAGTGTCTTTGCAAATGACCAAATTTTCCACAATTGAAGCACTGGGGGTTTGGATGTCAGAGACCCTTAACAATAGCTTGTTCTATAATATTAGCATGATACTTGTTATTAACTTTCTCACACTAAAGGGTCTCTATCAGCACCTGCCTTGAGTCAAGGTCTGATACTGGTTTGTTTATAGCTGAAACCAACCTTTTCAAAAAGTCAGTGAAGGCTTCTCCAGATATTCTTACTAAATTTAGGTGGACCTTTTTCCAGTCTCCTCAACTTTGTCCCATGCTCTTAAAGTCACTAAGTGATATTGTTCTATAATAGCATCATCAGATTAAATCTATTTTTGTAGGTAAGAGTGTTGCTTTTCACCCAGCAACTGATCTTTGATAATATACATACATTCCCATTGTAACTTCCGACTGCCCTCTAACACAACTGCTATCAGCCCCTTCCAGTCTTGGGGAATAATTTTATTTTGGGTAGCGCAGTTACTGAGAACTTGGCTTATATAAGGCAAACACTTTCCATAGGAAACCCTGATCTCTTTAAAATGACTCATATATAACATTTCTATAGGATACCATCCTATCTCACAATATTGATCCCCACCATTAGCAGGCATGTTCTGGCAATTTTGTAATCTTTATCTCTATCTCTGGCAGAGCAGTTGGTTCAAGATTAACACTCTCTCTTAAAATGAGCTTTTTCAGCTTTTCTTTAACCTTGTTGTCCTGCACAGCCCTCTCCTCCTCCCAGATGCACAACTGACTGCCCTTCTAGCACAGTTTGTTTCTCTGTTTCATCTTGGGGGAAGCTCTTGCTTTCTTGCTCAGTCACCAGGTCTGAGTATACTGACTATTTTGGCTTTCCCATTTCAGCCAATATTTTCATTTCTCAGGTCTTTCCATTTCCACTCTCAAATTTTTCCAACTGTTCAGCCTTTGTCCCAACATTTATTGAAAGGAAATATAGGAAAAATAAAAATAAAAATCAAAAGCAGATGATCCCATCTGGGAGTAAAGCGGAGGAAAACCCAGCAGTAGCAGCCCCAATAAGTTGTCTGCTGATGTCTCAAATCCATACCAACTTCCCTTCAAGACTCTCTTGTTGGGTGCCTCATGTAGCAGGACTTTTGACTAGTTCATGGGTCCCTTTTCCTACCTCCTTTTAGCCATACCCTATCCTTTTCTTATAACCAGAGTTTTGACTATTTTATAGATTCCGTTTTTTTTCAACCTTGTTTCCACCCTACCCTACCCCTATCCCTTCCAAACTTCCCAACACTAGATAAGAGAGAAAGAAAGTTAGAAGGAAAGAGGTCATTGATATCTTTAGACTACTTCTTGCTGATCAGGGCTGTTGAGTGCCTTGGAGCAATTTAATCTTCATCATCAGGATATTCAATTTCGTCTACAGCACAAAGGCCAATCAACTATACCCAAATAGCATTCAGCAAATGGCAGTAGCAGCAGGAGGAGGAGAAGGAGAAAAAGGAGGAGGAGGAAGAGGAGGAGGAGGAGGAGAAAAATGAGGAGGAGGAACAGCTGCATCTCTTTGGGCTCTGGCATGTATAGACTCTTTCAAGAGTCTCCAGAATTCCAGGTATCAGACGCTTACAGACAGGATCTGCAGCTGGTAAAATAACACCCTTGACAGAGCACTAGGAAAATCACACACGCCTGCTGCTGTGGACAATCTAAGGCAGCCCCGTATCCCGCACCTGGTACTGAGACAAAAACATATGCCCATAATATTTCTGTTTTTAAAGAGACAAAAATTCTTGCTACACAAAGACCTCATCATGAAACCAAACATTAAACTTGATAGAAATGTCAAAGTATGGAATAGCCTTGAACACATTAGCAAAGGAAAAGACTTTCTGTAGAGAACACCAATAGTAAGGCACCAAAATGAACAATTAATAAATAGAACCTCATGAAACTGAAAAACTTCTGTAAAGCAAAGGACACTCTCAGTAAGACAAAACTATAGCCAACAGAATATAAAAAGGTTTTAACCAACTCCAAATTTAATAGAGAGCTAATATCCAAAATATATAAAGAAGTCAATAAACTAGACATCAACAAAGCATACAATACAATTTAAAAATGGGTTGCAGGTAAAAGCAGAGCATTATCCATAGAGGAATTTCAAATGGTTGAGGAATATTTAAAGGTTCAACATCCCTGGTCTTCATAGAAATGTGAATTGAAACTACTTTCAATTCCATTGTATGCATTTCCAAATGGCTAAGATCAATAACATAAATGACTGCTCATGTTGGCAAAGAAGCAACATGAAGCAAGGGAACACTTGTATATTGTTGGTGGTAGGATATACTTATACAACTACAATTGAAATCAATATTGTGGCTTCTCAGAAAATTGGAACTCAATCTACCTCAAGACAGCTGTTTTTAATTTCTAAAACAATCATTTCAATAATTAACATATATAATATTATTACATACTTCATCACCTAACTTTTCATCTGTTTTTAATTAAAACCATTGTATTCTATTGTTGAAGCTTATATGGAATATTCCTAACATGACTAGATTCAGCAATCTACATTCACTACCAAATTATATTTGTAAGTATTTTCAAGCAGTCTTTGATTCTTTTTGTTTTGTTTTTAATTTTCTATATTTTTTTTATTTACATTCCCAATGATTTCCCCTTTCCTGGTTCCTCCCTCCCTGAAAGTCCCATAAGCCCTCTTCCCTCCAGCAGTCTTTGATTCTATTTCTTCTATTTCTAAGTGCATATCTCTTAATATAACTGGAAATTAGTTAATCAATATAAGTAATAAACAGGTAGTTCCTAGATAGTTGTGGTTATTTTCAAGATGAAGAAAATGTATCAAGATGAAGAAATTCCCTCACATTATAATCAGCATTCTGTTTAGAATTTATGTAAATAAAATGAAGCCAATAAAATTAGACTTCAATTCTTTGGTATGCAAAAATGTAGTCTGTATGAAAGGTAAACTCTTAGGTTGAATTGAAGTATGATTTTTGAAGGAGCAATATTTTATTTACATTTTAAAATGAGAAGTGCATCAAAAGAACCATCATTACCTTCTTCTCTGTATTGTTCCAATTTTACAATATGCCTTGTCTGGCCACAGTGGGAGAAGAAGCACCTAGCCTTGCAGAGACTTGATGTGCCAGGGTGCAGGTTCCCCAGGTGGGGGAGGCACTCTACTCTCTCGGAGGAGAAGAGGACGGGAAGGAGGAGGGACTGTGGGAGGGTGGGGCCAGGAGCCAGGAGATGTAAAGTGAATGAATAAAAACTGTAAATAAAAAGACTGGATGTAGGGGAACGCCAGGACAGAGTAATGAGAGGGGGTTGAATGGAGAAAAGAGGGAGGGAAGGGGACTTATGGGACTTTCGGGGAGGGAGAAACGGGAAAGGGGAAGTGATTTGGAATGTAAATTAAAAAAATAAAATAAAAAAAAAAAAAGAAAAAAATTTTAAAATGTATCTTCTTTTCATCACATTAAAAATGTTTAGATAATTAACTTATTGAGTAGTATTTTAGTAGCATTTATAGCTAGTTTTTGCTGATTATTGTTGTGCTAGTAAGGATAAGTTTTGCTGTGATGAAACACCATGGCCAAAGAAACATGGAAAAGAAAAGGTTTATGTGGCTTACTCATTCATAAGACATTCATCATAACAGGAAGTCAGGACAGAAAACTAAAGCATGTCAGGAGCTTGGAGACGGGAGCTAATTCAGAGGCAATGGAGGAATGCTACCTATTGGCTTTATAGCTCTCTCAGCCAGCTTATGTACTCTTGAACCACATGTCCTGGGATAACCTCACCCACAAAGAGCTGATTCCTCCCACATCAATTACTAATTTTAAAATACCTTACAGACTTGCCTTCTTATCTTATCTTATCTTATCTTATCTTATCTTATCTTATCTTATCTTATCTTATCTTAATTTATCTTATCTTATCTTCAGCCTGATCTTATGAGGGTATATTCTCAACTGAGGCTCTTTTCTCTCCAATGACTCTAGATGTGTCAAGTTGACATAAACTAACTAGTGCCGTTACATTTATATAACATTCCAATAACTTCCTCAAAACTTAATTCAACAGGTTGATATTTATTAAAATTATATTAGGGATAAGCAAAAGTATGCATAAATCTATCATCTAGCTTTCTGAAACTCTGTGAATTTCCATTCTAATGTTATGCACGCATTTCGTTAGTTTCTTCCCTGTCTTCTTTCCAGTACATATTTCTTGCTTTGTCACCATTTTGGTACCATCTATCTCTTGGCATTGGTGTCTTGTAAATGTCAGAATAGATTAATGTATGCTATGGCAAGAAGATATTCAAAATATGAAATTCACAACACTATAAAGTTTGTACCACCACATGCCATAGTTTTTACATGGGATGGTTGGTGCTTGGGTTCACACAGTCACTCAGAACTTGAGGTTTGGAAGCAATGCTGGTGATTTAAATTTGACTATTAAGTAAGGTGAATCCTTTGTTCTGGTGATGAATCATGAATCGACAAATATGGAGAATCACTAATCGGTGTGTTAGTTTAGCCAGGACATAACAAATCCCTCCTACTTCTATTTGAGAGTATGTCTTTTTTCTTTATTTTCTAATTTTTTTTTATTTACATTCCAAATCATTTCCCCTTTCCCGTTTCCTCCCTCCCCGAAAGTCCCATAAGCCCCCTTCCCTCCCTCTTTTCCCCATTCAACCCCCTCTTGCTTCTCTGTCCTGGTATTCCCCTACATCCAGTCTTTCCAGGACCAGGGGTCTCTCCTTCCATCTTCTTGGAAATCTATTGATATGCGAATTGTGTCTAGGGTATTCCGAGATTCTGGGTTAATATCCCCTTATCAGTGACTGCATACCATGTGTGTTCTTTTGTGACTGGGTTACCTCACTAAGGATGATATTTGCAAGTTCTGACCGTTTGCCTAGGAATTTCATTGTTTTTAATTGCAGAGTAGTATTCCATTGTGTAGATATACCACATCTGAATCCATTCCTCCGTTGAGGGACATCTGGGGTCTTTCCAGCTTCTTTAGTTCCATGTCTGTGATGCTTAAAGTACTAAGGACATATTCTGAATAAAAGGTTTGAAAATCACCATTGTCTTTGTCTCCTCCATGTTATTCTATACTATCACAGCAACTGAATATCTATGTTGGAAAAAGGAGAACAATGTTCTGCAATTAATTTCTCTTTACCCACATCCTTGCTTGCATTTCCATCATTGTCTGCTTCTTCACTCTCTGCTGGGGTTTTGAAATGCTCTTCTAGTATTCACACTAGGTGTAGGGATTTCTTATTTCCTGTTATAAAAATTTACTCTTCTCATCTAACACATTTGAGCACACCCACCTGAAATATGGAAAAAATTCTCAAAACAGATATTAAAATAAATGTTTAAACTGTGGCCTTATTATGAAAGTTGGAGAATACTTTTTTATTACTGAATGTTGTCTCTTGTATCTATGCCTCAGGTGATTTGGGATAAATTTAACATCCTCCATCAAAAGATAAGTAGATGATAAGGAATAGCAAACTCTGGTTTGGTTTTCCTTTATCTATGCTACTCACAAAGTGTGGCTGATTGCAATTCTTCTTGCCTATAACATGTTTTTCTGTTTGTATGAACCTCTAAGATGTGATAAGAAAGAAAATGAGTCAAGTCAGGCAAGAAGAAATAGGGATTTCAATAATAGATGTTTGGTTGGTGGATTATTTACATGTAAAAAGACTTGTTCCTGAATTTTGAATATGCCATTTACTGCTGTCCCTTATAAAAGACATAAGAAATAACATGTTTCTTATGTTTGAATCACAGAAGACACAAGAATGTGTTATGCTCTGGAAGTAGCTAAGCAGAAAGGAGTTAGAGAAGAAGCTTAAATGTCTGCATCTGTTTTAAATCAAATATGTAACCTGTTGTGGAAAAATTAAAAAATGGATACTATCCCAGCTACTCTCTGACCCATCTGGCTGGTCGGCCATGCACTGGTGGGTGATGGCTGGCCTGTTCTTTTCTCATGGAGACTCCCTTCTCAGAGCTCCAAAATCTCTCTACCCAGTTCACTAAGGTCACACTGGCAAGTCGCTACCACATCAACCCATGCTTCAAAACTCCCATGGCCTTTTGTGGTACACATCAGGCAAACCCATGCTTTGCCATACCTTTTTCTCTGGAACTCAGGTGAACCACAGAGTAAAGGAAAACACCACACAAACTTAGTTCAGAAACAATGGTAACTCAATCACTGGGCGCAGCAATTAGAATCCTAATCTTGTAAGCCATATTCAATCTAAATCCTCGTGGATCTGCCATTGAAACCAAGAGACATTAGCAGCTACATGTTGTCCTTTCTTATCCCTGTCCAAACCCCCCCCCCTGCTTCCTCTCTTCCCCAGCCAACCCTGAAGTCCCTCCTGCCCCACCAAGTGATTTGTCCTTTTATTC
This sequence comes from Tokudaia tokunoshimensis, assembly GCA_036184795.1. NCBI lineage: Eukaryota > Metazoa > Chordata > Mammalia > Rodentia > Muridae > Tokudaia > Tokudaia tokunoshimensis. Next base: position 83,687,232 of record BTHU01000012.1, on the reverse strand, counting down.
ATTCAGGGAAGATTCACATGCAGTTGTGGCACATGCCTTTAATCCCAGCACTTGGGAGGTAGAGGCATGCAGATTTTTGAGTTTGAGGCCAGCCTGTTCTGCAGAGTGAGTTCCAGGACAGCCAGGGCTACACAGAGAAACCCTGTCTCAAAAAACCAAAACAACAAAAAATTCACCAGAGTACATGCCTCATGCCTCATTCCAGACTACCCCTCCTGGAAAAACAGAATCACATCAAAATTCAGGCAGCACCAGGGCCATCCACAATATTTCCTCCTTTCTGTCCACTTGAAAGACTCTTTTATCTCAGATATAATTTGAACACAACTATTACTATTTTGTAATGTATAGGATACACGATAGACCTAACACCCAGTTCATTGATTTTGTCAATAAAATAGAACACTGTCATTTATTCTAACTTAACAGACTTATAATTCTACACCTGACTTACGTCCTGGCTTTATATTGTATGCCATCTGAAAACCATCTTCTCAAATTTGTTTTCTCAATGTTAAATAGGCTGGGTTGGCTACGAGACTATAAGTAGTCAGAAATCTGATAATGACCAACATTATCTGAAGCTATAGGAAGCCTAACACAGCTTCCAGAATAGAGACAAACTGTAGAGGCAGCTGCCTACCTATACAGCCCCAATAAGTCAGGAAGTTGGAGCATCAGTCTTCAGCCTTCTGGCCCAGGATCATCTGACAGACCTTGAAAAACAGGAATTATTAAAGACTAGCTTATTCTGTCTTGGCAGAACTAAACTGTCCTAACCTGTAAATTGTGTCCTTTCAAGAACAGTACAAGTCTGCAGGAGAGATATGCAATTTCTGCCCAGTGGCCACCTAGCCACAATGTACCACCTCACCTGGAGGTATAAATGTTCAGTTGCTTCTTTGAATCCATACATGGGAAGCTCTTAGGAGCAGATTTGTCTCAGTAACAAGTGAATAAATAACATTAAATGTCACATTCTGTGGATTTCTGACATTTTGAAACCACCTATGTAAAATAATCTGGATGGTTGTTCATTAATTACCCTCAGCTATTTCTAATTAAAATATCTGAAAACACCCCAAAATAAACTCAAAGCCATGAATTTGCTATTTGGCCCTTAACTCACAGGCTTAAGCATCTCAGATGAGTTTATAATAACAGTTATAGAAGGACTGGGTCTAAGCCTTGTACTTTTAAAATTTTTTGTATCAGTGGAAGATATTTATACCAATGAAAACCTTGATTTTGCATCAAAATAAAGTCTGTACCAAAATAAAAAATTATTACTTCAACTTAGTAAAAATTATAAAGATTTCTACCAAATGAGATTACAGATATACAATCACTTCTTGCTATTTCCTCCCTGTTTCAATTATAACCATTGTCCTCTCCTATTCCTGTCCAAATGTAGCAGAATTTTCCCTATACAATCACTTGAAATATTAATACAACAAGAATCCTCTGATTAGACAGGGAAAAGTGAGGCAGAGCAAGGAGTTTTAGAGACAGGGACAGGAGAGAAGGAAAATGGAGGAGGAACAGGACACTCCAGATTCCTCGTGGTTTTAAATAGCCACAGGTACTTATGATTATCTTGTAAGGGCTGGATAATTACAGGATAATTTGTCTTATCTAGTTGGGCAATTTATATCATTAACAATTGGCTCTGAAATTATTGTTTGGGCATCTTGAGAATTGAGAATTTATTGATATATAAATCTGACTGATTAATTATAGGCTTCTAGAGTTTTGATTTACTGGGTTAAGAGCAATTGTGACCGCCGACCACAGGGGGTGGATGGCTGAGAAGGTGCAGGCAGCTCTGAGGCAGGCAACCCAGAGAAGAGAAGACTGCTGACTGGGCTAGCCAAGAGGCAGTGAGACCCCAGGAAGAGAGTAGCTGGGATCAGCACAAGGTGGTGTCACCTTTGTAATATTTCCCACAACAGTAACCTCTGTAATAGGAGAAAGTTTTAGGCAGGGGAGAAATTCAGGTGTGCAAAGCTAATGGAGATTTCTATCCTAAAAACCAGAAAAGACTTGAGACAACATTCACAGTATCTTTTTTCACTGTTACTTAGGACTTGAGGCAGCATGATGTCCTCTAGGTAATGCTGCTAAGTGACACAGATTCTGGCCACAAATAGGTTCTTTCTTTTGTTTCCATCTCAAACTATGATTGCAAAGCTCCTCTTTTGACTAAACTGAGGCATGATAGATGGAAAACATAATATGAAATACACTTCCAATAACTACTTTAACATGTCACTTACCTTACTGTATATTGTTTATTCCAGTTAACTTGATGCCTCCTATTCCATTCATTTTGCCACAGAAGATAGAATTTCATCCTACTCTGTTCTAAACCCTGGATATAGGGCAAGGACAAAGATAAGAGTGTAGTGGAACTAATTTTTTCCATTTATTGACTTGTAAGAATTTCTAGGTTCAATACAAAACAATGGAATCTGAGCAAAGTCAAACACATTCTCTGGAGTGAGATACCAGACCTGAGAGTCTTCAGAAAAGCAGAAGCAAAAGTGCACAGGATGGCACAGAGGTAACAGCATCACTGAGACAATTCATAAGGAAGGAGGAGGGTCCTCCTAACTTTCTCACCAAGAGAAGAATCCCCAAATGCTTGAAAAAAATAGTCCTTGCAACAGAGAACTAACCCCAGACCAAATCAACCAACCCAGCTACCAAAAACTAGGATAACATTTTAACTTGTGCTTAAACAGTACTATACATGTCTTTCCTTCCAGATAACCCATGTTACTTAATAAATTATGAAACATTAAACAAACTAAGTGTTGAAAAGAAACACATTCATTTAGATGGGAATAATAAATCTTAAATTCTGTATTGCTCTAGATCCACAGAGAAAGTCAAAGCAGCACACCCAAAAGAATAATGTCCAGGTGCCTTGATTAGAACTTATTATCATATTAGTTTCATATAATTTGATTTTGATGTAAAGAAGAACCACTTAAAGTACTAGTAGACCAAATATATTACACACAAATAAACACATGTTTAAGTAGAATGATAGTTTCATGAGAAACAACGAAAACAAGAAAAGAGTAAGTACAAAATAATTTCATGTCAGAATGGAAGACTGGGGCATTCACAACAGTGCAACATACTATGAGATTTGTAAACTTTACTGTTGTGGAAACACACTATTCTATGCATTTGTTAGGCTCTAGAACAAAGACCGCTGATGGGGGAGGAAAAAAAAAAGGAGTTGAAAAATGGTCAGTGGCAAATAAGTCTAAAAGTCTTTTTTTGGGTTTTTGAGGGTTTTGTTGTTGTTTGTTTGTTTGAAGAAGCTGCACCTGTAAACTCACAGCTGCTGTCTCTGCATGCCTAAGACCCGCATGAAACAAGTCATCCAAATTCTTAGCATGGAATGTGCAGGGGATTATGAAGTTCCACTCTTAGCTGAAGTGTTATTGGCAGTTGATAGCGGTTAACAAATTGTCAGTTTTCCTTAGGAGTGTGGCTTCAGAAAGCTTACCAATGAGACAGAAGGTGGATCTATTCCCAGGCACTACATGTACCACTAAGTGGATGCTCTATTTAAAAAGCAAAAAAAGCTAAGAAGGAAAAGTGGCAGATAGTATAGAAGAGGAATTAGAAGGGAGGAAAAGGGGATACACATTACAAAAATGTATTATATATAAGTATGAAATTTTCAAACACAAAATTATATATTGGGGTGCCTATATTTAAAAAGATAATAGTTTTGTAAGGAAACTATTAAGAAAATGGCATGCTCCTTGATAAGAGAGCCAGAGGAACAAGTAATTCACTCTGTGTTTTTTGTCTTCTAGAAATGTCAGAAGATACACTCAAAAGTTTCACTGGCATGTTTCCACAACCATGGCCTGAGCAAGAAAGACAGCAACAATCGATGTGGCAAAGTGGATGAAGTATGGGATTGGTGAGGTAACATCCATAGGATGAAACAATAAAAAAATAATGCTAAGAAATGCTGAGAGCCAAAGAAGAAATCTTCCCCAGGGAGGAGTACCAGTTGGTTATCTAATACTGCGGTTGTCTCTGAAAACATATATAAGCATAATATTATGCATTTTGAGTAGGTTATATTTATTAATATATATGAACATACAAATGCATACATGCAGCAACAATTAATGAAAAGAGAGCCCACAAATTTATAAGAGAGCAAGGAAGGTCATACGGGAGCATTTGGAGAGAGAAAGCATAGGGAGAAATGAAGTAATTATATTATAATCTCAAAATATAATTTAAAAAATTCCAAATAATTGTCGCTACATATCTTTATTTGGGCACCTTCAATTATTGATTTCACAGAATCTAAAAGAAAGTGTCCTTTTATTTGGTGTATTTGATGTTCAATATATCCAAATTATAGATTATAAGATGAGATCAAATCAAAATTAGTTATCAAGAAGTTTGGGAAACATTGCAATTAAGTTTAGTGGCTATGTAGGATTCAAAGTTATGTGGCAAATGATAGCTTATATAGGGCAGTAAGGAGACTATTGTTAGTTAATAGATCCAAATATTGATAGGTTAATAATCAAAGGTTGATTCCAGTAAGAATTTAACACCCTAACTATGATAACATTGAGGAGCTCAATATGTTTGCTTAGTATTGAGACAAAGTTTCTCACACTGTTTATTGGAACAGAGGGGTCAAGACTAAGTTGTCTCTCACAAGTGTAAGATTATAGCTCATGAAAGTTTTGATTTGTATTTTTTATGTTTAGGATATTAGCTATTTATTGTACGTTTTATTGAGATAAAATGCTATTTGTTCTTTTGTCAAGTTTTTAAATAAAGATTTTGAAAATATAATACAATTACATCATTTTTGCCTTTCATTTTATCACTCCAATTCCTCTCATGTATACTGTCCTCTTGAACTATAGTAATGATCGCATTGAACTATATTTCTAAATATCAATAGGGGTATGCACACATTAGTTGAAACTCTCTAATTTCACTCAAGGCCTGCTCACCATGGTGGACCTCATGCCTGGAAATAAGTACCTTGCCAAATACCCAGGGCTAGTGAAGTCATAGCTATTTGAAGGAAATCTAAAATTGCTACTTTAGTAAACAAGGATAACTAATAACTCTATTCTAAACATTTACACTTATACCCTCATTTGCTTCTGTGTATTTTTGCTATAAAAAATATGCCTTTTGGATATTTGAGATGTTAACACTTCATCACATGAATTTACTACTCTCTATTAGACTATTGCATCCATTCAAATATTTTATTCCGATATAGCACAATGTGTCCTATTTTCTTATTCATTTCAATGTTTTGGTGACATACATACAGTGGCTGTATATAAATAATTGTTTGAAAGGATATAAATCAGTTAAAACTTTATAAGTAATAGGACTTGGCAAACCATTATGGAAAGCAGTTTTCAGGCTCTTAATTTTTTTAAAAGAAAATGGGAGTATTACTTTAAATTTCCACATGAAGGACATTTCCTTTTTATAGATTTATTTATTATTATATCTAAGTACACTGTAGCTGTCTTTAGACTCACCAGAAGAGATCTCTTTATGGGTGGTTGTGAGCTACCATGTGGTTTCTGGGATTTGAACTCAGGACCTTTGGAAGAGCAGTCAATGCTCTTAACCGCTGAGCCATCTCTCCATCCCCATAAAAGACATTTCTAAAACAAATGAAATATAGATCCTAAAGATATATCTCTACACCAATATTTATTTTAAGTTTTATTTTTTTGCTTTGAAAAGTTGATGATTTTATACATAAGTACTATATTTGCAGTTATTTCCGCCTACCCTATTCCTTTCCAACTCCTTTGGCACACCTTTCACTCATTCTCAAATATATGATCTCTTCTTTAATTATTTTAAATTATTTATATTATTATTTGAGATTATATTATAATTACATTAATTTTCCCTTCTCTTTTCTCTCCCCAATCTCTCCTATGTACTCCTCATTATTGTTAAAACTAAAGCTTCTTTTTTTATTAATTGTAGTTCCATATTTATAAATTGTTCCGTGTGTGTGTGTGTGTGTATATATATGTATATATGTGTGTGTGTGTGTGTATATATATGTATATATATGTGTGTGTGTGTGTGTATAATAATAACCTCTTCTAAATATTTATGTACAACATGTTCATTCTGTATGTTACTTGTGTGTTGGATTTCAGAGCCAATAATTTGATATTTTATAACGAACTTGAGTTCTCTTGCTAGAGGTTACTATTTCTCCTGCTCTCAGCATTCACAGTTGCCTATAATTCTTGTGTAAGGTTGCGGCCTGCTGGACTCCCCTAAAACTCTATCCACACGAGTATGTCTATCGTCTCAGTTCAGCTCAATTTTAGGCAGTTTCGTTGTGAGACTTTGCAGGCATAGCTTCTGCCATGATTAGAAGGCACATTCTCAATGCAAACTTCCTGTTCCTCTAGCTCTTTACAATTTTTCTACCCTGTCCTCAGCAATGTCTCCTGAGCCTTGGGAGAATGAACTATATTTATAGATACTGGATGCCACAACTCTGGACTTTGATTGGACGTAATTTTCTGTGACAATCTCTGTGTGTTGCAAAGAGAAGTTTCCTTTATAATTAATAAGGAAGACACTAATCGTTGAAAATATAGACAACTACTTAGAATGCAGTTAGGGAGTAGCTGGTTTAGTAAAGTACAAGTTGTAGGCACAACTCTAATATCCATGAATTATCTAGCCCTAGGTATTTGACTGGGTTTTTGGTTTCAGGCATGATTTTCCTCCTGTTGAGTGCGTCTTAAGTCAATGAAAGAGATGCTGGTACCACCAAGGTATGTGTGCTACTACTGCACCCTTATATTGTTGTTCCAAACTGGCTGCTGCCATGTTTCATAGGTGCCATATATGTGTAGGGCTCTTGGTTGATTCCATACTTTAGAAGTTTGCATAGTGCCTTAGTGTCTTTTTATAGCATGAAAGCAAGATGTCAGATAACAGGCTTTCAAGTCATGTCAACTATGAGATTATTGTAGTTACATATACACATTTGTTCAATGTGGTTCCATTGGTCTTTGTATCTATTTGTTGTGATAATTTTCTAATTTTTGCCATATTGGTTTTTTTATTGCATCTAATAGATTGAAATGTGGAATAATAATTCTAGCATTATTTTTTCCCTTCAGGATATTTTTGTTTTTCATTCAAATTATTTTATTATTTTATAATTATATCATTTTCTCTTCCCTTCCTGTTTTTCTGTGGACTATGTTAATTTGAAGCATAGGCATATGCATATATACATATATGTGCATATATAAATGTATAATTTCTGTGAAGAATAAAAAGTTTTGATTGTGATTGTACTGAATGTGTGAATAGCTCTTAGGTCAAATGATTTTCACAATATTAATCCTACAACTCATGAGAATGGGCTCATGTACATGTTTCAATTTTCTGCTGTCTTTATCTTTTTCTTCAAAGGTTTAATGTTTTCAATATAGAGCTATTTCAACTCCTTAGTTAGGTTTTATTCCTGAATGTTTTATTTCTTCGAAGCCATTGTGAACGTAAGTAAGCCAATGATCTGTTTCTCTGTGTCTTTGTTGTTGGTGTATAGAAAAATGACTAATTTGTGTGGATCACTTATGTAAAAAATCATGTCATTTGTGAATAGGCCTGCTTTGACTTCTATATTACTGCTTGTAGCCCTTTAATAACCTTTTATTGCCTTACTGTTCCAACAAGTAAATTCAGCATAATAATGAAAAGGGGTGGGAACAGTGGACAACCTTGTCTATCTGGAGATTTCCCTGAGGGTAATGCAAGTTATCTCCATTTATGACAATCTCAGAAATAAAGGGAACTTGGTTATTTTTGATACCTTTAAAATATATTTTTTGTATTTTTGCAACTATTTTACTGAAAAAAAAATTAAATCTATGCTCCTCAGAGATACTGGCCTAAACTTTCTTTTTTACTATGTCTTTATAAGGTTTAGTATTACAGTGCTAGTGTCATCTTAAAAAGGGTATAAAGGATCCCTTCTATATCATTTTTTAGTTGCTTGAGAAAGATTACTGTAAATTGTCTTTGAAAGTCTCATGGAATTGTGCTTTGAAACCATCCTTCTTTTGACTACTTTTATTTTGAAGGTTTTTGTTTTACTATTTCAATTTCCTCATTTGTTATTGGTTTATTTTACTCATTAACTTCTTTTTGATTTATATTTCGTGGCCAGGATGAATCTAGGAAAAAAAAAGGTCATTTATTTTAAGTTGACCAACTTAATGTAGTACAGATTTTGGTGCATATGTATTCAGGATAGTAATGTCTTCTCGGTTAGCTGTTTCCTTAATTATTATAAAGTGTACTTTTGCATCTTTTCTACTTTATTTTAGTTTGGATTCTATTTTATCAGGAAAGGAATACCTAATGATTCTTGGCTCCCTTTAATTAAAGTACTTTTGTTTACCCTTTTGCTCTAAGGCTGTGACTATCTCCAAAGGAAATATGTGTTTCTTATAGCCAACAGACTGATGGATTTTGTTTTGATCAATTCAGGCAACCTGTGTCTTTAGGTTGAAGAATTGAGGCCATTAATATTTAAAATTATTGCCGGGCGGTGGTGGCGCACGCCTTTAATCCCAGCACTTGGGAGGCAGAGGCAGGTGGATTTCTGAGTTCGAGGCCGCCTGGTCTACAAAGTGAGTTCCAGGACAGCCAGGGCTACACAGAGAAACCCTGTCTCTAAAAACCAAAAAAAAAAAAAAAAAAAAAAAAATATTTAAAATTATTTAACTACAGTCAGGGGCTGCTGCTGTTTGTATTCTCAGTGACACTTCGCATTTTAATAATATGGTTTTGTATTTCTCTTCACAGAATCTCTGCTATGCTGTGCTCACTATTCTCTTCAGACCAAAATATTGCTTCCTGTATTTACTTTGATTTGGTTTGTTGGATAGAAATTGTTTTGGGCTGTTTGTATAGAAAGTTTTTCTTTCTCCTTCAATTATGGTAGATAGTTTTGCTGGATATATTAGTCTAACTTGGCTGTCACAGACATTTATGACTTGAAATACATTCCCCCAGGTATTCCTGACTTTCAAATTTTTCATTGAGGATTCAGTTATTCTGTTATTCGGGTTTATATGTGACTTGTGATTTTTTTCTCTTGTACTTTTTAACAAACTTTCTTTGTTATATGTACTAAGTGTTTTAACTATAGAATGCTGTAGGGATTTTCTTTTCCATTCTTGTCTATTTTGTGTTATGTGTGATTGTTGTATTTATGAGGGTGTGTCGTTCATTAGATTGGGGATATTGAGCAACTGCTCTGGGCCATTAACCTAGGACATTTTTTCCTTAATTATTTAAAAAACTTGAAGGTTTGTTCCCTTTATGGTGTACCACATTTTCTCTATACTCCTTTCCTGTTTCTTTTAAGCATTTAATTATGTTGTCTAGATCTTCTATCTTTGGGTCCTGATAGTCTATCTTCCACTTAATACAATCTACTTGTAAATTTTTCTGTTGAGTTTCTATCTAGGTTATTGGGTTGGTTAGTTCCATCTTAATTTCAGCTTTAATCCTCTTGAATGTTTCTTAATATTATTGTGTTCTATTTTCAGGTCCTGGATTATTTTCATCATTCTCATCATCTTTATTTTTGTTTTCTTGTGCATCACTCAGGCATCTACTCTCTTTAAATTCCTTCTCTTTAAGTTTATTGAGTTATTTTCTTGTGTTTTGTTTAAACTTTTGAAATCTCTATAAACTTTATGATTAGTTTTTTATATTCTATGTTCATGGGTATATTCATATAATCCTCATTCACAAACATTTTTATAAGACTGCTAGTTTTTATAGTGAAATGCCTTAAACTTTCATTGTTTGTGGTTTTATGAGAAAACTGTGTGTATTTCTTTTGTTAGCTCTGCCTCTGTTATGGACTGGTTGGTGTAGAAGAGAGGATACACAAGTGTATTTGGACCAAGAATTCAGATATTGCTGACGTTAAATAAAGTCAGACAGGTAGAGGGAACTGGGCTGATGTACAGAATTTGTGTCCCTATCCAAACCTAAAGTATCAGGAAGAGCTGGGCTTTGGGGAAATGCACATAAAAGAGAATTAGTCAGACTCATGACTCATGGAATAAAGCCTGGAGAAGGAGGCAAAGGGTCTGGCTGTATAAATAAAATGTATGTAGTATCAGCAGAACCAGATATATAGGCAGATCAGGTACTGAACAAAACTTAGAAGTTGGTTGCAGCACAGCAGGTTGTTCAAACAAGACCAGGGTATTGGGTGTGAGACCTGGGCTACATCCGTGAAGTTAAAAATGGTACCTGGAGGGAGGACTCGAAGAACTAATCCAGCTAGACAATGATACTAGGAATATTTTTTTTGTCTTATGGAGCATGAATGAGTTAAATAGGAATGATGGAACACAAAGGGTTAACTTGGGGTAAAAATCCTGAGGGTATAATAGAGGAGGAAATTTGTAATAAAAAACAATAATAAAAACAAACCAATAAAATCTTTTGAAAACATCACATGCAAGCCTAACTATTCCTGTAGAAACTTTCATATGTCTTTGAGATAGAGGATAGATAGATGATAGTTTTATTGGCAGTCAGACCGACAGATAGATACATATACATACATAGATACAAAGAGCGTTATTCTATGCTATGACAGAGTAACAATATCCATACTGGACACCACAAGCTAATAAATATAAAACTCCAGAGTCAGGAACTCTTTTATTGTTGTTGGGTAATGGGGTCCTATATATCCTTAAACACTCAAAAGTTGCATGCTTTCATAAATGTTACTGGTTATCCTCAGAAACTTTTTGATATATATCCTATTGCTGAAGATATGACATACTTAGTTATAGAATTTTGATTTATCAAGCTGACACTGACCTGGAAGGTTCTTTGTATGCTATTGGAGAACAATCATCAATATTACCCAGCTATGAGCTCAGAGATACAATAATGACTAACCTGACAAGGAAAGTGAACTGGTATCATAGTGATAGTAACACCATGGGACCTGCCTTTGGTATTTGAGATATGGACCTGCTGAGTAGCTCAACTTGTCCTGAAACTCAAAATCTTCCTTCTTCTATCATCACTGGAACAGATAAAGGCCTGTACTACCACACCCAGTACAAGTGTGCTGTATTAAAATGCTATAAAGGGAGTCTGAAAATCTTTGTGCTCCCTGTGTAAGATGAAAGGATTTTTACTGTAAAAAAAAAACAACTTATTAAGGAGAAATTGTTCAGTGAAATACAAAAGAAAGGAATACATTCAAACTCTTTTTATGAAGGCAGTGTTACCTTGACATCTAAACCAGATAAAGATAGGATAAAAATAAAACTAAAGATTGATGTCCCTTGTACATATACCCATAATAATTAATTATGGTTCAGTTCTTTCAGTCTCTGTGCCTGAAATTATTAACACCAAATTTAGCATTTCTACCTATATATGGAGTACAATATTTAAAAAATGATAGGGCTATTTGAAAAGGTATGTTACTTAATAGTGACATATTTATGACTTAGATCTAGGAAAAGAAAGCAATTCAATAATTGCACCAATGCCAAATAATGATTAACTTATCGTTTAACTAAATGATTAATTTACCTTAATATATCAGTATGTATATATTTTGGAAACAGGTATGATTCATAAATAATTTTACAAAAATAAAAACTAAACAGTGAAAAACTCTTTTGACTAAAACCCATGAAAGATTTATTAGGATGGTACTTTTTTTTTCTAATGTCATGGGAAAGGGAGTTGGGTTGATCAACATTAGCACAGACCTCATGGTTTTATGTTTATTTATTTTTGTCTTTGTGCATCTTTCTTATGACTTCATAGTTAAAGAGTTTAATTTACTGCCTATTACAATGACCAGTAAAAAAGGATATATATTTTTTTCCTTCCTAGAGACACATTCTTACACTGGAAAAGCTTCTAATAATGCTTGTATAAGTGATCCTTATTTATCTTAAGGATTGTTTCCACAGTAAATGTTTTGGTTGTGAAAATATTTTAAAATATTTCTAAAGCTGATTAAATAACTCAGAATAATACATTTTTATTCAGTCTCTGCCTGAAATCTATCACAAATATAAATAACAACCATAAATTAATTAAGAAAATAGCCCTGTAAAATTTTATGATACTAATTTTGTTATGGTATATCAAAATTTAAATACTAAGTGGGCTGAAATTTTAATAATTATATAAAATATATCCATAACTTAATACATTAATTTCTTCAATTACAAAGAAGAAATATCTCATTAAATTTTTCATTGAGAAAAATGGGTCTGAAATGTTCTACAGGAATTACTACTAGACCTATAAAATTAAATTGAAGAAAAACCACCAATCTTCCACTTCACAGATAAAATATAATTCTCATTGCTTTGTACTTTCTTTTTCATTTCTCTTACTTGATTCCATTATCTCATTTTCTTAAGACCATCCTGTCTATGCTTCAAGAGGTTAAAATGTAAAGTTACATTAACTACATAAAAATAGAATATGCATAAAATTAAATATGATAAATATTGCTAGTAGGTAGCATGTTTATGAAAAAGAATACAATTAAATTTCTAAACGTCAGCTTCTGCTAGTAAAGTTAATACAAATAACAATACAATGCATTAAATGGTCCACTGAGTTTATTTATGTTTTTAAATAACATCTAAAAGTTTAGAGAAGTAAAATCAACAAACATATGTCAAAACAGTCTGTAAACTCTTTAAGACAATAATTATCATGGAACATAATCAGAAGTTGGCTCAGGAATGATCTGATCTAATTGTGGGAAATGTGTCATAAGTAAACAAACATTCAATTTTTAATGGTAAAGTTGGTCAGACTGAGAAAATAATTGGAGAGATGCTACTGTAACTTGGGATGAGTCTAAACAAGCCAAGTGTTCTAAAGGGTTACATAAACTACAGACAAGATCAGCATGATTTATACTTAAATTATGTGGTTGGGTATAGATTTTAACTGCATGGATCGGTTGAATTTCACAATAATTTCTAATATTTGCAAACCACATTTGCTATTTATTGTGTTGTTCTTACCCATATTCATTTAGGAATATTTTCTCCTCAAAAATATTGTAACACCTTAGCAGTTTATCACAAATTTTGTTTTCTTCATCCTAAATTTCTAGCTACTCCATACCTGCTCTTCCTCTATGTCTATCCAACTATAACATTACCCATATTTTATTTGTTTAACTGATTTGTGGTCTATCACAGAGTTTAAAGAGACTAAACCATTTTACTCCTGAATTGTTATGTTTTCATGCTTCTCTTTACACAACCATGGCAAGATTTCACCAGCATATTTTACACTGAATTTTGCACTACATAGCTATGTAAATTGAAATTAATTTTGACTTACTAAGTGTTAAAATGTCTGAAGAAGTTCGCATAGAACTTTCAACTTAGGTTTTATGATAATCAAAAAATCATTCTTGAAACTTAATATTTGTTCAGTGTCACTTTAGGATCCAATAATGTAGAAAAATCACGGAGTTTTGGTTTGTTGCTTGTTTGTGAGGGACCTCCACTGCCAGTCCGTAGGTAGAGTAGCAGACACAAAAATAAGAGAATTAGCAACCTTGAGGATATTATTGAAACAGACAGCCTTCTGACAGATTGCATAAGCACACAAATGACAAAGTTAAACAATTTAAATAATATTTTTTGTTTATTGAGTTATAAATATCGATTCTATTTAGCATCTTAATGCTCTAGCCTAAATGAAAAAATAGAAGAAAATGGGAAAGGGGACTCTTTTTGGGGGTAAGGCAAAGGAAGTCAGTTCACAAGAAAAAAGAGAGAGAGAAGAGAAAAGTAACACCAAGGATATTTGATAAAGTCTCAAGGAGTTGCATTATTTTATAATTATTTAAAATTATACACAATTATAGATATAAATTTATGTTTATATGTACACACATATGCAAAGAGAGAGAAGGGTTGGAAGGGAGATTATAAGAAAGATATGCCACTTGCACAGGCAATGCTCCCCACAAAAGCCAAAGAATGTTTAAAGAAGACTTTCTTAGAATTGTTGGTTAGGGTTGTCCACATGACCCATAAAACATGATGGGCTCTTGCTGGTGCCCTTGGCTGCCTCTCAGATGTTGATTTTAAGTTTTATTTCTGAAGACACCAAATACTTTCAGCATAGAACTCAAATATCTTAGCTAGATCTAATTATAAAGCATCCTTCCTACAATCTAGCTTTCAAAGTATCAGAAAGTATTGTATGTGCTGCCAATTGAAGGAAGCTATTAATAGACCTATATAACTTTAACAGTGACCAGCATGGCAATTTGTCGGTAACCAGCAACTATCTAATTGGATCTAAGATCCACTCAACAGGACAGAAATCATGCCATAATTCTTCTTCTATAATCTGAGGGAATTGCCACTAATTCCAGGTCTAGGATAGTAAATAAAAATGCAGTGGAAAGCTAGAGTACACCTTAAAAGCAAAAATAACATGCTTGAAAGTACATTTGAGGACTCTTCCCTGCTTTACAGGCCATCAAATGGTGTACTTAGACAGCTTGAGCCAAAAATGGTGAGCAAAGCTGCATGCTGGAAATAACTTTCCATGAGCCAGAAACTAGACTTACCACGAGACTAGCTAGAAATACATTGCAATTGTCAAGAAGTAAATCAATTCAGAATGTAAATTTCAATTTGACTCTAGCAACACTTGTGCTTGTGTAAAGCACATTGTTGGCAAATTCATAAAGTGATATATAATACCTATTTATTTTAAAATTATTAAATATGTACTATTGAAATAATATGCTAATAACAATTAAAAGAAAATGGAGATACTTTTTAAGCTAACAGCTTACAGTATTTCAACTCTAAGAAGCACTACCAAGATATAGAGCTATAGCAAGAAAAAACTCAGACAATTATAATTTGATCCAAGATATGCTCATAATAATATAATAGATATGATTATGTTATGGGAATAAATAGAAAATGAATGAAAAGCTTATTTAGCTGCCAAAGTTAATTTTTATAAGTCCTATTGCTTTCAAATACACCACTAAATTTCTTCAAAATATGTTATGGCATAACTACTGTTATAATATAAAAAATATAC
The DNA here is from genome assembly GCA_036184795.1 of Tokudaia tokunoshimensis. Lineage (NCBI taxonomy): Eukaryota > Metazoa > Chordata > Mammalia > Rodentia > Muridae > Tokudaia > Tokudaia tokunoshimensis. The sequence continues at coordinate 83,672,043 of BTHU01000012.1, read as the reverse complement.
ACTCCTATTGATAGAAGTTTTCTAAGTAATATAAAAATTCTGACTGAACAGAAGTTAAACAAACACACACACACACACAGAGACATATACACACACATACACACATACACTCATATTCATGCCTTCATATACATACAGATCATCTCATCCTTGCCAATGTACCTTCTCTAGAAGCCAGCAATCCTTATGTAATAGGCTCTAGGCAAGAAAATTAAACGAAGCACAAGTGACTTCAAAATAAGAGTTATGAGTTTGTTTGAAGGCTATCAGAACACAGTTCAAGAATGTGAAGCTATGTGAGGAGATTTTTGAGAGCTTGTGAGAAAGTTCCAAGAAAACAAAAGTCTTGTAATTATTCTTGGAATGTGTATTCCTGCCCCTTCCAGGTGTAACAAATAGGAGAATGTTGGCTTTAGATTACCCAACATCTTTCTAATATTATTCAGATGATGTTTCTAAGCATAGGTTGTCCTGGTGACTACATACAGCCTAAACTCAGTTGGCCTTGTCCTTTAGAATGTATAAAGTTTGAACTCATCTAAGCTTTGCTTATTACAATCTTCTTAACTCTCAAAATATAAATTATCAGATGCCCTAAATAAAGTTGGCTATTGCCTGAGACTTTAATCTGCCTCATTTTTAGGTTCCATTCTCCTAGGTTAATGCTGCCAACTAGAGTTGTAACAGAGGACCTGAAACAAAATATGAATAAATGCCTTAATAGTAGAGGAATTTTAATCTCTCTGGATGGAATATAGATACACCCTTAGTAACACTATTAATTGCATAGAATGTAGGTGAGATTACTTGGTAGAAGTCAGCAGCCATGTTTGCAAGCAAAGTCTAATTGAGTGCAAGGCATGTAGGGAGGGAAGGGGGAGAGAGAGAGAGAGAGAGAGAGAGAGAGAGAGAGAGAGAGAGAGAGAGAGAGAGAGAGAGAGAGAGAGAGAGAGAGTCAGTTCTGTTGATTGGAGTTGAGTTTGGTGCAGTCAGTTGGGAGTCAGTGCAGTGAGTCCAGAGCTGTGGAGCTGAGTTCATTCATGGGCTCACCCAGTACAGTACAGGTCAGCAGAGGCAGATGAAAACAGAAAATAAGAAGCCAGAAGATTAGAACAAATTGCTAGAGTTTGTTTGAGGTCAAGCACAGCAATTCAATCATAACCTGAGTGAAGCCAGATTGAATCAGTCAGCTTAGAGAAAAGTTTGAACCAGAACAACTGAGTTTAACTAGTCAGCCAGAATCAAGAAACAACTAGAAAAGTGAGCTTTTTCAGCAGTAAGTAACCTCCAAGACAGGTTTTTATCTACAATGTAGTGAGTCACAGCTACAGCCATCCCTATTGATTCTTGGGCACCACGCTTACCCAAGGTCTCTATCTTGTCCTGGAGATGCTCCCTACTACCTCCTCCTTGTCAGTTGCAGATTTCCATTCATGGCCATCTAGCCATCTCTTCTGTCCTTCCCCAGATCTATTCTATTGAGTGTAACATGGTACCTGTATTTTATGGCTAATATCCACTTTATAAGTAAGTACATACCATGCATGTCCTTTTGGGACTGTGTTACCACAATCATGATTTTATTCTCAAGTTCCATTCATTTGCCTACAAAATTCATAATATCTTTGTTTTTAATAGATGAATAGTATTCCATTATATAGATGAACCACATTTTCTGTATCCATTCTTCAGTTGAGGGACATTGAAAATGTTTCCAGTTTCTAGCTATTATGAATAAAGATGCTATGAACATAGTGGAGTAAGTATCTTTGTGGGATGTTAGAATATCTTTTGGGTACATGGGAGTTGTATAGTTGGGTCTTGTGGTAGAACTATTTTCAATTTTCTGTGAAAACAAGAATCTGATTTCCAAAGTAGTTGTACAAGTTTGTAATAACACCAATAATGGATTAGTGTTCTCCTTACTCCACATCCTCTCTAGCATGTGCTGTCTTTTGAGTTTTTGATCTTAGCCATTCTCATAGATGTAAGATGGAACCTCAGAATTGTTTTGATTTTCATTTCCCTGATGACTAAGGGTTTTGAACATTTCCTTAAATGCTTCTTGGCCATTCCAGATTCTTTTGTTGAAAATTCTATTTGGTTCTGTACCCTATTTTTAATTGGGTTATTTGAGTTACTTATGTCTAACTTCTTGAGTTCTTTGTAAATTTTGGATATTAGTCTTCTGTCAGATGTAGGGTTAGACAGGAATTCCAGTGGAGTGATGAAATACCAACCCACCCACAAAACTTTCAACCCAGGTCTGCTAGTGTCTAAGAAATACAGAAGGGGACACTCTCAGGCAGCCATTGAACTGAGCACAGGGTCCCCAATGGAGGAACTAGAGAAAGGACCCAAGAAGCTGAAGGGGTTTACAGCGCCACAGGAGGAACAACAATATGAGTCACCCAGTACTCCCAGAGCTTCCATGGACAAAACCATCAACCAAAGTGTACACATGTAGTTACCCATGGCTCCAGACACATAGGTCGCAGAGGATGGTCTTGTTAGACACCAAAGGGAGGAGAGACCGTTGGTCCTGGAAAGACTTGATGCCATAGTGTAGAGGAATACCAGGACAGGGAAGCAGGGGAGGGTTGATTGGGGAAGGGGAGGTGGCTTATGGGATTTTCGGGGGGAAGGGGGGAACCAGGAAAGGGGACAGCATTTGAAATGTAAATAAAGAATATATATAATAACAAAAAAATCACAGAATAACATATTAGATTAGAAAACAAGACCCATATTTCTTTTTTTTTTTTTGGTTTTTCGAGGCAGGGTTTCTCTGAAGACCCATATTTCTGTTGTATCCATGAAATACTCCTTACCATCAAAGAAAGCCATTATAATAAAGTAAAAGAATGGAAAAATTATCCCAAGGAAATGACATCTAAAAGGAGAGGATCTGTAAACATTTCATATCTGACAAAATAGATATGAAACCAATGGTTCAATCCAAAACCAATCAAACAGATACACATTAGAGAAAAAAAATCTACTAAGAAAGCACTGCAATTCTAAACATTCCTAAAAGTAACACTATCAAAGCTAAAATCACATGTAGACCCTAAGACAGATGGAGTGGATGACTTTAATACCTAATCAAATAGATAGGACATCCAGACAAAATCTAAACAGAGCAATGCTTTGGACCAAAGTAAAGAACATTCCATTGAAACACTAAAGAATATACTTTCTTCTCAGTAGTTCATGGAACTTCCTCAGAAATTGATCACATATTAGGACACAAAATCCAGCTGTATATGTAGAAGAGGATAGACTTGTTGGACATCAGAGGGAAGAGAGGCCCTTGGTCCTGAGAAGGCTCAATTCCCAAGTATAGGTGAATGCCAGGACAGGGAAGGGGGAGTGGGAGGGTTGGTGAGCAGGGGGACATGGGATGGGATAGGGTGTTTTGGGGGGAGGGGGAAAATGAGGGAAGGGGATAACATTTGAAATGTAAATAAGGAAAATATCTAATAAAAATAAGGAAAAAGACAAGTATCAGTAGACATAGGAAAATAGAAATAACAACCTTCAGCCTATCTGGCCACCATAAATTGTAGCTGGATAATCAACAATAATTGAAATGGCAGAAAGTCTAAAAACACATGGGAAGTGAATAACTTACTACTAAATGAAAATTGGATCAAGACAGGGAAGTTTCATGTACATAAATCAATAAATGTAATATACTACAAAAACAGAATAAAAGACAAAAATCACAGAATCATTTCATTATATGCAAAAAAACCTTTGACAAAATCCACATCCCTTCACAATAAGAATACTGGAAAAAGCAGTGATCCAAGGCATATATCTCAGCATAGAAAGGCAATTTACAAGAAGCACATAGCCAACATCTTCCTAAACTGAGAGAAACTCAAACAATTTTCACTAAAATCTGGAACAAGACAAGAATATCACTTTCTCTACCTATTTAACATAATATTTGAACTCTTAGAAGAAAATATCTGAATGAGATAAATGAGATATAAACAGAAAAAGAAAGAAAATTATCTTATTTGCGCATGATATGTTTTTAAAAACAACAAAAGATTCTACTGTGAAACATGAATACCCTACAAACACTCTCAGCAAAGTTCTAGGACACAAAATTAACACATAAATTAGTAGACTACAAATGGCAAATATACTGATAAATAAATCATGGAAATAGTAATTTTCATAGGAGCTCTAAAATAAAAAATATGTTAGGGTAACACTGTAACTAAGCAGATGAAGACTTGTATAGTGTCTCCCTCACTCCTTCTTCCTTTCCCTTTCCCTCTCTCTGCTTTCCCTCTCTCTGTCTCTGTCTCTGTCTCTGTCTCTGTCTCTCTCTCTCTCTCTCTCTCTCTCTCTCTCTCTCTCTCTCTCTCTCCCTCTCTCCCTCTCACACACCTTAAAGAGTTCTCACTTAAATAAAAGAAATACTGTGATAAATATACATGATAGACATTTTCACTATTGAACTGAAGGTGATTTTCTGATTTGAAATAAAGTGTAACATTAAACTACTGAAGACTGATAATCAAGCCATGCCCCTGATGAGTGGAGTGAAATCTGTTATGAAAAATATGACTAAAAGGAAGGAAAAAATCAAAGTAAATAGAGGATGGAGAAATGGGTCAGTAGTCAATAGAACTTAGTCTTTTACAGAGGACCTATGTTTAGTATCTAGTTCCCCATGACTGTTCATAACAATATGTAACTTTACTTCCAACAGTACCTCTACTGTCCTTGTCTTTTCCATGCACCACACATAAGATGTCATGTATACATATATTCAAGCAGGTAAATACTCATGCACCTTAAATCATATACATACATACATATATAATATATACATGTTAAATTGATATACAAATTAAATCTGGTAAGATAATGTACATCAACACTACTTTATTATTAATATTCAAAATAATATAAAGCACTTTTAAATACTGGATGCTAGAAAACCCTAAACTATATCTAATTATATATTAGCATTTAATTGTTGATAAAGGATTTGAAGTAATTAAGCTTTAAAAAACACATTTTAATCAGGTGTTGATGACATACGCCTTTTGTTGCAGAACTTTGGAATCAGAGGCAGGCTAGTCTTTATGTGTTCAAAGTTAGCATGGACTTCAAAATGGGTGGCAGGCCAGCCAGCATTACAAAGGAGACCAGGTATCAAATAAATTAAACAACATACTTTAGTATGATAATATTATATGAAAATTGGTACTTTTAAAGACCAGTAATTCTAAGTTTATATAAAGAATATGAAGATTTTTTTATGTTACTATCCTCAATACATACTAAAAGTCCAAAATGCAATAAGTGATAAATGCATTATTGAAATATATATTTCTATCTAAATATTAATCATGGCCAATGGGCAAGACGAAGTCTGAAAACTAAAACAAATCAATATAATACAGGAAATAAGCAGGTGAAGTTGGAACACCACCACATCATAGAAAACATTTCTTCATAAATCTTAGAAAAGACAATTTACTATAGCATTTTATGCATTCATCGAAAGGAAAAAAAACAAAACAGGTGAATTTTTGTTATCTATAAATAAAGAACAATTATCTAGAGCCCTGAACTCTGAAACTATGAACAGAAGAGCTAAGTATGAAAAGAGAGACATTAGTAATAAGCTCAAATTAGAATGAAGTAAATTTAAATAATATGGCATTTGAATCTGCATCTTAACTGACAGTTATCAAAATATCAAGAATAAGCAATTCCTAATTAGTTTAAGTCAAAATTGGTTTTATTTGGAAATGCATAAATGAGAACTATATTGAATCTCTTCTAATTATTCCTATGCTAATCCTGCTACCACATAGATAATTTATGGAAGTAAAAATGTTCATCTTAAAGTGAATTTTTAACTGCTCTTAATGTCAACAGTGTAAAAGTACTCGTGGCATTGAGGCCTGATTTCAAAGCCTTATTCTGAATACAAGTGTTCTCTATATTGGAGTCAGTGTCACACAGGCAGCCATAGACATTAGGTGCACATGACAGAAAGCCATTAATGGCAAAATTGAGATCAGCAGTTTTAGCTTTATATCACAAAGCCAAATTCAGTCATATAACTAAGCTACATAAACTTTAATGAGGAGAATGCTTCAGGCTTATCCAATTTGTGTCACTTTATAGCTTCAGTCATATATGTTAATATGCACCATAAAAACAAATGCCTCTGCAAGTGAGTAAAAGAGAAGTGGGGGATGGTTGCTTTATATTCAAACTGTGGAGGAGAGAAAAGTCAGTGGCCAAAATCTGCTACTCTCCTCACATTCTTGCTTGGTCTGTATCCTTTCTTCTGAAGTGACCCTTTCCTTACTAACTATGAATAGGTAGAAAATCAAAGTTACTCTACTTACAAGCATAGGTAGTAGAACTCTCTCAATATGCAAATTTTATTTGTTAAAGGAGCAACATGTCAAGGCACACATTTTAAGGGTGACAAAGAGCAGAATGAACATAATGGCAAGGCCAGCATTGCTTATGAAATCCTAATAAAGTGAGCAGAGACAGCTGCTGAGAGCAACATGCATGTAATGTATGGCTAGCTTCAGTGCTTCCTCCAATCTCTCCTCACTCTGTAATATGTACATGGCAGAGTGCCACTCAAGCTAAACAGTATTCTTCTGCTCCTTTGAATATAAAGTAAAGGATGTGATGCTTGGCTAGGCAGGTTGCTTGCATATGAATTTTGCTGTGTATGCCCAATAAAAATGTTTCTAGTAACTTGGAGTAGAAAACAATGTAAATAATGAATAAAGAACAAGTTATTTCCATAGAACACACAACTGTGCTTATGCTGCAAAATCTTCAAACAGAAGCAGTGTAATTTCATTACATTCAGTACACTAGGGTTGATGGGTACTATGGAGGTGAGAACCAATACAACCACAGTATGGTATGCAGAGTACATAAATGGATTCTACCTCTGCACGTACATATTTGCATGCATGTTGCAAAACCAAAACAATGTGATATAAACTCACTGAGAAGGAATATGACACATTTCTCAAATTTGGTTAAAATGTTATTGCATTTAAATATTATCTGAAGATAAATGCATTTTCCCCTGCCTCCCTGTTTTTCATCCTAAACACTTGAATCATGAATCAGTGCTTCAGACAATCCTGAATACCTCTTTTTCTCTATTGTATGTGTCTGTACAGAGACATGTATGAGGCCTGTTGACAACTCTTTGTTAAGAAGACTTGGAGGAATGTCCATCCTTTTGCAATTAAGACTTACATTAGCCTCAATAATTTTGTGGGGCCTTGATGGCCAAAATTTTGTGATACAAGTGACTTTGGGGACATATGTTGCACATTCCTGATTAGGGAACTGTGGAATCTCAGTAGTAAATGCTGAAATCTAATTTTATGTAAAATGTTATTAGTATTTTGATTTGATTTGAATTGAATTTATAAATTCTTTTTGGTAGAAAGAACAAAAGGCAACTCATGACTTCTGAGAGGAAAATCAGGCTCTCCCAGGAATGAGTCTCCTAATAGGCTGTCTAATGAAGAGTGGTAAGCTTGAAACCAGATGCATATCAGCAACAAAAAAACTCAGCAAGTTGTGCTTTTATACATTTGTTTCTGCGTATTCATACAAATATGTATATATAATATATAACATATATAACAAGTAATCAATGAAAATGTGGTTATCAACTTGAGAATGGCAGGCCCTGGGAGGGATTTCAGGGAAGGCAACTGAAAGTGGCTTGATGGAGGAAAGAAATAGGGAAAGAGTTGTAACTCTATTTCCATTTTTATTGAATTAAAATTAAGTAATATAAATAAATTAAAATTGAATAAAAAATAAATAAAAGTTAAAAGAAAAGGTTGCAAGCATTTGTTCTAACCATTGTCGTGAATAATTGTGTAGTCACCATTCTACTACATGTGAAAATGGAGAGAATATTTTAATGTTAGAGAGTCTCAAAAGTGTTTAAATTCTAAAGTTATCATTTCCCCAATGAATGCCGATAAACATGAACTGTTCAGAACTCAGAGTTCACCAAGTGTCAAAGAAGGACTGAAAGACAAGCCTAGATTGTTGTTATTTTAGGGACTGAGACTTTCCCTGAAGAGTCATGGGGATACACCTATCTACTTTCACCTTTGAGGAGGAATGGCAGCCTGCCCACATGATCCCTCATAGAAAGTTAGCCACAAAGCCTGGGTCCCAGTGAGACAGATGACAGAGAAACATCACAAAGTTTATAGAAGGTCAAACTAGTTTGAAAAAATGGATCAATAAAAAAATCTCTAGGAAACAAAAGAAAGGAAGTAATCATCAACTCAAATGAATAAAAGTTTACAAAGATAAATAATCATAATACATGCTGAAGTACAAACTCATCTGTGTATACTTTCAGAGCCATGGAAATTAAGAGAAATGATTGTTTTACAATTCAAAAACAACAAAATAAAGCAAAGAAGATGGAAAAGAAGATAAAGAGAAGGCTAAACTCATGATGAGGCTCAGGTTGAACCTGTGTTAGGCACTCATGAGGCCGGCGTTGAGCCTGTGTTAGGCACTCATGAGGCCATGAGGCCGGCGTTGAGCCTGTGTTAGGCACTCATGAGGCCGGCGGATAGATTACCACCATCTTCCTACCTGCCAACTTAGGTGAGAGCTTTAAAAGCAGGTTTGTCTATTTGTAAAACAACTGAATCAATATAGATATCAAGATATACACACAAGAGACAGATGCAACAAACTAATTAAACTTATATTTTTAGAATTAAATTTAAAATTCTTCAATATGAAGAAACATCAAGAGAGTTGACATCAGGCTCCAAGCTTCACAATTGTTTTAAATGAAAATGGAGATGTAGAAGAGCAGCTCAAAGTTCCTCAGTATTTACATAAAGCAAACCTTCTACAAGCAAGGAGATTGAATTTAGAGAAGAAAATGGGCACAATGGTATCAAATAGATCTTCTCCCACACTGAAAGCTAGAAGGCAATGGGCTAACTTCTGAGAAATGTTGAAGTTACTGTGATTTAGCGATCATAAAATTAACCAAGGTAGCTACACTGAGTGAAAATCAGAAGCTTTAATATAATTACATTATATTATATTATTCATTATTATAATACATATAATTCATTATTTCCAGTATATTCCAATATAATTCATTATTTCCAGATTGATATATTTTTGCAGATGAGGATTAACTCAGCAATGGTTCGTCTAACTGTCTACTCACAACCTTAAGAAAGATACTGAAATAATTGTTAATATGCTGCTTAAATAAAAGGCAATGCCAAATTTCAGTAACTACTGATAAGCATTGGTGAATAACTAAAGGTATTAAACTAGTACTAAGCTATAGAAATGCCTATTATTACAACCTTATCACTGTGTTACCATTTTATCTAGTGAAATTATATCAATAGATATCCCAGCATTAAATACACAGAAAGGTCTAACACTCATGGGGTCCCACACCTGGACAAATAAATACAGGAAATTAATGACTGCTTTGAGAGGCAGAATAAGCATCTTTCAGGGATAAACCCTCTAACGGGTCAGCAAATACTAAAGAGTAAGCTCTGAAAACATAGACATACAAACTAAACTTAACAGACTTAGCCAGTTTTTGAGTATATGTGTGTGTTTGTTTCTAAAAGACATATATACATACATATATATGCATGTTTATGTACATATATATGTGGACATATACATATGTATTTGTACACTTACGTGTATGCGTATATACATTTATGTATATATATATATGCGTGTATATGTGTGCATATATATTCATAAATATGCATATATACATACATATATGTGTGTATACATTTATATATACTTATATGTTCATATATATGTATATAAAATGACTTGAAGTCTGGGGGCTATGAGAGGCTTTGGATGGAGGAAAGGTAAAGAAGGGAGTTATTTAATCATATTTTAATTAAAAAATTTAATAAAGACTAAAAACCAGAAAATCAAATGTAGAAATTAGAGAAAGAAATGAAATTGTAATTCTGTAGATATTTATGTTGCTGTATTTTTAAAACCTCAGAGTCTCAAAATACTCTTTTTAATTAGAAAAACAAACTAACAGTATCCTCTGCATTTGATGTAAACAATTTTTTAAAATATCAATAGGTTTTTGTCTGGACTAACATTAAGTATCCAGAAGTACAAATTATTATTAAAGAAGTATTTAGTCTGAGGTAAATTAAATACAGAAGAATGTCAAGGAAATTGCTCACTGAATAAGAGCCCTAATTGCTTTTCCAGAAAACTCAGATATGATTTTTAGCATGCCCATGGGTTATCACAACCATCTGTAACTCCAGTAGCATTCTCTTCCTACCTCCACAGTTAATTTATACATACATGAGGCACAAATGTACATGAAGAGAGCACATGCATAGCAAATAAGGTAACATTTTTAAAAATATAGACAAAATATCTATAAATAAAATGTCTATTGTTAACATTTCAATTTCCATAATATCTATGTTTATGAATACAATTGTAATTTAAATTCCAATAGTGTCTATAATATCAAAAATTGATGAATTGACTTAATTCTTAATACAGAAGAATAAATGTTGAAGATTATTTACTTGTTGAAGTCCAGCTTACTTGTATATTAATGGTAAAAATATTTATATGGACAATAAAAGGTACTTTAATCAGAATGTATTTTAATTGTTAGAAATATAATTTTCAAATAAATCCTACTTTTAAGAGTGTTTAATTATGATACGTGACTTAATAAACAATACTTTCATAATTAGCTACTACTAATCTAGGGCAAGTCTTTCCTGATTATATAGATTATTCAATTCATATATTATACAGAATAATAACTAATAAAATAATACATGAATGTTTGTTTGTATATTTAAGGTTATATAGATAGACTTTTTCACAATTTTCATATTAATAGAGCAATGAACAAATCATAGAGTGGTCCAATTTTGTTACTTACTCCCAAATTGATGGCTTATAAAAATCTCTAAAGAAATATGCATGGTCACATAAAAAGTGTAACATATACACTTGTTACATAGTTGATATGGAGCAAAAAGAGAGGAAGATGAGAAAGAAAATAATGGCTACTTTAACAAATTTACTTTATATCTATTAAATACATATATACATTTAAGTTTTCAACTGAAATTTATGTTTAGAAAATAATAGTAAAATATACTATAAAAAATAAGTCTTGAGTAAGAGTCTACAACAATTCTATGATGCTTTTTTTTTTTTTTTTTTTGGTTTTTCGAGACAGGGTTTCTCTGTGTAGCCCTGGCTGTCCTGGAACTCACTCTGTAGACCAGGCTGGCCTCGAACTCAGAAATCCTCCTGCCTCTGCCTCCCAAGTGCTGGGATTAAAGGCGTGCGCCACCACCGCCCGGCTTCTATGATGCTTTTAATTGCTAAAAAAAATTGAAGACAACTAAAATTTATGAAAAAATGACATGATTACATATTTGGAACTCAATAAATATGCATGATATTAAGGAAGAATAATATCTATTTTTTCCAAAATGCATTGGGGGAATTTATCTCACAGAAGAAAATAAATAAAGAGTAACTCGAGGGTCTGTCAAAAAAATTTGTAAGGGTGTAAGAGACATAATGATGAAGGGATGGAAGTCATCGTTCTTCAAGATGCCCCTTATACCATTCTTCAAAAGAGAATTGTATTACCTAGTTAGTTCACAGTGTTTTGTAGTCTATCTTCCCTCCTTCCTCATTTAAAGGAGATATTTGAAAACCACTCAGTCAAGAATCTCATGTGCTGACTTCTTAGGGAGTAATCGCTATGGGTCATGACATTAGACATAATCAAACTAAAATTCAGGCAGATTGGTTTTAAACAACCAAAACACTAGTTTTTCATTCATTTTTATTTTCATGACAAATGTCATATGCCATTTGGTAAAATTTGCAAATAGAATTATATATACTTAAATACACTTACTATGTATGTGTGCATCCATTATGTGATGACTGAAATTGATGTATTAATATCATACAATGTGTGTATGCATGTGTGGTTAGAAAATGTGAGAAACACAATAGTAGCAATCTTCCACATTACTGCTTTTTTCTTATCTGCTACTATTTTGTGTAACAAATCTTTAAATTTACTTCTTTTTTAACCTTGTCGTCTTTGAAGGCCAGCTCCTATATTTTCATACTCAACCCTTCAGCCCTTTCCATTTTCTTCTATAAAATGGAACAGTCTTCAATGGTTGAGGCATTATTGTAATAGCTTTGAGTCTTCAAATAGTGGTCAGTTCATATACCAACTAAAGTATGAAGATGGACAAGTATCACAATGCATACACCTGGTCTCAGAACTCTTATTAGGAAAATCTGAGCTTTAGTTAAAATAGATAAATGACCATGATGGCCATAATTCTTTTGAAAGATTAAAATGGAAAAGGTACTGTAATGAAATATTATGAGATCTATGTCAATGAACTTCATTTAACTTGCATGTTCAGAAATAATAATTACCCAAGGGCCAAGGAGTGTCAGGAGTAATAAAATACTAAGTAATATCATAAAGATAACCCTGATGTGCCAAGATTAAACAATAGGGTAATCCCTTACTATTGTTCAGGTTTGAACACGGTCTTACTCTTTATCATGAGAAAGATTAAAATGTTTTAAATCAGATACTTGAAATTTAATAGTACTAATTCCTGCATTAAATAATATGCTTTTCATGAATCTTGAGTAAAAAATATAACTAATCTGTATATAAAAAGTATATAAAATTGTACATGATTTGTTAAATTTCATACAGATAACTGATATTTTAATGTAATATATTGTCATACTACTTTAAGTGCTAATACAAATCAATAAAAAATGTGTGATCAAATTTTTGATATATTTCTAAAGCCTACTTACATTAGGGCTATTTTCTAACCAAACAACTATTTATATTGAAATTAATTTTACTTAATTTAGCTTAATTTCAATTCAAAAACTCTAATTAGAACAAAATTAAAATTTGATTTAAATTTTTGTTCATTTTTGAGACTAACATGCAGTCCAGTCTTTTGCCCTCTCGCGGGGCACCCCATGCCACAGTTCCTTATTCCATTCCTCCTCCCTCCTACCTCTTCATGGATGTTCCACCCCCACCAGAAGTGCTACTGACTGAGTCCTCAAGTCTCTCTAGGGTTAGGTGCATCTTTTACCACTGAGGCAAGAGCAGGTACTCTTCTGTTATATATGTGTCGGGAGCCTGGGACCAGCTCATATGTGCTGCCTGGTTTGCGGCTCAGTGTCTGAGAGATCTCAGGAACCCACTTTAGTTGAGACTGCTGATCATCCTATAAGGTCGCACTCCTCCTTAGCTTCTTTCAGCTTTTCCCTAATTCAACCAGAGGGGTCCCCAATTTCAGACCAATGGTTGGGTATAAGTATCTGTGTGTGCCACAAACAAAGAATGAATACAGGAAATATGATTTACTCAGTGGAATACTATTGAGCTATTAAGAACAGGAACATCATGAGTTTTGCAGGCAAATGGATGAAATATCATCCTGAATGAAGTAACTCAGACCCAAAAGGATATACATGGTATGTATTCACTAATAAGTAGATATTAGCCAAAAAAAAAAAAGAATACAGAATAACAGGGATACAATCCACAGAACTCAAGAAGGTTAACAAGCAGAAGGGCCCAAGTGAGGATGCTTCAATTCCACTTGGGAGGGAGGGATGGGAGAGGGGAGGGGAAAAGTAGAACATGACCAGGTATGGGGTGCAGGAGATAAGCCCTGATGTCCAGAAGATGAATGGGGAACCTCAGAGGGTGGGAGGTGGGGGGCACTGTAGAAAGTACCAGAGACCTGGGAAATGGGAACTCTCAGATCTCAAAGGGAGATTCCTTAAATGGAATGCTCAACAGTGGGGAGAGAGAACTTGTAGAGTCGACTTCCAGTAGAAAGACAGGGCATCAAGTGGAGGGATAGGGTTGCCATCCCACAGTCAAGAACTCTGACCTAGGATTGTTCCTATCTAAAAGAACCACAGGGACAAGAAATGGAAAAGAGACTGAGGAAAAGGTCGTCCACTAACTGGCCTAACTTGAGATCCATCTCAAGGGGAGGCTTGAATGCCTGACACTATTACTAATGTTATGGTGCTTACAGACAGGAGCACCTTAGAATTTTTGAGAAAATTAACTTTAATTTTTTTCTATAGTAAAGACTATTCTATTCTATTTATTTATTTATTAGATATTTGCTTTATTTACATTTTAAATGGTATCCCCTTTCCTCATTACCCCTCCAAAAACCCACTATCCTATCCCCCTCTCCCTGCTAACCAACCCCCTTCCCCACCATCCACTTTCTTGACCTGGTATTCCCCTATATTGGGGCATTGAGCCTTCAGAGGACTAAAGGCCTCTCCTCTCTCTCATTGATGTCTGAAAAGGCCATCCTCTGCTACATTTGTAGCTCCATGTGTACTTTTTGGTTGGTGGTTTAGTCCCTGGGAGCTCTGGGGGTAGTGTTCGGTACATATTATTGTTCCTCCTATGAGGCTACAGACCTCTTCAGCTCCTTGGGTCCTTTCTCTAGATCCTCCATTGGGGACCCTATGTTCAGTCTATTGGTTGTCTATGAGCCATGGGTATTTTGATCCATCCTTCTAAGAAGAATCAAAGTATCCACACTTTGGTCTTTCTTCTTCTGGAGCTTCACGTGATATATGAGTTGTATCTTGGATATTCCAAGCTTTTGGGCTAATATCCATTTATCAGCGAGTACATACCATATGTGTACTTTTGTGATTGGGTTACCTCACTCAGGATGATATTTTCTAGTTCCATCCATTTGCCTACGAATTTCATGAATTTATTTTTTTTAATAGCTGAGTAGTACTCCATTGTGAAAATGTACCACATTTTCTGTATCCATTACTCTGTTGAGGGACATTTGGGTTCTTTCCACCTTCTGGCTATTATAAATAAGACTGCTATGAACATAGCGGAGCATGTGTCTTTATTAAACGTAGGAGCATCTTCTGGTTATATACCCAGGAGTGGTATAGCTGGGTCCTCAAGAAGTACTATGTCTAATTTTCTGAGAAACAGCCAAACTGATTTCCAGAGTGGTTTTACCAGCTTGCAATCCCACCAGCAATGGAGGAGTGTTCCTCTTTCTCCACATCCTCTCCAGCATCTGCTGTCCTCTGAGTTTTTGATCTTAGCCATTCTGACTGGTGTGAGGTAGAATCTCAGGGTTGTTTGAATCTGCATTTCCCTGATGTTGCATTTCTCTGATGACTAAGGATGCTCAACATTTCTTTAGGTGTTTCAAAGCCATCCTGTATTCCCCAGTTGAGAATTCTTTGCTTAGCTCTGTACCCCATTTTTAATTAACCTATTATAATGGTTCTTTGGTGTCTAACTTCTTGAGTTTTTTGTAAATATTGGCAAAGATCTTGTCCCAACCTGTTGGTTGCTATTTTGTCCTATTGACAGTGCCCTTAGCCTTATAGAAGCTTTGCAATTTTATGAGGTCTCTTTTGCCAATTCTTGATCTGAGAGCATAAGCTATTGGTGTTCTGTTCAGGAAAATTTCCCCTTTGCCCATGTGCACTAGGTTCTTCCCTACTTTCTCTTCTATTACATTCAGTGTATCTAGTTTTATGTGGAGTCCCTTGATCCACTTGGACTTGACCTTTTTACAGGGAGATAAGAATGGATCAATTTGCATCCTACTACTTGTTGACTGCTAGTTGAACCAGCATCATTTGTTGAAAATGCTGTCTTTTTTTCACTAGATGGTTTTAGCTACCTTGTCAAAGATCAAGTGACCATAGGTGTGTGGATTCATTTCTAGGTCTTCAATTCTATTCCATTGATCTACCTGTTATTCATTGTACCAATACCATGCAGTTTTTATCACTATTGCTCAGTAGTATAGCTTGAGATCACAGATGGTGATTCAGCCAGAGGTTCTTTTATTGTTGAGAATAATTTTCACTATTGTGTGGTTTTTGTTAGTCCAGATAAATCTGGAAATTGCCCTTTCTAAGTCAGTGAAGAATTGAGTTGGAATTTTGATGGGGACTGTATCTGTAGATTGCTTTAGGCAAAATGGCCATTTTTATTAAATTAACCCTGCCAATCCTTGAGCATGGGAGATCTTTCCATCTTCTGAGATCTTTTCTCAATTTATTTCTTCAGAGACTTGTAGTTGTTGTTATACAGATCTTTCACTTGCTTAGTTAGAGTCACACCAAGGTATTTTATATTATTTGTGACTATTGTGAAGGTTGTCGTTTCCCTAATTTCTTTCTCAGCCTCTTTATCCTTTGAGTTTAGGAAGGTTACAGATTTGTTTGAGCTAATTTTATATCCAGCCACCTTGCTGAAGTTGTTTACTAAGTTTAGGAGTTTTCTGGTGGAATTTTGGGGGTCACCTAAGTATACTATCATATCATATGCAAAGTGTGATAGTTTGACTTCTTGCATTCCAATTTGTGTTCCTTTGACCTTCTTTTGTTTTCTAATTGCTCTGGCTAAGACTATATTGAACAGGAAGGGAGAAAGTGGACAGCCTTTTGTAGTCCCTAATTTCAGTGGGATTGCTTCAAGTTTCTCTCCATTTAGTTTGATGTTGGCTACTGATTTGCTGTATATTGCTTTTACTATGTTGAGGTATGGGCCTTGAATTCCTGATCTTTCCAAAACTTATCATGAAGGGGTGCTGGATTTTGTCAAATTCTTTCTCAGCATCTGATGAAATGATCATGTGGTTTTTTCTTTGAGTTTTCCCTTGAAATTTTATATTACAGCTTCTCAAAAATTTAGATTACATGTCATGTTCACTTGAATATTCATGGCGTACATAAAATTAAACTGGTGTCTGCATATGACTGAAAAACTTTCTTTTCCAGCCTTTACAAACTTGTAGCAGAAAGTAAAGATTTCCCTTACCATTCCATGAGTAGATTTTATGTCACTGTCCTCAAGGTTACAAATGTGTAAGACTGAAAGTGGCTTTTTCTGTGCCTCGATAGCATTCCTGGTTGTTGTGACTTTTTTCAGTAGCTTATGAAGAGATTGGATTCTGTCTAGTCACTAGATAGTCTAGATTATCTCTGAGACCTTAATCAGTGAACTGTCAATAGGCTGAGAATCCATTTTAGCATTTGCAGACAACACACTACTATCAAATGCACTGGTGATGTTTAGAAAGGAATTCTTGCTGATCATTGAACAGATCTTTGGCTTTGGATCATGGCTAAAAGGTGTTGTAATATAGTCACTAATTTCATTGCTATTTGCACTGTCTATTCTAAAGCCTCTCAATATAACTTCCCTACAGTTTTGAACACTGTTTTACTCTTAAATATAATCTTGAGTCATGGGTTGTGCTATGTACCCTCAATTCCTTTTAAATTACTAATACTGATATGACTTTATCCCTTATGATTTTCAGAATTACAAAAAAAAAATCCTTCAGACTCATTCAACCAATGCTTTGTTTCACAGCCAAATTCAAACCAGGGTCTAGCATGGCATCTCGAGTGAACAAACAAAGAAAGTATTTGGGATTAGGGGAGGCTCCTGAGTAAGAGATAAACTTTTGATATCCATTTATTTCCGTGGGTAGTTGTTTTGAGTTTATCTCTTGTAGAATATAGAATAATGAGTTTTTTACAAGATGAATAGTTGAATGATTGGAATTGATATTAGAATGAATTAGAATATAGAATAGGAAGAAAATGGAACTGGAGTTTAATATATTCATTCCCTGAAATATGTGTGCTTAAGAAGGAAATGTTAGACTTAACAAGGGTCTGGATGATGAAAAAGTAATGAAGAAAATTATAACTTTCCCAAATCACTTTTAGACAAATAAGACAGTGAAAAGTATATTTCTATGTAGTACACAAGACACTTATTTTAAAAATATAGAAACTTTATATGTGTTATAAAATGAAAAAGTTTATAATAATTACATTTGAGTATTCAATAATAATGTGCAGATTGATATTTAGAATATAGCCTACATTGGAAACATAATTTTTCACCAACAATATATTGTTTATATGACTCTGAACTAAGTATTTAGTGTATCCCTAATGGTTTTAAGGAGAAACATACATGATAGGCTCAGATATTTGAAGACTGGGTGGCTGGTTGTGCTGTTTGAGAACACTGTGGAATCTCATGTGTGTTCTTGCTGGAGGAAGAGTGTCACTGGAATCAGGCTTTGAACGTTTATATAGTCTCCTTCACTTGCTTTCTGTTTTGCACTTGGATTTAAAGCTATAATGTCCCATCTCCTGTCATATTTGTTACTGTCAGGTCTTCCCTCCATGATGTTAGACACTCATCCTACTGAAACATAAGGCAAAATAAACTTTCTCCCATAAGTTGCTCATTATTGTAATGTTATAACATAGCAAAATAAAAGCAACTAATGAAGTGTCAAAAATTATATAATAGAATAATAGAGCTACATGTTTGCAGCATTTGAAAAAAATGAAATCTGCTAAACTAGTTAATGTGTAGAAGAGATTATTTGTCCCAAAGATGGTGGTAAGCCAGCAATTACTGCCTTTACTTACTCACCAAATTGCACCCACGCCAAAAATTCGATTCTAACATGATTTATTTTTCTTTAAATAAAGTATTAGAAGTAAAATAATCTATTAAAAACTAAGTATCATAATTTATACTTGCTTTCTGCTTTGCACTTGAATTTAAAGCTATAATGTCCCAGCTTGTTGATCCTACTGTCATACTTGTTACTGTCATGCCAGTAACAAAATTTTGTTCATTACAATATATAAATATATATTTTCATTTAAATTTTAAACACATAGGAGAATATATAGGTACATGTATAACTATAGGTATTTTTATATTAGGAGAACCTGAAGATCCTGCTTGATTAAGATAATGGACACATTTGTCTAATGATATGACCAAAAAAAATCCTTCAAATCTTAGTGTTTATAAGTACACTGTTGTAAAAGTAACTTTTATTCTCCAGATATAATTGTTGTCTCAGAGGCTTACTGCTGAATAAGCTCACCCTTACTAGCTCTTTCCAAACTCTGTCTGGTTCAACTCAGCTGTTCTAACTCAAACCCTTCTCCAATCTGACTAATTCAATCTGGCCTCTTTTCGTTTCTCATTAAATTGCTCTGCTTGGCCTCAAACTAACTCTGAGAATCTGTCCCAAGCTTCTGACTTCTTATTCTCTGGCTCTGGCTCCCTCCGCATGAATTCACAAGCAAACTCACAAATACATGAACAAACTCCGTTCCACTGCACTGCACTCACTCAGCTGAGCTGCACCAAACTCAACTTTACTCAATTCAACTCTTTCCCTGCACTATTCTTAAGTAATCTATCTTTTCTTTATATTTTTGTGAGAATCGGGCATGTCCTATCTCTGAATCATTCCTTCAAATCCTTTTCTAATTCATTGTTTTGTCTTCTCCTCAATTAGATATCATTTTCAAGTATGACTGCTTCCATCTACAAACTCACCTTACTTTTATCGTTAGGGATTAAAGGTATGTACTGTGGGTGTCTCTGTATTCCTGGCAGCTCACATTGCAATCCAGAGTACTTCTTCATTACAGCCCTATGACAAAAATTTAGAATATCCTTGGATGTGATCACTTGCTAGAGCAGCCATGTTGTTGGACTAAAATTCCCCTACATACTGTGGTTCGGATCAGTCACTCTACCAACAACAGTTTATTTGCTAGATGATTCAGTCACTTAAGCATGTTGACTGTCTGCTCATTTTCTTTTTTTTTTTTTTTTGGTTTTTTGAGACGGGGTCTCTCTGTGTAGCCCTGGCAGTCCTGGAACTCACTCTGTAGACCAGGCTGGCCTCGAACTCAGAGATCTGCCTGCCTCTGCCTCCCGAGTGCTGGGATTAAAGGCGTGCGCCACCACCGCCCGACCTGCTCATTTTCTAAACAATACTTAGTATCCAGATTACACAGATTACAGACATGCATTTAATTATGATTTTGTTTGTTCACCTTACACTCTTTTCTGTAAAGTGAGTTTCTGGAGAGTAATGGTAATATTCAATGATCAACACCAATATCATGAGTTTGAGTGAGTATATTCAAAGAGGAAATCTATCAGATTTCTTTAACTACAGGCTTTAAATTCAAGCAGTCTAGATTAGAATGCAATATTTCTGACCAACTAATTTTAATATAACTTTGAGAGGGACTTTAAGTTCTCAGTTAATACTTAGGCTTCTTCATTAGAAAAATATGAACATTAATATATTTTCATTTTGTTAAGTATGTATACAATTTAGGTAAAACTCACAATAACTTATTTGGTAAAATGCCTACTAATAATAAATTTATACATATATATTGCTTATATATAATACACATATATACTAATAAAAATGTACATGCTATGCACATATATACTAATAATACATATATAGTCAATATTATTTATAATATTCTTTGAAAGAAATATTTTATTTAAAACCTAACTTAAAGTAAAAAGATGCAGCTGGGTGTGGTGACACATGCCTTTAATCCCAGCACTAGGGAGGCAGAAGTAGTCCGACCTTTGAGTTGCAGGCCAGACTAATCTGAAAGTCTAGAACAGCCAGGACTTGTACACAAAGAAACACTATCTTGTGGTATATTTATAGAATGGATACACCTTTTAAAAACAATGAATTCATGAAATTCTTAGGCAAATGGGTGGAACTGGAAAATATTATCCTGAGTGAGGTTCACAAAAGAACACACATGGTATGTACTCACTGATAAGTGGATATTAGCCCAAAGGCTTGGAATACCCAAGATACAATTCACAGACCACATGAAGCTCATGAAGAAGGAAGACCAAAGAGTGGGTGCTTTGGTCCTCCTTAGAAGGGGTAACAAATACTCATGGGAGTAAATACGGAGATAAACTGTAGAGCAGAGACTGAAGGAAAGGTCACCCAGAGACTGCTCCACCTGGGGATCCATCCTATATATAGTCACCAAACGCAGACATGATAGCGCATGCCAAGAAGTGCATGCTGACAGGAGCCTGATATAGCTGTCACCTGAGAGACTCGGCCAAAGCCTGACATATACAGAGGCAGATGCTCACAGACAACCATTCAACTGAACATGGAGTCCATAATGGAGGAATTAGAGAAAGGACTGAAGGAGCTGAAGGAGTTTGCCACCCCATAGGAAGAACAACAATATCAACCAACCAGAGCTCTCAGGTTCTAAACCACCAACCAAGGAGCACACGTAGAGGGACCCACGGCTCCAGCTGTATGTGTAGCAGAGGATGCCTTGTCAGACATCATTGGGAGAAGAGGCCCTTGGTCCTGTGAAGGGTTGGTGCCCCAGTGTAGGGTAATGTGAGGGCAAGGAGACAGGAGTGAGTGGGTGGGTGGGGCATACCGTCATAAATGCAGGAAGAGGTTTCTGTTGCATAGGGAGTTTCTGTTGGGAAAATCGGGAAAGGGGATAACAGTTGAAACGTAAATAAATAAAATATCAAAAATAAATAAATAAATAAATAAATAAATAAATAAAGTAATTAAATAAACACTAAGTGGTCTCTACTCACAAGCATATAATAGTTAATGAGCATGAGGGACAAATGTATCAGAAAGAAGCATATATTAAATTAAGAATGTAGAAATAGGGGCCCATCATGACTGCCCTCCAAAAGGCCCAAAAAACAGCTGAAAGAGTCAGATGCAGATGCTTGCACCCAACGAATGGACAGAAGCTGCTGACCCCTGCGGTTGAATTAGGGAAAAGGTGGAAGAAGCTGAGGAGGAGGGCGACCCTGTAGGAGGACCAGCAGTGTCAATTAACCTGGACTCCTAATATCTCTCAGACATTGAGCCACCAACCAGGCCAAATACACTAACTGATATGAGGCCCCCAACACATATACAGCAGAGGACTACCTGGTCTGGATTCAGTCAGAGAAGATGCATCTAACCCTCAAGAAACTTGAAGCCCTAGGGAGTGGGGAGGTCTGGTGAAGTGTGGGTGGTGAAGACATCCTCTTGAGACAGGGGTAGGGGAAAGGAGGTATGGGATGTGGAGCAGTTGGAGGGTGGACTGGAAGGGAGATAAAATCTGGAATGTAAAATAAGATTAAAGAATAAAAAAATTAATAAAAAAAGGAAAAAGAAAAGCAGTTGCCTTCTTAGTAACTAGTCTTTAGGGACTAATTGAAGGTCGACTTGGTGCTAGAAAATGACCCTCTTGCTTTTGCATTGATTTGAGTCTCAGTTTCTCACTTGGAAGCATCTCGAAGTAAATACCACTGACCAAGGGGTCTTACATTTGGGGGCTTCTTCCGGGATTCAAGGAAACCCCACCCCCACCCCATCAACCACCAAATAGACTGATCAGAGGGAAAAAGACAAAGCTCAGCGACAGGTTCCTACTCATGCTTAAGTGTTTGTCTGTTTGTCTCTCTGTCTTTTGCTTTCAGTTTTGACTCAGCTGGATAGCCTCTGGTCTAGTGTAGTCAATTGTGGTGAGGAGATGTACCTTAACACCATCCATGGGGAGTCTGGAGGATGCTTCAGGCTCCCCTGTAGGCAGTTGGGAGGGTTTTGCTCCTTTTGGAAATGGCAAGACACAGTATAGATGGGAGCCGACCAAGTCTAGCTATAACATGGTTTCTGTGCCCTGCATGGCAGGGGCGAGCAGTGTGTTGATTTTTGTTTTCTATATTTTTGTTGGTGTTGGTTATCAAATTCTGGGTTCTTGAACTTGAACTGATGACATTTTTGAACATGGGGCATACTGAATCTACCCTGTTAAACATTATAGTTAACCATTGGAGGGAAGTTAGGAAAAGAGAAGAAAACTTGTCAGTAGTAGTAAAGAAGGGCAAGTTAGTTACTCTCTGCTTCTCCAAATGGCCCACCTTCTGAGTAGGGTGGCCACTTGTAGGGACCTTCAACTTGCAGGTGATCATAGCAGTAGAGGAAAAAGACTATAGACCAAGATCCCTCGGGCACTCAGACTAAGTGTTACCTCAAATAATCTAGTGGAAGACGCCATTCCCTGCACCCCCCCCCCCCATGGATAAAAGCCTTTCTTTCCTCAAAGCCCAGCTCAAAGGTTCTGGCCATCAGGAAAAAGGTAAAAGGGAGGAGGGGTCCGGACCTGAGAAGAATTTGATCCTCCAAGACCCTTCAATATTGGACCTGCTGCTCCAAGACCCTCCTCCTCCTCCATATCCCCCTACTCTTGCCCCCATGGCCTCACCAATGCCAGTACCAGCTCCAGGATCCTCAGCCCATACAGGACCGGGGCTATTGCAACCCCCTTTACTGGAGGAAGGAGAAGTCTCCCAACTTTCTGGTCCCACCATGGGGACCCGAAGTCTGAGAGCTACCTCCCCTGATACCAAGGTAGCTCTCCTGCTGAAGGCATATGGGACTCTAGATGATAAGGGAATCAGACTTCGCAATATTCTCTATGGCTGACTTTCACAACTGGAAGACCCAAAACTACCCCTTTCAGATAACCTCAAGGGGCCAATTAATCCCTTTGAGGCTGTTTTATTTACTCATCATCCCACCTGGGATGATATCCAACAACTCATGAGAGTGCTCTTCACAACTGAAGAGCAAGAGAGGATAATCAGGAAGCTAGAAAGAATGCCACCTCAGACAGGGGGGCACTATCAATTGACCAGGCTGTGGTTGACAATGGGTCTCCCCTGACTAGACCTGACTGGTACTTTAATATGGCAGAAAGTAAGGGGTACCTGAAGGTCTACCACCAGCCTCCATTAGCAGGTTCAAGAGGGCTGTATGACAACCCACAAATTTGACCCAGGCACATGAGGTCAGACAGGGATCAGATGAGTCACCTGCAGCCTTTCTAGAGTGACTCATAGAGGCATTCTGTCAGTATACACCCTATGACCCCAGCATCAAGGAGTACAAAGCTACTGTGACTATGGCTTTTATAGACCAGACTAGTAGAGCTATCAGGAAAAATCCTCAGAGGCTAGAGGGAATACAGGATACATCATTGAGGGATTTAGTGCAGGTTGCTGAGAAAGTCTACCATAACAGGGAGACAGAGGAGAAGAGGAGCAGAGAAAGAGAAAGAAAGCAGACGAAAGGGAAATGAAAAAAAGAAAAGTGACAGGAAAGGAATTTACAGAGAATCATGACTACAATAGTTAGGGAAAGCAGAGAAGTGAGACTCCAACCAAAGAGAGACAGAAAACCCCTTGAAAAGTACCAGTGTGCATATTGCAAGGAGAGGGGTCAGTGGGTCTGAGAGTGCCCTAACAAATGGAAACTGAGGGTGGAAAAATCCCAGGCCTTGGGAAAAGAACCCCAAATGCAAAAGTGTTAGTCTTGGGGGAAGACAGCGACTAGGGAGTATGGAGTTCAGACCTCCTCCCTGAACCCAGTGTAACTCTGAGAGTAGAGGGAAAACCCACTCAATTCTTGTTGGACACATGGGCTCAATACGC
This sequence comes from Tokudaia tokunoshimensis, assembly GCA_036184795.1. Classification (NCBI taxonomy): domain Eukaryota; kingdom Metazoa; phylum Chordata; class Mammalia; order Rodentia; family Muridae; genus Tokudaia; species Tokudaia tokunoshimensis. The sequence goes on along the minus strand of BTHU01000012.1, from coordinate 83,647,508 downwards.
AGTCCTCCTCCAAGACAATGGCCCCATTTCCAAGAAAAAACCTTGAGTCTAAAGAGCTACTGACACCAAAATGTACTTATTCATGGACTACCTGAAGAACAGTGGATCTAGAGATGGGCCAGGTATTCCATTCATTTTTGATCATCCCAGACAGTCCCTACTCTCTATTGGGGTGAGACTTACTCTCCAAGATGGGGGCCCAGATACACTTCCTGCAGATGGACCAAAACTAACTGGTCTAAAAGGAGAGTCCATGGGTGAAGGAAAGACCTCTCCAACTGATTCCTGCCAGGAATCAAGGCTACCTGGTTTACAGATGGGAGAATTTTCTCCATGAAGGTTAGAGATAAGCAGATGCTGCCATGGAGGATGGCATAAATGTCATCTGGGCTGAACCTCTATCCCATCCCCATCCTCACCCCCACCTCCAGTACATCAGCACAGAAAGCAGAGCTAATTGCCCTCTCCAAAGCCATGGAACTTGAGGCTGGCAAGAAAAATAACATCTACAGGGAGAACAGGTATGCCTTTGCCACAGCTCATGTCCATACCAAGAGAGAGGACTGCTTACATCAGAGGGAAAAGAAATAAAAAAAAAAACCAAGCAGGAAATCTTGGATCTGATGAAGCTGGCAACTGTGAGTATTACTCATTGACCAGGACATCAGGAGGGAAGAGACTCAGTAGCTGGAGGCAATAACCAGGCAGATCAAGTGTCTCAAGAAGTGTCTATGCAGAAGTTTATCCTGGTTATGGGCCTGCAAGAGATACCCACTGGGGAATGGGACCAGACTAAGGGATGGTCTCAGTTAAAATACGGAAGAAGAAAGGATTCGGATTGCTAGCCACCCTACCAACTATTACATAGAGAAGGAAAGACAATAACACACATAAGAAAGGAGAGCTATACTCCCCAGAAAACAAGCAAAAGACTTACTAGGCCAAATGCACAGATGGAGTCATTTAGGAGATAAAAAGCTTGTTCAAGCAGTTAAGGAATCTGAAGTATATATAATGGACTTCAGGTTTTGGGCCAGTTTGATAGTAGAACAGTGTTAGGTATGCCAGCAAGTGAATGCTTATGCAGCCAAGAGTAAACAGGGTAAAAGACCTAGGGGAGAATGGTCTGGAGTATATTTGGAGGTCGATTTTACAGAAGTTAAGTCAGGAAAATATGGTTACAAATATCTTCTTGTGTTTGTGGATACTTTCTCTGGATAGATTGGGACTTTCTCCACCAAGCAGGAAATACTTGGTAGCCAAGAAGATATTAGAGGAAAGTTTTCTGAGGTTCAGAGTGCCCAAGGTAATTGAATCAGGCAATGGTCGTGCTTTTGTCTCTAAGGTAAGTTGGGGATTGGCAGAGATATTGGAGACTAATTGGAAGCTCCATTGTGCATACCGCCCCAGAGATAAGGGCAGGTAGAGAGAATAAACAGAACCCTAAAAGAGACCTTAACTAACTTGTCCTTGGAAACTGGCACTGACTGGGTGGTGTTCCTTCTCCTGGCCCTGATCTGAGTCCGGAACACCCCCTACCATTTTAACCCGACCCCTTTTGAGATCCTGTATGGGACTTCCACTCCCTTGACCCTGGCACTTGACTCTTACCCCCCAGAGTAACTTTTCAGGCTATCAGGGATCTTATGGCTTGATTGCAAGCTTTCCAGATCAGTCACCCAGGAAATGTAGCCTAAACTTAGTGCCCTGTATAACAGAGGTTCCATACAAGTACCAAATTGAAGAATGGGTATATGTTAAGAGACATCATGCTGAAAACTTGGAAGCAAAGTGGAAAGGATCTTTCCTGGTGTTGTTGACCACCCAGACCTCCATTTAAGTGGATGGGTTAACTGCCTGGGTTCCAGTAACTCATGTCAGACTAGCTCCTGTACATGATGCCAACTGGATAGCAGCCAGACACCCAAGAAATCCCCTTCTGTAAGGCCAGAGAAACCATACTAAACCAGGCTATGGTACACCTTCCAGTACTGAGCCTCAGCAAACCCCACAATCCTACCAAAGTGACTTCACAAGTATTTTCAGTCACTGGGGATGTAGCTTGGTCCACTACAGAGGGACACCCACCTTATATCTGGTGGCCAAACCTTATCTTTGATCTCTGTAAGTTAGCAGTGGGCCTTGACTCCTGGGATATTCCCACCCTAGAGACACAGGGGGAGTGATTACCTGAATGTGGGGGACGAGGGACTTGTGAATCTAAACTGTGTCCCAGAAGCAGCCTTGGAGTGTGGGGCTTGGGGTGTGGACACCCAAAGTTGAGGAATATCCTTTGAGAAACCCCCATATATGTATGCCCCTGAGATGGGAGAAGCCAGCAGCAGGCTCATCAGTGTTTGGGGGCCAACCACTTTTTCTGTGCTACCTGGGGATGTGAAACATCGGGAAGCCCATACTGGAGCACCATTTTGGGGGTAGTTATGATTTCAATAGCCAAGGTGAGAGAAGGGCTAGCCAAGCAGAAGAGAGAAAGAGAACAGAGTCAGGGCAGGTTTGAGTTTTGGTTTAACTCCTCCCCTTGGTTAACCACTTTCATATTCACCTTGTTAGGATTCCTAATTATTCTCCTGCTATTGTTGACCTTTGGACCCTGCATAGTGAACAAGCTTATAGCCTTCATAAAAGAGAGAATAGGACTATTGCTCTTTTATTCTTCTCTCTCTCTCTCTCTCTCTCTCTCTCTCTCTCTCTCTCTCTCTCTCTCTCTCTCTCTCTCTCTCGCCTCTTGCCCCGTGTTCCTCCTCTCTCCATATTCCCTTCCCTCCTCTCTCCACATGGCCAGGCCATCCCTTCCCTCCTCTCTCCACATGGCCAGGCCATGGCTGGCCTCTACTTCTCTACTCTCCGATTCTCTCTGCCTTTCTCTGCATTTACTACCCTCTTAATTTTCCCACCCCGAGAGAGAGAGAGAGAGAGAGAGAGAGAGAGAGAGAGAGAGAGAGAGAGAGAGAGAGAGAGAGAGAGAATAGGAGCAGTGCAGCTGATGGTCTTGTGCCAACAATATGAGACACTGAGGACAGAACCTGAAGAATATGAGTTAGTTACTCAAGACTCCTGAGTGTAACTCCAGGATTGGAGCTTGTACAAGAAAAAGGGGAGAATGGAGGACCTTAAGGGGTTTTCCAGTCCCACACCCTTCTTACAGCTTCCCCCTCCTGCCTGGGGTCAAGGCTAGGCCAAGTTCCATTCTCTACCCACAGAAATATTCTTGAGTAAAAAATTCTCAGAATGTACTGACTGATAGTTACTTGACCCTCTGGAAAATTCAAGAGTTCAAGTCTCCCAGGTAGAGTTCAAATGCGTGTCATGCTTGCTAGCCAATAGATTTAAAGGTCAATATGTTTAGCCAATAAATTTGAACTGTAACCTTGCAGATGTAACCTGTGCCCCTAAAAAGTATAAAAACTGCTTGTAATAGCCATTCAGGATCACCTTCTTAGTAACTCAACTTTAGGGATTAATTGAAAGTCAACCCCAATGGGCTGGAAAATAAACCTCTTGCTTTTATATTGGAAAAAAAAAGAAGAAAGAAAGAAAAAAAAGAAAAGCAAAACCAACAAACCAAAACAAAAAGAGACAAGATACTAGTAGATTATTAATGAATAGTGTTGTAGAATCTTATAATAATTATGAAGCTTTTTCAATAATTTGCTTGCATATTTCTTATGAGTACTTTAGATAGTTATCAGGTAGTCTCAAATTCTTCAAATCCATATGCTTTGATAATTGTTATTTAATACTAAGTAGGTTGTACTCAAGATCAAACACAGAATATTGCACATCTGTGCTTTCTTGTTATACACACAAACTGAGACTCTGTTCGATTGGCAGCATATGTTACAGTGAACTCCAATCTGTTATAGTAGTAATTTCATTGTTGTATGTTCTACAATACCCTGATCTATAGCATATTTGATTAAGATGGATGTTCTTTAGTTTGTTTAACCAGTCATGATATAATATTTGGCTAATATTTTTATCATGTGCCATCTGTGAGGCAATAAAATTGTCCAATAACACAGGAAATGTCATTGTTCTGAATAGGTATCTAATTGAGATTTATTCAGATAGAAACTTTACATTGATTAAATGCCATCTGACTAATGAAAACATATTTTTGATACCTAATAAATATGTTAGAATGAGACATGATTAGTTCAAAATTAGTTGTGTTGTATACTAGATATAGACATTCTCATGCATACTTGCATACAAAGCTGAGAAGTAGAGTCTTGATGTATTTAAATAGAATTAAAATAAATGTCATGCTGCTACTAAAGAAATTGCAAGCACTGTGTGTGTAGAAAGCATTCTGATATCTGGATCCCCTTGACCCCTCTTGCTACTCTCATAAAGCAGAGTGTTGTTCTTGTCACAGTCAGGCATAAATTTAAATATCCCTACTCCCACTGTGGCACATAGTTCCATATATGCAAACCCAGAACAGTGCTAACTACCAAAACAATTGTAAAATCACATGAGAGCAAACTCAAGCAGATGTTTTGAAAACAAAACAACTTGCTGAAATTTAGATTCTCTCTCTCAAGAAAACTCACAGAACTGAATCAGCTGCATTCTCCCGCCGGCTCTCAGTTCTTGAATTTCCTCTGCAAATCTGCTTGTATTTTCTTTCCAGCTATATGTCACCATGGTTCTTAGTTCAGCTGGATTTCAAAATAATGGAGTATGTGTCATCTCACTTCAATATTTTAGGGTATTTTATCCAGTCTCTCTGCAGTCCGAGTTAGACTCACAGCATCTCCCTGTTTACCTTCCCAAAAGTAAAAGGACAAGTGAACCACATTCAGTTGTGCATTTCCTTTTGAGCAATGAAAGTCCCTCTTCACTGGGAGATGTTTTCATACTTGAGGCTATAACAAAAATCTCTTCCTAAGAGACAAAATCTCTTATATTCTCTTATCCCTTCAATCAATAAATGATGATTGCCCTCTCTTTCTATGCTGGTGTTTTTTCTTTAGATAGGAGATATCAAAGGATGGGGGGTTAAGGACTGGATGAACTCTAGACAGAACCCATTCTAGAGCATTTCTTGGAGTAGATCCAGCTCATTCTTTTGCCAGAGCACTTTGCACCTTTCAGACAGCACTAGGTAAAAGGCATTCTTGAGGCTCTTACAACCTCTCAATCTGTGCAACCTCAGAAACCCTAACTGCTTCATACTTGTTGACTATTATTTATAGTGACTGAAACAGTTCATAACTATAATTTAGATACACTTTTAAAACTCAATATTGTTCCAAATATTTATGGTGATAATAATCTGTTTCTAATCAATAATCCATTTATCTTTAGCTATAATCAACTTGACACAATGACCAGATTGTTCATATATTTTTGTGTGCTTTTTGGGTTGTTTCTGCTTGGTTTGGCACTATAAATTAATATCAAGGCATTATATATCTGAGCAAATATTGTACAACTCAGTCTGAGTTCAATGCCTTTAAACCTATTAGACGTTAGCAGTTCTGTATCTATTTTGATAGTTAAACTAGCAAATTCCTCACTATGTAGTTCTGTTTTACTAAAATCTCTTTACTTACATATGGACCTTTGGCTTTACTCCTCTGCAGTGTGTGTGTGTGTGTTTTGTGTGTGTGTGTGCGTGTGTGTATGTGTGTGTGTGTCTGTCAGTCTGTGTCTATATGTTTATGTTTATGAATAATCTCATTTTACAATTATTATCTATCCTTTAATATTTTAATATTATTTTAAAATTAGGAAATTGATATTTGTCCTTTGTTTCTAAATAATGTTTGAAAATAAATATAAGGATCAAAGACTAAAGACAATATAGGTCATGCAAAATATTATTACTGTCTTTGGTATGTAGACATAGGAAATTATTATTTACTGTGCATTAAAAACCAACAATAATCTTCCCATAGGAAAAATATTTGATAATCTTTGGAAGAAAAGTATATAAAAGCATTATTTAAATTGAAGAATTAATTTATAAATAAAAGGATTAACTAAGATATATTCCATCAATTTGGGCATCAAAGACTCCAGTCTTAACATTTGTACCACAGGGTGTCTTTTGGATGCTAGTGATGTAGGAAAGCTTTTGTTCCTGGTATTGTGGCTTTCTCAGCAAAATATCACACACTTTAGCTAACAATTTTACCCTTGAATTCTTCTAAAACTTTGGGGAAATTCCATCTGCTCTCAAGGATTTACTTACACACCAATTTCATATTCTCTTGTGATTTTATACTTTTCAAAGCTAATCCTTTGCACTTGTTATTTTTATTTAAACCTGTGTTTGGACAAAACACTGAAGAACAAATTATAATAGTGTCATAATTACAATGTGAAAAAAATGGCTAACACTTTCAACACAAAATACTTCAAGTTGATGACATATCAGAGCTTTGCTTTCTAATTTTAGAAAATATCAAATGAAGATAAAGCATGTGTATAGATTTTTGAAGGGAAAAATCCTTTCTTCAGACAAGAACATGGCCAATGGCAAAGACACATAAATTCAAGATATTTATCTATAGACAGTATGCAGTAAAAGAGATAAACAAATAGCATTTGTAGAAAATTTGATGTCATAAATATGATGCTTTAAATTTTTAAAGTCTAATTTTTATTTTTATGTATATGTGTATATGTATCACCTCTGTCTACTAGTATTGCATATCCTTCACAGTCGTTCACTGTTTTATTACTTAGTGTGGCTGGTTCACATAGAACAAGATATAGTGAGAATGTTGGAGATAAGGTAAAATAGAACTTTTAAATGAACAGTTACATCAGTGGTTCTCAAACTGTGGGTCGCAGACTCTAGAGGTTGAATGATTCTTTAATAGAGATCTCCTAATATCACCACAAAAATGTAGATATTTACATTACAATTCATAACAGTAGCCAAATTATAGTTTTGAATTAGCAATGAAATAATTTTGTAGTTGGGGATCACCACAATATGAAATGTTTTGAAGGAGTATAGCATTAGGAAGGTTGACAATTTAAAATAAAATGAAATATATATATATATAAAAAAAAGGAAGGTTGACAATCACTAAATCAGACTAACCCAAATGGTTTGTGTGCTCGATATGCATTGTGAGAATGGACTAAGGCATGTAGCACTGGTAAACTAGAAGATGCATGCCATCCTGTTGGTACATGCATCTTTAGAAAAGGAGTCAAAGTAGTGAGGCCTGTGTACTTCCATTTCATTTTTCAATACATTTGGGGACATTTTATTTCATGCATCATATCGACCCTATGTTTCAGGTTATCAAATTCACTCTGCATATTAGAGCCAGGCAAAACCAGGAGACTGACAGGTTGCCTCCAGGAAATATATTTTAGGCTATGTCAGTCCTTGAGATGTTTCACAAGAGACTGTCACACAAAGCCCAGTTAGATTATTCAAGTCATCAACTGTGAAATTAGTGTATTTAGTTTAAAAGTGCCCAGTTCCCCTAAGAGGCTTTCTCTTTACCATGAGGTTTTTTTTCTAAAATAAGAACACACCTCAAGATCTAGAGCAATTGGCTTGGTCAAACCAATGTAACAGATATCAGAGGTAGGATTGTGAATTAATTATTTAATAAGAGTGTGTTTGTGTCATGTTCTTCTTCCTCTTGAATTTTCCTTCTCACTAAAACACAAAATATCTCAGTCTGTCAAAGTCAAAACTGTATAACTATCATCTGATACATTCTGATGCATTGTTTATCTACATGGACATTTCGATACATTCTACATTCCTATATTTAATTACATTTAGTTCTGTAGATCTCTTTCAATTAAATAGTGACTATACCTTTCTCTGTTTCTATTATTAATGATTTGCTGTATTTCTTGACATTCTGCCATAGCCTAAGTTTTCCACTTACAATAAAATTTAAGCTATTTTCAAAAGTCTAGCTAGTGATGTTTTAAATTATCCCACTACTAATGGGGAATCTGATGTATTTGATTACTCCTTAAGACATTTTGAATAGTATGAAAGTTTCTGAGTACAATTTATGAAGATCCATATGCTAATTCTTAGTCTCAAAGTTTCCTGCTTGCATCTTCCATCTTCTCCAAATCCCACAATGTTACCTACTTCACATGGCAGCAACCTACTTGCTCTCCTATGACAGTATGGCATGATAGTTTGATGAAAAATAGAGCAAAGATGATCAAAGAGAGGCCAAACTTTTGAAGCTCTTCTGATGTACCATGTATCCTTACCTAATTGACCAGGTCACAGGTCTTCACTGGCAGATATTCTACTGTATATTTAATGTAAGTCACTGAGTTTAAACACAATAAATACAGAATATCAAGCTTTTAGGAAAGCTTCAGATATATATTTAAAATATCACAGTCAAGTATGATAGTATATGACGGTTCCTATCTGCAGCCCAACACTCTGAGGATAAAAAGGTGATAATAATTCAAGGCCAACTGTCTTAAAAAAAAAAACTCCAGATTTTATTCCCTTCCCTGTTCACCCTCTAATTGTTCCACATCCTCCTCCCCACCCTCCTGTCTCAACAAGGATGTCCTTACCACCCACCCCACCAGAACTCTTAACTCCCTGGGGCCTCCAGTCCTCTTGAGGATTAGGTGCATTTTCTCTGACTAAACCCAGACCCAGAAGTCCTCTGCTTTATCTATGTTGGGGCCTCATATCAGCTGGTGTATGCTGCCTGGTTGGTGTTACAGTATCTGAGAGAGCTCAGGGGTCCAGGTTAATTGAGACTGCTGGTCCTCCTACACATAGGGTCTCCCTCTAACTCAGCTTCTTCCAGCTTTCCCAAAATTCAACCACAGAGGTCAGTAGCTTCTGTCAATTGGTTGGGTGCAAATATCTGCATCTGACTCTTTCAGCTGCTTGGTGGGTAATTTGGAGGGCAGTCATGATAGGTCCCTGTTTGTGAGTGCTCCATAGCCTCAAGAATAGTATCAGGTCTTGGGGACTCCCCTTGAACTGGGTAGATCCCACTTTGGGCACGTGGATGGACCTTCTTTTCCTCAGGCTCCTCTCCATTGCCATCCATGCAGTTCTTTCAGACAGGAACAAATATGGGTCAGAGTTTTGTCTGAGGGATGGCAACTCCATTCCTCACTTGGTGCCCTGTCTTTCTGCTGGAGGTGGGCTCTACAAGTTCCCTCTCCCCACTGTAGGACTTTTTATCTAAGGTCCCTCTTTTTGAGTCCTGACAGTCTCTTCTTACCTCCCATCTCTCTGGTACATTCTGGAGGGTCTCCCCAACCTCCTACCTCCTGAGGTTGCAACTTTCCATTCTTTCTGCTGGCCCTCAGGGATTTTAGTTCTTTTTCCTCACCCAATACCTGGTCATATTCTCCTCTCTGACCCCCTAATCTCCTTGTCCTTCCAGATCCCTCCCTTCTCCCTTGTGTTGCTTTCTTCTCCCTCCCAAGTGGGACTGGGGCATCCTCACTTGGGTCCTTCAACTTGTTGACCTTTTTGAGTGCTGTGGGCTGTATCTTGGGTATTCGCCACTTTTTATTTATTTAAATTTTGGGGAGGGTAATGTCCACTTATTAGTGAGTACATACCATGCATGTATTTTGGGTCTGAGTTACCTTACTCAGGATGATATTTTCTAGTTCCATCAATTTGTCTGCAAAACTCAGGATGTTTTACATAATACTGTGGCCATCACTCATTTTTATTAGCTGCATAATATTCCATTGTGTAAATGAACCACATTTTCTGTATCCATTCTTCTGTCATAGGACATCTGGGTTGTTTCTATCTTCTGGCTAGGACAAACAAGGCCTCTATGAACATAATTATACTGGCAGTTTTTGGGTGTCAACTTGACACAGGCTGGAGTTATCACAGAGAAAAGAGCTTCAGTTGAAAAAATTTTCCCAAATGCATCCATGAGATCCATCTTTAAGGCATTTTCTCAATTAGTGATAAAGGGGGGAGGGCCCATTGTGGGTGGTACCATCCCTAAACTGGTAGTCTTGGATTCTATAAGAAAGCAAGCTTACCAAGGCAAAGGAAGCAAGACAGTAAGTAACATCCCTCCATGGCCTCTGCATCAGCTCCTATTTCCTGACCTGCTTGAATTCTAGTCCTGACTTCCTTTGGTAAATGAACAGCAGTGTGGAATTATAAGCTGAATAAACCCTTTCCTCCCCAACTTGATTCTTGGTCAAGATATTTGTGCAGGAATAGAAACCCTGACAAAGACAATAGTAGAACATGTGCCCTGTGGCATGGTGGGACATCTTTTGGGTATATTCCCAAAAGTGGTATTTCTGGGTCTTCAGGTTGACCTATTTCCAATTTTCTGAGGAACCTCCAGATTAATTACCAGAGTGTTTGTAACCAGTTTGCAATCCCACCAGCAATGGAGGAGTGTTTCTCTTTCTCCACATCCTTGTCAACATGTGCTGTCGCCTGAGGTTTTGATCTTAGCCATTCTGATTGTTATATAGTATAATCTCAGGGTCATTTTGATTTTCATTTCTCTGATCACTAGGGTCTTTGCATATTTCTTTAGGTGTTTCTCAGCCATTTGAGATTTCTCTGTTGTGAATTCTTGGTTTAGTTCTATACCCCATTTTTTGATTGGGTTGTTTGGTTTTTTTGGTGGTTAACTTCTCACATTCTTTATATATTTTGATATTAGCCCTCTATCAAATGTGGGATAAGGGAAGATAAGGCCAACTGTCTTAATTAGGGTTTCTATTACTCTAAAGAGACACCATGATCATGCCAACATTTAAAAAAGAAAACATTTAGTTGGGGCTGGCTTACAGTTTCAGAGATTTAGTTAATTATCATCATACTGTGAACCATGCAGACAGGTAGGCAGACATGGTGTAGGAAGGGTAGCTGAGAATCTACATCTAGTTGGGTAGACAGCAAGAAGATAGGAGACAGTGTGCTTGGCTTGTGCATTTGAGACCTCAAAGCCACACCTCTAGTGACATATCTCCTCCAACAAAGCCACAACTATTTCAACACGGCCATACTTTCTGTTAGTACCACTCACTATGGGACCATGAGGACCATTTTTATTGAAACCATTATACATACCATCCTTGGTGATTTAGTTAGTTCAAGGTCAGCTTGGGTTCCTTAAGAAACATTTTTTAAATAAATAAATAAGTCTAACAAAAGATGAAAAGAATTAAAACAAGCTTCTTACGTTATCATAAAAGGAACTACTCTTTTAGTATCAAATAGATTAAGATGTATGCACTGATTGACTGGATCTGTTGAAGCATTTCAGGTATTTAACACTTCAGGATTTCTTTACATACTATAGATTTTTAGCCTCACAAAGGTTGTCTGTCATTCTATATTCCTTCTCATTTCTCTGAATTTAATTTCTTGCAAGTTTTCCACTTCTGTTCTCATTTAGTGAGTCTTTGGAGGCCTCGTCACAGAGTCTGTCTGACATTTTCTCTAATGGAGATTCACACTGTATTATGCCTACTTATAAAACAAACATATGAAAGGCAACAACTTTTTTTTAAGAAAATATCTCAATTTAAAAAGAAGAAGCTAGATCTTTTTCATTGCATCTCGTAAGCAAAACCAGAATTTTCAGTTCCTTTGTTTAAGTTTTTGAGAGAGTATTTTTAATGGTCAGTTTAAATACACCTCAATGGTAAAACCAAACATTTACTTCATGCCAAGTTCTCTCCTTTATCATCCCTGTTTTTTTTTCACTTCTTCAAAAGTATAAAGAGAACAATAATTCTAATAATTTTTCTGAGTTCCTCAATCCATTCCATCCTTGATTGAAATGTTCTTGAAATGGGCAATAAGTACATGACAAAGGGCTTTCTAAAACTTTTGTATCTACGTCTGATCCCAAAAGGAAAAAAAATGCTCTAGTCATGCAAAACAGATTTTCATGGGCACTCAATAAGTAAACACCAACATCCTGTCTTTCCAGAAAAACTAGAAAATGGAATCACTGATTTTAGGAAAAAAATGGAGATAAAGAAGTCTCTGAGAACCCTTTAAGCATGGAATAGTTGAGGTTTACCTTTGGTTTCCTGTTAGTTTTTATCACAGATATCTTTGTCCCTACACGAACTATTAGAGTTGAAAGGAAAGGACTTGTTTCTGTCAATATTATTCTGTCAATACCACAGAGAAAGTAATGTACCCCACTAAGTGATGAATAGGAAAGTATTTTAATATAAACATTGGAACCAAAGTCCTAAGGACTCAGCAGGAATTTTAAGAGACCATTTTTTTTCTTTTCAGAATGTAGATGATTCCAGCAATTACAATGAAGTACAATATATTGATCATGAATTTTGGAGTGTGGAAGGAACATCAAAAAATTGAACCCCTTTCATATCTTTTTTTGTGCAAATACATCAGTACCAAATACAGCACCATGTGTAGTAGGGATCAGCATGGTAATGGTACCTGTAGCTGTAGCAGCACCTGGGGTTATTAATTATACGCACACTATATGTGTGCCTAAATATGTCAATATCTGTGTACCCAAAATATCCTTTGATATATCAAATTACTTTTATTTCCCTTAAACAGTTTCAGCTGTCACTATGGAGATGAGTAAACTACAGATTAAAGTATTAAAGTTATACTACATTTTTTAGGCTAATATTCACTCAATAAATACCTAAATGTGAAAAACATAAAGATATAAAGCTGTAATTCTTGACCCTAATTCATTGCTGCTTCAACTCCAAAATCTGACATTTTACTTTTTTACAATTTTCATAAAGATTGCTCTTTCCTACATATTAAATTTTTCTCATCCTAGCCTTAACTGAATTATTAATTTCCCTAGACATTTCCCTGGAATGAGTTCAACTCTTTTTGCAGCCTGACTTTTCCTTAGCAATTGTTGGGCCTGATGGCCTTGTTGATCCTCACCTAAGTGGAAAGCTGCCATTCCACATCATCTCTCATGTTTGTAACCATGACTCTATCTTTATTGTTTAGCAAAGGACCAATGATCCCTGGGGTCTGTTCTAGCATTTTGTATATGATGAGGAGACATTTGTGAGAATAAGCTCAAGCTAGCCATTGATTACAAAGTATTTCTTCCAGGAGTATAGTTTAATAAAACCAAGCAACAATTATGAATTATAGTATATATACAAGAAAAATCACAACCATACTTCTTAGTGGCTTTGAATTAGAAAACACAAGAAGCTCCTGTCTTCTATAAAAACAAAACAAAGAAACAAGCAAAATCCCACAAGTTTGTTATGATTACATATACAACCCAAACATGATGTGACAAAACACATAAACCTCTAGATATTAAGATGATTAACCTGCAGGAAGAATGGATGTGATTTGAAAGTGTTCCAAACAAAATAAATCAGCACTTTGGTCTTAGGTGTGTCAATATCATGATCTTTATTAGTGGGATCTACTGTTAGGTCAGTACAGTTCTGCCTTGGGTTTTTTAGTTTCCTAATTACTAAGTTATCTCTTCCCATGCTCCTTTGATTATATCGCCACCTTCCAAGAGATATTTTCCAGAGTAGAACCAATGTTGGCCTCAGGCCCTGGAAGTTCCAGAACTACAATCTCAATGCAAATGTTTTGGATTGTAGAGATGACTTGTTATTTAAGAGTACTTTCTGCTCTTCTAGAGGATCAGAATTAGCACCCATTTGTAGATTGTAACCACCTGTAACTCCAGGTCTAGGAGATACAACACTCTCTTCTAAGGACATTGCATGCATGTAATACATAGGTATACATGCAAACAAAACATTGATATACACAAAACAAAAATAAATAAAATTCAAATTAGGCTAACCAGCCTCCAATATTTTGCTGTGGTAACTTGAAATTTAGTACTCTAGAATGAGGTTGTAATTATAATTACATCTGAGGATATAAAGGTACCATTGGCAGATTTAATGGGTTTGAAAGACTTTGGATGAGCTTGCTGGATTAGAGCACTTGGTCTGTATGCATAAAATATGAAAAACTGTGCAACTGTGCGTGTTTATACATGCCTATAACTTCATCAATGAGGGACAGATTTCTAGCTAGCCAGGCTAGCCCAAATGTCTAGCATCTGTTTCATTGAGAGACTCTTTTCCAAGGCAATAAGGTCAACATCCATAGAGGGAGGCACTGGATGTTCTTCTCTGGCCACTGCATGTATCCATAATCATACCCACCCACATACTGATGTAGATGCACCATTCACAACACACACACACACACACACACACACACACACACACTTGAAAATGCAGAGGGTTGCTTTATCTGGCACCAGTGGGAGGAGAGGCTCTTAGTCCTGTAAAGGTTCAATGGGTGACCCAGAAAGGGGGAATGCTTGGGTGGTGACATGGGAGTGGGTGGGTGGATAGGGGAGCACCTTCATAGAAGCAGGGGGAGGGGAAATAGGATAGGGGATTGCAGAGGAAAAACTGGGAAGGGTAATAACATTCAAAATATAAATAAATAAAATAACCAATAAAATAAATAAATTGGAAAAAAGTATAAACAAACAAACAAACAAAAAGAAAAAGAGTAAATGAGTCTGTTCTTTTCATTAGGAATATAATAAGGAAGTGTCCTGGGATCTTCTCAACAGTCTCCTTCTGTGTTTCCTCAGCCGTCACCAGCTCAGAGCTTCTAGAAAAAAAGGGACATATATTCCATGTACTTTCATAGACTGCTGTCCAAAGCCACTTAATAATTCTATTTTCCAGCAGCTAAATGCTCCATGGTCTTATACTAAAGCCACAGCTGAAGAAGTCCCAGGTAACAGTTGAGCTCACTGTAAAACTTGACATCTACATAATTTTTTTCTTAAAGACGTGCAAGATAGAGGTTATCATAGCTTCTGCTGGGATTCTAAAGGAATGTCTAGGAAGCAGAAATGTGGCAGAAAGCTCCTGAAGAGCTATGCCTAGAGTAACTGTGAGGATTGAGCCTCAAAGAAACAAATTAATTCAGACCAGCAACATACATTGCCTATGATATCAATTATTATCCAAAGCTAGCCTGAGTGAATAGCCATGAATAGGAGGTATGCCCAAGACATTGTCCCATCCCTCCATACTATGTTGAAGCTGTATGTTGGATTTCAACCTTGCTTTGACATAACACTCCTTTCTTCTTCCTTGTGTTCCTTCACATTTGAATAGGAATATTTATTCCTATCTTCCAATTCTTATGCTGCATTGGAAGTAGACAAATTATTTATGATTTTTAAGGTTCAAAACAGAAGTTGCATAGAACCTCAGATTTTGAACATGGACTTTCAAATAATTGGGTATTAAATGATTATCTGCTGCATTGCAAGAAGAACATGAACCTTCAAAAAATAAGGATACTGTAGATTGCGTACAGCAAGGCAATCTTTACATAGTTATATGTGTTGGGAGCCTAGTCCTAAGTGTGGCAATGTTAAATAATAACAGGTCTTTTTAAAATGTTGTACCTAGTTGGGGATTATCCCTGGCCCCTTTTCAGGTTCTCAGGGTGCCTTTGTTGCTATGTGGCCTTGTTTCCCTCCTACAATGGTTCTTATAATCAGGATGATTCAAGCCATTAGACTTGTACCAGAGCAAAGGTAATATCAAGACCATGGCCATATATGTCCAAAATTGTGAGTTAAATAATCTACTTTCCATGCAGGTTTACAACTGTACAGTATTTTTCATAGTTATCAAAAATAGACTAGTAGTGATGTTGATAGCATCACTTCTATAAAGAAGAAAAAGGGAGAAGAAAACCAGCTTGGGCCAAAATTGAAAGATCTTATAATGCAAATTAGTGGACAGTACGTTGAAGTTTTCAGAAGGGAATAGATGAGACCAGAATGAACAGATGCTCATATTTTCAGTAATATGGAAAAAGCAGCTTATGATCAAATGGCACCAGGACTGTAAGAACTCTAAACATCATGGGTGAAACTTGAAATTATGATTTCTATAAAGAAATTCTCAAATATTGAATGCTTTAGAGTCACTTTATTGAAAAATAGTAATAATAAAACAGGATATCTTTCATCTGCAACTTTCAGTTTGGTAAACATAAAAAAAATAGAGGATATTAATTATCTTCTATAATTCCCATGAAAATTGATTAAGGTTTCAACCACAGTCAGCCCACATTATGAGAGTTTGTACAATACAAGTCATCAGTAGAATTTTATTATAAGAATGGTAGAAATAATGAAAGGCCTTTAATGAAAAAAATTGTAGTCATTTTAAAATCAGTCACATCAGCATAGCATTAGAATTATTAGTATAAAGGTAAAGACAACATTCTAAAATATATTAATATTATTTATTATATTGTATGTAGAACTTTTACTAAATATGAAACTTTTAAATTGATGGAGAATTTTTATAGATTTTGCTTGCACATAGTAGTCTAAAATTATATATATATATATATATATATATATATAATTTCTCAACTATCTGTCATAGAATATCATGACATTTAAGTGTATATTAAATGTATATTTAAGAAAAGTTTTCTTAGTGGCATTTTCTGCATTTAGTCTCATAAAACTTCTTAAAAATCTTACATTGAGTTTTTTAAAAAAATTTAGTCTCATCAGTGTCTTAAGAAAAGTATTGAAGCCCTGAGGGCCAACAGAAACAGGCAACCTTGAGAGGTAGGAGGTAGGGGGACCCTCCAGAATATACCAGAGACCTTGGAGGTGAAAAACTCTCAGAACTCAAAGGGAGGGACCTTAGATGAAATGCCTTACCGTGGGGAGAGGAAACTTATAGAGCTCACCTCCAGCAAAAAGAGCATCAAGTGAGAGGTGCCATCCCACAGTCAAAACTCTGACCCATAATTGTTCCCTTCTGAAAGAACTGCAAGGACAAAAATGGAGAAAAGCCTGAGGAAAAGGAGGTCCAGCAAAGGATCCAAAGTAGAATTTAACTCAAGGGGAGGCTCCAAGGCTTGACACTATTACTGAGGCTATGGGGCGCTCACAAAAAAAAGAGCCTATTGTGACTGCCCTGAAAAATCCAACAAGCAGCTGAAAGAGTCAAATGCAGATATTTACACCCAACCAATGGACAGAAGCTGCAGACCCCTGTAGTTGAATTAGAGAAAAGTTGGAAGGAACTGAGGAGGAGGGTGACCCTGTAGGAGGACCAGCAGTCTCAATTAACCTGGATCCCCGAGATCTCTCTGGACCACCAACAAGGCAGCATATACCAGCTGATATGAGGCCCCTACCACATATACAGCAGAAGACTGCTGGATCTGGGTTCAGTCAGAGAAGATACACCTAACTCTCAAGAGAATAGAGGCCTCAGGGAGTTTAGAGATCTGGGGGGGGGGAAGGGGAGGACATCCTCATGGAGCCAGGGTGGAGGAGGAGTTATGGGATGTGGAACAGTCAGAGGGCAGACCTGGAGGGGGATAAAATCTGGAGTGTAAAAAAAAAAGATTTAATAAAGTTTAAAAAAACTGGATATGAGGGTATACTGGGAGGAGAGGTAGGCTGATATTGGGATGTGAGATAGATAGATAGATAGATAGATAGATAGATAGATAGATAGATAGATAGATAGATAGATAGATAGATAGATAGATAGATAGATGGATAGATGATGGATAGATGGATAGATGGATAGATGGATAAGAAAAACTGATAGCTGTTGGTGAATTTATACAAATCTCTGAAAGTAAATACTTATCAAAATATAAAAATCAAAGCATTTGAGAATTGTGAAGCTTGTTTTAAAATTTTAAATAGGATAATTATAAGAACTGAAAGCTATTTAGTATAACCCCCAGAAAGCTCATAGCTACTCAAGCAGAATTTTGCATTTAGCATAGAACTAAATTGAACTAAATTCATGAAAAGCCATAACCATTTGTTAAGTTTCTTTTCCTGTCTACCAGGGGAGTAGAGAGAATTAAATGGTGGCTAGTGTCTTAATAGCCACAGCTCAGCCAGAATATGAGGGTGGAGATATCCCACAGTCAAAGGTTAGGAGAACAATGCCATCAGAACAGTTTGAAGATGGCATAATGGCCTCCCATGATGATTCCTGGGAAGATAGCAGGATGTGTACCCATAGATGCTTCCTGGGAACAAGAGAAGCAGTTTGGGTTCTGCTACAAACCATGATTTTGAGAAATGTCTTTTTGCCAGGGACCTCGAGGAATTGTCAAGTTGACAGCACATCTCCATTACTAATGTGTTCAAGTGTGACCAGTGATTGCGAGAATTATCTGGAAAGCAGGACTGTTCTACCTTCATTGTGGTTCTTAATATGCCGTCTGGTTAGGGGAAAGCGTGAGTACTCCTTGTATAAAACCCACACCTTTTGTGTAAGAAGTGAAATTTCAAACCACGAAGCTATCCAAGACAGTTTGGGGATACACCCATAAGACACGCAGCACTCTGGGCCCTCAAGTTGACTATACTCTGTCTGGTATGGATTTTCTGAAAAGTCCTAAATATAGCTAGCAAGTTTCTACTTGGGCAGATGTTGCCTTATTAACTACTTACCCAATAATTGCATTGTTGGTCCTGAGCAATGATTTTTGTGGATATTAGGTGGAAAAGCAAGGTTTTAAAGTTAAGATCCTTAAATCTATTGTTTTAAAACCTAGCAGACATAATATTTGTGTAAATTTTAATGTAAATAATTGTGTTATTTATATTTTTCTTAAATACTTATACAAAATTACAAATAACAATAGAAAATAAAGTCATTTGACAAAATCTGAAATGTGAAAATCAAGACTAAGATAAGTTTACAACCATTTATCTAACAAAGAAAACAAGACTAACATTAAAATTGAAAGGATTTGTAGGAAATACTGAAAATAAAATGAATAATATTATGGAAAATAAAGAAAAGTGAACTCAAATGTCATTAAAAATGAGAACTGCAAACATTTTTAGGTGATTTCATAAAACATGAAATTATTATTTTGGTGGGTTTTGTTTGGTTAGTTTTGGGGTTTTTTTCCAGTTTTTTTTTAATTTATTTTTTTACATTCTATATTTTAGTCTCCCCCTCAAATCCACCCTCCTACTGTTCCACATCCCATACCTCCTCCCCACCCCATGTCTCCATGAAGATGTCCCTACCCCACACCCCCTACCCCACCTGACCTCTAAACTCCCTGGGGACTCCAGTCTCTTGTGGGTTAGGTGCATCATCTCTGATTGAACACAAATCTGGCAGTCCAAAGTAAAATATTCTTAAAGGAATCCATTGTCTCTTGGACAATGTGGTTAGTAGAAGGTTTATCAGTGGGCTTATGTTATATCACAGTAAGTGGATACACATCAGTGGATTTCAAAACAGAAGAGAGTTTGAAACTTTCTTCCATAAAAAGTGAAAAATGTTTAATTAATTAGATATATTTATCATGCTTTAGTCATATATATAAAACATACATAATATATTATATAGTTTATATATATCAAAATACCACATTAGCCCACTGATGCTTGCAATTTTCTGTTTTTATGTATCAGATAAAGTACAGTTTTTATTAAAGCAAATTTTAGATTTTTTTATAATATTCTTAAATTTAATTTTGTGTACAAATATGTCTGTGTGTGTATCTGTGTGTGTGTGTGTGTGTGTGTGTGTGTGTGTTTGTGTTAATACCACTCAGTGTAGTGTCCACTGTGATCAGGAGAGGCTGAGAGGTCTCTTGAAGCCTGAGTTAGGAATGACTGAACCATTCTATCTATGGCTTTTATTCTACAAGTTCCCTCTCCCACTGTTGGGCATTTTAGCAACTCAAGGCTTTTAAAAGAACAAAACAGCAACCAACATATTGGGAAAAGATCTTTACCAATCCTACATCTGACAGAGGGCTAATATTCTATATATACAAAGTATTCAAGAAGTTAGACTCCAGATAACCAAATAACCCTATTAAAAATGGGGTACAGAGCTATACAAAGAATTCTTAACTGAGGAATACTGAATGGCTCAAAAGCACCTAAAAAAATTTTCAACATCCTTAGTCATCAGGGAAATGGAAGTCAAAACAACCATGAGATTCCACCTCACACCAGTCAGAATGGCTAAGATCAAAACTCAGGTGACAGCAGGTACTGGCAAGGATATGGAGAAAGAGAAACACTGTTCCATTGCGGGTGGGATTGCAAGCCGGTATAACCACTCTGGAAATCAGTTGAGTGGTACCTCAGAAAATTGGGCATAGTACTACCTGAGGACCCAGCTATACCACTTCTGGGTATATCCAGAAGATGCTCCAACATGTAATAAGGACACACGTTCCACTATGGTCATAGCAACCTTATTTATAATAGCCAGAAGCTGGAAAGAATCCAGATATCTGTCACCAGAGGAATGGACACAGAAAAGTGGTACATTCATACAATGGAATACTACTCAGCTAATAAAAACATGAATTCATGAAATTCTTAGACAAATGGATGGAACTAGAAAATATCATCCTGGGTGAGGTAACCCAATCACAAAAGAACACACATGGTATGTACTCACTGATAAGTGGAGATTAGCTCATAGGCTCAGAATATCCAAGATATAATTCACAGACCACATGAAGCTCAAGAAGAAGGAAGACCAAAGCTTGCATATTTCGGTTCTTCTTAAAACGGGAACGAAATACCCATGAGAGGAGTACAAAGACAAAGCATGGAGCAGAGACCAAATGAAAGACTATCCAGAAATGCCCCGCCTAGGGATCATCCTCATATACAGTTACCAAACCCAGACAATATTAGGGATGCCAAAAAGTGTTTGCTGACAGGAGTCTGATATAGCTGTCTCCTGAGACTCTCTGCCAGTGCCTGACAAATACAAATAGCGAAGCTGTCAGACAACCACTGAACTGAGCACAGGGTCCCTGATGGAGGAGCTAGAGAAAAAGACCCAAGGAACTGAAATGGTTTACAGCCCCATAGGAGGAACAGCAATATTAACTAACCAGTACCCCCAGAGCTCACAGGGACTAAACCACTAACCAAATAATACACATGTAGGATGGCCTTGTTGGACATCAATGAGAGGAGATGCCCTTGGTCCTGTGATGGCTCATTGCCCCAGTCAGTGTAGGGGAATGCCAGGACAGGGAAGCAGGAGTGGGTGGGTTAGTGAGCAGGGGGAAGGGGATAGAATAGGGAGTTTTCAGATGGGAAATGAGGAAAGGGGGCAACATTTGAAATATAAATAAAGAAAATATCTAATAAAAAGAAAGAAAGAAAAAAAATAGTTAAGTGATCTTTGCCTCTGAGCCACACCAACCCCTTCTATGAACGATTATTGAATAGAAAAATAAATTGTTATTGTTGCTATTTAAACAAGTGAAAGAAAAACTAATACTAATCTAAAATGATGTCATTTTATAAAATAAGTAGAAACTATAAAACAACATGAAATACAAAGTTTCACTAACACTTATTTTGTGATGTATTTTATATATTTAAGTTCCTGCTGTTAAACAGAATCTAATTGTTTAGAGAAAAAAAACCACACACATACATCAGAAAGACTCAGAAAATACATTTCGTTATGTAAAATGAATATATGGCATAGCCAATGTTGAGAAACTATCTCTACAAAATGTATCTAATCCTGTGTAAAGTGGATTCCTTTAAGAATGTTTTATTAATCCCTGGAGAATTTTATATGATGTATTTTGGTCATATTCACTCTTGCCCAACCTCTTTCTAAATTTATTGCTATCTCCCTAACCACCCAACTTTATTCTCTCATTTTATAAACAACAACAAGATAGAAACAAAAACATCAAATGCAATTTGTGTTATTAAACTACTCTTGGATGAAGGAAGACCTCAAGTGAGGACCGATCCTGGCTGACTCCATGACTGACTGCAAGGGGGCACATTCAGGAGACTAGCCCTAAGTTTTTGTTTTTCAGAATGAAACAAAATAGTTGCAGGAAAAACACTACCAAAAGCTGCCCTGCCTCTGGCCTGAGACAAGGTTAGTGAGTCAGCAACAGTTCTGAAAAGTTCACAGAGACACAGCCAATCACAGAGACACATGTAAATTTAGATAGAATCAACCAATTACAATAAATACATCTACTCAACCCTGAAATTCCTCTAATCTCCATTAAATTGGGCCTGCAAGCTCACCTCCATGTTTGATTTTATTGAACAGTAGATCCCTGCATGCAGGATTGCTGCAGAATAAAAGTGCTTTTGAATACTTTTTGAGTCTGGGGTGTCATCATTTCACAATTCACAGACCCTTAGACTTATAGTGTGGTTCATAACCACTGTGAGTTTATATGTATGTAACCACTGTGAGTTTATATGTATACTGCTTTCTTGTGTCGAGAAAACAGTGAGTCCTTAACGTAATTCATTACCTCTGGCAATTTTAGTGTGTTGAGGAAGGGGAGATGATATAAAAACCCAATTTAAGGCTAAGCATTTCATTAGTTACTCTCTGTACATTAACCAATTCTGGGTCTGATCACTGCCATCTAATGTAAGAAGTTTCTCTAGTGAGAGTTGAATGATGCCCTCCCCTATGAGTATAGCAATTGGTGGACACCATCCAAGAAGAGCTGCACTGGGCAAGTGAGCACCCTGGAGATTGCCCATTGTCCTGTTCAGCTTCGGTGGGTGAGCCCTGGTGTGGCAAAGCTCCCAGAGACTTCATCCCAGAATTTCTTCCTGCTACAGATGTGCTTTTTCATGTTTGTCATTGCCACACTCCTTATTTACTTTGCTTGGTGTGAGTGGACAACTGGAAACCATCACTTCCTTTCCCTTGGTATGATTGCTTCCTAGGTGATAGCCCACTCTGTTGGCCAAGTTTCTTGCAGATTACCATGATGATGAAATTTCTTGAGACAACGCTGTCTAGATGAATTAATAATTATATAGAATTTCTGACTGCATTTTAATAGTATTTTAAAAAGTTAGTTTGATTTAAACAATTTTGAGAAGTAGGGTAGTTAATAGAAAATATAAAGTTCAGTAATTAGAACAGTTGACAGAAAGTTTTAAGTTAGAATCAATAATATGGTGTGCCCCTTCCTGAGAGAAAAAGGAGCACAGTGAGTTTTATTACAGGCATGTAACTATAGAGGAGGAAAGAATAGGCTTGGGACAAGCTAATGATTAAAGTAAGTATACAATCTAGGTTGGGCTTGAGTTCTTGATCTTGTGATCGAGGGATGAGTTAACAGGATTTTGGTATGTACCAGGAAATGACAAGGTTATAACAAAGACCAAATAATACTTTTATAAGAACAGAAAACAGATAATCAGCCAGCTTACCTGATCAGAACTTCAAAAATTAAGACATAAGAAAGAACACCTGCTCATTAGCAAGTATGGATTATTGTCAACTAAACATAGGGAAAAACTTGCCACTATAGGCTTGGCTTGTTTAAACTTTGTTAATCACTAACTAGAAATTACTATCCGGAGGGCACAGTGACCTTTTGGAAAGACAGATAGGTGAGAATTGTTTAGTTAGATATAAGTTTCATATAAGAAATATGCAATCAATATCCTGTTGTAATTTTCTTTTGTGTAACAATTTTAAGCTGTTTTTTGAAGAGTATGTTTTTGCTGTGACTATCTTTGGAAAATATATAACTTGTGACCATGAAGTAATTTTCTTTCTAATAGAAAAAAACTTTATATCAAGCAGTATAAAAATGGTTAAAAGAAGTAACAATTTGCCGGAGCTTGTCTTTGTTTCAACCATTCTCTATTTGTGTGAATGTTTGATTTCCTCCCTTTCTTTTCTCAAACTACTGGCTGCCACAGGCGGCAGCCCTTGTAAGTGTCTAGCTCTAATCCCATGTCCTACTCTCAACACTGACCCCTCATTCGCTGCCTGCCTCAGTTTACCCTGTGGTATCAAAGCTGGTCTTTTCATTTCAATACTGTCTACTTTGTAAAATAATAGTAGGTTCTCACCTGGAACCTGTGACCTATCTAACCACAGTTTCTTGGCCCCAATAATGTTGCCATGTAAGATTTCTATCTCATGGAGTAGGCCTTGTATCCAATCAAAAGATGATTGATTATGTCCATACCACTCATGTTACTATTGCACCCATGAGCACTTCCTTTGTTTGAAGAACTCGCACTTGCTTGACACTGATGGTCACTTTTCTCTTTGCATCTCATGCATCACATACTCCAGTAGTATGAGTTAGTCAATAGAAATGACGCTTCTAAGGAAGAACCTGGTTTTAATTTATCATTAGCAATAGAGTCTTATCATCAGGTTCTGGAGACCAAACAAGAGTGATAGCAACAGCCTGTAATGATTGGGGTCTATAGGACTCCATTGGCCAACCACTCAAAAGACATAACCCTCACTATAGTATAATAAAGGAAGGAAGGGTTTGGTTTTCAATAAAATGTTGGTGGTTAATATTATTAATTTTCCCAGGAAACAATTTTGATTATAAAATTATATATGCTTAAATTCATTGTTAGAGAGTCATGCAAGTCATTTTTTAATTGGCAGCATTGACAATTCATGCAAATATACCCTGACCTCTCATTGAAATGCTGAAGCCACAGATGGTGTTTACCTCTCACTTACTGCTAAAATTAGTGTAAAATATTCAATGCTGAGAAAACTCTTTCTATTGTGGAAAAGAAATAGTGTAGCATCAGATAGCAGCATTCTTCTGTTCAGCTTTGTAAAAAATGTTTGTCAAGGAACTGAATTTTCTACATTTTAGCTGGTTACCTGTTTCTAAACTCTCCACCTAACACCCAGGGCAGTAGGAGCAGTAGTCTAGAAGTTTTAAAGGCACTTGCTACTAGAGGTCTAACTCTTAGGGGGACAAACAACTTTGTTTAACTCTAGGACCACAAGAGAAGGTAAAATAATTATTTGGTAATGATATTCTGTAACCAAGAGAACACAGGGGTCTTAAAAAGAAAGTATACAATGGCCTTAACATTCCAGAATCACAAAGGAGAACTAGTGATTCAAGAGGAAGGTATTACTGCAAGTATATATCTCTTTAGGGATTTGGTAGATGACTTAAATTTTAAGTAAAATACTTGGATTATCCTCTGAATAGAGAAAGCATCTGTATTTAGGAACAGTGAAATAACTAGATGTTTCTGGTCCATTTATTCTTATATTACTAACTCAACTATTTTGCCTGTTTTTCTTCTTTATGAAATTTCACTGGATTAGTTCAAATGTATAAAAGGTGATAAATCAACTCAATCCATTAGGCTTTGTTGGGATGGGGATGGTTGGAATTCAACTCTCTCATTATTTCTGTGTTAATCTCTGCTCCTTAGTTCATTAATTCAATGTAAATTGATTAACATGAGAAGGAGCAACACACTGCTCCTTATGAAAAACGCAATAAATAATGAAAGCAACCAGATAACCAGGGTCCATTCCCTACTTCAGAACAGGGGAAGCTATCAGTGCATGGAAAATATGTACTTGTCTTTTGAAGTTTCTTTCTTTTGTGTTGTAAAGGTGTTAGTTTTCTTTTCTCCTTCATAGGGTTTCTGTAAGACAGTATTTGTTTCTCATGGAAACATTTCCAAAATAGTCCATTCTCTATTCTCTATCCAAGTTATTCTGTTCATAAAAACTGGAAGTAAGAACTGTATAGGCTTAATTAGGATATATCCTGTGTTAAATCCAAATGAAATCCATAGGCAAATGCTCACTACATTTGCATTTATATAATGTCCAAATGTATTAAATAATAATGGAGTAACTGATAAGGAACTATATTTAGAAATTTCCTCCATTAGGTACAAAAGGGAACCAAAACCTCTGGTTGCTTTTATGTTTAATTCATGAATACATGAACACAAAAATGTACTTATAAATTTTCAGAATAAGAAATAATAAATTAAAAATATTACTAGTAAATTTTTAATTAATTAATTTTTTAAATTTAGTTACATCCCAAATTCTGCCCCCTCCCTATCCCCTGCATAGAACTCCTCCCCCTTCCCCCTCCTACCCTTCATCTCTGAGAAAGCAGCACTCCCTTATCCCTTCATCCTGGTACATCAAGTTTCTGCAGGATTTGGCACATCCTGTTCCAGTGAAGCCAGTTATGGCAGACCTCAGCAACATATGTGCACAGGGAAGAAGAAAGGCCCATGTTAGGATGCTTGAATCTCACTTAGAACTGGAAACAAAATAGTGGAAACAAAATAGTTATGGGAAGCGGGGGGGGGGAGGGACTTGGGTGAGAGACTGGAGGGCTAGGAAAATAGGGGGCAGGATCAGGCATGGCAAGAGATAGGAGAGAGTCTTAGAGGGCCAGGAGAATGTATGAAAATATGCAGCAGCCAGGAGTGGATAGATTCCCTAGGAAGTCCCAGAGAACCAGAATGATGGAGGCTCCCAGATGTCAATGCAGGTGACCTTAGCCAAAATGCCCAACAATAAGAAAATGGAGCCTGAAGAGACAATCTCCAGTAGCCAGACAGGACCCCCAGTGGAGACATGGGGATACCAACACAACTATACACCTTTTGGCTCAAAATTGGTTCTGTCTAAAAGAAATAAAGGGACAAAGGTAGAGTAGAGACTGAAGTAATATCTAACCTGTGACCAGCCCATTTTGATACCCGTCCATGGGAAGGTTCCAATCCCTCAGACTATTAACGATGCTGTGTTGTGCTTGCAGACGGGAGCCTAGCATAACAGCCTGTTTAGAGGCTCTACCCAGCAGCCGACTAAGATAGATGCAGTTACCACAGCCAAGCTTTGAACAGAGATCAGGAACCTCCATGCAAGAGTTAGGAGAAGAATGGTTGCCTCAAGGAGATGGCAACTCCATAAGAAGACCAACAGTCAACTAACTTGGACCCCTGGGAGCTTCCAAAGACTGAACCACTAACCAAAGATTAATTTTGCTTTTAAATAGAACTGTAATTTGGTCTTTCTAAATGAAAATAATAGTCCCTGACTCCTGTTTTAAAAAAATGCAAAGCAACTGCAATATATACATGATTTTCTTTTTCTGTTTTTCCTGGTACCTTATAATACTTCTTAAGCCTGACAGATACAAGCTAGAACATGAATGACACTGGCATTTTTATCTGGGTTTTGGTTGAATCAAAATAAGAGGTTATTCTATACTTCAGGAAGTGGCACCATTAACTTCCATTCAAAAGATCTCAGAACAGGATGCACCACCATCTTACGAGTTGCTCCAGAAACTCCATTTGTGGTTTGGGCTAAACTTCAAAATACTTTTCTTGCAAAATATGTACTTGTCTCAGTCCACATACTCATTTTCTTAAATTAAGTGCTTGGACATAATCTGGGAAGAATGAACATAAAGGCCGGCTATTTTCTTAATTTAGTTTGACAGTCATCGTCTCACATTATGTGATTGTACAAACAGAGTTTCTGGATTTCCTTTAGATAAAGAACTTAGATTTTTTTCTAAGTTTATAATCCCATTATGGTTAAATGGGTCCAAATTTGTGCAAGTTTCATGCTGCCTGTTCAAATCAATTACATAGCAGAGATCCTGACATTTCATATATGTTCAATGTATTATTATATCTAGCTTCTTTATTAAACATTTTAGCATTCCTTTGAATATAAGTTCAACTGAGCATTAGGCATATGTTTGAACTATGTATCACCTTTTCTTGTTAAAATAGATCTTTAAAGTTCTTTCATTTATACATGGGTATATATTTTAGAAATAACTAAAATAGTCATTTATTCTTAAAATTCCTGTCTTAATAACTTTTAAGCAAACAACTTATTACAACAGAGACATGATAAATATGCCTTTTATACTGCACATTTATTATGTTTGCCCTTTTGATTTGTTTAGCAATGAAAATAGTTTGTATGATCCAAATATTAAAAGTGATAGCTTCATTTCTCAAATATAGCAATCACTCAAATCATTGAAAATTGAAATGTCCACGTGGGGTGTGAAATGAGAAATGCTAACTGAAGGTGATGACAGCGGTGAGCCCAGGCCTGCTGCTGTCCCAAATCAACCTCTTTAATACAAGACATTTAAGAATGGTCACAATTGCATTTCATTTCGATGATACCTATGCCCTGAACTGTGGGAGAGTGACCACGCCAACTACAAGTTCTACCCGACACCGCAGTCAATGATGTATGACAAACTCCTTCCAAGAAACAAGTATTGCAACCATACTAACCTGCACGTTTTTACATCCTCAAAAACACAAAACATTAGTCCTCTGGTTCTCATTTGCTCATCATTTGCATGATGTAAAAAATTTACATAACAGAGCAATAATCACATTACACTTTGGTTTGTTTCAGTGGCTTGCACTGTCAAATCTTCTGGACCAAGTTTGTAACAAACTCTTAAAAACATTACACATTAAGAATGAACATGCCAACAGCTTAAACTACCTCTTTGTCACATTTGTCAGGAACTTGAAATTTCAGCACAAGGACAGATGTAAATTTGGAGTTCCTTCACTGGAGAAGTCAGTAATATTTAAAACCCTGACGGGCATTAAGACAGGTTGTAATCTGGAACTTGAGCCAGTGTGTCAGAATTATCATAGCTTAGATTCTTTGTAATTTGGCCTCGTGGAAATGTATAAGAAGTTTTTCTTTTCAGAATTCTGAAGAAATTTAAATACAAGGAATAATAGAAAAAAAGAGCTTGAATTAGGAACTTGAGGGAAATGTTTCCTTCCTTCCTTCCTTCCTTCTTTCCTTCCTTCCTTCCTTCCATCCTTCCTACATTTCTTCCTTTACTCCCTCCCTCTCTCCCTCTTTTCCCTCCTTACTTCATCCTTTCCTTTTTCTTCACAATTATTTGCAAACATTTTAGAGCCTCCAGTAGCCTGAGTGTGAGCTGCTTCCTACGCTGGAGCTGTTTCACACCAATACTTGCCTTTGCTCCACAAAGACATTCCAGGTCAACAGAGGCATTTTTCTTCCTGGCAGCTTTAATCACATTTTAGAATAGCTTAAACTGGAATCCAAAAGGATGCCTCAATTCATACACATATAAACTGTTTATATGAGGTTCCATCAATAATGAGTTTGGTTTGTGTCTCCACCAACTCTTTTAGTCAATTCACACTCAAATATTCAAGAGTGTTTTTTAACACCATAAGTAATGTTTCAGAAAAACAAAAGAAATTATAGTATGTGTGTAAGAAAAGAGATTGAAGGTAACATGGAATCATAAAGTGATCATAGAAATGAAGCTAGAATTAATTATAGTTAAAAATTAGAATTCTTTCCTTAAATAGGTCTAGCTAATAAAATTGAAATAAAAGTCAAAATTGTATATGCATATATAATATAAATCTTATATATAATATATATTATACATACATATGTATATACATGAATACATACAGAGAGAGAATGAGAGAGAGAGAGAGAGACAAACAGAGAAAGAGAGGGATCAAAAACTACAGAAGACCATAATTTCAATGCAAAGGCAATAGGTGAGATTTTCACAACCATCATTCCAAATCTAACCATGATTTTTGAATGATTGCCTGAAAGCCACACATTTATGAAAGCTTTCCCAGTCTGTTTATAAATCATTGATATTCCTATGTAGTCACAAAAAGTAGAGGGTGTTCAATGATGGGACAAAGTTACAGCTCACTTTTATAGATTAGATATATTTTAGGCTTGTTTACACTTAACAAGTAGTACACTCTCAAAACGTTATGGTGCATTACTGCTCTCATTTACACGAACCAAAGTTACACTCCACATTTACATAACCATGAGATGAAATACTTCATATTACTCAGAGAGTTTAGATTAGATAAGGAGGAAAAAAATAAAACAAAATAAACGAGATCTACTATGTACAAATAAAATAAACCTGTTTAAGAAGAAAATCAATTTTAGAATTAAACTAAGAATATTGAATATATTCTATATAGAGAATAAGATTATACAGAATATAGCTTAAATTTATAGACTTTAATCAATAAGTCATTATGTTTTAGCCCTCAGTGAGTAAAAATAGGTACAAAGAAACAAAGCATAAGTTTCTAAATTCTTAAAATTAAGATACCTGGCATGTTAATATATTCATATCCTAATTCCTCAATCAGGCATGATTGTCAACAGTTAATATTAAAAACATTCACTTATCTCCTACTTCCCCATAATTACCTATTGTTTCCATGAAATAAAACTCTGGGTATACACAAACCAGCTGTGTTCTCCTTGTTAGCAGCCCGTGCATTATACACCGTCAGAAGCACTCCTGGCAGGTTATTTATCATTGGCTTTACTCCAAGGATGGAAAGTGTTAAGACAGAATGATAAATGATTATATGGAGAATAATAACACAAAGAATAATTAGAGTAGCAATTAACTTTAGCTTATCTTTTTTAAGGTGAAGGGGTACTTTTTACTCAAAAAAATATGCTTCTATTAATTCATGACACCAGAATGTTTTTGAAATTAACATTTTAATAATGTTTCTAAAATGTTGTTAGGATGTTATAGGATAAATCATGTTCCCAAATTCATTACTTTGATTAAACTAAAGGAGTGTTAATATGTTTCTCTCAGCAAATAAAATGATTTCTTAATGATACAAATAAAAATTTGGCTTTATTTATCACTGAAATTTTTAAAATATTTCACCTACTTATTTTGATGACCACTACCAGTGACTAATGTAGGGCTTGAATTGTTTCCATTAATTCTGAGTTTCTCAAATCCATGAAAGAATCTGAGAGAATAAGGGATTGAATGCTTTCCATGGTGGTTCCTCATGCTCTGTGAAGCTAAGGATAAATTTGTGTTCCTCTCTGGTTTTAGTTGTTCTGGAGAGGGATTACTGTCATAATGGAAGATCAAAGAATATGTCAGATTATGAACAATTTTGGAGTGATTTTTCTATTGTTACTTTATGACTGTTAATCATATTCACTTCTTTGTTTCTGAAATCCAATGATGGTTTAGCATATATTGCTTATTAATGTGGTTTTTTACAACCCTCATATTGAAAGAATGTGACCTGTAGCATTTATTTTTTTAAATCATGGATATTACATGTCTGTGATGCCACAATTTCAATGTTTTGCAAAATTAGAAAGAAATTTCTATGTCTATGTCTTGAGAAACATATATAGACTGTTTGCCTGTGAATTTAGGAGGGAGAAAAAAAAAGAGAACTTGTATGTCTTAAAATTCTTTTCTGAAATGGTTGAAACGATGTAAATCTGAATGTAAAGCTGCTTAATGTCTGTGCTCTTGACAACACTCTCCTTATAGTTATTTAGCTATTGCCATTCTTGTAGATGTGTTATATAGTATAGTGGGTTTTTCAAATATGATTTTAATTGATTCTTTAAGAGTTACATATAATATGTGTTAATAAAATTCTCATGCCACACCTTTCATCAGATTCAGCTCCTTCTCCCCATCCTCCTTGACTTTGTCTTCTCTACACTATCAAAAAGCACATGAACTGCTCCCTGGGATCTACAGTCTTCCCATATCTTTCCTCATCATGGTCCCTCAATCCTAGATGAGGGGCTTGTGAAGGGAATGTATGAACTGGGGATAACCACCTCATGATCAGTACTTTCTGCCTACTGATAAAGTAGTGGCTTTTTGTATACTAAGAATTATGTCTTTTTTCATGAGGGTTTAGTGCTAGATTTGTCATCAGGTATAAGGTATAAGTCCTCAGAGTTATACCTTCAAGAAAGTGGCAGAAGGATCTA
Source organism: Tokudaia tokunoshimensis (assembly GCA_036184795.1). Lineage (NCBI taxonomy): Eukaryota > Metazoa > Chordata > Mammalia > Rodentia > Muridae > Tokudaia > Tokudaia tokunoshimensis. Next base: position 83,615,840 of record BTHU01000012.1, on the reverse strand, counting down.
CTCTAGGTCTCATACCCTCACCAGGAACTGAAATTTCAGAAAGTTCAAAAGAGCATGTACAAAAAACTCAAATCAAATTTCTACAGCACAAAATTGTGTTGTCTCTTCAATTTCTAGTATATTGGATATTACTAGCTATAATTAGATATTATTGGATACAATTTTAAAAACTTAAATACTACAGTATACACTTAACAATTGAAGTACATATAGATTATTCTCAAATATTTAAAATTTTGCATTATATTTCAGGACAATTCTTGATGTAGTACATTATTTTCTTCGTATTAAATTAAAACATAACTACATGACTTCTACCTTTCCTTTCTTCTCTTTAGCCACTCCCACAACTATACCCATGTCCTCTACTTTCAAACTGATAGGATCTATTCCTTTGATTATTGTTAGAGATATCTGTAGTGTGTGTATGTGTGTATGCGTGTATGTTCATGTATGTGTATATGTGTGTGTGAGTGTGTGTGTGTGAGATCACAAACAAATTATACATACATACATACATGTGTGTGTGTTTGTGTGTGTATGTTTGTGTGTGTGTGTGTTTGTGTGTGTGTATGTTGTGGATTGGCCTGGTGCTGTTCTTGTGACCCAATCCCCTATTTAATAAAGGACCCAATCACTGGGCATGTAGGCAGGACTTTAGGTCTCTTTTTGGACTGGGATAGCTTGAGGACAAGCTGTAGCTAAGAATTTCTCCCTGTTTCAATGGCAGATCTGTCAGAATTCACCAGCAGAGGATTTAGATTTAATAAGACTAACAAGATTAGGATTTTAGTTGCTGTGCCCAAAGATTGAGTTATCGCTATTCTAGAACTAAGTTTGTGTTGTGTCTTCCTTCACGCTGCAGCTCATCTGGGTAAAAGAGAGAAAGGTACAGAGGCAAAGTGTGGGTTTTCCAGATGTGCAACACATAGGCCATGGAGGATTTGAAGCATGGTGCTGACGTGGTAGCAACCCACCAGTAGGAACTTAAGAGAACTGAGTGGAGACATTTCAGGAGCTCCAGGCCAGAGAGTCTCCATGAGATAAAACAGGTCAGCAATTGACAGCAAGTACATGGTCAGCCAGGCCACCAGAGCAAATGCACAAGCACAGGAATGAGATGGTTCTATTTTTTAATATTTCCTGTGATAGATAGATAGATAGATAGATAGATAGATAGATAGATAGATAGATAGATAGATAGACAGATAGATCCTAATTAGTACATTTTTATTTCTTTCATGTATACAGTTTCACTTTGCAGTTTATACACAGTTAGGGGACTCATCCCTGTGAGAAGCCAATCTATTTCCCAGCATTAATTATTTGTCAGTAGTTCTTTGTCTACAAGTGGGATGCCTTAAATATTCCCCTTCAATGATAGCATGTCTTTTGATTTCAAGTTAAGGTCTTATTTATGAAGTTATTAATGAGAGGGGCAATGTCACAGTAGAATTCTTGGTATTCTTGTTTTTACAATCTTTCTGCTCTCTATTCCACAATATCTCCTTAGTTGATAAAGTTGAAGTTGTGCTCCAGATGAAACTGTTGGGGACAACCTTCTCATAATCCATTGAACTTTGCACTGTATTGAGTGGTTTACTTGGATGGTCTCAATTTGCTACAGAACGAAACATTTTTAATGACAGGTGATAGATACATTTGGATTTGAAGATTTGGAGCTAGCAATGATAGATGAGAGAGAACATTGCAGCATTTGTCATTCTGATTTTTGGTTTAACTCACTCAATATTATCCTTTTTAGGTCCGCCTATTTACCTGCAAATTTCATAGATCCTTTTTTTTCTTTGCAGGTGAATAGTATTTTATAATGCACACGTACAAAATTTTCATTATCCATTCACCTGTTAAAGAATAAATAGGTTGTTTCCACTTCATGGTTATTGTGAATAAAGCAATAGGACTCTCCGTGCTGATTTCCAGGATGACTGCAAGGGTTTCCATCCCCACCAACAATGAACAGGGGATACTACTTCCCTGCTAACTTGACATCATACATTGTCAGTTTTCAGTTGATTTTACTCATTCGGACTGGGATCAGATGAAATTTCATAGCTGTTCTAAATTATATTTTCCTAATTGAAAAGCATAATCAACATCTTTATTTCTTTATCTGAGAACTTTCTGTTTATATTCCTAGCCTAATTTTTGACTGGATCATTTGTTTTCTTGGCAATTTGTGCTTTAAGCTCTTTGCATTTTCTTGATAATAATATGCTAACATATGTGTAACTAGTAGATATTTTCTTCCATTCTGAAGGTTTCCTCTTCATTCACTTGACTGTTTCCTTTACTATACAAAAGGTTTTTAGTTATGTAAGGTCCCACTTCTTACTAGTTGGCCTTAATTTCTGACCAAATGGAGTCCTATTCCGAAAGTCCCTATTTACACCTATATCTTATAGATGACTATTTTCTCTCCCAGCAAAATTAGTGTCTCATGTTTCAAACTGAATTTTCTTCTATTTGGATCTATTTTTCTGTGCATAATGATAAATTTGGGTCTAATTTCATTCTCGTAAATGAGCACATCAAGTTTTCTAAGCACCACTGATATGAATATGCTCTCCTTTCTCTACATTTTTTCTTTGTTTTTTTTTTTGGACTATTTGTCCAATATGTCATGACTCTAGTTCTTTATATTCATGTTTGATTTTTCCAGATAATTTCATTGGGTTACATGTTTGTTTTACTTGTGCCCATACTACATTCTTTATATTTCTGTAGCTCTACAATTTATGTGTAAGTCTTGAACGGAAAACCCTCCAATATTATTCATTTTCCTCAAAATTAAATTGTCTTCTGGGGTATTTTCTGCTTTCATGTCAATTGTAGGATCCTCCCCACCCCCAGTTTCTAATGAAAAATGCTGTAGTTACTTAAGTTAGGTTTTCAATGAATCTCTAAGTTGATTTTAGTAGGGTGGTCATTTTTACAGTGTTAATTCTAATATTCCAAGAACAATGGGATATCATTCTATTTCTACTGTACCTCTCAGATAAAGATAGTGCTTTTGTACTGAAAATTTGAATTTTCATTGTAAATATCTTTAATTTCTTTTGTTAGATTTATTTTAATATATGATTTTGATGATATTATACATAAAATGTATTCATTAAATATTTTTATTGTTTTTATGGTGGTGAATTGAAAAGCTACTGATATTTGTAAGTTGATTTTGTATACAGCCATTTGTGAAATCTATTAATTGTTCTAGGTGTTTTCTGGTAGAATATTTGCAATCTCTAATGTAAAATTTCATGTCACCTGACTTTTTGTTCCTATTTGTATGTCTTTAATTTCCTTCTCTTGCCTTATTGCTTTTACCAGTTTTCAACACTACAGTGAAAAGGAATGGTGATATTGGATATTTTTTATTTTTTCAAAAAATAAAAACAAAAGACTTACTCTCAAACTCTTTCTGTGAGTCAGCATTACTCTAGTGACCAAACCAGTTAAACACACACACACACACACACACACACACACACACACACACTCACACACACACACTCACACATATACCACACACTATTCCTAATCAAAGTAGACTCACAAAATGTTTTCAACTAAATCAGTAGAAAATTTTCTTACCCTAAAAACAAGATTCTTATAAAGGTACAAAAAGCTTACACAATACCAAAAAGATTGGACCAGAAAAGAAAGTACACTTGCCACATAATAAGCAGAGTATTAAATATACAGAATGGAGAATTTAAAAGCTGCAAGGGAAACAAGCAAGAAACAGATAAATGTAGACCCATTAGAATTACACATGAGTTCTCAATGGAGACTCTAATAGCCAGAAGGGCCTGGACAGATGTACTGCTGAAAAAGAAATCAGAAACACCTTTCACAATAGCCTCAAATAGCATAAAATATCTTGGGGGTAACTCTAACCAAGCAAGTGAAATACATATGCCTTGACCTCAAAGGGATGCTGTGACACAGTTCCCACCCCTTGAGCAAAGCCAGCAGGACATGGGTTGTTTCAAGTGCTGATGGTTGCTGTAGGTGTAAGGTTTGTTCATATGATAATCTATATATTTTATTTTATGTTCTCCCTGCCAAGGTTAATGACCCCATGATTATCAGAAACAGAACAATTTCAGGAAGAAAGAATGTGTCTGGTGTTCCTCAGCAAAACTGTAACACTGTGACAAAGGAACAGAGTTGATTATTATGTGGCAAGGATATGGCCCTTAAGGCTGTGGGAAAGAACTCTGAAAACATGAATGAGTTCAATCAATTTAAGAAATATTCTTTACAGGATTTCTCAACTATATAAAATATAAGGATGCTATATAAGTTGAATGGGGACTTCACAGACCAGAAAGAACAGTGACAGTGTACAAATGAGCCAACTTTGTCAGAAAGACAATGAGGAAGGAGATGAAGAGATTTAGAGAGTGGTGATCTCAGGGCAAGCTCCCATAAAATTAAGCTTATTGTTTGTGTTTACAGTTGAACAAAGAATAGTTTGGACTTTTAATCTGGAGTAAACTACAATCCAGAAATGGAGGGCACATTGTGATTGAGATCTTGAAGTTGGAAGACACAGGCTTTTGACCTACATTTGAAGAATAGTGGCCATGAAACACTTAGGCTCAGGCATGGTGGTATACACATTTAGTCCCAGGAGATAAAGGCAAGCATATTTCTGAGTTCAAGGTCAACCTGGGACAGAGCAATTTCTAGGTGAAGAAAGACTTAGGTTTAGGCATGGTGGTACATTACTTTAATCCCAGCATTAATGAGAAAGAGCCATCCACATCTGTTGAGTTCAAGATCTGTCTACAGAGCAAATTCCAGGACAGCCAAGTTTATGCAGTGAAGGAGCTGGAAAACAGAAAGCTGGTGATAATGTAATAGAACAATGGGGCCATGTTCCAGCTCCAGCAAGCAAAAGAACTACACAGTTTCAGCTATGTGGCTCTGTCTTTAGAGCTAAGGTCATAAAATGCTGATTCATGGGATAATCAAAAGGGTACCTGGGGTAAAGCATTGAATTGATATACAATTACTAAGAAAATAGTTTATGCAAAATAAAAGACTGGTTTTTGATCTATAAGAGAGATTTACCTCAAGCAGGGAGTGATCTGGAGCAGAGAGTTATCTCAAGCCGAACACAGAGATGTCAGCTTGGATCCATCAATGGCTCTGAGTTGTTTGTCCACCACTAGGGCAGATGCTGAGGCTGGTTCTTGACATATATGATAAAAAAGAAATCAAGTCTTTGAAGAAAGATATTGAAGAAGATATCAGAAGACAGAAAGATAACTTGTATACAAATTTTAATTCAGCAGCATGTCTGCTCTGGCAAGCAATGACATCCAAAAACTTTCTAGATCTGTGTGATCCAGATTGAATGACATACCCTTAATCCCTCTGGCTAGAATACAGGCACACACTTAATCCAAACAATGGCTGATGTAGTTAGTTTGTAAAAGGAAGCAACCATGTTTGAAAATGAGGTCTAATTGAGGGGCAGACAAAGCAACCAATCAGAGAAAGATTTGCCAGAATGAGGCAGATATAGGAAATGTTCAACTGTCATGAGAACAGAGAGAAAAGGGAGGCCACTTAAGAGTACAGAGTGAATCAGTTAGAAGTCAGTGCACTGATGAGAGAAGCTCGATTGAATGAGGCATCTTCGAGAGGAGTTTGAGCAGAAAAGCTCTGTTGAACCAGCCAGCCAGAGTACAGAAATGGTGAGTTTATTCAGCAGTAAATCTCTGTAACAACAATTACATCTTGCAAATGAAAGTTATAATTACAGTACCTCATGCTCATAAGTATTAATATATGATTATGCTCATGTAGTATTAATATAATAAAAATTGCCATTCTACCAAAGTCATCTACAAATCAATCCTTATCAAAATTCTAATACAATTATTTTTACTGATTCACATTATGTTCCCTAGTCCCACTCATATCCATGTCCCCTCATATTTGTATTTGCAACCTCCTCCTGATCAAAATAAAAACCATATACAACAACAACAATGAAAGAATAGAAAATATCTCATAGTGGAAGCAGTAGTGTGTCACTGTGTGTCTCACAGTGTATCACTTTATCAACACATTTTCACTTGCAAATGTTCATTGCAATGTGTCATTGATCTGGTTCGAGATCTCTGGCTTCTGTGACACTATCAATATTGTATCTTCACTGTGACTCCTCCCAGTTTTCTCATTGCTGCCCTGTGTCATGAAGATCTGTAATCCTGGATCAGCATGACTGGTTCTTTCACCTCTCCCAACTGTTCACATTCACAGAAGATATAGATTTTGGCATGGGCCAATACAGAACCTGGAATCTAAACTAAGCCTGGGTGGTAGCTGAGCCGGTCATCACTTCAATCTCTCTAGGACAGCTCTGGCTAAACCACCCAATGCCTCTATTGGTCAGAGGCAGGGCCAGTTCTCCTGCAGCAACACCTCCAGACCCAGCACCACTGTACTGTCCTGTCACAGGGCCCACTCTATCCTGCAGCCTGTGAGGGACAGGGACAGCTCTCATGCTCTCACATCCTGGTGACTGGCTTACCAGTGCTTTCACCATTGGGGTATGCTCGACTTTGTTGGCCAAATCAGTTGCAGAGCTCACTCTTCCAAGTGCTACAGTGAGTGAGGGTGCAGGGCTACCTCTCCCATTTTCATGTTCTCATATCCTCAAAGCCACCTCTCAAATTACTATAGATGGAGGATGGCATTATCCAGGCACCTAAACCTTCTCACTCCCTGCAGATGATGGGCAGGGCCAGATATCCTGGGATCTCATCCTTGGGCCTGGTCACCTATGCTCCCTCCACCAGGGCCAGCTATACTATTCTGTCCAGACAAGAATACTGGATTCACTCTGGAGTGTTGGTGCTAGTGAGAGATGGAGACAGCTTTCCAGAGCACAGCAGCCAGTGAGGGGCAGAACCAATTCTGTGCAGCCCTTCCTCCTAGCAGCTCTACCAACCATAGACATCCCCATATCCTATAGTCCTGATATGAGTCACAGACACTAATAATGACCCTTGCTACTGCTTAGCCATGAAACTATACATGCCCCTCAGTGGCAGCTTGGGCTAGTACCTCACCATGGTCCCAGGCATTGGTGGTGAGATGCCCACTCACAACAGGCTACTATTCTCAGCCCTTTGGTCCCTAGTACCATCTTTCTTCATAATGCTTTGCCCCTGATAATACTAGAACAACATCACCAACAAGGTGTCTCATTGCCCATTTCCAGAGGGTTCCAACACAATTCTTTATAGATCTTAGAAAGACAATTTTCATCTTCATATTGAAAAGCAAACATACCCAGATAGCTAAAACAACCCTGAACAATATAAGAACTGCTAGAGGTCTCTCCATTCCCAATATCAATTTATAATATAGGGCTATAGTAATAAAAACCACATGGTATTGGCATAAAAATAGACTCATTGATAAATGGAATTGAATTGATGACCCAAATATATAGACCATGATTTTTGATAAAGGAGACAAACATACACACAGAATCTTCAATAAACGGTACTAGTCAAACTGGATATCTACATATAGAAGAATGCAATAGATCCATATTTATACCCTACATAAAATTATATCTAAATAGATTAAAGGCCTCAACATAAAACCAGATATTAATATAAGAGAAAGTGGGGGATAGCCTTGAATATATTGGTACAGGAGACAACTTTCTGAACAGAATATCAATAGCATAGGCACTAAGATCAACAACTAATGAATGGGACTTTATAAAATGGAAAGCTTCTGTAAGGCAAAGGACATGAGCAATCAGACAATGTGTCAGCCTACAGAATGGGAATAAATTTCTACCAACTCAACATCTAATAGAAGATTAATATCCAAAATATATAAAGAACTCAAAAAGTAGATCAAAAACCAAGCAGTCTATTTTGAAAAATGGGTATAGGATCTAACCAAAGAATTCATAACAGGAATTTCAAAATATGAGAAACACTTTTTAAAAAATGTCCAACATCCTCAGCCATCAGGTAAATGAAAATCAAAACTACTTTGAGATCACATCTTAAAACAGTCAGAATCACTAATATAAATATCTCAAGACACATTTTGCTGATAAGTATCTGGCTGGTTCTGGAAAGACTGGATGTAGGGGAACGCCAGGACAGAGAAACAAGAGGGGGTTGAATGGGGAAAAGAGGGAGGGAAGGGGGCTTATGGGACTTTCAGGGAGGGAGGAAACGGGAAAGGGGAAATGATTTGGAATGTAAATAAAAAAAAACTTAGAAAATAAAAAAAAAAGTATCTGGAACAAAGGGAATGCTCCTCCATTGCTAGTAGAAGTGTAAACTTGTACAACCTGTATGTAAATCAATATGGCACAAAGTGGAGAATCAAATCTACCTCAACATCCAGTTATATCCCACTCCTGGGTACATGCCAAAAGGACATTCCATTTTACCACAAGAATACTTGCTCAACCATCATCATTACAGCTTTATTCATAACAACCAGAAACTGAAACAACTTAAGTGTTCCTCAACCAAAGAATGGGAAAAAAATAAGCCATACATTTACACATGGAATATCACACAGCTGTTTAAAAAATGCCATTATGAAATTTGAACACAAATGGATGGAAGTACAACAATATCATCCTGAGTGAGGTAAGCCAAACCCAGAAATATAAATATGGTATATATTCACTTATAACTTGTTTTTACCCAGTAATTAAGTAATAACCAAGCTAGAGTCCAGAGAAGTTAGATAAAAAGGAAGATTCTGGAGGAGATTCATAGAACTCCCTGAGAGGGGGGAAGAGAATAGGATAGAGTTTACAGGTGGAATGAGGGTGGGTAGAGACAAGAGAAAGAGGATGAAATGGGGAAGAAGTGGGTAAAAGGAGAGACTGCGTGGAGAGAAAGCTGGAATTGGAGTACCTTTCGGCATCAGTGTGGAAACTAGTGCAGTGAAAAACTCCTGGAATCTATGAAAGTTATCCTAATGAGGACTCCTAGTAGCAAGGGATATGGCATCTCAACAGACAACCTCTACTTGCTAGGTAACTCCAGTATTGGGACCGGGTGTCAGTCATTTTAGTTGTTGGCCAAGGGAGCTCCATGGAAATCTCTAAATGTTCCAGTCTGTTGCTGAGACAAATGACAGCAGTGACCCATTGCCCAGAACAACATCCACACAACTTATCTAACTGGTGCTTACATGGAGTCTTTACTCCTGCATTCTAGAATTTTTTTTTTTTTTTTGTGAGAGCTGGTATTCTGAAGGCTACCAAAAGAGACATTTTGACACTGGTTCAGCTGCAAAGTCTTTGTCCTAAAGTCTGTCCTGCCTGAGAAATATGATAGGGCAATGGAAACACAGAAGTTGTAGGAATAACCAACCAATGTCAGATTAGACTTAAGGCCCACTAAAAACACGGAAACCATATCTGATACTTCTTGGATAACCAAGAACCAGAAACTAGATAACCCAGAGACCTAAGATAAAACCAAACACTGCTGGTCAAAAACAAAATAATAAAAAAACAGCTCTGAATGATATTCTGCTATACTCGAAGACCAATTCCTTATCCAGTCATCATCAGAGAGGCTTCTTCCTGAAGCAGATGGGAACAGATAGAGAGACCCACAGCCAGAAATTATGTGACGAGTCTATAAGCGATATCTCCATCAAATTCCTCTCCACAGAGGTCAGGGAATCCCAGGGAAGAGAATGTGGAAAAGATTGTAGTAGCCAGAGGAGTTGAAGGACACAAGGAGATCAAGGTTCTTGGAATCAACTAAGCTAGATGCATATGAGCTCACAGAGACTGAGGCGGCAAGCACAGGGCTTACAAGGGTTTATATACCAGGTTCACTGCATTCACATTATGACTATTATCTTCTTAATGTTATGGAACTCTCAGCTGATTGTGAAAATAAATGTTCTCTGATGCTTCATCCTGCTTGTCAGACTCTTATTATTTTAGGTTATCATGTCCAATTTTGCTATGAAAATTTTTGCTTCTTTTTATAGTATTTTAATATGTCTTATTTTGTTTTTGTTTTCTTGGAAGCCTCTTCTTATCACATAAGAGAAAGAAAGGGAATACATCTGCATGTGAGAGTAGGTAGGGAGGAACTAGGAGAAATAAATGAAGGGGAAACTATAATCAGGATATTTTGTATAAGAAAATAATCTATTTTCAACAAAAGGGAAAAAGTGACTAATACACATGGCATACAAGAAATTAAATAATTTAATAATAAAAGTGCTAATAGCCGGGCGGTGGTGGCGCACGCCTTTAATCCCAGCACTTGGGAAGCAGAGGCAGGTGGATTTCTGAGTTCGAGGCCAGCCTGGTCTATAGAGTGAGTTCCAGGACAGCCAGGGCTACACAGAGAAACCCTGTCTCGAAAAAACAAAAACAAAAACAAAAACAAAAACAAAAACAAAAAAGAAAACAAAAAAAAGTGCTAATAATCTAATCAATAAGTGCTTAATAAAATGATCACATAAAAATTTACAGTAAATTCTGAAAAATGATCAGCGTTGTTAGCCAACACACAAATGCAAATCAATACTACATTAGAATGCCACATCATTTAAGTCACAGTGGCTATCATTAAGAAAGCAAGACAAATATCAACAAATTCTATATAAAAGTTTCTTATTAATAAACTTTTTGATTTTCATAATTTAGCATAAAATAATTGAAAACTATGAAAATCAAAATGTCAGTTCTGTCTTATGTATTATGTTGAAAGATTAAATATAATCTTTCAATATCATTCCTGAGTATGAACCTAAATAACCTTGCTATAACAATAGTTGTACATTTAGGTAAATTGTCACAGTATTTATAAAAATCAAATTATAGAGCCAATCTAGATTCTTCTATACTTGTGGAAATAAAGAAAATATGATCTATAAATTCAGAAATTTATTTATTTATTAATTTTTATTTAGCCATAAAATTGAATGTCATTTTGTCATTTGCATTAATGTATGGGACCATGGAATCATCAGGTTGAGTTAAAAGGCAGTTGTGCAAAAATTAATACCATAAGTTTTCTCTCCGGTGTAAACTACCATAAGGGTAGGGTATCTAACTAAATGGAATAATAATAAGGAAGATATAATGTGGAAAATTTAAAGTGCGAGAAGGGATACAATGGAGTAATAGGGGAAAATATGACTCAAGTACATTATACATATGTATGCATGAATATATATATATATGTATGTATATATACTACATATATGCATGAAAATGTAATAAAACTCTATGTTGTACAATTATTTTATGCTAGTAAAACTATGAAAATCAAAATGTCAGTTTTGTTTTATGTATTATGTTGGGTAAAGGAAACCAAAATTAAAAGATTTTAAAACTTTATTCATGTGACACTCTCATAAAATATTAGAATATAGGAAAAGAGAGCTATTTCTGAAGTTGGCCTGGATAGAAGGCTGCTCAGACTTTTCTGACACGTGATAAGATGATTTAGGGAGCCTTTATATGATTTCATTTACCAAAACTTGCAGAAATACTGACAAAATTAAGCTTACCACACATATAAATCATGTCTTAATTTCAAAACAAAGAAAAACAATGAGTCTACCCATCTACATCTGAAGGATGTTGATATAAATCTAAGATTCCATCATTTGCGAGAGACCCAAAATTGACATTTTTAATGGAGCCTCTTGAAGAAAAAATTTAATCTCTATGAAAATGTATTACAAACACATTTTGTCCTGCATGCATATCCTGCAGTGAATAAAAATGAAGGGTCATTATTTTCTGAAATAATTCAGTCTTAAGAGTACCCGTGTATGATAAATTTATTAGAAATATGTGCTAACGTTAGTAAATCAACATTGACAAATATTTAGCGAAAGTCTGTCCTGCAATAATCTTAAAAAAATGGAAGCTGAAAATGGGACTTCATTAATGAGAAATGAATATCACATAACATTGCTACAAAAGTTTATCTGGTGAGAGTGTAGATTCTTAGAAGTTGATATAAAATGTGATATAAAGAAGTGATGTGTATGGGGTAGTGCTGTTGTATGGCTGTGAGGGTTAGACTAGAGAAGGAGATAATGACGGCACTGGAAATGCAGGTGATAAAGTCACTCTAGATGCTACAGAGAACACATCTTCTGTTAATTGTTCCTTTAAATGGCCTAAATTTATCCATGAGCAAGAAATTCATGGCTTTTTATTCAATTAAAGGGGAACTTCCCAGACACCAACATTGTTAATGTGCTAATAACTATAGAATGGTCTTTATAAAGGCTTTTTAAACAACTGTTGTAATGATATTTTATCCCTAGCAGTCGATTCTATCATCATGAAGAGATGATCAAGGCAGACTGAACAGAAAAGCAATGGCGTTTCATCATCAAAGACTTGTAACAGTTGTAGTCGATATATGCTGGACATATATAATGTTAATTGAATATGCAAGTATTAGAAATAGTATATACAATGGGTCTTTTTTTTTTATTTATTTTATTTTTTTTAATTTACATTCCAAATCATTTCCCCTTTCCCGTTTCCTCCCTCCCCGAAAGTCCCATAAGCCCCCTTCCCTCCCTCTTTTCTCCATTCAACCCCTTCTCGTTATTCTGTCCTGACGTTCCCCTACATCCAGTCTTTCCAGGACCAGGGGTCTCTCCTTCCATCTTCTTAGAAATCTATTGATATGCGGATTGTGTCTAGGGTATTCCGAGATTCTGGGTCAATATCCCATTATCAGTGACTGCATACCATGTGTGTTCTTTTGTGATTGGGTTACCTCACTAAGGATGATATTTTCAAGATCTGACCATTTGCCTAGGAATTTCGCGAATTCATTGTTTTTAATTGCAGAGTGGTATTCCATTGTGTAGATATACCACATCTTCTGAATCCATTCCTCCGTTGAGGGACATCTGGGTACTTTCCAGCTTCTGGCTATTATAAATAAGGCTGCTATGAACATAGTGGAGCATGTGTCCTTATTGCATGCAGGGAAAGCCTCTGGGTATATGCCCAGGAGTGGTATAGCCGGATCCTCCGGGAGTGTCATGCCCAGTTTTCTGAGGAACCGCCAGACTGCTTTCCAGAGTGGTTGTACCAGCTTGCAATTCCACCAGCAGTGGAGGAGTGTTCCTCTTTCTCCACATCCTCGCCAACAACTGCTGTCTCCTGTGTTTTTGATCTTAGCCATCCTGACTGGTGTGAGATGGAATCTCAGGGTTGTTTTGATTTGCATTTCCCTAATGACTAAGGATGATGAACATCTCTTTAGGTGCTTCTCAGCCATTAGATATTCTTCAGGTGAGAACTCTTTGTTTAGCTCTGTACCCCATTTTTTAATAGGGTTACTTGCCTCTCTGGAGTTTAACTTCTTGAGTTCTTTGTATATCTTGGATATTAGCCCTCTGTCGGATGTAAGGTTGGTAAAGATCATTTCCCAGTTAGTTGGTTGCCGCTTTGTCTTTTTGACAGTGTCTTTTGCCTTGCAAAAACTTTGTAATTTAATGAGGTCCCATTTGTCTATTCTTGATCTTAGAGCATAAGCTATTGGAGTTCTGTTCAGGAAATTCTCCCCTGTGCCCATATGTTCAAGGTTCTTCCCTAGTTTCCCTTCTATTAGTTTCAGTGTGTCTGGTTTTATATGGAGATCTTTGATCCACTTAGAATTGAGCTTAGTGCAAGGAGATAAGAATGGGTCAATTTGCATTCTTCTGCATGTTGACCTCCAGCTGAGCCAGCACCATTTGTTGAAAAGGCTATCTTTTTTCCACTGGATGGTTTTAGCTCCTTTGTCAAAGATCAAGTAACCATAGGAGTGTGGATTCATTTCTGGGTCTTCGATTGTGTTCCATTGATCTACATGTCTGTTACTGTACCAATACAATGCGGTTTTTAACACTATTGCTCTGTAGTACAGCTTGAGGTCCGGGATACTGATTCCCCCAGAGGTTCTTTTACTCTTGAGAATAGTTTTAGCTATTCTGGGTTTTCTGTTATTCCAGATGAATTTTTAAATTGCTCTTTCTAACTCTATGAAGAATTGAGTTGGGATTTTGATGGGGATTGCATTGAATCTGTGTATTACTTTTGGTAAGATGTTCATTTTTACTATATTAATCCTGCCAATCCATGAGCATGGCAGATTTTTCCATCTTCTGAGGTCTTCTTCAATTTCTTTCTTCAGAGACTTGAAGTTCTTGTCATACAGATCTTTCACTTGTTTGGTTAGAGTCACACCAAGTAAGATAAGAAATCTTAAATTTAAATTTTCTACTTAAAATTTATTAACTTTGCAAAATATGATGCGTCAATAAGAATGCATACGTATAATAGACTCTGTAAACTCTTTTTTGAGTAGTCATACAATTCATGGTGGAAACATTAATACTTACATAATCAAGTAGCTTATTATTCCAATAGTGTTACCCATTATTGAGAATTATTGAGAATACCCAATTTCTAAAAGTACATTGAGAGCAAAGGATTTTTGGATGTGGCGTTCTAGAATAAAACTTCCTATCATACACTGAGCGACCTAGCCTGAGATTGTTTGAATTTTCTTTTGGGCTGTGAAAGTACATCCACATGAAATAGGTGTTTTCTCTCTCTCCTCTCTCTCTCTCTCTCTCTCTCTCTCTGTCAGCCAGTCTGTCTGTCTTTCTCCCTCCCTCCACAATTCCTTTATTTTCCATAAAGAAGATTTCATCTAAGGGTGATATTTTAATTATAACATATTATAATTTTATATAAAAATATAGCAATAGCAATGCAGATAACTAAAATATATTGTGCATCATCAATGAGCCAGACCTTTTCCTTCATCATTCTTTATCTAATTTAGTTGTTCTATAAACAATTACACTTATTTTATATACAAAACTGAGTTTCAGAGAGTTGAAACTTCAGTCCAGGTCCCATAAAAATAATAGAAAAATGTCATTTCAATTATTCAGTATTTTATAAACATCTTTTAAACATTTCTATTTTG
This sequence comes from Tokudaia tokunoshimensis, assembly GCA_036184795.1. NCBI lineage: Eukaryota > Metazoa > Chordata > Mammalia > Rodentia > Muridae > Tokudaia > Tokudaia tokunoshimensis. The sequence continues at coordinate 83,600,814 of BTHU01000012.1, read as the reverse complement.
TTGTTTAGCCCACAATGTATTAATCCTGTGTCAGTGTCTGAATTTGAGAGCACACTGTGTATTATAGGCCTTATATGTCAAGTAGCAGCAACTTTGACCTTTATTTATTGCCTGGATGGAAGGCTGCTCAGACTTTTACGACACCTGATAAGATGATTTAGGGAGCATTTACATGATTTCATTTACCAAACCTGTACCAATAGCATGCAGTTTTTATCACTATTGCTCTGTAGTACAGCTTGAGGTTGGTGATTCCTTCAGAAGTAATTTTATTGTTAAGAATTGTTGTTAGTATCCTGGGCTATTTGTTTTTCCATATGAAACTGAGAATTGCTTTTTCCATGTCTTTGAAGAATTGTGTTGGTTGGAATTTTGACAGGGATTGCATTGAATCAGTAGATAGCTTTTTGTAGGATGGCCATTTTTATTATGTTGAATCTACCAATCCATGAGCACGGGAGATCTCTACATTTTCTGAGGTCTTCTTCAATTTCTTTCTTGAAAGACTTGAAGTTCTTGTCATGTAGATCTTTCACTTGTTTGGTTAGAGTTACCCCATGATATTTTATATTATTTCTAACTGTTAATGAGTATTATTTTCCTATTTTCTATCTCATCCCATTTATCATTTGTATGAAGGAACTTTACTGATGTGTTTGTGTTAATTTTATATCCAGCCACTTTGCTGAAGTTGGTTATCAGGTTTAGAAATTCTCTGGTAGAATTTTTGGGGTAGCTTATATATACTATCATGTCATCTGCAAATAGTGATGACTTGACTTCTTCTTTGCCAATTTGTATTCCCTTGACCTCCTTTTGTTGTCTTATTGCTCTAGCTACACCTTTGAGTCCTATATTGAATAGATACGGGGAGCGTGGGCATCCTTTTTCTAAAGAAACTAAAAATGAACCCATTCATTTGCTGAAGTTAACATGGTTTAAAGCCACATCTTCAGTTGGTGGCCTGTCTTCATTCTGCCTTCTAAATTGTGAACCAGTTCCCCCAGAGAAAATTTACCTGAACCCCAAAAATATACCTGTGCAATAAAATGGCTGTGGTGTTACTTGGGGCAAACAGACAACATGGGATTCTTCTTCTGTTCTTCTCAGGACCCATTCACATTCATTTAAAATATGTTGATTTTCTCAATTTACAAAAAGATAGTTTCATTCTTCTGACTGAAACAATACAGGTATGCCATATGCAATATTTCACAAATCTATAATCAAAAGGCAACAGCTCAAATAATTTTTATCAGAAAACCAAAATAATTTTAGTACCTTTAAATTAAATGAATGGATTCATTTCAGTTCTTTTAATAATTTTTAATATATATATTAATAACATATTTTATCTATATGTTTAGGTGCGTGCGCGCGCACACACACACATACACACACACACACACACACACACACACACACACACACACACTCACACCAAGGAAAAGTGATTCCCTCTTTAATGTGAGAGGGAATGGAGAGGTACATGAGAATAGTTGGCAGAAGAGAAGGGGGAAGCGATATAATTTTATTTTAATGACAACAAAATTATTTTACTCTAATTGTTTTATAAATCATTGTTTTTATCTCATTTTATTTTAAAAATTGCATCTTAATCATTGTTTCCAAAACAAAATGAGATTATGTATGGTTTAAGAAACTTTGAAATCCAAATAAATATTTTCTTATAAGTTTTAATCTGTCCTGAATCCACCATTCACATCCCACTACCTTCTTGAAATAGAAATCTTGCAAGAAGAGCCCAGACTGTTTTAACCCTTGAGAAAGGCCTCTGTCCTCAGCTTATAGTCTGTTAAGGAAATGTACAGATGGATAAATGGATGGGTGGGTGGGCAGGCAGATGGACAGAGGGATGAGTGAGCAGATGGAGATAATTATGCATTTTGTTTAATGTTTTTGCTCCTTTAGTTCTTCACAGTATGTTCCCTTCTTCCTTCCAGAAATTCCATAGCATGTCCACCTACCAATTCTTAGACTGGATTAATCCATTTGCTAAGTTTTAATGCTTACTGCAACAGAGTCTATTTCATTTCAATCACCAATTTCCTTGGTTGTATTTGTGGTTGCTGCATGAGAGCAACTATAAACTATTTGCTCTTACCTTTAAGAATAATGATCTCAACACTACTGAAGAAAAAAATTGACTATGCCTATTTTACTCATTTATTTCATGTATTTGTAATGCAATTATCAGATGTCAGGAGAGGTATTTTGACTCTTCTCTTGACACAGATTATTTATATCTTCCTACATCATTCTAATTCTTTTTAAAGACTAACCAAGCCAATAAAATTTCATTTCCCCGTTCTGAGGTCTACCCATATATATTTGGAGGGAAGACTTTTACTAGTTGTTTTTAAAGTTGTATTTCTCTAAAATGCCTTATGCTTGCTAAAAACTAGGACAATTCTACACTTAATTTTGTTCCACATAAGTCTACTCTCACAGAACACCTCCACACAACTTGTTTGAACCAGACTTCCTTTAATCTGAGCACCAACCAAGCAATGAATCATCGCTGAAAAATGAGAGCCATGATTTGTTTGGTTTTTTTTTTTTCTGACAATTCTTACAGCAGAGTATAAAAACTTACACTGCATGCTGCTCCGTCAATATATTCCATTTTTTATTAAGAAGAATAGATCTTATTTGAGAGATGTTGCTAGAAAAGAATGAAAAACAGTAGTTTTAACAAAGAAATAAAAATTACGTACAGAAAGAGAGAGAGAGAGAGAGAGAGAGAGAGAGAGAGAGAGAGAGAGAGAGAGAGAGAGAGAGAGAGATTCTGTCACTTATTCACCAAGGTAAACAGATAGAAGAAAACATCTTGTAAAGAAAATGTGTGAATATAAGTATAGAAGAAGGGAAATATACATTTAGCTAAAGCCAATGCTCTGAAAGAGAGTAAGTAAACTGAAGATTAGTAAAGTAATTATTACGTTTCAGGGAATTTCTAGGAAATTATCTTTTTTTTTCAGTGAAATATCTTTTTCTTATTATATTTAGTCCTTAGTTTTTTACAGTACAGTCATTAACCCCCTCCCAATCCTCGCTCCAACACTCCAACAATTTCTCAGCCTATTCCTCCCCCACCATATCTCTAATAGGATGAACTTACCCCCCCTCATCCCACCCCATGACCTGTCAGGCCTCCCCACTCCATGAGGCCACAAGTCTCTGGAGGGTTACAGGACCCTTTTAGTTGAATTAGTGAAAGGAAATCATCTTACATTAGCCAGAGCCACAGCTTTCCTAACTCAGTTCTACTAGAAGAATTTTAAAGACCTATTCTTCAGATTGTGATTTCTTTGGTGTTTTATGTCCTTAGGTTGGCACCTGCATGGAGTTTCTTTGCCTTTAAAAGCAAGTGTCAAGAAAAACAAAACAAAACCTCAAACATATTTCATATTAGAAGTAGCTTTGTCATGCTCACCATCACCACTAGTTCGCCATGCCTGTTCCTTCATTTTGTCCCCTGGTCCTTGGTGCCCTGTCTTCATGCTTGTGGATTTTTGCATGGCCTAAAAACCTATTTTGCACCAATCTTTTCCAGTTGACTTGTTTTCCACTTTGGTGTGGGGTTTTTAATGAACTCCTCAGATTTCCTGAAACCCTCTGTTCAGAGCCATATAGAGCAGACTAGAAGAGGTGTCTTCGTTGCTGTTTCAAACTCACTCGCCATTCCTGGAAGAAAATACATTCTTTCAAATTCTTGGTGACTTTCAAGGTTCCTCAAGTCTTCCCTTCTTTCCCATAAATTCCAGCTTGCTGCTGCCCTCTCCTGGCCCACATTAGTATATTGACAGTTAATGTTAATGCTGAAGGTAAATCTTAAGCAGAATAATGGGAAAAAAAAGTAGTGTGTCTGAAATGTGGAGTCTGCTCTAAATCTCCTGTAAAATGCAAGGCTTCTCATGCAGACTGCACCTCTACACTCCAGAATTAGAGGCCACCTGTTTTTCTCTCTTTTTAATAAGGTCTCACTACAAATTCCTAACTTGCTGGAGGTTCCTCATGTATATCAAGCTGACTTCAATGTCACAGAGACTCCAGAAGTCTGAGATTAAAGTGCTATGCCCCAGTGTTGTGGGTTGCCCTGGTGCTGTTTGTATTCTGATGTTAATTCCGCTTCCTCAAGAGGGGCTGCCCACGAGGAGGGGTAGGTCAAGTACTCAGGTGATCTCATGTGAACCCTCTCCTCATTCTAACTGGTTGAATAAAGGCTAGAGCCCATGATTGAGCAGCAGAAGGGAAAGGTGGAACTGGAGATCTTAGAGAGTGGGAGCAGAAGGAAAGATGGAGGAAGACGAGGTGGAAGAAGCACATGGCCTAAAGAAACTGCCAGTAGCAAGGGTTCTCATAGTTGGGCAATAAGTTAGTATAGTGATAGATCTGCCCCATCTAGGCATATCACTTATAAATATAATTACTGGGTTGTATTTTTTTTTAATACGGGCTTATTGGGGTAAGAAATTACTGCAATACACAATGCCCAACAATGGATCAGTAAGCCACTATGTTTGTCCAACAAAGGGTCAATATCGTTGCTCTGATTCATATAAAGATAGTCACACTTTAAGAAACATTGAGACAGAAAAATGTGGCTCAAGATCTTGCTCATAATTTATGACTTAAAGAACAGTGGGTTTTTTTTTAAAAGGACAGTGTTTTAATAAATATTACTTTATTACAAATTTTCCATACCTTACAATTTTAAGTAATTCATATTTCTTTTTTCTTTATATTTAAAGATTTATTTATTTGTTATATGAAAGTACACTTGTAGCTGTCTTCAGACACACCAGAAGAGGGTGTCAGATCTCATTATGGGTGGTTGTGAGCCACCATGTGGTTGCTGGGATTTGAACTCAGGACCTTTGGAAAAGCAGTCAGTGCTCACAACCGCTTCAGCCCTTCATATTTCTTATGTAAACAGTTAAACTAAAATATTAATAAATATTTTATGGTTATCTAATTATTATTCAAAACCAGAATTTAAAGGAATTTAAACTCCTAGGTTTAAGAGAGTCAGTGACTTCTAACATACATAGCAACTTTTAAAACTGTTCTTTAAGTTTGGTTCCTCTGCCTTAGCTTCAATATTGATTAGCCATTATTAATTATAAATTTGTTCTTTCTATAATCATGTACTTTGAGAACTATTCACTGGTCTTATTTTTAAGCATAGAATTGATGTTTCTCAAGGAAAGGGTTGTTAAAATTAAATAAAAATCTAGACACAATACTACATTTCTCTCACTGCTGTCTGCATGAACAGTTCATTGTTTCAGTGTCTAAAATTTGTTTTGTAAATATAATCCTGTATTAATGTAGTCTGGAGACATTAAGAACATGATTTTTGCTTTGCAAATATTATAGCCATTCTCAACCCCATGGTATGCTTCCACACTGCAGATGACGAACAGCCCTTCAGCTGGGTATTGTTGTGTTCTCTACAGACAAAATTCCAAAGAGAGCAGAAAACTTCAATGTTCTGAGCAATGGGATGAGTGAAAAGTTTTAGTTATAAGGGTGTCTCCCATCTCATAACTATTCCAGGATTCATGTGCCAAGGTGGCAACTTCATACACCATAATGATATTGGCAGCAAGTGCATCTACCGTGAGAAACTTGAGAATGAGAAAGTCTTCCTGAAGCATACAGGTCCTTGTTTCTTGTCCATGGATTATTATTATTATTTCTTTAGAACCGCTGAGAAAATTAAAACATTTCTACCCTTTTCTTAACATTCACTATTTACTCTCTTAATTTTAAGACTCTGGCATTGAAAGCATTATATGAAGAGGACTAACAACAAATACCTATTGCCTCTTGAAAGAAATGTATGGAAAACCATTTTACAGTTAGCATTTCTGTAGTATTATCACAGGGCATCAATGTAGCTTTTCCTCATACACAGCAAATTGTTTTGAGTTTGGGTTTACTAGAACAAATTTGCCTGAAATAGAGGTCTACTGTTTTACTATAAATAGTGATTTGTCTCAAAATTTAGGGTAAAGTTACACTTCATAAACTAAGTATCTTCAGTGCACATTGCCATTAGACAAAGTTAAGATGCAAAGCAAGTCACAGAAGAGGGAGCAACATCTCTTCAAATCTGTAAGGGAAAATGTTTTCAAGAAACTCAGTGTTACAGTAATTCCTTACATAACTCAGACTTTTACAAAGTGAAGAAAATTCAAGCTGCCTGGGACTTTTGCACTTATATCTTTAATGTATAGTTTTCATTGAAAGATAAATTTAAGTAAGAATTTGGACTGCCTTTTAAGAAAGTCAGAATGCTGGGGGGTATAACGAGAGTACCTCACATCTTGTGTTCAAGTCCTTGCTGTGACAAGTCAAAGTTTCAGAGTGTTGGTAGTTTGTGTATTGTCTCTGTATCTCAGGGAGATTATTTATGGGAAATATTCTCAAAGTTTAAGCTGAAACAGCTGTAAAAGCTGGCTTGTTCTCCAGAGAACCAGGGAATATATTCTGAGACAATTAAAAGGAGTAAAAGCTGAATAAAAAGAGGTCATGGAACATAGTTATTTGCATAAAATGATTACAATCATAAAGTTATTGGTGCAAGGAATCTTTTGTGGCAAATGAGGAAGCAGCTGTTTATTCCTTCCAGGTTGACGGAGAGCAACCGAAAGACAGAACAACACAGGCATTTTAACCAGAGGCTATTCATCAGAAATTACAGAAACACGTAAGAGCTTCAGAGATTTTAACCTGTTTTAATTCTATTTCTGAGTCACCAGTTATGACAGCTAACAATTGATTTACTAAGGAACTGGCATAAAACTTAAAGATTTAATAACATCCACCAGTGTTTTATGCACCTTTGTCACTGGCCCCTCACCACAATCAGTGGAATAAACCTCCACCCTATAAAATCCTACAGAAGTCTCTCAAGGTAGTCTGAGAACATAAGTGCCAGTGAGGCATGAGGAAGAAAGCTGTCTCAAGGCTTGACAATGTAATCTGTGCGTTCTGCAGCTTCCAAACCCAAAGGCTGTGACTTAGACTGCAGACAACAGAAGGATGTAGAGAGCTGGAAAGAGCAGCACAAGCATAAGCCTACATGCAATCTTAACGCAAATAAAGATGTCAGACTGCCCATGTTCTTTCCACTGTATATTTCTGGTTATAAAACTCTCCTCTTCAGTGTACATTCCACCTCAGTTTTTATGTTCACATCCAATTCTTAGAAAAGAATAGTGTCCATTCCCTATCCTTAAGCCTTTTCTTCAAATAAAATGTTAGCTTTTCTTTTTTTTATTTTTTATATTTTTTTATTTACATCCCGAATGATTTCCCCTTTCCTGTTTCCTCCCTCCCTGAAAGTCCCATAAGCTCTCTTCCCTCCCCCTGTTCCCCATTCAACCCCCTCTCACTTCTCTGTCCTGGTATTCCCCTACATCCAGTCTTTCCAGGACTAGGGGTCTCTCCTTCCATCTTCTTGGAAATCTATTGATATGTGAATTGTGTCTTGGGTATTCCAAGATTCTGCATTTCATGTCTTTAAAATAGTTGTTGACAAGATAGCAATAACTAGTAGGATTTTTCAATTAAAAAGATATTGTTTTACTTGATTAATTAGTTAATTTATCACAGGATTCTCTTTCATCTGCTTTTCTGACACAAACCGCAGTTATTTTTCTACTCCTTTCAATGTTTCTCTGTGATTTACCAAATTATCCTCACTTATCTGTCACTTAGGTTCAACATCTTGACTTATCAATAAATAATAATTGATGACAAGTCAAAGATAGTGTGTTTTTAGGTTTGCAAGTTAAGCTTAATTGGAGCACACCCATGTTCATTTATTAATGTATTGTCTAAAGCAAAGTTTGCCTTGCAAATCTAAAAGGTATGGATGTGACAGAGACCATAATGACTCCAAAGCCTGAAGGCTGAAATATTTACTTACAGAAAAATAACCCATTGACTCCAATTCATGCACTACTAATTAAGCCACACTCTATTTCTATTTTTACATTATCATCTAAATGATCATACTGCCTTTCGGTTTCTAATCTTTACCTATGAATAGAGGACTTTGAAATTTGTAAGTAAAGACAACACATTAGAAGTTAAAATCCATATAACCAGCTATATCTTTATCCTAATGAGATGCTGCATGGTATTTCAAATGCAAACTTGTGATTGAACTTATAACCACACACACAGTATTGCTCTCCTCAGTCCCTCTTCTCAGTTATTCAACTGCTTAAAGTAGTTTTTTCTCCTTATACAATGGTCAATTTCAGCAATAGAACCAGGTCCAAACAATTTTGCTTCCGAATATGTCAAAGCTTTAATGCATAAATATTAACTCAACCTACCTGTCAGTACTTCTCATCCCTAAACTGTACAAATGAAATAACCTCTGTTCTGCATCCATTTTCTTCTGTTTTCCTCTTTTTATAGCAATATTTTATTTATTCATTGAGGATTTCATATGATCTACTTTGAACATATTCTTTTTCTTTTTTTTTTTTAAAGACTCTCTTTCCAATTTAATAAGTGCTAACTGCATTATGTAAGACATGTTTCCCATTAGGTTAGTATGGGCTGACCTACAGGCAGTCCAATTTTCTTTTTTTTTCTTCAACACCAGGAATTTAAGTACCTTAGAGAACTCTATTATAGTAAAGTTTGAAATAATCATACACAAAATAAAAATTTAAATCTTTGCCTAAATTGTCTGTTGATGTGCACCTTTGCATGTGCTAAGTTTAAAGTTCCAAAGATAGCTTATATCCCATTCATGACAAAATCATTTATTTATAAAGCCAAAGTACTACTTCAAACTATTGCAGAGGTATAGTGAATTCTCCAAATCAAATAGTTTCAGACTTCTCTTTCCAACTATGTTCCTTCAGGCTTTCATTTTTGCAATAAGCTGATACATAACTAATTAAAGCATGTTAGTTATTTGATAATTCATTTTTAAGTTTATAAATACTAAACTATGTAGTGGATCTATTTAGTATAATACAAACTCACTTATATTTACTTACAAAATTAATTTCTGAAGAGCATCTCATGAGTTACCACTAGCAAGTAGGACTTTTTAGACTCATATTCACATATGAGACTTAAAATATTGTTTCTGACTCTGGATTTTTTTTTTAATTTTTTCCTATTTTTGTTTTATTTAAAATGCATTTTTTCATACTATATGTTGTTTACACAGTTTCAACTCCCCCAGCTCTTCTGAGATGATCCTCACCTCCTTTTTCATCCAAGTACAAGTGTTTACTTTCTGTCTCTCATTAGAAAAGAACCAGGCATTGAAAGAAAAATGTGTGTGTGTATGTGTGTGTGTGTGTGATGAAACAAAAACAGACAGATTTGGATAGGACAAAAAAGCAAATAAAACAAATAACAAAACAGAAGAAAAAGAGCAGGATTTCAAAAGGAGCAAGGTCATTCTCCTCAGACAAGAGAGGGCAACAGAAACCCTCACCCAATTAACACATTATGTTTTGATCATATTTGTCACCCCTCACACTTCCTACAACCAATCAAGATGAATTTGTTTTCTACCCAAATATTCTTGGATGTGAGGCTTTCCACTGGAGAGTTGTCAGTGTACCAAGGGCTACACAAGTAGTGAAAACTGACTGCCTCCCAGTAGCTACCAATTGACAATAGATTTTTCACTTGTAGTGAGCCTTTGTGCCCACCACTCCTCTCTGTGTATATTAAATGTGCATATAATGAAAGTGATGATATTACACCCAGCATTTTGTCCACAGCATTGAACACAAGTTTTACATAGCCTATATTAATTCTTATTAGCCAGTCACCTTTTTACACACCTCGGTCTGACTCATTCATTTGTTGGTGTCAGTCAGAACCCCAGCAAAGATATCATCTTCAACAGATAGCTTGCTCCAAATTGAACACTTGGGTTAAGAATATGCAAACTGCCACAAATTTCCATTCTATGATTGTAATGAAAGCAGTTAATTTTCCCATATAATGATTATGATCAACATTTGTCCTTTGAGATCTACAATGAAGGTTCTCTTTGCCTATAAGTGGTAATCAAATAACTTAAACCTTCTTATCCCTTCAGCAATCAAGTTTATTGCTTTTCCATTGCCTAAGTTAAAATTAATGGCTAGTGTCAAAAAAATCAATAGTAACTGCAGAAAATGGTCTGGGATCTATTATATTAGCTGCATCAATTGGTAGTAGATACTGTCTATAGTAGGATGATGTAGTAGAATAATTATTAGTCACCCATTTGGTAAGCATGTTGAGTTCTATGTGCCAATGACTTTTTAAATTGGAGAAATACATTTGTAAAAATTTAAACTAAAAGTCATAATTTGATTGCATAATAGAAAAGAATAAGTGTGTAATTTTAAATTACAGATAACAAATTATAGTAATGATTTTGAAGAAACATAAAACAGTAGAAAAAGATTGTGGCAGTCAAATTTAAGGAGCTGCTTCACACTTTTAGATTAATAAGCTGATATTTGAGTACAGAGGTGAACGACATATAGGACAAGTGATAGAGTCAAATGAAAACATATAATTAACAAAGTATAGGCTGTGAATTTATTAGAGTGTTCTCTTGCAATCTGTACAACAGTAAGTTTATTGCATATTGAGCAAGAAAAAGAATGATAGGTTATTTTCTCCAATGAAAATATGTTAGTTATTTTTGTTAACTTGACCCAATCTAGAATCATGTGGCAGGAAATAACTTCAGTTGGGAAACACCTCCATAATATTGGTCCATGGGCATTTTAAAAATAATTATTTATGTAGGAGAACTCAGATCACTGTAGCCAGTACCATAACTGGCAAGAATATTCTAGGAGATATAAGAAAAGTAACTGAATATAGACCTGGGAGTGAAATGACAGGTAAACAGCTTTCCTTCAAGGAATGTGCTCAGGAACCTGGTTCCTACCCTTGTTTCTCCCAAGCATGGACTACCTGCAGCTGAAATAAAGCCTTATCTTCTTAAAGCTTTTATTCTCAGTTTTTTTTTTAACCACCAAAAGAGAGAATCAAAATAGGACAGTAGGATTAAAAAGTTGTGTTCTGTCTTGCAAAGCATCACAAAGACTTTAGTGTTTTAGTATATTGCTCTGACAACGCACTATGAGCCAGGCAATGTATAGAAGCAAAAGTTTATTGGGTTTGCAGTCTCTGTGAGTGAGTCCATGACTATAATTTTGGGGAGTGTGGCAGCAGCAAGTGAGCATGGTGCTGGAAGAGTAGCTGAGAGTGTCCATCATTTCATAAACATGAACCAAGGAGGAGAAGAAAGATATGTGGAATGACACAGGTTATTGAAATCTCAAAACTTGTTCCTGATGACACATGTTCTCAAACAAGTCCATATCTTCTGATTCTCCTCAAATAGTTCTACCAACTGGGCATAAAGCATTCAAATATGTGGGTCTATGGGGCCACTGCTATTCAAACCACCGCAAGCTATCACAGTGATTTTAAAGAGAAAAGTGGCATAACTTTCAAGAATCACTTCAAATCTATGTAGAGTATATATGAGGAAAAATATAGATGAAATAAAAGTTCTAGTTAAGAAACAGCTACAAAGTTTCCACTAAGAACTGATAATGGATCATACAATAGAGCAGCAGTAAAGGTTAGATGAGGGACTTATAATTTAGATGTATTTTGAATGTTGTATCAAGTAGCATACTCATGAAAGACAAGTAACTATTAATGAAAAGATGGTTTTAGCATAAGGAAATTAAAAGACTATTTGAAAATTATTGAGAAATATAATTTAGGGAGGATGTACTTGAAGAGTTTCATTTATACATGTAAATTTTAAGAAGGTTATTAAATATTTAATAGATGTTATGTGTTCTTTTGGTTTTGAGAGGTTAAATGTCATATGAAAGCATCTTAATAGCAATATGAGTTGTAAGGTTACTTCAAGAAAAATGGTACTCAAAGGTCATGTTGTGAAAGGAAATTGCTAAGAGAATTAGTAAAGACAGAGATAATAAAAAGCCTGTAGTCAGAATCTTGGTGCAAAGAGTTCATGAAAATCAAGCAAAGAGGAATGGAAAGGACTATCCAGAATGTCAAAGGAATGGCAGTTAAATGTGGAATCTCCTGAAGACCATGTTAACTAATGTTTTTAGAATTTCTAGTTGAGTTCAACAAGATGAAAATGAGAATTTTCAGTGAATTCATATGAAAACCCCAGTGATTTAGAAAAGTTACTTTTACAGAAAGTTATATAATAAGGGTAGGAAAAAAAGAATGTGAGGAGGAATTCATATGTGACATTTCTAAGAACTTTTTAATTAAAAGTAGAGACTTAAAGGAGCACCTTTAAAAGTTTATTTTTTATTATTATTTTTATTTTCTATATTCTTTATTTACATTCCAAATGATTTCCCCTTTCCCGGTTCCCCCCATCCTCGAAAGTCCCATAAGCCCTCTTCCCTCTCCCTGTTTCCCATTTACCTAAGAATTTCATGAATTCATTGCTTTTAATTGTTGAGTAGTATTTCATTGTGCAAATATACATGGAAAATATCTCTGATAAAATTGAAGAAATGTATAGAAAAACACGTTAAGATTGACTATTTCATGAAAAAATTAAACAGATAAAATGGGAGGCATAAAAATATTCCTAAGTTGAATGAAAGTGGAATTATAAACATTTTCTGATAAAACTGAAAATCTACAAGGAAAATATTTCTGATAAAACTCAAGAAATATATAGAAAAACACATTAAAACTATTTCATAAAAAATTATACAGATAAGATGGTTGGCATAAAAATATTCCTAAATTGATTGAAGATAGAATTAAAAATATTTTCTGATAAAATTGAAAATTTACATGGAAAATATCTCTGATAAAATTGAAGAAATTTATACAGATGAATTGGTAGGAATTAAAATATTCCTAAGATGATTAAAAGTAGAATTAAAAACATTTTCTGATAAAATTGAAGATTTACATGGAAATATTTCCGATACAATTGAAAAAAATATGGAAAAACATTAAAATTGAAGATTATCATGGAAAATTATACAGATAAAATGGTAGGCATAAAATATTTCTAAGTTGATTGAAAGTGAAAATATAAAAATTTTCTGATAAAATTAAAGATTTACATGGAAAATATCTCTGATAAAATTGAAGAAATATATAAAAATGCATTAAGATTGAGTATATCATGGAAAAATTATACAGATAAAATGGTAGGCATAAAAATATTCCTAAGTTTTTTGAAAGTGGAATTATAAACACTTTCTGATAAAATTGAAGATCCACAAGGAAAATATTCCTGAAAAAATTCAAGGAATATATAGAAAAACATGTTAAAACTATTACATGGAAAATTTTGCATATAAAATAGAAGGTATAAAAATGTTCCTAAGTTGATTGAAAGTTGGTGAGATGGCTCAGTGGTTAAGAGCTCCAACTGCTCTTCCAAAGGTCCTGAGTTCAAATCCCAGCAACCACATGGTGGCTCACAACCATCCATAACGAGATCTGACTCGCTCTTCTGGAGTGTCTGAAGACAGCTACAGTGTACTTACAAATAATAAGATAAATAAATCTTTAAAAAAAAATGTTCCTAAGTTGATTGAAAGTAAAATTATAGACATTGTCTAATAAAACTGAAGATCCACATGGAAAATACTTCTGACAAATTGAAGAAAAATACAGAAAAACGTTAAAATTAAAGATTATCATGGACAATTATACCGACAAAATGGTAGGCACAAAAACATTCCTAAATTGATTGAAAGTGGAACTACAAACACCCCACACACACACGAAACCGAAGATCTACATGAAAATCACCTCTGACAAAATTGAAGAAATACACAGAAAAAATGTTAAAATTAAAGATTATCATGGAAAATAATACAGTCCAAATGGTAGACAAAAAAAGCATTACTAAATTGAAAGAGGAGTCACAAACATTTTCTGATAAAATTGAAGATCCACATGAGAAACATCTCTGTTAGACTATGTTTTTTGTTGGGGAATTAAGTCTATTGATTGACGTTATAAGATATTAAGGAATAGTGATTGTTGCTTCCTATTATTTTTGATGTTCTTTTTATGATTGTGTGATTACTTTGTTTTAGGTTTGTCAGAAAAAGATTACTTTCTTGCTTTTTCTAGGGTGTAGTTTCCCTCCTCATGTTGGTATATTTCATCTATTATCCCTTGCAGGGCTGGATTTGTGGAAAGATATTGTGTAAATTTGGTTTTATCACGGAATATCTTGTTTTCTCCATCTATGGTAATTGAGAGTTTTGCTGGGTATAGTAGTTTGGGCTGGTATTTGTGTTCTTTTAGGGTGTGTATGAGATCTTCCCAGGATCTTCTGGCTTTCATCGTCTCAGGTGAGAAGTCTGGTATAATTCTGATAGGACTGCCTTTATAGGTTACTCGAACTTTTTCTCTTATTGCTTTTAATATTCTTTCTTTGTTTAGTGCATTTGGTGTTTTGATTATGTGCCGGGAGGATTTTCTGGTCTGGTCCAGTCTGTTTGGAGTTCTATAGGCTTCTTGTATGTTCATGGACATCTCTTTCCTTAGGTCACGGAAGTTTTCTTCTATAATTTTGTTGAAGATATTTACTGGCCCTTTAAGTTGGAAATCTTCACTCTCTTCTATATGGTTTGGTCTTCTCATTGTGTCCTGGATTTCCTGGATGTTTTGACTCAGGAGCTTTTTGCATTTTGCATTTTCTTTGACTGTTGAGTCAATGTTTTCTATGGTATCTTCAGCCCCTGAGATTCTTTCTTCTATCTCTTGTATTCTGTTGTTGATGCTTGCATCTATGACTCCTGAATTCTTTCCAAGATTTTCTATCTCCAGAGATGTCTCACTTTGTGATTTCTTTATTGCTTCTACTTCCATTTTTAGATCCTGAATGGTTTTGTTCAATTCCTTCACTTGTTTGTTTGTGTTCTCCTGTAATTCTTTCAGGGATTTTTGTGTTTCCTCTTTAAGGGCCTCTACCTGTTCACCCATGCTCCCCTGTATTTCTTTAAGGGAATTTTGTGTTTCCTCTTTAAGGGCCTTTACCATTTGACCCATGTTCTCCTGTATTTCTTTAAGGGAGTTATTTATGTCCTTCTTGATGTCCTCTAACAGCATCGTGAGAAGAGACTTTAAATCCAACTCTTGCTTTTCCAGTGTGTTGGGGTATCCTGGATTTGCTGTGGTGGGAGAACTGGGCTCTGATGTTGCCAAGTAGCCTTGCTTTCTGTTGGTAGGGTTCTTGCGCTTGCCTTTCGCCATCTGGTTATCTCTGGTGTTAGTTGGTCTTGTTGTCTCTGACTGGAGTTTGCCCCTCCTATGGGCCTGTAAACCTGTGTCTGTTCTCCTGGGAGACCAACTCTCTTCTGGCAGGGTCTTTGCACAGAAGGCTTTGGAGCTGCCTGGTTCCCTGCTGCAGATGGTGGATGAAAGGGAAGGCTCCCGTTCCAGCTGCTCCATTGATCATATGCCCTGTGCGCTCCTAGCTGTACCCCTCCAGAGAGAAGGTGGAGATCTCACCTCCACACTCAGAAGTGAAATCACTGCTGGGAGATCATTCTCTTCTGGTGGGCTAAACATAGAAGGCTGTGAAGCTGCCTGGTTCCCTGCTGCAAATGCTTTTTTTTTTCTTAAATGACTAACTAATGCTGATTTGTTACTGAATTACTAACATACAGAGAAAATGTCATAAAGATGAACATTGCCTGTTGGTTGATGAGAAGAGTAGCTGTCTAGTAAAATGATAAATGAAACTATTTTATAGGTACATAAAATTATTTGTTATTAATAAGAGAAAACATCTATTCTAAGATCATGTTGACAGGGCATTTGGTTATCTATTTTAGAAGGTTGTAGAAATTCTTTACTAGTGAAATAGGAAGAAACATCAGTTGAATATATCAATAGGAAGTGATATTTTAAAGACTCTAAAGGAAGAATGTGTCACAAAATAGTCTTCTTAAATAATGGGAGAACAAGTCAGAACCTTGGACAATGAAAGATCTATTGAAACTAGTTATTTGTTTTTCTAAGGTTTGACATATACAGGAGAAAAGAATTATACAAGAAAGTCGGTGATTCTGTGAAATTAATCATGATCATGAATGATAGGAACTAATCTGTGTATGATAGAAAAATTCTATTTTGCTTACAATTTGACAAGGGTTGAAAGTAATTAAATGTACTTATTCAGTATTGTCATTCTGCTTTATACCAGTAAGTCTCTGGTACAGAAATGTACATCAGAATAGCAAAATATTAAAGTCTATAGTAGTGAGTCACACAAATAGGAGAGGTGGATCATATATACTATAGCTCTGGACATTTTAGTTAATCAGAAACTGTAAAAATTAATATTATTAGAAATGTACAGGGCTGGAGAGATGGCTCAGCGGTTAAGAGCACTGACTGCTCTTCCTAAGGTCCCAAGTTCAATTCCCAGCAACCACATGGTGGCTCACAACCGTCTGTAATGAGATCTGACTCCCTCTTCTGGAGTGTCTGAAGACAGCTACAGTGTACTTACATATAATAAATAAGTAAAAATCTTTAAAAAAAGGGGGGGGCTGGAGAGATGGCTCAGTGGTTAAGAGCACTGACTGCTCTTCTGAAGGTCCTGAGTTCAAATCCCAGCAACCACATGGTGGCACACAACCATCTGTAATGAAATCTGACGCCCTCTTCTGGTGTGTCTGAAGACAGCTACAGTGTACTCACATATAATAAACAAATAAATCTTTAAAAAAAAGAAATGTATGCAGTAAATTAATATAGTGGATTTTTCATGTATCCTATCTAGTTCCCTAATAATAACACAGAAAGACCAACATTTACTTTTAATTTAAAGTACAATAACTAAGCTGTAAATTCTGAACTAATCTGATCTAATGTGGCTACCTCCTAGTCAAAGTCCCTGAGATACTTGCATTTCGTATTGATCTGGCTCTCTGGGCTTCAGGTATTGTTCAGCCTTAGTACCTTTCTAGACACTTTCCTGATAACTAAATCTCTCTTCCTCCTTTCTCTCCCCTTCCCCTGACTGACAGAAGTCCTACCTTATTTTCTCTATTGTCTAGTTTGTGGCTTTTCGAGAAGTTATTGATAGGGCAGAAAATAAATGATAAGCATTATTTACACAAACATCAAACAAGAGATTCTCTTTTGTACATTTTTTATTAGATGTTTTCTTTATTTACATTTCAAATGCTATCCCCTTTCCTCATTTCCCCTCTGAAAACCTCCTATCCTATCACACCTCCCCCTGCTCACTAACTCACCCACCCCTGGTTCCCTGACCTGGCATTTCCCTACCCTAGGGCAATGAGACCTCTCAGGTCCAAGGGCCTCTCCTCTCATTGATGTCCAAAAAGGCCATCCTCTGCTACAAATGAATCTGGAGCCATGGGTCCCTCCATGTGTATTCTTTGGTTAGTGGTTTAGTCCCTGGGAGCTCTGGGGATACTGGTTGGTTAATATTGCTGTTCCTCCTATGTGGCTGTAAACCGCTTCAGCTCCTTGGGTCCTTCTTCTAGCTCCTCCATTGGGGACCCTGTGCTCAGTCCAATGATTAGTTGAGAACATCCCCCTCTGTATTTGTCAGGCACTGGCAGGGCCTCTCTGGAAATAGCTATATAATGCTCCTGTCAGCAAGCACTTGTTGGCATCCACAATAGTGTCTGGGTTTGTTAACTGTGTATGGGATGGATCTCCAGGTGGGGCAGTTTCTGGATAGTTTTTCCTTCAGTCTCTGTTCCACACTTTGTCTCTGTATTTCCTTCCATGTGTATTTTGTACCCTATCTAAGAAGGAGCAAAGTATCCACACTTTGATTTTCTTTCTTAAGTTTCATGTGATCTATGAATTGTATCTTGGGTATTTCAAGCTTCTGGGCTGATGTCCACCTACCAGTGAGTGCATACAATGTGTGTTCCTTTGTGATTGGGTTACCTCACTAAGGACGATATTTTCTAGTTCCATCCATTTGTCTAAGAATGTCATGAATTCATTGTTTTTAATAAGTGGGTAGTACTCCATTATATAAATGTCCCACATTTTCTGTATCCATTCTTCTATTGAGGGATATCTGGGTTCTTTTCTGTTTCTGGCTATCATAAATAAGTCCTCTATGAACATAATGGAGCATGTACCCTTATTACATGTTGGAGCATCTTCTGGAGTAGTATAGCTTGGTCTTCTGGTAATACTATGTCCAATTTTCTGATGTACTACCAAACTGGTTTCCAGAGTGGTTTTACCAGCTTGCAATCCCATCAGCAATGGAGAATTGTTCCTCTTTCTCCACATCCTCTCCAGCATCTTCTGCCTCCTGAGTTTTTGATCTTAGCCATTCTGACTGGTGTGAGCTGGTATCTCAAGGTTGTTTTGATTTCCATTTCCCTGATGACTAAGGATGTGAACATTTCTTTAGGTGCATAAGGAGCTAAAACTATCCGGTGGATAAAAGGCAGCATTTTCACCAAATGGTGCTGGTTCACCTGGTGGGTAACATGTAGAAGAATGCAAACTGATCCATTCTTCTCCCCTTGTACAAAGCTCAAGTCCAAGTGGATCAAAGACCTCTACAAAAAACCAGATACACTGAAACTAGTAGAAAAGAAAGTGAGGAAGACCTTTAAGCACATGGACACAGGGAAAAAGTTCCTGAACAGAACACCAATAGCTTATGCTCTAAGATCAAGAATTGACAAATGGGACTTAATAAAATTACAAAGCTTCTGTAAGGCAAAGGACACTGTCAATAGGACAAAACGGCAACCAACAGATTGGGAAAAGATCTTTACCAATCCTACATCTGATAGAGGACTAATATCTGAAATTGCCTGAAGTTTCATATGAATGGGTTATCGGGTTCTCTGGACCTAGAGCTGGGGATAGAAAATAATGGGGTGACAAGAGAAATATGGAGCCAAGGTTATATTTCCTGCTCAAGGATCAAAGTTTAATGAACTTTTCCAAATATAAAGGCAGGAGAAAAAGCCCTCCCCTCCCAAAGGCTGGAACCAGGTCTGCAGAACTGGTCTGGCTGTTCACTGATGTTGGTGCCACTGCTCGGGCAGCTGGGCAGGTCACCTGCTTAATTCAGGAATTCATAGACCTGTTGGAACAAAGAAAGAACTTCACCTTCCCTCCACTCTAAGTGGAGCAGGATTGTGACTGGGAGAGAAACTTCACATTGGTCAATGTCAAGTTCCTGCCAGGTGACATGACACCCCAATGTGGCTCTCTACATCTCCTCCCTCTTTATTATTTTTAAGATGAGGAGGTATCAATCAAGTGGATAATCATCCATCCTTGATGGGGGGCTTTAACCAGGGAGTAGAAGATTGACCTGATTCCTCTCATGGAGAACAGATGACTGTTTCCACATCTTAGATGGCTCTTGGTGTTTTTTGGAGAGGAGGGGCAGAGTGTTAACTTGGTGGGAGAACCCCACAGAGTATAGAGTGATCCGCGGACTGATGACACCAACCTCTATGCAAATCAGCTGTGCTTCCCAGGGACTCAGAGCCAGGAAACATGGTCCTCCCTCTGAAGTGCTTTACCTTGCAAACTCCCACTGGTGCCCATGTCAGCAGACACACATAGCTCTGAGTTCTATGTGGCTCCATGAAGGAGATCCACTTGTATAGGTTTTGATGCCAGAGAGTCAATTGGTTGCCAAATGCCATGCATGTGTCTTTAACAGACACGCCAGTTTTCAATTCAGGTGAGCCTGGGTGGAGCCTGGGTGAGTCTGTTCAACATAAAAGGTTAGAAGTTAGAAGCAGAACAGAATTAACTTGTCTGCAGATGTCCTGAGGTATCCTATTCAGTTGTAAATTAGCAACTTTCAAATACAAAAGCCAGTCTCTAAGGTGGGGGAGGTAGCCTTGTGAATCAACAGATAAGCTGTTACTTCTTAGAAAGAATGGAGACTATATTTTAAATTAACTCTGCTGACTGATAAAGATTATTAGCCATCTTCATAATTGGAATCTCCAATACTGGATTTATTTCTAGGCCACTCTATGATTGAGTCAACTGATCCCCATATTAAAATAACTGATCAGGATCATGTCCTATATCAATAAGTGGATCCTTCCATCTCACCTAGGCATCAGTCTGCCTAATTGTCAGATGTTATATAGACAATCAGCAAGGAGTTCCTTGGAATCCAAATTTTTAAAATTTTCTTAAAAATATAAAATAATTTAAATACTATATACAGGGACATAATTTCCCTCTTTTTTGTTTTTTATTAAAAGATATTGTTTTAAGGTTTCAGAATATCTATTCCTTGAGAATTATAAAGAATTAGATTGTTAAAAATATCCCAAATATTTGATGACTGTAATAAATATCCAGTTCCATTATTTGTTTTAATCTAATTTGGAACACCAAGAATAGACAATAATGTAGTCAATGACTATGTAAGCTTAGAAAATAAATGTAGCATTTTTAGTTGCTTTTCTTGTTAGAAAAATAAAATTATTCTCAAGCTATTTCTATTTTGATGATGTAAAGAATATGATTATAAGGCCAATTGTTTCTATGGTTCTAGCTCCTGGATAAGTTCTTAAATGTCTAGAGGACAGTCATTTAAAGGAATATATCTTTTCTTAACTTGAAATGTATTTGCATAAATAATTGCAAAATTTAAGATTTAGCAGTATCTAGAAAAGGAAACAATTTTAAGCAATTGTAAGCCATGAGTTATAAATATATTTATTGGCTATCAGTATACAAATTAAAAGCTTGTTTTTTAACATTTTAAAAATAGCAGCTACAGCACCCAATTCAATTATCTATGCTGAAGCAGGGGGAAACTCAAAGGAATAAACATGTGATCCAATTACATGAGCTTTATTCTCACAGTAGATGCATTCTTTATAGGATGCATTATAAATCTATAGAAATACAAAAGCATGTATGGAAGCAAATTTTAAAACTTATTTTTTGGATAACAATTATTAATTTTGTCTAAAAGGCTTGCCATGAAACAGACCAACTATCAATATAAAACTTTACTTGAAAATGAAAAAAGGTGATTCGACATTAATGTTCCCTTTTCCACGGAGTGGCAGTGAACACATAACATAGCTATTGGCAAATGATTACAGTAGGTTTCCTCCTGTGGCAAGCTTAAGATGACATTAACATATAGGATGAAGTCAATTAATATATCTTAACCTTTGAAGATCATTTAGAATAAGCACATTATCTTTTATTTGAATTTTCAGTGTCAATTAACTTAGGATATAATTGATACATTACCTTTTGAATCCTTTTTTGAAGCAATACTTAAGATAAATATTTTTTAAAACCCATTGTTAAGAGCAAAGGACTGTAATAAAATTCTATGAATAATATACATTGAAAAGATTTAAAATCTTCACTTCTTGTTTTGAAACAGAGACAAAACATTTTTTCTCACATAAGATAAGGCTATCAGCCATTTCTTAGCTCATTAGAAGTAAATGTTTTTACAATTATCAGGATCCGCAAAGCAAAAACAACCTTCTAAATCCATAATAATGTTGTATGGAGTAGGCAGGCCAAATTTTAATGTCTTCATAAGTTCTACATAGCCTCATTAATCTTTAATAGATCTTGAGTTTTAATTGTATTTTGAACCACACCTGGATAAATCTTTAAGAATGTTGTTTTGGCCAGAAACTCCTTAGGTGGTGTTTGTAAGACAAAAGCAGTACCTCACAAGCCTGCACACTGAGGCAGCTCTGAGCTTTGCATTAACTCAAATGTAAATATTTTCTAATCTGAGCCTATTGTCCAAGGTCAGACCCACACACACCTGTCCTGCAGGGCAGTAGCCTGCAACCAGAAGCTATGGTATGAGGTTTGAATGACAAATAAAAACCCTATAATTTGAGGGTTCCTGGGAAAATTCAAATGAAATCTCCTTTTTAATCTTGGGTAAATTTTACTTTTACAATTCTATCTAATAAACTTGTGAAAAAGTGGCAACAGGCCTATACTGGCTACAGCTGTCTTTAAGCTTTATCATTTTTGAAATCATCTTAATTACAAAATATGTTAAGAATCATGAGCCTTCAATCAGACTGCAAACTGCAGTCGATGGTACACTGGCAGTTTTTAAACATATTTCTTAATCTTTTCTTGTAATATTAGAACATATCTACAACTTTGAACAACAAAGTCCAATTTTAAACCATCTAGTCCCTTTAAAATCAATGGCAAACACATTACTTTCACACTTTAAAGTTTGTCTGCCAGTTTTCATGTTTGAATGCATGACAGTGTAACTATAATACCTCATTAAGAAAACATTGTTTTAAATTTTATCTCTTATAAGACTACTTTCTAGGATAAGGACCACATAAAACCTTACCCCAATTTGGAAGTATCTTTAGAGAGCTGTTTTTTCCTGGGTTGGGTCATGCCATGTGTTGCTTTAGATGACTCCAACTCTGAATTACCAGTTTCAAACTAGTTCTTTGTTACCGACATTACACCTTTAAAATAACCTATAGGCCAATATTCTATAGTCAAGACATGTAAAACATACTTATACCTTTAATACCAATTAGAAACAAAAATAAAGCAACTACACAAATCTTATAAATTTAAACCAAACAAATTTTTTCTTTTTCTAGCTATAATTTTTAGAGAAAAAAGCACATTGAACCCAATAGCCAAAATTATATAGATTTCTCTAGGATAAATAACCATCAACCCACTTGCCCTAAAAGTTGACAAGCTGTTAGCCATTTTTAAAGGCAGTTTTTTCTCTAGCTGTGCTTGGCTCCTAGCTGATTGTGGCACAGTGTAAATCAGCCTCTGCTGTATAAACTGAGACTGAATTAAGAGATGGACCATCAGCATATGAAGTTTTTACCATTTTTTCTTTTCAACATGAAACATAGAACAGCCATTCAAACAATGAAACAAAGACACAAATTGACATGTGGACAAAATGGTGCACCAAAGACAAACAAAAGACATCCACCAAAGACATATATAGAGGGGGAAGCACACTTGTACGGTAAAATCCATTTTTCTTCTCTTTCTCTCTCATGTTTCTGAAATCTGTTTTTCCTCTTTTTTGTTTTTTTTTATTTTTTGCTCTTTTTATTTTATTTTATTTTGTTTATTTTATGCCCTATTTCTCTCTTGTCTGATGCAGTTCTAGACCGTGGACAATTTGCCTAACGGAATTCCCCATCTCAATTCGCTGTCACACCCTAGCTGATCTCAGTGTCGGGCTTACGCTGATTCAGTCTAGTAATCCGTATCCCTTCTATACCCCTGCAACAACAGCCTTCAAAAACTGACATTTTTAGCGCTAAAATTAATACTCTATGTTGCTTATCGGGCCAGATACATAACCTTTTTCCCATTTCCATGGAACTGCACCCAAGACAGCGTCCCTCAGTTGTTCTCTCCATTTCCATGTCCCATGTTTGAATCACCATCTGAAACCTCCTGAAGCCTCATATGAATGGGTTATCGGGTTCTCTGGACCGAGAGCTGGGGATAGAAAACAATGGGGTGACAAGAGAAACATGGAGCCAAGGCAATATTTCCTGCTCAAGGCTCAAAGTTTAATGGACTTTTCCAAATATATAGGCAGGAGAAAAAGCCCTTCCCCTCCTCCCCACCCCAAAGGCTGGAACCAGGTCTGCAGAACTGGTCTGGTTGTTCACTGGCATTGATGCCACTGCTAGGGCAGCTAGGCAGGTCACCTGTTTAATTCAGGAATTCGTTGACCTGGAGGAACAAAGAAAGAACTTCACCTTCCTTCCACCCTAAGTAGAGCAGGATTGTGACTGGGAGGGGAACCTCACCTTGGTCAATGTCAAGTTCCTGCCAGATGACATGACACCCAAATGTGGCTCCCTACAAATCCAATATATACAAAGAAAGTTGGACTCCAGACAACCAAATAACCCTATTAAAAATGGGGTACAGAGCTAAACAAAGAATTATCAACTGAGAAATAGCAAATGGCTGAGAAATACGAGATTCTTAACATATGCATTAAAATGCTGTGACCGGAATTGAAACCAGAGAGTAGGACAGGAAAAAAAAATCAGCATTTGAATGAATCAAGGGTAAACCTTACACAGTGCACAATAATATACCCATAAGAGGCCATTTAATTAGGCTTTTTCCAGTTGCCTTATGATTAACGACAAGATATAAGCTTCAGATATAAGAAACTTTCTCAATTGATCGTGATGAGAAGGGAGTGTAACATACATCAAAGAATGACTGATCAGAAATACGGAGCTCAGAATGACACTCAAAAGGAGGAATGTCATGATACAGGACATGAAGAGCTAAACATAGGGGATGTAAAACTTTATTGTCCAAATCATGTACCCAGTGAGCAGAAGAAAACAGACACTATCTGGAAATAGCCTGAACAACATGATACGCTGCATACTGTTACCTTACTGATAGGGCACAGAAAGGACATGCATATTATTCTCCATGGCACAGGGAATCCCTGAATATTTTGTGAGGAGGTTAGATAAACATAAAGTTCAAACATTTGTTCTTGGCTACAGGTTATAGTCAAAAATGGATAAAACACAGATTTGGCTTTCTACCAAATAATTTAACACAGCCATACAAGAAATAGTAAAATGTGTTTGTGGACATATGGATAAAAGAAGTCATGAAATTCTCCAGGAACCAAATCATGGATGTGATGTGTTCTTGATTCTTTCCCCTTTCTTTCCCCCTTGATTTTCTCCAAATGGTCCATATCTGCATCAAAAATAAAAAAAAAATCTCTATTTGTTGGATAGCCATTTTCTTTGAGATTAAAACTTCCATATCAATGGGAAACACTTTAGGACATGAGACACAAAAGGGAGGTGAAAGAAGAGGGCATTTTAAGAAAGTATATTTACTGGAAGGAGAAACGGCAGGATGTGTAAGAGGATATGAAAAACTCCATTCTGCAAACAAGCTCCTTTGGATAGGAATTAAAGAACTCCTAATTAAGAATTAAGAGCAGGAAATCCCAGGAAGTGTCCAGATTCACAAGCTCTCTCCTTCCTCAATAACACAATCAGTGAAAACTGTTGAAAGTCACTGTCAGACAAGAGGAACTTTATAGAAGAACCAACCAGTAGCCCAGGAGCTCCCAGGGGCTAAACCACCAACCAAAGAGTACACATGGAGGGACCCATGGCTCCAGCAGCATATGCAGCACAGGATGGCCTTGTTGGACATCAATGAGAGGAGAGGCCCTTGATCCTGTGAAGGCTAGTTGCCCAATGTAGGGGAATGCCAGGACAGGAAAGCTGGAGTGGGTGGCTTAGTGAGCAGAGGGAAGGGGGATGGGATAGGGGTTTTTTGGAGGGGAAATGAGAAAACGGGATAACTTTTGAAATGTAAATAAAGAAAATAATAACAAAAAAGAGATAATATTGTGGGCTGGAGAGGTGGCTCAGAAGTTAGGAGCAATGACTACTCTTCCAGATGTCCTGAGTTCAATTCCTAGCAACAACATAGCAGCTCTCTCTCTCTCTCTCTCTCTCTCTCACACACACACACACACACACACACACACACACACACACACACACACACACAGAGGCTCAGACTGTTGAGCAGCCTAGAAGAAACAAAGGCCAACTGGATGTATGGAAGAGGTTTCTGATCTTTAGAATCTGGACACTTTTATTTTTATCTGTTGTTTTGTTTTCTATAGTTTATCTCTCCTTGTGGGTCTGTTTTATTACATAAGTGTGCTCCTTGTCATATGTTTTCTTTAGCAAATTTTTTGATTCATGTAAGTCTATATGACTTTCAAGACTTTAACATCAATTCTCTCTGGAAAATTTGACTGCTAAGCACTTACTTACCTTTAGCAGATTTTTTACTCTTGGCACACTTTGCCCCACATATAAAGTCCATAATGGAGCATCTATTAATTGTTCATGTTTCAAACAATAACATAAAACACTATTAATGTATTGATTTTCAGTGTAGATATACTAACATTTAAATTTAAGTTTTAATTACCAATCCATTATTCTAAGTTCTTAATTTATCAATGATTTTATCAGAATTGTATAGTATTGCTTGTAATGCAATTATTCTAATATAAAACAAGTTGATTAAATTGAAATTTTTTATCCAGTTACCTTCAAAATAAAATGACTACATGTATATGCATAATATTCATTTAATGTTTATGTATTACAAATTATTACATAGCAACATAGGAAATTAAAGGTATTATTAAGTATTTATAGGTGACTTGCAAAGAATTACTATTAACATTCTCTATGTTATTCCTCAATTTCAATAGAAGGACAATTTGGCTATGTTGGAAAGTAATACAAATGTTTTGGTTTTGGATTTTAAATTAAAATGCTTATATATTACTACTTAGAAAACAACAGAAATGGTTTCACATGTGGGTCAATCACATTCAGTTTTTTATTTTCAAGATAAATTGTATCATTTAAATCTACCCATATATTCTTGCAACAGTGCCCATTAAAAGGATTTTCCAATTTCCTTAATAAATTTATTCAGAAAAAAATCATTATTTTTCTTATTTTCATAATAAATTCTATTGTGTGTATGTCATTTGAACAAATGAAATGTAACTACAACAATATTGTATTTTTTCACTTCTCTTGGGACCTTCTTACCCTAGAAATCAAAATTAAATTCTGCTACAGTTTCTGAATGTTTGCTTACCATCAGGGAATAGTGTCCCTGGAGAGTCCACAGACTTCCCGTGATTGATGTAAGGATAAAGTGTTCTAAGAAACACAAAATATTCTCTGCACAATTAAAATAAAGAAAGACAAACAAATAGTACAGATTACAATTAAAGAGAGGATAAAATTATTTGGGGTCACATTTACATGGAAGCAGATAATACAGATGCCAGTTAGCTGACGTTCCTTTGAACCCCTGAGTTACTGGAAGATGAGGCAAAAGTGGACATAAAGATTGACAACCTTATGTGTGAATGTGTGCATCAGTAATTATTTTAATAATTGCTATTTTAAAATTGATAATAATTTAATAATATTATTTATAAATTTGTAATTATAAATTATTAAATCAATGAAATAAAAATTTATGATTGCCAATTTAAAATATTTTAATAACTTATCTGAATGCTATTTTAACTGACTACATGAAATATAAGAACAAACCCTCAAGATTATAGATATTGAATATATTTTCAATCATTCAATATGATCTAGTCTATCAGAATAGTATAGATTTATTTGATTATTCACAAACTTTATTTAGTACAGAATTAGATATTTAAGTGTGATAAAGTAAGTTCACATTTAAGAAGGTCATTTTTTAAATTATTGAAATGTATTCATATGGTATGTTTGTTTCTAGGATAAGATACTCAAATTAAGTTCACTAAAAGAAATGTTTTATCAATTACTACTATGTTTTAGTAAACATGCATATGGAATAGATGGTATCACTCTTTGCCTAATAAATGCTATGGACAATAATTCATATTCTGGAATTTTCTTAGCTCCTAGTTAAATCTAATAAATAATTTTATAAACATATTTAACTATAACAAGTTAAATATACTGTGCTATATAATAAGTGATGTAATAGAAAAAAATGAATACTTAGAAAGAAACAAACTAGATAACACACATAGATTAAAGAAATAAAAATTGATGAGCCAATAGGAAATATAGGAATTTTAAAAGAAATACATAAAAATATGAGGAAAGTATAATAGAAAACAAAGGACAGTGAAAAAGTATGCTCTTTTGAAATACCAAATATAATCTTAACAAGGGAAAAAAGTATGGAAGAATTATTTGAAGAAATAATGGCTATAGTTTCCTCCAATTTAAACAGCACAGAAAAGTGTAGATGGAAAAGACCCAGATAACCCTGAAGGATATATCAAAAAGTCGTATTTTACTAGCTTGTGGAAAGGAAATGTCTATATACTGAAGGCTCCCTGAAAGTTATTTTGAAGTTAGTTCTGTCCTTTTCTACTTCTTATGGAAGAATCCTATATTCTGGAATTCATATTCTGAGTAGAAGCAGAATTTGCACTTTTCATTTAAATGTGCTTTTTATTTATTAGAATTATTTCCAATAATTGAAAACAAATATTTTCATTTCAGTATGTTGTTTATTGTCATATAATTTTGTGTAATAAATTTATCTGGTATAAAAAAGATGGTAAAATTTTACATTATCATGCCTATTAGAGCTCTCTGTTATTGTCACATTTTAGCTCATGATATATATATATATATATATATGTATATAATTTCTTAAATGTCCTGCTTCTGGTATATTTATATGAAAGTGAGGCACATGGGTTGGTTACTTCAAGGAGTACTTGGCAAATCACAAGAAAAAAGAACAACTTATGATAAGAAAAATTTCTCTGACAACTCATGATTTTTAAAACTTTTTTTTCCAAAGGCATATCTTATTGGTGTAGATGTTAAGTTACATTAAAAATGAAGTGTTATAATTATGGTGGCAAACTGTAGTTCCCAATAAACAAGTATGCATAAAGGAATATAACATTGCAAATTGTATTCACTGCCAAAAATGATTGCAAACTCTTCAAAACATTTAAAGTGACCAATGCACTATTTATATCAGTGAAGTGCTGAATTGTTGAGATGCTATATTTTCTACTCCTGTGGGAAGTTAAATTACCACTAGTTTTCTAGGTAATTTTCTTACTACATTGTATTTCCTTTGACAATAAAATCTCAAATCATATGTTCAGTCATGTTACTTAGTTAAGATATACTTTGCTTTCAAAGTCCTTGTATTTTAGGATATATTTCACCAAAATCTACAATTCTGTAATAAAAATAGGATTAACATACATACATACATTCATATGAAGGCAATGTATTCTCAGGAAGAAAATCCCAATTGCAACTCACTCTGCCAGTCATTTTCTTTTCTTTTGGGAATGAATGGTACGTGTCATCAGGGTTTATTGAGAACAGTTTCACTATCAAAAATATTCTAGGTATCATTAGGTTTCTCTTTAACTAGCTGTTCTGTTACTATTGATATTAAGCCAGTTTCCATCACTATGTAAATGCACTCAGCAAAAAGAAATTGAAAAATAATTGAACTCTCAGGGTTTGTGTTAGACATGTAAGGATTATCTCCACTTTAAAAAAAAAAAGGTTATTTATTGATAACATGTGTAAGGAATATGACACAGCTGGTTCATCTCAGTCCCTTATTTGCTGTAAAATTTAAGTCTTAAGCAAATCAAATCTTGTGAGAACTGTGACAGAGTTCTGTCCTACTATGATAAAACCTTGGATTGAGCTCCTATGATGCATCTGAGAAAAAGAGAATCCTTTCAAGTCATTACTGGAAATTCATAAGACACCTTGTCTTGTTCTTCCAACATGGAATATTCCTATACTTGCAAATCCTAGTTCTTCCTCTGGGCGGATCCAAATTCTCCCAGAGACTGTCCCCTCAATCCACTTAAACATGTGATCTGTTTCATCTGCCAATGAAGCTTCTTTAAATAACTAATGTCCTTTCTTGGGTTTCTCAACTCTCCAAAAATTCCCACTCTGAGTCCCAGGGTATTGACAGAATGGCTTCTTTACAAACTCATAGCTTTAATTATTTAACCATGTCTCAATTCAGTAATAGGCCTTAAATTTCAAGATCTTTCTCCTGAACTTTTTTTTTAATGAATCCTCCCCCAGATATACTTCAATTTCTATAATGGTCAAACCAACTGTAATAAAAAATAGCCATGACATCACTATAAAAATGAATTTTCCCACTTACACCACACAGCAATACATTTCTCTGCTTCTTTATTCTACGTCACAGATAAAGCAAACTTTCTAGAAGTTGAGACTCTAGCACATCACTCTGCCCCAGAATGCGTTACTTTGTTACATGCATACTGATTTCTGGTAAAATACATCCCAAAATCTAACTAAATCAAAGCTTTTAGGATGTTTTTCCTATAATGGGAAGCATTCCATGCATGCCAAATATATCATCAAGTACCCATTTCTAGATGCCAAAGAAAAATGAATTTTAAAAAAACTATTTTATGTTCCATAAAATAACAACCATAGGCTACACTGTCCTCTATACTGTCCCACTGTATGTGAAATTCATAAATCCTGTGAAATGAGACTCTCATTATCTGTGACTATATTTGCTTTAGCTCATCCTTTGGCATGTGTCAAAGACATATTCACTCTTTGCTTACAGAGTTAAAAACGTGCCACACACTACTGTACTGTGATGCAATGCACCTAATCACTTGATTATTTTCAAGAGGATTTAATTAAAATATAAAATGAAATTTATCAAGTGTGTAAGCATGTATCAAACACTGTGGTTTCAAAACACTATGAAATATTCTAGACAAAGTAGATATGAGTCTATGTAGAATTATAAATAAAAGTACAGAAGAAATTATGACTTATAAGCCTAAAGGAAGGAGGAATAAGAAAGGAATGGGAAAGGTAACCACAGAAAATCACCAACATGGTAAGCATCTGAGTACTGTCCAATGTATTCTCACCAACATTTCATGGACTATGTCTCATCCAGGCTACAAAACTAAGGTTTGGTTTGGTGGTATATTTAACAAATCCCATATTATATACCTTCTAAAGTCCTGATCTGTAAAAATTATTTTCAGTTTGTCCTGAGTTTCTGGACATCCATTGTGTTTTTATTCATTATCGTACTGGTTCCAAGCCCAGTGCATTAATATGCTAGATATGCACAAATATCATCAGTCTTATAATTTCTTTAACCCTATATTCTGTAAATGTATCTTTTATTCATCTGTAGAAATTGTCCTCTCTAAGACTTACTGGCTCTGTGGACTCACCTAGTCCAGGACACTTCTAGCCTCCATAAAATCTAATATAGGCCTAGAATATTTTCAACCTCTAAGACTTAGTGATAAAAAAAGTTTACCCTTTCTTGTTCTTTCTGAACTGTTGCTGGTGGATTCAAATCAACTATTCTGGCTCAAACTCTTCTCCAAGATAACTGATTCAATCTGGCTTCTCTGCGTTTCTCCTGAATTGCTCTACTTGGCTTCAAGCTAACTCTAGCTATCTGTTCTAATCTTCTGGCTCCTTTCCATTTCATGACTTGCTCTGACATTTTTTTTTTTTGTGGCTAGCCTTTTCTCTCCCCACAACCTCTATCTCTACTAATGTCCACCTCTTTTTTCTATCTACCCTGCTCACTTAAATATCCTCTCTTTATTCTCTCTTCTTCTAAGAGTTGGGCATATCCTAATCTGTCAAATCTTTCTCTGATTTGTCATTTTTTTTGGCCACCTAATCAGACATCACTTTGAAGCATGGGTGCTTCCTTCAGAAAACTAAATTCACCTTCATTGTTTGGGATTAATAGTGTATACTAAGGGCATGTCTGTATTGATATCAATAATCTTTTCTGTAGCCGTTCTGTAGCATTCACCAATCATATTCAATATCCCTTTACCTACATCTTCATACAATTATTACTGATCTCTAAAAATTACTTGCTGCATTTCCATCAACTTTTTCTTTTAGCTTTCCCATGAAGTACTTACTTGTCTATTTGTATATGACTTACTTCACTTAATATTTTACCCCCACTTCTATCCATGCTGCTGTAAATGGCAGGATTTCATTCTTACTTATCACTGAATAATAATCTTCTATATTTACAACACGTTGTATTTTACTTATCCATATGCTGATGAGTACCAAGACTGACTCCATATTCAGCTATTACAAGTTGTTCTACAGTAGAACTGAACATCAGAGATGTCAATGTTTTTGTATATCCAGTGATCTAAGATAGTTCAGCCTATGGCAGGTTATGCTATTTCTGCACTAATGGTCCTTGGTCATAAAAAGAACAAACTTAGCAAATCATAGAGAGCAGACTAAAAAGCAGCATTTCTCCTTGGTTTCAGCTTTGATTCATGCCTCTATGTTTCCACCTTCAGTTTCTGTCTTAGCTTCCCAGCTGGTGGACTATAACGTGTAAGTCAAATAAATCCTTTCCTTCCCTTGTTTGTTTGTGTGTTTGTTTGTTTTTCCAGCCAGGCTGTAACTTATTCCTATGAGAGGAAGCAACTAAGGCCACTCCATAATTACCATACTAGTTTACATTCTGTCAACATCCTGTAAGAATTAATCATATTCCTGCAAATATGTGTCATTGCTATTGTTGTTTTTAACATTTTATTCTTTGTAAATTTCATATCATGCACCCCAATCCCACTCATCTCCCCTTCCTCTTTTACCTACTCTCCATTCTTGCAACAGAAGAATAACAAATATTTCTCCTCACTTCTCAACAGAAGAAAAATGAATCTCATTATGGAAGCTGCAGTGTGTCACAATGTGTCCCACAGTTTACCCTTTGTCCACCTCTCTTTGCTTGCAAATGTTCATCACAATGACTCCTTGGTCTGGTTTGAAGGTCTCCAGCTTCTGCTACTCAGTCAATACTGGAATCTTACTGGAACTCCTCTCAGATACCCTGTTGTTGCTCTGTGTCATAGAGATCCTGTAGTTTTGGATCTGTAGGACTGACCCTTTTATGCACTGCAGCAGTTCACCAATGTAGATGTTAGGGTGTGTTAAATCAAAATCCTGTATCTGAGCCTGACAGGTAATTGATCTGGTCAGCCTGTCTGCTCTCCTCCCTCCTGTCCTCTGGGCAAGCTTACCAGCAACCCATGCAACCAGGGCCATCTCTATCCTGCTGCCCAGTCAAGGTGCAGGTCTACTCTCCAGAAAGTTGCATCCTGTGAAAGACATGGCCAGTTATCCTACTATTATGACCCTGGGCCAGATCTCCTGCCTGCCTTAGATGCTGAAGGACAAGGGAGGGAGGAGAGCATCTGTCTCTCATCTGTAGAGGCAGAGAAGACAAGAGGCAAGACAAGGTTTCCTGTGCTCATGTCCTTGGGGCCAGTTTACCTGAAAACCCCCACATCCCAGCCATGCTGAACTTCATCTGGTGAGGTACAGGGCCCCCTCTCCTGCTCTCATGACCCCTGACAGGCCCAGCTCCCCAGCCTGATGTAGTTGGAAAGGAGTAGCAGGGGCGCATCTCTCCCATGTCCATGACACTGCATGGCAGACAAGTGGAAGGGTCAGGTCCCCCATGCTCACACCCAGGGCCAACTTGCCCAAGCCCCTACCACCAAGGTCAGCTCCACTGTATTGCCCAGGCAAGGTGTGGGGCCTGCTTTCCCAAGTGGTATAACTGGTGAGCAACAGAGCCAGCTCTTCTGCTCTCATGACCCAAGGTCCAAGTATCCTACCTGCCACAGGTGGTGAAGGAAAAGCAGGGAGGAGGGTACAGTTTCCTCTCTGGAGATGA
The DNA here is from genome assembly GCA_036184795.1 of Tokudaia tokunoshimensis. NCBI lineage: Eukaryota > Metazoa > Chordata > Mammalia > Rodentia > Muridae > Tokudaia > Tokudaia tokunoshimensis. The sequence continues at coordinate 83,567,382 of BTHU01000012.1, read as the reverse complement.
CTGGTAGGCCAGCTCTCCCAAGTTCATACATTCAGGGCTGGCTCATCCACAACTTTGGCAATGTGCACTGCATCTGGCTAGGGGTAGAGCCAGGGTCAGCTCTCTCATGGTGTCCAGGTGAGGGGTAGGGCCAGTTCTGCATAGCCCTCAGATATCAGCATGTCACCTGGTGGCAGCCTACACCAAGGATATCCCCCTGACCTTTGCTGGTAACAGACCCCTGCTACAGGGCCGTGGACCCAGACGTGGCCTGCAGTGGCAGCACAGTCCAGGAACCATCATGGGCCCTGGTGGCATCATCTGTCTAGACAGATCAACTTGTTCCTCATTACCCTTGAGTCTCTAGTTTTGTCTCTTTTCATTGTGCCCATATAATTCTGTTTTTTGTTCTCTTCCATTACTTCACACTTGCTCCTCTTATTGCTGCCTTGGATCATAGAGTATCTGGAGTCATCTGAGAAGTGTGAAGGTGCCAGGCAGAGGTCATCTTGGGCATGGACTGCCTCTCAAGCCTGTATGGCGCAGAAGTATTGATCAGGCTACTTCCCTGTCTGGGCTGCTCCAGAAAAATTCCCCTCATCCACTTTCGAATGCCATCTGGTTTTAAAATTTTTCAGGACTTATTTAAACATCCATATATATTTTTATATTTCATGTAAGTAGCTTCCCATTTCTCAGAAATATAATCTTGCAGTAGACTCTCTGGTCTGATGGCTCTTACAATCTTCCCCCCACTCTGCTATAATGTTTCCAGAGGCATTTGCTTAGAGGTTATATTTTAGATGTATCAATTGTAGCTAAACACCCCACACTCAGGTGTTCTTTGTATTTTTGACCACTTTAGCAACTGACTGCAGATAGATATATAATAAATACATACATAGATATAAACCTGCACACATGTACTATATACATACATACATATATACATACATACATACATTCATACATAAATACATGAATACATAGATTTATAGATAGAAAGATCCATATATATGGATATATTATATAGTTAGATAATAGATGAATAGATACATTCGTACAAACATACATGCATAGATACATGCATACATACATACATACATACATACACACAGGTATATAGGTACATATTATGAAAGATAGGCAGTAGGAAGATAGGTGATCAAAGACAGAGAGACAGACATAACTCCAGTAGTGGTTCTGCATTTGTTTGTTTGTCTTTGTTTGTTTGTGTGAGGTCCTATTGTGTAACTCAAGCAGGCCTTAAGCTTAATGTACTTCTGAGGCAGCTTCCTAGATGCTGAAATCCAAACATGCAACAACATATCACATGTTCACAATATAAAAATAGATATTACCTTCTTGTATTATATTTAACAACTAGATTTTACTTTGCTTTTACTTCTCAAAACTTATATTTCTGTCTGTTTTGTAACATTAGATAAATCACTCATTACCAGAAGATCTAGTTTCCATTTATAACAGTTTCCCAATCATTATTAAAGTTAGCCCTACAGTGGTTCCCTTCACACTGACAGTCTGCTATTCTTCATGGTTCTTGGTTTATTGTGCATCAGTGTATTGTCAATCTTGCTGACAATCCTCATGACACAGGTACTATGAGTTAAATTTTCAGAGAATGTAATGTAAGAAATATGACATAATTTTATGTGTCTTAAAACAATGAGTTATCCTAAAGCAAACATTTACGGCTGCTTACAAAAGTTCTCTATTCTGTTATTTATTGTTATAGGAAAAGATAGCACAGCCAGAATTATTAATCAATTTCCGTATTTTTTTTGCTCCAATAAAATGTAATTGTAAATTGCTTCAAGCCATTTAAATCATTTTATGAATAGTTTTGTCTCTTTGCATTTGTTCTTATTCTTGAATGCAAACCTGGCAGTTTTATGAGTCCCAATTATGAACTATTTCCAGATACCTTAATATGATTGTTCAACTTAACTAAAATATTTCCCAATTAGCTAATTGCACATAAAAATAATGTAATTTACTCAATAACAACCTCCATAGGACTACCAACAGGGAAAGACATAATCTCATCTACAAAGGAAGGTATATCTGATGACTAATTCATTGTCAGTGTCCTCAGAATTTCCTGCAATTTCAATCAATATTCTTTAGATGTATTCAATCAAATCATTTAACACAATTTATATAACTTCTCTAATAGCCTCATAACTATATTTGTCATATATGTATCATACATAATTATACTTTGTTAATTATAGAAGTAGTTATTTCTCTTTCTATCGTAGTTAGAGTGATTATTGGTGTGACGAAAGGTCATGACAAAAAGCAACTTGAAAATGTAAAGTACTATTTTGTTTTCACACCCTCATCAGAGTCTATCATCAAAGGAAATCAGGACTCAAGCAGGAACCTGGATGCAGGATGTGAGGAAGCCCAGGATGGGTACTGCTTACCACCTTGCTCCTCATGGCTTGCTCATCCTGCTTTCAACCACTAGGCCAAGGATGGTATTACCCATAATGTACTGGACCCTTCCCATTTATGACTAATTAAGATGTTCTACAGGCTTACTGACAGCCCAGTTATTGAAGCATTTTCTCAACTTTGGGTTCTTCCTTTCTAGTAACTCTAGCTTGTGTCAAGTTGACACAAAACTAGCCAGCACCCTGTCTTAATGATGCTATATTTGCATGATTTGGACAATTTTTCAGGTAGATTTTTTTCTCCTTTATAAAAGAGGAGAGAAACTTACTACAATTAATTTAATTGTATTGAATGATACAATTATACACTTTTCTGTAAATTAAACTGATTGCTGTAGTCTGGTTATTATTAGACAGGTGCAAAAGTCTAGAGTATTACCTCTATCTGCACCTCCGGCATCCTATTATTTCTACTTTGAACACTTACCCAGAAATATAATATGGAGAAAAAAGTCATCTTTAAAGTATAAATAGTTATGTACATAAATTAAGAGCTATTCAGCTACTGTATCTAGGGTTAGTAGAATTTAAACACCCACACAGAAACACACATTCACTGACATGCTTATTATGAACTCTGAAATTATTCTTTTGGAACCGAGTTAATGAAAATTAATATTCTACTTTGTAGATAGAGATATGAAGAATGTATTTTCATAATAGATCTGAAAATCTTCTGTAAGTTTGTACGTCATTAATTACATATTTGTAATTGCATGTGACATATAACTCATTATATGCAATGTTTCTTTCACATCAAATATAATATGCTCAAATATAATAATATAATATATAGTAAATATAATTAGTAACAATTATTTTTATTAAATAATTTTTAGTAAAATAGTACTAAAATAAACTATTATTCTGAGAAGCTTTGCTTATAAAATTTGTTTTTCTCATTTTAAACTAGAAATACTGAAAAATATAGTATACTATAAATAAGTCTATCCCATAAAAGCAATAAAAAGTACAAAAAATATCATTTGTAAGAGAATTCTCAAGTAGTTTTAAATCTAATATATGTGTAAAAATCAGTAACTTAATTTATTGGGACTGTACATTACTTCATTGGATTAAAATTGAAATTAAAAATATGGTAATTATAGAAAACATTTTTCAAGGATTAAAATTATATAGTGAATTGTGGTGTATTCACTGATTAATTTTAACTATATCATGAAATACTAAGCCAAATAGCTCTAAAAAATAAAATTTGTCAAAAACATATTTGAGGTTAAATTCAGCATATTGATGAATTAGGTTTATTGTGTGCATAAACACATACTTAATTCAAATCACACTTAAACTTCAAGGAAAGAAATATATAAAGTAGTATGAATTTCAGTAGAATGTGTGAGTAAATCTCAAATATGCCCAAGCATTATTAGCCCCAGGTCTGACTATCCAGACATGTCTTCTTTGTGTTCACCCAACAATGCAAGGAAACTGGAGTATCAAATACACAATGTTATCACCTGTGTCTTTGATACTCTTAACCCATTCAAAGGTAGCCCAAAATATAAAACTTCCTATCTCAAAGCACCACTGCCTGGCAGACTATGACCGAGGACTGTATATTGTTCAGACCAAATGAAATTGAGAAGCAGACACTACGCTTGAGGGGACAGATAGTGAGTGTGGAGGGTGTGGAGGGTGAGAGGGGCATGGTGGAGTGCTATAGAAGCTTAGATATACTTCTTTCTTTAACATTGCATCTTCCTATAGAATTCCAGAGGCACAGAAATATCAACCTAAACCTGAAGATCCAATTTTTTGAGGATATTTGGGAAAGTATTGGTATGGACCTATTTGCTGAATTTCATAACTTTTAAACTTATATTTTATGTGTTTTAAATCCTTATATGTCCTTTGGCCTTAGGTAGTCCAATTTCAGGCATAAACTTCCAGATAAAGAAGATCAACAGTGCATGTAAAGGAAGAAGGGGATAGTGAGAGGGTCTGGGGATGCACTTCAGTGGTACAGTGATTGCCTCACATGCTTACAACAATGAGTTTAATCTCTAGCATCACGACAATGAAAGAAGTAAAAAAGAAGAGAAAAAAAATGAGAATAAACCATGCTAGTTAAGAATGGGCCCATATCACTTAATTTCCAAATATGGTAAATTTAGCTTGTTTCACCACTCAGTGTGAGCTAAAATGACAGCTTAAAAAATCTAATACAATCATGCGAATGCTTAGGCTTACTGATTTTTATCTCTACTGGGAATGGGTGAGACTCAAAACAATCTTCATTCCTGTTAATATGTTCATTCCTGCTAATATGTTCAGATACCAGTACACATGAGAGTCTTCATAAATTCTTTATGCTTCTGATTATTTTGATTCAACTACTAAATATCACTGAGAAAAGCCACACATAATATAAGCTTATAGAGAAAAACAGAAGAGCCATAAAATGTGATATTAAAGATATGGGGTCCCTAGGGATAATGTGTTATCCCTTTAGCAAACATAATTTTTAAAACATTCTATATTTTAGAAACTTTGATGAGGTAATATCTTTTATTAACATAAAGCTGGATGATACTATAAGCACTTGCAGTTTTCAGGCACATACAATAATGGAATGCTGATGATCGTGGGTTATATATGATTATATTTGCATGCACATTGTCTGAGCACCAATTTCATGTGTGATTGATTTTCAAAGTGCAGTGAACAGAATACATTTTCAAGGTCCATTTATCCAAGATGAGGTTCAAGTCACATAAAATATAAGCAATTTTGTATGAATTATAAAGACAAAACATTCTCCAAAATACAATTGTTCATATGGATTCCTAAGGTAGAGTTTTTCCATTAATAACACAATATTTTAATCTATTCTTCCATGGTCTAATATGCATAACAAAAATTCTAGAGTATGTGATTATCACATTATGTATACATATCACCAACAGAGGACATTTTCCCATGAACTTTTCTGCAATGAGTAAATGCATTAAGTCTTCTTAAAACTTTACTTATTCATTTACTCATACACAGAAACATTCATTTATTCATCAAATTGTTACTTGAAAACATATTGAAAATATGCATGTGCGTGACAATGATTATTACATGAGGAAGCTAAGAAAATGAATGAAGATGAATATAAAACTCAATTTAATTATTCTGACATGGTAGAAGGGAGTCCCTCCATAAATGATTTTATGAAAATATTAATATAACCATGATGTGTCTTCAACATAGACAACAGAATTTCTTTTAGAATGTGTCACATTTACCCTTACTCTATTGTGTCCCCCTTCAAAAGGGGTTCCTTCTTCTTTTTATATTTTATTTCTATTTTTCATAACCCATTGTGTCTAATTAGTGCATGCCTTATGTGTGTCAGTGTGAGACAATGTACTGGAACACAGGCAATCTACCAGTAGCTAATCCCCAACCCTCCCACATACAAGAATGATTCTATCTCTCTCACTAGGTATAGACTACCAATAGTTTCTCAGGAGCTGGGCGTGAGGCATCCTTCACCATTAATTCTGAAGTGTTGGCTGACTAGATTTTGTGCAGATCTGGCTCAATCATTGAAATGCCAGTTTCTCAAAATTGCAGCTACCAATATATGTAAAGTCTCAGTCTCATACTCATCACTGGGATCTCCTTAATAGTCTCAATGGCTAGCTATTAAATCCTTCCATCTCAGTCATTGACATTTGTATAAAATATACAGGGTTTTCAGCTCCCAGCAATTCAAGTCATTGAAACTTATTCAAGTAGAAAAATCATTGAGTCCTCAGCCAACACAGAGAAGACATAAGCCTTTATATATGCATATAAATTATTGTTCATAATAGTGTATGCATTCATATTTCTCTGTTTATATGTTCATAGGTTTATACAATCATCTGTGAGTACTGGTGGGCATATGTGACTATGGAAATGAGAGAACCAGCTCAGATTTCCATACATTTTTATGAACTCTGGGAGATTTTTCCTGTCCTTGACTCAAATGTCACTGCAGGAATGACTGTTGTTTTTTCAGAAGTAAGGTCCTATCAACAGATTTACTAGCATTTTGACACTTGATCTCAGATTCTCACGCTATGCAGCAATCTCTGCATCCTTTGAACCATCTCTCTAGCCTGAGTATGAATTCTTCACCCAGAGAGTTCCTGAGCATATAATAGTAATAGTTGCATATCATTTTGTTTAAAAGGTTACTCTGAGAATTAAGGAAAGACAAAGAAAATGTGAATATACATACATATAATTTATTAACCAATCAACCTTAAGGGAAAATGTTCTTCCTTTTGGTTCCTCTTAGATTCAGAATTCAAGCAACCAAATTAGCATTTATTTAACAATAATATGCACAGAGGAATTTTATTCCATCAACATTGCTGCTCTGGCAAAGGATCACATCCCAAATCCTTTTAGACCTGTGTGATCCAGCTGGAATATAGCTATGCCTTTAATCCCAGGAAACAGGCAAGTAGATCTCTGAGTTCTGGTCAGTTGTTTCTGTTTAGTCAGTTGAGTTCAGTACAATGGAGTTGAGTGAGTCAATTAGCAATCAGTACTCTGCAGGGGAGTTGAGTTTGTGAGTTGATGGAGTTTCAGTGTAGATCAGCAGAAGTCATAGAATAAGGAGCTTTCTAGAGTTGGTTTGAGGTAAAGCAGAAAGATTCAGTGAGAAGCTGAGAAAGGCTAATTTGAATCAGTCACCTTGGAGAGGAGTTTGAGCAAGAAGAGTTGAGTTGAACCAGCCAGCTATAGCTGGAAAGTGTGAGCTGATTCAGCAGTAACCCTCAGACATGAAAATTTCAACAGACAAATAAAAATTAAAAAGTCACTTTTGTAATTGTGTAACTTCAAAACAGCAATTTAAATGGCAAAATCCATAATTTTGAGTAAAGCAATGTTCAGTTTTAAAATTTATCATTAATTGTTATTCTTTGAAGTTTATTTATTTTAATTTATTTTTTAAAGATAAAGAGAATGGAATCCACGTGCAATTTCATGATGTTCACTTTTTTTTTAAATGTAATCCTCTTTTTAAAGGAAAAGACAAGTTTTTCCTACAGTTTGACATCCAATATTAATGACAGCATTGTTTGTTACACAGTTTGGAGAGAAAATTCTGATTCATAGAACAGTTGCTGCTAAGATGGGAGCCTGCAGTTTTCTCAGCATGACCCTTGAGCAGGAAACGCTCCTGAACAACATGCTACTTTATTAAGTCATTGCTCTTCTAGACAGTGAACCATGACTTCCTCATAGAGCTTTCCTGAGAAACACAAGCATTCAGGTAATTTCTATCAAATGATCTAAAAACCAAATGCTTTGAGCTTGGCTTGAGAAGTTACAATAAGTTAGAGACTACTCAGTTTGTGTTGGGAAGAGTATGAGCTCAAGATCAACATAGTTATTTTGGAGAAGTTTACATGGAGTCAAAGTCTGAAAGAATATTTAACTGAATGAAAGGCTATACAGTGTATATGGATCAATATGTTAACATTGTGCTGTTGGTTGTTTATCAATAACAAGATTAAAGGTGGATAAGGGAGATATATGTGATATATGTAGATTATAAGAAAATAATCCTAGTTAGTGTAATCTAAAAGTATTATTAGTTATATCTATAGTTTATATATAAGAATATATTATAGGCACAGTGATTTAAAAATTACATCACTCTGAGAAAAAGCAAAAGGAATATATACATTAAAACTGGAGATTAATTTTTACCTTTTTCTGATTTCAATACTAAATTAAGCAATAATAATCAAGACAGTATCAGGAAACACACAAATATATATATGTGTGTGTGTGTGTGTGTGTGTGTGTAGTTCAATATGATAGGGCATAGAATCGAAAACTGAAAATGCATATTAGTAAATAACTGAAAGAATTCAAAGCAATTCAGTGAGTTAAAATTTCTTTCAAATAGATTTCTAGATTACTAGCATAAATGATAGGGAAAATTAAACTTTACTCAAACACACCATAAAATCAATTGAAATGATTCTAAAACCTAAGGCTTAAGGAATAAATGATAAAGCTTCTAAAATAAATATAATATGCTGTATTTATATTTTATTGTAAACAAAGATTTCTTAGGATAGAAAAATTACTAAGTATAAGATATGATAAAATAGATTTCATCAATAGTATAAACTATTTATCTAAGAAATCATTAAGGAAATAAATAATGTAAGCACTAGAATGTATGTAAATACTTGCAAATATATGTATATTTACATCCATACATAATATGTATAATGGGATTTAATAACTCATTTAAAATAAATATCCAAGCAAATCCATACAAAACAAAGTAAAATCCATCTGTGAATTTTAAATGGTAGATAACAATAGAGGGATTCTATAGTATTGACAAAGAGAAGGTATTATGTATCCTTATTCACCAATTAAGTGATATTGAAAACAGTGTGGTAAAACATTTCTCACTTATTAGAAAAGTTAAATGTGTGTGTGTTTGTGTGCATGCACATGCATACTCATATATGTAGGACCCAGGTTTTGATGTCATGTGTCTTTCACTACCATTTTCAACTATATTTGTCTCTTTTTTGGTTGACTGGTTTTTGAGACAATTTCCATTGAACTCTGACCTCACTGGTTCAGAGAGTGAGAGAAAGACCTGGCAAACCACCTGTCTCTGCCTTTCCACCTCCTAGCACTAGATGATTATTTTGGCTCAGCAAGAACTCTAGCCACTGAGCTATTACCCCATTCCCACTCAAACTGTGGGAAATTTGTACTATTCATAATTTTCTGTGGCAGTGAATTATTCTACAGTAACATTGAATAACTATTGTTTTAAATCACACTAAAACATACTTATTTTATAACGAATTCTAACTGTAGGATTTGTTCTTCAAAATCAAATGTATATAAAACAAATTAATACCTCAAAAATATTCTAGTATCTCTGTTATTAATTGCCATCTTTCCAATCAAGAGAAAGACAAATTGCCTTAGTTGCTTTTTCTGTGGTTGTGATAAAGCACCTTAGCTAAAGAGACATAAGAAGGAAGGATTCCATTAACTCTCAATCTGAGGTTACAACCCATCATCCAGGGTAAACTGCTGGTCACATTGTATCCATATAAAAGAATCAGAGAGCATGTCTGCTGGTGCTCAGCTTAATAGTTGCACTCAGTATCAATGGCACCAGCGCAGTGGTCGGGGCTTCCCACCTCAGTTAATCTACTCAACAAAAATACTTACAAGTGTGCCCAGAAGCACTTTTCTAAAGTGACTCTGTATCAAGTTAACATTTGAGAGGAGCCATCAAAACAAACAAAAAAAGTAGAAAATTCCTTTCTGATAAATGCAGAAAATGTTTTAATCAAGCGTGATTCTCTGATGTTTGTTAGTATTATCTTAAACAATACAATTATATGAGTTTATATAAATTTATATGAGAATTAACAAATGGAAACATTTTAACAGACTTGGAAATGTTATTGTTTATAGTTTGTGATTGATTTCGAGGAATCAAATAAAAGATATTTCCTGGGTAAATGGCTGTATTTTACATTATAACACTTGTCCAGTCTCATCAAATCATGTACTCAAAAATATGAGTTATTTGTTGTATCTAAATTTTTACTTCAGAAAGAAAAGAAGCTCAAAAATCCAAGTTTTGATGAAAATATTGAATATACATTTTTATACATTAGTGGTATGATTGTAAAATGCATCAGTCCCTTTGTCACTCTTAGAAGCTAAATTCATATTCATTAAAACTGAACCAGTATATACTCTTTGGCCTATAAAGTGCCATTGCATATCAACATAATTATTTGTAAACTCCTTAAAATTTAGAGTATATATGTTTCTAGCTATTTACACAAAGGTATGAATGTTTGCAAAAGATTCAAAGGGATAAATGTTTGCAAAAAAGATATTAAGCTCCTTTAACTGCCTTATTTATAGTTACAATGAACAATAAACCAATTGTGTGCCTATAAATAGGAAAAGGCCTCTACTCCTTCTGGTTTTAAAATCTTTTTATCCCCTATTTGTGATTAAAAAATTAATATGACTGTACAAATATTAAATAAGATATTAAAGAGAAGACAATGTGTATATAGCATATATGTATATATACAATATATGTATATAAATCATATTTATGTTATGTTTACATAATATAATATATTACATATATAATATATTCATATGTATAACTATACAGTTATATATGTACATTGATTCATTGTAGGTCATTTAACAGCATGCTTAGCCTTTATTTGCAAGATATGAGCTGATGTATTATAGATGTGAAAACAAAATATATCTTCAGACATTACTATATGTGCCCTGAGGCTGAAAGATAAACTGCAGGTGAAACTCCCTGTGATAAAGCAATAACATGTTTCAATTCACTATACTATTATTCCAAAGTACTTTCTACTAGACTATTAAGGACTACAGATCATAATGAATCTGTAACAAAGCAAAATATTAATGAGTAATTAACAATCTGTTTTCTAAGATCAATTGAGAGGTAGCATTATATTTATTATAATTTTGTGAAACTAATATAGTATTTTAGCTTTATAGTATTATATTTTTATGTTTTACTTTCACATTTACATGTAAATTTATTGATAAAAACTTATATACTCAGGAAATTGCCTCCTATTTGCAAAAGGAAATGTGTTTTGTTACATGCTACACAGCAATGTAAATCGCGACTTTTGTATTTCATATCAGATAACAGGGAGAATTCTTAAAGATAATGTTAGAAATATTAAGGTTTTAAAGCTATAGTATTAATGACAATTAATGATTAATTGATCAAAGATAATGATCTATAACATCATAGTACCTAAGGGTTGTCATGAAGAGAATTTACATATAGAAGTATTGCATTCACTTTAGAATAGAGTGAACCAACATTACAAGCAATTCATAGCATAGCCCAAAGGATTATACTGTCATTAAGAATTCTGTTAAAATGTGTAAATTTGCTGCAAAGTACATATTTCATCCTTATATATCTATTATTTTCATTGCATATCTAAAATGAAAGACACAATCCTGTTAGCAATGAATTGTTTGGCTACTGATTTTTATTAGTGTTTCATGAATTTAGTTTTTAATTTATACTTCAGATACTAATCAATCACAGATTTTTATTAAAGAGAGAAGACATTTGTATACCATTCTGATGAATATAACACAAAGGCAACATTTCAAACTGCATTAACTTAATCTCACCTTCTATAATTCCCTGAAAACAAAGAAGGGTAAATATTTGACTCAATTCTTCCTCCTGTGACCTGAAGAATTGAACATTAGGAAAACAGAGTAGTGAATAGCACTTGAACATTGATTTTTGCACCCTCACTAGAAATACTTGACATGAAAGTCATCTCACAAAAGCTCTTTACCTTCTCAAGAATGTTTTAGGTGCACATAATAAAGGGTAGTTTAATCATTCAGTAGCTCTCTGTGCTCATGTACCTTAATCTTTAAATTCCAGTAATTTTCATATCAGACACCTCAGTTGCAATGAGCCTCATAGACACTAGATAACAACCAAAATTTTTTTAAGTGAATAGATCTCAAAATTATGGAAGTAAATTCAGAAAATGTAAGATCTCACTTAACTACAGGAAGGTTGAGTTTGGTGTAGAGGAAAGTTGCTGTTCCTTTTAACTATAGGGACATAAATTACTGTACCTGGTTATAAACATATAAGTGCATAAATATAGAAGTTAAATTTTATTTGCATAGTTCTTTATTTTAGCTGCAATGAGTAGATTCATTTTGTTGAAGTCTCTTAAGTGCCAGGTGAAAAAGAAATTCTATCTCATGTAACTTTTTTATAATTTATTTGTTTGCATTTTATCATTGCATGCCTGACAGTTACCTGTCATCCCTAGATACTTATAGAACTCACAATATCCAAAGCATTTCCAAATATTCCCAACTCCCCAAAACATACTGTATTTTCCTAAAATTCAGAACTGAAGGAGGTTTGCTGTATTCCTTTAACTCCCGGTTTCAGTCCCTTAGAATGTGACCATAATGTCCTGTAATTATGAAGCACTCCATAACTGCGGAAGTTTTACAGCTCACTAAAAAGCTAATTAATGTTAAGCTCAAAATGGTTCTCTTACATGAACATTGCTCTGAGTTCTTGGCTTGGTTCAAATATAAAGTGCACTTTCCTTTGACCTTAAGTAACTGAATGCAAGCGTAGCTCATTAAAAGACTCAGTAGAATTTCTCTTGCAAGGATCCACTAGGTATGCTCAGTTTTCTGGTGAAAAGGAAATGAAGGGAGGGCGTGTAAATTTGTGGAAGTTCGGGCAAGGTCAAGTAGCATACACAGATCAAAGCCACTCCTCAATAGCTCTTGACATTGAACAGTGAAGAGGTCTCTAGAAGTCAGGTATAAAGGAAAGTGTTTATTTCTTCTCCTTACTAATCTTTCCAACTTTGGTTTAAACTCTGATGTTAAGTTCACTAAAAATTTATACAAAGCAATATTCTTTGGGAGACCTCCAGAGAAATGTTAAATATTTGAGGAAGTACACCTAGAGGCTTCTCGGTTCAGTAACATCTTATCCTCCCTTTACTGCTTTCCACATTCTTGTTCTGATGTCATTTCCTTCTGATCATTGGCAAGCCTTGCAAAGATATCCTTGACAATGCCATAGCCTCTTGCCAGGGCACTGTATTTCTACTGTTCTACACCTGCACCTCTCAAGGACTAGAAAACAGAGATAAACAAGTTTATTTGAGCTAAAGGTATTTCTGAGCTGATCGCCCAAGTTCCATCTAGATATAGATAAATTAGCTAGTTACTAAGGCCCAAGTGTTATCACATTTGACATTGTATCCTAGAATTATTTTCTTCAGTCAGTTTTGCCTCTAAACTAAGAATCCCATTAATTACTTCCCAACTAAACTGTTGTAGGCTGGTCATTGATTGGCCACTCCCACAAGTTCTGTACCTCCATTGACCCAGCAAATCTTGCTGGCAGGATAGATTGTAGGTCAAAGGTTTTGTGGCTGGTTGTTGTTCCTGTCTAATCATTGGATAGTGCCAGTTTATAGAAGATGAATAGTTCGAGATCCTTATCATTCATTATTAGGAGTCCTCACTCTAGTCACCAACATAGAATTCTGGGAATTTTTATTGCACTAAGCTACCACTTAGCCCTCCAAATGCCCTTCAGTTACAGTTTTTTCTTTCCATAGTCTCTCCGTCCATCCCTCTCCCTCCACCTGATCCTTCTTGTTCTCAACCTCATCTACCCCAAGTCCATCTGCAAAATCTATTCTATTTCTGCATCCCAGAGAGATCTATGCCTTCTTCTTAGAGCCCTCCTTGATACTTAGCCTTTCTCAGTATGTATGTCCTAGCGTGCTAATCATTTACTTTACAGCTAATATCCACTTATAAGGAAGTATATACCATGTTTATCTTTCTGGGTCTGGGTTACCTCACTCAGGATGAGTTGGGGTTTTGGTTTGTTTATTTGTTTATTTTTCCCTATGAAGTTCACTTTTTCCAGGGACATTTTTGTTTAGTTTTGTACTATTGTTACATTTTTATTTTGAATTTCTATGAAGTGGGAACTATTTGTATTGAGAGAAGGGGGGAGAGAGAGAGAGATCACTTGAAGTTGGATGGGTATCATGGTACAGAGGGGAAAACATGATCAAAATATATTGAATATTTTTTAAATTAAAATAACTGTACATGTAAGAAAAAAAAAGTAACTTTTATTCCCCTGAAGTAATTGTCCTATCAGTGAAATACCCCCTCTGTCTGTTAACCTAGGTCTAGTCCTGGAAGCTTTTAAACTCCATACAATATAATCTGGGCCTAGAATGTTTTCAGCCTCTGAGACTTCCTGCTGTATAAGCTTATCCCTTCTTTCTGAACTCTGACTGGTCAACTCAGCTGTTCTGACTCAACTTCTCTAGGTTTCTCCTAAATTGTTCTGCTTGAACTCAAACTAACTCTGGCAATGCGTTCTAATCTTCTGGCTCCCTCTCATTCTCTGGCTTGTTCTGTCCTCATCTGTGTCTAGCATGCTCTCCCTCTGTAACCTGTCTCTATACAACTGTCCTAGTACAACTGCCACTTTCCTTTTCTCTCTGCACTGTCCCTTAAGTAGCTTTCCCTTCCTCTCTCTTCTCATGAGAGTTGGATATATTCGATTCTGCCAAATCAGTTTGTAATTTGTCACTTTATCTGCCATTCAATTAGACCTTATTTTCAAACATGGCTGCTTCCTTCTACAAACTATCTTTACCTTCATTATTTGGTATTAAAGGTATATGCTAAGAACTGAGCCTTACATCAACTAGAAACAGTTATTTTCAGTATATATCACAATTTTGGAGTTCACAATGTGATCAAATATCCTACAACACACTGCCTCGATGTCAAGCTTTCCCTTTGCCTTAGTTTTAAGGAACCTTAGGACAACATGGGAGAATGGTGTGCCTTAAGAGTATTTAATACATATATGGCTTCTATTTCACTTATAACATAATGTGAGAACAATTCCTGACTTTTTATTTCAACAAATAGAACTCTACATTTTTTTTAAAAGGAAAAGCTGATACAATATTCCCAACAATTTAAAGCAAGTGTGAATATCTTTAAGGAAATAATCATCTAATCAGTCTGTACTCTTGAAATTCAACATACCTCTGAGATAACACTTGTTTTCCTAAGTTAACAATGGGAGCTCAGTTTTCTGCCCCTGTAAAACTAGTTGTAGCACAAAAAAGGCTGTATGATTAACAAAATAGAGGCAGTGAAAAGTATTTATTTTCATACATCAAACTAATCCTTAACTGAGCAAGCTTAAAATATTAATCATTTTTTTTTCAGGACTCTACAGCTTTGGCTGAAATCAACTTGCATTTCCATTCTCCCATTCGCCCATTCTCTCTCTCTCTCTCTCTCTCTCTCTCTCTCTCTCTCTCTCTCTCTCTCTCTCTCTCTCTTCCTCCTCCTCCTCCTCCTCCTCCTCCTCCTCTTCTTCTTCTTCTTCTGAAATTGTCTTAGTTAAGAAGAGTCACTAACTAGCTTCATAAGGATGGCTGTAATCACATACCTAATGATAATCTAGGGTCTTTGCATGTCTTTTATGAGACACTTTCAGAGAATTGAGAACAGCAACGTTCCAGGTGGGAGAGAGGAGAATTTACACAAAATCATTGAGGCTGAGGATTGCAACACAATGTTTTTCTATTAAACCTTTTTGGTCAGAACAATCCATTAAAATAGAAGAAAAAATAATAAATTCCAGTTTTTTTCCTAGAAAAGAAGTAGCAATCTGTTACTGTTTTTAATTAATTAGTTGATGAGTTAATTAATTAGCTAATTTATTACATTTCAAATGCTGCCCCTCCTGGTCTCCTGGCATAATTCCTCCCCCATTTGCCCTCCTCTTTGCCTCTGAGAGAGCAGACCCCCCCCAGGGTGCCCCCACCCTGATATATCAAGTCTCTGCAGGATTAGGCACATCCTTTCTTACTGAGGCCAGACATGACAGTCCTCTGTTACATATTTGTCAGGAGCCTTGCTCAAGCATGTGCATTCTCTGTGGTTGGTGGCTCAGTCTCTGGGAGCTTCCAGGGGTCCAGGTTAGTTGACACTGTTGGTCTTCCTGTGGGGTTGCCATCTCCTTGAGGACCTACAATCCTTCTCCTAACTCTTCTATAGGGATCCCTGACCTCTGTCCAATGTTTCTCTGTAAGTATCTGCATATGTATCAGTCAGCTGCTGGGTAGAGCCTCTCAGAGGCTTGGTATGATAGACTTCTATCTGAAAGCACAACATAGTATCATTAATAGTGTGAGAGATTAGTGCCCTCCCATGGGATGGGTCTCAAAATGGGCTGGTCACTGGTTGGCCATTCCTTCAGTCTCTGTTCCATCTTTGTTATTTCTTTTAGACAGGACAAATTTTGGGTCAAAGTTTTGCAGGTGGATTGGTGTCCCCATCCCTCCACTGGCAGTCCAATAAGACAAAATGGCAGCCTATAGTTTGGGAAAAGTTCTTCACTAATCCTTCATCCAACAGAGGGCTAACATCCAATGTATTTAAAGAACTCAAAAAGTTAGGCTCCCAAAGACCAAAGAACCTAATAAAAATGGGGTACAGAATTCTCAACAGAGGAATCTTACATGGTGAAGAAGCACTTAAAGAAATATTCAGTCCTTCCCCTAACTCTTCCATAGAGTTACCTGGTCAGTCCAATGATTGACTGTAAGTATATGCATCAGTGTCAGTAAACTGCTGGTAGAATCCCTTAAAGGACAGCCATATTAGATTCCTCTCTGCAAGCACAACCTGGGATCAGTAATATTGTCAGGGTTTAGTGTCTGCAGATGACACTATTTGCATTTTTCTGGCCCTCTGGGCTTCTCTCCTGTCTCTCCCCATATCTGATACTGCCCTCTTCCCCCTCTCCAACACAGGTCCTTCCCTCCCTCTGCCTCTGGTGATTATTTTGTTCCCCCTTCTAAGTGGGATTGACATATCCACACGTGGGCATTCCTTTTTGGTAAGTTTCTTATTCTGAAACTTTTTAGATAATATACACTTATCAGTGAGTATCTACGATGTATGTCTTTTGGGATCTGGGTTACCTCACGGGATGATATTTTCTATTTCTATCCATTTGCCTGCATAATTCTCGATGTCCTCATTTTTAATAGCTGAGTAGTATTCCACTGTGTAAATGAATCACAATTTCCGTATCCATTCTTTGGTTGAGGGACATCTGGAAGAACAACAGTATCAACTAGCCTGTGCCCCTGAGAGCTCCGAGAGGCTAAGCCACCAAATAAATGGGCCAGTCTGTGGCCCCTGCTACATATGTAACTGAAGACTGACTGCCTTGTCTGGCCTCAGAGGGAAAGGATGCACTTAATCCTGTAGAAACTTGATGCCCCAGGAAAAAAAGGATGCTAATAGGGCGAGGTAGGAGTGGTTAGGTATGTAAGGGGGCAACCTCTCGAAAGGAAAGGGGAAGTTGTAGGGGGTGAAAAACTTGTAGAGGGGGGACCAGGAAGTGGGGCAACATTTGGAATGTAAATAAATAAAATAATTAATACATATTTAAAAAGAATAGAAATGTCCAACATTTGTCTGAGTCAGTTGCTGAGTAGAGCATTTTAGAGGACAGCAATGCTAGACTACTGTCCACAAGCATAACAGTCTAATAGTTTAAGGAATTGGTGCTTTCCCATGGGATGGATCTCAAATTGGGCCAGTTATTGGTTGGGCATTCCCTCAGACTCTGCTCTATCTTTCATACCTCTATTTCTTGTAAACAAGATAAATTTGGGGTCAAAATTTTGTGCCTGGGTTGGTGCCACTATTGTTTGACTGGAGTTCCTGCCTGGCTACAGGAGGTAATCTCTTCACGTTCCATATCCCCGTTGCTGTGAGTCACAGCTAAGGTCACCCATTGATTCTTAGGTGCCTCCCTTATCTTAGGTATGTCTTTTCCTAGAGATGCCCCCTACCTTCCCACCTCAACATCTACAGCTGAACCTAGGCCTCCCTACACATATGTGTTAGATGTGCAGCTTGGTCTTCATGTGAGTCCCACACAACTAGAGCAGAGACTATCCCAAAATCTGTTGCTTGTAATGGGATATGTTCATCTATCTGGGCTTCCTTGTCTGGCCTCAGTGAGAGAAGAAGCACCTAGCCAGGAAGAGACTTGAACTGCCAGGGATTAAGGGAGACCAAGGAGGAGCTGCACCTGCTCAAAAGAGAAGGGAAGTGGGGATGGGGGGCAAGAATTGTGGAAGGTGGTGATCAGGAGACTGACAGTGAGCTGGATGTAAATTGAATAAAAAAATGAATAAATTCAATAAATAAATAAATAATATCCAACATCCTTGGTCATCAGGAAAATGCAAATCAAAACAACCCTGAGATTCTACCTTACACCAGTCAGAATGACTAAGCACAAAATCTCAAGGGACAGGCCATCCTGGTGACAACGTGAAAAGGGGTAATACTTCTTCATTGTTGGTGGGATTGCAAACTTGTAAAACCACTCTGGAAATCAATCTGGGGCTTTCTCAGAAAATCGGAAAGAGCTATATCTGTAACTGTTTTCTTTTAGAATTTTACTTGAAATAGAATTGTATTATTCCACCCTTTATACTCCCTAGTTATCCAAGTTATGCTCCCTTGTTGCTATATTTTTCCAACCCAATTTTCTGGTAAAAGAAATCTTAACTCAATCAGTAACAATACAAGCTATATTCCTAGATTGGGCAGATCTCTCACTACACTACTCTATTCCCATCTATATTATGCCATATAACTTGCGGTTTCTCCAGGCCACGAGCTTCTCTCTCTCCAGCCTCTCTGCCAATCCTCCATAGTTCCTCCCCCTTCCTGTTGATCCTTTTCTCCTTCCCTCAAACTCCCAGCTCCTCCCCCTTCCTCCTGCCCAATCATTGGCTCAAGCCTTTATTTGAGAAGTTAAGGTGGAGAGAAGGTTCACAAGGCAACTCCTCATCTGCAGCCCCTCTGAGTAGTGAAGAATGAATTACAGATGGGAAGAATGGAATTCTGGAATTCACAGGTGATTCAAAGTTTCGTTTGTGATTTTGGGCATAAATTTATTTCTATCAGTTAATAAGAAAACAAGTGTTACCCTCAGAACTCATGACCAATTGTCTGTTGTATTATTGTCCAACTTCTGTTTCCTCTCTTTACTCTAAACATGACAAGTTCCTTGGTTTGTCTTAAGTATTGCATGACAAAATGGAAACATAACATCTTAGAACACAATTCATTATCTATGAAGTATTGCATCAGTGTGTGCTTATGTGTGTCTGCATGTATGTGTGTGGATGAGGGGGAGTAAACCCTGAGTGAGGGAAATTATGAGTGATTATTGACATAGACATAGTCATGTTCAGAACTCCAGGGTCACCTTCCAAATGGACTATATTGTTTCCCAAAAAAGCATTACCTATACTTATTATTTTTCATTAGTGACTTAGTTGGGCAAACAATAAGACTTTCAGAAAATTCCTCAGAGTTCTAATGTTCCCTAGTGATTATTTCTTCATGTATATATTTTCAAAATTTACATAAATAACATGAATTGGACTTTTCTATATTATATCAATGTAGGACTGTTTTCTAGTACTTAAGAAATATAACATAAAGTAGTACCTACTGTAGTGATACTATGCACGATGACCATGCATGAGTTTCAGTAAAAGACTGAATAAGTTAAATAATTTAACTGCTCAGATTAAAAATCTACTAAATTTTTTTGGGAGGGGGAGTACTTGGGGTGAGTTAGCATAAAAGCATGTGTGTAACAAGCAAGGGTTTGACATAGCAGAACACACACACACACACACACACAAACACTCACATTCCTAATTTCCAAAAGTAAGGGCACAAAGGTCTTCTACAGACTCATAAAAATATTGTTTTAATTTGATATGTTGGTATATATGAAATGTTCTACATTGGAAACTTATAAAAATCCAGCATTAAGTCTGGTCTGGGTTTTAGTGGATAGAGCTCATGACTAGCATGCTTGAAGCCCCAGGTTTTGTTAACAGCAATGCATAAAAGTATGCTGTACTTGTGATATAAAACTAGGAGTATCATAAGTTCAAGATCATCTTCAGTTACTTAATGAGTTCCAAGCTATCTTAGACTATATGAGACTCTGTCTCAAAAAGAAAAAAAATCAAGTATTAATTTTTTATCAGTCTGGAAAAGTTCTTTATCAGTAAGTCAGAATGCCTGGTGTCTCATAAATACCCTTTATTGATAGATGGAATGTCTATTGATAAAAATTCTCACATCTGAAGGAACAGAAATTACAAAGAGAGGGATGTGTCTTTGCCAGGTTGAAAGCAAGGGACTTTATAATGCATCTATAAGGTTTCTCTCTCCTGGATTTACATACTTTGAAGGGACCTTCTTCTTTGCACTACCACAAAGAGAGCTTCAGGACGGAGACATTGTGGAGGGGATATGTTCAAGTCATAGGGATTATTTAATATTTTGTATTATATTTAAAGTCTATATGCCAAGGTTAACTACATAATTTTAAATCATGCATAATAACTTAGTTTTATACATGACGAACAAGACCAATGCAGGTGTGTATTGAAGGAGTGATAGATGAGTTCACTAGTTTCCCAAACTGGCACTCCGCATGATAATCTTTGAGCTGCTTACAGATATCTCTTATGAGAAGGAGGCAGCTGCAATTTGACAGGATAAAACAAAAAGCAAAGCAAAAACAAAACAAAACCAAATAAAAACGGCATTGGGGCATTTGCTTTGTTTAGGAAAGAACATGTTTCCCTAATGGTGGTTACACAGGAATAAAATGTTTGCTTTTAAATATCAAGTTTTTAAAGGGAAAGGAAGACTCTTTTTCATGAGGACTGGAAATAGAACAATAAAATCCACCCAAGAAAGCCAGGCTGCAATAGAAGCTGGTAATAGTAGAAAGATTAAGCTAGGGAGTAGCCAAGAAGAAAAAGAAATTAAATTGTACAGGAGAAATAAAAATAGGGAAAAGTCAAACTAGTGGCATAACTTTTAAGCACACATGCATGCACTAACATACACACAAACAAAACAACAAAAACAAACAAAAAACACAACCTAACAACAACAAACAAAGAACAACAAAACAAACAAAACTAGAGACTGGTCAGGTAGTACAGTGAGTTTTGTTGAAACAGCATTTTCATCCTCTGAAATGAGCCAGGAGGAAAGACTAGAGACTATAAATCAAGACAGTCTTGAGGGACCATTCCCACCACATCCCCAGTTAGCAGCTTGGGAGGAAAAAATTTAAGTCACCCTTGAGTGCTTCTGTAATTGGATTTAGAATATTTGCAGTGATAAATCGTCTAGTAAAACTATTGATTGGAAGAATAGTGAAAGTAGAAAGGCCTAGGGATGTACAACAGAACCAAAACCCTAGAGCTTAAATTCCAGTTCAGCTATTAATAGAAATGAGCCCTTGGCAATGTACCTCAGCTTCACTGAGATAATTTTGTTGAGATATTTATTGAGATAAGCTTCCATTTTCTTATCTGTGAAATGACATTTTAACTGTTTCATTTTGGTTGGAGCAAAATTATGAAGCCTAATAAATTATAATAACTAGAAAGGCCCTTCCTGGGTGGCTGGGACCTTCCTGTTTCTTGACACTCATGCAATATTCTGCCATAATATTAGTCACTGCATATTTCATCTATTTCTTTCTAAAATCAAGAAATTTTTTGAAGAAATCATAAATTGGCTAAAGCTCATATCAGTAATATTGCTAGGCTCTTCAAATTTGGAAAAGAGTGGTGTTTTGGGGATATTGAACAAGAAATACTTCTTACGCCTTTATTCCTTTTATTATAGTTTAGCCCACAGTACACTAATCTTTAATTTCATCTTTTACTTTACATGTTCTTAAAGACAAGTGAGCATTAATATATTAATATATGGCATAGTTAATGTTGTAATATTACTTTCCTCTGCAAAACTTCTAACACCATAGTATTACAGTAATTAGAAAAAGACTATATTGTCTGTGCTTGAAAACTAGATGTTGGAATAAATGGACCCATGTGGAGGTGAGACTAGTGAAAGCTGAAGGTGAGGAGGTGACAGTAATAGTCAGGTACTCCTGTATTCTCATAGTTAGCTCCATCCTCTCTATGCTCCTGGTTTCCATGTTAACTCATATTAAATTTCCTAGCTCCATGATTAAGAAAACATCATACTGGAACTAATTTTTCTGTATGTTAATCAGAATCTGGCCTTACAAAGTCATCTTAGAACTTATTTTTACTAACAGTCTATGTGCATGAACTAAGCATGTAACCCAGGTATTTTCCTACAAGAAAAAGTACATTTTTTCCTGTATTAATCCACTGCCCCAAGCATTTAGGAAAATGCTTGAAAAGGAAGAAAGAGGGAGAAAGAGAGAGAGAGAGAGACAGAGACAGACAGAGAGAGAGAGAGAGAGAGAGAGAGAGAGAGAGAGAGAGAGAGAGAGAGAGAGAGAAAGAGAGAGAGAGAGAGAGAGGGAGAGAGAGAGGTGTCCAATCTACTTATTCATTTTTAAGGGTGTTTTGGGTTTTGATAATTAAATGAGTGGGCGTGAGTATTACTATGATGTGCCATGATTGGTTCTGATTTGTTTGTTTGTTTGTTTGTTTGCTTGCTTGCTCCATTGTTCAAAAATACCTGGTGCACATTTACAGGATAAACATCACTGGCATTAAAAGTAACATGAAGGAAAATGGGACAAATATGAGTTCATTGGTCTGAAAGGAAACAGTTTAGTGTATGAGATCTTCATAGAATTATCAACTCTTCACTCATCTTTACACTTCATGATGAATAGTATGTGCTCATTAAACTGTTCCTGCATTAACATAATTAAAGACTGAAATGCAATTACTAAGGGTTCCAAATGATCTAGGTCTAGGGAGTCAAAAAAAAAATGGACACATTGTAACCAGCAATATCGGGTACACAATTCTATTTTCAAATTCATCCAATGGAAAAAGAGTTGATTATAAGGGCTTAGCAACTCCTGACTCAGAATCATGTGAATTAAGAGATCAGGTATCAAAATAAAAAGTAGGAGTACATTTTTGGATGGAGGACTAATGGCTTTTTACAGTTTGAATGATCCCACTTCTAAGACATTGTGTGAAAACTTAAAGAATTGAAATGAAAAAAAAAAAATTTGCAGCTATAGAAAGTCCGAACGACTTTAATTTATGTAGCTTAAGGGATTTAAACTTAGTAAATATGGTTCAGTTCTCTTAAACAGTTTTTCTGTCTTGGGATTTGCTCCCTTGCTATCACTTAATTGTTTCAGACTACCATATCCTAGTAGAGATGTTAAAAGGAATTCTGCATTTTTCCCCAGACTGTGACAGATGACCATAAGCATATGACTTCCCCTTCCATGTTTTCTTTCTGTACAACATGTGACTATAAACACGATTACGCTCCTGCTTACTATATTTAAATGCAGATACATAAAGCACTGTGGCATGCATTTTGCGGGGCCAGCGGTCATTCCGAGTCCTTCACTTCCTCCCTCTCAGGGTGTGCAGACATCACTGCACACCAGACTGAAAGGATGAAGTGCAGTCCAGAATGGGCGGAGTTAGGGATGGGTGCCTAAGTACTAAGGGATTTCTCAGAGGATCTTAGTGTTACAACTATTTTAGAGGAAGGCCTTCTCTGGAACAGCTCTCTGCAAAGATCTCAGCTTGTGTGCTTACACTTTATTTGGGATGAGCTAGAGCTATATATGGACCTTGGAGAGTGGTAAGGTGTTTTCAGAGTAAATGAAATCATTGGCTAGAGTTTGAAAGTTCTGTTAACACCCCATTTGCATGGAGAGGCATTCCAGGAATCGCAGGTCCTTGCTGGGCACATTCTTATTGCGGTACATTGGGGGAGGAAGTTTGTAGATCTGCCAAGGACTATTCAACTTTCTTGAGGTAGAGAGTATGGGGAGTCCATATCTCTAAACAAGGTCAGAGTGGGGGAAGTCTTTCTGGTAAAGGGAGTCCTTCATTTTGCAAAACTCAGATGAGCTATCAGGTTATGGTAGACTTTGACCTTAATTAGCAGAGTGTCTCAACAAAGGACGGTGTAGTCACAAAATCAAACACTTTTCTTCACTTTCAAAATATATAAAATACTTCCATCTACACTGTACATTATCCCCATTATTCTTTTAAGAAGTTTTAGGTGAGAGTTTGCAATCTAGCATTTAAAGCTTTTTATCTAGTCAATTTGATTTTACAGCATGGAGCTCAGAAACTCTGCTCATCTTATACTTGAAGATTTTGTAAACTAAAAAGATACTCTTTTCTATATTTCCTTACACATCTACTTCTACAATCAAGTACTTCTTAGTAATTAAGATAAACTTTACTAGCAATATTTATTATTCTGTCCAATAATATAACTCTTCTTAGTAACATGAACATTGCTTTTCTGAGTGGAGTCTCTCATAGATACTGTGCACTAAGGCATGATGTTAAAAAGTACTCTCAAGTCCAGGTTTTCCTGAAGAACCTTGAGCCTACCTCTTCTTGCCTATAGGTGTGGTACTAGACATATCATTTCACCATTCTTAGCCATAATTCTGTCATCTTTACTGAGAAAAATAATATTTTCTTTTTGTTGTGGGGCTTGGTGCTATTTGTATCTTCCTTCTAGATTTTCATCTGCACCTAGCTCTGGGCTGTTGTCTGCATGAGGTTCCTATTCGTCTGAAGTAGCCCACTGAGCTCTCTTGTCTGTGGCTTTCTCATTGGAACAAGCTAGAGAAGATTGAGTGTGAGTCAAGAATTTTTATTACCTTCTCTAGTTCCTAGGTTCCAACAGATTGTTTGCATCCACATATAACACTTCTCAGCTTCTGCTTGGCTAAACTAATGATAAATCCACGGTGTGGCTCCAAGTAATGCTGCTTAAATCACTACTTCATCTGCCTTAGGCACAAAAGTCCTTCCCTCAGCTATCCCTGCATCATTACATGGTAGAACGAATATTTGGTGTTCTACTATGACTTAACAATGACTGGCACTTATTATACTACTTAATACAAATTAGTTTTATACAACAAACCTATGAAATTGCTTCAATTTTTTTTTAACCAAAGAGGAAACTGAAAAATAGAGAATCTAAGTAAGTTGCCTAAGATCTCGCCTCTAGGAAATGGCAGCTGTGGAATTTAACCTGTCAGTCAAGCTCTGTGGTATTTGCTCTTAAGTCTTCCTATATTCTTTCATCTATGTCTTCTACTAAGCCAGTTATTCTGTGCTCTATTTTTACACACGTCTTTGCTTCAGAGTTGCTCTATATACATCTTTATTCTCCCTCTGTATTTCATTTTACACTTCTCATCTCCATGGCTGTATGTTGTCTACTACTTAGATTTATTGATAAATTATGGTTCCCTTGCCTTTTGAAGGATCAGTTTAGGAGAATGATGATGTACATGTGTATTCATAAAGTTAAGAATTGAAGTGTCTGTGTTTATGTCACACAAAGAAATTGAACTTGTGCATCCTTATGCGATGTCAATATGGAGGAAAGGGGCAGGTAGAGGATAAGGAAGAAAAATAAGAGGAAAACGGACTTTTATGTACAACTTATTCTTCTCATTTCAAAATACTAGAGATAATAATGTAATCTTAAACATAAGGTTTTCTAAGCCTTTTTGAAATACAGATATCATTTAATTTTATTTTACTTGTTTAAATAATATATGGTTATTAAATGATATTATACCACTATTAAATATTCAATAATCTGTTTATTCAAACATATTACTAAATTCAAAAATATACTTCTTCTAACATAGAGCTATATCTTTTTTCTGACGGTGGTGTTTTTCAAGTTTATGTCAAAAGAAAACAAATTAATACTTTTAGCTATCAAGCAATGCTTGACATTGTGAGTTAACATTCAAAAACAGTATCTTATTACTTTTAAAGCAATATATGTGTGTATATTACTATAGACTTGGACAGAAAGTATTGTATATTAAAAGTTAGCCTCTGTTTTAGATACTTTGCTAATTCTTGTAGTTTTATGCTCAGCAGAGGAGATTTCATATATTTTAGTGTTTCAGTAAAGAAAGAGAAGAGTCTGGGAAGACTGGGCAGTGACCAGACTGGGTGTGTTGGGCGGGGCAGGGGTGAGGGAGAGAAGAGGCTGAATGAGAAACCATAGACTTCCAACTTGGCCTAGAGCGTCCTTTAAAGTACTGGGGAGAGGCGAGTGGTGACCACCCCCTACTGGCCACTGGCAGTATCATGGCATCCAGGAACCCTCCTCCTCAAGACTATGAAAGCTATGATGTATCTTACGAAGTGTTGGTTTTAACTGAGTATACTAGAAGACACCACTGGTGGAATCGAGTATTCGGCCACGGTTCCGGACATATGGTAGAAAAATACTCAGTAGCTACCCAGATTGTAATGGGTGGTGTGACTGGCTGGTGTGCAGGATTTTTATTCCAGAAGGTTGGAAAACTTGCTTGCAACTGCAGTAGGTGGTGGTTTTCTTCTTCTACAGGTTGCCAGTCACAGTGGCTATGTACAGATCAACTGGAAGAGAGTTGAAAAAGATGTTAAAAAAAAAAAAGCAAAAAGACAAATTAAGAAGCAAGCGAATAAAGCAGCCCCTGAAATCAACAATATAATTGAAGAAACGACAGACTTTATCAAGCAGAACATTGTGATATCCAGCGACTCCGTGGGAGGCTTTTTGCTTAGGCCCGGAATCTCAAGGACTTGAAAGCTCTATGGTAGTGGATCCAACAATGAGAGGAAGACTGTGGCATCAGGGTGGTCTTTTAATGGAACATGCAACTAGAGTCTTCAAAGCATGAACAGCCGGCTGGACAATTGCAAATGCAGCAGCTTAGCACTTTGCCACCTGAAGCTTACCAAGCTAGGACCTGCTGTAACAACCTATGTGCTGTGTAAACAATAATATTCTTGAGCAATCGTGGGCTTTGCAAAATTCTACAAATGTTTAATTTGTTTGCATTTGTTTAGAAACTAGCCTATGATTATCATCACTGGATATAGTGGAGACAGAAAAATCTGTTACGTGTATTGTCCACTGAAATATTACCCTATCTTCTTCTCAAAAAAAAAAAAGAAGAAGAAGAAGAAAAGAAAGAAAGAGAAGAAGTAGAAGAGGAAAGAAGAGGTAGAGAAAATGACATTAGGACATCAGGCAGAAGTTGAATTTTATGAATATAATATAATTTATCTAAGTTATTTCACAAATGGAGTCATATCATTACTTACATTTAATACTTTAAGTTTTGGGTGAATTGAGTTTAATTAATTTTTATGTTCTATTATAAAAATCCTGAATAAACCTATTATTTTCAATAATTTTTAAAAAATTGGTAAAAATTTTTTTCTAACTTATAGGTTTGATATGATAATTTCATTCCATAAAAGCAATCTAAGGAGGAAAAAGAAATAACATCTTTGAAGTTGTAAAAATCAGTTGCAAAAATCAGTTTAAGCAGCTATATTTAATAATAAAATAATACTTGCCATTAGTAGAATACATTGCAGATCATTAGAGGATTAAAAATATTGGCATATATTTTTTAAGGAAGTTAATCCTTTAAAAAGTCATAATACGTGAAATAAATGGTAAAGAGAGCTTACCAACTCATCTTCGTACAGATTTATAAAGCAAGAGAGAACCAAGGACTTCAGGACTATAACACTATGAAATAGTGGGAATGAAATTTCAATAAAAAGGCTGTCACACCATCCATTACAACAGTTTCACAAGTCATATTCATCAAAATTGGGATCTTTAAAAAATTGGTGGGCTCTAGAACAATACCCAGGATATAGTGAGGAAAAGATACATTCTAATCCTGTAGTATTTTATAGGTACTTAATTACATGAAGCACATCTAGATATTAGAGGTAGCTAAAAATAGACTAAAGAAATTAACAAAGGCATGCAAGAAGGTTAACTGTTGCAGCTTCTGATTTTGTGACTGATGGTTATCATCCTCAGTAGTTCTCTAATTGCATTCGAAACCAAGTCTGTTTTATAAAAATAATAAGAATGAGGAGTCCGCCACCTGTGGGTGAACCTTTTGAGGAGAATCAGAAATGTGGCTTAAGATAGAGCACCTTGGAAAATTTTCACATTCTCAAATTATTTTCAATACAAAAACATTAACAGAAGAGAGGATGGGAGGGAAATGGGAAGAGGGAGAGGAAGGGGGAAGACAGACAGAGACAGAGAGACAGAGTCAGAGACATAGAGAAGCTAATTCAGGAGCAGAGGAAGGATTGGTGCTGGGGAAATCCATTCCTCTCATCCCATGATTGGAGCAGTGGCATAAAACATCTTACAAAGTCATTTTTCTGCTCTAGAGGCCAAGATCCTTCTGTATGACTCACTCTTAGAATCCAGAACAAGTCACACAGGACTGAACACTGAGACTTAGACTACACAATGCCTCTACCTACAAGCAGCAAGCTGTAGGCACAGTACTCCATGAGGCAAAAATATGATTTGAATAAGATACTGTAGTGAAACATTTAAAGACATTGCTTGTATCTGCTCACATGTAAAACACTGAACAGAGGCCAGCCCAGTATCTATTATCAAGGAAGAGACCACATACCCACTCTCCACTATTGTCCAATTTTTTTTTAATTTTATGGCTCAATTATTTAATATAAAATTTCAACTTAATGAACCATGTTTATCCTGCTTTGTTTTCTTTCTCCACCCATATATTTTTAAGATTTTTACCAAAATTACAAACTGGCATGGGATTAAGGGTGTCCCTATGGAAACCTCTCAAGTGATGGCATATTTGGGATTGTCTGATTGCATTCCTGTATTCCACTGCATTCTCATTCTACCCTAATCTGAAGCTTCTAGGTTCCCTCTCTTCACCTCTGTTGTCCCTGTCTTATGTATGCTTTCCCCCCTTTCTGCTTTCTTACTTATTTCCATAGTAATCAATATATTTGTTCTGATAATTTGTCCATAATACCTACTGCCTTAGTACATACCAGCCATCATCTGTGATCACTCCACTTAACACTCTTACACTTAAGGAACTGCTTGATTTTTCTTTTTTTTTTTTGTATTTGTGGGTAGAGTGGACATATGTATGTGTATGTATATGTATGCATGCTCTTACATTGAAGCCAGAGGGTTTCATTCCTTAGGAGACATCCTGCTCAATTTTCATTTTGGTTTGGTTTGGATTTGATTATTTAGTTTTTTTTCTTTTTCTTTTCTTTTTTCTTTTTTCTTCTTGAGGCAAGGTCTCTCATTGGTCTATGTCTCTTGTCTCTGCTTTTCCAGATCTGATGTTGCCAGTGAATCCGCACAATGCTTACCATGAAGGAACTTTACAAACTGAACTGACCTTCTAGGCTGAGTTGATTGTTTTTTATTGTTAATATTTTATTTTATTTTATTAGTGAACATGAGCATTGTTTTTTATTGTTTTGGTCTAAGAAGCATTGTGCACTTAAGGGGGAGTTGAAGCTTGAGATTGGTGTGTTGAGGACTGGTCTACTGTCCTACTCAAGTCGGTAAAAATACTATCTCAAGCTAAGAACAACCTAGTACCATAAAAATACTGTAAACACTTAAACTGGAAAAATACAGGTGATTCATCTGGCTTTTCCCTCCATATGTTAAAAAATGCTATAAGTTCCTTAATTCCAGCTTCATACATCACAATGGAGAAACAAAATAAAAATTAAAAGTAAAGACAACATTGCTTCTTTGAAAATCAAAAATCCCATAGTAATGGATTCCAAGGAAAATGATTTAGAATTCAGCATAATATTTATAAGAATGATAGATGAAATGAAACATACATAAACTCCTTAATGAATTTAAAGAGAAGTACAAACATGAATAAAATAGTAAGTCAAAATAGGATATGAAAGAGATATCCAATAAGGATTACTGCTAAAATATAATTGAAAATTGAGAAGTGAAATGATATAAATGATAGTGTGTGACAAGTCATCCAATAAATAAATCTGAAGAGAAATTATATCTCTCCCAGACAGAATGAAATGTAAACAATACATAGGATTTGTGGGGTATACTGAAAGTGAGTCTAACTTTAAATTTATACTATTAAAAATCGGAGAAACCACAAATAAATAAATTAATAATGTACTTGAAAGTCTTGTACACATAAATAATTGGAGGCATAAATATAACAAAGATAGGGTAAAATATAAAAACAAACTGAAAATAAAAATAATAATACAAAAATATATAAAACAGTTTCATTCATTGAAGGACAAACAAAACTAACAAATCTTTAAATAAACTAACTGAAAAATAGTGAAAGCCTCAGATCAATAAAATTAGAGTTGAAAAGTAAAACAACACACATTAGAATACAATTAGGACATAATTTATAAACTTCTGTTCCTATAAATTAAAAGTTTAGACCAAGAAGAAGTGCATAAATATCTAGACACATAAACAAGCAAATTAAACTAGGAGCATATAAACATCTTAGATATGTAGCATGTAATGAAATTGAATTATAGATTATAAAATAATCTCCTAACTAAAGAAAACTTGCTTCTAGATAAAGAACAAATAATACCATTATTCCTCAAATTATTTCATAAAAGACAGAGAAGCAATGCTATTAAACTCTCTTTTCAAATCCAGTATTACTCTAAGAATAAATTGAATGTGTTTACAATGAAGGAAATTTACATTTCAGATACCCTAATAAACATGTAAGATCCACAATAAAATACATAGCATATGATTTTAATTATTCTTAAAAAATATTATCTATTGTAACCAAAAGTATTTCAGATGCAGGGTTGAATTCCAATATGTAAATCAATAAATCAAATATATCCTCTTAATAGCTTTAAGGATAGACCACATTATTACCCTGTAGATGCCAGAGACTTTTGACAAAATTCAATATTTATTTATGATAAATCCTTAGTAAAAAGCCTGGAGAGAGGGCTCAGTGGTTAGGTGTGTTTGCTGCTCCTCCATAGGGCCCAAGTTAATTTCTAACACTCATGTTAGGCAGCTAATCACTCTAATGCTATGGGACCTGATGCCCTTTTCTGGGCTTTGTGTACACACACACACACACACACACACACACACACACGTACATATGCACACACACACACACACACACACACACAGAGAGAGAGAGAGAGAGAGAGAGAGAGAGAGAGAGAGAGAGAGAGAGAGAGAGAGAGAGATCAGCACTAAGCTTCTCCCTAAAAGTGAAAATAGAATGATAATACTAGTTATACCACCCTAGGCACATAGAAAAAGAGATCAAGTCAGCATATAATAGAGATACCTGCCTACTTGTATACATTATAGCACTGTTCACAGTCATCAGAATCTGGAATCAGCCTAGATACCCACCAACAGGTTAATAGACAAAGAAAATGTTGCATACATGTACAATGGAATATTGTTCATCCACAAAATATAAAATCATGCCATGTGCACCAAAATAGATGTAATTGGGGTTCTTTACACTAAGAAAAATAATACAGTCTCACTAAGGTAAGTATTTTGTATTTTTTCTCAGAAGTCTTATTTTGGCTCAATACACACACACACACACACACACACACACACACACACACACACACAAGTCTGCATTGTGAATTAATTTATGTTAATAATATTAACAAAAAAGAGAAAAAGTAAAAATATAACTACTGACTTATCACAAGGACTTAGAATTTATTAACATCATTTTGCTAGAAAATGTTATGAACATAGTGGAGCATGTGTCCTTATTGAATGCAGGTAAAGCCTCTGGGTATATGCCCAGGAGTGGTATAGCCGGATCCTCCAGGAGTGTCATGCCCAGTTTTCTGAGGAAACGCCAGACTGCTTTCCAGAGTGGTTGTACCAGCTTGCAATTCTACCAGCAGTGGAGGAGTGTTCCTCTTTCTCCACATCCTCGCCAACAACTGCTGTCTCCTGTGTTTTTGATCTTAGCCATCCTGACTGGTGTGAGATGGAATGTCAGGGTGGTTTTGATTTGCATTTCCCTAATGACTAAGGATGATGAACATCTCTTTAGGTGCTTCTCAGCCATTAGATATTCTTCAGGTGAGAACTCTTTGTGTAGCTCTGTACCCCATTTTTTAATAGGGTTACTAGCCTCTCTGGAGTTTAACTTCTTGAGTTCTTTGTATATATTGGATATTAGCCCTCTGTTGGATGTAAGGTTGGTAAAGATCATTTCCCAGTTAGTTGGTTGCCGCTTTGTCTTTTTGACAGTGTC
The DNA here is from genome assembly GCA_036184795.1 of Tokudaia tokunoshimensis. NCBI lineage: Eukaryota > Metazoa > Chordata > Mammalia > Rodentia > Muridae > Tokudaia > Tokudaia tokunoshimensis. The sequence continues at coordinate 83,535,054 of BTHU01000012.1, read as the reverse complement.
TTTTGCCTTGCAAAAACTTTGTAATTTAATGAGGTCCCATTTGTCTATTCTTGATCTTAGAGCATAAGCTATTAGAGTTCTGTTCAGAAAATTCTCCCCTGTGCCCATATGTTCAAGGTTCTTCCCTAGTTTCCCTTCTATTAGTTTCAGTGTGTCTGGTTTTATGTGCAGATCGTTGATCCACTTAGAGTTGAGCTTAGTGCAAGGAGATAAGAATGGGTCAATTTGCATTCTTCTGCATCTTGACCTCAAGCTGAGCCAGCACCATTTGCTGAAAAGGCTATCTTTTTTCCACTGGATGGGTTTAGCTCCTTTGTCAAAGATCAAGTGACCATAGGAGTGTGGATTCATTTCTGGGTCTTCAATTCTGTTCCATTGATCTACATGTCTGTCACTGTACCAATACCATGCGGTTTTTAACACTATTGCTCTGTAGTACAGCATGAGGTCCGGGATACTGATTCCCCCAGAGGTTCTTTTACTCTTGAGAATAGTTTTAGCTATTCTGGGTTTTCTGTTATTCCAGATGAATTTTTGAATTGCTCTTTCTAACTCTATGAAGAATTGAGTTGGGATTTTGATGGGGATTGCATTGAATCTGTGTATTACTTTTGGTAAGATGCTCATTTTTACTATATTAATCCTGTCAATCCATGAGCATGGCAGATTTTTCCATCTTCTGAGGTCTTCTTCAATTTCTTTCTTCAGATTCTTGAAGTTCTTGTCATACAGATCTTTCACTTGTTTGGTTAGAGTCACGCCAAGATACTTAATATGGTTTGTGGCTATCGTGAAGGGTATTATTTCTCTTACTTCTTTCTCAGCCTGCTTATCCTTTGAGTATAGGAAGGCTTCTGACTTGCTTGAGTTGATTTTATATCCGGCCACTTTGCTGAAGTCGTTTATCAGCTGTAGGAGTTCTCTGGTGGAGTTCTTTGGGTCGCATAAGTATACTATCATATCCTCTGCAAATAGTGATAGTTTGACTTCTTCCTTTCCAATTTGTATCCCTTTGACCTCTTTTTGTTGTCTAATTGCTCTAGCTAGAACTTCAAGTACTATATTGCAAAGATATGGAGAGAGAGGGCAGCCTTGTCTAGTCCCTGATTTTAGTGGGATTGCTTCAAGTTTCTCTCCATTTAGATTGATGCTGGCTACTGGTTTGCTGTAAATTGCTTTTACTATGTTTAGATATGGGCCTTGAATTCCTCATCTTTCCAAGACCTTTAGCATGAAAGGATGCTGAATTTTGTCAAATGCTTTCTCAGCATCTAATGAGATGACCATGTGGTTTTTTTCTTTGAGATTGTTTATGTAGTGGATTACATTGAAGGATTTCCTTATATTGAACCATCCCTGCATCCCTGGGATGAAGCCTACTTGATCGTGGTGAATGATCGTTTTGATGTGTTCTTGGATTCGGTTGGCAAGAATTTTATTGAGTATTTTTGCATCGATATTCATAAGAGAGATTGGCCTGAGATTCTCTTTCTTTGTCGGATCTTTGTGTGCTTTTGGTATTAGTGTAATTATGGCTTCATAGAACGAGTTGGGTAGTGTTCCTTCGGTTTCTATTTTGTGGAACAGTTTGAAGAGTATTGGTGTTAGGTCTTCTTTGAAGGTCTGATAGAATTCTGCACTAAAACCATCTGGACCTGTGCATTTTTTGGTTGGAAGACTTCCAATGACAACTTCTATTTCTTCAGGGGTTATAGGACGGTTTAGATGGTCTATTTGATCCTGACTTAATTTTGGTACTTGGTATCTGTCAAGGAAATTGTCCATTGCCTCAAGTTTTTCTAGTTGTGTTGAATACAGGTTTTTGTAGTAGGATCTGATGATTTTTTGAATTTCCTCAGTTTCTGTTGTTATCTCTCCCTTTTCGTTTCTGATTTTATTAATTTGGAGACTATCTCTGTGCCCTCTGGTTAGTCTGGCTAAGGGCTTATCTATCTTGTTGATTTTCTCAAAGAACCAACTCCTCGTTTTGTTGATTCTTTGTATGGTTTTATTTGTTTCTACTTGATTGATTTCAGCCCTGAGTTTGATGATTTCCTGCCTTCTACTCCTCTTTGGTGTATTTGCTTCTTTTTGTTCCAGGGCTTTCAGGTGTGCCATTAAGCTGTTAGTGTATGCTGTCTCCCGTTTCTTTTTGGCTGCACTCAGGGCTATGAATTTTCCTCTTAGCACTGCTTTCATTGTGTCCCATAAATTAGGGTATGTTGTGCCTTCATTTTCATTAACTTTCAAAAAGTCTTTGATTTCTTTCTTTATTTCCACCTTGACCAAGTTATCATTGAGTAGAGCATTGTTCAGCCTCCATGTGTACGTGGGTTTTCTTTTGTTTTTGTTGCCATTGAAGACCACCCTTATTCCATAGTGATCTGATAGGAGGCATGGGATTATTTCTATCTTCTTATATCTGTTGAGGTCTGATTTGTGACCAATTATATGGTCAATTTTGGAGAAGGTACCATGAGGAGCTGAGAAGAAGGTGTATTCTTTAGCTCTAGGATGAAATGTTCTATATATATATGTAAGTTCCATTTGGTCCAAGGCTTCAATTAGATTCACTGTGTCCCTGTTTAGTTTCTGCTTTCCTGAACGATCCATTTCAGAGAGCGGGGTGTTGAAGTCACCCACTATTATTGTGTGCAGTGCAATGTGTGCTTTGAGTTTTAGTAAAGTGTCTTTTACGAATGAGGGTGCCCTTGCATTTGGAGCATAGATATTCAGAATTGAGAGTTCTTGATGGTGGATTTTTCCCTTGATCAGTATGTAGTGTCCTTCTGTGTCTTTTTTGATGACTTTAGGTTGAAAATCAATTTTATCTGATATTAGGATGGCTTCTCCACCTCGTTTCTTGGGGCCATTTGCTTGTAAAATTGTTTTCTAGCCTTTTACTCTGAGGTAGTGTTTGTCTTTGACACTGAAGTGCGTTTCCTGCATGCAGCAAAATGCTGGGTCCTGTTTACGTATCCAGTCGGCTAGTCTATGTCTTTTAATTGGGGAATTGAGACCATTGATATTAAGAGAAATTAAGGCATAGTGATTATTGCCATCTGCCATTCTTGATGCTATCTTTATGTTTGAGTGGTTATCTACTTTTGGGTTTGATTCAAGAAGGTTATTATCTCATTTTTTCCAGGGTGTTGTTTCTCTCCCTGTATTGGAGGTTTCCACCTATTATCCGTTGCAGGGCTGGATTTGTGAAAAGATATTGTGAAAATTTGGTTTTATCATGGAATATCTTGGTCTCTCCATCTATGGTGATTGAGAGTTTTGCTGGGTATAGTAGTCTAGGCTGGCATTTGTGCTGTCTTAGTGTCTGCATGAGATCTGCCCAGGATCTTCTGGCTTTCATAGTCTCTGGTGAGAAGTCTGATGTGATTCGGATAGGTCTTCCTTTGTATGTTACTTGGCCCTTTTCTCTTACTGCTTTTAGTATTCTTTCTTTGTTTAGAACATTCGGTGTTTTGATTATTATGTGACGGGAGGTATTTCTGTTCTGGTCCAGTCTGTTTGGAGTTCTGTAGGCTTCTTGTACGTTCATCGGCATCTCTCTCTTTAAGTTAGGGAAGTTTTCCTCCATAATTTTGTTGGAGATGTTTACTGGCCCTTTAAGTTGCAAATCTTCACTCTCATCTATACTTATAATCCTTAGATTTGGTCTTCTCATTGTGTCCTGGATTTCCTGGATGTTTTGGGTTACACGTTTTTTGCATTTTGCATTTTCTTTGACTGTTGAGTTGATGCTTTCTATGGAATCTTCAGCACCTGAGATTCTTTCTTCCATCTCTTGTATTCTATTGTTGATGTTTGCATCTATGACTCCTGATTTCTTCCCAAGGTTTTCTATCTCCCAAGTTGTCTCCCTTTGTGATTTCTTAGTTGTTTCTACTTCCTTTTTTAGTTCCTGGATGGATTTGCTGAGATCCTTCACTTGTTTGTTTGTATTTTCCTGTATTTCTTTAAGGTATTTTTGCATTACCTCTTTCAGGATTTCTTCCTGATGACCCACGTTCTCCTGCATTTCTCTGAGCGATTTTTGTGTTTCCTCCTCATGGGAATCCATCTGTTGATCCATTGTCTCCTGCATTTCTTTAAGCAGTTCTCGTGTTTCCTTTGTAAGGGCATCTAACCGTTGATTCATTTATTTAAGCAATTTTTGTGTTGCCTCCTTATGGGCATCCGTCTGTTGACCCATATTCTTCTGCATTTCTTTATGCAATTTTTGTGATTCCTTTGTGAGTGCATCTACCCGTTGATTCATCTCGTTAAGCGATTTTTGTGTTGTCTCCTTGTGTGCCTCCATCTTTTGATCCATGTTCTCCTGTATTTCTCTAAGCGATTTTTGTGTTTCCTTTGTAAGGGCTTCTAACCGTTGATTCATGGTCTCCTGTAATTCTTTATGAGATTTATTTGTGTCCTTCTTGTGATCCTCTAATAGCATCATGAGAAGTGATTTTAAATCCAGATCTTGTCTTTCGGGTGTGGTGGGGTATCCAGGACTTGCTGCTGTTGGAGAGTTGGGTTCGGATGGTCCCATATTACTTTGATTTCTGTTAGTAACATTCCTACGTTTGCCTTTTGCCATCTGGATACCTCTGATGTTAGTTGGTCCTGCTGCCACTGGCTGTTGGTTGGACCTCCTGTGAGCCTGCAAAGCTATTTCTGCCCCCCCTGGATTACCAGGATTCCCCTGGCACCGATTTCTGGGGCCTGCCTGCTCCTGAGTGACTTTGGAGCCCTGACGTGCCTTGCCCCAAGTGATCTTATATTGGGGAGTCCTTGCACATCCAAAGGCTCAGCCTAGTGGATTCCTGGAGCAGAGGTCGCTAAAGGGAGGCTGGTAGGCTCCTGCCCTGTGCAGGGGTGTGTGATCTCTCCTGGGGGGGGAGGGGGCATCCCTCTGCCAGGCAGAAGTCCCACAGCAGAGCTAGCATGCTGGTTACTGCAGATCCACCCAGCTCTTGGGAGCCACGTGCACACAATCCGCCCAAGACCCAAGTGATATTATGCCTGTCTGTCTCAGAGCCTGGCTGTCCCAACTTCCTGGCCACTGGAGCAAAGATGGCGGAGTGCACTCTGCACTCTCTCCGTGGTGCTGCTCACCCTGCAGATGCGATGGCCTGCAGATCTGGCACCCAGACGACCACAGCGCTGACCCATTCTTGGGCGCAGACGGAAGCCCCAACAGGCCGTGTCCCAAGTGATGTTATATTGGGAGAGAGCCTGGGTACCTCTCTCTTCAGTGCAGTCTGCGGGAACAGAGGTCGCGGAAGGAAAGCTGGTAGGCTACCGCCCAGTGCGGGGTCCCTCTGCTAGGCAGAAGTCCCACAGCAGAGTTGGCGTGCTGGTTACTGCAGATCAGCCCAGCACTTGGGAGCCGCATACACACAAGCTGCCCGAGACCTAAGCGATATTATGCCTGTCTGTCTCAGAACCTGGCTGTCCCAACTTCCAAGCCACTGGAGCAAAGATGGCGGAGTGCACTCTGCACACTCCGTGGCGCTGCTCACCCTGCAGACACGATGGCCTGCAGATCTGGCACCCAGATGACCACAGCGCTGACCCGTTCTTGGGCGTAGACGGAAGCCCCCATTTGTCTATTCTTGATCTTAGAGCATAAGCTATTGGAGTTCTGTTCAGGAAATTCTCCCCTGTGCCCATATGTTCAAGGTTCTTCCCTAGTTTCCCTTCTATTAGTTTCAGTGTGTCTGGTTTTATGTGGAGATCCTTGATCCACTTGGAATTGAGCTTAGTGCAAGGAGATAAGAATGGGTCAATTTGCATTCTTCTGCATGTTGACCTCCAGTTGAGCCAGCACCATTTGTTGAAAAGGCTATCTTTTTTCCACTGCATGGTTTTAGCTCCTTTGTCAAAGATCAAGTAACCATAGGAGTGTGGATTCATTTCTGGGTCTTCAATTCTGTTCCATTGATCTACATGCCTGTCACTGTACCAATACCATGCGGTTTTTAACACTATTGCTCTGTAGTACAGCTTGAGGTCCGGGATACTGATTACCCCAGAGATTCTTTTACTCTTGAGAATAGTTTTAGCTATTCTGGGTTTTCTGTTATTCCAGATGAATTTTTGAATTGCTCTTTCTAACTCTATGAAGAATTGAGTTGGGATTTTGATGGGGATTGCATTGAATCTGTATGTTACTTTTGGTAAGATGCTCATTTTTACTTTATTAATCCTGCCAATCCATGAGCATAATAGCAGCCTTATTTATAATAGCCAGAAGCTGGAAAGAACCCAGATGTCCCTCAACGGAGGAATGGATTCAGAAGATGTGGTATATCTACATAATGGAATACTACTCTGCAATTAAAACAATGAATTCACGAAATTCCTAGGCAAATGGTCAGAACTTGAAAATATCATCCTTAGTGAGGTAACCCAATCACAAAAGAACACACATGGTATACAATCACTGATAAGGGGATATATTAACCCAGAATCTCGGAATACCCTAGACACAATTCGCATATCAATAGATTTCTAAGAAGATGGAAGGAGAGACCCCTGGTCCTGGAAAGACTGTATGTAGGGGAATGCCAGGACAGAGAAATGAGAGGGGGTTGAATGGAGAAAAGAGGGAGGGAAGGGGGCTTCTGGGACTTTCGGGGAGGGAGGAAACGGGAAAGGGGAAATGATTTGGAATGTAAATTAAAAACAAAATAAAATTAAAAAAAAGAAAATGTTGCCTCATATGCAAATCAATTAGAAGGAATTAGCTACTTATTTGTCCACATTTTCATATGTTAATATTTGGGAAATACTTGTTAATTGAGTGATTAAATTGATAGACTCTTATGTGTCCCCTCAGTTTGGCTTTGAACTTGCTACATCACAGAAAATAATCTTGAACTTCTTATTTGCCTGCTACTGTTTGTCAACTGACAGGCATGTATAGTGACCCCTATTTTATACTGTGCTAGTAATTATGTCTACAGCTACTTGCACACCAGGCAAACACTTTACCCTACATCTTCAACCTATATTTGAGATTTTTTTTTTTTTGTATTCTTTCAACCTGGCCAGTCTCTTCTCCCTCTTCTTCATCCGGTCCCTCCCTCTTATCTTCCCTCTCCCTCAAGATCCTTTCCTTCCCCAATTCCCTTTAGAAAACAGTAGGCCTTCCAGAGATATCAACCAAACATAGCATAACTAGTTATAATAAGACCCTCATATCAAGGCTGAATGAGGCAACTCAGTATGAAGAAAAGGGTCCCAAGAACAGGGAAAAGAATCAGAGGTACCACTACTCTCACTTTAGGAGTACCAGAAGAGCATTAAGCTAACTATCATAACATATTTTTACAGGGCTTAACACAATGCATGCAGGCTCTGTGATGGTCAAGTCATTCTCAATGATATCAGTCCGTATGAGCCCTCCCTAGTTGTGTCTGTTGGACATGTTCTCCTGGTGTCTCTGACTTCTCCAGCTCCTACGATGCTTCCTCTGCTTCTTCCCTGGGATTTTCTGAGTTCCTGCCTAGGGGTTGACTGTGGGTCTCTGCATCATCACCTATCAGTTGCTGGATGAAGCCTCTCTGATGTCAATTATGTTAGACTCCGGTCTACAAGTATGTCAGAATATTTCACATACAAATTACATTTTTTATTTGTTGGCTTAGACATGCCTTAACATATTTCTTTTTAGTTCTTATCTATGCAGATAATTGAAGATTCTTTTCTGTAAAGTTACTATTTGCAATATCAAATTTGTGTTCCTTTGAAAAATGTCTTATTTCAGCTAAAATTGGAATTGATAATGAGAATTTGTTGAAATTCACATCTTTGCTCAAAAGATAATATTGTCACATTAAAATTAAGAATATAATTTTTATACATATATACAATATGTTTTGGTCATTCTCCATTTCTAACTCCTTCCTAGGTCTGCTTCCCACTTTTTAAACTCGCTGTGACTCCGTGGTATCTGGCCTTTTGTTCCTTTTGGGGTTTTTTTTTTTTTTTTGTTTTGTTTTGTTTTTTGTTTTTTGATGTAACAACTCCTTATATTCAATTTGTGCTACTTAATAGACTTTTTCCTCTTCCTCAGTGAGGCAGACATAGGCCAGATTAGACCAGATTAAAAGTAAATAAAGATAGGTTTTAGAAGGCAGTTCTCTGATGGGTTTACTGATCTCACAGGATGATACAAATGGAATCACACATCCAGGCAAAAGCAAGGAAGTTTTATAGACTTTAGGTAAGGAGTGATAACATGTCAACTATGAGCCTATATATGGTTAAAACTGAGCTCCCAGGCAGTCACTCTTGGGTGGAGACAAAGAGTGAAGCTCTATGAGTCCAGAGTTTTCTCTGCACAGGCAAGGGAGTTTTCTCTGTGTAGGTGGTGTAGGAGAAAGAGGGAAGGGAGTTTCCCGTATTGTACAAGGGCAAGCAGAGGTTCCAGTCTAATACTGCATATATTCCAAATGTGAGATTTCCAACTAGGGCATAATTGTCCTACCAGAATCCAGACCCTTAAAGAAAGCTGCATTACCTTCCCCAGAAGTTAAATCAAGAACTTACAAGTTGCTCCACCCTTAGTACTTGAATATTGACTGGCATGATTTTGTACAAGTCATGGTCAGTCAACCACAACTGTGGTGGGTTCGTGAGTATATGGTCTTTTTCTTAACATATAAAGTATCTCTCTCTAAAGAAATTAGATATCTTCATGGCAAATTTAGTTCTTCCTCAATATTTTCACTCCAACATGTCTTTAATGTTTTGAGAGATCCGGGAGGAATTACTGACTTGCTTAACAAAGACCACAAACTCACACCAAGAATAGAGATCTTCCTAACCATTTTCATATGACTTTTGGTATAGGAATCCCTTTTGCCTTTTGATCACTCTAAGTAGGGACTATAGAAACACACTACACACACACACACACACACACACACACACACACACACACCTCTGAGGTATACCCAAATTAAAATGACTCTTAAAACACAAATTACATTCTTTGTTATAGAACATTTTCTTTATTTACATTTCAAGTGTTCTCCCCTTTTCTGTCTCCTGAAAACCCCTAAACCATGTCCCCTCCCCCAGTTTGTATGAAGATGTTCCCCCACCTAAGCACCCACTCCTGCCTTCCCGCTCAGGCATTCCCCTATACTGGGTCATCGAGCCTTCACATGCTCAAGGGCCCCTCCTGCCATTGATACCCAACAAGGCCATCCTAAGCTACATATGTGGCTGAAGCCATGGGTCCCTCCAGGTGCACTCTTTGGTTGGTAGTTTGGTCCCTGGGAACTCTGGGATGTCTGATTTGTTGATATGTTGTTCTTCCTATGGAGTTGCAAACCTCTTCATTTCCTTCAGTCCTTTCTCTAACTCCTCCATTGGGGACCCTGTGCTCAGTCCAATGGTTGGCTGTAAGCGTCCGACTATGTATGTCAGGTTCTAGCAGAGCCTCTCAGGAGACATCTATACTAGGCTCCAGTCAGGAAGCAATTCTTGGCATCCACAATAGTGTCATGGTTTGGTGACTATATGGGATAAATTCCCAGGTAGGGCAATCTCTGGATGGCCTTTCCTTCACTCTCTGATCAACACATTGTCTCCATATATCCTCTTATGAGTATTTTGTTCTCCCTTCTAAGAAGGACAAAAGCATCCTTACTTTGGTCTTCCTTCTTCTTGAGCTTCACGTGGTCTGTGAATTGTATCTTGGGTATTCTGAGCGTCTGAGCTAATATCCACTAATCAGTGAGTACATACCATGTGTGTTCTTTTGTGACTGGGTTACCTCACTCAGGATAATATTTTCTAATTCCACCCATTTACTTAAGAATTTCATTGTTTTTAATAGCTGAGTAGTACTCCATTGTGTAAATGTATGGCATTTCCTGTATCCATTACTCTGTTGAAGGATATCTGGGTTCTTTCCATCTTCGGGCTATTATAAATAAGATTGTTAAGAACATAGTGGAGCATATGTCCTTGTTTTATGTTGGAGCATCTTTTGGGTATATGCCCAGGAGTGGTACAACTGAGTTCTCAGGTAGTACTGTGTCCTATTTTCTGAAGAAACACCACAATGACTTCTAGAGTGGTTGTATCAGCTTGCAATCCCACCAGTAATGGAGGACTGTTCCTCTTTCTTTACATCCTCACCAGCATCTGCTTTCTCCTTAGTTTTTATCTTAGCCATTCTGACTGGTGTGAGGTGGAATCTTAGGATTTTTTTGATTTGAATTTCCCTAATGACTAAGGATGTTGAACATTTCTTTAGGTGATTCTCAGCCATTCGATATTCCTCAGTTGAGAATTCTTTGTTTAGCTCTGTACCCCATTATAATGTGATACAAAAATTTTAAATTAATAAAAATATATTACATTAAATATATTATAAATTAAAATATAAATAACCAAATCATATACAGTAACATCACTTCTTCCCAACTGTCTAAAAAAGCAGATAACAGTAATACATAAACACTAAGGTTTATGGCTATCCATTTATTTTTCAGAAGCCTACCTTATCCATAGAATTATCATAAACTATTTTATACAGTTTACTTAAGATGTTCTTAGAATATTTCAGAACTGAGAAGGCCTTCAGATAGACTTGTAAATGAACTTCATTAAAAGATAAAATCACAGCCATTCAAATTTATTTTAACACCACATTTAGTACTTTTTATTGATGCTTTTATGTTATTTTGGAAACTCTTCTAGGATTCAGAGCATCAATGAGCATAAAAGTGATTCTGAGATTTTTAACTATGTAAAGATGCCCTCCAAATGCAATCCTACTCTTGCCTAGGTATAACTTTATAAAGGGACAATCATTACCGGGAAGGAAAAAATTATCAAAAAAGAGAGAAGGAGAAGGAGGAGGAGGAGGAGGAGGAGGAGGAGGAGGAGGAGGAGGAGGAGGAGGAGGAGGAGAAGAAGAAGAAGAAGAAGAAGAAGAAGAAGAAGAAGAAGAAGAAGAAGAAGAAGAAGAAGAAGAAGAAGAAGAAAAGAAGAAGAAGAAAGGAGAAGAAAGGAGAAGAAAGGAGAAGAAGAAAGAAGAAACAGTAGGATTTTTTTGGTAGGTCTTAATCCTTTCACCTTGTACATCAAATAGGAGCTCTCAAAATAGCGCCACCACAAGGAGGTTTGACAAATTTGTCTTCTCCAGGAACTTCATAAGGAATCACAATGTGATTCCTAAATTTCTTTGAATCATTCTTTTTAAGGAACACATAAAAATACCCTATCATTGTCTTTTAATACCTCACTCTATCAATTTTAGATGTATAATATTACTAAACAGCAGTGGAAAGATTCTGTTTATCCTTCATCCAGAATTACACCCAGAATTAGAAAGGAAAGTCTTTTCTGTTCAGTGTGTGAGAAGGTGGAAGCATAGGAAAAGTGGTTGGACATTTTATAATCACATATTTAATAAATTTTATGATAGACTTACACCCAGGACACTTAAAACATGAAATGCTATTCAATGTGGGAGCTATGGTGGTCTTTCCTTCCTTCCTTTCTTCCTTCCTTCCTTTGTTTTTTCTTTGGTTTTGTTGTTGTTTTACTTTGTTTTGCAATTTATGTCACAGGTAATTTCTGTTTTCACAAACTAGGGAGATTGCTTGATATTTAATTTTAGGTATCAGTTTGGTTATGTTGCCAGCATCCTGTTATTTTTTGAATGCTAATCTTGTTGCTATGAAGGTATTTGTACAGGTGTCAGCATCTACAATCAGATGATTTTAAGGATATTCTCCTTGAGAGCATGGTTCTGGGTCACTAAATCAGGTGAAACTTTTTGAGGAAAAACGAGGTTTCCTGGAGAGAAGGAAGTCTCTTTCAGTGGGTATCTCCTCTCACATTTTGAGTCTGCTGGCCTATCTGATGCATTCAGATTTACCATTTCTCACAACTCATAACCCACTGGTCACATAAGTTACATAAGCCATTTTCTGAAAACAAACCCTAAACCCCACTGGTCACATAAGTTGCATAAGCCATTTTCTGAAAACAAGCCCTAAACTCAAAGCTCCTCCCATTCCTTTCTCTTAAACAGTGTGAGACTCATATACTTTTTACAAGTCTGAAAGCCTAGAACTCACTCTGTAGCCCAAGTTGTCCTGGAACTCACTGGATGATTTAACCTGCCCCCAGACCCAAACTTTAGAGACTCTCCTGCTTTGTTTCTCACTGTCCAAATTATAAGTAAAAGTCACCAAGCTCAGCTTTTATATTTTTATATATTACAGGTTTCAAACTTTTTATAACAAAAAGACTACTAGAATTGATAGAGGAAATAGCCAAATAAGGATTAAAATAAACTCAAAATAAAGTTAATGCATAAATGGTGTGCAAGTTTGGGCAAATAAGTACAAAATTATGCAGTAATTTTCAAGTTAATGCATAAGTAAAACTCAAACTAATACCAAAATGATGGCTCTGGAAATTAAGGTCAAAAGTGTACAAACAACGTACCTATGCCATATATATGGAAAGAAAAATTCATCATATCAAAGAAGTGATTCAGAAAATTATTTAAATTATCTTAATTAGTAAAATAGCATGTAAATCACAGTCAACTTAGGAATTTTTATATACCTGAAAAAGGAAACTGTATCTACTGATTAAAATTAATGTAATCCATTGAGATTGCAAATGAAAAAAGTATTTTGAAAAAAATGTAAAAGCAAAATTCAATATCATAGAATACCTAGGAAGAATTTTTAGAAGAGTAGTGTCATATAAAGAAACCTTGACACTATGAGATAATAGGATATGTCAGGATTCTTCTTGAATCCAAGGAAGAAAGCAGTACACTGTATCAATATATAAAGTAGAATTTAATGATGAGCTATCATAAATACCAATCATATAACTGTCAAATAACTTTGTAGCTTCATAATTAAACAGAGGAGAAAAAAGAGCCTTGTACTTTACCTATCACCATTTTTTGACACTGTAAATATCACTAATTTTAAAATTAAACATATATATATATATAATCGATGCTTTCATTTAAAAATGATAAACAAATCCAATTAAAATTACCTATGGTTTTTTAAAACTTATAAATACAAAAAAAATTCAATTAAACAAAATCTTGAATGTGCATTCCATAAATAAGCTATAAAATAGTAAGGTTATGAACTATTGGCAACATCACTAGGGAAGTCAGTTCAAGCTACAGTGAAATCCTGCTTCAGATCCACTAGATGCCTGGAACCAGAAAAGACAGATAGAACAAAATCATATTCCAATCTTAAAGCTCTTTGTAAAACCTGTAATATTTAAATATATATAACCAACTAATTTTTCTTTTAGATATTTACAGGAGAGGAATTAAAGCATATGTAGAAAGATGTCTTCAAAATGTTTACAGTAGCTACATTCCTACTCTCCAATTATTGAAATCTACCTAATTTCTATCTATAGGTAAATGAATAAGCCAACTACAGTGTGTCAATTTAATGAAATCAATGTAGTATTTAATAGCACACTGCAGATAAACTACCTCACGTGAAAGATTATGACAGCCTCACATGAATCAGGAACAAAATTCAATTAGGTGACTAATCTGCTAACAAGTGGATTGACACTTCACACTTTAAGAGCTACCCATTTCAATCTTTAGAATTCCTCTTTCCCAATGAATCCTCTACACTTAAAAGACTTAAAATGTTATAAAGCAAACTTAGTTTGTACTTTGGTTGCCCACAGGATCAAAGTCTGAAAAAGGGATAGATTCCATTAGAAGGCTTCTTAGAACATCTCACCCACCTTCTGAACATCCAATGAGAATGACATTTAAATTCCTAAAATTATTTCCATCTATACATTACTTTCTTAGAAAAATAAAAAATAGCCAGTCTACTATAGCATATTACTTTTCACTTGTCTTGTTGCTTTGAAAATATGTCGTAACAAAAGTATCTTAAGTGAGGAACAGTTTAATTTTGCTCATAGTCATCCATTATGACTGGAAAGTCATGGTAGCAGAAGCTTGAGGAAGCTGCTCACATCACATCCACAATCAGGAATCAGAAAGTGATGGATGCTAGAACTGAGCTCAAAACATTAATTCTTCCTGTTATAGAAAGTCCCAAGTAAGCTTTTCCCTGAAGGAGTGGGGGCAATTTGAACTGTATCAAAATTTTGAAATTTTTGTTGTATCATCTTAGATGAGCCAAAATATATCAGGTTGCCTGAATGTGTTAGCTTTTTTTTTTTGCTATAACAAAACACTCTAGAAAAGCAATCTAAAAATATATCTGGTTTGAAGTTTTCTAAGTTTCACCCCATAGTTATTGGGTAGCCAGGAAGCAGATGGTGGTGAATGTGGTATTCAGCTTGTTGCCTTCTTTCCATTCATCACAGAACCGCACTGTATGGAATGACGCCATCAGCAGTTTTTTTTTTTTTTTTTTTTTTTTTGCTGGCTATTTTTTTTTTAATTTACATTCCAAATCACGTCCCCGTTCCCGTTTCCTCCCTCCCCGAAAGTCCCAGAAGCCCCCTTCCCTCCCTCTTTTCTCCATTCAACCCCCTCTCGTTACTCTGTCCTGGCGTTCCCCTACATCCAGTCTTTCCAGGACCAGGGGTCTCTCCTTCCATCTTTTTAGAAATCTATTGATATGCGGATTGTGTCTAGGGTATTCCTAGATTCTGGGTCAATATCCCCTTATCAGTGACTACATACCATGTGTGTTCTTTTGTGATTGGATTACCTCACTAAGGATGATATTTTCAAGATCTGACCATTTGCCTAGGAATTTCGTGAATTCATTGTTTTTAATTGCAGAGTAGTATTCCATTGTGTAGATATACCACATCTTCTGAATCCATTCCTCCGTTGAGGGACATCTGGGTTCTTTCCAGCTTCTGGCTATTATAAATAAGGCTGCTATGAACATAGTGGAGCATGTGTCCTTATTGCATGCAGGTAAAGTCTCTGGGTATATGCCCAGGAGTGGTATAGCCGGATCCTCCGGGAGTGTCATGCCCAGTTTTCTGAGGAACCGCCAGACTGCTTTCCAGAGTGGTTGTACCAGCTTGCAATTCCACCAGCAGTGGAGGAGTGTTCCTCTTTCTCCACATCCTCGCCAACAACTGCTGTCTCCTGTGTTTTTGATCTTCGCCATCCTGACTGGTGTGAGATGGAATCTCAGGGTTGTTTTGATTTGCATTTCCCTAATGACTAAGGATGATGAACATAGCTTTAGGTGCTTCTCAGCCATTAGATATTCTTCAGGTGAGAACTCTTTGTGTAGCTCTGTACCCCATTTTTTAATAGGGTTACTTGCCTCTCTGGAGTTTAACTTCTTGAGTTCTTTGTATATATTGGATATTAGCCCTCTGTCGGATGTAAGGTTGGTAAAGATCATTTCCCAGTTAGTTGGTTGCCGCTTTGTCTTTTTGACAGTGTCTTTTGCCTTGCAAAAACTTTGTAATTTAATGAGGTCCCATTTGTCTATTCTTGATCTTAGAGCATAAGCTATTGGAGTTCTGTTCAGGAAATTCTCCCCTGTGCCCATATGTTCAAGGTTCTTCCCTAGTTTCCCTTCTATTAGTTTCAGTGTGTCTGGTTTTATGTGGAGATCTTTGATCCACTTAGAATTGAGCTTAGTGCAAGGAGATAAGGATGGGTCAATTTGCATTCTTCTGCATGTTGACCTCCAGCTGAGCCAGCACCATTTGTTGAAAAGGCTATCTTTTTTCCACTGTATGGTTTTAGCTCCTTTGTCAAAGATCAAGTGACCATAGGAGTGTGGATTCATTTCTGGGTCTTCAATTCTGTTCCATTGATCTACATGTCTGTTACTGTACCAATACCATGCAGTTTTTAACACTATTGCTCTGTAGTACAGCTTGAGGTCCGGGATACTGATTCCCCCAGAGATTCTTTTACTCTTGAGAATAGTTTTAGCTATCCTGGGTTTTCTGTTATTCCAGATGAATTTTTGAATTGCTCTTTCTAACTCTATGAAGAATTGAGTTGGGATTTTGATGGGGATTGCATTGAATCTGTGTATTACTTTTGGTAAGATGCTCATTTTTACTATATTAATCCTGCCAATCCATGAGCATGGCAGATTTTTCCATCTTCTGAGGTCTTCTTCAATTTCTTTCTTCAGAGACTTGAAGTTCTTGTCATACAGATCTTTCACTTGTTTGGTTAGAGTCACGCCAAGATACTTAATATGGTTTGTGGCTATCGTGAAGGGTATTATTTCTCTTACTTCTTTCTCAGCCTGCTTATCCTTTGAGTATAGGAAGGCTTCTGACTTGCTTGAGTTGATTTTATATCCGGCCACTTTGCTGAAGTCGTTTATCAGCTGTAGGAGTTTTCTGGTGGAGTTCTTTGGGTCGCTTAAGTATACTATCATATCGTCTGCAAATAGTGATAGTTTGACTTCTTCCTTTCCAATTTGTATCCCTTTGATCTCTTTTTGTTGTCTAATTGCTCTAGCTAGAACTTCAAGTACTATATTGAAAAGATATGGAGAGAGAGGGCAGCCTTGTCTAGTCCCTGATTTTAGTGGGATTGCTTCAAGTTTCTCTCCATTTAGATTGATGCTGGCTACTGGTTTGCTGTAAATTGCTTTTACTATGTTTAGATATGGGCCTTGAATTCCTCATCTTTCCAAGACCTTTAGCATGAAAGGATGCTGAATTTTGTCAAATGCTTTCTCAGCATCTAATGAGATGACCATGTGGTTTTTTTTTCTTTGAGATTGTTTATGTAGTGGATTACATTGATGGATTTCCTTATATTGAACCATCCCTGCATCCCTGGGATGAAGCCTACTTGATCGTGGTGAATGATCGTTTTGATGTGTTCTTGGATTCGGTTGGCAAGAATTTTATTGAGTATTTTTGCATCGATATTCATAAGAGAGATTGGCCTGAGATTCTCTTTCTTTGTCGGATCTTTGTGTGCTTTTGGTATTAGTGTAATTGTGGCTTCATAGAACGAGTTGGGTAGTGTTCCTTCTGTTTCTATTTTGTGGAACAGTTTGAAGAGTATTGGTGTTAGGTCTTCTTTGAAGGTCTGATAGAATTCTGCACTAAAACCATCTGGACCTGTGCTTTTTTTGGTTGGAAGACTTCCAATGACAACTTCTATTTCTTCAGGGCTTATAGGACGGTTTAGATGGTCTATTTGATCCTGATTTAATTTTGGTACTTGGTATCTGTCAAGGAAATTGTCCATTTCCTCAAGATTTTCTAGTTGTGTTGAATACAGGTTTTTGTAGTAGGATCTGATGATTTTTTGAATTTCCTCAGTTTCTGTTGTTATCTCTCCCTTTTCGTTTCTGATTTTATTAATTTGGATACTATCTCTGTGCTCTCTGGTTAGTCTGGCTAAGGGCTTATCTATCTTGTTGATTTTCTCAAAGAACCAACTCCTCGTTTTGTTGATTCTTTGTATGGTTTTATTTGTTTCTACTTGATTGATTTCAGCCCTGAGTTTGATGATTTCCTGCCTTCTACTCCTCTTTGGTGTATTTGCTTCTTTTTGTTCCAGGGCTTTCAGGTGTGCCATTAAGCTGTTAGTGTATGCTGTCTCCCGTTTCTTTTTGGCTGCACTCAGGGCTATGAATTTTCCTCTTAGCACTGCTTTCATTGTGTCCCATAAATTAGGGTATGTTGTGCCTTCATTTTCATTAACTTTCAAAAAGTCTTTGATTTCTTTCTTTATTTCCACCTTGACCAAGTTATCATTGAGTAGAGCATTGTTCAGCCTCCATGTGTACGTGGGTTTTCTTTTGTTTTTGTTGCCATTGAAGACCACCCTTATTCCATAGTGATCTGATAGGAGGCATGGGATTATTTCTATCTTCTTATATCTGTTGAGGTCTGATTTGTGACCAATTATATGGTCAATTTTGGAGAAGGTACCATGAGGAGCTGAGAAGAAGGTGTATTCTTTAGCTCTAGGATGAAATGTTCTATATATATATGTAAGTTCCATTTGGTCCAAGGCTTCAATTAGATTCACTGTGTCCCTGTTTAGTTTCTGCTTTCCTGAACGATCCATTTCAGAGAGCGGGGTGTTGAAGTCACCCACTATTATTGTGTGCGGTGCGATGTGTGCTTTGAGTTTTAGTAAAGTTTCTTTTACGAATGAGGGTGCCCTTGCATTTGGAGCATAGATATTCAGAATTGAGAGTTCTTGATGGTGGATTTTTCCCTTGATCAGTATGTAGTGTCCTTCTGTGTCTTTTTTGATGACTTTAGGTTGAAAATCAATTTTATCCGATATTAGGATTGCTACTCCACCTCGTTTCTTGGGGCCATTTGCTTGTAAAATTGTTTTCTAGCCTTTTACTCTGAGGTAGTGTTTGTCTTTGACACTGAGGTGCGTTTCCTGCATGCAGCAAAATGCTGGGTCCTGTTTACGTATCCAGTCTGCTAGTCTATGTCTTTTAATTGGGGAGTTGAGACCATTGATATTAAGAGAGATTAAGGCATAGTGATTATTGCCATCTGCCAT
The DNA here is from genome assembly GCA_036184795.1 of Tokudaia tokunoshimensis. NCBI lineage: Eukaryota > Metazoa > Chordata > Mammalia > Rodentia > Muridae > Tokudaia > Tokudaia tokunoshimensis. The sequence continues at coordinate 83,516,552 of BTHU01000012.1, read as the reverse complement.
TCTTGACGCTATCTTTATGTTTGAGTGGTTATCTACTTTTGGGTTTGATTCAAGAAGGTTATTATCTCATTTTTTCCAGGGTGTTGTTTCTCTCCCTGTATTGGAGGTTTCCACCTATTATCCGTTGCAGGGCTGGATTTGTGGAAAGATATTGTGAAAATTTGGTTTTATCATGGAATATCTTGGTCTCTCCATCTATGGTGATTGAGAGTTTTGCTGGGTATAGTAGTCTAGGCTGGCATTTGTGCTGTCTTAGTGTCTGCATGAGATCTGCCCAGGATCTTCTGGCTTTCATAGTCTCTGGTGAGAAGTCTGATGTGATTCGGATAGGTCTTCCTTTGTATGTTACTTGGCCCTTTTCTCTTACTGCTTTTAGTATTCTTTCTTTGTTTAGAACATTCGGTGTTTTGATTATTATGTGACGGGAGGTATTTCTGTTCTGGTCCAGTCTGTTTGGAGTTCTGTAGGCTTCTTGTACGTTCATCGGCATCTCTCTCTTTAAGTTAGGGAAGTTTTCCTCCATAATTTTGTTGAAGATGTTTACTGGCCCTTTAAGTTGCAAATCTTCACTCTCATCTATACCTATAATCCTTAGGTTTGGTCTTCTCATTGTGTCCTGGATTTCCTGGATGTTTTGGGTTACACGTTTTTTGCATTTTGCATTTTCTTTGACTGTTGAGTCCATGCTTTCTATGGAGTCTTCATCACCTGAGATACTTTCTTCCATCTCTTGTATTCTATTGTTTATGTTTGCATCTATGACTCCTGATTTCTTCCCAAGGTTTTCTATCTCCAAAGTTGTCTCCCTTTGTGATTTCTTAGTTGTTTCTACTTCCTTTTTTAGTTCCTGGATGGATTTGCTGAGATCCTTCACTTGTTTGTTTGTATTTTCCTGTATTTCTTTAAGGTATTTTTGCATTGCCTCTTTCAGGATTTCTTCCTGATGACCCACGTTCTCCTGCATTTCTCTGAGTGATTTTTGTGTTTCCTCCTCATGGGAATCCATCTGTTGATCCATTGTCTCCTGCATTTCTTTAAGCAGTTCTCATGTCCTTTGTACGGGCATCTAACCGTTGATTCATTTCTTTAAGCAATTTTTGTGTTGCCTCCTTATGGGCATCCGTCTGTTGACCCATATTCTTCTGCATTTCTTTATGCCAATTTTGTGATTCCTTTGTGAGTGCATCTACCCATTGATTCATCTCGTTAAGCAATTTTTGTGTTGTCTCCTTGTGTGCCTCCATCTTTTGATCCATGTTCTCCCGCATTTCTCTAAGCGATTTTTGTGTTTCCTTTGTAAGGGCTTCTAACCGTTGATTCATGGTCTCCTGTAACTCTTTATGAGATTTATTTGTGTCCTTCTTGTGATCCTCTAATAGCATCATGAGAAGTGATTTTAAATCCAAATCTTGTCTTTCGGGTGTGGTGGGGTATCCAGGACTTGCTGCTGTTGGAGAGTTGGGTTCGGATGGTCCCACATTACTTTGATTTCTGTTAATAACATGCCTACGTTTGCCTTTTGCCATCTGGATACCTCTGATGTTAGTTGGTCCTGCTGCCACTGGCTGTTGGTTGGACCTCCTGTGAGCCTGCAAAGCTATTTCTGCCCCCCCTGGATTGCCAGGATTCCCCTGGCACCGATTTCTGGGGCCTGACTGCTCCTGAGTGACTTTGGAGCCCTAATGTGCCTTGCCCCAAGTGATCTTATATTGGGGAGGCCTTGCACATCCAAAGGCTCAGCCTAGTGGATTCCTGGAGCAGAGGTCGCCAAAGGGAGGCTGGTAGGCTCCTGCCCTGTGCAGGGGTGAGTGATCTCTCCTGGGGGGGGGAGGGGGCGTCCCTCTGCCAGGCAGAAGTCCCACAGCAGAGCTGGCGAGCTGGTTACTGCAGATCAGCCCCGCACTTGGGAGCCGCATACACACAAGCCGCCCGAGACCCAAGTGATATTATGCCTGTCTGTCTCAGAACCTGGCTGTCCCAACTTCCCAGTCACTGGAGCAAAGATGGCGGAGTGCAATCTGCACTCTCTCCGTGGAGCCGCTCACCTGCAGACGCGCTGGCCTGCAGATCTGGCACCCAGAAGACCACAGCGCTGACCCGTTCTCGGGCGCAGACGGAAGCCCCAACAGGCCGTGTCCCAAGTGATGTTATATTGGGGATAGGGAGCTTGGGGTACCTGTCTCTTCAGTGCAGTCTCCGGGAACAGAGGTCGCGGAAGGAAAGCTGGTAGGCTCCCGCCCAGTGCGGGGTCCCTCTGCCAGGCAGAAGTCCCACAGCAGAGCTGGCGCGCTGGTTACTGCAGATCAGCCCTGCACTTTGGAGCTGCATACACACAAGCCGCCCGAGACCCAAGCGATATTATGCCTGTCTGTCTCAGAACCTGGCTGTCCCAACTTCCCAGTCACTCCCATCAACAGTTAAAGTGTGTCTTTAGACCTACTTCATCTAAATTTAGACAATGACACACAAGAAAACATTCATGCTTTCTTGCAGGTAATTCTAGATCCTGTTAAGCTGATCACCATATTAATAATATTTATATTAGATAAGTTCTTCATTACTGGTGACCCAATGTAAATACACAAATGTTATATATATATATATATATATATATATATATATATAAAACATATATATATATATAACATATATATATATATATATATATATATATATATATATATATATATATATATATATATGTATGTTATCTCTAAGAATACTTTCTATTTCCAAATACAAACAAAACAGTTTTGGAAACTCAGCCTTCATTTTTCTTGAGAAATTCTAGCCTGTAACATCTCCATACAATGAAGTGATTATAGCCTACACTAAAAGACCACTTATAACTGTTGTTTTGGATTTCTGTTTTCTTTCTTTATATTTTGTGTCTTCTTTCTTCCTTCCTTCCTTCCTTCCTTCCTTTCTTCCTTTCTTCCTTTCTTTTTCTTTCTTTCTTTCTTTCTTTCTTTCTTTCTTTCTTTCTTTCTTTTATTTTTATATAATCTTTGAGAATTTCACATGATAATACTATATTGAATTATCTTTTCTTCCTCAATCTTCTCCCATATCTCAAAATTTCTATTCAAATTCATGGTCTTTTATTATTCAAATAATATTTTCATACACACAATGCATATGTATAAACGTATAAATACAGCATACTGAATTCACTTGGTATGGCTCATATGTAGATGTGCATAAGGCTGACTGCTTAATATTGCATATACTCTATCAGGGATCTTCTCTCTGGGGCAGATTGGTACACATTCTCTAAGCAGAAATTAATAGTTTGTAGCTTCCCATCTCAGAGTGAAGCTTTGTAAGACTTCCCTCATCCATATTAGAATCTCAACATGTATTGTCATTTTCAGGTCTTGTATAGGTAATGATATTATTCAATTTCATTTATAAACATCCCTGTTATATAGAGAAGACATCATCTGACATCAGGTGTTCAATTAGACAGCAGCTGGTTACTCCTAAGATATAAAGTCAAGAAAGAAAACTTCCCAAAATAAGAAAAAACACACCCATACAGATTCAAAAAACGCACAGGAACACCAAATAGGATGAGAAAGGAAACTCCCCATGGCAAAGTACAGTTAAAGCATTTACTATACTGAACAAAGAAGAGAAAAGTCATATCATGTATATAGGAAAACCCATCAGAATAATAGTACATTTCACAGTGATAAATTTAAAATACTGAGGAGTCTGAGCATCACAATAGCAGAACAGATGGCTAGATCTAGGAGCTTGGAGACAAGATCCTTGAGTACATCCTAGCCCTGCTGAAAATCAGTAACTCTCTTATCACAAGTATAAAACTTAATTACTAGTGTTTGAACCACTGAGTTTTAGCTTTGTTTGCTATGCAGCACATTATAGTAATTGCCAACTAATATAAAACAACATTTTAATCATGTGGTTTTATTACAGGCTATATAATACATTGTTATAATTCATCAACTGTGCTAAAGTACCATAACATTTCATTCAAGGGCCAGTAGGATTATTTTAAAATTAGTATAAGAATATTAGAGAAGTATTTTCAGTTATAATAATAAAATGTGGAGTAGAATTTTTAATATGTCTAGCAATCTTATAACCTTACAGAAATCTTTATTCTTTTTCAAAATATTTTCTATTTTAGATGTTACAGGGCTCATCTTCAAGGAAGAAAAAAACCCACACTAAATCAGTAGATGTATAAGGAAGATTAAATAAATGTATGTGGGAAAAATTTTTTCAGGACAACTATATGGTTGAGGTAAGCCAGGGTAAGAAAGGCAGACATTTCTTTTTTTTTTTCTGTTGTCTGCAGTTCCTAGTTCCAAATTCTAGTGAGTTTACAACATGGAGTAACCACAAAACCAAGGAAAGTATAAAGACATCATAGGGATCAGAGGGGAGGCTTGAGCATGAATTGCAGGATATGGATAATTTACAGTGGGAAAAGGAAAAACAGAGGAGTGGAACAATTGAGGATAAAGGAGAGACATCAATATAAAAGGATGGCCAAGGAGCAAATGACATAGAGGCTTACATTTATTTACGAATGTTTAGGCCTTATAGCTTAGGCTTATCCCCAACTAGCTTATATAACTTGATAAACCCACTTATTCGAAGCTACATTCTGCCCCTTACCTCTTCTGCAGTCCCAGCACCTACTTCTTTCTTCTTGTCTGGTTGGCAAAATTCCCCACCCCTGATTCTTTCCCAGAGTTCCTATCTCTGCCTGTATGCCCTGCCTTCTCTCTCTTGCCCTGCCATGGGCTCTCATGTCTTTACTAAACCAATTGGAAGATGATGGAGAAGCATGCTTACAAAATATGATGCAGGTGCTCGGCAATTAGCACAAGACCAAAGTCAAGAAAACATTCAGTTCTCTGTACAAAAATCAACATTTGAATAATACAAAGGCAATCTTTACACAGTGCGCAAGAAGATTATACCAACAATAAGTTCTACCCTGTGAGTGGTAACCAAACAGCTGTCTAACTGGACTTAAGACCCACTCAGCAGAGGGGAAAATGATGCCTGGTACTGGAAATCTAACTAACTTCCCAGAGCTAGTGAAATCATCGTGGACCTTAGAAAATGAACTAGTGCCTCTATTTTGCTAGATCAGCATTATTCCTTACTACAATCAAACTTGTATCTTTATACCCACAGAGAGATAGTGCTACCACCACTTGGTAAAGAAGGGTCTCTACAACAAATGGAAACTTCACAGAAAATCACCACTGACCACAAAGCAGAGATCAACAGATTCTGGAGAAAACAGCTCCAATAAGTATATTTATATCCTTCATCTATGTCTTAGGAAGCATCCTAAAGGAAGGGAAGAAAAGATAGAAAGACCTTAGGAGCAGGATACAAGGAAGTCTTCTGTGAAACAGTCTTTCCTAGAAATAACAGCATTACAAAACCAGGAACATTGGCAATATCAATGGGCATGCTCATTCAGATGGGGAAGACTTCATGGGGTCCCATCCTGAGATGAAGAACTACAGGGCACTAATGACTACTGGGAGAATAATCAGGGATAGGTACCCTCTCCCAGGCAAGAACCCCTGTATTGGTTGTTCATTGCATAGTGATCAAGCCTGAAACTATACTTACCCAAGCAACAATAACAACAACAAAATGGATTTAGCTTGTTGTATTTATATATTTTGTGATATCTATACATATATGAAACAATAATAAAAATGAAAAAAAAAACAGAAAAGGAGTTTATCATCTTGACAAGTGGACAGGGAAGGTTTGAAGGGAACATACCAGGGATCGGATGGATCAAATAAAGGGAAGAAAGAATGTGTTGTACTTCTAATTAAACTATAATATATTGTAAGTGATTTTATGAATAGAGCATATTAACTATGTCAACCTTAATGAATATTCATGAAGTACAGATAAATTGACTCTATTTTAAGCTATCTTTAAGATATTGATATTGTCTTACATGATGCTCATTATCATTTTTAAAAATTCCCAATTTAATCGTTATTCTCTTTTTGTTATTAAGAAAAGTTGAAATATCTTACTGAAAATGGTTGTTTGTTTATTAAACAATTTCTTTATTTACATTTCAAATGTTATTCTCTTTCCTGGAATCCCCTCCAAAATCACCCTATCCTGTCCACCCCTCCTACTAACAACCCACCCACTCCCTCTTCCCTGTCCTGGCATTCCCCTATATTGGTGGGTCCAGCTTTCTCAGGACCAAGGACCTCTCCTCCCTTTGATGACCAACAAGGCCATCTTCTGCTTGAGCTTCATTTGGTCTGTGAATTGTATCTTGATTATTCCAAGCTTCTGAGCTAATATTCACTTATCAGTGAGTACAAACCATGCATGTTCTATTGGTATTGGGATACCTCACTCAGGATATTTTCCAGATCCACCCATTTGCCTAAGAACTTCATGAATTCATTGTTTTTAATAGCTGAATAGTATTCCATTGTGTAAATATACCACATTTTCCATATCCATTCCTCTATTGAGGAACATCTGAGTTCTTTTCAGCTTCTGGCTATTATAAATAAGGCTGCTGTGAACATAATGGAGCATTTGTCTTTATTTCATGTTGGAGAATCTTCTGGGTTTATGGCCAGGAGTGATATAGCTGGGTCCTCTGGTAATACAATGTCCAATTCTCTGAGGAACTGCCAACCTCTTTTCCAGAGTGGTTGTAATACTTTGCAATTCCACCAGTAGTAGAGGAGTGTTCCTCTTTCTCCATATCCTCGCCAGCACCTGACTTTTTGATCTTAGCCATTCTGACTGGTGTGAGGTGAAATCCCAGGGTTGTTTTGATTTGCATTTCCCTGATGACGAAGGACGCTGAACATTTCTTTAGATGCTTCTCAGCCATCTGGTATTCCTCAGTTGAGAATTCTTTGTTTAGCTCTGTACCCCATTTTTTATAGGGTTATTTGGTTGTCTGGAGTCTAACTTATTGAGTTCTTTGTATATACTGGATATTATCCCTCTGTCAGATGAAGGGTTGGTAAAGATCTTTTCCCAATTTGTTGGTTGCCGTTTTGTCCTATTGACAGTGTTTTTTGCCTTACAGAAATTTTGTAATTTTATGAGGTTGCATTTGTCAATTCTTATTGGTATTCTGTTCAGGAATTTTTCCCCTGTGCATTGTGCTCAAGGCTCTTCCCCACATTCTTTTCTGTTAGTTTCACTGTGTCTGGTTTTATGTGGAGGTCCTTCATCCAATTGGACTTGAGGTTTGTACAAGGAGATAAGAATGGATTAATTTGCATTCTTCTGCATGTTAACCACCAGTTGAACCAGCACCATTTGTTGAAAAGGCTGTCTTTTTTCCACTGGATAGTTTTAGCTCCTTTGTCAAAGATCAAGTGACCATAGTTGTGTGGGTTCATTTCTGGGTCTTCAATTATATTCCATTGATCAACCTGCCTGTCACTGTATCAATCCAACTTTTATCAGTATTTCTCTATAGTATAGCCTGAGGTCTGGGATGCTGATTCCTCCAGAAGTTCTTTTATTGTTTTAGATACAGATCTTTAACTTGTTTGGTTAGAGTCACACCAAGATACTTTATATTGTTTGTGACTATTTGAAGGATGTCATTTCCTTAATTTCTTTCTCAGCCCATTTTCCTTTGAGTATAGGGAGGCTACTGATTTATTTGAGTAAATTTTATATCTGGCTACTTTGCTGAAGTTGTTTATCAGGTTTAGGAGTTCTCTGGTGGAGTTTTGGGGGCCACTTAAGTATATGATCATATCATCTGCAAATAGTGATAATTTGACTTCTTCGTTTCCAATTTGTATCCCTTTGACCTTCTTTAGTTGTCTGATTGCTCTATCTAGAACTTCAAGTACTGTATTGAATACATATGGAGAGAGAGGTCAGCCTTATCTAGTCCCTGATTTTAGTGAGATTTTTTTCAAGTTTCTCTCTATTTAGTTTGATGTTAGCTACTGGTTTACTGTATATTGCTTTTGCTATGTTTAGGTATGAACCTTGAATCCCTGCTCTTTCCAAGACTTTAATCATGAAGGGATGCTGAATCTTGTCAAATGCTTTTTCAGCATCTAATGAAATGATCATGTGTTTTTTCTTTGTGTTTGTTTGTGTATTGGATTACCTTGATGGATTTCTCTATATTGAACCATCCCTGCATCCCTGAAATGAAGCCTACTTGATTGCAGTGAATGATTGTTTTGATGTTCTTGAATCTAGTTGGCAAGAATCTTATTAAGTATTTTTGCATTGATATCCATAAGGGAAATTGGTCTGAAGTTCTCTTTCTTTGTTGGATCTTTGTGTGGTTTTGGAATCAGGGTAATTGTAACTTCACAGAACAAGTTGGGCAGTGTTCTTTCTGTTTCTATTTTGTGGAATAGTTTGAAGAGTATTGGTATTAAGTCTTCTTTTAAAGTCTGATAGAATTCTGCACTAAAAACATCTGGTCCTGTGCATTTTTTTGGTTGGGAGATTTTAAATGACTGCTTCTATTTCTTTGGGGGTTGTGGGTGTGTTGAGATCATTTATCTGATCCTGATGTAACTTTGGTATTTGGTATCTGTCTAGAAAATTCTCCATTTCATCCAGATTTTCCAGTTGTATTGAGTATAGAGTTTTTAGTAAGATCTGATGATTTTTTAATTTCTTCATTTTCTGTTGTTATATCTCCCTTTTCTTTTCTGACTATGTTATTTGGATACAGTCTCTGTGTCCTCTGTTAGGCTGGCTAAGGGTTAGCTATTTTATTGATTTTCTCAAAGAACCACTTCCTGGTTTTGTTGATTCTTTTTGTTTCTATTTGGTTGATTTCAGACCTGAGTTTGATTATTTCTTGCCTTCTACTCCTCTTGGGTGTATTCGCTTCTATTTGTTCTAGTGCTTTCAGGTGTGTTGTCAAGCTGCTAGTGTAAGCTCTCTCCAGTTTCTTTTTAGAGACACTCAAATCTATGAGTATTCCTCTTAGCACTGCTTTCATTGTGTCCCATAAGTTTGGGTATGTTGTGCCTTCATTTTCATTAAATTCTAAAAAGCCTTTGATTTCTTTCATTATTTCTTCTTTGACCAAGCCATCATTGAGTAGAGCATTATTCAGCTTCCATGTGTATGTGAGCTTTCTGATTTTTCTATTGCTATTGAAGACCAACTTTAATTCATAGTGATTTGATAGGAGGCATAGGATTATTTCTATCTTCTCATATCTGTTGAGGTCTGTTTTGTGACCGACAATATGGTCAGTTTTGGAGAAGATACCATGAGGTGCTGAGAAGAAGGTATATTCTTTTGATTTAGGATGAAATGTTCTATAGATATCTATTAAATCCATTTGGTCCGTAACTTCTGTTAGCTTCACTGTGTCTCTGTTTAGTTTGTGTTTCCTTGATCTGTCCACTGATGAGTGTAGGGTGTTGAAGCCCCCTACAATTATTGTGTGAGGTACAATGTGTGCTTTGAGCTTTAATAAAGGTTCTTTTATGAAGGTGGTTGCCCTTACATTTGGAGCATAGATGTTCAGAATTGAGAGTTCTTCTTGGTAGATTTTTCCTTTGATGAGTATGAAGTGTCTTTCCTTATTTTTTTTTTTTTTGATGTCCTTTGGTTGAAAGTTGATTTTATCCGATACTAGAATGGCTACTCCAACTTGTTTCCTGGGACCATTTGCTTGGAGAATTTTTTTCCAGCCCTTTGCTCTGAGGTAGTGTTTGTCTTTGATACTGAGGTATGTTTCCTGAATGCAGCAAAATGCTGGGTCCTGTTTACCTGTCTAGTCTGTTAGCCTATGTCTTTTTGTTGGAGAATTGAATACATTGATGTTAAGAGATATTAAGGAATGTGATCATTGCTTCCAGTTATTTTTGATGTTATCTTTATGTTTGTGTGGTTTTCTTCTTTTGGGTTTCTTGAAAGGAGATTTCTTTCTTGCTTTTTCTAGTGTGTAGTTTCCTCCTTGTATTGGTGTCTTCCATCAGTTTTCCTTTGTAGGGCTAGATTTGTGGACAGATATTGTGTAAATTTGTTTTTGTCATGGAATATCTTGATTTCTCCATCTAAGGTAATTGTTTTTTCTGGGTATAGTAGTCTAGGCTGGCATTTGTGTTCTCATAGAGTCTGTATGAGATCTTTCCAGGATCTTCTTGCTTTCAGAGTCTCTGGTGAGAAGTCTGGTGTAATTCCAATAGGTCTGCCTTTATATATTATTTGATCTTTTTCCCTTACTTCTTTTAATATTCTTTCTTTGTTTACTGCATTTGCTGTTTTGATTATTATGTGATGGGAGGAATTTCTTTTCTGGTCCAATCTTTTTAGAGTCCTGTAAGCTTCTTGTATGTTCATGGGCATCTCTTTCTTCAGGTTAGAGAAGTTTTCTTCTATAATTTTGTTGAAGATATTTACTGTCCCTTTAACCCAGAAATCTTCGCTCTCTTGCTCTCTTCTATACCTATAATCCTTAGGTTTGGTCTTATCATTGTGTCCTGGATTTCCTGGATATTTTGAGTTAGAAGCTTTTTGCATTTTGTATTTTCTTTGATTGTTGTATCAATGTTTTCTACAGTATCTCCTACACCTGAGATTCTCTCTTCTATCTCTTGTATTCTGTTGTTGATGTATGTATCTATGATTCCTGATCTCTTTCCTAGGTTTTCTATCTCCAGAGTTGCCTCCCTTTGTGATTTCTTTATTGTTTCTACTTCCACTGGATGGTTTTGTTCACTTCCTTTACTTGTTTTGGTTGTATTTTGCTGTAATTCTTTGAGGTATTTTTGTGTTTCCTCTTTAAAGGCTTCTACCTGTTTATCTGTGTTCTCCTGTGTTTTTTAAGGGAGTTATTTATGTTCCTCTTGAAGTCCTCTATCAGCATCATGAGATGTGATTTTAAATCCAAATCTTTTTTTTTCCGGTATGTTGGGGTATCCAGGACTTGCTGTTGTGGGAGAACTGGTTCAGACGATGACTTGGTTTCTTTTGGTAATGTTCTTATGTTTGCTTATAGCCATTTGGATTTCTCTGGTATTAACTGGTCTTGTTGTCCCTGACAGTGGCTTGTTCATTCTACAAGTCTTTGTATCAGTACTCCTAGGAGACCAGTTCTCTCTGTGTATGCAGGTGTGTAGGCACTTGTGGGAGACCAACTCCCTAGTGTTGATATTTGTGTATGTAGCTCTGTGACCCAGGATCAGTTCTGTGTACAGATAGAAATCAGAAGACTCCTGTCCCTGGCTGCCCCTGGGTTCTTGTGTCTTGAGTGAGGTTTTTGGGCTGGTTCCTCTAAGCTTATAGGGTGGCCCTAACTGCACTCTCAGGCCTGTCCACACTCCTGTAAAGCTAGCTTTCTCCCTGTACCACCTGCATATGCAGTTCTGTGGCCTAGGATGTTCTCCAGCAGTAGACAGAAACCAGAAGGCTCCCACCTAAATGTTCTGGATGTGTGGGTTCCTCTGAGCAGCAGGGGTGGTCCTACCTGCACTCTCAGGCCTGTCTGCTCTCCTGGATGGCTAGGTATCTCTCCATGCCACCTGGGTATTCAGCCCTGTGGCTGAGGATGGTCTCCAGCAGCAGACAGAAACAAGAAGGCTCCCCTAAAAATGTTAATAAACAGTGTTTACCATGTAAAAATTCTTTTAATCTGCTATTTAATATTTCTAGAACACAAATGAAAAACATTAAAATTTTTATAAATTTTATTCTTATTTTCCCTTGTCATTTTATTTTTTTCTTTTCTTTCATTGGATGTTTTCTTTATTTACATTTCAAATGTTTTCCCTTTTCCAGGTTTCCTGTCTTGAAGCATACTATCCCATCCCCTCTTCCCCTGCTTCAATGAGGGTGCTCCCCGTATTTGAACCACTCTCCTAAAATCAATACTACATATTTTCCAAAGAAAAGGTGAGTAAAATTTGACTTAAAGATTCCATTAAACATCTCTCTCTAGAATAGCACTTGAAAATAAAATATAATTCTTCTCCTAAGAAAAATTTCTGAATATTAAAATCAGTTCTGCCCAACGTGGTGGCCCCTGAGTTCAGAAAAAAAATATTGTTTTAAGAAAATACTACTAACACCTTTATTCAAATGTAAACTGACCCAAGTCATTGAATGTGAAAAAGAAAAATGCAGTTAACATTGAAAACTTCAATATGGGTATTGTTTTATTCAAAACTGAGAAAGATCTGAAAAAGCCACACATATCTACAGAACATTTCACCCAAAAACAAATAATACACTTTCTTCTCAGCATCTCATGGTATCTTCTCCAAAACTGATCAAAACAAGCTTCAACTGATACATGAAGATTGCAATAATTCCATGCATCCTACCAGATCATCATGGCTTAAGGCTGGTCTTCAATAACAGTAAAAAATAACAGAAAGTCCACATATACCTGGAAACTTAACAACTCTCTACTCAATGATAACTTGGGTCAGGGAAGAAATAAAGAACGAAATTAAAGACTTTTTAAAATGTAATGAAAATGAAGGCACAACATATCCAAACTTATAGGATGCAATGAAGGCAATGATAAGAGGAAAATTCATAGCACTAAGTAAAGAAATTGGAGAGATCCTACACTAGCAACTTAACAGCACACCTGAGAGCTCTAGAACAAAAAGAAGCAAACACACTCAAGAGGAGAAGAAGGCAGGAAATAGTCAAACTCAGGGCCCAAATCAACCAAATAGAAACAAAGAGAACAATACAAAGAATCAACAAAACAAAAAATTGGCTCTTTGAGAGAATAACAAGATAGATAAACCCCTAGCCAAACTAACTAAAGGGCCCAGAGGCAGTTTTCAAATTAACAAAATTGGAAATGAAAAGGGAGACATAACAGAAGCAGGGGAAATTCAAAAAATCATCAGATCCTACTACAATAGCCTATACTCAACAAAATGAGAAAATCTGTATGAAATGCATGGTTTTCTAGACATATACCACATACCAAAGTTAAATCACAAGCAGGTAAACTGTCTAAACAGACCCATACCCCTAAGGAAATAGAAGAAGTCATTAATAACCTCCCAAATTAAGAAAAAGTCCAGGGCCAGATGGCTTTACTGCAGAATTCTATCAGACCTTCAAGGAAGACCTAATACCAACATTCCTCAAACTATTCCATAAAATAGAAACAGAAGGAACACTACCTAATCCATTCTATGAAGACACAATTACTCTGAAACATTAACAACACAAGGATGCAACAAAAAAAGAGAACTTCAGACCAATTTCCCTTGAAATGATGAACACATAGTAATGTGAAAAAAATGTATAGAAACTGAAATGGATGTAGTGAGGTGACCCTGATTGGGTGATAATTGTGAGAGTGAACAGACTCATAATATACTGTGTGTGTAATAAAAGAAAAAAACGTAAATGTAAATCAACGAAAATTAGAAAATACTATAAACTGTAAGAGCAGAATGAACCAGGGTCTAGGTTTTATGGGTCACTGAGTAGAAGCACTGGCTGTTCTTCCAGAGAGCGGTTTCAATCACAGCATCTTCATGGCAGCTCACAATGGCATGTGACTTCAGCCCCAAGGGATCCAGTGCTCTCTTCTGGCCTTCATGGACACAAGAAACATATGTGATGTACAAATATATATGCAGCAAAACACCATACACATAAAAATAGTAAAACATTCTCTTTGAATTTAAAAGAGCAAAGTACCAGCAAAGGAAAGGCAGTACAAAGCAAATTCTGTCGGAGTAGTGTAATAGGGTTGTGCATTCTGAGCACCATCGGATCTTATGCCTTTGAAATGTGACCAGAACCCTGTCATGCTCTAATACTCCGTAGGGCAGTAGAATGATTGGAGAAAATATTAAGTCAGACAGTTCTGGACAGTCTCTATTTAGCAACAGCTGTATGACTTGCACAAACCTAATATTGTAGAACAGGATTGATAGTGAAACGGCACATAATCTTTTGGTCATGGGGCACTGTTACATAAGTGCATCTGTGTTGTTCATTTCAAGACTGCCAGCAATAGTTTATTAGATTAAAATAAAGGGGTTGAAGTCAAAACTACACTGTGTGCAACTGGAATGATCTTTTATAGTCTGTTCAGATGTACTAGTGTGGAGCATCCATCCATCCATTAAAGTGCATTTGTATTTCTTGATGAAAAGTGTGGAAGCATTGCAGAACTATATATCTAGGTGATGTTCTCAACTCAGTGTCTTGTGAACAATGAGGTATGCCAATTGACAGAAAAGCAATTTTACAATCTTGTTAAAGTGTGTTTGTGTGTGTGTGTGTGTGTGTGTGTGTCTGCATGTGCTTACATTCATTCTTTGAGATGGGTAGGAAAAAATTTTGTTTTGTTTATTGACCCATTTTCCTATGCATTTCCCCAGTATGTAAAGTGTTTTCTTTCATCATATTTTATTGTTTATAATTAGTAGTTACTGTCTCTAACATCCTTAGAGGAAAAGAATAGATGGACAAAAGAGAAGACAAGAGGAGAAAGGATGACAATAATCTCATAAGAAAAAAGACCCTTGTACTTGTATAAGATCCTGTTGTTTGTTTTGTCCTATTCTGATGTGTCTGTTTTTGTTTTATCTTATTATATTTGTTTTATTATTAACTCTTAGAAGCCTTTTAGTTTTCTAATGATAGACAGAAAGGGGATAAATCCACATTTACAGGAAACAGAAATTAAAATTCTTTAGGATGACCCAAATCATACATTATCTATGCAAGAATGAATATAAAACATGAATTGTGAAAGAAACAAATATTATTTATTATAAAATAGTCAAATAGAACCAGAAAACAGCAGCAGTGGCTGGATTCTTGATCCTCTGTGGATAGCCTTGAACATAGGAAACAGTGCAGTAGAGTAAATGTGGAGGAAGTTTTAAGAAGAGTTATTCAAGATCCCAAGAAAACCAGCCTTTATTCAACTATTATTTGTTTATTTTTGAAAGGGTCTTATTTAGGATTTTGTTTGCTACAACAAAATACCATGACCAAACGCAAGTTGGGAGGTACAGGTTTTATTTGACTTACATTTCCATCACTAAAGGAAGACAGAACAGGAAGTCAAACGGAAGAGACATAGAGGCAAGAACTGAAACAGCGGCCATGGAAGGCTACTGCTTACTTACTTGCTCCTAATAGCTTGCTTAGCCTGATTTCTTATAGAACCCAGGACCACTAGCCCAGGGATGGAATGGACTACAATAAGGCCCTTCCCCCTCCAATCACTGTTTAAGAAAATACCCTACAGGCCTGCCTACAGCCTGATCTTATGGGGACATTTCTCAGTTGAGACTAATTTTTCTCAAATGACTTCAGTTTGAGTCAAGCAGACATAAAACTAGCCAACACAGGTAAGAAAACTAATAGAAATAATAAATGAAACTGTAGACCTGCATTGTATAATATGAAACTACAAATAGGTTATTGTTATAGAATACTAAGTATAGTCAATAGTAGCAGAATTTAAATTAATGTTATATAATTACACATACTAAAACCAAAAGGACTATAAAATATTCTCAGTGATATTTACATTGACTAGTTTAAAAGAGAATCTGAGGATTATAGTATTTTAAGTTTAATACACAGCTAATTAAAGTTAGTGTTCTAAGGTTCTTTTTCCTCTTTTAAATGTGACTCTAAATTTTTTAGATGTTAGATGGGCCTCACTGAGAAAACATTATCGTGTACTCTGTAATGATTGTATTTCTGCTGGCACAGATTTGAGTGCAGACTGGACCTTGCTATTGTTATTCATATTGCTAAATCATATTTTATAAACACTGCCATCATCACCTTCCAATTGATTTATTAAAATCTGACGGCCTATAACAAAGATATATAAAATACTAGATGGGATATCTGGCAGAGAGATAAAGACTCTGGGAAAAAGTCAAGATCAGGAGTTGGGGGAGACTGACTACCAAGACAAGGAGGAAGTCAGATGTATGAAACTGAGGAGAGGTAACTATCCATGTGGAAAATGTAGAACAGTATAAATGGGTTAATTGAGTTTTGAGCTAGTTGGGGGAATAAGCATACCTAAAGTCGTAGGTACTTATTCATAAATAAATAAACACCAATGAAATTATTCAGGAACTGAGCAGGACATAGAAAGAACAAATAGTTATATGGACTCAAGTTTATTTCTTGCATTATGTTTCCATAACATAGTGTTGTTTTTAAAAATACAGAATCAGAGACCTCTGAACAATTTTATCACTTCAAAGTGATTAATAATGCATCATCTTCCCAAGACAAAACTGTACAATTATCTTTTATTTGCCAGATTTAATTATCATCTGGGAGGCTAATTGCTGAATAAGCTCACCCTTTCTAGTTCTTTCTGAACTCTGGCTGGCTGGATCAATTCAGCTGTTCTGGCTCAAACTCCTCTCTATGCTGACCTATTCAATCTGGCTTTTCTCAACTTCTCACCAAATTACTCTGGTTAGCCTCAAATTAATTCTGGTAATTTGCTCTAATATTCTGACTATTTGTTATTTTCTGACTTCAACCAGCTGTGCACAAACTTACAAACAACTCAACTCCAATGCACTAACTGAACATACTGAACTGACAGAAGAGATTGAATGGAACTCAACTCCAGTCAACTTAACTGTCTGTCTGTCTGTCTGTCTGTCTGTCTGTCTGTCTGTCTCTCTCTCTCTCTCTCTCTCTCTCCCTGCACTGTTTTTATGCAGGCTTTTTTTCCCTCTTCTGAGAGTTTGGCATATCCTATCTCTGACTCATTCTGTCAAATATTTCTCTAATTCATCACTTTGTCTGACCCTCAATTAGACATCATTGTTTGGCATTAGCTGTGAACTAAGGGTACATCTCTTACATCTCTTTTCTAGCCAGATCATACTGTAATCCAAGTGTGTCTGCATTCTAGCTGGATCATATGAAATGAGAAGGTCTTTAGATGTGATCCCTTGCCAGAGAACCCTTGGTACAGCCTTAAAACACAGAATACTTGAATACATAGTTTCTAAAACCTAATTGTTTTCTGTAGCAAAATTACATACTTACAAATGTGCTTCTATATATACAATCATACATTTTTCTTAAATAGTATCATGAAATTTCCCGAGAATTCTGAATTTGATGTAGTTAACATATATTATAAGAGCTGTTCAATGTGAAATAATCTCTTTTTTCCCCTGCTACACATATTGCTCTGTAGAATTTCTTTTGCAGAAGATGACTACAGTCTAAATCACATTCAATCAAACCTATTACAAATTCTAAGTCAATTATTTTATTCCAAAGAAGACAGTACATCTTGACAGCGTCTGAAACCACTCACAATTAGAATGATTTGTTAAAAGTAAATCCTTTAGGCTATAAAAACTTTGGTTTTTACTTAGCTCAATTGAATCTACCTGAAAATCCTGGCTAAAATTATTGTTTTTCATCATTTTCAATAAATTAAGCACTCAATCCAATTTTATATATTAAACTAATTTTTAAAATTCTCATTTATTTTTCTCAACTAAAAACAAGTTACACTTTATCTATTATCTTCAGTGGTAAAAAGAAAAAACAGTGAAACTCCTTGATGTGCAAACTAATTTTAAGTGTTTATTGGAAAATCTTTATGATGACTCTATTTAGTCTATGATCTGTCATTTTTCTAGCAGTTTGTAAATGACCCCACTTAGCTTTTCAAATATAAAATGTTGACTGCAGGATGATATCATGGTTTTGGTGATGTTTATAATAGAGTGCTTACTCTTATAGTGAATTACAACATTCTTTGGTACCTTTAGAGATTGAAATTCATTGAAATCTCATCATCTAATCTCAATTGTTTTATCATTAACATTGCACCATTTTCTTCTGGTTTTGTCAGAAATTCTGAATGCTATATCCATTGATTTGAAGCATTTCTTTATATTCTAGTAATATCCTGCAATAGTACAAGTTACTAAAGCATCTAGAAGTGTTTCTAAAGACTTTTATTTTTATTCATGTATATATGTGTATGTATAAATTTGTGTGTGTGAGCATATATGTATAGGTTCTTATAGAATCCAGAAAAAGGCAGAATTATAGGCAGCTGTTAACTATATGATGTGTGTGCTGGGAACTGAACTCTGATCCTCTGCAATCTACTTAAGCTTTAAAACACCAAAACATTTCTCTTTCCCCATCTTTGACCTAGTTTTGGTGACTCCGAATTTTCTTGGTGGATCTCTCATTGCCTGTTCTCAGTCAGTCATACTTGCAAAACTAAAATATTTTGGCATGGGGTATAGTTAAGGCATTTAAGGATTAGTAATTCTCTTCGCATTTGTTTGCACTGCTTTTGAAGATAGCAATTTTTATTGTTTTTGACCTTTACTAAACCTGTGTGTGCCTAAAATGAAAGTAGTAATAATCCATGTTCACATAATAACGCATTCATCCCTTATATGAAATTTTGTTTGAATTTGGTTTACTGATTATTGACATTTTTACAATGTCATCATACATGATCAATACAGTATTTTATTTTGTACTTCTATTTTGTATTAAAATCATAAGCTTTTGTGTAACTGTAAAGGTGTACTTTAGTTATTTTATTTTATATTAAATTGATTGCTTTGTGTTCACTAGTACACTGTACATAACATAAATATTTTCTCCAGAAGTTGAATCATTGTGGTGCATAGTTGTGATCTTATAACCTAGAACTGAGAGGCAGAGACACAAGATTTGAAGCCAGATACATAGTAAGACTTTCACATTTTTCTTTTGTGAAGATAGTCAATTAATGTAAACATTCTATATATGTATGTTTTTACAATGAATATAAGTTTTTAAAGGAATTCATACCTACACACAGAAGTGTCATTACAGTGTTTTATGTCATCAGGCAGACGCCCAAGGAAGTCAGACAAGTTGGAGCTATAGTTCTGGAGATACAGTTACAGGTAGTTGTGAGCTATGAGATGTTGGTGGCAAGAATTGAACCCAGATTTAAGATCATTTCACATTCCTAATTTACCACACTCTCAAGCCCCAGATATTGGCTTTAGTCTTTTACTTCCATGTGTGTTGCAGTGTATTACCCCATGTTATGGGAAATAAAGAACTTTATTTCACTTTTCAGGGTATACTTGAAACAGTCTGGTGACCACAATATAGTTCCCAAACTTTTCCTACATGCTTAATAAAAATAGCATATTCTATTAAATGAATTAACATGCTTCTTGGTAAAAATGTGCATTCAATTTCACCTGTTTCATTATTTATTTGAAACCATGAAAGCAGATTAAGAATATGAGATAACGTCCAGCTAATGGATAAAATAATCTTAAGGATATGTTTTTCTTATATTTGACATTTTAAAATAAGGACTTCAAAAAGTATAGCAATATGCACATAAGGAATTTAAATAAAGATAATAGATGTAAGTGCAAATGGATAAAGATATATTGCATTGGTGATATGGAGCACAAGAAACAATGTCATTGTAATCTAACTCAAACTCTGTAAGATTTAAAAAGTATTTTCAATGAATTTTGAACATAACATGAAGTGTGTTTCTGTGACCAGTGATATCAGTACATTAAAAATAATAAATAATAATAATATTTTATAATGATAATATTTTGCTGTGTGTGAAAAACCACTACCCCTCTCATCTGATTTGCCTCTCATCTGATACTAAATGTCCATTCACAATCATTGAATCATCTCTGCCACATTGCTATCACTTTCAGATCATCAGTCATTATTACAATTTTAATGCTTGATGCTCTAGCATAGGGAGATGCTGGAGCAGTGAGTCAGGAGTGAGTGAGTGGGTGAAGGAACACTCTCATAGAGGCAAAGGGGAGGGGGAGAGGGAATGGGATAGGAGGTTTGTTCAAGTGTAACTTGGGAGGCTTGTTCATTTGAATGGTAAATGAATAACATGATTAATAAACAATTTTTTAAAAGATTTTAATCATAGAATGTAAGTTTTGAGTTCATCATATAAATATAACAGTGGTAAACTTGTAAATCAATGCATGCTAATGAACCTTTTTATACAGACAATAGTTATTATTAGCAAAAGTTATAGTGACCCAAATAAATATGCTTAAGATGAAAATCGTCCACATATATTTTCTCTGTATATGAAACACAAATAAAAAAGAAACCATTGATACTCCTAGAGCCTATTTGTGTGCTTACTTCAAATAGAGGAAAGCAATAGTTGACACACTTAATATTGGTAAAATGTTAAAATATTCATTCAATCCTTATAGGAATCAGAAGAAACTAAAAATGAAGAACTACTATGTTTCTGTTTTTCACTTCTTTTGTTATGGTGTCCAGGCAACGGTATATACCAGGCAGGGAAGGATGAAGCAAAGTCAGGAGCAGAACAGAAATGGGCAGGTCCATCAGTATTCAGGTCAGGCAGTGAATGCTGGAGGGAGAAGGCCTTCTCAGCTGATTTTAGTGTTACAGTTCTTCAGTGTTCCAGCTCTCAGAATATAGCTCTCTTAGACCAATTTCAATGAAATAGCTGTGCACATACACTTCATTCGGAGTGAATCAATATGAATATATATGTGAATATGAATCCATATATATGATTATATAAATAATATATTATGTATAATGAATTCATATATATATGAATCAAGGGATATATGTATATATATATATATATATATATATATATATATATATATATATATATATCTCAGAGAGTGGGAAGGGGTTCTTTTTTATTATTGGATATTTCCTTTATTTACATTTCAAATGTTATCCCCTTTCCAGGTCCCCACCTGAGACCTCCTATCCTATCCTGCTTTCCCTGCTTCTATGAGGGTGTTCACTCACCCAACTCACCCACTCCTGCCTCCCCGTCCTGTCATTCCGCTATACTGGGTCATTGAATCTTCACAGGATCAAGGGCCTCTGCTCCCATTGATGCCCAACAAGGCCATCCTCTGCTACATATACAGCTGGAGCCTTGGGTCCCTCCCTGCGTACTCCTTGGTTGGTGGTTTAGTCCCTGAGGACTCTGGTGGTTGATATTGTTGTTCTTCTTATGGGTTTCAAACCACTTCAGCTCTTCCAGTCCTTTCTCTAACTCCTACATTGGGGACCCCATGCTCAATCCAAAGGTTGGATGAGAGCATCCACCTCTGTATTTGTTAGATTCTGGTAGAACCTCTGAGAAGACAGCTATATCAGGCTCCTGTCAGCATGCACTTCTTGGCATCCACAATAGTGGCTAAATTTGGTTATTATATATAAGATGGGTCCCCAGGTGGGGGGAGTCTCTGGATGACCTTTTCTTCAGTCTGTGCTCCACACTTTGTCTCCTTATTTCTTTCCATGAGTATTTTGTTCCCCCTCCTAAGAAGGACCAAAGCATCCACACTTTGATCTTCCTTCTTCTTGAGCTTCATGTGGTCTGTGAATTCTATCATGCACAGTCTGAACTTTTGGGCTAATATCCACTTATCAGTGAGTACATACCATGTGTGTTCTTTTATGACTGGGTTGCCTTCTTCAGGATGATATATTTTAGTTCCATCCATTTGCCTAAGAATTTCACGAATTCATTGTTTTTAATAGCTGAGTAGTACTCCATTATGTAAATGTACCACATTTTTCTGTATCCATTCCTCTGTTGAAGGACATCTGGGTTCTTTCCAGCTTCTGGCTGTTATAAATTAGGTTGCCATGAACACAGTAGAGCATGAGTCCTTGTTAGGTGTTGGAGCATCTTTTTGGTATATGCCCAGGAGTGGTATAGCTGGGTCCTCAAAACCACCAGACTAATTTCCACAGTGATTTTACCAGCTTGCAATCCTACCAACAATGGAGAGTGTTCCTCTTTCTCCACATCCTTGCCAGCATTTGCTGTCACCTGAGTTTTTGATCTTAGTCATTCTGACTGGTGTGAGGTTGAATCTTGGGGTTGTTTTGATTTGCGTTTCCCTGATGACTGAGGATGTTGAACATTTCATTAGGTGCTTCTCAACCATTTGTTTTTCTCAGTTGAAAATTCTTTGTACCCCATTTCTAATAGGGTTATTTGATTCCCTGGAATCATAGTCTTCTTAGGGTAAACTTTCATTGGCAGAGGCTTAAGGTTCTGGGATACTTCATTTGACTGGATTGGCATTCCAGGAAGTTGAACCTATAAATTCACCCAGGATTGTGTGACATTCCTCAAGTAGAAGATTGGGGATCTGGATCCCCAGATCAGGAAGAGAACAGGAAGCCCCGCTATGAAAAGGGATCCTTTGTTTTATAATGAGCTCAAGGAAGCTGTCCAGATATGGTAGACTACAATCTTATTAGTGAGGTGATTCAAACTAAGTCTCAGGAGTTTAAGTGAGTCTATGAAGCCCATAGTGAAAGTGAGTTTTACATGAGAATTACTTGGTAACTATGCCTTAAGTTCAATGCATTGAGAATACCAAACATTTCCTTTTAGGAGAACACCTTGTCACTTACAAACAAATACATAACAAAATGGCATAATGTTCCTTATCCAAAAATAGCAATGGTTTTGGCAGTTGTGCATACTTAGTCTATTACTACAGTTCCTAATGTTTGAAGGCTCTGCTCCAGTTAGCAAGTGTCACTCCTCTCTATTTTTCCTAACTTAGAGCTATTGAAGCTTCTTGCTCAACTAAATAATATGATTTTCATTATACTAATGATGTTATGAAAAAGAGCATGTGCACAGTTCCTCTAAACTATGTGTTATGTTGTATAGATAGATTAGTATGATGCCTTTTAAAAATAGATCAAACATTGATAATTATAATACTTCACAAAGCATTGAAATAAAGTGAGTTCCCTTAAAAACTAAGTCATTCAGTTGTATCATGAAGAAAATATTATTTTAAATTTTCTTATTTATATGCTTGGTTTGAATTTTTGTTTTTTGTTTGTTTGTTTATTTGTTTGTTTTTCAAGACAGGGTCTCTCTGTATATTCCTGGCTGTCCTGGAACTCACTCTGTAGACCTGGAACTCACTCTGTAGACCAGGCTGACCTTGAACTCAGAAATCTGCCTGCCTCTGCCTCCCAAGTGCTGGAACTAAAGGCAAGTGCCACCACTGCCAGGCAGGCTTGAATGTTTTATCTACATGAATGTGTTTGTACCTAGTATATGCCTGGTTCCTATAGAGGTAAGAAGAGGGCATCAAATCTCCTGAAACTGGAGATGGAACTATTCCAAAAAGGAAGCAAGGTGTCAAAAAGCTATAAGGAGTAGAAGAAGGAGAGACCATAATAGAGTTATATTATGTGAGGAAACCAATTTTCAATAAAAGGAAAAAATAAAAATATAACTTTATTTATAGAGAAAAGGAAGATAAAAGTGTTCTGTCATGTGCGTGTGTCTGTTTGCGAGTGAGTTCAGAGGTCATCTTCATTTCTGAACTTTGTTTCCTTATTTATTTCTTGACAAACTCATTATTTCAGTGATCTGTTGCACTTGCTGTATAGGATAATTGTAAGAACACTAAGTGGGCTAGTTTAAGTGAATTGTTTATTTCCCTCATTCTTAGTGAATGTGGATTGTATTTAAGTTTCTATGTCTCTATGTTGGTAATACAACACCAGAAGATTGCTTTCATTGATTAAAAACATTCAAAAAGGTCTTAAATTCAGTAAAACTTTGAAACTTTATCTCATAGTGAAGCAAAATTAGTCTATCTCCCGCTTGCTTCCTCTCTCCCTCCCTTCCTCTCTCCCTTTCTTCTCCCTATCTCTTTCTCTTCCCTAATCCAGGCTGTTCTCAAAGTCTAGTTCTTCTTGAATATTGGAATCATATATGTTATGCCTGACTGCTTCTATTATTTTTGACATACACTATCAGTACACATTCAAGTAACATATGTACACTATCAATTAAGAGTTGTTATACTAAAAATTTCAAAAGATAAGTAGAAATTAGAAAATGAAGACAATAACTGGTTTTGAAGGTTAATAGGTGACACTAGTTAAAATGAAGTAAATAGCTCATTCAAAAGTTAGATAATCAGAAAAAAATGAAATATTAATTTTTAGAATTATGTATATTATCAAATTAATTAATCCAGACTTGCAGTCTCAAATATTTAAATCCATAGAAGTAACCAAGTAGAACTTTCAAAAACTTAAACTTATAATTGCTTTCTAATATAAGAAAATAAAAATAAAACAATCTTAAAATAAACTATTTGCATGTTTAGGAAAGGCATATGCTTAAAATTAACATGAATTGTCAGCTCATTCCAAATTTTCATATATATACATTTGGAAACTTGCTTTTGATTTGGAATGATTAAAGGTAATTTAAAAGCATTATATAAGGTAAACAAATATCCACAGGATAGTAGTAAACGCATATCCACAGGAAAACAAGCATTTCAAGATAGAACAAATTCACTGTCTCCTGAATTATTTTCTATGTTGTACTCAGGCATCCTGCTGCTTTCATTGATTTCTGTAGAGTGGAGAAACCATAGACCTGTCTGCTACGGTTCACTTTATTACAGGAATGTCTGGAGTAAAATGTCCTTGAACAACGAAACATACAATGTATTTAAAGTGTTCAATTTCACTGAAAAGGGGCAAAAAGTGATTCAATAGCTCTCTTACAGATAATAATAATAAAGATATAAATATAATATAATAAAAATTTTAATATAATAAAAATCCCTGTTTGTTGAAATAATAATATAGCATTATACATTGTGAATTCATAAAATATAAAATAGAATGCATAATTTTAATATTTGACTACTCTAAGATGTCCTAAGTGGTATATAACAATAGTCTAGAGTAAGTAAAAGTAAAAAGAATAAAGTTTCACATTTTTTTCTAAGTAAAATATTGTATTAATCCACAAAATTGATGTCAAGAGAAATAATTATATTTTTGAGAAAGGTTTTCATGTAGAACAGGTTGACTTTGAACCCACTATATAATTGAAGATGATTTAAAATGTTTTAGCTTCCTACCTCTATTTTCCCCACAAACACTGCATCCAGTTTTCTATACTAATGATGAATACCATGGCTTCATACATGGTAACAAACACTCTGCCAGCTAAATTACATCTTCAACTCCCCAGGTAATTGATGATAATTGATTTTAAGATGGAATATAGCTTATAAGTGTTAGAAGAATACAGCTCCAACGTTATACAGCATGTAATGTTGTTCATTAAATAAATATTCACTAGGGAAATAAACAGAACAGAGGCTTTATAGAAAAAGTTAAAACTTTAAGCCTATCCTCTATTTAAGGCAAATCCAGTATAGAGAAAGGAAACAGTGACTTTTGCTTGCATTTCACATTAAAAAACAAAACAAAACAAAAAACAAACAAGCAAACAAAGAACAAAAAGTACCCCCATGCTTCCATTTGCAGGAGATCAAACAGTGGAAGCTAATTCTAGGAAATGGATTTGGAGCAGAAGTGATACTTGGGTAAGAGAACATAACAAAATGGGAGCTATCCTTGTGCTCTTCTCTACTTCTCTAGCCCAAGGTCCTGAATAGAGTCTTTATATATATTCTAGTGACCCTGTATGCACAGAACAAAACTAAAGTCTGAGCTGAAATCTCCAAGGTTGCTAGCTATCATGCCTCTAAGTCTAAATGATATTTGCAGTCCACGAGTACAGACATACGCTACTTTCTGCTCCAACGGAATGCCTCGGGATCTACTTATCACTTTGATGATGCAGAAGATCTCTGATTCAATTAATATAATGTAAACACTTGGGAATATAGTTAATCCTAAGTATTGTGGGTATAGATTTTCAGTATGAACTTCCTACTGCTTGCTGTGATCTCAGGGAATCAACCTATAAGGGTTGCATTTTTTTTTTTTTTTGGTTTTTCGAGACAGGGTTTCTCTGTGTAGCCCTGGCTGTCCTGGAACTCACTTTGTAGACTAGGCTGGCCTCGAATTCAGAAATCCTCCTGCCTCTGCCTCCCAAGTGCTAGGATTAAAGGTGTGCGCTACCACTGCCTGGCTTGCATATTTTTCTCTATGTCTAATCATGAGTTGTACTATTGAAAATAGAATTCCTGAATTCAAATATTTGTCTCTCTACTCATCAGTTGTACACACTTGAATCAGTAACCACACTTGTCTAACTTCAAAACAGAATAAAGAGGGCAGTAACACTAGCTCCCATACAGCAGGCATTTGGATGTCATCAAATATCATATGAAGAAACTTACTACAGTGTCTAGCACAAAACAAGAGTTAGCAGGCTTCATGTGTTTACTAAGGGCCAGTAAGTTGAGGCCACTATAAATATTGTCCTAATTCTTCACCAATATTATCATTTAATATTGAATATGGAGTATGAAGTGATTAAAGTTATGTGCCTGGGTGCTTTTTGATTGGAGTTAAAAATCCCATCAAGTAGAATTATATGCCTGGTCCTGCAAATATGCCTAAGAATCCATGATTTGGAACTCACATGCTCCATGGGTAAACCTACTATTATTATTTTGCTAAGAGAACATAATATTAAAGTGTTCTCTACATTCGTATTCCTCAACTCATGGATTAGTGTAGCTGTGAGACATCATCAGAGAAGTTTCTTTGTGCATGGATGATGGTTAAAGCCAAAACTTATACACTGGTCGACCTAGAGAGAATTTGTGTCAATTGATTGCTAACCACAAATGGGCTATCTATATCACATCGTCCCCCAAAGGCTCAGAGACCATGACAGGAAGAGAGAGAAAGATTCTAAATGCCAGAGATCAGAAAGGACAGGAGATAAACAGTTTCTTCTGGGCACAACAGAACTGTTGTGTTCATGACTTCAAAAGAGTTGTAGTTTCCTACACAAGGAAAGCCAGTTAATATTATAGCAGGGATTTATAAGACAGTCATGAATAGTCAACAGTTAACAGGTTCTGGGAAGGGAGAGCTAGTTTTCTATAAGGTTGTGTATGCTGTTAGGTAAACCATGCTCCAACTGATGGTCATTCTCTCTCAGAATATAGACAATAAAGCTGAAGTTAATGTGTAATGGGGGGAAAAAGGCATGGAGTTGGGGGCAAGGGATGTGGGAATAGATCTTGGAGAAGTTAGGAAAAGAAGTCTTGAATTACGGCCAAAATAGATTGTATAAAATTCTATTTTAGAAATTCAAAGAATTATCACAAAATTGTTTATTTTATTTAATTAAAATCTTTTAACAGATGTATTTTATTTATTAATTTATATGAATTTTGACTAATTATGTTAATAAATGTTTAAGGTAATCAGAGCTTAATTGAATGTCTGATCCATAATAGTATTTTCTTAAAAGACATTTTATGTTGGGAGATGTTTTGTACATTGTGTATTCAGATGCTGATTTCTATGCCCTCACATCTAGATGCAGTCTAGACATTGGCATGGTCAAACATCACTGGTCTCAATGCTATATAACAATTGGAAATCTGCTCTGTACTGGAGGATATTCAAGTCAAGTGATTTTTCCAATAGAATCCATCCTCATCCTAGTCTTAGGTGGGTGCCTTCAGTACAATGTAGTTTTGGCATTCTGGAGAAATCAATCACATCTGCCTCATTGTTGAGCCTTTGTGTGTCTCCAATTCATAGCTCTTGCCTTCTGGCTGTCACTTCCAGAACAACCTTGATTACAAGGGGCCTTAGTGCATGATAGTCCTGAAGGTTTGTATTCTGTTTTTAGGATATATTTTCTTGCTTATATTGTTATTAGTTACTAAGATAAAATATGCTTGTATGAATGTATGTATACATATATATTCAGATTGCATTTTGTTAATAAGCTAAATTATTGTAAATTATTATGATATGCTAATGAGGAAAGTTTTTATTTGTCTTTTCAAAGTTTTATGAAACCACTGTTTACTTTGACACACCTCAATATGAACTATCTCTCTTCTCTTTAATTTAGAAATCACAAAGCTTCCAAAATCTGCCTTAATATTTTTGAAGATATATGTAGAAAACACAAAAAAAGTACTATATAACATTGTAAGTAGGTCACATAGAACTCCCTGGAGGGAATAGAAACTGAATCATTTTAATATGCTTATTACTTGAAGCCTATCTAAATCTTATTAGTGCTGAGGATAGGAAGCTTCTCTCTCTTTCCCCTTTGGCTGATAACTTATTTACATATCAACTTGTTCCATGGGACTTGGATGGGACAATAAATGGGCATTGGATAAAAAATAAAGTGTCATTCAGAAATGTCTTCTAATGGAGATCCTTCTTTTGTTGTATTACCAATTTGAAGTGATCATTGTGTCATGGACTAATTGCTAAGTTGCAAGAGCTTCTGAATCAGCATTGTTCATGTCTGGCAAGATCATACAAGCATTGGATTTGCAAATGCAAGCTTTGGCTCATGCTGGCTTAGTGTAATGTATGAAAATTGGAAATGGGTGTGTCAAACCAAGAAAATTCAACTCTGATTTTACATGCATGGATGTGACTGACTTATGTGGCAAAGTGAAATGCATTTAGATGTTTTCTTAATATTTTTTATATAAGACTTCAATGAAATAAAAGATATATATATCTATATATATGTATATATGTATATATATATATATATATATATATATATATATATATTGAACTTTCCCCCTCAAATATAGGTGTTCATAGAAAATTATACTGGTAATACAGTTAATATAGGGGGGAACATGAATCACACTCCATAGACAATTTACAGATATGTACCTTTCCATACACTCTACCTTCCACTACTGATCTGCTCACAAATAAGGTGATCACAAATTAAAACAATAGTTTTTACTGAAGTCCTCTGCTCCATCCAAAGTGTTACTTAGCTTGTAACCTATCTTGTGCAGTAAAACAAATTGAAATATTATCCCTCCATGTTAACTTGTATACCTTATTGTATCTTAGTGACAGTTAGCAATTGACAGCTACAAATACATAGCACAGAAGTATAAGTTAGAATGAAAATATTTCAAACAACACCACTCACTACAAGTACATTACATATATATGTAATAAATGTACATATTATAGATTAATGGATACTGCCATGGTACAGATTTCACCCAGTCTAGAGAATAAAGTAACTTCCTAGCCAACACCCAACTTTTCAGCAAATGATTCTCACACAGATATTGATACTTTAAAATACTACACCATGGTATCATAATCTACTCAGAAAGAAGAGGTACAATTTCAGTTGCAATTATATATAGAATCAATATCTCAAATTTGATTAGACTCTCTGAAAAGATTACATATATGCTGAGCCTTCTGACTATATGAAAGATATCCTAGGGTTACCTCATTTAAAATTTATCTGTGACAATATGAGATGTTTACTTCATATATTTTTGGAGAAGTCAACTCTCTTGCAGAAATTCAAATAATTTATGAAAGAAAGAGCCAGTGTTGTATTTCAGGACTCTATCATATAAGTATGCTGGTGTATCTTCCCTGGCCACTGCAGATTGAAGGCAATAAAATTAATGTATAATACTTATATGTTAACTATTAGTGTAACAAATAAATACTATAACTCAGTTATTGCTTCTAATCAGGAAATGTCTGTGATGCAACCAGTTTTGATTCACTGACTTCCAGATTCCCATACTTGTTGGAAGGAAGATTTTAAAACTGAATGAATAATTTCAGTCTGTAAGCGGAACTAGGCTTCTCAGGCACACACTGCTTGTGCTTCTACCTGCTGAACCACCTCAGCTGACCATTTGAAGTGGGTTTTGACAACTAGTCATTGCCATTGTGGAGGACAAAAGGTGCTTCCTGGGTTTGTTTCAGAAACAATATTTGGCAATCTCAGAGAACAAATCAAGTTTACTAGTATAATGAGCTTCTAACAGTAAAGGAAGAAGTAAATCAGCCATGAGCACACAGCTTTATGTTCTTCTATTTCTCTTTAACTAATGACTTCCCAAATACTAAGATTCCAAAGTACTAGTACTTAGTGTTGAAATACTAAAATACCTCATCTCCATTAGCACCTGAGCACACAAATCATATCCTCTCAATCTTATGCTATTTCCCAATTCTCTATTCTTTTCCTTTCCTTTCCTTTTCTTTCCTTTCCTTTCCTTTCCTTTCCTTTCCTTTCCTTTCCTTTCCTTTCCTTTCCTTTCCTTTCCTTTCCTTTCCTTTCTTTTTCATTTGTATGTTTTCAAGATAGGTTTCTCTGTGAAATAATCTTGGATATCTTGTAACTCACTCTATAGATCAGAATAACCTCAAACTCACAGAGATCCACTTGCCTCTGACTCCTTAGTGCTGGAATAAAAGCAATGTGCCATTGAGTAAATATACCACATCTTCTGTATCCATTCCTCCGTTGAGGGACATCTGGGTTCTTTCAAGGTTCTGGCCACTATAAATAAGGCTGCTATGAACATAGTGGAGCATGTGTCCTCATTGCATGCTGGGGAGGCCTCTGGGTATATGACCAGAATGGATACAGAAGATGTGGTATATTTACACAATGGAATACTACTCTGCAATTAAAAACAATGAATTCACGAAATTCTTAGGCAAATGGTCAGAACTGGAAAATCTCATCCTTAGTGAGGTAACCCAATCACAAGAGAACACACACAGTATGCAGTCACTGGTAAGGGGATATTAACCCAGAGTCTTGGAATACCCAAGACACAATTCACATATCAATAGATTTCCAAGAAGATGGAAGGAGAAACCCCTGGTCCTGGAAAGACTGGATGTAGTAGTGTAAGGGAATACCAGGACAGAGAAGCAGGAAGGGGTTGAATGGGGAACAAGGGGAGGGAAGAGGGCTTATGGGACTTTCGGGGAGGGGGGGAACCGGGAAAGGGGAAATCATTGGGAATGTAAATAAAAAATATAGAAAAAAATAGCAATGTACCACCACCACCTGACTTCCAAATATATATTTATTTCCAAAATTATATAAAAATTTAATAAATTAAATAAATTATTGCTTAAAGATAATTAAATAATCATTATTTAATTAAATAAATATAGTATATGATTTTCCATATTATAATTATAGAAATTCCAATATGTATTCATACTTTCTTTCACTAAATGTCTCCATGTTTATTTATAAAACTTTTCTGACAATCGTATGTTAGGCATGTTTTTGTTTTTGTTTTGATTTTGGTTTTTTTTTGTTTTTGTTATTATTGAGACAGGGTTTCTCTGTGTAGCCCTGGCTGTCCTGGAACTCACTCTGTAGATCAGGTTGGCCTTGAACTCAGAAATCCACCTGCCTCTGCCTCCCAAGTGCTGGGATTAAAGGCGTGCACCACCACTGCCTGGCTTAGGCATGTTTTTGAAGAAAACTTTCATTCAGAATAAATTCTTCTGGAAATGTCTTTCTGTAGTTATTTGACTTCTATTTCAAAAAATACTATGATATTTGATATAGGGAAGAAAAATACCTAGTGAAACTCTAAATTTCCATGAGTAGTATCAAAAATATGTTCTGATTTTCTTCCCAGCATGCTAGTTTCAGCTATAATGTAAGGTATATATGCATGATTTTTTAAAATAAACCAAGTCTACATAATTATCACATCTTTTTTTGAAAATCACTTTGTTTTTCTACAACTTGCTTGGCTATTGTATCAGAGTAATTGAAAATAACATGAGCTGATTTGTTAGTTAAATTTTCTTCTATTCTTTTCTCCTATGGTCTATTGTCTACAAATATCACAATGTCTTGATTACTTAATGAGTATTTGGATTAATGTAAAATAGAGTAAATTCTTTAAGCTTATCCTCTCAATTAATTTTGCTCACTTGCTGTGTAAATGTTAAACATGGTATGTCAATTTTCTCACAAATTCTTTTGAGGATACTGAAGCCGTATAGAATCTACTCATAACATGTGGAAATGGAAGCATTCATAATGTAAAACTGACTGCATGCAAGAACATGTTATTTTCTCATTTAGTTCATTTCTCTTTGATCCCACAAATATTTATGATTTAAGTATGAAGTTTGACTGATATGACTTTATCAATGCTATATGTTGAAATATGTTATATGATATATACATATTTGTTACCATATAACAAATGTTACATGGCTCTAATAAAGTGTACTATTATAGAATATAGCTTGTGTTTTTGAAACTTTTAGTCTTGGAAGTGTTGCTTTTTAAGTTATTACTGTATAGAAATTTGGTTGATATCTGGATATTGATTAAGTGTATGTGGTAGTTAATCTTTGCTAGCAACATGGCTGGGTTTAGAAGCAACTGGCAAACATACCTTTGGGCATGTCTCTGAGCATATTTTCATAAATTCATAGAGGTTTAACTGAAGAGGATTGTAAGTAGTGCCACTCTCTATGCTGGGGATACTCACAGAGGACACTTACTTATTTACAGAATTACAGAAGACACTTACTTACTTACAGAATTACAGAGGACAACTCTCAGATTGTTATCAACTGGCAGCAAGAACAAGGCCTCTTTTGAGGGTCTTTTATAAAGTTACTACTACATTTCATGAGGTTCCCCACCCTGGTGACCTAGTTACCTCCCAAGCATTCTCACTTAAATAAAGTCACTCATAATAAATTTGATTTCCTATCTGAAATTTTGGAGAACACATTCAGACTGTGATTCTGAGCATCCTGAATTGCTAATGGATTCATTTGCAATCTCTATTGAATTTTAAAAGTAGATTTCTAATTTTATTTTCCCAATTTAATCTGACCTCATTAAGATGTAGAACTAAAGTATGCATGCTGCCATCGTGACCTGCAACACTGCTAAAATCATTTTTAACCTCACTGGCATTGCTAGATAAGTTCTTCTGAATATGAAAAAGATTTTCTCTCCAGTTTCTATACACCTTATTTTTTTTCTTTGCCAAGTAAACTTTCCAATATCTCTCTATAATGTGGCATTACAAAGGTAATTATGTGGCATTCTCTGGGAAGTTTATTCCTCCCACTTTCATAATTCCTTAGTTGCCTATACTACCTTATGCAGGGTTCAGACCTCCTGGGTTTCCCTCAGTTTACATTAGCATGTCTATTTTGGTTGGACTTGGTTAGCTCTTGTTTAGAGAGTAATATTGGTAAGTGTTTATAGGTGTAGCTTCTGGTATTTCATGGAGAATCAACTTTACAACAAATTCCCTGATCCTCTGGTTACTACAACTTTTTCCTCCCTTCTTCTGCAATGTTTCTTGGTCATACTACAAAATGGTCAGTCCTGAAAACATACATACAAGTAACATTGTATAGACTGGGAAGAACTATATGACGGGGTACATAGTTGGATATAAAAAGAGAAAGAGGTCTAGTTTAATCACATGGTAAGACTTTTTCTCAGCTAGAAAAAAAGAGTTGGCAAGGATTCTAAACTTGACCTGGGGTTTTGAGGTGAGTTCCTTCTCTAGACTATGCATGAATAAACAATTCACAAAACTAAAAATAAACGACTGTGAGACTCTTTTCCATGTTCTTTATTTCATGAAGAAAACTGCAGACTATTTGGCCATGCCAGCATCGAACCAATACAGATGCAGATACAGCCAACCATCAGACTGAGCCGGAGGACCCCCATGGAAGAGTTAGGGGAAGGACTGAAGGTGCTGAAGGGGATTGAAACCCCATAGGAAGAACAGCAATATCAACTAACTGGACCCTCCCCCCCGAGCTCCCAGGGACTAAACCACCAATCAAAGAGAACACATGAAGGGACCCACGACTCCAGCTATATATATAGCAAAGGATGGCCATATCTGGCATCAATGGGAGGGGAGGTCCTTGGTACTGTGGAGGCTCAATGACCCAGCATAGGGGGATGATAGAAAGGTGAGGCAGGAATTGGTGGGTATGGGAGCACCTTCATAATGACAATGGGAAGGAGAGATGGGAGGGGGAGTTACAGAGGGGAACTGGAAACAGGGACAATTGAAATGTAAATAAAATAACCAATAAAAATAATGAGATCACTTTCAGCAATACTTAGCTGCTTCATAAAGTTTGGAATAGTTCACTCTATCCTTAGCTCAATGAGAAGTTTGTCTGGACTGAATCTTTAATTTTGTCATAAGTTTTGATGAATTGAGGGGTGTGTATATTTTTAACACTAATACTGTAACTATATTAAATGGTCGCTGTATATTGTCTTATATTGTGTGAAAGCTACATTCCCGGAACAACTACATATTCTTGAAATTTTTATGATGCAAAGAATTCAATTTGTTAATAGTTCGTGTATATTTTGATTTTGAGAAAAAATAACAATGTTAGCTTCATTTGTCCTTGAAACCCTTCATCCTCATCGTACTCATGCTTCATCCTCCAGCGTACTGGGATTCCATATATGTATCAATATGCTAAGGCACTTTCAATAAGTTAGCATTTTATTTACTAAGAATATCGTCATGTTGCAAGAAATTTTAAAAAATAATCCCGCCAACTCTCTGCAGTAGCTCTGGACCTCCGTGGACTCTCTGGACCTGCTGGTCTCTCTAGGTCCACAAACTCACTCCGGCCCTGTGGGGCCATAAGGCCTCCGCAGGGACATTACACTTGGCCCTTCCTCTGTTAGCCATCTCTGCAGCAGGGGACCCCAAGCTCCTCTTGCTTCCATACACTGCCCATATACCCCTGTCTGCCAGCTCTCTATGCCCAAATTACCTGGTAGAACTGTACTCTTAAAGCTTGATTAGCTAGTTAATTAGATTTATGTATATTATAAACACAATTACAAGATGTCAATAACGTAATAACAGAGCCAATTAATAATGGCAAAAGTTTTTTCCCAAATTTCTAACCTTTCGATAACTTAATGTCTACATCCATTTCTCCTTCAACCTGTGTCACCCACACTCCCAGGTGCCTCCTCCACAACCCCTAGCTCCGACCCGTATTTCCCTGTCTAATCACAGTCCCCTCTGTACATGATGAAAGTGGACAGGAAAATTCCAACACTTCACCCTTTCTGTTTAATTAAAAATCAGACCTTTTCTCAAAAATAAGTTTTAAACTTCTGTCCAACTAAAAGACTCTTTTCTCTCAGATATAAATTGAACACAACTATAAACATTTTGTAATTTATAAAGTACAAGAGACCTAATACCCAGTCCAACGTATTTGCCAATAAAATTGAACACTGTCATCTATTCTAACTTAAAAGACTAATTTTATACCTGACTCATGTCCTGGCTTAAAATTGTATGCCTTCAGAAAACCATCTTCTTAAATCTATAATTTAACAAATACTATTGTCTGATTTACAATCAAAAATATACTTGTCTGCTAAGTTCACAATACTCCTTTCTTCACAACTTTGTAATAATTTTCTAATATATAATTCTGTAACATATTTTGTGTAATACTGTTTTTATCAACTGGATTTTCTGATTTTTTTAGTTTCTTACAGTGCTGTTTATTTCTGTCAGTGAAGTTTGTTATATATATTATGCCTGATTATTGAATTTTTCTGCAAAAATATGTTTAGTAAATTCTTTTCTTTTTAGTGTGCATAAAATTTGTTTGAATAATCATAGCTTCACGTCATGATTTCCTATTTTGTGCCTTGCATTTTTCTAGAGAATATACCTTTTACTAATCTGTCTTGCATCAAACCATTCCTTTATTGACACTCTGTCCTCTCTTAACTTCCAGGATTGATGCATTCCTATGGTTTCTTTATTTTTTTTCCAGGTTTCCTATGTGAGAGTCCTGGATCATAAAACTTACATAGTTTTACTTGTAAAGGTAAAATTGCAGTCTCTAAATGCCTTAAATTACTCTCTGTTGGACAATAGACAAGCCTAACATACATTGAAAATGTGTTTTTATTATTTTTGATTTCTATTATTCGATATCCCTTGCCATGTTTCTTTTCTTTGATCCATGGTCTAAATGTTGATTGATTTCCACAAACATGATTTTTTTAAAAAAAAAAAAACTTACTGCTATTTATTTCTCATTTAATCCCAATGTGTTCAAAGACCTGTCTGTAACTGTCTTCCCCTTGAAACCCACAGAAACACATCCTGGTATATTGTACTCACTTCATACAATTTTTAAATCCTATTATACAAGGAATTTCCTTAACTTCACATATCTATGTTTTTTCTTAGTATGTAGCAATAACAGGAACAAGGAATTGGTACACTCAATAATATTGGAATTTTTTCTCAATTTGATCTTTAAATTCAACACAATCTCAATCAAAATCTCAGCAAGCTTCTTTTTAGATGTACTGTTGACAAAATCATTCAGTATTTATATGGTGAGATGAAGAACTAAAATAATGAAAACAACTCTTCTCAAGAGAAGTGTGAAGTCTCACACTATCAGCTTTTCAAGCCTGCTGCAGTAATCAGACTGCTATCGATACCAGGACAGACATGGTGATCAATGAAACAGAATAGAGTCCTCAGAGCAGACTCCTTCAAATAGAGGCAACTGATTTCTGCCCAAACACAAAGTAAAATAAGGAAAGTAATTGTGGCCCCATATGCAAATAAATAAAAATAGACACATCTCACATTTCATATCAAAAAAAAAATGACTACACATCGATCACAGACCTAAGTGCAAAATGCAAACATACAAACTTTTAGTAGAAAATACTTTATCAAATAGAGTTTACAATGAAGTTTGACTATGAGATTTTAAACAGAATAATAAAGTTATAGAAAATAATGATAAATCTTATTCAATAATTAAAAATTCATATTGTAAAGGAAACAGTTATAGAAATGAAGCTTCAAGCCAATGGGGGAAATGTTTGCAAATGGCACAGTTGCGAAAGGCCTTGTGTATAGTGTTTGTGTGCATGTATATATCCATAAATATGCATACATATACCCTGTCAACAAATAATTCAATGTTTATATAAATGTTACTAAAATAATGAAAACAGTTCTTTAGATTAAAATGAAATTTAGACTCTCTCTACCTGAATTCATATTTATTACCAAGCTTCAATAATCAAAATCATTACTGACAAAGGATAAACATTGTGA
Source organism: Tokudaia tokunoshimensis (assembly GCA_036184795.1). Taxonomy (NCBI): domain Eukaryota; kingdom Metazoa; phylum Chordata; class Mammalia; order Rodentia; family Muridae; genus Tokudaia; species Tokudaia tokunoshimensis. The sequence goes on along the minus strand of BTHU01000012.1, from coordinate 83,479,593 downwards.
TCAATCCTGCAGAATAAAGAACGCAAGACTGACTCATACAAATATGACATTTATTCTTGAAATTCAAAGGAGTTGATTAATAGATAAACAAAAGATCTGATCAGACACTTCATTGAATGTTCCAAATGTTGCCAAGGATTCAGAGCATGCAGAACTCTGATTCATTGCTAATAAAAGCACAAGGCGGCAGCCAGCAAGGGCACTTCATAACTTCTTACAAAACTTACCAACAAATGTGTAAATGATGTTCCTTTATGAAGTTTGGGTTGATGCATGTCAAAAAGATGCAAGCCAAACTGAATGAACTCTAGATGTCCAGTGCTTTGGCAATTTGTGTAGTTAAAAAAATGTGGTATTGAATTATAACACAATATATACAGCAATTTTGTATGAGTTTTTAATAGTAATTAATATGCAAACAAATATAGAAAAAGAAATTAATCCACTTATATGGCTTTTAGAAATTACAACTTTTCATAAAAATAAAGCTCCCTGGTATGGTCTAAATTGTTTCAAATATTATATTAATTACTCATCTGGGCAAATCTTAGGAGGTGGAACCATTCATTTGGAAGTGATGAGTTGCCTTCATAAACTGATTTGCGTCTTTAAAGGAAATGACTTAGAAATTTCTTCATACCTGTCCTTCACCTCAGAAAGCAGGAAGGTCTTATTTGAGGACAAGAACATATCCCACTGATTAACTTCATCCTCCAGAGCTGAAAAAATAATTTCTGTAGTTTATACTCACTCTTTTGCTGCTGTTGAATCAGCCTGAACAGTTACTACAGAAAAATGGACAGTGGCTTGCTCTCAAAGGAACCTCAGGGAAGGAAAAAAGTGTTTATGGGTGGGAGATCTGCTAATTCAGTCTTTGACCAGGTGAGTCAGGCTAGCATCAACAAGAAGCCACAAGAACAGTTTGGTATTCTATGCAATGAAAAGGGTATTTGCCAAGCAGAAGCTACTTTCACACAACCCATTTCCCTTCTCTTCCCAGATTTGCTAACACTAAATTTGCATGAACAGCAACAAAAGCCTTCCTTGTTATTCTTGCTGTGTTCCTCGTTATTATTCACAGGCATTTTCATGAATAAACATATTATTTGTCTCTTTACCTTGAGTAAACACCTCTAACTTCTCTTCTGCCTTGTGTAAACTTTCTAAAAAGATCAAGTGGCATTTGCTTTTAATGTATAATGGGTATGTTTATGTTTAAGTTCACTACTGCGGTATTTGTTTTCCATCTCTAGGGTGGATTGCTGTTTTCACTATTCCATTCTGTCTCCTCTGTTGATTTTTAGTTGTGTCTCTTTTGTTATTTCTGTAGTTCTTCCTATGCATCTTTAATTTACTACAGTTGATCTTCACAGCCTACTTTCTTTTCTTTTCTTTTATTCGATATTTTCTTTATTTACATTTCAAATGCTATGCCCTGTCCAGGTTTGCCCTCCGGAAACCCCCTATCTCATCCACCCTCCCCCTGCTTCTATGAGGATGCTCCCTCACCCATCCACCCACTCCCACCTCCCCACCCTGACTCCCAGGGACTAAACCATAGCCTACTTTTTACTCACTATGTGAACAATGAACAAATCTTAAAGAAACAGAATGAATTAGCACTGCCCTATTCTCTGTACTCTCACCACCTATTTAATTCCTCGTATGATTAAGACACTACATAAAAGTAGGATTTGTTAAACCACATGCAGTCTTTATATTCACTTACTTAAATGCTGCTGCTGATGATGTTGCAGGTTGGGGTTGTGCTGAGTTAAGCCCATGCTTTTCTGTCACTTACAAAACTTTTAGCCTGCTATAGAGCATATTTGCTACAGACAAAAAAATCTTTGAACTTTTGCCTATATGGAAATATCTTATTTTACCTTCATATTTAGTGAATATTGATCTATAGATATAGAAGTCTTCATTAATTTTGTTCAGATAACACCCAAACAATCTTTCACTGGGTTGAATGTAATGTCTTTGTTTCCTAAATCTTTTCACTATGACTTCTTTCTTTTTCTTTCTTTCTTTCTTTCTTTCTTTCTTTCTTTCTTTCTTTCTTTCTTTCTTTCTTTCTTTCTCTCTCTCTCTCTCTCTCTCTCTCTCTCTCTCTCTCTCTCTCTTTCTTTCTTTCTTTCTTTAACCTTTACATGCTCAGAGTACTGATAAATTTAAGAAACTATAGCTCCTAGCTTGGGTGAGAGGATTATCTTTTTTCAGTTCTCTGTGTATCCTAAGTAGAATCACCATTTTTCTTCCATTGTTTATGGTGAACTAATAATGCCTTCCTAATATCTTTAAACAATAGTTCAAGAATTACTTCACTTGCTTGAGTCTCTAGAGTCTTTCTGCCCAATGGTTGATGAAACTGTAGCTATATTACAAGCCCACCAAGTGAAAGATGTTTCCCAGAAAGCAGTGAACAATGCCACTGGTGTTCCAATTGTCTAAATTGATCAGGGACTATGAGCAGAAACGTGTGCTTCACCGAAGAAAAGTATCTTAAACATCGAAAAACTTAAATATTATGAAAGAAAAGCATTGCAAAATGTAAAATAAATTAAAAAAAGGAAAGGAAACTTTGAAATTTATGTATTGAGCAAACAGTGCTAGTCCTAGATTACTTTGATTTAAAACAACAAAAATACAAATAATAATAAAATATAAAACAAATTAATGTTTTATAGACCCTGGGAAAAAAATTTTCAGCAAAGTTACAAAAATAAAGAATTACCACATTTAAAACTTTCCTTTCCTTAATTTTATAATTCTTTACTGTGGAATAGCTTGGGATGTCAGTTCTGTTTTAAGGAGAAGAACTGATGACTGAGCAAAGAAACATAATTTGGATTATAAAATTCTTGCTTTAATAAAAATTCCTTACACTGTAAAAGCAAGATGTTTCAAATCACAAGAATATGGTTTATTTTGTTAGTAAGGGTTTATGGATATCAATTAATCTAAAACCATTAAAATGTAAATAGTTGATGTTTTGCTGTATGTACTATGCCTTAATCCTTAGTTTGCTATGTCCCAATGATAAATCTGATTTACAGTAGTTGAAAAATACTAAGATGACTACCAACTACTAAGAGAGAATTCTGGCTTCCCCCCAAGAGTGAAGAGGAAATTTTCTCTACATGTGAAACCGGAACAATATTGCTATAGAGCTTAGAGAAGATGAAGAATTCTAAAGTGTAAGTACAAAAGTCTAGGTAGGATTAAGGTAATTATGCAGACATGAAAAGTCACATTGAATACAAAGATTTATTGCTTAAGCCTAATCCTCAGGATAATAGAACACTAGTGCAATTCATTGAAATAATGAAGGGTCCATTCCTTAGACCTTATGTAAAGCAATGTTTAAAGCCGAAGAGAAGCTAAATAGTGTGCTTGACATAACCTGAATATTAAATACCATTTCTACTTTTAAAGATATCACTTTGAATGCAAGCTTAATATCTGCAGATTATAAATTCTTAAGTGCTGATGAATTGCTTCATTGTTAAAATAAATTTTATTCAATAAGTTCCTCTAATGCACAGCAGCCAAGTGCATTAGGAAAGTTGGTGCTACTGTTTCTCAACAAATGCATTCATTTCTAGGTTCAAGTCATGTACTTTCCTATTATTCAAGAACTTTCTTGAATACATATTAAGAATCAGAGACCAAAAAAGAAAACAAATTCTTGCTTAAATCTGAGTACAGATACATATAGATTCAGTAGTTAGGGTTAATTGTCAGTAGTTAAATGAGCTTATTCTTATTGAGGACCTGGGTTTAATCACCAGTATGCACATGGTGGCATACAACTGTCTGTTGTCCTCTTCCCTTTGTGGGCATTGCAAGTTTGTGGGTTACAAACATTCAAGCAAAAATATTTATTCACATAAAAGTAAACAAAATAAACCATATTTTTAAAAATATCTGGTGAGTTAAAAACACTATTTATAGCCATAGTCATTAGCATTTTGTCTAGGCTCCACCCCACAGTTACCTGGCAACAGCCAGGTGTGTCTGACTCATAAAAGTGGCTGCTTGCCTCCTCTGCTCTCTCTTACCTTCTTGCTGTTGCTCTGCTCTCTGGCCCCTTCCACCCCATCCCCCTCTCTCTACAGTCCCCTCGCCTCTTTCTCTCTACGTGCTCACAGCTGGCCTCTTCTCTTCTCTTCCCTTCCCTTCCCTTCCCTTCCCTTCCCTTCCCTTCCCTTCCCTTCTCTTCTCTTCTCTTCTCCCTTCTCCTCTCCTCTCCTCTCCTTCCCTTCCCTCCCCCCCCTCCTACCCTCTTAATTCCCCTCCCCATGCCCTGAATAAATGCTATTCTATTCTATACCATTGTGGGACTGGTCCCTCAGGGGAAGGGATGCCTCACCATGGGCCTGCAGAGCCCCACCCCTTCCTCCACACCTTACTACACATCCACCAAACATATTCATTCCTTCTTTATTTTTATAAAACACGATAGTAAAAATAAAGGGAAGGAGATAAATTTTATTTTACTAGGTAACTCTGTGCCTGGCCTGTTAAATCAGACCTTGACTTTGGACTCCCAGAATACACATTTGAAACTGGTGACTCAGGGATCAGCATGCAACCTGAGACAAACACTAGTGTATTTAAGGGGAAACATGATTGTGGCAGGATCAGAAATATAAAGAGATGAGATCTCACTTAAAAGATAGTAAGTTTTCTCCTAAACCCACCAAAACAGACTTCAGAATGGGGAAACACATCAAACAATAAAATTCTCCCAGAGGCCATTAAATCAGCTCCTTTGCAGAGAGAAAGGAATACAAACATCCTGGCAAACCTACCCAATGGTTATCTCATAGTAAAACAACTTAAACTGGGATTTAAGGTTACCAAATTACTGACATCTGTGTCTGGGAGAATCAATCAAGTGAGGTATAAAATTGCTTCTTACTACACTAGGGACGCTTTATAAAATAAACGTTGGTTAAAATTTAGCTAGAAATCAGCAAGTAACTTGACTATCCCCCAGCCATGCTCAAGGCAATGAAAGAGTTGTCTGAATTTATATACACAACTCCCAGACAGTGAATGAGTAGGAAGACATTGGATTACCCTAAACTACTACTCAGCTGGGAAAGACAACATCCTTTCTTTCCCTAACTAATGACCTTCCTGAAGCTATTGTCTGCAGACATTCTTTAGGAAAGTAATTAAGAATCAGATTTATATGCTTTAATAAAACACTTAATTATACCTACACTGATATGTACTGTCTCAAAAGAAGGATACATATTTGGATAACATTTCTTTTATTTATACCACTAAAATAGGAATATTTCATAAATCAATTTTTATACTGAGGTATATCATAACAAACTACATGTTCCCTAGAAACAAAACTTTGGTTTTTAAAAACTTAAAATGTACATTTAAACGTGCATATATAAAATCAAATTAAATAAAAAGTATCCTAAGTTGCTGAAGTGTTTTCAATATTATTTTGAAATATTTAAGTTTAAATACTGTTTTCTAAGAGTTATATTTTCTCCCTTCCTCCTATCTATCCTTCTCTCTCTTCTCTCCTTCCTCTTTCCCCCTCTCCCTCCATCTCTCTGTTTCACCATGTAGCTCAGATATCACTATACAGCTCAGGTTGGCATCAAACTCAGTAAGTACATGTCAAATACACCCCCGCATAAACCTAAGGCCCTGGAACTGAGCTCAGAGTTCCAGGAAGTCAGGAATTTGAGGATTCCAGTCCCTGACACCCACTGATTACAAAAAGAGACAACAGATTCTACAGTTGTCTGGGGAAAACAATTTCCTGATGAATATCACCCTTACCAAACCCTTATTCTTATTTCCAAAAATCCCATCCCATCTTGCAGGAATCTGGGTTCTCTTGAATTCTTGACAGTGAGTGAGTGAGTCTTATGACCTGATCATGGCCAGACCTGGAGATGTCACCTCTCTGGTATTAAATAGAGACTGTCGTAGTTCTTCCTGATCATCTAAAAGTAGTATCGTTTTTTACTTTCTGCAACTTATTCTTACTTATCCTTACTCTACATACTCAGCCTTCCCAGTGCTGAGATCTTCAGCATGTGCCATGTTGCTCAGCTTGGAAGGCTTATTTTCTTTAAAAGCTCTGCCTATGAATACCAGTATAAATGGTTTGATGGTAGTTGTTTTTCATCTATGATTTTATTTCAACATGTATGCCAGTATAATCAGTTCTAATAAATTTCTGGGTACTGTTTCTTTTCCTCACATAGGGAACTTGATTTAAAAGAAATAAGTCTAGTTGTATATGTTTGTGAATTTACCTACAAATTTTTTATTTTTTAACCCAGGGGAATAATTTCCCTGTAAGTAACAGAAAAAAAAATAAAAAACAACCAAAAAGCAAGGGACTTCCATTTCCTTTACCACTGAAGCAGATACTCTTTTCATTATGTGGCTCACTGCACAGAGAACCAAAGTAAATAAAAATCCCTGTTAAACATATAAGTTTAACTCTTACTTGTATAAAATTTTAGATGACTGCTCCATGTTTAGAGCAGAGATCTACAGAATTAGATAAATACCATGCTCCCATCATGCTAGGCTATTTTTAATATATTCTATTATGGGCTATCTGTATGATCCAGAAGTATTAGCCTAGTCTCAGTCACAGCCGTATTGTCTTCATTCAAGAAAACTGTAGGAAAAGTGAGACAAAATAAACAATTCTAAGTTGAAAATCTCCTGTTAGAATTTCAGAATGTGACAACTAGAAATCAAGCAATGTTGATCCACACAGACTTTATTCTAAGCAGCCATCAGACAAATAAAATTCAATCTGCTACTGAAGGGACACATTATACTACATTATTTCCACAAATTTATTGTTTTGTGTAAATTATCATATGATAGTCATTGCTTCAGACACCAAAAATTCAGGTGGTTTCAACAAATCGAAGGATGGAAGGAAGGAAAGAGCTATCCTCACATACTACTATTTTTTGATGTGAGATGCTTTTATGTAAGGTGTTTTCCACTGTCATCAGGGGGTCTTTATTTGCAGCTCACTGGACAGGACTAAGTCCCATGAACAAACTACAACAGTGAGGTTTGTGAAAGTGAAGATTGTAAAGCAAAATGACTTTGCCTTAAATAACTAAGCCCAAATAAGGTTCTACCTCTTAGAGTAAGAACATTGGTGTTGAACTGAAATTTCAGTTTTGTTGATAAGCAAAACTTACGAGTAGGTACTGGTTAAGGCAGCCACAGTACTTACCACTGGAACAGCAATGCGTTGTTGGTACAATGTAAACCTTCAATGAAATAAAGATACCAAAAATAAAATTGCAAACTTTTGATTGTAATTAAGTAGTATAAAAGAGCAAATTTAAGTGCGAAAGGATCTATAAATACTTACTGAAAAAGCCATTGGGTATATGTTATAGACTTTAAAATTTAACTAAACAAATATAACATAAAAATTATACATGATTTTAAAAAAATATTTATTTATTCCCTTACAACCAAATATCAGTCCTTCTTCTCCTCCCAGTACCTCATCAGATAAGTCTCCATTCTACCTTTCCCCTATCTTTGAGAAGAGGAAGCCTGCATCTGGGTGTCACCCCCACCACCAATCCCTCCCCACATCCCCTGCATATCAAGTCAGTGCAGGACTCTACATCCTCTCCCACTGAGGCCAGATAAGGCAGTCGATTTAGTGGAACAAGATCCACAGACAGGCAGGCAACAGACTCAGGGACAGTCCCTGTTCTAATCATTGAGGAACTTGCATGAAGACCAAGCTACTCATCTGCTACATATGCGCAGGGGACCTAGGTCCAGCCCATGCTCTTTTGTTGGTGGTTTAGTCTCTGGGATCCCCTAGGGTGTAGGTTAGTGACTCTGTTTATCTTCCTATAGTCTCTGTCCTCTTTGAATCCCTCAATCCTTCTCCCAACTCTTCCTTATGACTCCCTGAGCTCTGCCTAAAGTTTGAGTGTGAGTCGTTGCATATCTTTCTATTGGCTGTTGGGTAGAGCCTCTCAGAGGACAGTTATGCTAGGTTCCTCTCTGCAAGCATGACAGAGCATCAGTAATAGTGTCAGGGATTGGTTCTTTGCCCATGGGATGAGTTTCAAAGTGGGACAGTCATTGGGTGGCTGTCCCTCTGTCTTTGCTCTACATTTGTTCCTGAACATCTTGTAGGCAGGACACATTTTGGATCAAAGATTTTTGTGGGTAGGTTGCTGTCCTAATCCCTCCACTGGACTATAGAAAGTCACCACTTCAGGATCCATATGCCCTACTGCTAGGAATCTCAGCTAGAGCTACCTCCTTAGACCCTCTGGGGCCTCTCCAATCCTAGATCTCTGGCATATGCTAGAGATTGCTGCCCTGACAATTTTCCTTCTCTCTCCTGTGCTGTCCCTACACTTGAACTCCCTTCCCCTCCTCACTTCCTCTTCCACCAACTTCTCTCCCTCTATCCTAATAGTTCTCTATTCTAATATCTATTTTATTTCCCCTTTTGAGAAAGATTCAATGATTTTCCCTTGGGCCACTCCTTGTTATTTGGCTTATTTTGGGTCTGTTGATTATAGTATGGCTATCCTGTACTTTATGGCTAATATCCATGTATAAGTGAGTACATACCATGTTCTCTTGGGTGTGGGATAACTCACTTAAGGTATTTTCTAGTTCCATCCATTTGCCTGCAAAATTCACGATGTCCTTGTTTTTAATATCATAGTAGTATTTCATTATGTAAATGAACCATATTTTATTAATTCGTTTTTCAGTAAAGTGACATCCAGGTTGTTTCCAGTTTCTGGCTATTATGAATAAAACTTCTGTGAATATTGTTGAGCATGTGTCCTTGTAGAGTGATAGAGCATCTTTTGGGTATATGTGCAGAAGTGGTATAGCTGAGTATTGAGGTAGAACTATTTCCAGTTTCCTGAGAAACTGCCAAATTGATTTCCAAAGTGGCTGTACAAGTTTGTACTCCTACCAGCAATGCAAAAGTGTTCCTCTTGTTCCACATCTCACCAGAATGTGCTATCTCTCCAGTTTTGATCTTAGCCATTCTGATAGTTGTAAGATAGAACCTCAGAGTTGTTTTGATTTGCATTTCCCTGATTACTAGGGACTTTCAAAATTTCTTTAAGTGTTTCTTGGCCATTTGAGATTCCTCTGTTAAGAATTCTCTGTTTAGCTCTGTACCCCATTTTTAATTGGGTCATTTGATTTTTTAGTGTCTTTATATATCCTGAATATTATCCCTCTGTCAGATGTAGGGTTGTTGAAAATCTTTTCACAATCTGCACAATCTGTAGGCTGCAGTTTTGTTCTAATGACAGTGTCCTTTGCCTATCAGAAGCCTTTCAGTTCCATGATGCCCCATTTATCAATTGTTGACCTTATTGCCTGAGTCATTGGTGTTCTCTCGTGGAAGTTGTCTCCTGTGCCAATTACTTTAAGGCTATTTCCCACTTTCTGTTCTATTAGATTTTGTGTATCTGGTTTTATCTACTTGGACTTGTTTTTAATGACTGAATAGTATTTCATCGTGGGATGATGAATTATCTTGTGGGTATATGCCCAGGAGTTGAGAGACAGGGCCATTGACACACAATATTTGAGACTGCATGCACAAGATCAAGCCAGCAAATCCCAGTATGTGGAGGAGCTTACCAAGTCCCATTCCTAGCTGAGGCAATAGAGAGCTGATGGGAAAAGGAGGGTCTAGATTTTTCTGGGAGATAGCCCTTTGTAGGCTATTCATGCTACAGTGAGTGGCCCTCCACCTGTGCACATACCTGCGTTACCAAGTTAACCAAGTAGGTACACACACACACACACACACACATTATGGAAAATTAGGAGAGAAATGTATCAAAGAGAACAGGAACTAGTTGAAAAATGAGGGGTAGTATATTGATTTGATCACATCTTATGTTCATGCATAAAATGTTCAAACATTAAAATGTATATAAACATACATGAGCAATTTCTATACATTTGTATATTAGATGAAATAAGAGTATATAAAATATATCTTTAGATGACAAAAATATTGGTAAGTGGTAAGAAAATTCTTAGTATGGTGAACACAAAAGCAATGCCTGAAATACCCACCATTATTCACATGCAGTATAATTGAATTTATACCATCCAATATAACTCAGATTGATGGATTTCCCTAGAATATGACCTTTACATGGTTCCTGAAACTCAATCTAGAGAACTGTACAGAAGGCAAACAAATAGCTAATTTTATAAACAACAAATACGTCCTAAGTCTGGCAATGTATATTAAAAGATATACATTGAAGCATTTTGGTTAGGTAAAATAATCCATGGTTTTCATTATCCCCCTCACATATAAACAAAATCTATAGGTCCAATGGACACATATTCCATGAAATAGCTTCAGGTAGGGCTGCTCTTCACAGTAACTAATTCCACTTGGAGAAGTTGTAGTGACTGTTTTAAGTGACTAATAGTACCACTGAACCAGGACTGGTAAGCCAAATCATTAATTGTAGGTGAGTTTATTGTAGGCTTTATAACAACTCTAAGGCAATTTTTAAAAGAATTGTTTATTTTTATTTTATATGTGTATATGAGGGTCTGCATGTATGTTTATGTGCCATGTGCATTCTTGGAATCCAAGGAGGTCAGAGAAGAATATCAGATTCCCTAGAACTGCTGTTTCATATGGTTATGTACTTCCATGTGGGTACTAGGAAGAGAAAGTGAATCCTCTCCAGGAACAGTTAGTGCTCTTGCTCACAGAAACATTTCTACAAACATCTAAACCAATTGTTTCAAGTTGAGAAAATTATTCTAACACTAGTCTGGGATATTAAATCAGTAAATTCTAAAGAATAATTAGGGAGAATTTCCCCCAACTAATTAATCTAAGAAATATAAAGCTATTGCAACCAAAAGGCTGAGCCACAGTGTGATACAAACTGATCAGTGGAATAAACTAGAAAGATACGAAAAAGTTCACAAGAAAGTGGAGAATAATTTGATGAGGTCTTAAAAGACATAATATGTATATTATGGTTTAAAAGTCAATTCCAAATCTCATGACAAATATTGAGATTGTAAGGATACTCAAAGGTGGAAGCTTTAAAAGGTGATTAGGGTGCAAAGGCTCTCATTTCATGAATGACTTAGTGCTATTATTGTACAAACACATTAGTCATTATGGGAGTAGAGGCAGGATTAACAAGTATGTATTCAGAACAAACATGTGGTAGGCCAGCCTCTGCCGAGTATGCTACTTAGAAAGAATCTCCCCATAGTGTCAGATCTTTAATTTAGGACTTTCCATCTTGAAAGTTATGAGCCAATTTAACTATAATGTGTACAAGTGTAAGGCATGTACAACACACAAGTGCTTGTGTGAGCATGTGTGTATAGGTAATGGTAAGTAGAAACTGGAGGACAATCACCATAATGTTCCTCAGGCAATCTTAGTTTTTCTACAAGGATCTCAGACCTTAGGCTAAGTTGATGGACCAAGGGAATCCCAAGACTTTACCTGCCTCTTCTTCCCCCACACTGATATTACAAGCATGTCCCATAAAATTCACTTTTTAACATGGCCTCTCATGATGAAACTCAAGACTCCATGCTTATAAAGCATGCAGTTTACAAACTGAGCTATCAGATGGCCACAGATAATTTTTTTATTGCTTATAAATTATCTTCTTTGTAATATTCTGGTATAGAAGCAGAAAATAAACTATGACAAAGTGCTTATAATATAGTATAAGTGTGACTAAAATCTTAAGGAAAATATCAGTTATATCTGTTTCTTTTTTTTTTTTTTTTTTTTTTGTTAATTTAATTTTATTTTATTTTTTTAATTTACATTCCAAATCACTTCCCCTTTCCCGTTTCCTCCCTCCCCGAAAGTCCCATAAGCCCCCTTCCCTCCCTCTTTTCTCCGTTCAACCCCCTCTCATTACTCTGTCCTGGCGTTCCCCTACATCCAGTCTTTCCAGGACCAGGGGTCTCTCCTTCCATCTTTTTAGAAATCTATTGATATGCTGATTGTGTCTAGGGTATTCTGAGATTCTGGGTCAATATCCCCTTATCAGTGACTTCATACCATGTGTGATCTTTTGTGATTGGGTTACCTCACTAAGGATGATATTTTCAAGTTCTGACCATTTGCCTAGGAATTTCGTGAATTCATTGTTTTTAATTGCAGAGTAGTATTCCATTGTGTAAATATACCACATCTTCTGAATCCATTCCTCCGTTGAGGGACATCTGGGTTCTTTCCAGCTTCTGGCTATTATAAATAAGGCTGCTATGAATATAGTGGAGCATGTGTCCTTATTGCATGCAGGTAAAGTCTCTGGGTATATGCCCAGGAGTGGTATAGCCGGATCCTCCGGAAGTGTCATGCCCAGTTTTCTGAGGAGCCGCCAGACTGCTTTCCAGAGTGGTTGTACCAGCCTGCAATTCCACCAGCAGTGGAGGAGTGTTCCTCTTTCTCCACATCCTCGCCAACAACTGCTGTCTCCTGTGTTTTTGATCTTAGCCATCCTGACTGGTGTGAGATGGAATCTCAGGGTTGTTTTGATTTGCATTTCCCTAATGACTAAGGATGATGAACATCTCTTTAGGTGCTTCTCAGCCATTAGATATTCTTCAGGTGAGAACTCTTTGTTTAACTCTGTACCCCATTTTTTAATAGGGTTACTTGCCTCTCTGGAGTTTAACTTCTTGAGTTCTTTGTATATCTTGGATATTAGCCCTCTGTTGGATGTAAGGTTGGTAAAGATCATTTCCCAGTTAGTTGGTTGCCGCTTTGTCTTTTTGACGGTGTCTTTTGCCTTGCAAAAACTTTGTAATTTAATGAGGTCCCATTTGTCTATTCTTGATCTTAGAGTATAAGCTATTGGAGTTCTGTTCAGGAAATTCTCCCCTGTGCCCATATGTTCAAGGTTCTTCCCTAGTTTCCCTTCTATTAGTTTCAGTGTGTCTGGTTATATCTGTTTCTTATACCATAAGACAGATTGGTAAGAAACAGCAAGTTAATACTAAAAATATTAAACATTTCAAAAACAGAATCACAGCATAAATTACTAGAATAATATATGCCAACCATTCTGAAAGTGTGTTTTCTATATTTAATTCGATCAGAAACAATGAAAGAATGCAATAAGTGACTATAAAGCACCTGGCCATAGCACACAGTTAGAAAGCAACAATATAATCAAACCAGTACCCCCAGAGCTCCTAGAGACTAAACCACCAACCAAAGAGTAGACATGGAGGGACCCATGGCTCCAGCTGCATATGTAGCAGAGGATGGCCTTGTTGGACATCAAAGGGAGGAGAGGCCTTTGGTCCCAAGAAGGCTCCATGCCCCAGGGTAGGGGAATTCCATGACAGGGAAGTGGGAGTGGGTGGGTTGATGAGCAGGGGAAGAAGGGATGGGATAAGGTGTTTTCGGAGGGGAAACCAGGAAAGGGGATAACATTTGAAATGTAAATAAAGAAACTATCTAATAAAAAAAATGAAAGCTCAGAAAATCCTTGAAGGTTTGAGAGATCACATTTCTTCATGCCTGTGTCTGTTTGCTCTTCTATTTGAAACTTGACAATTTGAGATTTTCATCAGTCATTTAAAACACAAATGGTTTATTCCTTAATGATCTTAAATGATTTTTTGATTCATATATCCATTCCATTTCTAGAACCAAAGTGATTAGCATATTTTTACATTAACTTCCCATCTTCATTTTATCACAAAATGTGTACACACACTAACATCTCAAGAATTTTCGTTTATCCTTTACTAAATTATTTCTCTTTCTGATTAGATCATACAATATTTGCCTTTTATTATAAAATTATACTTAGCAACACAAGCATATTACACATCTATTAAGAAATTTTAGCATAAATTATTCATTTAAGAAAATGGAATGTGTCATCTATGAGAAAAACAGGTCATCAAATTCCATGTCCCTTGAACCTCTTCATCAGTGAGTCAAACCAAGGTGATAGAACTGTGGCAAGAAGTCACAGGGGCCAAACCCAGAACATTCTAATAAAGTCACAAGTGCATTGGGGACTGAGCTAAATTCTATCATCTACAGAGGGAAAGTGATTCCAGCACATATATAAACAATCCATTATTCTCTGTAATACCGTACATACAAAAATGTAAGCTGAATGTGAGAGATCAGATCTTGGGTTCAGACTCCATCATAGAGAACCTGACCTAAGGCTGAACTCGAGTTAACTAGCAAGCCTGCACCTAGCACCCGTTTCGAGATTGCTCCCCAGCAAACCTGTGTCTAGCACTAGTCTCCAGGTTATTCCCCATCAAGCCTGTGCCTCCAGGTTACAAGCCCGGCCCTGGCACTTCACTTCCTAACAACCACCAATCCGGAGGAAAGCTGAAATTAAGTTTATACCAGCCAATTGTTTTAAAGGGCAACAAAATTCCGTACTAGCACCCCAATCAGATGTGTGTCAGGCTAGAAACCACCCCTTACTTGTTTGCTTACCTCTATAAATGCTTGCTTGAAATTGGGCTCAGGCTTGTCCTGCTGCATCAGAGATGGCAATTTGGCCCAAGTTAGAACTTGAATAAAGGAATTGGCCTTTGGTGGTCTTTGGGAGCTCAGGAAATGGGCACAACAAATGAACAGTCATTGCAAACGTTATCTAAACTGTAAACCCCCCAACTCTCTCCTCTGCTACAAGCAACACTGTGTAGCCATGCAATGGACAGATGTAGTGATCTAGGTTCAGCCAACTGAACTACTGGCTTTAGCATACAGGAGACCTGGGTACTACTTAAACTTTTGGCCCCGCCTACGAATTTTCTGGTAACACAGTTTCAAAAAGAAACCTTTCTGGTCACTGATTTCAGTTGATTCTGATGCCATTGAAAGCTCCACTTCCTCAGTTGCTCTCTCCTGTTAGCTTTAGGATTAGTAAACTACATTAAACTTTTATCTCCAATGTTTTTATTTTAACTCTTGGAAACTCTTAAGATTGATAAGGCTTGTTTGGGGGTTATTAAGGATAAATAACAGTTTAGGATGAAACTGATCCATATTTTACCTTTATTTCTTCTTTTCTGATATAACAATATTTGGTGAAATAAATAAAAAGTCAGCATTAGGTAGCATTAACAGCATGTAATGTTTTCCAAACGGTGACACAACCGATACAGATAATAATTTCATAAATTCCGAAGAGGTTTCGTGTCATAATAGTTAAAGTACATGAGTAAATTAATAGCACGTGACAATGCAGTGATAAAGTAGAATGATTTTTTTTATAATGGAAACAAATATATTAAGTTGCACAAGAATTATGTTAAGTCTTTATTAATTATGGATCCATTATTGCTCATTTGTATGTACAACTTGATAATTGTGCTTGTTAGATTGTTTTTTTGTGAACTTGACCTAAGCTAATCTGGAAGAGGGAGTATCAACTGAGGAATTGACTCTGTAGATTTGCCTGTAGGCAAACCTGTGAGACATTTTCTTTATTAGTTATTGATGTGGTGTAAGAGGGCCCAGCTTACTAAGATGGTTCCGTCCCTGGGAAGGTGGTCCTGGGTTGCATAGGAAAGCAATCTGGAAAGCCATGAGGAGTAAGCCAGTAATCAGAGTTTCTCCATGGTCTCAGTCTCATTTCCTATCTCTGGATTCCTGCCTTGAGTCCCTAACCTGACTACCATTCATGATAGACCTCCCTCCTTTTCTCCTAGTCTCTCCTCCCACTACCCCTACCTTCTCCTCAGAGAAGGGAAAGCCCTTGGGACCACGCTACCCTGGGATATCTAATCCCTGCAGAACTAAGCACATCCTCTCTCACTGAGGTCCAACCAGGCACTGGTTACATTTTAAAATATCTTCATTACCTTACCACTTTGATTTTAGGTTTTGAAAATGCTTATGCTTTGAGGAAAGATACTGAAAATAGCTAAAGGGAATTATGTAAGCTTAAAATAGGGTCACAAAGGGAGAGGGATGTTCTAAATGTCCAATGATGTCTTTATGGTACTCACAGAATTCTCATTTAGATGTGATGCATTCCTTGTGAGTTACTAGGCGTTAGACAAGGAAACGCTATTAAGAGAAATTTTGTCACAATATCATCCCTCCCATATCAGATCAGATTCATTTTATTGTATAAAAGGTCAAGTGTCCTTTACCAATGAGTAGTTTGCATGCCAAACATACCTCACTCATAAATGCTGTATTTCTGACAGAAGTAAAAACACTAATCTCCTAGGTTGGCATGCAGTAATTAAATTATTGAAAACTAGTCATGCTCCTTTAATGTCCAAAGATTATCAGACAATGTGTTTTCCTAATGAAGATCACCTCAGAAGTCTGAAGATTCAGTTTTTTTTTTTGTTTTTTGTTTTAGAAATCTTCTAAGAGTATACATAGATAGTGTGAATAGTGCATACATCCTTACCCAAGAGGGGACTGGCTTTGCACTCAAGTACTGTAGGTTACTTTCAATTTGTTTGAAAAGCCTTCTCTAAAGGATGTCTTTGTTACAGGACCAATTAGATGTCTAGCAATGTGAGTTATCACTAGTGGAGCAATGTGACATCCATTTAGTCCCCAACAGTCTACAGCTGGAGCTCAACCCTAAGGCTAATCAAATATTAAGGTCCAGTGAAATATTCAGATTGTTGTGGTGGGAGGAGCTGCCCTGGCTGCCTATTGTCACACAAGGATTGCAAAAGGGTAAAACTTCCTGCAGACATCAGAAGTTTGCCACCCTCAAATATTCTTTCTCCAAACTGTGCCCTGCTGATCTCTTCTCTTGGTTTCTTGTCACGTTTTCTTTCTCTATAACGTGCCATAGCTGCATGGTTTAAGAATATACTTTCAATGAGCGCTGTAATTTTTACCTTTGTGTAATTTGCTCAAAATTTTGCTTAGATTTGGGAAGACTACAACTTGTAACTGGCAACTGGTAGCAACAGTGAGTCTGCTCTTAAGGATTATGCCTCCTAATTAATGATATTGTAGCAAGTAACAGTTGAGTGCAGGAATATTTCAAGAACTTAGTGTCAAAAAGCAATGTGCCTTCTTGCTAACAAGAGATATATGAAGTAAACAGAAACTATAACTTCCAGAGGTACCAGTGGCTGGAGGGAAGAAGACTCCTGATGGCAGAACCTATACAGGGAGGACATATAGACTGGAAGCCTACTTGGCAGATAATAACATATAAAGACACAACAACATAGAAGGTCCAGCTATCCAAATGTTTGAAATCATGAGCAGCAGAGAATGGTAATGATACCTATTGAACCTGAAATACCCTTCAAGATTTGTGTGCTGAATGTTTGAGTCTTTGGATATTGATTGATTCAATCCTGAGGGCTGTGAGGTGACCAGTGGATTATTTCGTCTCTGAAGTCATGATTTAATGGCATTATTAGAAGGCCACAGAGCCTAGAGATTGGGCTCTGGCTAGAGGAAGTAGGTCACTGGGCTTGTCTTTGAAGTGTGCTATCTTGTGCCAACCCTTTCTGTCACTGTCTCTCTGCCTCCGAGCTGCCAGGAGATGATCAGCTCAAATCTATCCAGCCCTCTCTGATATTGCTTTCTGCCTCATTTCAGTCCCATAGCAACAAAGCCAGCTTATTGTGGGCTGAAACCTTGAGGCTATGATCCAAAGAAACTTTTCCAGATTTAAGTTGTTTTCACAAATATTTTGTTAGACTGATAAAACAAACAAAACAAAAACCTACAATATGGCTTCACAGAAGGTTAGCTCATTCTCCAATAGTCTTATTGGGTTTTCATGATTCATAAAAAACGATAAAAATCTTAGGAGTGTAGTCTAGCACTGCCTAATGGAACATTCAGTCGGCTAAAAGCACTATTGAGTATTCTAGTTGGTTTTTTTACATCAAATTAAAACCTCAGTTAGTTTGAAATTTACTTTCTTTTAAAAATTGTAAATGATCAAATACTTTATAGTCAACTGAATTTAAAATATATATAACCATATGCAAAATTATAGAAGCTTAAGTATTTTTTAAAATATTTAGAAAAGTTGCAATAGTATTCAGGCAATGAACAGTCAGCAGATTAGTTTAAATATTCCAAAAAATAAACTCCAGTAAACATACATGATTTTTACAACAGAGCTGAAGCATGTAGCATAGTCTTCAGTAGGTCATGATTTGATGTTTCTAAAGAGTGCATGGTTAGTTTAAAAGACCATGCTTTGAGCTTCAAGCGGCAAATATTAGAACTATTTGGAAGCTGGCTATTACATTGTATTGAGTGTAATTACATCACTCAGGAGATGAAGCAAGAGGACTGAAAGTTAAAGGCCAGCCAGAGTTTTAAAAAATGATCTTGTCACAAAATTTGATAAGAAAATAAATGACTAAAGTATGTCAATCCAAATATGTAAACATAAGATCAGTGAATAATTAATCATTTTACTGATTTACATCTGTAATAGTAAATTTCTAAATATTATTTCAATGTAATAGGATGTACTTGTGGTAAAAATTTACTTTCAATGATTTCCTGGTTAAGTTTTGTCAACTTGATCTAAGCTATACTCTTTTGGGATGAGGGAATCTCAACTGAGAAAATACCCTCATCAAATCAGATTGTGGACAAACCTATTGTCACTTTTTTTGATAATTACTGATATAGGAAGGTATGTCCCACTGGAGGTGGGACCATCCTTGGGTAGGTGGTCTAGATAATGAAAGAAAGCAAACTGAGCAAGACATTAGGGGAAAGTCAGTAAATAGCACTCCTTCATGTCTTCTGCTTCAGTTCCTGCCTCTAGTTCCTGCCCTGCTTGAATTCCTGCTCTGACTTGCAGTTACTTAGACTTATAAGATGAAACGAATTCTTTCCTTTTCAAGTTTACTTTGGTCATGGTATTTTATCACAGCAATAGAAGCCCTAAATTGGACATATATTGGTCCCAGGTTCTTGGGATATTGCTGTGACAGACATGAACTTGTGTTTTGGGCATAGATAATGTTGTATCATTTAAATTATTGGCTAGAAAAATTACAGAGTGCCCAGCATTCATGGAAATGATCAATTGAGGTTTGAAAGTTGATATCAAGGCAGATAAGAGAAGACTGGTTTGTGCTGTCTCAGAAGAAAGCAAAGACACTATCAGAGCCACATACTCTATTTTGAATTAAGAATATGTGTTTCTGATTTTCTGTAGCTGAAAAAAAAAGGCTACTATTAACAAGAAAATAGATCCACTAAAGTAGAACCTTGGCCTAGACAACTGCTGAGATTCTGGTCAGCTAGGGCTCAGGAAACAGCTGTATTTAGAAGAGGCCAGCATACTTGAGGCAAAAATCTGGGAAGTGTTTCTTCAGGGCCAGCACACTGAAACTGTGGTTCCAGAGGGAGTAGAGGCTTTGGGCTGACTGCCAAACTTAGTAATATGAAGAGTTTTCCAGATGGTACTTTTAAAGTCCTGAAGGGGTCATAGGGAGTAGGTGAGGTTTGGCACCATATGAAGCCATGAGAGGCCATTGAGGAAGGTATAACCTCAGTTTCCGAAAAGCTTCAGGATTAAAGGAGTCACAAAGACGCTTGGCACCATGTGCTAGGGTCAGAGTCTCCGAAAACAGACCAGAGCATAGATTATTGGTAAAGATACAAATCAATTACAATAGAACCTTCAGCATGTTAGAGATGCCAAGAGAGCTGCAGCTGTAGCATGGGGTGGGTCGGCTTTATCCTAGGAGACAAGCCTTATGTGCTTTAGAGGACAGAGGATGAGAAATACAGATGCTGAGGCCCTTTGGGGTATAGAAGATCTTGTGTCCTGTAAATCTGACACTGAAGTTCAACATTGCCACACTTTGGTTTTGCTTTGATCTATATCCTGATTCTTCCACCTTGAAATAAGAAGGTATTTAATATATATGTATACATATATATTAATAGGAGCCCATGGTTGAATCTTTGGATATTGTAGAGAGGTTTAAGTTCTGAAAGAGACTTAGGAAGTTTTAAAGACACTGAAGTTTTAACGCGTATGAATTTTTAAAGACTGTAGGACTTTTAAAAGTTGAAATGCATTTTATAGTGAGATACTGATAATGGTACAAGCTCTTGGAGATAAACAACAAAGCAGAGTTTATAGTTTAATAGTAATAGTTATGTAATGGTGTGTCTAATGGACAAAGGTTCAATTATCCTGGTATTTATTTATTTATTTATTTATTTATTTTTTGTCAACTTGACATAGTAATCATTTGGGTAATCAACTGAGAAATACCACCACACAACTATCCTACTGGTATGCCTGTGAAATTTTTTCTTGAACAATTACTGATAAAGACCCAGCCCACTAGTGGTATTGGCACTCTTGGGAGGTAGTAGTCATTGGTAAGAAGGCAGACTAAGCAAGTCACAAAGAGCAAAATCTAAAGCAGCATTCCTTCATGATTTCTGCCTCCAGGTTCCTGCCCTGACTTCGCTTCGTAAAGGAATGTTACCTGGGTATATAAGATGAAATGAACCCTTTCCTCCTTCAAGTTTCTCTTGCGCCTGGTGTTTTATCACAGCAATAAAAGTCCTAACTAAGACAAATGTTAAAACTGTCCAAGCATGCCAAGCAAGTCATCGAAGCTGCTTATCCAGGAACTCCCACTGGGTGACAAAGATACTGACGAGCTGTCAGGAGGAAAACAATTGAAAATCTAGTCAGCAGCTTTGTATATTTTCTAGTACTAAATGCTATGCTAGGTATTTTCCATGAATTGTTTGAAAGGAAATTTAAACTGTTGATGATATCTGACCAATATAGTGGTTTGTTAGAAGTACTATTCAGAGGCATTATCTGCCCCCTCAGCGCTCACTCTAGCCTCTGAAGGCTGGAAGTTGGAATGATGGGGTTCTTATTTGTACATTTAAGAGAGTTCAAATTGAATGATCTTTACATTTTGAGATATATATTCTGATAGTACCTTCCTTTTAGTTCTAGAAGTTGACTAACTTTAATTGCAAGGCCATAGTCAGACAAAATATGTATTTCTAATGGGCATAGGAGTGTTTTGCAATTTCTCCTTCTTGAAGTTATAGTGCTGACACTATAGTGAGGGACAGCAGGATGACAAAGGAGGCTGAGGTCCAGGACAGCTCATTAAACACACTCAAGGAAATTGGTAGATGAGTGTGATCTGATATTTCAGTCAGGTTCTTAAATCATCACATTGTGGCAATAGATCTGAACTGAGGAGGAAACTAGAGAGGGAGAGAGAGAGGGGGAGAGGAAAAGGGAGAGTGAGAGGGAGAGAGAGAGAGAATAGAAGCTGAAATGAAACAGTCCTAGGAATTTCAGATTGTTTAAATCATTTTCATCAAGTTTCACCTATGCAGGCAAGGTTGTGTTATTTAATATAACAGTAGAGAAGCAAGTGGTTATTATTGATGGTTGCACAGGCTTTTTTACAGCAGGCAGCAAAACTGAGCACCTCTCTGCTTTGGAGTCTTATCTCTGTAAAGCAGCAGCCTTGAGAACACAACTCACTCCATCTGTGTTACATGTTCTGATCCTAGCAGCGGAGGAACAGCAGCAGGTGATAGACTCCTAACCCCTGGGAAACTGGAGCAGTCAGACAGCAAAGAAATAAACACTTAGGACAAATACTTCCTTCCATCACCTGTGTTTACACACAGGATGCACTCTGAGATGCATGCCCTACACGTTAGGTCACATGATTTTTGAGGCTGTTGCAGAGTCTGACTGATAGCTTAAATTTTAGTGCATTCATAGATTCAAGAACCTTTGAATAATATGTCCTAGATGCTTGCTTCATTTCATTATAGGGGGCAATGCTGGCTATCTGATATGTTGCATTTTGCATGATTGTCCTGTGTGCAAAAACATGGTCTTTGAACACTTGTCCAAGCAATACAAAATACAAACATTCCGTTACGAAGCGAAGTCAGGGCAGGAACCTGGAGGCAGAAATCATGAAGGAATGCTGCTTTAGATTTTGCTCTTTGTGACTTGCTAAGTCTGCCTTCTTACCAATGACTACTACCTCCCAAGAGTGCCAATACCACTAGTGGGCTGGGTCTTTATCAGTAATTGTTCAAGAAAATATTTCATAGGCATACCAGTAGGATAGTTGTGTGGTGGTATTTAAAAATACAGTTAAAAAATACAAGATCCTTTCAGTAGTTGCTGTTTTCAAATTTCTTCTTAACTGTTCATTTGTTATTGTTGTTTCAGGGAATTTTGTTGGTGATATGGCTATTGTTTTTGGTTTTCCTGGTTATTTGCTGTGACAAATGGAAAGAGAACTGGGTGTTCTTACTTCACACATTTGTCACCTGATAACATATTCAAGCACAACTCATATATGATATGGCAAATTTGGACTTGATGAGGGATCTGTATAATTCTCATAGGTACTTATTTTACATATAGTTATGTAGCATATAAATATGTTCAATCTTTTAAGGGCATGCAGAGTGAATTATGTGAAATAAAATTCTGTTTTCTGATCATGAAAGATTGATGACTTAATGACTGAGCAAGGGAAAGGATACTTGTGAATTGTGAGTTGGTAATGGGGTGAGTAAGAGCTAGGAACAGAGGTTAGAGCTATGATATATCCAGTCACTTTCCCAAATGAGCATACAGATCTTCAGGCTTTCCTCCACATACAAATGCTAAAGCTGTGGCAAAGAAAATGTAGCTTCATAGTTTTCTATGCTCACGACTGAAACACCTCCAAACATCAAGAATACAAGGGAGAAATATTAATTTATTTATTATGTAACATAAGAGTCTTTAAGCTTTATTTATTTTATTTTGTATAGTTATGGGCTCTTGGCAATGTATATCATGCTTACCTATTGCTTAGAGAGGTAGGAAGAAAACATCAGGTCAGATATTTGCAAGTCTCCATGTAGGTGCTGGGAACTGAAACAAGGTCTCCTGCAAGAGAAGCAAGTGATATTAAAAATTAAGCCATCTCTCTTCTATCCCTAGAAGTCAGGAAAGAAAAGCCAAAAGATACCTGGACCAGGCAGTGGTGGCGCACACCTTTAATCCCAGCACTTGGGAGGCAGAGGCAGGTGAATTTCTGAGTTCGAGGCCAGCCTGGTCTACAGAGTGAGTTCCAGGACAGCCAGGGCTATACAGAGAAACCCTGTCTCGAAAAACATAAAACAAAAAAAAAAAAAAGGGACACTTTCTCAAAAAATACCTGGAAAAATTATTTCATACTAACTTTATAGAATTAACAACAATATGTAGAGAAATGTGTCCAGACAAAAGAGAGTATGAAGAAATGATAATAAAGTTAGTAAGGACTTAGCAAAATGTTCTTGGTTAGGTCCTTTTTGGTTTTCATTAATTAATTTATTTGTTCACTTTACATCCTGATCACACACCCCAATTCTCCCAGTCTGGTCCCCTACTCAAAAAGTCTCTAAGAAGGGGGAGGCCCCTCCTGGGTATCACCCCATCCTGTCAACGCGTGAAGTCACTGAAGTACTAAGCATATCCTCTTACACTGATACCAGACAAGGCAACCAAGTTAGGGGAACAGGATCCATAGGCAGGCAATAGATTCAAGGATAGCTCCCTGCTCTTTAAGGACTCACATGAAGACGAAACTGTACATCTGCTGCATATGTATGGGGGTTGGGAGTGGGGGTAGGTGCAGACCATGCTTACTCTTTGGTTGGTGGTTCAATCTCTGGGAGTTCCCAACAGTTCATTGTAGTTGAGACTGTTTGGTTTTCTTGTGGAGTCCCTACCCCTTTGGGTCCCTCAATACTCCCCCAACTATTCCACAAGATTCCCTGAGCTACATCTAATTTATGGCTGCATCTCTTTCCATTGGTAGCTTGATGGAGCTCTCAGAGGATAGCTATACTAGGCTTCTCTCTGCAAACAGAGCATCATTAATAGTGTCAGGGATTGGTTCCTGCCCATGGGATGGGTCTCAAGTTGGGCCAGTCATTGGTTGACCATTCCCTCCATCTCTGCTCCATGTTTTCCCCTGCATATCCTATAGGCAGGACACATCTTGGGTCGAAGCTTTTGTGGGTGATTAACTGTCCTTGTCCCTCCACTGAGAGTCCTACCCAGCCCCAGGAGGTGGAAAGTTCAAGCTCCATATACTCCACCCCCATAAACTCCCTGGGGCCTCCCCCATCTCACATCTCTGACATGCCCCCCACTGCCCACCCTCAATTTACAATTTCTCTCCCCAATGCTCCCTACAAGTGATGCATGCCTGCCACATCCCCCCTACCCATCCTTTCTTCCATGTAGTCTAACTAGCATCCCTCCATCCACCTGTGATGTATATTTTATTTCTCTTTCTGAGTAAGATTCAAGCATCCTCCCCTGGGACCTCATTACAACCCAGTTTCTTTGTGTCTATGGATTATAGTAGCATGGTTATCCTGCACTTTATGACTAGTGTTCACTTATAAATGAGTATATAAAATGCTTGTCTTTCGGGCTCTGGTTTACCTCACTCTGGATGTTACTTTCAAGTTCCATCCTTTTGCCTGCAAAATTGATGAAGTCTTTCTTTTTAATAGCCAAGTACTATTCCATTCTGTAGATGAATCACATTTTCTTTATACATTCTATAGTTGAGAGGATATTATGAATAAAGATGCTATGAGCATAGTTGAACAAGTGTTGAATATATGGTTAGGAGTGGTATAGGTGGGTTTTGAAGTAGAACTATTCCCAATTTTCTGAGAAACTGCCAAATTAATTTCCAGAGTAGTTGTATAAGTTTCCTCTCCCACCAGCAGTGGAGGACTGTTTCCTTTGCTCCACATCCTTGCCAGCATTTGTTGTTGCTCAAGCTGTGAAGGGTGTGTATTAGTCAGGGTTCTCTAGAGTCACAGAACATATGGGTAGTCTCTATATAGTTAAGGAATTTGTCAATGACTTACAGCTTGTAGTCCAACTCCCCAACAATAGTCAGCAGTACTTGTGGATGGAAGTCCAAGGATCTAACAGTTGCTCAGTCCCATGAGGCAGGTCAGGAAAAACCAGAGTAAATCTTCCTTCTTCCAATGTCCTTATATATGTTTCCAGCAGAGGGTGTGGCCCAGATAAAAGGCGTGTGCCACCGCACCATTAATCCCAGATGACCTTGAACTCAGAGATCACCTTATCTTAATCTTCTGGAATTCATTGCCACTATGCTTCAAGTTCTCCATGCCAAGATCCAGGTCAGAAACTTGTATCTCTGAGCCTCCAGATTAGTATTTTAGGTGAGCCTTCCAATTCTTGATTAATTCATTTCCGATTTAGTCAAGTTGACAACCAAGAATAGCCACTACAGGGTGTGAAGGGTGAAATCTCAGTGTCGTTTTAATTTTCATTTTCCTGATGATGAAGGACACTGAAAATTTCTTTAAGTGTTTCTCAGTTATTAGAGATTCCTCTGTTCGTTAGATTGTTTTTATGTTGCTGGGTAATGCTCCCAGTAACATCTATTTCCAGATCTTAAATCTACTCTTATGGGAAGATCAAATGGTAGTCAGCTGACCATTTTTGGAGCAGAGAGGTAAAGTAGGAATTCTTTCTTGTTTTCATGCTTCGCTTCATACATGTGGGGGCAAGAAGGGGAGAAAGGCTGAAGAAAATGTAAACTGTGTTCTAAGTTACTCCCTTAAAATGTTCATCCTTCAGGATAGTGTAACTCAATATCACTGTGTGAGGTTGGGTACGCTTCATAGTCTGATTGCAACCCTGGCTCTCCACATTGAAACATGTGAAAAGGTAATTTGGGAAGACAGGTATAAAAAGTAATTAAGAAAATTACCAGTGTTTTTTAATCATATCACAAAGGTATGCTTAGCAATGCTAATTCTTGTTATCACCCATTCATTTCTCCAGTGGCACTATGTAATAAAACCAACTAATCTGAATTATCAGTCCAGTCACTAATTGCAATCCTTGGGATTTTGTCACAGAAATATTTATTTATGTTTGGCAAAGTGTATTTGTTGTGTACTTCATAAAATTTGCAACCAGTACTATTCCCCTGTTTACTCCAGTCTTCAATGCCTGTCATTCAGGTTTCTTGAAGCAGACAGGGCATTCAGGAGGGAATAAGAGCCTTTGCAAACAGGGCAGCATTTGGCAGATGAAGAGACTTTTGAAGTCCTTTGTGGTATTGGTACACATTGCCTATTTTAGATTTAATTAAGGACTTAATTTTCTTAGAGGTATTCTTCTGATATCTGCATCCAGATACATTACTTTATAAATAATGCTAGATCCTTAGGAGAAAGTCATGCAATTTTGGTCTATTATATTTTAAACATGACTTTATGCACATTTTGAAAAGAAATAACAGTTACAAAATGTTAAAGAACTACAAAAGAGCTTCACTTGTGCATCTGCAGACTGATAGTTAGTGCTTAATAGTCTCTGTTTTATTGCAGCTAGCAAAACTCTGGGTTTCTGTGCTGAGTGGATTGGGTCCAGTTAGCTGCTTTTCAGTCTTCAGAGTGAATACATATGCTATGGATTCCTCATTGTTTACAGATGATAAAAAGGTAAACTACTATGATTCAGTGGATCAGAATATGCTAGCAGGATAAGAATTTAGAATCAGCTAATAAAAACAGCTGTACCTATTTTATAATTTCTCAAGTTCTGCTATTTTCTCTGTAGGAGCCTTCAAAGCCACTTGTGAAAAGGAGGGCAGTGGGGTCACTGAACAGCCATAGTGTTGGCGAGGAATGAATTCCAGTCAATTAGGCCACTGAGATATGGGGAAGGAATGATGGCATTTGGTTAGAACTAGGGCTCTCAGAGTTAAAGAAAATGAAGTTTTCTATTGTGCCAGGCAGGAAATATATGAGCCAGAGGACAAGGAAAGCAAACTTCACCTGCGGGCACTGGTACAATACAGGAACCTTTCCCCCATTGAAACAAAGGACAGAAGGGAGGAGGGGGACAAACAGGTACTAAGTTTCAATTCCAAAAAGTTTATGTGAGCCACTGCAGATAGAGATGGCTATATAACCAGATACGCAGGTCCGATCCTCTAAGATTGCCACATGACATGCCATCTTCTAAGTTCACAATCAAAACCTGCATAAGTAAGTCACAGTCTCTCTCTGTCTCCCTCTCCCTCTCCCTCCCTCTCATGCTGTCTCTCTGTCTGTCTCTCTGTCTCTGTCTCTGTCTGTTTCTCTCTCTCTCTCTCTCACACACACACACACACACTTTTTATTGTTTCAAATCATTAGCTTCATAAAAACATCACATACTAATTTATTTATTTATTTATTTATTAATTTACACTGCATATTTCATTCCTCCCCACCCCCCTCTATCCTCTGACTGTTCTACATCCCATAGCTCCTTCTCACACCCCTGTCTCCACTTGAATGTCCCCAATCCTGGGGCCTCCAGTCACTTGAGGGTTAGGTACATCATCTCTGAATGAACATGGACCTGGCAGTCCTCTACTGTATGTGTGTTCGGGGCCTCGTATCAGCCGGTGCATGCTGCCTCTTTGGTGGTTCAGTGTTTGAGAGATCTTGGGGGTCCAGATTAATTCAGACTGCTGGTCCTCCTACAAGATTGCCCTTCTTCTCAGCTTCTTTCAGCCTTCCCTAGCCTCAGTATTAGTGTCAGGCCTTGACCTGGATCCCACCTTGGGCCTGTTGCTGGACCTTCTTTTCCTCAGGCTCCTCTCCATTTCCATCCCTGTGTAATTCTTTCAGACAGGAACAATTATGGGTCAGAGTTGTGCCTGTGAGATGGCCCCCTTCTCCCTCATTTGATGCCCTGTCTTTCTGCTGGAGGTGGGCTCTATAAGTTCCCTCTCTCTACTGTTAGGTATTTCATCTAAGGTCCCTATGAGTACTGAGAGTCTCTCACCTCCCAGGTCTCTGGTGCATTCTGGAGGGTCACAGAAGCTATCTGCAGCTGACAAAATCATGTCCCTGCTAGAGCACAAGGCAAATCATAGTTAGCTGCTATGGACAATCTGGAGCAGCTCTATATCCAACACCTGAGATTTAAAATGAAAACATATTTTTATAATATTTTTGTGTATTTCAAAGAAACCAAAATTCCAAACTCTCACTACAATTTGTTGCTGGTGTGCGGAAAACATGATTGATAGTTTTATGCTGGCTTTTACAATTGTTCTTCAGATTCCAAGATAATTACATAATTTCCCATTCCTTTATTAATTTTACTTTTTTGTAAAGGTTGTATGAAAATATGTGAATCTTGACTGCCTCAGTTTCTGCTGCTCTCGTAATGTTTGGCTAAGGTCATCCCTCATTTGCTTCATTCTCCTTAACCTTCCCTGAGTCTCACAGGACAAGGTTAGCAGAGCATTGCTGAGGTATCATAGATCAAACAGAGATGTATAAGGTATTATCCATACTATCTTCCTTTTGGAGCTCAATGTTTCATTTACATTGTGATTTTGCATTTATGAGCCTCCAGTTACCATGTTGACTTATAGCAGAGACATTTCTAATCTTTGTCATAACTGTGGTACTTAAGGAAATATTTCTAACATTTTCTCAGATGATTATTACTATAGAAAGTTGCCAGCTGTCATTTATCAGGTTAAAGATGCATCCTCCCCCTTTTTTTTTGGCTGGGACATTTTATGAGACAAACAAGCCAAGTTTTATTAGAAGAATTTTTCTGTTAGTAGAATAAGTAATATTCCCATTAACCTGTTATTAGACATTATAATGATTGATTTTAGAGTACTAAACTACTATATAATTTTATAGTCCATCTTGAATTAGAACTCTCAATGTTTTATTTGAGATACTTTCCTTTCATTTGTACAAAATTTTCTTATTGTATTATGACTTTGTATAATATGATATATTATGCTAAAGTTTGATAATAGAGGTTCTATTTTTAAAATTCAGGTGTTTTATGTATAGTATAAATAACTTATTTCTGAACATTGTAATTGTTTTTACTGTAAAACAATTGATCTTGGAGTTTTCTTTATAAGTAAATCATTAAATTTTAGTACAGTTACTGAAGGTATTTCCTTTCATTTTAAATGTTATGTCTCTCCAAGCAATTTTTTCTTTTTGTACCTAAGTTTTGTTTTGTTTGTTTGTTTTATTTTTATTTTGTATGGTTTGTTTTGTTTTTGTCCCTTGTTTGTGAATTGTCTTTTTCAATAAACAAATTCTTAGGTAGATGATCTAGCTCATGAGTCAAGTACAAGGTCATACATACTTCAAGAGGACCTATAATCTGTCTCCAGGAGTCTGGAAGGACAGAGCAGAGGAAGGACAGGGTAAAAAAGAAGGAATTGAGGAAGGGAGAAAGGAATAAGATGGATCACTCATTTGCTAGGCAAGAGCTGTTGATCACTATGTTGGATACACTATTTACTTTTATTTTGAGACATCCTCTCTGGAAGCTTCCCAAACCGAACTTGAAAACTCTGTGTAGCAAAAGCAGACCTCAAAGTTGCAGTGCTCCTGCTACTCTGAAGTAACTTGAATTATAGGTTTCCACTAACAGGTTCATCTCTCATTACTGAAATTTCAGATTGTGTTGAGACAAGTTGTTCCCACACTTAATAGCTTCAAGGTCTATAATGCTTTCTTTTCCCCTTTTATGTTTTTTCTCATCTTTGTCCAAAAACTAAGTGGGAAGAGCTAGTTTGTTTTCTTTTCCAGATCATCTGTCCTGCTCCATAGTCCTACCTACTGTGTTTATGCTGATAGCTGGCAGCATTTATTATTATAGCTGTGTAGTATAATATTAATTTGTATATTTAGCATTACTTTGGCTATTCCTGAAAAAAATTAAAAACAGATCTACCATGTGATCTCGTTATTTCACTACTGAGCATATTCACAGAGAAATCCATACCACCACAGGTATACGTGTCCTCTCATGTTTACTGATGATTTATTGTGTTTCAAATAGAACCAACCTAGTTTTCAACAGGTGAGTGTATAATTTAAAAATCTGTTACATATATAAAATGGAATATGTTCAGGTCTAAGTAAATATCACACTGTTCATAGGAGCCTTGTTCATAATAGCCAGAAACTGAAAGAAACCCAGATGTCCTTCAACAAAAGAATTGGATACAGAAAATGTGGTTCATTTACACAATGGAATACTATTTAAAAACAAGTGCATTTTTGTAGGCAAATGGATAGAACTAGAAAATATCTTGAATGAGGTAACACAGACCCAAAAGGAGATGAATGGTATATATTTACTTATAAGAGGTTAATTAACCAAAAAGTACAGAACACTAATGATACACCCCACAGAACCAAAACAGTAACCAAGAAGGAAGGCTCAAGTAAGAATGCTTGAGGAAGGGAGAACAAAATGGTCATGGGAGGAAGAGAGAATTCTAAATTTCACTGATTGGATAGGTATTTTCCTTTGTAAAATAAGGGACATTCATTTACTTTATTCTATGTTGATATTTGCTGTCTTAGTGCCATTTTTCTCATTAACTTATATTGACAAATCAGATAAAAATTCACAGATTAAATATGCATGCACTTTTCATGAATACATTGTTCTATCAGTCTAAATATGGATACATATGCTGCTATTTCATTTTTCTTCCTTACTGTATTACAATATGAGTCTTGTGATCAGAATAAATTCTTCAACCTGATTCTTTATTCTTAAAAGCACTTTGATGATACTAAATGGTTCACATTTCTTAAAAGTTTTAGAATCTGCTAGTCAATTCATATAAAAGTCTTGGTGATATTTTAGTTGGAATTCTGCCTGGTGTATAGATCACATTGAGAAAAATTATATTAACAAATTGAGCTATTAAATCTGTTAATGTTGTACATCTTCATTTAGAACTTTCCTCCAGTTTCTCTCTGTCTGAGATGAATATTGTATATATTTTTGTTTTATTTTCACTTTAGTTCTTTACTTAATACCTCTATCCTCTGATGTTTTTTATCATGGTTCTCCTGTTTACAAAATTTTTCATGTTGTATCTTGATAATTTAGCAAAAGTACATACTAAGAGTTTAAGAAAATCTTACTCTTGCATGCATGCTTCTCCTTTCTGCTTCTCCACCTTTCATTTACTGTTGACATTCCTTTCTTTCCAAATGTTATAACCAACAGGAATGTATTATTATTTCTTATTTTAACAGGCAATTATTTCCTATGTATTTTTAAAATGAAGATTGATGTATGCACATGTATAAGGAATATAATCTCACTCTTTTATGGTTTGAAAAGTTTCATGTAAGAAATGTGCTAATATCCTAGTATTGCCTATCCAGTAATTAATATGCAATTTGTATCCAGGTATTTTTGTGGGGGAAGGGAATATCTTTGGAGTGGAACACTCATGCCCATGGAGGCAGGAAGTCATAGCCCCATGTCTCTGTCTATTTTACTCCACCTTGTTTATTGAGACAGGCTTTCTTGAATCTGGAGCCCAACTTAGCTCACAAGCCCTAGGGCACCCCTGTCTCCACTTCCCTACTGTTAGGATTGCATGCTCACACCAACAGGCTCTGGTTTGTACTTCAGTCCTTCTGCTTTCCCAGGAAGCACTTTTCAGACTGGGCCATCTCTGCAGAACCTGACAAGCTACTTTTAAGTTGTGCTCTTACTGATTTTCATTTATGTAATTATTATGCTCCTCAATGCAGTCCTTACTCTACTTGAAGACATCTGAGATTTTAGAACTTATGATTTTATAAAATTTATTAAAATAAAAAAATGTAATTATTGTAGAATGAGGTTTATTTTTTCCACTTTGAATTGACTTGTTTTGCATTCTCCCTGTCTTTCAAATTTGAATTATATTTTTGGGTTCACTGGTCTTTCATTTTTTTGTTTTTTGTCTATGTGAGATTAGAAGTCAGGAGTTTTTTTAATGTATGTGTTCTATTTTTGGATTTTTGTCACTTTTCTTCAAATATGTGAATATCTAAAAATCTTTTTTGAAGTCTTTCCCTTTTCAAACTTCTATGTCTTTAAGTTCTGTTTGAATTGACTATTTCTACTGATTTTTCTCATGGTTATGCCACTCAATTTTCTGCTTCTTTTCATATATAGTTTCTATACAGAGGATATAAATCCTGTGGACAATATTACTTATTATTTGAGTTTTTATTTTCCTCCGTTTAAAATATTTATTTTCCTATACAAGCACATAATTATGGACCAGCAGGATCCCTGAAAGTCTTGTTTTAAAACTTTTCAAGCTGTAGATGTAAGGGATCCTTTACCTAAGATCTGTCTTAGTTTTCTGCTAAGGTCTGCCCCTCCCCCCACCATGATGCTGCCACTAGATGCCCTGGATGTTCAGTGTGTTCTGGACAATCACAGAACAATGCTTCCAAGTTCTGTCTGAACTCCAGAAATTACTCAGCTCAAAGTTCTCAGCACAATGACTTCATGCATGAACGATTTCATACTTAGTCCCATGCTGGAGAGAATCTCTTTCAGGTTCCTGGGGGTCCTCCTTCTGATACTTGCATTCTCATGGTAATCTACTCATACTTCATATTGTAGGTACCTCAGGCTCTTCTCACCTATCTGTTTTGTTTCTTCATATAGTGAGATCATAGAAAACTATAGGAGATAAGAATGGGTCAATTTGCATTCTTCTGCATGTTGACCTCCAGCTGAGCCAGCACCATTTGTTGAAAAGGCTATCTTTTTTCCACTGGATGGTTTTAGCTCCTTTGTCAAAGATCAAGTGACCATAGGAGTGTGGATTCATTTCTGGGTCTTCAATTCTGTTCCATTGATCTACATGTCTGTTACTGTACCAATACCATGCAGTTTTTAACACTATTGCTCTGTAGTACAGCTTGAGGTCTGGGATACTGATTCCCCCAGAGGTTCTTTTACTCTTGAGAATAGTTTTAGCTATTCTGGGTTTTCTGTTATTCCAGATGAATTTTTGAATTGCTCTTTCTAACTCTATGAAGAATTGAGTTGGGATTTTGATGGGGATTGCATTGAATCTGTGTATTACTTTTGGTAAGATGCTCATTTTTACTATATTAATCCTGCCAATCCATGAGCATGGCAGATTTTTCCATCTTCTGAGGTCTTCTTCAATTTCTTTCTTCAGAGACTTGAAGTTCTTGTCATACAGATCTTTCACTTGTTTGGTTAGAGTCACGCCAAGATACTTAATATGGTTTGTGGCTATCGTGAAGGGTATTATTTCTCTTACTTCTTTCTCAGCCTGCTTATCCTTTGAGTATAGGAAGGCTTCTGACTTGCTTGAGTTGATTTTATATCCGGCCACTTTGCTGAAGTCGTTTATCAGCTGTAGGAGTTCTCTGGTGGAGTTCTTTGGGTCACTTATGTATACTATCATATCGTCTGCAAATAGTGATAGTTTGACTTCTTCCTTTCCAATTTGTATCCCTTTGACCTCTTTTTGTTGTCTAATTGCTCTAGCTAGAACTTCAAGTACTATATTGAAAAGATACGGAGAGAGAGGGCAGCCTTGTCTAGTCCCTGATTTTAGTGGGATTGCTTCAAGTTTCTCTCCATTTAGATTGATGCTGGCTACCAGTTTGCTATAAATTGCTTTTATTATGTTTAGATATGGGCCTCGAATTCCTGATCTTTCCAAGACCTTTAGCATGAAAGGATGCTGAATTTTGTCAAATGCTTTCTCAGCATCTAATGAGATGACCATGTGGTTTTTTCTTTGAGATTGTTTATATAGTGGATTACATTGATGGATTTCCTTATATTGAACCATCCCTGCATCCCTGGGATGAAGCCTACTTGATCGTAGTGAATGATCGTTTTGATGTGTTCTTGGATTCGGTTGGCAAGAATTTTATTGAGTATTTCTGCATCGATATTCATAAGAGAGATTGGCCTGAGATTCTCTTTCTTTGTCAGATCTTTGTGTGCTTTTGGTATTAGTGTAATTGTGGCTTCATAGAACGAGTTGGGTAGTGTTCCTTCTGTTTCTATTTTGTGGAACAGTTTGAAGAGTATTGGTGTTAGGTCTTCTTTGAAGGTTTGATAGGATTCTGCACTAAAACCATCTGGACCTGTGCTTTTTTTGGTTGGAAGACTTCCAATGACAACTTCTATTTCTTCAGGAGTTATAGGATGGTTTAGATGGTCTATTTGATCCTGATTTAATTTTGGTATTTGATATCTGTCAAGGAAATTGTCCATTTCCTCGAGATTTTCTAGTTGTGTTGAATAGGGGAGAATTTACTGAACAGAACTCCAATAGCTTATGCTCTAAGATCAACAATAGACAAATGGGACCTCATTAAATTACAAAGTTTTTGCAAGGCAAAAGACACTGTCAAAAAGGCAAAGCAGCAACCAACTAACTGAGAAATGATCTTTACCACCCCTACATCTGACAGAGGGCTAATATCCAATATATACAAAGAACTCAAGAAGTTAAACTCCAGAGAGGCAAGTAACCCTATTAAAAAATGGGGTACAGAGCTAAACAAAGAGTTCTCACCTGAAGAATATCTAATGGCTGAGAAGCACCTAAAGAGATGTTCATCATCCTTAGTCATTAGGGAAATGCAAATCAAAACAACCCTGAGATTCCATCTCATACCAGTCAGAATGGCTAAGATCAAAAACACAGGAGACAGAAGTTGTTGGCGAGGATGTGGAGAAAGAGGAACACTCCTCCACTGCTGGTGGAATTGCAAGCTGGTACAACCACTCTGGAAAGCAGTCTGGAGGTTCCTCAGAAAACTGGGCATGACACTCCCAGAGGATCTGGCTATACCACTCCTGGGCATATACCCAGAGGCTTTACCTGCATGCAATAAGGACACATGCTCCACTATGTTCATAGCAGCCTTATTTATAATAGCCAGAAGCTGGAAAGAACCCAGATGTCCCTCAATGGAGGAATGGATTCAGAAAATGTGGTATATTTACACAATGGAATACTACTCTGCAATTAAAAACAATGAATTCACGAAATTCCTAGGCAAATGGTCAGAACTTGAAAATATCATCCTTAGTGAGGTAACCCAATCACAAAAGAACACACATGGTATGCAGTCACTGATAAGGGGATATTAACCCAGAATCTCATAATACCCTAGACACATTTCGCATATCAATAGATTTCTAAGAAGATGGAAGGAGAGACCCCTGGTCCTGGAAAGACTGGATGTAGGGGAACGCCAGGACAGAGAAACGAGAGGGGGTTGAATGGGGAAAAGAGGGAGGAAAGGAGGCTTATGGGACTTTCGGGGAGGGAGGAAACGGGAAAGGGGAAATGATTTGGAATGTAAATAAAAAAAAAACAGAAAAAAAAGAGAAAACTATAGGAACCACATGAATTGCTCCCTTTGCCTTATACCATTCCTGTGTTATCTATCATGGTATATCTTAAAATTTGAACTCCTATTCTTCACATTTTTGATATGTTTTAAAGTTTAAAATTACCACAGCCAGAAATTTAATACTGTATCTATTCATTCTCAACAATATTTTGTTATTTACTGCTTTTGTGATTTTACATATTTTATTTACTGTAAAAGTATCTTTTATTTGTATATAGTAATTGTTGTTGCTGATGCCTATTGCCTCAGCCTACCAACCTAGGTCTAGTTCTGGAAGTTTCTAGCTTCTGTACAGTCTAACCTAGGCCTAGAATGTTTTTAGCCTCTGAGACTTACTGCCGAATAAGCTCACCCTTTCTTGTTCTTTCTGAGCTCTGGCTGGTACTCTCAGCTGTTCTGGCTCAAACCCTTCTCCAAGTTGACTTAGTAAAACTGACTTCTTTCTAGACTCTAACCTTTTGCTCTACTTGTCCTCATAGTAACTGTGGCAATCTATTCTAATCTTTGTCTTCTTATTCCCTGTCTTCACTGCTATCTTGTTCTCTCTCTATGACCTGTTTCTCTCTAACTGTCCCTGTAAAACTGCCTCTTTCTCCTTTTTCTCTCTGCTCTTCCCTCTTAAGTAGCTTCTCTTTCCTTTCTCTGCTTGTGAGACATGGTCATATCCAGTTCTTTCAGATCTTTCTCTGATTATCACTTTGTCACTAAATTAGACATCACTTTCTGACATGAGTGCTTCCTTTTACACGTTTACTCATGTTCATTATTTGGGATTGAATGTGTATACTACGGGCTTGTTTGTATTCCAGCAAGAGGGATTGAAGGCATGTGTTAAGTGCTGAGCCACACCATAACACAATCTCACGATTCACAGTAAGATCAAATATCCTGCAACAATTTACCCAGACAAATTTGTTTATAATCATCTTTCTTCCTTTTCTTATCCTCTCTACGTCAGAAGCTCTTAGTAAGTTTACTTCTGTGTATGCCTCTTGTTATTTCTGTTTGCTTACAGTGCCTTCCTTGACTTCTTTCCTCACAATTTTTAAAATCCTAGGTTCACATTTTGCTCTAGGAAGTATTTGAGGTTATTTCTGCTAGGAGTTTAATGTAGTGAGAAGCAGGACCAGTTTACAGATGTAATGCTACATTGCTTGGATCAGGTGCTGTGGATCTAATCTCCAGATGCTAATACCAACAGTTTTCTCAGACTAGCTGCAAGGATCCCATGGTGTGTTGCAGCAA
Organism: Tokudaia tokunoshimensis; assembly: GCA_036184795.1. Lineage (NCBI taxonomy): Eukaryota > Metazoa > Chordata > Mammalia > Rodentia > Muridae > Tokudaia > Tokudaia tokunoshimensis. The sequence goes on along the minus strand of BTHU01000012.1, from coordinate 83,443,010 downwards.
TTACTGTCATTTAATTGCTTCTTGAGAATCAGGTCATATATCCTTTGTGTGTTTATTGGGATTTTAAAACATGTGCTCATTTCCCTATAAACAACAAACACATGTCCTTCTTTCAGTGCATGAGCATTGAAATGCAATGTGGATTTTGTAGATTTTATGGAGCACCCAGTCGTGTTCCACATAGCTCATTTATGTTAAGTTTGAAGAAATTCTGTCTTTCTGCTTTGATTTTATGATAGTGTTCTATGACAGTGTGTGTGTGGGGGGAGTGTTTATGTGTATATGTATTTATATGAGTTTGTGTGTGAATGTATGTATCTTCTATTTTGTGTGTGCTTTGTCTGTATGATTATATGTGTGTGTCTATGTAAATTTTTATTCATTTTATCTTCCTCCATTCATAATGTTCTTTCAAACAGTAGGATTCCCATTTTTTATTTTGAAAAACAATCTGATGCTGACTCTACCCTATTTTGATCTGTTACCTCACTTTCCAAATTATTTTCTCTATTAAACTTGCTTTAATGATTTTGAAAATCCTTAATGTTGTTTCCCTCTTAATTGACACAGGAATTGTCCTTTCTACTTCTTACTCTAGCCTTCAAGAATATAACTTTCTCTATTTCAATCCATATCTACTTGCAGTAATACAATATTTAGCAGGTACAGCATGTTCTCAAATACAGTTTCAAGATTTCTTGGCAGCTACTTATGTTCAAGTTATGTCAAGGTTCTTGGTAATTAATTAAACTTGATATGGACAAATTCTGGATAGCAGTTTTGGAAGGATAAAGAAAGATCTTCTCATTCTTATTTCATATTAAACGATACTGAATTCCTTGTACCTTTCCAAATTCATATGTTCAAACTTATCCCAAGTGATGATATTTAGAGATGATGCTTTCAGAAGATGATTGAGTCTCAAGGATACCTGCTTCCTAAATGAGACACATTTCCTTATAAAACAAAACAAAACCAAAGCAAAGCAAAACAAACATCCCAGTGATGGGCACATTGACACACACCTATGAATTTCAACACTCAGTATCTTGGAGCAGGGGTTCAAAAGATCAGGGCAATCATCAGGAAGCAAGGAGGAAAAGGAGGGAGGGAGGGAAGAAAAAAGAAAAGAAGGAATAAAGGAAGCAAGGAAGGAAGCAAGGAAGGAAGGAAGGAAATAGAAAGGAGAAAAAGATCCCAGAGAGTAGCTATATGCCATGTGAGTATAGGCAGAAGGTAATTCTATGTAAATCAAGAAATAACCAAACATTGAATCCACCAGAACCTTAACAATCTCAATCACTAGAAATGTAAACAAATGCTACCTAAACCGTTCAGTCTATTTAATTTGTTGTAATTACTTAGACTGATTCTGACATTTAGATTTGGGGAGTACAAAGATGGTAGCTAGATATGGAGTAACCATTCTGAGCACAGGCATAGAAACTTATTTGGCATGTCAGAAAAAAGCAAATTGTCTTCCTGTCAATATAGAAGTGTTTTATTAGTTGTGGATATCTTAAGTTTCTTGCATTTATTAAAGCGACAGAAAAAAATAGTTGAACTGCTGTTGATTTGAAATTGTGTCAGAACTACCTATATCCTAAGTGAATACCAAAGTAATAAACTGTTATGTGGGAAGATTTTCCCTTATTTGATATATTTCCACTTTTATAACTTCTTTCTGGCATCTTTTCAAATATATCTGCATTTAATGCCATTTACCTCTTATCACAGTTGATTTCTTCTTTCTTGCTTCCTTCAATTTAAATCTACTTATTTTATAGTCCTTGTGTCAATCAAAGGTTTATCCAAGAAATAGAAACAGAAGATTTGTGTAAAATAAGGGATTTATGATAGGGATTTGTCATTTATAGTTTAGGGTTCTGGGTTAAAGACTTCATGGTCCTATTGTTTTTGTTTCAGGTGCTGGAGTCATTTGAATAAGCAAAGAGGGAGAAAAAATGAGTTGGAAATGTTGGTGTCTTAGTAGGGTTTTACTGCTATGAACAGACACCATGACCAAGGCAACTCTTATGAGGGCAACATTTAATTGGTGCTGTCTTACTGATTTAGAGGTTCAGTCCATTATCATCAAGGCAGGAGCATGGTGGCTTTTAGGCAGGCCAGGTTTAGGAAGAGCTGAGCACTGCCCATCTTGTTCTGAAGACAAACAGGAGAGGACTAGCTTCCAGGCAGTTAGTACAAGGGTTTTAAAGCCCATGCCCAAAGTGGCACACTTTCTCCAATAAGGCCACACCTACTCCAACAAGGCCATACTTCCAAACAGTGCCACACCCTAGGGCAGGCATATTCAAAGCACCACAGTTGGTATCAGAACCTCTAAAAGCACACTAGAATCCATGCAACCTACCATTGCTCCTAGTGTCCAATTCCAAGTTGGGACAGGCTGAGTGAGTATTTAATATGAGAGGAAATGCACCTGTCTCAGAAGACCGAAGTATTAAAAGAGGGAATCTAGCAAGAGCAGTATTTCTGTGGCCTCACACCAAGAAAATGAGCCAGCCAGCACATAACTACCTAAAAAGGCTGCAACACTAGCTGGAAGGTACAGAAAGAACCTACTTCATTTGTCTTCAGATCTTATGCAAAGTATATATCCTGCCCTTCAGTAATAACTATCAAGAGACAGGAAATTCGAAGAAAAGTTCTCCAGGTTTGTTAATTTGGCATTGTATATGCCCTTTATAGTCTCATCCTAATCAATTTCCAAGATCCATTTTCCCCAACCCACACACACACACACACACACACACACACACACACACACACACACACGCACACACACATACACACAAAACCCCACACAATTTGCTTTGCAATATGCTTTACATTTAGTAAGACTGATCTATTTGACAGGATATTTCAGAAGTGACTGCATGTGATTGAATTGGCTACCCCAAAGAGAATATGACATCTTTCTCCTTGGTCTTTTTCTCACACATTCTTGGATAAATAAGCTACCAAATTTCAAATACCTTTAAGTATCTCTGTACAGCAGATTCTGTCACCAAAAAATGGAATCTCACAGCAGGTAGTTAGCAGAGTTTGGCAGTCATTCGAGTCAGCCAACTTGTAAGCAACCACAAAATCACCTCTTTTTCTCCCAGCTTCAGTTAATTCTAGCTAATCAGCCCTGACATCTATCAGTGTACACATGGAATGACAAAGATAAGGGAACATAAGCCACCTCCATTCTGTGAGTGCATGAGGCACAGAAACTGAGGAAAAAGAATTAGACTTTAAGCTAATATACAACAATTAAATAGTACTATCTTCAGTTCTTGATATAGCTTTAAATGCCTTTACTATTTCATTTTGTATTTTAATTTACTTTAAAAGGGATTTAGTTGAAATGTAACTAGGTAGTTTTGTCTGAGAGTGCTTACCAACAGTATTCTATAATTCTTTTCTCCCAGATGCATGATAGGATTTACTGATATGAATGTATTTTGATATAATTTTTTCAACTTGAAGATGTCTAAGTTATATTCATATATTGTGAGTGTGTGTGTGTGTGTGTGTGTGTGTGTGTGTGTGTGCTGGTCAGTATGTTACATAGCACATGTATGTAAGTCTATGGAAGTCAGGGGACAACTTTATGGAGGTAATTCTTTCCTTTCATCATGGGAGCCAGGAATTATATTCTGATTGTCAGGATCATGCTTCAATTGCTTTAACCAGCTGAGCCATCTTTCTAGTCCCATTACTGTAAACTTGAACTCCACACTTACTTGAGTTAGATTAACTATTTTAATTTGCATTTCTCTAAGGAAATTACCTGATACAATGACTTGTTTGTGAATGAAGTGTTTGTGAGTCAATCCTAGGAAGTCCCCTTGGTTCTGAAAAGGCTCCATGCCTCAGTATAGAGGAATACCAGGACAGGGAAACAGAGAGGGTTGATTGGGGAACAGGGGGAGGGGAGATGACTTATGGGATTTTTTGGGGGGAAAATTTAAGAAAAGAAAAAGCAAAAAAAAAAATCCTAGGAAGTCAAAATGAAAAAAGAAATGGCATCAGCCTTTGGGCCACAAGTAGAGAGAGCTTCATGCTATTGGAAAGGTTAAAAAAAAAGACTGAAATTCTACACAGAAGGTTCTCAGGAAAGGAGTTGAGAAGTGTGTTTGTTGTTTTAATTGTTTTGGTTTTATTGTTTTTCCAGCTTTTAAAATCCATTGGTTGAACACCAATGGATGTTATGTTTCTCAGAAAAAGCTAAATGAAAGCTAATTTAGAAATTCATTAAATGTGTTTAAACTATTGACCACAGATGCAGATAAATCTGATGACAGAGCGTATGGTACACAACATCATGGCATTTCCTATATATTCTAAAGAGGATTTATTTTATTCTCTCTCCCTCTCTCTCTCTCTCTCTCTCTCTCTCTCTCTCTCTCTCTCTCTCTCTCTGTGTGTGTGTGTGTGTGTGTGTGCGCGCGCGCTATAATTTAACTTCAGGAATAGACAATAGGAAGCCTTTCTATTCTTTTTAGGATTGTTTTGAGACCTCTCACTGAGATCTGAGGGGCTCTGATAAGACTAAGCTGACTGGCTACTGAATCCCAGGAATCCAGTTACTTCCACATCCCAATACTGGCACTGAAAACATGCTTCATCAGACCCAGTTTTTATACAGGTGATTAGGATTGAACTCATGTCTGCATTCCTGCAGAGCAAGCACGATGTCAACAAGCTTTTCTTCAGTCTCCTATCTGTAAAATTTTCTTATGGTTCAAATGTTCTGTACAACTTTTACTACTCTGCCTTATTTTATTGTACATGTGAACAATTCCAAGACCTCTCCCATGCTAGACAGCATCCCCAGCTCTTTTGACATTTTTAATCCATAATTTTTCATTTTTTTTATAAGAATACACTTAGCATATCTAGTCCAATACAATGGCAGAATGAAAGTTCCTGATCTTACTTCCTTATAGTGTACAAGTTGTCTAAGGAAAATACATGTTAAGTTCTATATCATTAAATTAGAATTTCTCTCCTCAGTAGAGAAGGAATTGTTCATGAAATCATACTTGATAATATTTTTTAATGAAAAACTATTTTCCATTAATATATTTTAATCATTTCCTCTCCCGCAAACCCTCCTGGATTCTTCTCACCTCCCCACCTCCTCAAAGTTATATCATTACTGAGACCTGCTTGGCCATGTAAGGAACAGGGTGACATGGACAGAGCAGTTTGTGGGCCTTCATGAGTGTTATTGGTGACTATGGATGTAAGGCTTGTTTGTGTAAAATATATATATTTTTTTATTTCATGGTCCTCCTTCAGGATGCATTATCCTTGCCAAGGTAAATGACTCCCTGATAATTAGAAATAGCAAGTGTCTAGGATTTGAGGGTGTGTTTATGTCACAGCAAAATCATAAACACTGAGAATTTCAGTTGTAGGAAAGAGCTCTGAAATCATGAGTTCAAAAATGTAATTTTTCAACTAGGCAAAATATTAGGATGCAATACAAATTTTATAAGGAACTTCACAGATCTAAAGGAACAGAGGGAACTGCACCATGAACCAGCTTGTCAGAAAGAAACTAAGGAAAAGATAAAGAGATTTAGGGAGTGCTTTTCACAGGACAAGATACCATCCAGCTAAGATTTTGCTGTTGTTGTTGTTTTTGTTATTGTTTATGCTTACAAACATGTGATTCCTGAGTTCAAGGTCATCTTGGGAAGAGGGAGTTTAGGTCTAGGCCCAGGTGTGGTAGAAATGGTAATTTCAGGGTAGAATCTCATCCAGCTATCTTATTGTCAGTACTTTTAAGAATCAAGGCTCTTACATAGAGGGATGCAGATCCAAGGGATAATCAAAAGGGTACCTGGCATAATGACTGAATTTATATGTAAATAAGACTAGGCTTTTGATCTTCAAGAGGCCTGCCCTGAAGTGTGCTTGATAAGATTAGTAAGACTCCATGTGAGAAAACTGACTTTTCCCTTTGCCAATAGGCATCAATAGCAACTGGCTTCTTGGTTACAAGTGGGACCTAGTTCCAGTTCCTTCTCTTGGTGCTATAACCCTATATGGCTTGAACTCCTGCATTTCTTTGAGAATTCTTCCATAGTCTCTGTAAGTTCATATGTGCATCAGTCCTCTTGTGTCAGGAAGACACTGTTTCCTTGAAGTCCTTCATCATCTCTGTTTGTTTGTTTGTTTGTTTCGAGACAGGGTTTCTCTGTGTAGCCCTGGCTGTCCTGGAACTCACTCTGTAGACCAGGCTGGCCTTGAACTCAGAAGTCCGCCTGCCTCTGCCTCCCAAGTGCTGGGATTAAAGGCGTGCGCCACCACAGCCCAGCCATCTCTGTCTCTTAAAATCATCTTTGCCTCTTCTACATAAATTCCCTGATTCTTAATGGGCTTACCTTTATTTGTGAACTGGTCTTTTGTATTTGCAGCTCTTAATAACTTTTATTTGTTTTGTACATTTACATTTGTATCATGGAGAATTTCCTTTCCGGAACAGTTTATTTGGTGTTCTGTATGCTTCTTAATATATTGATAAGCACCCCCTTCTTTAATGTGAAGAATTTTTCTTCTATAACTTTTAATATTTCTTGGACTGAATATTCATTTCTACTTTTTTGTCTTCAATGACTTAGAGTATCTTCTCCATGTTTACAATCTGTTGGTGATGCTCACCTCTGACGTTTTAGTTTGACATTCTAAATTTTTCATTTACAGTTTTATTTTCATTTGAGTTTTCTTGGGGGATTATATTTTTGTGTCTGGCAATGTTTTCTTTGCTCTATTAAACTGTTTTGTGCTTAAGGTCTTCATTAAGATATTTGTTCACATTGTCTTTAAGGTTCTTGAACGTATTCATGATTGCTATTTTGAAGTCATTATGCTGAATTACATTTTTTTTCGGAGCCTATTACAATGGGATCATTGGCTTTTGGAGGAGGTATAGTGTCCTGACTGTTTTGTAGTAGGATCTAGGACTCTGTAGCAATTATGTTTGAAGTGATTTTATTGTAGATATCTTTTCTTGTCTTTCATGGGTAGGTATTCTTTCCTTAGGTTGTCATTGCCCATTCTGGGTCTTATACAAGAGTGGTGGCTGTAGGATTCATGGTAAATCATGCTTCTGCAGATCTGCTGGTGATACTAAGGAATGGAGATGGGCTAAAAGGAAAAGCAAAAAGCTAGGGGAATACTGTCCTCCTCTGCTATGAGGTGGAATTCCTAGGGTGTGGAGGTAGGGTTGGAGGGGAGCTCCTGCAGTCATGTTGGTATAGGACTAAGAGTAATTCTGGAGAGAACAGAAGGATGATGAAATCCACCTACTTGTATTCCAGCACTGTAAAAGTGTTTCTGTGGATCAGTAGCTGACCCAAAAGAATAGAGGTGGTCTAGAAAGAAAGGCTGAGAGGTTGATAATAAGGAGCTAAGGGAGTGCTGGTTCCTCACTAGGAGGCAGAATCTTCAGGAAACAGAGGGAGAGTGGGAAAAGGGGCTCCTGGAGAGACAGAATGAAAGTGGTAATATTGTTAAGATACATATTTGGAAGTAGTGATTCCCAAGATGCTCAAATTTTGTCTGCAAAGTAATTCCCTGAAGTTTAGCTAAAATCATTGTTAATTTTAAGTAGTAATGTTACTAATTCATACCAAAATAAGACATACATTTATCTTGCCTACATTTTAGAGCTAATTAGGAACTCATTGTTGTTGTTGTTGTTGAGAGTGACAGCACAGCTATAAAGTTGCCCCATTATCCTAGAGTTCTACAACTCTAGGTTAGCTATATCATTTTACTGTATAGACTTTAAAGACATGTGCTAAAAGAAGTCTTTTTTTCCCTACAACTCACTTTATACTCATGGGAACATCTTGGAATATTCTTCCTTCTACAGCTAAAGACCTTAGATTTTCTTACTTTCTTACCTAAATTGGAAATAATCAATTGAGTTTTTGCTTTGAACAAACACATATGGGTCTTTTTGATGCATTAAATTGATACAAACCTTTTTATTAAGATTTTTCAAGTTCTTTCTAGTTTTTAATGCCTCCAAAAGACATCCTAATTTTCAAAAATGGCTAGTGGATACCAAGAGTGGCAGTGCATAGAACAGTGTGCTAGAGTTTTAGAGAATGCTCATCACATCTAAGGAGAATTAGAGTTTATAATGATGATAAATACTAATCTTTTTAATAAACCTTCACAGATAAAATATATTCATTAAGCTGAGATTATGTGTTGTGACTCTCTACAAAAAATAATGACCCCCAAATATCTCTATAATATGGAGAAAGTAAATTTGAGCATCTGAAGAACTATTACTTTAAACATGTAACTTATCAAATTTATTCAAATTTGGTTGTCAAATAGTCACCAAATTAGAACTGATCAATTAAACTTAGAGATAAATACATAATAAATCAAGGAAATGTAAGATTTGAATTTTTACTTGCTTCCTGTATCCTGGTACAATACACTCTGAAATAAACAAGAGACGTAGAACTTAGTGCAGTGGAATGAGCATTAATATTGTCACAAATAAGGATACAGTAAATTTGTTCAGAGGAAAACCACTGGGGGCACATTTAGACTGGGGAGTTGATGTGCTGTTTTATTTACCTTGACAGTGGTAAGACCAAAAAGAAATTACTTTGAATAAGATAAGAACAAGCTGGGCAATGATGGCACATCTTAGGAGTGCCCTCAGGAGGCAGAGGTAGGCACATCTCTGTTAGTTCATAGTCAGCCTGGTCCACATAGTGAGGTCTAGAACAGTCAAAGATACACAGAGAAACCCTGTCTTAAAACAAAGCAAAACAAAAACAGAGGGGATGGTGAGAGAAAGAAAGAAACATAAGCACATTCATTTCCAGAGTAAAATGTTTATGCTAACTTATTATATTTTATGATCAAATGTTTTTACATGTAAGCATACCGTATGCATTTTGTTTTTGAATTTACTAATTTCATATTTTTATCTTTAATTGATGTTTTGACATAAGCCATTTTCAGATACTCAGTGTGAAATGTTTAGCATATGTAGACAACAGGGAACTATCATCATAATCACAGCAGTAGACACGCCCATTATCCCCAGCCATGTCTTCTTTCTTGGTAATGCCCCCTCCTACTTCTTCACATGGAACCATGGAGTACCTACTGTCACTGTAGATTGATTCGCATTTTCTAGGAATTTATTTAAATGGGATCATAGGATATGAAATTATTTTTGCCCAGCTTCTTTCACATAGTATGATTGTGTTTAGATTTGCCTGTGCTGATATTAGTGTCATTAGTTCATTTTATGCTAATACTGAATAGGATCCCTTTTTTCGAATTCACCAAAATTCATTTATCCTCCAACCCACTGATAAAAATCTTGATCATTTCCAGGTCAATGTCATTACAGTGCTGTTTATAAGAACATTTATTCATAACTACATTAAAAGTGCACTGGTTATTAGTTTTGGAGATTTCTGATGTTAAAGTTTTATTTGGTTTTGAGTTTTTGATTTTGACACAACATCTTACATGTATCAGACTGGCCCTCAACTCACTGTGTAATTAGATGCAGCCTGGATATTCTTGCTTGCACTTCTTGAGTATTAGGATAATACATGTACAACATCCCTTGTTGTTTTCCTTTTAAGGTTTTAGAGGGCATATTATAGCTTTCAACAAATTCTTCATAGATGAGCACACTGTCTAATGATAAGAAGTTGGACTTTGTTCCTTCTAGTTCTTTTTTGTTTAGTTTTTATTTTATGGTGGCTAGATTTGTAGCATGATGCTACAGAGAAGTGGGAGAAATGGTGAATATCTTCATCTTCCCATTTTATAAAAAGCAATTGGCATTTCATTATTAGGTATGAATGCTACTGATGTGAATTTCAATGCATATATGTTTAAAGGTCTTAGATCTGTGCTTATTCTATTCAGTAATATTTTTTGTAAGTCTTTGTTCCTTTGGATTTATAGTGATGTTGTCCCATGATATCAGTTAAAAACAATTACCTCCTAAAATTAGGAGTTTATGTAGAAATAATATTAAAATATGCAATTAATATTAATATATTAGTAGTAGTAGTCCTCAATACTTGATGAAATTGACCAGTAAAGGCACATGGGGCCCAGACTTCACATTTTGAAGTCAAACGTTCAATGGAAAATTCAATTTCCTTAATATATAGGAACATTTTAATTTTCCATTTTATTTCCAAGATCTTTGATAGATGATAGCTCTTTAGGAAGCAGTCCACTTATTGAAATGTACTTACTGTTGTTTAATATTTAAGAACATATATATATACATATATATTACTAACTCTCTTATTCATTTATACTTAGTCTCTCTCTCTCTCTCTCTCTCTGTCTCTCTCTCTCTCTCACACACACACACACACACACACACACACACACAGATAGACAACTTAGTCTGCATTGTAGTATTTTAGTTTGCTTTTCATCTATGATTAAAAACATTCTGATCGAAAGAAATTTGGGGGAAGAAAGGGCTTTATTTTGCTCACCTTTTCTAATTATAATCCATCATTAAGGGTAGTCAGGGAAGGAATTAAATTAGAAGCAGAAGCAGGAACCATGGAGAGAAGTCACTTAATGTCTTGCACTCCATGGTGTCCTCAGCTTGCTTTTCTGTAAAATCCAGTACCACCTGCCCAAGTATAGCACCACACAGAGTGGTCTGAGCCCTCCCACATCAATTATCAATCTAATTCCACACAGAGGTGCCTTTACATTATTCTGAAGGAGGCATTTCTTCATTAGTAGTTCTCTCTTCCAGATGATTATAGTTTGTGCCAAGTTAAGATAAACTAGCCAGCCCAGTATAGCTACAATTTACCCTGATTAAGGTTTGATCAATTTAATTTGTTAAATTGGCTTTACAAGTGAACATAATATAATCACTTCATTTTAGAATGAAACCTAGAAAGATTTAGGTTTTGATTCTATGTCTAATGGCCATGCAGCTGGTTATGAGGGACTCTTAGCTGCTGTTTAACATTGCTTGTCAATGCTGGAATCTGATTGTGTTCACCTGCCACTTTTCAGGGACTCTCAGTCTTGAGCTATAAGAAATAGTCAGCAGAATCCACTTAGTTTTTTTTTTTTTTTTTAAGTCAGAGCATAACTGATTCCTCACATGGGTCCTGAGTTGTAAGGTAGAGTTCTTGAGCTTAAGGCTGGGGACATGAATCCTTTATATGATGACAAAAAAATTAAATATTGACAGAGTGTTGTGCAAGTGTTGCTATAGAGACTAGGTTTGGGTTATTTATATTGATAGGTTAGTCAGACAAGTTAACATATCACAGAAATACTTGTGTGTTTATTGTAGCATTATCAATAATAAGTTATAAAAAACAACCTAGTATTCAACAACAGGGGAATTGATAAAGAAAAAGAAAATGTAGTTGCCAACACAATGCATTTTCACCCATATTAATGAAATTGTATGCAGGAATATGAATATAATAGGATATAATCATATTAAAGGAATGTTGCCAGTGTTAGAGTATATGTGCTTTTTTTCCATTTGTGGTATTAGAAATTATAAATACATAATATATGTACTGACACGATTAAAGTAGAAGCAACACTACCTGTAGTCAGGAATGTGGGATATGGTCAAACTACATTATGCTTTCATGAAAGTGACTTTATATACCTCTCTATAATAAAAATAAATAGAACATAAAAAATATAGAATATATAAGCAGGTCTTCATATGAGTCCTTATGTTTAGTACAAATGAAAGAACTGATTTAAAATGAACACACAGAGAGAGAGATATTCGTAGAAGCAAAAAAAGTGTTTCAAAATATAGGACTGAAGCCTACAATGAACATGACAAAGCTGATCACTAATACTGTCAATTTAGCCACCTGAAGATTACAAATACTCAAGAAAAGATCGCGAGTGTAGTGAACATATACACTCAAGCTCCCCTCCCATTATTATTCTCTAATCAATACAGTGTAAAGAAAAGAGTACTTACATTACATTGTTTTAGTAAGTAATTTGAGATCACTTACAATACTGTATGAGAAGGTATAAGCCATACGAAAATACTGAGAGGTTTTATATCAGTATATTGATATTGCAGTGGAGTCTGAAACCAATGTTCTTGGATACTTATGGACCACTATACTGAAAAACAGGCTCATAATCTGATAGGTGAGCAGGTCAATTCTAGGAAAAGATAAGAGCATTTGTAAATGAACATTGGACCACAAAAATGTTAACCTTTTGCTCTTAGGAATAAGGGTTATAGATAGGAAAGAGGGTAATAGAAACATTGATGGTACTAGTACCACCCATGCCTTGATAGGTGTTCATTTAATCTCCTGATAGGAACTCTGGAACAGCAATACTGGATAATTCTATGAACAAACCTTAGGGAAATCAGAGGTAGAGTCATGAGGGAATACAAGAAGACAGGACTTAAAAATTGTAAAGAACATTATATCTTGAGAGAGTCCCTGTAATTATATAAAATCTGGTGCTGTTCTTTCTTAGCAAAGGTGAAGGTATATATTTGGCAATTCTCAGAAGTTTCCTGTGGCCTGCTTGCCTAAACAATTCTCTTCACAGAATTGTAGAGACATATTCAGCTCAATGAATAATTAACAAAGTATTGAAACAGTTTTCTGTTTTGTTTTAGAATCACAAGATTGCTTTGAGCTAGGAATACCAAAAATTATGAATATAAATTATAGATTCACAGTATCCACCTGATATGATGTTTTATACTTGTATAAAAATATTTTAAATGACATGAATTTTTTACATTAAACTAACTGAATCATAGGAAAATAGTCAACATACGGGTTTTACACTGGATTATAGTCTAGTTACTTGACCACTTTTATTTAAAAATGAATACATGTCTGGACATTAATTATTTATTGAATTTTGCATATCTTTGCATTCTGTTTGGTAATTTCAAATAAAATAACTCTTTTAGAATTAGAAAAGCAGCTACAAAACCTCAAGCAACAACTGGAAATGCAATTCCATGATGTAGCAGTTACCTACAATTCATGAAATCCTAGAATAGATCCCCAGTAAATCTGCATCAACCAAAACATGAGTGAGTGTAAGATAATAATGATAACAATTACAAATTCCATGATGAAGGCCAATATTTAAACCATTTTTCTATCCATCTAAACTTTTCCTTGGACCAAAATTTCGTCTATCTTGTCTCAAAAATATGTAACAATAGATCTGATTTCCTTCTTTTTTGTAGTTTTCCTATGTAGGGGCCCTGTTGAGCATCCCAGCAGCTAAGGTAATGATATTATAATCACAAATGTCATTCACTGTATATGAGCATTTTACTGGATTTTGAGTAAGAGTATGTTATGTTTCCATTTCAAAAGTATTTTGGCCTTCACAAATCCATATAAAGAAGCAGGAAGAAAAGTACCTCTGTCCCTTCCCTCAAAACCATAGAAACCTCAGTACCACCAGAAGCTCCTCTGAGCCACATCTTAGCAGTGGGAGGGAAGACTAGACTCTAAGAATTCCTAATTTAATCTTTTGGTTGTTAACCTGAACCATAGTCTCTACAGTGGAACTATGCTTCTGATTCTTTGAATATTTATTCTAAACATTTAAAAAGAAATGTTTTGTGGTTTGCTCCCTAATTATAACTTCAAGGTTTATCCAATTCCCCTCCAAAGATGTGTATTATTTTCTTTGGGAAATAAAACAAAGAGGCCTTCCTTTTTAGCTATACACACAAAATCTGTCATTTAATTTGTATCAAATTTAATGAGAAATTAGCCAGTGTGTTATAAGACAATCTGTTGTTAATGAAGAATAGCAATTTTTGCTTAATAATGACTAAATAGCTTTATTGTCAAAATGCATCATTAATACAGATTATTAGGTTGGCATGAATCTGAAACACAAACTGCATTAATCACTTCCTTTTCATCCTCTCTGTGTTCTCCCTCTGTGTCATTTCATGCAGGTAACACCCACAGAGAGCTGATTACCCACTCACTAATTTCTCTGAAGCAGATGTCCACCACAGCTTGGTGGGAACAACAGCAGCACTCAAGATGCCTTCATTTAGACCATTCCAAAAATTAGTCACAGAGGATGGGAAAGCATATGTGTGTGTGTGTGTGTGTGTGTAATTTACCTTGGAAATTTTAAGTTTGTAAATAAAAAGAAGAGGCCAGCATGTTGCCTGTTTCCTCATAAAATAAGTGAGAAAGCTAATCACAAATGTATGTCAGATAGTGAGGAGCTTTACACGTTCCAACCAGCAGAAAGCTAGTTCTAAGGTATGAAAGTCAGAGCTAAATAAAGCTTAAATGTTAATTTCTCTTTCCTATTATATTTCCTATTGGTGCTTTATTATTTATTGTTAACCAGCTACCCTGTGGGGCTGTAGAATATCAGAAATCATTTTACCTGCCCAACCACAGCCGAGACTATCAAGCATGCATTCCTGAGGAACCTAGCCTACTTGACTGGCAAGGATCACTGCTTTCAGCATCCTTGGGTGAGAACGCACAGCATCAGTCCTTTGATGAATGTGTCATTTAACATGTTACCCACATTCAAGTTAGATCCATTCATATTCTTCCTTCCCTGTCTGGAGCCCAGGGTGGTCTGGGTAATGACCTTGGAATTTCTCAGAATTTCTCTCAGAAATGTCATACTTGGGTAAGTGAGAACAGATGTGATACCATCATAACACAATAAGTACAATTGAGGAAGAGAGTAAAGTGAAGCATCAGGAGTCACACAGAGATATGATTCCAGGGGAATGCAGGATTTGCAGAACATCATGGGAAAGCTTGACAACTTCCCAGTCTTTGCCCTGACTCCCATTATATTTGTCCTCTGAGTAGAAGGTTCTCTGTAGCCCTTGCCAGTCATTACTTAGAATATTTCTTTACAATAGGACAAAAAGTGCAGCAATAAGATTATAATTCCATTTGAAGAAAATAATACATAAAAATCATAAATATTCCCTTAGATTTCAGATCTAGACCAAGTGTGTAAAATTGATTGCTGGATAATGGTTAATTATACATTAACATACAAATCACAAAGTGTATGTTTTTCTCATATACATGTTCATGTACATGTTTCATAAATTATAACTTGCTTGTTACTGTCCTTTGTTTTGAATGGCACATTGCCACTGAAATTAAGTAGTAATGAAATATTTTCCCAGAAGATTTTGTAGGTTTATTTTTAAAAATCTATACAATTAAAGACTGGAACTGTATTCCATTTTACATTAAACCTATAAAATGAAAGCTCTCATTTTTATTTTCTGAAAATTTCTTTTTACTATATCCCAGTTTAGCACATCTGCATTTGCTATGGCTATATTGTGTTATGAGCACATAAATATTGTAACTTGATTTAAAATGTCATCCACATTCAATATGTATGCTCTTCACTGATAATCTCAAGCTAAATTTAGGACGCATACCTCTAGGTCAAAATCATTACGCAAAATAGTACATTAATTATAACTAGTGACTGTATATTAAATTGCAGAGAAATGGTGCAGACAATATTATATTTGTGCATTTTTTATATGTAGAAATCTTGATTGTTACTTTAGACCATAGCCAAGTTTCTATTGCTTAATGAAGAGTGCTAACAAATCAGCTGGCTGAGACACTTCTATATTTACCTGGATAGAAACTGTGGGTAAACAAGGAGATACTTCTCAGCTGCCACTCTTCCACAGCGTCTGTGGGCCTCAGCATTTGACAAGTGACAGGCAAGCAGCAACAGCAACAAGAGACACCCTGTAGTGTTATGGCTCTTGTGAAAGCCGTATGCTCTGGCTCTTACCTAGTCTAAGGAAGTGGGCAGTTGCAGTCCTTGACAATAGCAGGTATGAAACCTGCTAGACAGTCCTAGATACTAATTACTCAGCCCTTGGCAGCAAAAGTTATAGAAACTGTTCCCTAAAGCGTTGACTCCCTGGAACTCTTCTAGAGAGCAGAGCCAGTCTCTTCTCTGGCTCTTTCCAGCCTTCTTTCCTTTCCATTCTTTCCTTTTCCATTCCTACCTCTCCATCTTCTTTGTGCTTCTCCAGCCCACTTAATTCCTGCCCTGGGCATTGTCTTGCCCTGTTCAGATGCGTCTTGTTATGGGCTGCTGTTTCAGATGTTTCTGCTCTTGTTTTATCGCCGCCGCCGCTGTTGCTGCTGTTTCTATTGTTGGCTGACTGTCTCGTGGCTATCTTTGTCCAGTTATGCACTATGTAGCTATCCACTGTGCTGCTTCTGCATCTCAGATTGTTGGTGTGCATTGCCCCTTCCTTCTTCTTCTGTCAAACAGCTGACCACTTTATCTCTTCTGAAGATAGGTGTCTTGACTATTCTACTGATGCTGTCATCCCACTGTTTATTCTGATATATTTTAATGTTGCTAATTCGGCACACACAATTACCATTAAGTGTGAATGAAGGAAGGGATTTCTTCGCAGTTAAAAGCACTGACTCCTCATCCAGAGGACCTGTGCTGCATTTCCAGCACCCATATAACAGCTCCCAATTATTTATAACTCTAGTTTCAGGGCACGCAAAGCCTTTTCTGTTCTCTAATCTTCTGTATGCATGTGGGGCACAGACATACATTAAGGAAAACACACACACACACACACACACAATTTTAAGCACGGGAAAAAGGTCCACGGGAAATAATCCTTTTATCTTAACTCCAAAGGTAAAGCACCATAGGATACTGTCTTATGGCATATTTCCCATGTGAACCCAAAGACCATATACATAGGGAGAGAAAGAATTTTTGAACAAATTACAGCAAGGCAAAGCTTGTTTTTGTACAAATAACAATATTCGTGCAAATGGAGGTTTGTTGTTGAACCAATCACAACATTGTCATGTACTAGTACAATGCTAAGTCACCAAGGAAACAGCTACCAGTTCTCTTGCTGGGTCATTCAGAGTTTACCAAATAACAGAATCTGGCACAAAGTTTCCAAAATGGTTCTGGTTGGGCCTATACCTCTATGTAGCCGCAATCATCTGTATTAGGTTTTTTCTGTTTAAAACCATCACTATTGTCTTAAGATGTTTCATGGAGTGTTTAAAACCATTATCACTTTGTCTGACAGTTTTCAGATTAAGACAACCAGGGTAGCAAGAAATGTCCCAGTAGTTTCCAATGGAGGAGATAAATTGCACACTCCCAAATATCTTTATTTTCAGGGTATTACAAAGAGTTTTTATGATAAAGAATTTAGTAATCATATTTTAGCAATGTTCTAAGATTATTTAATACTTATCCAGTGTACTACAAAGAGATAAATCCCTCTCTTCTGTTTCTGTAGTAAATTAATAAAGTAATGGGGTAGAAACCTTTAAAAGTTCATTGACATTATTATTTGTACTTGATCCATATATCTGGCATGATTATTTGTACTTGATCCATATATCTGGCATGATTATTTGTACTTGATCCATATATCTGGCATGATTATTTGTACTTGATCCATATATCTGGCATGATGTACAGGCTGGTTTTGTGTGTCAACTTGACACAGACTGGAGTTATCACAGAGAAAGGAGCTTCAGTTGGGGAAATGCCTCCAAGACCGCTTGTGGGTGGTGCCATCCCTGGGCTGGTAGTCTTGGGTTCTATAAGAGGGCAGGCTGAGCAAGCCAGGGGAAGCAAGCCAGTAAGAAACATCCCTCCATGACCTCTGCATCAGCTCCTGCTTTCTGACCTGCTTGAGTTTCAGTCCTGACTTCCTTTGGTAATAAACAGCAATTTGGAACTGTAAATTGAATAAACCCTTTCCTCCCCAGCTTGCTTCTTGGTCACGATGTTTGTACAGGAATAGAAACTCTGACTAAAACATACAACTTTCTAATTATTTTCAACTTGTTTGCCTTATAATTATTTTCTAACTTTCTAACTTGGGTTATTAGTTAGCTCAAATG
Source organism: Tokudaia tokunoshimensis (assembly GCA_036184795.1). Lineage (NCBI taxonomy): Eukaryota > Metazoa > Chordata > Mammalia > Rodentia > Muridae > Tokudaia > Tokudaia tokunoshimensis. Next base: position 83,425,032 of record BTHU01000012.1, on the reverse strand, counting down.
TGAACAGAAATAGTAAACAAGTGATTGGCTACCTCTCATCCCAGCATGTCTTCCTTGTCTGTGAATAATAATCTTAATGTAAGATGTTACTCTATCCTTATGAACTAAATTCTTACTCAAAACTCAAATATTCATGAATGACTATTCTAGTAAGTGTCATAAAATTCTCTCATCAAACCCTGCTGATACTTTTTTTTTTCTGTGATTAGTTTGATGAGTCCTGATAGCTGGGATGACACTCAAAGTCTTCAGTTCTCTTCTCCTTGTAATACTTGCTTATATTCCTTGAGCGGAAACCCTGGAAGAATTCAGAGGTTGAGGATGTGCTGGTTTTGACTGGTACCAAAGCTCTATCTTTTACTAAATTAACAGTCATTGTGAGGAGAGAATGAAGTCCTAAGTGAATGTGCATTCTTGTGATAAGCATGGCCACATCAAGGACTCCATTGCTTTGAAACCATGGGATGGTTTTATGTTTGAGGAAAGACAGAACAAAATCTCCACATTCTACCAAATAGCTTCCTCAATATTAAAGCAAAGTTAATTTCTCCAGGTGTTTGGTTTTCAAAATTAAAACTCACTGTCTTAAGGATTCATTTATAACATTCTCTCATTTATTTTTTATGTTGATATCTCCTTTATTTTGTTTTATTTAGCTCTTTAGACTTTGTTTTGTGTGTGTGTATGTGTGTGTGTGTGTGTGCGCGCGCGCGCTCATGTTTGTGTATGTGTGGTGTATTACATCTACTGGCATCCTCTGTTATACTTCATCTCAACTGATGAAATAAGGTTTCTTACTGAACCCAAAACTCAATGTTTTAATTAGTCTGGATTATCAGCAAGCTCTTGGAATCCACCTCCCAAATGTTGTGTTGCTGGCATACCTTGTTTTACTAGGTTCTGGAGATTTGAACTTAGCTCTGCTTGCTTCCATTGTGGCACTCTTACACCCTGGACCATATCCACAAACTGTGGTTTATATTATAATGATTATTTGTTATTATTTTTATTGTTTCATTATGATAATTTATTACTATTTTTATTGTTTCATTATGATTATTAATTACTATCATATTTGTGACAGGGTTTCACTTCGTAGTCATACATAGTGTGGTACTATGTAACTTAAGTCTGACTCATTCTCTCATGAATCATCACACAGCGCAGTTTGTTTAGTGTATACATTTATGTATGGGAGGAGTTTATGGAATACACAGAAAGGGGCATATGTAATGGTACATGTACTCTCTGTTTGTTTTACTTATCTACATATCTATTAATACTCAGTGTAATTTTGATTTAGGGAAAGCATTATCAGGTTGTGTTTTCACTAAGTCTCAAAACATTACCTGAAGATAAGATATATTTTCTAGAAATTACATTCTACTGTTTACTGGTCCTAATATTTCTGACGACTAGAAGTTCTAATCTCTATCAGAACACAGTCCAAGAATGGAGTCCTATAAGGGGAATTCTATGTGCTCATGTAGAAATGTAATTTTTTTCACAAGATGTAATTGTAATCTCAGAGGCTTATTGCTGAACACTAGCTGGCTGGATCAGCTCAGCTGTTCTGGTCACACTCATCTTGAAGCTGACTGATTCAATATAGATTCTCTTAGCTTTTCACTTAATTGCTCTGCTTGGCCTCAAACTAACTCTGGCAATTTGTTCTAATCTTCTGGCTCCTTTTTTATTCTCAAGCTTCAACTACCTCTGATGATCTGCCCTGAACTGTATGAACTTAGGAACAATCTCACCTCCATGGCACTGCACTCACTGCACTGGCTCCCAACTCCCTGACTCTCCCTGCACTGCCCTTAGTTTTCCGTTTCCTGTTCTGTCCTCATGTGAGTTTAGCATATCCTATCTGTGGCTCAGTCTGTCAGATCTCTCTCTGATTTGTCACTTTGTTTGACTCCCCCTCAATTAGAGGTTACTTTCAAACATGGTTAATTTCCTTCTACAAACTAATGTTACCTTTATGGTGTATACTAATGGCTTGACTGCATTACAGCTGAATCACAAAGACTTAGGCCTTTGAATGTGATCCCTTGCCAGAGTAGCCATGTTGCTGGGTTAAAATTCCTCTATATTATGGAGAAAAGTCCAAGAAAATATGACAAGTGTTTTATGACCTCAGTTTCTTAAAAAACATGAAATTGATCTTGGGATGTGGTTTGGTGCCCCTCCCAAGTACTTCAAGTAAACTTTCCCAAGTTTACTTCAGATTATTCATTACAGTTGGCTATTGTTATTTGTTTATATGCCTCTATGAAAAAGCATGTTTTGGCCACATGAAACTTGTCCTTGTGAATGTTATTCAAGAGAATACAATTCACTTGACCTTTCTGAGCCCTCAGAGGATCAATTGTGTTATGCTCTGAATAAAGTTGGCCATTGCATGAGACTTCAGTTGGTCTCATTCTTAGACTCCATTCTCCCACTTTCCACCACCTTTAAAGCAGTAAACATTCCGTACTGCTAAAATCTACCAGTTCTATAAGGGACAGTTAATTTTATAAAGACAATTTCATAAACAAAAACGTGTTTAATAATGAGGAGTATTTTGTATTTAATATATTCAATTAGTATAATTCATAGAAAAGTAAGGTTAAATATTTCAAAATTAGGTAATAGTCAAACATAAGTTTTAAAGACTTAATATATTTTCATTTTTTAATCTACAATAACAAGAAGAAAAATGTTTATGCTAATAATGCTTGATTCTCTATAAGGAAGATTATATGGTAAAATGAAAAGAGAACATGATATCGAAGTGGTCTCCAGATTTATGACTTGAAAGTAAGCTTCTGTTACTGAAACCACATATACTTCAGACACAGGGCATGTAGCAATAGAACTGGGAATCACTTGGAAAGGCTGCTCTCTGAGAACTAGGTTTATAATATCAGAAAGTATTATGTAAGATACCAAGAGAGGAAAGCAATCATTAGTCCTACCCAATTATAAAATCTCTGAACCAGAACAATGACTGACTTTCCAGTGATACAGTAGTGATACTTTTATTTGGAGATAACCAAAAGATACCTAGTTGAATTTAAGGCTTACCATAGGAGAAAAACCATGCTTGGTACTATAAACATAGCTAGCTACCCATGACTAGAGAAATCATAGACCCTAGAGAGGAGCCTACCTATTATCATTTTTCTAAGCCACTATAATTTATAAATGCATTTTAAATGCTTTTCTTTATACCTATAGATGAGTGTAATTCCCACTCCTTATCAAAACACTTCTGTTTTGCAGGAGACAAAGACTAAGATGTATAATTTGTAATTTTTGATTGTGTGGCTTCCATCCCTAGTTGATACACATACTGCAAAGTCCTGCATGGCCCTGGAAGTGATAATGTGAAACAGTTTTCTGCCCCTGGAGTGCTTAGAGTTAGCAAGGCAAGGGTCTTCATGTGTTGACCCCTTGCTAGGTGTAAGGTTTGCTTGCATAAGAATGTACATATTTTTATGTTTCTTCTTCAGGGAATGCTCTCTCCATTAACGTTAATGACTCCATGGGAATTATGAACAGCATTACTCCAGGTAGTGAAAATATGTCTCTGTTATGCTGAGACCTTTAAGACATCCCTTAAGGCTGTATGAAAGACCTCTGAAAACATGAGTTAAAAATATGCTAATTCATTGGATGATCAATTGGGGTAATGATTAAATTGATATGTAAATTAATGACTGGTCTTTGGTCTTCAGGTGCTGAGCTATCTACAAAGCTGTCTTGAGACCAGATGAAGCAGAACATAGGACTGTCAGCTTGTTCCCACAATTGACTTTGAGTCGTTCTTCCATGGCTACCAAGCACCCCTTCAGCAGGAACCCGTCTCCAAGCCTAGCCTGGTTCCTGGCAAAATACTACTCAACTTATATACTTAAAACTCATGGAACATTGGTGGGAAAGTAACAAAAAGAATGTAAAAGCCAGAAGACCAGGATACCCACTGTGAAGTAGTATCTTTTAGCTATAACAGAGAGGCTACAATTGCGAAATGAAATCTCAAGAATATGGTTGTCTAAATAAGACCTACAAAATGACAACATGTAACAACATGCATATACAGTTGATGGAAATTTCACAAGGCCCCACACATAGATGAGGAGCTACAGGTAAATAACAGTACTAAGAAAATGAGAATAATTTTTCCCCAGGTTTGAGACACCAGATAGGTTATTCATTCTCAAAGCACACATATGTATGAACAACACTAAATAGATTCAGTAGGTTTTGTGTGTTCATGCATGTGTATGTATGTGTGTATGTATGTGTATGTATGTATGTGTAAGTTTTTAAAATATTATGATAGAAGACTATAAATTTGAGAGGAAGTAAGGGGACATAGAAGAGATTGTAGGGGAGAAAAGAAGGTTTGAAAATTATATATAGTACTCATGTGTAAAAATCTCAAAGAATAAAAAAAATGAAAAAATATTAAACATCAATGAATCCATATTATGAGACTGTGATTTGCTAATATTTAACATTTAATTTTGTAACCATTTTAATCCCAAACAGTAAAATAAATGGTTAAAAAAACTCAGAGAAGAAAGAAAAGGAAAAGAAATAAAGCAAAGGATAAAAGGAGAGAAAGAGTTTTAAGAAAGAGCTAAAGTAGATCATAAGAGACAGGAAAGAGATGGAAATATAACCAAAAGATCTTATATGGAACTTCTTGTAAAGCAGGAAGAAGCAAAACCACTTTTGTTGAAATTAAAGTACCTTAGTGTTCTCCTTGGCTTGTCTCTGCTATGGCAGATGTCTGGACTTGTGTCTTACTTTCACTGATGTGTTTTGTGTATACATGTAAACCTGGGCAATATTCACTATGATTGATGTGTTTATAAAAAGATAAGGAGAGAAAGAATATGTTTTATGGCAATGTGTGGTGAGGTATGGGGAAAGGGAATGTCCCAGTGGGCCCATGCCAAGGCATCCCTTTCTCCTGAGGGACCAAGCACAGGAAGGTAGAGTATAGAATAGAATTTATTCAGGGCATTTGGAGGGGAGTTAAAAGGGTAGTAGAGGCAGAGAAAGGCAGATAGAGGAAGTAGAGAAGTAGAGGAGGGCATGAGCATATGGAGAGAGGGGGAAAGGGAATGGGGAGAGGGGAGTTAGGAAAGAGCAAGGAGCAAAAGCCCAAGAAAGCAAGAAAAGAATAAGAGAGGGAGGAGGGGCAAGCAGTCCCTTTAATAGTGGGTCAGGCCTACCTGGATGTTGCCAGGTAACTGTGGGGTGGAACATACTTGGCTGTTGCCAAGTAACTGTTCAGGTGGAGTTTAGACAAAATGCAAACACTGATACCATAGTAGTTTATGAATGTGGATGGGGGGGGATGGTTAAAATGAACCATATTTGGAACTACCCTCTCTGTGCACATAGGTTTTCTATTTGAAGATTATTGAAGGTCCATGGCATTTATTCACTTAATTACACAGGGGTTAGAGTTGAGGAAATAAAATTTCAATATTAAAAATAACAAATTCTATACTATAACATCTGGCAGAAAATTCTATAAATAATTAGGGGGTTTTCTATGCCCCCTTTGTACCCAAACACCATCAGGGAATTTCTATGCCCTTTCTAGCCCATTTTAGCTTCTGAGTAAGAGATATGGAGACCTACTAAATTTATTAAAAGACTGAAAACCCTAAAACTAAACATATTCTCAATGATTCTAGAACTCTGTAATCTGGCTACTTCCCAGCCTTGTGGTACTTTGTAATCTGAGTCTTTCTGGCTTGTTCTGCTATATGTGTGTCCTCATAATAACTCCTTCTTGTCCCTCCAAATGGTCCATGCACATGATCTAACTTCTCTTTTTCCCTCCTCTGCTCTCTCTCCTCTCTCTCCTCTCTCTCTCTCTCTCTCTCTCTCTCTCTCTCTCTCTCTCTCTCTCTCTCTCTCTCTCTCTCTTTTTCCCTCCACTCTGATCTTTTTGGGACTTGCTGACTGGGATTGAAAGTCCCTCCTTCTCTCTCTCCTCTGTCCAGTTATTGGCTGAGTCTCTATTAACTAATGAAAGGTGATGGAAAACTATTTTTATGTAACATTGAGATCTGAGATGCTTGACTATGCCAACATCCTGGCTGCAACCAAGCATCTGGGCATTTGGGCACAACCCACCCCCCTATCAAAGTAATGTTTATATTTAGTTGTGGGGACATGTAAATTAATATTTACCAGCATATGAACATTATGAAAGAAATTATACTCAGATTGATTTTTTAAAAAATGTCATAGGCTCTGGTATTTGAATACCTACCTGGACTATTGGTACTACTTGGAGAGGTTATGAAACCTTTTTGGAAACAGAGGCATGCTAGGGGAAGTATGCCACTAGAGTTGAATATTAAAATTTTAATGTATTACCGGGATTTGTTGTTTTCTCTGTTTTGTGTTTGTGGTTTGAGATGTGGTATCTCATTGTCCTGCCCCAGCTGCCTGAAATCATACCACCCATGCTATTAGAGACTCTTCCTTCAGATCTATAAGACAGAATAGATTTTCATTCATGAAACTTTCATGGTATTTTATCACAGCAAGATAAAAATATCTAATGCACTCTAGATATTTATTATGAAGTGGAAAAACTAAAATAAAAGGTATAAGTGCTGAATAATTTTAATTATTAAAAATTTATAGAAAGCATACTTCTAAAATAAATTTATATAACAACCTGAAAAACTTTACTAGAAGTCAGAGTACGAACAAAAATTAATTTACAGAGAAGGTAGCTACTGTAATTATTGCTGAGGGAGGATGGTTCCATGTAAAGCAGTCACAGTGACCAATCACATAATTCACTAGTCTATATTTTGTTTCATCAAATTTTTGTTTTAGTGCATCAAAGAAGCTGTAATAAAAATGGAAATAAAGCCCTTAAACCTCTAGTACTATAAAACTAAAGTGTGAAATAACAATAAATTAAACTAGCTTCTTTAGTCAGTACTAAGGTTATTGGGATAACTGGTTCAGAAGAAAAAGTGCCCATAATGTCTGCAACATTTAATGTTTGGCTGCAGGAAGAGGAGGGACCAGGAACAGTTCTGGCTTTGGTTTACATGGGTGCTGGCAAGACTTCTCTAGTGGAAAGAATAACATCATGATAGGATGTTATCATAGGAGAAGAGTACATTAGCAGGTGCTAAAGGGAAATGAAAAGTTCATATCTTAAATATTTAAAATGGCAATAGTTTTATTCCATAAATCATTAAAATGTGATAGTAAGGGTGGGGCTAGATTAAGAGAAATAGGCATAAAGATAGATTAGGTGGATAAATGGGTGCCTAAATGACTAGATGATACATTGATGTGTAGATCAATTAACAGGCAGATGATAGTTAACATTCTCTTATTTCAATAAGAAAATGTAGATGTAAAACTAGCTGTAACGAATAGATGAAAATGATCAGAAAATATTTAAGGTTTGGACCACCATGTGTAATTAAGAGTTCAGGGAAAAATTTGCTAAGTTTTGAAGGCAATGAAGCATTGATAAGTGATAGATATATTATTAATAATCTTTACTTTCCTCTAAATAGATAAGGATTTCATCAATTAGAATTCCCGTAACTCTACCCTCTAGACTCTGTACTCCACTATCTCCTTAAGAACATATAGTCAAATGTCTGCTTCTTTCCCATAAGTACTTAAACGGGTCTCTTCCACTCATTGAGCCACAAGCACATGAGGTTTCGTAATCTCCATCCTTTGATATAACTAGTACAGTTCTCAAGAGTCATCAAAACGACAAAAGGCTGCACTAGCTTACATGGCATCTGATGATCCTAAAATGTTTCAACATCATGCAACTGCCTGATACTGGAAAAAAAAGAGAGAGAGAGAGAAAACAGAGAACACTCTCAAAGCTGTCTGTACTGTTCACATAGTACTCGTATTCCTTTCATTGTGAACCTTATTAGCATGTAATAATTTTAACGTCATAGATGGCTGCTGTTCTATCTTTGTTCAGGTTGCATTGGTCTTGATTTTGTTTTCTGTTTATTTTTATTCAATCAGAGAACATGACTTTTGTTTTCAAGATCATTTTTTTCTTCAAATAAAATACAGGGTTTTTATCAGAAGCTTTGTCTTTTAGAATGATTTACTCTTGTGGCCTACAGGACCTGAAACCTTTGTCATTGCATTTCTGCAACATGAATCTTGTTCACTTACAGATAGTGTAGGTGTCACTTATTACACAGAGAAAACTGAAAACCTGGTTATTTCTGTAGCTTAAGTATAGATATTTTACTTAATTTCCTCTTCTACCACAGAGGGCTAGAATATATTTGGAGAATATTCCTCCTAGGAGAAATTTATTGGTCACCTAGGTTTCCGCCAACAGAAATAACTATAATCATAGAAAACAACATTATGAAATATGGCTTTTTGTTTGCTCTTCACACATGATTTACTGTTATCCCCACTTTTCTTTCTTTATATTTTTAACTTCTATGTCTGATGTAAGTCACTGCATATTTTTGAATTAGTATTAACTATAATATTTCCTTTGTATATTCTTAAAACAAGACAATACATAAACTGGGAATCATTGGAAAGGTAGAAGCAGAGCTGAAGAGGAATTTCAATCAAACAACATGGCTGCTCTGTCAAGGGATCTCATCAAAAGACTCAGGTCTGTGTGATTTGTCTGGAATGCACACACATTTATTCTCTCTGAGTAGATTACAGAAACACCCTTAGGACAAACTTTTAAAACTAAAGAATTTTGTGTTTGAAAGTTATGTCTAACTGAAGACAGAATAGTGATGAATCAGAGAAAGGTTTGACTGAATGAGTCGGAGAATATGCCCACCTCTCATGAGAACAACTCAGGAATGAGAAGCTATTTAAGAACAGTATGGGAAGAGAAACAGAGACAGAGAGACACAGAGACAGAGAGAGACACAGACAGAGAGACACACAGAGAGAGACAGAGAGAGTCAGTTCTGGTCAGTCAGTTGGGAATCAATGCGGTGAGTGCAGTACAGTGGAGTTGAATTCATTTATAAATTCATGCAGTTCAGTAGAGGTCAGGAGAGGCAACTGATGCCAGAGAATAAGAAGGAGCCAGAAGACTAGAACAAATTGCCAGAGTTAGTTTGAGCCCAAGTGGAGCAATTCAGTGAGAAGCTGAAAGAAGCCACATTGAATAAATCAGTTTGGAGAGGAGATTGAGTTGGAACAGCTGAGTTGACTCAGCCAGCAAGAAAGAGTTCAGAAAAAAAGAAACCTAGAAATGGTGTGCCTATCTGTAGGAGGAACAACTGTATAAATGGCCCTGCAGCCATAAAGGCCACTCCTGCAGGAGGACCTAATTGAAGACTGCCTGAGAGACTTAGGATTGATGCTACAGACACTGCTGGTCAACCGAGAACTGCTGCTTAGAATTGATACTTGCTTTGGACCAATAGAATAGGAGGGTTTAAAGGGTGCTCTGTGGATTATTAAATGAGCTTCCTGCAGCTTTCATAAGAGCTTGTTGTTGAGTTCTTACCTGCTCCTGGAGTCTTGGTGCTGTTAATTCTGTTCCACCTCATCTCCAATCCCTAAAGGCAAGTAGGGTTGCACAACAGGGGGTCCAGGACACAGGCAGCACTTACTCAGCCGTACATCTCAGAGGCTGAAACGTTCTAGGTCTAGGTGAGCAGAGGCTGGAAGCTGAAGCCTTCAAGATCTGGGTTTGCAGGAGATTAGAGTATATGGAGGCTAGAAGCTTCCAGGCCTAGGCCTATGGTTAGTGAGATAAAAATGCTCTGAGCTCAGCTTAAGCTGTGTATTTGTATTACGTTAGTATGGCTCTCATCTCACCCCACATCTGAGGAAATAAAAACATTTACACGTAATCTCTGTAAAAACAATTCACGTGCATTTAGATCATGGAGAAAATGAGATAAATGATGACACCAGATAATTAGCAAGAGATTTATCAATATTGGAAAAACAAAGAATATATATAGACAGGAGGGCATCCAGGATGCACATATCATCCTCAAGATCAAAATAAGGAGAGGAAAAAAGGAAAGTCAACACTAAATGTCCACCTCTACATTTTAAATAAATGATATTATATCCAACACAAACTCTAAAAGGATGATTGTAGGGGCTGGAAGGATGATGCTGTGAATAAGAGAACTGGCTGCTCTTCAAGAGAACCCTGATTTTATTCCCATAATCCACACAATGTCTCAGAATTATTTGTAATTCTAGTTTCAGGCGATTTGCCATCCTCCCTTGGTCTCTGCAAACACTAGATAGGCACATAAATGGTACACAAATATTCACCTAAGTATCAATTAAGTCATCTTGAATGAGAAAGGATGAAGACTGAACAATATATTGTACTCATGAAAGAAATTTAGGAGCATAAAGAAAGACTATGGAAACTTAAAAAACCACAACTATCAAAGATATAATATTTACATGCTCAGTTATATGCTAGAGATTCTGTAGTGTCTTATTTAAGGTTTTACTGCTGTGAACAGACTGCTGTACTATGACCAAGGCAACTCTTATAAGGACAGCATTTAATTGGGGATGGCCTATAGGTTCAGAGGTTCAGTCTATTATCATCAAGGCGGGAACATAGCAGCATCCAGGCAGGCATGGAGGAGTTGAGGGTTCTACATCTTCATTTGAAGGCTGCTAGCACAATACTGGCTTCCAGGAAGCTAGGATGAGCGTTTTAAAACTCATACCCACAGTTACACACCTACATCAGCAAGGACCACACCTTCTAATATTCCCACTCCCTGGGCCAGGCATATCAAATCATCACAAATAGTATAGCAAAAATGGTGTGATAAATATCTACAAACAGTGGTAGAAAATACAAAAAGTTTAGAAACTGGGAGACTTCAAAAAGGTACTAATTGGGGAGCTGGGAAGCTATATATCAGCAAAATGCTTGTAGTGCAAGGATGAGAATCTGAGATAGATCCCAGATAGAGATATTATCCCAGTCTACTTCATAGGATGCCATTACAACATAAATTTTATGACCAGTAGTTAAAATATGAATTAGTATAAAAAGAAAATATATATACATGAAAGATTTTCTACATTATTATCAACAGAAAGCAGTCACAGCAAAATTGATATTTTCTTGAGGATGGAGTAATCTTTAGGTTCCTCTACTTTCCTTGTTTTTCCCGTAGATTGAGCTACAGAAAAAAAACAGATACATTTAGGAAATCAAGAAATCATAAATGAATTACTCTGAAACAGGGATGTCTTGTCCATTTGCATCTAATTTCCTAGCCTTCTTTCTCAACCTTCTCATGTGTTAATTGTCAATTATCTAGTATTTGTACACACATCTCAAACAGCTCAAGACAAGAGGAAGTTACTTAATTCTTAAAAGATCTTCCAGTTCCCAATCAATGAGTATTATCATTAGCTTCCCATTTTTAAAAGTAATTTTTAAAATGTAGAAATAACTTTTATTAAATATCAGATATTTCACAAATATCAGCACACATGGTCTTAAATGACTTTGCTTGTCACTCTGCTTAGTTACTTTTGACCCGTTTGGATCCTTATATTGTATATTGGATTTGTCACTTCAAAAACCAGATACTGTTTACTACTTATTGTAAGAACCTCATACACAGAATCCATGAAAATGTGTAGATGGTAGGTTTTATTCAGTTGCATATTTATATACAGATTTCTGTGTTTTTACAAATAGATGGATATTTTGACTTTCAACCACTATTTCAGTGCTTCATTGTGATGTGTCAGCTTCTCAAAGAAATTCATATGTGCTATGTGTGTTAGCCCATAGAGGTCTTCAAAAGATTTGAGGATTATTTCTTAGTAATAGTAATAGTTACCATAATCACAAATACATATTCTTCAACTTTAAGTTCATTAGCTACCCCTTGAATATTGTCTTCCTTGAAAAATATCTTGTTCATGATTTTTCCCCTGAGTAAATAAGATACCAACAGGACATTAGTTACACTTATCTGTGACATCAGCCATCAGATTCACTGACAGTCTGTGACAATGAGACTAAAGATAAGCCTTTAGGAAAAAAAAAAGCATTAAAAGCCTGTCAAAGATCCATTAAGTGCTGATTCCTCTGGGAGAGATGCATTCATAGCATCCAGTTCCTGACATTGATTGGAAGCCTAGGATCTGAAAGCAGCTCACTATTTGTTAGCCCCCAAAATTACACTCTGGAAAGATAAACAGCATCTGGCTGAATTCTGCTATCATGAGTTCTTTTAAAGCCAGGCCAGAAAGAAAGATTCTGTATCTTATTTCTGTGTCCAACATACTGCTAATTTCTAATCCTCTACAAAGATCTGATTAGTCAATGAACATATTTTGTTGATAAAATCTCCCCCAAACAATCAAAATGCAAACTACTTTATTTTGGAAACTATTGAAAATGTCTAAAAGACTTACATCTGTCACCCCAAACATTTCAACTCTCATCAAACTCTGCATGCCCTAGTTTTTGGCCATCTCTTCTCATGATTATTCCCAATCTTTTGGAAATAACCAAAGGACTAATTAGGTCACTTGTAGTTTGGCTTTCATGCCAGTCTAGAATCCCAGCTGGAAGTGAAGGCCCTTAGGAGAGCAATCACCATGTCTGACACTGCTGCTTGGCTTTGGGGATGATTGACATTTCAAGAGCTGAACAAGCTTAACATTGAATGAAAGGCATTGAGGCAGAGCTGACACTAGGAAATGAACACATCTGTTCTACAAATATTTGCCAAGCATTTGGTATGTGCCAGCTATTGTGCTAGGTACTGGGTATGGAAAGAATGAAATGAAATAGCCTCTGTATAAAACAATAACCACAAAAAAGCCACAGCCTATGGAGTGAGACAACTCTGCGATTTACAATATTATATGGTACATGCTATCCTTGATCCAAAACTAGAGGAGTTTCTGGAATACAAAATAAGAGTACAAAATGAATTTTAAATGGAAAAGGAGAAAATCTTAGAAGAAGAAAAACATATAGGCACTTTGGATATTTCTAGGAAAGCATAAAATAGGAAAAAACATAAGTTGATAGGACACATGATACCTTCTTAAGAAAAACCAAAATAAATAATATGCATTATAATCTCATCACATTGAATCTCAGTGCCACAATGTATCTGCTTCCTATTTTCTCTAGGATCATTCAGATTCCTTTTTTTTGGGAAGGGGAATCAAACAATTATATTTTACATGATACCAAATAAAATACTAGTATCAGGAAAGGGTACATCTTTATATATCATTCCCCAGTTGAGTCCAACATATGTCCAAACGTTAAAGGCTATTGCAAGTGTTATTAGTTACCCTTTACAGCTGGATGTTAAGACCCTTTTTATTGCTGAAGACATCAAATACTTTGGTCACAGAACATGGCGAAATCTAGCTGGACCCCAACTGGAGGCTTTATTGTTAGGGAGCTAGCATTAATTGAGTTGGAAGATGTTGTATAAGCTATGGGATGAAGAAAATAACCATCAATATCACCCACATATTAACCCTGTGAGATATGCTAATGATATCTTTGCAAGATATGCCCATTTGTGCAAGAGTTGGATAAATGTTATTGGACTAACCTACTACTTTTTAATTTGCTTAAGAGATGCTCTATGAGACAGAATACATATGTAGCACTGCCCAATAAGTTAAGAACCTAAGACAAGATATATTATGGGCCCTAGAGGAAAACCTCCTGCTATTATTTTGCTAATTAGATGTAGCAATAAATGACTTCTGAAGACATATTGCTATACTTATACATCTGTGTATCACTCAATCTTCATCAGAAAAGCCTCTTCTTGCAGTAGATAGTAAATAACTCAGAAAAACATAGAAATTCCCTATTCTTCATATATTCAGGTCTAAGTATAAATCTTTCAGTTTTCCATGCTTCTTTCTGAACTAAGCTTTGCTTGTCAACTACTTGGCTGTGTAAAAAGTAGGAAATACTTACTAGATGTCAAAATTTAAGTCTATACTTTTATAAGATTTATGTCCACAATCTTATATCTCTTTTTAAAATTGCCATTGTGATACCATAAAAAATTACAGTATTAATAGGTGAAATAATAATTATTTTGGCTATACTTGTCCATTGTTTTTCTACTTCAAATCTCCATCACTACTAAATGATGTGGTTTTTATAATTTTTATAAAAAGAATATTATCAGTATATGTTTGTTTAGGAAGCAAAGGAATATTTCTGTCTTGTTCATGCTTACATTTCAATACAGTAGGCAATGCACACTGTATTTGTCTTTATGTCCTCACATGTTAGTTAGATCTTGACTCAAAATAGTCAGAATAGATTTGTTGGTTGGTTGAATAGATGCATTCAGTGTGGAGAGCAGTGCTAGACCATGTTGAGGAGGTGAGTCAAAAGACAGATCCTGAAAGCCTTTTAAGCCTTACTGAGAAATTTAAATCTCACATGAGAACAATATGGGAAAAGGGACAGCTTTAAACTTTGACACACTCAAAATTTACATTAGGTTTCCCAGCAGAAATGTCATATGAAATAAAAATAAGAATATAGAAAACAATGGAAAGAGTTCTAGAGAAAACTCTACATCCATCATGGCATCTTTGAGCTAAATATAAAACATTCTAGTATAAGAATAATAATACTATTGAAGAATGATCCCCTCATGGACACTTTACCTATATCTCGTCTGAACATGCTTGTAATATTTTTTATTATATATGTCAAAATCTCTTTTTTGTAGAAAGCATCAAAGGATTGTTTTGAAACTAAAGCAAATTTATCCCAGTACATGAAAGGTGTATCAAGAAGAGATGGCTTTGATCTCAAAAGTATATGCCTTTATTAATATTTGCCTATATGTTACAAACTTTCGTATTTTATTTTAGAGATTTCCATGGCAGACAGCTAACACATCTTACAAAATTCACTGGAAAGGCATGATTGCCTCTTCTGACTTCATCTTTTCATTACTACCAATAAGATGTATTTATTTAATATTGATGAAACATTCATTTGGCAAGAACAATAGCTCTTAGGCAATTTACTTTCTTTCAAGCCTCTAACTTAGAATTATTTGACTATATTTGAAAACTGGCTTGATTATGCCAAATAATAGAAAACTAATTAATTTATTAAATCTTATGTAGATCATATATCAATTGTAAAATTTATATGGTACTATGGTATTTTTGTATTTAACATTGAGAAAACTATTAACAAATGTCTTGAAATTGTACCTAATTCAGGTTTCACTGTGAGTATGAAGAGAAATATATAGGCTGAACATGTAGCCCATGTGTGTGGCCCCAACACATACAAGAGCGTTTCCAGCTTAAGAAATCCTTAACTAGCCGGGCGGTGGTGGCGCTCGCCTTTAATCCCAGCGCTTGGGAGGCAGAGGCAGGCGGATTTCTGAGTTCGAGGCTAGCTTGGTCTACAGAGTGAGTTCCAGGATAGCCAGGGCTACACAGAGAAACCCTGCTTCGAAAAACCAAAAAAAAAAAAAATCCTTAACTAGCAAGTCTATGTCCTTTGCTGCAAAACAAAAGTTTGATAAAAAAAAAAAAAACATGTAAAGACACCTTTGGTATGTTTTTGTTTAAAAGACAATGTATATTGCCACTTCAGTAGCTGAGAATGGAAAACACACTATTTTCACATAGAGGTTAGTTTAGTCTGAAACAATCTTGGTTTCTCTTTATATGTTTGCTTAGTATTTCCAAATTCATCAGACAAAGGGCTTTCACAAAGAAATTTCTCTTCCATTCATATCTCATAGTTATTTGAATGAAATAGTATACAGGTAGTATTTGCTTATGTCCCAAGTCATATAAAAATGTATTACTACTCATGTGATACAGAAGAATAAAAAAATATAGAATGGAATATTTAAATAAATGCTGAGCAAAACTGATGTAGCCAATAACTAATAAAATTAAAAATTAAAAATTGATATTATAAAAAATAGAACATCAGAAACATTCTCAAAAATAACTATTAATGATAGAAGAAATCTTGTAACAAACAGTATTTTTAATCTATTTGTGTCAGTATTTAAAACAAACTTCCTTAAGCTAAAAGAATATTAAATTACCAAAATATTATGACTATGAAGATTCACATCTTATAACTTTATTCAAATATTATGAAACCAAATTTATTTTCATTAATTCATCTTTTATGCCTTGTGGACTTCACTTAACAAAAGTGAGCCTACTAGTAGAAATATTTGGGATACAAGTGAGAACTCCATGAGGAATACAGCATGAAATTTAATCTATGGATCCAACACAAGGCATATTCAGGAAATACCATCTGCATGTCATGTCATGTCAAAGTATCCAAGTACATTGTATTTAGAGATATACAAATAATGTATTGATGAAAAACACTAGTGATTCTATTTTCTTCTACAGAGAATTCACTTTAATGGTAAGTCAAAACATCTTAGACATAGAAACAAAAAAAATATTGCTTAAGATATATGATTTCCTTCTTATTCCATAAATCATTATTGAGTTTAAAAGATACTAGGAAGATCTATTGATAATGTGGTTGATTTGGAAAAATACATATATTATGTATATAATATTCTATAATGTTATCAATGAACGACCACAGAAGTTTAATCCACAAGAAAAATAATTATTTTATAATGTTACTAAGAGCAGTATTATATTTAGATTGAATTTATAATCTCTAGAAAATAATTTCCAAGTAAGATTAAAATAACACATTATTTTAAATCATCAAAAATATGAAAGTTAGTGTTTATTTGTGACCAGTAACATTTGCCAACTGGTAAATTCTCATTGAAAAATATTTTATATTCTAATGTTACCCTAGCATTTTGTCTGAATTTATTAAAAACCCTTTATGCCAAGTCCTGCAGGCAATATATTCTAAAAATGTAGGAAGTATGAAAGCATACATGTACTATATATTTGCTATATATATATATATATACTAGGACTAAAGTTTAATTTAATGATTGTACATAGTAGAAAATTAATAGTAACTAATAAATGAACAGGAAATTATAAGAATACATGACAAATAATTTCTGAAACCTTGGTTTTGCACTTTTGAGCCATTGTTTTATAAAATAAGGATAAAGTGTATAAGAACATTATGGTACCATAATAGCACAGCTGCTAAATGATTAAGAAATAAACCGCCTGGGACTGAAGAGGTGCTTCAACGGTTAAGAGAACATTCTGCTATTCCAGAGGTCCTGAGTTTAATTCCCAGTAGCCACTTGGTGGCTCGCAATAATCTATATTAGGATCTGAAGGTTTCTTCTGGCATGCAGGTGTACATACATATGGTGTACTCATATTAAATTAATAAATGAATAAATAAATAAATATATTTTTTAAAAAAGTAGACAGCCTATACAGTATGAATTCCCTCAGAGAAAGAAAGATAAGATTTCTTATCTTTCTTTTACCACACATTTTACCAAATCCAAACAGGAGCATACATGGACCAGTCTGAGTCCCCTGGAACAAATATAGCAGAAGTCTGACTGGTTAGGCCACAGAGGGAAAAGATGTGCTTAATCCTCAAGAAACTTGAGGCCCCAAGGAAGGGAGAGGCCTGGTGTTTGTGGGGGGGAGTACCTTCTTGGAAGTATAATAACCTAGTGACTACTCAGGCTAGGGAATCTCTTCCTCTAATTCCAATCCCCTAGTCTTATTCCCAACACTGTTACAGGCTACCTGGTATAATTCCCTTTCTCTCTTTCCTCATTTCCATGGTTCTAGTCAGTTCCTAATAAGACACTGAGTTTTTCTCCATCTTATGGGTCTCTCTGAAACCCCTGTTCTAGTCTATACCCATTCTTTAGAGCCAGCTCCCTATACAGAGATACACATTCTATCCCAGACTCCTAGTGGCCACAACTCTCAGAATCATAAAAGCATTCCCTACCATGCAACCCAAAGCCAATCCACCTTCTCAGAACCAGAGAAGACAGCACAAACCAAAGAACAAAACATACACCCAACAAACACAAGATATCAGTACCTGGAATTGTAGCCATCCGAATACCAGATGACTCAATCCAAGTATAATATGAAATCAATAACCAACAGGATTATATGTCTGCACTAGAGTCTAGCAACACAACTACAGTAGGCCTGGACAAATGCAATACAGCTGAAACACAAGACAAGAACTTTAAAATAGCTATTACACATAAGTTCTTAAGGAGGTCATGGAAAATTGATTGATAAGATCTATAAAAACACAAACTAACAATTGAATGTGATGAATAACACTATTAAAGACATGGAAGTGGAAATATAATTAATAAGAAATACCCAAAGTGAGGTAAAACTGGAAATGAAAAGTTTAATAACTAGAACAGGAGTCATAGAGGTAAGTGCCACCAACAGACTACAAGTGATGAAAGACAGAACCTCAGTATTGAATATTAATAAGATATCCCAGCCAAAAATGTTGTTTTAAAAAATTCAGACACAAAATATTCAGGAATCCTGATACACCATCAAAAGACATAATCTAAGAAGAATATAAATAAAGGAAGGGTAAAACTCAGGTCAAAAACACAAAAGATATGAAAATGAAATCATGAGGAAAATTTTCCAAACCCAAGGAAAAGATTGCCTACCAAGGTACAATAATCATTCAGGACATCAAATAGTCTACCCCATAAAAGAAATTACTCATGACATATAATAATGAAAACACTAACTTTGCAGAACACAGAAAGAATAATAAAAGCTACGAGAGAAGATCAAATAACACCTAAATGCAAATTGAATAAAAAAAAATACCCGACTTTTCAGTGGAGTCTCTAATAATCAAAAAGGTCCGGAAAGAAGTTATACAAACTCTAATACAGCACAGGTGCAAATCTATAATAATACACTCACCAAAACTTCCAATTACAATAATTAGATAAAGGCATTCCAAGATAAGATACAAATCCAACTCTACAGAAATCTCTAGAAAAAAAACCTTCAACCTGATGAAGTTAGCCAGAGCCAAGAAAACACAAGAAATAGATAATCTAAGACTGGGAAGACAAAATAGGGGGGGAAACCCACACCATAACTATAAAATAGCAGGAAATTATAAGCGCTGTTCAACTCTAATGATCTCAATTTCCCAATAAAAAGGCACAGACTAACAGTTTGGATCCTTCCACTGCATCCAAGAAACGCATTTTAACATCAATGATAAATGTCACTTCAGGGTAAAGTATTGGAAAAAGATACTTTAAACAAATGGACCTAGGAAATGCTGGAGATAACAGATAAAGGATATTAAAAGTATTTATAGAAAAATTCACCAAAACTCTAAAGAATATACCTTCTTCTCAGCACCTCATGGAACTTTATGTAGAACTGACGATATTCTCAAATAAAAAGCATATAACAACAGATATAAAACATTGAAATAACATGCTGCATCCTATCATAGCTGAAAGAGGTAACCCAGGCCCATAAAGACAAATATGGTATGCAGTTGTTTATATATGGATAGTAGCTGTTTTTATTGGATATTTTATATATTTACCTTTCAAATGTTATCCCCTTTCAAGATTTCCCTCCCAGAAACTCCCTATCCCATCACCCCTCCTCCTGCTTCTATGAGGGTATGCCCCCACCGACCCATCCACCCACTCCTGGCTCCCTGCCCTCGCATTCCCCTACACTGGGCATCAAACCTTCACAGGACCAAGGGCCTCTTCTCTCATCGATGCCTAACAAGGCCATCCTCTGCTACATATACAGTTGGAGCCATGAGTCCATCCATGTGTACTCTTTGGTTGGTGGTTTAGCCCCTGAGAGATCTTATTGGTTAATATTGTTGTTCTTCCTACAGGGATGCAAAGCCCTTCAGCTCCTTCAGTCCTTTCTCTAACTCCTCCATAGGGGACCCCATGATCAGTTCAATGGTTGGCTGTGAACATCCAACTCTGTATTTGTCAGGCTCTGGCAGAGCCTCTCAGGAGACAGCTATATCAGGCTTCTGTCAGCAAGTACTTCTTGACATCCATAATAGTGTTTGCATTTGGTAACTGTATATGGGATGGATCCCCAGGTGGGACAGGCTCTGGATGGCCTTTTCTTCAGTATCTGCTTCACACTTTGTCTCCATACTTGCTCCCATGAGTATTTTGTCACCCCTTCTAAGAAGGACCAAAGCACCTACACTTAGGTCTTCCTTCTTCATGAGCTTCATGTGGTCTCTGAATTGTATCTTGGGCAGTCCAAACTTTTGGGATAATATCCACTTATCAGCGAGTACATACCATGTGTGTTCTTTTGTGAATGGGTTACCTCACCCAGGATGATATTTTCTAGTTCCATCCATTTGCCTACATATTTCATGAATTCATTGTTTTTAATAGCTGAGTTGTGTAAATGTACCAGATTTTCTGTATCCATTCCTCTGTTGAAGGACATCTGGTTTCTTTCCAGCTTCTGGCTATTATAAATAAGGCTGCTATGAACATAGTGGAACATGAGTCCTTGTTACATGTTGGAGCATCTTTTGGATATATGCCATGAGTGGTATAGCTGGGTTCTCAGGTAATATTTTGTCCAATTTTCTGAGCAACCTCCAGACTTATTTCCAGAATAGTTGTACCAACTTGGGCAATCCCACCAACTACGGAGTAGTGTTCCACTTTCTCCATATCCTCACCAGCCTGTGCTGTCTCCTGACTTTTTTGGTCTTAGCCATTCTGACTGGTGTGAGGTGGAATCTCAAGGTTGTTTCGATTTGCATTTCCCTGACTACTAAGTATGTTGAACATTTCTTTAGGTATTTCATGACCATTCAGGTTTCCTCAGTTGAGAATACTTTGTTTAATTCTGTACCCCAGGCCCATAAAGACAAATATATTATGTAGTTGTTTATATGTGGATGACAGCTCTTAAGTCTTTTACATATAAGCCACAATCTATAAAATTATAGGGACTGGGTATAGAGCAAGGGACTAGGAGTGTGATGTGTCTTCCTCAGAAGGAGAAATAGAAGAGACAGTTATGAATGGATGAGGTGAAGGACTGGAAGTTAGTGAGTAAGTTAAGTAAGTAAGTGAGTAAGTTAAGTAAGCAAGTGAGTAAATTAATGAGTGAATAAGTTAGTGAGTGAGTGAGTAAATTAAGTAAGTAAGCAAGCAAACGAGCAAGCGAGCAAGTGAGTGAGTGAGTGAGTGAGTGAGTGAGTGAGTGAGTGAATAGGTTAGTGAGTGAGTGAGCAAGTTAATGAGTGGGTAAGTTAAGTAAGTAAGCAAGTAAGTTGATGAGTGAGTGAGAAAGTGAGTGAGTGAGTGAGAAAGTGAGTGAGTGAGAAAGTAAGTGAGTGAGTGAGTGAGTGAGTGAGTGAGTGAGTTAAGTAAGTATGCAAGCAAGCAAGTAGTAAGTTAAGTAAGTGAGTAAGAAGACTCACATTAAGGCCCCATTGCTGAAGATATCTACACATTATTGAATTCTTAGAATTAAAGCTGGTGTCTAGCTAGGGCCTCCACTACTGACTAGTGTTTATGGTAGTGGGAGGTACTTTGCACAATGCCAAATGAGAAAGGTAAAGACTATCCCAGCTACAAACCCTTACATCCAAAATGTTGCCCAGCCTGCAAAACTCATTAGTGTAATAGTGACACAAAACTTGAGGTTAACTAAACAATATCTGATTTGACTTAAGGTCCACTCTATAAGTTGGAACCCATTCAGACCAGGGATCTAAAAGAAAACCAAATACTAATGTTCTGTTAAAGGAATATAGTAACAAATGACTCCTAATGGCATTCTGATATACTCATAGATAAGTGTGCTGTTTGGGCATCATCAGAGTTTTCTCTCTGTAATAGATGGAAACAAATACAGAGCTCAGTAGCCAGTTAGTATACAGAGAGTGAGAGATCTTGGAACACTCAGCCTTAAATAGGATGTTTTCATCAAATCCCTCCCCTCAGGTATCAGGGAACCCTGGGGAAGAGGCAGAAAGATTGTAGTAACCAGAGGGGATGGAGGACAACTAGGCCTTTTGAACTGAATAAGAGTGACGGTCACATGAACTCCAAGAGATTGCAGCAGCATCTGAAGGATTGTACAATTCTGGGGCAGGTAGGGTACCAGTGCTGAGAGAAGTAAACACAACCCCTAACCTGCTTCCCTAACTCAGGAGCTATTTTCAATAGACAGTGCTCAGAAAAAATGTTCTCCCTTCTCAATTGGGATACAAAACACACTTAAGAGCATTTTCAGTTTATATTATATATTATAGTTTTCAGTTTTCTGTTTTGATGTGATTCCTCTGTGGTATATGAACATGTGTGTGTCTGCATCTATATACGTGTCTTCTGCTTTTGGGGAAGGATCTTTTTATTCTGTTTGTTTATTTTCTGTTCCGATTTGTTTTTTCCTGTTTTATTTTATTATTATTCTTTAGATGACAATCTTTTTTCTATGGAGAAATAGAAAGAGATTTGGATGGGAAGAGAGGTGGGCAGGATCTCAGAGGAGTTGGGGAATAATGTGTTTTCAACACAAATATAGAAAAAGAACAAATATATCACTCTATTATTCAACAAACAGTGAATTAATCATGCCAAGAGAATTGGTCTATGTATTCAATGACAACGATTTTTTAAAAAGTTCTTTTTTTCTTTTCATTGCTTTTCTTCATAATGAGGACTAAGAAGAAGAGTTTGAATTGGATAATCATGCTGCAGTGGAAAATTTATATTCATGCTTTAAAACAATAAGTACAGATGTGGAATGAAGGAGGACGAGGAGGAGCACGATGCTTCCAAAGACTTAATATGGATAATTTATATGTTGTTTCCTTTACATTGGAGTGAAGATATGAACCTATGATCTCATGCATGCCAGTCAGGAATATTGTGCATGTGACAAATATGTATATATTCATGTTAGAAATTAGATGCTGTGGTGGTTCTTATTAATCTTGGAATTAACAAATCTATTAATTCAATTTTTATTCTATTTTATTTTCTGTTAATTCAGGGGTCTGTAGTTAGCCATGTGCTACTGAAACTGTAGAAAACTCAACAAGAACTACGCTGTTGCAACATGAATGAGTGTAAAAGTGTTAGTGCCTTGGCAAAGTTTATTCACTTACATGTAGGAGTGTTTTTGTGGCAGTCATATAAGTAACTACTAGTGAAGTTTACAATTTTTTATAAAATGTAGGACTAATGGATAAGAAGTGGATTTTAAATGTATTTGGTTTGGAGAAACAGGGTTGTTCAAAATATTTTTAAATCATCTTTTATGTTTACATGCAGTGGCAGGAAAGGACAAAACAACGACCTGTTTTTCTTCCATTCTGAAATAGATTGGTACTCCATTATATTACATTTACAAATAAATTATGTGCATTGCAGTCAGAAGACACTCATAAGACTGCATGACAGGAGCTCTTCCCTTAAAGACAGCAAATAATAATGTAAAATGTTCATCTTGTTCAGCATTTCAATTTAAAATGCATGGCAGATTAAGGAATGAGAAAGGAGTTTATAAGATGACTGGGCTGAAGTGCTAGATTATGTATCCACATAAACCATGTAGATGTCAACTGAACTTGATAGCCTGCCTATAATTCTAGCCTAGGAAGGTAATGTACAAACAGGCATTTCTCCACCTGTGTGCACAAGTACACACAAATATGAATGCACACATACACATTACATACACAAATGAAAAATGTGAGAAAATTTTATAAAATATATTTCATTTATAAAAATATCCACCTCAAAGCAAAATATGTAACCAAGAAGGGTATAGGTAGTAGTTCTTTCAAAATGTAGCAAATAAATATGGTTTTGTGGTTTGTATAGCAGGAGCTCATTACAGAGAAACAACATTTAAATTGATCTGTGCTGCAATTGTTGCCTTACTAAAGTGATCATTCTTGTTTACTGGTTTTTGTTTTTATCTGTACAACTGAGGAAAATTATTGAGCAAATAAATCACCCAGGAGCTAAGTAAAAGAACTAATTACAAAATAGACTTTACTTTTAGAATTGCTGGGAACTGGAGTACAGGTACAACTCAGTGATAGAACAATTGCCTGATATTATTTATGACAGTCCAGATTCTATCCATAGGACCACACACTCTTATCATACGCATACACACACACACACACACACACACACACACACTCATAAATACAAAGATAGATGATTGATAACGTGAGTTAGCAAGAGAAAGGATACTTGTGGAAGTATTGAATCATTGTTCAAACATGATCAAACATTTAAGACTGAGTATAAGGGAAAAGACAGAAAGGTGAAAGATGAACTCTGAAGTGCCTGAGGCCAAGGGCAACATCACAGCAACAAATTAAATTTCATGACAGAGAAATTTACCTAAATCCCATTTCAGGTACTCAAAGATGGTGATATTTCAAACTGTTCTCTCTTGTTAAAAGTGACTGTTAATTTGAGATGAAAATAAAGAAAATAAGTAAACACTTTGCAAAGTGCCACAGAAACAGAAAATATTCAATATATAACAGGGGTAAGAAGACTAATTGGAAAGGTGTGATATTTAGAGGCTATAATATGAGCTGAGTATTAAATATTAACTTTATTCAGGTAGATATATGGTCATGGATTTGTGGTTTGTGTTGCTCATACTTAGCATCTTGTTCAGATTAAAACTATCAGACCAAATTATCACACATCCCTCTTCATATCCGTTACCATCCTTTCCGTAATTTGAAACAATTGAATGTTCCCTCTGTGAGATAATTCAATATTTTCAAGCATTAATGTTTCAGAGTCCATCTTCACACACACACACACACACACGGAAAGAGAGAGAGAGAGAGAGAGAGAGAGAGAGAGAGAGAGAGAGAGAGAGAGAGAGAGAGAGAGAGAGAGAGATTCATTTCAGCTGATAAATGTGACACATGGAATGATCCATCCAGAAGAAATGTCTTTGCTTCTCACCTTACCCAAGACCTTCATATTGGTCTTCATATTGGTCATGGTCTTCTCATGAATGTCAATCACTAATTGGAAAGGTGTGATATTTAGAGGCAGCATAATTGATGACATGAAACCAAAATGGTACCATCTAAGAGATAGCACTTTCTAGAATTTGGGAAAGAGGCTATCAGAACTCCTTATTAAAATTCTTGTTGAGTCATTTTCAGTGTATTTTAAGTCTGGTTTACATATGCCTTCCCTTCTTTCATTTTTGTGTATATATGTGCTTCTGAATGCCATATGTGGAGATACCATGGAGGCCAGAAGAAGGTGCTACATCCTCAGGGACCAAAATTACAGGCAGTTGTAAGCTACATGGCATGCATTCTAGCAACTGAATTTACGTATTCTGGGAGAGTCTCTGAGGCATCTTTCCAGCCCCTAACATGGCTTTCTCTTATGGAGAGCTGAGAGCTTGCCTTACAGGTCCAAATGAACTTCACTAGATAAAAGCTGTGAATATTAGAATTTGAATTAACCATGAGAACTCCTTGAACTAATTCACTTTCCTCTAGGTCACTTGTAAGCTTATTATCATTTTTCCTAGGGAAAAATAGGTTATAATTTTAGAACAGAAAATAGGAAAAAAATATTCTTATACAAAACTGTTTATATCTATGACTAAATTAACAAAAAGGCCCTTGGCAAAAAAGAAAAGTCCGGGCATAGGTAATTTCACAGATGATGTGAATTTTTCTCATGCAGTTGTTTTAATGAGTCCATTGCCCATAAAGCAATTGTTCTTTTTCATCCTCAGACTGATGCCAGGACAAATTTAAAGGAAAATAAAAAATGTCTGCTGTCATCGTTTGCAATGATTGCTTTGCTTTAAAAATGCATTTACTTTCTGCGTATAGTCTTTCATCATCGTTGATATAAGAATTCACTCTATCTTTCTGCAAAAACTGTCATACAATGTATTCTCAGTGAAGACTATTTATTCAAAATCTGAAGCCTTGCCTGGCTGTGAACCATGTGTAATGGGACTGCTGCTGCTCTCCATGGTACTTATTATCTCTGGAACACTTTTCTCAAGTTTTTTGAGCTATCATCAGAGAATCACACCGTCCTCTGGTTTCTAGTCATCTGTGCCATCATTGAAACTTCTTTTAAGGATAGAAAAAAAGCACAAGTGAAAACATTCCAAAGCCAATAAATAAATAAATAAATAAATATATTTAAAAGATGCTTCTCTTCCCCCCTAAGGGAGTTATATCACAAGATTTTCAAGCAGAACTTGGCATTTACACAAGTACTTGAAATGAGAACGTCATCACTGGATGGAAGTTCCTGCTCCACAAATTATATGAAATAGTTTTTTTTAATGCAAGTATTTAGTGATGTGGTGAAACAGATTGAATATTCATAAGCATCTATAACTTCAACCCTGTTTGAAAATGGTGGGCTTTTCTCTTCTAAAAATATATGGCAGGTTGTAAAATCTCAGAGGACAGATGATGTGCTGTAGTGCTAATCTTTCTGTGACAAACATTTAAATGCTTAGTACATACCTTTTGATACATGCTTTGTTCCACAGCTGTTTATCAAAAAGTATGTCCCTTTGTTTGTAACCATATGCAGTACTATATATTTCAAAAATCATTTATCAAAGATCTACCATCGAATAAAGAATGGAAGCCTGCCAACAACCACATGAGCTTGAAAGCCATATTGCTTAAAAGTAACAATGACTTGAAGACTGATAGCAGTCTCCACTAAGTAGCATTAGCAATTTATGGTCTATCAGTATGAGTATGAAATAAAAGTAATTGTGTAAATTAGTAAGTTTTATCATCTGTATTTTCATGACCTTATTGTAACGGAGTCTCAGCAAATAGGGACTATTTTTTCGTCTACCTAAGGAGGTCTCTAACTAACCTTTGCTCTGCCTATCCATTTCTTTGTCTATCTAGAGGTTTGGAGAAAATGATCTTTATCTGAATAATAACTAAGTCCAGATTATTGGGTACAAATATGGTAAAATATTCTTATTTGACTATGTGTGTAAAATATTTAATTTCTTTTTATAAATTTTATTTTATTTTCTAAGGTTTTTTTTTTTATTTACATTCAAAATCATTTCCCCTTTCCCATTTCCCCCCTCCCGGAAAGTCTCATAAGCCCCCTTCCCTCCCTCTTTTCCCCATTCAACCCCCTCTCGCTTCTCTGTCCTAGCATTCCCCTACATCCAGTCTTCCCAGGACCAGGGGTCTCTCCTTCCATCTTCTTGGAAATCTATTGATATGCGAATTGTGTCTAGGGTATTCCGAGATTCTGGGTTAATATCCCCTTATCAGTGACTGCATACCATGCGTGTTCTTTTGTGATTGGGTTACCTCACTAAGGATGATATTTTCAAGTTCTGACCATTTGCCTAGAATTTTCGTGAATTCATTGTTTTTAATTGCAGAGTAGTATTCCATTGTGTAAATATACCACATCTTCTGAATCCATTCCTCCATTGAGGGACATTTGGGTTCTTTTCAGCTTCTGGCTATTATAAATAAGGCTGCTATGAACATAGTGGAGCATGTGTCCTTATTGCATGCAGGTAAAGCCTCTGGGTATATGCCCAGGAGTGGTATAGCCGGATCCTCCGGGAGTGTCATGCCCAGTTTTCTGAGGGACCGCCAGACTGCTTTCCAGAGTGGTTGTACCAGCTTGCAATTCCACCAGCAGTGGAGGAGTGTTCCTCTTTCTCCACATCCTCGCCAACAACTGCTGTCTCCTGTATTTTTGATCTTAGCCATTCTGACTGGTGTGAGATGGAATCTCAGGGTTGTTTTGATTTGCATTTCCCTAATGACTAAGGATGATGAACATCTCTTTAGGTGCTTCTCAGCCATTAGATATTCTTCAGGTGAGAACTCTTTGTTTAGCTCTGTACTCCATTTTTTAATAGGGTTACTTGCCTCTCTGGAGTTTAACTTCTTAATGTGTTACTGATTACATAATAGCATTTATATTAAATTACAATCTGTATCCTGGGTATTCTGTACTTTTTTGGCCAATATCCATACAGTCAAAAACTCTGACCCAGAATTGTCTCTATCTAAAAGAGTTCCAGGGACAAAAATGGAGAAGAGACTGAGGGAAATGAGGTCCAGTGACCATCCTAACTTTGGATCCATCTCAAGGGGAGGCTCCAAGGCCTGACACTATTACTGATGCTATGGTGTGCTTATAGACAGGAGCCTAGCATGGCTGCATTCTGAGAGACCCAACAAGCATCTGACTGAGACAGACACAGATACTTACAGCTAATCAATGAACTGTAGTTGGGGACCCCTGTGGTTGAATGATGGAAAGGCTGGAAGAAGCCGAGGAGGAGGTCAACCCAATAGGAAGACCAGCAATCTCAAATAACCTTGACCCTGAGGTCTCTCAGACACTGAGTTACCAACCAGGTAGCATAAACCAGCAGATGTGAGGTCCCTGGCACATATACAACAGAGGATTGCCTGGTTTGGCCACAGTGAGAGAAGATGCACTTAACCCTTGAGAGAATTGAGGCCCCAGGGAATGGGAGGCCTGGCAGGTGAGGTGGTTTAGGGTGAAGATATTCTCTTGGAAACAGGGGTGGAGAAATGGGATGAGGAACTGTGGGAGGACAGACCAGGAGGAGGATAACAACTGGACTGTAAAACAAGATTAAAGATAATTTTTAAAAAATGATAAAATTTGTAGCATACAATCTAAAGGAAGGAATTGAAAGATAGAATAAAGACATGTATAAAAACATATAGTAAATATGATGTAATCAATCTTTATGGACACAAGAATATGTGGAATTGTGTACTGAAATAGAATATTTTATTCAGCCAAGTTGCAATTTATTAAAACTTTACTTGCTTATAATCATTTCATATTTAATAATGTTCAACATATAGCTAAGCAAGTATAGAATATAGTATATTTATTTATAGTTTGCTGATTTACACTTTCAAACTTGTTCCACGGTTTATCATCTCTAAGTTATAATTTGTAAACAAATTATTTTATTATATTTAGTCTCCATGAGCTAGTATAATGTTCGTATGACATCACATAATTTTTCTATCAGGATATAGAGTTGTTTATTTCTTTGTTACTTATTTAAGAGAGGCCTATATATACATGAACAAACAAAAATGAAAAGAACCCTCAAAATTCAGTCTGCTGGAGCTGAAGGAGCTTGCAGCCCCATAGGAGGAACAGCAATATGAACCAACCAGTACCCCAGAGATCCCAGGGACTAAAACACAAACCAAAGAGTACACATGGAGGGACCCATGGCTCCACTGAACATGTAGCAGAGGATGGCCTTGTTGGACATCAAAGGGAGGAGAGGCCCTTGGCCCTGAAAAAGCTCAATGTCCCAGTATAGGGGAATACCAGGACAGAGAAGCAGGAGTGGGTGGGTTGGTAAGCATGGGAAGGGAGGGTGGGGATGGGATAGAGTGTTGTCAGAGGAAAACCAGGAAAGGGGATAACATTTGAAATGTAAATAAAGAAAATATCTACTAAATGTTTTTTAAAAAGATCACTCAAGTTGTCTGTAGTGAGGTATGACCTTCTACTAGATATACCAGCAAGCAGTGTCTTTTGTTGTTTTTGGATGAACTAGGAGACAACTAGACAGACAAAAGCAATGAGAAATGAATGGTTGGAAGTAATTTGTCCAGATGGTTGGGAATTTGAAAAATAGAATGTAAGGTTTATTAGAAGGAATTCAGAAAGAGGTATATGGAAGGGTATCTCTGAAAGGGAATGAACTACAAAGGCATTTTTTGTTCCTTGTTGAATGCATGTGGAAAGCCATTTAGTTTAGAGGACAGTCTGCTTATTGTGCTTTGTCTGTTTTCTCTTTTAAAGGAAAAGTCAACTTGTGATGCACCACATTTTACATAATTGATTTTGATGATCAATTCAATAGTTTCCAGGTGGCACGTTTCATTTAGGCCACAGGTGTTGAAAATAACACCACCTATATAATTTTCCTGTACCATGAGTTTGGTTACCTGTGAAATCTTGACTATAGCTGGTCAATTTCTTTGCTGATGTAATAGGAGTCCTGTTGCAAAGCATATTAACAGTCTCTAAAAACAACCTGAAGCCATATCAGAAACATATCTCAAGAGCACTATAGTTATGCATTTGCTAAGCAGTGTTAGTGCATCATTTATCATCATAAACAATATATAATTATAATATACCCCAGCTTGAAAGCTCTTGATCAAGAAGATCAATTACTTCCCCTGTAAGACAATCGACTTTCTGTAGGAGAATCCAGAAGCAATGTAAGACTCTTCCTTCAAAAATTTGAGGCCGTTTAGGGCTTTTTTATTTGAAATTTTATCCATGTTTTAATATGAAAACAGAACTGAATGAAAAGATACTAAAATAAAGGTCCAAAGTTACACGATGCTGGAAATTAAAAGCTTAATAAGCAAAATAAAAACTTCAAAGGAAATCCTCACCAACAGAATAGATCACATCTAAAACTTAGTAGAGGAATTTGATCATCCACTAAAGAAAAATGATGAAATGTAAAATGATGTGTGAAGGGAACATGGGAAAGCTTTAGGACATCCTGAAAACCCTTACCTTTGAATTATGATTACAGAAGAAGTGGTTTGATTAGGAATGGCCTCCATAAGCTCATATGTTTAAATGCTTGGCCATCTAGGAGTGGTACTACTTGAGAGGGATTAGGAAGTGTTGATTTGTTGGAGAAAGTGTGTCACTGGGGGTGGGATTTGGGGTTCCAAAACCCCAGGCTAGTCCCAGTGACTCTGTCTTCCTACTGCCTTATAGATCCAGATGTAGAACTCTCAGGTACTTCTCCAATGTCATGTGTGGCAATGTGTCACCATGCTACCTACCATGATGAGAAAGGACTAAACCTCTGAATCTGTAAGCCAGCCCCAGCTAAATCCCTGTCATTTATAAGAGTTGCCATGATCATTCTGTCTCTTAACAGCAATAGAACACTAAGGCTAAGCAGAATACAATAACCAAAGTATAGATATTTTTTATAAATAATAGGAGAAAACTTTTTAAATCTAAAGAAAGAAATGCCTACCCAAGTACAACTATCCACATCACAGTATAGTTAAAATATATTTAAAAACAAAGAATATATAAGGTATGGTAAATGTAAGATAGAACAAGTCAATCCTAGAGGTAGATCTGTCAGAATCAATTTAACTTTGAAAGCTAGAAGTTCCTTGAAAGACATATTCTGAGCTTTCAAAGACCACCACTGCCAAACTAGACTATTATACCCAACAAAACTTCAACTAAAATAGAAGGAAAAACAAAACAAAAAAAAATCAAGATAAAAAGTATTATGACCAATAAATCATCTCTGTAGAAGACATTTTATCTTTCTAAATTGTTAGAAGTTTCAATTTTTATGACTTAAGAAGTTAAAAAGGAGGGGGTTGATTGGCTCACTGGATAAAATGCTTGTCATTCAAGTAGGAGAACTATAAGGTGAGAGAAAGGGGTTGGGCTGTGGACTGACTATAATCCCTGTGCTCTATGGACAGAATCAAGAAATCCACAGAACGAAATGGCTTGCTAGACAATCCAAAGCAATACACACACATACACCAGACCATATACATGTATGCTTTGTGTCCATATGCGCACGTGTGTGCATACACACACACACACACACACACACACCAATGAACTTCATATAGTTCACTGAACTACAGTTTTGAAAAGTTAAAATTGGCTTCTAATAACTGGCCATGCATTGAATCTGTGTATTACTTTTGGTAAGATGCTCATTTTTACTATATTAATCCTGCCAATCCATGAGCATGGCAGATTTTTCCATCTTCCGAGGTCTTCTTCAATTTCTTTCTTCAGAGACTTGAAGTTCTTGTCATACAGATCTTTCACTTGTTTGGTTCAATGCAATCCCCATCAAAACCCCAACTCAATTCTTCAT
Source organism: Tokudaia tokunoshimensis (assembly GCA_036184795.1). Taxonomy (NCBI): domain Eukaryota; kingdom Metazoa; phylum Chordata; class Mammalia; order Rodentia; family Muridae; genus Tokudaia; species Tokudaia tokunoshimensis. Next base: position 83,393,070 of record BTHU01000012.1, on the reverse strand, counting down.
AGAGTTAGAAAGAGCAATTCAAAAATTCATCTGGAATAACAGAAAACCCAGAATAGCTAAAACTATTCTCAAGAGTAAAAGAACCTCTGGGGGAATCAGTATCCCGGACCTCAAGCTGTACTACAGAGCAATAGTGTTAAAAACTGCATGGTATTGGTACAGTAACAGACATGTAGATCAATGGAACAGAATTGAAGACCCAGAAATGAATCCACACTCCTATGGTCACTTGATCTTTGACAAAGGAGCTAAAACCATCCAGTGGAAAAAAGATAGCCTTTTCAACAAATGGTGCTGGCTCAGCTGGAGGTCAACATGCAGAAGAATGCAAATTGACCCATCCTTATCTCCTTGCACTAAGCTCAATTCTAAGTGGATCAAAGATCTCCACATAAAACCAGACACACTGAAACTAATAGAAGGGAAACTAGGGAAGAACCTTGAACATATGGGCACAGGGGAGAATTTCCTGAACAGAACTCCAATAGCTTATACTCTAAGATCAAGAATAGACAAATGGGACCTCATTAAATTACAAAGTTTTTGCAAGGCAAAAGACACCTTCAAAAAGACAAAGCGGCAACCAACTAACTGGGAAATGATCTTTACCAACCTTACATCCGACAGAGGGCTAATATCCAAGATATACAAAGAACTCAAGAAGTTAAACTCCAGAGAGGTAAGTAACCCTATTAAAAAATGGGGTACAGAGCTCCACAAAGAGTTCTCACCTGAAGAATATCTAATGGCTGAGAAGCACCTAAAGAGATGTTCATCATCCTTAGTCATTAGGGAAATGCAAATCAAAACAACCCTGAGATTCCATCTCACACCAGTCAGGATGGCTAAGATCAAAAACACAGGAGACAGCAGTTGTTGGCGAGGATGTGGAGAAAGAGGAACACTCCTCCACTGCTGGTGGAATTGCAGGCTGGTACAACCACTCTGGAAAGCAGTCTGGCGGCTCCTCAGAAAACTGGGCATGACACTTCCGGAGGATCCGGCTATACCACTCCTGGGCATATACCCAGAGACTTTACCTGCATGCAATAAGGACACATGCTCCACTATATTCATAGCAGCCTTATTTATAATAGCCAGAAGCTGGAAAGGACCCAGATGTCCCTCAACGGAGGAATGGATTCAGAAGATGTGGTATATTTACACAATGGAATACTACTCTGCAATTAAAAACAATGAATTCACGAAATTCCTAGGCAAATGGTCAGAACTTGAAAATATCATCCTTAGTGAGGTAACCCAATCACAAAAGATCACACATGGTATGAAGTCACTGATAAGGGGATATTGACCCAGAATCTCAGAATACCCTAGACACAATCAGCATATCAATAGATTTCTAAAAAGATGGAAGGAGAGACCCCTGGTCCTGGAAAGACTGGATGTAGGGGAACGCCAGGACAGAGTAATGAGAGGGGGTTGAACGGAGAAAAGAGGGAGGGAAGGGGGCTTATGGGACTTTCGGGGAGGGAGGAAACGGGAAAGGGGAAGTGATTTGGAATGTAAATTAAAAAAATAAAATTAAATTAAATTAAAAAAAAATAACTGGCCATGCTTATGAGGTAAATAGGGAAAACTGAGTACAGAATACTGTTGAAGGCAGAAAGGAACCAAAATTTAAAGGGCTTTCTATTATTTCCCAAATCTTTGTGGAAAAAAAATTTAATTGAACCTAAAGAAAATGAGACACTAGGTACTGCAGCAGTTTGAAACTGAGTAGAATTGTACAGCAACTTCCCTCAAGGTCATACCAAGTTAAATAGGGATTCACACACTAAAATACCACATAAAAGCTAAAGATTGGAAACCATAGTATTTGATTTTAGTATACTAGATCTTATTGAAAACAGCAGAAAGAGTTGCCTGAGTTACAACACCAAGTAGCCCAACATGAAGATGGGGATTTCCTGCTTGGAAAAGGAAAAGAGAATTAAGTATAAGCCTTAGATTTCAATCAAAATACCAACTTAGCCAGAACAAGAACTAAAACTTGCAAAATCCAGTGGACTTCTGCCATCAGTAGAAACGGGATAGACCTGCTCAGAATTCTCACAATACAACCCACAGATCATATGAAGTTTAAGAAGAAGGAAGACCAAAGTGTGGATGATTCAATCCTACTTTTAAGGGGAAACAAAATAATAATGGGAGATAGAGGGGAGGGAGAGACTTGAGTGGGAGAAAAGAGGGAGAGAGAAAACAGGGGGCAGGGGACGGTATGGGAAAAGACAGGGGAAAAGTATAGAGGGTCAGAAAATTGAACAGAAATATGTAACAGTTGGGTACAGAGAACTGGGTGTAGCCATTAGAAAGTCCCAGATACCAGGCACCTAAGTGGTTGACAGGAACCAATGGAGATGACATTATCTGAAATACCCAACAAAGGGGAGATAGAATCTGTAGAGACCATCTTTAGTAGATAGGCACAGCCACCAGTTGAGGGATGAAGTCACTCACCCAACTCCAAAATTTTAACCCAGAATTGTTCCTATCTAAAGGAAATACAGGGACAAAAAGTAGAGCAGAGACTGAAGTAAAGAGCATTCAGAGACTCCCACCTAAGGATTCTACCTGAAGACACCAAACTCAGACACTATTATTGATTCCAAGAAGTGCTTGCTGAGAGGAGCCTGGTATAGCTGTCCCCTGAGGGCTCTGCCAGCACCTAACCAATACAGATACAAATACTCACAGCTAAACCATCTGACTGAGCCTGGGGACCCCAGTGGAAGAGTTAGGGGAAGGATTGAAGAAGCTGAAGGAGATTGCAACCTCACAGGAAGAACAACAATATCAACTATCCTGACCACCCAGTGCTCCCAGGGACTAAACTGCCAACCAAAGAGTACACATGGCTCCCGCTACATATGTAGCAGAAGATTGCCTTTTCTGGCATCAATGAGAACGGAAGCCCTTGGTCCTGTGGAGGCTTGATACCTTAGCGTAAGGAAACACTAGAGCTGTAAGGTGGGAATGGGGTTGGGTGGGTAGGGGAGTACCCTCATAGAGGCAAAGGGGAGGGGAATATGGTAGGGGTTGTGGATGGGAAACCAGGAAGGGAGACAACATTTGAAATGTAAATAAATAAAATAACCATTTTTTTAAAGAAAGAAACTGAATAGACCTGCAGATGATACCATTGAAACTGCATTAGGCCAGGTCACTGATAGTCCACACCAACTATACATGAATGTATATGTAGCGCAGTACAAAATGAGATTACGCTCACTGGGAAGCAGAGAAAGAAACTGATCAGAGATTTTTTTTTTCTCTGAACACAGTGTTAGCTGCACTGCTGCAAGACTGGATGAGTACTCAATAGAAACTGAAGGAGGTTTCTTATAGTGGTCAAAACCAGAGTCTCTGGACTGGCTTTACCATCAGAGAGTGATCTATGTACCAGTGGGAGAAACAACATTTGGCTACATAAGCACCAACCTTGAAGTAAGTCTGAGAAATACCAATCTCTTCACCAGAGACTGCAGTGCTCTGCTAATATGAGACACAAGTTGTGCCCAGCTTAGATTCATCCTAGGTAGCCAAGAAACCATCTTCACCAAAATTTTCTCATCACTTAGTAATGCAATATAGGAGTCCATCTGCTGGACATAGATAAAAGTTGTAAGCACAAGAAATTGCCCTGGGAATTACTGGAACCAGTGATGAGGTCAATCTCAAGTCTCTCCATTCTCAGATCTACTCACAGATAGAGATACTAAAACAATTCTAGTGCCATGAAAAGACACACAGGCCTGGGTTTTGAGAATTATATTCATCTATTATTATACATAGATGGTTACAGCAATCTCAGTATATGAGTCCACTCCAGCAATAGGAAGCCAACAATATCACTGACTGTGATCAGAATATCGCATTATGCTGGCCTTGGGTTATATAGTTAGGTCTGACATAGCTTGATAACTATGGTGGCCACAGATGTAAGACCAGTTCATTTTGGTGTTCCAATGACGTTTGGCTACGGTAACAAGTTAGCAACAATAGGCAAAGAATTTGGTCCTCAGAGGTCCAGTTAGATGCATAAGGGGATAGATTTACTTTTTAAAACATACCTGATTCTGAACATTAAATCAACATAGTATTCTGGGAAAAACATGGTCCTGGATTACCTTGTAAACACTGACAGGATATCCTGGTCCTGGGTGGGGCCTCCATTTTGTGCTGAAAAAGTAAAAGTAATTGTAATTCCAGAGAATATGAACAGTACTCTAAAAATTTCTAAAAGCATAGAGGTGAAGTCAGAGCAGGAGACTATAATAACTATCTGCTATGCCAGTAACCAGATACCGTACCAGTAATTTTCAAAAGTTATCAGAAAACCATGACTTCACTAATGTAGAAACTGGATGGTCAGCAATCAGTGAGAGAGAACCAACAGACACTTAAATACCTATTCTAATGAAACTCAAAGAAAATGAAACTTCGAATAAATACACAGTGAAACATTTCAATATCTTAATGGAAAAACTTACAAAGTTGGGGGCAATGTTAAATTTTAAAATACAACTGCTTTTGTTGTTTGTGTTATTTTTAACAGGAAAGAGGGGATTATAGGGTTAAAATTTCAGTTTATAGTCCATCATTTCCAAGAAATCAAGGCAGGAACTCAAAGCTATTAATTGCATCATACCCAAAAACAGAGATAATGAATGTCTGCAAGCCTGCCTATCTGCTTATCTCCACACCCCATTTCTAGCTACATCTATACAGTCCAGGACCTAAACAACAACAACAAAAACGTACCACACAAATAGAGGTCTTTCTACATTAATTAACATATCATGAATATGCCCATAGACCAACCTGATCCTGGCAAACCCTCACTGAGATTCTCTTCCCAAGGGTAAAATGGAAATTCTTTACTTAATCAATATACCCTGAAACTAAATATGAAAGATGTTTCCAAGATGGTTTTTTCACCAATGGGAATAGTTATTGGGTTATCAAAGGAATAAATAGCTATATTTATTAAAAGAAAGTGGTGTACAAATAAACATTTAATACAGCCAACAAAATATTTTGATACACATTGATATCCTTGTAAATATAATGTATTATCTCACCCTGATACTCAGCAGTGTATACTAAATTATTTTTATTTAATTATCCTTCAAATTGGGAACAGGTGTACGGGGACCACATTTTCAAGCTGCACTTGGACTAAGAATTGAGGGTGTCTAAAGGTTCATTCACACTTCGTTCTTTAACTAATAACCACTTATCTTAGAAATTTGAACAAAATATGTTCAAAATGTTTGTAAAACTTGTTGAGAATAAGAGTTTTATATGCATGTCTGAAAATTTCTGTTGGGAGTCTTCTTCATATCTGTGTCCATTTTCTATGTTAGAAAATCCCTAGTTTTCTGAGTCTTGACTGGAAGTAAAATTTATCTCAATTAAAGAAGATTTGTGTAGCAAATTTTTATGTGTCCATTCCTCCTGACAGACTGGCTTTAGGGATGTAATTTAGATTTATCAAAGGTAATGAAGTTCTTCAAGGCAAGTTTTGAACTAACAGTATAATGAATTTGGCCTTATGGAGACTTCCTTGAAGAATTTTTAATAGACAGAGAGCTTAAGATTTTTGAAACATTATCATTCAATTTCTAGCACTTTTATTGTTGTCAAGTGATGATTTCACCAACAAAAGGAGTTACTTAGGAAAGAATTCATCCTATGACACCTCTCTGTTTTCTTGTGAAGTTTAGAAGACTAAGCATACCCTTACATCCATGTATGAGATCCTTGATATATGTATACACATTAAAATTATTTTCAATTTATGTAAATTTAAAAGAGGCAGATCATAATAGTTGCTGATCAGGAATCTAACAGATAAGCAGGTGCATTGAGTAGGAGTATTATGCCTAAGGAAAACAAGAATGCCACGGATAGTTGTTTCTTTTATCGTTTTCTAATGCATTTAACTCTCCCACAAACATCATTATCCTTTGCCTCACTTAGAACATCTCAGTTTTTTTTTTTTTAGGACAATTCCCCTGGGAGTCTTCCTTCATGCTGATGAGTCATATGTAGTTACTTCATTTGAGAAGTTTAGATGAGTTCCATCATTGCTTCTTATCCCCAATCCATGTGAGAGAGTTGTCTTTGCCATCCTATCCAACAATGCTTAATAGTCATCCAAGTACAAACTGTCTCCTGATTTTATCAAGTCACAACATCATGACTAAAAGTAATGGACAATGATGTTATGCTACTAAGTTTTGGAGTGGTTTTACCATATATATATATATATATATATATATATATATATATATATATATATATATATATATGTGGTGACATCTCTCAGAAAGTAGGAGTTAGGAACCATTTGTACAGGAGAATGTATTAGGAAGATCCATTAACTAGTAAAATACAACTAACTACTGAAATGTAAATGCTGCCTCAAAGGGTCTAAGATCAGAGCAGAATCATGTTCTTATTCTGAGACTGAGAGAAATTAAATAAACTATTGTATTTCCACACATGAGGACACAGAAAATTCTCATAGAAGTAACCACATTCCTCCTTTCCCTCAGAATGAAGGGACATGTACTGTTGGCACATAATTGAATCCTCAATACATTAAAAGTCCTATTGCCTTTACTTTTAAAAATATAAAGCATATTAAGAGTTAGATATTTTTAAAATAATAAATACTCCTGTGTGTGAGACTGGTGGTGTGGGTATTAAGTAAAAAGGAAAGTTGCAGTATTGAAATAGTTTTTTATATCCTAAAATTCTTGCAGTCTATTGCTATGGTGTCTTTTATCCCCGCAGAGAAAATGCACTCTAGGAAACATGATAATGCTTCTATTCTCTTTAAACTAATCAATTGAAGTAATCAGTTATGAGTACGTTTCTCACTTCTATTTCAAAGGACTACTTTATATTTTAAATTTTCATTGCTACCTTAAGCAGTTGTAGTATTTCATTGAGTATGGAAAATGTTGTTAATAGTTTTCAATATTTTTTGAGACAAGATCTCGCTAAATTGTCTAGGCAGGCCTTAAATTAACTCTCAATATAGTTCATGCAGTTTGTGAACTTGTTATCCTTCTGTACTGATGACCCAATTAATTAGGCTGCAAGATTATGCTACCAGGATTACTGCTGCTATTTTATAATGTTATTTTCTATTATAATCTACCATCATCCCCAGAAAATTTCAAAAACCTTTATTTCTGAGTTCCAGGAATAACCTTCTCTAGTTTATCATGTAGCAATAACCCATAATTTTATAATAATTAGAATAAATTATAATACTTAGTGGAGTATCTCCTTTTTCTAGTCACTTAGAGGAACAAGAAGACCCATATGTTCTTAACAATCTATTCTTAAAAGTGAATGCAAGCAGCATTGTATTTCCAGAGAGAAACTGGTCCTCTGAGACCAACAGACCAAGAGATTCTAGGAGGAAAAGCAAACATCTGAGATTGTTTTACTAGGTGGACCATAAATGATCCGACTTTCAACCATTGTTTTTCAGATCTATCATTCGGACATATACGTAGAAGAAGCATAATATTATTTGTGATTAGAAATATGTACAATTTTTAGTAATTCCTTGCAATACACAATAAATGACTATTCAACAGAACATCCACCCAGCCCATAAAGCTTTTAGGCCAACCTTTTCTAGATGATATATTTTAAACTGAGAAATTTGTTACTCATTAAGATTAGATGTTGACAAATCTCATCCCAGAGATTAAATGACTGAATGCCATCAGTGGTGCTAGGTGAGGTATGTACCATGATTATTGAAAGAAAGTCCATTTTCAGCAAATATTTTTATCACAAGGCTAATTCTCTTCTCCTTTCATGAGAAAAAATCCAGTGATCCAAGTTGCATCCTAGAGCTGTGTTAATCAACATAAGGAGACATGCCATGAAGGTATTTCAAGGTACAGATATTTTACCAGTCAGTTATGCCTTGGGCTGTGATATTATAGGCATCAACCTTGGAAAGAAGAAATTCTTATTATTGGAGTACATATTTCAACCCTACCTCTCTGGGTCCTTTGAGAACAGAAGCTACTAATATGGACAAGGTCATTTGCCTAGCTTATAATGGAGTCTGTCCTCTAAACTAAATGGCTTTCCACATGCATTCAACAAGGAACAAAAAAATGCCTTTGTAGTTCATTCCCTTTCAGAGATAACCTTCCATATACCTCTTTCTGAATTCCTTCTAATAAACCTTACATTCTGTTTTTTAAATTCCCAACCATCTGGACGAATTACTTTCAACCATTCATTTCTCATTGCTTTTGTCTGTCTAGTTGTCTCCTAGTTCATCCAAAAACAACAACAAAAGACACTTGCTGGTATATCTACTAGAAGGTCATACCTCACTACAGACAACTTGAGTGATCTTTTTTTTTTAATTTTTTTAGTAGATATTTTCTTTATTTACATTTCAAATGTTATCCCCTTTCCTGGTTTTCCTCTGAAAACACCCTATCCCATCCCCCCTCCCTCCCCATGCTCACCAACCCACCCACTCCTGCTTCCCTGTCCTGGTATTCCCCTATACTGGGACATTGAGCTTTTTCAGGGCCAAGGGCCTCTCCTCCCTTTGATGTCCAACAAGGCCATCTTCCGCTACATATGCAGCTGGAGCCATGGGTCCCTCCATGTGTACTCTTTGGTTAGTGATTTAGTCCCTGGGAGCTCTAGGGGTACTGGTTGGCTCATATTGTTGTTCCTCCTATGGGGCTGCAAGCTCCTTCAGCCCCTTGGGTCCTTTCTCCAGCTCCTCCATTGGGGACCTTGTGCTCAGTCCAATAGTTGGCTGGGGGCACCCACCTCTGTATTTGTCAGGTACTGGCAGAGCCTCTCAGGAGACAGCTATATCAAGTTCGGGTCAGCAAGCACTTGTTGGGAGTGATCATTTTTTATCAATTTTTTATTTACTTTACACACAGCTGATCACAGCTTCCCCTTCCTCCTCTCCTCTCATCCCACACCCTCTCTCTCTCTCTTTCCCAGACACCCCCTTCCCAACCTTCTCCTCAGAAAAGGCGAAGCCTCCCATGAATATCAATCAGCCTTGGCATATTCAGTTGCAGTAAAACTAGGCACATCTTTTTCTATTAAGGCAGCCCAGTTCAGGGAAAGAGATTCATAGGTAGGGCATGTAGTCAGAGACAGCCCCAGATTCTACTTCAGGAGTCCTACATGAAGACCCAGTTGCACAACTGTTGCATATGTTCAGAGGGCCTAGGTTGATTCCATGCAAGCTCTCTGGTTGTCAGTTCAGTCTCCTTGAACCCCTATGGACCCAAGTTAGAGGATTTTGTACATTTTCTTTGGGACCACTCTGGCTCCTTCAATTCTTCCTACCCTCTTCCACAGGATTCCCCAAGCTTCACTTGATGTTTGTCCGTGGGTTCCTGAATCAGTTTCCATTAGTTTCTGGGTGAAACTTCTCCGAGGACAGTTATACTAGGCTCTTGTCTGTAAATAAAGCAGAATATGATTAATAGTGTCTGGGTAGGCTCCTTCTCAGAGCTTGGAACTCAAGCTGGTCCAGCGAGTGGTTGGCTAGTCTCTCAAATTCTGCTGCATCTTTTATCCTTGTACATCTTGTAGGCAGGACAAATTGTGGGTCTAAGGTTCTGTCGCTGGATTAGTGTCTCAATCCTTTCATTGCAAGTCTTGGCCATCTCCTGTAACCAAGTGATTTTAGTGTAGAATTGCAATTCTCTAACTATTAGCTGTTAGGCTGTCTAAGCATATTAACCACAACTATGTAGAAAACAGTAAAATACATTTTCTTTTACCATAAAGTCATTCTATAAATCATAAGTTCCCTATGAATCCAGATGTGCAGGCCCCAAAATATAGGGCAACACAGAAAGATCTGGCTTCAAATAAGGGAGATACATTTGCTTATCCAATTTCTCTGTGCCTTTGGAAAATTCCTGAGCCAAGTCTCCTACCTGCTCTGTCCATTTGATATATTGCCTTTGCTCACACTCAGAGTTCAGCCTGGGAGATCAGAAATATCTAGATGATGATAGAATGCTCATCTTCGTGGTACCTATATGGGCAAAGAGCATCAGATCCTTACAGTGTCAGGCAGGAAGCCAGAATCTGTTTCTCAAACAGAAAATGGTTATCTAACAAATAAAATATCAGTTCAGTTTCCTGCAAAATTGTTGAGGGTTCTATCGCAATTCCTCTACAGGTTGAGGGATTCTCCTGAGAATACTCTCATTTGCTCCAGAAAACTCAAGTGTCATTAGATCATCTGGACTATAAGTCCCAAGGGGAAAACGACACTGTACTGAAACTTGGACTCATTTCAGGTACTTTATTTCTTTCTGGGAGACCAAGCATAGAAGCAATTAGTGTACAGATTAAAGAAAGATGCAAAGTGAACTATATTTCTTTTCAAATTCCCAAAGTATCAATTAAGTGTTTCTTCCCTAGGGTTTGGAGGAAAGCTGGTTATCAGTGACCATACATTTATTTCACTCTAAAGTGTGGAAACAATGCTCCAGACCTCTGGGTCTTCAGAGATTTCCAAGGAATATTAATTAAGCCTAAAGCTTCATGAGGTTTATCTGTGACTCTTGGACCCACATTACTGAGGCATCTAAAGTGTCTATTATTTCCAGTTCATCCAATGCACTGTGAATAATATCATCAGTTTATACATTAATGTTGATTACATGAGCAATGTAATATTTTTCAAAGTATCAAGATGTTCAAGATTTCTAATGACTTCAATTGCAGCAGGACAATGAGTGTAACCTAGCTGTACACCTATGCAAATACTTTCTTGTATTTGCCAGAAAACAAACAAACAAACAAACAAACAAACACAAAACCTAAAAAATCATACTCAAACTCTTGATGATCCATGTACTTTTCTGATAAACACCCAGAAAATAAATCTCAGTTGGAATCATAAACTGTGAGAGTTGAATAAATTATTGCCTAAGGTATGTTAAACCTTTGTGTGTGTGTGAGTGTGTGTGTGTGTGTGTGTGTGTGTGTGTGTGTGTGTGTGTTTGTGTGTTGGGGAGGGGCAATTAAGAGATAGCTCAGCAATTAAGAGTACTCTGTGCTCTTTCAGAGTACCCAAGTTAGTTCCCAACACATCCATCAAGTGTCTCATAACCACTTGTAATCTAGCTCCTTGGAACCCAATGCCCTTTTGTAGTTCCCTTTTGTGGCGGAAGCCCCATACAAGCGCACATACATATAGGCACAAACATAAACACATATACACAAATGAAATAAAAATGAAGTCTTTCAAAACAATTTAAAAATAATATAATTAAATTAAATGAATGTGTGATACATTTCACTGAGCTGCATTTCTACTTTTCTCTCTCTCCCTCTCCCCTGCCCTCTCCCTCCCCCCTTCCTTCTCTGTCTCTCTCTTGTGTGTGTGTGTGTGTGTGTGTGTGTGTGTGTGTGTGTATCTTTGAGATACAATTACAGACCTTTAACAATCTTTTTGGAAAAAGCAGAAACTTCAAATCCCCTTGAGGATGTAATATTGCTTACTGTTTAACAGCAGAATAGGGACTCTATACATTGAAGAAGTGGGAAGACACATTCAGGCTTAATATTTCTGTGAGATTTTTGAGGGCCCAGTATTATTCTGGTAAGAACTTAGAAGAAAAGAATCCTGAGAGAAACTATGATAGTGGAGTACCAGCTCATGAAATGTCAGAGGGGAGAGAAGACTCTATATTTAGATGGAATAGCTAGAGACTACTCTTGGTACATTATGGTTAAGTTCTCTTTTGGCTCAGCCAGTATTCTGAGAAGTTGAGTGGAGCTCCTTAGAGGAATAATGGATCAACATATTCAGTGGAGAGAATTTCTAGGTAAGTGAGCCTTCAGACCACAGCATAGCTACTGTCTGTTACCTCTATCCCAGTCTAGAACGAGAGAGAACAAAAAAGTAAAGCAGAAAAAATTATTAAAAATATGAAGATTGAGGGAGAAAAGCAAGTGATGTCAATATGAAAGCAGAAGTTAATATCGGAGATCAAGTGTCTTAAAGAGAAATCTTGTGTTTTGAATATGGAAAACAGGAAAGGTGTAAACCCCATTCCAAGTTACCTCCTTATAGACTACATCTCCAACAGGCAGAGTCTATGTCACAATGAACCAAAACTTGAGTATATAAATTGAAGCCTGCATTCTATTACATTTATTATAATTGTTAGACAGTCTGCGACTCTCTTACTGAACAGTCATTACTTTAAATTCATCAAGAATTCCTTCTGGCAAGTATCATATCCATCTAAAATTATGATTCAATCATGGGAACTGCAAGTCAGACCCTCCTACAGCCCACCAACACTCATCAGAGCCTGCCCAGCTTTCTCCAACAGCACCTTCTCCCTTCATTACCATATCCTGGTCCACAAACCAAGAAGAAACCCCCTGTTCTACCAAAGGCCATGTCACCAGACCCAAGGGTCACAGGCTACTCAGGCCAGAAGACCAGAAAAGAGAACCCAAGGGGAAAAATACCCATCCTAAAGACAAACTGAGAAATCAGCACCTAAACCTATAATTACTCTAAAATCAGCTTCATAGAGGCCAGCATAAGAACACAATCAACAACAGACAGAGAAATATGTCACCACCAGAGCCATAGTGTCCTGCTACAGCAAGCACTAAATATTCAAACACAGCTAAAGCACAAGAATATAACCTTAAAACCAACTTCATGAAGACGATAAATATCCTTCAAGAGAAAATGAGTAAATCCCTCAAAGAAATACAGAAAAACACAAACAATTGAAGAAAAAAATAAATCCCTTAAAGAAAACAAACAAACAGGTGAAGGAAATGAATAAAACTGTTCAAGACACGAAAATGGAAATTTAAGCAATAAAGAAAACATATACTGGAGGAATCCTGGAGATGGAAAGCCTAGGTAAGTGAACATGAACAACAGATGCAAGTTTCTCCAACAGAATACAAGAGATGGAAGAAAGAATCTCAGGTGTAGCCAAAAAAATAAATTGATACATTGGTCAAAGAAAATGTTAAATCTAAAAAAATTCTATACACGAAACATCCAGGAAATCTGGGAGACTCTGAAAAGACCAAATCTAAGAATGATAACAATAGAAGAAGGAAAAGAATCCCAGTTCAAAGACCCAGAAAATGTTTTTTAAAAAATCATTGAAGTTTTCATAATATTTATTTATTTATTCTTTTTTACAGTACAGACTTTATTCCCCTCCTGGTCTACCCTCTGACTCTTCCACATCCCATACCTCTTTCCCCACCCCCTGTCTTCAGGCGGATGTCCCCACCCCACCAGACCTCCCCAATCCCTGGGGCCTCGAGTCCCTTGAGGGTTAGTTGCATCTTCTCTGAGTCCAGACTCAGTAGTCCTCTGCTGTGTATGTGTTGGGGGTCTCATTTCAACTGGTGTAGGCTGCCTGGTTGGTCGTTCAGTGTCTGAGAGATTTCAGGGGTTCAGATTAGTTGAGACTGCTGGTCTTCTTATAGGGTCATCGTCATCCTCAGCTTCTTCTAGCTTTTCCCTAATTCAACCACAGGGGTCATCAGCTTCTGTCAATGGCTTGAGTGTCAATATTTGTGTCTGACTCTTCAGCTGCTTCTTGGGTCTTCCAGAGGGTAGTCATGATAGGCCTCTTTCTGTGAGCACAGTAATTGTATCAGGTCTTGGGGCCTCACTTTGAGCTGGATCCTAAGGAGCTCACAGTACCTCCTTTCCTCAGGCTCTTCTCCATTTTTGTCCCTGCAGTTCCTTCAGCCAGGAACAATTCTGGGTCCGAGCTTTTGACTTTGGAATAGCAAGCCCATCTCTGCACTTGATGCCCTGTCCCTCCACTGGGGATGGGCTGTATAAGTTCCCCCTCCCCACTGTAGAGTACTTCATCCAACAAGATCCCTTCCTTTGAGTCGTGATAGTCTCTCACCTTTCAGGTCTCTGTTACATTCTAGAGAATTGCCTACTTCCTGAGATTGCCTGTTTCCATTCTTTCTGCTGGCCCTCAGGGCTTCAGTACTTTTCCCCCACCCAATTCCTGATCATGTTCTCCTCTTCCCCTTCCTGTTCCCTTTCCCACCCAGGTCCTGCCCTCCCTCCCCACTCATGTGATTGCTTTCTTCTCCCTCCTGAGCAGTATTAAAGCATCCTCATATGGGCCCTTCACCTTGTTAATTTTCTTGAGTTCTGTGGATTGTACCCTGGGTATTCTCTACTTTTTTGGCTAATACCCACTTATTAGTGAGCACATACCATACATTTCCCTCAAAATGACCCCATATTCAGCCACAAAGAAAGTTTCAACATATATAAGAAAATCGAAATCACCCCCCTGTATCCTATTAGACCACTGTGGACTATTGCTGGATTTCAACAACAGAAACAACAGAAAGCCTACAAATGACTTAATGACTACTGGATCAAGGCAAAAATAAAGAAAGAAATTAAAGACTTCCTAGAATTCAATGAAAATGTAGGGGCAGCATACTTAAACTTAGGGGGCACAATGAAAACAGTGCTAAGAGGAAAGTTCATAGTTATAGAGCACAAAGCTATTTCTTTTTCTTTTTCTAAGTTGTTTTTTTTAATTTACATTCCAAATCACTTCCCCTTTCCCGTTTCCTCCCTCCCCGAAAGTCCCATAAGCCCCCTTCCCTCCCTCTTTTCTCCATTCAACCCCCTCTCATTTCTCTGTCCTGGCATTCCCCTACATCCAGTCTTTCCAGGACCAAGGGTCTCTCCTTCCATCTTCTTAGAAATCTATTGATATGCGAATTGTGTCTAGGGTATTCTGAGATTCTGGGTTAATATCCCCTTATCAGTGACTGCATATCATGTGTGTTCTTTTGTGATTGGGTTACCTCACTAAGGATGATATTTTCAAGTTCTGACTATTTGCCTAGGAATTTCGTGAATTCATTGTTTTTAATTGCAGAGTAGTATTCCATTGTGTAGATATACCACATCTTCTGAATCCATTCCTCCATTGAGGGACATCTGGGTTCTTTCCAGCTTCTGGCTATTATAAATAAGGCTGCTATGAACATAGCGGAGCATGTGTCCTTATTGCATGCAGGTAAAGCCTCTGGGTATATGCCCAGGAGTGGTATAGCCGGATCCTCTGGGAGTGTCATGCCCAGTTTTCTGAGAAACCGCCAGACTGCTTAAATGACTCTGTTAGCCATGGCAACAAGAGCAAAGAGAAGGAACACAAGCCCAAGCATTGTCTTCCACTGACACATAATTCAAATACTTAGACTTATTTTAGTGGGATTTCTTATAATCTACATTGAAAAATTTCACTTTAAAATGAATAAATATATTCCAAGATGTTAATTTCTTTTTGTTTAATGTCATACACAAAAAGATTAAAATAATCTTTGTGAGCATATAATGGGTTATTTTGGGGGGGGGAAGTTGGGGATAGAATTCCTGAAAATTTATGCTCTTAAATTTTTAATGGTTTAGACAAATAGAACATGTTTGAATGAATCAGTTTGGTTAAAATGCATATAATTTTGTTGCTTGATAAGTTAGGAAAATAAATGACCAGGAAAATAGAAATCAGGAAAATATATGTTATCCACAGAATAAATAGGATGGTGAGAGAAGTTGTTTCCGAGCCTGAAATCTTTGGACAGCTATAAAGTTGAGGTCAAGATAGCAGTACGAATAATTTTCAATAATTTAATATAATGAAACTATGTCTTAAATATATTTTTATTTTGTGTTTGTTACAGTTCTATAATTTGCACTGATGTAATATTTTTGTTTATTGGTTGTCTCTTTTGTTATGCAATTAGATGATATTACTTGAATAGGGAAACAGTGTATATATTTTCTCCACATTATTGATTGAGAAAAACCACCAAGATTTTTCTACAAATATTTTTTTTTCAAATTGATGATTGACCAGAACATTTTAAAAGAACTTCCTATCTACAGTATTTTCCTTTATAAACATTATTGATTTAGGGCCTTGTGAGAGAACTCAGTCAGTGAAGAATGTGCCTTGCAAGCCCAAGCTTGAGGAGTTGAGTTTGATTTCCAAAACTCACAAGTAGGATTGCAAGAACTCACAAAAAACTTAGTGTAGGACCAAAGGCTTGTAATCTCAGTCCTCTAAAGGTGGAGGCAGAGAGATCCCTTAGAGCAATGGTTCTGAATCTGTGGGTTGTGACCCAAAGGGGGGTCACATAACAGATATTTACATAATAATTCAGGAGAGTAGCAAAATTACAGTTGTGAACTAGCAATGAAATAATTTTATGGGTGTGAAGTACAACAACACGAGGAGCTGTATTAAATAGTCACAGCATTAGGAAGGTTGAGAACCACTGACCTAGAGACTCACTGTGCAGACAGATCATCCACCTTAGCAACTTCCAGGCCAGAGAGAGACCATCAAATAATTAGTGGATGATGCCTTAGGAAGAACTCGCATCACTTTTCTGTTTCTTCATGTACACACACGAATACCCACATCTGCCTGTGCATGTCCAACTATGCACACATATGCATTCAAACAGAAAATTAGTGATTTAATATGAAAAATGAACATGAATTAATTCATAGTTTTGATATATACAAACGTGAATGGATGAAGTTCATTATCAGTCTCTATTTTTATTTTAACTATAGGAGATCAAAATTTTAACAAGAAAAGAATTGGTCAGAGAATACATTAATTGCCTTCTTTGGATATTGTCTGTCAACTAAGGAAGTATTTCACTAAAATGGTAGTATCCTCTATTGTTGAAAACAACATCCTACAATGCATTAAATTACATTATCATTAATAACAATTTTTGAACATTTTTACTTTTAAAGAAGAAAAGTCACAACTTTGACATGTCATCTTAAAAAATATTTTCAGTATAAATCATGTGAAATTTAAGTAAAATAATGTCTTAAAAACCAGATTAAAACTAGAATGTAATGATGTGAAGACATTCATAAAGAAATCACAAGCATTTGTAGCTAAAACACAATCAAGTTCAAAACAGAAGAGGGTGGTGGTTAACCTCACTGGTCAACTTGATGATATCTAGAATCACCTAGGAGATAAGAATTCAAACACACCTACGAAAGATTACATAGATGAGGTTAGCTTGTTACCATACCTCTGAGATATTATTTTGTTAAGGGTAACTAATGTTATAAGATTCAACCAAAAAGAGGAAATTTATATCGTCAGAGTTAAAGTCCTGAATTGCATAAAAAGGAAAGATAGCTGAAAAAGAACATTAATCTCTTTTAGCTTCCAGACTTTGCATACAAAGTAATGCTCCTTGAATGACCATACTCTGGAACTGTGAGCAAAACTACATAACTTTTCCCTTAAGGTTCTTGGATCGGGGAATTTTTTACACCAAAAAATTAGCTCAAACAGATACGATATGGATAATCAAAAACTCACTGCACACATTACACTTTTAATATTCTCTGAAGCCCAAGTTTGTATAGTCAAAGCCTTATTTTTATCCTGCGTTATCATTGTTTTTAAGGTCATTAATTCTAGACTTCAGCTCAGTTCTAATTAAAAGTCTTTATCAATAAAGTGCTTTGGAACTCAGGGATATGAATTGGATCAAGGACCTCCACATAAAACCAGACACACTGAAACTAATAGAAAGGAAACTAGGGAAGAACCTTGAACATATGGGCACAGGGGAGAATTTCCTGAACAGAACTCCAATAACTTATGCTCTAAGATCAAGAATTGACAAATGGGACCTCATAAAATTGCAAAGTTTCTGTAAGGCAAAAGACGCTGTCAAAAAGACAAAGCGGCAACCAACAAACTGGGAAATGATCTTTACCAATGCTACATCCGACAGAGGGCTAATATCCAATATATACAAAGAACTCAAGAAATTAGACTCCAGAGAGTCAAGTAACCCTGTTAAAAAATGGGGTACAGAGCTAAACAAAGAGTTCTCACCTGAAGAATATCTAATGGCTGAGAAGCACCTAAAGAGATGTTCATCATCCTTAGTCATTAGGGAAATGCAAATCAAAACAACCCTGAGATTCCATCTCACACCAGTCAGAATGGCTAAGATCAAAAACACAGCAGTTGTTGGCGAGGATGTGGAGAAAGAGGAACACTCCTCCACTGCTGGTGGGATTGCAAGCTGGTACAACCACTCTGGAAAGCAGTCTGGCGGTTTCTCAGAAAACTGGGCATGACACTCCCGGAGGATCCGGCTATACCACTCCTGGGCATATACCCAGAGGCTTTACCTGCACGCAATAAGGACACATGCTCCACTATGTTCATAGCAGCCTTATTTAGAATAGCCAGAAGCTGGAAAGGACCCAGATGTCCCTCAATGGAGGAATGGATTCAGAAGATGTGGTATATTTACACAATGGAATACTACTCTGCAATTAAAACCAATGAATTCACGAAATTCCTAGGCAAATGGTCAGAACTTGAAAATATCATCCTTAGTGAGGTAACCCAATCACAAAAGAACATACATGGTATGCAGTCACTGATAAGGGGATATTAACCCAGAATCTCGGAATACCCTAGACACAATTCACATATCAATAGATTTCCAAGAAGATGGAAGGAGAGACTCCTGGTCCTGGAAAGACTGGATGTAGGGGAATGCCAAGACAGAGAAGCGAGAGGGGGTTGAATGGGGAAAAGACGGAGGGAAGGGGGCTTATGGGAGTTTCGGGGATAGAGGAAATGGGAAAGGGGAAATGATTTTGAATGTAAATAAAAAAAAAACTTAGAAAATAAAAATAAAAAAAAAGTTTTGATAATGTAGAATACATACATTAGTGGCCTAGGTATGATTCAGATTTATGGATTTCATTTATCTATGTACAAGTAATTGAAAATATCTATAATTAGATTTTCTATGTACCCAGATATAACTGCAATATTTAAGTAGAATAAATATGAAGAATTAACCATATACATATTCAGGGCTTTATAAAATCATTGGCCTTCTGTAGGCAGAGTTAATCTTCACCTACCATCATGGCAACAAACTAAGTGAACCAATACAGGGACAGCTAGATAAGTGGCAGTAGTATGGAAGTTATCAATATATCCCTAGAAGGTGGAGAGGAAAAGGTAGGAGACCTTTTCTGTTTGGAGTCCACCACCACTCCTACCTGCAAGAGCTCATGGGGAGTTGAAGTGCATGTATGGGATATGAAAGGCCCACTCAAAGGGGGACTCCTTCCAGTAAGCAGCCTCCTTGAGCTCTACACCTGTGATAGGACCTTCTCAGTGATGCAGCTTTCTGCAAATCACCCTGCTCCTGTTTGGTAACCTCTGACCAATGTTCCTTAGTTAATCCAAATAAACACACTGTTTTCCATAGCTGCAAAAAAAATAGATTTCCAAGAAAATGGAAGGAGAGACCCCTGGTCCTGGAAAGACTGGATGTAGGGGAATGCCAGGACAGAGAAGTGAGAGGGGTTTGAATGGAGAAAAGAGGGAGGGAAGGGGGCTTATGGGACTTTCGGGGAGGGAGGAAATGGGAAAGGGGAAATGATTTGGAATGTAAATAAAAAAACTTAGAAAATAAAAAAAAGTGCTTTGGAAAGAAGTAAGTGTGCATGTCTGTGAAAAATTGTGGGGCTGAGGTGGGATTTTGTCTTTAGACAATCATATACAATAGGATATCATACATGAATGTTTGCAACAATGGGATTTGTGTTATTTAATTAAAACTCATGTAAATTAGAAGCTAAAATAATGTGGATTTATGTTGACTTCAGAAATATCTGAAGGAATTTTTATGAAATTGGCAATATTCCATTGTTTTATCTGTATTCTGGTAACCAGTTTTGAGAACAGTTTATTTGCATGTATTAGTGTATAATAAATTTCATAAAGATTTTTAAAAGGTAGAATGTGAAACTTAAAATGATGACAAATTTTGACATTTGTTGAAATTGTATAAGAGATTAAATGGGGTTTCATACTCTTAGAGATTTGATATATGTACTTAGTGATGTAAACTTTCCATTTCATTGGCTTCATTTTATCGCAAATATTTTTAATATATTGTGTTTTTATTTTGATTCAGTTCTAGAATTTTTCATGTTTCCTTTCTGATAGATTCCCTGACCCAATCATTATCTGAGTATTGTTTAGTTCCCATGAGTTTGTGTATAGTAGGCAATTTATATTTTGTTGACATCGAGTCTTATTTCAATAGAGAACACAGCATATTATTTCAATTTTACTTCATATTTGAGACTTGCTGTGTGTCTTATTATTTAACTTTGGAAAAAGCTCCATCAGGCATTGAAAAGAATATGTCTTCTTTAATGTTTGGGTGGAAATTTCAGTAGATATTTGCTAGATCCATTTGATTTACACTCTCGTTTAATTCCATAGTTCTGTGTGGATTGCTTTTCTAGATGTCCCTCTCTACAGTGAGAGTCAGGCATTGAAGTCACTGACTATTTCTATGTTAGATGAATCTAAGGTTTAAATTGAAGAGGGTTTATTTTGTGAAGTTAGATGCCTTTGTATTTGGTGCATATACATTTAGTATTACAAAATTCTTTTTTTATTAGATATTTACTTTATTTACATTTCAAATGTTAACCCCTTTCCACGTTACTCCACTGAAAACCTCCTATCCCATCCCCCTGCCCCTGCTCACCCCTTTCCCCCAATTTCCTGACTTGAATTCCCCTATTCTTGGGAATCATGCCTTCACAAGACCAGTGACCTCTCCTCTCATTGATGTCTGAAATGGTCATTTTCTGCTACATGTGTAGCTGGAGCCATGGGACCCTCCATGTGTACTCTTTGGTTGGTGGTTTAGTCCCTGAGAGCTCTGTAGGTACTGGTTTGTACATATTATTGTTCCTCCTACAGAGCTGCATGCCTCTTCAGTTCCTTGTGTCCTCTCTCTAGATGGTCTATTGGGGACCCTCTTCTCATTCTATTGGTTGGCTGTGAGTCATAGGTGTTTTGATCCACTTTCCAATAAGGATCAAAGTATCCACACTTTGGTCGTCCTTCATCTTGGGCTTCATGTGATCTGTGAGTTGTATCTTGGGTATTATGAGCTTTTGGGCTAATATCCACTTATTAGCAAGTGCATATCACATGTGTTCTTTTGTGATTGGGTTAGCTCACTCAGGATGATAGTTTCTAGCTCCATCCATGTGCCTAAGAATTTCATGAATTCACTGTTTTTAATAGCTGAGTAGTAAATACTCCATTGTGTAAAGGTACCACATTTTCTGTATCCATTCTTCTGTTGAAGGACATCTGAGTTCTTTCCAGCTTCTGGATATTATAAATAAGGCTGCTATGAGTATATTGGAGCATGTGTCTTTATTACATGTTGGAGTATCTTCTGGGAATATGCCCAGGAGTGGTATAGCTGGGTCCTCAGGTAGTGCTATATCCAATTTTCTGAGAAATCGCCAAACTGATTTCCAGAGTGGTTTTACCAGCATGCAATCCCACCAGCAATGGAGGAGTGTTCCTCTATCTCCACATCCTCTCCAGCATTTGCTATCCCCTGAATTTTTAATCCTGGCCATTCTGACTGGTGTGAGGTGGAATCTCAAGGTTGTTTTGATTTGCATTTCCCTGATGATTAAGGATGTGGACCATTTCTTTAGGTGTTTCTCAGCCACCCGGTATTCCTTAGTTGAGAATTCTTTGTTTAATTCTGTACCCCATTTTTAATAGGGTTATTTGGTTCTCTGGAATCTAACTTCTTGATTTCTTTGTAAATATTGCAAAGCTTCTGTAAGGCAAAGAACACTGTCAATAAGACAAAACAGCAACCAACAGATTGGGAAAAGATCTTTACCAATCCTACTTCCAACAGAGGGCTAATATCTAATATATACAAGACCTCAAGAAGTTAGACTCCAGAATACCAAATAACCCTATTAAAAATGGGGTACAAATTTCTTTGAATTTATTTTTCTCTTAAGGAATATGAGATGCCTTTCTTATTCCTTCTAACCAGTTTTGGGTTGAAGTCTTCTTATCAGATATTAAATCTATGACATTACGGAGCCAAGAAGAACCTGAGTTAATGAGTATTATTGATATGGGTCTATCATGCCAGGGACCCTAAGGTCCCAACCTCGGAGAAATGGTAAAGACTGCCCAAGGTGAGTCTCAGTAGGATAACAATGTTTTCCTCAGGAGCCAAGCCTGCATCTTCGTGTAGAATTGATTGCTATGTCCAGAGACTAGCAGCTGCTGACTCCTCCTCCTGGAAATTTATAGCCCATGATTATTACCTTCCGAGATCTCTTACAGCTACTAGCTAACTTTCGCTTCTGTGGCATACCTGATACATGCATACACACACACACACACATACACACACACACACATACACTCACTGAGGTTCAAGGTAACAGAATCTAACATGAAGATTCCCCCTTTTACTTCTACTCCCTCACTGCCTCTAGTCCAGGTTCTAGAATACAAGTCATGTGAATAGAAGCATAAAGCTGCTTGTTTCTTAGTTCCACTTTCTTTGAATCCTCCTTTCCATTTTTTTTTTTACTGAAAAAAGATGGTATCTATTGTTGTTGATCAGGTGTGTTTCTTGGAGTCAGCCAAAAATACATTATGTTGTTTTTTTAATTGGGGAATTGAGACAAGTAATATTTGGAGGGTTTTTTGAAAGTTTTATATTAATTTATGTCATTATGTTGAAGTGGTGATTTTTATGACATTGCTTTTGATTACCTGTTTCAATATTATTTGTTTTCTGTGGCCTTTTGAGTATGTTTATTCTTCATTCTTAAATTAAATATTCCTCCTAGTATTGTGTGTGTGTGTGTGTGTGTGTGTGTGTGTGTGTGTGTTACCATGAATCAAATCTAGGTCTTCATGAAAATTAGGTAAATATTCTACCCAAAATTATTCCTGGTTTTGTTCATTTTCTTTTCTTATTGAATTATTAATAAATGGAATAGAAGAGTGGCCAGTAAATCAGAAGTACTGATTCTGTATGCTTTGATAATTCTAAGCATTTTAAAGATTGAAACAAAATAAAAAGTCCATTTTAAAAGCTGGTAACATGTCAAATCCATTCAAGTTTCTTCTCTGTCATTGTAGTGGGAGGTATTTTATTCCCTTCTCTTTTCAGGTATTTCAGATGTAACGAGGAGAGTGAGACCAAATTTTTCAAACACATGTAGAAGACAAACCCAGGCAAATTATTTAAGGCTACCTGGTCACAACATGAGGAACACCAAAGCCTCTAGCTCTGTGTTCCCCATAGTCCTGGGAGGCAGAAGAATAACTTACTCTGGAAGATCTAGAAACTTAAGTGTATTACAACTCATTCAAATAGTCTTATCTTGAGTTACCACTAATGAAGCCTTCTTCACACAGAATGTATTTCAGAGAACACAATACTAAAAATCAAGTAAAAAAATGAGACTTAAACTTTGGCCAGAATTTAGAAAAAAAATTGACACATTTCAAACTTAAGGAGAAATAGTTGGGAAGTATGGTTAGAGAAAAGAAAGGAAGAGAAGAATGAATGGTGAGGGAAGGAAGGAGGGAGGGAAGGAGGGAAGGAGAGAGGGAGAGAGCGATGGAAGGAGTAGAAAAGAAGGTAAAAGGAAGGAAGAAAAATTAGCAAATTTTTCTGGTTTTAGACCTGAACTAAAATAAAGAATATTTTTAAAGAAAACAAAAACAATAAATAATACTTGCCCTGTCTGTAATAACCACATATTAAGTGGTCACCACACTTCACTTTACAGATGCAGATACTCAAAACCAACATTGGACTGAGCCTAAGGACCCCATGGAAGAGCTAGAGGAAGGACTAAAGAAGTTAAAGGGAATGTCAACAGCATGGGAGGAACAATATCAACTTAACTGTTCCCCCCCAGAGCTTCCAGGGACTAAACCACCAACCAAGTAGTACACATGGAGGAACCCATGGCTCCAGCTACATAAGTAGCTGAGGATGGCCTTATCCAATATCAATGGAAGGAAAGGCCCTTGGTTCTCTGAAGGCTTGATGCGCCAGTGTAGGGGGATGCTAGAGTGGTGAGGTGGGAGTGGGTGAGTGGGTGGAGGAGCACCGTCATAGAGGAAAAGGGGGAGGGAGAATGGGAGATGGGATGGGAGGTTTGTAGAAGGGGGATATTATTTGAAATGTAAACAAATAAATAAAATGATTGATTAAAAAAGTTTGCAGAGGACACAAGAGGATATATACTTTTTAGAAAATGTGTAATTTGGATGGAAAAGATATAAGAATGTTGCATACTACAAATTATATTTTTATATTAATTTAGAAAAACAAAAATCTGTTTTATTCATGCACTAGAATATAGTTCTTGCCTCATTGTACATCTTCACAGATGCTGAACTTACACTAGTTCACCTGAGCCATGGCACTCATCAGGAAAGTTTCACATTTCACAAATAGAAGAAAACTGAACCTAATTAATCACCCCAGTCTGTTAATGAAGATCAAACCTTCATAGACACAAACTGTCTTTTAATGGAAAAATAATTAGTATTTTCTAATACACTTGCTTTGCAACAAAGAGGTAAGAAACCACAGTATAATGAGCCCATCTCTGACAATAATTTATTGCAAGATGTAAAAGGAAAATTACAGTTACTTATTAAAGAAGGTATTTGACATCTTGCATGTCATAGGAGAATGTAAAAAGGAAACAAAATGAAGTGAGGTTAGGAACATAATCATTGAATTACCAAAGGTGTCAAGAAAAATTATATAACAGTATCAGTAACACATTGGAAATATTCTCTTGAATCTGGAGTGAATTAAAAGAAAACACTAAGAAACACTAAGATTCCTAGAGTGGATGAAAATTCAGGCTGGACTCAGTGCTACTTCTTGACATTAACCAATGAATGACCAAGTTAATTGCTAGAATAGACATCACTTGTATCTATTCAGATTCAAGGTATATTAGTATACCAAATGAGGTTGATTCTACTCAGTAAAGTTGCATAAAACTTTCATATCTAATATGAAAAGACATTTTCTAGTTCTTAAAATACTTACATAGTAAAATTTTTCCAAAAGGCTGCATAGAAAATTTCCACAAAATTATAAAAACCAGAAAGAGGCAAAATGTACATTAATCCAGTATAGTAAACTTAATGTATCAGATAGATAATGTTGGGAAAATTAAAAGTTTTTCTATGATAATGTTCATTAATAAAAATTTCAAACCAATCATTGTGGTACTTTCGCAAAAAAATTAAAAAGTATTTCAAAAATACAGTAAAACAGCAAATTCCACTGTCAGGGTATCATCTGTCTCTTTCCAAGCAAGTAGTAAATTCTTTCTTCAGTGAAAAACTGAAGATAGAAATAAATTAATTACTCAGTCAGAACAGGTATGACGAAAGTGGCACACATATTTTGAAGAAACAGAAAGAAGAATAATCGGAATGAATGAAAGCAAAACAAAAATATTAATTAGAGAATAAAAAAGACGTTAACAAACTCATTTGAAAACTGATTGATAGAAGAGTACACAAACATTATTTCTTTGGAATCTCATATTCTCCTGCAGCAAGTAGCATGTTGTACAGATGTGAAAAGTCCTGCGCCCCGCAGACCATTTGATTTGCTCAAAGTATAAAAGGGAGATCTATACTGATTTATATGAAGCCTCCCTGATGTTGGAGACAGGCTCCAGACAGAATCCTCTGCCAGTACACCAGTTACTTTTTCAATTTTGGGTATGTGTAAGTTTCCACCTGGGCTTGCTGGGGATGTTGTAATGTATGGCTGCAGTCCAAGTGGCTTAAAGCAGTGCCTAGATTGTTTTCTTATCGTTGGAATTGCTTTCTCTCTGGAGTTGCTGGAAGTTCTTTATAATCCTTGACTTGAAGACTCATGTGTTCTCTACATCTGTCATTGAGTGGTTTTCTTATCTCTGTCTATTCATTTTTCATCTTTGAGTTCCTTGTCTTTTCCTTGCTGATCATTGTGTGTGTTAGGCAACATGTGCTTCGACTAACCTACATATCTACTCTTCTATCTCCTCTTCACATAAAGGCATCTGTCATTCTAGAATGAAGCCACACTACCCCAGTATGATCTCATCATAACTAACCTTTATCTGCTACAGATTTATTTCCCAAAGATCAAACTCTGAGATTCCCTGAAGGACCTGATGGGGAATACCATCCAGTCTGGTTCACCCTTATTGCCTCCTGCCACATCTTTTCTTACCTTTGTTTTCTTGCCTTCTTGCTTGTTAAGCAGCATAGGGTGTCATGTTGTGTAGTCTTTGCTCTCAATTCCTTCCCTGGATGTCTTTCCCCTCTCTGAAAGTACCAATTATCACTGATTTCCGTGGCCTGCACTCTCTGCCAACTCTTAAACTCCTTTGAATCTGCTCCTGGATTTCTAAGATAATGCCTTTAGTTCTTAGTATGCCTTAAATAGTTGGCTCTTGGTATTATTACGTTACTAGTATATTCATAGAGGATTGGGATACTAGCAATAGTTAATATTTTTAAAAAATATTTGATATTCAATCTATACTTGCCATACACTCAAGAAAGGACATTAAGTATATTTGGAATTATATATATATATACATGTATATATATATACATATGTATATACATATACATATGTATATATATGTATATACATATGTATATATATATACATGTATATATATATATAATTCCAAATATATATATGTATATATATATATATACATATATATATATATATGTATATATATATATAATTCCAAATATATATATGTATATATATATATATATACTCAAGCTTTTCATTAATAAGCTCCATATCAGATGATATAAACTATATAACACTGTTTCTATAAACCAGAAAGTGGAGGAAGCAGAAATTTTAGTACCTTTACAAGGAAGTCAAAAATCCTTTGACCTGGTGTGAGTATTACAATGACAGGGGCCAAGTAGGGGAGAAGCATGTGGGAGGGAGCAGATGCAAGGAGATAGGCATGTTCTTTATACTTCATAAATTTAATGTGCAGAAAGTTTCTTTGGATCTTGCTTTATCTCTGATACAAAAGCTTCAAATGTGCTTCAGTGACTAGAGGGCTGGTGAAACCTGAGACTGAAAATGGAGGATATTGGATTATTCTGATTCAATGGCTGTAGTGAGCATGGGAGTCTCGCACCCATCAGGGTAAGTACCAGAGTTAAAGTAGAGACAGTCTGTGATGTAGGGTGTATGGAGACAATTTTCCCCAATACCACCCAACAACTCAAAACTTAATAACAAAAAGAGAACTGTGTATGAGAAATCCAGAAAACTCCTTCATGCTTCCTATTTACATTTTACAACCATTGGCTGAGATAATAGTTTGTTAGTTGGATAAGTAATCTGATGGAGAATGTGAAATATCACATTTCTCTAGATATGCTGTGATGGCAAACCAAAACAATCACTTGTTTAGAATCTAAATTTCCTTCCTTTTATTTTCTATTGCCTAGACATCTATACACTGTTTTAAATCTCATGGAATTTTTTGTTAATCTCTATTTATGTCCTTTATAACCAAACTTTGGGTTAATCAAATCACTTATTCACTAGAAACTGTGCATTTATTTATTTTTTCAACAAAATTCTTGGAGTAACTTGGATACTGGTCTTTAATGTGCCTTTAATTTGGTTTATTGTTGTCTCCAAAGTCTTAGTTTCTTGTCATACTAATGTGTTTTTTATCAAGCTAGTAAGTCAAGCACAGTGATATGCAGGAACTTCTCTCTATTAATATTTAAGCTGTGGAGTTCTCCAAGGATACAACAGGAAATGGAACACTTGAAAAAATAATCTTGAAGCAGAATTGTGCTCTCAATTTTTCAAGACTTCGGGAGCTATTAAGCTATTCCTAAGTACTGAACTTCCAAAACCTTTCAGATAAAGTACAAGAAAATCTGCAGGATTCGATGCGAATAGACAGAAATGGGGCAGATGAACTCTGACTAAAGCCAGTAATGTAATGCTTCACCGTATTCACACAACTGGAGATTGTAAGATGTCAGCTAATGCAAGACAGAAATCATATGTCATTAACCTCACACATGAAAGCTCTGATATGATGAATATTATCAGAACAAAATTAAAATTAATTCCTTGACTGCCCCTTGCCAGATTCTGAGTATGGCATCTCATTTGCTCCCTGTTTTATGTGATAAGAATGTTAAGGTCATGCTGTAGGGCTCAGACCCTGGGCATGCTGATGCCAATGCTCAGTGTTTCCCTAATGTAATTCATCTTCTTGCCCCACACTGAATATTGCCTTTGCAGTCCACAAAATGGTATCAGAATAATAAAAGTTCATAGGATCCAGAATTAATCTAGGGCAGGTTACTAAAACTCCAAAGCTATGATATGTAAGGATAGGCTTTCAATCAAGGGTTCAAGATTAAAATTGGTACAGAAATCTGGCCTGGGTCACAAAATCCTGGAAGTCTAGGCTAACTAGACTAACTAGTCTAGAATGCTTTGCTTTCAAAATGCGTAGTTTATAGGACAGTAAGACTCTTTGCCAAATGAGTGAAAGTTCTCTGAATTATGTTACTGCTTTTAAGCTGAAAATAGACTGTGAAGAGCTTTAACATTCTTGATTTTGTTCAGCAGGCCAGGCACCTCTAAGCAGCTGCCATGGCTAATATGAGGCCCTAGCCCCACCATCTGCATCTTTCCAGACCAGCATATGCATATGTAGTCTTTGCCAGGCACCTACCTTTCTTGTTGGACTCTGAATTTGCTTTGTCCAGGGCTTTCCTTTGGGTATTGTGTTCCTTACTTTAGCTGATTGTCTCCATTTAGGCCCTTTCAATCAATTTACAGGACATCCTGCTTAATTTCTTATTTCTAGTTTTAGCACTATTTTTGTTCTTTTTTTTCACACTAAAGCATTGTTGAAAGCTCATCATATTTCCCCAAACTAGTCATTATCTTATACCTAACACTGTTGAGGAAATCCCCCCTCCTAAAGAGCCACTACTTGCTACCTGCCTTTTGGACAGCTAGGACATCTCTAATATGATGTCATACTTCCTGTCTTTCTTAATCATTGAAATCATCAGTTGCATGCAATGATACGTAGAGTTTTAAGATTGGGATCTACTGCTAAATAAAATGAAAGCAAGTGTAAGAAACAGTGATTTTTTGCTAAATTTTTATTGGTATTTATAGATGATTTTGTATAATAGAAAAGTGGTTCCAACTTGGGAGATTTCGCATACTTTATTGTAATCTGAGTTAGCTTTTCAACGATTTGCTTTTAGGTCAAGGGATAGTTGGGTCTCAGTTGTATAACTGAGTTATAGAACAATGGAGCTTATCAAGATTTAGAAATACTAGAAGTGAACTTAGCTGACTAAACTAGAGATATGCAGCTAAACAGGCTGGAGAATAGCTACATCAGGCTCTGCTATGGGTCAGGAATCTGTGAGCAAGAACTATAAAACAAACATAGATGGATTTTGTCGTTGTGTAGACTTTCCAAAAGATTTCATATAGATAAATAATGATTTGTTCTCTTCCCTGTTTCCTTTTATAATCTAGCTCAGGGAGTAGTGTGGATGAGAGTTTAAGTGACATAACCTGTTTCCACAGGAGTAGGAAGTAGAATAAATATAGCATAGTATTTGTATTATGATAAGGGAGTAGACTGAAAAATGAAGACAGATTTGCCCTTGAAGTTCTGTGTTTTCCCTTTTGAGCTCTATATCCAGATTAGTATTTCAATTTTTCCCTTTTTTGAGACAGGGCTTTACTGTGCAGTACATGTTAAACTTGAACTCACCATCCTTCTTCCTTAACTTTCTGACTAAGATTATAAGCATGTGCCACCAGATTTTTCCTATCTTATTTCTGTACTACTACCTTGAGTGGATCCTATGAATCCTTCAGTGACATGTCTGGCCCATTCTATTTAGGTCATAACATATTTGAGAATAGAGATGGAATTAGGAAATATGAAATGAATATTTAACTAGCTGAAACTGTAGTTAATAAAAGTCCAACAGGTAACTAAACTGATTCAAGTTGTGAGGGGATAATCTCAAAGTTTATATGAGTTGTCATTACAAACGATAGCCTCCACAATTTTACATGCTAAAGACATAATACTGTTGAATGGATCGTGTTAGCAATGTCATGGAGGATTGCTTAAGTTGTTAAATCCCCTATAACACAGATTCAGTACATAAGTATAAAAAAATCCCAGTGATATATATGTGAGTCACACTACATCTGCAGGAGGTTTCAGTCATTGGGCTGATTCCATAAGTTCTGGGGCCATGGCTCCATCTTAGTACCTTCAGTCTGCCAAGACATCTCTGGCCTGTCTTTCAGGCTCAGCTCAGGCTCACCACCTGGAGGCCTGAAGTAGCCAATGCTAAGGTATGACTGCAAAATCATGCCTATTTGGTCAGTGCAGATGGAAGAATATTAAATTTAAATAAGAAATTAATATCTTGCCAAAATAAGGTAGATAATTCATTCTGTAATTACCCTATATAGTGTTTCATAGGAGAAGAAAAGCCTATATTTAGCTTAGTGAAGATTTTCTTTTTACTGTTGTACAATACATGGTTGCATATAAAATTGTCCCTATCCTGTTTTATAAGATTTTGTGGATAATACTTGCAGTGACAATATGCATATTGGCCAGCACATTCTGCCCCCTAAAAATTGAGTGAAGGGAAGAATTATGTCTGTTGGTTCTTTATTCATTATTTAGGATGGT
Source organism: Tokudaia tokunoshimensis (assembly GCA_036184795.1). Taxonomy (NCBI): domain Eukaryota; kingdom Metazoa; phylum Chordata; class Mammalia; order Rodentia; family Muridae; genus Tokudaia; species Tokudaia tokunoshimensis. Next base: position 83,362,283 of record BTHU01000012.1, on the reverse strand, counting down.
GTCTGTCATAACATAGGTGTACCCAACTATTTCCTAAATTCTTACCTCAACTATTCAAACAATTTTGGAAGTCACATGTCCACATATTTTCCAAACTTCAACACTTCACCTAGGAATTGCTGAGGGGTCTGTGGTGGTATTTTTAAATCTATGCAGAGATACATAATACACATTCAATGGAAATTAAGTCCTCATGTTCTTGATGGTGAATATTAAAGACCACATTAGAACTATAACTATTTCTGGGTTCCTTTACCACCATGATAGACTGATTTATCAGGATGATAACATTTCCAATCAAGATTTGCAAAGGCTCACTGAGCCTATGATTTCACAACTAAGGATTAAAATGTGGGGTACAGATACGGAGGTGAAGTACAGGATAAAAACAGTTCACAGAGCTCCACAGAGATACATTTTGAGCTTGAACTTGAGAGAAATGTAATCCCTGGAAACCTCTGTACTGTGATATGTGCGAATGAAATACCTCTAAAAGGTCCAAATCATAAGAAAATGACCCCTTCTCCAGCCCGTGGCAGTTATTTTCTTTCAGAAATTCCATACATTGAATTTACTTGTCACGTGATGTGATACTTCATTCCATCTAATGAAAGTGACATCTCATATGCAGGGTCCTTTACACTGTGAGCCATCCTTTTGGGGGGGGACCCTCTGGAAGTCTTGGTTCTTCATACTGTGTAAACCCAGAGAGCAATCACGAGTCCACACCCTATAAAAATCATAGTCACAATTCACTAAAGTAAGGAAAGGGTGGTGGAGATACTGAGGGTTATTCATCTCCAGTGCTTGCGAGTCCTTTCCCTCCCAGCCTCCAGCAGAAGCACCACATGGATAGAGAACCCACAATGGCAGTGTTTACACCAGTTTATTATGGACACAAATAAATGAATACCGTGCTCCACATTTCCCCGAAAATAACTTTTTCACTTCCCTACCATATTTTGCCTAAGTGGATCTAGACAGTAAAACTTAATTTGAATAAGAAACACACTAGAGTTTCTGAGTAGATTTTGTGGGATATTCCCCATTATGTTTTAGCTTATTAGTTTTACACCTGTTCAGATGCTTTCTCTTTCTGATCATTTTGTAATAGGGAAAATTTTAAGCTCCTAGGAGCTGACCCTATCTCAAAGAACCCTGTCTTTCATGTAAGACGGGCTTTTCCACGTATTTAACTTTAGGAGACATTATATATAAAACCGACTTTTTCTGAACTCCTGATATTCTCTACCTTCCCCCCTCCCCAAGCCTTCCTCTGTTATGATGACCATATTTCCACTAAAACATGACAGGGATGGAGAAGAATGAGGCAGCTTCCAATGACTTGGCCTGTTCTGCCCTCTAGCCAAGCAGAACGGTTCCTGGAAGACCTTGGACGGCAGAAAGGGGGATAAAGGTGTGTTGTAATTACCGCGTGTCTGAGGACGTAGCCAGCCCTTCCCTTCCGCGTGCAAACGCCAGCGGCGGCATCGGAAATGAATTACCGGCCCTCGCCCCCGTGGAGCTAGGGAAGAACCAGGGATGGCCTCGTCCGGGTGGAAAAGAGGTTGGGTGCCGCTACCCGGCTGAGCCCATCACTGCTGTCCAAGCAGATGAGCACCAGTGCTACCCCTGTTGAGCAGAGCCGGGGAGGCAGAGGAGGCTCTGAGAAAGGCGGCCGAGCCCTGCACTCGGCTTTGACGTCGCCGGGCTGCGGATAGCAGCCTCGCGCTCTCAGCACGTAGCGCACAACGTGACCACACACAGCCTTCCTCCCCGGCAGCCCGGCCGCCTGAGCTCCGCGTCTGCCTCTTCTCCATCATCCTCCTCCTCCTCCTCCTCCTCTTCTTCTTCCTCCTCCTCCTCCTCCCTCGTATCGCCTCCGCGGTGCGCAACCCCCAGCGTCAATCCAGGGATCCCGGGCAAGCGCAGGGCCCCGGACGCTCTTCTGCCCAGCTTGGGCTTCTCTGCCGCAACTGCGGCCCGCAAGGCGGCCGCGCAGCCGGGGTGCCCTCAGCAGGCGGCCGCTTCTCTGCTGTGTTCCGGATGCCAGCACTCCGTTAGCCCGGGTGGGGAAAGCCCTTCTGTGGCTCCCGGGTCTAAACTCCCGCCAGTCTCCACCGCCCCCACCCCCTCCACCTGGCGGGGGCGGCGCGGAAGCGAAGAGGACGCGCGGTACGGGTGGGCACGCGTGGACGGTGTGCGGATCAGCTCTGCGCTCGGCATCCTCCCTCTCCTGCAAGTGGTGGTGCTCGGACTCTGTTTTTGGCTCCCGAGATTGGTGCTGCCGCCAGGAGCACCCTCTTTGCTGGCGGGGCGCTCAAGGCTGTTTGGAAGAGCCGTGGCGGTGGCGGCAGCGGTTGAGGCTGGTGCCTGGCGAGCTCCAGACGGGCGCTCCGCTCCCGCTTGGACCCTTTCGCCCTCCTCTCTCCTCCTCCGCTCCCTCCTCCCCATCCCCCGTTTCCCACTCCTCCTCTTCCTCCTCCTCCTCTTCCTCTCCCCGCTCGGCGATGCGAGTCTGTGTCGTGTAACAGGATTGGCGTTGCAATGGCAACTGATGGAATGGGGGAAGGCAAGACAGCAGGGCTGGGGGCTCCGGACTGCGGGCGGGCGAGCCGCTGCCGCCGCTTGACGCTCCTCTGGGGACCTTCGCGAGTTACTTTGTAAAGGCGAACCCGGGCGAGGGAGCCCTGCTTCGTTCCTGGGTCAGAGGCCACTTCCTGCTCCCTGGCTGTCCAGCGCGGTTCTCGTCGCGCGGCGCCCCCGGGGCTCCTGCCCGCTCCTGCCGCTTACCCGCGCCCGGAGCCCGGAGCCGCTTCCCTGAAGAACACTTGTCCTCGCAGCTCTGCTTCCCATCACCGCCCCCCTGCTCCTCCCCGGCGTCTGCGATTTTCCCAGGCACACGGTGTGAGTGCAGCTTGCGTGTGAGTGCATGTATCGGGGTATTGTATAGTGGGAGTGTGTTCGCGCGTGTGTGTGTGTGTGCTTGTACGTGTGTGTGTTCGTGTGTGTGTACGTGTGAGTGTGTGTGTGTGTGTGTGTGTGTGTGTGTGTGTGTGTGTGCATGAGTGTGGAGTGTGTGGGGCTCCAGCGCTCCGCTCACGGCTGCCGCCAGGGAAGGACAGACGGACAGAGCTTCCTCCCATTGCTATCAGTTCCCGGGCACCTCGACTCGGCCCGGGCACAAGTGAAGCGCGCCTTGTTGGCCGCTGGCCTCCAGAAGGTCCCACTGCGTCCCCCTTGGGCTGGATATGTTCATGTTCACGTGAAGATGGATTTAGTGTACGGTCTCGTGTGGCTGCTGACAGTCCTCCTGGAGGGAATCTCTGGCCAAGGAGTGTACGGTGAGTGGAATCGCGACGCTATCGTGACCTTGTGATTCCTAGGCAAGATAGGCTGCTGAGCTAAGATACACGACTCGCGCCGTTCCGGGGCCCCTCCTGGCGTGGCATTTGATTTACACTTCATCACGTTATTGGGAGCTGAAAGGAGACTGCGAGCGCGCTGCGGATTGGGCTGCGAGCGGCTCCCCTGGCTCTTCCACTGGGGCTCTGAGTTGGGTCGGGCCAACAGCATCGCACTCAGAGGAACGAGTGGCTTTGCACTTGATTTATCCCCGCGGGGAAACATGGGCTCTTGCAGTCTTGGATTTAATAATGGTTTGGCGCGGTGTCACTGCCGCGGTTTCCCCTGAAGGGAAGCTTGGAATGTGACCCTCCTGAGTTCCTTTCACCTTTTTACTCCTTAATTCCTGAGAGGCCCCTCTCCCTGCAGGCAATCTCTTCCTTTCCGTCTTTTAATCATTTTTAAATATAAAGTCTTTTCCCTCTTTACTGTGAATGCCTATAGGACTTGATTTTCTGGCTCAGGAAGTGGGGTGACAGTTGAGTTGTATTCTGCACCAGCCGTTGCCATGAGCACTGACTTGGGGAGGGGAAATAGCAGGCAAGATTCTCAGTGCCAGACATAATTAAGGGACATGTTTGTGTGAATGGATGAGCAAACGCATGAATGAACTGAAGAAGTCCGTGCGTGTCTGCTCCAGGGCAGGACACCACTCTTTACAAACAGAACGAAATCTCAGCTCTTCACAGAAAGCCCATATCTAGGATGCTTGAGACCTAGGAAAGGGTAGCTTATTAATTGGAAGGCTTTGAAGTGCTCCCAAACAAACCCAGGTCCCTTTGCCTGTCAGCAGTTGGCACTCTTGTGTTTAGTCACTGAAGTCAGTCTCTCTCTCTCTCTCTCTCTCTCTCTCTCTCTCTCTCTCTCTCTCTCCTCTTCTCCCTCTCCCCCCCTCTCTTACACACTTACACATGTTCTCCTTTGCTTATTATAGTGACTTGTAATATCCTTATCTGATGGGACAAGCTGATAATGCCCTAAAAGAAAAGGAACTTTTTGTGTCCTTAAGATATATTGCAAGGATAATGTTAAAAGGGATGGTTTAGAGGATAGAGCGGGCCAAGACATTCCCATAGCACACACCCTCATGTATGTGTAAAATGTGTAGAAAACTCATGCTGATGCATTGCTTTAGACCCAATGTGGGCTAGTTCAGTAGCTGCTCGGGGCAAAATGCATGAGTATCTGGAAAGTGTCAGCGATTCCCCTTCAGTCTTCAGAACTGCCTGCAGAGTGGTTACTGGTACCAGTGGTATTGGACTCCTCAAACTGTCTGGGAACCATGTAGGTGTGCAGCCGGTGAATGAGTTCAGCAGATCCCTCTGAGCGTTTTCTTACTGCTGTGTGTTTCATTCTGGGCAAACAACTACATTGTGTGTGTGTGTGTGTGTAAGGGATATCAAAAAACGGGAGGTCCCCAAATGAGAACATTGATTCCTGCTGCTGCCACCCAGTTGCCTATCTTTGCAGTTCTTTTCTAGGCTTATTTCTCCCACCTCTGAACAGCTTCATTTCCTTTTCCTTTACCCTCTATTTTCCAAATCAAAGCAACTTGTTTGGCTGCAGCAGAGCCCTCATAAAATATGGTGGTGAGTGTTAGTCTTGGTGAGCTTAAATATAGGAAGGAAATGCTCTTGAAAGCTTGACTGCCGACCCCAGGGGGCGGGGCCTGAAGTGAACTAGGATTCACTCAGATTTCTGCTGGACTCTCCCTATCCCTGAGCAGCGGAGGGAGATGGAAGCTGGGATTCCACCTAGGGCCAAAGACTGCTGGAGAGAAGAGCTGTTCCCCTGATTTCCTCTCACCTCCTGTCCAAGTTTGTCTTTGTTTCTAATTGGCCCAGATCTTTCCAGCTGAAAGGAGTTTTTGTATTTTTTTTTAAAGTATGTGAGGTGAGAGATTCGAAAGGGGAGAGGAATGTTGGAACTGTAACGATTAGAGAGGAAAGGTCCCATTTTCCTGACTTGCTCAGTCCTCTGGGTTACTTAAACAAGTGCCCTGTTGGCCAGAAGAAAGAGGCAGTGTAAATGAGTAGGAATTAAAAATTAAAATAATTCCTTGTCTATGTTACTTATCAGTACAAGAAAATGCTTTTCCGTTACTGAGTTGGTCACTGTGATGAAGACAGTGGCCATTGTTTTATTTTACTATAGATGTTTCTGTTAGTCACTTAGCTAGGAATATACTTGGCTTTGTGTAAAAAATATTAATCAGCATCCTTAGTCCATGATAAACATCACAGCCATTAGGTGGGTGAAATGAAACACTTAAATATTAATTTTCAGATCTGTTTTATAGATCATAGAAGGTGGTCTTCCTAAACATCTTGTGTAATTTGTTAGAAGTGCAGAGTCAGGAGTAAGCCTCTCTCAAAATTCCTGCATCATGACCTCAGAGGGTCTGCTCCAGAAGTCCTTACCCATTACCCATCACTTCCCAGTGATTTCCACAAAAGTCCACTAAAACCAAAGAACACTAGTACAGACTTCCACATCATTGCTTTGACTTTGTAGATCAAGGTCTTTCTTTACCTAAAGTAATCTCATCTTTATGTTTGAGTATTAATGATAAAGGAAACTATTTATATTTAGTTGGAAAAGAATCAATCTTAAAGAGATAAAAGATTCTGTGTGATGCTATAAAGTGTTTTGAACATTTTGTAGTAAGATCTTTGAAAAAAGATTGATTTTAGAATCATGACGACTTTAAATACAAACTTTAAAATTGTAGGAATAACTAGTATAAATGTCTGCAACCCTCTAAACCTGCTAGCTCTTTATTTACCCACATTCACCAGATGTAAAACCATCACCAATACAAATTGGGGATTTGATTTATTATCATTTATTGGCATTATTTTTATAACCAGCAGTAAGAGAAAATAAGCATTTTCTGCTAAGTGGGAAATGGCTTTTCTCTCCCAGTTCCTGGCCGAGAAACCCTGAGAACAAAACTAGGTCTTCAAGTTTTAGTAAATTGATACATTTGTTTTAATGTATGGATTATATCATATTGATGAATATAATCTTTTCATTATGTTCAATTATTTTGAATTAAAACTTAGTTAAATGTAAAAGGTTTTGTTTTTTTTTTAATCTCCCAAAGTAGGAACTTACTGATATCAATCCTGGGTGTTGCTCTGTAAATTAGTAGTATAGTGTATAGTACATTTGTATATTGTGTGGTATTTGATTAAAAAAGACTTGCCTATAAGTACCTGTCTGCCCTCTACTGATAATTCTGGTGGAATTATATTTTAAAATAGGAATTGACCTCTATATTTAGTCTATATTTTGAATCTTATGTAACATTATGCTAATATAAATTATGTATATATATATTATATTTTATATTTATATATTTTATATTATAATAGAGTAACATAAACAAGTGAACTGTTTGGGATGAATAGTTTAATAAGGTAATACCTATTTTTATATCTTTTAATGATTAATGCTTTTACATTAACATACCATGTTGAATTTACAAAGTTACTTACATTAAAAAAATTACCCCAAATACTGTGAGGAACTCAGTTTTGTTTAAATTTTCCATTTGCTCACATATAATTCAACCTAAAACATCATTAAATAAATAGTGATCTGATACTTCTTTTCCTGGGATTATGACTTTGGTGCAGTCATTGTACATTGTACTTGGGGAATTTATTAGATACAGCTTGAAGGGTCAGACTGTGAACTCCGAAAGTGTAAGATGATTCTTGAAGAATCTTGAGTTGGGTGTTCTGAAGCACTTTCCTGCCAAAACATGTTTTGTGGATGTAATTTTTAATAATCCAATATAAGGAATTGTATTTACTTGATAAAAAAAATAGAACAAAAACAGTCCATTGGCCCACATTGTATTGTTACCTGAAATACCATTTCTTTAACTTCCATGAGGCTCAGTGCAACCTTATTACTGCATTGACACAGAAAAAATCCCCCAGTATAAATGAAAACTTATGTTAGGTCTAGACAGTTTGAGTGGAAATATGTCATTTACTCAGTGCCCTGAAATAGTTAAAGCCCTGTCTATGCAAGACTCCCTCGACGAAGACCAGTAAGTAGAATATGTTCATCAAACACGTGTTTTTGACACATTAGCTATCTTATTTCAAGTAATATCAGCAAATCTCACACAATTTAAACATGACACTATAGGTATAGCTGAACAGAAATGACTTGGTAGAATTGAGAAATAGGAGATAAGTAAGGCAGGAAGGTTCTGGAAGAAATTTCCAGCTGTCAGTGGGTTGAAGCTGATAAACACATTGATCGGGAAGGATAAGGCTGCAGCTGAAGTTGAGGCATTCATTATGCCCAGTCCCATGATGTTGCCTGCTCATAGCAAAGCTATCTTAAGGTATGTTGACGAGGTTCTGCCCAGTGTGCATACAGATACTGCCTTTGATTGAAACATTTTAGGATGCCAGCCAGTGGAAGAGGAGATTTCACCTAATGTTGTTAGAGAACTTAACCAGAAACCATGCTCCATACAATTACCTTTGACCTCTCGTCCTAATCTTCACCCACTCTCCATAGGCTCTCAGACAAAAATTCTTCAACACTACCAAAGAAAGGATATGAGTTGCTCTGCTTATCTGGAACATTTTGGGGAAAACACTTAGGATTATTTGGTAGTTATATTAAAGCTATTCCACATGGCAAACAGGCTTATTTTACACAGTGTCACATGCTCATTAGGCCCTGTGTGTCCTCCCTGGATAAGTCTCCCAGTTGACTGAGAAGTATTTTAGATGGAGCAAGTTATACACCAAGGCCAAGGTATCACTCTCTAGTGGATAAGTTGATAATGGTGGCAGGGTTCAGATCAAAAGACAGTCAGAGGTGAAGACACGGAAGTTAGGTAATTCTGGTGAACCCATGACCAATAAGAAATACTATGAAAACCTTTTTCACCATTATAATTTCTTTGCTTAATTTTATTGATTATGGTAAACATCCTTTATGTTTATTTTGTGTATTGTGAAATTTTTGTTTTGTACTGAAAATCACCTAAAAACTTTTGTGAGAAGCCAAGACAATTTTTTTTTACTTTTATTTTTTTTGCGAAGAGAGGGATTGTTAACTCTTTGCAAAATGTATTATTTTAATATAATTTGTACTGGCTTTATGGGGATGTAATTATGCCTGATCCTTGTGGCTTCAGTTTGTGTCTCATTTAGAAAGTGATGGGAAGTCTTGGGTTGCTCTATACATAGTGGGGTGATTCATCATGTACCGCCACTGGGCTGGTCCTTGTTGCCTCTTAAAGAGTCCCACAAAAATGGTGCCCAAGTGTTGTAATCTGCAAAGGGAAATGTAAACAAGCACATGTCTGAACTTAATCCTGCAACTGTCCTCTGAACTGTGCTCTCCAGCATTGTAAGGTGTGTGTAGGTGTGGAATAAAGTTGCAGATGCTTTTCATATTGTTTCCATTGATTGGTATCTTAGAAAAATATTCAAAAAATTACCAAACCACACATACTTCATTATCAGGGCATGTACTTAGTTCTTTGAGTTTTTATTCCAGTTTAATTTTGTGTTCTCTTCTAACACAGCACAAACTGTGTAGACTCTCCCAATATCAGTTTATTTCTTCTTTTCCAACACACGGTGCCATTTATTATCTTCATTTTAAAACATTTCATTTTTTTCTCATTTTTTCTCATTGATAACAATTATTGAATAAAGAAGATTATTTATATTTTATAACACAGACCATATATTTTTCAGAAGTCCGTAATAACAGAAGATAATTTCAACTATTAAAATCATACCGCTTGCTGTTGGTTTATCATTTAAATACATATTATGGTAGATAAAATGTGTTAGAAATTTTCATATTTATATTCTGTCCTTAAGTGTTCCACCTCTACAGCTTTTCTCAAAGAATTAGGTATTTATTTTTACTAGTGATCAAATCTATAATAAGGAATGGTAATTACCAAATAGGGTCATATTAGTGCCATGTTACCACATCATCAAGTTTATGAGCTTTCTCGTTGTAAACAGAATTAGAGATTTGCATATATTTGAGTGATTTGGGGACATAGGAAGCACATTTGTGTGAAAGAGAGATGGTTGGTTCTTAGTTAGGCACCTGAGATATCTAACAGCTTATAGTTAGCTGATATCTGAAATAAATGAATAGGAAGCAAAGGCTGTTAGAAAAATGTATTTGGCCTTAAGTAATGGCAAAACAGAAAAATAATAATTTATTTTCTGAAGTAACTAGAACTTTGCTAAAGTGTTATCAGAGCAGGTGGAAAAGGGGAATAAAAAGCCTATTGTTTGACTGAAGGACATCTTCAGGGACTCCTTTAAATAATTAAGATTGTTTGGCTGAAAGGAAGGGTGGGCAGGTAAGAGGCTCCTAAGAAGAACTTATGCTTCCTCTGAAATAGATTATTTTTTTCTAATGTTTAACTGTGTGTTTAAGGCATAAGGAAAAGAGGCCTGTCTTAATAAACATCAGGGCCTTCCCTCTGTTCCTTCCAACTTTATTTGTAAATAGTATCCATGCTGTACCCTGGTTAGATGTCCTACTCAGGAGTCTGGAGCTATTATATGTATTATAAGAAGGACAGAGATTGTTTCAAGAAGGCATGCTATATACCTAAATTTGTGACCTGGAAATACTGTAGAGATATAGGCTAAGTATGGGGTAAATGCAGTCAATAAACAAACACAAATGCTACGTATACTTGCTTTAGTTATATGATAAAAACCATAAACACAGAAAATATATCTGTGAGAATCGCATGCTTTTTTGGTGGGGTGAAGGAATTATGAATAAATGCTGGTGTAGTTAGAGGAAGCAACAGGGTGGTCCATTAAGGTTTGCACCTTGAAAACAGCTTGGCATGATGTACTTAAGAGGGAAAAACGCTGCTTCTTGACTTTTAGGGAAAGAGACACAGAAGGGAAAGTACACCTAAAATGGATGCACGGAAAATCTCAAGTAAGTTATTCAGAGTTTGTCTCGGTTAGAAGAGGCATCTGTCCTTTGAGGCAATGTCATCATCCTGAAAAAATTCCAAACATGATCTGTGAAATAAATTTTATTGTATGATGTTCCAAAAGTTGCTCAGATATACTATGTCTGCCAGGATTCAGGATTGGTATATGTACAATTAACTGAGCTGTTCCTCACACAGTAGGGGAGTTATCAGTCATTTACTGGAGGACACTGAACTCTTGCCTAATCTTGGCACATTTGGGACACTTAAAACCTACACCCAATTCCTTTTGGAGGTGGAGTAAAAAGTCTTTTCAAAGGCCTTTTAAAATGTTGAAGAGAAGTTCTGTTTAAAAGCAGAGGAGCCTGGGCCCAGAAGGGTCTAGAACATTCTGTTCTGTTCACATAGTCACTGAGGTGAATGCTTTGATGAGGTGAGATGTATGCTTACTAGAGTGCATTGTTCCTATTCAGGGCTGTCTGCTACCTTGCAAAATACTCAGGCCAAAGGGCTTTCCTGCCCAGTTTATGGTATCACTTCAATTTTCATGGGAAACTTGAGAGGGTCAGTTTACAGAGAAAATGGAATTACAGCCAAGGATTTGAATTGTGGCTTCATTTTCTTATTCACAGGATAGAAAGGAGCAAATGTTGAGAGTTTCCTTCTTCTGACAACTACTTGCCAATTCTCTGGAAGTTGACCCACATCTGCCAAGTGTTTTAAAGAAAGAATAAGAGACAGGAAGTAACAAAGACCAAGTAACAGTTGCCCTTTTTCCCCTGGAAAATAACTTAATGTGCCAGTTCATCTGAAAATGATTCATTTTTTATGATTAAATGAATATTATTTTTACATCAATATATATGTGTTGAAATAAATCCACAAACCCTGTTTTTTCCTCAAAAAATTTCACATCTTTTATTCTGAGATTAATGGAAATGGTGAAGTATAAACATGATCAACTTGAATGAGGTAAATATTATGGATGTGATGTAAAAAATATTTATAATTCTTAATTTAAAGGTTAAAATTGGTAATGAGAGAAAATAATTTCAAGAAACATCAGATTCATTAGGGGATATCTGATTCTGATTTAAAAATGACCAATATTGATTTTATCCCCAGATGTTCACCCAATCTTTAATAAAAGTCTATAAGCTATATATAACTGAAATGGTAAGGTATTATTTAACTTCAAGTTACTATAATAGCCGTATACATCTAGGAAGTACTTTTATTCACCAAGCATTTAAATAAACACACACACACACACACATACATATAACATACATATACATACACAACATTAGTTAAAAATAAAGAGACGATGATTTGAAAGAGCAAAGAGCAGTGTATGGGAGGGTTCTGAGAGAGAACGTGGAAGAGGAAATGATGTAATTATATTAAAATCTCAAAAGAATAATTAAATATCTTTTGCAAATATTGTTTCTATTTTTGCAAATGAAGAACTGTTCATGTTTAGAATTCTTGTTTATATTCATAAAATTAATGGGACACATAAATCTCAGGTTACCCATCTGAGTACTAGAATGTAGCGTATATGTCGATTGGGACAGTTTTACTTAGGACTTACTGCAAACACAGACAGATATCCTTACTTGTCAGAATGTCTTCATTGTATGAAATGAACAGTGTTGAACTTGCTTTAGCGACTGAACACATCTACCCAGTAAGAGTGATACCTGAAGAGACACATTTTCAGGTAGTTTTGGAGTTCACTGACCTCACCTCGCAGATCTCAGAATTTGTGAGCTTATTATTAAGAAGCAGCGTGGCTAACATTTCTCTGTTATTTTATGTTCGTGCCTTTCAGTTCATGCTTACTTTTACAGTTACTTCATTTTTCCTTATCCTCTGAGATTTCCATTTCATTTAGAATGTTTATTTTTGTATGTATGTATGTACGTATGTATGTATGTATGTATGTATGTATGTATGTATGTATGTATTGTGTATGCATGTATATAAGCCACACATGGAGGTCAGAGAGCAACTCAGAAAAGTCATTTATCTCCTTCAACCATGTGAGTTCCAGGGGTCAAACTCAAGTTAGTGCAGTTGGTGGCAGGAACACTTGACCCCTCAGCTATTGTTCACCCAGTTTTCTATTGGTTTATGTTTTATCTTCATCTATTCTACCCTTGCCTTACTTTATGCCAGAAATGATACATTCATTTTAAGTTTGTTTTTCTCAGATTTAGCTCACAGCTAATTAGAGCTCAATCATTAGTTGATACAGCTTTTGTTCTTTGTGAAGATTTTTCCTAAATGTGTGTGGTTGGAATGGTGGAGGCTCCATCCCCCATTGTGACCACTCTATACTAAACTGTAAAGTGAATAGAGACAGGATGGGAATGAAGACCAGAAGCAAGAACAGTTCATATTGGCCAGCAGCCGGAGATAATTGAGCTTGTTACTCAGACTGGGTATTCTCTGATGGTTTCCTACTCTTCCTTATCACATTCCTCCAGCTACCGCAGCTGGCACCCAAAGGCACAGTCTTCCTGTTCACTGTGATGTTGCTCTTGAACTCTATTATCAGTACATTATTTTGGATAATGTTTCAAAAAGCATTTCCCTGCCATCATTGAACTTCACTTGCTAATGCCTTAATGCTCTTAGGTTATTTTTTGGAAAAAAGGCTTTGAAACCCTTATGTTTCACCTTGCCAGGTTCAGAGAACTAATGAAGATACACATAAACACACATATATACAGCAAAAATGTTTCTGTATTTACCATGCAGGCATGTTTTCAATAATAGATTAATAAACATAATTCGTGAACTATAACTATACGTGAGAGAACTCATAGACATTTATCTTACATTTTTCCTTCTGTTTTGAATTGTCAGAGTAGAAATAATTTTTGGTTGGAGAGTACAATGCTTTTGCAGCTTATTTTATCTTTTGAAATCAATGTTACATTTTCAGAAGACACTCTTTGCTCTTCTGTTAGTCAGGGCCTTACTATTCTTTTCTGTCTTTTGTGAGTTTGCAGTTCACCAAACATCTCTGGAGTCAAAGGTACACACAATAAAACACATCTAGAAACCAAACTTTTGCAATGTTTGTTATTTTCCATGTGTTATTGAAGGTAATTTAACATAGAATATACAGTTCTTTAAGAATAAAGTCATTGCTATTTAACTAATGCCATTTCTCACAATTAGAATTAGTAAATTCTAATACTCTGAATTAGAATTTTTATAAATAACATATACTACACCCTGATATTTGGATAAGATATATTTGAAACTTGAACTTCACATTGTTTCAATGACTACTATCTAGTTTCTGGTGACTAAATTTAGAATGAAACATGACATCTATATAAAAATATGTATTTGCATAAACTATGATCTATGAAAGTTATCCTCAGGTACATTAATGCTTTTTCTTCTTGTGATTAAAACATGCAAATCTCAAATAATATATGAAATATAACTTGAGTGCTAACTTTAAGCTTTAACCAAAGATACACACACACACACACACACACACACACACACACACACACACTCACCACTTCTTAGCATAAATTTGTTATTCTTGGAAATGAAAGATGTGATTATTATTAAAAGATTTATTTGAGTATTGGCATACATATCCTGAAGAATCTTTCTGGTACAGTTTATTTTTCGGCAGATAAGCCTATTCATACTTAGTACAGTATAGTAACCTATAAAAATGAAGACATGCCTCTACTATGCATTTTGCAGAAGTTATCTTTCTCCATATAAAGTCATAGCATGTGGTTAAAAAATGTCAGGTGTAAGACTTCATTTTCCCCATGCTGATGAATCATTACTGGCCTTGGAAAGATTGATAGTTAAATGTCATATTTGGCCTGATTTTTACCTTTGTGTTCCCCCTGGATATGACTGGAGCGGTTTTTTTTTTTCACACAGAGTTAATTGAGGAGACTATTATCAGTGGTTTTCTTTTCTTGAAAATCTTGTTGTGCTGAGGGAGAACGTTGATTGCAAGCTCTGCTCTCCTTTTAACTGAGTGAGTTTCTCAACCCTCAAAGCTTACAAATTCGTGGAGCTTAGCGGTTTGTTTAGGTGTTTATTAACTTGAGCATTACCACTATAAATGTCACTTTCCCCTGCTTATGAATGCAGTTATTGTGTCACGTAGTAGAAGCCTGTGCCATTTTGACTATTGTGTGATTGATACAGAAACTGCTTCGATGGGAAACGATTCCTAGCGAGAACAGGAAAGGTATTATGTCCAGCTCTCCTGCCATGCATTTCTAAGCAGCTGATATTTTCTTTAACTCATCAGCACCCGTAAGTTTTCAGAGTTGATTGAACAATTTCAGTCTTTCTATAGGAGAGGTGCCCTGATAATAATTGTACAGCTATAGTTTGCACTTGAAGATTAATCTGTTCTCTGGTATAATCTGTTCTCTAGTCTAGTAAATTCATATTGTCCTTCAAAGCAAGGTCTCTTTATTAAAAAAATAGTGAGCAAGTGATTCCTTTGAGAATTCCTTCTCCAAACACTGACTGTTTAGCACTTTATACAAGTGGGTATGATGTTTTATGCCCACTGAAAATTGTGATCAAATTGCCAAGGGGTGTGAACTACCACTATTTTGTAAATACGTACTTCAAATTAAAATGCAATGTGATGTGAAAGAATAGAGTAAAAATGATGAGCTAAATGTAAGTTCAAAAGAATTTTCCCACATTTGAGAGTACTTATAGAATAATACTCTTGTCCCCTATAAGTTTATGCACTTCATTAGATCTTAGATGCATTCTCTATTTTAGATGAAGTTGAAGAATGACTTTATCACTGAGGTATAAATTTACATGCATAATAGTTGTTTGTCTAAGTTATTATTTTTCTTATATATGCCTATCATGTGCTAGTAATAATTAAAAATAAGTGAATTGAATGTCTATAAAAGTAATAATATGCATTTGTAAGCAAAATAAAAAAGGAACTATCTTACCTATCTGAAAAAATAGAATTTTTATGTCCAAAATCTAATGCCTATGTTTATTAAAAATTGTTCTTAAATTGATTCAAAAACACATCAGTGACTTAAATACTGAGTTCTTGTCATCCACTTTTCATACTTTCATCTTCTCAACAAATATTAGAGCATTATAGAGTTTTCACAAGTGTAGGGCAAAGCAAAGTGCAGTGTTTTTGTGCCATAAGTTTACTTTCTCTGGAAACATTATGTACAGGTATTTATTAGAACATTATCTAGAACTGAATCTTTTAAAGGAAAGAGTTTGGAATGACAAAATGGGGAAGGCCGATTCAGCATCAGATGAAAGAGAGTTTTACATGGAGTGATTAGGATGCTGTGACATTAACACAGTTTTTCAGATATGTCCCAAATAAAGGAAGGATCCATGTACGATTTCATACCAATCACAGTTGTAGGCTGCTTTCAGATAACATATCAGTATATTAGAAATTTCAGGGAGAGTGCCAGCTACATATGGTCATTAGGCAAGACTCTTCTCTTCATACAAAAGGGATCATCCTTGATGCACTACAGTCCATGCTTTACACCTGCACTGCTCACACATAGCTGCTTACTGGAATCATCTCATCTTCAAGCTGGTTAGTATGGGGAGGGTCTATTGTCATAGGGAATCTAATGGAAAAGAAGTCATCAAAATATACTCCAGCCCCTTCCATTCTACTGAGTCTCAGAACAATGATGTTTATACCCAATGACTCCTTCTGCGTGCCTCTTATCATAGGTGGAGACTTTGATGGCATACATGGAAATGTTCATGAGATAATTATGAAAGACATGAGTTTCTGGGTACCATGTCTTTTCTAAAGTCATAGCCTCAGTGGGTTCATTTGTCCATTTTTTTTTCTATGTCAGAAGAGACTAAGGAGGCATGGATAGATACTTAAGTGAGACACCTTCAATTCAGGGCCTCCTAAAACCCATCAGCCTTTATTAGGCTTGCTTTAAGGAAATTCCTTCATTTCCCTGTTTATTTGTTATAAGGAGATCAAAGCAAACAGGTATCCACTGTCAAAGACTTTGAGATTGTCACTCTGTACTCTGGGAAGGTCTTCAGATTCTAGAAAACAAATCCTTTTAGTCCCACAGAACCTAGAATTCCATAGACAGGTGCTACAAATACAAATCGACTTATGGGGGGGGGCAGCCACGAACCATATATACATCTTAGTTCTTAGACATGCATATTCTGCTTCACATTGACTCCACATGTGGAACCAACCCATCTGAACTCAACTGTGCCTTGATGGTTTTACTACACTTCCCTGAAAACCAGGAGGCAAGTTGAGCGAGCTTAGTCATTGCATCACAGTAAATTAGAGACACTTTAACCTTCTTGGCATGTAGCTCACATGTTCAGTCTCTTTGTACATGTTCTCAGTCTCAAATGTACCATTTTCATCTAATAATAACAGATTGCTGTAGAACCTGCTTGATTTTATGGATTGGCTGACCAAACACTGTTTGTAATAACTACGTTTGGCACCACATCCTCTTAATAGCTTGTTTCCAGGCATTCTGCCTAAACAAAGGTTCAGTTGAACACCATCAATTGCTTTTAAATTATTTGTAGTTCTTGAAAATGGCTGGGGCTTACTTAAAACCATTAGATGTTTTTAGTTTGAGGTTTTTTTTTTTTTTTTTGTATCCTTGCTTGCCATGAACTCAATGAGATGCATTTTTGTTCATATCATTTACCAAAGATATTTTTTTAATGTCATAGATGTTGTGGTCATATGATGATAGCAATAGATTCCTTCAGGGAATATATATGAGTCTCAGTGTTGACCAGTACTCTTTTGTGGTATTTACTAAATAGGATGGACATGTTATATTTTGAACCCACTTAAACCTGTTGGAGATTGTGCTGCCTTCTTATTTATTGGCAATGTAAGATGTAACAACTTGTTCTTTCCTTTGGAAAGTTTTTTTTTTCTTATATGACCTTGTCTTGGGATCCTATAACATTCAGTAATGCTTCATTTGTCTTATCATGGCTTCCAAAATGCTTGCTACTTTGTCCTCATCTAATCCATATTATACATTTTCTTGATGTAAGAGAATGGAATATTCTTCCTAATATCTATTGAGTGCATTATATATTCTCTTTTACTAAACTTATTATATAGGAGGTAACAGAATTTGTTAAAGTGTTGGCTCTTGATAGGGGATGTGTACTGCTCTTGGTTTTTCTCTATGGTTGTGGACAATAATTACTTGCTAAATAAATTTCACTGTATCATGAATTAAATTTGTATTAATCTGTCATTGCAAAGGTAACAAATCATCCTACAACCTTGTGAATGGAACTTCTACTTATTTGACATATTTAGCATCTTTTTGGTTGTTTTCTTAAGATAGGCACCAAAGTGGAGGGCATATGGATACTAAAATACCCACTTCTTCAGGTCATTACAGATGGGGTTATTGGCTTCTATTATTCCTTGAATGAAATACTGGCTTTGATTTCCTGTCTATTTAAAGATGGAAGAATAGGTAATTAAGAAAAATACCTCCATTATACTACCACTTTAGTCTGTAGTTTCTTAGAATAATTCTTTATCACTGTTGATAGTTAAGCACCCCAGATTGGTCTATGTTGTTTAAGAACCCCTAATTTTCCACTGAATTTGTAGACTCCAGGTCTACACAAATATGTATTGCTGTCATAGGTTCAGCAATGCAAAGGCTCTTGTCACTAATTCAGACATAATGTGTTGGTAAAGAGGAAAGACCATGGTAGGACAAGCAGGAAGACAGCCATTTGAAAACCAAATAGGGTGACTTTTGGAACAGTCCATATGATACATTGATCATAGACCTTGAATCTCAAGAGTTGTGAGAAAATATTTTCTAAGCAGTTACATTTACTACTATGTTATTTTCTTCTGGCAACACAAAGTAACACAGGAGTCAGGAATAAAGTTGACTATAGCACTAATCTATCCCACTTTAGGAACAACATGTAGCTTGATTTTCAACACTCAACATCTACTGTATATCCAGGCATCTCCATCTCCAGTTGAGCCCTTAATGTGATTCAGGAGGCTTTCCGTTAAATAAAAGTTTAGTCAAAGCTCTTGTTTGTATGATTATACACTGCATTTGATCCTCAGGAATCTTCTCTATTCTTTGCAAAGTTGAGATTCTTTGTGTTTTACTGATGTAGAAGCTCTATGCCAAAAGTACCTCACCTTAAACTTATGATTGTATTAGTTTTCTATTGCTATTTTACAAGATTACTACAAATGTAGGCATTTAAAGACATAAAAGATGTCTACCATAACTGTAAATCGGAAGATCAAGATGGGTCTAATCAAGGGCTTAGCAGATGTTTATTATCTTCCAGAAGCTATAATGGAGAATTGAATCTTTACCGTCCTGCATTTCTGTAGGCTTCATACCTGCCTTGTCTGGTGGCTTTGGTTCTTTCCATCTCTAATGGTAGCAAATTGCTGCTCTGTGCTTTTCTTCCATAGTCATATTTGGGCTCCACTTTTCTTCTTCCTTCCACTTTCAAGGACTCTAAGGATTATATTGAATTTGATTGGATAACCCGTGATAATCTACTTTAAAGTTTGCTGATTAGCAACCATAATAACATGAGCAGTTTTAATTTCTGTTTCCTAAGAAGGACAGCATATCTGTATCCATGGATTAAGCATGAACAGTTTGCGAGGCAGGAAGATGGAGCCTATTCTGCCTTCCAGAGTAATATATGGATTCTAGATATGCGGTCTTTTCCAATACATAAGTGCATTCTAGAAATAGTCACCTAAGGTTGTTCTTATAATTACTATAACCTTAACCTTTCAAATAGTCAATGTATTGCATATACATTATGTATTATCCAAGTTCACACAGGAAAGACAGGATAATGTGAAGTTCAAGAAGTCTCAGTCACAGAACATAGCAAAACTCTTAAAATGAAGTTTAACCAAACATCTCAATATCTTGTTTACTTTGATCAATTTACACATTACAATAAAATATCACACTTGTTTTTCTAGAACTTTCAACTTAATTCATCTTAGTTGTTTTGTTACCTCATTAAAGATAAAACAGGTTTTCATAGTTACCTGATTTAAGTTTAAGTCTTCTGTGATGTCTCTCAGATTATTATGCGTGTTATCCTTGAGCAGTCTTTATAGTTTTTATAGCAGTCTTTATGTTTTGGTGTGTGTGTGTGTGTGTGTGTGTGTGTGTGTGTGTGTGTGTCTGTCAATTCATTTGTTGCGTCTCTTTTCTGTTAAATTGTATTTTATACCCTCCCTCGTTTGTCTAATTTATTCTGTATTTTTATAGCACATAGAATGTGACCTGATCCAACACAGTCACTTTGCATTTACTGGTGCTGAAGAATAACTGGGTGGATGCTGAAGTAATTTTTTTTAAGTTTTTTATTTTCATTAACCTATTTTATTATTTTTGTACAAAGGATTAAACCCAAGACTATAAGGACTAATATAACGCTAAGATGTATTTCCTGACCTTCTCTTTGGAAATAGGGTCTCACTTTCCACTAGTCTCAAATTGTAATCTTTTTGCTTCCATCTTTAAAGTAGCTGGAATTATTGCCTCTTTTCATTATGCCTGAACCTTTAGGTAAATTTGAAGTTGTTATTAAGGCCTCAAAATAACAATAGAAATAACAAAATAGCAATAGAAATTGTAATTTAAAATTTCTTCCCTAGTCCATTTAGAAGAGCAAATTATCCAGTGCATTTTTGATATAAGTCTAGTTAGGCTCATAATTTTGAAAGTAATGATTGAATATTCAATGTGTACACACATTTCATATGACTAATTTTAAGTATTTCCAGTATGTTTCTATTGTTTCTAAATATGTAAATGTTCTATCTATATATAAAATAAGAATCCATAAACTGTCATTTATGATATTAATACTACATCCTATTTATATGTTTTGAGGTAAAGTTATATTATCTTTTAGCCATTTTATTTGCATTCTTAAGAGAATATAGAGTTATAATATAATTCAATAAAGAAGAATTGAATACATAGGATGAGATCACAAAATTTGGTGATATTTTGAGCTTTATTTTATTTCCAATTTCACTGAGTCCAAAATAAAGTTATGAAATGTATCCTGCTGGGTATATTGTTGTTATATTTGTCTCATCTTTGTTTGTCTAGAAAACACTCTATGGATTCTTTGCTACTATTGGTCTTTTTCTGTCTTTGAAGCTGAGATTTTCTTGTGTTTCAGTGCACCCTGGTTTAGCAACTAATTGATCTCTATTCATTTTGGTTACAATTGTTCATTGAGAAAATCATCATGAGATGTAATGTACGGAGCACGCTACTCTGTAGGCATTTAGGAAAATACTTGAATTGTAACAATGGGTTTTGTCTTCATATAATATATAGTGTCTGTAATAAGACACTACTATTTAGTGTGAATGCACTTCTATGAATCAGGTACTTTGTTTAATAAATTCTTCAAATATTACCTCAATAATATCCCAAAATTCACAGAGGAAAAGTCTGGGCCTGAGCCAGATTGCATAATATATAAGTAGACAAGACTATGAAACTAGTAAAACCAAGATTAGGCTCCAGAAATATCTTACAGTGTGTCTTCATGGCTATTTAGCAGTGGAATACTGTACATCTTGGAGGGAAACATGAAAACAACACATGAATCGATATTTGAAAATAAAATGAAGGTGATTAGTCAGAGTTGATTGTTTTTATTGTTCTGTACTTTATAGGAATGTCTCTGTGATGATCATATAGTAAGGAAGAACCAATGAGATGAAGGCAGTGATAACATGGTGTCTGTAGCTGAGTGTGTGTTTGGTAACATCTCACAGTTAGTGTTCCAAGGTGTCAAAGCATCTAAGAAACACTATGTTTGGGACACATAAGGACCATCCTCTCCACCCCAATACAACTACTCTACTGCATACAGCAGGTAAATTAATTGCCAAATTAAGTGGTGTGGTTGCTTTGTGCACAATAGAAGACTATCACTGTTTGCTTTTAGAAAGTTAATTTTGTTTCTTCATTTAGCTTTTAATATTTTTTAAGATGAAAATATTCTATGATCTCCACTCCCTGAGCCAAATGGTAAAGTCAAGGTACATTTTAAGGGAAATATGACTTTTTTTACATTATTAGCCTATACTTAATGATAAAACATATTATTATGGAGAAAGTCAGTCCCAAAATGGCATTAAAAAGATGAATACTATGCAAAAATGTAATAATTCTTTTGAAGTAGTACATATACATAACTATTGGTATGTAATGCAGAAAATAAAAAAAAATTTGAGGAAAAATTTATATAATGGAACTTCAAAAATGTATGAACCCACTTAAAATTTAAAATTAACCCACGTAGTAAATTAACAGTTTAGAATTTTAAAAAGGTGAGGATCTCATTTCAGAGCCAAACATAAAAAAAAAATCAAACAAACAAATCAAAATTTAGAAAAGAAGAAGAAAGAGAGAAAATAAAAAGAAAGTAAAAGCAAAGGGAAGAAAAATTTCTGGCTCATATACAGTTTGTCAGTGAATAAAATTTATATGTTCATTTGAGGCATTAGGACGCAGGGGCTGGTCATGAGTATAAACATTACTTTCCATAATCAGCATGCTTCTGAGTGGACAAAGTCCTTCAGCAGTCAGGTAGTGCTTCAGTACTCTTCATATCACAGTGCAGTAGAAAGTTCTAGAGAGTTGGCCAAAATAGTACAGAAATTTTAAGCGTTACACATAGTTCTGTGGACACACAAAACAATGTGGAATTAAAAAGCAAGCGCTTGCTGACAGAAGCCTGATATAGCTGTTTCCTGTGAGGCTCTGCCAGTACCTGACAAGTACAGAGGTGGGTGCTCACAGTCAGCCATTGGACTAAGTACAAGGTCCCCAACAGAGGAGCTAGAGATAGGACCGAAGGATCTGAAGGACCTTGCAGCCCCATAGGAGGAACAACAATATGAACCAACCAATACCCCCAGAGCTCCCAGGGACTAAACCACCAACCAAAGAGTACACATGGAGGGACCCATGACTCAGGCTGCATATGTAGCAGAGGATGGCCTTGTTGGACATCAAAGGGAGGAGAGGCCCTTGGTCCTGAGAATAGATGCCCCAGTATAGGGGAATGCGGGAATCCCAGGACAGGGAAGCAGGAGTGGGTGGGTTGGTGAGCAGGGGGTGGGGATGGGAGAGGGAGTTTTCAGAGGGGAAACCAGGAAAGGGGATAGCACTTGAAATGTAAATAAAGAAAATAATAAAACAAACAAACAAACAAAAAAGAAAGTAGGTGTTAAATTTAAATTTAGATCTCCAAACACAGTTTACATAAGATTTCTCATGCTCAGAATTCATCCCTAAACTAAAACATCACCGTATATTTGTTGTGCATGTGTCAGAATCTGTCCATTTAACAATAAGGATCACACTTGAATTGTATGAGTCCCTTATGTGTGCTGCCATTTACACTCCACAAAAAAAGTAATGTACTAATTCTTATCTTCCTTGATTGGCTAACATGCTTAAGAAATAAAATGTCCAGGTTCTAAGTTCACGTGCATAGTAGGTGTAGGACTAAGGATCCAGATTCCTGTAATATTAGCCTGCAGCCTCTTTTATCAATGATTTGTTTCTAGTCTCAGAAATGCAATCTTGGAGATAGAATATAGATAGAATAATACATAAGTATTAGAGAATTAAAGTATAGAGAGTTCTTAGATATACATGTGTAGTTTGAAAATTTAGATAGGTATTTGTCAGATGAAACAAAAACTACCTATGTATGTAATCAAGTCTTGTTATTTGCCATTAAGCACTTTTCAGAACAGAAATCTTCTTATTCAATGTGATAAGACTGAGAAAGGTTAGCTCCATTTTTGTATTGGTTGTTATCGATTTGTCCTGAAATAGTTGACATTTATATGTAATGACGTTGTTATACTGATTAAATCTTGTTTGATTAGTTACATTTGCAAATTAGAGCTACAGTGTGTTAGATTTATGAAAACAAATTGTGAGAAAATAAAGGCAGGCATGCCTTTATTTTGAGTTATAGGCTTGTATGAAGATGGGTCACACATTGCCATAGATATGGTATATTATCTTCTCCGTGCTGCTACAGCCAGTCATCACAAGCAACGTAAAGCAAACAGGCATAGTATCTTATAGTTCTAAGTTTAAAATCTAAAATGAGTCTTTTTTTTTCTTTTTCTTTATTCTCTCATACAATATGTTTCTATTGCAGCCAACTTTCTCTCCCCTCTGCCCGGTTTTCCCCTCCCATACTCCATTTGCCTTTAGCAAAGAGGAAGACTCCCCAGGATATCAAGTGAACATGGCATAACAACTTCCAGTAAACCAGGCACAAACCCTCTTATTAAGGCTGGATGAGGTAATGCAGTAGGAGAAAAATGGTCCCTTGTGCAGGCAAAAAGGTTAGAGATACCTGTGCACGCACACACACACACACACACACACACACACACACACACACACACACACACCCTTCCACTGTTAGGAATCAAAGGAAGACCCCATGCTAAACAATCTCAGTATATGCACACAGGTCCTTGTAGAGACCCATGCAGGTCCTGCGGTTACAGCTTCAGTCTCTTTGAGCCCCTATGAGCCCTGCTTAGTTGGATTTGTGGGCCCTGTTGACCTGGTACCCTCCACCCTGCAGGGCTCTCCTTTTTCTTGAAGCACTAGGGAGGTGCTGCTTTACTGACTCTTTGCACTTTGAGAGGTTGCTTCTATTTTCTTCTTTTTTAGGGTCCTCTTGTTTCTCTTTAAATCCAGTCAAGGAGTAGCATTTTCAAATCTTTTGTTCTATTCTGTAATCCCTTCAGATTCATATAAGCCACTATGATTACCTTTAGGCCCTCCCCACTATGAAAATAATCACCACATCTTAAAATCTTTAATTACATTGGAAAAGTCTTATTTTTTCTACAGAAGGTAAATATTCCCAGACTTCTGGAATGAGATATGGAAATCTTCAAGAAGCCTGGATGCTGCCTAACCACAGCCAGATCCTGGTGTTTAAGGAACCGTTTTCCTATGAATTGTACAACCTTATTCATCTTGATGTGTATGTGCAGATGCTTTGGTAAAGTAATTTAAGTTTAGGTGTGAGGAAATGCATCTGCTCTACACTCTGATCCAGCAAATGACCTTTTAATAGCTCATTTCCTTCTTTTCATGATGCAAATTGTACCCAAAAAGGAGAGCCCTTCCTAATGAGCTTTTAACTATTACTGTATTTTAAAAACTGATTTAATCAGTTACCTCCTCCATATACTTTTTAAGCATTTAAATAAAAATGAGTGAGAAAATCTAAACTTCTGTTTTATTTCAGCACTGGCTGCCCCTAAGCTCAACTTTGTGAGTAAAATGATTAATAAGACATTTTTATTATTCAATCAAAAGATTACTTTTATCATGCTTGAGAGATGGCTCAGCAGTGAAGTGCACTGACTGCTCTTCCAAGGGTCCTGAGTTCAATTCCCATCATCCATATGATGGCTCACAACCATCTGTAATGGGATCTGATGCCTTCTTCTGATATGTCTGAAGACATATAAATAAACACATATTTTAAAAAAGATTACTCTTGTATAAAGAAAATGCCAAATTATGAATTCCTAATATTTTATATGCACAGCAGAACTCTTAAGGAGGGATTAACTGCTCCCACCAGGTAAGTTGCTTGATTTCTTGTATTTGAATGGGTGGTGAGAAAAAAGATGCAAGATTTCATTCCAGGAACTAGGAAGCTGTTTCCTTGCAAATTAAACTATTTCTAAGGGATAAGAATTAGAAACCATTGAAAAACCATTGACATTTCTGTTTTCTTCAGTACTCTCCCTTCAGTAAATCTGATGGGCTTGGATGAATCTTTGATTTACATGTTAAAAAAATGGTGAATTAATGATTTCTGCATAATTTTAGGAAGCACCAGAGATGATAAACCATTCTGCTCATTAAAACTCATTAATACATTTTTTTTTTTTGCAGCATGACCCCAGTCAATTTTGAGACTGAAGGCGGGTTTAATAATTTTGAGTCTACTTTTTATACCAACTTAATTACATGCAGGAATTAAGGTCAATAGTGGTACAGTAAGGAACAAGCAAGACAGTAAACACAAAATCATCAAGGCAGTAAGCAAAATTCTGTGATGGTTGTTAGAATTTTCTGTTTGTTCATTTTAGGACAAAGTGGAAGTAAAGAGGTCAGTAAGGAAGGCATTGAAGTAAGTCTAATAAGAAATAATGACATGGATCAACATGATTGTGGCAGTGTCAAATAGGGGGAGTTTTTGCTGAAGACCCAACTAGCAGATGCTTACAAAGGTTAAAAAGAAACTCTATATGCATGGTTACACAGAGGCAAATTACAAAGACTTTTATGAACTCATTTCTTAGTATGTAGAATATATAGCAAAGTGATCATGTGGCATTAAAATTAAGGAAGAGAAGATAAGAAAATAGAAGACTTAAGTTTTGAACATGTAATATCAAAATGCTCAAAGGCACCTAGAGTCAAGTGGGCATGCTTGGGGTTGGGTAGACACAGTTCTGGAGGCAAGGGAGAGAGACAGTTTGGAGTGGTTCCAAGTCATCATCCAGCACAATTGCATCCACCTTCCTTCTTGAGCCAAGCACTGTGCCTAAAGGTAGTAATCCCATAATCAACAAACATTTACCCCATTCCTCCAGGAGCTAAGAGTGGATAAGTCAATAAGGGAATAAGAGACGGTCCATAAAAAGGGTTTTGTTGTGACTAATATCACACATGCACTTGGACATTTATGGAGCAATAACATTTTGACATATTGGTGTTAAAGCAGGCATCCTCGAATGAGACAGAAGCAGTAGTCCATGACAGGAATTGAATGGGAAAAACATAGTAATAAAAACATAGTATAAAATATGAAGTACAATAAATATATTTAAAAGAAACACAAAATCACATGTTCATTCAACATCTAAGGATTTTGATGACTCTTGCAGAATAAAGATGTAGTTGTGAGTGGAAATCAACTCATAGAGAATTGCTGGGACATGCAGACTCAACCAGAGGTCAAAAATACATTGAACAAAATCAAAACTAATAGTATCTCAGTTGTATGCAAAGTAGAAGTAGTCAGAAGAGAAAGGCTGAGTTGCATTGTTGGGTCAGAATGGGTCAATGAGTGAATTACCCATAGGCATGATGCAGAATCTGGAAAGGGAATACCTGGCAAACACAACTCTTGATCATGCTTTATGCTTCATATTTCTAACTAAAAAAGGAAAAGGAAAAAGAAAAACAATACAGATATCTGTGCTCTAAAAGGGCAATTTGTGGGGGCATTGAGACAGCAAAATTATGTCTATGTATGTGCACACTGATGTAAGTATACATTATGCAGTAATAAGAGCTCTAAAGACAATAATTAAGATTAGAAGATCAGGGCTAGAGAGTTCAGTCATTAAGAGCAAATGCTGTTCTTGCAGAGGACCCTAATTTGGTTTCCAGCACCCACATCTGGCAGCTTAAAGCTGCCTTAGATTCAGTGTTTCTGGCCTCTGTGAACAACTGCAATCAGCACACACATGCACACACGCGCACACACACACATATGTTTTGCACATAAATTTAAAAACAAACCTTTATAAAGGGAAATAACATCTGGTTTCTTTTCAAATGAAGTAGGAATTCATCGAAAACCTAAGTTACACAAAGAAGGTAAAATAGAGTGTTCCAGCCTGAAGGATCTTTGATTATTAGAACTCCAATTAGAAATGTGTCTGATATTCAGAAGGAACAAGAAACCCCATAGAAGCAGATAAAATAATAGAGGTTAAGACCAGAGATATAAGTAAAATCTGGCCATGTAAGCCTTGACAGACTTTCTAAAAATTTTTGTATGTATTCTGAGATTTTTCTGGAGCCATATTGTCTGGACACAGCTGTGAGGCTGTCATTAGAAGGTCATCCTGGATGCTGTGGAGACTAGAGAACAAATTATTGACCTTGGATTGCATAGTCCTCTTAGAAAGCATTTACTCTAATTTAAAAGAGAGGATATAGTTCTATCCAAGTGTAAATGCTGCAAAGATTTACAATGTATTTTGAAAAAAAAGTGGCAAACATAATTTCATGTTGCACAGTGAAAACTGTGAGAAAGGTTAAGCATCAATCCGGGGATATTAAGATGAACAGTGGTATAGGATTAGGCTGAAGAAATCTCAGGGTGAAATTCCTATGCATTGTCAAACATTTGGGATTACAACCAACAAATAATATGGCAGATAGTAAACAATTGATGAATAAATTCCCTTAAATTCGGCTTCATTCTTTTTTTTTATTATTTTAAACTCCAGATTTTATTCCCCCCTGCCCACATTCTCACTGTTCCATATCCCATACCTTCTCCCTGACCTCCTGTCTCCACGAGGGTGTCCCCACCCCCTCCCACACCCTCACCCCACATGACCTCTAAACTCCCTGGGTCCTCCAGTCTTTTGAGGGTTAGGTGCATCCTCTCTGAGTAAACCCAGACAGTCCTCTCCTGTATATGTGTTGGGGGCCTCATATCAGCTGGTGTGTGCTGCCTGGTTGGTGTTCTAGTATTTGAGAGATCTTGGGGGTCCAGTTTAATTGAGACTGCTGGTCCTCCTATAGGTCGCCCTCTTCCTTAGCTTCTTCCAGTTTTCCCCTAATTCAATCACAGGTGTCAGCAGCTTCTGTCCATTGATTTGGTGTAAACATTTGCATCTGACTCTTTCAGCTGCTTGATGGGTCTTTCAGAGGGCAGTCATGATAGGTCCCTTTTTGTGAGCACTTCATAGCCTCAATAATAGTGTCAGTTCTTGGGTTCTCCCCTTGAGCTGGAACCCACTTTGGGCCTGTCTCTGGACCTTTTCCTCAGTCTCTTTTCCATTTCCATCCCTGCAGTTCTTTCAGACAGGAATAATTATGGGTTAGAGTTTTGACTGTGGGATGGCAACCCCATCTCTCACTTGATGCCCTGTCTTTCTGCTGGAGGTGGGTTCTAAAAGTTCCCTTTCCCCAGTCTAGGGCACTTCATCTAAGGTCTCTCTCTTTGATTCCTGAGAGTCTCTCACCTCCCATGAGTCTGGTACATTTTGGAGAGTCCCCCCAACCTCCTACTTCCCAAAGTTTCATATTAAAAGAAGGATAGAGAAAATTGTGTAGAGATAATAAGTGTCACTATACGGTTCTGTTGCTCCCATATTCTATTGCAACAAAATTTCTAATTTAAGATTTCTAATTTGTTGTCTTTGGACAAATTATCTCTGTTTCTCTTGCTTATTGCTTCTAATAACTTTATTTTGAATTAGTTTTACTACAAAATGGTTATTGTATTTATATTTAAGAAACGTATATGGCTGAGCATATTATATACACAGGCATGTTTTGCTCTTGTGCACAGACTTGTAGGCACCAATCCATTTAATTCTAGAATCAGAATTGTGCCATCTAGTATTGGGTAACCACATAGACACTGAATCTGTACATGTTGCCATTCACCTTGCCTAGGCCAGTGTAGGAATAGAGGTGTAATTTACATGATAATTCATTTGGGAGAAACAATGAAATAAAAGCAGTTAACATTTGGGAAAGTATATACTTGGAAATATGAGACTTTGCTCTGTCTAAAACTCTTTTACAGCCAAAATTTTCCTTTGTAGTGACTTTGTGGTTTGTGTTTCATATAGCAGGCTATTTGAGGTCATATTAATGCAAAGTGACAGATATTTTGAACTATTAGGTTGCAGCTACTTTTCTTGGGAATTTTGTTATCCTCAACACTTATTTTCTCAGTATTAACAAGGACATTGTGTCTAGGAAATTTTTTAAAAGATGTTTTATGATTAGTTGTTTCAAGTAACTCATTGGTTACATTATCTCAATGCAACTATGAAAAGTGATATTTCAAAAGTTAACTTGTATCAGTAAAAATAAAATTTTACTCTCTCATTCTCTCTCACATTCTCTGTCTCTGTCTCTGTCTCTGTCTCTGTCTCTCTCTCTCTCTCTCTCTGTGTGTGTGTGTGTGTGTGTGTGTGTGTGTGTGTGTGTGTGTGTTTGTGTGTGTGTGTGAGTAGCTAGAATTTTGGTCATAGACTTGATTCTAACCTGGAATTATAGTCAGTTGTGGTCTTTGGTGAGGCATTCAACCTATACGCAGTCAATGCATCTTTATCTCTTATGAGCAGATTGAGGAAAATTGTTTTATGACTTGAAATAAGAAGATGCCATTCTTCAGATGCATAGCCTAGTGTTTGTATTTAGATATTTCTAATCACTTTGCATTGTTGTGTTTCCATACAGGCATGAATCTTCTAATGTTGGATTATGGGGACCCATAGCTTTAATTGGTGTAACTCTCTCTGACCTTATGACAGTTTTAGTGGATTTGACTTCAATGATCACTTCAAACCTAGAAATCAACAAAAACTTTTCTTCTTTTGTATTCAGGAAAGGCATGGTTGAGCTGCGTTGTGGATTCATGTATATTCTAGTCGTACTTAGTTATTGCTTCTAGTGGCAATCTTTGTTGTCCTTATTCTTAAATTTGGATATACCTTTAGGACTAGATGAATACTTCAGGAGTCTTTGAGTCTAGAGGATAAAAGTCTTTGAAAGTATAATATCACTATTAAAAGATCATATACATGATAAGAATTTATGTTGAAAGAAATAGCTATCTGCTACTGGCAAGCCTTATTCCCTAAGCAGCGTTCTCAAAAACATTTCAGTTTATACTGCTTCCTCTTACTTGTTCATTGAGAATTTTTAAGCTGGAAATTTTTGAATGAGTGTATTGAATGAAAATTTTGTGTCTGGCCATCTTTCTCTCAGATTCTGTTTTGCATAAGGTATGTCTATTTTTATCTCTTCTAATTTAACACCTTCCCACAGTATTCTTGAATATTTCACACACTGCCTTAGATGAAACCTATGCTCCCTGGAAGACAACAATAGGTGTGGATATTTTTCTTGACAGAAAATCATCTTGGTGAGGGCATGATTATTTCTGAAGGCTGAGTTGCTCCTGACTTCAGAGACTGTTGAGTTTTGGAGGTTAATTGTTTTCTGTGATGACCACAGTCCTTGCTTTCTACACTGGGATGCTTTTGACAATCTCCTGCAAAGGTATCAGCATCTGCTGTAAGAGAAATAGAGTGTGTGACAGATAATGACAATTTTTAACTTTGAGCTCCTGGAGTTTACATTTTATAAATTAAATTCATTTTCCCTGGAGAAATGTTTTTGTAGCACTTCCTTTTGAAAAGAATTATTAACCACCTATCCTCTTAGATACCATGACTTGCTGCATTAAATTTATGACATAATTAATTCATATTAACATTCTGGATTCTATTGTATTTCTCATTCTACCTAAATAATATCCTAACATTTGTACTGTAGATACTAATTACATTTTATTTTTGAAGATCTTGATAGGGAAATAATTGATCCCCCCTTCAATGTTAACTTTTCTAAATGCAGAATTACTAACACAACTGCTTTTATAAACAATATAAACCTTAATTTTTGCCCATTCTTTGGAACATGTTATATATAAAAGGGCATATATTTGAGAAATGTTAAGTAGATATGTGAGGACCATAGTAAGCACCAGATGCCTACCTGTCAATAGTAGTTTTAAATGTTCCTCACCTGTAATTGCATTCACAGCTTACCATCAATCTTCCAGGTAGCTTTTATACTCAAAAGTCTGGTTGAGTAATGCATGTGAAGCACACTGATGTTTTTGGACTTGTTTATTGTCATACAGATTGGGAGGAGCTGGGACAGACTCCGAGCTATGTATCCTTGAATTCAGCTTTTTTAGACATCAGTGGGCTCATTTAAAATGGATTCAGATGACATGGATATAATAATAATTAAGAGAAAGTATCTCAGAACAGGTTTTTTTTTTTTTTGCCTAACACCTTACTTTTCTTCAATTGTTACAATATCAATATATCAATAAGTAAAAATATGTTTCAGTTTATGTAGACTATGATTTAAGAATTCAATAACTGAAGTCACAAAACCCGGATACAGAAATCTGTGAATATTTATTAGTAAAGCCTATGTATTAGGCATATGAGGAAGACAGATGATTATTTTCTGCAAATTATGGTTTGATAAAAATCATGAAAAGAGTGGTTGCTACTGTAGTTCATTGGTAGACTGCTGCCCTATGATACATTGATTCCCAAGTTTGATTCCAGCACTCATGAATTGCATAAGGTAATACATGCCTGTAATTCTGCTCAGAAGGTAGAGGCAGAATGACTAGAAATGCAAGGTTAGCATAAGGTATTCATAAGGTTATAGCTCCATTGATAATTTTTATATTATATAAAGTATGAGAATAGAGTATATAAAACTGTCTACTGAAGGCTAGATTTAGAAATAACATTTTAAGATCATATTACAAATCTAGGATTTAAAAATTTTGAATTTACATGAGATAGACACATTATATAGAATTTATTAGTAGTGCTTACTATTATAAAAGTCTAATAACTTATCAATCACATGAATTCCTATTTACTCATTATTGATATACATGCATAATTAACCTCGATGAGAAATTAATACAAAACAAGTGCTTGTGTCTGTTTATATAAGATGTCAGGATAATTTTTCCTCTATATTCTGAGAAATACTGTAATGCACATCTGGCTTTTTTCTTCTTTCAAAATATTTCTTAAGGTGGATTTCTAGAAGAAGGATTACAGGGTCAAACTATACAAATATTTTTCCAAATTGCCTTTTAAAAGACATGTACCTTATTTTCTTTCCTAAAGCATCCATTTACTGGTTAGGTACATATTGCTCTGTACTTTCTCATACGAAAGGACGAACTGCTTTTCAAACCTTTAACCTTCACTGTATTTCAACATGGGGAGTTCCTCGCCTAAACCTTTCCCCACTTAATTCAGTTTGCACCAGTCGTTAAGGTACAGAAGCCAGGATCTTGTGGTCTAATTCCACATTGCTTGCTGGGAACCCCTTCCCAGAAGAGACCTATGTAAGAGGACCTACCTTATGATCAGAGATGACTTTAAAATAAAATTCCTATTGTTTTATCATAGAAATGTTGCAACATTTGTAGAACTTTTGTAGCTTTCATATAGATTTTATTAAAACAAATGTTCAGTGCAGTTCATTGAGGAAATTATTGACATATCCTCAATATTTCCAAGCATAACAATTATTTCAAGTTGAAAACTGTGGTTTTATTTATATGCATTCCTCCTGTCTAATAATACAAATGGAAGTTCTTTTTAAAAACCTTTTATTTTTAATGCGTTTGGTTGTTTTTCCTGCTTATATGTCTATGCACCATGTGTGGTGTGTTGTGTTCCCACAGAGCAGAAAAGAACATCAGAACCATTGGAGTCATAGACAGTCAGTTTTGAATCACCATATATGTACTGGGAATTGAATTCTGGTTCTTTGGAAAAGCAGACATTGCTTTTAATGACTAAGTCATCTCTGCAACCCCTCATATTTATCTATGAATTTATTTACATTTGACATTTAATAAAAATATTTGTGACACAAATTATCATCTCAAATTAAAACTCACCTCAAATAGAAAATAGATTATACCTAATGTTAGATTTTTTTTTCCCGGCATGTTTAATGAATAGGCATCTACACATGTATACATACTATGCAATGTGCTGCTTTGAAAAATGCTGCCCTGGTGCAGTTGGAAAGAATTCCTTTAAATTTTAGTACTTTCCTTTATTATAGTGCTAACTGCCGCCGTTAAAGAGTTGTCCCTGTGCTAGATGTCAGGCATGCAGTAGTAAATAAAACAGATACCATCTTGTTCCTAAAGCACTTCATTATGTAGAAGGCTCAGAACAATATAAAATAAAATACAGAGGTTGCACACGTTGGGGACAATGATGGGAAAGTGCCGAGGGAAGATGAGAATAGTTGGGACAATGACCCAGAATAGATTTTAGACAGTGAATTCATTCCAGGAGCATATGAGAAATAACGGTTATTAATATTATATACCAAGAACTGGGCCACGCTTTTTGCAAGCATCATTTCATTTAATGTTCACAATGTTCTATGACGTACACATTTCTGTTATCTTTAAAGAGAAATGACTACAATCAGGAAGGTTAACCAAATGCCTCACCTTATTCCGCACAAAAAGGACAGAACTCTTTTCAAAGTTAGACTAAGCCCAAAATCTGAGCTGTCACTATTATACAAAATGCTGAACAAGGACTCATGTGGTACACAGAAAAAACAAACAACCACAAAACATTGTGCCACATTGCAGTAGCCTTTCAGAATCATAATGTCAAGGAAACTTTAGAGCTTCAGTGTTATATTTGAAGGATAAACCCAGATAAAGTGTAAAATAGTGGAGAGTCGGTGAAAGATTTTTAAAGAAGAAACACTGAATTTGAATCTTATACCAAGGGTCCTTTGAAGGGTGCTGTTAGGGAAAGTAACATTTTAAAGTTGGCCTCTTGCAGGGCTCTCCATGTCTCTTTAACATAGAATGGGGTACAGAGAACAAATCTGAAGACAAAGGAGTGGAATACTGGGGATAATAATAAAGGTATTAGAGAACAGCAGCAAGACTGGGTCCCAGGGTGACATCACAGGACATAATGGAGAAAGAAGACTAAGGGTTGATGTCTGAGAGCAAGAGGCTTCAGGAATACATTTACATTTCTGGGACTGAGTTGACTCATGGTGCCATTCATTGCTTTTAGGAACACTAGGTATTCTATTGGACACATTCTGATTTCATTTTATGGACATATCAAACTCAGAAGCCTGTGGCTCAATTAGAATAGGTTGTGTAAATCCACACGTTAAGACAGATTCAGCATAGTATGAGTTATGAATGATGCTCGTGTGGGTTTCATAGCCCTGCATTACATACTGTGAGAAAACTATCTGTGCCTCAACCAAACTTAAGGAATATCAATGTCTAAGGGACAAGAAGACTACAAAATGACTAAGAAGGACCATTTTTGTGTAAGAAGAAATACTAGAATACTGAACTATTGTAGATAGAGTTGGGGGAAAACTTGATTTGAATAATGAAGTTTCAGATACAGTGTGACATTTATGATTGTAGATATTATTTTGTACTAAGGGTAGAAGTCATACTGAGACATGAGTGAGAGAAAATGTTCTCATTCAGTTATAGTTGGAGGAGAAATCTGGCCACAATGGTCACAGAATTGCCTAAAAATTGTATGTGTGTCACAGAGGTTTGGAAA
Source organism: Tokudaia tokunoshimensis (assembly GCA_036184795.1). Classification (NCBI taxonomy): domain Eukaryota; kingdom Metazoa; phylum Chordata; class Mammalia; order Rodentia; family Muridae; genus Tokudaia; species Tokudaia tokunoshimensis. Next base: position 83,327,577 of record BTHU01000012.1, on the reverse strand, counting down.
ATGAGAGAGGGAGTGGACTGTAGCTCATCTGATAGAGTGCTTGCTAAGTATGTGTTGGGCTGTAAGTTTCATCTATTGTATCATATAAGCTGCTTGTAGTGGTGAATACCAACGATCCCAGCAATAAGGAGACAGAGACAGAACTACCAGGTAAAAACAGAACTATCAGGAGTCCAAGGTCATCCTAGCTACATCGCAAAAATCAAGACCAGTCTGAGATACTTGAGACTGTCTCAAAAAAAAAAAAGCAAGCTTTTATTTATTTTTATTGTAAAATGTGTTTACACACAAAAAGAGTTGGGACTAGATGATGGAGACATGACAGTGCTTTAAAGAAGTTTCTAGTAGAAGAATGGGGTTACAGGAGACATTCAAGACCAAGTGGCAAGGACTAGTGTAAGTTGCAGTGAAGGATGAAGACAGAGTATGACAAAATGTGAAAAAAAAGCCATCTGATACGAAACGGGTGGTCAGTAGTGAGCACAGGGACAGACCAGTGGCAAGCAGCTCAGCAGGTTCCTACTCCCTTGTGAAACAGAAAACAATGTAACAGGCTTAAAATGGATAGGTCGATATTGAACATAGGTATTCATAGGTTTCATACAGTAGCTCCCAGACTTGGGAAATACTAAGATCACCTAAGGGATTGGATATAAAAATCAAACTCTAGACCTTTAAGTTGGAACTTCTAAATACTGGGATCTAGAATTTCGGAGGATGATTCTTTTTCTTTCTTCAAATCTATGGTTGAGAGCTATTAAGGAAGCTTTTCTTGCTGTAGCCGTATTGGTTGTCATACCAGGAAATGAGCTTTACAAAGTTGTCATTGATTGCAATGCCAGCCCCAGCATCAACTATTCTCTTGAATACCATCAATAAAGTTCCACTGCACCCACAAAAAAAAAAGGAACAAAAAAGAAAAGAAAAAGGAAAAAAGGAAAAAAGAAATAAAAAGAAAAAAGAAAGCTTTTCTTTTTGGAGAGAAAAACAGAAGCTGTCTTCCTCTTGTAAATAAGGCAAAACGCTTAATATTTTTGTTTCTTTTCTTTCTTTTTTAAAACATGGGATAGTAGTGTTGCTCTGGTTAGGTTCACAACTTGTGCCCTAACTAAGCAGCTTCTAATAGCCATTCAGATATTCAAATTTGAAGAGGAAAATTAAGAGTGAAAAGCAGACAAAGGACCATTTATTGAATGTGAACATATTGCAAAGAAAGAGACCAGTGCCACCACCCACTGTGCCCATCTTCAGGGTCCTGAAGTGAGGTTATGTAGTGGTTCACAGTAATACATATCTAAGCAATCCTGGCCAAGACTGTGCTCTCGGCCAGTGAGCCTTCATTATCTCTTCTGGAAGGTGGTATAAGAAGTTGTGCACCTCTTTCCAGGAGGAAAATAATTGCCCAATGGCTGGGTCAGGCTTTACTTTTCTTCTTTTTCAGGGATGAGATTCCAGGAAGAACTCAAGTTTCATGGAGTCCATTTTTTCTGTAGTTTTATTGCCAGAGTAAGGGATGTGAGTATACTCTTAACCAAACTTCATTGCTGTCAAGCCACTAAAAGGGTAAACTCAGCAGGTCACAGAGAATAACAAAAGAACATGAATGTGGGAAATGGACTTGTATAGTGGGGTTGACTGAGGTGGGGTTGGGAAATAAGAGGGGGAGGGTTGCTATAATCATAATTCCTTATGTACATTATTAAATTATCAAATAATATGCTTAGTTAAAGAAAGAAAGGCCACCCCTACCAAAAAGACACATAAAATTTCCCAATACATACGGACCATATTGTGCTTCGTATACACACGAAAATAATTTTAAATAGGTTTCCTTTCTAGTATTATACTGTTGTATATACTTAGGACTATCGGAATGCATTCTATAACATTGGAATGAGCAAGTAGACACCCGGGATGTATTCATTTTTCACTCTCACAGAGATCATCTTCAGGTTTGTGTAGTGCATATGTGTGTATGGTTTTTTTTTTTTTTTGTTTGTCTCTCAATTTCCTCTTTCCATTAGTCTGCTGCTATGTCTCTGGCTCTCCCCTCTCTATTTTTCTGTCTCTTTCTCTGTACTTCCCCGTGTGTGTGTGTGTGTGTGTGTGTGTGTGTGTGTGTGTGTGTGCGCGCGCGCGCACGTATGAGTGTTCAGATACCTGAAAGGACATAATACCTCCAGAAACAGAGTTATATTCACCAGCTCTGTTTCCACAAGCACAGAAAGTGTGATTTTTAGTACTGAAACCGTCATGAAGCAAGAATAGCATTTTCATCATTTGTTTACTTCAGCTGTCTTTGAAATGTACCATGTAATCTTTGAGAAAAAATTGTGTGTGATACACTCCCTACACACACAGACAAATTCACAAATTATGTGTGTGACATCTGCATGAGGCACATTCATTTTGTATCTAAAATACAATCTTGAATTTAGTCCGTATAGTAAGGAAATAACCCACCTAAGACTTTTATTGCCATATGTGGTCCATATTTATAAAAATACATAACGTTTTATGGTATACATTACAGAAGCAGTTTTCATTTTCTACCACAAGTACTCATTATGGCTGACTAGGTTTTCTATGATGTGTTCATTTTATAAGTACAGTAGTTAAGCAGCTAAGTGACTTTTTCAGATCTTGTGCTATATTTTGCATGTATATGTGATTTTATCCTTCATAAAGATGAAATCTATGTCCCCAATACACATACACACTGAGCAATGCATTATAGGTAATCCTTTCTTATCTAAGCCATTTGCTCTGAGCTGGGGCCATATGTTTCTGTTTTTCCCTAAACTTTGCCACTCATATCATTACCTGTGGACCAGTACATCAGTAACACCTTGATGTTTATTCAAAATGTGGATCTTCACTGTCAGAACTCTTGAATTAGAAACTGCATTTTAATGAAGTCCTTCCAGTGATTTATGCTCACAGTTAACTTTGAGAAACTGAAGGGCCACAAGGGAAACCTGTGCTTCCCAGCTAGACAGTCTCTAATGAACTACAAAGCAGACTGTTCGCTCCTTCAAGAAGGGTTCTGCTTAATGTTAATTGCTGAACTACAAAATATGCAGAATTAAGTTATAAGGAAAAATAATAAGGGTTAAGTTTGAGCTAGCTTGCTAAAAACAACTGCAAATATCAGCTGGATAATTATTTTATTCTAATGAGAAACATGTCTTCCTATTTTTTTTATAGGATATCACTTCTTAGCCCAAGCTAATTGCATCTCTAATCTGTAGTACTTCTCTCTAACCAGCCTGTTTATAAGGATACACTTTTTTCCAATTCTAGGTTTAAAAAGATGACTTTAATGTGTCAGTATCCAAGCACACCTACCATCCATCACTTCCATCTTCAACATAAGACTTTCATAGGAATGTATTCTCTTTAAGAGCATAATACAGTACTTGATTGTTCTGGCTTTTGTGTGTCAATTTGACACAAATTAGAGTCATCAGTGAGGCAGGATCATCAGTAAAGTAAATACTTCCATAACTTTTCAATCCATGATCAACAGGGGAATGTGTTCCTGGGTTTTAAGAAAGTAAGCTGAGCAAGATATGGGAAGCAAACCAGTAACTATGACCTCTCCATGGCCTCTGCATCAGTTTGGGCCTCCAGGTTCTAGCCCTTCTTAAGTTTCTGTCTGAACTTCCTCCAATGATGGGTTATGATGTGGAAATTTAAGACATATACACTCTTTCTCTGCTTGCTTTTTGGTCATGGTATTTTGTCATAGTAATAGAAATCTAACTAAAACATTAATGATACTTTTAAAACATAAAACCATAATTAACATAAAAACATAAAAACAAAATATCAGTATATAAGTAAGTATAAGTTTTTCAAAAAAGCTATTAGTAAACTGCTGTGGAAACAATATGGGACCATCTTCTACTGACTCGGACATTTAATAATAATATGGAGAAATTTACAATACTGATGTATAACAAACTAACTACCAAATTGATAGGAATGGTCTTTGTAACAGTTCCCACTGTCATGAATGAGGAAATGGTAAGTGTGAATAGAAGGAGCAACTGGGTGAAGAAACAGTGACTGTGCCAGCACCAGTGATCGCCAACAGAAACTCTGGCAAGAGGATAGCCTTTCAGACTTTTCCCCATGACAGGGTTTCACATTCTGGCCTGTGGCAGTCTTCCTGTCTCAGTGTCCCACGTGCTGGATTTACAGCACCTATTTAGATCTTTATATTAAAGATGAATATCATTGGAAGGAAGTAAGATTTAAAAGTAGTACTATTCTTCAACTGAGACAATCTACAAAGTGCTCACTCAGACCTCTTATCATCTGGGGGGAGCAGGTCTGAATTTCTGATAGGACTTAGAGGGAGTGATGCAGAGTAACATTCTTATTCTTTTCACAGTCTAAACCCAAAACAGTTTATGATCCTTCAGTATGTCTAGATAAAAACCAGAAAGTGAATATTATTTACAATAGTTTAAATCTTTGAATCCATGCACTATTGATGCAGTATCTAGTGAGGATACTGCATGAAAAAAAATTTCACTGTGCATTTGTGTGTGTGTGTGTGTGTGTGTGTGTGTGTGTGTGTGTGAGGGAGAGAGAGAGAGAGAGAGAGAGAGAGAGAGAGAGAGAGAGAGAGAGAGAGAGAGACTTAGAAGGCTGAAGACTGACTTCACAAGCTCAGAGAAGGACTACGAGGCTGTTGAACTCAGGAGACCAATCTAGATGTTTTTAATGAACCTTGAGTTTGGATTAAAAAAGAAACTTAGTTGCCATGCAGAAAATGAATTTCAGCATAGATTACTGACTGATAGAGTGAATATTCATATGATGCAGTGAGAATGCATAGGAGAGCATCTAATCAGACAGGGTGAAGCAATGCTTGAGCAAGGGCTTAACTATGAGTGAGCTGAGTGGTACCCAAGAGAGGAAAGAAAGGATGCTAACATGAAAAACACAGTGGAATTTACAGACAAGAGCTATATCATCTGTTTTGTTCTCTGTTTGTAATGAACTTTGTAGGAATAGGAGATGATCTTTGAACTAAAGAGGGCAGAAGTTACATTTTAGAGACCCTTAGACTGAGGTAACAGGCTTTTCATTCTAAAAAATGTGACTGCTAGAAAGCATAAAAATAGCATTCAAAAGAGTTGCTTAGAGAAATAATTGGATTTCCTATAATAAGTATTGGGAAGTGTTAAGATTAGAAAGCAGTAAATGATGCCTTGTGAGATACACCTGTATCCCAGTTCTTGGGAAGCAAAAGCAGGAATATTAGGGATTTGAGGTTCATCCTGAACTCCCCAGTTCCAGGTTAGCTTGGGTTCAATGAGACATTGTCTTAAAACAACACTAGAGAAAAACCAAATAAACAAAATAAAGGCTGCTGGGGGATATCTCAATATCTTCTATACATGCATGAGGACTGAAGTCTGGATTCCCAGTCATGTTAATAGCTGGGCACTGCAACCTGTACTTGTAACCTCATCACTGAGGGCAGAAACAGATGGATTCTGGAGAATGTCTTGCCATCCATTCTAGCCTAAATGAATAGCTTTGTGTTCACTCTCTCAGTAAATAAGGTAGAACATTATAGAGGAAGACACTTGTCTTGAATATTTGAAAACACACACATACTTTCTCTTACACACACACACACACACACACACACACACACACACACACACACACACACCACAAACAAGCAGGGGAAAGGAAGAAAAATGAAAAATGTAGTGTTTGAAGAAATACATAGACACAGACAGGTAGGAGAAAGAAGAAAAAATAGGAATGGTAGATGTTTGAAGAAACATATCAATACTCCAGATAATTAATGTTTTTAAAAGGCCTAATTTTAAAGGAAAGAAAAGGAAGATGATTGACCATGATCTAAGATTAAGCAATCCATTTTTTGTTTCAATCGCTACCTTTATTTAATTACCAAAAGTTATTGAGTACTTCTGGTAGCTGGGAACCACAGTCACTCTGTTTAAGTATTGGAAATGCAATATGTACTTTGTGTATAGGGGGATGTTATGGCTATTAGAATGTGATTAGGAGGACCCATTTCAGTTTGTAAGTTTTTAAAACGATATGGTAAAACAAAACTTTCAGTGAAGCAAAGTATATTATATTTTGAAGTTTAATGAATTTAATATTAGGGTGTTTCTTTTCATTGTGCCTTCATTTTGGAAAATCTGTGGTTTTTACCTCTACTCCACTGCAAATATGAGGAATTTGGCCAACTTTTAGTGAAATCATTCAAAGATGAATTAAAAGCCAATTTGAGAAACAAAATATATCATAGCCAGTTTTGAAGAAGGATTCAGGAGCAATGATTTATAATGTCTTGTATTTCTCACTTAATAATTATGTCTTTTAAGGAAAATAAAGTTTATGATGAATGAATTAAAACTGGAGGATATTGTTGATTTATTGTCATTATGATTGTTTTGATTTCACATGTAAGGTTGGTGAAATTAGAGTTCTTATGGTTCTCATAGAAACATTTTTATGAGTAAACATAAAAGGTCTACACAATGAAATCCTGCATTTAAAAAACTATAATGCAGTTTCACCCATGGAGTATATTAGTTCCTTTAATGCATATTATTTAAATAAAAAATTATTGAGTACAATGAAGACAAGCATATAAGTTTCTCAGGTTGAGATCAGAGAAATTAATTGGTTTTGACTTATACCTGTTTACTGTGACCTCAATTTTAATTTAAAATAAGAAGCTCATAGGGAAACTGTTTACCATTTATCTTATAGCCTAGGGCCTTTTTTGAATTTGTCTCTTAATTTTTCATATAGCACTATTAATTTATTTTGGGGCACTAGAATCAACCCCTTTGCTCTACTTATAGTATTATAATTGATAAGATATCTAGCGTTTTTCTTGAAATTAAATAAAATTACTCAAGTAAAAACAAAAACATTCAAACATGGCCAGCTTAGAGTCATCCTTCTCGACTTCCAATGACTAAATTTTGGAAAGCATTTATGTTACATAAGTAGACTTTAAGGACAAATCAATGTCTCAGGAAAAGGTCATGATAAGACTGGACATCACCTCAGAATATAAGGTACCTGAACTTATTTTTCTGACCTAACCACAGTAATAAGCCAGTCATAGGCCTGCCATTTCTGGGTCAAATAAGAGAACTTCTTCGAACTGATGGATAATTTAGCATGTACTGTAGTTTCACTTTATGGATTTTCATTGTTTCCGAGTTTTGCTCAAGAAGCAGACATCAAAAGAATAATTAATAGGGCTCTGGTGTTAAAATCATCCAAAAACACTTTAGGAATTTAGGCAAGTTTAAAATCACACAAAATATTTAATGCTCAATTTTTTTTTTTTTTTTTTAATCAAACCCAAAAGTAGATAACCACTCAAACATAAAGATAGCGTCAAGAATGGCAGATGGCAATAATCACTATGCCTTAATCTCTCTTAATATCAATGGTCTCAATTCCCCAATTAAAAGACATAGACTAGCAGACTGGATACGTAAACAGGACCCAGCATTTTGCTGCATGCAGGAAACGCACCTCAGTGTCAAAGACAAACACTACCTCAGAGTAAAAGGCTGGAAAACAATTTTACAAGCAAATGGCCCCAAGAAACGAGGTGGAGTAGCCATCCTAATATCGGATAAAATTGATTTTCAACCCAAAGTCATCAAAAAAGACACAGAAGGACACTACATACTGATCAAGGGAAAAATCCACCATCAAGAACTCTCAATCCTGAATATCTATGCTCCAAATGCAAGGGCACCCTCATTCGTAAAAGAAACTTTACTAAAACTCAAAGCACACATCGCACCGCACACAATAATAGTGGGTGACTTCAACACCCCGCTCTCTGAAATGGATCGTTCAGGAAAGCAGAAACTAAACAGGGACACAGTGAATCTAATTGAAGCCTTGGACCAAATGGAACTAACTGATATATATAGAACATTTCATCCTAGAGCTAAAGAATACACCTTCTTCTCAGCTCCTCATGGTACCTTCTCCAAAATTGACCATATAATTGGTCACAAATCAGACCTCAACAGATACAAGAAGATAGAAATAATCCCATGCCTCCTATCAGATCACTATGGAATAAGGGTGGTCTTCAATGGCAACAAAAACAAAAGAAAACCCACGTACACATGGAGGCTGAACAATGCTCTACTCAATGATAACTTGGTCAAGGTGGAAATAAAGAAAGAAATCAAAGACTTTTTGAAAGTTAATGAAAATGAAGGCACAACATACCCTAACTTATGGGACACAATGAAAGCAGTGCTAAGAGGAAAATTCATAGCCCTGAGTGCCGCCAAAAAGAAACGGGAGACAGCATACACTAACAGCTTAATGGCACACCTGAAAGCCCTGGAACAAAAAGAAGCAAATACACCAAAGAGGAGTAGAAGGCAGGAAATCATCAAACTCAGGGCTGAAATCAATCAAGTAGAAACAAATAAAACCATACAAAGAATCAACAAAACGAGGAGTTGGTTCTTTGAGAAAATCAACAAGATAGATAAGCCCTTAGCCAGACTAACCAAAGGGCACAGAGATAGTATCCAAATTAATAAAATCAGAAACGAAAAGGGAGAGATAACAACAGAAACTGAGGAAATTCAAAAAATCATCAGATCCTACTACAAAAACCTGTATTCAACACAACTAGAAAATCTTGAGGAAATGGACAATTTCCTTGACAGATACCAAGTACCAAAATTAAATCAGGATCAAATAGACCATCTAAACCGTCCTATAACCCCTGAAGAAATAGAAGTTGTCATTGGAAGTCTTCCAACCAAAAAAAGCACAGGTCCAGATGGTTTTAGTGCAGAATTCTATCAGACCTTCAAAGAAGACCTAATGCTCAATTTTTATACATCCTACAAAGTGAGGATATTAGGGCTAGCTTATGTAACTCAAAAGAATATAAGGCCACCTAAATTGGGCATTTCCCATGAAGGGAACATATTTGAAAGGAAACAGAATTTTGTGTATGTAAATGTTGCAACAATGGCCCTTTGAGCATTGAAAATGTTGTGGTGTTTGAAGTCATACTTATATTAAGCTTCATTATGACTACCAGATCCCTCAAAATTTGTTTCTGTAGCCCTGAACCATTACCACCAGCATTTCTTTCATTTTCCTGACTTAGACCTCACATTCCAGAGCAGTAGCCAAAATTCAAAAGCCTAGTTTCATGTCTATAGTGCAACCATCTGGCCTCAGAAGCTACCTTGGCACAAACCACATACCTGCTGTGGTCAGTCTGAGCATCCCTGCAGGAATATCAGCTGGCTCTGGAGATCAGCAGTCTGTATCTTCCACTAGGCTGCACCTGTGCCTTGGACACTGTTCACTCTCCACTTAGCTTCTTGGCTTGTTTTCTGTAATGCCTATGACAAACCTCATTTAACTTCTGAAGATTAGCTGTACCATTCCACTTTACCCCCTTTTCTGACAATGAATGGTTTTACTTGCTTCTATTGGGAAATAATCAGATGTTTGCCCACCGTGAGTGTCTGGGTAGACCCACAAACACTGGTCCACCTACCAAGGTCTTAATTAACATGAGGTTTTAATAAAAATGAAACTTCTTTAACTCTACTATTGGGTTGTATTTCACTGTGTCTTTTCCCATTGGCAGCCCCCAGGTAGTACCTGGAACTGAACTTAAAGAACTGCCTCATTCAAAGTTGTTTCCTTGGTATTTCTCATTGTATTTGATTTATATGTTAATGCTCAGTAAACACATAATAGAAAGGTGATGTCATTGTTTTATTCCTCCTTCTTGTTCTCTCTGCTGTGACTCTACTTAGGTGACCTTGTCTATTATGCTTCCTTTTGATTCTATGTAATATTTATTGAAAAATTATAGTCATATTTTGAGGCATTATTAAATGACTCTTGGGGAAATATGTAGTTCTGTCCTTTAAATGATGCAAAGAATGAGACAACTCTGTGAGCTCAGGTCTAGGCACTACATGGAGATTGCCAATGAGAAAGGGCACAATGAATTACATACCAATATAGGATGCATACACAACTAATGAAGTGTTGAATTATTTCTGCATAAAGGGCATGTGGCTGTTCAACATACACACTATTTCCTTTATTAATGTAAACCCATGGGACATACTGATTTTCACTATTATTCAGAGTGTCAAATAAACCAAACTCTATTGTCTTAGAAGAGAAAGAACACCTTTCTAGCCGTGTGTGTGGGCCATTGGTTTTGTTGTGACTCTGCCCTTCTGGTCTTCTTTCATAAAAACTAAATGGAAGGATCATCACTATTTGAGATATGTCTTATTGTATTTGCAGCAACATCAACACTCAGACAGTAGCAAGATATGATGTTCTTGTAACAGAAAGACAGTTAAGCAAGTGACACAAGCATTTGCTTGTGATTTCTTATCACATTTCATTGGTCACAGCAAATTGCTTGGTCAATCCTGATTTCCATGTTTTGGTGTATTTTACATATAAAAAATAGTCTTTGTTATAGGTAGGTCTGCAAACAAGAGAGTTCATACAAAGAAGCAAGAGATTATCATTAATGAATAAAGAATGGGCAAAATTCACCTGTGCACATCTGAGTATTGTTAAAAGTGAGGAAGATAGGAAGATGTGGTAAAAAATAATTACTAAGGATGTCAATTCCATGGTGTTAATAGTTTAATATTTGATAAGAGACTAGAGATTGTAGACAAAAGAAAAATAAAGTTCTAAGTTGCATCAGTGTGTGTTGAGAAGGACTGTTGAGAGTTCATGAGAAAAGTCAGTAGTTACAAACATATGTGTATATTTGCATGTGTATATGTATATTCAGACCAAAATATTACATTTGGCAACTAGTCTGAATGTGATGAATATTTCAAAGGGTTGAGCATTGTTTATGTAATCTTCACACATTTGTTATATTAGTATATGTAACATATCTTTTATCCTTGAGTTTGCTTTGTGTTTACAGTTATGATTGTGCTTCATATGACCAATTAGCAGTCAGTTTTGCCAACTCGGGGTTTACACTGTCCTGACTAATGATGTGCTTCAGCCACCCAGACAGTATATAGAGTACAGGTTGCCAGTGTTGTACTGTTGGTGGAAAGTCTCTTGTTGCCCCATTACTTCTTTGCCTTACATCACAGCTTTGTTTTGGAATTTGAAACATACATAGAAGCTTGATTTTTTATTTCCATGTATATTTGTGATGCTTTGCAGAGTCTTGTATAGGAGAATCTAAACACTGAGAAATGAGAATATACACAAGATTTGAGCAAGCTTTATAACAGAGGTAGTAAGCAATTAAGTCATGCTTTCTCTCTGTTTGAAGGAGGAAATATAGTAATAAGATTACACAATGCATACAATTTCATGACATGTACATGCATGTATTACATCTTTGATTTTAAGGATGCAGAATTCATATTAAAACAGTTTTGAAATATCATCAGTTATATATATGACTTTATAGATTTTATATTTGATATGGGCAAAATAAGAATTTAGTACATGATTTCTTAAATTTTGAAATCTTAGCTTCATAGAATAATTTAATTTTCATTTGCTGAATACTTTTTCTAGTTTTTGTAGAATATCTTCATTTATGTTGAACAAGATGTGTGTCCTTAAATAGGCCACAGTACACAGACTGCTGATTATTATTCTAAATAAAAATATCAATTACTAATATCCTCTTGAATCATAAACAGTGATTAATGGGATGGCAAATATTATTTTGTTTTTGGCTTCTTGATGTTTCATTTATTACTAAATCTTGGCATCTACTTGTTGCCTTGGAATTCACAGTGAGTAACTGCTAGAGCTCATGAAGTCAGGGTTTAGGCAAGGATTATACACTTATATTTGTGAGTCAGTAGCATCCCGTGAAACTGTTTTTATTCATTTTTTATTTTCATTTCCTATTGCTGGACTTACCCTCTAGATAATCCTTCTGCCTCTCTCTGTCTCAAAAGTGTTGTGTTTGTACTTGTGAACGATATGTTGCAACTATTTCTGTAGCAAAGCCGTAAGAGTAGTTTTGGCCTTCAAATTGGGTAGGTAGTTACAGATGTTTGTATCCTGCTATGGAGACAGATATAGATAAGTCCATTAGTCAATCATTCTCAGTGTTGAGATTGGAGCAGTAGCAGATAGTCAGACAATTAGTTAAATTTTGAGCATGCACACACACACACACACACACACACACACACACACACATACACACAAAAGATAAGTATTGAAAACCTGTTCAAACTCTCTCTCTCTCTCTCTCTCTCTCTCTCTCTCTCTCTCTCTCTCTCTCTCTCTCTCTCTCTCTCTCTCTCTCCCCCCTCTCTCCCCCCCTCTCTCTCCCCCCCGTGTGTGTGTATGTGTGTCTGTGTGTGTATGTGTCTCTGTGTGTGTGTCTCTCTGTGTGTGTGTGTGTATGTGTGTCTGTGTGTTTTAGAAAAAACTGTCCATGAGATAACTGAATTTGTGACTGGAAACAAAATATAAAATCTACAGTCTTTGAAAATGTCAGGGCCCTGCTTGAAAAGGGCAATATAGCCTCTCTTGTTTGAGTGAGCACAGGGAAAGACTCATCTCTGATATCTTGAGAGCTGTCAGGGCTGTTCATTCTGGGTTTCCATTTCTTCCATCTAGAGGGAACAGATAGATCTCATTAAGAAAGGGACATGGAATAGATGGATAAATGGAAGGCAGTCTAGAACAGGAGGAGAAAATAGGCATGGAAAGGGGAGTGATAGGGAATATGAAGAAAGGCATCTAAAGTTAAAGAGCACTTGAGGGGTAGTATGGAAATATAATACAGTTGAAGCCTCCTAAAGTTTATACATATATGAAGGCAATCTAAATGAAATCACCAAATAATGGGAGAGACAGAATATCAACTGGCCATCTTCTGTCACCAAACGAAGCTTCTAATACAGAATTTAAGTTATATTTAATTGAGTTGTTGTCCAAAGAGACCCCAAGGGAATTTCCAAACAATCTAGGCTGTTGACAAGACTTGACTATAGGTTGCTTTCCACAAACTGACAGCAAAGTCCATTGCTGAAGACAACACTTATACAACCCATTGAAAATGGAGATGTTGCACTCATGCCTACATAGAGCCTTTACTCCTGTGTTCTGGTAACTTTGGTACAGGAAAGTACCAAAGAAGGTGCTCTCAAAAGAGTAATGTAAACACCAAGCCCGCTATACTGTTTATCTATAATGCTGTGATGCCTTAAAGATATGCTAGGACAATGGTAACATAAAGCTTATGGGAGTAACCAACCCTTGACTGAACGTAAGGCTTACTCTACAAGATTGAACTCATATCCCCCAGTGCTTAGGTCACCAAGAACATGAGACTAGATAAACCAGGATTCCTGAGCGTATAATTGGCTCTGAATCTCTGAAAAGACTTTTGGGCTTTTTTGCTTCTGTTGGTCTGTCTTGTTCAGCTTCCATATGATAGTTTTTGTTTTCTCTCTTTTTATATTTTAGTTGTATTTGGCATTACTGTAAAGGTTAATAATGGAACTGTTATTTATACCTGTTGAGAGAGAGAAAAAAAATCACTTTTCTTCAATGGGGTGGTACTGAAGTATATCAAACAATCCAGGGAAGATCTCATGTTCAGGGAGAGTTGACCAGCAAATAATAGATTCCTGATCCCTCCCCAAAATATTTTGAAGAGAAAACTCTTCTTTTTAAATATTTGTTTTTCCATTTTCTTCATTGACCTGGACAGAAAGCTCCAGGAATCTGTCAGTCTGTACTTCTCCAGAGATGGTAGGTATTCTGTAAGCACTACCACATTTGACTTTCACTTGCTTTCTGAGTATTTTACCTCAGGACCTCACAATTATGAGGCTACACACTGCCCACTCTAATTATTAATATTTTAAAGTGATTTAGTAATTATTTAAAATTAACAACCATTAATTATGATTACTTTTCCATATTTGTTAAATTTATTGGTCTAATTAGAATTAACACAATTGTGATGCTAATCTCACAGCTTTCAGTGTTGCCAAATAACTTTGGTGTGTTAAATGGATAGCTGCTGCTTTCTACTTAACCAGACATGTTGAGCCAGCTATGATTTAGAAATCTTGAGCCTGGAAAGCTAAGAAGAGAAGCATGAAATAAGAAGAGGGTGAATGAGGGGCAATAATTTCCTGCATAGGAAACCACAATAAAAGATACTCATCTTGTCTAATAGAGTTGGCAATTCCAGGCCATGAGCTGTATGATTCACAATGCATAGAAATGTATATGCTCACAATGGTGAAGACTAGGAAGTCCAATGTGAAGGAGCAGACATGTGATAAGTCTGGAGGGATCTAATGTGCCTGGGGAAAAGTCCCATGCAGATTCTATTACAGTGCAATAGGATTGATTGTTATGGAACATATGTGTGTTGGACATTTGGTCCAGCCTATACCTATCACCTCAATGAGAGTCTTTTTTTTTTTTTTTTTTTTTTTGGTTTTTCGAGACAGGGTTTCTCTGTGTAGCCGTGGCTATCCTGGAACTCACTCTGTAGACCAGGCTTGCCTCGAACTCAGAAATCTCCCTGCCTCTGCCCCCCAAGTGCTGGGATTAAAGGCGTGCACCACCACTGCCCTGCTGAGAGTTATGTTTTAAATGAGCTATTTGTGTTCTTGCTCTTGTCAAGACTGTTTGGAATACTCCCTGTGAATGTTGAGATTTTTCTTTTTTTTTATGTTAAATATGAGTCTTCCAGTTGAACCAGCACCATCTTTTGCAACAACTATATTTTTCCCACTGGATGGTTGTAGCTTCTTTGTAAGATCAAGTGACCATAGGTGTGTGGGTTCATTTCTGGATCTTCAATTCTGTTCTATTGATCTACCTGCTTGTCGCTGTACCAATACCATGCAGTTTTTAACACTATCGCTCTGTAGTACTACTTGAGGTCGGGGATACTGATTCCCCCAGAAGTTCTTTTACTGTTGAGAATAGTTTTAGCTATCCTGGGTTTTTTGTTATTCCAGATGAATTTGAGAATTGCTCTTTCTAACTCTATGAAGAATGGAGTTGGGGTTTTTAATGAGGATTGCATTGAATCTGTATATGACGCTATTAAAAAATGGGGTACAGAGCTAAACAAAGAATTTTCACCTGAGGAATATCAAATGGCTGAGAAAAACCTAAAGAAATGTTCAACATCCTTAGTCATCAGGGAAATGCAAATCAAAACAACCCTGAGATTTCACCTCACACCAGTCAGAATGGCTAAGATCAAAAAACTCAGGAGACAGCTGGTGCTGACGAGGATGTGGAGAAAGAGGAAGACTCCTCCACTGCTGGTGGGATTGCAAGCTGGTAAAACCACTCTGGAAATCAGTTTGGCGGTTCCTCAGAAAACTTGGCATAATACTACTGGAGGACCCAGCTATACCACTCCTGGGCATATACCCAGAGGATTCTCCAGCATGCAATAAGGACACATGCTCCACTATGTTCATAGCAGCCTTATTTATAATAGCCAGAAGCTGGAAAGAACCCAGATATTCCTCAACAGAGAAATGGATACAGAAAATGTGGTATATTTACACTATGGAATACTACTCAGTTATTAAAAACAATGAATTCATGAAATTCTTAGGCAAGTGGGTGGAACTGGAGAATGTCATCCTGAGTGAGGTGACCCATTCACAAAAGATTACACATGATATGCACTCACTGATAAGCGGGTATTAGCCCAGAAGCTTGGAATACCCAAGAAACAATTCACATATCAAATGATGCCCAAGAAGAAGGAAGGAGAGGCCCCTGGTCTTGGAAGGGCTCAATGTGGCTGTATAGGGGAATGCCAGGAAGGGGAGGTGGGAGTGGGTTGGTTGGGGAGCAGGGGGAGGGAAGAGGGCCTATGGGACTTTTGAGGAGGGGGGATCCCGTAAGAGGGAAATCATTTGAAATGCAAATAAAGAATATATCTAATTTAAAAAAAAAGAAAGAATCTCACACACAAAAAAATATGAGTCTTTTTCCTCTTTTCTTTTAGGTTACTTATTTCCTCATGTTATGTGTCTGGGATTTAGTTTACTACAAGATATAAGTGTTCCTACTTTTCATTGCCATACATTTAGACCCTATATGTCTATTCATGTGCTTAATACTAAAGGATACCTTTTGTTTTAAAGGTTTATGTAATACTATTCCTGCTCTGAACTTTTTTGTTTAGGATCTATTTTTTAAAATTTCCTTCTTCCATTTTATTCAATAAGTCCTTTTCCTCTCCCTCCTCCTCCTTCTTATAGATTTAGACTCACAGAAAAATTGAGGAGAAACTGCAGAGTCCCCATATCTTCCACACTAATCATCATTTGTTGAACAAAAAATCTGTGACTTTTTCCATTGAATTGTCTTTGGTCTTTATGAATGATTACTCTATCTTTTCCCCCATCTGTGGGCTTCTTTCTGGGCTCCATGTCATCCCATTGTTGTGATGACTCGTCTATCCCGATCTTCTGACAACTAGTATGATGACTACTCCAGTACTGTAATAACTGGTCCATTGTTGTGATTACATTGCACACTGTTGTTTTGATTATGCCACTGTTGTGATGACTATACCTTCTATGCATGCTATCAGGATGACTATGCCCACTGTTGTGATTATGATGCCCAATGTCTTGATTATGAAGCCTTTATAAAAGTTTGGAAGTTGCATACTGAATGCTTTCAAACATGCTTTATATTCAATATTAACTTAGCGATCCTGCATCTTTAGATACCACATTTACTCTAGATCAGTTTGTCATTCAAAGCAAACTAATGAAAGCTCTTTAACTGGCATTTCATTGAATTTTCAGATCAAGTTGGAAAGAGTTGACAGTATTAAATCTTCCTGCCTGTGTACATGAAATACAGCTCTCTATATTAATAACGTTTTATTTGCTTCATAAGATTTATTATTTTATTCTACATAAATATGTAATCTAGTTGAGTTATACCAAAATGTTTCTTTGTACTAATGCTAATAGCAGTATTTTAAACTTTTTAAAATTAAATATTTTATTTATTTACATCCCAAATGTTGCTCCCTTTTGGTCTCATCTCTGTGTTCTTCACTTCATCCCCCTTCCTCTTTGCTCTGAGAGGGCCCATATCCCCCTTCCCTGGGGCATCAAGTCCTTACAAGATTAGTCACATTGTTCCCCACTGAGGCCAGACAAGGCAGTCCTCTGCTACATATATGCCAAGGGTTAGGGGGAGGTCCAGAACAGCCTGTGTATTCTCTTTAGTTGGTGACTTAGACTCTGGGAGCTCCCAAGGATCCAGATTAGTTGACACTGTAGGTCTTCCTTTAGGGTTACATCCACTTCCGCTCCTTCAATCCTTCCCCTAACTCTTCCGTCAGGGTTCCAGAACTCCATCCAATGGTTGGCTGTTAGTATCTGCATCTGTCTCAGTTAGTAGCTGGCAGAGCCTCATAGAGGACAGCCATGCTAGGTTCCTGTCCTAGAAAATATTATGGTTAGGTATCCCAGATCCTAAATGGCATGCATGGTATGTACTCGCTGATTAGTGAATATTAGCTGAACCATATAGAATACCCATGATATACCCCATAGACCCTAAGAAGTTAAACAAGAAGGCCCAAGTGAAGATGCTTCAATTTACTCATTAACTGTTTATTCTGAAAATATACTTTGTTTATTGAATTCAAGATTTTACTTGTTGAATTTTGTAATTTCCTGTAATGAAAATCATGCACTCTGTGTTGAAAGACAATTTTGTTTTTTTCTTTCCCAGACTGCATATCTTTTATGGTCTTTGCTTGTCTTATTGCTTTAGTTAATACTTCTAGTAAGGTGTCAAATGAGACTGGTGAGAACAGGTGCCCTGCCTTGTTTCTGATAGGACACAGTGTCCAGTCTTTCTTCCATTATTAAAATGAGGTTATAAGTAGGATACCTGAACATGTTCTTTACCAGTTTTAGGCTTTTCTTTACATTATAATTTGCTGAGATTTTTTATTATAAGTGGTTGTTAGATTTGGCCAAATACTTTTATGTATTTATTGATATGATCACATAATTTTATTCTTTAGTCTACTGTTGTGATTGATGGCATTAATTTGAATTAATTAATTTAAATATTGAAAACCACATTGAGTTTTTGGAATGATTTTTTTAATTCATGGTATATAATCTTAGAAATTGTTTAATTAAATTTTTTATATTTTTATATCCAGAAAAAAAACCTTAAACAATGTTCAATGTGTCTGTTCTTTACCCCATTGTGTTCATTCTGATTGAAGACATAGTTCTGGCTTCTTATGGCAATATCCACCCTTTGCTTGATGTGTGATGTAAAGAATCCTTTCAATGACATTAAATATATCAATTATTCATTAAAATAGCTTTTTTTTTCTTGTATCAGCCACGTAACCTCATAATGAAGATACAAATTCTTGGTCTTTCATGTGAAGAGCAGATTTTATTCATATGACATATATTTGTGGTATTTTTATTAGTCACTAAAATCATTAGGTGGTAGTCATGAATAGTTACTTAGTATGTGAGATAATGTAGAAGTTTTTAAATTCACTTTCTAGTCTTACCTGCTGGTTTATAAAGTATTATTTAAAATAAAAAAAAAACTCAACAAGCTGAGAGGTTATAATATCAATGTAAAAAAGACACTGTAACCTGGAATTTTATTCCAGGTGTGTGTGCCAATATGTTGAATTTCTCAGTCTTTGAACATGTGTAGAGAAGGTCTAGGTTATCAGCCACTGCGTGGGTCATTGGACATCAGTAAGCTTCTTCATTCTCCCAATGTACCATCACCTTTATAAGCACATACATTATGGGAAAACTGTGAGTCTACTAAACATGCTATTCAAATTTCAGCTTAAGTATGCACGAATCAAAAACTATATTGTGTTATCTAGTAATGGCTAACTTGTGTTTTGATTTAATTTGTATCTGTAAGCTGATTTTGTTCGTGATCTTTGTTTAAAATATTGTAAGAGCTGATGTAACAGTCCTAGAGAAAAGAAGATGTCTATGGGAGGTGGTTTATACAAAATTGTATTAGCTATAGAGAAAGGTTGCCAAAATAAACAATTTAAAGTGCCTATTTTTGATCAATGTAGTGCACTTAATATAAAATATATTGAGTTTTTTTTTCAATGGAATATCATTGAATATATCAAGCACTCTCCGAGGTAGGCCACATTCTCAAGGATATTTGACCAACATAAATTTGACTCCATGTTTTGCTGTGTGTGTGTGTGTGTGTGTGTGTGTGTGTGTGTGTGTGTGTGTGTGTGTGTGTTTTAAGAAACAAAAACAGAACATGAGTTAGGTGGATTAGTGGATTAGTGGGGGAAGATCTGGGAGGAGTTTGGAGAAGAAAATATATATGATCAAAATAACCCTACATAATAGTTCTTTTCTACCTTTTCAAGTGTTGCTATTTTATTCCATCAGAAGTCAGAGTCACTGCAAACATATTTGTCTCACAAGCCTGGCTACCTGAGTTTGATGTCTAGAACCTTCAATGGGATAAAATAACTGCCCCCCCACACCCAATTTTCTTCTTTCCTCTATAGGTACACCATTGTCTGTGATACACACTTGAAAATGTATTCTTAATTGTACACATATTCATGCATGTACACAAGGACAGGAAAAAGAACAAGTGGTCACTTTGGAAGTATAGAGTTGGAAACAGATTAGTAGATATTCACAGACATGGGTAATTGGATAGGCTTCTAAGGAAGATTCAAGTGGACACGACAAAAAGAACAGAGCAAACCATACATGGGTACAATGTGGGTAATGTGTAGGAACTTTGTAGAATTCAATTTTTTTCTTGTATTTTGAAATTTTCTTGTGCAGAAAATACAAAATAAATGGATCTGTGACAGTTATCAGCATCAGAATAGTATTTAAGAATTACTGTGATAGAATTACTGATTAGAAGAAACCTCTCAAATGAGATGGGTTATTTGTGTGATTATGTGTTTTTGTCCTTGAGAATCAAGGAAGTAATAAGAGCAATTAGTTTCTGCTTGTAAAAATCACTCTTTACTTTTTGATTTTTCATTTTACTTTGAATACTGACTTAGTGAAGAAGTAAAAGAAAAACAAATTCTTAGCAGAATTTAGATAGTGTTACAAATTTTACCTTTAATTCTTTTGGGACTCTTTTCATATGATTGGATTATTTTGTTACAAATCTTTTATTAACCCATTCATTTCATGCACTGAATATGAAAGCCATACCATATCATGTAGCCCTTTTAATCTTCTTTTATGAGTCATTTATACAGAAATTGTCCTGAGAAAGTCAATGAGAAACTCAATACCTATGAAGTCTATGAACTTTCATAAAGGAATATGATCATAATGATTGTAATTTCCTATTGTGAGAACCAAGCAGGTGTTCCAGTCTTTTCGTTTGAAGAAGACTAATGAACATTTGAACACTATGAAAAATATTTCATTATTCAGATTATTTACTGGATCCTATCTACTCTTGATCATGTGAAAATACTTGGTCCTTTGGAGACAAGTTGATTGACTCCTCCTTAGAGTCCTTTCCTTGCCAAGGCATACTGACAGTGGATCTGTGAGATCAGGGATGTCATGTATGGCCTGAGAAGATGATGGATTTTTTTTCTGTACAGCTACTGTAGAGTGAAAACTACGAAGATCATATTTTGACTTTGAGAATTTAAAATGAGGATAGTGAGAATCAAGGAAGGAGTGGGTTTTTATTTTGGTTTAATCAACTTAAATTTAGTGATTAAATGACTCTATATTGGATAGCACAGTATTAAATGATACATCAGGTCATATTCTTGTGTTTGGGGACAAACATGTCTTGTGAAAATTCCATATAAGAACTTATTCAAACATAAAAATGGAAATTACTTCAAAATATCCTATCCTCTAAAAAGGGCACCATTTTTTTTGCCATCTAGTTACCAAGGTATAAATGTTAGAATTCAGAGATGTTTTCCTTATTCCGTGTGAGTGTCTCCGAGTGGCAGAAGTCAAAGATAAGGAAGGGTGTTGGAAACTGGTATTACTCAAGACAAAAGCTTAAGGAGTTAGAAAGTTTGTGACTTAAACACTCTATTGGTAGGAAAGGTAGGTGTAGGAAAAAATAAAATTTAATAGCATTTTACAACAAATCTCCTTCTTTTCTGTCATGTCAGTCATGTACCGGAAACAGTATCAACATAGATTGAAAAGTGGAAACTTACAAGCAGTCCTGAGTGAAATGAAACCTCAAGCTGTCTAATTCGAAGTTTACTGTGAGGAGCAATGTCTTTGGAAGTGTTAGCAGTCCATTGCGGAGGCTTAGACAATATGCCAACCTTCATTTTATATCTCTTGACAAATATGACAGTTGTGTGCCTTCTTATTTCATTGCCTGCTTCAAAATCAGAATCAAGTATATTTTTTATGTAGCATAGAAGTTTGTGACACTTGGTTTTGTCCTGAGGTTTTCATGCCCCAGACATTTGTCTATACTGTCTCTGACCCTCACTCATGCTTTTTTGGGAAGATAGAGACAGTTTTCTGCCTGGTGAGATTAGAAGGAGAAAAATAATGCTTTATTATTTCCTTTTCCACAGCTGCTGATTGAGAAACTGGCTCGCAGGGTGTAACCCCTGACTGCCACCATACTAATGTGCAGTGGCCTTGTGCAATGTATTTGATGCGGGGGTCAGTATTAGTAAATCTCATTTGTCCAGAGATCAGTCACATTTTAATACTTCAGCTGCATTAATATGAAAGGCCACGTGAGGCACGGTGTCACACAACTCATATCAGAGCACATGGGAGGCAGAAGCAGGTATAGCTCTGTGAGTTTGAGAGTAGCCTGGTCTACAGAATGAGTTTCATTCCAGCCAGGGCTACATAGAGAAGCTATTTTCTCAGCAAATAAAAATAGTAAAGGTCAAGTTCTTGTCCACTTCCACAGTTAGGCTTTGCTGAGGAAGAGGGATGGTCTTTACTAGGTTCAATTGAAATTGTGAGTTTTTTTCACCTGAGGAGGTAAGGAGTGAGCTTTAGGTTTTGACATCCTTTATTTAATCCCCAGAGTCCTTGACAGAGTGAATTTGACCTTGCCCTTCACTCCTCTTTTCATTGATCTCATTGTACTGCCCCCTCTCTTGAATCCCCACTGTGACCTGGACGAAATAATGGGAAGATCCCCTTATAGTTTTGCTTAGTTTATAAATGCACACCGAACATTTCTAACTCCACCATGCTAATGGACATAAAATCTTTGATCTATTGTCTCATGCTCAAATCCTGTACTTTAGAATATCTCGTTTTCATTCAACATATAATGTAGATATTAAGTTAGCAATTGAAGTTACCCACAAATGTTCATGAATTTCAGATGCTGCATTAATTTGCATTAAATATGTATCATTATAAGTTGTTAACATCATCAATTTTATAAGAATTAGGAGCGCAATTATAACAAAAGTCTTTCTTTATACCCTAGATGATATCTATGCTAGTGAATTAGCTTTACGTCAGACCAAATACCTGTCAGAAATGAAGGCACAAGGATTCATGTTTTTGCTCACGAATACAGAGGGGTTTGTACTTCATGACATGGGGACTGAGGATCAGCCAAACAGCTCACATTTTGGTTGCCAAGGAGCAGCAAAATAAGGAGGGTTTAGGGAAAGATGTATTCTTCACAGACACTCCTCTGCTGATCCGCCTTTCCCAGCTAGTTTCAACTTCCTACTCTCCACCACTTTTAAAAAAGAAACCACATTATTAGTCCCTCAAGGTATTAATCCATGCATTTGGAAGCAGAGCCTGTGAGATCTAATTACCTCTTGAAATATCATCATAGATGCACTTACAATTGTGCTTGAAATATCTTCTAGATGGTTCTAGATGAACTGTTCAAGTTAGCAATCAATGTTAATTATCATAGTGTCATTTTGTTTTATTTAAGTTTCTACTTTGGGGAATGTAAGGTAAATAAGATATAATACTCTGTTTCTGATAGTCATTAGTCCATGAAAGAGAATCGAAAAATCAAAAACTACACACAAGCACAAATGTGTACATCCTAGGAAGATAGAGGAAAGCCATTAAATGGTAACTTAAAATTTATTAAGTTATTTTGTCCAGGAAAAAAAAAGTTTACATCATGAGATGATGATGATGATGATGATGATGATGATGATGATGATGAGGTAATGATATTGAAGCATATATCAGACAGAAGATATAAGGTTGAATTCTTAAAAGATAGTATCTTCTTTCATCCAAACCTCATAACAAACTAATACTATTACCAGCATTGTTCTATGATAGCAGGAACACTAAGGGTCATTGTAGCATAGCTAAGCTTTGGAGCTGAACATCCTAATGTCATTTGATATGGAACTGGTTCATATCTTAGATGTATAAAATAATTGCTAATTTTAATTTCTCTTACTATTTTAAGCAATAAAAACTGAGTCAGCAATTTTGATTTGAGCAGGTAGGTTTTTGCCCTATGACTTTTTCTTCTATTTATATTTGAAATAGGCATTGCTAAAGATTGCTTTCTAATTAATGTGGACTTATAAAGAATATTATGATAGAATTGTCTGAAATTTCTCTGCTGGTTTGAAAAAAATACTCTTTGTAATCTGTGATTATAAAACAAATATAATGTGTTTTTTTGTGTACATGTGTATGAGCATAAGTTGATGTTCCTAAGTGTATGTGCATTTGTGTGTATACACAGTGTGTGCATGCATGCACATGTGTCCGTATCTGTGTGTGCATGCACACTTGCACTAGCTTTAAGATAAGAACACATCATACTGCATGTATCTATGTAGAATATATATATATATATATATATATATATATATATATATGGAAAACCATGGGTTTATACAGAGAATTAACAACTTAGAGCAAATTTATCTAAGTTTATTTTAAGCTTTAAATGGAACACATTGATTTATTTTGGAGTGGTAAAAAATGCCACTGTCAACCTTCCATTAGAACTATAAAAGCCATGGTTAAGATATAAAAGCCATGGTTAAGAGAACACTTGTGTTGTGAAGGTATTCTTTTAAATAATTTATTTATTTTAAATTCCAGATTTTATTCCACTCACGGTCCACCCTCTGATTTTTCTACATCCCATATCTCCTCCCGCCCCCATGTCTCCACAAGGATGTCCCCAACTCTCAACTTCACCCCACAAGACTTCTAAACTCACTGGGGTTTTCCAGTCTGTTGAGGGTTATGTGCATCCTCTCTGACTAAACCCAGACCCAGCAGTCCTCTGCTATATATGTGCTGGGGGCCTCATATCAATTATTGAATGCTTCCTGGTTGGTGCTCCGGTGTCTGAGAGATCTCGGGGAACCAGGTTAGTTGAGATTGCTGGTCCTCCTACAGGGTCACCCTCCTCCTCAGCTTTTTGAGTTTACCCCTAATACAACGACAGGGGTCAGCAGCTTCTGTTCATTGGTTGGGTGCAAATATCTGCATCTGACTCTTTCAGCTGCTTGTTGGGTCTTTCAGAGGTCATGATATGTCTCTTTTTGTGAGCTCTCCATAGCCTCTGTAATAGTGTCAAGTCTTGCAGCCTCCCATACCTGAAGATTCTTGGGAATATACCCAAAAGATGCCCCCCCCCATGCCACAGGGGCACGTGTTCCACTATGTTCATAGCGGCCTTGTTTGTGAAGGTATTTTTTATTTTATTATTTATTTTATTTTCTTTTATTTTAATTTAGATTCCAAATCATTTCCCCTTTCTCGTTTCCTCCCTCCCCGAAAGTCCCATAAGATCCCTTCCCTCCCTCTTTTCTCCATTCAACCCCCTCTCGTTTCTCTGTCCTGGCATTCCCCTACATCCAGTCTTTCCAGGACCAGGGGTCTCTCCTTCCATCTTCTTAGAAATCTATTGATATGCGGATTGTGTCTAGGGTATTCCGAGATTCTGGATCAATATCCCCTTATCAGTGACTGCATACCATGTGTGTTCTTTTGTGATTGGGTTACCTCACTAAGGATGATATTTTCAAGATCTGACCATTTACCTAGGAATTTCATGAATTCATCGTTTTTAATTGCAGAGTAGTATTCCATTGTGTAGATATACCACAACTTCTGAATCCAATCCTCCGTTGAGGGACATCTGGGTTCTTTCCAGCTTCTGGCTATTATAAATAAGGCTGCTATGAACATAGTGGAGCATGTGTCCTTATTGCATGCAGGAAGTCTCTGGGTATATGCCCAGGAGTGGTATAGCCGGATCCTCCGGGAGTGTCATGCCCAGTTTTCTGAGGAACCGCCAGACTGCTTTCCAGAGTGGTTGTACCAGCCTGCAATTCCACCAGCAGTGGAGGAGTGTTCCTCTTTCTCCACATCCTCGCCAACAACTGCTGTCTCCTGTGTTTTTGAACTTAGCCATCCTGACTGGTGTGAGATGGAATCTCAGGGTTGTTTTGATTTGCATTTCCCTAATGACTAAGGATGATGAACATCTCTTTAGGTGCTTCTCAGCCATTAGATATTCTTCAGGTGAGAACTCTTTGTTTAGCTCTGTACCCCATTTTTAATAGGGTTACTTGCCTCTCTGGAGTTTAACTTCTTGAGTTCTTTGTATATATTGGATATTAGCCCTCTGTCGAATGTAAGGTTGGTAAAGATCATTTCCCAGTTAGTTGGTTGCCGCTTTGTCTTTTTGACAGTGTCTTTTGCCTTGCCAAAACTTTGTAATTTAATGAGATCCCATTTGTCTTTTCTTGATCTTAGAGCATAAGCTATTGGAGTTCTGTTCAGGAAATTCTCCCCTGTGCCCATATGTTCAAGGTTCTTCCCTAGTTTCCCTTCTATTAGTTTCAGTGTGTCTGGTTTTATGTGGAGATCTTTGATCCACTTAGAATTGAGCTTAGTGCAAGGAGATAAGAATGGGTCAATTTGCATTCTTCTGCATGTTGACCTCCAACTGAGCCAGCACCATTTGTTGAAAAGGCTATCTTTTTTTCCACTGGATGGTTTTAGCTCCTTTGTCAAAGATCAAGTGACCATAGGAGTGTGGATTCATTTCTGAGTCTTCAATTCTGTTCCATTGATCTACATGTCTGTTACTGTACTAATACCATGTGGTTTTTAACACTATTGCTCTGTAGTACAGCTTGAGGTCCGGGATACTGATTCCCCCAGAGGTTCTTTTACTCTTGAGAATAGTTTTAGCTATTCTGGGTTTTCTGTTATTCCAGATGAATTTTTGAATTGCTCTTTCTAACTCTATGAAGAATTGAGTTGGGATTTTGATGGGGATTGCATTGAATCTGTGTATTACTTTTGGTAAGATGCTCATTTTGACTATATTAATCCTGCCAATCCATGAGCATGGCAGATTTTTCCATCTTCTGAGGTCTTCTTCAATTTCTTTCTTCAGAGACTTGAAGTTCTTGTCATACAGATCTTTCACTTGTTTGGTTAGAGTCACGCCAAGATAATTAATATGGTTTGTGGCTATTGTGAAGGGTATTATTTCTCTTACTTCTTTCTCAGCCTGCTTATCCTTTGAGTATAGGAAGGCTTCTGACTTGCTTGAGTTGATTTTATATCCGGCCACTTTGCTGAAGTCCTTTATCAGCTGTAGGAGTTCTCTGGTGGAGTTCTTTGGGTCGCTTAAGTATACTATCATATCGTCTGCAAATAGTGATAGTTTGACTTCTTCCTTTCCAATTTGTATCCCTTTGATCTCTTTTTGTTGTCTAATTGCTCTAGCTAGAACTTCAAGTAGTATATTGAAAAGATATGGAGAGAGAGGGCAGCCTTGTCTAGTCCCTGATTTTAGTGGGATTGCTTCAAGTTTCTCTCCATTTAGATTGATGCTGGCTACCGGTTTGCTGTAAATTGATTTTACTATGTTTAGATATGGGCCTTGAATTCCTGATCTTTCCAAGATCTTTCCTTTAGCATGAAAGGATGCTGAATTTTGTCAAATGTTTTCTCAGCATCTAATGAGATGACCATGTGGTTTTTTTTCTTTGAGATTGTTTATGTAGTGGATTACATTGATGGATTTCCTTATATTGAACCATCCCTGCATCCCTGGGATGAAGCCTACTTGATCGTGGTGAATGATCGTTTTGATTTGTTCTTGGATTCGGTTGGCAAGAATTTTATTATTTTTGCTTCGATATTCATAAGAGAGATTGGCCTGTGATTCTCTTTCTTTGTCGGATCTTTGTGTGCTTTTGGTATTAGTGTAATTGTGGCTTCATAGAACGAGTTGGGTAGTGTTCCTTCTGTTTCTATTTTGTGGAACAGTTTGAAGAGTATTGGTGTTAGGTCTTCTTTGAAGGTCTGATAGGATTCTGCACTAAAACCATCTGGACCTGTGCTTTTTTTGGTTGGAAGACTTCCAATGACAACTTCTATTTCTTCAGGGCTTATAGGATGGTTTAGATGGTCTATTTGATCCTGATTTAAATTTGGTACTTGGTATCTGTCAAGGAAATTGTCCATTTCCTCAAGATTTTCTAGTTGTGTTGAATATAGGTTTTTGTAGTAGGATCTGATGATTTTTTGAATTTCCTCAGTTTCTGTTGTTATCTCTCCCTTTTCGTTTCTGATTTTATTAATTTGGATATTATCTCTGTGCCCTCTGGTTAGTCTGGCTAAGGGCTTTTCTATCCTGTTGATTTTCTCAAAGAACCAACTCCTCGTTTTGTTAATTCTTTGTATGGTTTTATTTGTTTCTACTTGATTGATTCCAGCCCTGAGTTTGATGATTTCCTGCCTTCTACTCCTCTTTGGTGTATTTGCTTCTTTTTGTTCCAGGGCTTTCAGGTGTGCCATTAAGCTGTTAGTGTATGCTGTCTCCCGTTTCTTTTTGGAGGCACTCAGGGCTATGAATTTTCCTCTTAGCACTGCTTTCATTGTGTCCCATAAATTAGGGTATGTTGTGCCTTCATTTTCATTAACTTTCAAAAAGTCTTTGATTTCTTTCTTTATTTCCACCTTGAACAAGTTATCATTGAGTAGAGCATTGTTCAGCCTCCATGTGTACGTGGGTTTTCTTTTGTTTTTGATGCCATTGAAGACCACCCTTATTCCATAGTGATCTGATAGGAGGCATGGGATTATTTCTATCTTCTTATATCTGTTGAGGTCTGATTTGTGACCAATTATATGGTCAATTTTGGAGAAAGTACCATGAGGAGCTGAGAAGAAGGTGTATTCTTTAGCTCTAGGATGAAATGTTCTATATATATCTGTTAGTTCCATTTGGTCCAAGGCTTCAATTAGATTCACTGTGTCCCTGTTTAGTTTCTGCTTTCCTGAACGATCCATTTCAGAGAGCGGGGTGTTGAAGTCACCCACTATTATTGTGTGTGGTGCGATGTGTGCTTTGAGTTTTAGTAAAGTTTCTTTTACGAATGAGGGTGCCCTTGCATTTGGAGCATAGATATTCAGAATTGAGAGTTCTTGATGGTGGATTTTTCCCTTGATCAGTATGTAGTGTCCTTCTGTGTCTTTTTTGATGACTTTAGGTTGAAAATCAATTTTATCTGATATTAGGATGGCTACTCCACCTCGTTTCTTGGGGCCATTTGCTTGTAAAATTGTTTTCCAGCCTTTTACTCTGAGGTAGTGTTTGTCTTTGACACTGAGGTGCGTTTCCTGAATGCAGCAAAATGCTGGGTCATGTTTACGTATCCAGTCTGCTAGTCTATGTCTTTTAATTGGGGAATTGAGACCATTGATATTAAGAGAGATTAAGGCATAGTGATTATTGCCATCTGCCATTCTTGACGCTATCTTTATGTTTGAGTGGTTATCTACTTTTGGGTTTGATTCAAGAAGGTTATTATCTCATTTTTCCAGGGTGTTATTTCTCTCCCTGCATTGGAGTTTTCCACCTATTATCCGTTGCAGGGCTGGATTTGTGGAAAGATATTGTGAAAATTTGGTTTTATCATGGAATATCTTGGTCTCTCCATCTATGGTGATTGAGAGTTTTGCTGGGTATAGTAGTCTAGGCTGGCATTTGTGCTCTCTTAGTGTCTGCATGAGATCTGCCCAGGATCTTCTGGCTTTCATAGTCTCTGGTGAGAAGTCTGATGTGATTCGGATAGGTCTTCCTTTGTATGTTACTTGGCCCTTTTCTCTTACTGCTTTTAGTATTCTTTCTTTGTTTAGAACATTCGGTGTTTTGATTATTATGTGACGGGAGGTATTTTTGTTCTGGTCCAGTCTGTTTGGAGATCTGTAGGCTTCTTGTACGTTCATCGGCATTTCTCTCTTTAGGTTAGGGAAGTTTTCCTCCATAATTTTGTTGAAGATGTTTACTGGCCCTTTAAGTCACAAATCTTCACTCTCATCTATACCTATAATCCTTAGGTTTGGTCTTCTCATTGTGTCCTGGATTTCCTGGATGTTTTGGGTTACACATTTTTTGCATTTTGCATTTTCTTTGACTGTTGAGTCGATGCTTTCTATGGAATCTTCAGCACCTGAGATTCTTTCTTCCATCTCTTGTATTCTATTGTTGATGTTTGCATCTATGACTCCTGATTTCTTCCCAAGATTTTCTATCTCCAAAGTTGTCTCCCTTTGTGATTTCTTAGTTGTTTCTACTTCCTTTTTTAGTTCCTGGATGGATTTGCTGAGATCCTTCACTTGTTTGTTTGTATTTTCCTGTATTTCTTTAAGGTATTTTTGCATTACCTCTTTCAGGATTTCTTCCTGATGACCCACGTTCTCCTGCATTTCTCTGAGCAATTTTTGTGTTTCCTCCTCATGGTAATCCATCTGTTGATCCATTGTCTCCTGCATTTCTTTAAGCAGTTCTCGTGTTTCCTTTGTAAGGCCATCTAACCGTTGATTCATTTCTTTAAGCAATTTTTGTGTTGCCTCCTTATGGGCATCCGTCTGTTGACCCATATTCTTCTGCATTTCTGTGAAGGTATTTTAAGTTCAATAATATCTGATATAAAAGCTAAAGAAGATTGCAACCTGAAGACACAGTATCCAAATCCAAATATGAACATTTAAAGTGAGACATGGTGATTTCACCACATGAAGTCTTTATTAGCAAAAGAATATGATTGTAGTTTCAACCTCATGTTTCTGGCCTTTTCAGTCTTCCTGCCACTTCTTCTGTAAGGAGTCCAGAGCCTTAGGTGCAGGAGTTGTGTGGTACATGTATACATTGGGACTGGGCTCCACAAATCTTGTATCTTGATTGGTTATGAATTTCTGCTGAAAGGGAAGTTAAAAAATTGTTTGCCAAGAAAGATAATATCTACTGTGTAAAATGAATAACCCTGAAAACATATATATATATGTATATATATATATATATATATATATATATATATATATATATATATATATATATATATATAAAACATTATCCTGATTGATCAGGTTGTATCTTATCTATCTATCTATCTATCTATCTATCTATCTATCTATCTATCTATCTATCTATAGCATGAAAGACAGCAAAAGGACATATATATATATATATATATATATGAATGTTTGTAGGAAGGGAAGGACTTGGGAAATCATAAAATTATTATCTCAAAGACTAAAGGATAATGTTTTCACATTAAGCTACTATATATGTATATACACATATATACATTAATATAGATAGATATAGCAGCAAGCATAGGGAAGATAATATACATGTGTATATATACTAAATATATATATGTATATGTATATATGTAGATGTGTATTATACATGTAAACACCTTCTGTATGAACACTGGACTAGTAAATAGCTGACCTAAAGGCTTTTCATATTATACTGACTTTTATTACATACAAATTGCCTGAAGAATTTTTATCCAACTTATCGTTACATTAGAAAACCGTAAGTCGAAGAACCAAAAGAAGTCTGTAAAAATCTATTTGTGTATGCTTCATGTAATTTTATGTAATACATTGCTTTGGTATTAGGTATTTAGTCTTAAGTATTAGAGTTTTGGTTTTATTTCTGATAATAATATAATAGAAAATTTAGGACTCTTTTTTATTTTTGTTACTACATTATTTATGCTTTGTGGGGTGTGTGTTTGTGTCTGTGTGTGTATGTGTTTGTGTATATGTGAGTGTGTGCGCATGCGCGCCTGTGTGCCTGTTATGGCTTTCCTGTGGAGGTCAGAGACAAATTTCAAAAGCTAGTTCTCTTCTTCCATCATGTTGAACCTGAGGATCCAACTGAGAGCCTCAGGCAAGCTTGTGGTAAGTGCTTGGAGCCACATGTGGTCTCCATGTCTCACATTTGTTGTTTTAAAGACTGCATTGCCTTCAAAATGCCATTTGAGAAACTTTCTCCCTAAATAGATTTTTTGTTTTTGTTTTTGTTGTTGATTTTTTTGTTATTGCTGTGTTTGGTGTTCTTTTCTTTTTCTTTTTCTTTCTGGTCTCTTTGCAAAATCCACCTAAACCTTGCTTAGTTTCTTTGACTCAAGACTTTTCTACTGTAACATTCAATTGGATAGAATAATTTTCGGCCAGTTGCAGTATAATAACAGGCAGTATAATATGAAAAATCCCTTA
The DNA here is from genome assembly GCA_036184795.1 of Tokudaia tokunoshimensis. Taxonomy (NCBI): domain Eukaryota; kingdom Metazoa; phylum Chordata; class Mammalia; order Rodentia; family Muridae; genus Tokudaia; species Tokudaia tokunoshimensis. The sequence continues at coordinate 83,295,973 of BTHU01000012.1, read as the reverse complement.
GGTCAAGCATAGCTGAAGTTTACTAATTCAGTGTTCATCCTGAAGACGGTTTTCCACTAAAGCCTTCAGGGACTGCTTTGAAGAAATAAGGTCACTAGCTACCTCGGAGTTACTGGAATGAAAATGAGCAAACTATGGCAATTGTCACAGTGGCTTGTGTAGGGAAGGTTCTTTTTTTTTTTTTTTTCTTTTTGGTCAGAGTATTTTATCATAGCAATGGGAACAGAAGCTAAGATACTGATATACCTGAAGACATAATTATTTCCTCAATGAAATAATGTACTTATAAATCCCAGAAGCCCCTCCCTCTGCAGTTACTTATAGGTCTTCACTGAAAAATCTACCTGCTTTACTGAATTTCAACTTAAAAAATGGACCCTTTCCTGCTTCCTCTTTCTACTCCTTTTATGGGTACCAGCCCACTCTCAAACATGCTTACTCTGACACTCTGACAATCCTACTGTTTTTCTTTCTTTCTTTTTCTTTAATTTTTTTTTATTTTCTATATTTTTTTATTTACATTCCAAATGATTTCCCCTTTCCTGTTTCCTCTCTCCCCAAAAGTCTCATAAGCCCTCTTCCCTCCCCCTGTTCCCCATTCAACCCCCTCTCGCTTCTCTGTCCTGGTATTTCCCTACATCCAGTCTTTTCAGGACCAGAGGTCTTTCCTTCCATCTTCTTGGAAATCTATTGATATGTGAATTGTGTCAAATCTGAATGGAAGTGGCTGTTTGCAGTCCCTGTCTGACTGAAGCTTCAGCCTGGTGTAGAACCATAAAGCAAACATAAGACATGTAGGTCTCCTGAGCATGGAGAGTGTCAGTGACCCATGATAAAGGAAGCCATTTTGTGTCTATCCAGATGGGAATGCTGCTTGAGGGGAGGAGTATGCTTAGATTTTCAGGGTATATTTAACTAGTATATCCCACGGAGCAGCATATTTTAACTAGATATGAATTTTATTTTGTATGTTTTTAACCAGTGGAAATAGAATATGTTTGAAGTACACTTCTATGTATAACATATTTCCTGCAGAAATGCTATTTTAGTGTCTTTGTGGAAAAAAATATGGATAGTGTTTTAAAAGCATCAACAGTAGCACTTTGCTTGGAGAAAGCTTAACACTTTTCAAATTGCAAAGCAGTTGCCACACTTTTTAGCATCAAAACTGGTCTCCAGACTTTCCATCACACTGAGTTTGACCACCTGTCTCATTCTGCTAGTCAAAGTGATGAAAAAAAAAGCAAAGAAAGAAGAATGATTTAGTGCAGTCACACTGGGAAAAGGAACAGTTGGTCTTTGGAATACTGACATGAAGTTTGGGTTTAAACAGAGAGTTAGTTGTGTGTGTGTCTCTGTGTGCGTGTGTGTGTGTGTGTGTGTCTGTGTCTGTGTGTGTTCCTGCATGTGTGCATGCACCACCTCACACCAATCAGAATGGCTAAGAACAAAAACTCAGAAGACAGTACATACTGGGGAGGATGTCGATAAAGAGGAACATACCTACACTGCTGGTGGGATTGCAAGCTGGTACAGCTACTCTGGAAGTCAGTCTGGTGGTTCCTCAGAAAACTGGACATATAACTACCTGAGGACCCAGCTATACCACTCCTGGGCACATACTCAGAAGATGCTCCAAAGTATAACAAGGACACATGTTCCACTATGTTCATAGCAGCTTTATTAATAATAACCAGAAGCTGGAAATAACCCAGATGTCCCTCAACATAGGAATGGATATGGAAAATGTGGTACATTTACACGATGGAGTACTACTCAGCTATTAAAAAGAATGAATTCATGAAATTCTTAGGCAAATAGATCGAACTAGAAAACATCATCCAAAAGTTCAAACTGCCCAAGATACAATTCACAGACCACATAAAGCTCAAGAAGAAGGAAGACCAAAGTGTGGATACTTCGGCCTTTCTTAGAAAGGAGAACAAAATACCCATGGGAGGAGATTCAAAGTGTGGAGCAGAGACTGAAGGAAAGACCATCCAGAGATTTCCCCACCTGGGAATCCATCCCATATATGGTCACCAAACCCAGACACTATTGCAGATGCCAAGAAGTGCTTGCTGACAGGATCCTGATATAACTGTCTCCTGAGAGGCTCTGCCAGAACCTGAAAAATACAGACGTGGATGCTTGCAGTCAACCATTGAACTGAGCATGGAGTCCCCAATAGAGGAGCTAGAAAAAGGACTGAAAGAGTTGAAGGGTTTTGCATTCCCATAAGAAGAACCACAATATCAATCAACCTGACCCCCAGAGCTCCCAGGGTCTAAACCACCAACCAAAGAACACACATGGAAGGACCCATGGCTCCAGCAGACCATGGATGGCCTTGTTGGACATCAATGGAAGGAAAGGCTTGATGGTCCTGTGAAGGCTTGATGCCCCAGTGTAGGGGATTGCCAGGGTGGGGAGAAGGGAGCGGGTGGGTGAGTTGGGGAGTACCTTCATAGAAGCAAGGGGTGTGTGGATGGGATAGGGGGTTTCTAGAGGGGAAACCAGGAAAATAGATAATGTTTGAAATGTAAATTAAGAAAATATCCAAGAAAAACAAAAACAAATATACAAAAGGCAAAAAAGATTGGAAAATGATCCATATTTATATTCTAATAGGGCAAATTTCAAGTATTTATTTGGTGTGTGTGTGTGTGTGTGTGTGTGTGTGTGTGTGTGTGTGTGTACTATGTGCAGTCAGAAGAGTACAGATCCCCTAAAACTGTAGCTGTGAAAAGTTGTCTTCTTGTGGGTCCTCCAACAACTGGAGCTGGAGCTGCCTTTAAAGCTCTAGTCTGACTGTGGAATCCATTCTCCTACATGACTGCTTTGTCTGACTTGATATATCAGGATGCTGGGATACTCAGGAGGGTTCCTGCCCTCTCAGAGGAGAAGAGTATGAGAATGGGAAAAGGGATTCAGTTATGGAGACCAAAAGGGGAAACAGTGTTTGTGGTATAAATAAATAGATACTAAAAGAAGAAAGTCATAGGGGAATGTTATGATTTTGCACCTTTTAATCCCAGCCCTTGGGAAAAAGAGACATAGGTAGGGAGAGTTCCATAGACTACCCTGCTCCACATAATGAGACTCAGGACAACCAGGGCCACACAGAGGAAAACCTGTTGGAACAACAACCATAAAAAAGCCATAGAACTTATTTCTTCTGTTCCTTTTCATTATATCATATTTGATCAACATTTCTATTTTAAAGTATCAGTGATATAAGTTAAAAGTAGTTGTTTTGCATGCTTTGTCTTATGGGACTATAAAAACTACTAAATTTCTTACATTAATTGCATGCATTAATTCTTTATGTGGCATGTATTGGATAGACACATTTGCTAATAAGGCACAGAAGACAGATACATAATAATGTATTTAAAATATCAAATAATATGTAGTAAGAATAATGATGTAGTAGTATTGAGGCACAAATTTGGAGAACCATTGTTTAGATGAACTCTTTATTTGGAGACTCGAGTAATACTTTGTACTAAGAGCACCAGAGGATTGTTCCTTCTAAATGTTAAGCTCAGGATCCCATGTAAATTATATGCTGATGAAGCTATGTACACCTGCATAAGTAAATTGTCCACTGCGTAAGCTCTGTAGCTTCCCCCTTCACAGCTTTACAATGTGAGTGACCACATGATTTATTTTTATGTACTATGTTGTGCTGTTGGAAACATTGTGCTTCATCAGAATGCATGGCTTTCCTTAGCTTCCTGCACTGTCCTTGCTTTGGACATGTGTCTCCAACCATCTCATATTTGAGACAACTCAAATGTATCATGAAAACAAATGCTCGCCTTAACTCCACTGAATTTGCTATAGAGAGGTCTTCCCATTTCAGTAAATACTAAGGACAAAAAATGCAATTCCTTTAGTACCTACCTAGATTAAGTGACTTTCTGTGAATATATCCTGACTCCCATGGATAGTTTTCCCCATTCTACCTTGTTTCCCTATAGTCATAACATTTTCTAATTCAGATGCAATAATTGTACATATGTATGGGGACAGTATGACATATTGTTATAGAGACACACATGTAATGAACAAATAAATGCAATTACCACATCTATCCTGCCATGCATTTATCATTTCTCTGTGGTAGGAATATTAGAAAGCCTCTTAATAGCTATTAAATATGAATTATTATACTTTAACTCTTAACTCCTGGCAACATAACACTAGCTCTTATCACTTCTAAACAAGCTCTTATCTCATTACATATTTCCTTTAGCTTATAGTTTTAAATGGAGTCAATTCTTTTAAGTTTATTTTTCTTCTGTTTAGGAGGTCTCAACTTTTATCTTAGAGTGATAAGATAAAACATGGTTAGAATTTTCTTTACATAGCAATATCTGCAGGTTCATACCTTTAGTGCCTCTCTGACATGTTCTCCAAATGTATTTGTTTATGTGTGTATGTGTGTGTGTGTGTGTGTGTGTATGCACGTGTGTGTGTATGTGCGCATGTGTGTGTGTGCATGTGTGTATGCATGAGTATGCACATGCCCTTGCATTTGTCCATTTTCTTTCATATGTGTCAGTATGGGCATGGGAATGGTGTTCTTTATGTGGATAGATCAGAGAACAGTCTTGGATGTTGTTCCTTGCCTTCTATCTTGTTTGATATAGGATATTTTGTTATTTGGCTGATAATCTTGACAGGCTAGTGGTCCTTGAGTTTCTATAACTCCCATCTCTCCTGTAGAAGTGCTGGAATTATAGATTCTGACATTTCATATTCAACATTTATGTGGGTACTAGGGATTCAAATTCAGACCTTGTTTTTGTTTGTCAAATTCTTTCATACACTAAACCAACTCTGTAGCCCAGGCTATCTCACTACTGGTAGGCATTACTCATAGTTCTCGACACATAGACATCTTCCAATGACAATCTGTACTGTGCAGACTGCATGTTTGCTGGTCCTTCTTTGAGATGCTTTTCTTGATTGTGTAATTGCTTATATGTTGCAGTCAGCATGTAATAGTTGCCCTAACTACTCTGAGCTTAGTGTTTCCTCCACTTCTACTGTTGTGCATTCTCTCTCACCTCATTTACTCATTACTATCAGATATATTCTATATAAGGTATATCCTTATTTCTCTTTCCTATGGTTTCTCATCTACACTTTATGAGAACAAAACCATTTCTAGACTCTACACTGTCTGCTGTGTCTATAATTATGTCTTGATTATTGATAATGATTATTTTTGATCATTATTCTATATGTAAGTGGACTTGTAGCTTGCCTGGGTGCTGTCTGTTTGAGGATCATCTTATATAATTATCACTATAACTTGTGTTTCTATGACCCACTTTGTCTATTATCTGTTGTGAGTTAGTGGTGAGGAAAGATGCATGAGTTGTTCATGTCTGTGAGTCATGAGGAAGTGATGAACAGAAGCATGTGCCATTCTCTGCTCTGTTACCTCCCCCTCTGTGATGCCAAATAATGACATTGAAAATGTTAATTTTATTGCATTTAGATTTCATATCTTTTATCATTACTGCTGTCATTGTGGTGGTAGGATCACAAAAGAAAATTATGGTAATTTAGATAATGGTAAGTATTTTAGATCTGGTATTATTCCCCATTGAATAAAATTCAATCGATACAATAAGTATACTAGAAAAAATGGCCATGATGCAACCTAATGTCTTGCTTTAATACTTGATCTTGTCACATTATAAACATAGTGTTCCCCTTGGGACAGATAAAGCCATTTCTTTCATACATAAGATCATTAACCTGCTTTAGTTAATGGAATAAGTATCGACTACTTATTCGAACATAGTGAATTCAGTTTGAGTATTAGCCAGTTTTCTAAAATGCAAATCCCATATTCTCTATGATCTACATGATTAAGTCAAAACCATTTATTCTGGATTCAGGGCATCTTCTGTCTTTTCTGAGCCCGATGACCTTAACTCTCTATGACTTAGGAGGAACCCCCACCTACCTTCTGATTGCTTTTGATATTGTTGCATGACTAAAATCGACTACACTGCTTAGCCATACAATGTTTTAAAGTACTTTCTGTCTAAACATATACATCTTTAACTTAAAGGTGTGGAATATTATATTTAACTTTTTAAAGAGAAAAGAATGTCTTTTAATATAGAGTAAGTATATATTTTCAGTACCAAGTATTAAACAGATGGTATTATTTGAAAAAATAACTATTGCAATGAGAGATTTAGCAAACAGTCTACAGAATAAGGAAAAAAAAAACTTTACCCAACGAAAGGCTAATAATCAGGAATCTACAAAGAATCACAAAACTTAAATACCAAGGAAATAAAATTACTAATCAATAAATAGGAGAAACAAATTTAACAGAAACCTAAATAAACAAAAACATAATAGCTTTACCTGTTTTTAAAAGTGTCAAGGAAATGCAAATATACATGTCACCGGATAGCATGTAGAAAATAGAAAGAGGTTAGATATCAGGGCATGAGGATGGACTGAATGCAAGTCTAGACAGGAATTTTGAAAGAGGATATACAGATAACTGTTTTTCTAGTTCTAACCCTCTCATGATTTCTTTTTAATTTTGGTGGTGGATAAGTGTGAAAATGTATTTAATAGTAAAAGCAGGAAATTGCTTGAAGACTCACAACTTGAGTGTTAAATTAGCTACTCTAACTATGTAGAAGCTGAATTATTTGTAAAGTTTGAATCTGGTTCATTTTTTGTGTGATTTTTTTTCCATTTGCTACTTTCAAAATAATAACATTTTAAAAATATTTTTATGATTATAATTTAATTACAACTTTTCTCCCTTCTCTTTTCCTACCTCCAAACACTCTCTTATAACCATATACTCATTTCCTTCAAATTTATATATATATGATTCTAAATATAATCTGTTGATTTTTTTATAATGCTACCTGTATGAATGTTTTCAGGACTAAATATTTGGCCCTAAACAATCAATTGGTGTGCTACTATCCAACCTATACACAAAACGGAAAAGAAATAAAGACAGATGTCAAATCTAAGACACTTTATTAGTTCAAGGTACCACATGATCTCTTAATATTATTAGGCTCACATTTAATGGAATGAAAATTTAAGACTTGGCTCTATCCTTACTGCCTGCATTATTTGCAGTAGCCACTGTATGGAATCAACAAAGTATCCAGCAATGTGTAAAGACATAATGAAATATGATTAATATTCACAAAATGATGTGTATGTGCCCAAGGCACATATGTAGCAGAGGACTGCCTTGTCTGGTCTCAGTGGGAGAGGATGTACCTAATCCTGTAGAGACTTGATGATATGGGGAAGGAGGTACCCTTTCAGAGGTGAAGGGAAAGAACATTGGGTGAAGAACTCTGGGAGTGGGGAATGGAACTGAAGGGTAACTTTAGATATGTATATAAATTAAAATAATTAAAAATAATAAAAATATTTTAAAATCTTAAATATGTATATATTAAAATTGTTTATGATATTGACAGAAAATAGGGGTTGAAAAAATTCAGTGATTTTTATTTGTGCAATTCCCTATTATTTACCTGGCATTGAGATTTCCACCATTGTAAATACATCCCATCTTTTTGCCATTCTGCTATTGTAAGGAAGTTGAACAAGTTTAGAAGCAACATGTACCTGGTGCTAAACAAATTGCTATAACTATACTATGCCTTAAAGTAGAGAAGTATAAGCTGTTTACCTGAACATTAATTTCTTATAACAAATTACCATTAAGTATAAATTTGACCCTTGAGAGTCACTCACTACTAAAATAAATATCAGCACAAATTAACAAATGTATCTTAAAATAAATGTATTCCTACTGATTACATTTTATTATAATTTCATTTTTGTACTACACGCATTCTTTTATTCAAATAATACTCTATACTCTTATTGTTTACTGAATTGATAATAAAATGACAACATTTACACGATGCAAAAAGTAGCAAATTAAAAAGAAATCCTTTGTGGTTCTTGAGCACAGCGTTTCACAAGATGCATGCCTTCTGACTCCTTCACAGCAGCTCTTTCTGTCTTACAAACCATTTCCTCACAGTGGGTAGCAAATCATATCATACATCTTTATAAGTGCACTGTGCACTGTGGGGGGACCTGCATTTTCAGACTGGTGTGGGTGGATTTGCTGACATAAGGAGAACTGAGCTTTTGCTAGAGGCTGAATTTTTGCGATTGCTATACATCAAAAATGCACAGTTACCTCTACTAATAGAAAAATAGGAGATAGTTTTCTGCTGCCCAGGCATGTTTAACGAACATATGTATAAATGTATGTATGTATGTATGTAAGTAAGTATGTATGTATGTATGTATCTATGTATCTATCTATCTATGTATCTATCTATCTATGTATCTATGTATCTATCTATCTATCTATCTATCTATCTATCTATCTATCTATCTATCTATCTATCTATCATCTATCTATCTATCTATCTATCTATCTATCTATCTATCTATCTATCTATCTATCATCTATCTATCTATTTTTCTATCTATCTATCTATCTTCATCATCATCATCACCTATTTATTTGTCAATCAGCTGGTATAAAACCTTTCATACTGAATTACTTTCTTTTCAATGTCTGTCATCTTAAAAGTTTGTTGATTCCCACACAAAATTGTATTTTAAACCTTTTTTGATTATACAATAAAGAGAAATAATTTTGTATTATATTATGAGTCTAAAATAAAACCAATCAGATTAAGAATTTTAGTGTTATGAAAGTATTTAGTATTACAAAAAGTATGAGATTAAGTATTTTAGTATTACCAACCCTGTATTTCTACTTAGTTGATTTGCATTTTGTTTAAGTAGTGTACGTATTCCTGCACTCATAACACACACCAAAGGGCTCATTAAAAGGGGTCCTTAATTTCAGAGACTATAATTTAGTTGAGAAAAATAATTAAAGAACAAGGAAGACAATTACAGCTAGATACTTGTGCTATATAATTTTTCAGATTACTTTGCAGGACACTTACTTGGGGAGGATCAGCACTAGTAATATTTTAGCATTTAAAGATGACTTCTGTGTGATAGTCATGAAGGAGGATACTCCAAAGAATAATAATGGGCAGTATGTATGTGTGTAGGAAAGGCACAATGAGAAAACCAAGTCCACAATAAAGCAAGGAAATCAGAAAAGGAAGGCAGACTCTATAAAGCTTTATTCAGGAAGATCTTGGGGGAACTGTTTTAAATTATTTATTCATTCATTAGTTTATTTATTCATTTATTGGAGATATTGGTTCCTATTTTGTCAACCAGAATGTCACAAATGTTTCATTAAACCAGTATAAAGAGACTTGAAGAAATTCTGACAATTCCTTTCTTCAATCATTATTATTATGAAGTTTAACAACAGAATGATAAGAACGTTAGGTATTACCTTGGTCTTGTTAAAAACAAAACAAAACACTACTATATTCCTTTGTTTATTTTTGTATGTGTGTGGGTATATGCATGCTTTGCATCACATTCAGAGGTGAAAATTTTTTTTTGAGAAAGTTGGTTCTTTTCTTCCAACATGTTGGTTCTGTAGATACAATGTAAGTTGTCAGGGTTAGTTATCATTGTTACCTACTAATCTATCTTGCTGTCTCCAATTTAAATACTTAATCTTCTAGTTCAATGTAAATGAAATCTCTGATATGTAGCAGTATTTTTTTTTAAAGAAAGCTGTGAATGATACAATAGTTTAAAATTTTCTCTTGGTCTGCCTGATAACTCACCCATTTCTCTTTAACTTAGAATGCCATAAAATTTAGTATATAAAATTATTGTAGTTTGGTAAAAAGTTCATTGTGTGAACATGTGAAAACATGTCTTTCCCCATAACTGTTTTGCATATTTTAAGTGAAAAGTAGTAATGGATTTCATTGGGATTTATTGTAAGGTTAAATTATTTAATAACTGTTATCACTGAATCTATATGACAAAGTGGTTTTTACTAAATACATGGAAAGGTGACTAGAGTAGTGTATATTGCCTTATTAACAGAAGAGATTTTAAATTGTGCAGAAAAAATGAAAAAGAATAGAAGCTGAAAACTGAATATATAAGTTGTACATTTCTTTTTCACAATCCACTCCATATTTAGTGGTTTACAAGTTTAACTTAGGAATTGTGATTTTTTTATAGATTATGTGATGATCCTAATGGTCTTTCCAACAAATTCTCATGATGATGTTGAAACAGGTGGGTCGACAACCATTGCCACACCCTACAGTCAAGGAATGAACTCAGAAGAGTCAAGAATTCTCTGAATGTTCTCAGGACCAAGGGCCTCTCCTCTCTTTGATGTCCAACAAGGCCATCCTCTGCTTTATATGCAGCTGGAGACATGGGTCCCTCCATGTGTACTCTTTGGTTGGTAGTTTATTCCCTGGGAGCTCTGGGGGCCAGGAAAGGGGATAGCATTTGAAGTGTAATTAAAGAAAATATCTAATAAAAAAAGATAAAAAAATAAAAATGTAAAATTATAAAAAAAAAGAATTCTCTGAGTATACCAAGAGGATAAAAATGCAGTTATGTTGGAAATTGAAGATTGCATTTCCATTCTTAGTTAGGATGGGGCTATAAATATGTTTGGTCACTTTTAGTTTATCCTAAGGTTAAGAGTAGAGCTGAGAAAGAAAACAGTTAGTAATGGTAGTTGGAGAGAGTGAGGGAAGGGAATATAGTAAGAAATGGTTAAGGGAAAACCATGCTTAGAATTGTCAAAGTCAAGGCTGCTATTGTGCCTGTTGTGTTTTATTTTGATGTTTCTCAGAGAACATCAGTCATTCACATGGGTTTCATCAGTGTCCTTGATGCTATTGAGACTCTGAATGTTGAATGAGAGGAGAAAACATGGCACACAGGGAAGAAGGAAGGGGATTATGAGGAGCTGGGAAGCAATTGGAATGAGGTAGAGAACCACAAATACACCTACAGTCTAATTTTAGCCTAGTCGTAGCCAAATGGAAGCATGTGCTCATCAGCAGAGTGCAGATCAGTCTCTTCTTGGCTCAGAGGGGAACCTGGCATAACAACACATTGTTACATCAAACAGTGCTACTTCTGAAGTAACTTTATGAAAAGTTATGGTTTCATGTTGAGTATACATATAGTTTGAGGGTATACTGTGATATTTTTGGCCAATGCACACTGTGCAGAACTGTTCTTGATAATGCTTTATCTTAAGAAACCATTCTAAGGAAGTTTGATGTATTCATTAATTACTGTGAAAGGATTCTAAAAGCAGAATCAGTTAGTAGTAAGACAGAAGAAAATTAGAATATCTTTATGTAAATCATTGAAGACAGAAAGAATGAAAAAATCCACGTCTGTGCAATTTGGCAGACAGAATATACGACAGTGTAGAGACTGAGTTGTGATTTTTGTTGGGGTGAAATGGGACTCAACAACCTGCTCCCCTAAATTGGTCAGAATAACTTGCCAGGATAAGCAGCTCCTTGTGAGTTTGTGAGCACAACATGTGCATGAAAGTTTTATGTAGTGTCTGTTTAACATAAAACTCATGGTCTGTGTTATTTTGCTTCTTACAGATAACATTAAAATTTAAGAGTTGCCATCCTGACTGGTGTGAGATGGAATCTCAGGGTTGTTTTGATTTGCATTTCCCTAATGACTAAGGATGATGAACATCTCTTTAGGTGCTTCTCAGCCATTAGATAGTCTTCAGGTGAGAACTCTTTGTTTAGCTCTGTACCCCATTTTTTAATAGGGTTACTTGCCTCTCTGGAGTTTAACTTCTTGAGTTCTTTGTATATATTGGATATTAGCCTTCTGTCGGATGTAAGGTTGGTAAAGATCATTTCCCAGTTAGTTGGTTGCTGCTTTGTCTTTTTGACAGTGTCTTTTGCCTTGCAAAAACTTTGTAATTTAGTGAGGTCCCATTTGTCCATTCTTGATCTTAGAGCATGAGCTATTGGAGTTCTATTCAGGAAATTCTCCCCTGTGCCCATATGTTCAAGGTTCTTCCCTAGTTTCCCTTCTATTAGTTTCAGTGTGTCTGGTTTTATGTGGAGATCTTTGATCCACTTAGAATTGAGCTTAGTGCAAGGAGATAAGAATGGGTCAATTTGCATTCTTCTGCATGTTGACCTCCAGCTGAGCCAGCACCATTTGTTGAAAAGGCTATCTTTTTTCCACTGGATGGTTTTAGCTCCTTTGTCAAAGATCAAGTGACCATAGGAGTGTGGATTCATTTCTGGGTCTTCAATTCTGCTCCATTGATCTACATGTCTGTAACTGTACCAATACCATGCGGTTTTTAACACTATTGCTCTGTAGTACAGCTTGAGGTCCGGGATACTGATTCCCCCAGAGGTTCTTTTACTCTTGAGAATAGTTTTAGCTATTCTGGGTTTTCTGTTATTCCAGATGAATTTTTGAATTGCTCTTTCTAACTCTATGAAGAATTGAGTTGGGATTTTGATGGGGATTGCATTGAATCTGTGTATTACTTTTGGTAAGATGCTCATTTTTCCTATATTAATCCTGCCAATCCATGAGCATGGCAGATTTTTCCATCTTCTGAGGTCTTCTTCAATTTCTTTCTTCAGAGACTTGAAGTTCTTGTCATACAGATCTTTCACTTGTTTGGTTAGAGTCATGCCAAGATTCTTAATATGGTTTGTGGCTATTGTGAAGGGTATTATTTCTCTTACTTCTTTCTCAGCCTGCTTATCCTTTGAGTATAGGAAGGCTTCTGACTTGCTTGAGTTGATTTTATATCCGGCCACTTTGCTGAAGTTGTTTATCAGCTGTAGGAGTTCTCTGGTGGAGTTCTTTGGGTCGCTTAAGTATACTATCATATCGTCTGCAAATAGTGATAGTTTGACTTCTTCCTTTCCAATTTGTATCCCTTTGACCTCTTTTTGTTGTCTAATTGCTCTAGCTAGAACTTCAAGTACTATATTGAAAAGATATGGAGAGAGAGGGCAGCCTTGTCTAGTCCCTGATTTTAGTGGGATTGCTTCAAGTTTCTCTCCATTTAGATTGATGCTGGCTACCGGTTTGCTGTAAATTGCTTTTACTATGTTTAGATATGGGCCTTGAATTCCTGATCTTTCCAAGACCTTTAGCATGAAAGGATGCTGAATTTTGTCAAATGCTTTCTCAGCATCTAATGAGATGACCATGTGGTTTTTTTTCTTTGAGATTGTTTATGTAGTGGATTACATTGATGGATTTCCTTATATTGAACCATCCCTGCATCCCTGGGATGAAGCCTACTTGATCGTGGTGAATGATCGTTTTGATGTGTTCTTGGATTCGGTTGGCAAGAATTTTATTGAGTATTTTTGAGACAGCAGTTGTTGGCGAGGATGTGGAGAAATAGGAACACTCCTCCACTGCTGGTGGAATTGCAAGCTGGTACAACCACTCTGGAAAGCAGTCTGGCGGTTCCTCAGAAAACTGGGCATGACACTCCCGGAGGATCCGGCTATACCACTCCTGGGCATATACCCAGAGGCTTTACCTGCATGCAATAAGGACACATGCTCCACTATGTTCATAGCAGCCTTATTTATAATAGCCAGAAGCTGGAAAGAACCCAGATGTCCCTCAACGGCGGAATGGATTCAGAAGATGTGGTATATCTACACAATGGAATACTACTCTGCAATTAAAAACAATGAATTCACGAAATTCCTAGGCAAATGGTCAGAACTTGAAAATATCATCCTTAGTGAGGTAACCCAATCACAAAAGAACACACATGGTATGCAGTCACTGATAAGGGGATATTGACCCAGAATCTCGGAATACCCTAGACACAATTCGCATATCAATAGATTTCTAAGAAGATGGAAGGAGAGACCCCTGGTCCTGGAAAGACTGGATGTAGGGGAATGCCAGGACAGAGAAACGAGAGGGGGTTGAATGGAGAAAAGAGGGAGGGAAGGGGGCTTATGGGACTTTCGGGGAGGGAGGAAACGGGAAAGGGGAAATGATTTGGAATGTAAATTAAAAAAAATAAAATAAAATAAATAATAATAAAAAAAAAGAGTTGCTGAGACCACATCTAAACTCCCATGACACATTCAATCAGAACAAAGTTTAAAATAATTATGTGGTGTACATCCTAACCGCTGCACTGTGTAGTCCATTTATATGGCACAATATTTTCCATGGTTTCTGAGTGCAAAACTCTAGGAAAGCATGGGATTTGAGCATGCTAGATTTTAGCCAAAGCTTACCTCTCACCAGGTTGGCATTCCAGCCAAATTAGAAGATATGACTTTCCTGTTATGAGAGGCCTTATGTAAAAACTTAAAAGTTTCACCGTCATATCTTATCATTTAAAAAAGCAAAGTTAAAACAAACTCCTGCTCTCTTATTGTCTGAAAATAGTTTTACCGAAAGTAGAAAACTAGTATATTCAAATTTCAACCTAGTAAGAGAGTACATATAGTTGTCCTCTTTTCCTTCCAACATTAGAGGAACTGTAATTATTTGCATTTTATAGAGCTTTATAATTCTATAAACACATTTAGACGTAAAATGAATTTGTTCTCCTATTTTGATGAGTTATTCATTTGATCAAATTTATCACTGCTCATGTTTTGGTATTACCTAATCTAAAAGCTGGCATTCATTAATCCTGTTGATACATTGGCCTTGGGCTGGGATTCCTGGTCTCACGTGTTAAATTGTTTCCACAGGTTGTCTCTATCAAGCAGCTTGGAAACCAGGTTTATTGGTTACTTGGCTAGATGACTAACATGGTAAATTGGTTAACATTGTTCTTTACTAGGAATATTAACCTGATGGTACATGACTGAGAAGTTAAAATATTTCTTCTCCAAGATCAAAGGAGTCAGAGGGTTCTAAGTTTCTTTTTGAAAAACCAAACCAAACAAAACTTTCCTCGGTTAATCACACAGCTTGGATTGTGCTATTTGTTTTTTTTTTTTTTTTGTTTTTTTGGTTTTTTTTGTCTGATTGTGTGAATTTCCTACAATAATCACACATAGCTATCTGCAGTAACTTCAGGAGCACAGTTGCAAAGCAGAATTCTACAATTGTAGGAAAATTTATAATCTTGGTCAAGCTGTACACGTACAGGAGCATCTCTTGTAGTCAATCTCTTATAAGTCTCAGTTTGATTTAATATCTGCTACTGCAGGCTAATCTATACATTGGATTAGTTTCCTTCTAAAAGCTGAATGTAGCTGGGCTAACATGTCTAAGTACTATGTATCAATGTAGCTGATATTACCTAATTTTTTTTCTTGGATAGTTTCTTTATTTACATTTCAAATGTTATCACCTTTCCTTGTTTCCCCTCCAGAAACCCCCCTATCCCATCTCCCTGCCCCTGCTTCTATGATGGTGCTCCCCCTCCCACCCACTCACCCCCTCCCGCCTCCCTGCTCTGGCATTCCCCAATACTAGGGCATCGAGCCTTCACAGGACATTACCTTATATGACTCTAAAATTGGAAGCCAAATATCTTTTACTCACATATTTGAGTTTCTATGTCAATATGTTTATACCTCTGACAGAATATTTCCATTTATATTTTAAAAGGTTAAACTCACATTGTTTCCATAATTTGAGTACTGGGAAAGTAAATAGATAGAACTTATGAGTTTGAAATGACTTTTGTTTGAGTCCTGTCCCATGTTCTATACTTCAAATCCTTTGCCTCATCTTCCTGAAAGCTGAAGTTACAAACTCAAACAATCATGGCTGGATTCAAAGTAGGTTTATTATATAAACATACTTTATAACTTAAGGTTTGTCTGTTAAACTCTTGTTCTCTCTTCATGTATAATCTTCCAAAAGAAAATTAACAGCTCTGGATATACATCTTAATTTTTTTCTTCCAGATGCAGAGTACAGGCCTGCTGTATGAGTTATAAAAGCAGAAAAGACCCAGGGAGGACAAAAAAACCAAAACAAATGTGTGTGAAGATGTCACAATGGCTCCCATTATTTTGCATGCTAAAGGAAACAGCAAAAGTCTCAGGAGATGCTTCAGTGCATAAAGGTGTTTCCTGCAGAAGCCTAGGTACTTGACTTACATCATAGGAATCCAATGACAGGGGAAAGGAAAGACTCTCTAATGCTATCTCCTGGCCTCCAGGGACACGTACCCAAACACATACATGTGTTTGCACTTGCGTGTACATTTTTGTGCACACCCCCCCACACACCTACACATATAGAGATGATAAATAAAATTGTTTTATAAATTTGAAAGTATAAAACATTGATATATATGCAATAGACTTTTATAACATGTTACAACCGGCCTCTCCTAGTTGTTCTTTGTGGGCATCTAAGATCATTTTTATTTTATTTGCTGTCCCTTTTTGACTCCTCATATGTAGGAGATGACAACTGGTGTTTACCCTACAGAGCAAAAGGAACCTCCGTATACATAACCCTCAATGTACAGCATGGTTAGTGCTTAAGAATCTAGGCTAAATTAAGATGCTGTATGCTACAGTTTGACTTGATTTAAAATATTCTGTCAGTCTGTATTCTTTGAAAAACCCGTGAAGAATGACTTGTGCTGTGGCTTGACATAGCTCTCTAGTCTCTCAGACTTTTAAAAAAGAAGATATTTTGTACTGCATATTCTTGCACACTGAAAGAAAGTGCTAGCAATTTAATTTTGGTATCACTAAATTTAAAATTTGTGTTAAACTTGCCCATTAAGTCAGGGAAAACTTACTGGATGACAACTTTTTTTTTTCTGCATTTGAAAATGGCTTTTATAAAAAGCTTTCACACAGACGTCTAATTGAAAGCTGCCTTTTAGCTGTAGTGATGCATTTGCTTCTTTAAGGCAGACATTTGTTTAAGATAGAAACACATCTATAATGTAGATTTTTAGACATGATTTGACTGTGGTTGTGATCATGGACCACATACTCTCCTCCTTATGGGTTTAGATGTATTATCTTTCCTCCCCAGCCTGAGACTGTAATGAAGGGAAGAGATCAGCAAAAGGTTCAAGTACATCCCAAAGGAACCCTGTGGTCATCAACATACCAAGAATTAAGTAAAGTATCAGAATCCCATCCTGTGATATATGAAAAATGTTGGACGTGGGGAAGGCCAATGCAAGAGTGAGCCCTGAGTAACTGAAAATCACACATTTCAGTTCCTCCCAAGTTTGAATTTTCACTCCACCCTCCTCGCATTGCTATCTGAGTCAGTGATCATTTGCCCTCCCACACAGAGCAACAAACTAGCCAGATTATTTGAAAATATAATAAACAATGCCCTGGCCTGAATTACTTAATGGGGGAAGAGGTGAGGACCAACTTATTTACACAGCCCATTCCAGTTGTAAATTAATGTATTTGTATAGCACAAATTTGCAAAGAATATAGAGGAGATATTTGATTTCTCACATAGGAAAAATTCTGAAGGCAAACAAAATCAATAACTTTTTACAGTCCATCACTAGGCAGGAGGTTAATGGGTTTAAATGAGCAACTCCAGCCTCCTCATTGCAAGTATGTGCTACTTTTTTGTCTCTAGGAAAGACTAGAATTCTGAATATTCAGGTGTCTGTAAGTGCTTTGAACTCCAGGTATTCATGTTTTTATACCTAAGTATGAATCAGTAATTATACTAATTTGACTTACTGCTATTAAAGTGTAATGAATAATGAAAGAAAAAATAAAAACCCATCAGCACGTTGTCTCAGATTCCAACTCAATTTATTCCTCCTTGGACTTTTCTGACTAGTTTTTTTTCTGATGGAACACTTTGACACCTTCTTTTCAGTTAAAATTTGACTCAGTTATGGAGTATTTTCTGTGCACAATGGTATAATGAGGCACAGAGAAGACAGGATGATGCTTTTACAGATGATCCAATGATCTGGTTTAGCAGGTGATACAGGCTTATGGGGATGATGTCTGTAGCTTTTCAATTTTTCAACCATGGCTATGGATACAATGTATATTATTTTAACTACCTTTAGAAATACAAATTTATTAATGTTCAATGTGTTTACTATGATGTCCTAAATTTAAAGAATTTTTTCCAGAAGCCTGTCCAGCCTGGAATGTAGTTAATTGGGACACAGAATTAGATGTAGAGGTAGCTTTAATGATGGATCTTTAATGATGGTCCATGTGGATCCATGTTTCATCCTGCTTCTGGGGTGCAAGGCAGAAGAAACATGCTTACTCTGTGCTGACACATCAATATAGCACTCAGGGTGGCAGCTTAGGATGTGGGAGGCCAAAGCTGGGGTTCCCAAGCTCATAGGTGTCCAGTCGCCTCTGGAAACCAAGTGGAGTCAGAACAAAGGTTGGGGGTCCACAGGCCTGTGATGAGGATCCTGGACCGGGGTCTCCCAACTCCTGAACATCAAGATGCCACTGGATCACAGGGAGCTGGGTAAGGAGTAGTCCCCAAGACTTAGGAGTTCAAGGCCGGCAGGACTGGAACTCCATCTTGGCTCATAATCAAAAGTTCTTAGCTTAGAGGAAGTTGTCTGGGAGCCCAGTGATGGGTTGGAAGGATTCTCCTGGAAACTTAAACTGCACAGCTCTATAAGCTAAGGCCTTCTCCATGCTCCCCATGGCTTTTCTTGATGAAAGAGACAGTCCTTGTTTCCAAAGTGTTTATTGATTGTTCATCATGGAAAATGGATGCATATCAACTTCACAGGGTAGACCAGTGATTAAATACCTGTTGCAGGAAAGAATGTCTGGGAGGGGACACTTATTGGCTAAACCCCCAGAGCCTCTAGATAACTCATCAGTATGGACAATTCTCTTCCGGGCCTATGTGACTACAGGTCATGTTTTATATGTGGGAAGTGTGGCATGTGTTCCAGGCCAGGAATCTGGTAGGGAGCAGGGAACCACCTTCCATCTCAGGTGCCTGTGTGTCAGGGACTCTGAACCCGCTCAACCTTAACTCAGTGGCAACGTCCACTGTCCCACAGTCTCTGGCCATCTAGCTCTCTAACTTTACTGAATGCTTGCTGTTAACTTCTAAAAAATTCCTAAAAACGTCCTTGCTCATTCTGAGGGTTAAAAACCCTTGGCATAGAGCTATTGACACCTATCATTAAACAGCCTGCTGGGAGTTAGGCGAAGCACCTTTGTTCTTATATCCTCCACAGTAACTTAGAGGCTAGACTCAAAGCCTGCTAGGGAAGATCTCAGGAAAACAATGGGACATTTTGAAAAGTGATTTTAATCTCTATTTCTGAGTTCTTCTCCAAAAAAAGGTTCTTTTCCTCTTTGTCTTCAGCACCTATACCATAATTGGTTGCATGGTAAAAAGTTCAGCACAAGTTTCCACATAAATTAAAATAATAATTTGAGTAAGAAGTTTACAAAAGATGTTTACTTATATATCCATTAAGACTAGATATTTATTATCTGTCAATAACTCTACAGGTTCATGGACAGTTAAAGTCCATAACTAAGTTAATGTTGAAGTTTTGTATAGATAAACCTAGTCAATATTTTATCTTCTGTCCTTGCACATACAATAAATTATTAATTTCCTTTTTATGACCTTTGCTTAATTGTTTTACACCTCTTGGAATGTGTTCCAAGTTGTAAATGCTGTTTTTCTACCTCAGAAGCAATTAACTCATGACTCTTGAAGACTGGCAGAGTTCTCATTGCAGTTTTAATATCAGAGAGGACTTAGTAGCAACCATATTATAAAGGGATTAATAATTGCTAGTATAATTTTAGGAATTCTCATATAATCGTCACTAAAATTTAATCAATTATTTGTTTATATAGCATCACTATAAGACAGTATATTCCTGTGTTTCTGCAGAAATCTGCTCTAAAGGGTAGACTAATACCTAGCAATTTTTATATGAAAAGCATTTCAGTACAAGAAGTGTTTCCTCAAATGTTCTCTCCAGCCTTGCATAGAATACATCATGGCGTTACAGTCTAAGGTGAAACCATCTCAAGAATATCACCTGCTAGCTTTTAGATTTTCCTAGATGGTTCCTAGTAATTTTCTCTATAGAAAAAAAAAACTATAAATCAACTGAAGAGACACACCCCAGAATAGAGTAAAATCTTTGTCAACTGTATACCCAACAGAGAATTAGTATTTAGGTTATACCAAGAATGTACAAAACTAAGCAGCAAGTAAACAGCCCAATTAATAAATAGACTTTAGAACTGATTGAAAAGTTTTTAAAATGCATTTTTAAATTGTATAAACAGTCTATAAATTTATTTTAGTGGAGGTGTTACATTTTTTTCTTAACTGATTATTGAGAAATGTATTATTTTGATCTAAAGTTTTATAGTGGACATGCTCGAGGAAAAGTCAAGCAGATTATCTCATGTAATGTTTTAGAGTCAATGGCTTTGATGGGATTTTCAGTACAGAAAAGGACTGAATCAAAAATGCCTTGACCTGAGCCCTTTAGCTTTTTAAGTACCACTTAATACAAAGCAGCAATCTTATAGAATTGGTTGATGTATTGGTACATATTGGCTATGAAAACCACTTTCTGATATAGACTCAAGTAAAGTCTATGATTTACTTTCTTTTAGAAGGTAAGACAGCTGTCTAAACTCTAACACTAATGTCTTTACCTGTCGATAAACAGTATAAACTACTTATAGCAATGTTTTAAAGATTCAATAATTGATTCTACTTATCAAGGTAAATCATATCAGAGTTACATGTTAGTTCTTGTTGTTAATATTAGTAACATTTTGTAGGGTTTTGGACCCAGGGGGAAGAAAGTGAAAAGTTCTAGACATTGTCAATAGAGAAGCCCTACAAAATAGCCTGTGAACTTACTGGATTTTCTGAAAAAAAAAATACAGAGTGGAGGTAGAAGAGATAATGAAAAGGGAACTGGATGGTGATCAAAATCAAAATTCACAATGATTCCCAACCGTAGGAACTTCAAAGAGATTTATAAATAATGACATGTCATTAATAAAGGATGACTCAGAAATACTTTCTGAAGATGATGAACTGAGCAGTTCTCCTATCAGGTTAGTTATTAGTGAGAATCAGTTGATTAACCTTAATTAATTTTCATATAAATACTCTTAACTCTGGTCCTTTTACTTAACTTTTATATGAATTTTATCATGAAACAATTAACATGGAACTAAATGGATGTATTATAGGTATGGTTCATGAACTTTGAGAAAAGCATATGCATTTATAACCATTTTCTTAATCAAAATTTAGAATACATCCTTGACTACTATCACCAAACTGGATATTTTCCTCTGTATCTAGCCTCTGTGATACAACTACAGCAACAGCTAAGCTACTCTTTTATTTTTTTGAGACAGGGTTTCTCTGTGTAGCCCTGGCTGTCCTGGAACTCATTGTGTAGACCAGGCTGGTCTTGAACTCAGACATCCTCCTGCCTCTGCCTCCCAAGTGCTGGGATTAAAGGCGTGCGCCACCACCGCCTGCTAAGCTACTTTCTGTCTTTATAGGTTAATGTTGTGTGTTCCTATGTACTGTAATGTAAAATGCTATTTTTAAAACTTGGCTTATTTCATTTGATTTGAATATTCACTGAAAGTCAAGTCTGAGCCTATAGAAAATAAATATAGTACATCAACCAAATTGTTGGTACTTTTAGTGAAGGCTTTGAAAGGGAACAAATTGTAGAAAAATTGAGTCATGGGCCAGTGACCATTGTAGGCCCACACAACTTTGCTTGGTGTAGGCACTGCCTCTCTGTGACTCATTTCAGGTATTAAGTATTTCAGATGCATGGCTGAGGGTGGTTCCTTCAGCATAATCAATGCTTTATTATGCTGTCATGTCCTTGAGTCAATACTTCATGTGAGCATTCACATGCATTGGAGTGTTTTGTTAGTCCCTCTTCCTTTCACTCCTCAGAATACATCTGTCATGTTTTTACTTTTTATTTTTGCCTTATGATGGGTATCAGTCAAAGCTAAATGTTTTGAATGGTCTAATGCTTTAACTTGCCAATTACTGTGTTAGACACTTTCTATACTTAGAATCATCATGCTTCCACAAGACAAACACAACTGTGTTACTCCATTTTAGGAATGGCAGAGAAACTATAGTTATGTCCTTGTTCTGGAGAACAATGTATGTGTCAGAATGAAATCTATGAAATGAATCTAGGACTCAGCCACACATTGAAAGAGAGTAACATTTCAGTTGTAGGGAGGGTGTAGCATTCTCATTTGAAAAAAAAAAAGTGCATTAAAATAAAGATAAAGGCTATGGAAAGTTATGGAGGAAATTGGGACCCAAGTATATCATACTGAAATTACCTAATATCATAGAAGTGGCCTGCAAAAAACAAAACAAAACCATAAAAACCAAAACATTTCTGTTTTATGCATCTCTGTCTCTACTATCTGGTACAGTGCTGGTGTCTTAGTGGGTGCATGATTCATACTAATTGGAGAATTGAAGAAATGAAGGGCATCTCATGATCAGAACAGGTCCTAGAAAGAAGTATTCATTGATCAACTGTACCCACACAGTTAATACCACAGCCATGCTATTGTTTAAGCATTGAAAATGATTGTAAGACTAATGAGAGTACAAAGACCACTTAAGACTTTCTCCCATTGCATCTTCAGAGGCCTGCATCTAAAATTTATTTCCTAACAGTGGCAGAGACACACCCTTTGTCACCATGAGACTCACATATCTATTGTAGTGTTCTCTTGTGAACATTGCCTCCTTTGTAGGATTTTGTAGAATATGTCCTTTTCTGGGAAATTGAATTTGTTAACATGGTCACAGTACATACATTATATGCTCTAGTACTTCATGATTGAGTCTGAGAGTAAGATCAGTCATCAGAATTAGAAAATTTTTACTTAAGTGGGAGCAGGCTTTATTTTGAGTGTTAATTGTACCTTATACAGGACTACTATATACAGTACACAGTGAATCTGAATTCCTTTTGAAGAGAAAAAGATATGCTAACTTTTGTTATTCTGAATAGCTTATAAATTGTATTAATTGGTTCTACACTTTGAATTTCACTGGTTTGGGATTAAGCTATACTTGGATATGATTTAAGTGGCAGACTTCTCTGAGATATGCTCTTCCGTAGCTCAATTCAGAAATAATCAAGCAGGGTCTTAACTAAACTTCTGCCTGGCACAGATTTGCAGTTAGTGCGACTCCTGCCAACTTTAACAAATAAGTGTGAGAGCATGAATGGCAGATACCCAATCCCAGCAGTGAGACTCAGGATTTTTTCACATCAGGGATTATCAGTTTTCCTTTGCCATAAAGATGAGTCCAGATATTCTGTTTTATAAAACTGGCAGTAAAATTTAATGCAATTTCACAAAAGAAAGCAATTTTGAGAACTTATCAGATTTCTGTTCAATGCCAGTATAATGATGGAATATCCTGTCTTGGCCCAAAATTAGGCTATAATTGAGTTAGAGAGACATTTTCCCTAACAATTCATCATTATTTGTTGATTAGTCATCATACTTAAAAATAATGCTTGGTGATGTAAATGGAAAATTCCCTTCTCTTGACTTTAGGTAGCCAATAAAAACATGAAATATCACATAATGTAAATTTATCATTTTTTTCTAATGTAATGCCTATGAAAATGTGTTGGTCTTGCTGATGTGTAGCCTCTTATTAGTATTTTAGTGAATCAAATTAGGACAATCTTTCCCCTTCCTATTCTTTTGAAAATAATTAGTTATACCAAGTATCATTACCACCATGCTTCATATGTTTCTAAATCGCTTTGATAAGACTTTCACTCTGTCTAGAATTTACCTCACCTCTTAAAACTCCAAATAATTCTTTAAGATCTGTTTTATGATTCTAAAATATATGTAGATTAGAAAAGGAATAAAAGTATCTATCTTTGTCAATATTTTTTTTTGGAAAACTCTAAGGAATATACATATATACATATAAACTATGAAAATTAATAAGATAATAAGATGTTAGAGTAAAACATCAGTGCATAAATGTCACTTGTGTTCCCATGCCTCAGCAACGAACAACTTGAAATGAATAAAGAAACTCAATTTATAACAGTTTGAACACACCTAGGAATAATCTAATAATGTAAGGAAGATATATACAATGAAAACTATAAAACATTATCTAGAAAACTAAAGAGGACATAAATAAACACATGAAAAAAGTTTTAAATTCATAATTTGAGATTTGAGATTAATAGAGATAGAATTGATAGACTTATTGACTTTTATTTAGCAGAAAATAAAACTTAATAATAAATATTATTATTATTATTATTATTATTATTATTATTATTATTATTATTATTATTATTATTTACTAGCCCACTACATGTAATTCAAGCTGACCATGATCTGGGAAATCCACAGAGACTTTGGAACTTACCTGATGTCACACTCCTAAAGGAGTATATTTAGTGTCTTTCTTATCAGTCTTTACTTCCCAACATCTTCTCAGCGAGGATTTTGGGTATTTGGGTCCCCCATGATGTTGGAGACAGGGAGTGCTGGTTGAATAAAATTAAAGTATAGTGAGTATATGTTAACTTAAAATATGAATTTAAAATGTTAAATGAAGAAGTATTTTCCATGAAATAAGTCATCAAACTCTTTCAAAACTCAAAGTGAACTTTTTGTAATGGTTAAGAAAGTCTTGAAAAACTAATAGTATCTGATGTTAAATTTTACTATGAAACTGTAGAAATTATGATTATATAATATCAGAAATAAATCAGTGATTTGAAATCTGGCAAATAACTTGCCATGATACTAAATTGACTTTTGATGATTTTGTTGACAAAGGTTTTAAGATAATTTTATAGAGAAGCATTAGTCTTTTGAATTAATGGTGCTAAGAAAACCAGATATGCATATGCAACAGAATAATATTGGGCCTGTCTCTTTATGAATCACTCACATGACTCTATTCCAAGCATATCAGTGCACAAAAGAGACTTAAAAGAGGTCATCAAGTTGAAAGGAGAGGGAAGAATGCAGGAGGATTTCGAAGAGGGCAAAAGTGGAGTGGATGGTAAATATAACATTTATATGTATATATATATATATATATACATATAAAGAACATATATATATGTATATATATATATACATATATATATGTTCTTTATATACATATATATATATGTTCTCCAATATATTAATTCTCTTTTTATTCAAAATAGAATTTGAACATCAATGGGAGGAGCAGCCCTTGGGCCTGAGGGGTTTTGATGCCCTGCCAGGGCGTAAAGACTGGAGTCGGTAGGTGGGTGGGAGAACACCCTCATAGAGGCAGGGGGAAGGGGGAAGGGATATGGGATTTCCAGAGGGGAGACTTGGAAAGGGAATAACATTTGAAATGTAAATAAGGAAAATATCCAATAAAAGAAAAAATAGTAAAAAAAAAAATAAAAGAAAATAGAATTTTAATACAACATATTCTGATTATGGTTATTTTTATAAAAGGGGAATGGAAATTGCTA
Organism: Tokudaia tokunoshimensis; assembly: GCA_036184795.1. Taxonomy (NCBI): domain Eukaryota; kingdom Metazoa; phylum Chordata; class Mammalia; order Rodentia; family Muridae; genus Tokudaia; species Tokudaia tokunoshimensis. The sequence goes on along the minus strand of BTHU01000012.1, from coordinate 83,270,490 downwards.
TCCTAAGGCAAAAGTTATTTTTAAAAATTATCCTCACTACTTACTGGGAACAGAAAGTTCACCCTATGTTGAACCTATGTTGAATAAATCTTTGGCTGGCCATGGGCCTGTCTGTCTATAGAGATAAAGTTTCCAGGTTCTGCTGGGATTTATTCCCAGTCTCTATGAGTACAAATTGTTGCTGTCTGGCCATTCACAGTGTAGGGTTGTGCCTCCTCTTTGGAGGATACTTTCCTATTCTCCTATTTTCCCTTTACCTAGTGTTTTAAGTTTTTGTTCTGTTTGGGCAAGGCGAACTCACTGTGCAAAGTGGACTGTTACGGGCTCCACTTAACAGTGGCTGACCTGAGTGTCCACTTTAGTAGTTATTTGTATATTTTAAATGCTAATATTTAGTGAATGTAAGTGTCCACATTATTACTGTTTCTGCATTTAAAAATAGTTGGCAACAATTGAAATTCTGTGGTTAACTGTGAGAGGTATAGTATAAATAGACTTGTTTTACCCAGTTATAATCTAACTGGTAGCAATAGGGGCCAGAAAGGAGCATAACTAAGGTTGCACTAAGTGCAGTCTCATCCCGTACATAATCACAGGTAATACTTCATTGGGGTAATCAATTAAAAGGAAAAATGGTTTAATTTAACCAACATCAATGTTACTAAGGATAATGGAACAGCTATGGATTGCATCTGTCTAATCTAACGTTTTAATAGTCTGCTAATTAAATTCACCTTGCAGATATAAAAACTAACTGTGTGGTGTAGGCTGGGCACATTTTAACTTCTTCCTCAAACTGTAGTGTTTGGTCCCAATATGCCTAGTGGTAGGTCTTCCTAGAGATTGTATACAGAGACAATGAAAAGGGACATTGTCACTTGTTCTCTGACGTGGGTTGATAGACACAAATATGATTGAAATACTGGATGAGGAAAGACCTACAGGCCAATGTTCTGTTGCATACAAACATGATTTTAGGAAATAATAATAATCATAATATACTTTACACAGTTTTCAAACGCTAAAAGTAGATATTGCATGTTCTGGCAAATTAATTAATTTAAAGAATTATATAATTTTTGAAGTCATATACATTCTTATACTAGCTTGACAATACATATTATATTGGAGCATTACATGGAGCTGTATATGCAAGTTAAATTTATTAAAATCTATAAACAACAAATAGCACATTGTACAAACGAATGCCCCATAGAGGGTAAGCTGGATTATGAAAAGAGAGATTGAGTGTCAAAGTAAAGAAAAATTGAGTGAGTGTAGATAGCTTATTAGATATTCATCACGTTCTGGTTATGAGAACCAATCAAATTCATTTTTTTAAACTGCCTTCATCTGCCCTGGCTTTATCCTATGCATACAAATATCTGTTTTAATCACTTTAAAACTGTCTTTAACATCCCAAATTTTCCTAAGCAATGTGTTTGCATTATTGTTTAATTCTTCTATTATCTATTGAGTTGCATATTATTATCTCCATTGTACAGGTGAAAAAAATGAAATACAGGTTTAAGTAATTTACTCAAATTCAGGGACCTATAGTGAGTGGACAAGCAGAATCTGTGACATAGGTTAAAAGATCCTTGAATATCCTGCTATTGTCTTGAACCCTGATAGGTAGCCACCACTGAGAGGTCATTGATAACATATATCTAGATAGTTCAAACACTATTGTGTATTATAGTAAAAAAACAGTCACATAGGATATTTTTATTGATTACTAAAATACCTTAAATAAAATTTAAAAAATTATGTGTACAATTGATCATATTTAATCAGAAATCCCTGTATACAGATGCATTTCTGAAAGTATTTCAGAGTCTCTTCTTTGGAGAAGGCTGTTTCCTCCTCCGTCAGCAGTCTTTTATTGCCTAGAGTTCTTCCCCTAGGAGTGGCACCCAGTGAAAATTCCTCCATCTCGGTTGGCATGTCACTTGGTATTATCATCATGCAGGTGGTGCTTAGGCTACAATGTTTTGGAGATTCCATAGGAGAAACTTCTCTGTCATATAGAGGAGTCACCATATTATAAAAGACATCCTAGTCCTCCTGCTTTTATAACATTTCTGTCCTCTCTCCATGATGTGTCCTCAGCCTAAGTTATAGGTGTTCCATTACATGTGTGTCAGTTGTCTGTGGCCTGTTGTTCTATGCATTTTGACCCACTGTGGATTTCTGTAATAGCCTTTATGTACTGAAAAACAAAACTAGTTAACCAACCAACCAACCGAACAACCAAACAACCAAACATGCTTCTATGATGAGGGGTGAGAGTTACACTTATCTGTGGATATGACAAGCTTTTACAATGGCATTAGAAGTTAGATTGTTTTAGGAAAGTGGGATGAGTAAGTCTTCTTTAGGTTCTATACCTCACTCGCCATGGTTAGGCAACAGTATCTGGCATGTATCTTCTGTTGAATGTGCCTTAAGTCTAACGAGAAAACTGTTATTTAACCACAAGATACAACTTTTCACTATTGCATCACTGAGGGTCTCTTAGACTGATCATGGCTGTGTTCATAGGCTTTAGAGCTTGTGAAAAAAAATGATAATTGATCTCTCTAGGGACTTTCCACAGAATCTTTGACTTCTATGACAGCTGGTTCTCAGGGAAGAGATGTCTGTACTATTACTCTTAGTTCCATCAGAGCCATTGCTCAAAACAAGGAATCATCATCATCATCATCAGTAGTAGTAGTAGTAGTAGTAGTAGTAGTTGCTATTGTTGTTGTTTTGTTTTCTTTCTTTGTTTTCATCTTCTTCAAGAAAACTAAGTGCAATGGAATAGTGTATATTGTTATGAGTGTCTTGGATTTTCCTGACCAAGAATTTAAAGAGAAATTTCCTGTTGTCAATAGTTTATTGCTTTGGAGTTCAGCATTATCACCTTGAATGGTATTACTTCACATACACACTCACACAGACACACACACACACACACACACACGCCAATCCTTCATATTCAATGGTTTTAAGTAAGTAGAATATAGTTTTTTTTCCTTTTTTTATCTTCTATATTTTTTTAATTTACATTCCCAATGATTTCCCCTTTCCTGGTTCCTCCCTCCCCGAAAGTCTTTTTCAAATATCCTTAGTGGTACTTGTCCAGCTGTACCCTCCCCTGTATTTATTACCCTTCCTCTCCTCCTCCAAGCAAAGTAATCCTGTTTTCCCCTTCATAGAACCCATGTCTCACTGTATTCCTCTCTAGAAATCTTTTCCACTGTGGTCCCTTAAATAGAATGTCATGGCGAGCTTCTTTACAGAAAGAGAAACAATTGACTCAGTAAAAGGAAGCCTGCCGAGAAGGAAGGGAATCTTTTCCAGCTATACATCTGTTAGAAGATTAATATTCAGAATATTTAAATAACTCAAAAACACAATCTTGAGAAATCAAATGACCCAATTTAAAAATTGACTATGGATTTCAGAGTTATCAAAAGAAGAAATAAAAACCACCATAAGGTACTCTTTTAAAATGTGATCAACATCTTTAGCAATTAGAGACATACAAATTAAACTACTTACAAGTTTCATTTCACACAGGTCATGATGACCAACCTCAAGAAAATTGCTGATATCAAATACTTGCAAAGATTTATGGGAGGGGGATTTTTATTAACTGTTGATTGGATTACAATCTGATGCAGATGCTATAAAAATCATTTTAAAAATGAACTAAAACTAAAAGTATATCTACTATATAACCATTCCTTGACATATACCTAAAGGTATTATCTTAATTTTCAGACATGCCAGCAAAGTTTATTTTCATTCTATTCCTAATCTCAGAAATAACCTAAATACCCTGCAAGTGTTGGACGAATAATATAGATTTGGTTTTTATACACAATAGAATTCTACTCAAATCAAAGAAAAGTTAAACAAATATTTTAGCTAAATGGATAGAATTAGAAAATATTACACTAAATGATATAACCCACATGCAGAAAGACAAATGTATGTTATCTCTTATTTTTATTTTGATCCATAATTTATATTTTATTTACAGAACATTGCAATTGCAGCCCCCCTCCTCTCACTCCCAGTCTTACAAATCCTTTGTCCCATTACTCCTTCCCCCTTTCCTCAGAGAAATGGAAGCCCCTGCCAGGGTGCCACCTCACCTGGGACATCTAGTCCCATCAGAACTAAACACCTTCTTTCTCACTGAGGCCTAAGTAGGCAATCCAGGTACGGAATGGGATCCAATGGCAGGCAACAGAATCAGAGACAGCCCCAGCTCCAATTGTTAGGGGACCCACATGAACACCAAGCTGCACATCTACAAATCTCTAGAGCGTCTAGGTAAAGCCCCCTTTGTGATCTTTGGTTGGTGGTTCAGTCTCTGTGAGTTCCCCCTGAGCCTAGGTTAGTTTTCTCTGTAGGTCTTCTTGTAGTATCCTTGACCTGCCCAGCTCATTCAATTGTATTGTCCACTCTTCCACAAGACTCCCTGAGAAATTTGCCTGATGTTTGGCTGTAGGTCACTGCATCTGTTTCTATCAGTGGAGTCATCACTAGCACAATCAGGAGTCCTGGGTTAGGAGAGGAGGCTTCAGGGAGTCTATTGGGGTGAACCTATCTGAGATTGCTACCAGCAGGGGATATAGAGATGGAAGTAGCCACCTCCTGTACCAAAGCAGGACTTCCAGTAGAAGAAGATGGACATCAACCCAACCTCAAAACCTTCAATCCCATATTGGTTCTGCCTACAAGATATGCAGGGATAAAGATGGAGCGGAGACTGAGGGAATGGCTCACCAATAAGTGGCTGTACTTGAGACCCATCCCAAGGGCAAGAACTAATTCCTGACACCAGTAGTGATACTTTGTTATGCTTGCAGACAGGAGCCTAGCATAACTCTCTCCTGAGAGGTCAGTGTCTTATTTGAGTGGAGTTTTGCTATGAATTTATGTGTATTATTTGTACTAAAGAGGAAGATAATCTGAACACAGCGAACAGATGGCAAAAGGATGAATCAATAAGGAAGAATGAATGTTCTATAACTACAGCTAGGCTAACTTGTGGGATATCGATTGCGGGCTATAAGACATGGCTACTTTAGAAGTTCCTAGCCTAGATTTCATCAATATGGAGGGAGGATCCATTAAATGTTCACAAAGACAACCTAAGAAACACTGGTAAAAATTAGAGCAATTCTGGCTTATGCAAGAAGGTTTTACTAATTTATACAAAATTCTCAAAACTGATAAACAAAGAGAAGGAATAGGGAGGGTAGCAGTTGTTAAAGAAGTCATCCAAGAATTTCTGAAATGGGAAAGTCAGTGGTATGTACTCAAAATAGATGAATGTTTTCCTCTGTGAATAATTCGTAAACTTATTCTTATTTGTGGTCTTCACATTGGTATTATATCTGCAGAGACAAATGATATCAGTCAGTAAGTATTAAGTGACTATTCAATGTGATATTTGCCAAAGATCAGCTTTGACACAACAGGTTAAACCAAGGCAGGCAGCGAAGTGCAGCACTGGTGATGTATATCAGTGCTAATGACAACTGATGAGGGCTGCTGGTGATTAGAGAGAAGAAAAGGGAGAAATTCAAACACACACACGCACCCACATGCACATACGCACACACACTCAGAATGGTTGAAACAAAGACAGTCCCCAGCAACTTATATGTCTACTATAGCTTCTTTATACAAATACATACATACATGATACATACACATACACATGCACACATACACAAAAACACAAACATTCACATTTCACAATACACACACACACACACACACACACACACATATATATATATATATATATATACAGATATACATGTATACAAATAAGTATTGGGTTAATGAAACAAAGTTTCAATAAGCAGAATCTAAGTATTTCACACACACACACACATACACACGCATACACACACACACACATGCATACACACACACACACACAGAGAGAGAGAGAGAGAGAGAGAGAGATAGAGTGTTGGTGAAAGGAGCAAGCTCCAACACACATCCACAAAAGCTTCACATATATGCACACATACATACAGATTTGATGGATGGGACAGAGTTCCAACAGAGTACACACATATTTGGTGGGTAGAAGGAACAATGTTTTGACAACTTTATTTTTTCTCCCATGCTTATATATCCCAGCAAAATTTTTCAAGAAGTATAAAATTAAATGGGATAATGTTCTAGCTTTCTTCTAGAGAATGAAATGTATAAATAAGTTAGATTGTATTTCTCAAGTCAAGACCATCTTGGACCGAAGAAGACAACAGAAAAGGGAGAAATGCTTCATTCATACTTCTGAGACAGTGAAAATATGTGCTATAGAGTAGCCAAGAATAAGATACTAAATTGTTCAGATCCTCTGTTTACCCTTTCGTACAGTAGGGATACATTTGTCTTCTCTTAATACAAAACTGTTTTGAGGATTATGTGTGTTAAAGAAATTAAAAATGAAGTGTTGAGAAAAATGCATTTACACTAAAGGTATTCATTTCCCTATTATCTAGGTTCATAATTTGGCTTGAAGAAAGAATTGTTATTTTATATAATCTTAAGCCTAAACCAAATAAACACACTTAAGTGAGGAACATGCAGTTATTAATAAACAGGTATGTTTTAAATACACAATTTCCTCAATCATCTTGGAAACTAAAGGAAGATGATTTTGTTCCTGGAGCTTAAAATATTCATCACAGTTTTTAGATAGAGTAGATTCAACAAATGTATTAAAACATATTTCAGTAAACTAGTAACTTTACAACAGCTAAAATGTAGTATCCTACATATTTTTAGATAAATTATATGTCAGTTAAATGTGTTAAGAAATAATTGTCAAAGGCCCATGTTCATTCTTAAGCTAAGTGTCGTATTGCCTTATTCTCAAGTGCTGGAAACTGACTGCCATTCAGAGCTCAGCTTAAACATCTTTTCTTGAGAGATATACTTGCTTTGACCATGCATTCTTATGGAACTGATTCCCTTTGCTTAACTCATTCTGAAGTCTCCATATCAAACTCCATTTATTCATTATCTACTTTCACATAACCTTTCCCCACTAAAATAGTGAGAACAGATGCCATCTATCTTGATCACGTCTGTTTGTGAAAGACAAAGGACAAAGAAAACAATGAATCCAAGAGTCTCTGCAAAGTTTGTTGAATTGGTGCACTGTGGATTATCATAGTTTTCACATCAAGATATTAATATTATTACTCATTGAAAATAATTCCGAGGCTAGCAGAAACCTCACTGCTTCTCACTGGCAAGAGTTAGAGGCTCATATATAGGAGAGACTGAGTTGAATGTGACATAGAGATTGAAATGATGTATTTGAAATAAAAGGTGGATTTAGAATAATATTTCAGCGTTAATAGGTAATAAAGAGTTACTTTTTGAGAACATAAAATAAGTTTAGAGAAAATTGCTCCATTTTGTATGTAGTAATTCTTTTGGGCAGAGCAGAAGACATGCCACAGCAGCTTAGATCTAAGGACTGCACTCTACTGTGATTGAAGCTGAATATATTACTATAATGTAGAATGTAAGCTGTGATTTTAACCTAGGATCAGCACTGACACCTGTAACATATTAAGATGGGCAACATTACAATTACCAAAAATAAACAACAAACTAAAACACAGCAAAAAAAAGAAAAAAGAAAGTTAAAGTTTCTTTAAAATCTACACACCAGGTAGGTCACATTTAGATCAAAATTTGGGAACCTATTAAGATTTAAAATATTTTTTTTTGTGAAGTAATTCAAGCCTTGTATGAAAGTCATTCTCAACACTATGTTTTTAAGGCATGAATTTATTGTGAATCTATAAATGTTACATTTTGAATTGAAAACTATTAAGTGTTGAGACCCACTTTTGATTCTAGGATGTAATAGTAACATGAATTTATAAGTCATTAGTAGGCCCACATCTTTCTATTTCTTCTACTTTTATTTCCCATTTCCTACACTTTAGTCAGCCAGTGGCATGATAATATGCTGATAATTAAAATGCAAGTAACCAATGTACAATGTTCCAACCATCAACATTTAGTAAGTACTTACTGAATACCACATACTGGACTAGGACTTTAGGGCAACTACTTTATTTACTCCTTATGATAGCAATGTGGAATAGAAACTGTTTTCTAACTTTTGACAAGTGAACTCACAGACATTAATTACTGAAGGCTCATCTTGTGGAAATTCCATGCTTAACCACAGTACCTAGAATAGTAAACAGATTGGGCATAAAATATTGAGCAGTAATGGGCAGGTTGGAGGAAACAATTATAGAAACAAGTTTTTGAAATATAGTGAAGTAACATTATATGTTATGGATCCTCTCCCTCTTAAGTTGAAGTTGCTCTTTGAGTCCATTGGCTCCTGAGCATCCTGTTCTCATTAAAGGGCAGACATATTTTATACAAATTAAAGCATTTGTCATCATAGTCATCTGACCATATCTAAATTCCACACAGGGAAAGCCTCTCACTCCTCCAAAGTGATAGTAAGAGTAGCATCAGACAGAATTTAAATTACCACTGGTACATCCTTTTGTTTTCTTCCTACATAGCTCAGATAAGTTTATTTTGAAGTATAACCTATGGACTTACTCATATTTGAGCATATTACTACTACAAAATAACTTGCTTATTAAAAAATTTCATTTCACATACATGCTAGGTATCCATATAATCATCTTCAACCAGTAACTGGGTTGCCAGAAATGATGACTTCATCAAACAAGCTGTAGAGGTAGCAAAGATGTGATATCTCCATATCTTAGCCCTATTCTCCATTTTTTCTGCACTACTCTTATAAAAGAGAGGGGAGCGATGGGGAATATGCTCAAAATACACTATATATCAATATGAAGATAAAAATTAAAAAACAACAGCATGATGCTATTCCCAAATCAGGAAGGAAAGAAAGAAAGAAAGAAAGAAAGAAAGAAAGAAAGGAAGGAAGGAAGGAAGGAAGGAAGGAAGGAAGGAAGAAAGGAAGGAAGGAAGAAAGAAAGAAGCAAACAGATCATAAGAAGTGTTGGAGACCAAATGCTCATTCCTATGTGTCTTTGAAAATGCATCCTTATGGTTTTTATGCACTTTAAGCAAAATGAAGTGATAAATACTTTTGAAACAAATTGTCAAAGAAATAAGGGCTTTATAGCAACTCAGATTGCTTCCTGATTCATAGGATTCAAATTGTGCCTGACCCAGCAATTGGGCTTTTGATTATTTAGAATTATTAGCATTCATTTTCTCTTTTAAGCAATACAAGTTACAGAAGTCCCCTCAGCCAGGCAACTACTGTTGATGTGTGCTCTTTGATGTGTGGCCTGTGGTGAAAGCTTTTGTCACTAGGTTGGCTGAGAGGTCTGAGACAGCATGGTGTAACAGAGGCATTATTCCTAATAATGGCAAAGCACAAGCCAAGAACACTGGGACCTGTGGTTCTGACTTAAAATCTCAGCAAAAATGCACGTACCTACTATTGCACATACACAGAAAAAGCCTTAAAAGGGACATGCTGGCATTTTTCTTCTTATAATTTAAATATATAGAGACCCCCTTATATTCTTGTCTTTGCAGAGATTAGTGCCAGGCAGAATGTTTTCTTCCTGTTCTGTTTTCAGAACTACAGACCTTCTACTCATACAGTTCATAGTAGTCACTGTGGAAAAACCTTTATTTATATGATTGTATTTTGTAAACATTAACTTTTCTGGTCTGACTGCTTCTGTCTTTTCAAAATTCAGATACTGAAACTCAGTGCCCCATGTGGTAAACTAAGAGATGGGGGCTTTCAACTTGATAAGAATAGATAAGATTAAAAACCATAAAGGGCTGTAGGGATCTTTTAGCCTCTTGAATCCTGGGAAGACACTTACAAGATGTCCATCTATGAGGACTTGATCCCTATTAGTTACTAAACGTGCTGATGCCTTGATCTTGGACTTCTTAGCCTTGAGAACTGTGAGGGTTTCATTTGTATTATTCATAAATTACTGTCTAAGGAATTATTTTACAGCAGCCTAAATTGACTCAGCTCCTTAAGACACCAATTTATATGTGAAAACTTTAGCTTTATAGAGTAGAATATAGAGCTATGTTCAAATTCTTGCTTATTTGATCATGATAGAATTTTGGCAGAGAATAACCTCTTTATATCTGCCTCTTCATCTGTACCATGCAAAAGATGATTCCTTCATATGGTGCCTGCTATGCAAACTAACTGTGACTATACATTTCATAAACCTATGCAAGCATTCACATGATACAATGACTTATAAAGTATATGTGCTCAATAGATTTTTTCTCTTCATTTTTAATTTATTCTTTGCGAATTTCACATCATACACCCCAGTCCTTCTCATCTGCCCTTCCCTTGATATCTACCTTTCCAAACTTCCCCAGAAACGAAAACAAACAAACAAAATAATGATATTAAAAATAACAAAATAAAAATTAAAAAATCTGTCTGTAGAAACTGCAGTGTGTCATTGTGTATCACACAGTAAACCCTTTTACCCAAACAACTTTACCATCAAATGTTCATTGCAATGTGTCTTTGATCTGGTTTGAGGCCTCTGATTTCTGTATCACTATCAATACTGGATTCTCATCAGATTCTTCTTGTGGTTGACCTGAGTCATGGAGAACCTGTAGCCAAACCAGCCCCTTCATGTGCTCCATCAGTTCATAGATGGGGTACGTTTTGGGATAGATCAGTTCTAAGCCCTGAATCAGGGACTGGGTCATAGCTAAGTTGTTGAGTCTGCCAGGTCCCCTTCTGTACCCAAGTGAGGGGCAGGGCCAGCTCTTCTGCTTGTGGCAGTTGGCAAGGGGACACAACAGGGTTTCTGTGCTCATGTCACTAGGGCCAGTTCTTTATCACTACCCAGTCTCCAGGAAGAGCCAGCTACTCCACTCTCATGCCTTTGGGGTCAGCTCTCCCATGCTCACAACCACAAGAGCCAGCTCTATCATGCTGCTTAGGCTTAATAGTTTTAGTTATGTTTGCTCTTACTGACAAACCTTAATCAAAGCATGGCTATGTAGCTGGAACTATGCATTTTCTATATTTTATGTCAGGCAGATTGAATCCAACTTTAGTTCTTTACATATTTGATAGAAACATTAACTTATTCTACTAGTATTTCCTAATCATAGAAAACGTTTCTTTAGCAATCATTTATTGCAGGTATTACAAATAGACTAAAACAGAAAATTAAAAGATGTTTGCAGGTGTCAAATGAAAAAGTAGGAGAATGGAAGATACTAACGTTCTATACCACAATTGTATTGCTAACATTATACAAGAAAAACTTATATCTAAAAACAAAGATCAGTCTGTATATCTGTCTAAAAATATAACATACAATGCTATAATTTATGATGCACCATTAGAATAGCCTATTGTTCTGCATTCAACAGTAATAATTATGGAGACTTATTTGGTAATATATTTATGACATTGATAGGAAACTACAATATATTTAAAACAGTCTACAAAGTAAACACATTAAAATGAAAATAATAAGCTTTGTTATTTATTTCAAATGTCAGGAAGAAAACACATTATCAGTGTCAGTTAGGTTTATGTTGCCCTAAATTAGTCATGTCTTATCATTTTTTGTTCCGGTAAATGAAGACTTTGCTGTAAAAAACAGTCACCATGTACTTGGAACATTGCAACTTATTTCTACTCACAGAGTCTGACCACTCTCTCCTCTAACTGAAGTTATTAGAAGTCAAAACGATGCATGTTATCCCCATAGCCATCTTCCCCCAGAATGTGCTCCCTACACATGGACGTAAACTTCCTAGGGCCAAGACTTTTTATCTAACTTGTGAAACATAAGCACTTCTACTTCACAATTATATTTCTGAACCATTAGATTATAAACTCTCTTAAGGTAGTTATTCTTTCCAGCATTGTTGACCTACAATAAATGCATAAAAGTATTTGAATGAATTTAGTAGTGCTTTTTTGAGAACAAACCCAGTGCCAAAAGGAAAAGGTACCTGGAGAAAGGAGGACATATATGTAAACTAATATCTCAGTTGGCCATTGATGGAATGCACCACTCATGGAGATAAAATTTTTACATCGATTATAATAATTTCACTAAAATTATTATACAAGAGTACTTACTGCTTTATTCATAAAGCATTGTGATTTGTTTTATTACATTATAAAATTTATGTTAGAAAATATTGTTTGTTGAAGGTCACAATCCTTGGAATTTTCTAGACTGACATTTGAACAATAGTCTGTAATTTTCCCATTATAAATGGGCTCTTACAAACTATGAAAAGGTAGGGAGACAAACATATTACTTATTGCACAGGTTGTCCTCTGTGACAGATGATATAGTTATACAGGCTGTCACTGTGCAAATGAAAAAATACCTGGAAATATATAACTAATCAAACTTTATTCAAGAGTGTTTTGGATAAAAAGAAAGTATTTTTCATAATTTTGTTCCAACTGCTTACAAAACCAACCAACTAACCAACCGACCAACCAAACAACCAACAACAATGACAAAAAGAAACAAACAAGCAAGCAAACAGTGTAAGGAATAGGTAACTTCTTTTTGTGTTGTTAATCGGTGGTGTCTTATGGACAGCCAAACATTATGTGCTATTACAAATACTATTAAGCACCTTACAGAACTGATAGTAGGACTTTGTTGCTAAAGAGGCCACATAAGTAACAAATGTGGAGAATTCAAGCTAGTCTGGACATAGAAGCTTCTTTGCTTCTGGCTAAATTTTACCAGGGAGTATTAGAAAAAAATATATCAATTATCAGTTTTACCCAGCCAATAACCCTGAGAGTGAGAGTAACCACCAGCCAGGAAAGATGTGACAGATGATACAGTGGTGGCACAAATATTGGAGAGGTAAATAAACTTTCTGATTGGATTTAAGACCTGACCCACGACTTAGAATTCACACTTACCACTCTATTACCCAAACCAAAAACATGTGGCTAGATATATTATGAGCCCTAGGGGAAAACCTACTTCTATTATTCTGTTAAATTTACATAACAATAAAACAACTCTTAATGACATACTATAATGCTCATAGATCACTGTATTTCTCAATCTTCACTAGAAGGTTTTCTTGTTTGTTTGTTTGTTTGTTTCTTGTAGTGGATATTGATTAGCACAGAGACTTACAACTGTTCAATGCAGAAAAATAATAGACTTCATACTGCTAAGCATGAATAGAATGTCTGAATAAGAACTCTCCCTTCAAGACTTAGGGATCTTTATTCGAGAATGGTCAGGAAGATTACTAGAGATGGATGTTACTTTAATTCTTCTTCAAAACCTATTTTTAATGATGGTTCTTAAATACTTTAACCTCCCTTTTAGCCTACAACCCACCAGAGGTACTGGGAAAGAAATAACAAGGACATGTTTAGTAAGGTTCTGTGGAGCAATGATTATCTGTGAAATTTGGAAATCAGCAGTTCAATTCACAGGTTAGCATCTGTAGCTCAATCCAGTCACAAACACTTCATGGATTCAACAGCAGTTCAGCTTGGTAGAGTCAGGATAGCAAAAAAAAATCTGCAGCAATGGCACTTCCGAGCCTAGCAGAGACAGCTAGACCTCAGCCTTGGCTTGGCTCAAGTCAGCAGGAGGGATCAGGAGGAATGCCAGGAGAAGTGGTTGTGACTCTCTCAGCAAAGCAAAGATCAGTAAAGTTGTGAGACCCACAAGCACTGCACAGCTAGCTCTATAATCAAGCCTAGTTCAGCCTTCATCGCTGTCAATCGTGTCCTATTTATACCCTCAAAGCATCATATGTCCTCCACAGATCTTTTCTTAACATGGGTCTTGCTTCTACTCCTGTGTTTGTCTGTCTCAACTGACATTACTCTGCTAATCAGTCCAACCTTTTAATTGGAGCATTTGGAAGGCAATGGCAGGCAGAGCTCTGTGTAGCTTTCTAATATTCTCTCTTTATAAATTCTTCACAGTTATAAAGACTTACAGTAGGCTTTGGAAGTACATTTGCAGATTTTTATTTAAGAAGAACACAGCCAATCAATCTCCAGAATTTTGTGCTCAGTCCCAATGGATGCATTCATCTACAAAATATTTCTTCAACTAAGGTTCAAGGAATAGTGGCAAAATGGGGGTGGAAGACTTGTAAGAAAAGTAGACCAAGTACTTTGGAGTGAGACATATCTTCCAGTAACACCAGAAACTACACCCATAAAGTCTCATTGACATGATCATCAAAATGTGAAATGAGCAAGTTTAGCATCAATAAGTGTTCCAAAGTCAATGGGAAAAAGCCCAAGAGGCCTCAGTCCTACAAAACTATAGGCAATTAAATAGGGTGGGAGCACACCTTGTCTAGTTGGTTGTCCAGTCCAAAAGCAGTAATCATATACGAATAATATATTCATGTAATAATAATCAGTGAAAAATGAGGTCATGAATTTGAAGGACAAAGAGGAAGAGTATATCAGATGCTTTGAAGGGCAGAAAGAGAAGAGATAAATATCACAGTTATACTATAATCTCTCATTTTTATATTTTTAAGACAGGGTTTCTCTATGTAGTTGATGTTGTCCCAGAACTTGCTTTGGAGTCCAATATGTCCTCTAACTTAGAGATCTGTCTGCTTCTGCTATCTATATGCTATGATTAAAAGTGTGAACCACATTTTTGTTGGGACTTTGTGTAGTTTAGGTATAAGTGTAATTGTGGCTTCATAAAACAAATTGGGTAGTGTTTCTTCTGTTTCTATTTTGTGGAATAGTTTGAAGAGTATTGGCATTAGGTCTTCTTTGAAGGTCTTATAGAATTCTGCACTAAAACCATCTGGTTCTGGGCTTTGTTTTTGGTTGGGAGACTTTTAATGACTACTTCTATTTCTTTAGGGGTTATGGGATTGTTTAGATGGTTTATCTGATCTGTATTTAAGTTTGGTATTTGGTATCTGTCTAGAAAATTTTCCATTTCATCCAGATTTCCCAGTTTTCTTGATTATAGGCTTTTGTAGTAGAATCTGATGACTTTTTAAATTTCTGTGGTTTCTGTTGTTATGTCTCCCTTTTCATTTCTGATTTTATTAATTTGGATACTGTCTCTGTGCCCTCTGGTTAGTCTGGATAAGGGTTTATCTATCTTGTCGATTTTTTCAAAGAACCACCAGCTCCTGGTCTTGTTGATTCTTTGTATAGTTCTTTTTGTTTCTACTTGATTGATTTCATCCCTGAGTTTGATATTTCCTGCCATCTACTCTTCTTGGATGCATTTGCTTCTTTTTGTTCTAGAGCTTTCAGGTCTGGTGTCAAGCTGCTAGTGTATGCTCTCTCCAGTTTCTTTTTGGAGGCACTCAGAGGTATGAGTTTTCCTCTTAGGACTGTACTCACTGATAAGTGCTTATTAGCCCTAAAGTTCAGAATACCCAAGATAGAATTCACAGACCACATGAAGCTCAAGACGAAGGAAGTCCAAAGTGTGGATGTATCAGTCCTTCTTAGAAGGGGCAATAAAATACTCACCGGAAGGAATATGGAGACGGTGTCTGGAGCAGAGATTGAAGGAAAGGCCATCCAGAGACTGACCCATTTGTGGATACATCCCATATGGGGTCACCAAACCCAGACACTACTGTGTTTGCCAAGAAGTGCTTGCTGGCAGGAGCCTGATATAGCTGTCTCGTAAGAGGCTCTGTCAGAGTTTAACAAATACAGAGGCAGATGATCACAGTGAACCATTGGACTGAGCATGGGGTCCCCAATGGAGGAGTTAGAGAAAGGACTTTAGGAGCTGATAGGGTTTGCAACCCCATAGGAAGAAAAGAAATATCAAACAACCAGACCCCTGAGAGCTTGCAGGGACTAAACCACCAACACATGGAGTGATCGATATCTTCAGTTGCATATGTAGCAGAGGATGGCCTTGTGGGGCATCATTGGGAGGAGAGGTCCTTGGTCCTGTGGAGGCTTGATGCCCTAGTGTAGGGGAATGCCCAGGCTGGTAGGCAGGAATGGGTGGGTGGGTTGGAACACCCTCATAGAAGCAGGGGGAGGGGGAATGTGATAGTGGTTTTCTAGAGGGGAAACTTGGAAAGGCAGTAACATTTGAAATGTAAATAATTAAAATGGCCAATAAAACAGATACAAAAAATATGTGAACCAACTAAATTTTTTTAAAATGATAAAATTATACTAGAAATGCTTGTACAATTCAGTAAACGCTCAAAAATAGTCTCAAGCTGGTATTCTGTTTTTTTGTTTTTACTTCAAAAATCCCATAAAAATCCCTCTGTACTTAATAACACTTCTCAAATTTCATTAGCAAATTGTGTATCTTGGGAAGAGCAGAGTCTTTGCTATGAGTATGTTCTTGAAACCTCTGCAATGCAAGGAACTGAAGACATCATGTTGATGGAAGGAAGAGTAGAGCTAGTAATTATCTTATTTTATGCTAGGGATTATCACTTCAATGAGTGGTTAGACCCCAGTAAGAAGTTGATAATATTATTGTCAACATTTACATACCATATTCTATAACACTCATATGTGAGAGATGATCAATCCTCATTCTTGCTCCAATCCAATTTCTTTTGCTGCTCCCATAAAATTATATTAATATACTCATTAGTAGTTTGTTTCCAAGCAATTTAATAATATGAATATTTAATCAAGATTCATATGTTAATCATTTTAAGGATAAGATTCCTTTTACATTTACGTGTTTTGGTTTCAGTCATAGCTATTTCACAAAATTGTAATATAGGTTGAAAGTAAGTAGTGTATATGTATTGTAAAGAAAATAGTAAAAGAGGAATTTAATAGAAAGTTCATTCCAAAAAATACATACAACAAAAAATAAACATATGTTATATGTGGGATAGTCTGTGATCAATATGTAAATTTGTCTCCATGAACGTTAGTATTAAATATTCTATTAATATACAGGAATAATATAAAATAAGTATGTACCATACATACATATATAAAACTGTATACATACCAATTTTTCAGTAAAAGATACTTATATTTCTTCCACAGTGAATCCTGAAATCTAACAAGTGTATTTTTATGTGCAATATATAAATTTAGATAATGCACCTTAGAGTTTATATTCCATATATCTTATATGTTCTTCAAAATTAGGTACACAGTACTAAACTATATTTTAGTAAATGATTTTAAGAAGAGCAAAACTAATGCAATTCAAATTGATGTCCTTATAGTATAAGTAGCTCATCTCTGATAAAATACTCAGCCCCAGGAAAAGATGGCTAAGAGGATAGTCAATAAAACATCCCTTTGCATCCTTGATGAGACCACATGCTTTTATTTTCCCACAAAATTAATCTTTTCTCTTTCAACTTAATTCAAACAGAAGTCTTAATCTTTCAACATTGAAGCAGTTGGACCATATATTTTTATTATTTGCCATTTTATATGGAAGCATTCATGAAGATGATAAAAATCATGTCATTACTATGTCAGGTTGAATTTCATTGTACTGTTTGCTTTGTACTGTATTAGCTGTCTAATGTCAAGTTCTTTCATAGTGTGTATAAAGGTGGACTGGTGCACACAGTGTGGTGGTACTCTCTGATGTGCTAGTATATCGACTACATTTTTTAAATGATTCCGATGGCTAGCACACACTTCCTACCTCTTTGGGTTGATAAACTCAGAAATTGCTTACAGCCACAGATGCGGCAAAAAACACGCAGTCCTGACTGAATTCTACACAGACCCACACATGGGTGTGAACTTTTGTCCCATGGTGGTGTATGTTCCATGCCCTCATTCTACCTGCAGGATGTGGTAGTGCGAGGTCACAGAGCCACCAAATGGAGCGGTCCGTGTTCAGTTTCATTTCTGCTCCTTGTTTGCTTGCAGAGCCAGGACTGAGATCTTTATTCTTTAGTGCCTCAAGTTCTTGATTTATAAAATGAGAAGCAAGGAGGTTGGAGAGCTGTTGTCGAGATTACATCGCTATCATGTCTAGAAAACTGATTTTTAGTCTATCATTAGCAAGGAATAAATTCTACTTATTTTTTACATTTACAACAAAACTATTAATGATGATAAACATTCCTTATTTTAAAGGAGAAGTTAGATACTGCAGATAGTGTATTATGACTAAATTAATTATAATTGGGATATATTTGTGCATAAGAAAACCAAAGCAAGTTGTTTAGTTAAAAAAAATTTTTGGGAAAAAAATTGGAGATCTTTTATGTTTTCAAACTGAATACAAATTTGGGTTGTGGGTGAAACGTGTTGCAAATCCAGGGTCATTGATGAAGATGATGCTATTAAACATTCAGGAACCAGGAGGAATATGTAGAGTTGGTTTATCCATAGGATTCATGCCCTGGAACCATAGCGGGAGAAACAGGAAATGCGATTGTAAATAAATAGTAACAACAGAGTTAGACTCACGGTCTTGTTGGGAACATTGATGCCCATCTTTTTAAGGAACACTTGCTCTTGCATATTCTCATTATCTACATTGCTTAATATAAAATTTCCTAGTTTTATTTAAGCTTGCAGAACAACCCACAGGTACTGATCCTATTTTCTTCCTTGTGAGATGTGTTTAGCATAACCTAGTGTGTCAGCTTTTACCCATACTTGTCATCTCAGTTTTGTCAGAAGAAAGAGAAAAGGACTAGTAGAGGGAGATGCTTGTTTGGCTTCCAAAGCATCCATGCATTCCACGGAGTTCCAATATTTCTCTCCCTGTCAGTTTTAAAGCTTTCTCTCTTCCTCGTTTTAAATTTCTAGGATATTTAAAGGCAGCAGCAGTCCATAATGAAGTCACTGGTTAATTTTTAGACAAGACTAATAAACTCAGGAGTTGTGAACACTCCTTTCATTCAGCTTCCTGTAATCTGCTCTTCACGTGCTCTAGGATGCTTTTTTTTTTTTTTTTTTTTTGCTTGCTTATTAAGAGCAGCTGTGTTTAAGCAGCTGGAGTGCGTTGGCCACTAAATGCAGGCTCTATAGATATTTAATACTACTGGGTGCTTTCTCAGCTTTTGCAACCTTTAATTAGTTAAACCACAGAATACCCGATCACATTAGATAATTATTACCCCTCGCCCAGCCCCCCGTTTTCAGATCCAAAAACTGGATATAGGGAAGATTGCTTCTACTGGTGTCATCCTTGTTCAAGTCTTGATGAGAAAAGTCTTATTGGAAATTTGTCAATATGGCTTCCCTGACATTTCTAGGAGATGGACTCTCAGAGCAGATTTCTGGTTCCTCTACTTCTTATAATCTTGCTGACTTCCATGATATTCTGTGAGCTGAGGATACAGGAGTTGTGTTTTACATATGTTCTATTGGTTAAATAAAGATGAATTGAAGCTGAACACTATATGTGTAAGAAAATAGTTCATCTTTGGGGTACTATCAGTGAAATGGTAGGACATTTGTATTACCATATTACCTCAGCAACTATGTGGTTATTGACTAACATATTTTGTGCTAGGACACACACACACACACACACACACACACACACATATATATAATTTTTAGGTACAGTATTCTGGGTTCTTTTTCAAACCACTTATGCTTAATTGCTTGAAAAACACTGGAGTAAGAGATACAAATTTGGGATGTAGTGGGAGTCACTATCCACATCCAAGAATAAGGCTTATTTTCTTGGTGCTGTAACTGAAATTGAGTGGGTTATGCTTTCACTGATAATTTGATAGAATTGATGTCGTTAGTGTTTCCTGAGATACATAATGAAGCCGAGTAGCAGACTATTTAATTTTGTTAGAAAAATATGTGTTAAATTAGAGAAATAATCAGTTACAGAGAGTTGGTCATTGGAGTAATTTCATAGGGACCTGCTCAAAACAAACACCCAAAGAGAAACCATGGTAAATGAATTAAATTGAATCACCATAATTTCTGCTTGTAATTATTGCTTTGTGTTGAACATAAGGAAATGTAAAAATAACCAACCAGAAGATAAAAGAGCATTTACTTTAAAAAGAAAACTGGGCAAATTTGATACTTTTGTGTGTATCATTGTACATTGCTCATTTTTAATAGATGATGGTGCTAGGAAGGCATTTCTGGTTTCCTTTATAAGTATATAGAACACTATATTTTCCAATGAGAAATAATCTTTTCTATTTCTGTAGTCTCTTGGCTCCAGATATCTGTCTCTATAACAGCTTTGATTTAATTTCTACCTGGATTATTTGATTATTTATTGGGGTTTTTTTGTAAATTAATTGAGCAAAACGCCACGTATTTACTTAAGAATATTAACTGTTCACCATGGACTCATTCTTATTAATGACCAAGTCTTATGTTCAGATCAAAGTGTTTTAAAAATACCCACTCAGTTTAATATTCCATTTAAGCATATGTTCTAAGAAATGGTGTGATTCCAAATACTTTTATTTCAAGCAGGATGTGTGGCTAGTAATTATGAGATTCCTTAGATATCACATGTCCTGTGGTTCATGTAAAGTTTGAATAGGCATATTGGAAACATATATATATATATATATATATACATATATATGTGTATATATATATGTATAAAATTTGCTATGTAGAGGGAAGAAAAAGAGAAATGGCAGTGTAAAAAATATCAGTTATTGTATTACTGTTCTTTTTACTATAATAAATGTATCACATGAGAAGTTTGTGTATATATATTCATAAGAATGTATAGTAGAAACGTGTTGTGAGTTGTATGTGTATGTACATGTTTGGGTATCTATATACTTTTTAAATAATATATATTTTTAGCTGGGAATTTGCAATGGAAAGGCAGGAGAAAAATTACTCATTTCTCATGTTATGTAACAATAATCTTCTGACATCACAGTAGATATCATTATTGTTGCTTATCAGTCATGAACAGAGATATGAAGGTGAAGAATCTCTTCTCTTTAAGTTGAAAATTTTATCTCTCACTTCAACCAATTTGAACTTTCTTCGATATTTTACTGGTAATGTAGGATTCAAGTTCACATTTTCAGATAATTTAAAATACTTTAGAAAACACAATGTTATAAAGCAGTATTACTTTAAGTGCCAAAACACTCATCCGTTAATGTTTTAGCCTTCAGATAATGCTGTGCTATATTTGAGAAAAATACTATTAACAGTTTACAATATCTGAACTGGACCTATTTTTATATATGTGGGTGAAAATGTTTCTCCTCATTCATGAAATCAGATCAATATGTGAAAATAAGTTTAATTCTATTTAAAATGTTTTCCATCTTTATCAATAATGAGCTTTTTTTGGTTGTTTGAACATGTCACTAAATATTTTATTAAGGTTTTTATTTGATCTTAAAATTTTTTTTTATATTTTCCAATACTCATTGTTGATCAATATCTGAAGCTGAACTTTTTGAACTTAAGACCTTAGGATTTATTTATTGTATTTCAGTGAAACATAAAGGCAGAAAACAGAGATCATTACATAAAATATATTTGTGAACCTCAACTACAAAATTATATTTTTGCATTGAAATGTGATTAAGAAATCGAAATTCTGACAAACTGATATAAGCAATGAGGGGATTTCCAATCACTAGACGATCCCTACCCTTCATTTTGCAAATAAATTTTTTTCTCACGCAAAATATATATACTGATTATTGTTTCCCTGCTCTCCACCTTGCTTAGTTCCTCCTCATACACCTGTCCATCTTGAACTATTCCCTTTTGGTCACTCATTAGAAAACAACTTCTAATGGCTAATAATAAAATATAACCAAATAAAATGGGATAGAACAAAAACATTCAAATTGAAGTTAGGCAACTCAAACAGAAAGAAAGGAGCTGAAGAGTAGGCATAAGAATCAGAGACCCATTTGTTACCACACTCATAAATTCCATAAAAACACTAAACTGGAAGCCATAACATGCAAATAGCCTGGTACAGAGTGGTGCTGGCCCCATGAATGCAGCTTCAGTCTCTGTGAGTTCATATGAGCTTTGATCATGTTGATTTAAATGGCCTTGTTTTCTTGCTAACCCCAATTCTTGATCTTCTGGTCCTTTGTCTCCTCTTCCAATGGATTCCTTGAATCCTGAGGGGAGGGATTAGACAGCAACATCCATTTCAGGCTAGTGTTCTAAGGACTCTTGCTCTCTATATAATATCTGGCTGTAGGGTAGTTCTCTGTATTTGTTCCATCTCCTGCAAGAGAAAGCTCCTCTGATGAGGCTATGAATATAACAGAATATCATCATGTAATTTTTCATTACTATTTGCTTGTGTTTCCACCAGTAGTAGTTGATTTGGCCATATTTCCCTGGGTTATTTACAGTCTTGGGTTCTTGGTCATCCAAGCAGTGTTGGATATGATTTTTTCATCTCATGGAGTGGGTCTTAACTCAAATCAGATATTGATTGGTTTCTCCTCATATCCTTTGTATCACTGTTTCTCTAGCATGTCTTGAAGTCAAGAAATGATTGATATCAAAGGGGTTGTGGCTGGCCTGGTATTTATATTTTTCTTTTGGTAGGTTTTAGAGTACTCTCTTGTAACAAAGATGCTAGCATGTAGTGCTGAAGGTTCTATGTAGATACTAGCTGCCATCTCCACGTAAAATGGGTTGTATAGGTAGATGCTGTCACCAGCAATGGGCCTTGTCAATGATCTGGTTGTTTGGGGATTTCAAGGGGATCGTTTTGGCCAACAACTCAATTAGATATAAACTAAGTCCTGGTATCAGTAGCTTCATTTGTTTACAAGAGATGACTAGTTTCTCCAGAAGATTTTGATGTACAAGAGATAATTGACAACTACACCTTTAGGTACAAAACTAAAGTACTAATTATTATGGAGAATGAATCAGGAATTCTGCAAATGAAAGAACTTCCTGTCTCTAGAACAAATTCAAGGTTTGGCTTAACTACTAGGAGGAACTTCTCTCTTCCTTAAGGAAAAGAAAGAAAGGAAGAAAGGAAGGGAGAGAGAAAGGAAGGAAGGGAGAGAGGGAGGGAGAAAGGGTTGGAAGCCAGGAGAGAGAGAGAGAGAGAGAGAGAGAGAGAGAGAGAGAGAGAGAGAGAGAGAGAGAGAGAGAGAGAGGGAGAGGGAGAGGGAGAGGGAGAGGGAGAGGGAGAGGGAGAGGGCAGCTGGTGACAGATACAGATAGGAGATATAGTTTAGTGGTAGACAGCTTGTGTGTGGGTCCCAAAACACAATCACCACTACTGAAACTTTAGTTCATCACTGGATAATATGGTCACAGCTTTTCTAGCCCACTGGTCTGCTGCCTTTGATGCTGGTTTTCATGATGACTGTGAGGTGGTTAAGGGAAATACCTGAGTATAAGAGAGACTGCTCACATTTGCTGAAGCATAAAAGGCATATTCCTCAACCATGAGATGTCCATTTTCTCTTTATTTCATATCTGTCAGATTAATAATAGATTTGTTGCCTTATGTCATGCATTAATTAGCCCAGAACACTTCAGATTGTTTTCATTCTAACTCTACTTTTAACAATAATATTTTTGAGTTTTTAAAGTGTCATTTTGAAAATACGAAACAAGGAAAAAGAAATTCAGATGTTTTGTCTTACCCCTAGTCAATTTTTAAATGGACTACGATATATAAAGGGGAAGTATGAGGGAAGAAGCAGGACTCTAAAAGAATAATAAGAAAATCTCCAGCCAGAGACTTAATAAACACAATTTCTAAGTTCAGTATCTAAAAGTATGTTTTATAACAGCAAAGTTAAATGTTAAATAACATTTGTCACTTGAAGTTTCAACATTTAAAGTTATTTAGGCTCCAGTAATAATTTTAAATATTCCCACTATACTAATTCCATTAGTAGAAAGAAAATATTACCAGTATAGAAAAACTTAAAAAAAAAACACAATTATTCAACCTTGGGGTGGGAAAACCTTCTGAAAAGTACCAGAGACATAGGAGATGAGAGCCCCTGAGGACTCTATAGGAGTGACCTTAGCCAAAATTCCCAGCAATGGGGAAAGGGAACCCGAAGTGTCCAAGACCAGTAGATAGACAGGGCAACAAGTAGAGGGACAGGGTTACTAACCCACAGTAAATATTTTTGACTCATAAATGTTCCTGTCTAAAAGAACTTCAGGGTGGAGGATGGCCTTGTCTGGCATCAGTGGGAGGGGAAGCTCTGGGTCCTGTGAAGGCTTAATGCCCCAGTGTTGGGGATTGATAGGGCAATGGGCAAGAGTTGGCGGGTGGGTGGAGGAGCACCCTTGTGGGGCAGGGGAAGGGAAGTTTGGGGGCAAATTGGGAGGGGTGATAACATTTGAAATGTAAATAAACAAAATAACCAATAAAAAATTGGGAAGAGATTGAAGACAGCAACCTAGCATGTCTATCTTCTGAGAGACTCTACAAACAGCTGACTAAGACAGACACAGATACTTACACCCAACCATTGGACTAAAGTTAGGGACCCCTATGGTTAAATCAGGGGAAGGATTCAAGAAGTTGAAGCGGAGGGCAGCCCCATAGGAAGACCCATAGGCTGGTCTGAGCACATCCCCACCCCTGTCACATATGTAGTAGATGACTGCTTGATCTGGCCTCACTGTGGGAAGATGCATCTAATCCTGGAGAAGCTTGAGTTCCGAGGGAAAATGGAGGCCTGTTAGGGAGGGAGCACCCTCATCAAGGCAAGGGGGAGGAGGAGTGGAATGAGGAACAGAGGGAGAGGCAGGGGCATATACTGGAATGTGAATAAAAAATCCCAATTACCTAAACTTTTTCATTACTGTTCTCTCCAGAATGTGTAAATTTATCTTCCTGTTTGAGGCAGTTTCCATACTATGGACATGGGAGTAAATGAGACCCACAAAGTAGCCATTCAGTAGTCTGAGCCATTGTATTACTTTCTCCACAGAATATATTTTAAATATGTCTGCATAGCAGGGAGAGTTTTTTTCTTTTTGATAGCATAGTTTTAGTGAAATTACTTAGTAGTTTATATCTAGTACTGTCACAGTCAATATTTAGATGCAGTTGTTACCAAAGCACAATGCAAAACCATTGCATTTTATTGAGATGATTCATTCTTGGCTATGTTTTATTTTAGGATTTCAAAAGACCTCTGCTGAATGCTTTAACTTACAGGAGTAAAGGAAGCTGAAAAACCTTAACACTTGTACTTGTGGCACTGGAATAAAATTCCCCAGAACAGCAGTGGGTTGATGACTTTCGTCTATATAGACAGCATGAGGTCCATAAAATCCACATGTGATTTGAAAACTTTAAACTTTAATAACCTTGCTTGTGTCATAACTCAGGCAGGCTGGAACATAATCCACACTATTAGGGCCTCGGCAGTACTGGGTAGTACAGAAAGAAATGGAGATGGGATTCTGTAGTGGTGACTGTAGGCTGAAACCATATTGGGTGAGCTAGTAATAGCACAGCCAGGAGAGCCAGAGGACAGTATCCAGGTATTTGTAACAGATGTTCAGGCCAAGTGAGAGAAGGTATTAGAAAATCTGACAATTTTTAGAGGAACTCCATGCATTTCTAGATGAACAACCAAGTTCTTTTTCATTGTTTCTGATGACTTAGACTTTTAAATGTCAACCTTTTCATTGTTTAGGAATATATTCCAAACACACACTTCCAAAAGGGAAAAGAAGACAAACAATATATGACTGTGGCCTTGACTGAATGGTCATTTATCCGAAACCTCAGGTTCAGTAAGAACAGACATCTCAGGGAAATGACTCATAAGCAAGGGCCATCTCTGGGTCAAACAAGTAAAATGTAGCAGGCACCTCCCAGCAAAATGTAACCCCGAGCATGCCCAAGAATTCTATAATGCCAGGATCTTCTAAGACAAGCCTCTTTTTTGACTATTCCTCACTGACAAAAGCCTTATCAACGCAGTCTCATCAATGCAATAAGTCTCCTTTGGGATAGGCCCAGAAGTTGGATATGATTTAGATTCTAGACAAAGACAAATACTTCCCTATGTAAATGCTGAATGATTACAAGTCTTTATACTTCAACAATTGTTGTTTTTATACAATTGTAAAAGTTTCCTATTCAAATTGAACCCTCTCATTTTAGATAGATTTGAAATTTATTTTTGAAAATTTCAAACGTAAGTACTGTATATAGAACATTTCACTCTACCCTCTGCCTCTAACAATTCCCATGTTCCCATTGACTCTCATTCAAATTCATGATCTCTTCTTCCTCAGTTATTATTTTACACAACAGACATACATACACATGTGTATAAGTGAATACAGCCTGCTGAGTCCATTTGCTGTTTGTCAGATCTTTATGTGTTTAGTGTTGGCCACTGCAAATTAGATAAGGGAATGCGTCCTTAGAGAAGAATGATTATGTCTCAGCAGCTATTATCATTCTAGAATTTTCATTATGTAAATCTTCCTGTCTCAATTTGGCACAGATTTTATGAAACAAACAAATCTAATGATAATATCAAATAATTTTAATACCGTGAATATCTGGGTAGGTATCTTTTAAATTATTGTACTCAAAGGTAATTTTTTTCAAGCTCTTATCCATTAACTCCTTAAGTACTAAATGATTTGAATTCCTATAAAAACATCAATGGACTTCATTTAAATTCTAAAAAAAACAATATGTATGTATTTAAAATATGTTTATTGATTTTAAGGAAAATGACAGTTTATGGATTATAGCTACCTCTTTTACTCTCCTTATAAGTAGGAATGATAGAAAGCTTTATAATTAGGGTTTCCTTGAAAATATCTTTGTTAACATATTCATTTTGTTATAAATTCATTTAGATATTATTACAGCTACAATTATATCATCCCATAAAAATAAGTTTATATATAAACATAGTACAATGTCACTGAGTTGCAGGCAATAGTTACTATAACAAAGACAAGAGGCATTTGAAAGGGACACACACACACACACACACACACACACACACACCTTAAAAACAGAGACTATGCTAAAGGTCTTGGAAAGATCAGGAATTCAAGGCCCATATCTAAACATAGTAAAAACAATTTATAGCAAACCAGTAGCCAGCATCAATCTAATTGGAGAGAAACTTGAAGCAATCCCACTAAAATCAGGGACTAGACAAGGCTGCCCTCTCTCTCCATATCTTTTCAATATAGTACTTGAAGTTCTAGCTAGAGCAATTAGACAACAAAAAGAGGTCAAAGGGATACAAATTGGAAAGGAAGAAGTTAAACTATCACTATTTGCAGATGATATGATAGTATACTTAAGCGACCCAAAGAACTCCACCAGAGAACTCCTACAGCTGATAAACGACTTCAGCAAAGTGGCCGGATATAAAATCAACTCAAGCAAGTCAGTAGCCTTCCTATACTCAAAGGATAAGCAGGCTGAGAAAGAAGTAAGTAAATGATACCCTTCACGATAGCCACAAACCATATAAAGTATCTTGGCGTGACTCTAACCAAACAAGTGAAAGATCTGTATGACAAGAACTTCAAGTCTCTGAAGAAAGAAATTGAAGAAGACCTCAGAAGATGGAAAAATCTGCCATGCTCATGGACTGGCAGGATTAATATAGTAAAAATGACCATTTTACCAAAAGTAATATACAGATTCAATGCAATCCCCATCAAAATCCCAACTCAATTCTTCATAGAGTTAGAAAGAGCAATTCAAAAATTCATCTTGAATAACAGAAAACCCAGAATAGCTAAAACTATTCTCAAGAGTAAAAGAACCTCTGGGGGAATCAGTATCCCGGACCTCAAGCTGTACTACAGAGCAATAGTGTTAAAAACTGCATGGTATTGGTACAGTGACAGGCATGTAGTTCAATGGAACAGAATTGAAGACCCAGAAATGAATCCACACTCCTATGGTCACTTGATCTTTGACAAAGGAGCTAAAACCATCCAGTGGAAAAAAGATAGCCTTTTCAACAAATGGTGCTGGCTCAACTGGAGGTCAACATGCAGAAGAATGCAAATTGACCCATTCTTATCTCCTTGCACTAAGCTCAATTCCAAGTGGATCAAGGACCTCCACATAAAACCAGACACACTGAAACTAATAGAAGGGAAACTAGGGAAGAACCTTGAACATATGGGCACAGGGGAGAATTTCCTGAACAGAACTCCAATAGCTTATGCTCTAAGATCAAGAATAGACAAATGGGACCTCATTAAATTACAAAGTTTTTGCAAGGCAAAAG
Organism: Tokudaia tokunoshimensis; assembly: GCA_036184795.1. Taxonomy (NCBI): domain Eukaryota; kingdom Metazoa; phylum Chordata; class Mammalia; order Rodentia; family Muridae; genus Tokudaia; species Tokudaia tokunoshimensis. Next base: position 83,242,272 of record BTHU01000012.1, on the reverse strand, counting down.
ACACTGTCAAAAAGACAAAGCGGCAACCAACTAACTGGGAAATGATCTTTACGAACCCTACATCCGACAGAGGGCTAATATCCAGTATATACAAAGAACTCAAGAAGTTAAACTCCAGAGAGGCAAGTAACCCTATTAAAAAATGGGGTACAGAGCTACACAAAGAGTTCTCACCTGAAGAATATCTAATGGCTGAGAAGCACCTAAAGAGATGTTCATCATCCTTAGTCATTAGGGAAATGCAAATCAAAACAATCCTGAGATTCCATCTCACACCAGTCAGGATGGCTAAGATCAAAAACACAGGAGACAGCAGTTGTTGGCGAGGATGTGGAGAAAGAGGAACACTCCTCCACTGCTGGTGGAATTGCAAGCTGGTACAACCACTCTGGAAAGCAGTCTGGCGGTTCCTCAGAAAACTGGGCATGACACTCCCGGAGGATCCGGCTATACCACTCCTGGGCATTTACCCAGAGGCTTTACCTGCATGCAATAAGGACACATGCTCCACTATGTTCATAGCAGCCTTATTTATAATAGCCAGAAGCTGGAAAGAACCCAGATGTCCCTCAACGGAGGAATGGATTCAGAAGATGTGTTATATGTACACAATTGAATACTACTCTGCAATTAAAAAACAATGAATTCACGAAATTCCTAGGCAAATGGTCAGAACTTGAAAATATCATCCTTAGTGAGGTAACCCAATCACAAAAGAACACACATGGTATGCAGTCACTGATAAGGGGATATTAACCCAGAATCTCGGCATACCCTAGACACAATTCGCATATCAATAGATTTCTAAGAAGATGGAAGGAGAGACCCCTGGTCCTGGAAAGACTGGATGTAGGGGAACAACAGGACAGAGTAAGGAGAGGGGGTTGAATGGAGAAAAGAGGGAGGGAAGGGGGCTTATGGGACTTTCAGGGAGGGAGGAAACGGGAAAGGGGAAATGATTTGGAATGTAAATAAAAAAAATTAGAAAATAAAAACAGAACAAAAACAGAAAACAAAACAACAGAGACTAGCCGGGCAGTGGTGGCGCACGCCTTTAATCCCAGCACTTGGGAGGCAGAGGCAGGAGGATTTCTGAGTTCGAGGCCAGCCTGGTCTACAAAGTGAGTTCCAGGACAGCCAGGGCTACACAGAGAAACCCTGTCTCTAAAAACCAAAAAAAAAAAAAAAAAAAAAAAAAAAAAAAAAAAAAAAAAAAACCAAAACAAAACAAAACAAAAAAAAAGAGAGACTAATTCTGAAATTCCCCTCTAAAGGGCCTGTATCTTTTGTTTATTCAGAACATTTATATATTCTTAAAATGCAGACAAGTTTACTCATTAGTTTTGGAATTTTGACAGTTCTTCTTTATTTTGTTTGAGTACAATTAAAGTACTCCCCCAGAAAAGTGCATGATGAATCAGTAATTTTCAGTAAACACTGCTTCATCCAGATGCTGAGATAAAGTCAAAGGTGGTATCATACAGTACAGCCTTAAGTGACATTCCTCCAGGATATCCAAGTGAACTTTATTTCTGTTTTCTTTTTCTTAATTAAACCTAGCCTTACTGTTACCACAGCTTTTTAAAATCAAGTATTGAAGTCCTTTGAAGAGTAATGCTACTTTAGAAGACATTGCATTTTTGTCAATAGACATAAATGGCAATGTGCATTCTGTTGTCACTCCTGAGTGTTCTTCCCCAGGTGTAGAAGGATTGGTTAGGGTTTCTTCCTGGGGTGATTTCTCCTGGCTGCAAATCACTACCAGAGTTCATAGGATATATTTTAAATTCATGGGCACTCCTAACATTTTATAAAGCAGGTACTTCGATGTGGTTTTAGAAGGCATATGATTTAGACTAAAACTTCAACTGCATATGTAAACTAGTTTTAATGACTGTGCATAATATGAAAACCAAGTTACTTTGTTTATTGATTTTTAGATAAACTTTAAATGACAATGTGGAGAATTGAATTTTTCATGTACTGAATAACCCATAGAGGCCAAATTGAACTGTTTTTTAAAGGTCACTTGTATCGTAAACACAAGCACATACATTTATGCATACATTTATGAGGGCGAGGGTCAAGTACACTATATTCTAGAAAATAGATCTTTTGTTTCCTGTGTTATCAGTGACTGATAAAGAATGTGGGTTTTTGTGCAAGTGTGATGATGAACAAATAAAAAAACTTACTTTCATTTTATATAATTTAACATTGTGTCTCTGGGGGCTGTGGAGATGGATTGGCTGGTAGAACCACTTGCCACAAGGTCAACATTTTTAATACCCAAATAAAAGTTAGGTATGGTTCAATTATCTGTAACACAAGCAATGATGTATAGAGACAGGTAGATCATGAGAATATGCTGATAATCCAGGCTGGCTGAATGGCAAGAGCCAGTTCTGAGGTAGTATGTTAAGGAGCAGAAGAGGAAGACAATCTGTGAGTGCCTCTGGCCTTGGTACTTATCAACATGATCACACACATGTGCTATATGTACAAACCACATGGGACAGGTAATATATATGAGGGACTTGAACAGAGGCAATGAAATGCAGAGGAAAAATTCCTAGTTGAATTTTTTTTATGCTCTCTGAAGCTCTGAAACAGTGCCGACCCCACTTTCCCCCTATCACAGCCTACTCATATGTTTGGAATACCTTTTTCCTCTTGTGTTTCTTAAAATGTGGATGTAGAATGAACATTCTTCACTTCTGATTGATGAGCTTAGATGTCAGGAACTTTTATAAACTCAAAGTTTCATGTAAGAGATTGGAAAGAAAAACCAATGTAATGTTTTATTTACAAGGTATACTCTTGATCCAACTTTTTCTCATGCTGACATACCAGCTCCTTACCTGAGTGGTCCAAGTCTCAATAGACTATTAAGAAGCCCTTATGTATTTTCCAGTTCCATCCATTTGTCTAAGAATTTCATGAATTCATTGTTTTTAATGGCTGAATAGTATTCCATTGTGTATATATATATATATATATCACATTTTCTGTATCCATTCCTCCGTTGAGGGACATCTGGGTTCTTTCCAGCTTCTGGCTATTATAAGCAGGGCTGCTATGAGCATAGTGGAGCATGTGTCCTTAATACATGATAGAGAATCCTCTGGGTATATGCCCAGGAGTGGTATAGCAGGGTCCTCTTGTAGTATTATGCCCTGTTTTCTGAGGAACCGCCAGACTGCTTTCCAGAGTGGTTGTATCAGCTTGCAATCCCACCAGCAGTGGAGGAGTGTTCCTCTTTCTCCACATCCTCTGCAGCACCTGCTGTCTCCTGAGTTTTTATCTTAGTCACTCTGACTGGTGTGAGGTGAAATCTCAGTGTTGTTTTGATTTGCATTTCTGTGATGACTAAGGATATTGAACATTTCTTTAGGTGTTTCTCAGCAGTGAGGTAACCCAATCACAAAAGAACACACATGGTATGCACTCACTGATAAGTGAGTATTAGCCCAGAAGCTTGGAATACCCAAGACACATTTCACATATCAAATGATGCCCAAGAAGGAAGAAGAACAAAGTATGGATTCTTGGGTCCTTTGTAGAAGGAGGATCCAAATACCCACAGCAGGAGAAACAGAGACAAAAGGTGGAGCAGAGTCTGAGGGAAATACCATCCAGAGACTACCCCACCCAGGGATCCATCCTATATACAGTTACAAAACCCAGACACTATTGTGGATGCCCACAAGTGCTGGCTGACCAGAGCAAGTTATAGCTATCACCTGGGAGGCTCTTCTAGTGCATGACAAATACAGAGGGGGACACTCTCAGCCAGCAATTGAACTGAACACAGGGTCCCCAATGGGGGAGCTAGAGAAAGGACCCAAGGAGCTGAAGGGGTTTGCAGCTCCATAGGAGGAACAACAATATGAATCACCTAGTACTCCCAGAGCTCCCAGAGACAAAACTATCAACCAAAGAGTACACATGGAGTTAGCTCAGATGTGTGCAGAAGTCTCTGAATAGGAGGAAGTGAGAGAACTTGAGGCCTTAAGTTGAAAAACATTGAGACACAATGCATTCAATTTTCTAATCATGGAAGATGAGCTTTTAGGCTGCTGTCTTTGAAAAACTATTTTCTTTCATTGGAGAGTATGTGGTTTGCATGTGGGTATGGAAAGGAAGGTAAAAGACAGAGCAATGTTTGCAGAAAAGTCAATATGACCCAAGTACATATGGTGGGGGAACATGGAGGTAAGAAGTTTAACAAGGAACCAGCCTTCTTTAGCCAGCTGAATTATTACACAGGTTGAGAAGAGATGGGTTCTCATTTTCATGGGCTTACTGTTTCTTCTTGCAACATAGAAGCTACTTTTTTAAATCCTTAAAATATTATTTTGATGAATTGTTGGATAGCTTCTAAGGATCAAGGCTGACTATAATTTTGTACATGACCACCATGTGTCGACACTAAGTATGGTGCATTATGTCCTCAACAGACATGTTGATCAGAATAAAATGCTCTGTCTTTCTCATCAGTCTTTCATACTTATCTATAGATTCTCTGCTCCCTCACACTCTGAGCTTCTTGAACATGAGCTGCTAATAATCGAAAATGTTTCAGCATTGATGAAGACAGCGAAAGAAAAGATCAAATCTTATGGGCTCTAATTTTAGTGCTACTGTTAGGTTGTCAACTGTAATTTAAAAGATTAGAACACATGGAAGACCCAGCTATACCACTCTTGGGTATATACCCAGAAGATGCTCCAACATGTAAAAAGGACACATGCTCCACTATGTTCATAGCAGCCTTATTTATAATAGCCAGAAGATGGAAACAACACAGATATCCCTCAACAGAAGAATGGATACAGAAAATGCAGTACATTTACACAATGGAGTAGTACTCAACTATTAAAAACAATGACTTCATGAAATTCTTAGACAAATGAATGGAACTAGAAAATATCATCCTGAGTGAGGTAACCCAATCACAAAAGAACACACATGGTATGCACTCAGTGATAAGTGGATATTAGTCCAAAAGTACAGAATACCCAAGATATAATTCACAGACCACATAAAGCTCAAGAAGAAGGAAACCAAAGTGTGGATACGTTGGTCCTTCATAGAATGAATATAAAATACCCATGGGAGGAAATATAGAAGCAAAGTGTGGAGCAGAGACCGAAAGAAAAACCATCCAGAGACTGCCCCACCTGGGGATCCATTTCATATATAGTTACCAAACCCAGACACTATTATGGATGGCAACAAGTGCTAGCTGACAGGAGCCTGATATAGCTGTCTCCTGAGAGACCCTGCCAGTGCCTGACAAATACAGAGGGGGATGCTCTCAGCCAACTATTGAACTGAGCACAGGGTCCCCAATGGAGGAACTAGAGAAAAGACCTAAGGAGCTGAAGGGGTTTGCAGTCCTATAGGAGGAACAACAATTTGAACCAACCAGTACCCCCAGAGCTTCCATGGACTTAAGCATCAACCAAAGGGTACACATGGAAGGACCCATGGCTCCAGTCACATGGGTAGCAGAGGATGGCATTGTCAGACATCAATGAGAGGAAAGGCTCTTAGACCTGTAAAGTGGGATAGGGGGTTTTTGGAGGGGAAACATGGAAAGGGGATAACATTTGAAATGTAAATAAAGAAAATATCTAGTAAAAAAGATTAGAACACCATTGTCTTCGATCTGTTTGTCGAACAAAACCCCAAAGGCTTGACCATCAATTTTTATTTCAGGCAGCAGGAATGCACACATAGTATTAAGTCAGTTTCTTGGTTTGTACTTTGAGGTAAATGGTCTGTGCTAATAATCACCTTTCCCATAACTTTTACTGAGTAGTTTAATGCTCAAAATATTTTGTCTTTTGTTTCTGTGATATAAATATAGATATATATATGTATGAAATATATATCAAACATAGATATCAATCATATATATCAAACATACATATATGTGTATGTGTATATGTAATATATATGTTTATATACATATTTTATATATGTATATATAAAATATAACCCAGGCTGTCAGTGAATATGCTTTTTACATGTTGCTGATTCTCTACCAGCCACAGGCTGAAATTATTTCCTCCATCACTGTGCTTGGCCTCATTACTTGTTTATAACTGAGTTAAAGTTAAACACATTTAATTGTGTGGATTGAACTTGAGTCTGTAACATATCTGAGGAAAATTGGAGAAGAGAATGTGAATGAAAATATTAGGATGGTGTAATAGGTAGTGAATTGGGTGGTAGCATAGCAGTGTTTGCCTGATAACTTTTGATCTCCATCTTCACATGAATAAGAGAAAGGAATTGGAGGAACAATTGTTACATCCATTTGAAATGTAAAATTCTAGGATTGTATTTGAAAGTAGCAATGTTTTATAGAAGGTGGCATTAGGATCAAAAGTGTAAGGTCTCAAGGACTCACTTCTACATGAAATGGGGAAACAAAGTATTTCTTCTGAGTACTAGAAAATTGAATGAGCTCATTATCAAAACACCCAATGTTAAAAGTACTCTTTTCTTATAAGTATGCTTAAGAAACAAATGTTCTGTAAAACTATCTATAATCAAATTAGCCTGCTTCTTGGGAACTTTCCCAAAGAATGGGTAACACACCAGTTATCTGGTAGAACAGCAGGTGCACATTGTCAGCAATTGAAAAGGTGGAAATGTAAGATTTGTTGACTGCTTATACGAGGCAAACTACTTTTCACTATTTTTCTATATTTTTGAGGATATTTTCATCCTCCAAAAGCATAATCCAAGGCACAAATGAATTTTACAAAATAATCTCCAAGATTCTTCTTGCTCTTCCTCCTCTTCTTCCCTTCATCCCTCTACTCCTCTCCCTCCTCTCCAATCATCCTCTCGTCATCCTCCTCCTCCACATTCTTTTTACCAGCAGATTTTTCCATTCCCACATTTGTTTTTCAGTGGAATGAAATACAAGCTGCTAGTTGTGTGATATGCCCATCATCAGACAGTCAGATGGCAGGCTACAGACTGCAATTCAGAGAAAAGAACACAGACAAATCAATAGCACCTGTAATGGAACTCACCCGACACAAACCAGCACGCAAGCATCTAAAAGTCGGGTGCTCTTCCATAATGGAGAGTGATTTCAGTGCCTGAAGAGTCAGCAAAGATAAATGGATTTCTTAAATGATAACAGAAAAAAAAAATAGGAGGAAAGGCCAAAGCAACAATGCTGAAAGTAAAGTGTATAAAATGACTATTTCTATCTTTCCCCTATTTCCTTTAAAACAACAAACAGGCTGTTTGGCTTTTCTTTAATGTATGACTTTGTTATTATGAAAATGAAGCATATTAAAATAGTATCTCTATTATTATTAAATGTTTGTTGAACATATAATATGTAGAAAACAGTGACAGATTCTAAAAAAAAGTAATAGCAATGTATGAAAACTTTTATCCTTGTATATAAAGTAAACTATAATATGAACAATCTTTGAATGCTTCTGAATAGATGGAGAACAGGCCACTATAGAGTGAGGGAAAAATAGATGAATTAGATGTAAAATGGTCCTCAGGTAACATAAATTCTAGTAAAAATAAATCCTATAAATCCTCTCCCTCTCTTTATATAATATATAATATGATAGGCAATATGTTAAACAATAATAATGCTACAAAATAATTTGACAGAGAGCTACTAACTTAAAAAGTTATTATGAGTCAATTTACTCTTATGTCCCAGACTACACACTACCACATGTAAATGCATTCATACATGCAGAATAGACAAGTTTCAATTATAAAACTATGAGGTAAAGGTGACATTCTATTTTTACTTTTCTGTTTTCCACAAGAACTTTCAAATATATGATTTGAATTTGAGCCATTGAAACTTAAAAGACAGGCTGGAGACAGCCATTGAAACTTTAAAAGACAGGCTCAATGATGAATAGCAAATACTTCTTTTGCCAAGGACCTAAGTTCAGTTCCTACCATTCATGTTAGGTGGCTCCGAATCATTTCTACTCCAAGTGCAGTGTATCTGATTTCTGGCTTCAGCAAACAGCTGCATTCTATAAGCATAAACAAACACAACCATACACATAATTAAAAACAAAGCAAAATAATTTTAATGTAATAAAGAACTCATTTAAATATTAGAGTTAATAATTATTTATCAAATAATGATATTTATTGTCTTGGAGGAGTTCTGTAATACAGAAGATAATATCATTTTAATTTTTAAGACACCTTTACATTTCATCATTGGAATTTTTAAGTGATTATCAGTTAAGTATTCTGTACCCAAGCCCTTTTTATTGATACATGGGAACAAAACGAACCAAACATACATACATACAAAATCAAAAGAAAACAATGCATGCTATTCTTTGCCATGGTTAAGCTCATATTAGGTTATTGTAATTGAACAGTGCTGCTGAGGGAGCTGTAGTGGCCAGTTGCAAGCACAAAGTGGTGGAGTGGCATGGAGCATACTGAGAGAGGTCAGGCTTCATATGTTATAAAATATGGCTACTAGGGAAGTATTATTTAAGAGGGTGGCATTTGAATAAAAATCTTTGTGAAGTGAGGGAGTCAGCTAAGAGCCACCTGAGAAAGTCAATTCAAAAGTGTAAAGACCTGAGGCAATAGCTTGCACAGGGAACAGAAGTATAAAAAGGGAACAAATAACCTTGTTCAAAAGTCAAGGTTAGAAATGTTAAGATTTAGGGCAGTGTAAGCCCTTCTAGAAATCTGATTGTCACCTTAGCTTACAATGAAGGTATGGAGAGATGGGTCAGTGGCTAACCTGAGTTCTAATCTCTAGAACCCATGTAAATTTGGGTATAGTAATATGTCTGCAATACCAGGGCTCATATGACAAAATGGGAGATACAGATAGAATACCCAAAATTCCACAAGCCAACTAAGTCAGTTACAAAGTAGCAATCAGCAGAGAGACAGGGTCTCAGACAAAGTGTTAGGAGATGACAGACATCTGAATGATACTTGGAGCTTTTCTTTGACCTTCATATGCTTTATAGGCTATGAGAGGCTTCTTGTAGTTGTTAGACACAAATGGACAGATCTCTCTAATTCTCTCTCTCTCTCTCTCTCTCTCTCTCTCTCTCTCTCTCTCTCTCTCTCTCTCACACACACACACACACAGACACACACACACACACACACAGACACACACACAAGCAGGGACAAGTGGCACACATACACAAGTATGGGGAAGAGGCTCAAACATACAGACACACACATAGACACACACAGACACATGCACACATGCACACACACACACACACACACACACACACACACACACACACACACACGAGCCTGAGGAAAGGAGTAGGAGTCACTAACCACAACTGGTAGATTTGACTGAATGAGATGGATATGATCTGAATAGATCCTCCCCCTTTATTTACTTTCAGTTTTTAAAACAAAACAGAATACTTTTAGGAAGCTAACCAATAGGACAAGTGGTGGCTTGAAGTAATATTTGAAAAGGACTATGTGATTGAATCGGAAATTAGCTGAATGTATTTGACCTGGACATTGAAAACAATGAAATCTTAACTTACTGAGAAAATGTGTACTCAGGATATATTTTTTGTTTTTTCTATTGAAAAATCTGGGTAGACCTTCGAATAAATAGCTTCCTAGTCTAATCTGGATTCAGCGGATGCTGAAGATAGAGAGATTGGTACCTGTCATGGACAAAGGTAGCTTCTCAGGAAGGCTGTTTTCCATACACTAGAAAATAGGATTATTTGCTGATTCTGGAAACTTGAGATGGCAGGCACACTGCATTGGTACCAGTGCCAAAAGAAACTTAAGAGGGGTGAGATATGGGGAGTCTGGTTGGTTGATATTGTTTTTCCTCCAATGGGGCTACAAACCTCTTCAGCTCCTTCAGTCCTTCCTCTAACGCCTCCATTGGGAACCCCATGCTCAGTCCAATGGTTGACTGAGAGCATCCACCTCTGTATTTGTCAGACTCTGGCAGAGCCTCTGAGGAGACAGCTATATCAGGCTCCTGTCAGCAAGCACTTCTTGGCAACCACAATAATGTCTGGGTTTGGTAACTTTATATGGGATTGATTCCCAGGTGGGATAGTCTCTGGATGGCCTTTCCTTCAGTCTCTTCTCCATACTTTGTCTCTATATCTCCTCCCATTGGTATTTTATTCCCCTTTCTAAGGACTAAAGTATCAAGACTTTGGTCTTCCTTCTTCTTGAGCTTTATGTGGTCTGTGAATTGTATCTTGGGTATTATAAGCTTTTGGGCTAATATCCACTTATCTGTGAGTGCATACTATGTGTGTTCTTTTGTGATTGGGTTGCCTCTATCAGGATTTTTCTAGTTCCATCCATTTGCCTAAGGATTTCCTGAAGTCACTGTTTTTAATAGCTGAGTAGTGCTCATTGTATAAATGTACCATGTTTTCTATATCCATTCCTTTTTTTGAGGAACATCTTGGTTCTTTGCAGCTATGACTATCATAAATAAGGCTGCTGTGAACATAGTATAGCGTGTCCTTGTTATATATTGGAGCATCTTTTGGCTATGTGCCCAGAGCTTCCAGGGATTAAGCCACTAACCAAAGAGGACACATGGAGCAACCCATGGCTCTGGCTGCATATGTAGCAGAGGATGGCCTTGTTGGACATCAGTGGGAGGAGAGGTCTTTGGTTCTGTGAAGGATCAGTGCCCCAGTGTAGGAGAATGGGAAAGCAGGAGTAGTTGGGTGGGTGGGGGAACACCCTCATAGAAGCAGGGGGAGGGGAGATGGGACAGGTGGTTTTTGAAGGGGAACCAGGAAAGGGGATAACATTTAAAATACAAGTAAAGAAAATATCTAATAATTTTTTTTAAAAAAAAAGAGGAGTGACATCTGAAGAGAGAAGACATTTCAAGTGGTGATCATGAACTCCTGTACCATAAGGGCACTTGATCAACTATGTTCATAGCAGCTTTATTCATAGTAAGCATGAACTGAAAACAACTGAGATGTCCCTCAACAGATGAATGGATAAAGAAAATGTGGTGCATTTACCCAATGGAATACTTCTCAGCTATTTAAAACAAGGACATCATGAAATTTTCAGGTAAATGGATGGAACTAGAAAATATCATCCTGAGTGAGGTAAACAAAATCCAGAAAGACACATGTGGTATATACTTACTTATAAGTGGATTTTAGACATAAAGTACAAGGTAACCATACTATAATACACCAACTTAAAGAAGCTAATTAGCAAGGAGTGCTCAAGGGAGGATGCTTAAATCTCACTCAAAAAAGAAAAATAAAATAGACATCTTAAGTTGATAGAGGAAGGACACTGAGTAGTGGGGAGTGGGGAGCAACCGAGGTGTAGATCTAATGTGGGAAAGAGAACAGAAATCAGTGGGGCAACAGCCCTAGGAATAAGGAGACTTCCTGGAGTCTTTTGCGGGGGTGCCCCTAGCAGAGACTCCTAGCATTGGGTGATAAAGAGCCCGAAGGGGCCAGCTTCTGCAGTCAGGCCGGACTTTCAGTGGCTGAAGGGGGACTTCAACTCACCCACAAAACCTTGAACCCAAAATGTGTCCTACCTACAAGAACTACATGGATAAAGATGGAGCAAAGATTGAGGAAATGGCTAACCAATGACTGTCCCACCTTGAGACCCTCCGATTGGAGAGAGCCAAACCCTGACACCATTATTGGTATTCTGTTGTGCTTGCAGACAGAAGCCTAGCATAACTGTCTTCTGAGATGTGTCATCCAGCAGTTGATGGAAATAGATACAGAGACCCACAACCATACAAAAGAACGAGCTCAAGGAGTCTTGTGGAAGCATCAGGGAAGAAATGAGAGAGCTGGAGGGGCCAAGGACACCACAAGAAGACCTACAGAGTTGACTAACCTGGGCCCATGAGGGCTCGCAGAGACTGGACCACCAGCCAAAGAGTAGACCTAGGCCCATTATACATATAGCAGGGGAGTAGCTTGCTCTTCATGGGAGTCCCCTACCTATTGGGGCAGGTGCTGTCTCTGACTCTGTTTGTGGGCTTTTGGATCCCCTTCCAAAGGGTTGCCTCATGTACCATCAGCCTTTATTGGGAGAGGATGTGTTTAGTTCTCCTTTGAGTTGATATACCAGTGTGGGTGGGTCATCTGGGGTCCTCCCTTTCTCCTCAGAGAAGGGAAAGGAGTATAATGGTGGGAATGGGAGGAAAGAAAAGAGGGGAGCTATGATCAGGCTATAAAATGAATCAATAAACAAATTAATGGAAGAAAAAACAGTAAAATATCAAAAAACCTATTTACAATAAAAGAAAGAAAAATGAAATTATACCCAAATGTCTTTACCTCTTTTGTGGGCCCACAACAGAGTCAGAGACAGCCCTTGCCCCAATAGGTAGGGGACTCCCATGAAGAGCAAGCTACACCCCTGCTATATGTATAATGGGCCTAGGTCTACTCTTTGGCTGGTGGTCCAGTCTCTGCGAGCCCTCATGGGCCCAGGTTAGTCAACTCTGTAGGTCTTCTTGTGGTGTCCTTGGCCCCTCCAGCTCCCTCATTTCTTCCCTGATGCTTCCATAAGAAATATAGTTTCTTTGTTGTGGTGGTAGTGTTGGTTTTTCAAGATTGGGTTTCTCTGTGTAGTAGTCCTGCCTGTCTTGGAACTTGCTATGTATACCAGGCTGGCCTCAAACTCATGGAGATCCACTTACCTTTGCCTACCTTGTACTGGGATTAAAGGCATGTGCCACCACTGCTGGGCTGAAATATGCTTCCTTATTGAGAGGCCAATGCAAATTCAGTTCCTTTTGTAAATACTACTTTTGTTTATGTTATATTAGGGATATTTCTCCCCTTTCTCTGTCATTCATTCATATATATATATATATATATATATATATATATATATATATATAAAACGTGCTCAGTTTTTTTCAAAGCAGTCAAGATAGGATTTGATGGGGAGGGACAATCCGAGTTGTCTGCACCACCTCCTGAACATTCTATGGATGTTTAGAAACTTCTTTTAGAAATATGCTTACAGGAGCTGGAGAGGTGGCTTGGTGGTTAAGAGCATTTGTTGTTCTTGCAGAGGATTGGGATAAGATTCCCAGCCCCTGCACGGGGGCTCACATGGATCTGATGTTGCCTTTTGATCTCTGCAGGCAGCAACCCCACATACACTGCACATGAATGTGTCCAGGCAAAACAGCCACATGTAAAATGAAATGAATTCATTATGATTGAATACTTTGAAGTTTTTGATTTGCTCTCTAACACATCAAAGGATAGATATGAATATTTTTAAGATCTTTGGATAGTTAGCCCTAGGTGTTTATCCATTGCATTGCTGGGGAATAACAGTCAGTAAAATTATGGAAATGTCTGATCATGGAGAGACCTCTTCTTAAAGGATTAATATGATTGAGATTAATGTTAAAGAAGTCCACTAGAGACACATTTTGTTAAGTTGTGAAAGCTTAAGATGCATCGTGGAGACTCAGAGCAGAAACATGCACACATGAAGGTATGAGGAGAAGCAAGGGAATCAGGACATTCATCCTGAATGCAGCTACATCTAGGAGACATGTTTCAATAGAACAGAAAAGCATAGAAAGCAAATGTGTTTATCCCCAGGCAAAAAGCAGGCACAGTGTTTTCTGATGTGGTAATCAGAAATCAAGATAAGTTAAAGTCTGGCATGTGATAAAGGTGAAAAGAAAACTAGCTACCTAAGCAATCAAAAAGAATAGCTATTTTCCCCATCACTTAATACCAGGGATTAAAATCTTGGACATACTGGGTGAGTGCTTTACCACTGTATCTCTCAGCCTTTTTATTATGTTTTATTTTGAGACAGGTTTTCCAACTTACCCAGTTTTCCATTAGCTCAATTGTTAGCCAGAAAGGCCTTTAGCTTCTTTCTGATCTGCCTGTGTTTCTGATCTAATTCTTCGTAGTGGTTAGGATAACAAGGCAGCACCATCATTGCAGTATTCAAGGTAGAATTGCAGTGATATAAGTTTGGAGGATTTTTAGATATATTCATCTCATGCAGTTTTGCCCCTAAATATTTGTGCACATGCATTCCTAGAGCCTGTAGAAGTGAGAATTGAATATCAGACGTTTGGCAGCTATAGTTGTAGATGGTTGTTAGGTACCATATGTGTGATGGGAATTGAACTTGGGTTTTCTGCAAGAGCAACAAGTAAGGATATGAAGGATATTTTTAATCAGAAACAAGTATTCACTTCCAGATGCTAGAGGATTTTTAAACTGTCACTTTAGTATAGTTTGAAAGATATTATGTTGTGCCTCGTTTATAAAACCATCACTTTGGGCATTAAAAATATGCTTTAAAAACAATTATTATGTTTAGTACTTCATCAAATACATTAGAGTTTATTAGAATAGATGAGATATATAAATAGGTAAGTCTTAGTCTCTGGCTAGAAAGTAGTCAGGTTGGTTAGCATCCTTGGTTTGTTCATGGGATCTTTTTAGCATAGTGGCCACAACTCAGCTAAAGTTGTCAAAAAGCTACTGAGGTTCCCTTTTTGTGTAGCATAATCCTGTCTGTGAACTATAAATTCAGCAAGGGAGTATTTTCTTCATATGCTATCTGGTTATCAAAAATGAGATTACCCCAGACAGAATTTGATATAGCTTGTAACAGAGTCAAAACTATTGTTCCTTTTGGCAATGTTCATATTATTCCAGGAATTTTTATTTACTGCACAATTCAGGTCAGTGTTTGCTTACAAAACTAGATTCCCATGAAGAATATGGTGAGGTACGAACTTATTCTCAATTTGCTTCAGAATAGTGACTTTAAAAGTAAAAAGGAAACCCAGTGAATGAATCATCTATTGACTTAGGAGACAACCGAGAATTACAGTGATTGTGTTTCTCCTCCAGAAACGTCTGTTCTGATGGTTTGTTTACAGCTGTCGTACATACAGATTTAAGTCATGTGCACACTCCTTGCAGACTAAGTGGCTTGCTAGTGGCTTTCTATTCAGAGAGAAGGATTTTGCATTCTAGCTGCTACTGATCTGAAGACTATTAGCATATAGAGGAAGTTTCACAAACACACTGTACTCATATTTATAGTCCTAGACATGGGGGAACAGAAATAATCCTAATCACAAAGAATTTCTTAGTAAAGAAAAATATGGTGTACCCTTGAAATTTTGGCATACAGTAGTGTCAAGAACATTTGATAAAATTAGCATTACTAGTGCATGGATGCCTGAGAGAGAGTCATCATTCAAAGAATGAAAGATGTGGGTTTGGGAAAGGACAGTTCCAGGTGGAATGTGTTGAGATTATTAGGAAGACTTAGAATCAGCAGCACAGGGCAAGAAACTCAAAATTATTGGGAAATTCACTTGTTCACTTGCAAGGTCAGAAATAGATTGAAAAGAGCAGCTGTAAGTGAGTCTTAGCTCCTTCGACAAAATGCCACAGACAGAGTGATTTAAACAATAGACACCTTTATTTTCCTTCCGTCTTGGAGGTCAGAGTCAGTTGGGGAATCAGTATGGCCAGTCTCTGGAAGAATATTCTTGAAGGGTTGTAGACAGCTATTTGACTGTATGCTCATGTAGACTTTTCTACACTTGTATGGTATGTGGTAAGGACAGACAAGTTGAAGTTAAGACAGGGAGACAGATATGAAGGGAGAAAGAGAAAGGGAGAACTTTAATTCTTTATTGTCTCTGCTCAGAACAAAGGAAATCCTATCCTATCAGAGCTTCAAATTCAACTTTGCACTGTGCAACTACAGTTGGACCCTTGCATAGGCTATATCTGTAAGAGTTTTACAGTGACTTCCAATATGAAGGGGCACGATATAAAGGTAGCTAAATCCCAGGAGTGGGAGAGTCATGCTTTAAGTGTAAAAGTGTAATTTACAGTCCTGAGTGATGAGGGCTAGTACATCTAGGTTTTAGGGAATCATCTTGAGAAAATTTCTTCCAGATTGGGAAAACTCAAGGACCTCCAAGTAAATAAATTCTTTCATTTAACAAAGCAAACAAACATTGGTTAAAAAAAACTCCATCAAAAATGCTTACAAAAATATGGGAATATTATGTCTGTCACTTCAAGCCATGTTGATGTCTGTGGCCCATGCTGTAGCCAGAAACCACGTAGAAGATCACAATCCATGCTGTTGCTTACTAAAGGGTAGGGAAATTTCTCTTGCAGTGGCATCAATGAAGGTAGATGCACAGTTGAGAATGAGAGTCATAGATGACTTCTGTGACAACCTCCCCCTTCTCCTCCCAAATAGGAGAGGTCTAGACAGGAATCCATTGAAGAGAACTCTTAGAAGTTGTGATTGGTTTTATGTGGAGATCTTTGATCCACTTAGAATTGAGCTTAGTGCAAGGAGATAAGGATGGGTCAATTTGCATTCTTCTGCATGTTGACCTCCAGCTGAGCCAGCACCATTTGTTGAAAAGGCTATCTTTTTTCCACTGGATGGTTTTAGCTCCTTTGTCAAAGATCAAGTGACCATAGGAGTGTGGATTCATTTCTGGGTCTTCAATTCTGTTCCATTGATCTACATGTCTGTTACTGTACCAATACCATGCAGTTTTTAACACTATTGCTCTGTAGTACAGCTTGAGGTCCGGGATACTGATTCCCCCAGAGGTTCTTTTACTCTTGAGAATAGTTTTAGCTATTCTGGGTTTTCTGTTATTCCAGATGAATTTTTGAATTGCTCTTTCTAACTCTATGAAGAATTGAGTTGGGATTTTGATGGGGATTGCATTGAATCTGTAGGGAAGAACCTTGAACATATGGGCACAGGGGAGAATTTCCTGAACAGAACTCCAATAGCTTATACTCTAAGATCAAGAATAGACAAATGGGACCTCATTAAATTACAAAGTTTTTGCAAGGCAAAAGACACCGTCAAAAAGACAAAGCGGCAACCAACTAACTGGGAAATGATCTTTACCAACCTTACATCCGACAGAGGGCTAATATCCAAGATATACAAAGAACTCAAGAAGTTAAACTCCAGAGAGGCAAGTAACCCTATTAAAAAATGGGGTACAGAGCTAAACAAAGAGTTCTCACCTGAAGAATATCTAATGGCTGAGAAGCACCTAAAGAGATGTTCATCATCCTTAGTCATTAGGGAAATGCAAATCAAAACAACCCTGAGATTCCATCTCACACCAGTCAGGATGGCTAAGATCAAAAACACAGGAGACAGCAGTTGTTGGCGAGGATGTGGAGAAAGAGGAACACTCCTCCACTGCTGGTGGAATTGCAGGCTGGTACAACCACTCTGGAAAGCAGTCTGGCGGCTCCTCAGAAAACTGGGCATGACACTTCCGGAGGATCCGGCTATACCACTCCTGGGCATATACCCAGAGACTTTACCTGCATGCAATAAGGACACATGCTCCACTATATTCATAGCAGCCTTATTTATAATAGCCAGAAGCTGGAAAGAACCCAGATGTCCCTCAACGGAGGAATGGATTCAGAAGATGTGGTATATTTACACAATGGAATACTACTCTGCAATTAAAAACAATGAATTCACGAAATTCCTAGGCAAATGGTCAGAACTTGAAAATATCATCCTTAGTGAGGTAACCCAATCACAAAAGATCACACATGGTATGAAGTCACTGATAAGGGGATATTGACCCAGAATCTCAGAATACCCTAGACACAATCAGCATATCAATAGATTTCTAAAAAGATGGAAGGAGAGACCCCTGGTCCTGGAAAGACTGGATGTAGGGGAACGCCAGGACAGAGTAATGAGAGGGGGTTGAACGGAGAAAAGAGGGAGGGAAGGGGGCTTATGGGACTTTCGGGGAGGGAGGAAACGGGAAAGGGGAAGTGATTTGGAATGTAAATTAAAAAAATAAAATTAAATTAAAAAAAAAAAAAAAAGAAGTTGTGATTGGGATGCTAAAGTGTACTTCTTCAACAGTTTATGGCTTCTGACTGGGTGCTGGGAGTAGCTAGGGTTGGGGAAGGACTCAGTTCTCTTTAAACTCAGTTTTTGTTAAGGGGCTGACCACTGGGAGATTAACCATGCTCCACTGGTGACACAACACAAGTGGACTTGGTATATTTTTCTGATATTTTCTTCTTTTGTTTTGGGCGAAGTCACAAGGGTTAGCTGGAGCTGAAAGGACTAGGGTGAATGTGGTCTAGGTGAATTATGTGAAATTTCCAAAGAATCAGTAAAAATATTATTTCACTAAAAAAAAATGGGAATAAAACATAGACTTACAGCAGTCCAGGGGTTATTTAAGAAAAAAAAATTGACTTTCAAAAAGAATAATGAGATTTCTGACATCACTTGTCTCTCATAGTCCTTTTCCCCTGCTCCATAGTAGTATGAAAGCTATGGCTTTCTGAGCACAGCATCTATAGTTCAGTGTGTATTCACCACTATTAAGGGAAAATATATTTGGAGTCTCTATAAAGCTCCATCCCATTGAACATCAAGTATTTAACCTGGCTGGCATATGCTTGGTGATACTCTAGCCAGACTGTTTTGTTGTTGTTTAGTCTGACTCAGATCATGCAGTTGAAGAGCCCTCTCACTAATGAGTTTATATGAAATAAAACAAAACACACACACACATGCAAAGCACACACACATACACAAGCATACACACACATATACACATACCACACAGACCACACACACACACACACACACACCACAAATCAACAGCAACCGAAAAATTAAAAAAAAAAAAAACAAAACTCCAAGCCCTCAACTACAGTTGTGTACATAGAACTGTCTGAAATGCTGATATAATTTGTGCCAAGCAGGATGACTAGAAACTCGTGAAAGAAAGCTTGAGCAATCAGTAAACCACAGGACTTAAGAACATTTCTGCCATATTGCCAGGGACTGAGGGACCCGTGCCATATAGAGGTCTGGGAAGCAATCTGGATAGGAGTACTGCAAGCCTTACTTCCTTATCTCATGCTGATCGTGAAATGTTGCAGAAACAAGAACTAAATGCAAAGATAGATTTTTGAAATGGTGAAGTTTTGAAAGCAGGCCTCTAACACGTAAAAATGTTCCTCTACAAAGGATGAGGAATTTATTGATTTAAAACTACTAAGAAATGTCTTTCTAGCCATTTGTTGCTCATCAGAATAATAAAACAGACTCCACCAGCTATACACAATAAAGAATATCCATGGTTAGGTATTCTAGGGATCTATTAAGCAAAATACATTGACAACTGAGATAGAAAATGTGAGTTCTTAAATTGTCCAGTTGTCTACTTAAAAATAGCAATCTGCAAAAGAATAAAAGGTATCTTCTAAGTTTTTTTATTTTTATAATAATCCCCATTAAGCATTCATTGTGTCTTTTATTTTATTTTTAATTTTTGGATATTTTCTTTATTTACATTTCTAATGTTATCCCCTTTCCCAGTTTCCCCTCAGGAAATCCCCTAAACCATCCACCATCCCTTATCCTACCCACCCATTCCCACCTCACTACCCTGTCATTCCCCTACACATCGAGCCTTCACAGCTGATGGAGGTTGGACCAATCTTTCCCAGAGGAAGCTAAAATAGTGTGCTCACAAGTCAAAGACTATATTAGCTGTTAAGAATGCACTCATAAAATTAAAGGAAATTTTGCTTAATAAACTCATCAGAAGTATATAGATAATATGTGTAAGAGTTACTTATCTTGTTGTAACTAAATGCCCAACCAGGGCAATTTAAGGAGGAAGGAGGTTAATTTGCTCCCAGTTCAAAGGTACAGTCATCATGATGGTAAGATCCTGGCAGCAGGAGCCTGAGGCATCTGGTCACATTGTTTCTGTATCAATGAAGTCTGCTGTAGCTATTTCTTCTTTTTGATTCAGTCTGATACCCAAGACATAAATGGTGCTTCCTGCATGTAGGGCATATGTCTTCATGCTATTAATATAATTAGAAAACTCATCACAGGTTTATTTCTGAGATGATGCTAAATCCTGTCAAGTTAAGAATGACATAGAAGGGGATCTCTACAGATATAACTTTATTTTTGTTTTACATGTATAAGTGTTTTGTGTGCATTTATGTCCATGCTCCACATACATACCTGATGCCTGTAAAGGCCTGAAGATGATATCAGATTCCTAAAACTGGAATTGAAGTTGGCTGCCATGAGTATCTTAGTCCTCGGCAAGAGAAACAAGTACTTGTAACTCCAAAGCCATCTCTTCAGCCTTTAAATACAACTTTTAAAATACAGTAAGCAAGAACTTTGGAATTGAAAGTGTAATAGCTAAGATGAAAACATTAATAAAATACCTCAATAGATTTGAAATGGCACAGGAAATAACACACATATTAAAACGCAGGTGAGATGAAATTTTTTCTAGTCTGAGAAGAACAGAAAGGGAAATGTGAACTAATGGAGCCTCAGAAGCCTGTCAAGTTAGACATCATCAGCTATCCCAAAATACATGTATTGGAAGTCTCAAAGGAGAACAGACACACATAGTGAATATTTGAAGAAAAGATCCACATGTCAGATTTGATGAAAAATCTTAATCTGTATATCTAAACCACAAAACACTAGTAATCTCTGTCTGAGCACAGCACAGCCAAACCATCAAAGGACAGAAAATGTTTTTAACATATGTGTGTATGTATATGTACATGTACATGTATTATATATATATGCATATACCTATATACAGATGCATATATATTATTCATATATACACACATGTTTATGTGTATATATATGCACAAACATACACACACACACACACACACACACACACAAACACACACACATGCTTGTCGTGGTCATGAAGGTCAGAAGTAGATGGATCCTCACATGGCTGATGGGAATCAAACCATGACTGTCTGGAAGAATAGCCCATGCTCTTAATTTCTCAGCCATCTTTCCAGGCTCAAAAGATAACATTCAATACAGCTTAGTAATGCAACACCTTCCAATATTTCTTGAGATCCAGAGACTCTCTGTAAGATAAACAGCCTATATAAACAACACAAAGAGTAGAGTTCTAGAGGTGGATTCAAAGTCCCAGGGAAAAGTAGATTGTTAGCCAGAAGTTTTATGTACAGCCAAATTAGTGCATTAAAATTTGAGGAAAATTAAGAAATTCCAAGATAAACAATAGCATCTGTGTGAATAAAAAGAGAGCCAATAGAGACTAACATAAAAGGGCATTGGACAGAGATAAGTTCCCTTAATAAACAAAGGAATATATAAAAAATAATTCTGCATATCAAAATGGCATATGAATGTTTTAATTTATGGTTCTTTGTTCGCTTAAATGCAGAAACACAATTTTTAAAACATAAATACCTGCAATTGAACAAATCATTTTAAAATCTGATCAGGATGTAAAACAAATGCCAAAATCAACCCAAAAGAAGAAGATGGGGAACAAATTAATATTAGGGTAAAAATTAATGGAATGGTAAATAGAAAAAAAAAAGCAATGAAACAGTCAAAACAAAAGTTGGTTCTTTGAAAATATCAAAAAAAAAAAACCATAAGAGACTATAAAGACAGATGAAGAAGAAAGTAAAGACATAAATTGTTAAACACAGGCTATGAAGGTAGGGCATACCCTACAAACTTTATGAAATATAGATTATCATATATATGTAATTGCAGCACACAGGTTTGATTACCGTACCCACCTATTACAAAGGGAATGGCCCAAATGGAAAGAAAGTCATTTTCCACTGTTATTTTTCTTTTAAAGCACTGAAATGGGTTCATTCCATTCATGCCTGGATGTGTTCATTTCCTGAACTGTGAAGTCAGGGCTGGAAGATTCCCTCTTCCCCTTCTGGATTGCTTCGTCTTCTTTGCTTTCATCTTCTTCCCCATCTTTAGACCCAGAAATAGCTGGTAGTGTTAACTCTAACCTTAGGTTAACTCTGCTGACTCTTCTTTGTATAGGATCCCTTATCATACAGGACACACCCAAATACTCTGGCTTATGATATTTTGAGCTCAGATAAACAGCTTTCTTAATTAAGTTCTTTAGTCAGTCACTCTGTCCTGTCTCCCTTTTTCCTCAATAGTTGAAGACCTAAAGGTTATATTCAATATGGCTTCATCACCCAGGCGACTGTCCTTATTTTAAGGTCAAGCAATTAGCAACTTTAATTCCATCTGTCATCATTATACCTCTTTGCCAAGATACTCACAAGTTCCATAGATTGTGATTTGATATTTTAGAGGCCCATGATTCTGCCTGCCAAAAAAACTATGAATAATGTATGCTAACAAATTAGATAACATAAATGAAGCAGACAGATCCCTAGAAAGATGAACACTGGAAATTATCTCAAAAGGAAGGAGAAAAATCTGAACAGATGTATACGTTAAAGAGTTAATTTACATGAACAGAATTACTTTAAACTTTCTACAATTAGCTCAAGCATATAGTGCATCAGTGGTAGATTATACCAAACATTCAAGTGCATTTATTAAGATACTTTTGCTATTCTGACCATACACTCCACCAAATCAAAACAAAACAAAATAAAAAAAAACAAATTCAGTAAAATAAAATTGGGAACATTCTGAAAATCATTCCATTGGGATGCTATTATTTGTTGCCTGAAAAACCATAATATTACTAAGAATACAAAAGGCTAATATCATTTACGGATAAGAATAAATAACGCAAATAAAGGCACTAGACAACAGCATAGTACAGGAGATAAATAGGGTAGCTCATGATCAGGTAGGATTCATGAGAACTCAAGTTGATTCACCATTTAAAAATTAATGAATATTAAAGGGAAAAATAATTCCACATGTTCATTTCAACAGATTCAGAAAAGCAATTCAAGAAATATAAAACAGACAAAAATCCAGAGGAGTAAACGCTGGGGTTACTATCTTCAGAAAATAAGCTATCACACATCTAATTAGGTTTAAAGTCTTGATTTTTACAAACTCATTAATTAGCAGGTTGAATTGCCCTTCATTAACTTGTTTTCCTGAAATAAAATGTACAACTTGGATACTTCAAGTGTATAGTCATGGGTTAACAATTATAATAAAATATATGCTTCTTAAATCACATATGATTTGTCATGAAAAGATCCATGCAAGGTGATCAGTGTCACTTTGAACTTATCCTTGAATGAATGGATGTACTACACATATCAATCATAACTGCATGATTGTTCTAAGGCCTCTCTCCAGTAAGAAAGTTCCTTATAAAACCAACAGAGCTACCCTGTTTGTTCTTTGTGTTTGTTTTGCTGATACTGATTTTGTTGGGGTTTTGATTATATTGGTCACCCTATCCATAGGTGATTGGTCATCCATGAATTCAAGAGTAGGCCCTGAATTTCAAATCAACATGCTAATTGCCTCTTAAGTTCAGAGCTATAAGGACTTCCATCCTCCTACAGGTCAACTCATTGGTAAAAGAAGTTACCAAACACACACACACACACACACACACACACACACACACACACACACACACACACACCATCTCTAGAAGGGACAATGGAGAATACAAATAAGACAGTTTAATGTCATATAGATAATATAAAGAAATAAAATATCATGGAAGAACTCATACTTAAATCTAGTCTCAGTTACAAGAAATACTACAAGTTCAATTAGAGGTATTTAAAATTAAACATGACCTTGCTCTTAATCTATATTGATATCAGAAAGTAATAAATATAAACAAGCAAGTATAAAATAACTGTCTATATTTTATCTATGATGACATGTGATTTTAGCATTTTAGATGAATAATTATTTGGTTTATTCATTTTGTTATATCATATTCAATATTTAAATGAAATATCTTTGTCTCATACTTTTTTATAAAAATCTGTCAAAGTCTTTGACAAATAAATTCCACAGCAATGAATTAATTCCCGGCCAATAATGTTCTTGTTAGTTGTGCAAATAACAGAACAAAATAGAAAGGCAGATGTCACTAAGACGATGTTGAATATACAACCTCAAAATATATTTGTCTCCAATTTAAAGTCTATGAAGTAGTTTGAAGTGCATAACATATGCATATAAACATTGGCTTTTATTTAAAGAGGAAACCCTTAATTTGTGGTCAAAGTCATTCAGTATTTGGCTGAAAAATGTAAGATGTTTTCATAGCTTAGTAAAGATCAGAGCAAGAGCAAGGATCATGTGAGAGGTGCGGTCACACTGCAGATTACAAAAGAGATTATGCTTATCATTTCGTATGTACCATCTACAAAAATGAAGGCCACATATTAGAGGACTGCACTTATCAAAGCAAACAAAAACTATTCAATGTGATGTTTATATGTATTATTAACCACAGTGACTCTCTATTGACAACCCTTTCTTTCCCAAAGTGTATGCAAAGTCTAATGAAATAATGAAATTATGATATTTAAGAACTGTATTATGGGTGGGCTGCTATCCAATATGGGAAAAAAGCTGCTGCTGTTTCTTCTTCCTAATCTTCTTCTTCTTCTTCCTCTTCTTCTTCTTCTTCTTCTTCTTCTTCTTCTTCTTCTTCTTCTTCTTCTTCTTCTTCTTCTTCTTCTTCCTCTTCCTCTTCCTCTTCCTCTTCCTCTTCCTCTTCCTCCTCCTCCACCTCCTCCTCCTCTTCTTCATCATCTTCCTTTTCCTCTTCTTGCTTTTTTGTCATTTTTCTTTCTACCTTTTCAATTGAAGAACTGAAATGATGATAGTGAATGTGGTGGTGGCTTCTAGTGGTAACCTACATGGTAAAAGAGATTAGTAGGGACAACGTTTTTGTACATTAAGAAGACAAATGTGCCTAATTGTGCTTCTCCTTCCTTGGGAGAGATAGGGTCAGGCTAGCCAAAAGATAAGTAACCACAGCTATTAGATAACACCCACAGGAAGACTACAAGGACATAGTGTCTAGCTTTACAAAGAATATAAGGGTGCTGTATTCAGGGAACCCAAACACCATGAGATAACTCAGAGTAAAAATTTATCTCCATTTTCACTTCAACTAAGTAGGTTTCAGAATTACAACTGTTGAAGGAAGTTTCCAAAACTAATAAATGATGCTTCTGAAACCTTACTCCATGAGGGCTGCTGATGGAAAAGACAGAAAAGATGAAGGATATTGATATAGAGAGGGCAGGAGGAAAAGGTTTGTTTGTGTCTGATAAGAGAGAGGGCAGAAATACTAAGAACTTAAGTATCAGTTCTAAAAGATTAGATTTAGAATCTAATCAAGGAGTATCTCTGATGTGTCTGTTGAGGAAGATTGTGACTTCCTGGCAGTGACAGGGTCTACAGTCTGCCTCCAGACTGATTTTATTTCACAAAATGTTTTGGTTTTGTGCTTCAGCTTTTTTTTTTCCTGGCTCTTAACTTGAATTACTGTCTACATTTACAGAATAGGATTTGTACTCCAAATTCCTCTTTGTTGCCTCTTTTGAAAAGTCTAAAAATGACTGAGGTTGATTCCTCTTCCTGTGTGTTTCCAGATTTCAATAGAGCTGTTGAGTGGCATGCCTCTCCAGTCAAAACATGCATCCACTTCACCAGCTCACTCTGCCTGGCTTCAGCCTTTGTACATATATACACTCATGCACACACACACACACACACACACACACACACACACACACACACACTACTGATATCCTTTGTTTGCATTCTATATCCACTCTTTTTGAATTGATGTTGATAGTTTTACTATTTCTGAGCTTTGTCTTATAACTATCTGTCTATAGAGAGAGGTATAGATTTTATAGATATATAATCTACACAAGTGTATATATATACATATGTATGTATTATGTGTATAATATATAGTATTATATATTATGTAGATAGATATAGATTATAGATAAAGCTAGATGATATAGATGTAGATATAGATATAGACATGTAATATATTAATTATAGATGTACAGATATGTATATATAGAGATATATAAACTGCTTAACCTAGCATTGGAATTATTTTATACTAAATTAAACAGTAACTAGGTGCCACATAACTCTTTATCCCAGCAGAGGAAAGGAGTGGTAGGTAAATTTCTATAAATTCAAGACCAACCTCATCAGCATAGTAAATTTCAGGTCATGTGGAGATACAGAGTGAGTCTCTGTATCTAAAGCAGGAAAGAGCCATAGACTTCTCTGAGATACAAGAAAAAAGTCATCCTGTACATATTCATTATTCACCCAGTGTTGTCAAAAACAATTACAGATGTTGAAAACATAACTCATGAGGTTGTATATTCCGATAACAAAAACTAGCTAAATAGTCAATTACAGAATATGGAATACTGTTGATAAATGTCACAAGAAATATATTGATTTGCTAATTTAGATAATATCATCAAGAAAAGTCACATCAAGAAGGTGACATTTAAAGGAGATGACTGGACAAATTTGAGGGCTAATTATTCTGGGATGAAAATTGTGTTTCATATCTTGTAGACTAAAACTGTGAATAGAAGCCTTAAGTCAGTTATAGTGAGACTGAATCAGTCTGTGGATTGGTAAAATAAATGGATCAGGTCTGTAATATTTTACATATTATTATTAATGCCTCAACTTTCATATTGAGTATGACTACATCATCATGGATGGAACTATAAAGAAATTAAATTCATGTAAAACGTACACCAAGAAACTGAGTGAAATTTACCTTGTATAAATAAAATATCTTCCATAGCTCTCAGCTACTAGTAAATAACACTTTGCTTTCTTTTTTTTTTTAAATTTTATTTTCTATATTCTTTATTTACATTCCAAATTATTTCCCCTTTCCCGGTTCCCCCCTACCTTAAAGTCCCATAAGCCCTCTTCCCTCCCCGTGTTTCCCAGTCAACCCCCTCCCACTTCTCTGTCAGGGTATTCCCCTAAACTGTTGCAACTAGTCTTTCCAGGACCAGGGGCCTCTCCTTCCTTCTTCTTGGGAATCAAATGATATGTGAATTGTGTCTTGGATATTCTGAGCTTCTGTGCTAATATCCACTTATCAGTGACTGCATACCATGTGTGTTCTATTGTGATTGGGTTACCTCACTTAGGATGATATATTCCAGTTCTGACCATTTGCCTAAGAATTTCATGAATTCATTGTTTTTAATTGCTGAGTAGTATTCCATTGTGTAAATATACCACATTTTCTGTATCCATTCCTCCGTTGAGGGACATCTGGGTTCTTTCCAGCTTCTGGCTATTATAAATAAGGCTGCTATGAATATAGTGGAGCATGTGTCCTTATTGCATGCAGGGAAAGCCTCTGGGTATATGCCAAGGAGTTGTATAACAGGGTCCTCCAGAAGTGTCAAACCCAGTTTTCTGAGGAAACAACAGACTGATTTCCATAGTGGTTGTACCAGCTTGCAGTCCCACTATCAGTGGAGGAGTGTTCCTCTTTCTCCACATCCTTGCCAACACCTGCTGTCTCCTGAGTTTTTGATCTTAGCGATTCTGACTGGTGTGAGGTGAAATCTCAGGGTTGTTTTGATTTGCATTTCCCTAATGACTAAGGATATTGAACATTTCTTTAGGTGATTCTCAGCCATTTGATATTCCTCAGGTGAAAATTCTTTGTTTAGCTCTGTACCCCATTTTTTAATAGGGTAATTTGGCCCTCTGAAGTCTAACTTCTTGAGTTCTTTGTATATCTTGGATATTAGCTCTCTGTCAGATGTAGAGTTGGTAAAGATCTTTTCCCAATTTCTTTGTTGCCGTTATGTCCAATTGACAGTGTCCTTTGCCTTACAGAAACTTTGTAATTTTATGCGGCCCCATTTGTTAATTCTAGATCTTAGAGCATAAGCTATTGGTGTTCTGTTTCGGAAATTTTCCCCTGTGCCCATGTCCTCAAGGTTCTTCCCGTTTCTTTTCTATTAGTTTCAGTGTGTCTGGTTTTATGAGGAGGTCCTTGATCCACTTGGAGTTGAGGTTAGTACAAGGAGATAAGAATGGGTCAATTTGCATTCTTCTGCATGTTGACCTCCAGTTGAACCAGCACCATTTGTTGAAAAGGCTATCTTTTTTCCACTGGATAGTTTTAGCTCCTTTGTCAAAGATCAAGTGACCATAGGAGTGTGGATTCATTTCTGGGTCTTCAATTCTGTTCCATTATCTACATTCCTGTCACTGTACCAATACCATGCAGTTTTTAAAACTATTTCTCTGTAGTATAGCTTGAGATCCGGGATACTGATTCCCCTAGAAGTTCTTTTACTGTTGAGAATAGTTTTAGCTGTCCTGGGTTTTTTGTTATTCCAGATGAATTTGAGAATTGCTCTTTCTATCTCTATGAAGAATTGAGTTGGGATTTTGATGGGGATTGCATTGAATCTGTATTTTGCTTTTGGCAAGATGGCCATTTTTACTATATGAATTTTTCCAATCCATGAGCATGGAAGATTTTTCCATCTTCTGAGGTCTTCTTCAATTTTCTTCTTCAGAGACTTGAAGTTCTTGTCATACAGATATTTCACTTGTTTAATTAGAGTCAGGGATACAAATTGGAAAGGAAGAAGTCAAACTATAACTATTTGCAGATGATATGATAGTATACTTAAGTGACCCAAAAAACTCCACCGGAGAACTCCTACAGCTGATAAGCAACTTCAGCAAAGTGGTCGGATAAAAAAATCAACTCAAGCAAATCAGTAGCCTTCATATACTCAAAGGATAAGCAGGCTTAGAAAGAAATTAGGGAAACAACACCCTTCACAATAGCCACAAACAACATAAAGTATCTTGGTGTGACTCTAACTCTTTGCTTTCAAAGTTATATGTATACTTCAGAAATATTGGTTGTAAGAAATCATTCTGGTAAGATAAACATTAGAAATCATTATGTACTAATAGGAGATGTTGTTGAGGATATATACCTCTTCTAATAACTGAATGATATTCTAAGTATCACTTCATTGTAACCTTTTTCAATATGCTGAATTGTAATAGGAAAAAAAGAACTTTAAGGATTTCTCTTATTTAGTTTTCTTGAAAATGAGCTTTTCAGTAGAGGACACTAAAGAGTGGAAGGACAAATATTTCTTTTTTGAATTCTGGAATGGCTGAGATTTCTTGTTGTGTCTATTACAAGAATGTCTACGTGCAGCTTCTGGTGAAAACCAACTCATGTCATATACCCAGATACATACTCTGGTTCTTGATTTTCCTCTGCTTTTTCCTACTGCTATATACAGTGTCACTGTCCCTTTCCTGAAACACATACTTCTTTTATTATGGTAAATATAGTACTTTATAGAGATACTAAGTTCTAGTAACTGTCTGTCTGTCTCTGTGTGTGTGTATATATATATATGTATGTGTGTGTATGTGTGTGTGTGCATGTGTGTGTTTTGCAATTAGAATAGGTGAGGATTGAATGTGTAAGAGAAGAAAGAAAATAGACCCACACACATATTATATTATGAGTTAAAACCCAAGATGGGAGTGATAAAAGCAACATGTTATTGTGTGACTTTTCTTGGAAAAATACAGAGAAACACCTATTCAATACAGATAGGGCTGCTCTCTGCTTCTAGGCATTGCAGCAGACTTCTTCCTCCATGCTGTTCAGTTGGTCTCTTTTGGACAGTCCATTTTACCTAAGAATGCCTCTTAGAATGTCTTATGCTTATATATTCCTGAGGAAGGAGCATATGTGTGATGTGTGTGTGTGTGTGTGTGTGTGTGTGCGCGCGCGCGCGAGCGTGCGCGCGCGCACACGTGAATGTGCACATGTGTATGTGAGTGTAGTGTGTGTTTGATGAAACGTGTCAGTTTCAGGTACATCCTGAAATCTATGAATTCTTTATTTCTTGCCCTTAAAGAGCTTTCCTGCCTGGTGAAATGTTTTGCCTCACCTTAGAATATTCTTTGTCTTAACCAGATTTCTTGGTGGAATGGAATGCTTTCTTCTTATAACACATTGTTGTTTTCTCTCCATTCTAACATCCCATGTCCTATTGATGCATTTTCCTCCAAGATTTTAGATTTTATTCTTAGAGGAAAATACTATAAAATAATCACCACACAATACTGGCAAGTCTAACATCTCTGAGAGTCTCTTCACCTCAGCAAAAATTAGTTTATATAAGTTTGGGTAGGATGCTGCTAATTTTCTTAGGTTTCAGAAACTTCCTTGTGCTTGAGAGATATTTCCTGAAATTTGTAATTGTCATGTTTTTGTAAGTCATATGGAGCCTTTCTTAATGATCCAGTATTTCAATTTTGGGAGAAATTGCTATACAACAGATGTCATAGGAAGATAATATGTGTCTGCCAGTGAGAGTTAGAGATACTTTAACTGTGTGAAACAGTTCTGTTAAGGATTTTCTTGTGAGGTTTTGCTTTCTTGGTTCTTTATATTAAAATTACACCTCAATGAGAAAGATGATTTATGAGAACACTTACTCAGGTTTAATAGAGAAGTACTTGATCTATGATTAAGTGTTACAGAATGATGTGAGGAGTGCCATTTCCTACTAGAAGAATGAAGTTAATGTCATGGGTGTTTACATGATACTCATGCAATAATTTACATTCAAGGTACTATTAATTATAAGAAAAAACACAAATGTGACAGTATTCCTACAAAGATATAATAAGATATTTCAATTCAGGGAAACTTCTTGGTAACTTCATTTAATCCCTAAGATAATACCCAGTAAATGTACTTTGTCTAAGTGTCCTATCTGAGAATCTGTACTACTTAACTATTGGTTTTCCTAAAGGATTAATGTTTAATTGATCTTTTAAATTATAAATTCTATTATAATTTATATATTATAACATAAATAGAATATATTATATAACAATAAATATATAAATATGAATTATGATTACAAAATGAAACAAAGAGAATCTGAATTGATATTTTCTTAAACATAGTTCTGGTAATGATGGTTTTCAATTAGCAAAATTTTATTACAGTGGAAAAATTTTTGAGGATATAAAAATCTACCTATCTGTGCTGATCATGCTTATTATACATTATGTTGTTCTTGGGAAATCTGGTTCCTAAAAGTTTATTGGTGTAAAGTCATCCAATTGTTTCAATCTTTGAAGAAATTATTGAAATAGTACTGTTGTTCTTTTGAGATTTAGCAACCCTGGAATTATTGTGGAATCTGAAGTAGTGAAGGGAGTTTAGACCATATTTTTTTGGCTTAAGATCAATGGATCAGTTCCAGTGTAAACAAAGGTTGGATTAGTCAAATTAGCCATCTGTCTCTGAGGAATTTAAACAGTAACATGACACATTTTACTACTGTAACCAGCTTTTGCCTATTTTTAAATTTCCCTGAAAGAGAGGACATACAGGGTATAATAGCAGCCCCCAGAATTCCTCTTTAGATGAATTCTTCAATAGCACAGTAGCATTGATTCTCCTGTGTCAACAGCTGGTGTATTGTGTGACAGTTGCACATTTAAAGGAACTACTTTTTCTAGATTTCACTGTTCTTAAATTCTTCTACAGTCACATGACCTCTATTCCACTTCTTGCTTTCCTTCATGGATTTTCCAATTAAAAATGTTATTCTTTGTAGGATGGTCTATAAGCTTGAATTACCTGCTTAGAGTTAGTGTCACATTTTACTACTGGAAGGATGCTAAAAAGGCATCTACTTCTGCTATGTGACTACCTTTTAGACAAGGTTATATATTCCTTGGAATTTAGAAAATTTTAGGGAAGACTATATATACTCTTCATAGTAAGCTGCCAGTATTGCTGGTAATTTAAAGAAAAGCTAGCTGTTTGCTTCTTATAAATAGGTTCTTATTAGTTCTGCATTGTCTTGTTAGAACATTTCCACTTTATACATTTCTCAATGATTTATTAAAATAATATTAACGTATTATGGTTCTTATATTTTTAACATTACAAATTGTTGGAAATTTGACTATGCAAGAAAGTACTGAATAGGGTGTAGGGAATTAATATTCAGTGACAAAGTGTTTGGGACTCCCATTGCTTCCACTAATGTAAATCTCACAGGGGAGTCCTCCTACAGAAGCGACAGAAAGCAGAGCTAGTCATTGGTTTTTGTTGTCTTTTATTGATATTTATATTACATTTGTGTATGTAATACACAGGGATGCAGATGTGGTTCATATATACAAACTTTCTGCTGAAGAAGCAACATACATTAATTATGCATTAAATAATATATTTTCATATTTCATTTGGTAATTTCTATCTGCCTATGTCCTTGTAAATTAAATGATTAGACTCAGTTGGTTCTCTTGTTCTTTATCCTCACCCTTTATATTCTCATTGAACTTGAGAGAAAACATTTTCTTAACCTCCAGAGAGCCACGTTATTTACTTGGCTCATTGGAATCGTCAGAGATGTGAACACACACATAACTTTTGCTGTGTGACTGGCCATGTATCTTGACTTTGCCACTGCTACTGCCTGGCAAACTTGTTATTCCAAGAGGAATGGGAGCTTTGAGGAACCTATATTGAAGGCAAGAGTTGCCAAAAGCCCCTAAATCCAGCCAATTCTCAACCAAAATGAATAATACTTGGAAGTGGGATAAGCTACTGGTTTAATGGTGGTTGGTTATGAATTATTTATGTTGTTGAAAACTTAGCCAATTCAGTGGCTTTATTATAAAATTCATTTATTTTGCAACTATTGTGAAGGAAATTAACAATGAAAATTTTCAATGTTTCTTTGCCCCTCTTGCTTTCCACATGCCCTTCCTGTCTCTATTTTTAAGTCTCTGTCTATAAGTATGAGATGCCACTGCTCCTAGGATATGGTCTATGAGTTTGGCTCATTCTGTTGCTATATTTCTGAGCTTTACTCCCCACAAGTCGAAAGCACCTTTTCTACTTTACTCTGACACAAGGATGGTAAGCTCTTTGTAGTGTTTTAGAAAAAGCAGCAAAGCCATGGCTTTGGCTACACATCCTCTCCCCTCGCTTTTAGAAAAGCAGCCCTTTCCTCTGCCAATGTAGGACATGACATCACTTCCATTCCATTTAAACTTTGTATTTTACTTAATATTC
Organism: Tokudaia tokunoshimensis; assembly: GCA_036184795.1. Classification (NCBI taxonomy): domain Eukaryota; kingdom Metazoa; phylum Chordata; class Mammalia; order Rodentia; family Muridae; genus Tokudaia; species Tokudaia tokunoshimensis. The sequence continues at coordinate 83,209,262 of BTHU01000012.1, read as the reverse complement.
CAAAATTAGGAGTTAACCTCAATAAACTAAGTAGCTGACTTACATTTGAATGCTCAAGGGAGAAAAATGAAATGGCTCCTTGAAGAATAAAGATATATTCCAAGAAAATCCTTTCTGAATAGTCATAGCAAAACCAAATGGCACCCAGGCTTAGGTAGAACAGGATGATTTCTGGTTGTACTTGAAGGGTTTTCCAGAACATGTACATTTCTGAGTGGCACTTACATAAAACAAACCATGTAACTGGCATGAATCAAGTTTACTTAATTTTTGTTTCATTTTTTCTAGACATGAATTAAGATATGAGACTGAATGAATGTTGAATGCTTAGTAATTCCAATGATGCTAAATAAACTGCAGAAACCACTATAAACTCATTCAAATTCCCAATTTTGACTCAGTCTGTGCTTTCTCTCGTTTGACTGTATCCTTCTAGGATTGAAACAGCATAAGAGGTGTGATTTTTCTTTGGCTTTCCAAATTGATCAATAAGACGTTATTTTCTCTCCAGAGGACTTTGAGTGTTTTATACATGTTTCCATATAGCCCTCACAGGTTCCTTCACAGTTCCTAATCTTTATGCTTTGGCTCCGCCAGTACTGTTTCAGATGGTCAGAGGCTTGGGTCAGAGAGCCAGTGTTGTTACTAAAGCAGCCATGCTCATGGTTGATGCTGTAGCCGCCGAATCTAAAACCAAACCATTTCATTGTTGCTTGTTCCTTTCCTGAACTTCCCTACTGTCCACTCATACCTCCATTCTGGAATATATGGATCCATGAAATATAAAACTATAGGTCATCGGGTGACATCTGTAATCATCCTTTTAAATCATTCTCTTTTCCAACATTAGCTCACTCTTTTCTCCTCACTTTTCACCTGTCCAGGATGTATTGGCCAGTTTGATATGCTCAGAAAGATTGATAGAACTTAAACTAAGACCTTCTGTAAACATTAAGAAACTTCACTTTGATAGATGAGGTGGATTCAGCTGTATTTGCCATGACAAAGGGAGCTGAAATTTTACTTTTTTGCCCTTGATTTCTAGTAGACTACTCAATAATAGCTAATGCTACTTTACAAATATGCACTTGGGACCAACTTTACATCCTGTTTCTTGCTGGATTCTGGAGCTAATATATACAAAAGGCAATGTCTATTAGTGGTGAAGGCCAATTATGGGAGACTGAGGTAAGAGAATCACAGTGGAGAGAGGACTCTTCTGGGCTACAGGTCAAGCTAAATGCCAGATGAGCATCTGAGGTCCTTTCTCAAAATGAAATGCAAAAACAAAGGATGAAGATTTGGTTGAATGCTAGAGCACTTATCTATCATGTGTGAGGCATGGCTTCAATACCTATAATTACTAATTAAATTTACAACCTAGTCATGAAAACAGAGGTATATTTAAGATTATAATTTACTTTTGTTGGCTTTGAGAATGTATGTGTTCTATGTATGTAGACGTGGAAACCATGAATGAAATATCCACCCTAAAATATTGCCATTTTTATTAGTTTCATTCCTGTTGCTGTGACAATACATGCCTGGGGGAAAAGAAAACACCACAACAGGGGATAGTTTAGCTCACAATTTAAGGTACCGTTTTAACATGACTGGTCAACCGAGCAAGGTAACTAGTGACAGCACATTTGTAGTCAGGAACAGAGAGTAGTGAATTACTTCATACTAATGCTTAATGTGCTTTCTCCATTTATGCTGTCCAGGAGTCCTTGCTCAGGAAATGGCACCACACACATTTAAAGTGTTTCTTACCATATTGATTAGTATAATCAAAATAAACTAGGAATAATAAATACCCTATGGTTAAGAGTTCCTCCTTATCTCCTAGAGGATTTCTGCTTCTTTTGCAGTATACACATCAGGAGGCTCATACCCATTTCCAACAAAAATTAACAGCTCTAGGTGACCTAACACTCTTTTCTGCATCCAAGAGCATTGACACACTGATGAATTGCATAGAGGCACACACACACACGTATGCTCAGGCATATGAACAGGCACATGCATATTCACAAGCACATCTACATTTGCACACACACATATTGAATGCAAAAATATAATCCTTGGTAGGCATGTCCAGAGGTAATTCTAGATTCTATAAAGTTGACAACATGAATTATACCATGCTTCAGATATCTGCCCTGGTGCTTGATATTTTTTTTTGATTCTTTTAATCCCAGATTTGTCTTTGGAAATAATAATTCCAATGAATGACTAATGCTGGTACTAAAAGTCAACTAATGGGTCTTCTTCAGTGTTTCAAACAGGAGAGAAATGTAGAAATATAGGAAGGAAGACTTGGATATATCTACATGATCTGCCTCAGAGAGTGTTAAACCATTGGGATGAGCTATTTTCATTTGTTACTTTCCTATAGAGAAATAGTACCTATTTTTTTCTCTAACACACCAATTTTTCTTATTCAGTTTCTTTCTGTGCCATTCACTAGTTTTGTATTGTAGAAAAATTGATGATAACTTAGACTTTTGATATAGTAATTTCATATGTTAGGATAAGGATAACAGCATTCAATGCTTATGTTGAATCATATTATAAATAGTGACTACTACTTTGACCAGAAGAGTTATATGAGGGTTAAAGAACTTTGGCTGACATGCTCATGTTGTAGTAATAAGGGAGACATGGTTTTGATATTGGAACCACAGAAAGTTGCCAGAGATTCAGATATTTCTCTGAAAATAGAGCAGAGGAATACACAGCAACAACCTTCATAACATAAGAATCCATAAAACCTTAAATTAGAAGAAAGCCAAGATGAAATATTAGCTGAATGGCATAATTCATTAAATAAAATCATCTGTCTCCACTGTAACATATAAGAACTTTATTAAGCATACACAAAGAAATGTATGGTCTTAACACTAAGTAAAACTCCAACTGTTGAAAATAGCATCAGTTGTGGCATATATTAGCTTTATGCATAGTGTAAGGAGGTGACTGTCATGTAATGGGAATGAATTTAAGATTTACTCAACCAATACCTGAAAATAAATTTTTGTAGAACAGGAGTGGAAACTTCCTGACGGTAAGGATCCCAATTAAGATAGAACTTAAATTTGTAAGAAATCAACTCACGGAATATACACTTAATGAAATCTAGAATACTTGTAGAGAAAGCCGAAATCATATGGCAGAGTTGGGTAGTGGAAAGATAAAAATGGAGGTAAGAGTGAACAAAAGCCCAAGTCGTGAATTATTCAGACTGTAATACTTGAAAAGAGAGACACATTTCCAACCAGTTAAAAAGAGTAGATATGATATATTCCTTAATACTGACAACTAAAATAGTAATTAACATATAGAATAAAAACTGGAAAACTGCTTTTACAAAGCTGTATAATTAGTCAAAAGTATGTACAAATGGAAGATGAAGAATTAGATATATCTGTACTTCTTCTCTGGATCTCTTGTCTGAGAGGTCAACATTCCTTTCAAGACATTCTTTTTTTTTTTTTTGATTTTTTTATATTTTTTATTTACATTCCCAATGATTTTCCCTTTCCTGGTTCCCCCTCCCTGAAAGTCCCATAAGCCCACTTCCCTCTCCCTTTTCCCCATTCAGCCCCCTCCAGGTTCTCTGTCCTGGTATTCCCCCTACACTGCTACATCCAGTCTTTCCAGGACCAGGGGTCTCTCCTTCCTTCTTCTTGGAAATCAATTGATATGTGAATTGTGTCCTGGGTATTCCGAGCTTCTGGGTTAATATCCCCTTATCAGTGACTGCATACCATGTGTGTTCTTTTGTGATTGGGTTACCTCACTAAGGACGATATTTTCCATTTCTGACCATTTGCCTAAGAATTTCGTGAATTCATTGTTTTTAATTGCAGAGTAGTATTCCATTGTGTAAATATACCACATCTTTTGCATCCTCAGGTAGTACTATGTCCAATTTTCTGAGGAACCGCCAGACTGATTTCCAGGGTGGTTGTAACAGCTACTAATTCTACCAGCAGTGGAGGAGTGTTCCTTTCTCCACATTCTTGCCAACATCAACTGTCACTGAAATATCAATTGGTTAAGAAACTTCATACCTAGTAATATTGCATTTACCCAGTTGCTACCTAAAAATGGTTCAAATATTTCTCTTTCATTTTAGTATTTTAGTATGGTTCTCAGTAGGCCCTGACTTCTGATGGGCAATGAACACCATTGACATTTATGAGTATATTTCATGTATTCTTATTGTTTAAAGTTTTGATGACTTGGAGTTTCTATATCCAGTGTTACATCTTCCATCTGAAATGTAATATTAATTTCTAAGCATTTTTATCTCCTTTTGAAAATTAATTTTAGCTTGTCAAATTAATAGAATGTATATTATATGAGCTTAATTCATTTTTATTTTAGATAAGGTGATCACTAAAAGAATACTGGTCTTTATTTTGGCTATCTTGTCTTTGTTGTTATTCTCTAGTATTTTTAAATAGAAAAAACACCCAAATTCATAAAATTGCAGTTTACATAACTTCTGTGACTCATCAGAAAACTCTTGAATGTTGAAAAGTGCTTGGGAGTGCATTAATATGTCAAAGTCATGCATATCCTACTTTGGATGATAAGATTTTGATATTAGAAAATCATTTACAGTGATATGTGTAATAAGACTTAGTCACTATCAGACAAGTTCTTTGACTGCAGGTCTAGTGAGAAAGAAAATATTTAAAAAATTCCAATCAAGCTTTCTATAAGCTAGGATAGAACTCTGCTAGGGGCTACCAAAGAATATGGATCAATGAGGTTCTTTCAGGTGCCTCAACAATTAAAGGCCCTTGCCATCAAACCCAAGAAGAGGAGTTGAGTCCCTGAAACCACTATGAAAGAAGTAATGCACTTACACAAGAGTTATGCTGTGAGCATCAGATATGCACTACAGTGTCTGTGTGTGTGTGTGTGTGTGTGTATCCATGCACACTTGTATTAAATCAAAATCAAGTAAATAATGTTTAAAAAGGATATAGAAAATTAAATAAGAACATTTTAGAATTCACTTTAATATATATAGATACATACACACACACACACACACACACATATATATGCATATATAATTTGTTAATCTGAATGAAATATTTGCTTTGTGCCCACAAACAAAGGCTTATAACAGACTTTTCTAAGCAAGACATTAGTTAGTAACTGTCTCTGATTTGCATACTTTCTTGTATTAAAATGAGACATTGTGAACTGGCCAGCCAGATGCCCATTAGAAAAAGTCTCAGCATTTGAGGAGTTAATACTATATGACTCCTTGCTGGAAAATTTATGAAATGATCTCTTGAATATATAAATATATTTGTATCTTAGAATGGAAATTTAGTTACTTTTCTATGTAGTATATGGGTCATTTATAAAATAAGATGAATTGAAATTATTACCTATGCGTTCCATAAATAATTGAAATTTATCTTGGGGTATAGTTTGTCAGTTTCGTCTAGAAAGTCAGCATATTGAAGGAAAATGGAAGGTATCTAAAGAATGCTAAGGGCTTGATAAATTGTCTTTGCCAGGGAAATTCATACCAATTGCTTACCCAATACCAAATGGCCAGTCATGAAAACAGTATAAATGTCTTCAAATTCATTATTGTAGAAAGCAAAGACTGTTCAAGGACTGTCAAATACTGCTTGCTTCAGTGTTTAGGGCTCAACAGAGCCAGCATAATCCGCCAACTTTACAGTCTCTCTAAAGAAAAAACTGTCAAATAAGTCCAATAGATTGTTTTATATATATTTGTATATGTATGTATATATATATATATGTATACATATACATAAAGTCATACATGCATACATATGTACATACATATATATGTATGTAACAAGGATATTCAAAGAAATGAAGATATCAACTTGAGAGAAGGTGAGTTGGGCCAGGTTTAAGATTAGAAGAACTGGAGAAACAAAGTGATTTAAGTATATTTCATTCAAAGACTAAAAATAAATACAGACTTTCAAAATAACTAATAATCAGACCCTGGAAAATAAAAAAATAAACACAACTGCTTACTTATAACTTCAGAAATATATGCTTTATTAATTTTATTGCCATGTGTGTCTGTAAATTTGGTGGTGCTTATTTTCTTCTTTTATTGCCCGAAATAGTGTTGTAATTTATTCTTAAGCAGTGACAAGAAATTACATGACAATTTTCTTTAACTGGAAGATGGAAAGTTGCTATAGTTACTAACTCAAATGCCCGTGCTTTGATCTTGCTATCAATATTCAGGCTGACTGATTGGTCTTCTCACTAAGTCAGCACGAGGAAGATGAAACCTTACCTGACTCCAAATCATGTGAAAAATACTTGGTGGTTTTCTGAGTTTAATGTATTCTGGCTCTGAACAAAGATACAAAAATGGCCAGGGTTAATTATACCCTCCTGACAACATCCAAACTAGAGGCCATGTTTTCTTGCCATGATAGACTCTTGCCAGCATTTGCCTTTCAACATCCTCAGTCCTTAATTTCTGAAGATACAAGTCCCTTCACAACTAAAATTGTAAGACAATGATTCAACGTATCTGCTTTGTCTTTCCTCAATGTCTCAATTATTATTTTTTATTTTATTTTTTTAATTTACATTCCACATCACTTCCCCTTTCCCGTTTCCTCCCTCCCCGAAAGTCCCATAAGCCCCCTTCCCTCCCTCTTTTCTCCATTCAACCCCTTCTCGTTACTCTGTCCTGGCGTTCCCCTACATCCAGTCTTTCCAGGACCAGGGGTCTCTCCTTCCATCTTTTTAGAAATCTATTGATATGCTGATTGTGTCTAGGGTATTCCGAGATTCTGGGTCAATATCCCCTTATCAGTGACTGCATACCATGTGTGTTCTTTTGTGATTGGGTTACCTCACTAAGGATGATATTTTCAAGTTCTGACCATTTGCCTAGGAATTTCGTGAATTCATTGTTTTTAATTGCAGAATAGTATTCCATTGTGTAAATATACCACATCTTCTGAATCCATTCCTCCGTTGAGGGACATCTGGGTTCTTTTCTGCCATGCTCATGGATTGGCAGGATTAATATAGTAAAAATGAGCATCTTACCAAAAGTAATACACAGATTCAATGCAATCCCCATCAAAATCCCAACTCAATTCTTTATAGAGTTAGAAAGAGCAATTCAAAAATTCATCTGGAATAACAGAAAACCCAGAATAGCTAAAACTATTCTCAAGAGTAAAAGAACCTCTGGGGGAATCAGTATCCTGGACCTCAAGCTGTACTACAGAGCAATAGTGTTAAAAACTGCATGGTATTGGTACAGTAACAGACATGTAGATCAATGGAACAGAATTGAAGACCCAGAAATGAATCCACACTCCTATGGTCACTTGATCTTTGACAAAGGAGCTAAAACCATCCAGTGGAAAAAAGGTAGCCTTTTCAACAAATGGTGCTGGCTCAGCTGGAGGTCAACATGCAGAAGAATGCAAATTGACCCATCCTTATCTCCTTGCACTAAGCTCAATTCTAAGTGAATCAAAGATCTCCACATAAAACCAGACACACTGAAACTAATAGAAGGGAAACTAGGGAAGAACCTTGAACATATGGGCACAGGGGAGAATTTCATGAACAGAACTCCAATAGCTTATGCTCTAAGATCAAGAATAGACAAATGGGACCTCATTAAATTACAAAGTTTTTGCAAGGCAAAAGACACCGTCAAAAAGACAAAGCGGCAACCAACTAACTGGAAAATGATCTTTACCAACCTTACATCCGACAGAGGGCTAATATCCAAGATATACAAAGAACTCAAGAAGTTAAACTCCAGAGAGGCAAGTAACCCTATTAAAAAATGGGGTACAGAGCTACACAAAGAGTTCTCACCTGAAGAATATCTAATGGCTGAGAAGCACCTAAAGAGATGTTCATCATCCTTAGTCATTAGGGAAATGCAAATCAAAACAACCCTGAGATTCCATCTCACACCAGTCAGGATGGCTAAGATCAAAAACACAGGAGACAGCAGTTGTTGGCGAGGATGTGGAGAAAGAGGAACACTCCTCCACTGCTGGTGGAATTGCAAGCTGGTACAACCACTCTGGAAAGCAGTCTGGCGGTTCCTCAGAAAACTGGGCATGACACTCCCGGAGGATCCGGCTATACCACTCCTGGGCATATACCCAGAGACTTTACCTGCATGCAATAAGGACACATGCTCCACTATATTCATAGCAGCCTTATTTATAATGTCTCAATTATTAAGAAGAATAAATATTAGCCAATTTTATTAATGACTATATTCTTTTTTTCCCTTGGAACAACTTTGCAGTCTAGTTTTTTTTCCCAATATGCTCAAGATAGTTTGTTTAACCCACTATAAGAGCTGATGGATTTAGGATCATAAACAGGAGATAAATGTAGTAAATCTTTGCTATACTTGAGACTTCATATGTATTTCTTCAGGTTTTGTTCTTATGCTTTCTTTTTTTTTTTTGCAGGAAGTAGGAATTTTTTTTTACAAGTTAACAATTTTTTTTTTATTTTCTAAGTTTTTTTTAATTTACATTCCAAATTATTTCCCCTTTCCCGTTTCCTCCCTCCCCGAAAGTACCATAACCTCCTTCCCTCCCTCTGTTCCCCATTCAACCCCTTCTTGCATCTCTGTCCTGGCGTTCCCCTACATCCAGTCTTTCCAGGACCAGGGGTCTCTCCTTCCATCTTCTTGGAATCTATTGATATGTGAATTGCGTCTTGGGTATTCCGAGATTCTGGGTAAATATCCCCTTATCAGTGACTGCATACCATGTGTGTTCTTTTGTGATTGGGTTACCTCACTAAGGATGATATTTTCCAGTTCTGACCATTTGCCTAAGAATTTCGTGAATTCATTGTTTTTAATTGCAGAGTAGTATACCACATCTTCTGAATCCATTCCTCCATTGAGGGACATCTGGGTTCTTTCCAGCTTCTGGCTATTATAAATAAGGCTGCTATGAACATAGTGGAGCATGTGTCCTTATTGCATGCAGGGGAAGCCTCTGGGTATATGCCCAAGAGTGGTATAACAGGATCCTCCGGGAGTGTCATGCCCAGTTTTCTGAGGAACCACCAGACTGCTTTCCAGAGTGGTTGTACCAGCTTGCAATCCCACCAGAAGTGGAGGAGTGTTCCTCTTTCTCCACATCCTCGCCAACAACTTCTGTCTCCTGTGTTTTTGATCTTAGCCATTCTGACTGGTGTGAGATGGAATCTCAGGGTTGTTTTGATTTGCATTTCCCTAATGACTAAGGATGTTAAACATCTCCTTAGGTGCTTCTCAGCCATTAGATATTCTTCAGGTGAGAACTCTTTGTTTAGCTCTGTACCCCATTTTTTAATAGGGTTACTTGGCTCTCTGGAGTCTAACTTCTTGAGTTCTTTGTATATATTGTATATTATCCCTCTGTCGGATGTAGGGTTGGTAAAGATCATTTCCCAGTTTGTTGGTTGCCACTGTGTCCTTTTGCTTTCTGAGACTTCAGTACCCTCTTACTTTTCTAACCTCAAAACAACCAAACAATACAAAACAAAACAAAGCTTTTTCATATTTTACGTTTACATATATTCAGCTTTCAGAACTACTGCTTTTTTGCACTCGTATTTCAACAATAATTATTTCTATAATGTTTGTGGTTTCAAATCTATGTGATTAGGGCTACCTTTCCTTGCTTTCCTGTATTCTCACATTCACTTTTCTGTGACTTCCATATTTATATCTTTTGTTCCTTGTATCTTTCCATCACTGAAAGTGAGTAGACAATAAAACTGTATATTCTGATGGAAATCATTGCAATTTACAATCTTTTCCGTAGTATTATTCTGTAGAATATTTTGCAATGAATGTCAATAAAATTTATAAGCTGCAATTAAAAATTGAAATTTTTCCCAACTAAAAACAAGAAGAATGCAATCCTTCTCAATAAATTTTTAATTTCTCACAATCATGTCACACACCTAGGCTTCCCTGTATAAGGTTAAAGCGATGGCCTATATCTTATTCATCTCAGTGGACTGATAAAATACTTAGTATTGGAAAAATCTTTGACGAACTTTTTAATAAAGTCATTGCATATTGCACAGTTGAAACCGCTGATTAAAATATTAGGAGATGCTGATGACAAGCTACAGGTGACAGCGTTTTGACTAATATTCAGAAGACTAAACATTAACAAACAACAACAACAATTACTACTACTACTATTACTACTACTACTACTACTACTACTACTACTACTACTACTACTATTACTGCTACTGCTACTACTACTACTCTATTGGTTTTCATGATTATTCTCCTTATCCCTTACAGAAATTGGGAGAAACTGAGATGAAAGTATCAGCAGAATCCTGTAAGAGACTTACTTATTTGGAGAGAAAGAACAGCAATAAGCCTGCAGAGTAGATCAGAGCGTGAGGATGAAGAAGGAAACTTCAGAAAAGAACCAGAAATGACAGTTGTGCAGGGTTAGACTCTTAGAAACCAATACAAAACCTGTTCCCAAGACACCAAAGCCCAGAGCACAGTCTGCAGGCTCTTCTGAGAGAATTTGTAGCTTACTGCCAAATGGTAAGGTCTATGTATGGTCTACAAAGTTGGAATTTCCTTCAGACAGAGACAGAGAGAGACAGAGACAGAGACAGAGAGAGGCCCAATTTTAAAAATAAAGGAAGAATATAGGAAATCTTGTGTTGTGTGTCTTATATCCTGCCTGGAATTCTATAAAATCCATGAGAATAGGATAGAATCAGTGATAAAATTTAAGCACTGGTAATTAAGCCACAGGTCCATAATCATCAGATTCCTCTGGGGCAGAGGCAGTAAAACTACGAAATAAAACAAATAAACTTCGTATAACATAGTAAAATCTCAATGAGCCAAATAAAAACAATGAGTTTTAAAGCAGAAAGAGGAGTAACTTATAAGTGGTCAAACGACATTTTAATTTTCAACTGAGTTGAAAATTTAGGTCTGTAGTATATAATTGAGAAGAAGAAAAAGAGAGGAAAATGTCTGGAGATCATAAAAGACCTAGAATTTTAGAAACTAGAAAATAATGAAAATATGAGAGAAGTGGTATCATTAAGTCAGGAAAGTATGAGTGAGACAATTATGGTGGTCTTTAGTTTTTGAAGTGTTTTCAGGGTGAAAGCTAGTTTTTGTTTGTTTGTTTGTTTGTTTGTTTGTTTTTGGGTTTTTTTTTTTTTGTTTTCTGTATAAGGTCAGAGAATAGCCTAGACACAAGTTTCAAGAAAGTAATTTTTGACTGAGTAAAGAAGATGTAACAAATTGTTCTGAATAAAAATGAATGAATTTCACTCATTGGATGAATACCCAATCATTGACATTTTAAGTTGTCCATGTGTCACATTTGCAGAAGGTGTTCTTAAATTGAATGTGAGTTTAATGTGCTGTTCTGGAAGATGCCTTGTAATGCCAAGGTTAAACAATTCCATAATGTACATTCTAGTGATGGACTCTTGTATTTTCATGACTACAACTGACTTAGGATGCCTTTCATTTAATTCCAAACTCAGCAATATTATTGAATAACTATTTCTTGGATTATCCCACTGCTGGCAGCAAAGATACCAAGAAGTGTAAAACATACTATAAACAAGAGAACGCTAGCTGAGACATGGTTAAAACTTATTTAAGTTACTATAATGTAGTGTAGTACAAGGGAAAACAGGTCACACATTAAAATGTAGCTGAATGGTGTCAAAGAACAATCCACTAAGTGGATATGTGATTCTTTTTTTTTTCAAAAGTGATTACATGCTCTTTGTCAAATATTAAACAAAAATGTCATAAATATATCCCCTTTGGGGAAATTTTATTATACTCTACTTTAGTAATGCTAAGGGTACCAGTGTTCTTACCTCAAAAGTTAATCATGCATTTTTCAGTTCCACTTTCTATTTTGGTTGCCAATGTAATAATTTACATTTCCTGGCATGCAGTTATCAAATAAAAATTTTTATGTGACAGCAGAAGAAAAATGCTCACAGTAATTTTTAAGTGCATTTTCTGTACTATTCAAATCCTCTACACTTATTTCCTGGCGCAAAAATTTCCCATTACTAAATAAAAAAATCTTTAATCTCATTGTTTAAATAACTTAAGATTAGTGGTTGGCTTATGGTGTAGTCTGGAGAGATACAAATAGATATCTCCAAAATCATGCTTTTTCACATCAAAACCTACTAAAACTGTCATCTGGTAGAAAGGATGGCTTGCATTGGAACACACTTAACTGGAGAGGAGAATGTGAACTACCACAAATCTCAGGTCTTTGTTTTTCTAAAATCTGTCCTTGATTTACCCTCAAGCATTCCTGAAAACTATTATCAGCTCCACTACTTGAAAATTGTTTTGTGGAAAAAAATAAATGTTTCATTTGTGATGTCATGTTCTCATTTGATACGCCTTTCTACTTGGAAGCTCCTAAGGGAAGAGAGTGACATTTTATTTCAGTGGCAGACTAAGCCTCAGTCTTCTAATATGATGGATCATGAAATGAAAATGTAGATGTCTCAGCTGTAGTTGTGTGTGGCAGGCTTAATGAAACTATGCACTTCTCTGCCAAGTCTATATAGAGGCAGATATACAGACATTTGATTACCCAGAGTCTGAGCCTCTCTAGAGAGTACAGTAGAGCTCAGTCAACTATGCCCTACCTGTCTTCCTAAATCTCTTTTCTCTGTGTCAGCCTTCATGTGTTTCTTTAGCCTTTATATTTAGGAAACTGTAAGATTCTAGTAACAGCTATGTACAAATTTCAATACCTGCCATCCCTACATTTTTCTACTTAAAGTGTATTATTTAAAAAAAAAAGTGGTCAAACAGTAATCTCTAAATTGATTTAAAAATTTAAATTGAAATTACAATTATAGCCAGTAATTTTTAGTCAATATCAATTAAATTATAATCAAAGTCACTCTACTGTTTGAATTAATCTTGATTGTATACACCAAATTATTTCTGTGGTTCTGATAACTGTATAATTTGTTCAATTACTATACACATTGTCACTTGAACACAGCATAAGTAGAATGAATGGACCTATTGAATATATTTTCATTGTCCCTGTCATTGTTGTCATCGTCGTCATAATCACCATCATCATCCTCATCATCATATCAATGTTGGTGATTATTGTTGTCCATAGGCTCTGCCTAACTGACATAACCAAATAGGGAGGATGAGCCTCTTTCTATATCTGGAGCTCATTGCCCTTGTTTGACAACTATGTAAATATACATAACAATACTGACTAGCCAAAGGAATTAAGCTTTGCAAAGGGCAGTGAGAATTTGGTGATTCAGAACTGGGGAGCATGGGTTATTCTGTGATTAAGTAATGCTCTTGAATGTTTAATGTGTGGCTCCATCTCCTTGATTAGTGCATCAATTCCCTATGTGTTATATTATTTAACAGACTGACTTATCATTGTAATTGTGGAGATTACCCAACAAAGCATCAATCATTTTGAGAAAATGGAATCCTGGAATCTTAATACAACCAATTTCTGGAAATACTACATAAGAAGAATGGGTTATAAAAATATAAAATAGGAATAAACTTCTGAATATAACAGTTACTTAAAAATATTTTAGCACTATATATTTATCCCAGTACCTCTGCATTCAACAGGAAATTCATGTCTGTCGTAACAAGCTCTATATTTTCTGATTAGAGACATTTGAAACTTAGATGATACATCATCCAGGTATGTTCTGCCTTTCTTCTTCAATACTTCTCATACTTTACAACATTAAGTTTCTCATTAGGAAAATGGCAACAAAGGAACGCAAACTTAATACTTGAATTGTTTAACTCAGGCAGCACATAGCTAGATCGAAGAAGAAGGCGATCCATCAATATTCAGCCACAAAAAATGAAGCAGTAGATAATTTCTTTGGTGAGCATATCCAAGTGCATGCACATGACATTTCTACTTATATCTGATTATGCATACACACACGTTCTTGATACTCAAATATTGAAAGACAACATCACACCATTTTATTAACCTATTTTACAAAACAAACTGCGAATGGAAATATCATTTCACTAGGTTGCTGGTGGAGAGAAGAATGCAAGCACATTTGACCTTCCTTTTTTCTTAAATTAGTACATGTTCTTATGTGTTAGTTTGTTGTAGTATTTAAAGGAAGAATTGGTACAACAGAAAGTATGTTCTATTGAAAACTCAAGCAGGAAATTGATACATTGAGCAGTGGAAATATAAAGGACTTTAAATGGGCATTTTATTTTTGTACATAAAATTATAGCACAGCATTGACAATGAAGTTACAATTACAATATAAAGATACTGAGAAGAGTCATTATAGAATCTGAAGCTTATATCATTCCATTTCAATTTTGAGCTCCCTTCATATTTAGACTTTTTATTTTGGAAAAACTATTGGATTCTCAAAAGTTCAATTTTCTTATAAAATAAGACCAATTACTACTACTCTGTAATTTGTTTGTTTGTGGAAGAGGACAGTAGCTGATCTAAGAGTTAAGGAACATATAGAAGGAACAACACAGAGCTTAATACAACACATATTCTTCGGCCCAGGAAGGATTGGGGCAAGGAAATGGAAAGGGGAAATGCTGTAATTATATTTTAAATACAATTTTTAAATGAGAAATTTATCTTTTGACATAGGCAATCTTGCTTGAAATCATAACACTGAGAAAGCTGAGGTAGCACTTTCAAGAATTTGAAATTATTCTTAGGTATATAGTGAGTTATAGGCCAGGTTGTATAGATTGAGATATTGAGATTATCATTTCATTAGGACTGTTATTTTAAATCAACATACATTAATTGCTTCTACTAATGGAGTTCAATGTGATATTGTCATCTGTATACAATGTACACTGATCAAATCCAGCCACCTGTCTGCAAGTTTCTCATCCTTTCCAGCCTCTGTTAATCCCTATTCTTTTTTGTTTGTTTGTTTGTTTTTTTTTAAAGATTTATTTATTTATTATGTAAGTACACTGTAGCTGTCTTCAGACACACCAGAAGAGGACATCAGATCTCATTATGGATGGTTGTGAGCCACCATGTGGTTGCTGGGATTTGAACTCATGACCTCTGGAAGAACAGTCAGTGCTCTTAACTGCTGAGCCATCTCTCCAGCCCCGTTAATCCCTATTCTATGTTCCGCTCGATAGTTCATCTTCACACATGACAGAACATGGAGTACTGGCCTGTATGTCACTTAGTTCATGTAACATAATGACTTCCAATTCCAAGCTTCTGCCCATAGTTACATTATTCTATTTTTTTTTATATTTTGTTACTACTCCATTGTGTGCTTATAGTACGCATTCTTTAACTACCTTCCTTTTGATGGTAACCTAACCTGATTCTATGAGGAATATGATAAAATTGGATAGACAGATATTTCTGATATGCTCAACTAATTACACATACACACACATACACACTATATATGTGTGTTTGTATGTATGTGTGTATGATATCTGTCTGTATGTATATATGTATATACAAAAGTATGGTTTTAAGGTTTTCCTGTAGATCCATTTCTAGTTTTTTGAGGAAACTCCATTTTTTTTTCTTCAAAGTAGATATACTAGTTTAAGTTTCACAAATTATTTTAAGTAATAGTAGGGGTCTTAAAGTTACATTATTTTATTCTCTCAACAATCTACATAGGTCAAAATCCCATTATCTCTGCGACTTTACCAGAAGTAGCTATATCATTGCTATGTGTTTTAGGTGATTTTCTGTCTCACTGGGGAAGAGATAGGATGCCATTTATTTAATGTAAATGATTTAATTTGCCAAAAAGCTAATTATGCTAAGCATTTGAAAAATTTTGTTGGCCTTATTTAGAAAATAAAAATAAAAGAAACTTACAGTAAAAGAATCAAGAGATGGACGTCGTAAGAACAGTCAAGGCACAGCCTTACTCTATCTAGAACTGAGGGAAAGAGAACACCACAGACACAACAGTTGGAACATGTGCATTAATAAGATTTGTAAGACAATTTCCTGATAGTGTGATTGAGATTATAGAACACCACATACATTTCTGATATTTTAAATGCCTAGGATACCTAAGAATTGATAAAAGTAGCTGCAGAATTCTCCTTCACAGAATTAAACATCTAAAAACAATAGAAATAAACAAATTTTGAGCAAAAGAGATTACAACCCATTTATGGTTCTAAAAGGAAAGATAGTTACAGACTTTGTATTTTCTATTCCTGAAAGAATCACTTGTTGATGCAGCATGGGATCTGAAGAAAGAAATCAATTGTGGATTGTGTTCTAAAATAAGTAATTGGTAATAAATAAATAAGCAAAACAATTAAGTCTAAAAACAATATGGTTAGCTGGGCAGTGGTGGCAAATGCCATTAATCCCAGCAGAGGCAGAAGGATCTCTGTGAATTCAAGGCAACCCTGGTCTACAGAGCGAGTTCCAGGACAGCTAGGGTTACACAGAAAAACCCTGTCTCGAAAAACCAAAAGCAAATAAATAATGAAATAATAATAATAATAATAATAACAATAATAATAATAGTAATAATGATAAAAAAGAAGTGTCTATTCAAGTCTTCCTTATGTTCTCACATTGAATCACAGGATTTATGATTGTTAACATTTCTGAGTTCTTTATATTCTGGATTTTAATTCTCTGCCTAATAACAAACAGCTAACAAAAGTTTCCTTTCCTTCTGTGTGTTGTCTGTTCTCAATACTAAACTGCTCTTAGTGAATTTTGAGTCACGCAATTTTGGAAGTACCTCAAATATCTTGGAAGAATGGTATGATAGCACCTTTAAATCAAAACTCCAGTTTGCATAAGTAAGATGTACTGGAAGGTTGAATGTCGTTGTATGTTTGTTGTCACTTGAGTTACAAGATATGTGTTCCAACCTGTGGAAGTCATCGTTTATAACTTTTATCTCCATGGCATATTCTTATTATTGAACTTAAATCAATAATAAAATGTCAATACTTTCTACTCAAAATTAAAGAGAACCTTCCCATCAATTTGAAATCCATTTTGAAATAATACTGTTTTACAGATAGTAATGATTTTCTCTTCATTCTTTATGACAATATTTTAGAGTGAGGACAGCTGGACAGAACTAGTTTTAGTCAAATTCATCTTTAATTTGAGAGAACTCCACTTGAGTCGTTTATGTAATGAATCTGATAGCTTTGGTTGTGTGTCCTAAAGTAATCCTGAGTTCCTTGAGCGTTTTGATATGCACATTATTAATTCCTAACAGGTCAAGTGCTTAAATTAAAGCACTCATTGATTTTTAATTTTTTTCTTGGCTATGAGCTCATTTATTTTAATGGAATTGTTAATAAAATGTCAAGTCACTCCTGTTCTATGTCCTGTATCTCTTTTGTGACTACACTTACTTGTGATCTGTTACTAAAAAAAAATGACTAATATAATTTTTCAGGCTTTGCAAACTACTTATACTTTAATGTCCATATTATAGATTTTTGCATTAGAAAGTTCATATGGGTTCATAGCATGCAGCTTTACTTACCACTGATATCAGTCTATTCTGGGAAATAAAGCCTGAGAATTGCTTCTAGTTGGATAATAGCCAGAACTGTGTTTTTAGATAGGCAGTACCCAGGTTTTGAGGTTTTTTTTTTCAGGACCCATATTTTCCCTCATATATTCTGAGTACATGTGTTTCATTTTTTTTAATAAGAGGAAGCACTTTCTTTAAGTCTGAGGCATTGTTTGACTTACATAAAAGATGAAAAATACCATTAAAGAGAGAATAGGTGTAGCCAAGGCTGGCCTCGAACTCGTGATCCTCCTGCCTCTGCCTCCTTCAGCAAATCCTACAGGCGTGCGCCACCACATCCGGCTATACCACTCCTGGGCAAATACCCAGAGGCTTTACCTGCATGCAATAAGGACACATGCTCCACTATGTTCATAGCAGCCTTATTTATAATAGCCAGAAGCTGGAAAGAACCCAGATGTCCCTCAACGGAGGAATGGATTCAGAAGATGTGGTATATCTACACAATGGAATACTACTCTGCAATTAAAAACAATGAATTCACTAAATTCCTAGGCAAATGGTCAGAACTTGAAAATATCATCCTTAGTGAGGTAACCCAATCACAAAAGAACACACATGGTATGCAGTCACTGATAAGGGGATATTAACCCAGAATCTCGGAATACCCTAGACACAATTCGCATATCAATAGATTATTTCTAAGAAGATGGAAGGAGAGACCCCTGGTCCTGGAAAGACTGGATGTAGGGGAATGCCAGGACAGAGAAACGAGAGGGGGTTGAATGGAGAAAAGAGGGAGGGAAGGGGGCTTATGGGACTTTCGGGGAGGGAGGAAACGGGAAAGGGGAAATGATTTGGAATGTAAATTAAACAAAATAAAATAAAATAAAATAAAATTAAAAAAAAAGAGAGAATAGGTGAGAATCATTTCAATTCTGCATGGAACTTCTAGCTAGCTTGGGGAACAAGTGGAGCTCAGTTTGACAGTGTGAGGCTTAATAAGGAACATGACCAAGAGATCTGCACATTCTCATGTTTCAAATCTAAAATGAACATATATTCTGAGTTGAGTGCGTTGACATACTCTTTTTGAAATAAAAAATGACTGCAGCAACAGGAACCATTTCCTTCCAATTCTTTTCTAGTATGGAACTCCTTAGTTTGTAAGAAGTAGGCTCCGCTGGTTTAGTGAAGTTTCTTGTCCAGGAGAATAGTGATCTTTTGATTTTGTTGCACTGATTTAAAACAAATAGCATTGATGGAGGTAGGAAATCATCAGAATTTTCATTGACCCTTTTTTGCCAATAAAGATGTATAAAATAATGCTTTGTGACTCAGAAATGCTTTTCTGTAAAATAATTTCAGAACACAGGCAGCTGAAACTTGAAGGTAGAAATGTCTACTATATGTGTAGTATGTGATTTACTTCCGGTTCACAGACACTCCAGAAAATGGAGACAAAGGGACTTGAAAAGTAATGACAATAATGAGCAATAGAACTCCCCTGCAGCTCCCATAAAGAGTCATGGATGAAGATTTGGAAGTCTAACTTCTTCCTTTGCTACATTTGCTTTCCATCTACCTTTTCCAGAGAAAAATCTGTCTACCATTTTGATTAAACTTTATATTTGAATTAAGATACTTTTCCTAGTAGATTGAAATTTAATTCTCAGTTGTGTAGTATTTGTGTTTTGTCACTGTATGCAAAGAAACATGTTGAAAGAATTATAAAATATAGATATAAATTGTGAGTGTGTATGTGAGTGTGTGTGTGTATAAATGTGGACTAAGACATCTTTTCTCACATGATAAAAATAGAGAAGAAAAAAATTACTTGAGGTCCTTATATTAAAAAGAATTATGAGTGAAATATACACTAGGGTGTGAAGTGAAATTGTAAAAAGATTTATTTATTGTATGAGTATTTCTGCATGTCTGAATGCATAAAGGTGCGCACAGAGGCTAAAATAAGGTATTAGATCCCCTGAACTGAAGTGACGGGGATGCGAACCATCTGATGTGGGTGATAGGAACTGAACCTAGATCCTCTGCAAAATCCATAACTGCTTTTAACTGTTGTGCCATCTCTCAAGCCTCAGAGGCTACAAAATCTTAATTTAAGTATTTTAATCAGTAGGGATCTTAGGATTATTAATTATTCTCTGCTTTTGAAGATTATACATAAAGTCAAAACATATATTTCATGAAGATACATGGTAAGATATGAAAAAGAACTACAAATAAATACATTTGGATTTAGTAATATAGTTTTCAATATAATTGGAACAGGACTATCAGAATAGAGAAGGGAAGGCAAGATGTGTTACAGTGCCTTTTCTGTTTGTGTATCTGCTGATGAATGTTTGACAGCCCTTACTGACTTCAAAACATAAATTTCAGTGGTGGCACAGATGGCTTATGCATTTCAAGTAGATAAATTTCACGTCCCTCTAAATGGTTATTCAAACTTAGTTCTAGAAAACTACTCTTTAGAGATGTACATTGCTTTTGGCAAGATGGCTATTTTTTACTATATTAATCCTGCCAATCCGTGAGCATGGAAGATTTTTCCATCTTCTGAGGTCTTTTTCGATTTCCTTCTTCAGAGACTTGAAGTTCTTGTCATACAGATCTTTCACTTGTTTGGTTAGAGTCACACCAAGATACTTTATATGGTTTGTGGCTATCGTGAAGGGTATCATTTCTCTTACTTCTTTCTCAGCCTGCTTATCCTTTGAGTATAGGAAGGCTACTGATTTACTTGAGTTGATTTTATATCCGGACACTTTGCTGAAATTGTTTATCATCTGTAGGAGTTCTCTGGGGGAGTTCTTTGGGTCACTTAAATATATACTGATACAATACTATCATATCATCTGCAAATAGTGATAGTTTGACTTCTTCCTTTCCAATTTGTATCCCTTTGACCTCCTTTTGTTGTCTAATTGCTCTAGCTAGAACTTCAAGTACTATATTGAAAAGATATGGAGAGAGAGGGCAGCCTTGTCTACTCACTGATTTTAGTCGGATTGCTTCAAGTTTCTCTCCATTTAGTTTGATGTTGGCTACCGGTTTGCTGTAAATTGCTTTTACTATGTTTAGATATGGGCCTTGAATTCCTGATCTTTCCAAGACTTTTAGCATGAAAGGATGCTGAATTTTGTCAAATGCTTTTTCAGCATCTAATGAAATGACCATGTGGATTTTTTTCTTTGAGATTGTTTATGTATGCAAGCTGGTACAACCACTCTGGAATTCAGTCTGGCGGTTCCTCAGAAAACTGGGCACGGCACTCCCAGAGAACCCTGTTATACCACTCCTGGGCATATACTCAGAGGACTCCTCGGCGTGCAATAAGGACACATGCTCCACTATGTTCATAGCAGCCTTATTTATAATAACCAGAAGCTGGAAGAACCCAGATGTCCCTCAACGGAGGAATGGATACAGAAAATGTGGTATATTTAAACAATGAAATACTACTCAGCAATTAAAAACAATGAATTCATGAAATTCTTAGGCAAATGGTCAGAACTGAAAAATATCATCCTTAGTGAGGTAACCCAATCACAAAAGAACACACATGGTATGCAGACACTAATAAGTTGATATTAACCCAGAAGCCCGGAATACCCAAGACACAATACACATATCATTTGATTCCCAAAAGGAAGGAAGGAGAGGCCCCTGGTCCTGGAACGACTGGAAGTAGCAGTGTAGGGGAATACCAGGACAGAGAAGTGGGAGTGGGTTGACTGGGGAACAGGGGGAGGGAAGAGGGTTTATGGGACTTTCGGTGAGGGGGGACCGGGAAAGAGGAAATCATTTGGAATGTAAATAAAGAATATAGAAAATAAAAAAAATAAATAAAAAAGTAAAACTTAATAAAAAATAAAAGAGATGTACATTGATTCACAGTTGGAGACAAGAAAAGTAGACTAAAGACAGGTGTAAAATTAAAGAAGTACAAGTGCATTGATTCAGTTATGCATATGCTCTTTTCTGCTTAGATTACTTATTCTTCTGTTTTATTGTATTAGATGGATATTGAGGAAATTAATCCTTAAAAAAAGGAAGAAAAACTTTGTTTTCACCTGCTTTATTAGTGTCATGCAATAATATAGAAATATATATATATATATATATATATATATATATATATATGTATAACCTGCAAATGTGATTTTAATGCAATTTTAGAGTATATCGCATCAGAAATGATTTATCTACATATAAGTATATTAAAGTTGTTTTAGGTTTCTTTTTCCCACTAAAAGAAAGTTTAATAAATCTCCTCTGCCTCTGTGCATATGAAATCTGTTGAACGCATCCGTCTGTCAAACCACCTCCACAAATATAACTGGGTTATGAGGGTAGAACATTCTATTTGAGGGTACTCCTTGTTAGTTGCTAGGGAAGATTTCTTTCTTGGTCCAGAGTGATATCATTGGTGTGCCGTTCTCACCGCACACTGAGGTGTATTCTGCACACTCTACTGCAGTATTGCATAATAGTGTTGCTTTTATGACATTCTTCTTCCCAATTCCAGTCCACAACAAAATATATTGATATGTCTACTATTTTATCATATCCCCCATCATCAATATTTAAACAATTAAAAACAGCAAAGTGAAGAAATCTGACAAGAGGCTGGGTATGCTGAACATTTCTTTGTTTAGTGAATAGAGATCAATGAACACTTGTAAATAGCTGGTAAACCATGACAGTTATTTGCAAACATTCGGGCATGTTACTGTTTGTGTTTGAGTGAGAGGAAGAGCCTTGTGTTCAAAATTGTAGGGGACTAAAGATAGACATGTCTTTGTGGTATGCAAGTTCACTGAGCTGATTGTGAGGCAGAATCCAAGTGACAGTCCTTTGTGCTTGTATGCTAAGCATTAATATGAAACATAATCTGGAACATGTTTTATATTTACTAGGTATATAATGTGTTTATGTGATTTACATATTGCTTTATGAAAGGAAAATTAATAGTTTGTAAAGTTGACTTCCTTTCTTTCCTTTGGTACTATGGGGTATGTGTATATCTGCACATATTAATAAATAGCTTTTTCTAGGTGGTGTGTTTTGACTTCATAATGTCCCTGTGAACTATAGAGTTTTAAGGTTGATTTGGTTAGATTACTTGGCTTGTCACACTTAAAATTTTGTATTCACCTGCAAGTTTTACTGGATTAATTATTCAATCTAAGATGTCATTCATCTGATGCTTTCATTCTAAAAGAAGGATATACACTCATATGAGAATATTTCTTAATATTTATATTACTAGTTGATATTACAGATACCATGATTCTCAATCGGTGGGTTCATTCAATTGTCTATTTTGTGAAGTAAGTGATTCTAGATGATAATGTCAAGGTAGAGGAAAGTTTGCCTCTTGATAGGTACCATTTGCCTCTGATGCACTCACAAATTGATGAATACTAGAGACATAATTCACCTGTGAGGCAAGTGGATCTTTATTACAGGAAACAACACCTCACACATGCCAGTACAATGGAAAATGCACTGAATCTTGAAATTGAGGTTAGTGTTCAAGCTCTGGCTATTTTCCACCAGTGCTGTCAATCAATACTCACTGGTTCTGAGTTCCTGACAATGGAAGGTACAATAGGCAGATAGTCTTTTCAACTTAACAGTTGAGGTTCTAATGTTTGTGATGGTTCAGAGCATGAAATTAACATGTAGAGTTTGGTTCTGTCTTGATATTTTATACACACACACACACACACACACACACATATATATATATATATATATGTATATATATAATTTTTTAAACAAGAGCCATATCTTTTGTGTTTTCATCCTTGACCACACTGTCTTTCTTATCCATTCATATTCCTGAGCAAATATTCTAAGACTTAAAAACTACTTTTTTCTTCACATAGAAAACATGTTTCTAATTGAAAAATCTCCCTAGTTTCTTGTTACAATTTTAATTATTTATTCTATTTGTAAGACTGTAATATAATTATATCATTTCCCTCTTTTCTTTCCTCCATCCAATTCCTCTCATATACACCCTCTTGCTTACTTTCAAGTTCATGTCTTCTTTATGAATTAGATTGTTACATACATGCATGGTTATGTACATACATATATATTCCAAAATACATGAATACCATCTGCTCAGTGTTTGTAATATAACTTGGTATATGTTTTCAGTGTATTTGGTATTAGATAAGCAATTAGTATGTTGTTATCTGAGATAGATAATTCTTCCAATTCTTCAGGATTTCTTAGTTGTTTCTAGTTCTTTGTGTAGTGTTGACAATTCTTGGGTTCCCCCAACCCCAACAACGATAACATGCATCATGGTCGTTGTTCTTGTTAGGCTCATATTTAGCAGAAATATTGATGAGACTTTATGGGTTTACCTTCTAACATTGTTAGCAGACAGTATCTCACAGTTTGCTGTGAGATACTGTATCTTTTAACAATCTTTCTGACCCTCCACTCCAGTGATCCCTGAGACTTACCTTCTATCTCAGCTTCCTTGGTTCTGGTATTATAGACCACTGCATTATCCATTATGCTCCCCACCCCAGGACTTGAAATTAACCCCCAAGAACTGAAAATTCTCTTTCAATCTCTGTCTTAAGGACTTGTAATTTGGGATCAAACCATTAAATATTCATTATTTCCAGTTTGTGTGAGGGAAAAGAGGGAAGGATCAGAAAATGGTGTCCTGATGCCCACAGTGTCAACACTGCTCTCCTGAGGCTTGGTTTAAGTGGAGGCATTATATGTACAGTCTACTCACTGCTTATACAGAATTACACAATTAAGAGTTTGAAGCCTCCTCTAAAAATGATGGTGATCAAGCAGAGTGGAGAGCATCTTAAATATTTATTACTTTCTAGTTCTATCCATGCCTAGCTTTCTAGTCTCCTACGCACGTCTTTGAGCCTTTCTAAATCCTAAAACACACTCTTTTTGTGTAAAAGGTCATCTTGATTACTTTCTAATACTGACTGGCAGAGTCTCCTTTTCTACTTCCCTTTCTTCTACTAATCTTGTTTATTCAGTGAACTTTACCTGAAAATGCAAAGTGATTATAGACATGAAAGTAGAACTTTCAGGTGTATAAAGAGATATAATGTAGTTAATTCATATTTCAAATGTAATCATGGGTAGTCACTCAAGCTTTTCGTCACAGGAGATGAACGATGCACAAATCTCCTGGGAAAAGAATAACAGGGCTAGTAAGAAAGTAGAGGGGACAATATTGTGTTGTGACTTTACAATCAAATATAGGCCGATAAGGTCTATCTGAGAGCGTAAGAGAAGACAGATTCTCCTTTGCTTATCAGTAAAGACTATCAGAGCTTCTTTTTTAACTATTTAGAAAACTTTACTTTATGGTGGTATTATAGTAAAGTTCTTGTGATTTTTGTAGAAAACATTTCAGATATCTCTAGAGATTTAATATTTAAAACACGGTTCCCTCTTCTTGGTTCTTAAAAATTGTCAGTAGTAGGACAGAATTCCAGAAGTTAAAATTAGTCTGGGGTGGGTTTTTAATAGAAATTTACTTGACTCTGAACTTCAGCTAAGATCTGTTTATGAAGAAGTGCTTACAGTAAGTACCATATTGGCCAGACACTGGGATGGACATTTTATATATATTCATATATATTCATCTCTCTTGCCTGGATTCTGAGAAGCATACTGCTCTCAACAAAAGTGGTAAATGTATTACATTTTTTTTTTCAAACCGCAGCTAGTAACCATGGGAATTATTCCCTCCATCTTTCTCAAAAACAAAACAAAACAAAACAATTGCAATCAACACTGCCACTGAAGAAATCAGCAGCCAGCTCACAGAAATGATTCCTGTGAAGTTGACTGTAGGTTACTTTCTTGACATAACCTGAGGGACAACCCTTGCCTGTGCCTTTGCATTCTATTTGATATTTTAGTCCAAAGAAAGCAATAGGGTTTTTTGAAATTCTCTGTATTTGAAACACTGTTTATTCATCTTCATCATATCCTAACAAGAGATGATTAATTTTGGAAAGATGTAAGGTACATGAGAAATGCTTACTCATCTGATTTATAGAATATTAATCTGGAGTAACCATTTAATATTAATTTCTACACATTGAAAACAGATCAATTAATCTTTATCTCAGGATGAGTGCTAGTAAACACTAATATACTGTGAATTGCTTATATTTCCAACACCTGGCAACACCTGGTTTTATTATTAGTAGTAGCTTTCAAATTGGATTACAAAGTAAAATTCTTTTCTACTGGAATTTAATCCATATTAATTTGGTTGCCACTCACCTCCTCATTTAGAAAAATGTGTGTTGGAATATATCTTAGAGGACATATTTTCACTGTAATTTATTTGCCTCTTTATTACTGCAAAAATGCTTATTTGTCAATTAATTGATTAAGACCCTCAACTTATCAGTCTGTTTCTCTGCCTGCATAGGAAAAGATCACTAATTAGGAACTAAGAGAAAAGTTTAATAATCCACTTTTTTCAATTTAGGAACTACAAGACAAAGTATTATATTACCACAGATAGATTGATATGTTTGTACTGTATTAAAGATTTATAAATCACATATTAGTAAATGTAGTCATGGTGTTCATACTTACTGCCATCCTTTGAATAATAAGTACCACATGATTTATGGAATTTATGAATGATTTTGGACTGTAATGGATTTGAGACCATGTTTAATGTTTAAATCTAGTGAATTATTTCATACATAATTCATTTTTTAAACTTTTCTAATTAAAGAACTACAATGGGTAACTTTAAAGTAATCACCTTTTGTTTCTAACACTTACTAAAATCTTCCTCTCCATTAGAGAACTGTGCCAACCAAGTATTCGTACCCATTCAAAGATAGCTTCTGTACTCACAGTGAATGTATGGACTATGCCTGGCCCAAAGGGAACCTAATTTATAAGAGATGCTATCAATAATTTCAACATCACACTGTTTTTGCTTAAGGAAATCACTGAACTGTGGATTGGAATTAGCATTTCACAGCTGAAGTAATGTTAAGTGTAGACCTTGGCCTTGGCTATGATAGATTTATGATGTTGACAAAACAAGGCATCTCTTCATAAGTCATGGAAATCTTTGGACCCAGGAAGGTTGATACCACTTTTGGAAATAAAATGAAGAATTTGATTTATGATTTTATGGTCTTCTAATTTAGGGAACTCCTGCATCTTTTTGAATGATTTTGAACTATAGTGGTTTTGAGACCATATTGAATGTTTATATCCATTGAATTATTTTATATGCATAACATATTTTTTGGCATATCTAATTAAAGAACTGGGTAGTTTTATGGACATCACCTTTTGTTTCTGACACTCCAAATTCTCCCTCACCTTTAGAGAACTCTGTCAGATGTAAACAGCCTTAATATTCTTATTACTTGAAAATAATATGAACAATCATTTGAACAATATTGTATCATCTAAGAAATTTTTCTGAGTTGTATGACATGGTAACTTGTGACAGGCCTATGACACTTGGTAAGGGCTGAACATTACTGAACCAAAGTTATATTATTTTCTAATTGTTGTGTTTATGTTTTAAATGGGTTGAACTTTTTATTTAGGTGTTGAGAGATGTGGGTATTCATCATTCAAACAGAAAACAACAGCTGGCCCTTGTAGGGTTAGACCTGATTGAATGTAGCTATAACTTGCTAAGTTGCAGAGGCTCTTTCCTCTGTTCTTTTGCATGTTTTTTCTGCATATTCAGCATATTAAAGATCAACTCCAATCTTGAGATGCATGCTCCATTAGTTGCACTGGCATTTCTCCTTCAAACAAGCATGTTTTATTGTGCATCTGTGGTCTACATTGCTTTTGCTTTTCTCATGTGTTGCATAATAGTTTTAATTAATAAGTTGATGAAAACATTTGTTTTTTTAGAAAGGTATAATTCATGAATAGATCTATTACATTTGGAATATTGAAAAAAGAACAGAAACATAAAAATGTTAAAAAGCTTACATGTTAACTTAATCCACATAAGAAATTGTAATAATACTTATGTACAATGTCATAGTTATTGTAAATGTATGAACTGGTTTTATGTGAACTGCTTTCAAATACAGAAAAGATATATTTAATTATTAAATGAGTGTTTTGCAAATGAGTGTTTTTTTCCTTAAGCACACATGTTGCTGATTTCATGGCACTTATTTTCAAAATTCATTATTTCAAATCAGGAATGATGTTTCAGCCTAAAGTATGACTTGTTTTCATTAAATCATTAATTTTTTTTGCTGGAGTTTATTATTTACTGAGACCCACTAGGCATTCTCTCGAAATCTGAAAAGGCACCTGTAAATGAAATAGTTCTTGCTTTCCTTGAAGGTAGATTTGCAGACATAAAATAGCTGGCTAAAACAACCCTGACCGCAAAACAAGCCATAAGGAAGTTAAGACTGTACAATAGAATAGTGACAAATTGTAAGAAGATAGCTGTTTTATGATCATGATAGTGAAGTCAAATGCCATGGAAGTAGCCTTTGATCCCATAACTAAATATAGGAATAAGTTGTTCACATTTTATGCTGAGTAGGTGTTAGGAACAAAAATCGCTGAGGCAGGGATGCGCTCAAGCAGGGTCAGAAAGAAGGTATATTTAATGGAAAGTAAGATATGATGAGGTCAGAGAGGCAGGAGCCAGCTCACAGAGGACTTACCTACATAGTGCAAGGAGTTTGGATTTTTACTTAATCACAAGGGGAAGTCACTGGCATGTGTCCCGTTTATCCTCATATCACCCTGGAGATAACAGGCCTTCACTGCAGCATGAAAGGAGAGGGTCAGTGACATCATGGATATTTGAGGCTCTGCTCATTACTTCAGGTTTTTAAATGGAATAGGCGGGGATATCAACGTATAGATTATAATTAAAGCCATATAAAACTCTTGAGATACTATTAAAAATGGCAGAGGCCAAGTAAGGGAAAGGCTGTTACATTTCTAGCAAAGTTTCCCTAGTCTTCTTTTAATCAATACATTAAACAAACAGAAAAATGTTTTCACCTTCCTTTCATTAAATAATCTGATTTATTTTGTGGATTATCACTGTTTCTAAAATTTCTAATTATAAAGGGTTCCCTTCCTCCCATTTTCCTTAGTTAAATGGTAAATATTCCAAAAATTTACTAGGTATATCCAAAGCCAACCCTACCCATTTAGCAACACTTTTACTAGTAATCTACTTTAGAGTCAATCCTGTTGTCTAATATAGACTAAATTCTTTTTCACCTGAGCATTTTGATTTTTTTCTTGGCAGGTCTCTGGAAATAACAAATATTGACTCTGTGCCACTCTGTTGCCCTCAATAATTCAATTTTCTTCCCCAAACTTACTTGGATCTGCAAACATCTTAACTCAGTTTTTAGCCAAGTTTTATGCTTTTTTTTTTTTTAGAAAATTTTACTATTTATATCTGTTGATCTTATTTTTTTAATATATTGAACATGTCAGGATTTATGACTTACCTTACAAATCATCAATCCACATTGGAAAAAGCTAAAAGTTAAAAATATTGATAAAACAACACCCTGTACCACACTTACCTGAAGAATTAGCTTTCATACCAATAATTAATAGAAATAAAATCACATCTCCTCCTCTTTCTCTTGACCCTCCTCCTCTTCATTCATAGTGAAATAATCAATAACAGTAATGGTAGAAATAAAATTGAGGCATATAACAATTTAAGAAATATGTGCCACTAATTAATTCTCTATTATTCAGATATTTTAGATGAATTGCTTAAGCACTGACAAATCACATAGTTTGTATGATTTTTTTCCCCAAGAACAAAAGGAATAGCCCAGTGATGCTGTCTCCTTCATAGGAAAGTTCAGCATTGATTATCAGTGATACTGTTTCCTTCCTAGTAGCATTCAGCATTGGTTATTTTCTTTTTAATTGGATGAGCAATGATACTTAAGAAGAGACTTACTACATCCCAACCATCTTACTAGGAATGAATCATGGGACAGTTTGTTATCTTGCTATTTTTGTTGGTTTTTTTGTCTAGTTCTATTTTTGTGTTAATTAGAAAAATTAACTGAAAAATTTCCAGTAGTATCATATTTAGTATAATTTCACATTAAATATATTTTACAACAAAATGGGTTGATAACATTTTAACTTATATGAGTAAGCAATATCTAGCTGAGAAAATATATTATAATAGATACAAAAAGAGTTACTTACTCTGCTTTTGTTGTTGTAGATTTTATTTTTTTCCTATGACCTAGATTATGAGGGCTGGGAAGTTGCAAAGTATGATGCCAGCATCTACTTGGACACAGTGACTATTTTCTTGCTGTGTCACAATGTGGCAGACATTGTGGGGACATGAGTGGACAGAAATGAAACATCTTAGAAGAGGTGTCTGCTCTTGTTCTGAGGTTTCTGTCCTGCCTTTTTGAAAATGCTTGTTTGTATTGAAGGGACATAAAAATTCAGCAATGAGTAAACTACGCAGTACAGAACAAAGATGTACCTCTCTGCACAATAGACAGAATGAATCAATTTAAGAGAAACTTAATTAAAATGAAAGGAAAATTTTTAAACTTAATTTTACTTCCCATCTGTATGCCATAGTACTCTTGAAGTGTTTTTCAGATTGTTTTTTTTAATTATTTTTTTTTATTTTCTAAGTTTTTTTTAATTTACATTCCAAATCATTTCCCCTTTCCCGTTTCCTCCCTCCCCGAAAGTCCCATAAGCCCCCTTCCCTCCCTCTTTTCTCCATTCAACCCCCTCTCATTTCTCTGTCCTGGCATTCCCCTACATCCAGTCTTTCCAGGACCAGGGGTCTCTCCTTCCATCTTCTTAGAAATCTATTGATATGCGAATTCTGTGTAGGGTATTCCGAGATTCTGGGTTAATATCCCCTTATTAGTGACTGCATACCATGTGTGTTCTTTTGTGATTGGGTTACCTCACTAAGGATGATATTTTCAAGTTCTGACCATTTGCCTAGGAAATTCGTGAATTCATTGTTTTTAATTGCAGAGTAGTATTCCATTGTGTAAATATACCACATCTTCTGAATCCATTCCTCCATTGAGGGACATATGGGTTCTTTCCAGCTTCTGGCTATTATAAATAAGGCTGCTATGAACATAGTGGAGCATGTGTCCTTATTGCATGCAGGTAAAGCCTCTGGGTATATGCCCAGGAGTGGTATAGCCCGATCCTCCGGGAGTGTCATGCCCAGTTTTCTGAGGAACCGCCAGACTGCTTTCCAGAGTGGTTGTACCAGCTTGCAATCCCACCAGCAGTGGAGGAGTGTTCCTCTTTCTCCACATCCTCTCCAACAACTGCTGTCTCCTGTGTTTTTGATCTTAGCCATCCTGACTGGTGTGAGATGGAATCTCAGGGTTGTTTTGATTTGCATTTCCCTAATGACTAAGGATGATGAACATCTCTTTAGGTGCTTCTCAGCCATTAGATATTCTTCAGGTGAGAACTCTTTGTTTAGCTCTGTACCCCATTTTTTAATAGGGTTACTTGGCTCTCTGGAGTCTAACTTCTTGAGTTCTTTGTATATATTGGATATTAGCCCTCTGTCGGATGTAGGGTTGGTAAAGATCATTTCCCAGTTAGTTGGTTGCCGCTTTGTCTTTTTGACAGTGTCTTTTGCCTTGCAAAACTTTGTAATTTAATGAGGTCCCATTTGTCTATTCTTGATCTTAGAGCATAAGCTATTGGAGTTCTGTTCATGAAATTCTCCCCTGTGCCCATATGTTCAAGGTTCTTCCCTAGTTTCCTTTCTATTAGTTTCAGTGTGTCTGGTTTTATGTGGAGGTCCTTGATCCACTTGGAATTGAGCTTAGTGCAAGGAGATAAGAATGGGTCAATTTGCATTCTTCTGCATGTTGACCTCCAGTTGAGCCAGCACCATTTGTTGGAAAGGCTATCTTTTTTCCACTGGATGGTTTTAAAGTATCTTGACGTGACTCTAGCCAAACAAGTGAAAGATCTGTATGACAAGAACTTCAAGTCTCTGAAGAAAGAAATTGAAGAAGACCTCTGAAGATGGAAAAATCTGCCATGCTCATGGATTGGCAGGATTAATATAGTAAAAATGACCATCTTAACAAAAGTAACATACAGATTCAATGCAATCCCCATCAAAATCCCAACTCAATTCTTCATAGAGTTAGAAAGAGCAATTCAAAAATTCATCTGGAATAACAGAAAACCCAGAATAGTTAAAACTATTCTCAAGAGTAAAAGAACCTCTAGGGGAATCAGTATCTCGTACCTCAAGCTGTACTACAGAGCAATAGTGTTAAAAACCGCATGGTATTGGTACAGTGACAGGCATGTAGATCAATGGAACAGAACTGAAGACCCAGAAATGAATCCACACTCCTATGGTCACTTGATCTCAGATTGTTTTGTAGGAGCAGTTTATTTTTATCAACCTTCTACTTTTAAGTAAATTTTGGACTGATTTTATTTGTGGCAGTTTAGAAGTGTACATTGAGACTCAAAGAAGACCAAGAAAATTTTATTATGGTGGTTTGATAAGATGAGAGTTCTTAATTCTTTTCTGAAGACATTGTTTAACCTAGTCATGCATTCTAGAGATCAACAGATTTTGGAAACAGACATAGTAAATGACTGAGAGTAGTGAAAGAGTTATTTAAGCAATGATTATGTAGCTGAAAATATTCAAACTGAGAAGATTTATAGGAGAAAGGGGTCTCTGCACATCTTTAGAAACAAAAGCATCCTGCAGAGGAGTTTTTCTTACAGAGCAGGTCTGCTTTCCAGTATTTGCTGATAGTGTAGTGCAGTATTGGGAAGGCTTCCTAATGCACAGCGTCATTCATGACAGCATTCTCTTTCTGAAGTTAATATTTCATGGTGCTGTGAAGACACAGGAAACGCTTGTAACTAGAGGTGTAGATGGATTCCTGTCTGAGGAGATGTTGGACTCCATCAGACTTACAATCACTCTTTGAATCAAAGCTTCAGCTTTCAGAATCTGTTCGAACAGAGTAAAGAGCAACCTGAGTAATCAGCTTGGTGATCTTAAGCCAAAATTTAATTTTCCTCAGCTACTGACGTAATCTTGGCAGAAACAAAATTTCTCTATGAATTATTTAGGCAACTCTGACAGTGAAGATAAGATCCATGTAAGCATTATCTTGGATGGAATAAAGAAATATATTAAGAGAATAAAGCATTACCTTTATCAGTAGAGAAACCTTGAAATCTCTACTCAAAACCTTTCTTCTAGAGCCTGATTATGTACAGCTAACTTGCTGTGACTACTTATCAAGACTTTCTTACTTAGGATCAAACATGGGTAAGTATAATCCTATCCTGCCCCTTTGTGGTCTACTCTGTTTAGGACCCCATTTTGATTGGTATTAGAACTGAGTTTGTTTTCTGAAGTTTTTATGCAAACAGTTGTAAAAATGAATGATTCCCTCCCTCTGTGTTCTTGGTGGCTTTCCTAAAATTCACACGCTCCACGACAAAGAGGTGCATTTTTTTTTTAATCAATAGTTTTAGTTCTCTTTTCTCATTTTTGCTTTTTATTTCTAATGCTATAGTTTTACATAACTGTCATTTAGTATATCTCCCTTAACTTTTGGCTAGTATATCAGACAACTAGTTGACTGTTAAAATCACAGTTTTACATTCTGGACAGTTGACCTGTCTCTTTTACAGTCTCATTTATAATATTAACTGATTTGATAGTGTCAACTGTTCTTCTGGCAATTCATCTAAAACAGGGCTGTCAGCAAACATTTCTCCTTGAGTTACAGTGAAGTGTTTCAGAAAAACATGGTGATGCTTCAAAGTAATCAGGCAAAATTAAAAAAATGGCTTTTCCTCTCATATCTTGGTTCCTCTGGTAAGGATTGTCAACCCAGGCAAAGGTCTTTGGTGAATTCAAAAATGTCAAAGTCAGATATGCATCCAAAGACATGAGAGCAATACTGGAAGCCAGAGGTCCAGATTCACAACAGGTCATGTAAAGAACTGACTTCCATTGTCCTTGTGGCTCATAGAGAACTGCTCCCACATTCATATTTAATCTCCAGTGTTGTGTCAGAAATCTCTAGCCCATAAGAAATCCAGGGAGGAAAGCAAAGGTAACCCAGGGCCAGTTACCTAATTCAGAGGAGCAACAAGGAGCTTGCTCATAGTCCTTGGACAAGGGGATTCTCACATAGTTATGTCTGTCAGTGAGCAAGTTCTAGTAACAAAGTTTCTGTACTGGTGGCTGAGGAAAATGGAATTTTGAAAGTATCATGAATTGTATCAGAACTTTTCTTTCCTACAGGCGTTGGCCTATGTTTCAGGCTACAGTCTGTGCTCTATTGCTCTACTATATTGCTCAACTTATTTTTATGTCAGCTAGATGTCTAACCTCCAGTAGCCTAAACATTTCATGTTCCAAAGCTTCTAGGGAATATGTAGAGAATATAAGCATCTTTCCAGCCCATCTGTAGCATCCACTGAACTCTCAGAGCTTTATACTTCTCCATCAATATTATCCTCACCATGGGAGACTGATATGCAGGGTAAAATGTGGGGCTTATTGAAAATAAGGGATGAATTAGTGTATATGTTTCAAATAATGACATAAAATGCACTTTAATTTGAACTATGAGAGATCATAATAGCCTTGATAATTCTCTTGCAAATTAGCACTGTAACAGGAAATCATTCTTATTCTTAAGACTGGAATATTGCACATACCATTTTTGCTTTCTTCCTTACAGTGCTTCCATGAAATTTATGATGCAGAAGTTATTCACTGTATATGTACGTAAATGTGGTTCCTCACCACTGCTTGTGATCACTGTCAGAACCATTGAATAGTAGTAGCTGCTACTAGTGTTTCCAATTTAGTGTGTACTCAAAAATGGTTTTCACAACCAACTAATGCTTATGATTCTTCCTGTTAAAGATAGAAACTTTTAGTATAAAAATATAACATGTAATAACATGTAACATGTAACATGTTACATGTAATATAACATGTAACATGAGCAAATACACACTGAAGTCTCAAATTAATTCATTTAGATTGTATTAGTGTAAATTGGTCCATGAGTTAGTACCTTTAGCGTTAAATCACATTTCTGTTAGTTTCATTATGGAAGAAGCATTTAATGATGTGGTTCTTCAATCTGTGAAACAGTGCCAGATAGCTGCTAGGATCCTTGGAAAACTTTTATACCTGTAGATACTCTCTCTCTCTCTCTCTCTCTCTCTCTCTCTCTCTCTCTCTCTCTCACACACACACACACACACACTAAATATAGTGTATATATATTCTATACATTGACAGAATCTATATTTGTAGAGGGATCAAGAACTAAACATTCCAAGCCTGATAGAGGTTCACTACTTTTCAAGAGAATTACAGGTAGGCAGTAAAAGAGAAAATTCAATTGACCCTTAAAGGCCTGTGCAATTTATCCATATTCCAGAGACTGTATCCCCCCATATTGGCAGCCAGTTATGGGAAAAACAAAGCTTCTGCAATAGGATTCAGAGAATAGCACATAGTGAGGTAAGAGTAGTGCCTCAATTTGATGAACAGTATTCATTTACAGACAATTTTGACTAAACTGTGGGGTTTAAGAGGACATATAAAATATGCTTTACTGCTTGATTCTTTGACTCTTCAGAAAACTAATTTTGACCTGGAGTTCACCTTTTCTGATGACTATTAAAGTTTAAAATACTTTTACATTTCAAATATTATTTTTTAAAAGATCAATGTGACCACCCCAGTGTATCACAGTCCAATGGAGAAATGTGGGATATCTAAGTATGTCTTGGGAGAAAGGGCTTAATTGTTCCGTTAATAAAAGACTCCTTTGTTTTGTGCTGATTTATACCTTTCTTTGAAGTAGAAAAGAATAACCCTAGCACAATTACACACAGAGACACACACACAGACATACATAGTATGTGTATATATGAACACACACTCTCAGTCTTACACACACACACACACACACACACGTAAACACACACACACATGTAAACACACACACATTCATACACACACACACACACACACACACACACACACACCATGTATTTACATATGCCTGGGTTCTTTGATGTTTAACTTTGGTGCTTTCCACAGAAGCATCTTAAAATTTAGCTGTGTTTATGTTTAAATCCCAAAAGTAATAATATGGGCTTGTTCACATATTGTAAACTTTTCTTTTTGATATTCTAAATCATTGAAATATCAAGAATATAGAAATTAAATCTCAATAACCTTAATTCAG
The DNA here is from genome assembly GCA_036184795.1 of Tokudaia tokunoshimensis. NCBI lineage: Eukaryota > Metazoa > Chordata > Mammalia > Rodentia > Muridae > Tokudaia > Tokudaia tokunoshimensis. The sequence goes on along the minus strand of BTHU01000012.1, from coordinate 83,173,347 downwards.
CTTCAATAATTATGAGAATTTCCCATTTTTGTTCAATTCTTCGACCCCTCCATTTTTACTGGATAATTTTACTAGAAATATTGTGCCTATAACTCCATGCATAAGTGCTTCAGATTATATTTCCAAGTCTTGAGTATAGTTGAGTAGTGTGTAAGTTTTGTCATGCTGCCATATAAGAACTTTCAAGTGACTTAAACAGCAGAAATAACTATATAGCCTCTTAGCAGGCTGAAAGCCAAAAATCAACATGTTGATAGCCATGTTACCCTTGAGATCACTGTGGAGAAACTGCTCATGCCTCTCCGCTTAGCCTCTATATGGCTGCCTATCCTTAGTGTTTCAATGTATTTCTTCTATTTGTGTCCATCTCTGTTCCATTCTTGGTGGATATGAGTCATAGCGGATAAGCGCCAACCCTAATTACTCAAATTGAGTTAATTTAACCTCATTTAACTTTACTTTGTTCTGCTTCTATCCTAATAAGGTCACCTTATGAAATTTAGGGGGTTAGGACTTAATGCAATTTTATGAACTTTAATAAATACTATACTTAATACCACACTGCACTAACAAATCCCTTAATAACATCTAATACACAGTTCTCATTTCAAATTCTTAAAAATTTTTCAAAAATAGACTTGTAGCCTTGATTCATTCAAATCAGGAACCAAATAGTATGATTTAATTGTATCCACTTGTGATATTTTTAAAATAAATGTTATGCATATTTTTCTACATTATTTTAATTAATTGTTTTGAGCAGTGTGTCACTATATGACCTTGACCAGTTGGGAACTAGTTATCCTTCTGCCTCAGTCTTCCAAGTTTTTGCATTACTTGTATGTGCCACCACAGCAAGCTGTACTTAACTAATACATATAATCTTAAATTATAAATAGAAATTTCAAAGTGTTCTAATATTTTCATAGGATGTAGGATTTAAGATGTGTTAAGCGGGAGCTGGAGAGATGGCTCAGCATTTAAGAGCACTGACTGCTTCTTCCGAAGGTCCTGAGTTCAAATCCCAGCATCCACATGGTGGTTCACAACCATCTTTAATGAGATCTGACACCCTCTTCTGGGGTGGCTGAAGACAGCTACAGTGTACTTACATATAATAAATAAATAAATAAATCTTAAAAAAATGAAAAAAAAAGATGTGTTAAGTACATCATTGTAATGATTTTTCACTTGTTAATATTTACAATGTTCACAATATCTTGTTCTGTCTTTCTGAAATGCATGTCTTTAGTCCATGTGCTAAGTGGCTAGAATGCTTTGCTCCTATTAAACACCATATCTTTATTCTTTACTAATGTTACCTACCTTGCCTTTTTCATGGCTAATGTCATTACATTATCAAGAAACAGACTTATCCTAAGTGATTTGCCATATTTTGTATCTGATTGGCTCATTTTTTAAGATGTCTGTTACTCACTGTTACCAACAATTACCACTGTACTGGCAGATACATCTGGAGGTGCGATCACTTTCATGCTCATATGCTGTTCAACTTATTATCTTATCTGGAATCATATACTTTCTAATGTCTGACTTTCACTGACAGCGAATTTGTTTTGAATGGTTTTAAATGAGGTTTCCCTTATTTCTATTATATATCTCCCACAAATATTTAGTTGATAAACACTATCTAAATCGATTACTTGATTAGTATTTCTCAACATTGATTTCTACTTTTATTAAAGAAGTTTTTTCTTATTATTTCTCATTATTTTGAAAAAATAAGATCAGTTTTTAGGCCTTTACCTCTTTTCCTAAATTTCTATATAAAATATTAATCTTGAGATAATTTATTGATTTTATTAACTGTACTAAGATCATTATAGGTATCCAGATTTAAACCATTGATGTATTTTTGAGCACTTATATTCATGTTCCTCTCCAGTATCCACATTCTTGCAAGATGATCAGGCAAATTCCTTTCACCTGGACTTTGAACACTGTTTGCTGGCACATATCCTAAGTAAAGGACTTAAGCATTCTCTCATAGTCCTCATCAGTACTCTGCTTTCTTTCAGTGATTGTTACTGTTCTGTTATCCTGACCTAAGTGCTAGATATCATATAGTTAATTTTAATACAGTTTCATTTCAGAATTTGTTCCTCATAGAGTGAAATGCAGTCTTTTCTAGCAGTGTCATCTTTTTTCATTTTCTTATGCTCAACAGAAAACATATTCTTGGCTATAATTATTGTTCAATCAACTAGAGCATTCAGGTGTTATGTTTGTTCACATATCTTTCATCATACTGTTTTGTAAAGTCTGGAAACATTTTTATTAAAAATAGACATATGGAAGATATGGTCTTCTATAATCATTTGATACATGTTTCATGTTGACATATTTTCCAATCATGGCAACTACTCAATTTCACTACTCAATTTCATCTTCAAGCTAAATACAGACTTGAGCTCTCTGATTACACGGACAAAGATAAATGCCAACTACGGAATGAAAGCGCATGATTCTAGTAAAGCAGATCTTGTTGAAAATGAAAATCTATGTGGAACTACAGTGGCCTACACTAAACTTTTTCTCTTCTCTGGAGGTAGACCTTGGCTACTCTGGCTTACTAAATACTAACTCATGAGAAGGTAAGCATAGGTTTTCATTCTGTTATACCATCGATTCAGGTCATTACCTTTGGAATTGTCATTATGTAGTAATCTCTGGAAGCTCTAGGTATGTAAGTTCTATATAAGATCATTGATGGAGGAAGCCACACCATGACTGCATTTTCTTTAATGTTTAACAATACATATTAAAATAGATTAATTGCATGCTTACACTAGGTCATGCTTCTGTCTATTTTCACTCTTAGTAGAAGGGCATTACTTTAATTGAATTGTAACTTTGCTCAAATTGTCCTTGCATGCTTGATTAGAAATATTGCGACACACAATAATTTCCCATAAGTATGAAATAGGTATTCAAAAGCCACAAAGAATGAAGTTCATTTTGATATAAACACTAAGTCTTTCTATGGATTTAAGATCACAATCTAGCAGAGAGAGGCCACTAGGAAGGTAGCCAGATATACTTTATGGAACTCTGTTCCATTATACGATGGACTAGATCCTGGTAGGATAATTAGGAAGAAATATGTCTAAATAATGAACATACACCTATGGTTTCATGAACTATGAACTATCCCAGAGAAATGTGTCTAGAGCAGCTCATTATAGAAACCCAAAGGTAAGAAAAGCACCTCTATTATTACATGTAAAATTTTGGAATGCTGCATCCCAGGTGTATGATTCATAAACTAAGACTTCATAAACTAAAAATGGTTATGTAGTAGAAACTAAAAATGGTTATGTAGTAGCAATAAGAAAGGAAAGTATTGCCTTCTCCTTTAACATTTTCAAGGCACAATACACACTGATCTATAGTGTTATATGCTAAAATGCTATATTGAAGAATTAATAAGTATATCGTTTTGTCAATCTTTCATTTCAGATGAAATTTATAAAAATAGATTTCTTTTGTTATATATTGGTTTCTTTGGTATGTGATACTCTAGGAAAATATTTGTACATTTGATAACTGTTTAAATACTATCCTCACCTTTTTCTGACTTCAGGATTGAATATAAATGCCTCCTTTCTCAGTGAAAACCAGGGAGTAGATTTTCTTATGATGACTTGAAACACTCCCTTTTGTGCATGTTGGAATGAAAATCTGCTGCAAGCACACATAGTTAGTAACAAGAATGAGAACTACTTCAGAACAACACAGCAATGCTCAGGAATAAAGTTTTTTGGGGGGGGGGCTGGAGAGATGGCTCAGCAGTTAAGAGCACTGACTGCTCTTCCAAAGGTCCTGAGTTCAAATCCAAGCAACCACATGGTGACTCACAACCATCTATAATGAGATCTGATTCCTCTTCTGGGGTGTCTGAAGACAGCTAAAGTGTACTTACATATAATAAATAAATAATTAAACAAACAAACAAATCTTTTAAAAAAAGATTTTTTTTCCTGTCTAGTTGTCTGATTAAAATGTATTTGTCTGTCCTTTGCTCAGAATTTATCATAGGAATATTAAGTTGAAGAACAAGTTGTAAGACACATAATGAGAACTGATAGGAGGATAACAAAAACTGAACAACTTTGAATTGAGAAGTGTTGTATGTAGCAGAAAACTATGCTGATATCTAGATATTAGTAGAAAAGTTGTCAGTCTATAATCAATATAACAGATTGTCTGTTCAGGGTCCCTCTTCCCATCTATACTGGTTTTACTATTTCCTGTTTTCCAGGTGGGAATGTTAGGTGATCATCTAACTTTCCAAAGAAACATGAATAAAAGATTATACGTGATACCTGTATTAAGAATGCTTTCCAGAAATGATAAATATGAATTAATATGGAGGATGTTATATTTTACCATATAGTCACACTATCAATTCTGGCATCCTGTGCTGGACTGTTAACTATAAGTAGACCTCTGACTATGTAAATTACTTAACCTTCCAAATTTGCTTGCACCAGAAGTCACAAATCTTTAACAGATACTTTTTAGGTAAAACACCATAAAGGGAATGATGATATAGTAGTTGTAAAGGGAATGGCACTCTAAGAACATCTGAGATTATGTACGATCACATTTCTTCTGGTTTGGATTCTAGTGTTTTGTTTTACCTGGAACATACTCCATTCATAGAATTTAAGATCAATTTTTAAATGTTCTCTTAATCTGGAGACAGGCTTACTTCATGAGTTTTCTAAGATCCTTCACAAAGTCAAGTACTAATGAGTGACTTGGCCTTTCCAAATGAATCCATGTATAAAGAGTCAGTAATAAAATCCCAAGTTTATTCACATGTTGTTTTTTAAAATATTCAATACACATAGAATATTTTAGTTGTTGTTAAGTTTAAAACATGCAAAAGAATTGTGAGAAAAATAACGGATGCTAACTTCAGTATTTTTGTGTTATTGAGGCTATATTTACTTGTATTAAAATAGGTACATTGCCAGTATTTTAAATCTCTTATTCATAAAATTAAGATGTACTTTAAATTCTGTAAAGATTTCATATTAATTTTCCCATGGGAAAAATTATACACAAAGAACTAGATCTAGCTAAGAAATGCTGAGAGTGAGAAAAATAGTTTTACCCAGGGAAGAACACATCAGTGACTACGTGTGTGTGTGTGTGTGTGTGTGTGTGTGTGTGTGTGTATGTGTGTGTGTATGTGTGTGTGTGTGTGTGTATTTGTGCTCACACACACACGCATTCAATAAAGTGCAAAAAGAGACCTAAGATTTAAAATAGAGCAAGGAATTATATATAGAAGGATTTGGAGGGATAAAATGGAAGAGTGAATGATGTAATTACAATAAAATTTCAAAACATAGTGAAGATAAAAGATCATCCTTTTAAAACTGATGATGATAGTAAACATTTTAGTAAGTAATCATCAATTCATTCATTTGCTACAAGTTTTTCAATTGGTTAAAAGTATAAAATCTGTAATAGATCATATCTATGTGCAAAAACTATTCCAGTTATGAAACATCAAATATATAAAGGAACCATTTACAAAAATGTAAATGCCAATAGTACTATGAAAAATACTCACTTTCACTAACCTTCAAATTAATTGAGACAGAAGAGATGGCTTAGCAGTTGCAGCATTGGCTGCTCTTCTAGGGGATCCAGGTTTGATTCCCATACCCATGTGGGGGCTCATAGCTGTCTGTCGCTGTGTTTCTGAAATAATACCATTTTCTGGTCTCTGAATGTACCAGGCACACGAGTAATGCAAAAACATTCATAGCCGCAAAACAGCAATACACATAAAATAAGCCAAACAGATTAAAAATTGCAAAGAAAATATTGAAATTAGAATCCATGCCTGATACTGTTAATATGCATACCCATGCCATAGTTCTTAAGAGTGGCTCTACTACTTTTATTTGCTAAGTGGCTATAATATCAACCGTCCATCTAAATTCCTATTTTTATACCCATACATTAGTGCAGCTCTCAACTCTCAAAGAGAGGGCCTTCTTTTGTAGTAGTGTCAGATAGTGGTTTCTGGAAAAGTAGTCCCAAATGTTTATCTAAAGTCTTAATTACAGCTTCTCTGGAGAACTGTAGCTTTGGTCATAATAAAAAATCTTAAAATATTACTGTAGTGGTCAAACTTTGTTCACTACCAAGAGAAATTTAAGAAATACATGTTAAAGAGTACCTGCACCTAGATTTCTATAATGTTCCATTAACTGAGTTGAATAGTGATTTGTTATTTCTCTATAGAGACCAATTGATGATTTCTGGCACACTGTACTTTAAACCTTAACCGAAATTACTATGAGATTTAGGACATGTATTATTAATGAAAAAAAATAAACCAAATACATGAATATTATTTTTAATAACCTTGGAATAAGAAATTATTTAATTACTTTTGGATTGTATTTTTAGAGAGTTAACATTAAACCACTAAGATGTAAGATGCTCCTAACATAAAGATTTAAAAATATTATAAGATATAAGTACTGTATCTATCTACTAAAATAAAATAGAAAGGGGAAGAAAATTGAATAGTTCTTAAGTATCCTATATTTGGCTTCTCCTCAGTGGTCTTACCTAATAGCTAGCAATTATAATATTAAATAACACAAGGTTAAAATTCAGAGATACCAAGTTTAAGGAGTCACATACATGTCAGCTCTATATATTATTGCCTTGGTTGTGGTCATGAGGCCTTATTGGAAGAAGTGGAGGAATATTTAAGGAACTCCTCCTGGGTGCATCTGAAAATATTTTAAAAGTAAATGCAGTCTTGGAGACAATGAGAAAGTAAACAATTGTTATAGCTTAACAATTTAAGATACAAAGGTCTGACCTTGAATTTTAAAAGTAGAAGACTTTATGGTATCATAAGATAAAATTTTTTTAAAGATTTATTTTATTATTATATGTAAGTACACTGTAGTTGCCTTTAGACACAACAGAAGAGGGTGTCAGATCTCATTATGGATGGTTGTGAGCCACCATGTGCTTGTTGGGATTTGAACTCAGGACCTTTGGGAGACCAGTCAGTGCTCTTACCCACTGAACCATCTCACCAGCCCAAGATAAAAATTTTTACTCTTGTTCATTTTTCATGTCTTAAATAGTGGTTAGGACTTATTGTGAGTACTTCCCATATGACCTTGATCATATTACTTGTTAAAATAATTACGTATGCTCTAAGATCAAGAATTGACAAGTGGGACCTCATTAAATTACAAAGTTTTTGCAAGGCAAAAGACACTGTCAAAAAGACAAAGCGGCAACCAACTAACTGGGAAATGATCTTTACCAACCCTACATCCAACAGAGGGCTAATATCCAATATATACAAAGAACTCAAGAAGTTAAACTCCAGAGAGGCAAGTAACCCTATTAAAAAATGGGGTACAGAGCTAAACAAAGAGTTCTCACCTGAAGACTATCTAATGGCTGAGAAGCACCTAAAGAGATGTTCATCATCCTTAGTCATTAGGGAAATGCAAATCAAAACAACCCTGAGATTCCATCTCACACCAGTCAGAATAGCTAAGATCAAAAACACAGGAGACAGCAGTTGTTGGCGAGAATGTGGAGAAAGAGGAACACTCCTCCACTGCTGGTGGGATTGCAAGCTGGTACAACCACTCTGGAAAGCAGTCTGGTGGTTCCTCAGAAAACTGGGCATGACACTCGCGGAGGATCCGGCTATACCACTCCTGGGCATCTACCCAGAGGCTTTACCTGCATGCAATAAGGACACATGCTCCACTATGTTCATAGCAGCCTTATTTATAATAGCCAGAAGCTGGAAAAAACCCAGATGTCCCTCAACGGAGGAATGGATTCAGAAGATGTGGTATATTTACACAATGGAATACTACTCTGCAGTTAAAAACAATGAATTCATGAAATTCCTAGGCAAATGGTCAGAACTAGAAAATATCATCCTTAGTGAGGTAACCCAATCACAAAAGAACACACATGGTATGCAGTCACTGATAAGGGGATATTAACCCAGAATCTCGGAATACCCTAGACACAATTCGCATATCAATAGATTTCCAAGAAGATGGAAGGAGAGACCCCTGGTCCTGGAAAGACTGAATGTAGGGAAATTCCAGGACAGAGAAGCGCGAGGGGGTTGAATCGGGAAAAGAGGGAGGGAAGGGGGCTTATGGGACTTTCGGGGAGGGAGGAAACGGGAAAGGGGAAATGATTTTGAATGTAAATAAAAAAACTTAGAAAATAAAATAAATAAATAAATAAATAATTACCTATAATCCACTTTAAAACTTTTTTTTTTCGTTCTTTGAGACAGGGTGTCTCTCTGTAGCCCTGGCTGTCCTGGAACTCACTCTGTAGACCAGGCTGACCTTGAACTCAGAAATACACCTGCCTCTGCCTCCAAAGTGCTGGAATTAAAGATGTGTGCCACCACTGCCCGGCACCCACTTTAAAACTTAACTAGAGTATAAATACATTCATTCAATATTGTGTGGAAGTGAGCATGACATGCCTACTTTGATGACGATTCACTTTTATGATAATCTCTGTTGAAATATGTGAATTAACTCAATCAGCTATCAGTACTTTTGATGAAAGTATCAAACATTTTCGCTGTGTCTTTTGTTCTTTTCCATTTCGGTCCTTATTCATAAATGTGTAGGTTTATGATGTGTAGTCAAATTGTGAGCTGACTGAGATCATTGTTGTTGTCTCATTGATGCTCACACTATCTGCAGGAACAAGCATAGCCTGAGCACAGTATATAAATACACAAACTGGGCACATATTATTTTTCAGTGACAGAATGCTTTTCTGTATGTTAGACTTGATCCCTAACACTCCAGATCAATAATAAATAAAGAAGGACAAACAAAACAAAACTAACAAGAACAGCAAAACTCAGCAATATCACAGAAACAAAGGAAGAATGTTTGCTAGGAAGATGATTAGACACATAACTGTTCTCCAAATCAAGATGAGAACATTACAGATTTGACTAGTGTGTATTTGCTTCATAACAGAATTGCATTGTTAATATATTAATCCTAGAAAAATCAAGAGGAAGCCTGGAAAATAGTGTGGATTACTCAGATTCATTTGCAAATGCTTGTAAAAGCTCCTGGAAGGAAGCGGGAATGTATAGTTCAAGGAGATAAATAGTTCAAATCATTGTCGATTGTGCCAGACTTCTAACAAACGACTTCACCAGTTTGACTCAGAATCTGGATAATGAAATTACCATAATAAGTAAAGCAATTATGGTTTGCTCCAATAAAATGAATATTACTCTAAGAAATAGAAATAATGTGACAGTTCCACAGCCAAATCTAACTTTCATGCTAGATTTTTCTTATGACCTGATTATCACATTCTTTGAAAAAAATTAATTCCTTTCTTCTTAAATTTTACTTGTCATAAAGCAAACATGTGGTTATAGAATGAGAAGAATTACAATACTGGTTCTGTCTTGATAATCCTAGTGGTGTTCCTGTGGAGAAAATAAATCATTAGTTAGACATAAGTTTATGTTTAGATCACCAATATAGCTTCAATACAAAACAAATGCACTACAGTCCACCTTTATGTCTGAATTTGTCAGGTTAGGTCCAACCCTTTTTCTTCACCAAAGATTTTCCTGGAGAGACTCTAATTTCCTTAACATTCATGAGTGATATATTATTGATCTTTGCTATCTGAGCTCCCAAAGTGCATAATTCCTACTACTCCTTTGTTTTTCCATAGGAAAGGTAGTAAGTTCTCACTGGGAAGATTGAGTTTGATGTTCCTTGACCTTGCAAGAAACTCTAGGAGGTTTGGTGCATTGTGGTTTGGAATTGGATGGTTGAGCTCTATCTTATCCAGATAACGCTGTATATATAAACTTTGTTTCCAACAACATTATCAAACATTGCTGCAGAATGTAAGGCAATCAATGTACTGCCTTCTTTCTGTTCATTTCATTATTCCTGTGGTCTGAGACCTAATTCTAGGGAAACAGAAAAAAAATACACACTTTTTGATTTTTTCCTAAAAATCATTTTCTTTACAAAGTAATTATATATTATATAATGATATTGTTATATTTGATGTTGAGACCTAGATTAACTCAATAGACCTATTTAATTTCAGTGTATACAGAGCTAGTTCTGTAATAGGTTGGGTATTGAATAGTTTTTTTTTTGGTTTGTTTTATTATTTATTTTTTATTATTTTTTTTTATTTTCTATATTCTCAAGTACACTGTAGCTGTCTTCAACTAGCACCAAAAGAGGGCATCAGATCTCATTAAGGATGGTTGTGAGTCATCACGTGGTTGCTGGGATTTGAACTCAGGACCTTCGGAAGAGCAGTCAGTGCTCTTAACCGCTAAGCCACCTCTCCAGCCCCAGTACTGACTAGTTTTGATCAAACTGAACAAAGCACAAATGTTATTCCAAGTCTTGTAAGAAAGTCTTCTTCCTCATTATATACAAGAAGCTAATTCCTGGAATAGGGATCTGCTCAAGTGTTCATTGCATAAGAAGAGATGTTTATAATTCTACTTTCACTCAACTTAAGAATAATTTTATGCCTACCATTTTATCTGTATAATTTTCCATGTAATAGTCAATTTTTACAAGTTTTTCTATATATTTCTTGCATTTTATAGGAAATATTTTCCTTGTAGATATTCAATTTTATCTGAAAATATTTATAATTTCACTTTCAATCAACTTAGAAATATTTTTATGCCTACCATTTTATCTCTAATTTTCCATGATAATCTTCAATTTTAATGTTATTTTATATTTTTCTACAATTTTATTAGAAATATTTCCCATGTAAATCTTCAATTCTATCATAAAATATTTCTACTTCCTTTTTCAAACAAACAAACAAACAAAAAAAAAGGAAGAGATGATCCTAATGGAATATTGGTGAGTCACAGGAGTCAAGAAAGGGATTACAGAGTTTCTTTGCATAACATGCAGTTTTGTTTAGTATATGGAATATGAAATTTTTATGATACTATTACTTATTCACATTTTCACTATATTTGTAAACCTTATTTCTTAAATTAATATTATGCTAGGTATCTAGTTTTAACACTGCTAATGTTGCTTTTGTGATAGCTTTAAAAGAACTTATACTTATTTAGCTCCCCCTTTGTATCTGTTTCGGTCTCTCTCTTTCCCTTTCCCTCTGCCCCCCTCTTTCTCTGTGCACACTTGCCCACATCACATACACCTGATGGAATAGGTTCTCTTATTGGATTGAAGGGTCAAAATCAGATCATGAGGTTTGACAGCAGGTGTCTTTACAACCAAGCCTTCTTCTGATGACTTCTCAGCATTCTTTTTATTGCTACAAATGCAAATAGAACTGGGAATTCTTGAGTTAATATGATATGTGTAGAGGAGGTACGTGCATCTTATTATGTGGTTTCAAGAAAAGTTAATGCTTAGGCCTCCAGGAGACTTACGTGGTAGTAATTTAACAGCAGAATACAATTTATTGACTTAAATTATATTCAGAAATACTCTTTTCTAGTTTTTAAGTTCTTTAGCTTTTCTGCTATTATTTGCTTTAAATAAGCATTTTCAAATTACTGAAGATTATTTCTGTTTATGTGTAGAAACTTTTATTAAATTAGACAGTGAAGTTGAATATTTCTGCTGGTGATGAATTTGACTTAACATGAAAACCAGAATTCTGTAATACTTTCTATCAATTAAATCCACGTTTTAGTTTCTTTACTGTTGCTGTGAAGAAGCATCACAACCAAGGCAACTTAGAGGAAAGAACTTACATGGCCCCAAATGGGAACCCATTATCATTATGGCAGGGAACTCTAGAGCATGTAGGCAGGACTGACAACAGTAGTAGTTGAGAGCTCACACTTCATTCACAGCAAGAGAAAAACTGGAAATGGCCCTTTTGGAACCTCAAAGCCTGCCCTCGGTCACATACTTCTTTCAACAAGGCCACATTTCCTAATCCTTTCCAAATGGCTAGACCAACTGGGGACCAAGCATTAAAACATATGAGCAGGTAGCTTTTTTTTTTTTAATTTTATTTTATTATCTAAGGTTTTTTTTTATTTACATTCAAAATCATTTCCCCTTTCCCGTTTCCTCCCTCCCCGAAAGTCCCATAAGCCCCCTTCTCTCCCTCTTTTCCCCATTCAACCCCTCTCATTTCTCTGTCCTGGCATTCACCTACATCTAGTCTTTCCAGGACCAGGGGTCTCTCCTATCTTCTTGGAAATCTATTGATATGCAAATTGTGTCTAGGGTATTCCAAGATTCTGGGTCAATATCCCCTTATCAGTGACTGCATACCATGTGTGTTCTTTTGTGATTGGGTTACCTCACTAAGGATGATATTTTCAAGTTCTGACCATTTGCCTAGGAATTTCGTGAATTCATTGTTTTTAATTGCAGAGTAGTATTCCATTGTGTAAATATACCACATCTTCTGAATCCATTCCTCCGTTGAGGGACATCTGGGTTCTTTCTAGCTTCTGGCTATTATAAATAAGGCTACTATGAACATAGTGGAGCATGTGTCCTTATTGCATGCAGGTAAAGCCTCTGGGTATATGCCCAGGAGTGGTATAGCTGGATCCTCCGGGAGTGTCATGCCCAGTTTTCTTAGGAACCGCCAGATTGCTTTCCAGAGTGGTTGTACCAGCTTGCAATTCCACCAGCATTGGAGGAGTGTTCCTCTTTCTCTACATCCTCGCCAACAACTGCTGTCTCCTGTGTTTTTGATCTTAGCCATTCTGACGTGTGAGATGGAATCTCAGGGTTGTTTTGATTTGCATTTCCCTAATAACTAAGGATGAGGAACATCTCTTTAGGTGCTTCTCAGCCATTAGATATTCTTCAGGTGAGAAGTCTTTGTTTAGCTCTATACCCCATTTTTAATAGGGTTACTTACCTCTCTGGAGTCTAACTTCTTGAGTTCTTTGTACATATTGGATATTAGCCCTCTGTTGGATGTAGGGTTGGTAAAGATCATTTCCCAGTTAGTTGGTTGCTGCTTAGTCTTTTTGACAGTGTAGCTTTTCTTAAAACTGCCACATCCTATTTATAGGAACTTGTTCAACATGAGCAATAGGCACACTGTATATTTTGCCATAAGCATTCACTAAAAGTTATAAAACAAATAAACATTGTGTGTTTGGCTCCTGCACCTCATGTCAAATTTGAACAATTATTTTTTACTGTAGGAATTGCTAATATTTTAATACTAGGAAGAAGGACACATTACCAAATAGTATTATATCTATTGGCAATTTGAAAAAAAAATTGAAAGTTGAACTTTTTCTCAAATTAACAAACATCTTTGCATTTCCCCACAAATCCACTTCATTCTCTTTAGATATTAATTTGGGACTTACTACTTTTGATTAACTTGTTGACTTCAAAAGTTTTTATGTTATCAATGTGACTGTTGAACTTTTTTTGATGATCTTGAAAAGCATGATTCTGCATTTACATGAAGAGGAAAACTAATGTGCAGTTTTAACCTTCAAAAATAGTACTTTTTGGAATAAATATGTACTTATTTTAAATTTCCAGCCTATTTTGCATAATAATAATAATAATAATATAGAACATAAGGCACAATGAGTGAGCTAAAACCTTGTAAAATATGATAAAATTAAAATATTGTAGCATGTTTTAAATAAACAAAAATATATGTGTATTATATACAGTTCCATATAGCATATATATGTATATATCCATGTAGATATGTATACATGCTTTTTCTTCTATACATTTGCCCTTAAGTTTTAAAACAATTTTGGAAATTTTATTTTGTACTAATAGTCTTCCATATGATTACCCATTAGAGAAAGTTTGTTTAGCTGTAGTTTTCTATTTTGATGAGATACGATGAGAGCAGGTCTGCTATTCTCCTGTAGAGCTGTTTAACTAAACCCTACAGAACAACGGGAAACTCAAATGCTTCTCAGGAGCTAGAATATGTCCAGGACATTTGTCTGAGTAATATCTTGCTGTTTAGAAAATGGATACTCAAGAACTACTGAGAGATGGAAATCGATGCCAGCCACTTGCTGCCTGCTGGGATTTGCCAGTGTGCATGGAGAGTAAAGAGGAGTGTTTGTGGAAAACGAGGCCTCTATGAATATGTTAACAGATGGGAAGGCACTGCGAGTTTGACTTTGCAAGGTACTCAGGAGGTTTCAGCTTTGTCTGTTGCCATCTGTAATTCCCTATGCACACGTGGTACTGGACCTCAATGCTGCGAATGAGGAGATTTAGAGCAGATGTATGTTGTGACTGCCTGAAACATTGGCTGTAGATAAGTATGAGAATGAGGCTATAGAGACTGGGGTTTCTTAGAGTTGAAGGTCAGCTTTAGACAGGAGAATAGTGGGATGAGACTACAAACAAAGAAAAAGACAGCCACATGATCCTATTTATGGTGCCTAAGCATCTGTGAGAAGCAGGCACTTGTTCTTGAGTGTTTGTGTTAGGGAACGAGCAAGCAGGACAATTGCTGGGATAAGGAGAGAGAACCATATGGAGCATATGAGATGTATGGTTATTGAATGTAAGCAGAATGTTGAGAAGCAAGTAAAACTACCTATTTTTTTAAAACAGTCTCTTAGGTTTTACAGAACTGTGGCAAGGAAAACACAGAGCCAATAAAGGAAATAGAAATTATACTCGTGTGTGTGTGTGTGTGTGTGTGTGTGTGTGTGTGTGTGTGTGCTTTTCTCTCATTTTCTATATATCTGTGTGCATGATCATGTGCGTGTGTATATTGTGCCAGTGTCCATCAGTCAGTCAGTCTGTCTATCCATCTGTCCATCTGTCTGTCTGTATATCTTTGTGTGTGGAGGACAGAAGACAACCTTCTTTGTGAAGGAAAAATATATCAGCTCAAGGCATCCAAGACCAAGTTCTTAGCACAAAAGTTTATTGTTCCAGAGGGCCAGAGGGAAGGGTATAAGAGACAAAGACAGGAGATAGGACTAGGGGAAGGGGAAAGGAACAAGGGAGAGAGACAGGGATCTTTGACTGGAAGACAAAGGATTACCTCTAGAAACAGAGGAGACAAAATGGCACAAAAGAAAATGGTAGTTTATAAAGGTAAGTGGAAACCGTATGTTAGGATGAGGCATTTAATTTTAATTAGGCATGTTAATTAGCTGAGCCAAAGGGGTCTTTTGATTGCTGATTTTTATTACTTTGGTAGCTGGACCTTAGTAGTCAGCCTCAGGAGAAGAAAGTGGCCAAATAAGAGACTAGATTTTGGTGGCTAGCATCAGGAATGTTATCTAACCACTTTTAGCAATGATGAAGGAACTGGAGAGATGGACAAGGTCTGACAGAGCCATGATCACCCATCTACAGCTGTCCAGAGTCCCTTCACTCCTCGGATGCTCTCCACCTTAGATATGAGACAAGGTCTCTCACTGACTTGTAACTCGCCCAGTAAGTGTGGCATACTTACCAGAAAGCCCAGTAATCTGCCTGCCTCATTTCCCTGTTTAGATTACAGAAGTGCACCATCTTGCCTGGCCTTTTTGTGTCAAGATTTATTTCCTTGTACTTTCAAGACAAACACTTTAAAGACTGGGCTATTTCCCTGGCCCCCAAAAAAGTATTCTTAAAGTTTAAATTGCTATTATGTTGAATTAATATGATTTTTTTAAAAAAGAAAAACCCTTTTAAAATTAGTTCTCTGATTTTTTTAAATTTAAAAGTATGTCATAAAATGTCAGTTCTATATTTAAAAATGCTTCTGAGAAAAGGAAAACTAATTGTCTTTAGACAAGAAAAAGTAAAATCACGACAACGAAATTTTCAGAAGCATCCCTCCCTTTATTTCTGTCCCTCTCTTCTTTTTCTGTGTCACCCTCTCCTCTCCATTTATCCTCTAACCCTCCTCCTCCCTCTTTTCCCTTTGTCTTTCTAGCACATCCTTCAGCAAATCTCAGTGCTTTCACCATATATATGCATATAGCCTTCCCCATCCCTTCTGTTAACAATGCTTTGGTCACAGGCCCAGAGTATTCCCATGGTCTCCAAACAATCCTCTTTGGTGCCACCATATTCTCTGTTTCATTATCACAGGAGTAGAATGAGTATTTTCAGATGGCAAGTAATGTGTAAGCAGTGGGTGAATGAGCAGATGATTAAATGGTTTGCATATTATTTCTTTTATTCTATTCTTGTTTTATTTATTTATTTATTTATTTTTAGAGTTGCATGTAGCTCAGACTTGCCTAAAATTCTCCATGTAGCTGAGTATTTCTTTGAATTCCTGATCTCTTTTGTTTCTCTACCTCCAAAATATTAGGGTTATAAGCACATGGGAAATTATCTTTTTCATACAGGTTTCCTTGGATTATAATCTTGAAATTTGAATTCTGTTTATTTATATAACAAATTGTATTTCAAATTAGATATAGGTAGATTCGTAGTTTGGAAGGAACATTATTTAATTACTCTCTATGTCAAATGAGGTTGCTGAGGCTCTGTGAATGCTGTCATGGCTAATACGTACTATGACATAGTTTGTTTAGACCTATAACTGATTTCCAGTCTAGTGTTCTTTCCATCCATTGGAACAAACCACCCTTCTCCAGAAAGTTGTGAACTGTTAGATGAAACTGACTCTCTGATGCATGCTGCTGACTTACAATCTGTACCTCATCAGGAATTCACAATTCCTTTGCACCATTTTCAGATTTTGGAAACTCTTCCTCTCCTCTTTGTTTATACATTCATCTTCTTCCTAGGACCATAGTGTTCTCTTCTCTACCTTAGAGTGAAAATGTCCAGTGCTAACACCTCTGCCCTTGATTTCCTGCAATTGCCTCACATGCAGGAGCTGCTGGTGATACTCCACTCTGTTCACAGCTATGAACTTATGATATTTTCTTACGCCTTAGCTTTCTCACCCAGGGCTTCCTCTAGGAACAGTTGATATAACTGATACATTGTGAATATCTGTCAGTTAAGAATTCTATATCACTCTCCATATATATCATTAGGATTGTGAAAATGTACAGTACAGATAAATCATCAAAAGGTATTTATTGTTAAAAATATAAGTACTCCAGAAGCAGTGAAGTTTAGATAATTATTCATAAAGTGTGATTCATCTATTGAAATTTTGAAAAAACATTGGATTGCTTTTTTCACCTTTGAAAAGATAATCCTGATATGATGTTTTATTATATTTCAAAGCAAAATCTAAATTGTTACTCTTTCTTTGGAGGGACTCTTTTTTAGGTGGGGAGAAGAAAAGAGAGAAACATAGTCTCCCATGTGAGCTTAACTTACCTGATGAACAAAGCATAGAATTTGTTGACTGGGAACTATTTCATGACTCTGAGAGAAGGTGGTTTAGCTGTAGGCAAGTGTTGGGTATACCTCTCTGTCAAGACACAGGGAAACATTCTACTGTGGTTCAGGATATTAGTGCCTGTTAGACCTTGCTCAACTTTCCTATTAATATGTTGGACAGAAACACCTTGAATCTATAAACATTTTACATTTAAGGCAGAATACATCAGTGACAACTCTCATTTCCTGTAAACAGGTTGGTCTTGTTCAAATTGTCAAGTAAAACTTTGATAGTTAACCCAGATGCTGGTTTAAAAGTTTCTAAGTTGAATTTGATTTATTTTCAACCCTGGAAATAGTATAAGTACTTTGCCAAGTCAGACTTCCTCCCACATGTATTACTGTATATGCAAGAAATGGAATAAATCAGGAGTAAGAGAAGGTCAGAATCTTTCCTCAGTACCACACAAACTTAAGCATGGAACTGAACTCCGTGGGCTCATGCATGCACTGGTGACTATCTAAACTTCTTTTAGGGATATTAGATCTCAATTAATAAGGAGTTCTATGTAAAGATATTTCATGTTTCCCAGCTTCCCTTGACTTCTTCATTTCTATTCTCACAAAATGTGAAGATATAGTAATGAAGCCATTACTGCCATTAGAATCATATATAATGTTTTTTTTAAATCTCTGTGTAAAATAAATCATATAATCTTTCTATAGTTTGGGATCTTTTTAAATTAAAGAAGAATTTATGATATTGCTTTTTTTTGCTGGTTTCATAGGTGTTTGGGAGTGCTTCTTCTGTTTCTTTTTTGTTAGTTTTTAAAGTTTCTTTTTATTTTTTACTTACTCACTTTACGTCCTGCTCACTGCCTCCCTCCCAGTCATCCATTCCTTTCTACAATTCTTCCCCTTTCTCCCTCCCTCATCCTCTGAGAGGATGGCCTTCCCCCACCCCACCCCCTGTGTATGCCCCTACCCTGGCACTTCAAGTCTCTGCGAGGCTAGGTACATCTTTTCCCACTGAGGCCATCCAAGGCAGCCCAGCTAGTAGAGCATATCCCACATACAGGCAACTGCTTTTGGGTAGCCCCCATTTCAGTTGTTCAGGGCCCAAATGAAGACAAAACTGCACATTTGCTATACCTGTGCTGAGAGGCCTAGGTCCAGCCCATGTATTTTGTTTGTTTGGTGGTTCAGACTCTGAGAGCCCCAAGGGTCCACCTTAGATGACTCTATAAGTATTTCTGTGGAGTTTCTATCCCCTTAGGGGCCAGCAATTCTTCCTCCTATTCTTCCATAAGAGTCCCCAATAATTATCCACTGTTTGATTGTGGGTGTCTGTATCTGTCTGAGTCATGATACTGCATTTTTAAAGATTCCTATTTGAGCCTAAATAGCTGTTTTCTATTATTATTATTATTATTATTATTATTATTATTATTATTATTAAATTGCCTTTACTATTTATTTGTATGGGTTTCTGTATTCATATGTGTCTATGCAACATGTGTATAGCTGGTAGCCATGGAGGCCAGAAGAGGGCATCAGATCCCCTGCAACATGTTGTGGGCTGCCATGTAGGATTTCCAAACTTCCCCAAAGTCCTTGGAAAGAGCAGCTAGTACTATAAGGAGCTGTTTCACTAGCTCCTTAGTTTGCACTCAATAGTAGGTGTTAGAAGTCAAAGAATTTGTTCAAGGTTCTGCTCTATCAGATGGGATTTATTACTTCCTACCCCATGAATAGTTCAGAAATGAACTCCATCTTTATTACTTTAAAAAGCAATAAGCAAATAAAATATGTAAATCTAAGTTTTTGGTGTTCTTTGTGTTCTTCATAATATAAATGTTTTAGAAGATTTATTTATCTTATATGTATGAGTACACTATAGCTGTCTTCAGACACACCAGAAGAGGGCATCAGATCCCATTACAGATGGTTGTGAGGCACCATGTGGTCACTGGGAATTGAACTCAGGACCTCTGGAAGAGCAGTCAGTGTTCTTAACAGCTGAGTTATCTCTCCAGCCCCCATAATATAAATGTTAAGTCTACGTTAAATAATTTAGTCAAAAACACAAGTTGTATTTTTGGTATAAAATATTGGATCATTTGAGCTTGCTACTTTAAATATCAATTTTATATGCTTTCATTGAAAATCCCCATTTCCTATTAGTCTCCAAACTCTTAGAGGTATTGGTCTCCTCCTAGGCTTACCATTCTGGATATCAAGCCATTAAACACAGGAGAATTTTAGAAATATTTAAGTTCCAGACTCTAGTAATATTGTGAATGAAATTTGCATGTCCCAAAGTGTGACTAATTTTTAATAATCTCTGAGAAATTTTAGATGGAAAATGATTACATATGAAATTATCTCTAAATAATGAAATCTTTGAAGCTTTCATTGTGATAAAAGAAAAAAACCCCTCAACTTATTTGTAATGTTCACGGCCAGTTTGCCATATGAAAATGGAAGGAAATGAAGTTGAAGAGAGGGAACAGAAAATATGTCTCAGTGGCATGAAAACTAAAAAGTGATGTATGGGTTTAAACTTTGTCAAGGGAAGGAGAAATGGAGCAGATGTGATGGGGTGGAGGGCAGTGGTAGGAGCTGGATGGCATTAACATATGGAGCAAGGATGATTTTGAGGTTTTGGTAATGGTATCTCTAGGAGTTGGGGCTTGAGATATCACCAAGAGCATGGTTATAGACATGTTATAGATTATCATCCTAAGTGGATTGTTGTACTGGCCATTGTTTTCTTACTTGTGATATGGTTATTTAGAAGAATATTTTGCAAAAATAGTGTTTACCTACTTAAAACAATCTCTTTGTATAGCAGTTATGACTTACGAATATTTGTGTCGTTGATGTGAGGCAAGTGGAGGCAGGAGACCTGAACTTGTGTTTCCTAGTTTCAGCTTTGGGTTTTTAGACTACAGCATCACCAGTGTGTCATGGTACCTACTCCTGAGACCTTGCTATGGAAATAAATCAAGACTTACTTGAAAATTAAATAATTGTGCCTATCAGTATAGATAATCATTTATCTCCCACCATTTTACCCTACATCTTGGATGGAAAGATGTTAATAGCATCAAGCTGTTTCAGAATTTATCTAAGGATTTCAAATTATATGCACAAATTGTCTTGAAAATTTGGTTTTAAAGAGAAACTTATTACCACCCTAAAGTGTGCTATTGATACTGTTTATTTTTCTATAAATTCTTATTTTAAAGAAACAATTGTGTCCATTTCCATTTGATGATGCAGAGTATGGGAAATCTGAATGTCTATACAACACCATAGGGGAGTCTCTAAAACATAAGCTACAACTTCAAAGTCTTAAATGCACGGAAAGATTTCCAAGGCTTCAAACTCATGTCTTTTTATTATTTAGTTACTTGCCAAGTACTGGTTATGTATTCTCTGCTGAATTTCTCGTTTGCATTAGAATTTTCCCAGTGTTCTTGTCCATCAGGGGAGAGCTTCCTGTTCTCACATCTCTTGGAAAGATACTACTCATATTTGAAAAGACATGCACAGTTATATTGGCAGCTGGGTGCGATGATTTGTACATGTATTCCCCACATGTGGGTCACTGGGACAGAAGGACTGCAATGTGTTTGAGACCAGCCTGGCTTCCTGTTCTGTGGTAGGTTTTCCTAGGACTCTGGAAAAACACAGCAAACCAAAGTATCAGTTAATTCAGATTACTAGTGACAGTGTAAAAGAATACACTGCCTGATATTACATAGTCATCACTGTATTGAATAGTAACGTGTTTGCTGTGGAAATGTGCGGGGAATCTGCAGCTCAGAAGGGATACCTTCTACAAGAAAACTTAACCACAAGTTGCCTACTTTGGCAGATGGAAGGCAAACTAAACAATTTAAGCTAAAAGTCTTCCTTCCTTCCTTCCTTCCTTCCTCCTTTATTTCTTTATTTCTTATAGAAAAAGAAACATAGGATCAACGTTTGAATTAGGTAATAATGGTGACACTCCAAAGATTTTTGTTTAGTTTAAAAGCAAAAGCAATATATCTCATCAACATTTGAGTGTAGTGTCCAGTACTTTACAAATGGTAAAGGGCAGTGGCCTAAAAATAAGTCTGGAGTGGGCTACCATTCTAACCAGGTTAGCAGTGGGCAGGAACTTTAGCCTGAAGGGGCAAAGTTTTCTACTCTATAAATGAAGGAGATTGTCACCCATCACTGCTCCAAACTATCATTCAACTGGTTATACAACCTTAGGTCGTCCAGTAAAGTCCTAGATTGGTCTCTTGATGAGATTGCATGCTGTCATTACTGAAAGCATTAGAAAATGTAAACACATTAGATAGAGATTAAGTGAAAATGCACAAATTGTGTATGCATATGCTAATAAATGTATAATGAATAGGGATTTTACTTTATAGTTAAGGTATGCATATAATAAAAGCACAAAATCGGTTGTGTTTATGAATACCTGCTTGGCCTTGTCCTAAAGCAATTTAAATCATTTTTCATTATCATCTACCAATTTAATAACTTTTATTCTAATACAAATTTAGTATTATTACAGGGTACAATGATTACTATAGTCACATACTTTCAATCTATTATCTGCTGTCACAGAGCTTAGTATTAAATTAACTCACAAATGGTAAAAATAACAATAAGACATTCTAGTTCAAAAATCTGAAATTAATTAAGAATTATCACTACCTAATATTTAGTGTTTTTTTTAGTTGAATAAGTCAGTTGAACTAATAATAGGTGTTTCCCAACTATAAAAGTGTATCGCCACAGAAAATTAATTATATATCAAAAATAATGCTATTCTGTTTGGATATTTGGAATTTTACCTATTCAGATAAATCTATTTCTTAAACTTGTGTATATAATTTTCCTCCTGATTCACATGTAGTTGACCTACAAACATGCCTCACTGGTTTAAACTAGAAAAGGAATAAGGCGATACTTTTTAAATGTCAAGACAATTTTACAGCTTTCTCACTACTAAGGGCTGATGCTTTGAATCTGTGTAAAAAATGGCACTGTGACAACACTCGAGCTGCTTAGCAATAGAGTGATAAGCATCCTCTTTAATACTGCTAATTACAGGAGCCCAAAGAAACTCAAGGATGTCCTTCATTCCTCTCAAGTTTCTGTTCTGTAGTTAACTGAGGTGCACTGGGCAATATACACATATCTGAATTTCCTAAGTTCTTGTTTCCTGCACTACAGACACTCAGTACACTGAAAGGCTAGAGCAGTGGTATGGCCTAGAGTTTCCTCCCCAGCACAAGTCCAGAATTCCAAGTAAGACAACATTCCTTCATTTGTCCCTTCCTGAAAACCTTGAGGTTATGTTTGATTTTTATACCTACTGGTGCTGGAAGCTGGAAAGTATGTGGCATCACTCTCTACCATTTTCTCTGTAGACTTTGGAGAAGAAACCTTTTTTTCGTAGCTGAATATGAACTTTCTTGCATCCTTTCTATAACTGATGCTTAGTTAAGTAAGAATAGCTATTCTTGGGAATGGTCTTCATTCTTGTTCTTGACGTAAGTAGTAAACTATTAGTGGAAGTTGCATTAGACTTGGAAATGCAATGCTTTACAGCACAGGACAATAATCGGAGTTACTGACAACAAACACCTCCAAAACAAACTGTGAGAAATGAAAGGAAGGACCTTGTCTGTTTTCATTTCAACATGATCCATGTTTTAGAAAACATGTCCTCACTGGTTTGAATATTAGACCTTGTGTGTTTATATAGGAAATAAATCTCAACATGCTCCATAAATGTGTGAAATATAAGTCAATGGACATAAAGTAAAACAAAAAGTGGGGGCACCTCATAAAATCTGTGTCTGTTACAGTGCTGGACCTTTCCTGCGGTTCTGAAAACTTGATTCATGTGCTTCTCCCTTTTCTTCTCTATGTAAAAGGGACCAGGGGACTATGGCAGATGACCTGCTCCTTGCATAATTTTGTAGCTATTCCCCCTTCTGATTGGTTTTCTAATATAACATCAAGATGCTAATTTCGTTCTGAATCTAATTTACAATCATGTTAAATAAGCCCATTAAAGGTAGTGGCACTTGAATATTTATATCATTATATTGGGTCATTGTATATGATTTTCACTTTCTCTGGAGAAATTCATGTATATAGCAATCAAATAGAATGGAACCATTTATTTCTAGAGCTTTCTCAATGAAACGAAACATGAGAAAATTATTTTAAGTTCCCAGCCTTCAGTATGAAACAGATTTGACATTTCAAAGACACTTTTAAGTGATTATTATTTGCATAGAAAATTCTCAAGATTCACTATATGCTAAGACACTTTGCAAGAACCTGAAGTCATTTGAAAAGCAAGGCACCTGGCATTTGTATCCAAAAGAGGTACCAAGTTTGCCTAGAATATACAGATTTTTAAAAAAAAAAAAAAACTACCTTCATTTAAACCTGAATTAAATGCTACTTTAACTCCTAAAATAAAACTATCTATGAGAAATTCAATTTTCTGAGATCAAGGAAAGTTTTCTGGGGATAGATTAGCCTCCAGTTGACGTTTCGTTTTTCTTGATTTATGGTGTATCTGTTAGAATTGGTTTAACTTGACCTCAGCTGACTGTCCTCATCACAAGAAAACAGCTACCGTCCTGTCCTTCCATGCTGAGTCTCCAGAAAATAAACGTACTCCATTCTGCTCTGATCAAGAGTTTGTGAATATCGGAACACAAAACTTGTGTGAGACTGTCCAACACAGATTTATATGAGTGTCAATCAATTTTGAAGCTGTCCTAAGGACATTCAGCTTGTAACTCACTTAAAGAATGAGTCTCTCCATCTCTTAATTTTATCTTGAAACTTCTTTCTAGATCACAAAATAGGGCTGTAGGAAACTGTACCAGCTTTCATGAATCTAGTTTGAGAGGAGCCCTTGTCTCTGTTTCCTACCTAGTAACGTTTAGATTAGTGAATTTTTGTGAGGCTATTTGGACTGTCCTCATCACTCTGTTCTTTATCTAGTATGTACTAGTATAAGATGAACATCACTTTTAATGTGTTATCCCTAAAGGCTCCCACCTTCCACTTCCTCCCATTCTTATAGGACATGACAGTCCTCTCATGCTTCCCAGAGTCTCCCACTTTTTGTCCAATGTTCAAGTATTTGTCTAAATTAGACTTTAAAAGTAGAGTTAAATTTATTTTGTATAGTTTTTCTTATATAAACATTAAAGAATTTTAATATTAAATAATACTAATCTGTACATGGCATTAAATACATGACAAATTTTACACACACACACACACACACACACACACACACACACACACATATTACACATACACTCGTGATTGAAACAAGTCCCTTTATCCTTCAATTCATACATAAAGAAATAGTCTTTGAGAACTAGGTGCTTTAGCCCAAAACAAAAGACTAGCATTGTGTATGAGAAAGGCCCTATACCAAGCAATGTTGCACTAATATATTGTCATGTCAGCCTCAGTGTTCTGATGCCTTTTTAGCTACTTATGATATTGAAAATTACATATGGAAGGTGACAGTCTCCATCCCTACAGTCTCATCCAGAGCCTTCACTGCATGACATGATGCTGGAGTCATGTGTCTCCACTCTTGATTTATTTTTGCTTAAAACTTTTAATGTGTTACCTTTTCCTTTGGGCAATGCATACTTTTCCTATGTCATTGTTTTGTTCTGTGCTACCTACAGTCAGCAGTTGATGGATGGCAAGTATTAATCTTTGGCAAGGGAAAAGAAACCCTTCTCACTTACTGAGAAACTCTATCTTTCTTCAGCTGTCTGCCTACCTTAGCTCCTGTTGGCTGTTATGGCATTTGTTGTAAATCTTCCTGGAAGAAGAAGTAGTAATTGATGATATTGACTCAACTTTAGAGAACAGAGCTTCTTTCTGCCTTCATGGTACCTTCAGTATTCCCCTTAGATACAGTCTCCCAGCTGAGGGTGTGCCCCCAAACTGGGCCTTGTTCATTCAAGAAGTGAGTCATCCTCCTTTCTTATTCCCATATCACAATCTACAGTACTTATCTGTACACAGCAAATTGCAGACTGCAGATAGTCGATGATAAGATGCTTGAAAGTGAAAGGATGTCTATGTACAATTTTACATCGCCATTCATTCACATCCTAGTAATATATTAGGATATTATATCTAAAATTACCATGGTTGCTTGCATGTACAGATGTGTATTTGAGAGAAGAAGTTTGAAAACTTCACGTTGAAATAATATTTTAAGCAGTAGATATTCCCATAAATAACGAATGAGAACCCATCTATTCTAATATATACATTTTAATGAATAACAAACTCTCTGATTGACATTCGAGTTACAGAGAGGAGACAAACCATTGTAAGAGAGAGACTGGAACTGATATTGGAAAAGAAAAAAATATGCAGATTCCTCTCTGTTTCTAGAGGATAAGACCTTCCTACTTCCTTTCTTCCTCTCTCTTGCTCCTCCAAATTCCAGTTCTTCCTACTGCTTTATCTGCTTTCACATGGTGTCAAAGAGTATGTAAGTCTGAGCTTTCTATTAAAGATCACTAGGTAAGTATTTTTAAAATTTGTTTTAATTGATGTAAAACAACAGTCCACTTTGTTGACTGGGGAAAGGGAATTCAGTATGCATGTCTATCATGTAATGATCATACCAGGGTAATTTATCTCACCCCGAACGTGTTGATTTTTACTGTTGAGAACATTAAGTTCTTCTGTTAGCCACTTTGCTATAAACTATTGAATGAATTATACATTTAATTAAAATATTTGCTAAGAAGGAAACAGTTGTTGCTGTTTCATTAGTTAAATGCTATTTTCTTCTGAATTTAATGTTCAGATTTGGTCCATTTCTGATCCATTCAGTTCTAGGGAGAACCAGTCAGACATCAGCAAGCATCATGGTCACTGCATTTGCACACACACACACACACACACACACACACACACACACACACGTGTGTGTGTGTGTGTGCATACATGCTTTTCTGTGTGTGTTGGGAAGGTTTTTTTATTATTTTCTATATTTTCTTATTTACATTCCAAATGATTTCCCCTTTCCCATTTCCTCCCTCCCCGAAAGTCCCATAACCTCCTTCCCTCCCTCTGTTCCCCATTCAACCCCCTCTCACTTCTCTGTCCTGGCGTTCCCCTACATCCAGTATTTCCAGGACCAGGGGTCTCTCCTTCCACCTTCTTGGAAATCTATTGTTATGTGAATTGCGTCTTGGGTATTCCAAGATTCTGGGTTAATATCCCCTTATTAGTGACTGCATACCATGTGTGTTCTTTTGTGATTGGGTTACCTCACTAAGGATGATATTTTCCAGAGAAGGTAAACCTGTTAGCTTTTGCAGCATTAGCTCTAGGAGATACGTTGGTTGTTGCTATAACATCCTTAGTTTATGTCAACTGAGGACCTGCCTGAAGCAGTCCTCTGAATGAGCTTTTGGACTTTAAATCACTATGTTATAGAAACATCAGAGAATAAAAATGCTGTTACTAAGTGAGTGGGAGGAGAAGCTTTGAAGTTTTCGTACTATTGTAGGGAACAGATATAGTCAGTGATGAGAGAATTAGATAAATGCTTGGCATATAACAGCTTGATTTATGTCAAACACATTTGAATGTCAGTTGATACTTACTATGCCAAAACCTGACTGGTTCTTCAAGATTCATACTCCTCAAACCTAATTTGTTTTATTTCTTCATTAGGTCTTGTGTTTGGATGGCATTAAATGTTTCTTTTTTTTTTCTAAGTTTTTTTTATTTACATTCCAAATTATTTCCCCTTTCCCATTTCCTCCCTCCCCGAAAGTCCCATAAGCCCCCTTCCCACCCTCTTTTCCCCATTCAACCCCCTCTTGCTTGTCTGTCCTGGCATTCCCCTACATCCAGTCTATATTGGATCAAGTCTGCCCGTTTAGAAATTACCCATTACTGACTTTCACTTAAGCTTTATCTTTGGTTGCTATGCCCCCCCCATTTCTACACCCACATCATGCATTGTTGAAAATCTAAGAAAAATTTCAATGAAATAGATTTTCTAAAATATTTATCATAATCAGATATGTGTATGGCTAATATTGCTATGATCTATTTTAGTAATTTGTAGATAAATTTAAATGACCTTTCTAGTAGAATAAGATAAATATGAAAATAATCTTAATAGACTTTTAATGTAAAATTTAAGCTTGCTTGAGACTGTTTTCCAACATTTTGTAGCAGGTATGTGGTGGTAAGGTAGGGGCTTCCTACTGCCTGGAAAGTCCTGGATTTTGATAGATTAGTCTGTTGTTGAACTTAGATTTCTGTCCTGAGTGCTTGGATGCAGGTGTGTGTCACCATGACTGACTCAGTTCTATGTTTTTCTTAAGAACTAAATATCTGTGGCTTAATATAGTTTCTTTTTGCATCTGAGATTTGATTCATTTACATACATGTTCATGAGATTTTATCCTGTGTCCATTTACTTGTCTAGAACCTCCTTTGTTTTACCTGGAATGTAACAATTTTGCATGAATGGTTCTGATTTCCTAGTGCTGCTCCATGTCTAAATCCTCCTTTTGCCTCGAACAGTAATGACTAATATGTTGCTTATATACTCAGCAGTTTTTATATGAGAAATTGATGGATGGAGAAGTCTAGATAAGTCTTCGTGATCTACTTCTTCTAGACCAAAAAAAAAAAAAAAAAACAAAAAACAAAAAAACAAAGTATTGTGTCTAATCGATTACATGAACATGAGCACCATCAACTTTTAGTATACAAATTATATTTTGATTCCAAAATATCCTCATCTGTAATAATTACTTTGCTTACTGAATACAGCATTCTGTACCTTTCTAGTAATTTGCTCATGGGTGAACACTCCAATTTTGACATGAATTTGTAATTTTTAAACATGACTTCTATTCTGGCAGAATTTCATATTGTCTCAGAATACCCTAGGCAGTTTCTCATTGAGAAACTCTGGGAAAGCATCCCTGCAGAGCAGCCCTCCTTGCCCTGTGCTTCTGTCACTCCTGGTTACATACATTTGTGAACATTCCCTAACAGTCACTGGTTTTTATCAAGATCATCTGCAGCAAGTTAGATATAAAGGCAGCAAAGCAATTAGAATTTATTAAGTTTCCTTATTGGAAAGGAATGTCACTCATGTGACAGTATTGTTAGATGTTGAATTATCTTCCTGGTTTATATTTTTAATTAAATAGTTTACTGTCTTTAATCAATTTTGGGTGGATCTGAGAGATTCAGATTTGGGAACTTATTGACAGCATGCTTCTTGTCTATTCCCTTTGTTATTGTAGTTTCAAGGTGCCCTTCTCTGAAATAATTTGAAATTCTGTTCCTAGGAAAAGAGAGCAACTTTGAACATGACACTGGGATTATATGTTGGTCAAATCTTATTCATTAACTTCCATTTTTGAGTTTTGCTTCTAATTCCAATGCCTTATTGTGCTTTTTAATCTGCAGTCCTCTATAATTTGTAGTATTTGGGGGTTATAAACATTTTAATCACAGAATACAGTCTGTAAATGAGAGAATGTTCACAGCAGGAAGCCTCTTTCCTGCGAAGTAAATGTACCACTGAAAATTTAAATCATTTCCATTCTTTTTCACAAGGCTATTCTGTTTATAATCCTAATACATGCTTCTGTTATTATTTCCAGATGGGAATCCTATCAGGACTGAGGTCTTTATAATTCTCTTTCTTAATTCTATTTTGAGTAAGATTTTTTGACTAAATTTTTGTAATTGTGCAACTGCCATATCTGTGCTGTGTTTATCCCACCTCTTTTGTCCATATATATGAATACCTAGTTATACATACATACATACATGCATCATACACACATACATACACACACAAGCACATTAATATATATTTCATCTTATTGAATTTTAAAAATACTCCATTTGATCCTGTTTCAGAGACATAATTCATAATTAAGGCTCTTTGGGAATATTTTGATGAATTCATATATGGTTTTCACCCTCATCCTCCTAGGTGGCAGTGATGTAACATTACTATTTATTTAGGGGAGGGTTCTTATAGTAAAGTTGCGATTGACAAAAAGTTTTTCACCGTTACAAACAAATATTCTGCTGTCAAGTTAGAAATTCAAGGTTGACATTTCCCTTTTCAGAAACTCAGATTATGTGCTTTATGAAAAATAGTCTTCATGGAATTCCTTTCTAATTTAAATATTTATGTTACTCTTTACATTAGTATATAATGACTGCATGTTGTCTTTCAAATAACTGTATCCTTTAGTAGTTTGCAAATCCACCTGGGACAGTTCATACCTTGGGATTTAAATGTAAAGTGATACACAATGAAAAGGTTATTCTGTCTTCCATAAACAAGTAGAATCATATCAAGTGAACTTATTCACTGTTTAAATTTGAAGAGTGAAAGCAAATTCAAATGAAAAGACAGAACTACCAATACATTGAAAAGTCCATCATAGGACACTTAATGATATATATTGAGGTTGTAAAAGATAAAGTTACCCATCTCCTCATACTCATACTTCCCAGGCCTTTGAAAATAATTCTGTTTCTTTTTTTTTAACAGAACTTAGGAATGGTAACTTCCACATCTCATAAATAATCTATTTGTGCATTCACTAACTCTCATAATTTTAATAAGTTTATTAATTCCTTGAGAATCTCATTATAAGCATACAATGTATTTTGATCCTTTTTGTCTCCTACTATATCTCCCAACTAATCCAATGTCCATCCACAATCTCACACCCTTCCAACATCTTATTCCTCTTCCTTTTCAGATGGGAAGAACAAAAATGAATTCAGTTTGTGAGGCCCATGGATGTAGAGTTATTCAATACAACATGGTCAACCTGCCAAGGACCAACACCTTGAGAAAAAGTCATTCTGTGCCCCACCTTCTCCAACAGTCATCAATTGAGCACAGCTCCTTTGCTAGAGTAGAGTTTGTGATCCCCTTTTCCTTCCTCTTCCAATCAGGAAGCTTGATTGGCTTGATCTGTGCAGATCTTGTGCTGATGACTGCAGCTTTTGTTAGTTTATGAATAAAAAGAAAAGCAATGAATCCTTGTTTATCACTGTTTTTTTACTGGTCCTG
This sequence comes from Tokudaia tokunoshimensis, assembly GCA_036184795.1. Lineage (NCBI taxonomy): Eukaryota > Metazoa > Chordata > Mammalia > Rodentia > Muridae > Tokudaia > Tokudaia tokunoshimensis. The sequence goes on along the minus strand of BTHU01000012.1, from coordinate 83,142,834 downwards.
GACTGCTTCTGGCTCTTATAATCTTTCTACGCTTCTTCTGTCATATTCCCTGAGCCATGTTGGGAGGTAACATGATAGAGATATTCCATTTGTGGCTATACATGCCACAGAAACTGGATATTAAAAAGTAGATTTTAAAAGTTTTTCAATGTATAATTTCACTTGAAATTGAAATATCATTGTTTAATACTCTCTTGACCATCACAACAGTCATATACATGCATGTATACATACACATGTAACACACACATTCACAGACATACACACACACTCACACACACATATACACACAAACTCACAAACACAGTCTAAAACAAGAAAAGAAAAGAAAAATAACCAAAAAAGAAAGAAAAAAGGAGATGTTTGATAGATTTATTATATATGTATTTTTCAAAAAACATGAAACTAAGGTTTAAATCATATAAAAATAGGAGGAAGTATTCATTCTTTAAAACAATGGATCACAGCCTCAATTATTCTCCTGTATGCAAAAACATTACTGCAGAGAAAAGTAGGTTTCTGTTTGCCACCCAATCCTAGAACCCCTGCCAACTTTCTGCATGTGATTCTTTAGAAGGTTTAGAACTGCTTTCCTTTCACCCATCCACACTAAGCCAACTACTCACATATATCAAGGAGAATAATTGGGCTGAAATTGATGGCACCACCTTGCCTATAAAGGCATGTTTCCAGCACATGAGATTCCATGGAACAGTACAAATAAGGTGAGTCACAGGAATTTAGGTATGATTTTTCTGGACAAAGAATTATAGACTACCTGAAATTCATGGAGACATAGATACTTGTCCTTCTAGGCTAAAGAAGCAATGGAGGGCAAAAGAAAATACACTTTCATCCCATACAGCACATTAAACAGATTTCTAACAATTTGTTGAATTGAACTAGAAGTCTGATCTCAGGCCAAAGCATTTCAAAATGATTTCACCTCTCCTGTCTGTCTGACTGGCTATTGTAGCAACTCAAAATTAATTGAGTAAATAAGCATAAGACACCCCTCAAATAATACTTCTAGAAAGAAATAACAGAGATCTTTAACACTAGAAACAAATGGAAAAGATTTTAACACTGGTCTTGGCAAATATCTTAACTGTTTTTATGCACATGACACCAGACACAGTTAGTGAGTTTGTATCAAACTAGGAACCCTCTACTTAGCAAGGGATGTAATCAAACAAATGTGAGAGATATTTGCATACCAGGTATCTGATGAAGCAGTCTTTCTAAGCATACAGGAGAAAGGCATGCGACACAGTGGCAAAAACTGCCACAAAAATATGTGCATCATTAAATAGACAAGAAAGATAATTAGATATCTTTCTGAAGAAAATACTACAAAGACTAACAGGTAAATATCTCCAAGTGCACTTTTAATCCAGGATACTAGAATAAGACAGTGAAAGTGGAGAGGAATTTTGCTGGAAATATTTTTTAATTATTAAAAATTAACTCCATAGATAGAACAGACCTTTAGTGCAGAAGAAAGAGGTGTTTGTGAAAATACTTTGTTGTAGTAATGTGTATTATTAGAAATCATTTAAATATTAACTGCAATTAAGAAATTCTATCACAGTGTTAGAACCAGAAAAAAAATAATACTTTTATGTCCTTCTTCACAAGTCACTTGTCTTTTATGCCCAGAAGTCAAATGGTTGAGTATTATGGTAGTTTTATTTGAAAGATTTTTAGAAACATTTAAACTTAATTTTATATTATCTATATTAAGCTGTATCCCTTAAGAAGAGTAAATAAGGATTCTTCTTAGTCCTAAACATTGTCTAGAATTGATTACCATATTTCTTAATGATATCTGTTATGACTGGAGTGAGACAGTATCTCAAGGTAGTTTTAATTGGCATTTTCTTTATGATTAGGGAATGGTTTCTGGGAATTTGTATTTCATTTTTCTTTTAATTTAGTTTCAAACTGTCCATTTAATACATCCATTCATTTGTAGATTGGCAATTTTATATTTTTAATATATGATTTCAACTTTTTAAAAAATCTGCATACTAGCGTATTGTGTGACATACAGGATAAGATTTTTTGGCCCATTCTGTGGGAAAATAATTCCTTTTCATGTGCAGAAACACAATTTTTATGGAGTCCCATCTTTGAGTAATCTTTGACTACTTTCTTTGCTATCAGTGAATACTCCCAAGGTTCTTGCCTACCCTAGTTACCTATTACCTAGGATTTTGTTGTTGCTTTTAGAAGTTTCAGTTTTCAAGTGTAAATCAAGGTCTTTGATCCATTTTGAATTGATTTTCAAAGAAGATTGAAGTTATCAATCTATTTTCACTCTTCTGTTGGTAGATATCTAGTTTTGCCAGCACCTTTTGTGGAATGGGTTATCTTTTTTCAATGAATGGTTTTTACCTGCTTGTCTAAACTAAGTGGGTATAACTCTATTTGTTATTTCCTGGTCCTCTATTTTTTCATTTGTTTTTTCACCAGTACTAGACTGTCTTTATTATATAGGTTTATAGTAGACTTTGAGGTCTGGTATTGTGATACCTCTAGTTATGTTCTTACTCTTCAGTATTTTTTGCTTTCATAGTTGTCATCTTTTGTGGTTCTATATGTATTCTTGGATTATTTTTTCTGAACTTGTAAAATATACCATCAAAAATTTATAGGTTTATTTTAAATCTATAGATTAATTTACAGTATATCCTCTTTTACAATATAATTCTGCAAATTTAGGCATGTGTTAGTTTTTCACTAGTGTCTTTGATTTCCTTTTTGAATACTTGTGAAATTTGCATGATAGATTACCCCATCTTTGGCTTGGTATATTCATTGATATTGAATATTCAGAGTTATTTGGAACGGGTTTTTTTTCCCAATTTCTTTCTCCATGAGTAAAGATTTTTAGATCCTCCAATTTCCAATGTGTTAGGTTTACGCATTTTCTAATATAGTCTGTAAAGCTGTGTGCAAATAGGGATAGCATAGCGTCTTCCTTTCTTATTTTTCCCCTTCATGTTCTTATTCAATTGCTGTATTTAAGATTTTGAGTACTCTATCAAATTAGAGAGGAGAGAGTGGACATCATTGCTTCATTTTGATGTTACAGGAAATGCTCTCAGCTTATGTCTGTTTAATAGTGATATTTAATAGTGAAGTCAGACAGTCTTAAGTATTTTGATTTATGCTCTATCTAATCTTACTTTTCAATACTCTTATCATGAAAGCAGTTTGAACTCTGTCAAATGACATTCATACATGAACTGAGATGATTATATGAGTAATATCTTTATAGATTGTTTATATCATGTATTACATTTATTGATTTATATCTCTTGAACCAAATTGAACTTCCTGGGATGAAGCCCAGTGGTCATATCATATGATCTTAATGGATTCCTAGCTTCAGTTACAAATATATCCTGAGGCTTGTATTCAAGATCCTAATCGCATTAAAGTCCTTCAAGGACTCACATTATTGAATATTCTAAGTACTTTGGGTTCAGTTTAATGTACCTTTTATAACATACTTTAATGCATACCTAAAAGTTAGGACTACCTTTGACTTCATATTGGTTCATTCTTTTGTAGAAGAGAAAGAATATAATTTGCCTTAGGATTCTCTTTTTCACACATTTAGAATCCATGTAATTGAGTGTTTATACCTCACAGGCATTCTGTAATATTATTTTCATCTTCTGATATCATTGAGCAGGGCTGAATGAGGTAGTATTTGTGGTTTTGCTCACAGCATTTGTACTCGCAAAACTCTGTTGATACTCATGTTCGTTTGTCAGTGGGATCTTCCCCAACCACCATTTATTTCTGGAACACATTAGCTCTCCTAATAATTCACCTTTTTATCTTTTTTCATTAATCATTTTCTGATTGGAAGAACGTACAGTTATGTTACCCAGGAGTGTAAGTTCCAGTTCTGAGTAGATACTGAAAGGTATTTGTTTTTCTTAGAAGCTTTGACATCCTCTGGCCCAGGTATTTTATTAAGGTTATTAGTACACTTCTCAATTGGGGCTTTTTCTAGTATTGCTAATAACGAGGGTTAAGAAATGAGCCTAAGATGAAAATGAGGTACAAGTGTAAAAGCATATTCTTACTGAACATATATAAGCTTATTCTACTGAAGGTGTGATGATGGGCAATTTAGAGCTAAATAATGAAACAATTATGTTAGTTAATGCTTAAAGGACATTAAGTATTATGAAATTATTTTATGAATGCTGTTGGTCTTATATTTTGTATGTTCAAAATATTAAAGAAAATTTAAAGTTGAAAAAAATGTTTAATTGATCAGATCAACAATTTCTCCCCCTACAAAGCTGAATGTAAAACTCGGTGATATACGATAAACTGGAGTGTCTCTTGCCACCCAGCTACTTTTAATCATAAATGAATATTGGAATAGTTTACAGGTAAACAAAGGTCTCACATGAGTGTCAATTTGATGTCATATTTTGGGAATTACAGAGCACACTGCCTATGATGATATCCCACCACCTTATTGATACAGAACAGTCTATCAGTCACATGGGTGAGCAATCTGAGGAATGAAATGGTTGCATTATTAGGCCAGACCTCTGTATCAGGCCTGATTTTCACAATTGTAGTTATACAGAGACTATGTAACCTATAATCTGAAAAATAAAAATTCCAAAGTACTCTATGCTCTAATTCTAGCCTGACGTTTAACATCTATTATCTCATCATTCACCTATGTAGCTTGATTTTCCATGAAATTAATAGTGGTTGGAGTAGCACTCAGCATTATGTCGCTATCCATGAAAATCAGCTCATGGAAGTCTACATTGGATGTGTGAAAGTTGCCCTCGAGGTCACACCCTTCCACATATTACCTAGTCTTCCCTCTTAGATTCTCTGTAAGCTGTATACACACCAAACAGTTACGAAGAATTGCTAAAATTTTCAGCTCTACTGTAATTCTGTTATTAAAACTGGAGTGACAGTGACTTTTGTAACTTTTATTGACCTAATATTCTGCAAGGTCTTTACTACTTTGCTTTGGAAATGTATGTGATTTTAAACTTTATACATTTCAGCTTGACCTATAAGAGATAGATATTTAGCGAGGTCCACTCAGCAGGAATGAGATCTCTAAGTAAAAGAAGAAATCAGTACAACAAACTTTGACCATTCCATGTTTACTCCAAATTTTATGAAACTTCTATATAGCTGTTAGTTTTGTTGACCCTCAGACTACCTATATGTAGGTAGTGTATAATGATTCAAATGCTACCTTAAAATACAAAATTAAAGTAAGGAATTTATCAAAAACATTATATTATTTTGGAACTCTTCAGCATCATTATTTTACAAAATATTTTAGTTTTAAAAATAGAGAAGGCAAAAAAGAAAGAGTGCAAAGCAAAGAAAATATAGGAAATATTACAAAGCTTAAATAACTAAATTCTAAAATCAGGTGTAGCTTAAGTTAATTGTACTTGAAGAACAAAATGTAAACTTTACTTAATTTTTTTGCTTCCATTGAAGGGCATACTGTAATATAGTGGGTAATAAAGTATCATTTTATTACAAGCCGAACTGTGCAAAGTACTTTAAACATCATTAGAAGAACAATTATTATAATTTTTATCCAAATTTAGATAGCCTGCTAAAACAGATTAACCTTAAATTGTTAGTGACATATAAGAGAATTTCATTTTCATGAATGTAACAACTAAATTGTGTATGTAAAGTTAGTTGTATTCCACACACTCATTGATGCTCTCCAATGCCATGAATCGTAATCTCTTTCCTATTCCCTAGAAGCTTAGACTCTTCCTTAGTGGTTCAGGGGAAAAAACCCAGCTTCTTAGCTACTATATACTTGATCTAATGCAGAACACCACTGTTAGCATGTCTTAAGAAATGGGCCCACAGGGTTCCCTCTGGATGAATAAGACTGGAAATGTGGTTCCTGACTGGGCAGCGGCTTTTCAAAACTTTATTATGCCCCTGGTCTTCACTGTTGCAATTTGATAACACATTTGCTTGGGTCAAACTCTGCAAATCATATTACATCATTACACTTTCAATACCTGAACTGCTAGAGAATCAGGAAAGAGAAAACACTTTCAGAACATAGCTAAAGAAACTCAAACATCAGGAAATAAGTTTAAGATGCTGTAAATTAATGTTTAGTCATAAAATGAGTGAATTCATTAACTACTGTCTTCACTCAGATTTATTTACATGTTACCTAATTTGTTCATTGTTTTCTTTCTTCAAAATCTGGGGAATTTGTGAGCATATTGCAAGCATCAACATTGTAAGTCTTATGGGGAAGTAACATGAGAAAGTCATAAACATCCAAAGAAATTTTATTTTTCTCCAAAATTTTCAAACTAATAGGTGATATAGCCCAGGAATTTTCATTTCTCTCTTTTCAATAATGTTATTTCTTCCATTGTCTTAGAATATCTTCCCTGGTTTGCTTTATGTCAGTGCTACAAAAACATTTTATTAAACACTACAAGTTTTTATGTATATAGTGGAGGTAAATAGAATATATTAGCCAAATCCAAATCTCATTGCATTAAACAGAAGCTGCTGAATGTACTCACAATCGCCTGTGCAGAATTCAAAAGGTGCTTAGCTAAATTATAGGACACACATGACTTAGTTTCTCTGGTAATATTATCTATGTTTTCCTAATAGGCATGTTACTGTAACTATTTTCCTCAAAGGTCTTTAACTTCATATTATGATTAGAATATGCTTTCTATGGCAATTCCCTAAAAGTAAACTTGACTTATCCATGTGATTATAAAAGGCACAGAATTTTTTTAAAGATTTATTAATTATTATATCTAAGTACACTGTAGCTGTCTTCAGACACACCAGAAGAGGGTGTCAGATTTCTTTACCGATGGTTGTGAGCCATCATGTCGTTGCTGGGATTTGAACTCAGACCTTCAGAAGAGCAGTCAGTGCTCTTAACTACTGAGAAAGGCTCAAGATTTTAAGGAGGCAACGCATTCTCTCATTTTAACACCAGATGAAGATAATAGAAATAATTAGAGTGACCAGGAAATCCATCAAAACTAAAAAAGGACAAAACAAAACACACACACAAATGTATTCCACACACATATGAATTCCAGATCAAACAAAACCCCTAAAATTGCCTCCTCATCCTAACTGACCATTTGGGACATTTTTCAAGAGCTCTATGAGAACTTGATCCAAATCAAGAGATCTTTCACCTTGTAGAGCAGAGGAGGGGCTTAGATACTACTAAGGCTCATTTCTGTGAAAAGGCCAAAACAAGAAACAGAGACCCATTCACTCTCATACTCACAAATTCCAGGAAAAAACAAAACAAAACAAAAATACTAAACTGAAGACATGATATATACACAAAAATATATCTAAGGTAAAAAGAGAAAAGAGGTATAAAATAATAAAAATATAAAATAATAAGATAAAAATTTAAAAAACCCCGAAGAGACTTGACATGGTATTATGAGATAACGAACCTTCACAGATGCCACGGCTCATTTTCTCTTTGGCATCTATGGCAGGGTATGCAGCCCATCCTTAAGGTTAGTTTGTTTTCCCAGTGAGACTCCTGTGAAGTCTTGCAAGTGGATATCAACTGGCAGTTGCCTCTGGGTTAGGGTTAGGGCCATGTGTCCATGTCTCTCAGTGCTGTAACCCTGTGTGTTTCAGACCTGCCCTGGGCATATTGCACAGTCTGGATTCATTATGGGTTAATCTTGCTGTATTAAGAAGACCGTCTTTCCTCCTCATCCTTTGTGCCCTCCAAGATTCTTACATTCTTTCCACCTCTTCTGCAGTGTTCTGTGAGCTCTGAGTGGAAGGGTTTGGTTGAGAACTCCTGAGAATAGGACTGAGTTTCAAGCTTTTTCACTTTCTGCGTAATGTCTGCCTGTGGGCCTCTGTATTTGTTCCTATCTGCAGCAGGAGGAAGTTTCTCTGATGATGGCTTAGTAAGGCACTGACCTATGAGTATAACAAAATGGCTTTAGGAGTCATGTTTTGGTTCCTTTTTCCTCCAGTGTGTAGTTGGTTGTTTCTCTATACATCGGGTGACCTGAAACTTACAGAGATCTATGTGCCTCTACTCCTGATTTCTGGGATTAAAAGCATGTACCACTACTGCCTGACTTTCTTTTAACAGTAGTATTTGGGTTTACTCTAGGTCCCTGAGCTATCTGATCTCTGGTTCTTGGTTACCCAGTGTTGTATATGGGTTCTATCTCATGGAGTGGGCCTTCAATCAAATCAGGTTTTGGTTATGCCCACAAGCTTTGTGCTATCATTGCATTAGCATATCTTGAGGGAGGACACCACTGTAAATCAAAAGTTTGTGGTTGGATTGGTGTTTAAGTTTCTCCCTTGGAAGTTCCTTTGTGGAGAGCAACCTATAGTTTTGGCAACAGCCTGGATTGTTTGTATGTTCCTATGAGATCCCTTTGTCCAACAACTCTTTTAGATGTGACCCAATGTTAGTTCTAGAAGCTTCAGTTGGTGACAAGAGATGTCCAGTTGGTACTCTGTCTCACTGAATTTTTGAAGTTATTTGAAAAGCAAATCCTTTAGTTTCTTTTAATCCTGTTAACCTTTATTATGAATTATAGTATAAAATAAAAATACAGCATTCACAATTTTGTGCAAAATTATGTTTCCTTTTAGTCCTAAAATGCACAATCTTCTTTCATATTAATGAGTACATTTCTTTTTTGCCTTATATAAAACTTTCCTTTCTATTTTGTCATATTGCAGTGTGATGAAATACTCTCAAAAATATTCTAATGTGTGATCAGAATAAGAAACATCCTAAATAATAGCTGATTAAAAAGAGATAATATTTGATATAAGTATTAAAAATATTATATTAACAACAGCCCTGAAAATATTATTCAGTGCCACTGCTGATGCTAAGTATGTGATATTCAGTGTCCATTTATCAGTGCTGAGAAGTTTCTTAATTCCTAGTCCTTCTGCAACTACCTGTCAATAAAAAATTGGTGCTTCAACTTTTAAGACTGATAGTACTTTTTTGACTTTGTGTAAGTTGCTGAGTGATTTTACTCAAAGAAAGGAGAGAGGAAAAGGGGAAAGAACTCCATAAAGCTTTGTTTAGATACATCCATCGTCTAATACTTGCTACTACATGGTAATAAGTTCCATGTAAGTAGGATATGAGTCGTTTTTAAAAAGAAAAAAGAAGTAAAAAGGGAGTTGCTTATTTGAAGAAAACTTTCAAAGGAAGGTACAGATTCAGAACACGAATACACATGTGATTATATATGAAGACTGTGTTTATGTGTGGGGTGGAGGTGTGTGGGTGTATGATCTGTGTGTTTGTGGGTGGTATGGGAGGGGTATATATGTGTTATGTATGCATTTGAGTATGAGCATACAGTCTCCCTTGGTGGCCTGGGGGACAGAAAGAACAAACCAATAGCTCTTTCTCTTTCTCTTCACCCTTTTGTCTCAAGGCCTTCCCCCCAATCCCCTGAGATAAGGTCTATTACTAAATAGGAAACTCTATTTTTGCAAAATTGGCTGGCCAGTGAGAGTTAGTAGTCTCCTCTCCCAGAAGCTGGCTGACATGTCTGCTGTTTTATGCAAATTGTGGGAATTCAGACTTGGGTGCTCATATTCACTGAGTTATCTCCCCATCCCCAATATTAGCTTTTAGAATCCTTGTCTTTCAAAGGAGTCCTGCATAGATAGAGACACAGAGGTTTTCTAATACAGACAAAACATAGATGAATTATTTCCACATTTTTGGAAATACCGCTGGGCTACTGTTCAGGATCTCAGGTTCATGATTCTAACTGCCCATGTAGTATCAAGGTATAGAAGAAGGTGAAGAATTCAAAGATAGCAGTACTCTGGGGAATGGCAAGATAGCACTTTCTCACTGATTCTAATCTGCTTCAAAAGCCCTTCTGATACTTTGGTTGGGTGTTTTCTTCCCACCAAAGGGATGCTCTCCAAGTCTCCAAAACTCACTAGGCTCTCTATGAATTAATTCTTTTCTGGCACCAATTACCCAAGGTTTTTATTACATTCCACAATTTAGGGCTCAGTTTCACAAATTGCCCTCACTCCAGCTGTCAATTTTAAGTCCTATAAAAAGAGGACTTTTGAGACCGGCCTAAAAATTCAAGAAATTGCCACAACCTCTTCCTGAGATTATATATTGTATTTAACTATCTGACAAATCTCAGGAGAAATGCTACCCACTTAATATACATCATGAAGACTAGCTGCCAGTGACAAGATACACAGGGTGAGGTCCTGAATGGTGCAGAGTTAAGGTTCTTCTTTCTCGAGGCCCTCCTGGTCTTCGGACCAGTTCTCCAACCAAGGAAGTCCTTGAACTTCCTTGAAGAATAACTGGAGGTGTTTTCATATAGTTGTGATTTGCTATTAGCCCAGCTTCTCTAGCCTTTAGAAATTGAGAGAGTGGGTTTGAAAGAAAGTTCTAGGCTTCTGATAAAGATTTTCTTGTTGAAAGTTAGAAGCTATGAAGGACTGGCTGAAAGTCCTCTACTTAAACAAGAAACTCTTCCCAGCCTGGAGATTTTGGTGAATTCATTTGATTTTCTGTAGCAAAGAAAAATCCCTGTGCCACTGCTGTCGCTGGAGAAATGGAGTCATTTTCTACTGATGATTCTACAGGCCTCCGGATGGTCCACTGACCATAACAGATCACGAGACAGAAGTGCCTATAGATATTTTAGAGGAACATTGGCAGGGATACTGTTTACAAATGGCAAGACTGTGGTGTAGACAGCTCTGTTCCCTTGTACTAAGTAAAACACTTCCTAAACCACCCATGCCCAGTTGAATTAGATCATGAGAGGGAGAAAGCTATCCATTCTGTCAAACTTGATGTTCCACAAACTAGAAATTTCTTCTATTACAATGCTGATATTTAGTATACCAGAGCAATATCAAAATACTGTATTATCTGGATATAATGGGGAAATATTTCATCTAGGGGTAAGGGAAGGAGTGTATGGGCTGGGCTTAGAAAAGTACATGGGAAAATAAATTATTATCTGATTACAAGCTATTGTATTCTGCCCATTCAATGTAATGAGGAGACCTACTCTGAAGATTCATCCACAGTATACAGACAGTGCTAGCTGGCAGGGTTTAAGTCTGCAAGAGAGGCAGGCTAAAATAACTGAGACATTAACATTGCCAACTTAAATTTAACTTTAGAATGTGGCTGCCCTCCAATCTGTGTCTCCCTCACCATTTTTGACTTTTATTTTACTTTCTTTCTCTTTCTTTCCCTCTTACACCCAAGCTCCAGTTCTTTTACCCAACTTAATCCTGGGACTAAGCCATGAAGATCAAATGGGACAATCTCAGTGACAAGTAGGGACTGCTATACCTCTTCCTTTCATTAAAATTTAATTTACATCCCACTCACTCTCCCCTACTGCTACCTATGCCCTGAAATGCTTACAGCCGGACCCTACCTGCCCTTGGGAGTTGGAAATGAGGTGGTGCAGAGTCAACAACACAAACAGACTCTGGGAGCAGGTAAGAAAAGCTGCTGCAAGCTTCTTTAATACCCTCCATCCCCGCCCCGTTGGTCCCAAGAAAGCATTGCTTCTAAACAGCAGTTCCTGGTTGGCTGGCATTGTCTGTGCTAGCAATCCTTTGTCTCTTGGCAGTCCTCAATTAGGTCCTCCTACAGGAGATGCTTTTGCAGCTTCGTGGCCCCCTTTCCAGCCATAGAAGTGTCCTCCTAGCTCTGCTACACCATACCTCATCATCCTGTCCCACAATTTCCCCTCCCCTCTACCCCTTCTCCTCTGAGTGGGTGGACATTATCTGCCCACCACCCTGGCATATCAAGTGTCTGTGAAGCTAGATGCATCCTCTCCCACTGAGGCCAGACAAGGCAGCCCAACTAGAAAACATATCCCAGAACAGACAACAGCTTTTACAATAGCCACCGGTCCAGTTGTTTGGGACCCACATGAAGACCAAGCTGCACATCTGCAACATTTGTGCACGGGGGCCTAGGTCTAGCCTGTGTATGTTCTTTGGTTGGTGGTTCAGTCTCTGAGAGCCCCCAAAGGTCCAGGTTAGCTGACTGTGTTGGTCATTATATTTCTGAATATCACATACTTCTTTCAAAACTCCATGAAAAGAACAAATATTTTTTTTCTCTATTCCCCACAAATCCCCAGGACATTGCAGAAGATTTTTTGTTTGTTTGTTCACCAAACTGAATTGTTTTTCATTTTTTATTTCAACCTCTATGACAGCAAATCACACCCTAAAAGAGGAGGAAGGAATATTCATCTGCTTAATCAACAACTTGCATCTTCTAAGTGTCATGGAATCCTCAGGACCATAGAGAAGCAGTCATCGTTCTAATAGGGACTGACTATAAAATTTTCCTCTAACTTTCTGTGTGAGATGCTTATGCAGAATTACCAAGGTGTGGTTGTTGTTGTATTACATCAACACAAGTCCTAATGCACAAGTTCACATCAAACTTGATTGTGGCAAATGCACCAATACTATACAGGAATGACTGTGGTAATTAAAAAAAATGTCTAAAGTTGTGGGGGATGATTTTTATATATGATTACTAATAATGATTTAGAAAAACCATAGCTCTCCCATCTGTAAACAGGGAGCTGGAGTTCAAGGGGTGGGGGTGGGTTTCTGAGCTTCTCATGAATAAATGCTATTGCTAAATGATTTTGCAGGATAAAAATACAAAGTTATGCATTTGTAACATGAAGAATGTGTTGGCTCTAGCTGCCTTCTGTGTCTCTACAAGAAATATGGAAATAAATTTTATATTGTTCTATTGGATGTTTTTCCCCTCTCTGTCATCTGTATTACACCTATTACAGTGTAGCAAGAAATTCAATTCCATTTCCACCTCAATGCCTTACTTTTCCCAATTGTGTTTATCATTGTCTTGGCCCATTTACAAAGCAAGTACCAGGCAAGTTGCTGAAGGACACACTCTTACCTCTGCATTCTTGTCTTTTCTTCTTGTCCGCCAACATTTTCTTCATTTCATTATCTTCTCTATCTCACAAGGTCATCTCTTGCGGATTTGTTTTTCTGTTTTACCGCACTGTTTGATCTGAGAAGATCAGGAAAATCTATAAAAAATGTATACAGTTATCAAATTAGTTGTACCTGTGTCTTTGTTATTTTTTTCAGGAGTTCATTCCTTATCTAGTTTTAAAAATGTCAGTGGAACTGAGATCACTAATCAAAAATAAACAAAGGTCTCTCATGTTTTAAGTCATGAGAGTAATTGCAAATACCGTTTCTAATTTTAGTAGTAGCATTTGTTATTATTGCTAGACTTTTTTAATAATATAAATCATTATGATTAGTGTGATATGTGTGTTTGTGTATGTATGTGTGCAAGTGTATGTGTGTGTGTGTGTGTGTGTGTGTGTGTGTCTCATATTGCACATATACAAGTAAAATAATCCTTTTAACTTGGGCTCCAGGGATCATGGTTTCAAAGCAAGCACTCTTTTTCATGTGCTATCTGAGCCAACTTCTGCTATTCTTTTGAATGTCAAAATAAGCACAAAGCATATTTTCAGGAGATCTTTGCTTTTGGAACCTGCAGGTTGTCTCCTGAATTCTCTGAAAGTCTATCTAAGAGATGCAAGATGGGGAAAGATTTGCCCTTCTTTACCCTGCTGCCTCTTCATTGCTTGTCTTCTTTCTTGCTTCATTCCCATCCTTCTATTGTACATCTTTTAATTTATTGGATATTAAAGCATTTTAAGTAGACAAAGCAGTAATACAACATAATTTAATTAAATTGTGTTATAAAATTATTTCAATATATAATTTCTATTTCCAAATGAAAGAAGTGAGATGCAATCAGTGGACTCACAATGTAATGTGTGATTTCTTCACTGTTAATGCCAAGGCCATGAGGCTAATAGCCTGTTGTAGTTGAAGACTGGCAATTGCAAAATAGGTTTTCATTTTCTAAGGAGTAAAAAAAAGACACTCATATAAGATTACCCTGGGAAAAGAATGAAAAAAGACAAGTGGAGTTATATATGCAGCATGAACTATAGAGTTTCAATCTTGAGGGAGATTTCAGGAATCAAGAGTGCTTTTAGGAGAGAAGATAATCCATCACTTAATCATGTACTTGTTTAGGATCTTGTATGAGAGTATACTCCATGAAAAAAAAAAACTAAAGAAAATGCTTCCTTTAGTAAAATTATGATTTGGAAATTGAGGAACAAAGGCAACCCCAGGTTCCATGTACAACATAATAAAGACATTTTTGAAGGATACCCAAGGAACTGACTGGTATGCCTTGGGCCCTATACTATGTGTCAACTTGCATTCCAAGACTTACCTGAGACAGCTCCATCAACCTATAAGGTAAGAAGAGTCTTCTGTTGCAGAAGGCAGTTCAGTAGCATCTTAGTTTTAGGTCTAGATACTGAAATAACTTTAAATAGTTTTTATAAAGTTGCTTAATATTGAAGTCAACCTAGGTATAGTAGTATTGGGAATAAATTTGAGAAAGTAGTATTATATTTGGTATTATAAAAGTAAAAATATGACCCATAAAAATACTTTATAAAGTTAAATCTTCAATAGTAGATTTTAGAACCAAATATCACATAATAATAAATTCATATATAATATAAATATATATTTATGTAATAAATAAATATAGATAGAATTTTATATATAAAAATTCATAACAATTCATTTCAGAATTTATGCTTGTCACCCCTAGTATCTATGAGCTCTTAATTATCATTCACTTGGAGCCAGGTATTTTGTCTTCATACTGTCTTTGCTCTGTACAGATCTGTCTCCAACTGAACTTTAATATAGCGGATGATGTGATTTTCTTAAATTCCATTTGTCAGGTCCCCAAATCTAATCATGACTTGGCATGATTTAACTATCAGTAGTGTCTCTGACATTATTTCCATCTTCGGAAGATGTAACAATTATAAGAGAATAAGTAAAGTTTTTCAGAAAGCTAGCACCCTGGGTTTCAGGGAAAAGAATTGTGTTTCACAATCTTCTAAACACAGATTTGGGGTCAAGGGTGAAGAAGGTGACCTTTTGGTTCTCATTGCTTGAACTGTCATCTTTGTGGCAACACTGTAAGACTGGGGACTGTATGATATCATGCTGACTGAGATCACAATTTTGTATTACCTTTTCTTTTATTTGTTGATGGTTTCTACTGCAGATGCAGAATAGAAGAAGCTAACATTTTGTTCTTCCTTGGAGGATGGAAGATGCAATTCCCCTGTGATTTTCAAGGTTGCTTGCATTAGTATCACCTCTGTTGCCCAAGGAATGAGATTTCATGTTATGATTAATAAGGTATTTCTCAGAGTGAAGGATTGTACAGGGAAAGAAAGGAAAAGTATGTTTGTAATCTAGAGTCCTGTAAACCCAACTCCTCATGAGATGATAATGCCAATAAGGAGCAGATTTCAGAGGGACCCTGGAAGGGCATGACATTTCCATGTCTTTGCTGAAATCTGACTAATGTCTTCTCTCTGTATGCATGAGAAGCAGCTTCACTTTACTGAGCAGCAAGCCAGGCTTCCAGGAGACATCAGTTTGTGTTCTTGGGAGGGAGAGGAACATTGTATCCAGTGAATGTTATTATAAAGGAATCACAGGATATTGGGAGCAAAAGCAATGTGCTTGTAAGAGCTGCCCATGGTCACCTGGGCAGGTATCTGCTCAAAATTATTGTTCAAGCAAAGTAGATGACAAGAATTGTATGCCTCATGTGCTGGTAGAAAACTGGTATGTTGTCTGTAGAACTCTTACAGCAAAGTAAAATAAAATAGTCTTAAAACAGTTCATTTCTTATTGTCATGCACTAATAGTTCATATACCTGATATGGATAGAATCACATTTTGCTCTTCATGTATATGCACATACACGCACCCTACCACACACGTAAACACACACATGTGTGTGGGTACTCATGCACATAGAATCATTTCTCAGAGCACCATTGTCCTGGTCACTCAAGTTCTTATATTTTTGTTTCAACTTTGACATATTAAAGAATACTATTTGAACAAGATGTGCTCTTCTATAAAGAAAGAAGAAGAAAGCAATCATTATACCTGTAGGCATAAGTTTATTTAAGTATTCTTTTGACACAATAAGATGAAGACAATGTAAGACATTTTTTTATACCTATGAAGCATTGGTATGCTTGTGAGTTACTGAATCACCACAGCAATGGAGATTGGGGGGAGGGGCAAATAGAAAGGGAATGCCATGTGACAAGTCAGAATTTTAGGCCAGCATTTCATCTTATTCTAAACATCTTTCAGTCACTTAAGTATATTATCATATCATCTGCAAATAGTGATAGTTTGACTTCTTCCTTTCCAATTTGTATCCTTTTAACCTCCTTTTGTTGTCTAATTGCTCTTGCTAGGACTTTGAGTACTATATGGAGAGAATGGACAACCTTGTCTAGTCCCTGACTTTAGTAGGATTGCTTCAAGTTTCTCTCCATTTATTTTGATGTTGGCTTCTGCTTTGCTGTATATTGCTTTTGCTATGTTTTGGTATGGGCTTTGAATCCCTGATCTTTCCAAGACTTTTATCATGAAGGGGTGTTTGATTTTGTCAAATGCTTTCTTAGCATCTAATGAAATCATGTGGGTTTTTTTTCTTTGAGTCTGTTTATATAGAAGATTACATTGATGATTTCCTTATATTGAACCATCCCTGCATCCCTGAGATAAAGCCTACTTGATCCCCAATTGAGGAGATAGAGAAAGGAGCCAAAGAGCTGAAGGGGTTTGCAGCCCCATAGGAAGAACAACATGAACCAACCAGTACCCTCAGAGCTTCCAGGGGCTAAACCACCAACCAAAGAGTACACATGGAAGAACCCATGGCTCCAGCCGCATATGTAGCAGAGGATGGCCTTGTTGGACGTTAATGAGAGGAGAGGCCCTTGGTCCAGTGAAAGCTCCTTGCCCCAGTATAGGGGAATGCAAGGACAGGGAAGCAAGAGTGGGTGGGTTAGTGAGCAGGGGGAGGGGGGATAAGATAGAGGGTTTTTGGAGAGGAAACAAGGAAAGGGGTTAACATTTAAAATGTAAATAAAATATCTAATTAAAAACAAAAACAATAAATTAAAACAACAACAAAACAAAAAAAAAACATGTTTCAGGAATGACAGCCAGGTAGATTCTAGATGTTGGTCATAATATAAGCTTTATGATAAAAGATTAGATAAATATAAATTATTCTACTAATACTTATCAGATAGAGACATATAAATAATATGTATATTTATATGCAATGAATATATATTTGTATTTTTTATATACTCATGTACTATGTGATTATTGGTTTATATATGTTCATTTCCTTAGTTTACTTAATTCATGCACTGCCTTGTCTCTCAATATAGTCTGAGATCGAAATCAATTTTTAATTGGTTCTTTTTGTATCTTAAATAACATCTTTTGCTGTTGTTGTTGTTGTTGTTATTATTATTATTATTATTAAAAATAGTAAAACTGCAGTTCACTTCAGTTTCCTGAGCAAGTCAAAAGAACTTTATTCACGAGACCAGCCTAATGCGTAGCTAAATTCTGCAGATTATTTGCAAGTGAGTCAGCCTATTTACCAAGATAATTCAACTTGCAAATTAGTCATGTAGAAAGATTGAGTTGGCGAAGATAGAGTAGGCACATTTGCCCTAAAAATAGACACACTGTGCTTGCTCCTAAAGCAGTACAGTAGCAGCACACATAAAGAGACACATGAGGCAGCTAGAAAGAAATTTTTTCTCTTACACAAATGATCAAATCCGTTTCCTGATAGAGCTGAGCAAACATTGCCAGGCATTGGTGCCAGCTTCTTTCTGCTCTGGAGAATCAAGCCTGGCCCATGCTAATGAGCCAGGAGGAGCAGCACCAATTGCTCCAGTCTTCCTTTTGCTTTGCATTACTGACATTTCCTCTTTCCAGCTTGGGAGTCACAGCTGCAGGAATAGAACTGCAGCATATTTCTGGCCACCTTCTCATTAAAATGGCATTCTGGACCAAGAGGGAAAAAGTGGAGGTACTAGTTCATAAGCATAAGACATAGGAGCTATTTAGACCTTGATTAAGGGTATTTAAAATCCTTGGAAGAAACATATTATGTTGGGCTGCCAGGTTGTAACGCAGCATTCCCCTTCTTTTTTTTTTTTTTTTTTAATTTAATTTTATTTTATTTTTTTAATTTACATTCCAAATCACTTCCCCTTTCCCGTTTCCTCCCTCCCCGAAAGTCCCATAAGCCCCCTTCCCTCCCTCTTTTCTCCGTTCAACCCCCTCTCATTACTCTGTCCTGGCGTTCCCCTACATCCAGTCTTTCCAGGACCAGGGGTCTCTCCTTCCATCTTTTTAGAAATCTATTGATATGCTGATTGTGTCTAGGGTATTCTGAGATTCTGGGTCAATATCCCCTTATCAGTGACTTCATACCATGTGTGATCTTTTGTGATTGGGTTACCTCACTAAGGATGATATTTTCAAGTTCTGACCATTTGCCTAGGAATTTCGTGAATTCATTGTTTTTAATTGCAGAGTAGTATTCCATTGTGTAAATATACCACATCTTCTGAATCCATTCCTCCGTTGAGGGACATCTGGGTTCTTTCCAGCTTCTGGCTATTATAAATAAGGCTGCTATGAATATAGTGGAGCATGTGTCCTTATTGCATGCAGGTAAAGTCTCTGGGTATATGCCCAGGAGTGGTATAGCCGGATCCTCCGGAAGTGTCATGCCCAGTTTTCTGAGGAGCCGCCAGACTGCTTTCCAGAGTGGTTGTACCAGCCTGCAATTCCACCAGCAGTGGAGGAGTGTTCCTCTTTCTCCACATCCTCGCCAACAACTGCTGTCTCCTGTGTTTTTGATCTTAGCCATCCTGACTGGTGTGAGATGGAATCTCAGGGTTGTTTTGATTTGCATTTCCCTAATGACTAAGGATGATGAACAGCATTCCCCTTCTAATCTAGTGATATTTCTTTCAGGGTGTGTGTTGAGTCTGAAGCTAGTCACCACTATCTAGAGTGTCACAGGTGTCACTCCTTTCCAGAGTGATATCTAGTGAGATAGTGGCTTTCATTACATCGTTGCAGAATCTAACCTTCCTCTTGTATTGACAATGAATTAAATTTAGTTGTTTTACTTTTCTTTTTCCATTTTCAATTTTCCAATGTGGTAGGAAGTTAACAGTAGCTAAGCTCCAACTGTTCTGAAGTGGAGAGGTCATACTCACCCATCAAAAAGCGGTTCATAATCACCTTGAAGTAAAATACATTGTTACAAACAGGTATAAAGAAAGCAAGAATGAGGTACAGAACATGTCATAACTCTGTTGGTTTGACAAGTTTCCTATGATAACAGAAAGTTCCAGACACAAAGATTGATACTTTATGAGGAAAGGCACAGCATCTATGGTATGACCTTATGTGGTACCCAAAAACGAACTCTATTAGAATGTAACATGATTGCTTGAAACACACTGAGGCTAGAGCTCATTAATGAGGCAGCTTCAGAAAATTACCCTTACTATGGATGCGCTTGCATATCGCTGGACCAAAATATCAAAATTTGCATGTGTCTTTCCAGCTGTTCTGTTTTTTTTTCATTTAAAAGATCAGCTGCAGAGAAAAAAAATATGATCATATTCTCAAATTAGGAGATGGCTGCAGATCCCCGATCACATTGGAAAGCTGAGTCATTTCACAGAGTAACTTCCTGTTACTTCTTGCCTCTACTTCACCCTGTTTGATAGCCAGTTTGAGGTTTGATGACCCATTTTCTTAAAAGTCCTGAGTACAAACCATGAGAAAATGTATGTACTAAATAAATAAGGTCAGATGATCATTCTCGATTGACAATGTATGAATTTATGTCTAATACTCTTTATGCAATTTGTATAATATTAAGATTGATACAAAAGTAATGTATAGAAGATATGAAACAGGATACAGATAGTGGTTAATATTTCCTGGCATTTAACATGTCCCATGAACTGGACAAATGTTAGCTACATCATCACATTTGAACTTTGCAATTCAATACGGAATGAATTCTCTTTCTCCAGTTGAGGTATCTCAAAAACAAGGAGGTTAAATATCATATGGTTACCCAGGATCATTTAAAGTCAAACCCTTATAAACTGCTTCAACAAGAAGAATTACTCTTAGTCTATGTGTAACAACAATAAATCAATTCTTTCTTCTATTTTACAAGAAGCCTAGAAGCATTCATCTGTGACTAAAGAAGTTCTGCCACTCTTTAAAATCTGAATGTCTTAACAGTTTCTTTTTTTTCCTTTTTTTCCTAAGTTTTTTTATTTATATTCCAAATCATTTCCCCTTTCCCGTTCCTCCCTCCACGAAAGTCCCATAAGCCCCCTTCCCTCCCTCTTTTCCCCATTCAACCCCCTCTGACTTCTCTGTCCTGGCATTCTCCTACATCCTGTTTCCAGGACCAGGGGTCTCTCCTTCCATCTTCTTGGAAATCTATTAATATGCGAATTGTGTCTAGGATATTCGCAGATTCTGGGTTAATATCCCCTTATCAGTGACTGCATACCATGTGTGTTCTTTTCTGATTGGGTTACCTCGCTAAGGATGATATTTTCAGTTCTGTTTCTATTTGCCTTTCTTAGAAAAAGAATTTCTCAAGGAGAGAAATGAAAATACTGGACAAACCAATGATTTATTCATGCATGAATTTTCCCTGAGATGTCCCATTTGAGAAACATTATAAAGTTTGGATGTAACTACTGAAGTGTAGTGAGCACAGAATGCATTCATCCAAATAGAAGAACCTGTAATGATGTCATGTTCTGTTATTAGACATGAATAGTTAGAGAGGGTAAGAGTTTGGAAACAGAGAAAAAGAACCCTAGAAAATGCCTTGGGTTCTCCAGATGGGTCATTTGGGAACACTGGGTTTTCTAGGAAGAAAGTGAATGTTGTTAACACGGTTTGATGGGCTTCATTCTGCCAAATTCATAAAGAATTAGAATTGAGAGAGTTGAATCCAAAAGCATAGAAGGAGAGCTTTTGCAGCAACCTAGACATATGGGAATCAAACCATCTATCACTGTGTTGCTGGCAGGAACATAAAGGCATATGCTCCAGTGTACAAGGGTGGATTGGCAAGATGAGGGCTTTTCAATAAGCTTTTCGTATTTGTGAATCCTTACTATAAATGACAATTTATGGTAACTTGAGAAAGTTTCAGAAAATATCATAAATGCTGTTATGAATGCAACAGAAACCACATTGTGTTGATCAGAAGCAGTGTCATTCATGTTGTAGAGCATAGGCAAGGGGTTTCATGAGTAAATCTGCTGTTGTATAAAAGCATTGATTTCTGTGTTGTAGTCAGACATGCAGCTTTAAACCCTGCTTTAAAGTGAAGATTCTGGATAACATGTGAGTTCAAGTGAAAATGTGCATAAATTAGGACTTGACAGAAATCTGGGAAAAGTATATGGTAGCCAAAACTACAAGCACTGCAGAAATGTATTCAAGATATTTCTGGCAGAGCATAAAGAAAATCTTGGCTTCCCTAAAAATTAAGACACTCAGATAATTTTTGGGAATTGTAAATGCTCTTCCTTATGAATGATATTCCCCTTAGAGTCAAGTGGAGCAGTGGTTGTATTGTCTGTTTAAAGTATTGTATTTCGCAGGTTGGTTTTATGGATAACATTATGATTTCTCACCCTCTTGTTCAAATACCAGGGTCCAGAGGAACTAGTCCAAAACTTATGTTCTACATATCCAAATAATTTTAATTAAAAGAAAGAAATAGAATAATCTATTTAAATGAAGTAATACACATCTCTATCATGCACTGAAAACTTTAGCTATTTTGAGGGTATCTGAACATTTTTGTTAAATACTTCTTTACATCATAATCAAAATGTGATGAAGTCTCCATGCACAATGGCAATGGGCTTAGTCTCATACAATATTCTAGAATTGAAACTTTAAATTCAAAATTATTTGGTAAGATATGAGCTCTAAAGACAAATTCATCCAGATGATGTTTATGTGCTGCTATTGAGTGGATTAAAGGACAGCACTAACAAACCCAAATAGCAGAAAAATATTCATCACTTATAACTATTTATTGAAACATGTTGAAGGAGTATTTTCAATATAATCTGTATATTGTGGCAGTTGATCTTTGGCCAAAAGTAAAAGGCTTAAGGCCAAAAATTCTTGCTTTTTGCTATTAAGGTGAATACTATATTTTGATTCCTTTTCAGAAACCAAACCAAATGAAATCAAAACAAAAAAAAAATCTCTTCAATTTTCCTCTTGGGAGAGATGATTATATCAAGATCACTTGGTACAGCATTGGTTCAGAATTAATTTAAGATGGTTCCTCATTGATAACTGTCCTGATTTCATATTTGTCCTCTGTGATTAAAATTTTCAGGCATGCAGGTAGTTAGCATTGACTAATACTTGATTCCTGGCCACACCATGCATCTGCTCTTGGAAGCTTCTACCCTGTCCTGAGTAGGAACATGCATGAGCTTTCTACTCAACTAGATTATATATTTTAATGGAAGTGAAAGCTTTGCATAGCAAACTGATTATTCCATTTTTTTCTCAGTGTGCTTACAATGCATGGCTACATATTTATTCTCATAAATTTCAATTCCCCAACTTCTTGAAACTAGATTTTCTAATTTCCTTTATTAAATAGCTTTCCACAAGCCTCTTCAATCTGTGGCTATTTCCATTAAGACATCGGCTACTGTTTTCTTCATAATTGGTATTAGTCATTTTGATTATTTTATAAGGCATAAACATCCTTCAAGGTGAATTTAAATCATTCTAGTTCTCTTGTCCTCTTTATTTTTCTCTGCATTTCGATTTTGAGAATATAAATGTAGTCTGAAGAAACTCAATCAGATGGAAGGTCACTTGCTCTTAGAGTTCAGTGCTTTATGTTTCTACAAGACACTCCTAATTAAATAGCCAAGGACAGCAAGGAGCTGCCTGTAGCTCCCAGTATGGCTACTTTTGTCTGTAAGAGTTCTGACACTAATGCTATCAAAATGGTTTTGATGAAAAGCTATTTACTGTGGTTATGATCATTTTATAATTACCCAAATTAATGTTCCTTCTCAAACACTATTTTCTAAGACTTCATGTGCTCTCTTTACATCTTACCCTCTTTCCTTTGAAAAAGCAATTGTATCTATAATCATTGCTTGCTGCATGCCTTTCTCATGTGCCCTTGAGGTCAACTCTTTCAGAACATGAAGACTAAAGTTATTCCTTTACATTTCTGTATCTCAATATTGGCACATATCTTAGTATATATTGTTATCTACGAATAAGGAAAACACAAATGAAATTGAATCAATACTTTGGTCCTGATCTGCAACCAAAATCTAAAATCATCACTAATCTTAAAATCTCTTTTATACATTTACCCCATTTATGCAACATATTGAAATAAAAATGATTATTTCAATTTATTCTTTCTAAAATATTTTCATAAAAAATTCATAATTAATGGTGTTTCATATGTTTAGTTGTATTGTATATATGTGTGATCTCAAGATGGGGAGGACAATTTTCCAAAGTGTTTCCACTTACAATTTTTTCTCTCAGGCTTTATATTCAATATAAGCAGTTTTTGTTTCCTTAATTGCAGGAGTGCCTTAGGTACTTATCATGGCATTTATTAACCTAAATCAGTACAAAAATGTATAAATAATCTGCAATCTTGTCATTCTTTAAGCATTTGTTTCCAAATTTGCCCTAGATATGGTTAGGATAAGTAGGAACAAGAATGTATATATAAAATAATATAAATTGATAAATTCTTTTCACAGAGAATGTCTAATTTTACTAATATATGTAGGACAGAGTAATGTTAAAATGAGCTCACATATATGTCAGTATTTGGTTTCTGTAACCATCAGGAAAGCATGATAATTCAATGAAATGTGGTTTTCTCTAATAAAAAAAAAAGACTTTTAAATTAAAATGTCTCATATTATTCTAAAAAAATCTTCAATAACAAAGCAAGACAGATGCATAAGCATATGAACATGAACACTCTGTCTGAAGTTGGACTTTGGTCTCCATATGCCTATGCACATACATGTAAACATACACACACACACACACACACACACACACACACACACCTGCTTTATAAATAATGCACCTAAAGGAAAATTTGAGACCTTGACATTTCAAAATGCAGAGATTTAGAAAACACTGAATGCCTTGAGACAAGAAGAAGACTATACATGAAGATAATGCCATGAGCATGTGAAAGACAACCGCGAAAAAGACAGAAGCTTGGTAGAGCAAACATGGAATGGAGAGAAATACAGGAGATGCTTAACACCATGTCTGCGTGGAATAAATTTGCTGAAGATGATGACAACTTCCTTAGTGAGAAGAACTTGAACTTCTTAAATCTTCTTTCTGTGTGCCTATATACATACATACATACATACATACATGCATGCATACATACATACATACACATGTCAATAGATAGAAAAACAGACAGACAGAGTTTGTGAGTTTCTTAGTTTTATTGTACCATATGCTAATCTTTTTTCTTAGTTGGAACACTGAATTGGATTCTATGAATTTATGTGTCTGTTTTATATATATATAAATATATATATTGAACTCATTTTACATGTTCTTTAGAAGATGAAATTTCTAACCTAGAAACAAAAAATTTTAAAAATCTGGAATCAAATATAAACTTGATTCTGATAATTAATCATTACATCATCCAACAGGGATTCCCCTTATTTTGTGTTAAAATTGAATAATAACTCATAAAAATATCCTGTGCTACTTATTTCTGTGGGAGGAAAACAGACAAATATATCATGTTAAACAATCTATAACAAACAGTTAAATATGAAGAACTTAAGAGTACATATAATCTTTTTTAAGATATTACAGGAATGTCAAGTAGTGGTGGCGCACACCTTTCATATCAGCACTTGGGAGGCAGAGGCAGGCCGGTTTCTGAGTTCGAGGCCAGCCTGGTCTACATAATGAGTTCCAGGACAGTCAGGGCTACACAGAGAAACCCTGTCTCTTGAAAAATAAAAACAAACAAACAAAAAACAAAACAAAGAAAATGACAAAAAGAAGATATTAAAGGAACTTAATGTTTTTGGCATAGTGTTTTCCAGAAAAATTACTCTTACTCAGCAAAATGTACACAAAATATGGATAAACTCTTTGTTTATTTTCTTCTTGTTTCCTTATTCAGTGATTTATTTTAATGCCATGAATCCTTTCACAAAATTTCCTTGTTAACTGACAGGGAACAAATTAAAGTAGCAAATCTTAAAATGGAAAGAAAAAATCTATTAAGATCAATAAATGTACTTTAGCAAGATCAAAGAATAATTTATCTTTCTTAGAATTTTAGCACCAGCTTATTTCTTTCTTAGGTTGCAGCTAATCCATAGGTCCTGACTAACTGCATGATAAATTTTATTCTTGACATGTGCAAGGGATAGATCTCTTAATAATGAGAAACACATCTCTCACACAATCTGCACTGTTTAGTATAAGTCAGCGAAACTTCCTGCTAACTCACTCCTCATTGGCATTTTTTTTATTATTTTTTTTTAATTTATATTCCAAATCACTTCCCCTTTCCCGTTTCCTCCCTCCCCGAAAGTCCCATAAGCCCCCTTCCCTCCCTCTTTTCTCCATTCAACCCCCTCTCATTTCTCTGTCCTGGCGTTCCCCTACATTCAGTCTTTCCAGGACCAGGGGTCTCTCCTTCCATCTTCTTAGAAATCTATTGATATGCGGATTGTGTCTAGGGTATTCCGAGATTCTGGGTCAATATCCCCTTATCAGTGACTGCATACCATGTGTGTTCTTTTGTGATTGGGTTACCTCACTAAGGATGATATTTTCAAGATCTGATCATTTGCCTAGGAATTTCGTGAATTCATTGTTTTTAATTGCAGAGTAGTATTCCATTGTGTAGATATACCACATCTTCTGAATCCATTCCTCTGTTGAGGGACATCTGGGTTCTTTCCAGCTTCTGGCTATTATAAATAAGGCTGCTATGAACATAGTGGAGCATGTGTCCTTATTGCATGCAGGTAAAGCCTCTGGGTATATGCCCAGGAGTGGTATAGCCGGATCCTCCGGGAGTGTCATGCCCAGTTTTCTGAGGAACCGCCAGACTGCTTTCCAGAGTGGTTGTACCAGCTTGCAATTCCACCAGCAGTGGAGGAGTGTTCCTCTTTCTCCACATCCTCGCCAACAACTGCTGTCTCCTGTGTTTTTGATCTTAGCCATCCTGACTGGTGTGAGATGGAATCTCAGGGTTGTTTTGATTTGCATTTCCCTAATGACTAAGGATGATGAACATCTCTTTAGGTGCTTCTCAGCCATTAGATATTCTTCAGGTGAGAACTCTTTGTTTAGCTCTGTACCCCATTTTTTAATAGGGTTACTTGCCTCTCTGGAGTTTAACTTCTTGAGTTCTTTGTATATATTGAATATTAGCCCTCAACTCAATTCTTCATAGAGTTAGAAAGAGCAATTCAAAAATTCATCTGGAATAACAGAAAACCCAGAATAGCTAAAACTATTCTCAAGAGTAAAAGAACCTCTGGGGGAATCAGTACCCGGACCTCAAGCTGTACTACAGAGCAATAGTGTTAAAAACTGCATGGTATTGGTACAGTAACAGACATGTAGATCAATGGAACAGAATTGAAGACCCAGAAATGAATCCACACTCCTATGGTCACTTGATCTTTGACAAAGGAGCTAAAACCATCCAGTGGAAAAAAGATAGCCTTTTCAACAAATGGTGCTGGCTCAGCTGGAGGTCAACATGCAGAAGAATGCAAATTGACCCATTCTTATCTCCTTGCACTAAGCTCAATTCTAAGTGGATCAAAGATCTTCACATAAAACCAGACACACTGAAACTAATAGAAGGGAAACTAGGGAAGAACCTTGAACATATGGGCACAGGGGAGAATTTCCTGAACAGAACTCCAATAGCTTATGCTCTAAGATCAAGAATAGACAAATGGGACCTCATTAAATTATAAAGTTTTTGCAAGGCAAAAGACACTGTCAAAAAGACAAAGCGGCAACCAACTAACTGGGAAATGATCTTTACCAACCTTACATCCGACAGAGGGCATTTTTTTTTTAAGACAGGAAGAATAGCTGGACAATTGACACATCCACCATTTGAGAAAGTGACTTGCATCACTCAAAATGCAAGGGAAAGGAATGATGATTTTTCCATTTCTTACCTATCTCTAGGCTGGAAAAGCAGCCTGTTCCTCAGTTGCATATGATTCTTTCTCTAAGAGTGTTGGAAAGGGCAGAAAGGACTGCAGAACGAGGAGGTGGTGTGTACTAGTGTGTGAACTAACAGTAAAAAGAAGGTAGACTTGTCTTAAAAGCTGCTTTACATCCTTGTAGATTTTCAATTTTATCAGAAAATGTTTATAATTCCACTTTCAATCAATTTAGGAATGTTTTTATGCCTACCATTTTATCTGTATAATTTTTCCATGAAATAGTCACTCTTAACGTGTTTTTCTATATATTTCTTCAAATTTATCAGAGGTATTTTCCATGTATATTTACACAATGGAATACAACTCAGCAATTAAAAACAATGAATTCATGTAATTCTTAGGTAAATGGGGAACGGGGTGGGGGAGGGCTTCTCAGACTTTTGGGGGGTGGGGGGAAACAGGGAAAGGGGAAATTATTTGGAATGTAAATAAAGAATATAGAAAATAAAAATAATAATAGTAATAAAGAGTCAACAAAGTAGAAGTACATAAAACACAGCAACTACAGTTGATAACCAAAACTGTATGTAAGTTATATAGATGTTTCCCTGCATCCACACCTAGAATACGGTTTTAGCTACAAATCCAGCATACTAATATACTGTTAATAGGTCGTGGAGCAATGGAAGCACATGCCTTTAATCCCAGCACCCAGGAGGCAGAGACAGGCAGATTTCTGTGAGGTTAAGACCAGCCTGGTCTACAGAGTGTGTTCCAAGGTAGACATGATGTGCTGGCTGGTTTTGTATGTCAACTTGTCACGGGCTGGAGTTATCACAGAGAAAGGAGCTTCATTTGGGTTAGTGCCTCCATGAGATCCAGCTGTAGGGCATTTTCTCAATTAGTGATCAAGGTGAGGTTGGGGAGGCTCTTGTGGGTGGTGCCATCTCTGGGCTGGCAGTCTTGGGTTCTACAAGAGAGCAGGCTGATCAAGCAAGGGGAAGCAAGCCAGTAAGTAGCATCCCTCCATGGCCTCTGCATCAGCTCCAGTTTCCTGACCTGCTTGAGTTCCAGTTCTGACTTCCTTTGGTGATCAACATGTGGAAAGTGTAAGCTGAGTAAACCCTTTTCTCCCCAACTTGCTTCTTGGTCATGATGTTTGTGCAGGAATAGAAACCCTGACTAAGACATAGGGTTTCACATTGAAACCCTGTCTCAAAAATCATACAAACAGACAAACAACTCACAAAGCACTGGCAATGCTTTTGATATTACTGATGATATTTTGATATATTGATATTATTCTTAGGCAGCATTGAGTCTACTATTTCCTTCAGAGGTACTTGGAGTAAATGCATGACTACCATAACAGTAAATGTGATGGCTGCTCAGTGAGAGACACTGAGGTAGGAACTACTGTAGGATTCACCTTGCAGACTGTATAGTGGAGATCAGTGAAATATATCAATACATCACTTAGATTCACAAACAAATTAAATGTGTCCATTGTTGGATCCTTAGACTTTCCAGCTAATATTTCCAAGACACAGTTCACCATTAGTAATGGGAAGTACAGAAAGTAAAATCAAGTGTCAGTGGAAATACCCCATTTTCTAGTATTGAAATATAGTACCTGCATGCCCTAGCTGCTATCTGATAGCCATGTATCTCTGCCTTTACATTCATCAATCAAACTTCATTCAAACCCTTTCTGTTCCACGTTCTCAAACCATCATGCTGCATTTTACATGTATTCTCTACATTCCTGTTAGGTTAAGATTTTTATTTGGAGGGTTATTTTATTTATCATCCCAGACAACAAAATAAAACTACTGTTAAAAATATCTGCAAAAATAATGGCCTTAAAAATAAAACATGTTTTTCTATTGTCACCAATAGTATTGTGGCTTTGTGGACCAATTTGTCAGCTTTGGTGGAAATGGGTTATTGAATACTTTCAATGTAGGACCAGTCTAATTATGCAATATTCTTAAAGTGTCACATAGTTAAAATTTTCCATACCACCCACCAACCAAAATTGACTATTGAGTGCTGTGATGCTTTTTAATCTAATTCATTTCCCCACTGTTAAAAAATAGTAACACAACCCATAGAGAAATTCAACACTTGCTTTCTTTTCATGAAATAGAGCATTGTGTAAGTCCATTCTTTTCTAAATATATGGACCTCCAGTAACATAATTTAAAGTCCAAGAGTATGAAATACCATACTTCAGTAAACATATATGTTGAACAGCTAGACAACTCACTGTGTTTGTGTATCTATGTACATTGAATTTTTAAAAATTGTTTTCTCCAAAATATTAACTACTTCTCTGGAAAATGATTTTAGTTTTTCTTTTATAAATATAGTATCTTGTAGTATAGCAAGTTGTTTTGTGTTTATTATATGTTATGGTTCAAAGGGATACAATAATTATGCAAAAATATAATCTGTGAAAAAATAAGGCAGTATTCATTATACAAAATAGCCTATAAGAAATATGGGAGTGTATGAGCAGGGCACAGGAGCAACTGTGAATAAGATTGTGATGATCAAATTATAAATAACGTGATTCATAAATCAGTAATCAGACTATTGTTTTATCTGAAGAAACAAATCAATAACATGATTTTATGCATACATAGCTATTGGAATAATAAATAAATTGGATAAAAATAGCAATTATTTCTTCAATAGCTATTTCATTAATGAAATGTAGGAAAACAAAGAAGATGTATCATCTTTAGATCATTGCTCTAATAATTGTCATATTAGACCTCTGTTGGGATTTAAATTAGTGAGCAACATTTAGTGTGGAGACATGAGATACCCATTAGAATACTGCAGTGGGAAGGGGAGATATCTCAGTTGAGATATCTCAGGAGGATCACAGTTCAGAACCTCAACATACACATTTAATCATTGCATTTTTATTAGATATTTTATTTATTTAAATTTCAAATTTTATCCCCTTTCTGGTTTCCCCTCCAAAAACACCCTTTCCCATCCCCCCTCCCCCTGGCATTTCTTCTGGGTTATCATCACAAATGCTCTTTCCTTTCTAATTTCAATGGTGAGAAAAGCCAGTGTGACACACTGACAGAAAACTGTTCAAATGTTTCCTTTCTTGGTAGAGATTTTCCCCTAGGGCCTGCGATTAAGAGAGAGTAAGGCCTCATGCACTCAGATTTTCTCCCAATGGGACCTGTGTCCCACATTCTACAGACTAGTCGGATGACAAATGTGTATAATTATAATTACAAGTTACGTTAGTGGGTATAATCTATTTAGGACCATTAGAAATAGATGATTGCTAATTACATGGAGTAAAAGAAAAATTATTTTAGAGAATACTGGTATCGTAGTTAGTTTCAGTTGTCAACTTGACACAGTCCAGAACAATCTCAGGATGAAGTCTCAATTGGGGGACTACCTGTATTAGATTGTACTGTGGTATCTTTAATGGATGTGTGTTGCCTTGATTTTTAAATGACTTGGAAAGGCCCAGTCCACTGTGAGTGACACTATTCCTAGGCAGTCCTAAGCTAAGAAGAAAACCAAACATGAGCCTTTGTCCAGATATCAAACAGCATCTACATGGCTTATGTTTCTAGTTCCTACTTGAATTACTGCCCTGATTTCATTTAGTGGTAGACCATTGCATGCGAGCCAAAACACATTTTTCTCTTACCCGTGTTCCTTTTGTTGGTGATGTTTGCCAGAATAAAATTAGAGCACCTGGCAGTACACATTAGCAAAGTGGTCTTCGATATAGATCACCAACAGGCCCAGTAATTAGGACATGATGAGAAAACATTTAATCTATGCAGTATTCTCACTGATGCATGACCTCAAAATCAAACCACAAGAAAATATTAAACAAAACTAAATTGAGAGATATTCACAAAACAAGTGATCAGTGCCCTTTGAAGATAACAGGGCTGTGAATGCCAAAGTTTCCTCATAAATTGGAGAAGTGGTAGGGGGAGCAAAACCCAAAATTCAGTGTGGGAGCCAGCAATCTTTTCTACAGTATTAAATGACATTAGTAAAACAATTGGTAAAACAATGAATTCTGTTAAAAAATTATAATTTTGTTGATTCAGGATGGAAAGGTAGTCAATTTTATTATGTGTCCTCATAATAGGAAGCAGGGTAGAAGACACATAAAACTCTCTACTCCTTGTAACTCATTCTAGCAATATGTTAAGGCTTTGATCTCTCTCTCTCTCTCTCTCTCTCTCTCTCTCTCTCTCTCTCTCTCTCTCTCTCTCTCTGTGTGTGTGTGTGTGTGTGTGTGTGTGTGTGTGAGATCTGGAAGATTATAGCAAAGATAAACTAAATTAATGACTATTTTCTTGAGATCATGGAGATTGAAATCATTAACGTACTTCACTGAACAATGTCTTCATATTTATCAAGATTCCTTAAATAAAAAATACTGTTCTTGTTCCTGGGAGATTGTAGTTGATCTGGCCTTTCTGTATGTAGTCTTTAATAAGTCTTTTATTTCTGGTTGATTTGTTCATACCTTTTCCCTTAGTACTCCAGGTTATTCATTTAGAAACATTTCTTAGGGTTTCATGGTGGTATTTACTACTATTTTGTGCCTTTGGATGACTTTTTCCACATCTGTGTCTCACTGAATTTAAGCAAAGGATTAGTCATCTGAGTTCTAATTATGTGACACATTTTGTTGTATAGTGCTGAAACTGATATCCTTGAATCTGAAATTAATAAGTGAATGTCCTTCTTCATCCAGCCACTCCCAAGAAGACATTAACATTGAACCATAAGCTTCAAGGACAAGGATTTTTCACATTTACAGAAATACACAAGGGATGGTAGGGGCTTATCAGATAAGCTAAATTTAAACTGCCTGATGATTTAAATGAGAAATTCTGTTTGAAGTTATGTCATGGGAGCTGCTCCAATTCCCACACTACTTGACTGCTTCTTTCTGATCTTCCTGATTCTTTCACTTTTTTTCTGATAGTCCTCCTTTCTGTGCAAAATCCGTGATATCTTCTACTCCACAGTAGCAAAACATGATTTTTCTTCACTGTTTCTTTCAACATTAAAAAAATAATAAAATGGAGTTTATTGGTTATTGCTTGTTTTGAACAATTGGTAGCTGGGCAGTAAGAGTAGAGTTGGAGTAAAGAAGCAGTTGTCTTACTTAATAAACTTCATGAGATTTTACTCATGGAAACCATAGGTATGAAGAGATCAATTTTTCCTATCACATGTGAGAAAACCTCAGACTAGCATAGGTGATGCTCGGTATAAGTGACTTAACACCACAACTTCCATGAAAATCCATTCTCACTGTCTACTTAAGTAAGAGCTGGAATAGTTACCATCATAATTGCACTTCATTAAAAGATATATCCAGATTTTCCCATAGACAGTCATTTGGTAGACACTTTTTTCCTTTTATTTCCCATTAATTTATTTATTTATTCACTTTACAGCCCAATCACAGCCTCCACTTTCCTCTCCAGTCTCTTAGTGCCCCCTCAGAATGCCCTACATCTTCCTCTTCTCCTCTGAGAAATGAAATGTCCGCCACACTCAGGTACCAAGCTACACAGGTACATTAAGTCACTAGGAAACTAGGCATATCCTCTCCCACTGAGTCCAGATAAGGCATCCCAGTTAGTGAAACAGGATCCATAAGCAGATAACAGAGTCAGGAATAGCTCCCACTTCAGTTGTTGGGTAATCTGCATGAAGATAAATATGTGAGGGAGGCCTAGGTCCAGCCCTTGTAGGCTGTTTGGTTGGTGGTACAGTCTTTGGTAGCTCCCAAGGGTCCAGGTTAGTTAACTCTGTTGGTATTCCTATGGAGTACCTAATCCTTCTGGAATGGGTCCCTCAATTCTTCTCTCAACTCCTTGAGAAGAACTCCTAAGCTCCATCTAATGCTTAGCTTTGGGTCTCTGCACTTGTTTTAGTCAATTCCTAGGTGGAACCTCTACGAGAGTTTTAATAGGCTCCTGTCTGCAAGCATTACAGAGTATCATTGTATTTGGGATTAGTTCATGACCATGGGATGGGTCTCAAATTGGGTCAGTCATTGGTTAGCCTTTCTCCTAGTTTCTGCTCCATCTTTTTCCCTGCACTTATTATAGACAGAAAAATTTTTGGTCAGAGGTTTTATGAGTGGGTTGGTGTCCTTATCCCTCCACTGGGAGTCATGCCTTGACTATAAGAGGTGGACACTTCAGGTTCCATACCTCCCAGTGCTAGTATTGTCAGCTAGACTTACACTTGTAGATTTCTAGGAACCTCTTCCATCCCAGGTTTCTGGCATGTTCTAATGTTCTATAGATACCCACCCCATGCCCCTGTCAATTTCCATTTACTATCCTGGCCCCCTCTCTATCCAGCTCTCTCTAAACATGATTTCTACCCCTCATCCCCTTCCCATCCTCTCTTATATCCAGATCCCTCCCTCTCTCCAACTCCAAAAAACTTATTTTATACCTCTTTCTGATGAGATTCAAGCATCTCCCCTTAAGCCTTCCTTGTTATTTAGTTTCTCTGGATCTGTGGATTTTGGCTTGGATATCCTGTACTTTATGGCCAATATTCACTTACCAGTGAGTACATGTTTTTGAGTCGGGTTACCTCACTCAGGATAATGTTTACTAGTTCTTTCTGTTTGCCTGCAGATTTCATGATGTTCTTATTTTCCATTGAGTAAATGAACCTCACCTTCATATAAAAAATTCAAAAAAACCCAGAATAGCTAAAATAACCCTGCACAATAAAAGAACTTCAGGTATCACCATTACTGATGTCAAGCTGTACTAAGAGCAACAGTGATAAAAACTACATGGTATTGGTATAGAAACTGACAGGTTGATCAATGGAATCAAATCAAAGACCCAGACCTTCAGATACTTGATATTTGATAAAGAAGCCAAATCTATTATTTGGAAAAAAGAAAGCATCTTCAACAAATGGTGGTGGTCTAACTGGATGTCCGTACATAAAAGAAGGCAAATAGATACATATTCATCACTCTGAACAAAACTCATGTCCAAGTTGACTAAAGACCTCAACATAAGACTGGATACACTAAATCTAATAAAAGAAAAAGTAGCGAATAGCCTTGAAAGCATTGTTATAGGAGACAGCTTTCTGAACAGAAAAACAACCAGCTAAGGCTCTAAGATAAACAATAAGTGGGACTTCATGAAACTGGAAAGCTTCTGTAATGCAAAGGCACCATCAATAGGACAAAATGACAGCTTACAGATTGAGGAAATATCTTCACTGGTCCTACATCTGACAAAGGGCTAATATCCAAAATAGATAACTAAACAGAGAATTCTCAACAGAAGAGTCTCTATTGTCCAGGAAACACTTAAAGAAATGTTCAACATTCTTATTCATCAGGGATATGCAAATCAAATTGACCCTGAGATTTCATCTCACTCTCGGGTATTAGAATGATTAAGATCAAAAACTCAAGTGATAGCACATGATGGCAAGGTTGTGGAACAAGGCGAACACTCATCCATTGCTGGTGGGAGGGCAAATTTTCACAATTTCTCTGGAAATCAATTTGACAGTTTCTTAGAATATTGGGAATGGTTCTACCTGAAAACCAAATATACCTCTCCTGAGCATATACCCACCATACCACAAAGACACTTGCTCCACTATGTTTATAGCTGCTTTACTTGTAATAGCTTCAGACTGGAAACAACATAGATGTTACTTAGAAAATTAAATTTTCTTTTTTACTTTTTTTTTAAATTTACTTTTTTACTAGATATTTTCTTTATTTACATTTCAGATTTTATCCCTTTCCTGGTTTCCCCTCTGAAAACACCCTAACCTATCCACCCTCCCCCTGCTCTCCAACTCACCCACTCCTGCTTCCGTGTTCTGGCGTTCCCCTATATAGGGGCATTGAGCCTTCTCAGGACCAAGGGCCTCTCCTCCCTTTGATGTCCAACAAGGCCGTCCTCTGCTACATATGCAGTTGAAGCTATGGTTCCCTTCATGTGTACTCTTTGGTTGGTGGTTTAGTCCCTAGGGGCTCTGGGGGTATTGGTTGGTTTACAAATCAAATGACAGTAAATGAATCAACTCACGTGGATGTTTTCAGAACACCATCTCTACATGAATATCTCTTAACAATTTTAATCACTGTAAAATACAGTAGGAAAAGTAAACTATATTCCATCATATATCTTTAAAAGCTACATAAGTAATAATGGTAGAAAAATTTTAATATGGTAGTAGGGAGAACCCTGGTTTTCAGGTTTTGCCTAATAACTTGATGGCATTTGAAGAGTATAATGAGAATGAATACAAACTTAATGTGTGATGATCACTTGTGATGTTGGAATTTTTAGCTTATTGCTCAGCTCACCACTGTCTCCATATGTGTAATCCCTCACTGTGATGAGTAAATGTGGCAAATGACAACTACAACAGGTATAATTTACTCTGAAACAAGACTACAGTTTTGACATGTATTAGTTCCCTGGACTTTTTTATAAGTATTTGGTGCAGTTATCTCAATGTGGAAGAGTGAGGAATTGACTCATCAACATTTATCACATAGTAATTGAAAGAATTATCTTACTGCTTTTAAAAAGTTTTACCAATTACTTTCTAATCAATACAAAGAGAAATGTTTATGATACTGCAAATAATATAAAAGTTATTATGTAGACATCAGTAACTATGTGATGTATTTAAGACTCATAGGGAGAAAACACAGGTGTGTGTGTGTGTGTGTGTGTGTGTGTGTGTGTGTGTGTTATGTGTATATATATATACATGTATATGTGTGTGTGTGTATGTATATGTATATATATGAAATCATGGAGTCACAGAAGCATTCTCTACACATATAAAAATATTTACTTCACATATAAAAGAGAGACTTGGGTATTTCACAATGGGTAGTATATTAATTAGGTTTACTAGTGCTGTGATTGAATATCGTGACCAAAGCAACTTGAAGAAAAAAGCTTTATTTGATTTACTCTTTCATATTACTGTTCATCATTGAAGTAAGTTAAAACAGATGCTGAAACAGGTAGGAACCTAGAGGCAGATACTTACTGATACAGAAAGGCATGAAGGGGTGCTGTTTACTGGCTTGCTCCCCCTGGTTAGTTTAGCCTACTTTCTTTTTCTTTCTGATTTTTTTATTAGATATATTCTTTATTTACATTTCAAATGTTATCTCCTTTCTGGTTTCCCTTCCAAAAATACCCTGTCCCATCTACCCCTTCCCCCTGCTCTCCAACTCACCCATTCCTGCTTCCCTGTCCTGGTATTCCCCTATACTGGGATATTGAACCTTCTCAGGGCCAAGGGCATCACCTCCCTTTGATGTCCAACAAGGTCATCCTCTGCTACATATGCCGCTGGAGCCATGGGTCCCTCCATGTGTACTCTTTGGTTCATGGTTTAGTCCCTGGGAGCTCTGGTGGTACTGGTTGTTTCATAATGTGGTTCCTCCTATGGGGCTGACAGCTCCTTTGACTCCTTGGATCCTTTCTCTAGCTCCTCCATTGGAGACCTTGTGGTCAGTCTAATTGTTGGCTGGGAGCACCCACCTCTGTATTTGTAAGGTATTGGCAGAATCTACTTTCTTAAAGAACACAGAACCACCAGCCCAGGGATGGTAGGATTCTCCCACATTGATCACCAATTAAGAAATAACCTATAGGCTTGATGGACACGATGGAGGAATATTCTCAATTGAGCTTCCTCTTCTCGGATGACTGAATCTTGTGGCAAGTAGACACAAATCTAGCCAGTTTAGATAGAAAGAAGTGGTACAGTGATCGCTTAGGATTAAGCACAAGTTAAATCTATTCATCTCCCAGTGTTTTATCTAGGTTTCTTTCTAGTTGGTATTCCAATTTTTTTTTTTTTTTGGTTTTTCAAGACAGGGTTTCTCTGTGTAGCCCTGACTGTCCTGGAACTCACTTTGTAGACCAGGCTGGCCTCGAACTCAGAAATCCTCCTGCCTCTGCCTCCCAAGTGCTGGGATTAAAGGCGTGCGCCACCACCGCCCAAAGAAGTTTCTAGTTGGTATTCTAAGTATCAATTTTAACCCAGTCTTCCTAACTAGACTACAATAGGCAGAACACATATTGTGCTTTTCAACTTGAGAAATTTCAAATACCAAGAAGGAAAAAAATCATTTGTCATATAAAATTATAGCCAAATGAGTGTTTTTTATTCATTTATTTTCTTTTTTAGTCTCAGTTTTATGTTATCTCTAACTTAGTGGATACTTTAGGGGAATAAAGTAAAGACTGAGGAATGACAAGTTGGGTATATGTGGTGTAATCAATTAGAGATCTTACAGGTGGTAGAACTACATTTACGGAAAACATGAGACAAGAAGAGGGAAGCAGAGAAGAATAGATGTGGGAAGGCAGGAAATCAACTACTAAAGGGAGAAGAGCTGTGAAGGCAGTAGGGCAGGGACAAACATCTCTACACATCTGCATGAAGACGGCAGGATGGACCCTAATACTTTGCAAGCAAACTTAAAATTTTAATAAAAGAGTAGATTTGAAAATATAAATGTTACTAATGGAGTTTAGTAAAAGATGCTACAGTGAACTTCTTCATTCCTATTAAGCTAAAGTCCCCCTAGCAAGTGGGTACTTGAATTGCACTGATGATGAGGGAAATACCAGAAAGAACAGGATCTTTGATATAACATGTCCTGGGATGGTTGGGAAAATAGTTATTTGGTTTTAGTTTGATGGCTACTATACAGTTTCCCTAACACTACTTTCAGTTTAGTATTTTTTATTCTTGAAATTGAAAAACTCCCCTTGCATCTAAATTAATGTGAAGCAATACCTCAAACTATCTCCTCAAATAATGGATATTCTTATTCCCAGAATAAGAAACAGAATTCCATGATGTTATGCTTATTTTACAACCAATTGTATCCCTGTTTATTCTTTCTTTATCACATTTCCATTACATATAGGCAAATGGACACTGGGCGGTGGTGGCACATGCCTTCAATCCCAGGACAGCCAGGACAGCCAGGGCTACACAGAGAAACCCTGTCACAAAAAAACCAAAAAAAAAAAAAAATAGGCAAATGGAAGTGTGTGTGTGTGCGCACATGCACATATGCATGTGCATTATATTAGAAGGGCATTGTCGCCTAGCAAGACCTGTAACATCCACAAGTCTATGCAACAAAGGCTGCAGTGAGCAAAGTTCTTTCATAATATTCAGGGTTTTGCATAAAATTGAACCACCTGGACAAATTTCTCTTTTAATCAGCTCAGAATTCTAAAGTCGGTGTTTTATAGCACAGTTCAAGAAGAAAATGACAGCGCATATGTGGGTGAATCTTACTTGCTCTTTGCTTCCCTCTTGGCGTCACTCCCCTCATAATACCTTCCCCTTCCCCCTACACCACATGCCCTTTCTTTTCATTTTACTTTGTCCTTTAAGTTAAAGACCTTTTATATTAACTGAGCACCTAAATATTACTGAAATATTTAAATTTTGGATTCACAGTCAATCCTGACATGCTTAAATTAGAACACCAGGAGCTATTTTAAACTCAGTTTGTTTCTCTCCTTTCCCATTGGAAGCTTTTATCATTCATCTCTGTCTTATTTCAGGAGCATATCACTATGGCAGACATTTCTGGAAAGATTCCCGTCAATTGAAATTTCAATTACCACACTTATATTGCTTGAGTTGATTTCAATGTAGCACCATTTTTATGAACATTACTTTTAAAAGTCTTTATAAATTTTGTGTAAAAAATTCATTAATTTATTTCCTACTTCAAATTAATAAAGTATATTAACCTAAACCTAGACTATATATTTTGTAGTTATGCTTCTGCAGGTGTATAAATGCATCTGAATATTTTATTATATTGTGCAGGTATGTGAATGCACCTGAATTTTGTATTCATTTACCTGCTATATAAACTATGCTTGAACCATTTTTACTACGAAAAAGTACTTGTGAAAGGAATATTATATTATTGGAATTGTTTGTACCATATGTTATTGACCAACTGTGTTTAATTTATATATTAAAATGTATACAATTCTATAATATTATCTTTTTGTATTTAATTTGTATGGTCAGCCTCTTTCTTGAAGAGAGTTCAACCTCTTGTAAGTATGTCCGGATCTATAGGCTATACTTAAACCAGAGAATGAAACATTCTTCTCTTTTTCTGTATTCATCTTTTGTAGAAGTAAATTGTTTGTTTTAGTTAGCGTACAAATAAATATTTCAGAATGGGATTGCCATACATTCTTCTATTTCTTTACCTTTACTTTTCCCTCCCTATGTGGTCTATTTTACTTTTCTTTTGCAAAAGAAGTCCATTTCCCCATTTACTTTACAATATTTTATTAATAACTGTCCCCCTTCCTTGAAACTTTCCCTCCTCTCTCTATGGCATACTCTCCAGTTTCATATATGTGTGTGTGTGTGTGTGTAGAGAGAGAGAGAGAGATAGTAAGATAGATATATATATATAGATATAAATAGATATGGATATATAGATATAAAAATTCAAATCAAGAATCCATATATAAAAGAAAGCATTCAATAGCTGTCAAATACTTCATTTAATATCATGATATTCAGAGGCATACACTTTCTTGAAATTTTCATAATTTTGCAATTTTTACAGATGAAATTACAATGTGTATAATTACATTGTTTTAGTATCCATTTAATTATTAGGAGGTATGTAGGGTGATTTATTTTTATTCTATTATAAATAAAGCATAGATGATTATGGATGTGAAATTATTTCTATGGTATTATTTAGATTCCTTTGCATATAAGCACAGAGAATAGTATAGTTAGGTCGTATAGTTGTTCTATTTAATTATTTTATTTATGAGCACTCCTGCCATGCTAATGCTATATCACTTCAAATATGCATAAACATAGAATAAACTTTTCTCTTTTCCTACATCTAACACAGCATTTTTTAAATTAAATTTTATATTTTTACTTATTCGCTTTGCACTTCAATCACTGCCTCTATCCTGGCCTTCCACAATTGTACCCCTATCCCCCTCTCCTCTTCTCTGAGTGGGTCGGACCCGTGGATATCCTGCAGCCTGGCACTTCAAGTTTCTGTGAAGCTAGGACCCTTGGGGATCTGAGAGTCTGAACCAACAACCAAAGAACATGGGCTGGACCTAGGCCTCCCCATACATATGCAGCAGATTTGCAGATTAGTCTTCATGTGGGTTCCAAACAACTGGAATGGGGACTACTGCAAAAACTGTCACCACAGCATATGCTTTTTCATTTGTGATCTTAATGAGAGCCACAAAGTCTAGGTGAGATGGAATTTCAAAGTCCTTTTAGTTTTTAATGCACTGATGGCTGAAGGTTTTGAATGAATTTCTTTTCAATAAAATAACTGTTGATTATTTGAGTTTCTTTTTTTGAAAACCGTGCTTCGAGTGCAAAATCTCATTTATTGATTGACAGTCTTGTTCTTTTGATCTTTATTTTTTTCATTTCTTTATATAATCTAAATAGTAACATACTCATCTGAAATATAGATGACAGAAATTTTGTACCATTCTCTAAGGTATATTTTCACTTTTCTGACAGAATTATTTTTATCATACATAAGGTTTTGAATTTTAGATAATCATATTTGTCAATTATTGGGTTATTCCTTGTGCCAGTAAAGTCCTATTTGAACATAAGTTCATGCCAATGCTTGCATTTGAAGCATTTTCTCTATGTTTTTCTTTGAACACACACAACATTTCATATGCTGGTAAAAGGTCTTAGATCCATTTTGAATTGATTTTCTGCCTGCTGAGACATACTGATCTAATTTGATTTTTCTTGCAATATTACCAGCACAATATATCAAATAAACATTTCCAGTGAATTTTTAATACTTTTGTCAAAAATTAGGCATCCTTAACTGTTTCGAGTCATTTGTTTCTCTACCTGCCATTCTGTACGTCAGTAACCAGGCTGATTTTGTCCCCATGGCTCTGTAGTATAAGTTCAAGGTAGGAAATGAGATTCCCTTTTGGATGTCTTTCTGCTTAGCATTGCTTTGGTTATCTGTGGTCTTTTGTATCTTCATATAAACTTTTTTAAAAATGTTATTTTGGTTCTAAGAAGAATTAATTAGAATTTTGATGAGAGTTTAAATTGAATCTGTAGGTTAATCTTGATAGTGTAGCCATTTCCATAATATTAATTCTGCCAACCTAGGAGCAATGAAGTACTTTTTCAATGCCTAATGTCTTCCTCAATTTGTTATTTTCAGTGTCTTTTTTTTTTTTTTTAAATTTTATTTTATTTTATTTTTTTAATTTACATTCCAAATCACTTCCCCTTTCCCGTTTCCTCCCTCCCCGAAAGTCCCATAAGCCCCCTTCCCTCCCTCTTTATTGTGAATGTTTTACCTCTATAAGGAGGTTTATTTATAGACATGTTATTTCTTTGAAACTATTGTATATGGGTATTTTTCTCTAATTCCTTTCTCAGGAAATTTGTTAGTGGTTCACTCAAAATTTTTTTTTGCATATTGTGTTGCATCCTATAATTTTACAGGAAGTAACACATCTAAAATTTTCCTGATGGAAGGCTTAAATATGGAATCATTCCACCTGCACATAAGGATTTGTTAATATTCAATCTTTTCTGATTTGAGTCCTCTCTTGTTGTATTTATGTGAACATTCTTATATGCTCAGGTATACCCTTCAGATATAAGTTACTGCTGCAGATATATTTAATGCTTTGTTCTCATAATTGTTTAACCATGTGGTATGTTTTGAACATTTTGCTTTCTTTGATATAAGGTCTTTGATTCATTTGTATCAATAAGTCTAAAATAAACACAATTCCCAACTTTAATAAGAACAGCTCCAAGAAAATTAATGAAGCCAAAACATTTCTGCTAAGTTCTTATATCAAGTATACAATATTGATAATAAAGGCACTTAACATTATGTTAGTCTGAAATCATCTTTCTTTGATGATTATCTTTTGCCTTTATTAATATAATCTCATTATATTTGCATATCAACATAGAATCCAGTTTTGTCATGAATGAGTAACTGATATATCTCTAAGTGAATGACTTCCTTGAAACTGTACATCTTTAAAATGAAGTATAATTTTTAGATATGTAACTGTCTCCCTTTATTTTAATCTCTCTAAAGTCTATCTTTGATCCTTCTGTAATCTATAATTTCCATAAAGGACATGGAGTAAATATTATTCTACCTTTTATATTCAAAATTCCTAAGTGCTTAGAGTCTAATAGTATTAAAACTATTGGGATATAGTTCCTTCACAATAAGCTGAGTCTTATGATAGCATTTCTGGCCTCATGGTTTTCCAGTTCCTCTCATACTAGTTGGACCTAGTTTTTGTAAATTGGGAATTATAAAGTATATGGTCATAGCATATTAATAAGCAGTATTTTAAAATGTTTTCTTAAGGAAACCAATCCTATGGATTGAATTGTATATCCCTTTAAAATATATATGTTGAAATCTTAATCATTCATTGTAATGGTGCTAAGGTACTAGATTTGTAATGAGATCATGAGTGTTGAGACCTCACAAATGCAATTAATGAGATGGTAAATGATGCTTGCTTGCTTTTCTCATTCTATGAGGGTACACAAAAGAGGCATCATCTTTAATAGAAAATGTGGGCTTTGCACAACACTGCATACAGGCATCTCCATCTTGTAACTTCCAAGCCTATAAATTTTAAGAATATAGAAGTTAAATATCTATTTGTTGTAAACCACTAATCAATTCTAGTTTATAAAGTAGTTCAAACAACCTAAGGAAGAAAAATAGTATCTACTTTGGAGTGCCATTGTAAAAAATTTCCAAAAACTAAGCAGTAGTTCAGAACTGGGTGAAATGAAGTAGGAGAATTTTTCAGAATATGATATAAGAAAAAGTTTCATTTCTGTGAATACAACATTAAAGGAGTATCTGGTGTGAGTCAAAGACAATAGAAGGGTAGTAGTGAGAAATTCATCTGTCTCAGCGAGTATAAGTGTCATCTAGATCAATGTATAGGGGAAATGTGGACAAAACTACCTTTTCTGATGAAAACCTAGACAGAGATGGAGAACATGTTAGTAAACAGTGGGGGAAAGGCGATAAGTATCTCTGTAAGAACTTTGGAAAAGATTCACTTAGCCTTGTGGTTTGAAGAAAGTAGAACATGCAAGAGATGAACTGCTATATAGACAAAGAAGTTATCTAGAAAAAAGATTAAAGTATGGTTTACCTGTCCTTAAAAGTTTGCTTATAAACATGTGAAAAGCAAAACTAAGGATGAATTTTTTTAATCAAAAAAGCAGTAAAAAATTTGAAAATATCTTCTATTACTAATGTTCATAGAAATTAGAAATTATGCTTCAAAATGGATGAGGGTGTGACTAAGTAATGGAAAAGTATAGAGCCTGAAAAGGGGTTTGCAGAGTGATTTCAAGTCTCTCCTCAGTGCATTGCTACACAGTGTGTTTGTCTCCCTCACTCCACTGGGACCATGTGAATCATAGAACATAGAAGCCATCCTTGCTTCAGACATAGTGAAACTTGCATGCTGACACTATTTTGAAATGCACAGTTTTTGCTTTGGGAGAACATGGCCGCAAGTGAATACTACAGTGGGAACTTGAAAAAAATAAAAGCAGTACAATTGTTAGGAAGAAAGTACATATATCTAATTGGAATTTTCAATCA
This sequence comes from Tokudaia tokunoshimensis, assembly GCA_036184795.1. Taxonomy (NCBI): domain Eukaryota; kingdom Metazoa; phylum Chordata; class Mammalia; order Rodentia; family Muridae; genus Tokudaia; species Tokudaia tokunoshimensis. The sequence goes on along the minus strand of BTHU01000012.1, from coordinate 83,098,710 downwards.
TCTTAATCTTGTATCAAAGAAACCATGCCCATTCCTAGTTCCAGGTTGACAGAGTTTGGATGTAAAATCCTATACAGTACTTTATTCATTTTGTTCATTTACATGATACTGGGAAACCTCATGGCTGAGGTTTCCTTGCTGTGGGACTCAAGATGTCCATATTCGTATCAATCTGAATCCCTGTATTAAAGCTTCCAGAATAATGAGAAATGATTTTTATTTGCTTGAAATCCCCTGATTTATAATATATTACTATGTTCCTGAGTGCACTATGCTGCAAATGCCACACTGTATACAAAAATTCTTTCTCTAAAATAATTATTTTAATTATTTATGTCCCAAATGTTGACCCCTCTCAGTCTTCCCCTCCTAGAGTTCCCCAATGAATTCCCTCTCCCCTTTGCCTCTGAGAAGATGCCACACACCCTGGGGCATGTACAAATGTTCTTAACCTGTTGACAGTTTACAGTCTTCTGGATTAAAATGGAAACTTTCCAGAATTGAAATCTGTAATAAATTTATAAACATAATATTTAATCTTCCTTAGTATGTCACGCATGAGGTTTTGCTGTGCTAATATAACTGTATTTGCTGTGTATATAAAATACATTTTAAAGAAGATGTGATGAGGGTTAAGGTTATGGCTCCCTTGATTAGTACTTCCCATGCAAACATGTAGACAGACCTCAGATTGAGTATTTGCATGCCTGTGGAAATGTGGGATCGAGCTCAAGGGGAGGCCCAAGGCCTGACACTATTATGAAAGCTATGGAGTGCTCACAAAACGGGACCTGTCATGAGTGCCTTCTGAAAGATCCAACAAGCAGTTGAAAGAGTCAGATGCAGATATTTACACCCAACCAATGGACAGAAGCTGGTGACCCCTGTGGTTAAACTATGGAAAAGCTGGAAGAAGCTGAGGAGGAGGGCGACCCTGTAGGAGGACCAGCAGTCTCAATTAACCTGCTTCCCCCCCCCCCGCCCCAGAGATCTCTCAGACACTGGACCACTAACCAGGCAGCATACACCAGCTGATATGAGGCCCCCAACACATATGCAGCAGAAGACTACAGGGTGTGGGTTTAGTCAGAGAAGATGAACCTAACCCTCAAGTGACTGGAATCCCTAGGGAGTTTAGAGGTCTGGTGGGGTGGGGTGATGGGGTGGGTACATACTCATGGAGACAAGGGAGCGAGGAATATGTATGGGATGTTCAACAGTCAGAGGGTGGACCGTAGGGCAATAAACTCTAGAGTTTAAACGAATGAATGAATGAATAAATGAATAAATAAATAAATAAATAAATAAATAAATAAATAAATAAATACATGCTTAAAAAAGAGAAAATCCTGCATTCAGCAGTTTGGATCTGAAAGATTAGTACTCTGAACAGGTTATCAACCTGTAATTTGCAACCTCACAGATCTTACATATGACACATTCTGCATATCAGATAATTACATTATGATCCATAACAGAAGAAAAATAATAGTTATGAAGTAGAAATTAAACAATTGTATGGTTGGAGGTCACCACATCATGAAGAACTGTATTAAAATGTCATAGATTTAAGAAGATCGAGAACCACTAACTCCATAAAAGTAGTAATTGAATATATTGGGCTTATTTGGTATCTAATGTAGTAGCATTTTGATCTCAAAGTCAGTGAAAGACATCCCTCTAAATATAAGATAGAGAGCAGTTAAGCGAGATCTCTGACACTAATATCTGTCCTTCACATGTATACATATACAGGCACAGACAAAAGGAGAAATGTCTAATTTGTTTATAACATATGGTGGTGCTATTACTGTGAGAGAAAGTTAGACCATTGGGTTTGTCTTTTAGAAAGCTGCAGTGTTTGATCTGTGTTGCTTCATGGTATGTTTTCAACCATAAACATATGTGTTAAAAGATTTACTCTTGTGCTAAATTATCTGATTTGCCTCTATCTTGACTCCCTAAATAGAGTTCCACATGTCAGAAGAACAGCATTAGTTTATTAGTTTTAAATGAACTAAATAAAACAAGCAATCCATCCTGATGGAAAAAACACCAATTCATATGTAAATATATACAACTATTAATATACCTAAGCAAAGATTGTCTGAAAAATTATTACTTTGTGTTTTATTTGCCATGGAATTAAATTTGATATTTGCAATCTTTTTAAAAAGGGAAATTGCATCACTTTTATTATTCTTCTTTTGACTTGCTTTTATGTCTTTTCAATATCCATTTGTTACATCTAAAATTTTTGGGTCTTTGTTCCATAATGTGAATACAAATCAGTATAAAACTTCCTAACTCTTAGTGACGTCCCAATGCTTATTGTGGTGCTCATGTTCAAATGAAATCTGAATCAAAGGTAGCATTTTAAACTTCAGCCTCAGTAAATTTTACATTCATATAGGTATGGCTATGTGAGGATATTTGTAGAGTGATGAGATGTTGATTATTTTTAAAGTCACATTAACGAATTATCAAAACATCTATTTCCTTATTGCAATATATTCAGTGAAATATTGACTAAAGCCAATGGCTTTTCAATACGATAAATGCAAAGTTATTTAACCAAAGACCATTCCCACTTTGAAATTGCATGAGCAACCTGTGATTGGTGCAGATACATAAATATCATTCAGGATCTTCAGGGATTCTTTTTGGGAGAAGTGGGAGTTGGTTTGGTGACAGTTTCACATTCTTGGTACTGTGGACACTTCTTTTATTCTGTTCTGCCTTCCTCCTCTTTTAGGCTAGTACCAAGAGAGTTATAACAGTTATATGGGTGCTAGAGAGTTTTTCAGTGGATAAGAGCAGCTGTTGCTCCTAAAGAGGACATGAGTTGGGCTCCCAGTACCCATGTCAGGGAATTTACAACCTATTGTACTTCTAGTTTAAGATGATACAACAGTATCTTCTGAACTCTATTGTCACTGCATTCACTTAATGCACATATAAGACAAGCAAGCACACATTCAAAACAAAGTAAATACTAATATATATGTATATATATATGTATATATGTATACGTGTATACCTATGTGTATTCATTAAAGTCATATATTCAGAAATTCAAACAATGAATGTAATGCATAATTCAGCAGAGAATTAATACTGATTATTTAAAATTAATTTTGCTAAAATATACTTCTCAATCTTAGAAATTCAAAAGTATATGCATATAGTACCCAAGAAGTGATGTTGTGTACATTTGGCTTCTTATTAAACATCCCTCTATGGCCAAATATCTGGTTAGGAACCTAAACTTAATGAGCCATGTGAGAATATGAGTTGAAAGTTAAACCTGTGAATTTGAAAGACCTAGAAAGCTATTGGCTGTGTCTTTTCCCCTTTTGTTCTGCTTGGAGCTGAAATTTTTTTATATGCATTTTTGAGGGTATTGCCAGCTAAGAGGGTTTTTTTTTGTATTTCTGCTGCTCTATATTTCTTGCTTTTGATCAAATGAGTGTATCACTTTATAGTTTTCTTTTTATTTAAGATCCTTGCTATGTTTCCAGAGTTGTGATGAATATTAAGTAATGGATGGTCAGAGTTTAGATGGTTAGAATCAGTATTGTACATTATTATTGAGTGAAAGTTGGTTCCTACACATACCTCACAAACTTAAGACTGTTTTGTATCTTTTTTCTTAGTAATAAGCAAAAATCATATAGCTCACTACTCAAAGCATTTGGATTATTCTAGTCTATTTCATAACCCCGTGCAGTAGGGAAGGGGCACTTCAAAATGTAAAAGCAGAATCGAGATGGCCTCTTCTGCTATTCATAAACATTCCTGACTTCTTCCCAAGGAAACAGAACTCAGGACATTGTGAATCTGACTTTTTCATCTAGGTTCCATCTAGTTGTTTGCTGTGCCATAAAAATGCACGCTTCTTAGCAACCTAAAGTGGACCTACCATCTAGATAAGAAGCAGGTATGACAGTGTATTAGCCTCACCTGGAAATATGCTATTCCTTTTCTCAGATTTCAATTTTCAGTTCAGAAACAAGAAATAATAAATAGCTAGTAATCCAGACCTATTTGATAATGGGTTGGAAGTTCATATGGAATATTATTATAACTAAATAAACTATCTTTAATACTCCCACATTTTTTCTCTGTACAAAGAATAGTGTGTTTGAATGTCAAAAAACAAAGAATTGCCCTTAAAGCAAATGGTTATATAGGGACCTTTTGCAGCTATAAGTATATTAAGTTAGGATGTATTGCTATAATACTTGGGAGGTGTAATCACTGAAAACATGATATAAGAGTACATCTTATGTCCAGTGTAGCCGAAAGGTCACTCATTCATGAACTTCTGCTTTTATTTCCATATGTTAAATTAAACTAATAGAGATACTAAGAAAAAGTAGAGCCATTATCTGTGATGTTTCTTAACTATTTCTATCCTTTTTGATTGGTATGGGAAAGGAATTGAGAATAGGTATATAAAACCTGAGAAATGTTATGATTTCTTCTTGTACCAATGATTTCTTGGAAAATTATGTTTCTCAGACATTTAAATTTCTTTTTCCCATCATTACTACTAAATGTGTCTGCCTAACAAAATATCCCAAATTTCTGGTAGCAGAAAGTTACCACATTGTGAACTTTTAGTGATATAACAAGTATCAGAAATGTTTATTATTTTCATGATTTTGTTATTTAAAACTGCCTCATTTTTCTAAGCCAGATACCTAACTTACCTGATAAAATATATTATCAAACTGATTTCCAAATTTCTTTCCAATTTACCACTGATACTGTTTGATACCAATTTACTGTTCTGCCAGTTGATTGAAACTATTTTTATGTGTGTCAGTTCTTGGAACTAAGCATCTACTGTAGCATTTCTCCCAGCATTATCTTGTACTAGGCCATATGCATAGAATTTCTATCTAAAAAATAAGGGAAAAAATCAATGTTCATGTATAATTAATTATGTAGGTTTGGAAATTTTTCCTTTGCAGGATATTTTTCCTCACATTGAAAACCATTAGTAAGTTATACCTAAAGTAATCTTTGATGTTCTCATCTGTTTGCCTTTTTTCAAATATCAACTTTAAACGTGGTGTTTCAAATGTAGAGCCATGCATGAACATAGATAATGTTTGGAAAGATTCTTCATAGAGGTGAATATGTTGATTGAATTTAAGATTGCTTCATGTGTCATTTATACTCTGGTAGTTCAGGCTCTTTAAATCTTCCCTGTATTGTCTTCATGCTCCATGCACATAGAAGATTATGCATAATTATGTGACAAAAGGCAGAGATTCTAAAAATAGAGCGTTCAACTGTCAAAGTGATTTTGCTTTTCAGAATTCAAGAAAGGTATTAGGAAGACTATGAAATTGGACAGATGCTTGCACCTGCCGAGTCAAGTGCGTAGCTGTTGGGTGGCCTTGATAAATTCATTTCTTCTATCGTTGAGAGTAGTAACAGTACTTAATATTCCTACTCTACTTATCTTCATGGAACATACAGTTCATAAAAGACATGGCAGAAAGGGAAATAAATGATTAATTCACAGAAATTTTTTAAAAACAGCATAGAACTATCTTTTTTCATGGTTGAAGATCTGTAGAATTCATAGATATGAAAGAATATTAGATTCTGGCACTAATGCATCAGAGTTATTTTAGTCACAAAAGAGCTAAGGGCAAAAGCATGAAATAAGAACATACATTACATTTTACTTCAGGATTTAATTAATAAATGGAAGATAAAGTGTATATCATACTTCTATGATATAAAGACATTTTACTTTTTTATCTTAATAAAGCTGCATGGAAGTATACTCATCATTAATCATTTGATATAAACAGAAAGTATGCATGAATAAGAGAAGCTATGCAAAAGAAATTTCTTTATGAGGTATTGTTTGAAGACCCCAATTTTCTTATTATTGCTATGAACACCATCTTTTTTTCTACACTAATATTTAGATATTTACAAAAATCTGATTTGTGTTTAGGGTCTTACAACAAAGACTGGGGGCTGACTTTCTATGTAGCAGAGGTTAGACTTGAATTCATGTTCTTCATGCTTATACAACTCCAGTCCAAAGAGTACAGGCCTGCTGTACCATGCAAGATTAGAATTTATTTTTAATGTTTATATAAAGTGAACTGCAGTTTTTCATAATTACTGTCCTGAATAAAGTACTCATGATACAAAGGAATAATATACTACTCATTCCGAGGGTCAGTTAAGACATTTGCTTAAATTCTTTAAAATATAACTGTCATAATAACATCATCAAAATATGCATTGGAGGCAAATGAGACAGGAGTTTTGTAATAGCTTTACAGATCATACTATATTTTGAGAGAGGACAAACAAGTGACTTTTCTCGCTTATCACTGTTTATCATGAAGGCCTGTAAAACAAATGACAGATTAAGAAGACAAAGATACGGGTTTAATATAAAGATTGCATGATGTAGTAACATTCAAAGATGAGGCCCCAATGAACTACAAAGTCTGTGTGTTTTTCTTCTGCATCAACATTTGCATGAAGTTGTGCTCATGTGTGTGTGTGGGGGGGGCATGTATACTTGCAAGAGTTCTGAGGCTAGAAATCTGTACCACCTTGTATCTTCTTCTATTTTTCTCCACCTTATTATTTAAGATAGGTTCTCCCTCTGAAATATAGCTCAGAGATTTTACCAGACTTATTGTGGGAATTTGGGGGGCCTAACTGGGATTTAATAATAAAGACATGGAGACATTTGTGTAGCGTAAGGCCATTGGCCTGTTTGCTGGGAAAGATCCTCAGCTAACCCACCAGACTCAATTGCATCCATCCAAGTGACTCTGTTTTCTCCACTTCTCTGTCCTGTTTCTATCCTTCCATCTCTCTCTTCCTGCCCCAGCTTCAGCAGCCAGTACTTTGTTGCTCAAATGCCAAAATTTTTTTCCGGTACAAAGAAAGAAAAAAGAAACTATTAGCATGTTGCAAGAGATTCCTCCCCCATTACAATACAGTTTGCCTTTCATTTTGAACAGGAAAAGAAGTGACCAACATTAACATACCCTGCCAGTCTGGAATGGTGCAGCTGGCACAGCAGTCAACAATTGTTATTACAGGGGAATGTCTTCACAGTCAGTTGATACAATATGTGTGAAGGTGGTTTGCCTCAAGGCAGACTAGCTAACTTGGATGCACCAGTAATCTGAATCTTTCCATCCCCCAATTCTATGATTACAAAATAAGGGCTACAGTGCCTGCCTTTTGACTTAGTTTCTGAAAGCGAAATCATGTTTTCAAGCAGACAGAGCAAGATCTTTAATCATTGATTCTCCTCCTTAGACCCAAACCTGTGTACGTTTTTGTGCTAATTTTATAGAAGAATGGACAGTTATGAAAATGTGAAATTGGATAAAACAGCGGTGACCTACTAATGAATGAGGACAGCGTAGGAACTCTTATGCATTCAGAATCATCTAGTCTGTGTGCTGGTGTCAATGAAGAAGTTATTTTTTTCTCTAGGAACTGGGTGTTCTTCTGATGAAAGGCCAACCATGCTTTTCTGGTCTGCTTGTCCTGTTGGCTCAGATGTCAAGCTATCATATTTTGGGTTAGCATGTCCTGAGTCTAATTATTATAAAATGCAAAGTGACTCAAATTCAAACTCGATTTCAGATGCCCAGAAAAATTTTGATGGGGAAATGAGCACAAGCCTTTGAACACAAATGACATACAGGACATTTCTTGTACAAAGATGAGAAGCATGAGAGAGCAGCCAAGACTAACTATGAATCAGACCTTCGTGTGGCTGGAACATTTGAATGTGTGGTTGAAGTTACCAGTGAGCAACTCTCAAAGAAAACAAACATAAGTCATACAATTGTGTAATTTTTTCCCTGTAGAGGAATTTTAATCCTGTAACAAGACTGCAAACTAACTAGAGAATGAGAAGGAGCCAGAAGATTAGAATAATCTGTTCTAATCTACTTGAACAAATAGTTTGAGACCAAGCAGAACAATTTAGTGAGAAGTCTAGGGAAGCCAGTTTGAATAAATTAGCATGGAGAGGAGTTTATGTCAGAACAGCTGAGTTGAACCAACCAGCTAGAGTTCAGAAAGAACTAGAAAGTATGGGCTTATTCAGCAATTAAGACTCCAAGGGGAAAGTTGTATCAGGAAAGTAAATTTATAATTATGTTTCCCAAGTTTTGAAAAGTAGTCACTTTCTATATGATTAAATGTAGTTGAAAACTTGAAAACTGACTTGCAACTTCATGAAAAGTGAAGGAGTATTGTTTGTGTGTATTTTTGTTTATTGTTTGTTTTTATGTTTTTTGTTTTTGCTTTCTTTTTGGTGGTGATGGTGACAATAACAGTGTGGGAACAAAAAGAGAAAATACTGTTAGCATACTAGCAATCATCAGAATAATAAAGGAAAGAAAGTAGTGAGACCAGACCTGTTACAAAAACAAAATGACACACTGCAGTTATAAGTAGTTGACCCTGATGGTATTGAACTGTCAATAGTAGTGGTAGGGAAATACCAGCAATACTTGCTATGAATATGTCTATCTCCCCTCTATTTAGAGAGCAGATGAGAGAAACTCTAAAAAGGCAGAAAAGCAAGGACAAGAAATTTAATGTAAAGAATGGTGTTCAGATGTCATAATGCAAATTTAAAATATTAAGTAGAGTGTCAAAACTGGCCACTATATTAATATAGATTTTAAAAAAAGAAAATGTCGAATTGACTTGGGAGGCAGATACTTGTAAAGAATGCACTTAAGGAGTAGGGAAGGATGAAGTTAGGTCACTAGCAAATGGTGGTAGATATCGAAGGTGTTGACTAGACATGAACCTTACAGTGTATAAACGGAAGGTACAGCACAGGAGCCTGGTAGCTAGGAAGACAGGGTTCAAATTTTCTGTTTGTTTTATTTTGCTTTTTCTATGAAAAGAAAAATCTCAAGAATTTCAAGAGGAACAAAAATTACTAAAGTGTTATATGACACTAATAAACAATGATTTTGGTGATAGATAATGAAATTAGTGCAAAATACTATTTGTAAAGGAAAACACCCTACTTGTCATTTCTTCTTTACATTCTCGGCTACTTACTCTTCCACTTTTTTTTCAACAACATAAGAGAACATGCACGCTTTGTTACCTAAAAGTGGAATGTTGCTCTGGTTTATAGCATTGAACCGGAAGGATAAAGTATTCCTTGGCATCTGAGGACCATTCCAGTTCCGTTTGCTACTAATCAGAAAGATCTGTAAGGGTTGCATGGTTTTCCTTCCTCTCACTGTACTCTTGCTCTATCCTCCCCTCTCTCTTTTCTGTCTGTTCCACTCCTTCCTCCTCCCTGCTTTGTTACTTCTCCTATGTATCCTAAACCATTAATTATTTTTAATAAAATCACGACAACATTAACACATCAATATGACTTAATTTGTGGATTCCATGTTTTTCATTCTCCCCAAGTATGGAGAAAGTGTTTATCAGACTAGAAAGTCCCTCATGGTGTCCGCTAGAGATGTGACAATGTTAACATGGCTAAGTTACAAATGAGTGAAGTAAACAAAATTTAATTTTCTAGATATACAAGAAACAACACAGTAGCTTATATATTTCTTCTAGCCCCTATTAGATAAGACATACAAAAACCTCAAAATGAAACGAGGTATCTGGTAATTTTCATGCTTTTAAATCTCACATTCTTAGCCCAGAGCTTTGCTTGCTTGTGACAAAATAACTATTGCTCATTCACTGTTCTTCAATCCCGCAGTCACTGTGTTGGTGCTACTTTATACTAAAGAGAATTCACTCTTCACTAGACTTCAGGTCTCTCACCTAATAATCGGTGGACTTAGTGGCAGCCCAGGAGGACTTGACATACGTTAGTTGTCTTGGGTTTCTTAAAAGGGACTGGGATAGGGTGTTTTCTGAGGGGAAACCAGAAAAGGGAATAACATTTGAAATGTAAATAAAGAAAATATCTAATAAAAATATTATTTAAAAAAAAGGACCTCTCATATAATTGTATAGATTCCATGATTCCAGATATCAGATCTCATACTTCTGAGAAAACTGATCTGAATGAGTATGTAGTCCGAGCCTTCGAACAGCTGTAGGCATTGCGGGTTTCATTTGCTTTCATGCAGCATGAATGCTAAATATGATCATGATGTATTTATCATGAGTTCTAAATATAAACATGAATATATATGATATATAAACATGAGTTTTAAACTCATGGTTTAGAATCATTTAATCCTTTAATGTTGATATGTTGACATGATCATTTGATGAAGCAATTTGTTGATAGAACTCTGAGCAATTTTATAAATACTTACGTGTATGGACGATGATGACAGTCGTAATTAGGTCTCCTGGAAGGTTCCTTCCTCCACTGAAATCCCATACTACAGCCATGCATTTTAAGTCACTATATACTTTCAATATCAACTTTAATTATAATGTAGTTTCATGCTAATCTCTCATTGTAATTTTTGTCTCCCCAATTGCTTTTGCAAATCAGTGGATATTAGCATTAATGACAAACTAAACAGAAAGCAAAATGAGAAGTGATTTTATATTTGTACTAGATCATTTATTTACTTATTTTCATGTTCCTACTACTATTTTACTGCTACTTAGACAGAGAAATGTCTCTGAACAATATAGGTCATCTAGAGAGTGATCATATGCCATGTCAAGAGATTTATATTTTAGCGTTAGTTACCTTTCAGTGGTTTACCCATTGCTGCTGCTGGCTATATAACACCTAAACCTTATTGAAGAAAATATAATGAATGATATTATGTTGCTCAGCCATATATAAATGTACAAATAGAAGAGGATAGAGAGGGCAGTCTGAGTGATACTTCTTCATAATCTTAAAATGGAGTGAGGTAAGATACAGGAAATAACATATAAGATACAGGAAAGAACTTATGGTCCTGAAGAGCAAGGAATTTGACATTGAGGAGAAAGCTGATGAGTTTGGGAATAATTCAGAATAATAGTACCTCTCATAGTTTTAGGCCACTATCAGGATATATAAATAACTTTGGCCTGGGATAGAGAGTAATTTCAAGGCCAGCTTAGGTCACCTATTAAAGCTTTGTCCCCAAATAAAACGTAAAAAGTAATATGAGTCTTAGGTACAATGTTTGCTTAACATGTCTGAAGCTCTAGGATCAATCCACAGTGCCTATCACAAGTTAATAAATTGATATGAAGTTAGAAGGTCTTAGAAAACATACTATGGGGATATTTATTTCAGTATGAGTTCTTTAATAATGAATGGGTAGTTTTAAAGTGCTGTGTATTTTTGAATTATTTGCTCTATATATCCTTTCTCTGTCAACAAGAGTATTTTTACCATGGCATTATGAATTCAAATAGGAAGAAAATGTTCAGAAAATGGAAGTAAGTCAAAGGTACATGCTATTATTATACCACAGGCCAGGTTTTTAGGTGTCACAGCTTAATTATATATTCTTGGAACCACACAAAGTTACTTGGATGATAACCAGACCCACCTCCCTGTGGTTGCCTTCTCTGACCACATCAGGTGACCCATGGTAATTTTCTTTTCCTCTGAAGTCTGAAAGACTGCTTCTTTTTAATCCTTTATTTTGTCATTACTCTGCATAGTCACAACTTCACCAATTCTATAAACACTGGATTTTCTACTGAACTTTTATAACACCTTATGCAAGTGATGCATCATTTAGTGAAGAAGCAGTATGTGCTGACAGCTCACTATACACTTTATTGAATGTGGTACCTATTCATGCACCATATGATTTCTGTGCTGAGCGACTCATGGCGTACTTGCACACTTCATTGAATGTATTCTCTTTCTCTGTCTTATATGAGTTCTGTGGAATAGAAAGGCATTTTTAAAGAGCTAGACAAGTTAATCTAGTCTTCTATGGTATGCAAAATGAATTTAGATTCTGATTCAATCATAATAGGGTTTCTTGAGGTCTCATAATGAAAGGAATTAAATCTACATCTGAGATAATGGAGAGGTAACTACTAGAGAATACAGAAACAATATGGGTCTGATATTTCCTGCTACCTTCCATCAATGCAAATAGATGTCATGCATCCTTATTTTCTTTTTACAAAATTTTGCCAAACCAACATTTGTGCATCCTTTATTATTCCACCTACACACTATGGCATCCAGAGAAACTTTGGCCAGACCTTTTCCTTCTCCATTCCTGTTTCTGATTTCCTTCTTATGGTTTGTCTTTACATAATACCTAAGGAAAATGTTTTCTTCCTTCTTTTGATATATTTTAAGTATTTTACTTCTGTATGGGCCCATATTTCCTGTTTATGTAATTAAATCATTATCAATTGTTTTTGAGAAGAAAAAAGTAAGGTAACATTTTCTTTCTTTCTTAATGAGAGAAGTAAAAACATCCTATAAATGGTCTGTTATATTAATACAAGAAGACCCTCACTAAGTCTTAAATTGTAAACTTTGATCCACTGAAGGTACTCATGTAGCACCTTGCCCAAAATGGATACAGATAAATATTTTGAGTGATTTTGTTGAAGGATAACCTAAAATATACAAAAGTCTTCAATTTTAAAATACTGCTAAGAAACTGGAGAATGTACACAAGTTCAAAATAAGAAAAATATTAAAATTTACTAAAAAAATTAAAAGTCCTTTGAATGAAATAACTGAGAGAATAAACTGCAAAGATAGATTGTGCTATGAACTGAAGAAATGTTTGAAGCAAAGACAAGGAATCCAATATAAAAGAGACAAATCTATGGCCACAAAGAAATATTTTAAAGCATCTAATGTTCCATATTCTCATGAGTAAACAAAAGGGCTTATTGAATAACACTCCTTTTTATAAACTCCCTGTCATGTTCCTGGAAATATATATACCATTCATGTTGTCCCTATAAGAACTTGGCTAAAAATGTACAGTTAATATTGTATAAAGTCCTGATTTAGACTGAAGAAAAATAAAAAAAAAAAACTTAGTTTGCAGATGCAGAATGTAATACCTTAATTTTAGGACCTGGATCTGCCTGGTTTTATACTGATTATTGGAAGATTCTTAAGAGAATTAATATAGAGGAACTATATTGAAGATCCATTTTATTTTGATTCATATGTATGTGTGTATGTGCACAGAAATGCAGGTGCTTAAGTACTTAGATTCCTCTGGAGCCAAAGGTACAAATGGTTGTCTGTCACATGACTTTGGTGCTGAGAACTTAACTCAGGAACTCTGTAAGAACAGTACACTCCTTTAACTGCCAAGCCACCTTTCCAAGCCTTTTCAGGATATCTGATGGTTATGAGCCCTCACGTAAATAGTGGGATTCAAACCCTGGTCCTCTGAAAGACTAATACTTATAATTGCTGAACAGCCTTACTAGTCGCAAATTGCAGCATTTAATTTCTTTGTATATTTCAATAGTTCTAACTTATAGGTAACCTGGATATAATATATACATTTTTGAATTTTTATTAAATTATTTATTTACATTCCAAATGTTGCAATCTTCTCATTCACTCTTCCCAGAGTTCTTCAACTCATCCTTATCCCCTTTGACTCTGTGAGGATGCAACCCCTTTGAGCCACCATCCTCATCCACCTCTCATACCCCAGCATCCCCTTTTTCCTAGAGCTTCAAGTCTTTACAGTATTAGGTGCATCCTCTCCAACTGAGGCCAGACAAGGAAGTCCTCTGCTACGTAGGTCTGGGTTAGCTGATACTCTTGTTCTTTCTATGGGTTTACTATCCCCTTCAGCTCCTTCAATGTTTCTCTCAACTCTTCCATAGGGGTCCATGACCTCAGTCCAATGTTTGGCTGTCAGTATCTGCACCTGTCTCAGTCAGCTGCTGGTACAGCCTTTCAGAGGATAATCATGGTAGGTTCCTGTCTACAAACACAATATGGCATCAGTAATAGTGTCAGTGTTTGATGCCTGCCCATGGGATGGATCCCAAGTTGGGCAGTCACTGGATGGCCTTAGTCTCTGCTGCATTTTTTTCCGGCATTTATTTAGACAGGAAAAACTTCTGGGTCAAAAATTTTGAAGGTGTATTAGTTAACCCATCCCTCCACTGGAAACCCTGTCTATCAACTAGAGATGGTCTTCTTTAGGCTTGATCTCCCCACTGTTAAACATTTAAGCTAAAATCATTCCCATTGTATCCTGGGAGCCCCTCACACCCCAAGGTTCTGGCACTTTTTAGAGGTTTCCCCCAACCCCTGCTACCCCGAAGCTGCATATTTCCACTCATTCTCCTGGCCCTCTGGTCTTCTCTTTTGTCTCACCCCATATCTAATCTTACCCCCATTTTCCCTCCCCCTCTTCTCTCCCACCCATGTCCCTCCCTCCCTCTGCCTCCTGTGATTGTTTTCTTCCTGTTCTAATTGGGATTGAAGCATCCTCACTTGGGCCTCCTTTTTATTAAATTTCATGTGGTCTGTGAGATGTCTTCTCCTATCACACATTTGAACCCACTTCTCCTATCATAACAAGCCCAAAATAGGCTAAAACACCCAAAGAGCAAGACTCTGACCTAAAATTCCATCTTATGAAGATGATAAAGGTCTGTAAGGAGTATATAAATAACTCTCTTAAAGAAATAGAGGCCAACATCAGCCAACAGTTAAAGGAATTGAAAAAAATGATCCAAGACCTAAAAATGGAAATTGAAACACTTAAGAAATTACAAGTGGAAACCTAGGAAAGAGATAGGAACTACAGATACAAACATCACCATCCGAACAAAAGAGATGGAAGAGAGAATTTCAGGTGTAGAAGATATTGACACATCTGTCAAAGAAAATACAAAGGATACAAAGTTCCCAACCCAAAACATGCAGGAAAGTTGGGACACAATGTAAAGACCAAGCATCAAACAAAAGAATAGTAGGAATAGAAGAGAATGAAGATTCTTAGTTAGAAGGGTCAGAGAACATCTTCAACAAAATCAGAGAAGAACACTCCCCTTACCTAAAGAAGGAGATGGCCATAAATGTGCAAGAAGTCTACAGAACACCAAATAGATTGGACCAGAAAAGAAAATCATCTAGCCGGATAATAATGAAAACAATAAATGCACAGAACAAAGAAAGAATATTGAAAGCTGTAAGGGAAAAAATGCCAATCAACATATAAAGGCAAACCTATCAGAATTATACCAGACTTATCAAGAGGGATGCTAAAAGCCAGAAGATCTTGGACAGATGTCGTACAAACCCTAAGAGACCACAGATATACTATATTTAAATCTTGAGTATCTGTCATATAAACTCAGGATTAAAGGGGTGGGAAAGCATCAGAGTTTGGATATTGCACCCAGCAATGAAATGGTTGTGTTGTCATTTATGGTGTCTCAGGGCTCCCTCTATAAAACAAAGATGACAATAATAGCTTCTCAAAGTCTTACTATAAGTGTAAACTATAATATAAACAATCTGATTTTCAGCTTTGACTGCTAACTTGACACAACCTAGTGTCACCTGACAAGGGGACATCAAATAAGGGTATGGCTAGAGAAGATTGACCTATATGGATTTATCTCTTGTTGGTTGTCTTGACTGTTAACAGATGTATGGTGGATGGCTCAGCACACAATAGGCTGTACCATTCTTAGGCACATGGTAAAAAAAAAAAGTATACAAAATCATTTTGAGATTAAGCTGGCATGGGAGCTAGATAGCAACAGCATCCTCCATGCTTCCTGATGCACATCTTTCAATGTGAAATGAGTTACTTGGTCAGAAGTAATTTGTGAGAAATAGCAAGTAGGCATTCTTTTTTTTTATTTATTTTATTTTTTTAATTTACATTCCAAATCACTTCCCCTTTCCCGTTTCCTCCCTCCCCGAAAGTCCCATAAGCCCCCTTCCCTCCCTCTTTTCTCCATTCAACCCCCTCTCCTTACTGTCCTGGCATTCCCCTACATCCAGTCTTTCCAGGACCAGGGGTCTCTCCTTCCATCTTCTTAGAAATCTATTGATATGCGGATTGTGTTTGGGGTATTCCGAGATTCTGGATCAATATCCCCTTATCAGTGACTGCATACCATGTGTGTTCTTTTGTGATTGGGTTACCTCACTAAGGATGATATTTTCAAGTTCTGACCATTTGCCTAGGAATTTCGTGAATTCATTGTTTTTAATTGCACAGTAGTATTCCATTGTGTAGATATACCACATCTTCTGAATCCATTCCTCCGTTGAGGGACATCTGGGTTCTTTCCAGCTTCTGGCTATTATAAATAAGGCTGCTATGAACATAGTGGAGCATGTGTCCTTATTGCATGCAGGTAAAGTCTCTGGGTATATGCCTAGGAGTGGTATAGCCGGATCCTCCGGGATGTTCAATGTCATGTGCCTGTCTTGACTTCCCCAAGTGGACAGTGGTTTGAAGTCATAAACTATAATAATCCTTTCTTCCTTGGTCACTATTTTGTCACATCAGTGGAAATGAAACTTGAACAGGTTATTAGAACAAACCCCTTCATTGAAAGGGGCTAGCTGTTATTTACTAGACATTGCTAATCATTAAATCATCAGAATAACTGATATAGGTATAGATAACTAACCATAGGAACTCTGATGTTATTTTCTGTATGTTTCATAATCTGAGTCTCTTCATGCAACCCCAATTATTCTAAATCATAATTCTTCCTCCTGTTTTTAATATTTATGTCTGCATTTATATACGCTCATATCAACCTATATTAAGGTATATATGCATACTGTCTATAATTTCATGGAAATATCAATTTTTCTATTTATAAACATTTGTTTGTTGAACTATAGGAAAAAGAGTCCTTCTAAATTTTTCTATACTTTAGAAGCTAATTTAAGACATTTCCCATCACAATTCAGCATTGTGTTTGAGCCTAGTCATGGAAAACTTCTAAGAATCTGTACGTAGAAATGTGCATACAATATGGAAGCTTCCTGTTCTATGGAAAGTACAAGAGAAAAGAGTACTTTCAAAATTCCTTAACTTGAAATATATGTTTTTTAGAACATTTTTATTTACTTACTATTTTCAGTATTTGTCACTGAAATTTGGTTGATATACTCATCTGTAAGTATGCAGTAATTTTCTCTTTTCAATTACACTTACAAAAAGCTTAGAGACTGTGTTTTTCTCAGTGTACGTTGTTCTCCATTCTTACAGTGTGTGAAAGTTAACATGGACAATTGTAACATAAATTGCTAGGTAGCCATCTGTTAAAAGAGAAAATTTATGTTCTTAACATACTTTTAAACATTAATATGATTATTTTATATAAACATAATTTATGAATTATAGTTTTCATGGGTTCATTCTAATTCCATAATATATAAGAGAATTATTAAGATGTTTAGTGTGTTTAGTATAGCTTGTTTTGTTCCATTTATTACCCTTGGATCATGTATATGTACTTAATTATTGTTTAAGTGATTTTGTTATAACTAACGCAAATTACATTTTATATAAAAATCACCATTGTCTAAAGCCTTACATATTTTATGTTAATATTTTAAACATGGCTTCTCAGCATATCTGATATTATAAAGTGATTAATTTAAATACAATATGTACATTCAAAATGTCATATGTTTATATGCATGTACATATTATATTATGATCATTTTATATTGTGTACTCTAGATTAGTGCGGAGAAATAGATACAAAAATTGGGGATTTTAATTATACACAGAAAAAATATTTTCATACTCAATATGAGCAATTGGATCAGGCATTTGGCACTAGAAACTACCTTCTTTATCAGATTTATGATGCTATATGAATGACTAAGCATATTTGAAATAGTTTAAAGTCATTAACATACTTGTAAAGGTTTTTTTTTATCAAGAATGAATCATTAAAGCAGAACTAACAACATTTGCTTTGACTATAATTTTTTATAATATATTTTTTGTTCTAATTGGCCACTTGAAATTTAATTATGCAAATACATCTCTTCTTTTCACTATTGTGAAATTCTTAATTAACCTGCTGTAAAATTTAAAGGACCATTTATAGAAAGAAAGTGTGCATACTAACATGTGAAGGGAAGTGTTAAACGGTCTTTGCATTTAATTTAATGTGTGCTCACCTATTTAGAAATTCAGTAGTATCTCTCAAAGGATCAAGAAAGATATAATTGGATATTTGCTTAGGTAAACTACATTTTCAGATTGGTTATATTAATATATTTCTGCAAGAGTCACATGCATGTGGCTCTGACTGATAAATATTTGGGGTCTAGACATTTGGAGAAAGATTCTGGGTATGTGTTTTGCTGATCTTCTGTGATTCAACAAGGTTTGGTGCTGGCTAAGTCTCTAAAAACAACAAAACCTACAGCTGTTAGTTCAGGCCACAGTGGCCACATTGCTGTTGTATTTAAAAAAAAAAAACAAAAAACAAATATAGGGATCCCAGTATTGTAATCCAGACAAAAACTTAGGAACCATATGGATGCTGACTATTAATCGATTATCAATGTCATCCTCACATGAAAGGAAACATTCATTTACAGTGTTTTAATTTTTAGTTGAAAATATGTTCATTCATTGAATTCACTGTTTTATTTTTAAATTATATAAGTAGAATTAAAATATTAAAAAATTTAAAGTTAAAACTTTAAATAAACTAATAGAAGAAGTCTATAAGAAGCTCAGGAGGAGGGCAACCCCAGGAAGACCAGCAATTTCAACTAACCTGGACCCCTGAAATCTCTCAAACATTGAGCCACCAACCAGGCAGCATACAGTAGTTGATATGAGTCCCCTGGACACATATATAGCAGAGGACTGTGGGGTCTGGCCTCAGTGGAAGAATACTTGTCTAACCCTCGAGAGACTTGAGGCCCCAGGGAGTAGGGAGTCCTGATGGTGGGGGAGCATCCTCTTGGAGACAAGGAAGGAGAAATGGAATGAGGGACTGTGGGAGGGAGGACTGAATAGGGGCATGGCTGGACTGTAAAAACATAGTAATAATAATAATAATAATAATAATAATAATAATAATAATAATAAAGAAATAGGGATTCCTTAGGTTCCTTATGTATGTTTTTGAATTGTGTGGGATGGGCTATAGTGTATTTGTGTGGACATGTACATGTTGGTATACATATGTACGTTGGGAACTCTGTGTGTGTGTGTGTGTGTGTGTGTGTGTGTGTGTACGTGTGTGTATGCATGGCTGCATGGAGGTCATAGTATTTTGTCAAGTGTCTTTCTCCAATTCTCTTCACCTTAGCTCTAAGGACAGTGCCTCTCCCTGAATCTGAACAATACTGATGAGATTAAGCTATCCTACCAGAAAGCTACAGGATCTACTTATTTCTCTCTCCTCAGCATGGAGAATACAAAAATAACCTGCCTCTAATGCTTATTTCATGGGTTCTGGGGAAATTATCTAGTCCCTATGTTTGTGTGCAAGTAGGTTAAATGTTTGAGCCACCCTACCAGCAAGAAGTAAGGATTCTTTAGAAGTGAATTTTAATACCACAGCATGTGCTTTGAATCCTAAACATGTATATGAAGTGAATGGTTTGTATTGCACAATTAAAGGCATTCTTACTTACATACATCTGATTGTCAAGTTTTAAGAAACAAACTTTGTCACAGGTAGCTATTTGTATTCACAAGTACAGTTCTTTACAAAAGTATCTACTCCATTTGGTTGGCAGAACTTAAAGCTCTTGTAGCAAACATTTTCACTTCAAAGAATTAGGAAGAGCAAATTTCAGTCATAATTTGTTTTCAGTAACTCTAGGGTGAACTACCATTTCCTACTGTAATTCCTATGTCTGATGAAGAAATAAGAGTAGAGACTCCCTAAGATTCACATCATTCCCAGATCTTAGGGATATCATCTCCCAGTGTGGTCTTTATTTATTTACACTCATACTCATGTGCCTTCTCATTTAATTTCAGAAATCTCACTCATACGGTAGTTCTAATATTTTTGTGACTCTTCAACAATACATGTATCTTTGTGGGGCTGGAGAGCTGGATCAGGAGTTATCCATACACAATGCTTTTGCAGAGGGCCTAAGTTCTGTTCTCTCTCCTACATCAAACAACCTACAGCCCCACCCATCTCTTGGAACTCCAGCTCCATGAGTCAGAGGACCACTCCATGTCTATGCAGCCAGATAGTCTCACAAGAATATACTCACACATAGAGCCACACACAAATACATTAAAAGCAAATAAAGCATGTGAATTGACAATCAGCTCAAGTGGAAATATCAGTAAAGCCACAGGACTTTGTGTGTGCAGATAGCCCAAGATTATTAACATGTGAAGCTTAGATCCTCATTCACATTTATCATTTTGCAAAAGGAGATAATTCAGCACTGATACTGATGGGAGGTGGAGCCATGGTACACTATGCCTAAGCACTATGACTGCAGAGAAATGTCAGCAAAATTTTCCTCCTGGCCTTTTTTTCTCAGAAGTTACAGATGGGAATGTGCATCTCAGCAAGGGATCTGACATTTCTCCTTGATTGTTGGCCTGATAAATTGAAGATAATATCTGTATTTATTTTGGTGGTCATTCTATCTTCCATTTAAAGATATTTCTTAAAAACACACCTTTGAAGAAATTTGGCCAGAGGTCAAAGGCCTAGTGGCATTAATTTTTATAGCAGCAAGAATTTAGTGAGTCTCCCTGTAACATCAGTAAAAGTTATCTTTAGCCAAATTGTCTCCCTTTTGAAATGGTAAATGCTAATGATGATGTAAGCATCACCTATTGAGAGGCTTTGGATATCATCAATTGTTAATCAGCCTCAGCCTAAACAATGTATTTATTTATTTGTTTACTATTTCTTCATGTTGTGTGTGTGTGTGTGTGTGTGTGTGTTTTCTTTAACCTGTGCTACCCTTGATTTCTCTATTTAGCTGCCATTGTTATTAATTCCTTTCACTTTGACACCCTCCCCAGTATGTATGGATTCCTGGCATATGCTATCACACTGAACTTTCATTTATTCATTCTTTTCTGGAACATACCCTCCATTTGTCATGCCCTTTAAAGAAGCCTCAGTATTAAAAATCATAAACTTTTGAAAAGAGATCAGACAACTTAGTTTAAGAACAGGCCTGCTTCAACGTTGTCTCACAACTTATCAGCTGTGGCCTCCTTTAGCGCTCTAACCTTTGGAGCAGTGCATATGAGAATAATAAAAAGAAGTAAACAAAATTAAATATAAAATAAGGAAATGACTCCTTCTTCTTAAAAAAGAGAATGGGTCTAGATATATGACTGGAAAAAATAAAGGAAATACCCTGTAATATTGCTTTCTAAGTTGTAAGATGTCATTCTGGGGTTTTCTCATCATAACAGCCTCATTGAAGGCAATGTTGAGTTTCTGACACTAATCATATCCACCTAGTTGTTTCCAGTAATTTGTTGACTTTGCAAGTTAGAAAAGCATTTTCAGGATCATATGCCTTTCTGCCAAAATGATGTTTTGAGATAATCACGATTAAATCTGACATTTTATAACAAAGTCAAGATGGAAGAAATGGGTTGTCTGGGTTAGTAAATTATATTTATATGCTTACATCTGAGTAAAACAACTGTAAGTAATGTATGGGTGAAAGTGGGTGAAGTTGGCATGGGACCAGTGCAACCTCTCAGCCAGTGAAGGTCAGAGTCTCTGAGGGTGATTTCACAGACACAGAGACTGAGAAGTGTTCTGCTTTCATCATCCTTTTCTTAGAGACACTTTTGCACTTACCTGCTCAGAGGAAGTGATTCATATACACTTTGGAAAACTCTGCCAGATGGTTTTATAATGCAACGGGACTGTCAAATGAACAGAAACCCTGCATTTCAATCCACAGTGTATGCAGTACATTCAGAGGATTGTACAGCCCAGATCCAAGTAGTGTTTTTACTATACTTAATATAATAATTAACTGTTACCAGAATCTGGTCCAGAATGCTTCCAACAAGCCATAAGGCAGCTGTTACACTTGCCAGAAGAAGGAAGCAGATGATTCTAGCAAGAAAGGAGATGCCTGAACAGGATTTAAAATGTCTGTGTGTCTAAAACCTCATGTTACATTGAGAGGGCTAGTAGAGCATGATTCAAAAGGTGAGAGGAGAAAGGACAAAGGAGAAAGGACATTGACCTTGCAACGTTCATGTCTTTCTATGGCAGGAAAGAAACTTCAGCCAAAGAACAGGAGATGAACTGACAGTTGGAAACATTTTTGGAGGAACTGTTATCTTAGAAGTCAAGAGCCGATGTGTCATTTCAGAATCTTGACTTCTGTAACTTGAGAGAAAAGAGTCTAACTGGTCACAAGAGTGATAGGCTTAAAGTGATAATCCTGGGAAGATCTCTTAGAACAGGGGTAGGTTACTCAAGAAGTCAAATACTCAGAGGTGAAAGCATTATGAAATGCACAAAGGCCCCGTTAATTATATGAAAGGAAATAAACACTGCCTTATTGGTGTGCAATTTAATGAAGAGAGTTTATTGTAGAGAAGAATATCTTAAAGAAGTTTTTGGTTCTGATGATGTTCTACCATGAAAATACAAATAAAAAAGTAAAGAAACAATGGTGGTAAAAGCTATCCATTTCCCCTTCAGTAAAGGAAAGAGCTAAGTATGAGTTTTATAGTCAACAGTCAGAACAAAGGGCTCTTTTGGATGTCCAAGTCTTCTGAGTCTGTGTTTGGAATACAATCAGATCAAGAAGACTTCAGGATGGAAGTGCCCTTTGTGAATCAGGCCAATCACTGTATGCAGTCAAGGGTATCAAAGTCCTACAATCAGTAACCTGTATGAGGCACTTTGTCTATAATTGAGGGAACTTACCTCAACATTAAGTACACCATTTAAAAAAGGAGCTAATCTTTCTTACAAGAATAGGTCATTGGCACATAGTTTATTTGTTTGGAGAAGCTAACAATAAAGGGATGATAAGCAGGGTAGTTAGTGGAAGTATGTATCTCTTGAACCTTAAACATATCTAGAAGCCAGAACCATACTGAGAATAAATTGAAATAAAGATTAATTGAATAATGATCAAATTAAGGGGAAAAGAGAATGACTAATATGGATATTCAGTGTGTTGTTTAGGCTAAAAGGAACTTTGCATTCATGCCACTGTTTCTCTGTCGTTAAAGCTGATGCTGATCTTGACCATCTTTTCCACAGCTACAGATCTGGAAATCAACAAAGGGATTCTTCAGTGTCTCCATATACATATGCACAAGGGTAGTGAGTGTAGGTCTTTCTATTGCCATGCACTATACAAACAGCCTAGAGCAGTGGTTCTCAACCTGTGGATTGTAACCCTTTGGGAGTTGAATATCAGATGTCCTACATATGCAGATATTTACATTTTGATTCATAACAGTAGCAAAATTGCAATTATGAAGTAGCAAAGAAAGTAATTTTATAGTTGGGAGGAACTGTATTAAAGTGTCAAATCCTTAAGAAGGTTGAGAACCACTGACCTAGAGCATAATAGCTCTAGTAAAGTAAAGGAGAGATTTATGTGGTACTTTTTTTTTAATAATCCTGGGTATTGTACATAGGGTTGTGTTCATTGTAGAAAATAAATTGTTCTACCAGTGAACTGTATTTCTCTTCAGTCTTTTTATATTTGTCTCTTCCCTTCCGTTCCCTTCTGTTCCCTTCCGTTCCATTCCCTTCCCTTCCCTTCTCTTCTCTTCTTTTCCTATGTTCACTGTGTAGCTAAGAATGGCCCAGATTCACTAACCCTCATGTGTCTGCTTTCTGAGTGTTGGAGTTGTGGGCCTGTGGCTTGGTATAGGTCTTCCACAAGTATCATAGCTTACAATTGAACTCACTCTTCCATCTAGAAAGGACCTGGATTTGCGATCTAATCTGCCTCCATATCCTTATTAACTAGGATTAAAAGTCTGTGAAAACCTGACCTACAAATGCTAAAGGTATATCCAAACTAATGACATTTGAGCCAAGAGTTTTTAGAACAAGTGAGCATTTTAGATAATGTACTGAAGCAGAAAATTTAGAGTAACCACTGAAATGGTAGTTTTACTCCTTCTAGTTTTACTTAGCTGAAATTTCTTCAAGCAATCAAGTATAAGTAAAAGGAGTAGAGTGATTCAGTAGGCATCAGAAATAGCTGGAAGACAGTGAGGAGACAGAAATGCTGAGTTGCTTTGGAATATTGCTCGCAAAGATGAGAGTGCAGCAGGCACAAAACAACTTTATTCTCTGCTTTCAGTCTTCAGTCATCCCTTCTAAGGAGTAGGGTGGGTTCTCGGGGTGGTGGAACAGTAATGGGACTGAAGCAACCCACTTCTCTCTGTCTCAGCCCCAAGTGAGTTAGACCTTCTGCTATTCTCAGAGCCTGTTCATGGGTCGGAGGAAGGAAGCCGATTCCTGGATCAACTTGACCTATTTAAAAATACATTTTAGAGACATCTTTAATCTTAGCTTGTGTTGCTGTAACCACTTTCTTTTTAAAAATAGGTGTTATAAAAATAGGAGCACAAATGACAGAATCAGGCCCCCTTGGAAGGTAAAATTAAGGACTTACCCTCATTGATCTGTGTAGTCCACACATAGACTGGTCATGGTCACTGTTGTTATATTGTTTTTGTCTTTGTTTTATATGTAGAGATGTCATTTGTAGTGATAACTACCCTTCCTGTGAACATGAATAAAACAAAATACTTTACATGGGACAGGATATGAAGCCTGCCTTCCGCTTTCACTATCACAACTATTCCTCTCCCCTGGTCAAACTGTGGCTTCTCTAGGGTTCCCAATGACACATACACCACCATGAGGGATTTCTCTCTTCATTTGTCAGATCTCCAGAGGATAGCTTCAGCAAGCATTAATAGTGTGGGCTCTTATCTGATTTTGTTTTATTTTGTTGTTGTTGTTGTTGTTTATTTTAGGGGAGATGGGGTTGGCTATCATGTCTTCTCTTCAGTAGCTTATCAGTATTTTCAGGCTCACGTTTCCTATTGTCAATTTCAGAGTATTCTTTCACCTCGTAATTATCACTTTTGTTGTGATTTTTCTGATATGATTACCACGCTCATGTCTTGGAGGTCTGGTGGCTGCTCTATTGTGAAATTGTTGGTGATGAATGTGTCACTTGTTATCTGTGTGCTTCCAATCAGTCATTCATTGCTTTCTTTCTTTTGCTTTTATAACACCCACCATCATCAGCTCCAATGAGATCACAGTCACCGAAAAATATAAAGTCTACATATTTATAAATTTAAAAGAAAAATAAATTTTAACTACTCTAATGATGTGAACTAGTTGACCTCATTTCTGTAGGCTATTGTGAGTTATTACACCTATTTTTTTCTATAGTGCATTAAAATCACTATAGTTCTGAGGCTTATAGTTAATAGAATGATAGGAAGCCCATGTCTCAGTAGCTGCTTTCCTTTGAACATCTTGGGCATATTTGTTCTGTAGAGTTCCTCACCACTTACAAGCTTAGCTATGTCTTTCCCCTGGAGAAGGCAAATATGTAATTCACCTGTTTTTGGCCAATGAGGAAACATGGGCAGCAGTGTAAATGAGGAGGAGGAGAAGAGTCTGAAGAAAGAGGCAATGATGCACGCTGGCCTTTCATCGCAACCATCTAAAGCTGGAGAAAGAAGGGAAATTAGGCTTAATTAACAGTACTTAATCATGTTTACATGTCTGTTAAATTGTGTTACTGTGACTTCATTTTTAAAACAAGAATTTAAATGTTATTCTGGAAAATATGTCTAAGTGCTCAGGATATGGTAACAGATTTTCTGCACAAGTATGAAGCCCAGAATTCAATCCTTAGACCCATGTACAAAGTCAGGAAGGATGCTGCACATACTGGTAATTCAGCCTGGGAAGCAGAGACTGAAGGATTTCAAAGGTTTTCTGGCTAGCCAGTCTAGCTGCATCAGCAAAATTTAGTCTTAGAGAGAGACTCTGTCTCAAAATAGTAAATTAATAAGTGACTGGTGTATGCACACAAATACAGAAACAGTTTATCTTGTGCTTGAATTTTAATGTATAATGCATAATTTAATAATAAGATATCTGCTAGTTTGGTGTCACTCTCCACACACTTCTTTGTCACTTTCATATTCTTTTTCATTATTTGCAGGCATCAAATTGCTAGAATTGAGGAATGAATGCCAAATCCTAATCTTGTATATGTAACCATCCTTACTAGATTCCATCTTAATATAGAAAGTACTAGTGACAAAGTAGCTGCTTATACCTGTAAGTCTAGTATTTGGAATGTAATTCATAGAAGTGTTTCTTTAGTATGGTTTTGTACCACTGATTGCTTCTCACATGCTATTAGATAAGCACAGTACACATGAGATGGATTGCTCTTACTTCTTACTGAGTCATTATAAGCAGTTTGGGAATGGGTTGCTTTGCCTGGAATTATAGACACAGCTATAAACTCAACTCATCTTTGAAGCTACGTATCCTCACTCTAAGATCAGTGTTTGCCCGCATTTAGGACACCCTGGCAAGGCATCTTTGAACTAACTGGAGGTATCAGACACATGCATTGTGAGGCTCTTCCACTATTATAGGCTCAGCTCTTTTTGTGTTTTCAGGTTGTATGGCTCCCTGATTAGCTCTGCAGTGTTCTGTTCATCTAGTCCACCCCACTGGGCTTAACACCCTCATTTGTTCAGTGACTTTCAATTTGTTTTTGCAATATTTGGTTCTCCACTGGAGAGTGTCTAAGTGGGTATATCAGGTGGGATGGAGCCACTGGGAGCTGTACGGAAGTACTGTGGCACCCACCCAAGCAATCAGGAGCAGTGATTTCAACGGCAGCATGTGGTAAAGTTGCCCTCTTGAGCCACACAGCAGAACATAAAAGTCTGAAACGTGTGATGTCAGAGCAGAGGGAATGCAAATAATGGGAAATGTGAGCTGTACTTTCTAGTGCAGTCCATAGAATCCAAGAAGAAACAGAAGGGGCACAATAAGGGTTTGATCAGTTAAATGTAAGAACTGATTGTGGAGAATTAATTTTGAAGCAAACAAAAGTAACAACGTATAATCTTACGTTACATCTTGCCTAGAATTGAAGATTATTCCAAGGTTTAATGTCACTATGTGGCTGCATCGAGCAGTGGAAGACTTTGGACATTGCTGGTTGTCTATGGCTCGGTGAAAACTCACAATGTTTGCTCTCCAGGCCTCTGCCGTTTTGCCTCTATTGATGGGTGCCCTGCATCACTCACTGCCTCAGTACATTTTTATGTCGTGCTTACATGGTTAGAAGGTTCTGTGGTCTAATATTTTGTAAACCCCTGTGTTATTTCTCACACTCAAATATATGCAAGAGTACTTCCTTGTACTAACCACTTACTAATAAATAGGAATCACAATTATATTCAGATTATCTATTTATATCTCTATTTTGAATAGAGAGCTTGTGGGCAAAGCTGCGAGTAGCATCAGGTACTCCATAGTTAATGTTCATATGAAATCATAATCACAAATGGTACCCTCTTCTTGGACCATTTCATTTTCAAGTAATGTCGCTTCTTCTTCCTCCTCATCCTCATCCTCGTCCTCCTCCTCCTGGTCCTCCTAGTCCTCGTCCTCCTCCTCCTCCTCCTCGTCCTCCTCTTCCTCGTCCTCCTCCTCCTCCTCCTCCTCCTCCTCCTCCTCCTCCTCCTCCTCCTCCTCCTCCTCCTCCTCCTCCTCCTCCTCCTCCTCCTCCTCTTCTTCTTCTTCTTCTTCTTCTTCTTCTTCTTCTTCTTCTTCTTCTTCTTCTTCTTTTTCTTCAACTTTACCGTCTTTATCCCTGAGAATTATCCACTCCAAATAAAATCAGTGAGCTTTAAACTTAGTTTTAGGTCCCATATGCTTGGGTTAAATGTAGTGTGTCTGAAGTGCCCATGTTTGACCACAGCACAAATTTTGTAGTTTTAGGCATTTTAAGTTTTTCAAGTGAGCATTCAGACAGTTCTAGAAAAAGTAAATAAGCAAAATTAACTTGTACCTACTCTCTCTTCCTTCCCTATCTGTGGTCACTTTCACACTGGCTTTTATAATACCATGAATCAAAGTTTGACATAATCAGATCTCCCTAATCAGAGCTGCTTTCATGTTCTTTGACTTCTTTATGTCCCAAACTATAAACCAAATAACCTTCATTTCTTAATAAAGTATCTAGCTTTGGATCTTTTTCTATCGTCATGCAACATGGACTAAATACTATATTCTATCTCTTTACGTTTTCAGTAGGCCATCTCACTCTGAAAATCTCCCTCTCTCCTTTGCTTTCTTTACTCAAGATGAAAGCACAACTTTATTGTCATCTTGACTGTGCCATCACAACCAAGGTTTGCTGCTTATAAACTTGCCCTTTTGAACTCCTAAGAAACTAAATCTTCTTTAAAACTAGACCTGTCTTCAATTCATCTTTGAATAACAGTATTATTTTTATTTTACCTTATATTCTGTTGACCTTTGGAATTAGCTATAATTAACCTTTAAGATATTTTCCATTTTTTCAGATGAACTTCAAAGCTAGTTTAAGCTCATGTAAGTTTATTTTTCATACACTTTTTTAATACTTTAGTTCCCTCTTAAAAGAGACTTTTTACTAAACTTGCACTATGGAACTAATACATGGCTTTGCTTTTTAGTATGATACATGTCCTAAGTCTACATGACAGTTATGAGTCCAAAAAAGGAAAGGGGATTGGATTGTTTAAAGAATATCCCCAAAATGAAGGAGCTGAAGGGATTCAGGATCAATTTTTATTTCTTCAAAATTCCATACTATTGTAAGGCAATGCAAGAAAGAAGATAGGAAATAATTAGCATTAAGAAATGAGAGAAAGAGTGCACTTATAAAGTTCTTGCCACCTAAGCATTGGGCCTGCATTTAGATCTCCAGTATCCACAATAAGAAGACAGATATGGCAGTGTGTCTATAACTCTAGCTTTGGAATTGAAGAAGGAGGCCCGGTGTAGCTCCCTGAGCTGTTTGTCTTAATGAATTGTGAGCTCAGGTTCAATTATAGACCCGGTCTCCAAAAATAAAAGAGAGAGAACTGATAGAATGTTCCCTCATATTGACTGCTGGAGTCTGCATCTGCACACAAATGTGTGCACATGTACCTGCACTACACACACACACACACACACACACACACACACACACACACACACACACACACACAGAGCATTAAGTGAAAATTGTTCTGAAATTAAATTGGTGCTCATGAGAAATTTATGTTTTATAAATTATTTTTTCAATTTGTATAAGACAGCAAGGTATTTGAATTAGTGCAATTTTCACCAGGTAAACATAGATGAAATCAACATTTACCAGGAAAAACAATAGGTAGGGATGGTATAAAATAGTTGGTCAATACTTACATTAGGTGCATTACTTCACTTTTATTGTTATTTGGTATTTTTCTTATTATTATAGTTTGTAATAAATCATAAACTATTCACATATATTTTTAAGAAAAACATGACAAAAACGCCAAATATATCAAAACTAAAACTGTCAAAGATTGAGACTGAAACACTGGAATAAAATTCTATTTCTATTCTGTTTTTTTTTAAATTGCAGAATCCTTTTTGATTGTTTTGAAGCTATATAATGGGATTTTATCTTCTTGATGATTTTGATGATTAATTACTTTGGAAAGGCTCCTATATGCACATGTTGCTTGTGGCTCGATGATCACATTGAAAGAAAATTGAGCAAATATGAACTGGCCAAGTTCCCCAAATGATGATGGACTTTTCATTGTACAAAAGTATTTTGTTGGAGACTGTGTTATACATAAAGTGTGTGTGTACATATATATACACACACACACTTATGTATGTATATATTATAAAATATATAAATGAACATAAATTACAGTAAATAATTCTGAAAAAATGTTAAATATAAAAGTAATATGTTTCTAGACAGTAAAAACTGCCATTTTGGAGATTTAAAAATGTGAGACAGGTCTAAGTAGGAATTTAAAATTCCTAGTTCAAAAAGGATTAGGAATACTTTTGACAAGTATGTAAACTCTAAGGAAGACAATAGGATTGGGATAAGTAACGTTTCGTTAATTTTTAATGAAACAAGAAATTATAAAATATATGTAGACATAGATCATGGGAGAAAGAAGTTGAAAGCTAATATAGTTAGTCTTTCTTTAAGGATGACTTTAGACAAATGACAGAATTAGAGAAAAGGAGTTGTTACCAATACTATGTATGTGTGAATTTTACTAGAATAGAAGAAAGATGAGACTACATAAAGAGAAATTTTAAAGGTCATGCTAAAGCTGTTAGAGTTTATTTGGCAGCTTATTCCCATAACCAGGCATTAAGTGTTTTTGAAGAGTAAAGATGTGAAGTGGTTGATAGGAAGATAAAGTTGGGAGGATTTGTGTTTCTAAAAATAGGATCAAGCCAGAATTGATTAAGGCAGTAAGTTGTAGGCTAAATTGGGAAAAGGGAGAAGGAAAATGCTACTAAATGAGTTGTTTTAAAAGGTACTGAAGGCTTTCTATTAGTGATGCCCAAAGAATGGCCAAAAGTCCTCAAAGCAGATGCAATTTGTGTGGGAGGATATTGGTTTAGAAGGGTTAAGTAAGGAACCTAGGAAATGCTTAGAAAGCACTTGAGCCAGAGTGCAAGGCAAGCTCAATATCACCTCAAAATGCAAGCCAATTAGCACACAGAAGAAACTATGTTTTGTATGTGATATGATTAGCTATGGGCAAGGGAATACTGGTTAAAGACTGTATAGACCCCTGCCCTGACTGAAAGCCAAAATATTTTCAATCCAATTATATGCTTTTTGTGACAGGGGCCTTCTTGCTCTAACTCAGGCTAGCTTAGAACCCCCCATGTGGCTCGGATTGTCCTTGAACTGACAGTAAACTCACCAGTCTCACTATTCCAAGTCAGTCTCACCTCTAAATTATCTCTATCAGTGTTACTTATGATGAACAGACCAGGAACCAAAACTGGAGGAAAAAGGCACGTAGTTATTCACAACGGACCTTACAAAATATAAACAATTGTGTGTAAGAATCTGAGTTTTCCCTTAAATGGATCTTATTGTCTTTACTGTTATCCACATATAGTTTAGTTGTCTAATCACAACTAAAGAATCAGTGGGAAAAGTCTACTGTAACACCTATTGTTTTGTGATATACTTACACTACATTGCATCATAGCATTACATTTGTATTTATGTGGAACTCAACTGCCAAGAAAAGCTTCATAAATCCTTGGTAGACATTTAGGAAAAGTCAAGTGGCTTCATGACAAACTTGAAAGACTTCCTTACATTTAAAATTAGATATTACAAAAAGAATTGACAAGTTAAACTGAAACTTGCACCCTCCCAATATCTTGGATTTCTGTTTTCATTTCTTTCCTCTAAGACAGTCTCACTATACCAGTGGCTGACCTGGAACTTACTGGGTAGACCAGAAGGACTTCAGGTTTGTAGAGATCATTGCCTTCTTCTTGGAGAGCTAGTATTACAAATTCATGCCACCATGTGAAAATCTGAGTAGAAAAATTTAAACAATAACATTTTTACTTGGAATTTTACATGGAATTCCATCTGATTAGATGCCAGGATACACAATGTATATGATTAGTTTAATGAGCATAACATGCCATTTAAAGATGAATTTCATAACTTTTATGCTGCATGCAATCTACATTACTTTCAGCATCACAAAAATACTATTGCACAGTAAATAATTCACTCACTTAAAGTGGACAAATGAATACTGAGAAGACTGTGTAGCTAGCACAACCATTTAATATTAGAAAACCCTCCCAAATACACACCTGCCATGTCAGAAAAATGAAAAAAGAAAGATTTCTTAGCAATAATGTCATAGTCTTGTTGGTCCAACAAGCCTAGATAGTCACCATTCTATCAATGCTACACTGGCAGTCTGAACATTTTGTGTAAGAGATAATTATATATAAGATCATAGGGATATGTCACATATTGTTTCACAATTTTTCAGCAAATATATACTTGGTTCTTTCTCACCTTTAATTGTTCTGAATAATAAGTCTATGGATGTTTGTTAATGTGTTTTTCTATGGATGTATGCATATTCTTCTCTTGTATATATAAAGTAGTATCATAGATACTTTCAACTGATACATTGGTAGGGATTCAAATGTGCATAATGTTTAAAAGTGGCACCATTTCTTAAAAGTGATTGAAGCAATTATTGTTGGTCTGTTAAGAAATTAATATTTTTCTTCTCTTACTTCTTTCCATTAGATCTTTTAAATAATCAAAAGTAACATCCCATTTTATATGATAATCTCCTGCTATACTTGCAAACATAAGGATGTATTTAACTACCATATATTTTTAGATAGATAAATAGATATGCAGTTTCATGAATTTTCAAGATAGAATAATGCTATTTACAATTCCCTGTATTGCAAATTTCTTTTCTCGTTTAAAAACATGTGACTATTCCTCCAGGCTGAAAAAAAGTAGCTTGACATCCTTTTTAATAACAGATAATCTCATAGAATCATTATAGTAAAAAATATATAAACATTTCCCTCTCATTAGATATTTAAATTAAATTAATCTCTCTCCACATTTGTCCTAACTGCAGAGCTACAGGAATCATGCTTATACTTATGTTTTTCACATGTAAAATAATACTCCCTTTGGGCTAAATCCTCCAAGCAGCTCTCAGTTGTCCATATTCATAAATGCATTATAATATATAGATAATTTTATTATCAAACAAAAATAGAAGTAACAATTCCTAATCCAACCAAGTTTTCCAGAAGTACCTTTGATAAATAACTACTAATAATGGACATGGTAAAAATTTTAGTCTCTATATTCTTGAGTACTTCAATATTGTTTTGATTTGCATTTCATTGACAACAAATTAGAGGAAACATTTTTATAGTTTGAATAAAATTTTAAATACTATCTTTTGTGTAATGATAATTCTTTCCCTTTGCCCTTTTCTATAGTCCATTTCCTTCTTATAATTTATTAACATTTGTTTCTCAGTTGCACTATAAACATTTTATTAATTGAGATTTTTATTATTTTGTTGTTTCTGAGATTCTAATCATTTGTTTACATATACACATACAAATACACATGCACATATACATATACATTTATTCTTTGTTATCTTCAAGTGATTTTTTTCCTAAGGAAACTTTTTACTACTTTCTAAAAATAGAGTTTTTCTTACTATAAGTTTTCCTAATAATATTGTATTTAACCAAAAGTATATAATATCCCTGTCATTTATTAATGTTATCTTAATTTTAATGTTATGTACAAGTTAATTTGCACATTCCCTTATTCTCTATTCCATTAGTTAAATATTCTAACTATTGAGCAATTTACACTATTTCACTTAGGTTACAAAGTTAGGTTATATTATTTTTCTATGTTGTCCCAGAAGAGAATTTAAAGTTAGAAATACGCAATGTGAATATTTGAGTATTAAGTACCTGGTCTACTTAAATAGTTCTCATATACAAAAGAACAATTGTTCTTATTAAAATGAGGAAATTGTTTTTATTAGAAAGGAGCATCCACACCAAGCTCTATCGCCTAAGTTTTACTTATGAATCTAGAAATTATTTTGGTGGTTTTTATTTTCTGAACTAATCTCAATTGTGATGGAATCTATGATTTTTATATTATTACTTGTAAACAGAAGAAGACTGTGGAAAATGTGAAATGACTATGAACCTCAAATAGATTATTTCAGAATGCAGGGGTTACATGATCTCACTACCTAGAAAACAACCTTTGTCATTACATCTCTAAGTTATTTCACTGCATCAGTGCTTCTCCTTATTCTCTTTAGAATATTAAAATGTACCTAAGGTTGCATGATTAATTATTGTGATGTTAATATTTTATGAGAAAATATATTAAATTCTGTTTTGAATTGAATGCAATTTATGCCTGAATAGAGTCAGTGCATTTATTTAGATGAATAAAAGAGATTAGTAATTCTAAATAAGTAGCTTGGGTGTTTTGGACCTTTGAATAATGCATTTAGGTTTAATACTCTTAAATGAAAATGGCTTAGTGTTTTTGTTCACCACACTGGGAATATCAGTGTTTCAAAGTAACTTGTGCATTAATTTTTAAATATCATAATTGTAGCAGTAATAGCATAGCAATACTTCCATAAAACAAACGCATGTATTCACATTCTTTACTCAAAATAGAAGATGCAGTATTTATAATTTGATACATAAATTATCAAAATGTATAATTTGATACATTGCAAACATAAAGCAAGAGTCTGATTTGCATTGGTTGTTTACATAATGGCATTTCAATTGGGATAAAAATATACAGAGTAAAATGAACAACAGCTATACTTGGGTGGTGGATATTTGAGAATTAAGTTTAGCAGAAGTATTGATGGTTATGGATTGAACAAAATGGTTAATTTTAAATAGCTTTAACATGACACATCCAAAATCAAGAAGACACTGTAGTTCAGTAACCTGTTATTTACATGATAGAGATTTTTGAAATATGGTGTAGTAACTTGTACCTAAATTCCTGCCTAATTGATAAAACAAAATTCTGATCCATGAATTTATAGAGAGAAAGAAGAAAAATGACCCAACACAATGTTCTTTCACATAAATGGATGATAGTTCTTCCCACATAGTGGCCTTTTGTCACCTGTAATATTTCTCCTATACCCAGGAATGTCCAATCCTCTCTTTCTGCATACTCTGCCTTTTGCCTTTCCTCTGCAAAACATTTGTCAACACTTGGCATTACAATCTGTACTTCTTTTTTTCTTATCCTTAAATGTAATTTCTCAAGAGGATAGGCTATGTTTTTACCATTGGACCCACCACCTACTAGTCTTAGATTACAGATTGCAATGTAGTCCTTGAACATTTTATTTTGGGTCCTAGTTAGTCATTCTAGAGAGATCTAGTACATCTGGGGTGATAAGACTATAAGACATTTTTTCTCACCCAGGAGGACAAGTTTACCACTAGAGAGAAAGCAAAGTACACAGTTATGTACCTTTTCCTTCATACCTGGTAATTAATGATATCAGAAGGATTAATGAGATTTTTAAATTCCAAAAGGAAATATAAGAATTATATTTTGGGTATTAAAGCATATGATGCCTCACATGGAAAAGCTTTAGAATCAAAATGTCTAGAATGTTATGTAGACATAAATATTATAAACAAACTAAGCACTAAAGACTTATCTGCTAGACTGTCTACTCTAACAATATAAAGGGTTTGATGTTATTAAATAAAATGAGCTTTTACAAGCTAGGACAAAAAAATTATCTGCCTATCAAAGCTATTACTTTGAAAGCTAAGTGAAAAAAAAAATCTTTGTAATTTCTAAAATAAATACAAAGAGCGCATGCTTTAATGGAAAATATATCATTATTCTAATCAAGTCATCTTCAAATACAACTGTAATGAACATTGTTTATCATATGTCACTCTGACCCCTTCGGGGAGGGAAGAACTATTGTGAGCTTTTTTATCCAGTGCTAGTAAAAGACATGAAAATCATTTTCCTATCTTTAAAGACAATTCAGATGTGATGTTAGTCTTATTTGCCATTTAGTCCTGTGCTTTTCATTTCAAAATCTATTACAGACATTTTGACAGAAATTGAAAAACATACATTATCAATATCTTATTTTCTGCGAGTGCTCATGATTTCTAGGCTAGAATGGGTTACACTTATGTGTTCATTAGCTTTTGGTTTTTGTTGCTGTTTCTTTGTTTCTTTTTTGTTTGTCAACCTGACATATCTGGGAGTCATTGAGGAAGAAGAAACCACAAGTGAGAAAAGGACTCCATCAAATTGACCAATGAGCAAGTCTATGGGCTGTTTTCTTGCCTAACTATTAATATGAGGAGGTCTAGTCCATTGTAAGCAGTACAACTGCTGGTAGGTGATCGCAGGTCATATATAAAGGCAGGATGAGCAAGCCATAGGGAACAAACTAGCAACCATTATTCCTCAATGGCTGATGCTTCAGATCCCACACTCATACTACCTGAATTCTTGTCCTGACTTCTTTCATGATGTACTGTTAAGTTGTAAAGTTACAAAGACTCTTCACTTTCCAAGTTGTTGGTGGTCATTGTGTTTAAAATAGTAGTAGAAAGCAAACTAATGAAAGGACATAAAATCAAAAAAACCCTTCAAAAATCTGTGTAGGAAATAAAAAATAAAAATAAAAATAAAAAATCAGGAGAATTATGTGTTCTCATAATACCTAATTATGAAAATTTTCTTAGAGTTATTTCATGATATGTATGAAACTATATTTTAAATCAATCTATCCATTATACTATATATTTACATACCAATCTAAGTTTTATATTTTCAGTCACAAAATCATGAAATTTATGACAAATCTTTGGAACTCTGGATGATGTTATTATACATTGATATTTTCATATATTTTGTATTATTATTTTATTTATTTACATTCCAGTCATTGTTCCCCTTCTTTCCACCCTCCCACAATTCCTCATCCCATTCCTCCTCCCACCTGCCTCTGAGAGGGTGCTCTTGCCCCGAGCAGGACTCCCCCTTCTCTGGGGCCTCAAGTCTGTCCAGGGTTAAAACATCTTCTCCCACCAGGCCAACTTCTGCTATATTTGTGCCAGGGACCTCAGACTAGGCCATGTATGCTCCTGCTTGGTGGATCAATCTCTGTGAGCTCCCTGGGGTCTGGGTTAGTTGAGACTGCTAGTCTTCCTATAGGGTCTCTCTTTCTCATGTTCTTCAATCTTCCCCTGATTCAACCATAGGGGTTTCTAACTTTAGTCCAATGGTTGGGTATAAGTATCTGCTTCTTTCACAGTCAGTGTTGGTAGGGCCTCTCAGAGGACAGTCATGCTAGGCTCCTGTTTGTAGAGACATCATAGCTTCAGTAATAGTGTCAGGCCTATTAGTATAGTCCAATATTGTTGGACCAGTCATTAGAATGGCTTTCCTTCAGTCTCTTCTCATTTTTTGTCCCTATAGTTCTTTTACACAGGAACAGTCCCTAAGTCAGAATTTTGACTGTCAATTAGTAAGTCTGTCCCTCTGCATGAGACTATCTACTACAGTTAGACAAAGTCTTTGAATTCCCTCTCCTCAATGTTGGGCATTTTGGCTAAGGTAGCTCCATTGAGTCCCTAGAGTCTCTCACCTCCTGAGTCTCTGGTAATTTCTAGAGGGTCCCCCCACCTCCCACCTACTGATGCTGCTTATCTCCATTCCTTCCCTCAGCCCTCTTGGCTTTGCTACTACTCAACCCATATCTGATACTGTTCCCCTTTTCACATCCCCTCTCCCATCCAGGTCCCTCCCTGCCTCTGCCTCCCTTGATCATTTCCTTCCCACTTCTAACCTGAATTGAAGCATCCTCACTTAGGCCTTTCTGCTTGTTATACTTCTTATGGTCTGTGTGTTGCATCATAGGTATTTTGTACTTATTGACTAATAACCACTAATCACTGAGTACATACCATACATGTCCATTTGGGTCTGAGTTACCTCACTCAGGATGATACGTTCTAGTTCCATCCATTTGCCTGCAAAATTTTTAATAGCTGAATAGTGTTCCATTGTGAAATGAACCACATTTTCTGTATCTATTCTTCGATTGAGGGAAGTCTAGTTTGTTTGCATCTTCTGACTATTATAAATAATGCTTCTATGAACATGGTGGAACACATATCCTTGTGATATTGTCAGGTATCTTTTGAGTATATGCCAAGGAGTGGTATAGCTGGCTCTTCAGGTAGAAATATTTCCAATTTTATGAGAAACCATCAGACTGCTTTGTAGAGTGTTTCCAAAGTGTGCAATCCCACCAGCAATGTAGGAGCATTCTTCTTTTTCTACATCCTTGACAGCATGTGCTGTCACTTGAGATTTTGAACTTGGCCTTTCTGATTGGTGTGAGGTAGAATCTCAGGGTCATATTGATTTGCATTTCTCTGACGACTAAGGACTTTGAATGTTTCTTTAAGTGCTTCTCAGCCATTTGAGATTCTTCTGTTTGGAATAATCTGTTCATCTCTGTACCCTATCTTTTAATTGGGTTATTTTTTTTGGAGATGTTAACTTCTTGATTTCTTTATATATTGTGGATATTAGCCCTCTGTAGACTGTAGTGTTAATGAAGATTTTTTTCCCAATCTGTAGGTTGTTGATTTGTCCTATTGAAGGTGTCTCTTGCCTTACAGAAGCGTTTCAGTTTTATGAGGTCCCATTTATCAATTGTTGATCTTAGAGCCTGAGCCATTGGTGTTATATTCAGGAAATTTCCCCTGTGTCAATGAGTTTTAGGCTCTTTCCCACTTTCTGTTCTATTAGATTCACTATATATGATTTTATGTTGAGTTTCCTAATCCACTTGGACTTGAGCTCTGTGCAGTGCGATGATTATGGATCTATTTTCATTCTCCTACAGACAGACTGCCAATTAGATGAGTACCATTTATTGAAGATGGTTTCTTTTTTCCACTGTATGTTTTTGACTTCTTTGTTAAAGATCAAGCAACCACAGGTGTGTGGGTTTACTTCTGGGTCTTCAATTATATTTCATTGATTGACCTGTTTCTGTACCAGTAATTTGTGTTTTTTCTCACTATTGCTTTGTAGTACAGCCTGAAGTCAGGGTGGTGATTCCCCTGGATGTTCTTTTATTGTTGAGAATTGCTTTGACTATCATAGGTGTTTTTGTTTTTCCATGTGAAGTTGAGAATTGCTCTTTCCATATCTGTGAAGAACTGTGTTGGAATTTTGAATGGGAGTGCATTGAGTTTGTAGTTTGCTTTTAATAAGGTGGCCATTTTCACTATCTTAATCCTACCAATTCATGAACATGGGAGATCTTTGCATCTTCTTAGGTCTTCTTCAATTTCTTTTTTCAGAGATTTGAAGTTTTTTCGAATAGATCTTTTACTTGCTTGGTAGGAGTTACTCCAAGATATTGAATACTACTTGTGTCTTTTATGAAGGGTGGTGTTTCCCTAATTTCTTTCTCAACCTGTTTATCTTTTATATAAAGGAAGGCTACTGATTTGTTTGAGTTAATTTTATATCATGCCACTTGCTGAAGTTCTTTATCAGCTGTAGGAGTTCTCTGGTGGAATTTTCATGGCTGCTTGTGTATACTATCATATCATCTACAACACAAAGTCCCAACAAAGAAAGAGAACTTCAGACCAATCTCACTTACGAACATCGATACAAAAATACTCAGTAAAATTCTCACAAACCAAATCTAAGAACACATCAAAAACATCAATGACCACAATCAAGTAGGTTTTATCCCAGGGATGCAGAGATGGGTCAATAAATGAAAATCCACCAACATAATACACTAAATAAACAAACTCAAGGAAAACAGCCACATGATCATATCATACTCCTTATCTAGAATTGTATACTCAGAAGTTTTACTCTCCTTTATTAGCAAGTCTCTTAGTGCCTTTCCTGTTAGTTTAGGACATGCTGGTAAGACTTAATGGGTTTAGGAGACACACTCTGACAATGTTCTTAGCTGACTCTGTTCTTTAGCTTTTCTTAACTGGTTACTTGCAGCATAAGACAAGACAGCTTCATTATATTTGATTTCCTCTGAAAATGTGAGCAGAAATAGGCTAAAAAGTTTCATCTGCATTCTTATACAACCGGTATATTCTTATTTGTTTGCAGGTATTCACAAAGATCACTCATGCAATCTGTAACAACTTTAACAATGTATAGTAAGCCTCTGTTTTTTACAAACAAAATTGACCTTTTTTCAGTTATAAGGAACACTAGTAGACCAAAGTCAAGCAAAAAAAAATGTACTGTAACAAATTTTGGTGAACTATATTGTCATTCAATCCTGACACCTTTAGACATGTGGCAGTGTGAGGATTGATGGAAAAACTGAAGAACTTTGAGTATTTTCTAACTTTCCTTTCCTGCTGAGATCAAAGACCTAGCTCCACACATGATGACCTGCATTTTCCTACTGAGCTACATCTCCAGATTTTTTAATATTTTTTCCAAAATATCATCTGTTCCTTAAGGCAAAAACCATCAAAGCAACAAAAATAATGAAAAACTATACTGAATTTGAACTTTATA
Organism: Tokudaia tokunoshimensis; assembly: GCA_036184795.1. Classification (NCBI taxonomy): domain Eukaryota; kingdom Metazoa; phylum Chordata; class Mammalia; order Rodentia; family Muridae; genus Tokudaia; species Tokudaia tokunoshimensis. Next base: position 83,058,545 of record BTHU01000012.1, on the reverse strand, counting down.
GTGACAATTGAGACAGATGAAAATATTTTCATATTACTAAAAAAATAGCATATATTTTAATTTAGCAGGTTACATTCTCTGATCTCTCACAAAAGATAGCACTGACTGAAGTATAGCTTACCAACATAACCAACCACATAAAGAAAAGAACCTAGGGAAAACCGATTGGCTCTTTTTGGTGCTGTCACAATAAAGGACAAGGAAGAACTCTTTTACTAAGGATAAATCCAAAAGGGCACAAAGAATTGCCGTTTCTGTAGAAACCTCAAGAATACATTCTTTTTTCATGGACTGTTGAGGTATGTCTAAGTCCGATGTGCTTGTATGTACATACCTCAAGATTTTTTTCTACCTCTGGTATTTTGTAAAACACATATTACTGTGTGGCCAGAGATAAGGAATGGTGTTTTAAGACTCTCCAGTACAGTATTATTTTTAAAAAAATTTCTGACCACCTACCAATAGTTTCATAAAAGATTCTCTGCATGATCCCAGGCTGTGGCAAGAAGAGGTCTCATAGCAAGAACTGCCCCTGGCAGACGTCTGAGTTTTTACAGTGGCTTAGAGCTAGATTTTACCCCTTTTTTATTTTTCCCTTCATGCATGGTTATTGAGATTGCCTTTATGATTGAGTTCTTGGCACCTCAGCTCTAAAAAAGATTTAGATAAATTAAAAGAGCTTCCGAGAAAAGCCACAAAAGTGATGAAAGAGTTAGTAGTATTGATTTATGAGGAAAGATTAAAAGAATGACTTTCCTTGGCATGGCATCAAATTAAGCTCTGGTGGCACATTATGACAATAAATATTTGTAAACAGAGGGAGGGGGGAAAAGTCTTTCATTGGTCCAGGTCCAGTGAGGCAATGTATTATGCAAAGTGGAGAAAGATAGTACTGGCTATAAAGGTCCCTCCTGCATTTTCTCCTTAAATCTTCTGGCTCTATTTATCCTAGAAAAGGAACAGTTGCCTTAGTGTTTAGAAGTCACGGCCTTACTCTGGTTATAGGTAAAGGAAAATGAGAAAAATAAAAATATAGCATGGTTTCTAATCAGTTTCTGAAAAATGTTGCACAATGTTTCTGAGGTTTCTAAATCTTTGGGGTTCTGTCATCCAATGGTGGCCTTAGTCACCAAGCTATTATTAAAATTATAATCATTGCAGTGCCAGATTCTCATGCCTCAGTGTTTCTACCTATGCAACTACTATCAAACCTCTGTGTTCCCCCAGTGAAGAGTAGCACTCTTTCTTATAGAAGAGATGTCTTCACCATAGCAAGTGTGCACACTGCAAGCTACTGCTCTCATCAGGAATCTTAAACAGATGAGAAGGTCAAATATTTGAGGAAAGTTGAGTATTTGAGGAACACCATCCTGCTACTTTCAAACAGGCACATCTCTCTTCCAGTCCATATGGTGAAAGGAGGAAGAACAAAGGACTCAAGCCTTGTTTTCTTTCTACAATGTACTTGAACACTTACTTAAATCTGATCCTATTCAACAGTGTAGAAAACAAACTATAAATTCCCCCACAAAAGAATTGTATTTTATATATACAGGTTTTTCTTTAAATTGAATTTAAACTATTTCTTGGAAATTTGCAAATCATGTCATGGAAACATCATAATTGATTCTATTTTAACTGGAACCATGAAACTATACTTTAAAATTCTGAATAATTCCATCTTGACTCTGCTAGGCAACTTTTCTCATATTGTTTATATAAGAAAATGAACTTTAAGACCCAACTTTGAGTAGCAGAATGACGTTCTTCTAGAGGTCTAATTCCCACAGTGAAGCTTTGTGTGGGACAGATTAGCGTCAATCATGTTAATTATCTGAATTGCTTTAGAGAAAGGACCTCATTTGGTTGTCATTCACTAGAACTGCACTCTAACAAGCAGTATAATTCATCATTAGCAAATTAGTATTTCAGTATTGAAGAATTACCTATGTACCTAGCCTTTGAAGATGACTCATACATATTGTAAAAGTGGAATTAATAAAAGAATCACTACACTTATTATTTGAAATAAAGAGATGAAGTCAAACACTTAAAAGTGCCAAGATTCTACTTAAAATTTATCTCTGAACATGTGATTTCATATGGATATTCTTTCATTATTTTTCTTTAACATAGAATTCCCCATTAGCTTATCTCTGTTTTTACAAAAATAGTTGTGCATTTATGTTTATTATATATACCAAAGAATTGCAAAGCAAATGAAAAATATGATAAAATTAACATAGTTTTAATATACATACAGCTCACCAGAAATAATACTTCAATTTTCTCACCTACTCTCTATAAAATAATAAATTTCAACGAGATAAGCATATTAATAAATCTTTATTAATTTGTAATATAAAGAAAATATTTAATGAGAATAAAAATTGTTACATAATTCTTGATCTAAGTGCTTGGAAAAAATTAAGATTTTCCTGAAAACATTTAATGCATTAACATTGTAGTATTCAATGCACTTATTTGTAATATTTTAAGATATATAAAATGTAATAATAACTATTGTTAAAACTAGTAAGAAAACTTCAGTTTGTATACAATAACAGTAAGTAAAACTTCAAACATTTAAGATATCACAAAGCAGGAATAAAATCATTCTTTGAGAATGTGGAAAGACCTAACAATTTATGAGTTTTGCTTCATACAATTTTAAACAAACATTTCAAGTAATAATTCAGAAAAAATTAGTGCAAAAAAATTAAATCTCTGTAAGATATGATAAAATAAAAATAAATGTAATTGTTACAAAAATAAATGAATAAAAATAATCACAGTTGACAATTCATAATCTCAATTTTTCAACTTGTGTAGAACTTAGTGTAGCACAATTTTCTATTTACTCATGAACACTGTACAAGAAATAATTAATTAATTATAAGTAGAATTATATTATCAGTAATATATATATATTATATATATATAATATATATATACAGAACATCTTAAAAATTGTTTGTCTTTCATTATTTTAAAAGTTGATTGTTTAATAATATTGTAGTACATACAGAGAAGGAAACTTTCCTTTTAGGACAGAAAAAAAATAAGGAAGTATTTCAAATTGCTTGGAGATGCCAAACTTTTCCTCTTGAGATTGAGCAAATGATGTAATTTATGCTTTAGAATGTTCATTTATAGCATCTTCCTCCTTGTCTCTCTACTCTAATTATCAAGGGAGGGACTCTATCTAAGGAAGCTCATCAGCTCCTACGAGTATAGCTAGCATCCAGCATAAGGAATCTCCCTGCCTCATGAGTATCCTGGCACAGGATATATGCCTGCTTTGCATTTGCATTGGTTCAGGATATTCAAACTCTGATTCGTATTCTTGTACAGCAAGTTCTTTATATAAGAACCATCTCTCCAAAATAAGAATACCCGTCTTAAAGTAAGCAGGATGATTGGGCAGGAAGACTACTAAACAAGTCTCTGGGATCTTCTTGCATACAGTTTTTTTATTTCCTTTCCTTCTATTTATATTTGTTTATTTGTTCTGTTGTATTCTGTCGTGAGAACATTCCTATCCACCTTAAGCTCTGGAGTTCAGTTTCTATAATTCTTTAAACAATTGTATTGCCTGTTTTGATTTAAACCTCACATCAGTTTGCCTACTCTGTGTGAATTGATGTATATAGTTGAAGAATATTTGAGGAATTCTGATGTTATATGAAGACCACATTTCCTTGGTTTGGTAAGTAAAGAAATGGTCTTTACCAGTGAATATTTTCTTTCAGGTATGTTCTTTTCATTAGAACTAAGAATACTGAACAAGATGAAAGGAGTCATATTAAGACTCAACAGAACAGCATTAGGAAATAAAGATAACATCTTCTGTGCATATGTAAGTTCAGAGATGGTAGTATGTGGGGAGGACCATATAGTTTTTATTACTTGATGAGTAGTGGATTAGATTTTTTTAGGGCTGCTTCAATACACAATCATATCTTTTCCACATCATTGACTTCAGGATGAATGCTCTCAGAGTAAATCCATAACTTCCTTCTTGGCTTCCTGTAGATTAACCACTTAATTCATTTTTATGTGGTAGCAATTTGTGTATTCAACCCTTGGGAAAATTTTGCCTGTTCTAATTACTTCTTTTAATAACTGCACATTTAAAGTATATAAAGTGATGCTTTGACATATAGTAGTGTACAAATGAATAGAGAAATGCACATAGTTACTTTTAGAGTAAATATTGCTTAAATTTGACTTTTAGCAAATTCAAACTATACAATGCAAACCTATTATTATAATCCTTTTGTTCTTTGAATCCTAGATATATTGCCAACTTATGTAATTACATCTTTTTGCTTTTGACTGAGAGTTATTTATTCCATACCACCTCTGAGAGCCACCATTTTGCTCTGTTCATAGGCACTTGCACTTTTTCTTTCTGTGCCTTATTCAGTTTTATATATGATATCTTCTGCATTCATCCTTGATTACAATAATGGTGGAATCTCATTATTTTTAAGGAATGGGTCACATTTGTTTCATAGTTTATATTGCTGTCATTTCATTGCCACTAAAACAGTTTCCATATCTATAGTGTTGAGTAGTGATGGAGCCATAATTTGTATCTACAATGTTCTATAAGATGTTAATTTCGTTTCTGTGCCCATATCCTACAAAAGATGCATAGATTATATATCATAAACTTGTTTCAAGGAAAGTATTTAAATAGTTCTTTATCATCACTAGGCCAATGTAAATCCACACCAACTGTGTGCCAATGCTTCTTTTCCCCTGTGTACGGCAATTCTTGTCATAGCCACACTTATCAACATGACGATATCTTTCATTTAACCTTAATTAGTTTCTCTAAGAATGTATATGTTACATACCTGTTTTTTCACTTATTGGCAATATATTTTTTCTTGTTAGCAAAATAAAGACTACACCAGTTCTTTGCTATTGCATTGAGTTTTTAGGTATTTAGATATGTAATATCTGTGTACATAGATATCCACTAACAGATCTGTGCCATGCATATATATGTATATACATATATATTATGTTTTATATGTGTATATATAATATAATGTGCATATATGTGTGTGTAAGCACGTGTGTGTGCGTGCATGTGTGTGTGTGAGCACGTGTGTGTGCGTGCATGTGTGTGTGTGTGTGCGTGCGAGTGTGTGTGTGTGTGTGTGTGTGTGTGTGTGTGTGTGTGTGTCTGTATTCTTTGGAATGTAGAAGATGGTTCCAGCAACATTTACTGAAGAAGCCAGGATTATGTACTTATCTGACTTTATTAAAAATCCATTGGCCATAAATGCTTGGATACATTTTCATGCTTTTTATTCTGCTATGTGGGTCTATATTTCTGTTTTTGTTTCAATGCTATGGTTTCTTGTGAGGTAATTTAAAATTAGTAAATGTAATACCTAGACATTTATTTCTCAAGCTTAGCTTAACTATCTGTTAAGGCAGCCTGATAATTATTTTAGAGGTTTTTTTTTTTATTTTTATGGAAAGTATCACTGGAATTGTGAATGACATTACATGCAATCTGCATATTTCTTTTGTTGGCATGGTCAGTTTAATAATGATAATTTTGATCACTGAATATTTAGTAACTTTCCACTTATTTGTGTCTTCTTTGTTTTTATTCATCAGTTTCTTACAGTTTTTCACTTCACATTTTTTATTCCTTGTTAAAATATATTAAGAACTATTTCATTCGTTACAATTATATCAGGAATTAATGGATTTCTTAATTTCCCTTAAAATAACTCACTGGTATAAAGCAATGGTAACTAATGGCAATATACTTGATTTTATTCTCCAAATGGTACTAAATTCATTTCTTCTTTCTATTTGGTAAAGGTCTCTTTAAAGTTCTCTAAATGTATCATGATTCCTACAATAAGTATTCACATATTTCCTTCTGTCTTTATAATTTGGGCACTCTTTACTGTCTTCTTATTATTCTTGCTAGTGCTTTGACTTCGATGGTGAAACTGAAGTTAGATATATTAACATTTTTGAATTGTACTTAATATCAAGTACTTTTGTTTTTACCAACAGTTATAAGATATGTGTAAGCTTTTTGTAAATTTCCTCTGTTATATTGAAGGATATTTCCTTTTCCCTTAATTTACAGAGTTTTCTTTTAATAATAAAAAGCTGTTGATCCTTGTCAAATATGTTTATTAAATGATATTAGTTTTTATTTCTCTCATCATTTATACCATATAGCACACTGCCTTGCATATGGATTTCACTATATGATAAATTCAACTTTTGATTTGTTGTACAATTTGGTTTGCTAGTGTGTAGATAAAAATTTGGGTATCTTTGCTGATCAGGACAATGGCTTGTAGATTTCTTTTTCTCTATAAATGTTAGGTGAGACATCAGATGATGCTGACCTGACACAATGAGTTTGGAAGTGTCCCTACTTGTTTAGAACACTTCTTTAGTGTTTGCCTTCTTAGAAGAGTTTAAGAGCACTAATATTAATCTTTCTTTTATTTTTTGGCAGAATTAAGTTATGAGCACATTTGGTCCAAGATTTGTCTCTGTTGGAAGATTTTTACTATTTCAATGTCTTCATTTGCCCTTGTTTTGCTTAGATTTTTCTGTTTATTTCCTTAAAAGGTGATAGATCAAATTAGGACTCATGCTAAGGGAATCATTCTAACTTGAATAGCCTTCCTTTTTTTCTGCAAATATACTCCATTTGTGAGGTGCTGATGATTAGAGCTTCACTTAATGTATCTTGAGGTCATTGTTCAACCAATGATATCTATGTGAGTTTTGCTATATCAATAACCATTTCTCATAGAACACTTGATATACCCAATACCACCAGCACAACAAAGATACCTATGTAAACATTTTTAAACCATAAAAAAACTTACCTTTTCTAAAAGTTCTTATTAAATTGCAAGGAAAAAATTATAAATATTACCATTTTCCTGACAATATCATTATGATAGAGGTAAATAATATTAAGTATTATAATATGCAATATTCCTGTTTAAAATAATCAGTGTCTTATACCGTGCTATACATTTCACAAACAGTATTTCAGATAATTCCTGCTTATCTTCAAATAGGAAGATCCCAAATGTGAGAAATTCGAAATAATATTTTTCTATAGGCTTTTTTATTATACATCATTGAATTTTATATATGTAGATATGTATCTATACATTTTTTAAAAATTTATTTATTTATTTTCTATATGTGAGTACACTATAGCTGTCTTCAGACATACCAGAAGAGGGGCATTAGATCCCATTATGGATGGTTGTGAGTCACCATGTGGTTGCTGGGAATTGAACTCAGAACCCCTGGAAGAACAGTCAGTGCTCTTAACCACTGAGCCATCTCTCCAGCCCCGTATCTACACATTTTTACCTGTAATATTCATATATCTTTAAGGCCTAACATGAGTAGTGAATACATCAAAAGACCTTACTAATTTTCATAATCATTTGTATCTTCAAGTGTTTTGAATGTTTTTCCTGATTTTTTTGAAACAATCTATGAAATGTGTCTATTCTAACTCAGTTAGCAATTCATAATAATTAAAAGGATGATTATATTATTTTCTAGGTATTGACATGAGACCTATTAGAGAATAGCATAATCAATCTAGGGTTGTGTTTTCAGTAATGTAGATCAGATAGCACAAGTGCCCATTATTCATTGTAGGCTGTCTGAAGAGTCCAGGAAGATTTTTTTTTTTGAGCTGCTATCACATCTAACAAATTCTTACTCAGAATTCACAAAGTAAAGTAGCAATTTTAAAGTTAGTGAATCTTTGCCCTTCATTTTATAGTTTGCTAAGTAAGAATAAAACTATAAATGAAGTGAAAGATATGTATAGTTTCTGTCAACTTGGTGCCTGACATGAAAATGAAACAGATAATTAGTCCTATGAAAGTAATCCATGTGTACAGAAGACCCAAGAGTCTGCTGGCTTCTGTTAAATCTTCAATGAAATAAAATTATGCTCTCTGTATCCATTTACCCAAAATATCTGGGAGCAGACACCATGAGCAAGGCAAGTCTTAAAAATGACAACATATAAATGGTGCTGGTTTACAGGTTCAGAGGTTCAGTCCATTATCATCAAAGACAGAACGTGGCAGCGTCCAGGCAGGCATGGTGCAGGAGGAACTAATTGTTCTACATTTTCATATGAAGGTTGCGAGTGGAATACTGACTCCCATGCAGCTAGGATAAGGGTCTTAAGTCCACACCCACAGTGACATATGTACTCCAACAAGGCTACACCTCCAAATAATACCACTCCCTGGGCCAAGCATATTCAAACCATGACAAATGTGTAAACTACAGATGGAAAATCAATAAATAATAGGGTTTTGTATCAATCCCTGCTTCAAATACTTATTCTTTCAGTATGATTTCAGAAGAGAATTTATTTTTAAAATTATTAATATCATCTTCTGTATGATTATTTATAAACACAATACTATAAATGACAAATTTATTTTGATAATATAAATCATGAATATTTAGAATTTAATATATAGCAGATATCTTTAAATATGTAACATAGCATAATTCAAATAATCCCTCAATATTATTGATCCCACTTATAATTTAATCTATATTCTTGTAATTTTCAAATTCTTGTGTATGTTCTGTATGATGGAAAGGTATTATACATCAATATTAACCTGAATTACTTTTGCTCATCATTACCCCTGTTTGACAAATAGAATGAAATTATGCCAAGCTTGAATTTTATATGGAGCTAAGAAATGCATTAATGTCCTGGAGTAACCAGTGTAAAACAGGATGATGGTTCATCATACATCAAGTAACAGAAAGTTAGTAATTACTTAGAAGAATGGAGGATCTCTAACAGAAGTAACAAATATAGTTTCAGAATGTGATCAGAAAAGAATTAGAGTCTGATTCCAAGCAAATATTCAGAGGTATTAATGGAAAGAATATTGAGTATATGCTGTGTCAGGTTCTAACACCTCAAATCACCCTTCAACAACGATAACTAATAAAAGGCAAGTGTGATTTTTGTGAAATTTATGTGTATGAAACCACTCAGCCAAATACAAGCAGAGTGACAGGGATCTTAATGTAGAACATGCCAAGATGCCAGTTTTTATGTGTTTAAGCAAGAGGAGTATCTTGACAAAACATAACATCTTTAGTAATTTCCTTTATGTTGAAAATGATGGAATCTCATTAAAGACTGAGATAATTATTAATTTAAATATGGACTCTCTCTTCAAATCTGAAAGTTACTTTGATCCAAGATGGTAATAGGAATTTCCAACATTGCTACCTGGTTTGGGTCTTCAGGTAAGAAGATTATTCACAAGGTCCCCCCATCACCACCTCCCACCAGACCATGCTTGTAAGTCCCGTATGTCACTTTTGCTTATAGCATGCTGGAAATTCTTTGCTTTTATGAAAACAATTAGCTGCAAGAGAGACTTGGAAATACATTTTTTAGACTCTTTATTCAAAAATCTTTGTATCAGACTAAAAATTAAAATCAAATTTGAGAAACAAATTATATCAAACATTAATGTTACTTGGTGATTTGACATAGAATTGAGATAGAAATCACCATTCTCAAATTACATGTTAAAGGAAGGACCTCTCAGAAAGACTAGCATAGGCATGCATATTTTATTTACATATCTATTTCTAAATTTTCCCATTTAAATAAGGAAAGTCATAGAACTTGATTAATTTTTATTCATTTTATGAATATCCATAACGAGTCTAAAGTTATGTGGACACAGCAAATCTATCAACAAACTTCCAAAATTTACATTTGTGTGTAAAATGACCAGACAAAACAATGATCTTGGGAGAGAAATATTGGTATATCCTTTCTATATATAGTAAATGCATCTTAATGAATTGAGTTTTCTAGATATATTTCTCATTAGAGTCTACAATCTTTTAATGATATAGTAAAGATGGAATCTTTGCTAAAAATATATAACCTTTAATAAAACCTGGTTCAAAGGTCAACATATTTTTAAAGTCACCATAGGTTTATAAGTCAACGACATAGTTAATTTGAGTTGCTTCTTAACAATAAAAGGAGACTGTGTTGATGAATCCCAGGCATATGATCACTCAGGCAAGGTAATTAGTATAACTTCCTTACTCCACTAATTTTCAAAATGTAAGAAAGCAAAAGAGAATGAAATATGAACATTTCTACTGTGAGAAGTTGCTGTTCTGATGCATGCTGATCTGGCAGGGGAAAGATGTGCTTCTCTCTACAATGTGAGTGTCATGATGGAAGAGGGGTCACTCAACTGTGACTCTGAATTTCAAGAGAGAAACATAGCCACAACCTATCCTTGTCTACTTGTTAGAGGGAAAGCAAAGGACATATAATTTAGTTTTGTTTCTTTTCCTACGTTTCATATTGTCATTGTCTCTCTTTAACAAAATGCCACATGGATTAATGATCATAAAAGTCTACCTTTCAAGAATATAAGTGTATACTTGGTAGGCAGAAACATGCGAATCTCCAGTTTCTTTCCTTTTTGTTTCTTTTTTTTTATTATTATTATTTTTATTTTCTAAGTTTTTTTATTTACATTCCAAATCATTTCCCCTTTCCCGTTTCCTCCCTCCACGAAAGTCCCATAAACCCCCTTCCCTCCTTTTTTTTCCCCATTCAACCCCCTCTCGCTTCTGTCCTGGCCTTCCCCTACATCCAGTCTTTCCAGGACCAGGGGTCTCTCCTTCCATTTTCTTGGAAATCTATTGATATGCGAATTGTGTCTAGGGTATTCCGAGATTCTGGGTTAATATCCCCTTATCAGTGACTGCATACCATGTGTGTTCTTTTGTGATTGGGTTACCTCACTAAGGATGATATTTTCAAGTTCTGACCATTTGCCTAGGAATTTCGTGAGTTCATTGTTTTTAATTGCAGAGTAGTAGTATTCCATTGTGTAGTTTCAAGGTCAGCCTGGTCTACATAGTGACTTACAAAACAGCCAGGGCTATATGGAGAAACCCTATCTCAAACAAACCAAACCAAAACCAAAACAAAACAAAACAGGAATCAAACTGACAGGAAAATAAGGAAGTTGGAAAGATTAATGGTGACCTGGCATCCCAGGGAAATACACGTAAACAACATGCATTGTTATTTAGTTACTTTCATTGCTCAGTACTTCAGAATCAGGCTTTAGAGAACAGATGGTGTAGGTTTCTGCATGCACACATGTGTATATATGCAGGCACACGTAAGTGTGCATATTTATGGGTACCAGATGTCAGGTTCAAGTATTAATGTAGGAATAAACCTGTTTCTATCTCTGTCTAGATTACAAGTGTGTGCAACTGTCTCTGTCTCTGTCTCTGTCTCTCTCTGTCTCTCTCTCTCTCTCTCTCTCTCTCTCTCTCTCTCTCTCTCTTCTTTTAATATTGGTTTTCATGATCAAACTTTTGTTTGTAAGGGAAGCATTTTACAAACTAAACCACATACCCAGCCCTAGATTAAAAATAAAAAACAATCCTGGGTCAAAAATTTTGAAGGCAGGTGGGTGGCCCCATGCCCCACTGGGGACTCTGTCTATCTACTGGAGGTAGTGTCTTCAGGTTCCATCTCCCCACTGTTAAGCATTTTGGCTAAGGTTATCCCCAATAAGACCTAGGAATCTCTTACCATCCCAGGTCTTTGGAGCTTTCTAGAGGTCCTCCGCCCCAAACCCTACTGTAGCATATTTCATTCATTTTCCTGGTCTCTGGGCTTCCCTCCTGTCTCACTTCATACCTTGTTTCTTCCTTCCACTGTTATCTTTACCTCTGGTCCCTCCATCCCTCTGCTTCCCATAAATATTTTCTTCCCCTTTCTAAATGGAACTGAAGTATCGACACTAAGGCCTTCATTCTTGTTGCGCTTCCTACAGTCTGTGAGTTGTATCATGTGTATTCTGAACTTTTTGGCTAATATCACTTATCATGTATGTTCTTTTGGGTCTGAGTTACCTCGCACAGGATGATATTTTCTATTTCCATCCATTTGCCTGCAAAATTTTTGATGTTCTCGTTTTTAACAGCCAAATAGTATATGAACAACATTTTCTGTATTCATTCTTTGGTTAAGGGACATCTGGGTTGTTTCCACCTTATAACTATTATAAATAATCCTGCTATGAGCATAGAATAGCACATGTCCTGTGGTATGGTGGAGCATCTTTTTGGGTATATTTCTAGGAATAGTATAACTGAGTCTTCAGTTAGAACTATGTCTAATATTCTGAGGAACCACCAGACTGATTTCCAAAGTGCTTGTACCAGTTTGCAATCCTACCAGCAATGGAGAGGTTTTCTCTTTCTCCACATATTCGCCAGTATCTGCTGTCACCTGAGTTTTTGATCATAGCCATTCTAATTTTCCTGTATAAAATAAATGCAGGGACAAAAATGAAGCAGAGTTTGAAGGAAAAGCCATCCAGTGACTGCCCAACTTGGGATCCAGCCTGTCTGCAGGCATCAAACTCTTGCACTATTACTAATGCCGTGTTGTTCTTGAAGACAGGAGTCTAGCATGACTGTCCTCTAACAGCATCTTCCAGCAGCTAACTTAGACAGAAGCAGACACAGCTAACCATTAAACTGAGGTCAGGGATCCCTATGGAAGAGTTAAGGGAAGGATTAAAGATTCTGAAGTGGAGGGCAACCTCATAGGAAAACCATCAGTATCTACTAACTGGGACCATTCAGAGGTCCCAGAAAATATGTTACAAACCAAAGAGCATATATGGCTGGTCTGTGGCCCCTAGCACATATGTGGCAGAGGCCTGCTTTGTCTGGCCTCAGTGGATGAGGATGTGCCTAATCTTTTAGAAACTTGGTACCCATGGTAGTGGGATGCTGACACAGATGAGGTGGAAGTGGGTAGGTGGGTGCAGAAGCACCCTCTCAAAAGCAAAACAGAGGAGGGGTGGGACAAAGAACTCCAGGACGGGGAATCTGGAAGGAAAGCAACATTTGGAATGTAAATAAATGAAATAATTTAATAATAAATAAATAATAAATAAAAATAAACTAAAACCCCTAATATAATCACAGAACAACACATCACTTAAAATGCAATTTAATAAACAGATGCCCTGAAGTCGTTTATCAGCTGTAGGAGTTCTCTGGTGGAGTTCTTTGGGTTGCTTAAGTATACTATCATATCGTCTGCAAATAGTGATAGTTTGACTTCTTCCTTTCCAATTTGTATCCCTTTGACCTCTTTTTGTTGTCTAATTGCTCTAGATAGAACTTCAAGTACTATATTGAAAAGATATGGAGAGAGAGGGCAGCCTTGTCTAGTCCCTGATTTTAGTGGGATTGCTTCAAGTTTCTCTCCATTTAGATTGATGCTGGCTACCGGTTTGCTGTAAATTGCTTTTACTATGTTTAGATATGGGCCTTGAATTCCTGATCTTTCCTGGAAGAGCAGTAAAGAACTCTGCATACTAATTTTTAATGATTATGTTTATTGACATTTTATGAAACATGAAAGTCTTTGGGAAATATTTCTATGTTATTTGAGATTCCTGTGAGCTGACAGCCATGCTGTAGTGGTCTTTGGTGATGTCACTGTCTTTGAGTCATTTCTGGGCGTGCAAGTAAGTCCTCATTGGTATCTCTGTAACTAACCCCAATAAAACTCATTGAGTCACAAAAAAAAAAAACCAAAAAAAAACCAAAAAAAAAAAAAAGCAGATGCCCTTAATTATTCCACATTTTAATACAGCTGTGTTCGTTAAAACCAAACTTTGATTTTTATCCTAAATCCATGTTTGTAAGGTCCATATTTACTTATCTGTTATAGTCTATTAAAGCTTCCCCTTTAGACTTCCTCAGTCTCTTCTTTCTCTTTCTCTATCTCTTTTTCCTCCTCTCCTTCTCCCCCTTCTTCTCTTCATCCTATTTTATGGACTCATAGACTAGCACAGGTCAGGTCCTAGGAATCATCCTGACTTTTGCTTTTGTGGATTGCTACTCTGAAGTCTTCAGCACATTCTCTCCTTTCTCCCCTCTCCCCTCTCCCCTTTCTGTCCTCTTCCCTTTCTGTTCTCTCCTCTTTCCCCTCTCTGCCCTCTGCCCTCTCCCCTCTCCCATCTTCCCTCCCTCCTCTCTGCCCTCTCCCCCTCTCTCCTCTCTCTCTCCCCTCTCTTACCTCTCCCCTATCCCCTCTTCCTCTCTGCTCTGTTCTCCTTCCTCTGTCCTCTCCCCTCTCCTCCCTTTTCCTCTCTCCTCCCCTCTCCTCCTCTCTCCTCTCTCCCTTCTTACCCCTCTCCTCTCTTCCTTCTTGGATAGCCAATGGTCGACTCTAAACTTTCTTTACTTCTCTTCTCTCTCCTCTTTCCTCTATTCTGTATCTTCTCTGCAGATATTTAAGCACAAGGAAAGTTTGGTCAAGGATTTGCTGAGTATACTTCACACTGGATGCTGCCTACCAGGGATAGCCATGTGCCAGCAGAAAGATGGCGTCTGTTTCTGACACAGTTTTGATTAGTATTGTTTTCTGTACTGTACCTCCTCAAAGTAGGGGTATTTGAAAGCTATGGTGTTTTCAGACCTCTGATTGTGCTACCTGTGTGGTGGATACATTAGCATTTTGTAGCATTCCTGTCTGAGAACTGGGTTATCACAATTTCGACTGTTGAAACTCAGTTCTAAGTTGGCAATGTACTACTTAATAAACATGATTCTAAGTTAAATATTTATATATCTGAATGAGTTTTGCACAATTATTTTTCCCACCACTTCTGGAAAGCAGTCTGGCGGCTCCTCAGAAAACTGGGCATGACACTTCCGGAGGATCCGGCTATACCACTCCTGGGCATATACCCAGAGACTTTACCTGCATGCAATAAGGACACATGCTCCACTATATTCATAGCAGCCTTATTTATAATAGCCAGAAGCTGGAAAGAACCCAGATGTCCCTCAACGGAGGAATGGATTCAGAAGATGTGGTATATTTACACAATGGAATACTACTCTGCAATTAAAAACAATGAATTCACGAAATTCCTAGGCAAATGGTCAGAACTTGAAAATATCATCCTTAGTGAGGTAACCCAATCACAAAAGATCACACATGGTATGAAGTCACTGATAAGGGGATATTGACCCAGAATCTCAGAATACCCTAGACACAATCAGCATATCAATAGATTTCTAAAAAGATGGAAGGAGAGACCCCTGGTCCTGGAAAGACTGGATGTAGGGGAACGCCAGGACAGAGTAATGAGAGGGGGTTGAACGGAGAAAAGAGGGAGGGAAGGGGGCTTATGGGACTTTCGGGGAGGGAGGAAACGGGAAAGGGGAAGTGATTTGGAATGTAAATTAAAAAAATAAAATAAAATTAAATTAAAGCAGAAAGATTATGCTTCTTTAAAATAAATAAATAAATAAAAATCAATACAAGTTCATTGTTCCTGTCTTTTTTAATACCTTCACCCACTTCTCTGACTAAAGACACTGCTTTGTTGAGGTAGTCATTCTAATATAAAAATAAACTTTAAAAGAAATTTAGAATACCATAAAGATCTTAACTTTATTTTCTCATCTTAGAATTATGATTCAATCCACTTCAGTCTTTTATCCTACCTAAAACCTGACTTCTTTCTTCTCAATTCTTCTCAATTCTGATTGTAATTATTTTTCTATTATTTGATGCTGTAAAAAATTTGTTTATTCCCTTACTCTATATCATTATATTACCCTATGATAAAGCCCACAGGATGTCTTCTCAGAAATTCTTTAATAGTCATCAATTCCATCCATACTGGCATTACTAATAATAACATCTAATAATGGCATCTAATAATAACTAATGATAACACTTAACTCTTCTTTGTGCATTGCCAATATCCTAATAAATTCCCATGTCTGATTCCAAAATTTTATCACCAATCACAGTTTCCATCTTCTGGTTTGGCTATAAGCATATTAGACTTGCTGATGTTGAAATTTGAACACACAGTCTTCCAAAGCCACCCTTTCTTTTTGGTTTCTCTAATACACTATTGGTATTACAAACTGATGATATAAAGTATACTTTTTCTTATTCATTTGATTCATAATTATTTTTTATTGCTCAGTATGTCTTTTTCTTCTCAGATGCTATTAAAACATGTAGTCTGTAAAATTCTACAGTCTAAAATACCTTAATGTTTGTTATATTTATCACTCTTTGTGTTCTCATTTGCAGGTTTTCTACCCTAACTACTTACTGAAATTATTATCAGGTTCTTGAACAATGTTTCTAATTTAGTACTTGCCTATGCCCTTCTCTACACCTAAGCTCAGAATGGGTTCCAAAAATGAAACTCCAACTGTGCCTTGCTAAAATTCATTGTCCTTAAAATAAATTCTAACCTTTTTATGGTAGATACAGAGATCTGTTTTAACAGTTTGCAGTTCATACATGGCACTTACATTTCCTTCTCTAAACACCATAGCATCATTCACAAAATGGGTCTGCAGTGCCGCCTCAATGCCCTCTTATTGATATGCATACATGAGTGTCTTTGCAGTAGATACATTATTCCCAGATCTCGACCTACCAGGCTCAGATTTCCATTGCCCAATAGTGATCTCTCCCCACATTCTCAATAATTATACTCAGTCACCCATAAATCACAGGGACCATTAAATCTCTTTGTTGAATATATTGTCTACTGTTTTGCTGCCTCACAATTCAGATTTTCTCTATTTATTTTCTACAAATGTTTACAGTCTTCATTAGTTATAAGTTTTGTGGTCTCAAAAAAGTATTTCATTCTTGATCATCATTAAACCTCCAGCACTCAGAACTCTGTTGCTTACACAATATTTATTGTTACTTATAAAATAATAATAATAATAATACTTGCTCAATAGTTATTATATGAATTGGCCAAAATAATATAGGTATCCTAAGCAAATCATGTGATAAAATCATGCCAGTTGTATATGGATAATTAATACCTAACATATACTTTCACACATAAAATTTGTGCAACTCCCACCAGCAGTGGAGGAGTGTTCCTCTTTTTCCACATCCTTGCCAACACCTGCTGTCTCCTGAGTTTTTGATCTTAGCCATTCTGACTGGCGTGAGGTGAAATATCAAGGTTGTTTTGATTTGCATTTCCCTAATGATTAAGGTTGTTGAACATTACTTTAGGTGCTTCTCAGTCATATGATATTATTCCTCAGGTGAAAATTCTTTGTTTAGCTCTGTACCCCATTTTTAATAGGGTTATTTGGCTCTCTGGAGTCTAACTCATTGAGTTCTTGGTATATATTGGATATTAGCCCTCTGTCAGATGTAGGGTTGGTAAAGATCTTTTCCTAATTTGTTGGTTGCCATTTTGTCCGATTGACAGTGTTCTTTGACTTACAGAAACTTTGTAATTTTATGAGGTCCTGTTTGTCAATTCTTGATCTTAGAGCATAAGCTATCTCTAGAATCAGTCTGGCGGTTCCTCAGAAAACTGTGCATGATACTACTGGAGTACCCCATTATACCATTATACCACTCCTGGGCATATACCCAGAGGATTCCCCAGCATGTAATAAGGACACATGCTCTACTATATTCATAGTGGCCCCATTTATAATAGCCAGAAGCTGGAAAGAACCCAGATGTCCCTCAACGGAGGAATGGATACAGAAAATGTGGTATATTTACACTATGGAATACTACTCAGCTATTGAAAACAATGAAATTATGAAATTCTTAGGCAAATGGGTGGAACTGGAAAATATCATCCTAAGTGACGTAACCCAATCACAAAAGAACACACATGGTATGCACTCACTGATAAGTGGATATTAGCTGAGAAGCTCAGAATACCCAAGACACAATTCACATATCAAATGATGCCCAAGAAGAAGGAAGGAGAGGCCCCTGCTCCTGGAAAGGCTAGATGCAGCAGTGTAGGGGAATACCAGGACAGGGAAGTCGGAGGGTATTTGATTGGGGAACAGGGGGAGGTAAGAGGGCTTATGAGACTTTCAGGGAGGGAGGAACCAGGAAAGGGGAAATCATTTGAAATGTAAATAAAGAATATATCTAATAAAAAAAGAAAAAATTGTGTAATCTTAGCAATAATTCTTTGAATAAGAAAGACTGTATTAGAGATGAGAGGACTGAAATTGCTGTTTCAGAAAGCACTAGGTTTAAATTTTCAAGTAGGGTCACTATGTTGAGAGTAAGAGCCTGTGGTATGCTCAGCCCTAAGTGGGTCACCTATATCACTCCCAGTCAAACCAAGGCTTAAGGATTATCATAGAAGAATAGGCAGAAATATTGTAGGAACCATAGGTCATGAATGACTAAAGAAACAGTATTTTCCAGTAAAGATATATCAGTTGAACACATGAATTCACAGTTATTGTGACACAATCTCTGTGCACAGGACTGTATAATATTAAACTCTCAAATTTTAGCATGGATGGGGACAGTGTCATGAAGTACTTACTACCCCTAGCTGAGAATCTATTTTCAGTTGATGCCTGGGATAGAAATACAATCTTCTTCATGGATATGGTCCACGAGAAAGTACCCAGACACATACTGACAGGACTAAGTAAACATAGTTAAACAAACAAATAGACCTCACTAAATTTGGTGGAAATGGTGTTGGTGGATGGGAGAGAATGAGGGGCAGATTTGATCAGAACACACTACATATATGTATAAAATTCTTAAACAATATTTTTAAAAGAAGTTTGAAAGTAAGAAAAAATACTTCTCCCACAGATCCACATTAGCAAAAATTCTGAAGCCTAAAAGTGCAAAATTTGCATAAATGATTCCATTAGACCATGGTTCAAGCAGCAATCAATCAAGAATAGCAATTAACATTTAAAGAATATTTGCTAGGTTATTTTCTAGTTATCTTCTAACTAATATGAAATTGTCCATTTGAACCAAACTACTTTAGACTAAACTGACTTACACAATAGAAAGGAAGAAGCCAACATGAACTGTACTTCTATAGAATATAAAATATCTAGTGCTCAGGCTAGCTAATTTATGGCCACTCTTTAAGCCTCATTGAAATTCGTCTTCCGTATTACAGTTGAGGATGCTTCATATTGTGAGATTGTCAGTTCTCTGTGGTTTTATTGTTTAACCAGTAGCTCGATGTGGGACTGAGAAGAGTGAAGGAGGGATGATGGGGCTGTGGACAATTATGAATTTGAAGAAACATTGTATAGTTTAGAGCTGTCTTCAAGAATTGCCAGAAGAAGGGGGAATCCAAACTCTGAGATTATATTCGTTGATTTTCTTGGTACTTAACTTGTAATGAATTGGAAAATTGTTGTTGCAAGTGATATTAAGTTCAATGAAGAATAATGGAGAAGTCTGTCTGCTTTCATTTCATTATAAAGCAAGCCTATGGTTCTTCTCGAACTGTAGGATACATAAGACATATTTTTAATAGACAGGTTTATTTAGGGGCAGTTTGAACGGTGCTTTTTGTTTCCTGTTGAGAGTTTTCCAGATGGGATAAGAACTAAAAAGAACCATGTGTTAAATATTTAGTATTCAGAACTCTGGAACTACTCTTGGCATCTGCTTTTGGCCAAGTCTTAGTTGAAACCTAATAGTTTTCTGCTCCCGTTGTTTGTCTTCACTCACCTTGAGGAAGTTTTATATTTGTAAAGGACAGCAATGTATAAAAATAAATGTTATTATTTAATTTTTATTTTCATTCATAAAACTTGAGGCTGAGTTTTCAGAACAAATTGGCCAGGACATTTATACTTTAAGGTTTTCTCTTACAACATTTTTATTAAGAGCTGATATAATGATTACCAGGTCATTGACAGTGTGCTTCATGCACATCTGCTCTCTTGGGAAGTCTCCTGGAAAGTTTGTATTCTAAATTAATGGAATAAAAAGTAAAGTTTTATTATGTTAAGGGCTCCTGAAGAAGTGACTTCTATTTAACTAATTATTATTGGCAAAGAGAGTACAGTTTCCTAGCCACTGTCTGCCTTAGACTGAACCCATCAGATAGAAGAAAGCCTTTCATATATTCACCTGTTTTGATTAAAAATATGTTTTTCAAAGTTACATGAAAAAAATTAAGACAACATAAATTAAACCCTTTTATAAAGGTTAGAAGTATTCATTATATTCACTGAGATAATCTGTGTTTTAGAGATCATAGGTAGAACTTGCTTGTAAGGAGCCAAGCGACCAGATTATTCAAAATATGATAAGCCAACAAAAATATTTGTTATAGCTTTGTTCTACACTCCAAAACCACCAGTATTTGCAGCTTGGTGTTATCACCCATCTCTAATGTCTCTACAACCGAGAATGGCTTTGAAGACCACATATGGAGGGGGCTTATAGTCTTTAATTATCCTTGTAGGACTATAATTAGAATTTAATGGAAGAATAAACCAGATACACAAATGGCTTTGGCTTTGCCCAGCAAAACACTACATCAAATGTGTTTGTTTTTGTATTATCAAGAGGAGGTTCCTCTCACAAAAGACCATCAGTCAGTTCCACCCTGGGCAATCTTCAACAATAGGATGACAGGCAAAACATTTGTCTTGACAATATGGCATTGTAAAAATTTCTTGGCTTTGCACATGCCAAAGCTAAAAAAGCTGCTGTCATTATGAAATAAAGAATTTTCTTATCCAACAGAAGAGATGTTTTTTGATAAGTGCCAAGGAAAAGAAGGCAGAAGGAAATTTTCAAGAAAATCAGAGGAAAAATAGGAGTTCAGTGTGATTGTGTGGTAAACAATGATGAGGTGTTTGGACTCAAGGGGTGGCACTGACAACTCAGTTCATTCTGAATGTTAAAAGGTGCACTCTTCTGATGTCTCTGAGAGTCAGCGTAAATGAATCAGCTGTAAAGTGGTGGGGCCAATTGTTAAATTGAATTGTGAATAACTCTTGCTGTTTTTAAATTAGATATTTGCTTTATTTACATTTCAAATGGTATCCCCTTTCCTCTTTACCCCTATAAAAACCCTGTATCCCATCTCCTCTCCCACTGCTCACTTCCCGTGCACTCCCCCCCAATTTCCTGACTTGCATTCCACTATACTTGGAAATCAAGTCTTCCCAGGACCAATGGCCTCTCCTCTCATTGATGTCTGAAATGGCCATCTTCTGCTACTTGGGTACTCCTATATGTACTCTTAGGTTAGTGGTTTAATCTCTGGGAGCTGTGGAGTTACTGGCTGGTACATATTATTGTTACTCCTGCAGGGCTGCAAACCTCTTCAGCTCCTTGGGTCCTTACTCTAGCAGCTTCATTGGGGACCCTATGCTCAGTCTATTGGTTGGCTGTGAGTCATGGGTATTTTAATCCATGTACCAAAAAGAATCAAAGTATCCATACTTTAGTCTTCCTTCTTGAGCTTCATGTAGTCTGTGAGTTGTATCTTGGGTGTTCCGAGCTCTGGGGCTAATATTCACTTATCAGCGAGTACACACCATGTGTGTTCTTTTGTGATTGGGTTACCTCACTCAGGATGATATTTTCTAGTTCCATCCGTTTGACTAAGAATTTCATGAATTCATTTTTTTTAATAGCTGAGTAATACTCCATTGTGTAAATGTACCACATTTTCTGTATCCATTCTTCTGTTGAGGGACACCTCGGTTTTTTCCAGCTTCCAGCTATTATAAATAAGGCTGCTATGAACATAGTGGAGCATGTGTCCTTATTACATGTTGGAGCATCTTCTGGGTACATGGCCAGGAGTCGTATAGCTGGGTTCTCAGGTAGTGCTATGTTCAATTATCTGGGGAACTTCCAAACTGATTTACAGAGTGGTTTTACCACCTTGCAATCCCACCAGCAATGGTGGAGTATATCTCTTTCTCCACATTCCCTCCAGCATTTGCTGTCCCCTGAGTTTTTGATCTTGGCCATTCTAACTGGTGTGAGGTGGAATCTCAGGGTTGTTTTAATTTACATTTCCCTGATGATTAAGGATGTTGAACAGATCTTTAGGTGTTTCTCAGCCATCTGGTATTCCTCAGTTGAGAATTCTTTGTTTAGCTCTATACCCCAATTTTAGTAGGGTTATTTGTTTCTCTGGAGTCTAACTTCTTGAGTTCTTTGTGTATGTCGGATATGAGCCCTCTATTGGATGTAGAATTGGTAAAGATCTTTTCCCAATCTGTTGGTTGCCATGTTGTCCTATTGACAGTGTACTTTGCCTTACAGAAGCTTTGCAATTTTATGAGGTCCCATTTGTCAATTCTTGATCTTAGAACATAAGCTGTTGGTGTTCTGTTCAGGAAATTTTCCCCTGTGCTCCAGATTCTTCCCCACATTCTCTTCTATTTGATTCAGTTTATCTGGTTTTATGTGGAGGTCCTTGATCCACTTGGACTTGAGCTTTGTACAGGGAGATAAGAATGGATCAATTAGCATCCTTTTACATGTTGACTGCCAGTTGACACGCACCATTTGCTAAAAATTCTGTCTTTTTTCCACTGGATTGTTTTAGCTCCTTTGTCAAAGATCAGGTGACCATAGATGTAAGGGTTCATTTCTGGGTTTTCAATTCTATTCCATTGATCTACCTGCCTGTCACTGTACCAATGCCATGCAGTTCTTATTACTATTGCTCTGTAGTATAGCTTGAGGTCAGGGATGGTGATTCCTCCAGAAGTTCTTTTATTGTTGAGAATAGTTTCAGCTATCCTGGGTTTTTTGTTATTCCAGATAAATTTGGAAAATGCTTTGTAACTCTATGAAAAATTGATTTGGAATTTTGATGGGATTGCATTAAATCTGTTGTTTGCTTTAGGCAAGATGAGCAATTTTACTGTATTACCCCTGCCAATCCATGAGCATGAGAGATCTTTCCATCTTCTGATATTTTCAATTTCTTTCTTCAAAGACTTGAAGTTCTTGGCATACAGATCTTTCACATGCTTGGTTAGAGTCACACCAACATATTTTATATAATTTGTGGCTATTGTGAAGGGTACCATTTCCCTAATTTCTTTCTCAGACTCTTTATCCTTTGAGTATAGGTAGGCTACTGATTTGTATGAGTTAATTTTGTATATAGCCACCTTGCTGAAGTTGTTTATCAGGTTTATGAGTTCTCTGGAGGAATTTTTGGTGTCACTTAAGTATACGATTGTATCATCTAAATAGTGAAGTTTGACTTCTTCCTTTCCAATTTGTATCCCTTTGAACTCCTTTTGTTGTCTAATGGCTCTAGCTAGGACTTCGAGTACTATATTGAACAGGTAGGGAGAGAGTGGACAGCCTTTTCTAGTCCCTGATTTCAGTAGGATTGCTTCAAGATTTTTTCCATTTAGTTTGATGTTGGCTACTGGTTTGCTGTATATTGCTTTTACTAAGTTTAGGTATGGGCCTTGAATTCCTGATCTTTTCAAGACTTTTATCATGAAGAGGTGTTGAATTTTGTCAAATGCTTTCTCAGCATCTACTGAAATGACCATGTGGCTTTTTTCTTTGAGTTTGTTTATGTAGCGGATTACATTGATGGATTTCTGTTTATTGAACCATGCCTGCATCACTGGGATAAAGCCTACTTGATCATGGTGAATGATCATTTTGATTTGTTTTGGATTTGGTTAGCAAGAATTTTATTGAGTATTTTTCATCAATATTCATAAAGGAAATTGGTCTAAATTTCTCTTTCTTTGTTGGGTCTTTGTGGTTTAGGTATCAGAGTAACTGTGGCTTCATAGAATGAATTGGGTTGTGTTCCTTCTATTTCTATTTTGTTAAATAAATTGAAGAGTAGTGGTATTAGGTCTTCTTTGATGGTCTGATAGAACTCTGCATTAAACCCATCTGGTCCTGTTCTTTTTTGGTTGCGAGACTATTGATGACTTCTATTTCTTTCGGGGTTATAGGATTGTTTAGATCATTTATCTGATCCTGATTTAACTTTAGTATCTGGTATCTGTCTAGAAAATTGTCCATTTCATATAGATTTTCCACTTTTATTGAGTATAGGCTTTTGTGGTGGGATCTGATGATTTTTTTGTATTTCCTCAGTATCTGTTGTTATGTCTCACTTTTCATTTCTGATTTTGCTGATTTTCATACTGTCTCTGTGCACTCTGGTTAGTTTGGCTGAGGGTTTGGATATCTTGTTGTTTTTTCAAAGAACCAGCTCCTGGTTTGGTTGATTCTTTGTATCATTCTTTTTGTTTCTACTAGGTTGATTTCAGCCCTGAGTTTCCTTATTTCGTGCTGTCTACTCTAATTGGGTGTAGTGTATGCTCTCTCCAGTTTCTTTTTGGAGGCACTCAGAGTTATGAGTTTTCCTTGTAGCAATGCTTTCATTGTGTCCCATAAGTTTGGGTATTTTGTACCTTCATTTTCATTAAATTCTAAAAAATCCTTAATTTCTTTATTTCTTCCTTGACCAAGTTATCGTTGAGTAGGATGTTGTTCAGTTTCCACGTATATGTGGGCATTCATTTGTTTTCCTTGTTATTGAAGACCAGCCCTATTCCATGGTGATCTGATAGGCTGCATGGAATTATTTC
The DNA here is from genome assembly GCA_036184795.1 of Tokudaia tokunoshimensis. Taxonomy (NCBI): domain Eukaryota; kingdom Metazoa; phylum Chordata; class Mammalia; order Rodentia; family Muridae; genus Tokudaia; species Tokudaia tokunoshimensis. The sequence goes on along the minus strand of BTHU01000012.1, from coordinate 83,034,014 downwards.
AACCTTCGTATATCTGCTGAGGTCTGTTTTGTGACCGAGTACATGGTCAGTTTTGGAGAAGATACTGTGAGGTGCTGATAAGAAGATATATTCTTTGGTTTTAGGGTAAAATATTCTATAGATATCTGTTAAATCCATTTGGTTCATAAATTCTGTTAGTTTCACTGTTTCTCTGTTTAGTTTGTGTTTCCCTGATCTGTCCATTGATGAGAGTGGCATGTTGAAGTCTCCTACTATTAATGTTTGGGGTGCAATGTGTGCTTTAAGCTTTAGTAAAGTTTCTTTTATGAATGTGGGTGTCTTTGTATTTGGAGCATATATGGTCAGAATTGAGATTTCATCTTGGTAGATTTTTCCTTTGATGAGTATGAAATGTCCTTCCTTATCTTTTTTGATTACAATAGATTGAAATCAATTTTATTTGATATTAGAATGGCTACACCAGCTTGTTTCTTGGGAACATTTGCTTGGAAAATTGTTTTCCAGCCTTTTACTCTGAGGTAGTGTCTGTCTTTATGCCTGAGGTGAGTTTCTTGTATGCAGCAAAATGTTGGGTCCTGTTTATGTATCCCATCTGTTAGTCTATGTCTTTTTATTGGAGAATTCAATCCACTGATATTAGGAGAGATTAAGGAGAAGTGATTGTTGCTTCCTGTTATTTTTGTTATTAGAGATGAAGTTATGTTTCTGTGTCTCTCTTCTTTTCAGTTTGTTAAAAGAAAATTAATTTCTTACTTTTTCTAGTGTGTAGTTTTCCTTCTTTTGTTGGTGTTTTCCATTCATTATCCTTTGAAGGGCTGGATTTGTGGAAAGATATTGTGTAAATTTGTTTTGTTATGGAATACCTTGATTTCTTCATCTGTGGTAATTGAGAGTTTTGCTGGGTTATCCTGTGTTAGCATTTTGTGTTCCCCCTGGGTCTGTATGACATCTGCCCAGAATCTTCTGGGTATCATAGTCTCTGGCGAGAAGCCTGGTGCAATTCTTATAGGTCTGCCTTTATATGTTACTTGACCTTTCTCCATTACTGCTTTTAACATTCTTTCTTGTTTAGTGCATTTGGTGTTTTAATTATTATGTGATGGGAGGAATTTCTTTTCTGGTCCAATCTATTTGTAGCTCTGTAGGATTCTTCTATGTTCATGGGCATCTCTTTCTTTAGGTTAGGAAAGTTTTCTTCTATAATTTGTTGAAGACATTTACTGGCCCTTTAAGTTGGAAATTTTCACTCTCTTCTATACCTATAATCCTTAGGTTTAGTCTTCTCATTATGTCTTGGAATTCCTGGATGTTTTTGCATTTTGCAATTTATTTGACTGTTGTGTGAATGCTTTCTATGGTATATTCTACATCTGAGATTCTCTCTTCTATCTCTTGAAATCTGTAGTGAGTGGTTGCATCTATGATTCCTGACTTCTCTCCTAGGTTTTCTATGTCCAGAGTTGTTTCCCTTTGTGATTTCTTTATTGTTTATAACTCCATTTTTAGATCCTGGATGCTTTTGTTCAATTCCTTCACCTGTTTCGTTGTACTTTCCTGTAATTCTTTAAGGGCTTCTACCTGTTTGCCTATGTTCTCCTGTATTTCTTTAAGGGAGTTATTTATGTCCTTCTTGAAGCCCTCTATCAGCATCATGAGCTGTTGTGATTTTAAATCCAAGTCTTGCTTTTTCTGGTGTGTTGGGGTATCTAGGACTTGTTGTTGTGGGAGAATTAGGTTCAGATGGTGCCATGTTGCCTTGATTTCTGTTGGTATAGTTCCTATGTTTGCCTTTTGCCATCTGGTTATCTCTGGTGTTAGTCCTGCTGTCTCTGGCTGGGGCTTCTCCCTACTGTGGTCCTGCAAGCCTATCTCAACTTCCTAGGTGACTGAGTCTCCCCTGGCACAGAGTACTGTGGCTCAGCCCAGTTCTTGGGTGGAAATGGAGCTCAGACAGACCCAGTCCCAGCTGCTCTGCCACTCTTGTGTTCCCTGTGCTCCTCACTGTACCTGCCTGCTCAGTTGCAGCCTCAGGAGTCAAATCACTCCCTGCAGACCAGTTTTCCCCTGGGAGGAACAGTACACATAGTACTCTGGCTAAGCCCATCTCCTGGGTGAAGGTGGAGCCTGGAAGGTCCCTGTCCCAGCTCTGCCACTTCCATTTTCCATGAGCTGTGCCTGCCTGCTCAGTTGCTGGAGAGAAAATGGCCTCTTGCTTTTTTTCGTATTGTTTTTGTGTTTTGTTTGCTTTTTTTTTTTTTTAGATACATATGGCTGTTTTATCCTAAGTATTATATTTTACCTCATCGTATTTCTCTTTAATGTATTTCTAAATAAATATAGCCTCTATAATTTCTTTTTTTTTCTTTTTTTATTTACATTCAAAATCATTTCCCCTTTCCCGTTTCCTCCCTACACGAAAGTCCCATAAGCCCCCTTCCCTCCCTCTTTTCCCCATTCAACCCCCTCTCGCTTCTCTGTCCTGGCAATCCCCTACATGCAGGCTTTTCAGGACCAGGGGTCTCTCCTTCCATCTTCTTGGAAATCTAATGATTTGCAAATTGTGTCTAGGGTATTCCGAGATTCTGGGTTAATATCCCCTTATCAGTGACTGCATACCATGTGTGTTCTTTTGTGATTGGGTTACCTCACTAAGGATGATATTTTCAAGTTCTGATTATTTGCCTAGGAATTTCGTAAATTCATTGTTTTTAATTGCAGAGTAGTATTCCATTGTGTAAATATACCACATCTTCTGAATCCATTCCTCCGTTGAGGGACATCTGGGTTCTTTCCAGCTTCTGGCTATTATAAATAAGGCTGCTATGAACATAGTGGAGCATGTGTCCTTATTGCATGCAGGTAAAGTCTCTGGGTATATGCCCAGGAGTGGTATAGCCAGATCCTCTGGGAGTGTCATGCCCAGTTTTCGGAGGAACAGCCAGACTGCTTTCCAGAGTGGTTGTACCAGCTTGCAATTCTACCAGCAGTGGAGGAGTGTTCCTCTTTCTCCACATCCTCGCCAACAACTGCTGTCTCCTGTGTTTTTGATCTTAGCCATTCTGACTGGTGTGAGATGGAATCTCAGGGTTGTTTTGATTTGCATTTCCCTAATGACTAAGGATGATGAACATCTCTTTAGGTGCTTCTCAGCCATTAGATATTCTTCAGGTGAGAACTCTTTGTTTAGCTCTGTACCCCATTTTTTAATAGGGTTACGTGCCTCTCTGGAGTTTAACTTCTTGAGTTCTTTGTATATATTGAATATTAGCCCTCTGTCGGATGTAGGGTTGGTAAAGATCATTTCCCAGTTAGTTGGTTGCTGCTTTGTCTTTTTGACAGTGTCTTTTGCCTTGCAAAAACTTTGTAATTTAATGAGGTCCCATTTGTCAATTCTTGATCTTAGAGCATAAGCTATTAGAGTTCTATTCAGGAAATTATCCCCTGTGCCCATATGTTCAAGGTTCTTCCCTAGTTTCCTTTCTATTAGTTTCAGTGTGTCTGGTTTTATGTGGAGGTCCTTGATCCACTTCGAATTGAGCTTTGTGCAAGGAGATAAGAATGGGTCAATTTGCATTCTTCTGCATGTTGACCTCCAGTTGAGCCAGCACCATTTGTTGAAAAGGCTATCTTTTTTCCACTGGATGGTTTTAGCTCCTTTGTCAAAGATCAAGTGACCATAGGAGTGTGGATTCATTTCTGGGTCTTCAATTCTGTTCCATTGATCTACATGCCTGTCACTGTACCAATACCATGAAGTTTTTAACACTATTGCTCTGTAGTACAGCTTGAGGTCTGGGATACTGATTCCCCCAGAGGTTCTTTTACTCTTGAGAATAGTTTTAGCTATCCTGGGTTTTCTGTTATTCCAGATGAATTTTTGAATTGCTCTTTCTAACTCTATGAAGAATTGATGATCAAGTAGGCTTCATTCCAGGGATGCAGGGATGGTTCAATATAAGGAAATCCATCAATGTAATCCACTAAATAAACAATCTCAAAGAAAAAAACTACATGGTCATCTCATTAGATTCTGTGAAAGCATTTGACAAAATTCAGCATCTTTTCATGCTAAAGGTCTTGGAAAGATGAGGAACTCGAGGCCCATATCTAAACATAGTAAAAGCAATTTACAGCAAACCAGTAGCCAACATCAGTCTAAATGGAGAGAAACTTGAAGCAATCCCACTAAAATCAGGGACTAGACAAGGCTGCCCTCTCTCTCCATATCTTTTCAATATACTACTTGAAGTTCTATCTAGAGCAATTAGACAACAAAAAGAGGTCAAAGGGATACAAATTGGAAAGGAAGAAGTCAAACTATCACTATTTGCAGATGATATGATAGTATACTTAAGCGACCCAAAGAACTCCACCAGAGAACTCCTACAGCTGATAAACGACTTCAGCAAAGTGGCCGGATATAAAATCAACTCAAGCAAGTCAGTAGCCTTCCTATACTCAAAGGATAAGCAGGCTGAGAAAGAAGTAAGAGAAATGATACCCTTCACGATAGCCACAAACCATATAAAGTATCTTGGTGTGACTCTAACCAAACAAGTGAAAGATCTGTATGACAAGAACTTCAAGAATCTGAAGAAAGAAATTGAAGAATACCTCAGAAGATGGAAAAATCTGCCATGCTCTTGATTGGTAGGATTGATATAGTAAAAATGACCATCTTGCCAAAAGCAATATACAGATTTAATGCAATCCCTATCAAAATCCCGCCTCTATAATTTATAATGTATAAATATGCAGAAAAAATACAGACATAAAGTCCCCAGGAAATCTTTACATATCTATTCGCAAAGCAGTATGAAATTACAGTAAGTGTTAAACTATTTTAAGTGTACAAACAACTTTCTTGTTTTTGTGTCATTTTATTTAGATAATGAATGTAAATGCCATCTTTGTTCCTTGGGGTCTGCCTGCATTTTTAGATAAGCTATTTTCACTCTGTGCCAGTTAATTATGCTGTATCAACTCAAGATATATCTCAAAAGAAATTATCATGAAAGCCACTGGGAGGAAAATGACAAACGGAATGTAAGAGAGGACCTGGCAGTGTCTACATGAGTCTGATAAGTGAAAACTTAGTAATGTTGATGCAAGGAACACAGTTGGCCTCAGTGATGCAGTGTTTGAGCTGTCGGAATATGCAGCCCATTACAGAACCAAGCATCTCATTTCTTCTCTAGAATCAGTCACGTTATTTTTTTGATGCAATGCAATGCTTCTGTACCTGTAATACTGGGCCTCCTTTTCCCAAAACAATTATCAAAACCTCGATGAAAGTAGACTTGTCACATATTTCATTTTACCTTCTAGTGGCTCAAACATCATGTAATCCGAGGTGTTGCCTCAGGGCTCTGTGCCGCTTTGTTTCCTCCTTTCCCACCTCATGGATAGACATCACAAGTTCAAATTCTCCCAAGCAATGTACCTTTTCATACTCTTCCTCTTATTCTGCCACATGAATATGGTTTCCAATAATTTACTCTATGTATGATATAAGCACCTTTACTCCTTTTTATTTTCATTTCCTGTATCAGAACCCTAGTCTTTATAGATACTTTCTTGGTCAATAGAAAGACAAAATATTTCTGTCTCTATGATCTCCTTTCACACAATTCCAGCACAGACACTTTCAAGGTGCTGTTTTCCCCACTCAAAAGATCACTGTCTATTTAGAACCTGAACTGTTAATCATCTCTCAGAATGTCTTCATCTAGTTATCTTTTTTTAAACAGGTGGTTCACCTCGAACATATTTCTGCCATTCTCCATAGTTACATCTGCATTCGAGTGCACAATCCCTTCCCTACGATGGTAGCCACCCTAAAGATTCAAAGATACATTCCTAATTCTTTCATGGAAAACTCAATCTCAACTTCTACATACTTATGAAAATTATAATTAGAAACAAATTTATTTTTCTTATCCTATATTATTCAAAGTGAGATAGGGAATTGTATAAAGCGTTGGACTACAGAATAAGGATTGCAAACCCAAATTTTACTCTCAGCTTCATCCTTACTTCCTTGATGCTTTTTGCCATCATTTGCATAAATGAAAAAAAACCCTTGTCTATCTCATATCACAATTTATTTTCCATTACTTTACTGTTGCAAGCAGAAATAAAAATCCACCCAGATTTAGTCACTTCTCTCTGTGACATCTACAGTATTTGTTTATATGGTTATATGGTAGCATGCCCAAGATGCCAAAACTATTCCATTATATTATGGTTTATACTATTCATTTACATGTGCTCACAAAAACGGAGTTTCTAAAAACATTGTTTCTCTGTGAGTATTAGTTTTTGAAATCTAGGGGCATTTTTGCTTACCACCCAATAAAATGTTTTCTTTAACATGTTTAGAACAAGGTCTGTATGCAGGAAGATATAGGACTGTGGGTCAGTAGAAGGAGATAAATACGATTAGTACAGAGAACACCAGAAGCTGTTCTCTGGATTTGAAAATAAAGCCCTCATTAAGAATGATGCAAGAGCCAAAAAATAATAATAATAATACAGGAATGGACACTCAGTGATCAGCACATCAGTTAAGTCAGAATTTATTTTCTATGTTTGGTCTAAACTCAGATAAAAAATAAGATCACATAGGGTGAATTCTACAAGGTTGAATCTTGAATGCTTGAATAGACAGTGTCCATAAACTGATTACATATTTGGGAAGGCAACAACAATTATAAGCAACTGGTAGTGATTGTCCAATTTGGGAAAAAGTCTAAAATCCAATTCCCCATTTATTTCTTTATTTATTTATTTATTTATGTTTTGTGATGCAGAGGAATAAACTCAGTACCATTTCAAAGCTGGACACACACTCTTTTGTTCAACTACACCATAGCTCTAGTGACAACGTTTGACCAACAATTGGAAATGAATTGATTTAGTTCTGATGCCAACAAATGATAATGCTGCCACTGTCAAAGATCTCCCTAGGGGTTTAGTCTCAAGATTGGCATAAATTCCCATGAATGGCATACTGACAGGTGCTAAGTATTGATGACATCTACCTGGGTCTTCTCTATCATGAAATAATGTTTAAAAATCAACATTTTGTATATTTTTTTATTTCTTGTTTGGGTTTACAAACTGGCAAAGACTACCCTGATCTATAGTTGTTTGTTTGGCACTAATGCTTTTCATTATAAATTAGGCAGCAGGAAATGTATTTGTAGATCGTATTATGAATTGGTGTCCTGAGAGTTTTGCTAGCCAGAATCATTGCAGTCGAGTATACCCTGTGGTGATCTCAGGTTTTGCTGACAAAATTAAATGTTTACTTATAAGTGAAGAACCTACACTCAGAGTACCAAGCTGTGTCTGGAAATATTTCAGGAGTGGCTGACTAGCAATCCCTGATAATCTCTCATTGCTGCTTCATATATATTTCTTAGATCAAGCAACTTTATCTTTGCATCTAATTTCAGGAAATACTTGATAAATTCTATCATTCCTTTAGATTGTCTTTATAATAAATAATAAAAGATAAATAACATAATACACAGTAAATAACAATAAGATAATGTATGACCTATAGCGTATAACCAGAGGACCAGGAGAATGAATGGAAATCAGCAGCTGTTTGGAGATGATTTGGGGATTATCCGTAGGAAGTACCAGAGACATGGGATGAGGGAGGCTGCCAGGAGTCAATGTGGTTGACCTCAGCCAAGATGCCTAACACTGGAGACATGCAACCTGAAGAGATCTTATACCTCTTATAGCTAGCCAGAATACCAGAGGAGGGATAAGGCTACCAACCCACTCAATAAACTTTTGTCCCCAAATTTGTCCTTTCTGAAAGAAATGTAGGGGCAAAGATGGAGCAGAAACTGAAGAAATGGCTAACAATTAACAAGCTCAATATGAGATCCATGCCATTGGTAAGCATCAGTCCCTCATAGTATTAATGATACTCTTTTATGCTTACAGACAGGAGCCTAGCATAACTGTCCTCTGAGCAGCTCTGCACAGCAGCTTACTGAAACAGATGCAAATACCCATAGTCAAACTTAAGACAGAGGTTGGACACTCTTATAGAAGAGTTGGAAGAAGAATTGAAGACCCTAAATGGGATAGGAACTCCACGAGAAGACCAAGAGAGGCAACTGAGCTCGATTCCTGGGAGCTCTTAGAATCTGAGCCATCAACCAAAGAGCACACCTAAGCTGTACCAAGGCCCCTCAGCACATATGTAGCAGACATATAGCTCCTTTTCCCTGCAGGTCCCCCAAAAACTGGAGTGGAGACTGGAGACTAACTGAGGTATCCTTTCTCCAACTGGACTGCCTTGTCTGTCCTCTGTGGGAGAGGATGAACCTAACCCTGTAGAAGTGACATGTTCGCCAGGGTGCTGTTATACCCATATAGAAGCACCCTCACAGAGGAGAAGGGGAGGCGAGATGGGATAAGGGATTCTGCAAGGGTGAATCAGTGGAGGGGCATCATTTGGGATGAAATTAATTAATTAATAGAATATGACATGACATATGATATAATGTATATGACATATATAATATATGATTTATAGTGTATAATTAGCATATAACATATAATATACCCTTTATAATTTTATTTTATTGAAAAACATAAATGATAAAATTATTAGAGAAAATTTTTGCATGAATATGAATACATGAAAATGTGTTTCTATGCTTATAAAACTACATTTACACTTTAAATTTTTAAAACAATATTAGCTTTAGAAGACATGCTTTCACAGTTTTAAATGTGCTCAGCTCTCCTATGCAGCATGATATTTTCAAACAGGGTTACAGAATGGATTCACCCTTCACCGATTCACCCTTACAGAGTCCCTTATCCCATCTCTCGTCCCCTTCTCCTCTGTGAGGGTGCTTCTATATGGGTATAACGGCACCCTGGCGAACATGTCACCTCTACAGGGTTAGGTTCATCCTCTCCCACGGAGGACAGACAAGGCAGCCCTGTTGGAGAAAGGATTCCTCAGTTAGTCTCCAGTCTCCACTCCAGTTTTCAGGGGACCCGCAGGGGTAGTTCATCCAGGGTTACAGAATGGAATTCTGCCTACAAAGATAATTATCTAGTTCCTATTTCTTGGGAAATACAATATTTACTTGAGTATCATTTATAATTGAAAAAAATGTTTGAATTACTAAAATTCAATTAAGCAATTGAAGAAATGACACTTTCTTTTACAACTTTCCCTTATTTCCTCACTCTTTTACCCCTACATGGACTAACAATTAGAAATAATTTGGAGACTGAGTGATTAAAAATTAAGGTGTTAAGTTGTAAGTTGACTATTTTAAAGAAAGGACTGAAGGAGTTTGCAACCCCATAGGAAGAGAAACAATATCAACCAACCAGGTCCCCCAGAGCTCCCAGGTACTAAGCCACCAACCAAGAAGTACACATGGCTCCAGCTGCATTTGTAGCATAGAATTGCCTTGTTAGGCATCAATGGGAGAAGTCCTTGGTCTTATGAAGGCTCGAAAGATGCCCCAATGTAGGGAACTGAGGGCTGGGAAGCAGAGTGGGTGAGTGGGTGGGTGGAGGAACACTCTTATAGAAGCAGCAAGGGGGATTTGATAGGAGGGTCAGAGGGAGGGAAAACAGGAAAGGGGATAACATTTGAAATATAAATAAAGAAAATATCCAATTAAAAAAAAGAAAGAAAGATACAAAGTTATTTGCCCATGATAAATTTCAAACTGAAGAAATAACATAGGGTTTTATCTCTGTCTCAATGGTAACAATTCCATATCTTAAAATTAGAAGTCTCCAATAAGGATAAAATATATGTGTACTTTATTCATTAGATTAGAACTCTGTGGCCCAATTTAAATGGTAACTCACATATGAGCAAAAACATGCTCTTGGTACTGCTTAGCATCATGTCTCAGGAATGAATGCACTCAGCTTTTGGCTTTCACATACTTGTAAATATTTCAGCATCATAGTTGAAATTATAGTAACTGGTTGTTCTAAAATATACCCCCTGAATTGTAATGGCCCATTGAAATATCATTTTTCTCCTTGCATAGTTTCCTGTAAAAGAAAATGGACTGTAGGAGAAATCTGAGATACAAATGGACATACACTGCACAGCTGTGAGATTAGAGTGTCCACCTCTACTCAGCAATTGTTCCAACAAGAATTTTTTTTCCAGAATTGATTGCTGCTGTGCATTGTGGGAATACTGGTGTGGGTTATGATCGTAAATAACCAAGAAGGGAAACATAAGGTTCCCTATGTTTATGCTCTCCAAAAGCAATAGGCTAAACTAATACAAAATCTAACCATGTTGGTAATACCTAGAGGTTATTCTCTCTTTTGTGTGAAAGTCAGCAGATGTTTGAGTAATAGCTACAACTGTGAAGACAACCTATGCATTTGAGTAAGCCATTTATGATGTAATCAAGATTTTTATTATTGCCCTTTACAACTAAAATCTAATAAATATGTCAAATTCTCCTCACTTGAAGATCTAGAAAGCTTTATAATATATGAGGCACTTAAAATTGTTATGATTGTTTAACCATGCTATAAATTTGCGCAGATTAGTGAGGTTGAGATCATTCTTTTGTGTTTGCCATTGAACATCACAGGCAAACGTGTATGTTGCATGTTAAACATAAAACAATTGTATCTTAGCTTGCCATGAGCTAAAATCTTTCTAGATAGTCCCTGTGTTTTGTAACATCATATTGTGTCTGTCTAGTGACACCAAAGAGTTACCAGGATCTGCCCATTTAATATATACTATGTAGACTGTAAGATTGAACAAACTGTTTAAAGCCAACCATATCAAATATAATGAAATATCACTCATTCTAATCCTTAAGATCTAGTTTCTTGACAAGCTAATTAAAAGAATGAACAGACAATTAAGGAATCATAACTATTGAGAACTAAGATCATCTTGCCTAGATTACTTAAAAAGAATACAGTAAGCACACAGATTACTTTAAGATACTTTCAAAATGAAATTGCTTGCTTGAACAATGCAGTTATTTAATCAACACCTGTGGGAAAAATTAGCATTTGTAATAGAAAATTCAGCTTAGTCTTGTGCAGCTTCAAATGTCATAGAGGCATAAGTCAGCTTAAAATAATAGGTGTTATAGACTAACATTTTAAACAAAATATAGATTATAATGGCATAAACTTTCCTTGATGCTTTCATGAATACAATCCTATAATAAGTATATTGACTACTAAAATATCCTTTATCTAGAGTATATTTTATCACAGATTATGATGCTAAGGTAAATAGCCTATGAACCAGACAGTGGCAACCTTCTGAACAATGTATCTCCCCTCTTTTCTTTGTGTCATTCTTTTTCTGCTTTACCAGTCTCTGTTTCTTTCCATCTGGTGTTTGATATCTGTCCACTCAAAACAAATTAATAACAATCATTTGACAGGATTCACATCATGAGAAAATTTAGAGCACCTCTTCTCATTTGCTTTTAAATTTTTATATCTATTTTCTCTTCTGATCTTATGTTAACTGACATGTTATACTTCCCAAATTAATCAGGTGTATTGGAACTTTAATTTATTAGAAGGTTTGTGTCAATGTTCTTGAGAAAGAAAAAAAAAGGTTCAATAGAGCAGTGTCCAAGTGTCCTAATAAGAGATTTTTGTTCTTCAGTAGTCCACAAACCAGTTCTTGTTAAAAAAACAAAACAAAACAAACAAACAAAAAAACTAACTTAAAAACAACTATCTTGCCTCCGAAAGATCCAACAAGCAGTTGAAAGAGTCAGATGCAGATATTTGCACCTAACCAATGGACAGAAGCTGCTGACCCCTGTAGTTGAATTAGGAGAAAGTTGGAAGAAGCTGAGGAGGAGGGTGTCCCTGAAGGAGGACCAACAGTCTCAGTTAACCTGGACCCCCGAGATCTCTCAGATACTGGACCACCAACCAGGCAGCATATACCAGCTGATATGAGGCCCCCAACACATATACAGCAGAGGATTGCTAGGTCTGGGTTTAGTCAGAGAAGATGTACCTAAACCTCAAGAGACTGGAGGCCCCATGGAGTTTAGAGGTCTGGTGGGGTAGGGGTTGGGTGCATCCTCCTCATGGAAACAGGGGGGCAGAGAGGAGGTATGGGATGTGGAACAGTCAGGGTAGACCAGAAGGGGAATAAACTCAGGAGTATAAAAATAAAACAATCTTAATAATACTTCAAGAATTTTCTACATTGTATTTTCAACATTTTCATGTCCCTTACCCATTTTATTGAAGACCCTCCCCATCCTATACCCACACAACATTGCAACCTCATTTTTAAATAAAAACTCATCATGTCCCACTATGGCTGCTCCTTAGGCATATAGCCATTTAGGTAAGCATGTTAGACCCACAGTGATCTATAACTTTAAAGAAAATCAATCCTCTCTTTCATAGCTGCAACCAATTACCCATAGCTCCTCATGTACAAATGGGAATTCCTGACCATTTCCTTCACCTTTATTTGGAGTTTGTCAAGCACAAACTGAGCTGGACAAGTTATCACAGCCACAGTGAGCTCATACTTCCAACATTCTGTTGTATCCAGAAAACAATGTTTCATGTCGTTCATTGGCTTTGGCTTTGATTCTTATTCCACATCATCGCTGAAATACAAATACGATATTGACATCTTAGTTAGGGCTGATAACTCCATGGACATTTATTCTCTTCAGTTTGATCAGTTAATCACCATTTAATAAGATTTAATTATGAAAGTTGGGAAATGCACTAATCTATGGATATATTAATAAGTCATCAGGATTTGGTTTAGCCCTTTGTCCCATTAACAGAGTAATAGCAAGTTATCACTTAGGGCCATTGACCTGTGAGATACAGTTTATTGGCCCCAGGTCTATGTCAGGTCTGGGCTCCATCTTGTGAATTGTTGTGTTAATTCTATAACATTCATGTCTCTATTTCACCCATGGCATGGTAATTACTTTTCTCTTCTAGCAGTATTCATAGCAACTTCTAGTGCTGTGAAAGCTAGTCAGTAGAGATAAAGCTTCCAAGTCAATTACAATTTAACTTCTCCATATTTTATGACTCAAGAATATGATATATTCATCAATAAAGATTTAATGTGAAGTTGTGGAGGGTATGCATGTCAAAGGTGGTAGTCTCATCCTTAGAATCATGGAAATACAAGTTAAAACTACTTTGAAATTTCAATTTTTCTCTGTTAGAATGGCTAAGATAAAACAAACAAAACATAATGACCAATGACAATATAGATAAAGAGAAATACTAATTCACTACTGGTGATGATGAAAAATGATGGAGCCACTATAGAAATCACTGTAGAGATTCCACAAAAGTTTAGAAATAGCTGCACTACGTGTTGCCTCTGTATGAATCTTAGGCATATACAAAAATTAACTAAATGTCTTATTACAGAGAGATTTGCTCAATATCCACAATGACAAATGAATAGCAATAGCTAGATGTATATCATTTGATGAAGGGATAATAAAAATACTGTGCCTTTATACAGTAGGATATTGATTATTCAGCTTATATAAAAAATGAAATTATGAAATTTGCAGCTAAATATTTGGTCTGAAAATTATGATGAGTGATGTAACCCAGCCATCAAAATATAAACAATACCATATTATCTCCCATATACATACAATATCTTTGAATGTTTCAATATGTGTGTTTAACTTGTAGTATACATAGAGATTGGAACTCTATTAAGTTCCATGGGGGTAGGAATCCTCATATAAAGCTTGATATGATTCAAGTTGTATGAAGAGGCAAAGAAAAATATAGGAAAGAGAAGGGTTAAGTAGAGTTGGGTAGGAAGGCAGGCTAGAGAAAGGAGCATGTGGAGGACTGAATAAGACTAAAGGTCTTTTAAATACCCATATGAAAAATCTATAATTACACAAACTTTCTAAAATATTTACATTATAGAATTTCCTTGAAAGAAGGGTAATCATATCTATATTACACAGTGATGAACTGAACTAAAATAATGACTGATCTGGCAAGATATGCTCCCTGATACAATAGTGACATGATATGAAAATAACTAACCACTTTCTGAAAGGATTTAAGTTACATTACACTGTATAATATGTGATTCATGTTTACTACCCCTAACTAGGCCATATACATATGGCTGACTAGGGGAAAAACATACAATTACTGTCCTAAATGGGATAAGAACTAAAATAGCCCATGTTGTTATCTTTATTATCATACATTATTGAATTTCTTCATCCTTATCACAGAAGTTTCTATTTCCAGAAGATAATGATTACTTAATACAGGAATTCACAACTGGTGAACAGAAAGAAAAGTCTGCAAACCGTACCTCAAAATGAAACATCTGTATCACACCTTTTCCTCTCAAGGTTCAGTCATTATAGAAGAGGAAGTATAACGACAGCAAGAATCAGAGATAGAGGATGTGTAGAGGAAAATGGTATTTGCTGGGCACAACTCACAGTGGTTGTGGCTGTATAGACAAGACATGAACAAGATCAAGTCAAGCAAAAGCTCAACAGTAGTGACAGAGAAGCTCATTAAAGTCAACCCCTTGCTGTAGAGTTATTTGTGACAGGGCAAGAGTAAATCTATTTTCTTCAGTGTTGTGATCAATGAGAGGCTTCTCACGGATTGTCCTACATCTGTGTACATACAGGTTACACTAAGTGGACTTTGTGGGTTTAAAAGTAGATTGCATGGTTTGGGTATATGCTCAGGTATGGTATAGCTAGGTCTTCAGGTAGAACTATTTCCAGTTTTCTGAGGAACTGCCAGATTGATTTCCAGAGTGGTTGTATGAGTTTGTAATCCCAGTAGCAAAGGCGAACGTTCCCCTTTTACCACCAATATGTAATGTCACTTGAGTTTTTGATCTTACTTATTCTGTTTGGTGTAAGGTGGAATTTCAGGGTCAACCAACCATTAAGCTGAGGTCATTGACCCCTTTGGAAGAGTTAGGGGAAGGATTTAGATTGCTAATGAGATGATAACCCCATAGGAAGACCAACAATATCAACTAACCTGGACACCAGGGAGCTCCCAGAGACTAAGCCACCAACCTAAGAGCATACATGGGCTGGTCCAAGGCAGTAGACCCGTATGTAGAAGAAGATTGCCTTGTCTGGCTTCATTGGTAAGGGATGATGGGGGAAGGCACACTCTCAGAAGCAAAGGGGAAGGCCAATGAGATGAAGAACTTTGGGAGGGGGAAACAGATGGTTCAACATTTGGGATGTAAATAAAATCATTAATTAAAAATTACTAAAAATAATAGACCACATGCTCTTGAGAGAGAATCATGATAAGGGGTATAGGGAAAGAAATAAAAAGTAAGGAATAGGGGTAGTGTATCTGACCCACACATATTATATGCAAAAATTTGTTCAATTAAAAAAACAAAAATAATTCGGTGTTTTAAAATAGTAAATAGCTAAGAGCTCAGCCTTAGGAGCTCCCTGAGCTCCCTATTTCCCATAGGAAATAAAGTATCCTCAAAGTATACTGTGTATTATTTACTATTCTCAAAGAAAGTATAGTGACTTATTTTAGTCTTTTCTTTCCTCATTCATTCATTCACTCACTCATTCTTCCATCCTTTTCTGATCCAAATTGCAATCAATTCAGAGGTCTATTCTGACTTGCTATTATTTGCTGTACTCAAAACAATACTATTTGTTAATTTAAAAAGTGCATTTTCTTCACTTATGTTTTCAAATATACTCACTGCAGGAAATATGTGTCATCTGCTACTATCATCTTTAATACTATTATCAGCATCACAACAGAGCTACAGATGTTCATTGGTTATCATTTAAAATGATTCTGCATACATATTTCTAAATATATATGCAATACATTAAGATGTAACAGTACTTATTATATATACATAAATAATATTTTCCATTTAATTTTTCAAAAGAAACAACTAATCAAAACAAGAAAGTCAAGTGAGGTACAGTCTATTAATATTGACTAAAAGTATGCCTATCTAGGTTTTGTGTTAGTTTTTGTGAAGTTTTAGAAATTACACCTTAAAGTGAGTATTACAAATAAGGTCACAAAAAGCATTAGCCATAGGCATATTTTTTTTTGCTTTTGTTTTTTTTTCAATTTATTTTCTAAGTTTTTTTATTTACATTCCAAATCATTTCCCCTTTCCCGTTTCCTCCCTCCACGAAAGTCCCATAAGCCCCCTTCCCTCCCTCTTTTCCCAATTCAACCCCCTCTTGCTTCTCTGTCCTGGCAGTCCCCTACATCCAGTCTTTCCAGGACCAGGGTCTCTCCTTCCATCTTCTTGGAAATCTATTGATATGAGAATTGTGTCTAGGGTATTCCGAGATTCTGGGTTAATATCCCCTTATCAGTGACTGCATACCATGTGTGTTCTTTTGTGATTGGGTTACCTCACTAAGGATGATATTTTCAAGTTCTGACCATTTGCCTAGGAATTTCATGAATTCATTGTTTTTAATTACAGAGTAGTATTCCATTGTGTAAATATTAGTACCTACTTAAGTAATTGTGCTCATTCCACACAACCCATTCTCTTACATTTTCTACCTATGATGGTATAACCCAATGGGTAATTGTCAAGAAGTGATAAATGGTCTATGATACTCCCTGGTCAACATCCCTACCCATACAGGCAACACATTATTACATAATTGGGTTTGTATTTGTTATGTTACTATGTGGTGGCAAATAGGGGCATTGTTGTCATTTCTGCCAGCATTTATTTCCATTTGTTAGGTTAGTTTGAAATCTTAGACATTCTCACAAACAATTGCACTGAATTGATACATCCCTCTTAAATCCTCAGATCTCAAATAAATGATCTAATACAGTAACTTAGAGTACTAAATCATTTAAAGAGAATATGCTCATATACCATTTTAGACTTTATATACATACATATATATGTATATATATGTATATACATATGCTATATTCTACATTCTGTATTCTTTTTTCTATGTTCTATATACTATGTAGTCTATATTATGTATGTAATTATATAGGAATATCCTCTATAGCAAGTTATTATGTATGGAATGTGAACATAATGCATCTCAGAATGTCATTACGCTACTAGAATGTGATCATGCCTTCCTTTTTTTTTTTTTTTTTTTTTTTTTTTTTTTTTTTTTTTATTTTTTTTTTTTTTTTTTTTTTTTTAATTTAATTTTATTTTATTTTTTTAATTTACATTCCAAATCACTTCCCCTTTCCCGTTTCCTCCCTCCCCGAAAGTCCCATAAGCCCCCTTCCCTCCCTCTTTTCTCCGTTCAACCCCCTCTCATTACTCTGTCCTGGCGTTCCCCTACATCCAGTCTTTCCAGGACCAGGGGTCTCTCCTTCCATCTTTTTAGAAATCTATTGATATGCTGATTGTGTCTAGGGTATTCTGAGATTCTGGGTCAATATCCCCTTATCAGTGACTTCATACCATGTGTGATCTTTTGTGATTGGGTTACCTCACTAAGGATGATATTTTCAAGTTCTGACCATTTGCCTAGGAATTTCGTGAATTCATTGTTTTTAATTGCAGAGTAGTATTCCATTGTGTAAATATACCACATCTTCTGAATCCATTCCTCCGTTGAGGGACATCTGGGTTCTTTCCAGCTTCTGGCTATTATAAATAATGCTGCTATGAATATAGTGGAGCATGTGTCCTTATTGCATGCAGGTAAAGTCTCTGGGTATATGCCCAGGAGTGGTATAGCCGGATCCTCCGGAAGTGTCATGCCCAGTTTTCTGAGGAGCCGCCAGACTGCTTTCCAGAGTGGTTGTACCAGCCTGCAATTCCACCAGCAGTGGAGGAGTGTTCCTCTTTCTCCACATCCTCGCCAACAACTGCTGTCTCCTGTGTTTTTGATCTTAGCCATCCTGACTGGTGTGAGATGGAATCTCAGGGTTGTTTTGATTTGCATTTCCCTAATGACTAAGGATGATGAACATCTCTTTAGGTGCTTCTCAGCCATTAGATATTCTTCAGGTGAGAACTCTTTGTGGAGCTCTGTACCCCATTTTTTAATAGGGTTACTTGCCTCTCTGGAGTTTAACTTCTTGAGTTCTTTGTATATCTTGGATATTAGCCCTCTGTCGGATGTAAGGTTGGTAAAGATCATTTCCCAGTTAGTTGGTTGCCGCTTTGTCTTTTTGACGGTGTCTTTTGCCTTGCAAAAACTTTGTAATTTAATGAGGTCCCATTTGTCTATTCTTGATCTTAGAGTATAAGCTATTGGAGTTCTGTTCAGGAAATTCTCCCCTGTGCCCATATGTTCAAGGTTCTTCCCTAGTTTCCCTTCTATTAGTTTCAGTGTGTCTGGTTTTATGTGGAGATCTTTGATCCACTTAGAATTGAGCTTAGTGCAAGGAGATAAGGATGGGTCAATTTGCATTCTTCTGCATGTTGACCTCCAGCTGAGCCAGCACCATTTGTTGAAAAGGCTATCTTTTTTCCACTGGATGGTTTTAGCTCCTTTGTCAAAGATCAAGTGACCATAGGAGTGTGGATTCATTTCTGGGTCTTCAATTCTGTTCCATTGATCTACATGTCTGTTACTGTACCAATACCATGCAGTTTTTAACACTATTGCTCTGTAGTACAGCTTGAGGTCCGGGATACTGATTCCCCCAGAGGTTCTTTTACTCTTGAGAATAGTTTTAGCTATTCTGGGTTTTCTGTTATTCCAGATGAATTTTTGAATTGCTCTTTCTAACTCTATGAAGAATTGAGTTGGGATTTTGATGGGGATTGCATTGAATCTGTGTATTACTTTTGGTAAGATGCTCATTTTTACTATATTAATCCTGCCAATCCATGAGCATGGCAGATTTTTCCATCTTCCGAGGTCTTCTTCAATTTCTTTCTTCAGAGACTTGAAGTTCTTGTCATACAGATCTTTCACTTGTTTGGTTAGCGTCACGCCAAGATACTTAATATGGTTTGTGGCTATCGTAAAGGGTATTATTTCTCTTACTTCTTTCTCAGCCTGCTTATCCTTTGAGTATAGGAAGGCTTCTGACTTGCTTGAGTTGATTTTATATCCGGCCACTTTGCTGAAGTCGTTTATCAGCTGTAGGAGTTCTCTGGTGGAGTTCTTTGGGTCGCTTATGTATACTATCATATCGTCTGCAAATAGTGATAGTTTGACTTCTTCCTTTCCAATTTGTATCCCTTTGACCTCTTTTTCTTGTCTAATTGCTCTAGCTAGAACTTCAAGTACTATATTGAAAAGATATGGAGAGAGAGGGCAGCCTTGTCTAGTCCCTGATTTTAGTGGGATTGCTTCAAGTTTCTCTCCGTTTAGATTGATGCTGGCTACTGGTTTGCTGTAAATTGCTTTTACTATGTTTAGATATGGGCCTTGAATTCCTGATCTTTCCAAGACCTTTAGCATGAAAGGATGCTGAATTTTGTCAAATGCTTTCTCAGCATCTAATGAGATGACCATGTGGTTTTTTTCTTTGAGATTGTTTATGTAGTGGATTACATTGATGGATTTCCTTATATTGAACCATCCCTGCATCCCTGGGATGAAGCCTACTTGATCGTGGTGAATGATCGTTTTGATGTGTTCTTGGATTCGGTTGGCAAGAATTTTATTGAGTATTTTTGCATCGATATTCATAAGAGAGATTGGCCTGAGATTCTCTTTCTTTGTCGGATCTTTGTGTGCTTTTGGTATTAGTGTAATTGTGGCTTCATAGAACGAGTTGGGTAGTGTTCCTTCTGTTTCTATTTTGTGGAACAGTTTGAAGAGTATTGGTGTTAGGTCTTCTTTGAAGGTCTGATAGAATTCTGCACTAAAACCATCTGGACCTGTGCTTTTTTTGGTTGGAAGACTTCCAATGACAACTTCTATTTCTTCAGGGGTTATAGGACGGTTTAGATGGTCTATTTGATCCTGATTTAATTTTGGTACTTGGTATCTGTCAAGGAAATTGTCCATTTCCTCAAGATTTTCTAGTTGTGTTGAATACAGGTTTTTGTAGTAGGATCTGATGATTTTTTGAATTTCCTCAGTTTCTGTTGTTATCTCTCCCTTTTCGTTTCTGATTTTATTAATTTGGATACTATCTCTGTGCCCTCTGGTTAGTCTGGCTAAGGGCTTATCTATCTTGTTGATTTTCTCAAAGAACCAACTCCTCGTTTTGTTGATTCTTTGTATGGTTTTATTTGTTTCTACTTGATTGATTTCAGCCCTGAGTTTGATGATTTCCTGCCTTCTACTCCTCTTTGGTGTATTTGCTTCTTTTTGTTCCAGGGCTTTCAGGTGTGCCATTAAGCTGTTAGTGTATGCTGTCTCCCGTTTCTTTTTGGCGGCACTCAGGGCTATGAATTTTCCTCTTAGCACTGCTTTCATTGTGTCCCATAAGTTAGGGTATGTTGTGCCTTCATTTTCATTAACTTTCAAAAAGTCTTTGATTTCTTTCTTTATTTCCACCTTGACCAAGTTATCATTGAGTAGAGCATTGTTCAGCCTCCATGTGTACGTGGGTTTTCTTTTGTTTTTGTTGCCATTGAAGACCACCCTTATTCCATAGTGATCTGATAGGAGGCATGGGATTATTTCTATCTTCTTGTATCTGTTGAGGTCTGATTTGTGACCAATTATATGGTCAATTTTGGAGAAGGTACCATGAGGAGCTGAGAAGAAGGTGTATTCTTTAGCTCTAGGATGAAATGTTCTATATATATCAGTTAGTTCCATTTGGTCCAAGGCTTCAATTAGATTCACTGTGTCCCTGTTTAGTTTCTGCTTTCCTGAACGATCCATTTCAGAGAGCGGGGTGTTGAAGTCACCCACTATTATTGTGTGCGGTGCGATGTGTGCTTTGAGTTTTAGTAAAGTTTCTTTTACGAATGAGGGTGCCCTTGCATTTGGAGCATAGATATTCAGGATTGAGAGTTCTTGATGGTGGATTTTTCCCTTGATCAGTATGTAGTGTCCTTCTGTGTCTTTTTTGATGACTTTGGGTTGAAAATCAATTTTATCCGATATTAGGATGGCTACTCCACCTCGTTTCTTGGGGCCATTTGCTTGTAAAATTGTTTTCCAGCCTTTTACTCTGAGGTAGTGTTTGTCTTTGACACTGAGGTGCGTTTCCTGCATGCAGCAAAAAGCTGGGTCCTGTTTACGTATCCAGTCTGCTAGTCTATGTCTTTTAATTGGGGAATTGAGACCATTGATATTAAGAGAGATTAAGGCATAGTGATTATTGCCATCTGCCATTCTTGACGCTATCTTTATGTTTGAGTGGTTATCTACTTTTGGGTTTGATTCAAGAAGGTTATTATCTCATTTTTTCCAGGGTGTTGTTTCTCTCCCTGTATTGGAGGTTTCCACCTATTATCCGTTGCAGGGCTGGATTTGTGGAAAGATATTGTGAAAATTTGGTTTTATCATGGAATATCTTGGTCTCTCCATCTATGGTGATTGAGAGTTTTGCTGGGTATAGTAGTCTAGGCTGGCATTTGTGCTGTCTTAGTGTCTGCATGAGATCTGCCCAGGATCTTCTGGCTTTCATAGTCTCTGGTGAGAAGTCTGATGTGATTCGGATAGGTCTTCCTTTGTATGTTACTTGGCCCTTTTCTCTTACTGCATTTAGTATTCTTTCTTTGTTTAGAACATTCGGTGTTTTGATTATTATGTGACGGGAGGTATTTCTGTTCTGGTCCAGTCTGTTTGGAGTTCTGTAGGCTTCTTGTATGTTCATCGGCATCTC
Organism: Tokudaia tokunoshimensis; assembly: GCA_036184795.1. Classification (NCBI taxonomy): domain Eukaryota; kingdom Metazoa; phylum Chordata; class Mammalia; order Rodentia; family Muridae; genus Tokudaia; species Tokudaia tokunoshimensis. Next base: position 83,012,261 of record BTHU01000012.1, on the reverse strand, counting down.
TCTCTTTAAGTTAGGGAAGTTTTCCTCCATAATTTTGTTGAAGATGTTTACTGGCCCTTTAAGTTGCAAATCTTCACTCTCATCTATACCTATAATCCTTAGGTTTGGTCTTCTCATTGTGTCCTGGATTTCCTGGATGTTTTGGGTTACGCGTTTTTTGCATTTTGCATTTTCTTTGACTGTTGAGTCGATGCTTTCTATGGAATCTTCAGCACCTGAGATTCTTTCTTCCATCTCTTGTATTCTATTGTTGATGTTTGCATCTATGACTCCTGATTTCTTCCCAAGGTTTTCTATCTCCAAAGTTGTCTCCCTTTGTGATTTCTTAGTTGTTTCTACTTCCTTTTTTAGTTCCTGGATGGATTTGCTGAGATCCTTCACTTGTTTGTTTGTATTTTCCTGTATTTCTTTAAGGTAATTTTGCATTACCTCTTTCAGGATTTCTTCCTGATGACCCACGTTCTCCTGCATTTCTCTGAGCGATTTTTGTGTTTCCTCCTCATGGGATTCCATCTGTTGATCCATCGTCTCCTGCATTTCTTTAAGCAGTTCTCGTGTTTCCTTTGTAAGGGCATCTAACCGTTGATTCATTTCTTTAAGCAATTTTTGTGTTGCCTCCTTATGGGCATCCGTCTGTTGACCCATATTCTTCTGCATTTCTTTATGCAAATTTTGTGATTCCTTTGTGAGTGCATCTACCCGTTGATTCATCTCGTTAAGCGATTTTTGTGTTGTCTCCTTGTGCGCCTCCATCTTTTGATCCATGTTCTCCCGCATTTCTCTAAGCGATTTTTGTGTTTCCTTTGTAAGGGCTTCTAACCGTTGATTCATGGTCTCCTGTAACTCTTTATGAGATTTATTTGTGTCCTTCTTGTGATCCTCTAATAGCATCATGAGAAGTGATTTTAAATCCAGATCTTGTCTTTCGGGTGTGGTGGGGTATCCAGGACTTGCTGCTGTTGGAGAGTTGGGTTCGGATGGTCCTACATTACTTTGATTACTGTTAGTAACATTCCTACGTTTGCCTTTTGCCATCTGGATACCTCTGGTGTTAGTTGGTCCTGCTGCCACTGGCTGTTGGTTGGACCTCCTGTGAGCCTGCAAAGCTATTTCTGCCCCCCCCTGGATTACCAGGATTCCCCTGGCACCGATTTCTGGGGCCTGCCTGCTCCTGAGTGACTTTGGAGCCCTAATGTGCTTTGCCCCAAGTGATCTTATATTGGGGAGGCCTTGCACATCTAAAGGCTCAGCCTAGTGGATTCCTGGAGCAGAGGTCGCCAAAGGGAGGCTGGCAGGCTCCTGCCCTGTGCAGGGGTGTGTGATCTCTCCTGGGGGGGGGGAGGGGGCGTCCCTCTGCCAGGCAGAAGTCCCACAGCAGATCTGGCGCGCTGGTCACTGCAGATCAGCCCAGCACCTGGGAGCAGGTTACACACAAGCTGCCTGAACCCGAAGCGATATTATGCCTGTCTGTCTCTGAGCCTGGTGGTCCCAACTACCTGGTCACTGGAGCAAAGATGGCGGAGGGCACTCTCCGTGGCGCTGCTCACCCTGTGGTCACGATGGCCCGCCGATCTGGCACCCAGACGACCACAGCGCCAACCCGCCCTCGGGCACAGAAGGAAGCCCCAACAGGCCGTGTCCCAAGTGATGTTATATTGGGGGGAGAGCCTGGGTACCGGTCTCTCCAGCGCAGTCCGCGGGAACAGAGGTCGCGGAAGGGAAGCTGGCGGGCTCCCTCCCTGCGCAGGGTCCCTCCACCAGGCAGAAGGTCCCACCGCGGAACTGGCGCGCTGGTTACTGCAGATCAGCCCAGCACCTGGGAGCAGGTTACACCCAAGCTGCCTGAAACCGAAGCGATATTATGCCTGTCTGTCTCTGAGCCTGGCGGTCCCAACTACCTGGTCACTGGAGCAAAGATGGCGGAGGGCAGTCTCCGTGGCGCCGCTCACCCTGTGGTCACGATGGCCCGCCGATCTGGCGCCCAGACGACTACAGCGCCAACCCGCCCTCGGGCACAGACGGAAGCCCCAACAGGCCGTGTCCCAAGTGATGTTATATCGGGGGGAGAGCCTGGGTACCGGTCTCTCCAGCGCAGTCCGCGGGAACAGAGGTCGCGGAAGGGAAGCTGGCGGGCTCCCTCCCTGCGCGGGGTCCCTCCAGCAGGCAGAAGGTCCCACCGAGGAACTGGCGCGCTGGTTACTGCAGATCAGCCCAGCACCTGGGAGCAGGTTACACCCAAGCTGCCTGAAACCGAAGCGATATTATGCCTGTCTGTCTCTGAGCCTGGCGGTCCCAACTACCTGGTCACTGGAGCAAAGATGGCGGAGGGCAGTCTCCGTGTGATCATGCCTTCCTTTGAAGGCTTCCTTCGTTCTTCGTGTACTTCCTCTATGGCTCAATTTGCATGTCTAATGTAGCCACAGTCTTGAGGTGACTGCAAACATCCTGAGGCTTACTTTCAGATCACTCCTTTCATTTGCTCTGTCGAAGTCAGTGATAACTTTTGTGCTGTTTATGTTGAAGTAAATTCTGGTTTGAGTCTAGTTTTAACTTTAAATCTGCATGTGAAATCTTAAAGCAATGTACCAAATATTGGTGGTCCAGAAATTCTTATCTTCCCTAACCTCCTACTCCCGTTTATATGTGTCTTAGGGATTGAACCAGGTCTTTCTATTTCCCAGACTCTGGAATCCTTTTCTATTTTATATATTTCCATGCTGAAGTAATGGCCATTAAAACATGAATATATTATTTAAATTAAATTATATATTATTTAGATTATTTAAATTGTGTGTTACTACTATGTGGGAAATATGTGGCTGGGGATTTTGATTCCTTTGTACTAATTCAACAAATTGTAAAGCATTTCAAGGCTATTGCTTAGAAGGTGTTTAGCAGAAAATTTAATGAAATTAAACAAGACAGTGTACATAAAACACGTTTGGTTTGCTAAATCAACAACAATTAATAAATATTAAAACTTTAAACCTTCAAAATAGAGCATATTTATCATAGGGGTTCTATCATCTAGTTCCCTCATGTTTTAAAAGATAATTTTAGATTTATTTATTTTATTTTATGTGTATGAGTGTTTTGGCTGCCTGTATTAATATGCACCACAGGTAGACCTGGTACCTGCAGAGGCCGGAAGAGAGTGTAAGATCCCTTAGAACAAGAGTTACATATAATTGCGAACCATTTCTTGGTGCTGGGAACTGAACTCTGTCCTCTGCAAGAGTAGCAAATGCTGTTAACTTCTGGGCCATCCCTACAGCATTATTCCTAATTTTTAAAAAGATTCCCAAGGCTGCAGTATTTTAAGTACTGACTCATCACATCTTGCTTATTTACTGTATAGATCTAGATCACATCTCTCTACCTTGAGGAGCCTTCCATCTCATGGCAAATTAGCTTTCTGAGTAGTCAGTCTTAATCTATAAATCTACTGGAATTATTGATTATGACATAGCATATATCATTCTTAATTTAAAATGTGGTTAAAGAGATAGAAATAAGAAGTTGACTTGGAGCATATCCAAATGTACAGCTCATACAATGTATTTTTATTAGATTTTAGTCTTCAAATAATGCATGATAATAATAGCATCTATTAAACAGATATTTTCTATTTATATTTGTACTAAACATAAAATGAAATGTATTGACTATTGTAAGCTTGACATCTAAATAATTCCATCAGGTGTTATTTTGAGGTTTTGTTTTCTCTACATTAAAGTCAACAAACAAATCTTACATTAAAGGAAGCTCTGGGAATTGTTTGTGAAGATACACGCAGTGGATAAAATATGATCTAAAACGTACATGATCTTCCCCCAGAACCTGAAGTTTAAAGATTGTCCTATTGTGATGTGGATTTGATACACTCAAGTGGCAAATTTCCTTTCTAATCTTTTAAAATTCATGTTTGTATAATTTGGATTTGTCGAGATACATGACCTATGTTGGAAAACAGGCCTAGTATATATTATATCTAGGTAGATTGTTTTTGCTTTTTCTCTGGTTAATGTGATGTGGAAGACTCAAAAATAATACATTGCATATATCTCCCTTCGACTCTAACAGCTGTCCATATCACGGTGGACAGTGTGGTACAATTTCTTTATAAAGTTCATTTGAGCTTGCGCTAACTGCCTTGTTGAGATTGTTTCCCTTAAATTCTGAACAACAATTTCCTAAAGGGAATTTCTCCACCAAAACTGAAAATAGGAAGGGGAAAGTCCAGAAACAACCTCTGTACGTATGTGTTACTGACCACTAAGCAATCATAAACTAAAGTCACTAACATTAGCTGTATCTTTAAAATGAGGGCTCAGAATAGTTTTTTTTTTATTCATTGAGCAAATGAAAATAAAATGCAATATCGATACATATTACTGATTAAAATAGGCTTCGAGTTGCTTAATATTGAAATCATTTTCTCCTACTGTTAAATATTGACTCACACTTATTCACTCATAGTAGAGATTTTTTTATTACTTTTATTTTTTTACAATTCAATCCTTACCCCCTTTCCTGTCTGCCTGCCTACCCATAGTTCATCATCCCATTCCTCTCTTCTTCTCCCCCCTTCCCCCCCATCTCCAAGAGAATGTCCCCTCCCCCACCAGTCCTCACCACTCCCTGGGGCCTCAAGTCTCTCAAGGGTTAGGCACATCTTTTCCCAATGAAACCAGACCAGGCAATCCTCTGCTGTATATGTGTCAGGGGCCTCAAAACCAGTTAGTATTGCAGCCTGTTGGTGGCTCAGTGTAGTTGAGACTGTTAGTCTTCTTATAGGGGTCTTCCTCCTCTTCAGTTTCTTCCAGCCTTTTCCCTAATTCAACCACAGGGGTCCCCAACTTCACTCCAATTGGTATAAATATATACTTCTGTCTCAATCAACTGCTTGTTGGGCCTCTCTGAGGACAGCCTTGCTAGGGTACTGTCTGTAAGCTCACCATAGCATCAGTGATAGTGTCATGCCTTGAAGCCTCCCCTTGAGATAGGACCCAAGTTGGGCCAGTCACTGGAACACCTTTTCTTCAGTCTCTTCTCCACATTTGTCCCTGCAGTTCTTTCAGAGAAGAACAATTCTGGGTCAGAGTTTTTCACTGTGGGATGGCAACCCCATCCCTCCATTTGGTACCCTGTCTTTCTACTGGAAGTGAACTCTACAAGTTCCCTCTGCTCATTGCCACTCATGGTAGAGATTTAAGATGAGTGGGAAAGAATTATTATTAACTATTACTAATAGTGTAATGACATACTTCCTATTGAAATGTTTTGAGTGAAATATTACCAATTAAAATTAATTTAACTTTGAGATTTAAGTCTAAAACCTGTTATTCTCTTTTTTCTTTAAGAATTATTTTATATATATGAGTATACTCTAGCTGTTTTCTTCACACATCAGAAGAGGGCAACAGATCCCATTATAGATGGTTATGAGACACTGTGTGGCTGCTGGTAATTGAACTCAGGACCTCTGGAAGAGTGGTCAGTGCTCTTAACTACTGAGCCATCTCTCCAGTACCAAACCTGTTATTCTTTTGAAAGTCATTTTACTTTAACATTAAGTTATCTTAGTGTCAGTCTCCTTCCTATCTCCCTTTCTCTTTTCTTTTTCCCTTTCTTAAATTATTTGTTTAGTTTTGCTTTGAGTGTTGTAGAATGAGCGTAGAACTTTGCTCACTTTGGCCTTGAACTGAGTATCTTTTTGGTACATATTCCTGAATAACTCAGATTACAAACTTGTGCCATGGGGCTCTGTTTCTCTCTGTCTGTCTCTTTCTGTCTCTTTGTCTCTGTCTCTGTCTCTGTCTCCATCTCTGACTCTCTCTCTCTCTCTCTTGATTTTTACATAGGACTTTATAACTTTGCCTTGGACTAAGTTTTCAGATTTTTATAAAGGACTTTATAACTTTACCCTAGACTAAGTCATAGTGATGACCCAGTTTTTGTATTTGCTGTATAAGATATATAGGCATTTTTCTCCTTAGAGAGTTACAATTTCCTGTATAAACTCAGACTGCCTATATTAGTTTTGGTGCCACATATAAATGCTGTTTGGAGAGGAAAGCAAGTCTAAAATAAATTTTGTTCTTGTTGAGCTGGCATACTGTTTCCGAAGCGTCTGGAGCAAGGCCAGTGGTCACTTGGCCAGTTTCTGAATGCAAACCAATTGCTGATTAACAAATGTAGGACCTTAAGTGAGGCTTCAGAAATGACTGACCTCCAGGTTCCCAGATGAGTTAACTGAGCTTAATGAGTGTGATCACCTTTTATAGGATTTCACAGAGAGCTGAAGGAAAGAGTAGACCTGTGACCAAGATTACAGGGTGAATGAAATGACCCCTGTGGTCTACCCTGGATTTGTTTTATTATAGGTGGAAAAATTTACATGTGTCTTTTCTGAGAATCACAGGATCTGATTTCCCACTTCTGTTTCCATTCTCTTCATACTTTAATTGTTTAAATTCCTTCTTCTGAAATGTCCATAGATACTGAATAAGATTTCCCTTTAGAAGCATGTACCAGTGGCCAATTATTACAGAGAACAAAGGAGTGGTTTTGAAATTTCTGAGATTCAGAGGTGGAAGTTACCTAATGAAAAGATTTAATCATTAATCAGGAAAGTCTTGCTGATCTACTTAAACTAATGAGGGAGTACAAAATAAAGCAAGAATCTTTATTAATCCTATTATCATGTAATATAATAAAGTTCTCTCCCCTAGTCCTGATTGGCTAATATTAAAAAAAAAAAGCAAGCTGTACTAACATGTTTTTCAGACAAACATTAAAATAATCTAGCAAAATATCAAGTGCTTTGAGAAAATATATATAAAATATATGTTCACAAGAAGTATTTAAAAGAAAAAGGAAGCATATAAGGGATTTGAGCAAAAACCACATAGTTATGAAACAGAGCTATTCTCAGCTGCCTGGATTTAGAAGTTGAATTAAATATGTGTAGATTATCATACTAGCTTTTACAGTATAAATTGTATTTTAGCACTATTCTTTTCCTTGTTATAATGACATGTATAGTAATTTTCTAGTTAATTATTTTTTTCTTTTTCATGCTTCACACCAAACTGCTCAGGGCTAAGTACAGAAAATTGCATTTTTCTTTCTAATCTCAACATTTGATTGAAGAAATATGTCACCTTCCTCTTATAAAAAACATATTTTCATAAAAGTAAGCTTCCCCTAATGTTGAAAGCAGCATTGGATTTTACTGTTTAGATTATTTATTTATGTATGTTTGCAGCAAAATACATTCATCGTTAATATTAACTATTTTCATTGATCTTTAGTAAAATTCTTCATGGATTGATGCTGCAGCCCACAAAATGTTTATGTTATAAGGATTTTAGAATCACCAATTGTACTGGACTTTTTAAACACCCACACAACTACTCAGTTCCATCCATGTTTCATTAATTGTGGTAACCTCTTGGTCAAGACATCACACAAACACAGGGAAAAAAAAGAGCCTATAAATGTGTAATATTCTTTTTTTACATATCACTTAAAACTTTTAGTTTTTAGATATGTAAATTTGGTAGATAAGGAATCTGAAAGGTGTTGCTCACAAGCACTGTTTACATCACCTCTTCATTTCATTCACACATTTTTAAATGTCAAATGCAAATCATCTCTGTGTGGTCTTGAGAGACTGTTCAGATACCGTTTTCAAGCTGAATAAGCTGTAACTCCAGTTTGGTTGCTGACAGCTACAAGGAATTATTGTGACTCATCATGTGACGGATTAGTGCTCACTGCGGTTTACTCCCTCAGATTCTAATTGAAAGTGACTTGGAAATAATACAAGAAATAAGTACTATGAATGCAATCTTTTCTTTTCAAGGACACAGACTCATTTCTGCATTTCAAACAAGTTTTACCAAATTACTCATTCTTGTGCTTATTGAATTATGACAGGTTGTTTTGAGATTATTTGAGCTGTGTGGTTCTTTCCCCCCCTTCTGCATTGCCTAGCAATTAAAAGCATCGGCACAGAAGCCAAACTATAACACATAATATCTCCAGTAGAAATTGTACAATAGGCTAATATATTACAGGTATGTAAGTGATTGATAACTTCACTTTGGTATTTGGAAAGAATATAAAGTTCAATGAAATTTATAAAAACAGTGTTCTGTTGGCTAGAGAAAGTTACTAAAATTGTCACAAGGAACAAGAAGCCTCTATTTTTTCATTCCGAGAAATTCAATTTGAGCTTGTCTTAAGCACTCTTCTAGTGTGTAGACATTCTCCCCATCTGGTTTTCTTTCCTTTTGTTTTTAAAATAGATATGTTTAGGAATGTAAGCTCCCAGTATTGTAAGTACAATTTCTCTGCCACAATATGCTGTCTTTGGTTTTAGGCACTTATTACACATTATAAAGTGAAGCACAATGGCTGCCCATCCTTCTTGAATCCAGTGACAGTGATAATAGTACAAAATAAAATCTTCTTTCCTTGGCTTTCAATATTTGTGGCATAAAAATTATCAAATCAGTTTAATAGTTTATTACAGTGAAAACAGGTAGTTGGAGTTTTGTTGCTGGATGATAAATTTCAAACCTACAATGTTTTAAAAAGCAGCAGATGAAACAAAATCACACTAGGCAACTGATCTTTGAGAGAGCAGTTCCTAATAATGATGGCCTTTATCTATAATTGAGGGCACAGTTGGAAATCTGTGGGCTGTTATCAAACCACAACTATGTGTAGATTTGACTATAGAATGTCTACATGCACCAGGTTTTAGATTTTTTTTTTAAATTTATTTGCAATACTTTGAAATGGGAATAGTACTTTTACCTGATCTTAAAGAAGGGTGGAACATGTATGCACAGTGATTCTTGAAGAAAGGCAGATTGGTTCACTCGGCAGAAGTGCTTGCTGCCCAAGTGTGAGGTTCTAAACTGGATTTCCCAGGTGCCAGTTAAAGACACTTGTAATCCTACTACTCCCTCCCAGAGAAGGCAGGCCAAAAAAGGAGGCTCTGCTATGCCAGCAAGACTCCTCCACACAGCACTGAGCAATAAGAAGACCAAACCTTAAACAAGGTGTGGGGCAGGTGCTGACTTCCAATGTCATCCACTGACTTCCCTGTACACAATGACATGCTTAATGCAACACGGGAACAGTGCGCACGCGCGCGCACACACACACACACACAATTTAAAAATAAGAAAAAAGCTGTGCAGTGGTGGCACATGCCTTTAATCCTAGCACTTGGGAGGCAGAGGCAAGCGGATTTCTGAGTTCAAGACCTATCTGGTCTACAAAGTGAGTTCCAGGACAGCCAGGGCTACACAGAGAAACCCTGTCTCCAAAAACCAAAAAAAGAAAGAAAGAAAGAAAGAAAGAAAGAAAGAAAGAAAGAAAGAAAGAAAGAAAGAAAGAAAGAAAGAAAGAAAGGAGGGAGGGAGGGAGGGAGGGAGGGAGGGAGGGAGGGAGGGAGGGAGGGAGGGAGGGAGGGAGGGAGGGAGGGAAAGAAAGAAAAAAAGAAAAAAAGAAAAAAAATATTGTTTCAAAAACTCTAAAGCTAAACCCTGATCTCCTTTTCAAGCATGTTCTTTCAAGTCTTAGCAAAGACCACATATCTTTTCTGGTTTCTAACACATGTTCTTTGATATATTATACCTGAATATCGCCTTGGACCCTCACTTGAATTTTCTTTCCTACTTATCAGTGACATTGCATTAATAAAATCAATTAAATTATGGAATAGTGAATACATGGTGTTTAGTGTGCAAGCAAGTAATAACAAATCTAAGATCACACTAATTTTTATCAACTTCTCTGTTTAGTACATCAATAATATGAGAGTAACGAGATGCTGTACTTCTCATCATCTGCTTGATATATGGTTGCTACACCTAACTCAACACAGTTCTAACCAACTAGTTGTAAAACAGTTTCAAAAGAAGAAAATAAGCCAAAATATTTATGTCAGCAACAATCAGTTTGCTTACTTTCCTTATAAACATGATTTTTAAATTTTCTATTTATGTGTGCCACAAGCATGCCTGGTACCTGTGGTGGCTAGAGGAGAACATGGAACAACCTGAAACAGGAGTTCCAAACAATTATGAGTAACCTGGGTGCTAAGCATTGATATTGAGCCCTCAGCAAGAAGAGCTGGGGCTCATAACCATTGATTCCTTGCCAAAGTACCTGCTTACTTTGTTTTGTCCCCTTTGTATATTGTGAACTTATTTCAAAAGAATGTTTAGTTGAAGAGCTTTTTTTTCTCTGAAGGAGATGTTTTACTCTTATATGTAATACATAAGAAACAGATAAAATAAAAATTTGATAAATAAAATATAGAATTGAATCAACTGGGCAATACATAAAGGGTAGTTGTTCAGGACATACCGGTGGATTTGCATTTATACATTCGTTCCAGGACTCCAGACTGCAGGAATGTTCAGTGTGATAAAGGCACTTTGGACAGTGTCCAGTACCAAGAATAATATAGGCTCTGATCTTCAAAGTAAAATATAATAGAAAATTTTTGTTGTGTTTTCTAAAATAACAATAAATATGAAGCTTTTCCTCTGCTCACTTCTTTTTTTTTATTGTTGTCTTCTTTTTCTTCATAGAAAAATTGTTTTCAAAGATCGTATTCTGATCCCTGCTTTTTCTCTCACAACTGCTGCATGATTCTTCTCATCTCCTTACCTATCAAACTCCTTGCCCTTTCTTTTATTTTTTTCTTTTCTTTTTTTTGCTTTTAGAAATCAAACAAATGAAGGAAATAAACTTGAATAACAAATATAATGAAAAATATAAGAAACACATACAACCAAACCCATAAAAATCACAACAAGACTGGAAACCAGAATATACGACCAAAGGCTAGTAAGACAAAAACTACCCCAAAAATACAATATGAGACAAAAAGTTTACAAAAATACCACTGAGTTTGTTTTATGTTGCCCACCTACTGTTGACCTGGTACCCACCCTTAAATGTGGTAAATAGACCCAGTGAGACTCCATTGGAGAAAACGATGCTTTTTGTTACAAGTGGGTGTCAGTTGCAGATAGTTCTTTGGTTAGGAGATAGGAGCTCCTGTGTACTTCATACTCTGGACTGAACTTGTGCAGGCACTGTGCATGCTACCACAGTTCCTCTGTGCATTAGTATTTTTGTGTCCAGAGACATTCTTTCCTTGGAGGCATCCATACTCACTGACCCTTACATTATTTTGCCTCCTTTTCTGCCTAGCTCCCAAACCTTGAGGAGTTCACTGAAGACATACCATTGAGGACTGAGTGTTCCAAAGTTTCTTATTCTCTGTACTTTGCCCAGTCATGGTTCTCTGTGTTAGGTCTCATCTACTGTAGTAAGAATCTTCTCTGACGCTGGATAAACAAAACACTCATCTATCAACATAGCAGAATGCCATTAGGAGTCCTTTTATTACTCGATCACTTCTTCAATCATGCTGGACTCAACTGACTACAAAATGTTGCTGTAGGTGGGAGAAGGCATAGGCATTTACAGAGGGTAGAAAGCATGGTGAGGAAAAGAAAGAATTCTTTGTATGCTTCTTTAGGGATTTATATCAAAATTCAAATTGCCTTCCACATAATGATTTAATTTTTCCTCCTCTGCCTACTGTGAAGTGTTCAGACCATGAAATTATAGAGATGTCAAGTGATGCTTAAGTAATCCCCTCAGTCTTTGTATGATGAAAGCAGTTCAGGAAAATGAATCTAAGGTTACTGTAGGGTAGGCAGCATTTGTACTTGTTTGCTTTCCAAAAACAAAGGATACAATAATATATTACTCTGTGATTCAGGGATTGTAGGCAGCTGATCTGGAATCCAACAGCATTTGGTTCCTTCAGTCTTTCACTATACCGTGCTACTTTTCTTTGATGTGTGAATTAATTTATCCTGCCTGAGCTTTATGATTCTGATGCACATGTGAATAATAACACATACTATCTAAGATCATGGGGAATGGCAACAGGTGACTTCATGTGGCATAATTAACACTGAGTCTGGACTATTTGAAAACATTTCAGTGTTGACCCACACAAACATATACTAGTTTCAATGTGCCTTATAACACTGAGTCTGGACTATTTGAAAATATTTCAATGTTCACACACACAAACATATACTAGTTTCAATGTGCCTTATGTATGAATTTACATTATATATTCTAAAGAGATGGAAATAATAAGATAATGGAAAACAATTCTAATTAAGTGTCAGGAGAAGGAAAGTGCTGCCTTGGTCTTGTTTTACATTAGGATATATGATGTTATCAGTCATGGTTTATTCATCTTTCTACCAGTCAACAGCAAGATGTGGCAACAGAGAGGCAGGGCTATTCTATCATTATAGTGTTGAGAAAGGAATGCATCAACCCTTCATTTTGTAGGCAGCATTTGTGGTGTGTGTGTGTGTGTGTGTGTGTGTGTGTGTTTGTGTGTTTGTGTATGTGTGTACATATATCTATCTACAGATAGATAGATAGATATAGATGGATAGATAAATAGATAGACATGTACCTAGTATATATGTATATATGCATATATACATATGACTAGTTTGCATGCATATGTAATGTTTATATATGCAACATATATATGTATATATATATGCATGCTTATCAACATATATGGACAATGACAAGTACATGTGTTGACAATCTGCATACAGATTTCTGTGTCACTCTCTGGCTCATTCTGCTCAACATAGACTGATTCATCTGGGCTAGTACGGTTAGGCCACAATGTAGAAGATATTTGTTGTAGCTGACCAGGTTGGGGAATTTATTTCCCTATTAGACTCTCAGAGTATTATACATGGTTCTCTCTCTGTTCAGTTATTGGCTCCTGTCTGAGGCTGTATATGGCTAAAATCTGAATAGTTTCTTGCATATCTAGCTTGAGCAAGATAGGAAAGGGTTCCCTGCCCTCATTTTTTTCCAGAACTGTGTGCAGATCCTGCTGTTTTCTGACCCCATCCTGTTCTCAATTTCCCTTTCATTAGTACTTCCTCAATCACAGGTTTTTAGTGGGCAGTCTGATTCCTGAAAGGAGTTTGAATGATACAAATCTCTTAAATGAAACAAAATTAATGATTTCTCTGTAGAGAGGAAGGAATAATAGATTATTCAAACACAGGGATCGATAGCACTTAATGTCTCTATTTCTAAAGTGGAGACAAGCTGTAAGCGATTTGTCTGAGTCTCTCCCATTCTTTCTCTCTGTGTTAGGAGTTTGTACGAATGGTGCAGATGTTTGCAGGTGCATGCTTACCTTGTGTCCTGTTTTCTTATGACTAGCATCTGAGAGTAACCAATACAAGTGTAGTGAAGAAGTATGGTTTGAGAAGTGAGAAAACTGAAACTGGACACATTTATTTACAATGCCAGATTTGTGACACTTTCTCATAGCAAGTTGGAGCTGAGATATAGAGATTAGAAACTTGAGATTCTCCTGGGCCAAATTGTAAGTTGTAGACAAGCCTAGGATTCATAGTGAGTTTCTATTATATATATTCACAAAAGTAGAATGAACTGAGGCTTTAATCGCTCAATAAAATAGCCCATATCTGCAATACACTAGGCCTTCAATTCAACCCTTACTATCTCAGAATAACAACAAACTGCACTGGAGATTACTTTGGTTTTGTATTTTAGGTAAGACAGTGAGCAAGAGGAAAGATGTACTAAAAGAAACAACGTGAAGCTATTTAACGGTTCTATAGTACAGTGGTTAAGAAACTCATCATCTTTCTCAGAATTTCTTCTTAATCTTTTCTAAATTGGGAAATTAATGCCTATCTCACAGACTTACTTTAAGGGATAAATTTATCCCTTTGTTTATCTATATCCTGTCTATAAAAACAACTATTGAATAATTCTTTGCAGCTAATAAGCATAACAAATTTACCTAGTAGTTTTTAATTCCATATAGGTTTTTCCTCCAATATTCCATTGATGTTAGATTAATGCCTAATGTCACCATGCTCAAACTATCTAAATAAACTGTAATTCCCTTGTTTACAATTCTAGGTATTTGCAATATGATTTCTGCCATATATATGTCTTAAGTTGAACCGTTTATACTCAGTAGACCCATTTATATGGCCTTACTACGTCTTTCATTTATACTGTCTAAAGTGGCTTCTCTGTAACTTTATCTGTTTAGTTTGATGAATCTTCAGAAGCTGAATGGTTCTCTCTGTTATTTTCAGAGTCTAGCATCTAAAGTCCCCTTCTAGTTGCGTCTACCAGTTTATGGGTGCATTCCCTAATTGTGTCTTGTTGCCATGCCTTTAAATATTCTTCAGAAAATCTTTATCCAGCTCATATCTAAATTTTGTTATAGCATACTCCTTGTACTTGAAATATACACTTCTCTCCTCTTTATGTCCAATAAAGTCATAATCATCTTGTAAATCTCAGTTCACTCTGTGTATGAGAAAGATCCACAGATCATCTCTTAGTGGTATTTTTTTATTTTTTCCCTATCTTATACCATTTTACCGATAAATGCACAACAGATCTTTTCAAAGGATTTGTGGTGGAGAGGAAGCACACACACGTACACATGTGTGCACATGTACCATAGGTATGCATGCATGTATGTATGCATTCTATCATATGTGCATAGGTGGCTGGCGCATAGGTGTGCATGTTTGTGGAAGTCAGAGGTGGATATCTCTCCCTCAATCGCTTTCCATCATATTATTTAGTTGTGGTCTCTCACTTAAACAGAGAGCTAGCTGGCTAGCTAGCTTGCTAAAGGGATCACTTCTCTCTTTTTCCAAGGACCTAGGATCATATGAACTGCCAAAGTGAAAGAGCATATATACAAAGGCTGTGACTCTGAACTCTGATCCTCATGTTGTGGACCAGCTGATTCATTCACTAAGCCATTTCTCTAGCTTCTCAAAGTAGGTTTATATAAGAAAATGTATCCTTAGATGTCATGCATAATTACAGTATAGCTTCTTGCATCCAGATCCTAGAGATTCTGAGTCAGTAGTTCTCCTGGTGTTCATGCTCACTTCCCAACTCAAATGGACTGACTACACACTGCTGTCCTCAGCACCTCCTGTTGACAGTGTCATGGGTTTTCACGATGCCCATATCACCCAGGGTATCATGGGAGGATTCTTCATTCTATTACATGGACTAATGACTTGGACACGTCTGAATTGTCAATTTTCTTTTCATAATCAAGAGGACAGTAGGAAAACAAATCAGGTTTTGACATTCAAAGCAAAATAAATCATACTCTCAACTTCCATAATATTTCTTGCTTCACATCTTACTTTGGTATATTTCCTACATATCCCCCTGATTTGTACAAGATTTACTGCTGAAAAGATGCTTCAATGATGCAATCATATCAAGCTAGGTTACCTGCCTTTATAACACTTTCCTTTTTGTCAATTTTTGATTGATATATTTGTACATTTTCATGAGGTACATTGTGAGGCATTGATTCATACATATATACATATATATATCAGAGTAATTATATTCATCTCACTAAACATTATTATGCTGCGAATACTAAAAAGAACTCTCTTTTTAAAATATACAATGGATTATGGGCAATTATTTTTGACCTACTATACCAAGCAGAACACAAGATTTTAATTCTAAGAAACTCAGCAGAAAGTAGTCTCATGATAATGCTACCCCCTTTCCAACCCTGACTTTATTCAAGGATCCTCTTTCCTTTGTACTTTTTAGAGGGTATATAAATGCTAAGGCCCTGAGGGCCATGGTCAGTGAGTGGTTTTTGATGGTCATTGGTTGTTACTGTTTGCTGTTGGTCCTGGTTTGTTAAGTAATCTGGCAAAATGAAGAAACAAGAAGAAAAAGAAAGCAGATACCACCTTTGTGAATGGCTCCACACAGAGTGATGATGTCAATCAGGCAGGTTCAGGAGCTCACATGCATTCATTCCCCCTGTTGTTGACTCTGAATGTGATGTGACCAACTGTGTCAAACTTCTCCTGATAGGACTCCCACATGTTGATGGTATGTCTCTTAGTCAGGGTTTTTATTCCTGCACAAAGCTTCATAAACAAGAAGCAATTTGGGGAGGAAAGGGTTTATTCAGCTTACATTTTCCATATTGCTGTTCATCACTAACAGAAGTCAGGATAGGAACTCAAGCAGGTCAGAAAGCAGGAGCTGATGCAGAGGCCATGGAGGGATGTTTCTTACTGGCTTGCTTCCTCAGGCTTGCTCAGCCTGCTCTCTTGTAGAACCCAAGACTATCAGCCCAGGGATGGCACCACCTACAATGGGCCCTCACCCCTTGATCACTAATTCACAGATGAATCTCATGGAAGCATTTCCTCAACTGAAGCTCCTTTCTCTGTGATTACTCCAGTCTGTGTCAAGTTGACATACAAAACCAGCCAGTGCAGTATGTAACCTGGAATTATGAACTAAAATAAACCCTCTCTTTCCTAACTTGCTTTTAAAAGTCCAGGTGTTTTGTCACAACAGAAAGGAAATGAGCACATATGTACATAATAGATTATGGTCACACCCATCCCCTAGCCTGTACTCCCCAACTCCATCTCTTCCCCTCTTCCCAAGTCAATATTATGATGTTTTTGTTTTGCTTTTGCTTTGTGACCTACTGATTTGAACACAGATATGAAGCTATTAATTTGACCATAAGCTAGTTAAAAGTGACCACATCTCTGAAGATGACTTCTCCTCTATCAACCTTCCATTAGGCCCCTAATCTGTGCCTGGGTGTTTATTAACTCAGTCTATGCAGGTCCTATACAAGCTGTTGCAGCTGTTTTAAGCTCATGAATACCAAGGCCATGTCATGCCCATTGGATGGTATTTCACATCGCTCCTCCCTAAAATGCCTTATGAATATGAAGTAGCTGGCCCATAGGCAGCAATTTGTCTGATTTGCCTAACCTGTGAGCTTCTGGAAGACAGAATGCATGTGAATTTTAGTGCCCATCACAGAACTTAATGAATTTAGTCTGTTATCCCTTCCCAATTAAGTGTTTGCTAAATTGCATTGTATCCAGTTATTGAAGATTTACTTTCCTCATAATCTGACTCGTGAATGCTTTTATTCTTATCACATTTCTTTCTGGAACTTTCCCTGTCTGGCTCATTCCTTCCCATGCCTCTGATAGCTTCAACTTTCAAAGCTGTGTTACAGACCACTTTCATCATTCCTGAGACTGATGCTTATTAATTCATTTTAAGTCACAGGCAGCTTCGTTTTCTCTTTTTCTTTGTGTAAGAAATCAATCATTTATTTTTAACATATCTGTCAATCAAGCCTAGCCATGAATCATTTAAAATAATTATAGTTGAGACCTTTACTTGGAATTCTCCTTCAAAGTATCATCATGATTCACACATCACATAACTATCCTGGGACAAAGGGTAAAGTTAGTAATTACAGTACATCAAACTCTTCAGAATGTTTCTGTCCACATCTGTGACACAGTTTCAAAAACCCTTTCTTTGTTTCTTGTGGGAACTTTAAGTACTTTATTAATATTTCTAGAATGCGGGACAGTTTGTAGGAGAAGATGGTACTGGTGGTAGCAGTCGTGATGGAGGATGGAGATGAAGGCACTTTGAATAATTGATGTAGTCTGAGATGAGTAAACACTTCCCAAAATGGCTCATGATTCTGGAAAATATACTGGTAAGGAAAAAAAATTACAATTTGCAAGAAAATGGATGTAACTGGAGGTGGAGTTATTAAACTATAAAGGAGATAAAGGCAGGGAATGAGCGAGAATACCTGTGACAAAAGCGAGTCTTTGAGGGGAAATGTGGTAAATAACAGGAAGGAACCAGAGTGATGGAGGACAGGAAGGTAGAGGAAACACAACAGAAACAAAGTCCTTATGAAAATGCCACAAGGGAAGCCATTGGTTTCTGTGCTAATTTTAAAATTTAAGAAACTTGAGGGAAATAAGCCTACTTTTCATAGAGCCTAAAACCATCATGAATCAAGCAAAATCCCTGAAGGCAGAAAATATCAGACACATCTCTGGTCCTGCAGTTTCTCCACTGCCAAGTACTGCTTGTTTGCCTTAAATTCTGAGTAAGTTCATTTTCATTTTCTTGTAAGATAGCACTTATTGTTAAGACAATAATAAAACCAAAATAAATTAAATCATAAAATCACTTTAAAAACTAGTAGATGATATCCTCAGTTTATAAAACTTATTTTCAAAATATATATTAGAAAAAACATCCTTTTGAATGTTGAATCTCTTAGCCTCCCTTCTTCCAAGTGGTTACTCTGCTGCCTGTGGTAATTCCTGCTGGGGATGTTTTAAAAGCATATGCTCTATAGCATATGGCATGTCTGTCAGCGTCTGTTTCTGCGGTGACAGGGAATCATTCCAAAGAGATGGTTGTTAACAGAAAAGGCTCTTCATATGGGGTATTTTGGAATCTCTGACTCTGTTGCTTTCTTCCCTCAGTTTACTATTACATTTGAAATTGAGTATGGGTAGGAGGAGGCAGTTTTTAGTAATTGAAGCACAAATACTGTAATTCTGAGTGCATGCAGATGTAACATTATTAACTCTAGGACCGAAAAGGTCTCCTAAAATAGTTAAATTTCAATGATTAAATGATTGCATTTTTTTTCTGAATAAGTCTAATCAATAGCTATAACCATGGGAGAAGATGAAAATAACAACATAACAATATCTCAGTCTAAAAGAGAGAGAGAAAAAAACAGACTGGTGGTTAGCTTAGCAATGCCATGTGTAAGACCTTCTTTTTCACTTGATAACCAATATTTTAAAATTTTACTCTCTCTGGAAATGATAAAACCAGTGTAGGGTAAATA
Source organism: Tokudaia tokunoshimensis (assembly GCA_036184795.1). Classification (NCBI taxonomy): domain Eukaryota; kingdom Metazoa; phylum Chordata; class Mammalia; order Rodentia; family Muridae; genus Tokudaia; species Tokudaia tokunoshimensis. The sequence continues at coordinate 82,993,399 of BTHU01000012.1, read as the reverse complement.
CTATCGGGTGGTTAATTAGCTCTAATAGTTCTCACTGGGTCAGTGTCTAACACAGAGGAAGCCACAGAATATGAGAAGGTAATAACAGTCTCTGGTTGGTGAAAGCTGGCACCAAGCACTGATATTCTTAGCAGGCAGCGGCTGGGTTTCAATTACCAGGCTTTAGGGCAATCAATGGATGACAGGCAGAAATGGAATGCATCATTTGGATAAGACATCCACTTGAAAATAAAATCTGCTGGAGCTATTACATGTGATGCTGATGATGCTATATTGAATACCAGCTGTGTCAAAAAGATAGTAATTAAATGACAACTGAAAATATCAACAAAGCCTTCGCTTGCTGCTGTGACCTTGGTTAAGTCTATGACATAAGAGACTTCACGAGCAAATGTCTAAGATTCCCAGTATTGATTACAGTGTCCTGTTCATATATGTGACTGTTTCAACTCTGCAGATAAGATAAAAGCACCCATTGAAATGCATAGGAGTGACAGTACATTCTCCTATCACTCCCCTTAGATTATTCTTTGTGTACTTAGTTGTATGGTATATGTGTCATAGAAAAGTCATAGCTTACCGTAATATTAGAAGGAAGCCTTGAGACTCTTCTCCAAATATCCCTGTTAACCACCATCCCTTAAGAGTTTTAGTGACCAGTTGCATTGCTACAGAGCATTGAGAGAGAGAGAGAGAGAGAGACAGAGACAGAGACAGAGACAGAGACACAGAGAGATACTCCTCTCAATAGTGGAACAGGTGTTCATGGCAATCATAAACCCTTTAGTCTGTTTTGTGTACCTATCCTTTTCTTTCTGTATTATATTTCAGAAGAATGGATACCTTTCCCGTAAATCCCAACATTTTTTTTCTTTGTGGAGGCTTAGATTACTATTTACTATGCTATCTGGGGGCGGAGGGGGGTGGTAAAAAATGGGAAGAAAAGAAAAACAATGGAGAGAAACAGGAAGAGATTCAGAATAACAAAAGGAAGGAAAAGTAAGATAAAGGAAATGAGAAAGGAAAAACCCTGGGTGGCTGGAGACCTGGAAAAGGAAGGAAACTCTGTTTGGTATAGTTAACCGCTTACAGGTGCATGTCAGCTCTGAAGAGCACAGGGCTTATTTTCTCAATTTTTTGGACCATGTATCTCTGAGACCAGGTGTTTCTGGGTCTCTTTTACAAAATTCTCACAAATCTTTGATCATTTGTCACTAATGTCCTTTGTTCTTTCAGCTTAACTAATTAATCACCCTAATAGCCCTGATGGTCCCAAAAGATTTCCCTTGTACATTGATATTTTTCTCAAAATTACCCTGTATACAATGAAAATGTGTGGAAGCTGAAAGTAGGCCATGCAGTTCTCAGTGTGATGTCCACGGTTGGTCAATCCTGAAATATGCACATACAAGTAACATTATATATACTGAGTGGTTGTATTTATGTATTTAGGAACACACACACATACACCCACATAGAATGGAGATATATGGGATGTATAATCTCAAAAAGGAAACAAATTAAAAACAAAAATAATTAGAGAACCCTTGTGAGCAGTCATTTTCAAAAGGTCACATGTATAATTTATCTTACTTATGAAGAAAAACTGTGAGACAAATATTTAATCCATGTGATTAGAGATTTTCCTAAAGATGTACATTTATATCATGTTCATGGTTCTATATTTAATTACTGAAAACGTATTTGTCCTACTTGTTTTAAAAGAAAGCCCATTTCTGGAATTGGATGACATAATCCCTTTTCTAAATCCTAACTTTAAAAAATATCACGAAAGTTCATTTGGGTGTTTATCACTATCTTTATGTTTTCTCCAGTTTCTCCTGTCTGGAGAGTGAGGTAGGGACAAGTGTTTGGACGACATTGCAGTTGAGGTATGCTTTAAACTATGTGACTGGAGCTTGCAATCTGAAGTATTATGATGCTCATTCATTACCTTGCTGTCATTATTTGATGTATTAATGTAGGTCAACGACAAAACAGCACTTAATAGTACTGATAGCTCGCTGGAACACAGAGGCAAGAGAATGTGTCAAACAGACCTTTCACTGTAAATTAAAGAACGCTTGATGTATGTCAAAACAGCTCTGGAATTAGACCCTCAGGTCTCTTATTTTCATCCCTTAATTAAAATGGAGTTTTCATCTGCATAATACCATTCCTGGCTTCTGTCATTTTTTTTTTGAGTATTTATTTTTTTTTTGTTATTAAAGCTTTAATGTGGTGAACACTGTTTTATCATAATTTAAATGTTTTTCTTCTTCATTTTTATTTGTTTTTGTTTTTTGATATATTTGACCCTCTTGAGACATATTACGGAATCAAATACATTTTGTAAAGACTGGGTACTCACATGTTATTTTTTTAAAATATTAATTTTTGTTACAAATAGGAAAGAAGCCTATTGTTTTTTAGCTTCCCTTATTACAAATTTGCTAGTCATTCACTAATCATTCACTAATAATTACTTTGTTTGCAAAGTGTTAGTGACATTAAATAAATTACAATTATTTACATTAAGGAGTTATTATCCATGCTTCTTTTTGGATAGCCAAGCTTCAGTTGAAAAAGTTAGCAACATTTTTCATTCAGTCTATTTTCACAAAAGACCACTTAATTTAATGACAGATTTCTATTAAATTTTGTCTAATTTTTATTTACTTACTTATTTAATGTGTATGGGTACACTGTAGCTGTCTTCAGACACACCAGAAGAGGGCATCAGATCCCATTGCACATGATTGTAAGCCTTCATGTGGTTATTGGGAATTGAACTGAAGACTATGAAATAGCAGCCGGAGCTCTTAACATTTTATTAGGCTTGTCATTTGTGTACAGTTGACATTGTGATTTCAAATATTTTTCTAGCTTTTTAGATTCTTTTATGAAAATTATTGTGATGAAAATGATCAAATTATGTTGTATGAAATTCTTAAATTATTATATTAGAAAAAGAAAATGTAATGATCCTAACACTCGGTGGTACAACGATTTTTATACATAAACCTCATGCATGAAGATGCCACATTTCCAACAAAAAACAAAACTTTGAAATGCCATAAACCTGGAACTATCATTAACCCTTGGTTTTGCTCTCATCTGATTGTCAGACCAGTATGGTTTAGAAAGGACAATCATTCTAGTTTTATGAATAAGAAAAGCAAGAATACCCAAGATTATCTATTAGTATTTCCAAGTCAAATATCAAGACAGAAATCTAACCACATTGAACTATTTAATTCTTGTTGGAGACTTTTTAATTAAAGAAAGATACCTACATAAAATCATTTAAACTCATAAGTTTTTTTAAATTATAGACAGTTGAGCAGATGAAAGTTACTGTATGGCTGAGAAGCACCTAAAGAGATGTTCATCATCCTTAGTCATTAGGGAAATGCAAATCAAAACAACCCTGAGATTCCATCTCACACCAGTCAGAATGGCTAAGATCAAAAACACAGGAGACAGCAATTGTTGGCGAGGATGTGGAGAAAGAGGAACACTCCTCCACTGCTGGTGGAATTGCAAGCTGGTACAACCACTCTGGAAAGCAGTCTGGAGGTTCCTCAGAAAACTGGGCATGACACTCCCGGAGGATCCGGCTATACCACTCCTGGGCATATACCCAGAGGCTTTACCTGCATACAATAAGGACACATGCTCCACTATGTTCATAGCAACCTTATTTATAATAGCCAGAAGCTGGAAAGAACCCAGATGTCCCTCAACAGAGGAATGGATTCAGAAGATGTGGTATATTTACACAATGGAATTCTACTCTGCAATTAAAAACAATGAATTCACGAAATTCCTAGGCAAATGGTCAGAACTTGAAAATATCATCCTTAGTGAGGTAACCCAATCACAAAAGAACACACATGGTATGCAGTCACTGATAAGGGGATATTAACCCAGAATCTCGGAATACCCTAGACACAACTCACATATCAATAGATTTCCAAGAAGATGGAAGGAGAGACCCCTGGTCCTGGAAAGACTGAATGTAGGGGAATGCCAGATCAGAGAAGTGAGAGGGGTTTGAATGGGGAAAAGAGGGAGGGAAGGGGGCTTATGGGACTTTCGGGGAGGGAGGACACGGGAAAGGGGAAATGATTTTGAATGTAAATAAAAAAAAACTTAGAAAATAAAATAAAATTAAAAAAAAAGAAAGCTACTACTTTTCATATATACATATCTCCATGTATAGATACCAGTAAGCTAGATAGCAATATGGCAGGAAATGTAATAGAATACACATGAAAATGAAATGGGCTAGAAAGGCTTAGGCAGGGCCAGGGGCGGGAAAGTGAATGAAAAGAAGTGGAGGAGAGAGAAGAATAAAAAAGGGAGAACATAATAGAAAAATATCAAATGTAATAGAAAATAAGAAAATTACAAGGAAGAAACTAAGTTCTTTTCTCCTTGTTTAAATGTTCGGTAGCTTTAATTAGTGTTTGAATTGCCCCAATAATATAAAACTTCTGTGTTGCATTTTGGCAAGAAGTTCTTGGAAATGAGAGATGTACACTGGATACGGAATGACAACGTATGATAATGATGCACTGTAATGGGCATGGGAATTGAACAGAGGCATGGTTTGAAACATAATGTGCTTGATTCTTCATTGTAATTCATTGAGTTCTGGGAGCCTCTCATATCCCAGGTTTCTGGGACTTTCTAGAGGTCCCAGTCAGACCCTCCCCCAATGCATATTTCCATTCATTCTCCTGGCCCTCTAGGCTTCTCTCCTGTCTCCCTCCACTCCTGATCATGCCCTACTTTCATCCCACTCCCTCCCTGGTCCCTCCTTCTTCTGCCTCCCATGCTAATTTTGTTCCCCCTTCTAAGTGGGACTGAAGTATCAGTTTGCCTATTTTATACCAGGTTACAAGATTCATTTATCCTCGTTGACTCAGTGTTTTCACCTGAACTTTCTTTTTAACCACAGTGTCTGCTTTTATATCAGCATCTGTGAGCCATTGCAGTTTTCACTGTGAACTTTTTTCCTTATGCCTACAAGGAGTCAGTTTTACATCAGGATCATGAAAATAAACGCCTGAAAACATCAACATTAACTTTCCTCAGACAGGCATTTTAAACACACAGTTTGGTTTTTTTTCTATTATTAGCAATAATTTGTAGAATATTTTCTCTTTTTAAAAGAGGGGTGTGTGTGTGTGTGTGTGTGTGTGTGTGTGTGTGTGTGTGTGCCATATATGAACAGAACAGGTAACTTTAGAGGCTAGAAGAAGGTTTTGGATTCCTTGAAAAAAGAGTTACCCATTGCTGTGAATCACCCAAAATCTATGTTGGGAATTAAGTTCTCAGGTCTTCTGGAAAATAGCAAGAGTCTTAAGTTCTGGCTTCTCTTTACAGCTTTATGGAGTTCTTTCTTTGTGAACAATTTGTGTCAGGTTCCATTCATAATAAAAAATTTATGGATTTCTCCACGTTTTATTTTAAGGCTAATAGATTGCTTAATATCTAATAATATTTTGAGTTTGCTCAATCTTCCAAAAATAAAGTCACAGCTATGATTATATTTAATTTTTTGTCTCATTATCTCTATTAATCACTTTGTTTAAAACTTTCTCTTAGAACTCTTATAGAATACCCTATCTTTACATGAAGCCTATATGTACATAAATATCAATACATTCATGAATTACACTTTTTTTTTCCAACTCTTTACCACAGTTACCCTGGACATTAGTTACCAGATCATAAAAGTAAAGATAAAGTATAATCACTAATTAGTTTTACAGAGAGTTGTATAACTCTTCTGGAGAATTTGGACAAAATTAAACTCACCATAGTTAGGGGACCAACGACAGAACAAAGTAGTGGTTCCACCAAGTGGTCCATACTGAAAAACTAATGAGTTCATTGGGATTAAATTACTATGAGTGAGAAATTGAAGGAGCTTGTTTGACTGAAAGTTAACAACATCACTGAAAAGCTCACTTCTCTGCATGAGTTTTTACATAAGAAAGCTGTAACCCTTGATAGCTTGCAACATGCCTCACAGGTCAGAGTCTCCTCTCTGGATGAGCTGTTACTTCTTGAGAAGAAGATAAGAATCTTGTAAACTTTAGGAACTTCCTGAGTCATAACTGCTTACTTAGTCTTAATGAGTCTCTCTTCCTGACAATGAAAATGCAATTGCTATGCAACATAGAGAGAAATAAAGACATACAAAAGTGAAGTTTTTTACACAGTGTCACAGTTGATGTCAGAGTGAGAATTTGAAACAAGACATATGAATTTATAGTCTTGATTCATACCCATAGTGCTGCCTTACCCTCTTTACAGTTCACATCCTTCTTCAGGCTCTACTTTTGAAAGTTAAACAATGCAAGTGTTCTGTCCACCAATATATTTTGGAATACAGATGGAGATTTGTATATGTGCTGATATTGCCAGTTCAACCTTTCATGCATATGAAATGGCTGCATTTATCAATACATCTTTTTGAAATTTGTCTCTTTAGATTAATTTCATTAGAGATGGACCCAAGGCTGTATGCATTTAATAATTAAAATACATTAGCAAACCTACTTTCAGAAAAGCCTACCCATTGTATCCATCCAAAATAGATATATAAATTTTATCATCATTATCTCAAAATTAGTATTAATTACTTAGTAGTAAATAAGACAAAATAAAACTATATTATTGAAATTAGTTACTGAGACCTGGGGGAGGCAGGTAAAAGAGAATTCCCAGGGAATGTCATGAAGCCCTGTCCTGTAATTTCAATGCCCCATCCTCAATGAACATAACCATGTTATTTGAGCAGAGAATTCAGGCAATTCAGTGCTGTGTTCATTACTACCAAATAGTGAAAATTGATATTTTAAAAATTTAAGAGTTGATCGATAACACTTACTGATAAATACGTGCATCTTACATTGTGTAATTTAGACAAAATTATTCCCTTTGAACTCTTATGGCACAAAGTATTTAATAAACTTCTTTGTTTATAAGAATATAGATGATGAAAATTTTTGATTTTTCTGAATTATATTCTCAATCCCTAAACCCAAGAGAGAAAAAGCTAAAGCTTAAAAATTAGAATGTGGGCTGGCGAGAAAGCTCAGTGGTTAAGAGCACTGACTGTTTTTCTGGAGGTCATGGTTCAAATCCCAGCAACCACATGGTGGCTCACAATCATCCGTAATGAGAAACAAATAAAGAACCTATGGGCCAGAGTGAGCAGGGGCCAGAGTAAGCAGGGCTGGAGCAAGAGAGAGAAGGGAAGGGAAACAAAACTAGAATGCATTGTACTAAAATGAGTAGAACACCAATAAAATGAATAGAACACCAATAAAATAATGAGATTTGTTTGTAGTGTAAGGGAGGAATGCAGAGAAAACAATGCTTTTGCAAGTCACAACAGTACTCATATACAGGATTCATATACAGTGTTCATATAGTCATATGGAAATAAAAACGTGTTTCTCAGAGTTTGAGAGAGAACTAGAGATCATCAGGACAAGTCCTTAGTGGCTTTTGAACTCAGAGTCCTTGAAAGCATCATACCACTAGAGTGTACCTCAATTTTGGTCTGCAATAACTTTGCTTCTCCTTGGTTAGACTGTAGTTGTGTATCCTGACAGAAGAGCTGCTTCTGCTCTTCTGAGGTCTATTCTCATTGACCCAATTTGCTGAAAAATTTGCCCTCTTTTGAATTAGTCTCAAAAAATGGATGCAATTTCTCAATGGAAAGAGGCTTTGGATATATTAGGAGGCTAGATTCTGGTATTTTTGTGTGCCTTTGCCACTCTTGGAAAAGCAAATTGAAGTTTTCACTTTTGGAACATTTTGTAATAAATCTCATTTGTTTTTTGATGATATTGACTAGGAGAAAGAATAGTTCTCTCTAAAGACTAAATTTGTGATTAGAGTTGGGAAATAATGGGAGTAACATCATTTTGATTATTATAGGCTGAGGCTTTGTAGTTACTTCAAAGGAAGTGGAAAACCTGTAACGTTTAGGGAAGTATAAATATCTTGTCAAACCTTTCAGCCAAGAAAACATGATGTTATGCCTCCGATACCCTATCTTTTTACTGTAATGGTAGCATTTCCTAAGACAGAAAAGATTTGCTTCTAAGGACCATGGACCAAATGATATACGGCTTCTGATATTTTGCCTCCTTTTGAACTCGAGGAGACAATCCCTTAACCACTTACAGAATGCTTTGTGTTCTAGTCCTTCATACTGTCACATAACAGTCTTTTCCCTTCACTGTGCCTACATAAAGAATGGTGTGCAATGAATAACAGGATAGCTACTTTATGTTTATCTTAAATTTAAAACAAAGAAACATTTATTTGATTTTTGTGTGGCATTCATTGACCTACTTTCCAAAATATTGGAGTAGTTATATTTGTTTAAGACTTATATTAAATTGTATATATGTCTATAGTTATGTGCCTGTGTATTGATATGTGTATAAGAGTGTGAGTCATTGGATTTCCTGCAAGCTGAACTAAGAGGTTCTTATAAGCTGTCTGAAGTGAGTCTTGGGAACCAAACTTCAGTCCTCTGGAAAAAACAGTAAATGCTCTTAACAACTGAGCCATATGCCAGCCTCTTTTTTTTTTCATTTAAAATGCAGTAATATAGCCATGAGCTAGAGACAAATATGGATGTTCTAGAGGATCTCATATAAAATCAGAGCCCACATATAAATATCACATTCCTACCCAAGGACAGGAATCTTTGTAGTTCCTCATATTTTTTTTATTACTCTGCAGAGCACTCTCAGTTCTTTCTGAACATTTGATTAATAACATGAGTGATATACTCTCTAATAGGGCATGAAGAAATACAAATATTATTTCCCTTGAAAACGCTGGGATGAATATAGAAGGTTTGGAGGGAGCATCTTCATATATATAAACAGACCTGCCTGTAACTGACTTTGTTGGCCACATTTCTTCTCTAGCTCACAAGTCAAACAAGTTGACACTTGGCAAGTGTTAAGCATGAAATAAATTCAGGAGACTTATTTTCATTTACATGTGTAGGGCTCTTCTTCTATGAAACATGCAAATGAGTTTGAGGTTTGACTTTAGATATTAATAGTTGACACTTATGAATGAAAAAAATGAAGCATATTTCAAACAGAATAGAGGGAAAATATGGAAACCATAAAAATATACTTGTTAAAATTTGCAAAGCTTTGATTTAAAAGGAAATCTGTTTGTGACTTTTTGGAAGATAACTCTTATTTTTGTTATTTTTTACATTTAATTTTTGAAGTTATATTACAGGAAAACAATTCTTTTCTTAATGTTTACCATTATTTCATAAGATGCATGTTTTTAACATTAAATTTTTTAGTAGAATAACTGCTTTGATTTGATGCCAATCATATATGGAATGTAGCTTATAAATGAATACTTAGCTTTAAACTTGTAGAAAATATCAAATAAAAAACATTGTATATACTACAGGCTACCTGCTCAAACGATACCAGTAGTTTTATGCTTAAATTTCTTATTTGCCTTTGAGCTCTGGAATCTCTTGGGTGGTTCAACTTATTAATAACACTGCTGAAGAGATTAATACAAAATATCAAAAATCTGACATACTCAAAGTTTTTATCACAGCCATGAGCTTAGAAAAATCTTTTGATTAAATTGGGTGTGATCAATATGTTCTTACTTCTTTCCTTCTATTATTTATTAAATTAGAAACTTTAGGACATTTTTTTCTCTCTAGTGAATAGGAATACAGCATTAACCATATTTGGAGGGCTACCTAAAGCTAATAGAGAAAAGGGACAAGTTCACATTGATTCTTAAATTAGTTAAGTCCAAGCAGCAGCAAGTGAAAGGGAAAAAGAAAGTGAACTAAAGACAGATTTAAGCCAATGTCTGTGTTATTTATATATCAGAATATTGTCTTGTGAAGATTACTGAAATGAGGATAACGGCAGATGGTAGTCACATTTTTGAGATAATTATTAAAAGCTATCACTATATAAATTGAAGTCTTCCATTGTGTATCTTTAGATATTTGTCTTTTTTCACTGCTGTAGTGCATACTGCATGGGAAAATATCACTTACATTGTCTTAAAGTGTTAGATGGACAGGGTTTCCAAAAGGTCCTTGCAGAGGAAGTATAATTGGTTCAACAAAGACTGGGAAACTAGACAAAGAACATAGTGGCAAAAAAGACAAAAGACAAACACTCCCTACTGAAGTAGGATGCTTTACTTTCATTCTGACTTTACAAACACTAACAGGACAGAAGGCAAACTCCAGAGAGCAGGATAGCCGAGCAAGCACATAGACTCCTTACTAAAGTCCATTGTAATTTCTAATCACCAAAAGGTAAAACAAAAGCAGGTCTGCTGATGAGAAAATATATATTGTTTGCTTTTTTTTAACATGAGTAAGATGTACTATATTTACACACTGTGGAGATGAATTTTTATTGCCTGTTCTTTTATAGAAGTGATTAGAAAGCTTTGAGAAATTTTGTATATGGTAAGCAGTGGGTGAAAGCTGAACATATTCAAGAATAAAAGGAAAGAAAGAAATACAATAGATATTTAGGGAACATTATTTTAAGAGAAGAGTAGAAGTTTCTATGAGCTTCTGTGTTGGCAAACAATTACTATATTGGAAGTGAAGACACATGGTGTGTTTTTTAGTTATACTTCTACAATGACAGTATGATTCTGTTGCACTATTTAATGTTGTCCCTTGTTTGTACATATTGATAATCCTCAATGGCTGTTGACTTCGTGCTGGCATCATGATTTGCTCTACCCAAAATATTTTTGCTCCGTCAGACATCATTCATCTTTTGATATCCCTTCTCCCCAGCCACTCAAAATTCACTAGCTCATCTAAACTCTCAGGAGTGTTGACCGTTTGTCTCCTTTCGTCTTAAATAACAACCCTGTCAAAAATGTGCTCTAGCTTCCCTTTGGATAACTGCTGAAGCAAATATTTCCCTTGATTCCCTTCTACTTCTTGGACATGGTAAAGCCTATCTTTTTCCTCGCTGTACATGCTTAAAAGTTTCTGTTGATGCTGTTTGATCATTAACCTCTTGATTTTACACACTCCATGGTCTGATGTGGAGATTTCGTTTACTTGGTTATTAAAAGTTCTAAGTCTTCATGACCACTGCAGACTTCCCAGCCATTAGACTGTTCATCAGTATCTTCCAAGACTAAGCTTTTTATTCCTCCTTAAATTTTTATATTCCCCATCTCTGTATTGTGTTTATGATAAAAGTATTATGTACTGTCACTAGTCTGAGGGCAATTGATTGTCAAGGAGTTTAGGAATCACTGGACAGGATCCCTAGCACGTTTAACACCAGGTTATAATATGGTTGTGAAAGAGGATTAGGCAAAGCATTCACACAGTATTGAAAATGAAAAGGAGAGCAGAGAGGAAGAACAGAAGCTATTGTGTCCCAGAAGTATTGTGCACACATGCAACATCAGGAGGGTAGACAAAGGAGATAAATTGTCAGTAATGCTGTTTAGCTAAGTGTAAAATGATGTAGAAAATGAAATTCAATTTAGGAAAGACTATGATAGATTAAATCAATCATAAAATGGAAGGAAATTCTGAATATAATTTTGTTTGATTTTCATGAACAAAAGTGAATGACAGGAGGGTGAATGGTGTAAAGAATATGTGCTCAGTCTCTCTTTTCTAGTCATGTGAGAGCAGATTTCTCTATCTCTTCTGTCCCTTCCGTTTACCTTCCAAAATTCTCTAATCTATGTCCTGCCTCTGCCTCCTCTAACTCCTGGACTCTCTCCTACAGTATGTGAGGAGTGATTATGCATACTGATTTACTGACCCACTGCAGTTAATAAGACAAGGGAACCTGGCCATTCTATCTCCTATATCTTATGTGTTTCATGGAAATCTATCTGCCACAGGAGCCTAAGTGGAGTTGCTTTGGTGGTGAGCCAACATTCTAGTGGCAATCTAAATGGGACAGAGCAACTTCATGAAGAATTGAAGCTATCTACTCAAGTACAAGGCTCTCATTTAGGGTTCTTAGAGGAATGATAACTAATACTAAAATGATTGCTGTATTATAACAGCATGAACTCCAGGAAGTGAGCTTTTTAGATGAAAAGGCTTAATGTTTAAAACATTTCTCATCAAATTCTTCACTCTAACAAACTGCAATGACTTTAGTAGAGGGCCACTCGTTATAGGCTTCTCCTCTCAGACAGTTATGTGCACTCTTAGGTGATTAAGACAGTACTTTCTATTAAGTTGTTTTTCTCAATGTGGTACATAAGATGGAATTTTATGCAGCCTGTAAAGAAAAATGACATTGTGACATTTCAGGAAAATAGATGGAACTGGATTAAAACCCAGATGACCTTGACTCATATTAACAAGTATTACATATTCTTATCCTTCTCCCCTCACCCCCAAATCTCAATCTATTTCTGTTGTTAACTGGAAACCCACTATATAGTTCAATTCTGAGATTTGTCTATCTCTGCATTCACAGCCTTGGATAAAGTGGATATGCACCAGTAGGCCTAGCCCACATGTTGACTTTCATATGTGGATCCCAGTTTTAATGTCTATAAGCGGGTATAAAATTGTGTGTGAATGTGTCTGGAGGCAAAAAACTACAAAGGAGGTCATGAGGAAAATGAGTGGTGTGAGGAAGATGGAAAGGAAGCAAGGCAATAAGAAACATTTGACCTGAAAACTGGAGGCAGGATGTTGGCAGTGAGTGGGTATGAGCCAGGACCAGGATGGAGGGAAAAGGTGAGAAAGAGACACAACAAAGCAAAAGTTGTTTAAAATGTTATAATGAAACTTAATACTTCATTTGTCATTTAACATGAATTAGTCAATTGAAAGAATCATAGTAGCTTTTAACTGAATTATTCATTCTGGGAAATGCAGTATTGACAATATCCTTCCATCTACTTTACTGCCCCTATTTTGTTTTATAGGTTATTGAAGTCTGGAATGAATAAGCATTTTGTCACCTTACTCTCCTTCTGAGAAAATGAATGAATTTTCTCTTAGCAAGGCGAGGTAAACCTCAGTACCTTCTTGACCATTCCCCTTCACCTTCACACTGGTACAATGAAGACCTACTTCATCAAGACAGTGAATCATCTCTCTCCCATGTCCATCCCAAGCATTGAAAAGCATCTTTCTTGTGCCTACACTTAGATTGCTAAGTTGTGAGATTCAGACTCAAGTCAAAATGTAGAGTAAATTACTCTTTAGTACATGAGCCATGTGGTCCTAGGGTTCTTTCCGGGAGCACAGTTACACGTGATTACAAACACGTCTTTAAGCACGCTATGCTTTTTGTCAGGAACCTCTCCCTGCTTGTATTTTCACAGCATCTTTCGAAACTCTGGACAAAGGTCACTGAATCCGAGCAGCCCAGTGGATCCTTTCATGCAGTTTTCATTCCTCTTAGCTATATTCCAGCGCAGCTCTTAAAGGTTTCTTCTAGCGCACTAACTATTCTGTTTAATTATATCTGTTTTTCCACTCTGCCGCTCCTGCAGGCTGCAAACTCTCTGAAGACATAGCTTTGCGTATGCATTAGTATATTTCACATCGACACTCAATGTATCGCCTCTACCTGCTGTATCATTTATGCTGCGTGTGACATAAGAGGATAAATGGTCTGCTGGTTATTGATATTGGGAAGTATTCTCTGTTCTTGTTTTTTTAACGGAATGAATATAAATTGCTTTTAACTTTCAAAAATGTACTTTAACAAGATTAAAAAAAAAAGTCCCTGTTTGCCCTTTGAGTCTGACCTATAGAACACAAAAGCAACTTACTCTGATTGAGGTACCTAGTACGATTAGTGTTTGGAAAGTAATGAGATTTGGTTTACTTCAAGAAAATTTGGATGAATTTGAGTCTCATGCAATATTTTAAACTAATTGTTGAATCTGTAGGGAAAAGGAACTTATAACCTTTGCTCCAATTTCAAGAATATGAATTGAGGTTTCTTCCAACAAACGGCGGACAAAGCCCTGGTCTAAAACACTAAGAATGTATTTAATGGTTACCAGGAACATAAGCTAAAAACTAAGTTTTGTAGACCATCACAGCATTCACAGAATAGGTGGTAGGTTCAGGCTGAGGGTACAGAATGAGCTACCTTTTCCAAGAATGTGTTAAAATATAGAAGAGAATAGTAGAAAATTAACCTCTATAAATGTCAAATTTTGCCTACTGTATAATTTAAATCGTTTAAAGTTGCTTATTTGCATAATGAAGTATTTAAAAGATAAATCTCAAAAATAACAATACTAGGTATTGATTTGAAATCTAAAAACATAACAAGTACAAATTAGTCTAGAGAGGATGTCATGTAACTGTGTAATTAGATGTATTACTATGTGTGGACTATCATTTATAAGTCTAAATTTAGCATAGGTATTTAAGGAAAAATATCTGTATTTTATATTTAAATCTTTTCTATTTTGTTTTGTAAGCATTTATTGTCATCAGAGTGTTAGCTTGTATAATATTTGTATAATTACACAAGACAGATGCCTTAAAATTAGTACCATGTCAGGATTAGTTGTCTAAATTGAGTTCTAAATTTGATCACTGTCTGCAGTGATTTGGGGGAACATTGCATGAGCCACCAGAGTATCCACTGTCAGAAGACCTCACAAATTGTTTCATGGCTAGACAGAGTCCAAATCAATGGTACAAATTTTGAAATAAGTAATTTGTATACCAAACTAAACATTTAATGCATTTAAATTTTATTGATTTTAAACAAATAAAATGGTGTAAAATGTTTGGTTATATTTTGGTTTTTTTTTAATTAAAATATAATTGCATCAATTATCTTCTTTCTTTTCCTCCTTCCAACCCCTCCCACGACTCTTACTCCCTCTCCAATTGATAGCCACCTTCCTTGTGATTACTATTGTTACACACACACACACACACAAAGAATGATATGTTCAGTTAGTGAGGCTTTTGTTGATGCTGTTTCTGGGTCGACCACTTTTTCTTTGATAACTAATTAGTAGGATCCCCATGAGAGCTAATTCTCTATCTCCAAGCTATCATTAGTGGTGAACATATTTTTTTTCTAGATTCCTTCTTCTATGTTAGCATGTCCACTTATATTATTACGGTTCAAGTCATGTTTTGTTGTTTTTTAAACATTTTTATTTAATGTATGTGGACATTTTGCATGTATGTGGATCTGTGCATTGCTTGAGTGTCTGGTGATTGCAGAGGCTAAAAGAGGATGTCACAAGCTCTGGAACTGGAGTGGCAAATGATTGTGAGCTGTTATGTGGGTATTTGGAACTGAACCCAGATCTTCTGTAAGAGCAGCCAGTGCTCCAAAAAGTTGAGCCATCCCTTCAATCCTATTGTTTGGTTATTTTAAAAAGTAAAAGAATACTTATATTTATAAGACCTACAGATATATTTCTGATAATATGGACTGGGTAGTAGTACCATTACAGTTACATGAACAGACTGTAAAAATGCAAAGTCCCAGGGTTTTCTGTGAAATGTTAGGTTATTCTGTGTATCTGGGAAATATATTCATAGCAAGCACTGTGGGAAAAATTACTACCCACATGGAGTGTTGCAACTATCCTTCTCAAAATGGCTTTCCTTCCCACTCTGCCTTGGAGCTTCTCATGATGCATATTGGAGAGAAGCTAGATGTTTTAAAAAAAAATAATCTCTGCAAAGAATACAAACATTTGTTGCTTTTTGATTTGTTGTTTATATTTTGGGTCTTCTTTTTCCATTTTACTTTTGCACCAAATGTATCTATTTATCTACATTTCCACTAAAATTTAAAAAGATAAATAAGTATGCCCTTTTGTTTATTCATCTCTGTGAGTATTCTATGAATCTAAGTGGTGTATGTCAAAACATTACATATTAGAAATGATTTTCCCTTAGAAAGATGAATTTTCCAAAAGAGAATTTTTCATAAATTGAGTGTAGTCCTTTTCTTCTTCATAGAATCACCAGGATCATTTTCAAGAAATATATGAGTTGCGATTTTTTTATGTCAATTTTTTTTAATTCAAGCATTCTAGCATTCCTTTAGGGAAATTGATAGCTTCTTTTAAGGGCACTGCTGTTCAGAATGGAGATTCTTGTCAGGATCGTCTGTGATTGTTGCCTTCTACATATACAGGCAATCTTCTTCTCATGTTTCCTTCAGTTAAGATAATTTTCTCTTTCACCTCCAAATATATTACACTCAAACTGTTGTGTCCAAAAATAGTGATGGCCTCCATTCTGAAGTTCCTAGCTGTCAGTTTGTATTTGATTGTAGACAGGTATGATTAACTAAGTGTTTCTTATCACTTGAGGAGTTTCTGCTTGTGATAGGTAATATAACAAGAACTAGTCATATTTATTAAGGTCTGTGCACTGATGCAAGATAAAGAGTAGGGATTTAAACAGCTCCATAAGTGTCAAATTATTCTTGGATTGATATTTTAGAGTAAGACATCGATAATTTGCTGCCATCTTCCATGCTTTTATTCAGAGACAGCCTTTTGTTGTACTAATGCACTAGAGGCTGCTAATTGAGCTGACATTCTATACCTGTACATGAACCTCCCTTAGGTCCTCACTTGCCCCACGAGACTTTAAAATGACTTGACTAATGCCTATGTCTTTAGTTGAAATCCCTTGTCCTCTTCCAATTGTCTTCTGCCTTCTATACATATTCCAGGTATATATAATTACTTATCTTTTCCAAATTTTAGTGTCAGAAAGAAAGAGACCTCCGTGTATTTTAACAATCAACTTAATCCCATGGCCTGTAATGACACGGTCGTCAGAGGCATCAATATTCTCCCACTTCTGCGTTCCCCTTTGCCATTTTCAGAAGGTCCTGATGACTATTAGAGAAGTTAGCAATGTTTCGCTGAGAAAATTTTGAATTACTTGGGCAAGGACAAAGTGTTGGGTCTGGTTATGGTAGAGTATAGAAAAAGAATTAGAATTAGAATAAGAAGAATTAGTCTTCCAATCAGGATGGATCATGTGGAGATGATTTACTTAGATTTTCATGTACCCTGTCTTTTCCTCTCTACACAGCTCCCCCCACAGTTCGGATTGTGCACTCAGGATTGGCCTGTAATATCGAGGAGGAGCGCTACTCCGAAAGGGTCTATACCATCCGGGAAGGAGAAACTCTAGAATTGACCTGTCTGGTTACTGGACATCCACGCCCACAGGTGAGTCCTGAGCTGCGTGTGACACTGGAGAAGACTGACTTTTCTTAGAAGTTAAATTTTCATTTTACAAAATAAAATTCTAGAAAATCTCTCTCTCTCTCTCTCTCTCTCTCTCTCTCTCTCTCTCTCTCTCTCTCTCTCTCTCTCACTCTCTCTCTCTCTGTGTGTGTGTGTGTGTGTGTGTGTGTCCATGTTTTTATTTGCAACTTCATTGTAAATGAAGAGAATGAAAAATAATAAGGGTAATAATTTCTAAAAATTGATCAAGATTTTCTGTGCTTAAGATGAAACAAGAATCTTTTGATTTTATAGTGTGAGAAATTTAGAATACACTTCCAAGAAAGCTGTTAAAAAGAGAACTACAAAAATAGCTCAGTAAGATAACAATTCATATGGCAATGAGTTTATTTTAGAATGTGGAGAACCTGACTTCATGATGACATAATTGTACCTGAGGAGGCTTTGTTATGAAGAATGTGATCCACGGCATCACATGCATCTTTCTCATTCTTAGCCCTTGTACTCACACAGGCTTTAAATAAGGGTTTCCAGCTGTTGAATAACTTTGAACTTTCATATTAATCAGCTGCAGCATCCTTAAGTGATTAGCAGTGACAGCATTTGCTAATCATTAGTATTATGTTACTATATCATATATAATATTATATATTATAATCAATAATTATATAAATAATAGAAATTTAAAAGGTACTAAAATAACAAATAAATACAAAAACTAAACATACATGAGCAAAGAATTGTTCACAAATAAATGCATGCGGCTCTACACATATACTCAAGTGTTTATACTCATGAGTTAATTCTTATTTTCATATACTTAATTTGACCACTATAGAGCTCACACTGGTATTTAAGTGTAGCAGGGAAAGTAAGTTGATTAAATAAAAATCATATATATATATATATATTAGTATAAAATATAAATATATATTCAAATAAAAAGCTTTTTATTTAAATATATCATGACAAGAGATCTAGCTGACAGAGCTAAAGAAGAGAACAACAACAACAAAAAAAAAAACAGGGGTTTTATGAATTTCCCTGTTACCTTGTCATTTGCTTCTGAAACTCTTCACTCTAACTGATTAAGGAAATCTAGACCCCATCCTGATAAACAAATAAAATTAAGCCTGATACAAAGAGGTATTGGATAGGCAGCTTGATTGGGAGAGAGATAAATAGATGATAGAATACAGATGAAGAGGTAGATAGACTCATAGGACCACAGTAGTTATTGAAAGGCTAAACTATATTTTGTAAATTTAATCTTTTTGGTAAAGTCTAATAGCTAAGGCAATGTCTTCTTATAAATAAAAATTACAATGGTTGAAATTATGAGTAATTATATTTGCTATTAACAGAATATGAGGTAAAGAAGAGAAGTTCTCTTAATAAAATTAAATTTTATAAAATTTAACATAATTAAACATGCTACAAACAATGGTTAAAACAACAGAAAAGAAACCAAAATTGACAATTATAAAATTAAATATAAGAGAATGGTTTTTAAAGATTCAGGAAAAATATTGAATTCAGTGAAATAATTTCATCAAATATTCCAAAACCATATTTATAATTAAATGAGGTAGTAGGTCAAGAAATTTTGATATTGTTACAATCTAATTTTTTTTAATTAAAAGGCTTAATAATATATATAGAATCAAAATTTGGAATCAAAATAGATTAAATTATCAGAAGATAATGGTGAGAGACAGTTCCCTCAACAAGCTGACCAAGGGCCCCATTGATACAACATTGGTTGCACCTGCACATATTTTGAATTGTAAACTTCAGTTTAAAATGGAGCTTTTGTCTGGCTGCCATCGCCGGAGTTCTCAGAGTACTCTCTAACAGTTCTCATTCCCCTTTAACCTTAGAAGCATCTTACTTTGGCAGTGAGACTTCTCTTTCAACATTCACACTTCAGAGTGCCATCTTGTTCTCTAGCTAATCTGAAATGTATTCTGGAAAAATAGAATTTGGAGATTTTATTTTTGTTCCCTATCCGGTTCCATCCGGGGGACGATTTAGATTTAATCCCTTATTTAAAAAATAAAAACAACAAGACAACAAACAACAGTAACAAAAACTCCCATGTTATTATCATATTTTAATTCATTCCTAGAAGGAGCTGTTGTATTTGTAGGCTCATCAGTTTGAGTTGATATTTCCTCTTTAAAATAGTAGACTGGGTGCCTTCTCTGCCAGCAGGCTGTCTAGGCAGACTGACTGAACAGCTGGGGCTTGGCTTTGTGGCCAAAGCCTAAAGGGCAGACTATTGGCAGTTGTCCCTGAAGATGATTTTTCCTGGCTTATAGCAACTTACCGAAGAGAATTGCTTCTGTATCTAGTCCGGCACTGGGGAACTGGAAATGCAGACCAGGGTGTCTTATTCCCTTGTTCATAGGTTTTAGACTCCAGTCTCTTTCCATAACTTTTAGAATTATAAAGATAGTCCATTTCCAAAAATATTACATGCTCTTAGGAATAGTAATTTTGAGATAATTGTAAGTAGTCTGAGAATAATGGCATATAAAAAGTAATCAAATAAGAAGGATTCACTCAAGTGGATTAAAGGTGACACTATAACCAGAATACTTATGTAATATCAGCTTCCCCATCCTAAAAAATAATGATGAGGAAATTGCCTAACCTCTCTGCTTCTTGTATCTCAGGATTTTGTTTATTTAACAGAAATTGAGACTATTATAAAGATAAATTCTTTTAATCTTATTTTGTTTTGACCCTATAAATCTCTAATACAATTTGATATTTTAAAGGCCAAGAGTCTTTTACAGACATTGTTTGTTCAGTATGCCCTTGGCTGGGGTCAACTATTTATTTCTTCTTTATGAATAAAAATATGAGCATTTCACCTTTACATTGTGATCTCAATTTTTCCTCATTTACTCTGTAAAATCATATGAGAAAAATTATGTGACAGACTTTTCAAAGGATTTTCTAAGTAGGGTATCTTTCAGACTAAAAGGCAATTCTCAGATTCAGTTGACTATATTTTTTACAAAAATTGTCATAAATGCCTATGTAAAGTACACATTTTGTACACACATTCATGCGTGCATGCACACACACACACACACACACACACACACACACTGGAGAGAATTAGGTTCTGTTACTCTACCAGAAATCCTCAGATATTTTTTAATGGCTTAGAAAATGCAATATAATTTATTTTTTCATAAGCCACATATCTGTTTAGGCTGGATCTGTCTTCTCTTTTATGTGAGGGAATTGCCAACACAAGTAATTTTTTATATTAATCTTTGGATGTGGTTGGCATGATAATAAGTTACAAAAGATGCTCAAAAAGTAGTTGCCTCAAATCCTCCTTGCATGCTACTTTCAAATGCCTTCCATAAATTTCCACCTGGTTCTATTCAGAAGTGATTAATACCCTTATTAAGTCCATATTTATATGGTTAAAAGCATCACACAGCTTTTAATGATAGATATCATATATTCAATAATTTTGTTTTCATTCATTTTATAGAATATGAAGAAGACTTGTATTGAGTCAATTTTATATATTTAACAGATTTTTGACACTTAATCTAAATATATTAACAACATTTTAAATTAAAACTTCTATGGTTACAATGTTACTTTTGTCCATTGGATGATCTAAGTGTTTTTAATACTAGGTCAGAATTTATAGTTGTTTATTGCTATGGGCAACATGTGTGCTTAGAAGAACCAGCTAATATCTATACCTACCTATCTCTATCTTTATATCTAACATACATAGAGAGAGAAAACAAGAGGGAGACATATACAATATTTAGGCTAAAATATATACTATACTTAAACTAGGTCTGTCTTATAGAATACATGTAATAAATCTATGAACTTTCTTCAAAAACCTTAGCTAATGTGATTAGTCAAAGTACTTTATAGGACAATATATGCAGATTGTGTTTAGTCATAAGGAAAATTTAAGAGTCAACTCCATGTGGTACAGCTGAACATTAGAAATCCCCTAGAGTTGCAGAACTAAAGTTAAGTATCTTTCTTCAGTAAAACCTCATGGAGTTTAGGAGTCTCATTAACTGCCTTGGAATCATGACTGAAGTTGGCTTCATTCTTCTAGCACGGCTTGCTGCCATCAAATTCTTTCATTTGCATGTTGGCACAAAATATAGCGTTACTTAATGGCCTTGAAACATTAACTTTTAAAAGACAGCACATCCTGTAAAGATATGTAAGACATGAATGGAAATCTAAAAGTTACAGTGGTATAATCATAAATTTGTAATGAAGCTTACAACCTACAAATAGTTTCCTATCCCTCATGAATAGCAAACTGTCATGCTAATGAAGAAAAAGTACACAAATTTCTGTTTCCTGACTAAAAATTGGGTAAAATGATAAATACACTGTTAAAGCAGAAGTCTGCCTGTCATAATCAAATGAAACCTGTAAGTTTGTGTAGGTAGTTCAGTGGTTTAGCATTGCATAGAAGACAAAGCCCCAGATTTGGTGACACCACTAATAAAGGAAATATAATGAATTTTAATATTAATTTTATTTTTGATATTATAGTATAGTTAAACTGTTCTTACCTTCCCTTTCCTTTTTTTAAACCCTTGCACTACCCTTCCTTATTTTCTTTAAAATTTGTAGCCTCTTTATATTAATTGTTCACCCCCACACATATTCTAAATACATATATCCTTCCTGCTCAATCTGCATAATATTACTTGTATGTATAGGTTTTCAGAGATGACGATTTGGTATTGGGAAAACAGTTGGTATACTTTTCCCTGGGGAAGACTATTTCTCCTAATCTCAGCATTTCTTATTTGGCTGTAGTTGTTGGTGTTGAGTTGGGGCCTCATGGTCTTTTTCCATCAAGTTTGGTGTGTCTATTATCATCATCTTTGTTCAGGTTTTGATGGGGCAGCTGTTTTGATGAGACTTTATGGATGTAGTTTATGACATTACTAGAACTATAATTTTATATCAAACTCCCTGTTCCCTGGACTCTTACAATACCCTGCCCTCTCTCCCATAATGATCTCTGAACCTTAGGTGCTGGAGTTATGATAGATATCATATATATGTATATGTATGTATATACATGTATGTGTGTGTGTGTGTGTGTGTATCATATATGGACTGGGTTCCAAAATTCTATACAGATGTATTAAAAATGCCTAGCATGTGCAAATGTAAAGCAGATATCAACCATCTGTGATTCAGTTGTAAATGCAAAATACTTTTTCTATAAACATAATTTAAGCTTTTACTCTCATTATTAGATTTTTGCAATTAACTCATTAGAATCTATAGATTATTCTTCTATTTGTCACATTTTCATTAGCCTTGAGAAGTATATACACTAGCAGCAAGTGAATATTGAGTTAGGTAGTAAATGAGTCCTCATTTTGATGGTCTTGAATAGACCCTCCCCCAAAAAGTTAAGATGGAAAAGTTCTCCCAATGATTTGGACATTATTAGTCACAGAATTCCTGGGACCTATTTTAACATGCTGTTACGATTGTTCTTTTGACATTTAGACTTCACGATGACTTATCTTAAGTGACTCTGACTGTCGTGAGCAATCTCCACAGAGAACTGAAACATTCAAGTGGCTCAGAGAACCAGCAATATTACCACTTATGAGCTCGTGTTAGAGAATTCACTAAGTTTTCTCACTATAGGAAATTCACTGGACAAAAGGATACTGCCATCATCAAGAGGGTTAGAGGAGACAGACCTGTAAGAAGGAGATACTCTAGCAAAACTGGCTTTGCAGTGGGAACTCTAAGGCCATCCAGATGATCACATTCCCCAATAACAGGTGTTGGGCAGTATCACCTGGCTAATATCCATATAAATAAGTGGAAAGGTCAATTTAAGAGCTAATTATATATGTGCTATTTATTATTTTTTTAATTGAGACAGCATAGCTACATAAACCTATAAATTGTACTTTTTACTTTTGTTATTGGAAAAATACCTTTATTGACATATATGAAAAATATTACATACCTGGTGATTATTAATAAGTTGACATTTCACAATATGATTTTTCATAGTTTTATTTATTTTTAGAGCTCTCAAAAATTCTAAATATACTAGCCTAACCATCAATTGGATTATTTTTTTTCTTATAGAATGATAAACTAATTGATCTATTTTTATGATTAAATTGTTTGCTCCAATATATTTGTGTGTGTGTGTGTGCGTGCGTGTGTGTCTGTGTGTCTGTGTATATAAAATCTTAGTAATTTTATCATATTTGTTATGTTACAAATGTTCATTTATAGTGATAATCACACCTACCTCTCCCTGAATAATAGCTTAAAAGTGAATATAGTTAGGATATTCTCACATCCAAGTCATGCTCACTTATTAAGTCATTTGAATTGACAAGATTTTCTGTATTTACTTCAGTGAAGCAATCATTAGAATGGCATTCAAATAAGGTGAGAATTTCAACCTCAACTTCGTTTTACGTAAAACAGAAAATTGTTTGCACAGTGTTATAGATTATAACCTACAGAAGAGCTGATTGTAAGCTAGTAAAATTTATTCTATGTTAGGCTCATCACAACCTTTTGCTAAAATGCTCTAGATGCTCCAGATAAATCAGTGAAAAATAAAAATTACCATAAAACATTAATCTGGTACATAAGAAAAATGCTTATGAAAAGGAGTGTTTCCCTGACTGACAAACAAGGAAACAGTTATTAAATAGCAACTCAAGAAATTCATTCTTAGTAGTTGTTAATCTTTAAAATTTCTCTTGCTGTCAAGATCTTAACAAAGGAGTAAAATACCATTTATTTTCTCAATGGTTTTATCTTTTTCCACCAGCAGGCATTGATCTCTAGCTTTTTCTGCCTTGCTTGTGTTACATGAAGAAAAATTATCCTTTACAAGCCCACCTCTTCCTACTTACCTGCCTTTGGCACAAATCAATAAATGATGCAGGATAGGATTGAGCAGAGCAAAGTCTTTGGTTAATTAGTACCTTTTCCTTTGGGCATCATAAAATTTGCATGTTTGTGAGAGATAACTTTAAGCATCTAGGGTTGTGGTATAGTACAATCTATCTTGTTCATCTTAACCAGAGCAAGAGACCACTTTGGATTACTCTGTGGTACATTCTAAAAGAAGCACAGCCCATCGATCTTGCAATGTATGCCAAAAGCTGTTTTTAGATATACTGTAAAATATTTACTTGAGCTAGTATAAAGAAAAATGTGAACACAATTCAGGAGACCTATAAACTCTGTCAATTGAAATCCATACTTCCACACTATACCTTGAGATATCTTGAGAATGTCACACAAATGGGGTGGCTTAAAAAACAACAGCAACAAAACAAAAACAACACCAAAAAAACAAAAAAAAAAAAACCCAAAAATAGGCATCTCTTATAGTTTGGATATGAGGAGTCTAGATTTTGGGTGTCCATATGATATGGTTTGGGGAGGAAGCTCTGAGTAGTATTATCTTTTTCCTTTTGCCTTTGATAGATTCTGGTAATGGCCATCAAACCCTAGTGTTCCTTGACTTTCATCTGAGTCACTCCAATTTCTTCTATCTTTACCAGCATATGTGTGTGTGTGGGGGGGGTGTTGATACTGAGTTTTCATCTTCTTCTCAGACACTATTTGTATTGGATTATGGGATCTCCCCATTCCATTATTCTCATCTTAAATAACTGTGTGGAAAACATACTACTCTCAAGTGTCAGCCTGAATTACAACCTGAGAGAGATTGTTTGAGAACTAATGAATATTATTTATCTAGAGATAATAAAAGCAATTGAAATGGGACCATCTGTTCAATAGTAACTTTTGGTATGTTCCAAGATGATCCTGACAGGGCTACTTTCTGAAGGTGAAATGATGAACATGATATAAACATTGAATGATCCTTGTAGCAAAGGACATTGTCAGATTAAGATTAAATAGAGAATTGTTTGCCAACTATATTTGAAAAATCTATGTTTGTTTGTTGTTTCTTAGATCCCTTTGTGCAGGATCATTGCTCTGCCTGATCTTTTGAGAAAACATAGACTTACAGTGCGAGTCGTTTCATAACTTTTCTGTCAGTATTATTTTCTCTATTTTTTATTACAGTTTGATATACGTGGCTTCATTTTGGTTCTAAAAACTTCTTAGAGTTAGGATTTCACAGTACTTTGTACATTATGTAAATCATATTGTACATAAATGGTTCTTTTAAATAACCCCAGCCCCAGAGATGTCTTGGTGGATAAATGTGTCTGCCACTTAGCCTGATGGCCCAGTTTTGATCACCAGGTCCTACATGAAAGAGGGAAATAAGGAATTTCCACCAGTTGTCCACAGATACACACACACACACACACACACACACACACACAGAGAGAGAGAGAGAGAGAGAGAGAGAGAGAGAGAGAGAGAGAGAGAGAGAGAGAGAGAGAGACTCATTAATTAATTAACCTCTATAGTCTGGGCATTATAAGAGCTATTTGGATTTACTGTATCTAGGAACTTCTGTTAGAATCATGTATATCTCTGGCTATAGGAATGTATTAAATGTTACTTTGGCAGTCTTGAAGATATAATGCATCTTTCTATTGCACTACCCACCATGAACTTCCAGAACCTCAGGAAATAGAATTCCATAACACATAGCTATTGAAGGTATTTAGTTAGAGAACATTCAGATGTTACACATTCCATGTACTTTTGACAGAACATCCATTTTAAGTACTGTTTAATATATATATATTTGGTTTTTCGAGACAGGGTTTCTCTGTGTAGCTCTGGCTGTCCTGGAACTCACTTTGTAGACCAGGCTGGCCTCGAACTAAGAAATCCTCCTGCCTCTGCCTCCCAAGTGCTGGGATTAAAGGCGTGCGCCACCACCGCCCGGCAGTACAGTTTAATATTAAACATTAATATCACAAGCATCTGTATAAACTGGAAATCCACTGATAACATAATACTACAAATTCATAGCTCTCTGTCTAAACAATAGAGAAGAAAATGGAAGATAGGTTTTCATGAAGAAAGAGAAAAATCAATAGCTGAGAGTATGATAGGATTGGAAAATGTGGTTTGGTACACATTCAGATGCTTGTCAGTATCTAGCTAGTTTGTTCTTTTTAAGAGATATTGGGGAAACAAACTCTTCTTGGTCAGGTAACACAGAACCAAAGTTTACGGAGTTGAAGATCTTTCTTGATAGATAAAGGGAATTTGGACCCATTAGTGTATGCTCTATAAAGGATAAACTTCTTTCACATATTTTAAGTCTTCTTACTGGAGTTAGTAAATATGCTTGATAGTAAAATTGGAAAGTCATCTACTATTTAGCTAATTTTTCTGGACCATACCAGAATCCCAAATACAGATCTGTTTGATATGTTCATAAATCAACCCAAAAATCACATTTAATATTGTTTTGTATTTATGCGGACACAGTCCACAATTCATAACAACCTTTCACCTATTGAAATCTTAATTCCTCCTTACAATTACAACAAGCCATACTAGGAAACCAATACAATGCAGGCTTGGATTTTAGCTGATGAAGAGTTTATAGAGTTTCTGAATGGGTTTAAATTTCTACTAGTTTAAATAAGAGAAGGTGCCTGCCTAGCCTAACTTTTCAGAAAACAAAAAGGCAAAATCAAAATATTGTTGACTTAAATATTTCATTCCGAATGTCTCTCTGTGGATTCATAATGCATGCTTAATGTTCTCTAAAGAAGTGACTACATTTACTCTTAGTCTGTAATGCCTACACTATATCAATTTGAACTGAATATGTAAAGCAAAAACTATACTGATTTTGTTTTAAAATTTCCAGTTTAAGGATTGGGAAGATGACTCAGTGATAAAGATCACATGCTACTCTTCCAGCACCCATGACAGTCAATTCACAACTGTCTATAACTTCACCTTAAGAGGAACTGATGCCAACTCTGACCTCTGGGAGTGCTACATTCAATGCATAGGTACACCACACCAGACACAGAGACACACAGGACACACATACTCATACATACACTTCACTCACAATTAAAATAAAATTAAGAAATAAAATTATCAGTTTAAAACTAGTAAAATTTAAGACAGAAAATTATTTAATCTGAAGGTAGATTGGACAAAAGTTCAATAGAATGAATTGGAGCCACTGCTAGCCCTTTCAGCCAGAGAATGGGCTACCACCTGCAAATATAATCTTGCTTTCTCACACAGCTCTTTACAAAGGTACATTCTTCTTGCTCAAAATTGCATCCTGGATTCTAAGACTGAATATTATTAGTCCAATAAACCTGGTTTTATTGATTCAAATGAGCAGATTAAGGATTAACTTCGTTTTTCCAAAATTCATAAAAGGTAATATGCATGCGAACAATCCAGAAATCGAGATTGGTATTCATGATGAGAAGTGCAAATATAGATATAGAAGACTTTTCTGCTTGTCATTCTGAGAAGGCAAGGTGAGATAAAGGAAAATTATAATCAAAACATTATTTCAAAACATGGAATGGAAAATGGATTGGGCATGGCCCTTGCAAAGCAGGATTGTGCTTCTAGCATGCCAGCTAAGAAGCCAAACAACTGATATTGGAGAGAAAGGCTTGTTAGCAGGGGCACCTGAGGTTCTCTTGTCTGCCAAAGGAATCATCAGAATCATACATCTGGATCCAAGAGGAATATCTCCCAATGATAGTTATAGAAACATGATTTCCTGTTTACAAGGTTGATTATTTCCTATTTTGCTCTACACTTTCTTTCTTTAGATATATTAATAGTAGTAGTACATATATTCACATAATGGCTATATCTCAATGGTCTGCTGATATTGATGCATCAATATTCTTTCTATATTGAACTGACTTTTTATCTTTCTTGTAAATTTTACTTGATGAATCAGCTGCCCTACTCTAAGGAGAGTCTTATTTCCTGTATGTGTAATTTATTTATGCTGTTTTCATCTGATTATAATCCATTAGAAAGACAGAACTCAAATGTAGCTTTGATAATACCCTATCATCTTCAATGTATCTCACAAGAATTTGGACATGGATTTTTAAAATTTTTGATGGGACCAATACCACACTCTGCAGAGGACAGAGACTAGATAGGCAGCAGAATGTCAACCCCACATTCTTTTCAAGTCCTCTGTGTTTTCAAATATCCATGTTGCTTCTATTCTGTTTGTTGCATAATTTTTAACCTTAGCAACTGTGAATGACTTTACTTGGTCGGGTCATATCTTATTATTTTTGTTCATCATGGACATAGCTCATGGAGCTTTCTGTAAGGTATTTTTTCATACTCGTCACTACTTTGTTGAAATGATTGCAGAAAAGAGAAATCTGCTGATTAATTTACATTATTAACCTTCTTAATTATTAATTAACCTTATTAACCTTAGGAGATGCCATATTTGTTTTTTGTCACTGACTTATATTATTCTAATTCTACCCATATTGCAATAAATAACAGGATGTCAGTCTCTTTTATGCTTTAATAATATTGACTTGAGCATACATATTGCATTTTCATTAGCCATTCATCTGTTCTGAACACTTCACTGATTCTCTATCCTGAAGATTGTGAATAGTAATTGAACAAACATAAGCATGAAGGCATCTCTTGAATGCAGTGACTTCACTGGCTGTCAGATGAGAACATTGTATTATCTGATGCCCCGACTCCACATTTTCTAGGCACTTCTATGCCACTTTCCCTAACTTCTATATTCATTTACGTTCCTATGAACAGTACACAAGAGTTCAGTAGAGGGTAGGTAATAAGGAGGTAACGGACAAGGGCTGAATAATGAATTTCAAAGTACAGTTAGATAAGCAGTAGAATTCTAGTGAGCTTTAACACTGCACAGTGACTTTATTTTATAATAACTTATTAATTCATTAACTAGAAAACAGCAGTTTAAACATTCCCAAACTAGCAAGTGCTGATTATGTTGATTTTGCCCTTATACAATATAAATGTGTGTATGTGTGTGTGTGTTTGTGTGTGTGTGTGTGTGTGTGTGTGTGTGTGTATATATAAATCTCGTGGTATTAGGGTATAGCACATACTTTTTTTCTCTTTGGCTGTCTTTGTTTGTTTGTTTGCTTGTTTTTGCAGTTCACATAGTTGCTGTTGAAATTTATATCCAAAGTAAGGAAATGAGTGCTGGGATGTGGCTCCATGTGTAAAGTCCTTGCCTCCCAAGTGTGAAGACCTAAGCTTAGAATCCCAGAGTCCACATAAAGCCAGAAGCGTAGCACAAACCTGGAATGGCAAGACATCAGTCAAAATAGCTGAAGGTCAGGCCAGCTGATCTGCACTGTGATCAAGTGGCTCTCTCGTGCTCTCAAACAAGATTGTAGGCAAGAACATGTTTATGTTCTAATTCCTCCTGCCCACTCTAGCATGCATGCACACACACATGCAAACACCAAAGCATGCACACACAAAAGTACATCAGACACATCTATATAATAATAAGAACGTGATAGTCACATAATGTGTATTCCTAAAGTTAGTGCCAGAGCACAGGCAATATGGTTAATGCTATATATTGCAAAACAGATACAAACAATGCAGGCTGTAAGCAAATTATTACACTTTTAATTTACAGTGCATTGACAACTGAAACGAGGTGAGTCTTTAAAGACTGTCACAACAGCTTCTGGGTTGCCTTGCCGTCCCTCTTCAAATCTCATCGTACTCGATTTTCCTTAAGACAGAAGACTGGTTTAATTTCCATTCATTCCTTATTGATTTTCCTTACTTAAAAATGTATTAAGACCTTTCAATATCTTTTTTCTTTCTAATTTCAACATCTCTTCTTTCGAGTAATTTAACCTCGACCAGTATATTTAAAAATAATATTTAATATATACCAAAGATTAATAACCATAAGGAAAGTAATAAAACAAATAGTTCTTATATGATTATTTCAACAAAACAATATTTAAAATACTTTTAAATGATAGAGATAGTGATTTCCCATGCCTTTTTATACTGAAATCTTTTTACACTTAAAAAGAAAACAGAGTCATGCTTCTTTGTTTCCCTTTTGCTTTCAATCTCTCTCTCTCTCTCTCTCTCTCTCTCTCTCTCTCTCTCTCTCTCTCTCTCTCTCTCTCTCTTCTCTCTGTGTGTATGTACATATGTGTGTGTTTTTTTGTGTGCGTGTGTGTGCACAAGCACATGCACTGTGGTGCACGTGTGGAGGTCAGAATGCAATTTGTAGAGTGCACTCTCTACTCTCACTTTACTTGCATTTTCAAGACTGAACTCACCTCACCACAGCAAGCACCTTTATCCACTGAGTTATCATTCCACCAGATAAATATGCTGATTTGTGGGGGGGTAGGGTAACCAAATTTCTGAAAACATTTGTCTATCTCTTTTTCTTTCTGTTCTTACTTTTCTTTTCTTTCCCTTTATTTCTTTTTCTCTTTTTTCTCCTGATAAAATTCCTCTTGAACTTGCAATGTAGCTAGGATGATCTTGATATCCTGATCTCCCTGCCTCTATTTCCCTATTTCAGGCACCTACCATCATTCTTAGATAGTTTTGCATATTACCTTAAATTTCTAAGTCTTCACATCAACTCCTTTTATTTACATTTTACATGCCAAAAGACATATTGCTTTTAGCAAGACAGAAACATTTCTTATTAAAATAAAAAGTATAACTTAAGGTTATAGTCAGAGAATAGGAGAGGCAGATATTTAAGACCAAATGCACATTCTAATGATATGATAAGCATGATGAAAATGGAGAAGACACAATAGTAAAATAATCTATGTTCAGAAAATGTACAAAGGAAAGTATAATCACACAAACATTCTTGGTGAGAGTATTAATTGTAAACTTAACAATTTGGAAACATGGATGGAGAATAATGGATCTAAAACTAGAGGGATGCTTCAGTGGTTAAGAGCACTGATTGCTCTTTCAAAGGATCTAGGATTGATTGAAAGCATCCAGATAGCAGCTTCCAATTGCCTGTAAGTCCAGTTTCAGTAGATCATATACCCTCTTCTAACCTCCATGGTATTGGTTCACAGACACATAGAGGCAAAATACCTATGAACAGTAAGT
This sequence comes from Tokudaia tokunoshimensis, assembly GCA_036184795.1. Taxonomy (NCBI): domain Eukaryota; kingdom Metazoa; phylum Chordata; class Mammalia; order Rodentia; family Muridae; genus Tokudaia; species Tokudaia tokunoshimensis. The sequence continues at coordinate 82,962,019 of BTHU01000012.1, read as the reverse complement.
AAAGCTTGTACAAAGAAACATGTACTTAGATATTTGATAACAAGGAACAAACATGTTCTTGCATGTGTTGCTAGGGTGCATTATACAATCTGTATACACAAAGTTTTCTTTACAAACTTTGTACTGGCAAATAATGCATGTATCTTAATAGTTAAATTTCAGGGAATTAAATAAATAAATAATTTTAATGAAAATCATGCAAATATTAAAGCTTTATTTTCTGATACTCAGGAAGATAAAATTGTATGTTACAGAAAGCAAAGACAAAACTTTTGGACAAAAAGTTACTGCTATCATTTGTCTTGGAAAGCCATGGAATATTCCTAAAAGGCTAACAGTAGTATGTTCTAGTACTCTAGATAAAATTGCTAGGATATTTGTCAAGTCTGTATGAGAGTACATTGAATTTCAAATTACAGACTATATGTCCTCTGTATCTATATGTTCAGTTGAGTCCAGAAAATATACATAAAATATTCTGCAACATAAAATATTCTGAAAGACACAGTTCTGTTTTGGATATTACTGCTTGAGTTGTAGTAGGCATTATAGGTGACATAGAAAACACAATGCACATATCAAATGATTTCCAAGAAGATGGAAGGAGAGACCCCTGGTCCTGGAAAGACTGGATGTAAGGGAATACAAGGACAGAGAAGCGAGAGGGGGTTGAATGGGGAACAGGGGGAGGGAAGAGGGCTTATGGGACTTTCAGGGAGGGAGGAACCAGGAAAGGGGAAATGATTTGGAATGAAAATAAAAAAACTTAGAAAAAAAGAAAAAAGAAAAAAACACTCAGATCATAAGAGAAAAATATTTAAGTATTGTGCTATGTTATGTAAGGGATTTGCATATCTGTAGATTATGGAATTTGTGGTGATTTAGTAAAAAGTACCCCTCGGACACTGAGATTACAGCATTAATAATTCATATATTCAGATTGTGTAATATTCTCCAGAAATTAGAAGGAAAAAAATTCATCATTTATATATGACTTTTCCAGTAAGCCTCTATGCTTGATGCAGTCATGTAAAAGACTAGGGTCACGATTAGATCTGTTCCAGGGACGTGTATGCCTAGCTATACACAATTGCTGGTTCAACATCCTAGTTTATGTATGGTTTAAGTGGTTCTTGCACACAGGTCACCTCTAGGGGGAAGTATTTCCTAGAGTTATTGTTTTCTCATTTCTGAACACAAAACACAAATAACCATCCATTTTGATTAGTAGTATTTTTCATACTAAATTCAAGTTCTGTAGATGAGGCTTTTTCTCACACTTTTCCATGTTCATTTTTCTGGACTGATATATGTTGAACTTCAATTTTTCTTTCCTCTTTTGATCCATTTCATTCTTCTCAATTCCCCATTTAAAAATCCTTTCCCTTCCTTCCCATGGCTGCTACCTAGGATTACCACAAGTGCCCTCCCTTTCCTCTTCGTTCCTTCTTGGGCTAGTTCAGGCCATATTCGGGTCTGCTTGTCACGTAACGGCTCCATTGAAAGCAATCATATACTTTGGATCATGTTAATAGCCTTAGCCGTGTATCCTGTAAATATGAGGTAGGTAGCATATAGCGTAGTCTGATGTTCAAGGTTAAGACTGGTTACCTACACATTCTAGAATGCTGCATGTACAACTATGTCTTCCTGAATTTTAAATCGCTATCCTCTTCCTGTTTCACTTGGACAAACATTTCATATTTTGGCAGTTAGATCTAAGTGATTAAGAAGTTTTCTCCAAACAAGTAATTCAATTTCTAAAGTTATATTCATCTCGCCGTATTTTCCACCTACTCTTAAATAAATTTCCTTTTGAAGCCCCACTAGATTAGTACTGCTCAATCCAAAGCATAGGAATTACTCAGTATATATGTGTATGTTTTACATGTGTTGGCTAATTTGATGATTCATAATTGTTTCTCAAACATATATTTATGGAGTCTTTGCTAGTGCTGTGGTTGGCAAATCAACTAATAAAGTGAAGTACATATTAACCACTTATTTAATTATAGCTCTCTTTAAAAAGTAAATGACCACCTTGAATACTACTCATTCTACCTTACATTAGCATTCCATGGTTGATTGTCTATGTCTTAGTTAAAGTTCCCTCAAAGCAGTTTCTGAAGTAAGATTTGTTTTACAGACATTTCATCAAGGAAGTGTTCACATGGGGTAGGAAAAAAATAGGGGAATCAGGCAGAGCAGAAGATGCAAACAAAGGATTGATCTCAGGCAGAGCAAACCAGAGGAGGGTTTCAGGGGAGCTTTGCAGTGTGAATAATGGCAGCATTTCCCCCAGCTTCTTTCAGTCATGATAAAGTCCAGACTGAGCAGCAAAGGCAGAATGATTCTATTTTAATCTTGCAGTTCTGGTGTTGTGCTCCATACACAGCCATGCTGACTCTAGGTTCTGGATAAATGAATGAACAATAGACCTGGTATGTGATATCATGTTTAAGTTCTATTAGTGCAAACATAATGAGGAGTGTGACCAAACCTGTAAGAGTACTAAGTTCCTTTTGGAGTTTAAAAGAAGAAAACAAAAAGATGTGTCATTCAGATCAAGCCAGCCAACTCCACTGTCAAATCCAAAAGACACGTAGCTGAGGCAGAATTCACATCAGCAATTGTACAGATATATAGTCACAGGAATACAGTTTGCCATTTTCTACTATCTTTCTAAAAAAAAAGAAAATTACTGAATTCAAAAGCCATGTACACTGATGAATAGGAGATCTATTATCAATCCTAACTTAGGGAATCAATACTTTTGTTTTAATAAGGATGATTTGCTATATTAACTAAGCTACTGTTATCAAAATTAGGTAACATCAGACACCCTAATATATTAATCAACCACTACCTAGCACATTGTAGGGATGTCTGTATTTATATATTATATAATTATTTCTCAACTAGGTTTTCTGAGGAGACATGAAGCAAAAATAAACATGATTTTTTTAATGTATTTCCACATTTCCATATATTGGAATACTGAGTTACATTAGCAGAATGTTGGGGTTAGTCATCAGATTAGTGATGATAGGGATTAGTTAGATATAGTTTCTTTAGCTACTTATTATCTTGAAGATTTTAGAGTCCTTGTCTATCTAAATAATGTTCCAATTATCTCCAAAAGTATTTCGAAGCATATAGGCTGACTTTTATAAAAATATCAAATCATATTTACATAAGAAGCACATAAAAGAAAGATGCTTCTGAGACCCTCACCTGGCAATGAAGTCAATCCGAATGTTTGAAGAACATTCCGAATCCGAATGTTTGCCCAGGCTGCTTTGATGGAGATATTCACTCGTTGCTTTACCCTTAGCATCTCCTCAGACACTTCATACAGGAGAGACACAACTGATGATGCTTTTCAATAAAATATAATTTTTCAGATGAGACAATGTTGGTGTAGTTGGCGTAGGTGATATATCAGAAGATAGGCAGCCAGTGTTGGGAAGAAAAAGAACTTCATGTTGACTCTTAGGCTTCAACTCCATGCATCCTCTAGACGTGTTGTCATGAAGAAGTGGAGCACTCCTTTTCTGAAAAATAAAATGACTGGGCCCTTGTCGATGTCACATCAATTTACTATGAACTGAGAAACTGATGAAACATTTCATACTTGAGAAGAATGCTGAGTGTAAACTTGCCTCAGATACAAACTGTGAACACAATGCTGTACAATGAACATTCTACCCTTTAAGACTGTGTTCTCTCTTAATATGATGTTAAAACCTCAAATAACACCTCAATAAATTAGTCACCTAAAGTATGTAAACTTCAGATCATACAAATCACAAAATGTTATTCAAAGCTACACCTTTATCCCAGTACTCCTATGGCAAAGGAGGGAGATCACTGTAAGTTTGAGGCCAGCCTGATCTACATAGCAAATTCTAATCTAACCAGGGCTACATTGTAAGAACCCGACTCAAAAACAGAAAGAAAGAAAGAAAGAAAGAAAATACGAAGGAAGGAAAAAGAAAACATTTAAATAAAGTCTCACAAGTATGAGAAACATTTATAAAATTGTATATAACAAAAATACTTTAATACAGAGTATATAAAGCACACTTAAAACTTAATATTAAAAAGTTGACACAATTTATAATGGGAATATGGACTGAATCATCTTCTCCGAAGCTTAAGAATGGACCATAAGCACAAAAAGTAGATAATTAATATCCTTAGTTATTAGGAAAACACAAAACAGAACTATCAAGAGATTGGTGTTCTCAAAGCATTTAAGAAGCTTATTTTTAAATAAAGTATTATTAATAAACACAGAAGATATGAATGAATTTTAACTCTTAATTACTACATGAGGGACCTTAAAATGTTGCTGAAAAAGAAAGTAATTGTATAACTGGGAAATCTACGGCAAACTAAAAAACAAACAAACAAACAAAAAACTTCTATTTGATTTTGTGGTATGTATGAATACTTTGGGGAAGGAATCATACTTTAGGCTGTCTTACAATTCTATTCCCCTGTAGTAGTTTCCTGAGTAGCAGGGACAATGTGTATAAACCACCACACCCACATCAACAAGCAAAGTGTCTTAATATTCAAATGTTTAAATTTTTAAAGAGCCCTTTTGAGTTGTTTTTTAACATTATTGGATTTGCTAACCATGAAGAGGGAAAATGATGGTCTGTTTTACCTAGGATTCTAGCAGAGCCACCACAGGAAGGAGAGGAGGACTCTGGTTTGTAAGATGCTTGCAACAGGAGCACTTCCAGGACCTTTTCGCATCACAGACTGTTTCACAGGCTCCACCTGAACTTGTTCCTCATTCCTGTCAGCACAGTCACCCTTTGCAGAGAGAACTGGTACCATCACGTTTTCAGCTCTTAAATTTCATCCACATTATTATCTTTTTGTGAAATGTCCTAAGACAAACGTTTAAATAACCAGACAACAAACTAGCTCATACAGTTTCCTGCATGTTTGGTCCTGTGTTTCCTCCAAATTTGGTCGTGGGGCAAAAGGGAAGAAGTCATTGTGTTTAAATGTTTTAAACTAAAAGAAAGGAAGGACAACAGAAATGATGCTCTTGTGAATAATAGAGCAGTGCTTATTCCATTGAAGTAGAGAAGATAAAGGGGAAGAAGGGAAGCTAGGGGTGCACATAACTGGGTTTAGAGTAAATTTTAAGTTCATCATTTAATATAAATATGATCAAGTAAGACAGAAGAGAAACCCCTTTTCACATGATGGAAGCTTTTAGGAACAGCTTTAATCCTTCTCAGTTCTTTCCTCTATAAGGTGGTCATAGAGAAAATCACTAAAGTAAACAAATCCCATTAGTTTGCAACTTAATTAAAAATATTTCTAAAAAAATATTAAACATACACACACACACACACACACAGGACACATGTAGTTATGGTTAGTCTTCTCAGGCTAGATGAGAAAGGTACTTGCAATTGTTGTATTGTATTTACCCATGCCCTGCAAAATGCTGAAATTAATTTAATCTTCCTTCTCGACTACACTTTGACTTAAAAAAACACTGTAAAAGAGTTTATTTTACTTCCTATGTCCAGACACCTTGTCACTTGAGCCACATGGGAAACAAAATGACGTGAAGGATGGGGTGGTCATTCCTTTCCTCCTACAACATCAAACAATATGTTTCAAACACCTTCTGTTAAAATATTATTGATAATAGTATAGATGTTCTTGGCTTTCTAAATGACAGTAACCTAATTTCATTCTCTCTGTTTGCATAAATTGCACACACCCCTTTATGGACACGGTCCCCCGTGCTTTGGCTTCTCAGTTCTGCCACTTAATATGATGGAGATTCTCTGTAGAGTCACTTCTGTCCGCCAGGAAAAAAATTAAGATTGCAAATATATTCAATACCAAACTCCAGTACTCTGGAAAATGAGTAGAAAAAATTATATTACGCTCCCCCTCCTTTTATTAGAGCACAAATAACCCTGATACAGTCTATAAGTGACTAACATTACTTAATGGAAAAATCCGTGGTGCAAACTAAATGAAATAATGATGTAAGCTGTGGTATCCGCTCAAACAGCATCTTAAGTAGATGCTTATGCACTTCACGGCTAAACCCCACCAGCAGCCCAGCGACCTCGGAGCTTGTTATGGACTTTCATATTCCTTTAATGGAAATGGCCCCATGTTGTGCTTCCAGTTTTCCAACTGTGGCAATAATAGTTAGTAATCATGTAGTAATGTAATAATCACAACTGCAGGAAAACGCAGTCTGGTGTAATGGGCTGCAAGGGGAAAGACAGTGGTACTGTTCCAGGCTTTATACCTTCCGTCTTTTTAGTGCAGATGGAAAGACTTGTAGGTGAAAACAGACCCTCAAATGTGTCTTCTCAGAGAGCACCGCTCTGCTTGCTTCATTGCACTCAATTTTTCTCACCTATTTTCTACAGAAGTCATAGATGTGGAAATTTATGTTCCAATCTGGTGAAGAAGAACTTTCACCCATGAGGAGCCTAGGATGTTTGTGATTCTAGTTTCCCATACTTTTTACTCATATATTTTTTTTGAACATTAACAGAGTATATTTCAGACATAGACCTTAAAATTTTTTCAATTTTCTTTAAAATTGCAAACCGTAATGTTGTAAACTTCTGCATAACAAAGTGCTGCTATCTGCCATGAGTTGTCTTTACTCTTGGCTCTTGAAATTGTCCCAACAGTAAAGGTACAGTGCTTTTTATTTTAAAAATGAAAATATAGTTGTATTATGAAATCTTTAAAAATCTTTACAAAGAAAATCTTGAGTAAGGGCACTGGCTGCTGAGAAGGCTGGCGACTGAGTAAATATTCTTTATATGCACAGTGGCCTGAGGGGATGGAGCTGATGCTGAAAATGGGCCGTTTTGAATGGTCCTCAGCTTCTCTTTTGTAAGAATAAATATATAATGTGGCTTAGTCAGGAAAAACATATGTGCAGCAGTCCACTGTGCAGGGAGTTGGCTAAAGATCTTAAACTGAATATGCAATTTCTTTATCCAAAATAACAAAACAAAACGTAACAAAACAAAAATCAAACAAAAAAACAGACAAGCAAAGCAAAACATGATAGTTCCACTTACTTTGTGTTGAGCAGTGCAAGTCAAGGAGTAGTATCCTGTTTCTCTCCAGTATAATGTCTTCCTGAAAGGAGTCCCTGCAGTGCTTTCTGGTGGCTTGGATACACAAGAACTTCTGGTCTGGTTTCCATGTGAGAGATGGAGGTCATGGTAATGATGGAGCTATGACAGAAGTGATGGAAGACTTTGGCATTATTTCTTTAGCGATATAGGCTATTTCATATGGAAACACAAGATAGGATATTGATAGCTCAAGGAAGCTCTTACCCAAGGAGGGATTCCGATCGCATTATTAGAAGGATTAGTGTGTTCCAACCATTATCACATTGAGAGCTTCCACAGTGCTGGTGGTCATCTATGCAAATCAATGCTGCTGAGAATGTCCTGTAATTTGTAACTACAGAAATTCTTATCAGTGATGTCCAATATGTACCATGTGTTTTCTTCAGCCACACAATAGTACTCATCAGACTTCTACTTGGGACCTAAGTTCAGCCCAGTGAGTGTTAGTGTTTCTACAACCCATACCATATACCTGGAAACCAAAAGGTGACGGTTGTCTCCACTGTGTACATGTTGACTTTATATATATGCAGTAAGAACACTTCCTATGGACACAAGTATTGTTTCCTACAGTTAGGAAAATGTTTACAAACTTTTCCATTGAAACAGGCCTGATCTCCAACCAGATTAAAAAATTTGTGAAGTACCCAGGGGTTTCTGCTCAAACCCAGAATGCTTTCCAAATGAAAGGCTGCTGTTTCCATTGTGTCTGTCAAAAACAAAATATGGTTTCCTCTGCACCACAGACTCTATATGCCATTGAGGTCTGAAAGCAATTTTTGATAAATATCTTCAGTGTTTTCAGATATACCCCCATAGCAGCTGCATGATTTTCTTGGTAGCCATGTGTTAGTGATTATCCCAAGCTTATAGCTTTAGGATGTGCTCCTTGGGGTACCACATGCTGCATTTCTATTGCCCAGAGATTTTGAAAGGTGTTATTGAGTTTGAGTATAAGCTCCATAAGCTGCAGGACAGCCATAGTTCTGTGAAAAGCATTCTGGTCTTCAGACTGGCAAGTGATATGTTTTAGTGACCCATCAGGAGAGAGTTCGTGAATTACAGAGACGCATGGAGACTTCCTAACAGCACACCTCACGGCTTTGTCTTCATGCTGAAATAGTCCTTTCATGACTTGCTTGATTGCACACTTATCAGAGACAACAATCAGTAATGATTAGAAACACAATCCCATGATTACACACATACTTGTTTCCTTGGCTATTTCAGTAGCCTCCTGTTCTTCTACCCCACCCAGTCACAGGAGCTGCTGTGCCTGTCACTCTTGTTTTTTCCTTTCCTTGGCTACTTATCTCAATGATGAGCCAGCTGTGCCACACCCACAATACCCTCCACTTCCTAGTGGGTGTTGCTTTTCTTTTTCTTCGAATAAAAGGTACTGATTCAAAGCATGTCTTCCCTCTATGAGTGTTTTGAATGACAGCTTCGTTTCCTCAGGGCTGATTAAACTAGCTTATTTGTAGAATCTGCTCTTTACAATGGTGAAGAATGTTTTGAGAACATCAAATAATGATACTACACCATTAGTAAAGCAGAATAACTTTTAACCCAAATTACAATCCTTTAACTAAATAAGAAGTAATTTCATAGATTGACATCAAATACATTAGAATTGCATGTGTCGTTCTGATTTTAAGAAATGAAAGTTTGGAAACAGTAAACACATGGCTTTCTTAGTTTGGGGCATTCGGCATGAAATGTTTCTGATTTGTTGTTTTAGTCTTGCTTTCATAATTTTAAAATTGTTTAATCGATAGCAGATCTTTGTGATTTTGGCATGTCTTTTGTTGTAAATACATTTTTAAAGTTTTATTTTACTTTAAAGTTGACTAAACATTAGAACACAATACAATATCCCACATGGACAGGCAGAGTCTTTGTCATTCTGTGTTCCCTTCTTAAGCACAAAGATGTCTAAAACTCAAGGCGAAAGACTGACTTACAATATGTGTTCATTAATTAAACTAAATTTTGACCCATATACTGAAAAACCAGAAAGTATCCCATTGAGCCACTCCAAGGCAAAAATCACAAAATATAGCTACCTACAATGGACAACCCTGAACAGTGTGAAATCTGAAAAAGAGAATCAGATTATTTGCTCAGATATAATGTTTAGAGCTACATTTATAGTTTATAAAAGCTAGTATTGGTCAGATATGCATACTGTAAGATCAATAGCCTGAGAAAATAATTTAAATGAATTGATGAAATTTCTATTTATTAAATTTGTCCTAAGAAGTAAGAACACAGGAGTCACAGTTATCACAAAAGAGGGGAAATGGCAGAAGGGATTAATATGTGATGTAAACAAAATCAAACAGCTAAATCAAATCCCTTTAAAATAATTAGAAGCTGTGGTAGATACAAAGGAAAACAGTAAACAAAGCAAATGTTAGCAGAATTTTACATAATTTAATTTTTTTTGAGAAATTAAATTGTCTTTGAATTCTTCATTTTAATGCTTTTCTTTCACTTAAATATCCTGATGTTTGTGTACTTGTGATTAAAAGCTTTTTTAATAAAAGATGCCTACTGAGAGACTGAAAATACCTCAGCCAACCAAAAATTGGAAAAAGTATTTATATGGGTATTCAAAATATGAATTTTAATATCATAAAGAAAGTATAGATTTAAAGACTTCTATTTTAAATTTTTTTGCATTTCATTTAATTGGTATTTTAATTTGTCATTTATTTGTGTGTGTGTGTGTGTGTGTGTGTGTGTGTGTGTGTGTGTGTGTGTATAGTATACCTAAGGAGTCATACCAGACCTATGATTTCTAAAACAGGATCTCCAGTAGCTCAGGCTAATCTCATACTTTTTTGTAGTCAAGGATTATCTTGAATACTTGATACCTCTGCCACCATCTCAAGCATTTTGGGATTACAGGAATGTGCCTCCAGATCTGGTTTATGAGAAACTATGGATGGAACACAGGTCTTCCTCAATGATTGACATATATTCTGTCAACTGAATCACATCTCCTATACAATCTTAAGTCTTGTTTATCTATTAAATCAAGTTGTGGTGAACTGGACTTGGTTCTTGGAAAGAGAAGGATAAGTGTTAAAGTTATTATTAAAACTTAAGCAATATAATCATGTAATTTGATAAGATACATTAAAACAAAAAACAACCCTTAAAAGTCATGTTACTAATTATTTTACTGAATCTTATGTTTTGTGGATGCCAATGAATATATACATGGTAATAATTTTGCTGAATTTTTAGCATGGTTCTTAACACTATACTTATTGTCTTTATATTACCTGTTTGAAAACAGCCTCATCAGTTATATGAATACACCAAAATTGTCAAATGCTACAAATCAGGGATTGTGTTTTGCTTTGTTTTTTTTTAAAGGGTTACCATTCAGATACTTCCCAGAACAGCACTACACATATGTGACCCTTAGTTACAATATTACAAAGAAAATGCACAGAATATTTTTGTAGGGGAAAAGATTGTAATATTTTAAGAGTTGAGGTTAAAAGTATCGATCGGAAAATAGATGATACAGATACCGCTAATCCGTAAGAGTAAATTTGAACCCTTGGAGCTTTGTAAGAAGACAAAATGTACGTGTCAGACATTTTCTTCTGTCCTGCCCAGTAGATGAGACTGAGAACAGGGTGCTGGTGAAAGATTTTGAAAGCACATGTGTAGATTAATTTTCCAAATGCTAGGAACAAATATTTGAAAAACACAACTAAGGAAAAGAGGGTTTGTTTGGGCTTAGAGTGGGAGGATCTCCATCATGGCAGAAGACATGAGGACAGGAGTATGTAGCAGCTGCTTGCTTTAGCCCTCAGTGACAACCCTGACAAAGATGAATTCTGGAACTCACTTCTTTTTTATTTGGTTTGGGACCCAATTCTATGATGTTCCTACAGTCATTTCTCATCGGTGATTCCAAATCAAGTGACATTGTTAAGGAAGATTAGCAATAATGCTAGCATCTTTGAGCTATACCACAAAAGACAACTTTATTGTAGTTTTAAAAACATGCTTTTAACATTGATTGCAAAATATTTTTGAGGAAGTATCATCAGCCTACTCGGAGAATAGAAGTATTTTAAAGACTGCTATTTATTAGGTCTGTTTACTATTATTTTAAATGAGGCTATCTAAAGTTACATTTTATTTGCCAAAAATCTCAGACCAGAGAAAGTGGTGAGGAATTTTAACGATGTTGAATTTTTAGTCAGTGTGTTTTATATATGGATCCCAGAAGTACAAATATAGGAATAGTTTCAGAAATAGCACTTTTCTGCTCTTCCAGAATAGCTGTGCTTATTAAATTATTCTGCAAGGGCACCTTGACATATTGACACCTATTTCCTGATTTTCTTCATAGGTTCAGGAAATAGTAATAGAGGTAAATCTTAAAAAGTGTTTTACTATGTTCATGTTATGTAATTCTCTCTCAAACTTGAATCTGACTAAAGATTATGCTTTTCCATGAAAGCAACCTGGTTTGCTCAGATATTCCTCATCACAAGTTGATCTTAATCATTAAGGTCCTTATTGTCATTTTAAACTCAGGGTTGAATTGTTATGTTCTTTATGGAAAAGAACAGGAGCTATGACAATCTATAGTAAATTGTTAAGAAGTAGGATAAAATGCATGAACTAATTTTTTTTATCTAAGTGTATTGGATCGCTCACAACATTGACCTACAAGAGAATATTCACAAGGGCAGATCACCCTCAAATATCTGAAGAGCAAATGTGATACCTTTGCTATAATAATATGATCACCACTATGAGATTAATTGTGAGGGTTGCACTGAGGTCTCATATGGATGAGTCTCTGTAGTCCAAATCTTTTACATGACTAGTAAGCATGATGAAATTATCAGAAAAAAAATGACATTTAATTGTTCACATCACGTTCTAAAAGTTGACTACCTAATAAGGGCCCCAATGAAATGCATGTACACACACACACACACGCACACGCACACGACACACACACAAACACGAACACACACACACACACACACACACTATCACCACCACCACCACCACCACCATCACCACCACCATTACCATCAGCAGCAGCAGATCAGAGATCTTTTTAATTCAAGTAATGAGTTCTCATCAAGAAAACATCACAGGTTCTTTTTCTCAGAGAAATGTGAAAAAAAATTATTAGTTTATACTATTTAAATTAAACCATATGTTCCTCCCTTTAATGAGCATTTAGTGAGACTATCAGGGTTTTTGGGAAAAGCCAAACCCAACAACAAAAACTCTTCATTAGAATCCATATATTTGAGTGAATCCTTGAGACTGTTGGACATCAAGGAATGAAAGAGAAGGTTCCCACTTATTTAACCAATTATGTAGCACCAGAACCTGGGAGAATCAGGAAAAAAAAAGTAAAGCATCAGCAAAGTTTTGTCACCAGAATGACAAAGTCAAGGCCTGCAACAGCAGGACTGAGATGATTCTGTTGAATTATCCTTCCCTCACAGTCTCCACCACAGGCTCGTGGGTGCCAATACTCAAATTTCACTGTGAACATGGGAGACCAACTCTGGCTGATAAAACCTGCAGTGCTTCAAAATGTGCAGGAAGATTAATTACTTACCAGTGATATCTGCAATAAATGTTGGCAGTAATATCGTTTTTGAACTTGAACATCCTCGTCTTGCTAGACAGCTGTGGGGAAAGTCAAATTTTAGAAGTAAAACAGATATTTGATTCAACATAAGAGAGCCTTGGGTTTTCAAAGTTTCTTCTGTTTATCTCTGTGAAGACAAAGTCCAGGACATCAGGGCCTGTCAGCTAAACAATGGGGTCCTTTAAAAAAATTATTTTATTTATTTATATCCCAAATATTGCTCCCTTGCCGAGTTCTTCACCCCTTACCCCCTCCCCTTAATCTCTGAGAGGGAGCTTCCCTCCTTACCCCACACCCAGGGATTCCCCTTCTCTGGGGCATCAAGTCACTATAGGATTAGGCACATCCTCTCCCACTGAGGCCAGACAAGGCAGTCCTCTGCTACCTATGTGCTGGGGGTCTCTGACTAACCCAGGTATGTTCTTTGGTTGGTGGCTTAGTATCTGAGAGCTCCCAGGAGTCTGGGTTAGTTGACAGTGTTGATCTGCCCCTTCAGCTCCTTCAATCCTTCCTCTCAGTCCAATGGTTGACAGTAAACAGAGGGCAGTCATGCTAGACTCCTATCTGCAAGCACATCTTGGCATCAGTAATAGTGTCAGGATTAGGTGCCCACCCATGGGATGTATCTCAAATTGGGCCTGTCACATTTTTGGCCTTTCCTTCAGTCTCTGCTCCGTTTTTTCCCTGAATTTCTTTTAGACAGGAACAATTCTGGGTAAAAAATTTTGAAGGTGAGTTGGTGATCTAATCCCTCCACTGGGACTATGTGTTTCTGCTAGAGGTGGTCTCTTCAGGTTCCATCTCCCCACTGGCAAAATCACTGACACTAAAGAAATTCAAAGAATAATAAGGTCTTAACTTCAAAAGCCTGCACTCCACAAAATTGTAAAATATTAATGAAATCAACGATTTTCTAGACAGATACCAGTTATCAAAGTTACATCAAGATCAGGTAAACTATTTAAAGAGCCCTATAATCCCTAAAGAAATAGAAGCAGTCATTAAAAGTATCACAGACTTCCAATCAAAAAAAAACCTACCTACCCCCTCAAAAAATGGTTTTAGTGCACGTTGGTCAGAGCATTCAACTGCCCTTCAGAATCACAGCCTGGAGGCTGGGGAGTCTGTGAGAATAATCACAACAAAAGGAGGGAAATATTAGAATTTACATTTGTGCACATCATTCTAATTTTTTTATTTTATGTATATTTGTATAGTGCTATAACATTTACAGATCAAAAATAATTTAAGGTACAGATTCAGCGCTAGACATTGCAGCAACAATGGCTTTCTACATTTGAGACAGTTGAGGTACCCCGATTAATCATAGAATAGTTCGTGTTAGAAATGTTGAGACTCATACCTGGGTTGTGTATGTTCCAGACTTGGGCTTTTTACCTTCATTTTATAGTTTGTTATCCCTAGTGCATAGTCTGGGTGGACATTTCACATGAACAAGTGGGTACATGTTAGTGAGTGTTATTTATTTATAGGGCCATGTGGGAAAACACACTGGTCTACTCAAGACTATTATTTCTTATTTGAGAATGGATTCCACTAATCTTCAAGTGCCTGCTCTGATCTTCTTGGGCAATGCACTTAGAGTGAAATGTTCTGAGTAAATCCAAGTCTCTGCTTTTAGTGCAGTGCTAAGTAAGTCCACATTCAGCTATCAATTCTTGATATCACTTTCAATAATTTTAAAGTCACCCGGGAAAAGTTTATAGTCAACACTCTTCCTGAGTGTCCTCTTCTTTATAAGTAATTCAAAGGCTTAATGAACAAACAGAAATCCCTGCAATTACATGCTTATACATGAGCAAAACATGCAAGTGCATGAGCCCTTAGGCTGCTTCTCTAGTCTTTTCTCACCGTTCTCTATCACCCAGATGGTTACAGAGAGCTAGGAATCCTCTTTTATAGAAAAAGGTTAGTTTCTTTCATCTGAGTGTGGCAAGCACCCAGAGACTTATATACATGAGAACAAGAGCAATTCAGAAAATAGCAGCAAGTGTAAGAGAAAAAAAAAGTTTTATTAAAATGAGATTGCATCCTAAATGTATTTTTGCTACTGTACTTAGCATCTTCTAAAAAAAAAAAAGTATGACTCAGTCTATTTTAGTGGTGGTGTGCACACTGGTGTGATTAGCAGTGTGACTCGGCCCATCTGCCTCAATGTCTGATGATGCATCAGTCTCACTGATTTTAGCAGATGAGTCTTTCAAACAGAAGTTCATGAAATTTGATCCTGATTTCCTTATTGTGTCTTTTTTTCCCCCTTCCTGATAAAAGCCTGATCCAGATCTAACTTGACAGTCCCTCTTGACCATGGGTCTAAGATGAAAAGGATATAATTAAGAAAAGAGCGGCCTTGGAATTGTAAAAGATACTGGGTATCAACTCCCTGCTCCAATTTAACTTTCCATTTATGTTGTTTCAGATCCCAAGTTCAGAGTTTGTAAATGCTTGAAGAATGTGATATTAATATCTGTAAGGCATTGCTAGGTATAAATAAGAATATTTACAACCTCTTTTTTTCAGATTTTACTCATAACTATGCCTTTCCAATGCTCAGAAACATCATCTTTTAGGCATTCATTGGCATTACTATGTGATGAGATATTAAAGCAATTTGTTTTTTCTCAATTTTCACATCACTCTTGTCCATATTATTAACTCGGTGGGCTAGAATGCTAACAACTTTAAGAAGCCCATAGGTCATCATAGTAACCAATATTCAAAGTAAATATAATCAGTCTCTTGGGTATCACATTTAAATCATTGCTGGTAGCTGCATCCTTCTTTAACTCTCTTGACTGACCACCCAGTATGGCCCAATAAGGTCTTTAAAACAGATTTGTTTGAAATGATCCAAGACGTGTAGTTTTACTTGTGGTTTACAATCTGTTTTGCGCCAGTTCTGTTCCATCCAATGAGTGTCCAGAGAATCCTAGGATGTGTGCTTGTGAAATCCTAGAGGTGCTATAACACACAGTTCTACATTTATAAACTGTGGTTATTCATGTCAAGTATTTTCTGTACTCTGTTTTTCTTTCCCTTCACACATCTCTGTAGCATTTTCTATATTTCTAAAACTATAAAACTTATACTCTAGATACTTAGGATAGGAGGTATCTTTTATAGGAAGCTTTTTAAGAAGGATGACTCCTGTGCAGATCTTATGTGCTTTCTGCTCCTGTGATTAGTCAATATATCTGAGGTCTTTATGAATATCAGTTTCTATTTTGTGCTTGACCCTCTCTTTCACTTCTCCTGTATTTTTTATTTTTTTCCGATATTCTCCTTTAAGAATCCATAATTTCATTGTCATTCTAAGGAATCATAGAGAGAAACAAAATATGAAACAAATGAAAATAAATAAAAAGAAACATGATTTTAGCTTACTTTACACGCTTAATCTTCTTGCATCCGTTCAATAATCCACTGCCTTCATCTGAACTGTGTAATCCTTCATTTCAGGTATGTCTCCTTCCCACATAGCCTTATTTGATGGGCCATGCTCTCCTTCATCTCTATTCCAGAGCACCATTTCTTTTTTTGGTTAGCACCATTCAAGCCTTATTGAATTTTGGTCCCTCATTTCCAGAGATGCAGTTCTTTTCTAAGTTTCCCTTCCACCTCCAGCTTCCAGAAGAAAGAACATTATTATCAGCAGCATTTCAACTGTTGAATATGCATGAGATGTTCTGATGGTTGGATCATCTTGTCACAATCTCTTATATAATAGATTGGTGGTGACACTATGTCCTCTCCCTCCCAAGTCCCCAGTTCTTAAACCAGCCTATTTTCTGTTCTGAATATTCAACACTAGTCACTTATTGGGTCCCTTTCTATGCTCTCAAATTCTTTATTTTTAAATTTTCTTTTTCCAGTGATTTCAAAAGTCTCATCAGATCCATATCATCTAAGGCTGCTTTCACTCACAAAGGTCTTACTAAGTAGAGAGAGATATGTCATGCTTATATATATAAGCATACATGTATTAGTGATATCTAGCACAATGTTAGACATGTATCACTTAAATCTTTTTTCTGTAGGTTTTCAATCATGTCACAGGAGAAGAGAACTTTATCTTCAAATATTAAAAAAACATGGATCAAGAAATAGATTTTTACACCAAAGAGCATCCATGTGTTCTTTACAAACTCATGATTCTTGGGCTTTTAGAATCTCTTAAGAAAAAAAAGCAAAGGCATATTTCCCTGTCATTTTTATTTTGTATATTTTTCCCAATTTTCATTAGTTGAGGATTAGTTTTATTTTAAAGTTCTTTCAAAAAACAGCCTTCAAGCAAGGACTTGTTTGGAGAGACAGTTACAGAGATTCAACCTGAACATCTTTAACCTCCACATGTGTGATTGCTAAAAATGATTCCACTGCTGAGGAGTTGGTGGTATTTCGGTTTCTTCTTCCCACCCTTACTAATAACTCTTATTCCTCTAAACCATGAGGGAAAATTCACTTAGCAACCTTAATCTTGTTATTGATACATTAGTCTAGCATGAAATATCTGGCATAGCACCAGACACATTGGATTTGTTCTTGGATGGAGAGAACATGAGTGTCTTTCAGGTCTGAGTAGCTGCTTTTGCAGCTAAGGTGACTGCATTATTTTAACCTTCAATAACATTTAAGCTGGACCTATTGGGATAATCTGCTAAAAAGTTATTGGAAATATGTTTTGTGTAGGATAGTACTGTATGGTATCCTTCAGTTTCTTTGGCCATGAAATATCTGTGGTTAAAAATCTCATATTTTACAGGTTAGCAAGTGTCTTAATTTTCAATAGAAAAATAAAGAATTTAATAAGGAACATGCTGAATCCCCTCTATTACTAGCAATATACTATGAGCATTCAAGTGTGTGAATTAATTAGAAAAAATGTCTTTAGCTGATTAAGAGATGTATTTCTGGTCAACAGTTTTATATTCAAGAGTATAATTACATTGCTTGGCTCAATTATACACTAATATAATTTTAGTTAGAATTCTGAGCTACATATGAATCCCAAAGGTGTGCTAATATTTCTTGCTCAGATAATGTAAAAAGTGAACAATATATTATTTATAAACAAAAAAGTGTTTTATAATATAATTCCCTGGATAAAAGAAGAATGAAGAAAACTTCAAGGAGAAAATTTAAATGATGTAAAATTTCTAACTACTAAATAAATCTATATTTTTATATTTTAACAGATGATTTTGAGTATGAAAATTTGTTTATTTCATGAGTTTGTATATGGTATATAAATTGTGCTTTGAAACATCAGTAACTAAACTGAATAATTATGGTTAATTAAATTTATGGGGATAATTTTAGATGGAAAGTCTAAAATTCTGTAATGACTACTCCAGTATGAAAAATTTTCTGGGTTGTGTACAAACAGAAAATGCTGTTAAGACACAAGTTCAGAAAACATCTGTGAACATGGGTGTAGATGTCCCGAGTTTTCTTTGATCCTTATTTTCTCCTGTCTTTCTCCCTCCGGCCACATGGCCTATTTTGAGTAGATATCTTGAGCTGAAAATGTGACCAAAAAGCAAACCAAACTATAGAGTCAGTTTAGATAAGTGATGATATTGATTTGATTTTAAGCTCAAACATTATTAAAATTTTAGAAGCAATGGGAGACACACTGTATACTAGATAAAGAACCAGTGAGCAAGAGTTCATAAATCTTTGGCCTAATAGAAAGGAAAATCTATGAATGGATGCAAATTCTGTACATATTTGTGAGAGATATTAAGAACAATACACAGTAATAGGAGGAAGGTCAGGGCAATTTCAAATTTTAATGAAATGTTTGGAGAAATCCTTCACAGGAAACTGAAATTTGAGCTAGATAGAGCTTAAGGACATAAAAGAGTGAAATATGTAAATGTCTGAGGTAAGCCCTTTCTGAGGAAGAAGAAGAGGAAGAAGAAGAAGAAGAAGAAGAAGAAGAAGAAGAAGAAGAAGAAGAAGAAGAAGAAGAAGAAGAAGAAGAAGAAAAAGAAGAACAAGAACAACAACAACAACAACAAGAACAAGAACAACAAGAAGAACAACAAGAAGAAGAACAAGAACAACTACAAGAAGAACAGGAACAAGAAGAAGAAGAAGCAGAAGAAGAAGAAGCAGAAGAAGAAGAAGAAGAAGAAGAAGAAGAAGAAGAAGAAGAAGAAGAAGAAGAAGAAGAACAACAACAACAACAACAACAACAACAACAACAACAACAACAACAGAACAAGAAGAAGGAGGAGGAAGAAAATAAACAAGGCAATGGTTCCCAGGGTGAAAAATGTGTCAAATATTATTGAGAATGTGTCAGTGTGCATGAACATGAGCTGTCATCAAGAGGAGGTAAATTTGGAGAAACAATCCAACAGAATACCTAGAGGTTGAGACTTGGAGTTAGGCAATCCTGGCAGAACACCTTGTTATCAATGAAGAAATATATTTATTCTACAGTGGGAGCTATTTGGACTGTTTTGAACAGAAGCTATAAGCAAAACTGAGCACTATCAGGGCTAAGTTAATTTTCAGACATCAGCTGTCTCCACCAAACTGTCTTTGCACACATACTTTACTCTCCCGTGGTTACTTTTCAGGTCTTGTAACATTTTCATATTCTGCCCTTGACTTTTTCATATCCTCCTTTCTTTTTAGACCCAAATGTGACTAAATGATACATTTAAATTTTTATTAGTAACACATTTTGTCCAATATGTCCTCAAAAAAAGCCTATCCAATTATGTTTGAGTGAGAAATTATATAGTGTACCTAAAACCCCCAATAGAGTGACTTGAAACAGCTTACCAGAAAATCTTTTAGAGAAGAATTTTGCTCTACATAATATCTTCTGTGGACAAGATGAGGGCTTGGTGCATGGTGTGGTTATAAAAAAAATAAAAAGAATGAAATAGTAATTTTAAATGGACAGAATTAATGATAGACTAGAGAACAAAAGAAGAAAATCAGAGGTTTGGGAAAGAAGAAGTAATGTGTAAGGTTTGAAGCAGTGCTGGTTATTGCCAGATGGCGTGCACTTCTGAGTGTGTTCATTGACAGTGTCCTGAAGATGTAGGCAGGTGAAAGGAGCATCTATGACTGTTTACTTGATGATGTGGTGTCTAAGAGCAGATCCTATGGGCAATTTCCCCAAGCTCATTTGGAAGAAATGTATATCCTATGTATGTTCCACATTCATTTAAATCAGGAGAAATGTGTTATAGAGATTTTGTCAGTGAGTAAAAGCAAAAATGTAACATTTACTTAGTAATATCATAGTCATAAAAATGGGAAATAAAATCAGGCACACAACAGGTGCCTAGAATAAAAACCATATAATAGCTTGAAACACACACACACACACACACACACACACACACACGCACACTAAAAACTTTGTAGAAGTCTTGCTTTTCCACTAGGCTTCACACTAAATGAAAACAATGAATAATGAAAAGGGCAATTATGTGTTCTTCAATGCCCTACTGGTGTTAGACGACTTTTATAGATACCTGGACTATAAAAACATGTACAATACTTATTTTAGGCAGTGCTTATTTTCAAGTCTCACTAAGCTAACAAGTGTCTAGTACTTGGATGCAAAAGTAAACACCCACAACGTTATTCTATGTTAGAACTTCAGTGAGAGAATCCAATATGAGAATAAGAAGTGTATGACTATAGGGAGGAACTGAATAACCTGCAGGCATTAACCCAAAACAACATATTTATCAAGGCAAAGATGAAATAATCTAGTTGAAGTGGCACTTCATCCTATATTCACTGAGGATAGCAAATGGAGAGTGGAGACAAAACGGGATGTGAGTGCAGGCTGGTAGATTTCACTTGGAGAAAGTAGCTGCAAGTGTCTGTCTTTAAACGTGTTTATTGGTCAAAGCATAAGCCAGATGAACAAAGCTAATGCTTACAGTCAGAACCTAAGTACAGGTACACGCACAGTGAACACAGAGATCAGATCATTCAATCCTCTCTCTGAATCCCACTTACTAGACACATGGACAATATCTTGTCATCTACCACTTGGCCTTCACAGTCCACAGAAATTCCTAAAAGAATTGTGACTAGCGAGATTGAAGACATACAATGTAAAAAATCAATTAGTCAAATCCTAAGCAAGGCATGGCTACATAAAGGAATAAGTCATGGCATAAGTGTCTGGAGTGGATTTGACCAGAACACAGACAACCTACAGAAAGCTGTGAAGGCTGACTAGTAAAGGACAGGAGAATTTCAATAACACAATAATTTGGAAGGATTGCATATAGGAGTTGTTTTGTTTAGAGTTACTCTCCTATCTTCTAATGGAGAAAGGAGTTCTTGTTACATTAAGTGTTTTTGTTTGTGTGCATGTGATTTTTTTTCTGGACAGGGTTTCTCTGTGTAGTGTCCTGGAACTCACTCAATAGACAAATTTGGCCTCCAATTCAAAGAGACCAGCCTGCTTCTGCCTCTGCCTCCTGAGTGCTGGGATTAAAGACGTATGCCACCACCTCCCTTTCACATTCAGTACTCTTTTAAAAAATTATTTATTTTATATATGTGAGTACACTGTCAATGTCTTCAGACACACCAGAAAAGGGCATTGGATCCCATGACAGATGGTTGTGAGCCACAATGTGGTTGCTGGAAATTGAACTCAGTATCTCTGGAAGAGCAGTTAGTGCTCTTAACCACTGAACCATCTCTCCAACCCCACATTCAGTACTTTTTAATGAGAAAAAGCCTAAAACCTGTGAAATCACATGAAATATTACAAAAGGAGTAGACACATGAATAATCTTCTAATCCCCAATTAAAAAAATGATTGCATGCAAACATTAAGACTATTATTATCTCATACAGTTTTAAAAGTGATAACTAGAAGCAAGAGGAAGACTCCAGTAAACACATCACTGAAAGGTAAGGTACACCTGATCATCAGAGATGGGGGAAGGAATGCCAAATTCAAAACCAGGATTCTGACAATGGAAGGAAATATGATATACAACATGGACTTCATTACCTCCTTCACCAAAGGCTTAGGAACCTGCAGTGTCATGCCTTCCCTCTCCAGGGATACTAAATCCTGCAGTCTGAAAACACAAGAAGAAATTAGAATATCCTTTCCTGCTTCTTCATAGTTAGTGATCATTTCTCCCATTCCTTTTGAAGATGAAGGAATTATATTTTTAAAAGGGTAAATAGGATAATCTCTGTAAGGGGATAATACATTTAGACAATGTAGGAAGTGAGCATTCTCCCATGGCATTGAGATGTCAAACCTTGGCCGCTGTCTTCCTCCACAGTGCACAGAATACCCCAGAAGCAGTATAAGTAAATTGGAGATGTTTTCTTCAGTCAATGTGAGATAGGAGGGGATTCTATAAAAATTCCAATATCTCCCAGAAATAGTCTAGTATATTGTCACAGATCACACCTGAGATGAATTTCTACATCTTGTTAGTGTTCTACTCTTAAACTAAACATCAAAAGAATAAATAATGCAATCAATGGAATGTGCATGAACAGAACATGAAATTCTCAATAGAGGTGTAGCAATTCCATTTGTATTCCTGTCACTAAGGATAGAAACAGGGGCATCTTGTGTTTGAAGCCAGCCTGATTGCATACTGATACCTATAGAGCAAACTGGAAGTGAGAAATATATTTAGAAACACAATATTATCTTTAGCTATCTGGGAAATACAAATCAAATCTATACTGAGATTCCATTTTACCCCAAGCAGAAGTTTTATCATAAAATACAACTTTCTAGCATCGTTAAAGAGAGCTTACCATAGTTTGTTGAAATTTAAATTATTATAACCACTAATGGAAATTAAGAATAAGAGTCTTCAAAAAAATCTAAGAAAAATCTACCACATAATCCAAATATACTGTTCCTGTTTTATGTTTAGAAGAATCAGAATTACCACAAAGTGCAAAGACCCATATGCTCGATGTTATTGTTATAACAATACTGAAGATATTGAATCATCAGCTGACTAATGGAGTAAGTACATACAGTCTATATACACAGTAGAAATTTCATTAGTCTTAAATGAAGTAAAATCAAGTTATTTGCAGAACCGGCTATCACTGAGTTAAGTGGAATAACCCAAACTTAGAAAACAAATATGTTTTCTTTCATATATAGTATCTAGATATTTTTAAGATCTCAAATACAGCATGACTATTTATTTATTTTTATTTTGAGTACACAAGTATTTTGATGACATGTACATACAAAGGCTAGAGGACGGCTTTGGATCTCGTAGAATTTGAGTTACAGTCAAAAGATATGTTGTGGGTGCTGGGAACCATACTTGGTTCCCAGTATGTACATATATGTTTACATACATGTAATGTATAGAAATATTAGTTCCCAACATGTAAATATACATTTAAATATATTTTACTAATAAAGCACTTGAATAAAATTTCTAGAATTGTCGATTAGACAAATAGAGATTTGTCTATTTATTAACTCTTCAAAAGTAGTAAGTGCTCTTAACGTCTGAGCCAGCTCTTCAGTGACTATTTGAAATTAGGGAGTTGAATGAGAGAACAATAATGTTAGTATAGAACAAATTTTATCAGTGACCATATGGCATTCTGAAATCCATTATCATATATATCATATATATTATATACTAATATATATAATATATAATGTATATTATATAATTATGTATTAATTATGTATAATAATATATATTAAGACAAAACAATGATCTTCCTTTCTACTATATTATTCAGATCTGAAGAAATATCATAAGAAAATTACAAGAGTTCCATACTGTATATCTTTATGTGTTATGACTGTTTCCCCAACTGCTGCTCTAATCTTTCCTTTTTGTTTTTAGAAGTAAAGTTGAAAAATAAAAACAAAACAAAACATATATTTTGTTAATGTCTAGGAAGAGGCCAGGCACAAGAAATTGAGTAATTTACCTGACAACCTAATTTACTTTACAAACATGGGTAGGGTTATGTGGAGAACAAACAAATTATATCCAATTCATAACCTGGCTAAATGAAGTGAAATATATCTATAATATGAGACCTTCAGTAGTAAATCTTTATGGAGAAGTTAGCTGCTTTCTTGGCTGCTCCTTTTTCTTGTCTTCACATATCGAGCATTGTTCCTCAGTCCTTGCTCATTCAAGGTGAGCTCTCTTGCAAATGCACATCCTGTGGCTGCCTATCATCAATTCGCATCTTACAGTCATTTTGACTTCTGTTCTCATATTCACCTTTATGTCTGATATGATTTTGCCTCTTCTGTTTCCATCAGCATACAGTATTATTTGTAAGAAAGCCAGGGATCAAAATAAGTTCCTGGATCTGGTTTGTAAAACTACACTGACCTCAAGACCACACATTCAATAGTCTTTTTCACAGGAATACTTCTTCTGTACCTTAAGCAATATGTTAGGTCACTGAAAAATGCCAGCTTGCCATGTGCTCTGACCTACACAACAACACATTTACTTCCAATGCTTGGTTCTCTTCTACAGAAGATTCTAAAGTCAGCAAAGGAAGATAGAATGGATCTTTAAAAACACAGAGACAAATTCAAGGGGTAAAAAGAGAATTGATTTTTGGAGGATTGAGAATTATATTTGCTAATAATTAATTGAAACTTTCTGAATTGTCATCTTTTAATATATACATATATAAAATTTAATATACATTATATAGTATATAACATGACATACAATGTATGACATATAATATATAACATATAGAATATAATATATAGCATATAATATATAAATTATGATGTATAATATATAATTTATAATATATAATATATAAAATAATTATATACTTATGTACTTATATATTATAATATATATCCAAGGAATATGTTAGATTGTTAGACACTAGAGACCAGATTGTCAAGGAGGTCCTGTAAAAAAGGCAAAAGTATCATGAAAACATGTATTTTTATATGTTTAGTATGAGTAAATAAATATTTATTTATATTTTATTAATAGAGTAATAAGTAAAAATTTCTACAGTTGTCAATTGAATATATAAAGATTTGTTTATTTAATTCCAGTGACTTCCTAACATATGTTGAAAAGACATTGCTCTAAAGAAATAAAGCTTAAGCATAAAAAAACTAATACGATCATATTATCTTCTCTACTGTAAAATAAGTGTCACTTGTCTATTAATTAACCAGACTCTTATAATTCCACTGGTGGTTTTTAAAGCCTCCCATGTGCCAGGCATTTTCCTGTCAGCTGAGGTAGAAGGATTGAAAAGAAATAGTTTCTGTCTTCAAGACAGACTCTCTTGGGAGATACACAGTCATAAAACACAATTACCTTCTAGGCACATATAACTCTAATCCTATCACTGGGGAGGCAGAGGCCAAGAGATAGTTCATTACTAATTTGCAAGCTCAAGGTCAGTCTAGTCTACATAGCAAATTCCAGGCTAGTCAGGACCTCAGAGGGAAATATCTATCTCATGAAAATCCAAAATAAGAGCAACATAAAAGCCATTATAATCTAGGCATGACAGTGTATGCCTTTAATCCCAGCTTGACAAGAGGGTTGAGAGTTCCAGGCCAGCCTGGGATTCATAACAAGACCCTATAAACAAATAAATAATTAAATAAATAAATAACAAGCAAATATCAAATGTGCAAAGTACCAGCAAGGAGAAAAATCACTTTAAAAATAAAACAAACTTTCAAGTAATAAGAATAAAAAGTACTGCAGTGGGTTACCTGACATTTTGATGTCACAGTAAACTGTTTTTCAGGGAGAATGATGACACAGCTATAAGCAGAGGCCAACCTCTAATATGCATGTATGTGTTCTGTTACTATTTTGACATAATCTCTAGGAACTACAAGAAAGGGATAGAATTTTGGCTTTCTACCTGTATTCTGATCTAGACAAGGCAATATCAATGCATATATAGTCATTATATAATTATTAAGATATAGAATTGCCACATGTGTGGCTTATGGTCATAATCTTTATGAACTATTATTCTAAAGAAAATACCTGGTGCATCAATAGAAACAGGTTTTAGAAGAAGAAAATATTTTCATAAGTAATAAAAACATATTAAAGATACCAACATCAATGAAATCACCCCATTTAGGGAAAAAGCTCTGCATGAGTCTTGTCACAGAGGATCCTGTGTGTTGACACAGGCATGGCCATGTCAAGGACTCCCTAGAGAGGAAAATGGTGATGCTTTTTATCAGTGGACCAAGTATGAATGTTCACAATGTTTCCAGAAAATGTCTACCATAGCTATCTCTCCCTGGTTATTTACAGCCTGGAGACTGCTTTCCTACAGAGGCTGTTCCTACTGAGATCAGCTTAATGTATCTTCTTGACCTAGATATATAGCATGGACTCTGCCACCTCATTTAGCTTTGTGTAATAACCCCACCAATTTGTATCAATATATGCAATAACCACATCTCTCTGTTAAATTTTATAAATTAATATACTGAAATTTCAGGGTGTCATGATTTCTCTAGCAATAAGCCCAGATCCCAGGTTTGTGTCTGTGTATTTTTCTTTTCTTCAGTCCCTTAAAATTTCCAATCAGCCCCAAATCCCTGGAGCAACCACTCTCATTATTTGGTGTGTACTATTTCATGTTTTCTTTCAAAGCAGTGGTATGATCTGAGTATAATAATCTTCACTTTACTGATGTACAATGCTGGATTCTAAGAGAGAAAGGATAACTTCCTCAATATCCAAAGTGAAGGTGGTTAAAAAAAAGGAGGTGGGGGAGAGGGAGCCTGGTCACTGGTTTTAGATTATCAGTCCCCAATCTAAAAGTATTTGTAGAATAAGATGACATCCTGTTAGTAATGTATGTTAAACATTATTTTCAAACCAGTGGGATTCATGATGCTAGAAAATAGATGGGAAATGGGAAGCCACTCAGGGAAAGAGTATGTATGCGTGCCAGGTTTATAAGTGAACACTAGCAAAAGGTTTGCTGGAGCTGAGTGGAGTATCTTTATAATACTCTGGGAAGTATGATCATGTTTCTGGTTCTATAGAAAAGGGAAATGGAGGTACGAATGACACCTATAGTCTCACTTTTGTGCCTGGATCCTATATACAGGCTTAGAACACAAACTAAGCTTTTATTTCATTGTTCCCAAAGGCAAAACCTAAGACCTGAGTTGCATTCCTTTTACCAAACTGTTAAAGTAGCATTTTAAGGAGACAATTTCACAAGCCTCATAAATCTGAAATCCTCTCTTCTGGGATGAGCATCCACTTATCAAGTTTTGGAAATGGAATTTGAAATTGCTCAATGATTTTTGTTTTGTTTTGTTTTAAAATATCACTCCTTTCTTCCCCTCAACCTCTTTCTCTCTCTGTTCTTCCTGTCTTTGCTCCCTCCTTCGTTCCCTCTATCACTTACACTCACACACACACAAATGCACACACATACCCTTTTTATACTCTCATACATATAGATTTTTCTAAGGCTGACTCAGCTGATGCTATGGAGGAAAATACCTATTTTATGTATCTGACAAAATAAATGAGTAGAATAATTAATTAATTAATTAATAAATAACCAACACCCCTCTCATTGTGGGTTCTGTGATTTCCAAAAGATTGAAAAGAGCTTCATAATCAGGGCCTCAGAATGGAGCAGCAACAAGTTATCCACTTCCTCTACCTTACCAATTTTTGCATCAGTATCACTTTTTTTCCTTGCTCGTTTGCATTGAATATGTTCTAAAACATGCATTACCTAAAAGTATATTTTTTCGCCCACTTCTACTTATGACTTTTGTAATATCTTTTCATTTTTTCCTCCTTTCTATCATTCATAATCCTCTTCATTTCCACTTTGTGCTGACTCTCACATGACATGCTACAGAGCCATACACTTTGATAGAGATCCTTGAGTGCTGACAAGCACTATGGTTCTCAAATTTTCCTCTTGTCCGGATGCTCTTTATTAAGAGGAAGACAATTTCATTGAGCGTTCAGTGACTCAACACACATCTATAACTCAATTCAAGATACTGAACACTGGCT
The DNA here is from genome assembly GCA_036184795.1 of Tokudaia tokunoshimensis. Lineage (NCBI taxonomy): Eukaryota > Metazoa > Chordata > Mammalia > Rodentia > Muridae > Tokudaia > Tokudaia tokunoshimensis. Next base: position 82,934,147 of record BTHU01000012.1, on the reverse strand, counting down.
ACACAATATTCCTAACTACTGTAACATGTATTCCCCCATGGTTTTATTTTTCCTGAAATCAGTCTACCTTTGATCTCATATTTGAGTGATAAGAAGACTAAATGTGTCCAGGTTGTTTCAAGACTGATATGTTTAGGAAAAAATGTTGATAATACACTCCAAAAAGAGAACAAAGGTATATCAAATATACACTATAAAAGATTATATAAAAACTGGTTGTTTTAAAAAAGGGATAGAGAACAGCAGTTGTAACTGTAGAGAATAAAAATAAAACAAATAAAAACTGAATCACCAGCACACTAACACACTTACTGAACTATTGAATGTTCAAGCATGTAATTTAATTCAGAATATTGCAATACATTAAGTATTGGAACAGTATTTTTCTAAAGAAAATTCATTTATTTTTGTAAAGGTACCAACAAAGTGGCCATAAATTTAGAGTTCCTTTTGGTGTGAATTCCCTATAATATTAAAAATTGATAAAATTATTTTTAACTATAATTGTATTCCTGGTGTCTTTCCTATGAACAAAGGCTTTTATGTTCCTCATCAAGTTGATCAAAGCAAATTACTTGCCTTTTCCTAGACAAACATCATTTTGAGAAGGCAATTTTCTCTCATGTTAGAAATTTATTAAATAATTTTATACAATATAAAGTAATGTCCATTATCCTCTTAAGATGGATCCTGGTAATGGAATATTTATCAATAAAATAAAAGTACTTTTCCTCAACTCATTGTCCCAGATCCATGAAACTTATAGGTGCATGATAAATATTCTTCTTAATTTTACAGAGAACAGTGGGACCTATTTTCTTATGAACTTGGACTCCCCCACAAAACGTTGGGCCTTCAAAGTCACAAGATGTGTCTTTTGTCTATCAATATAGTAGGAGTTTCATATTAGGTACTCAACAAACTTTTTAATGATGACAAGAAACACTCTACTTTGTGGGAAGGAATCCATACTTCAAAATTATATATATGAGCTTGGATTTAGTAATCTACTGAAATATGATAAATACCAGTATCTGGGAGACAGAAGCACATAGGTCAAGTATACAAAGTCCTCTCCAATATATGGGGTTCAAGATAGCCAGATGTACTAACTAACTGGTTTCCTGTGTCCACTTGATACAAGCTGTAGTTATATTAGAGAAAGGAGCTTCCCTTGAGGAAATGCCTCCATGAGATCCAGCTGTAGGCATTTTCTCAATTAGTGATCAAGGTTGGGGTGGGGGGAGCATAGACCATTGTGGGTGGTGCCATCCCTAGACTAGTAAGTAGTCTTGGGTTCTGTAAAAAAGCAGACTGAGCAAGCCAAGAGAAGCAAGCCAGTAAGCAACATTCCTCCATGGCTTCTGCATCCACTCCTGCCTCCAAGTTCCTACCCTGTATGAGTTACTATCCTAAATTCCTTTGGTGATGAACAGCTGAATAAACCCTTTCCTCCCCAACTTGCTTCTTGGTTATAATATTTTATGCAGGAATAGAAACCCTGACTAAGACACCAGACATCTACAAGACCCTATATGAAAACATCAACCGAAACAGACAGACAATTGTGGACCATGTCCCATGTCCAACAGTAACAGCTTTTTCTACTTACTTTTGACTTACTACTTTTGAACTCACCCTTGGGTCTTATTATTTTAAGCAGATTTTTCTAAATCGGTATTGTATTGAGGTAGGGGATGAGTTAGCGATCTTTTACAAGCAATGGGATTTATTTCTTTAAAGTTGTTCTAGTTTTCATATCTTTAATTGTGAAGGAGTTGGTGAGCAAGCTTCCTTTTTTCTGTATGTCTCAATTTCTTTTCTTCCTAGAACTGCTGAACTTTTAAGTCTTTCTATAAAACCTCTAAATAAAATGTTCTTCTTTGAAAACATTGTTCCCACATGTGTATGGAGAGGTCTATAGGGTGACTTAAACCACAAAGGTTTTAATTAATAATGTGATGTTTTATAGCTGAGGGGGTAACTGGTTTTTGTTAGCACAAATTAAATTGAGCTTTTTAGAGCAGATATTTACCTCAGAATTGCATAGGGCAATAATAGTGCCTTTCTGTTTTCTAATGCTTCCCAAGAATTTGTAAAGAATCATCCAGACTGCCCAGAGCTCCCAGGGACTAAACCACCAACCAAAGAGTACACATGGAGGGACCCATTGCTCCAGTTGCATATGTAGCAGAGGATGGTCTTGTAGGACATCAACGGGAGGAACAACACTTGGTCCTGTGAAAGCTAGATGCCTCAGTGTAGTGAATGCCAGGATGGGGAAGCAGGAGTGGGAGTGGGTTGATGGGTGGTGGAACACCCTCATAGAAGCTGGGGAAGGGGGGATGGGATAAGGGGGTTTGGAGGGGAAACCAGGAAAGTAGATAACATTTGAAATAAAGAAATGTAAGTAAAGAAAATATCCTACAAAAAATCAAAAAAGAGAGAAAGAGGGAGGCAGGGAGGGAGGGAGGAGGGAGGGAGGAAGGAAGGAAGGAAGGAAGGAAGGAAGGAAGGAAGGAAGGAAGGAAGGAAGGAAACAGAGCAAGCAGTATGCTCCAGTAAGGAGATGAGTGTTCAGTCCCTGAAAATTGGGAAATACTAGTTGTTTGGGACTGTAATAAGCAATGCATAGAGTTATCTTATGTCAGATCCTGTGGCACATTTGTTTTGTTTTTTGTTTTATTTTAAAGAGAAAAATAAGCAGCAAACACATTTTAATTTCTGATATTCATGTATCCTGAATATAACTACAATGGGTAAAGTCAGTTGTGAATAGCAGGCACTAATATAAAGGAGGGTCTGGGATTTTCCTTTGGTAAAATTTAAATGGGCATAGTTAAGAAGCAAGGCAAAAAGCTGGTGAGTCGGCTCCACACTTTTAAGAGCTCTTGTTGCTCTTGCAGAGGATCTGTGATCATTTCCCAGCACCCATCGGGTGGCTCACAACCATCTATAACTCCAGTCCAAGTTTGTCTGATATCCTCTTCTATCCTCTGAGGGCAGCAGACATACATTTAGTGCATGCACGCACATATAGACAAAATACTCATACCTATAAGATAATTAATAGCTTTCTTAAGAAGAGAGGGAATAGTAGGCGGTTTGGGGAGAGATGTGTTGGTGTGTGAGGCATTCCTTGTGTCCAGAGCTCGGTGGCTAAGGTCAGAATGAAGGGTCCAGGGCTTGCTCAAAAAAGGGTTGAGTATGGAAAGATGGAATCAGAAGGGGCAATGATGAGGCTCACATTTCTACCCAGTCACTTTGGCTATATTTAGGAAACAAGAAAGTACCCTGGACACTGGGTATCCAGTGAGAATGTCGATGAAACCAAATATATGTTTCCAGATGGCATTTTGAGTGACAGCTTAATTGAAGGATTGAGTACAGGAACAAGAAAACAAGCAATGACAGATGCTGCAGATTTAGTCTGAGAAACTGGGTGATGGATAAGGACCATTCAAGCGGGCAAGAGTATTGTAGGACTTTTGCCAAATCTTAAGCTTTAATATTTATGCGCTATAATATATAGCTTGACTATTCCACAAAGAATATCTTATTTCTTCCTTCTTTTTCATCTTTTCATTTAGTAACTCAGGAGAAATGTTTCATTACTTTTACCTGTGTGATAATGCATGCTCTAACTTCATTTGAAGTCATTTCTTCATTATTGAATGAGAAATACATAGAACCTTTTACTGGGGGCTGTCTGGAAGATGTGGGTGAAAAAATATGAGTAGGAGGTATTACAAATCACTTGATGCTATCAAAAGCTTGAATTTTGTCACATTGCTTCATCTAATTTTAATATTTTTAATCAGGGAAATAAGCTTATATTTTAAGCTTGACCTTGGATAAGATCCAAGAAAGGAACAATGTTTTTTCTTTGCTTCTATCTTTATGAAGGAGATTTTTTTGGCATTCTGAATTAATAGCAAGTCGGTCTAAATTAGATATAGGTTGTTCAAAAGGGAAGAATTCAATTACTCCAGGACAGGCAGGAGCTATTTTTATAGGAACCAGAATATTGTGAGCACTGCATATTTGGGCTATGTGAACTCCTAAGGTATTAATAGGTGACTTGAGAGCAAACTTCTAAGAACTGGGTCAGAGAAAGAATCAAAATGAGTGCCTTAAAAGATTCACAGTAGGTAAGGCTATTACATTTTACAAACAAACAGTGCATTTGCACAGAAGCCATGCTGTGCTTCCACACACAGCTTGGGGATTTCCTGATCACTGTCTTCGTTTTCTTAAATAAGAGCTGATGTGGCCTGTTACCTTATTTGAAACACAAGTTATTAGGCATGAAACACATTGCCAATGTGGTAAGTCAGCATACATTTTTGTGACTTCTTAGAGGGTGCTGATGTGGCTATTCATTCTTTTAGCAGTCATTTATGGGGTGGGAAAAGGTGCCAATACTCACTTTATCCTCAATCCTCACCCAGAAACAAGAAATCTTTTGGAAAGGGAATTGACCAAATTATTGTCTTGATATATTTGTCATAAAAAACTATGGGTTACCGCTTCAGTTTTCCATGATGTTAAGCGACTTTCAAACTTCTCTATCACCACTATCAATCATGGTCTTCTAACACTAACTACCATAATCTGTTCCTACTGAGATGGAGTGTGTCCTTCAGGCTTATCATTGGAGCAGTTTTGCTGTTATGAGTCTGTTATCTCCCTTCAGAGAAGTTGTCTCTTTTTATACCCTGATAAAACATTGGATTTCCTCTTCTCTTTTGTACTGGACTTTTGGCACTGCCTTTGGAAAAGTCCGTGGTTTCCAAGTACCATTTTAGACTTTCAAAATTTTCCACCAGTTTAGCCAATAGTAGCTCAGGGATTGACTGAACTATGGGAGAGTTGCTTCTTCTCGACATGCATTAGGGCAAATAGGAAACAGGAAATGGTATAGATAAATAAATTAGGTTTGTTTGACTTGTCAGAGAACTGTAGTGGAGAAAGAGTTCTCCTTGCATACATCCCCAGCAATTCCTCACAAGAAAACAAGCAGAACCTCATCTCTGGGCCTATTATCATTTCTAGGGAAGACAATCTTTCTCACTTTCTTCCTCCTTCATTTTCATTTTAGTTAAGTGTTTGAGCCATTCAAAGACAGTGCTAGGATGGTAATCTTTCCCTCACACTCTGTTTTGTTTTAAATAAAATAGCCATACTTAAGTGGCAAATATTGTTTTCTATTCATTTAGCCACAGTTATGAAGAATAGAGAAGTTTGTGGCATCAACACTACCCAGTCTCTATTGACACCAGTTATTCACATTCTCCATTCAGTGAGGTTTCTGGAAAAGATCAAAACAAAACAATCATCCCTCTTAAAAGATGTGGACCTTGACAGTCCTAATATCAATTCAAGATTCTTTTTAAATTGCTCACCAGTCAAAATATACAGGTAAATCTATAATAGTGGCACATACCTGCAATTCCAGCACTTGGTTGGGGAAGGGTTTGAGGGACAACGATCTGAGTTTGAGGCCATCATTGACTACTTTTCAAGAAAATGACCCAAAAAAATCACTTTCATAAACAAACCCTTACAAATAATAAATATATAACTGATAAATGGAATAGTTTAATGAAGTTGTGTTAATTCATTGTTAATATATATTTTGTTATGTCATAATATTAGTAGATCTCTGTGCCTATAACATATAATTTATCCTATTATTTCCTTCTAAACTTTTGTTTCTACAATAAGCAATTTATTTAGTGAATCCTTATTTTTTTTGTTTTGTTTTGGTTCATTAATAAATATCATACTGTTCTAAGAATCAATAAGATAATGGTGATTTTAATCATCATTATAGGGTACTATAATCATGTAATCATATAATTACATATTCAAATGATTATATATATGAATATTGCTTATTTATTAGATACAACTCTACCAATATTATAAATATACAGTAGTTAGCTAAAGTGATTAAATGTTCAAGAAAATATTTCTATCATAATGTTGGAGAAAATAAAATGTATAACTACTATAAGATGCCTTTATATAGTGTTCAGTTTGTTTTTCACAAGAAACCTGGTCTAAATTGTACTTATTTTCTAGTGAGATTTCTATTAATGTGTCCTTACAAGATAATAAATGCTTGCCAATTAGAGATGGCTTGTGGATTAGAGATGTGGGCATGTGTTTACTTCTCTTTTTGACTCTAGAACCCATCTGATTCAGGCCAAAACAGGCCCTGTGAATGCTGCCACAGATTCTGTGACTCTGTGTTTATTACTAATCCCATTCATTCGGGAGACCTTTGTGTTCCACATCTCCTCTAGCTCTTCTATTCTTTTCTATGAGTCTTCCACAGGGTTCCCTGAGCCTTCAGAGAGAGATTTGATGGAGATATCCAATTTAGAGATGAATATTCCAACGTCTCTCACTCTCTGCCTATTGCCTGGCTGTGGGTCTCACTGCTTGTTCCCATAGTGTACATGGGTCTGTGAGTCTATGTAAGAAAGAAAGAAAGAAAGAAAGAAAGAAAGAAAGAAAGAAAGAAAGAAAGAAAGGAAGGAAGGAAGGAAGGAAGGAAGGAAGGAAGGAAGGAAGAAAGAAAGAAAGAAAGAAAGAAAGAAAGAAAGAAAGAAAGAAGAAAGAAAGAAAGAAAGAAAGAAAGAAAGAAAGAAAGAAAGAAAGGAACAAGCGACAAGATGATTCTATCTATAATCTTTTTGGGGTAATTGAATATAATTTTGGATTAATATGTATAATGCATGAAGTAGAATTACTTATCTGCCCCACCTGGAGTAAATTTACCCATTGAGAGGAATCTACACTATTATCTTTATAAAGATAATAAAAAGATATCAAGTCTCTATGTGTCAAATATATTGCTAGTAGTCTATAAGTATACTGGCTTTACATTGTTTTTCTCCTTAAATGCAAGGAATTCATTTGATTACCTCATAAATAAATGTAAATACAGCTTCAGTAGATTGCTGTTCTGGAGTGAATGGAACAGAGCAATTTATTTTTTATTGCATTTCTAATACTCTGCAGTGTATGCAATACTGTTAATTTAGATTATATTTTATTATAAAAGACATTAAAGACATTACTGCTTCATTTCCAACAAGATTGAGAATGATGGTGATAAACAATCCCCTAAGAAACTTATAAAAAGAAGATGCAATGACATTCAGCTGTGGCTTTTAAGGAAAGTCCTTGATTTGTAACTTTTGTGGAAAATCAATATTGATTAATAATAGTAAAATTGTTACTTTAAATCAAGGAATCCTTTAAAGTTCTAGAAGAAACATTATAATAAAAATTGAATACCACCCATATTTATTTGTAGTACCCCAACTAAAAAATGTGTTTGGCATATACTGAGTGTCATTACAGAACTTTCCCTACATAAAAATGACTTAGTGGTGCTTAAACTGTGATATTCCACTAGAGGATATTAAAGTCTTAGTTTAACGATTTCTAAAACTAGTAGTTTATTCCTTCTTTCCTGAGAGGTTACTTGGATCTTTTAGACGGAGTAAATTCAACATTCCCAGTGCATACAGTTCTCTTTATGTATTTGACTAGTTCTAGATAAGTTTGAATAGTATTACTTGCCTTATTTTACATTGCAGTACAGAGCCTACCTTTTGTTTATAAAGTCCTCGAATTTTAAACATATTTCTTACACATTGGCTAAATTTCATGACGAAATTGCACTTGGCTGCTAATTTCAAAATGGAGAAATAGAGTAGCTTAAACAAGGCAAGTGTGATTCAGTGCCGTAGAGAAGTCTAGTTGTGAAGAATGCTGACCTGGCTGGCGTGTGCCTCTGGGGAACTACTAGGAATCTGTCTTCAGCCCATGACTTCTATCTAGGAATGGACCTGCAGCCTGTCATGGTTCATCAAAACCTGGCTAAAGAATTTGCTCTTAAACCTCCAGAGTCAAATAGGTGAAAACAAAAATGAGTCTATTTCCCTCTTTCTTTAGGAACTTTGGAAGCATAGCTATTTAACATGATTTACATGGTATACAAGTGTGCAGAGTAATTACTCCCAACAGCCTGGGGATACCACACTCAGAGGAACCTGCTTGTGAGGTCTAACTTTCACTGACATCTAGAAATTTGAATTTCAAGAATATCTGTCATTTACTAACTGCTCAAGGCCCCATCGTGCCTCAATTGCTTATGCCAGTAATCCCTTTATGCTGAGCACTCTTGCATTATATGTGGAAGAATGACATTTTGACATAAAGGAGATGTAGAGGATGACTGTTTCCCAGTGAATGATGTGGGAACTGGCTCTCTAATGATTTCCTAAGAGTTGTCATAATTCAGTGCTGGGAGAACTAAACTTATCCTGTGTGAGTCATTGCTCCTTATACTCTATTTTTCCCATTGCTTATTTCCTTGGGTCTTTTATCTGTACTATGTCATTCTCATCACTGTGATTTTAAGCTGAGTCCCGAGCCTCCATCATGAATCACTGAGCCTAAGTGCGATCTCATAGTTTCCTGAAAAATAAGAGAAATGAATAAATGACTATGTTACCAATTCATCACTTATAAAATCCTATTTTAAATTCTATCACAAGAGCTGGAGCATGCTGGTAATGTAATTTCAACTCTATTAGCTAGAGACTTGAGGAGCTCAAAGCTAGGCCAGTATATATAGTGAGTTTAAAGCCAGCCTGGGTTACATGAAAATACGTCTCAAAAACACAAACAAATGCATAAAACTGCAAAGCAAACAAGCAAATTAAGTTTATCAGAAATTTAGTTGTTTTGGTTTGGTTTTAGAGCCGAGGTGGGGAGTAGCTAGGAATTAAATCCAGAGCTCCATGCCTGTTAAGCAAGTGTGCCACAACTGGACTGTATCTCCAGACACTGGTTTGTCATCTTTTGTTATTTTTTTATTTTGTTGTATTTTAAAAATGATAAGTGATATGACTTTGTTGTTTTATTTCAGTACTCTTTTTCTGATAGGTGACCAGGCATGGAAAGTTTTTAGATTCAATGACAAGAAGAGTAGCATTGCCAATAATTGGGATGGGAAGGAATGTAAAGACCACTTTGGACGATAGATCAAGTGTTGACATTGATATGTTGTGCTGCAAATGCAAGATAAGCAGTCAGTAGGCAAAAATCTGGAATTCAAGCAGGAGGTCTGACCTATGGTAATTATTTTGAGTCATCCTTGCACAAAACTGTTTGAGATGTCTGAGAACTAGAGTTCTCTGGAGAAGGGACACAGGACAAGACACCTGGGCAGTAAGAGGTCAGTAAAGAAACAGAAGCCATCAAGAAAGATCAAGAGGGAAATGGGTATGAGGAGACAGTTCAATACTTTCCATTTTGCTTAAAAAAAAAAGAACATCTTCATTTTTCTCGAATTTGCCTACTGGTATGAAATAGTTTGTTACAATTGGGTCTCTGATAAAACGAAAGTTGAATATTTGTGTTTTAATCGTAGTTAAATTCTTTTTACCATTTGATATGGTTTTATCCTACTTGCATTACCCTACTTCATAGTCTGTCAATTCTAAAACTCTTGTGGTTTTGTGGTGACCTACTTTGTAGTATGTAGCATCTGTCATGATTTTTAATACATATATATATGTGTGTGTTATTATTTTGTCTGCTCTTTCTGCATGAATTCACTGTTTTTCACTTATTTATGTGTATTTTAATATAACCCAATGCTCCTATTTTTAAATTCAATATAATATATAAATTGATACCCAAAAGTTATCTTTCGTTATTTCCCCCAGCAACAGCTGCCCTATTCAAAATAACATCCCATATTTGCAAGAGGAATAGGGAAATCACTGTTCATATTCTACAATGTAAATGAATTCTATTTCATTTTAAAAAGTATATAGTAATTCAAAAAAGTATACAGCATTTCAATGTACTGAAGTCCATTATATTATGGATGCCTTGTCGAACGGACTTTTATCTAATTCATATTGGTGTTGTCCCCAAGGTTGTATTACTAGGAATCCATTCAATCCATGATGCCTTTGATAATATTTACTACATCTGAGGCTCAGTTCTTTGAGTAAGATATACAAGATATAAGACTTTGTTGTAATGAGTCTAGTATTTATAAGAGAAAAAAAACAATTTTGAAATAGTGGTTGAAATGATAATTCAAGTGTTACTGATTTTATTAAGGATTTGATCTTAGGGAATCTGCTAATAGGAAGGCAAGAAATGTGCAGGAAGAAGGCAGGTGAGAATATGATTGCAGGATATACCCGAAAATGAATTCAATAAGATAAATTAGACATTGGGGTCCTTTCCAAACAGAAGGGGAAGGCAGTGGTTTCATATCCCACAATAATCATCTCTTTGGGAAAAAAAATTAAGTTGAATAGTGACTTCTAAGATTAGCAATATTCTAATTCCTCTTGACAGTCAAGTGATTCCATAACTGACACAGAGAGCTAAGGGTAGGAAAGGTTAGGGGTCTCAGAGAAGCAGGCAAACCAGAATTACCTGCTTCATGTCTGTGAAGAACACTCCAGAAAGGCAGGATGGTAAGGCAACAAAGATGTTGTAGAAAAAGAAAAGCTTTCAGATAAAGTGTTTTCTGAAGGATCAGAGAGCATTAACTGGATACTAAATAAGGACTGTGGCAAACTTGAGGTCAGAAGAAATGTGGTGCCTGAAACCACAGAGTGACAAGGGTCTGAAAACATTGGCAGAATAAACTTACTTTTAAACCTATCATAGTATTTTATAAACTTTTTAAAAATTTTTATTGGTTATTTTATTTATGTACATTTCAAATGTTATCCCCCTTCCTGGTTTCCTTTCCAAAACCCCCCTATTCCATCCCTCCTCCCCTCTGCTTCCATGAGGGAGCTCACCCCCAACCCCCCACTCCCGCCTTACTACACTAGCATTTACCTAAGCTGGGGCATCAGTCCTTCACAGGGCCAAGGGCCTCCCCTCCCACTTGAGATCACATAGGCAATGTGATCTGTTATGTTCCAAAACACACATGCAATTTGAAAACCAACAACAACTTTAGCATTTGGTAATAATACTTGTATTGTTTGAGGGCTTCCAGGTCCTCTCTGACCAAGAAGAATTCATAAAGAGGCATCCCACATCTGGTACTGAAAAACTTAGTTGATAAAAAGAATAGCCATGCATGGTATCTCCCTTCTCAATCATTCATTAATGAATATGTCTTTAATTACCTTACAAATAATAAGTTCCATTTGCCTTTTTCATACACTTTGGCTAATGTTCCTTTTGTGCTATCATCACATGGCTCCAGCCCCCATTCTCATCCCTGCATAATCTTTTTCATTCCCAGTACTTCACCTCTTAACTTTCATATCATCTATTTCCTACTACCCTCCCTTTTGTAAGATCATCATCCATGGATGGGATCTTTCCAGTTCCCTGGATTCTAAATGTGCTCTAACTAAACACCTGAAACCAGAGTCGAAGCTATTGTCCAAATATGAGAGAAAATACATGGTGCTTGTCTCTCATGACTTGACTCAAGATAATTTTTCCTGTTTTTATTTTTTTGAAATCTTCAAAAATCCACCTTTCTTAACAACTGAGTCAAATTCCACTCTATGTTTGTAATGCATTTTCATTATCTATTCATCTGTTAATGAATACATAGGCTGACTCTTACTTCCTAGTTATTGTGAATAGAGCAGTTATGACCATAGATGAGTATCTATGTAGTAGGATATGGAGTACTTTAGCCATAAGCCTAGACTAGTACAGCTGAGTCACATGTTAACTCCATCTCTAGCTTTAAGAGGATTCTCTGAATGATTTCTCTAGGAGCCACATCAGTCTCCACTTCTACCAAAAGATTTCCATTCCTCATAGCTTATGTGAATTTACTGTCATTGATTTTTTTTTTATAATAATCACTCAGCCTGGGTGATATGGAACCTCAGAGTAGTTTTAACATGCATTTCCCTCATGAAAGTATTGAATGCTTTTTAAAGTAGTCATTAGGCATTAATATTTCTTTATTTGATAATCTCTATGCAAGTTTTTGGTTGGGTTGTCTATATTCTTTATGAATATTTTATGTTGCATATTCCAGGTACTAATTCTCTGCCATATGTATGTTGCGAATATATGTTGGCAAATGTCTTCTTCCATTCTGTCAGCTGTCTCTTCACTTATCAAAAGTAATATGTCCATAGTCATGCTGGCTTACATCTGAGTATAATGTACTATGCTGGTTTGAATACTGTGATTCTATGTTATAACTTGAATTCGTGCATTGTAATACCTCCAGCATGTAGGATCTTCTACATTTCCAAGTGGATTTTTTTTCTGTGTGTGTGTGTGTGTGTGTGTGTGTGTGTGTGTGTGTGTGTGTGTGTGTCTGTGAAGAATGTAGCTGTAATTTTGATTGAAATTGCACTCAATTTGTAATTGCCTTTCTTATGGCCACTTTTACAATATTAACTTTGCCCATGTATGGTCATGGGAGATCATTTCATTTTTTAATACCTTCCTTTTTTTTCTTTTCAGTGTTTTTAATATTTTATTAAACAAATATTCCACTTGGTTGGTAAGGTTTATATCATAGTATTTTATTTATTTGTTTAGCTCTGATGACAAGATTTTCCCCTGATCTGTTTCTCAGTATGTTTGTCTTTGGTCTATAGAGAGGCTATTCATTTTTGTATGCTCTTTTTGTATACTGCCATTTAGCTGAAAGTGTTGTCAGTTGTAGTTTTTCATTTATAGAATCTGTCTATCTTCAAATAAGAGTACTTTCACTGCTCTGTTTCAGTTCATATTAGTATTCTTTTTATCTCCTTTTTTGGTCTTTTAGTTCTAACAATGACTTCAACCTCTGTTGAAAGAAGTGCAGACGGTAAACACACTTGTCTTGGTCCTGATTTTGGTGAAAATGCACCATGCCTATCTCTAAACAGGGCATTTATATCATCTACCCTAAGGCTCATGTAATTCTGAGAGAGAGGGAATAGAAAGATGAAAGAGTCAAGAGCCAGGAGGTAGGAATAAGGGCTGCTAAATGCTGTATTCAGGCATGCCACCATTATTTCAATCAGGATTTCATAGCAAATGCAGTAATCTTTAATAGACATGCACAAGACTGATCTATAAATGGTCAATCCTTGATCAGAAAGGGGCTCATGGGCTCTATCCCACCCTACTGAACTACCAGGATCTGATGGATTCTGGGGGAGGGACAGTCATTGCTCTCAGTTCCATACCAGTAGGCTCACCAAGCTCCATAGTTACACACCTGTTGCTGCACAGATGCTCATAGTAAAAATCATGAGTCTTGAAACGAAGCAAAAAAGAAAGCATGACTGCAGAAAAACTACCTGTAGTAAGGAGAAGACATCAAGGATGAGATTTCCCTCTAACAGAGGGATTCTGCCTCTAGCAGACCAAGGGGGCAAGAGTTAGAGTTCATTATATATGTGTATGAAATTGTCAAAGAACAATCTATTCAGTTAAAAGGTATTAAGCAAAAAAGCTTATGTTGTTGATGATAAGCACTAGATTTCCATGGAATATACCATATTTCTCAGTTTAACTGCAAAGAAAGGGCATATGGAAGAGCGTCTGCACATTTATGAGTCATATATGTTGATCAAAGTTTTAAAAGTTAAAAAAAAAAGTACCTTCTGTTTGGGAAATACTTTGTGTTAAGAATAATATTTCTTTTTTTTTATATTTTTTTTATTTATTTTATTTTTTTTTAATTTACATTCCAAATCACTTCCCCTTTCCCGTTTCCTCCCTCCCCGAAAGTCCCATAAGTCCCCTTCCCTCTCTCTTTTCTCCATTCAACCCCCTCTCGTTACTCTGTCCTGGCGTTCCCCTAAATCCAGTCTTTCCAGGACCAGGGGTCTCTCCTTCCATCTTCTTAGAAATCTATTGATATGCGGATTGTGTCTAGGGTATTCCGAGATTCTGGGTCAATATCCCCTTATCAGTGACTGCATACCATGTGTGTTCTTTTGTGATTGGGTTACCTCACTAAGGATGATATTTTCAAGTTCTGACCATTTGCCTAGGAATTTCGTGAATTCATTGTTTTTAATTGCAGAGTAGTATTCCATTGTGTAGATATACCACATCTTCTGAATCCATTCCTCCGTTGAGGGACATCTGGGTTCTTTCCAGCTTCTGGCTATTATAAATAAGACTGCTATGAATATAGTGGAGCATGTGTCCTTATTGCATGCAGGTAAAGTCTCTGGGTATATGCCCAGGAGTGGTATAGCCGGATCCTCCGGGAGTGTCATGCCCAGTTTTCTGAGGAACCGCCAGACTGCTTTCCAGAGTGGTTGTACCAGCCTGCAATTCCACCAGCAGTGGAGGAGTGTTCCTCTTTCTCCACATCCTCGCCAACAGCTGCTGTCTCCTGTGTTTTTGATCTTAGCCATCCTGACTGGTGTGAGATGGAATCTCACGGTTGTTTTGATTTGCATTTCCCTAATGACTAAGGATGATGAACATCTCTTTAGGTGCTTCTCAGCCATTAGATATTCTTCAGGTGAGAACTATTTGTGTAGCTCTGTACCCCATTTTTTAATAGGGTTACTTGCCTCTCTGGAGTTTAACTTCTTGAGTTCTTTGTATATCTTGGATATTAGCCCTCTGTCGGATGTAAGGTTGGTAAAGATCATTTCCCAGTTAGTTGGTTGCCACTTTGTCTTTTTGACGGTGTCTTTTGCCTTGCAAAAACTTTGTAATTTAATGAGGTCCCATTTGTCTATTCTTGATCTTATAGCATAAGCTATTGGAGTTCTGTTCAGGAAATTCTCCCCTGTGCCCATATGTTCAAGGTTCTTCCCTAGTTTCCCTTCTATTAGTTTCAGTGTGTCTGGTTTTATGTGGAGATCTTTGATCCACTTAGAATTGAGCTTAGTGCAAGGAAATAAGGATGGGTCAATTTGCATTCTTCTGCATGTTGACCTCCAGCTGAGCCAGCACCATTTGTTGAAAAGGCTATCTTTTTTCCACTGGATGGTTTTAGCTCCTTTGTCAAAGATCAAGTGACCATAGGAGTGTGGATTCATTTCTGGGTCTTCAATTCTGTTTCATTGATCTACATGTCTGTTACTGTACCAATACCATGCAGTTTTTAACACTATTGCTCTGTAGTACAGCTTGAGGTCCGGGATACTGATTCCCCCAGAGGTTCTTTTACTCTTGAGAATAGTTTTAGCTATTCTTGGTTTTCTGTTATTCCAGATGAATTTTTGAATTGCTCTTTCTAACTCTATGAAGAATTGAGTTGGGATTTTGATGGGGATTGCATTGAATCTGTGTATTACTTTTGGTAAGATGGTCATTTTTCCTATATTAATCCTGCCAATCCATGAGCATGGCAGATTTTTCCATCTTCTAAGGTCTTCTTCAATTTCTTTCTTCAGACACTTGAAGTTCTTGTCATACAGATCTTTCACTTGTTTGGTTAGAGTCATGCCAAGATACTTAATATGATTTGTGGCTATCGTAAAGGGTATTATTTCTCTTACTTCTTTCTCAGCCTGCTTATCCTTTGAGTATAGGAAGGCTTCTGACTTGCTTGAGTTGATTTTATATCCAGCCACTTTGCTGAAGTCGTTTATCAGCTGTAGGAGTTCTCTGGTGGAGTTCTTTGGGTCGCTTAAGTATACTATCATATCGTCTGCAAATAGTGATAGTTTGACTTCTTCCTTTCCAATTTGGATCCCTTTGACCTCTTTTTGTTGTCTAATTGCTCTAGCTAGAACTTCAAGTACTATATTGAAAAGATATGGAGAGAGAGGGCAGCCTTGTCTAGTCCCTGATTTTAGTGGGATTGCTTCAAGTTTCTCTCCATTTAGATTGATGCTGGCTACTGGTTTGCTGTAAATTGCTTTTACTATGTTTAGATATGGGCCTTGAATTCCTGATCTTTCCAAGACCTTTAGCATGAAAGGATGCTGAATTTTGTCAAATGCTTTCTCAGCATCTAATGAGATGACCATGTGGTTTTTTTCTTTGAGATTGTTTATGTAGTGGATTACATTGATGGATTTCCTTATATTGAACCATCCCTGCATCCCTGGGATGAAGCCTACTTGATCGTGGTGAATGATCGTTTTGATGTGTTCTTGGATTCGGTTGGCGAGAATTTTATTGAGTATTTTTGCATCGATATTCATAAGAGAGATTGGCCTGAGATTCTCTTTCTTTGTCGGATCTTTGTGTGCTTTTGGTATTAGTGTAATTGTGGCTTCATAGAACGAGTTGGGTAGTGTTCCTTCTGTTTCTATTTTGTGGAACAGTTTGAAGAGTATTGGTGTTAGGTCTTCTTTGAAGGTCTGATAGAATTCTGCACTAAAACCATCTGGACCTGTGCTTTTTTTGGTTGGAAGACTTCCAATGACAACTTCTATTTCTTCAGGGGTTATAGGACGGTTTAGATGGTCTATTTGATCCTAATTTAATTTTGGTACTTGGTATCTGTCAAGGAAATTGTCCATTTCCTCAAGATTTTCTAGTTTCTTTACATCATTCTGTCCTTTTATTTTCCTTTTTATTTCTTCATTTATTTAATTATTCACTTTACATCCCAATCATTGCCCCCTTCTCCACCCTCCCAAATACAAACCCTCCCCCATAACCCTCACTTTTTCCTCTGAGAGTGTGAAGGCTCCCCCTGGGTATCCCCATAACCTAACACATCAAGTCTGTGCAGGGCTGGGTGCATCTTCTCCCACTGAGGCCAGAAAAGGAAGTCCAGTTATGGAAATGGATTCCGAAGACAGGCAACAGTGTCAGGGACAGCCCCAACTCCAGTTCTTGGGTGACCCACAAGAAGATTGAGCTACACATCTGCTCCATATGTGTCTGGGGCCTAGGTCCAGCCCATGTATGCTCTTTGGTTGGTGTTTCCATCTGAGAACCCTCAAGGTTCCAGCTTAGTTGACTCTGTTTGTCTTCCTGTAGAGTCCCTATCCATTTTGGGGCCCTCAGTCCTTCCCCCAACTCTTCCATAAACTCCCCGAGCTCCAGCAAATGTTGGGCTATGATATATGCATCAGTTTCAGTCAGTTGTTTGGTGGAGCCTTGCAGAGGATGGTTATGCTATGCTCCTGTCTGCAAGCATAATAGAATATCAATAGTTTCAGGACTTGATGTTTGCCCATGGGATGGGTCTCATGTTGGGCAAATTATTGGTTGGTTATTCCCTCAGTATCTCCTGCCTGGGCAAGGTAACCTAGACCCCAAAAGACATGCATGGTATGTACTCACTTATAAGTGGATGTTGCTTATAAAGTACATGATACTCATACTACATTCCACCGAACCAAATAAACTACATAAGAAGGAAAGCCCAAGTAAGGGTTTTTGAATCTCACTGAGAATGAGGAATAAAATAGTCACAGGAGGTATATAGAGGCAGGGAATTGGGTGGGAGAGAAGACTGAGAAGAAAATGGAGCATGTTTTGGAATCAGGGTCAGGAGTGACAGGAGAGAGGTCCAGAGGGAGAGGAGAATGAATGGACACTGGGAGCTGGTGGGAGTGAGACTTGGGGAGCATCTCTAGGATATGCCAGAGACTCAGGAATAAGAGTGACTTTAGCTGAGATCCCCAGCCAAAGTGGGGATATAGCACCTGAAATAGCCATCTCTTATAGCCAGGCAGCAGGACACCCCCACATACAGTAGAGGGTTAAGGACACCAACCCACCCACAAAGTTTTTCCCGTTTACAAGAAATGCAGAAACAAAGTCTCACTCTCACTCTCTCTCTCTCTCTCTCTCTCTCTCTCTCTCTCTCTCTCTCTCCCTCCCTCTCTCTCTCTCTCTCTCTCTCTCTCTCTCTCTCTCTCTCTCTCTCTCTCTGTGTGTGTGTGTGTGTGTGTGTGAGAGAGAGAGAGAGAGAGTATGTATTTTGTATGTGAGCTTGTGAGTGTGTCTCTGTGTCTGTGTGTGAATGAATACATGAGTGTGTATGTGAGAATATATGTAGGTAAGTGTGTGTGTATACACACACATGTTTAGAATGATTTACCTCCATATATTATGTGTAGGTGCAGTATATATAATCATTGCAGCAATCACGATCCCTAGTAGTCTGGTTTTAGGACAAATAAAATATCCAGCATTTTATTCATTGTACACAGAAAGTTTCAGGTTAAATTTTCATCACCTTGTCAGAAAATTGTAGTTCTTCTTACAAAAGCAGAATTAGAAGCAAGTGCCATGGTTCCATAATTCATTGCAGACTGATACAATTTATTAATAATTTAACCTGTATTATCTAGAGCCTTATGCCATTCTGTATTCTATTTATTGTAATAAATAATTCAGAGATAACTTATTTCTCTGTAATTTTTCCCTAATACCAGCACAAGATATGAGGATAACCTTTATTTTCAAAGCTCTAATGAACACTGTCTGCTCATAATTGCCACCCTGGAATTCCCTTTATACCCTTTCAAGCCGATACTCTGTAAGTGGACTTTCAGGTTCAGTCTCTCATGACTCTGGTACCAAATTTCCTGATAATTATGGCAGCTCACATGATGGTTTACCTTATTTCTTTTCTGGTCATATTTGCTACTGCAGTATGCTCTTTCCAAGCCCAAGCAATTTCCTGGAAAACTTCGCTTCCTCTCTATAGACTGTCCTGAGTATATTTGGATTTACTTATTAACAACTAGAAAAAGTAATTCAAGTTGATGGGCCCTCATGTAGTGGGTATCAGCGAAAGAACAGAAACTAGGTCTCAAGAAGGCCGAGTTCTAAATTCATGCTCTCTGTGTACCATCTGTGTGATATGCCTATTAAAACCAATTTATCCTATAATCTGTGTTCTAAGAGTTTTAATGCTTTCCTAAAATTATCTGAGTAAACAATGATGTCATTTAAAGCTATGTAAAGCAGGACTTACTGTTCTAGTGACTTCATGTCATCAAAAGTCACAACAGGATGTTTTGTTAGGAACCACCTTGACCTAAGTTAGATCCTGTAGTCTGAACCCTAAGTGAATCTCCTTTCTTCTCTTCTTTCTATTTAAAGATGTCTGATATTGTACAGTTGTAATAGGATTTAAAGACAATAACAATGAATAATTTATATATCTGAAACTTGGATACTCTGTAACCCATGTGGAATTAGTTAATTATTTCAAAGAGCAATTTTACTGTTTTTCAAAATTGTAGAGTCATCAGATTATAACAGAGATATTCTCTTCACAGGGAAATGCTTAGTTTCAAAACTTCCTTATAGCTAAGTATTTTGACTCAAATATGTTGTATATCAGAATTTGTAAACAGTCATGAACTGGTGTTCTTCTATCTTCTTTCTTTATACTAAGTAAGAGATTGTATTAATTGGTGCATAACTTTTGACCTGCACTTGAACTCAAGCGACACAACAAGAGAAATGTTCCCACAGAAACTAAATTCCCAATTATGTAGTGTCACAGGACGATTAAATACGTATTGGCCACCCCAACACATTAGATTTTTGTTACATATCATAGACTATCTTTCCTTCTGTAGAAATAACTGTTAGTAAATCTTATTTATTTACAGCTAACTTGTTCCAAGGCTTTACATCCCACAAATCCCTGAGTTTTAGCTCAAATGTTTATATATATATATATGTGTGTGTGTGTGTGTATATATATGTATATATATATATATATATATATATATATATATATATATATATTCATTCATTCATTCTAAGTGCTAGTGACACAGAACTGAGTTACTCATGGAGCTTTGCTCGTATATTTTATACCCAGTTTACCCTAAAGACCACCATCTTTTCTATGGTATCCTATCATACAAGAAACTCCACGAAAATAGTGAAAATAACAATCAATTCCATTTCTATTGTTGAACATTCTGTTATTTAGAATAGTGCCCAACAAACCCATATCCAATTGGAGAAGTGCTATTTATTCATTCATTTACTTCTCCGTACATATGGCTGTTTATTTTCTATTTTCCTCTGTGGATTGCTTAAACTCAGTAATTGGTTCTTGTCCAGAAATAGCTTTCGATCTGTTGATTTCAACATAAGGACTTCCTGCTCATTGTCTTTAAACAATGATTGTGTTTCATCTACTAGTCACCCCTTCAAACATATTTATAACTGGGAGCTAGAGAGATGGCTCAGAGTTTAAGAGCACTGACTGCTTTTCCAGAGGTTATGAGTTCAATTTTCAGCAATCTCATGGTGACTCATAACCCTCTATAATGATATCTGGTGCCCTGTTCTGGCCTGGAGTCATACATGCAGGCAGAATGCTATATACATAATAAATAAATGTATCTTTTAAAAAACATATTTATAACCACATTGAATTAAATGCAGTAATCTACTCTATCACTCCTCAAAAACTTGATAAGGATTTATTTTTTTCTCGGTTATAAGATCAGTTTAGAAAGAGTTTAAAAGCAAAAGAAAACATCTATATATGGGATATTTTGTGTACTTATTATATTATATTTTCTTATATGCTCACTATTTTCCTAGTGTTATCTAAATTCCTAGTTCCTAAGAGACTGGTTGACTTTCTCACTAAAACTGCATTTCTTGATTTCTTCTTTTATTTTAAAATTTTGCTCAATGTCTATTCTGATCTTTATTTTACTGAATAGTGGTTTTTCTTTATCTTTTAGTGTTAAACATGAATGATTCAGTTTACATATTTTTTCTGACTGTTTCATCCATGCCTTCATTTCCAATACTGGTTTCCACCTTTTATAATTATAATATACATGGACTGTATGATATAGCATGCATATATATGTAAATGTAGCCTATAAAACTTTGTATAAATGAAAAGATACACATACTTAACTCTTAAGTATTAAATGTTAATCTAAAAACTATTTAGGTTGTGTCAGGAAACATTCATGAACCCCTAAAGACTGCCAATGAGCTGGATCCCATACAACCGCATTAGGGTCTCTATTCAAGCTGGAGCATAGGCTACACCACTGTCCCTGAAGCAGTAGAACTGGAGGGGGACCCTAAGCTTAGTTTCAGACAAGCATTTATAGATGCAAGAAGGGGGCATCTAGTCTGACACACGTGATTGGAAGGCCACTATGGCCTTTAGCACAACTGCCTGGTGCTGGGAGCTAAACCTTAAACTTAAATTCTGCTTTCCTCCTGATTAGTGGTTGTTATAAAGTGAAGTGTCAGAGGCCTGGAAGTGCAGATTTGTTGGGGGAATGACCTGGAAACTGGTGCTGGGTACAAAGTTGGCATGTTAGTTAACTTGAGTTTAAGTTTAGGTTAGGTTCTTTAAGATGGATTCTAAATCCAAAAGATCTGGTGTCATATATATATGTATGTGACATATGTGACATATATATATATATATATGTGTGTGTGTGTATCATACATATATATATGTATGTATGTCATATATATATACACATATACACATATATATAAATATATATATGTAAAAAGCAATTCAAGAAAAAGAGAAGCCATAATTTTGAATTAAATTACCATGAATTTGAAATGGGGCAAAGAAGTAAAAATGAGGATTTGAAGGGAGGGAAGGGAAAGGGGAAATTATATAATCATATTATAATCTCAAGAAATATAGGAACTTATTTTTCATTTTTTAAAATTGTTTTATTTGTTTATATTCCAAATATTGCCCCCTTCCCTGTCCTGCCTCTAAGAGTTTTTCATCCCATCCCTCCTCCCCTTTGCCTCTGAGAAGTGCTCCCCACCCCCTCCCACCCCTCTCACCCACCCACCAACCTCCACCTCAACCTCTCAGTATCCCCTTTCCCTGGGGCATCAAATCTCTACAGGATTAGATGCATTCTCTCTCTCTGAGTCCAGACGAGGCAGTCTACTGCTGTATATATTCTGGGGACTATAGATCAGCCCATGTATGCTTTTTGGTAAAAGAGAATTCTCTAATTATCAGACTCAAGGAAGTTATACAATAGAACTAAAGGTCAAACAAATTAACAGAGAAATAGTCCTCTTCCATCTTCTACCATGTTGTTGTTGTTGTTGTTTTGGTTTTGGTTTTTTGTTTTTTTTTTTAATGGCAGGGTTTCTCTGTGGAACACTGGATGTCCCAGAACTTGTTCTGTAGGCCAGGTTAGTCTCAAAGACACAAAGATCCTTTTGCCTCTGATGTCTTTCTATTTGGGACAAGAGCTGATTTGTTATGGAAGGCAATAGACCTCTATTACTGTAGAGCTTTGTCGATCAGGAATAGAATGCTTAGCGTCCTAGTACAGGAAGAAAGTTGGCCTTGTTGCGTTGTTCATTTTTTGGTTTATGTGTGAGAAAGCCAGTTCCCAGGACAGTCACACAGTTCCTGGGAGGGAACAAGAAAACTCACCTTGGAGACTTTCCAAAACTGAGACTTGTGAGGAGGGGGCTAACACCAAACTTGTGCAAAGCATCAAGATATGGCCTCTTTTTCAATATGCAGGTCTCATTAAGAGCAAAATTAGGGGAAGGCCCATAAAATATAATTTTGTTGTAACTAATTTTAGATAAGAATTATTTTAATTGAAAAGCAAGAATACACTGATACACTGTGGGACCTTAATGAGACGTGTGGCCACGCCCCAGGTTCTAGCCTGACTCCGCCTAGGCAGTCACCTGCTTGCAGCCACACTGTCCCCACCTCCTGGTCACCTGACCGCCCAACTCACTATAAATAACACCCTTCAGCGCGTGTTCTCTCTCTCCGCCTGTTGTCTCCCAGCCCTCTCTTTGTCTATCTTTCTGTCTTTTCCCCTTTCCACGTGGTCATGGCTTTTCTTATCTATTTTCTCTTCTTTCTTTATCTTTCTATCTCTTTTCACTTTCTATTTTCTTAATAATAAAACATCAAAGCTATGGGCCGCCTCTTATTAAACTCTCCACATGGAGCTAGCTGGTACGCACCATGTGAGACTCTGGGATTCAGTCACACGGACAGTCTGAGCACAGGTAACGCGCAAAGAGGTCCGGGAACACACACACACACACACACACACACACACACACACACACACACACACACACGCACGCACGCACGCACTACATAAAAACGACCTCCTCAGCCTGCAGAGTGCTTAATGTTACTTCTAAACATGCTTTCTGGACTTTCTGGGCTGATCATCAGATAACAAGTTTGTGTGCTCGTCCATAGGGAAGACTACTGCTCCCAGTCTCTGCTCTCCTTAGTTGCTCATAGTTCTTTCACTAGGGCCAAGGCTTCATGAGCTTTCCCTGTCTATAGTAACACATCTATCGGTGTCCTCTTTGTTCAGGTCTTAGTTTAGCAGCCACTCTAGTGATACTTTGTGGGTGTAGCCTCTGACATTTCTTGGAGAAAGTTTCATAGCAAACTCCAAATTCCTTTGACTTTTACAATCTTTCTGATGATCCCAGACGTGTCGTGTTGTTGCAGACATGTCAGTTGGAGCAAGACTCTGTAACTGTGTTATAGTTCATTGTAGTTTTCTGTAATGGTCTTTATCTGTTGCAAAGAGACATTTCATTGTTGAGTAGTGAGGATTATACTTATCTGCGGGTATAGGGACAAATATTTTAAATAGATTTTGGAGGGATGCCAATTTAATAAAGTAGCAGTGGTAGGTTCAATTCCTAGATTCTTGAAGTCAGTAGCCCTGAGTAGTTGGCTATATTTCCAGTTCTAAACATGAATGCTCCCTTGTTGGTTCTGTAAATGGAACAGAGCACCTAAAGCATATTAAGCAAGCATTCCACAATTGATCTGTTTTCTCAGGATGTTTTTGGATCTTTGCAAAAGGATCATTTTATCTATTCTTACACAAAAAGAACAATAATAAGTTGTAGTTAGAAAATTGCTAAGTTAAAGATAGAATATTTGCATCTATCCTATTGTTCATAAAGTTTTCTGAAAAGAATTTTTGCCATTTTATTCTTGAAGTCCTACTAGGATATCATCTTTCTTTTAATGTGAAACTGATGTATATGTTAAAAATCAGTTGTGGGGAATAGTTCAGTAAAACAGAAAAGAACCCAGAAATAAATTCCTGAATATAAGTATGATAGCCATTCTTGTCAACTTGACTACATCTGCAATGAACTAAATCCCAAGCAACTGGGTACACATGTGAAGCATTTTTTGATTGTTTGTTTGTTTTGTTCTTTTGTTTTGTTTTGTTTCTAAGTTTTTTTATTTACATTCCAAATGATTTCCCCTTTCCCCTTTCCTCCCTCCCAGAAAGTCCCATAAGCCCCCTTCCCTCCCTCTGTTCCCCATTCAACCCCCTCTTGCTTCTCTGTCCTGGTATTCCCCTATATCCAGTCTTTCCAGGACCAGGGGTCTCTCCTTCCATCTTCTTGGAAATCAATTGATATGTGAATTGTGTCTTGGGTATTCCGAGATTCTGGGTTAATATCCCCTTATCAGTGACTGCATACCATGTGTGTTCTTTTGTGATTGGGTTACCTCACTAAGGATGATATTTTCAAGATCTGACCATTTGCCTAGGAATTTCGTGAATTCATTGTTTTTAATTGCAGAGTAGTATTCCATTGTGTAGATATACCACATCTTCTGAATCCATTCCTCCGTTGAGGGACATCTGGGTTCTTTCCAGCTTCTGGCTATTATAAATAAGGCTGCTATGAACATAGTGGAGCATGTGTCCTTATTGCATGCAGGGGAAGCCTCTGGGTATATGCCCAGGAGTGGTATAGCCAGATCCTCCGGGAGTGTCATGCCCAGTTTTCTGAGGAACCGCCAGACTGCTTTCCAGAGTGGTTGTTCCAGCTTGCAATACCACCAGCAGTAGAGGAGTGTTCCTCTTTCTCCACATCCTCGCCAACAACTGCTGTCTCCTGTTTTTTTGATCTTAGTTACTGTGACTTGTGTGAGGAGTAATCTCAGGGTTGTTTTAATTTGCATTTCCCTAATGACTAAGGATGATGAACATTTCTTTAGGTGCTTCTCAGCCATTAGATATTCTTCAGGTGAGAACTCTTTGTTTAGCTCTGTACCCCATTTTTAATAGGGTTATTTGGCTCTCTGGAGTCTAACTTCTTGAGTTCTATGTATATATTGGATATTAGCCCTCTATCGGATGTAGGGTTGATAAACATCATTTCCCAGTTTGTTGGTTGCCGCTTTGTCATTTTGACAGTGTCCTTTGCCTTACAGAAACTTTGTAATTTAATGAGGTCCCATTTGTCAATTCTTGATCTTAGAGCATAAGCTATTGGAGTTCTGTTCAGGAAATTCTCTCCTGTGCCCATATGTTCAAGGTTCTTCCCTAGTTTCCTTTCTATTAGTTTCAGTGTGTCTGGTTTTATGTGGAGGTCCTTGATCCACTTGGAATAGAGCTTAGTGCAAGGTGATAAGAATGGGTCAATTTGCATTCTTCTGCATGTTGACCTCTAGTTGAGCCAGCACCATTTGTAGAAAAGGCTATCTTTTTTCCACTGGATGGTTTTAGCTCCTTTGTGAAAGATCAAGAGACCATAGGAGTGTGGATTCATTACTGGGTCTTCAATTCTGTTCCATTGATCTACATGCCTGTCACTGTACCAATACCATCCAGTTTTTAACACTATTGCTCTGTACTACAGCTTGAGGTCCGGGATACTGATTCCCCCAGAGGTTCTTTTACTCTTAAAAATAGTTTTAGCAATCCTGGGTTTTCTGTTATTTCAGATGAATTTTTGAATTGCTCTTTCTAACTCTATAAAGAATTGAGTTGGGATTTTGATGGGGATTGCATTGAATCTGTATATTGCTTTTGGCAAGATGGTCATTTTTACTATATTAATCCTGCCAATCCATGAGCATGGAAGATGTTTTTCATCTTCTGAGGTTTTCTTTAATTTCTTTCTTCAGAGACTTGAAGTACTTGTCATACAGATCTTTCACTTGTTTAGTTAGAGTCACACCAAGATACTTTATATTGTTTGTGGCTATTGTGAAGGGTATCATTTCTCTTATTTCTTTCTCAGCCTGCTTATCCTTTGAGTATAGGAAGGCTACTGACTTGCTTGAGTTGATTTTATATCCGGCCACTTTGCTGAAGTTGTTTATCAGCTGTAGGAGTTCTCTGGTGGAGTTCTTTGGGTTGCTTAAGTATACTATCATATCATCTGCAAATAGTGATAGTTTGACTTCTTCCTTTCCAATTTGCATCCCTTTGACTTCCTTTTGTTGTCTAATTGCTCTAGCTAGAACTTCAAGTACTATATTGAAAAGATATAGAGAGAGAGGGCAGCCTTGTCTAGTCCCTGATTTTAGTGGGATTGCTTCAAGTTTCTCTCCATTTAAATTGCTGTTGGCTACTGGTTTGCTGTTAATTGCTTTTACTATGTTTAGATATGGGCCTTGAATTCCAAGACCTTCAACATGAAAGGATGCTGAATTTTGTCAAATGCTTTCTCAGCATCTAATGAAATGACCATGTGGCTTTTTTCTTTGAGATTGTTTATGTAGTGGATTACAATGATGGACTTTCTTATATTGAACCATCCCTGCATCCCACTGTTTCCACACTGTTTTGTAAATAATCTTCCTTTTTTTTTCTTTATAATACCACCTGTGTGATGACCTATATCTCCTGTTTGTGTGTTTATTTCTGTACTTTTAACAGAAAGTGTTTTCAAGATGGTGGCTGCAAATCTCTCTGGGGATGGCTTGTGATCGTTACGGTGTTTATCAGGAAAAAATGACATTTTGTTGCTGTGTTGCCTTTGCCATGATGGTGCAAAGCAACCTTGTGGTGAGCCAATGTCACCAAGGAAAAGAAAAGCACTAATGTCAACTTAATACCAACCTTTATCCCTGTCTACCACATGCTTACCACAAAACTATAATGCTTTTGAGTGACAAAATAGAAAATGTCTTAAAAAAAAAAGCTTATTATAGGCAAACACTGCTACTCTAAAATGAAGACATTCCTGTGGTTGTATTTTTTGATGTACTAGTCACTTCATTTTCCTCAATATTTTACTTAAAAGGGTGGTTACTCTTAAAAATGTGGTGTCTCAGACTTGTATATTTTCTAAACATTTTATATGAAAGTAATGACCATTCCACATTTCCCATATATATAATTTTACTTAATATATTGTGATTTTATAACATATGATATATACAATATTATGGTTATAGGAGAAAAATGATAATTTGAGAAAGTTAATATAATGGCTTTCCAACATTTAAAGACTCTAATGACAGGACTGGTAAGGGAACTATTGTATGTGCTTTCCATTGCATCTAACAATGGTGAAATTTGGTAATAGTAACCATTTTTAGACCCTTGTAGCTCAGTGGGTATCTTCTAAATGACTAACATTCAAAGTTAAAAAAATAATGGAGAATATAATTTTCATTCAAACAGCAAAAGGAATTGATGGGTCTTCATATGATGGAATAGAGAAAGTCTTTCCATGTGGTTTTAGATTATACTGTGCAAAAATGTTGAAAACCTACCACTTGTGGAGTTTTAGTGTGGATGACGGATGAGTCTCTGAAAAGACTTTTGAATAGACATGCCTTTCTGACTAAATCTCATTGAGGATTCAGATTTTCTTTGTATATTTGGAAAAAACAAACAAACAAAAACCACTTTGAATAGACCACGTGCAGGAGCTGATATAAGATTCTGGCTTATGTGGTTCCACTAAACTGATACTATAGACAATCACAGCACCATAAACCATGTCCCTCATTTGTCTTAGAAAATATAATTTCTGGTTATTTATATTAACATGGCATAGCTTTAATAATATGTCTAAAACAGGGATTGTATAGATTAGCAATATCTGTTCTTTAAGAATAAATGAATAAATAATTACAATTGAAAAATATTTTTCTGTGAATATTTACCACATTTTTATTATCTATTCATCTGTTGAAGCACATTTAGGTTGTTTCCATTTCCCTACTATTGCAAATTCAATGATAATAAACATTGCTACACAAATATCTGTGGAGCATGATCATGAGTCCTTTTGGCATATGTCAATGAGTGTAGCATGTAGGAGATTTATTTTTAGCTTCTTGAGAATCCTCCACACTCATTTCAGTCATGGCTGCAACAATTTCCTCTATATTAAAGTCAAAGAAGGCTTCTCTTTCTCTACAATGTCACTACTGTTGGTATCAGGAGACTTATTGATCTCAGTCATAATGAAATCCCAAAATTGTATTAATTTGCATTACACACACACACACACACACACACACACACACACGGAGAAAGAGAGAGAGAGAGTTGCCCATACATATGTATATATGTATGTATGTATCTAGCTATTTATGTACAATAATAGAGAAAAATAGGCTATCAAGTTGAGGATATGGAGAACTTGTAGGGGGTATCATTGTGAGGGAGCTAAAGGGAGGAAAGAAAGTGATATAATTTTATTTTTAAAATGTAATTTATAAAGAACCGTCATAAACAAGTAAATAAACAAAAGAACAAAGTAATTTAGCATCTTCAACAACTTTTAAAAATGTCTCAGTGTTTTGTGGTTAAAAAAAATATTTCTTGATTGTCAGTATCTTGACTGCCTCTATCTCCTGTTCTCCATCCATTCCTCTCCCCGGTCTCTCACACATACTTCTTCATCTCTTATTAACCATAAGTAGTACTAAAATAATTTTTCTAAAGTAATTATGTATATTAACAACATAATTTACAAGTGAGAAAAAAAAACCTCGGTCATTTCTTTAACTTTTTAATTCAGATCTCTTGTATTTTGAAGCATTTAGTTTTCTGCATCAATTTTAACATATTGAAATGATTTCAAAAATTGCTATATAGCAACTAGAATTTTAGTGAGTGCTATACTAAGGACAACAATACGCTTTCCTAAATAAATCAAGTCTCTACCCAAAACCAAAATTATGATTTAAATAGCCCTTATTTTAAAATGTAGATATTAAAATTTAAATGAAAACAAAATGCTTAGATATCTTAGTAGAGCAATCATGGTAATTACATGGTAATTACAGTTTGTCTGGATAAGATACGTATGAATTATATGTTTTCCATGCATACACAAAGATTTTAATAAATATCCATTATTTGTTTTAGTTTAGTGAACTCTAGGTAACATTGTTGTTACACTTAATGTGCAGAATAAACATAATTATACTTATCCTGCTTTTTATATATGGCAAACACTTTAAGACAGTTTAATGTCATTACATTAGTGTGTAGTGTGTGGAGGTAATATTACTATGAGGGGCATTTTATGACTTCAAGCTTGAAAACTCCTATTTCAGCTTCTTCATGTTTCAACATATATATCACTTTACATATTTAAGCAGGATATTTCCATTTGTTGTTTCAAACCCTAAATAATATTAAAAAAATATATACATAGGAAAGGCAAAAAGAAAAATCAGAAACAAGAAGTTTTCATTTTCTATCTTGTAACACTATACAGAATCAGCATGTTGCTTTGTTCAGGTTTTATATATGAAAACACACAAATTTTAAGTTGAATACCAGTAGTAATTGCTAGCAAACACAAAAATCTGTTACGCACAGCTGTGTTTAAAAGAATGGTATTGTTTATAATGGATGGTTTTAGATATTCAAATTGTTTTGACAGTTTAATAGGATTGCACTCCTTGAAAAAGTTTACACATTTTTGAAAATAATTATTGATGTAAAGTGAATTCCAATTTTCAAAATAGCGAATCATTTGTAGGCTTATTAAAGCAAAGCCATTAAATTAAAAAAAAAACTCTTTTAAAAACCAGGTGTATAAAATTATACATAATCTCAATAAGCCATTATGGTAATATGCCTACATTATCTAAACCAACAAGAAATTTCTAGATAAAATAATGAAGCATGTCCAAAATGAAATGATAGTCTATTTCTTCTAAATAATAGAAAGTACTTACCAAAGTTCAGAAATGTATGAGAAAAATTGAAATACTCAGTAGACACAGAAACTGAATCATGTTTCTACTCTGTTTTCCCCTCAACCTGATTAGACTATTGATAAATTTCATGCAGCTGAATTCAAATGATATGCACTCTAAAGTGAAGACATTGGCGCTTGCAATTTTGGAACTCAGTTGGGTACATATATTTTAATTTTCCACGAACATGGTGGGAAAAAGGCATAGTGGCTCTGAAGGGTATCTCTTCAGATGACTAACTGCTGTTTGATTGTCTGTGGAAAACCAACCTAAAGTAACAATCTTTGTTGATGCTTGCTCAGATCAGGTGGACCAAAACAGCAGGAAGCGCCTCTGACAGATTCCAAGACTCAAGTGTCTTCAATGAGACTTTGAGGATTACAAACATTCAGAGACACCAAGGAGGCCGATATTACTGTAAAGCAGAGAATGGCTTGGGGTCCCCAGCAATAAAGTCGATCCGAGTGGATGTGTACTGTAAGTAATCTCCAACCAACCGTTGCTCCCACCAGTTCATTTCTATGCTTAACTATGGTTTTCTGAAAACAAATGTATACATATCATTTGTTTAGTTGTGACTGAAAATTTTATAGAATAGTGAGTGATAGTGCTTTATGGAATGTCTTCTTCTATTGTGTTTCTGCACATGGATGGGTATATAGAGAGGTCAGATGTCAACTTTGGGTATTCTTTGGGTTCAGACTACAAGTATGTGCTGCCATACCTGACATTTTCTCATGGGTTCTAAGGACCCAAATTGGGCGTTGAGCTTATACAGAAAACCATTTATCAACTGATCTATTTTCTAACTTTCTCTAAGATATTTTGAGAAAAGAAATTTTACCTCAGATTTTCATTATTTATGATATAATATGTATATAGTAGAAGGTTTGTAGTATCACATTAATAAGATGGTACATATTACCAGTAACACCAGTAGCCTTTTTGTATTTGGTGTATACACACACACACACACACACACACACACACACACACACACACACATTTTATGTGCACATGTAATTATATACATGCACATCTATGTCTTAATGAATGTTATGAAGAAAAGAGATAGCCATAATGTACTCTGACTTGTTGGTTCTCTTTTCTTGTGTACAAAGTAAACCACTCATTTTTATGCACATTTTTATCTGAGCAGAGTTATCTGATTCCTTGTGTAAAGAAACCATCACTGACCTTCAATAACGCCTTCTGGAGATTGCAGCTTGATATGTTACCTTCTGTCACATTTTCCTTCCTTACAACTTATTTAGAATCTTCTGCTCTCTTTACTTCTTTGCTCAACAGAGAAACGAAGCGCCTGCATTCAGTTTAATCTTTTCCTCAGGTTCATTGGACACTCCTGTTGTTTTCACAAGAAATGGCACTTATTTTTAAGTCTCTAATATTAGAATGTATTTTTCTCATCTTAAAGTAACTCAGACATAATAACAATTGAGGAGTTCCTGTTTTCCAGCCTGCTTTCTCTTTTCCCCCTTTCCTGTTCTTTCATCAGTGCAGGTGTTACATAGTTAGGGTGAGGCTGGAAATTATCAATGGTCTATTCACGGAGCCTATGCTGGCCTCATTTATTTATGGAGACAATAAGGAAGGAAGTAGTGACAGCAGCATTCATGATTCATCTTCCACAGATAAGTGTTCATTGCCCTCTTGTTTATGTCACAAGTCTGTGTTCCATTCTGTCAGGGTCTCCTAACCCCAGTACATCCACTGGCCTGATACTAGCACACTCAATCCATATGGCATACTTATCTTCTGTGTAGCCATATCTCCCATGCCTGCATGCTTTGCACCCAAGGTCAAGCACTAAACCTCCACATATGGTCTTTGAAGTTTGAATATAGTTGTAAATTAAACTAAATTTAATTTAAATGAATTTAATACTCTGTGATTTAGTAATTAAACACCATTTAATATTCTCTTATTTCCTAATATGGCATGCCATAAAGTTTAAATATAAATCTCTAGTATCTTGAAAACAATGCAAAAATCTAAAATGTCCTGGAAGTGAATACATGGTTCTTTTTGATTTTCCTTACTTCGTTTTGATAATACTTGGCAGCTTTATATAAACTAGGTTGGTAGCAAAATGTGACAGGAAACTCCTTGAATAGGAAATTTAAAATTTTAATGTTCTCTTTATTTACTTTATTTTGTATGGACATGCTCATCTTGTTCATGAAGTTTGTTTAATTAGCATATAGTCATCAGTCCTGCTGGGTGTTTTATGTATCATATAGTGGAGGTACTGGATTTTTCTAAATGAAATCCTAAAACTTCTGAAGCACAGTAGCAACCAGTTTTGAATAAGAGTTTCTGACTACATTGCTAACATATGGATTTGATGGCAATAAAATATTGCCTTGCAGACTTAAAAACTCATATTCAAAGAAAGAAATAACATTTGAGGAATTTTAAAAGACCTTTCTTCTATGAATATACCTTTCAGGACCATCCTATGTTACTACTTTGTACCTTGGTACTCAGCCTGGGCATTCCTAAGAAGTTGAAACTGCATAACTTCCTAGGAAGATAGTGCTGCATTTTCAGCACCTAGTTTATTAAAATACCTATCAAGCTCATGTAGCCATGTTATCTTCTTTATTTTAACTTTCCTTTGAGGGTTTTAGATCTAATTTGAGCTTCACAAACATCGGTTCTATATGATATGGATGAAATATTACTGCAGATGTGCCTTTCTGATAATCAATGTGATAGTCATCTAAATTTGAGAAAATAGCATTAAACTTTGGATTCTATTAACAAATGTAACATCACATTGGGAAGAATTTCCCAGGTAATACACTCAAGATGAATTTATAGTGTAAGAATTGTTTCCATAACTATGCCTATTCATAAGGCTATGAATAAATTTCTCTTTTATAGCATATTTAAAGTTTTAAGTGATACAAATATATCACAATAAAGATAACTAACCTATTTGAAAAAAAATCTGTTCTCAAAATACAACTTCAGTTAAAAGCCAGAGTATTTGATTCATGTTTCCATTTCCTACATGAATCTTGTCATACAGATCTTTCACTTGTTTGGTTAGAGTCACGCCAAGATACTTAATATGGTTTGTGGCTATTGTGAAGGGTATTATTTCTCTTATTTCTTTCTCAGCCTGCTTATCCTTTGAGTATAGGAAGGCTACTGACTTGCTTGAGTTGATTTTATATCCGGCCACTTTGCTGAAGTCGTTTATCAGCTGTAGGAGTTCTCTGGTGGAGTTCTTTGGGTCGCTTAAGTATACTATCATATCGTCTGCAAATAGTGATAGTTTGACTTCTTCCTTTCCAATTTGTATCCCTTTGACCTCTTTTTGTTGTCTAATTGCTCTAGCTAGAACTTCAAGTACTATATTGAAAAGATATGGAGAGAGAGGGCAGCCTTGTCTAGTCCCTGATTTTAGTGGGATTGCTTCAAGTTTCTCTCCATTTAGATTGATGCTGGCTACCGGTTTGCTGTAAATTGCTTTTACTATGTTTAGATATGGGCCTTGAATTCCTGATCTTTCCAAGACCTTTAGCATGAAAGGATGCTGAATCTTTATAATTCATAACATGCTCCATCACTGTTGATAAATACATGACTAACTTAGCAATGATGTGGAAACTTTCTGCACTGTATCAAAGCTCCTGACAAAAAAATTAACTGAGCAATGGTACTTACATCTTCATAAGTTTCAGCTCCTGGTTGGTTGGCCTTTTGTGGGCTACTTTGGATAACATCATGTTTTCCCTGTGTATAGCAGAATAGACTGTTCCCCTTAGAGCAACAAACAAGCAAAAATTCAGAGAGTCGTGACAGTCTTCTAGAGAAATCTCTCTTATACTCTGAATATTTGCTGCACCTCACAGCAAAGTTTGTAATATCCCTTGACATCACTTAAGATTTACCATACTACCTACAGTGTGCTCAGCCTCTTTGAGTTTAACCAACCTTTATTTGAATGCCATATCCATAGTTGTTGGAAATGTTGTAGGAAAGTATTAGGAGGTGTGACCTTAGAAGAGCTGTGTCACTCAGGTTGGTCTTTGAGGTTTCAAAAGCATACCCAAGGCTTACTCTCTTATTCTCTATTTCCAACTTGTAAGGATAGGATGTAGCCTCTCAAATACTACCCTAGAGCCAGGCCTTCCTGCTTGCTGACTTTCTCCTACCAGGACGGTCATAGATATCCATCTGAAAGTGGGAGCAAGCCCTAATTTCTAACTAAATGCTTTCTTTTATAAATTGCCTTTGTCACTGTGTCTCTATGACACCATATAGCTTTTACAACCTAAGTTATTGCATAGCTTTATTCTTAAATTATGGAGTCTTTATCCCCTGACCCAGAGTAATATATGTGTGTGTTTGTGTGTTGTGGTAATCCTTTGCTGAAAGTAGCCAAAAGGTTGACAACAACCTTATATAATAAATATCCACCATAAACGTGGGCAAAATGGATATATCATGATAATGTCTGTTTGCAATGTGGTTTACTACTTTGGATCAGTTCAGGTCAGTAAGGTGATTTCTTCCCTTGTAAAACTCTGTTAAAGATGTCTAGAAAGAATCTCTCATCTCTTCCACCACGCCATGTTTTCTGTGTTGCTCAATAAATACAGAATGATCCCTTTGTCAGGAACAGGACAGACATAGACAATATATCTCAGACAGAGTACTTGTAGACTGTCAGACACCAAATAGACATAACCAAAAGGCTACAGACAGGCTGAAGATATAAGTCTAGTAGTGAAGAAGTCAAATTTAGACTTGATCTTGGTCAAATTAATCCCAGAGGAAGTGCTATGTTTACATTCCTCAATGCAACATGCACACATTCTGGTCTTTCTGAGGTTATCTTTAATGTGGTCACTGACACAAGAAAAAAGAAGCAGCCTGGAACAAGATAATCATGGGACTGGTTTAGACTGTCCTGAATACTACCATGCAAACTACCTCCTAAAGTTTTCAGATAACACTGGTAGCTGCATACAAAGCCTTCAGTAACAAGCATCTGGGCACAGGCTTTACATTCCAGTCATAACAAGTAACTTAACTGATGCTTTCAAAAAGGTTTTGCACTTTTCATTGTAAGCTTAAAAAGTAATAATCATAGTACATACAAAATAGACTATAGGAAATGTACAAGATGTTAACAGAAGGTACTAGCAAGCTGTATGGGAAGAAATGCAATCAAAATATGCTGCAAGGTTCAACAGTGAAGAATGCTTGCAAAAATATAACAACACCAGCACCTGATTTAACAAAGTGTGATGTAAATATGTAGGGAATAGGAAAGAACTAGTGTAAGGGAGCAAAAAAATTCTTTTCCAGGGAACGTAATTTTATAAACCAATATGAAAGGAGAGGAATAAAAGTAGAAAAACAATGGAGAACATTGCAGCAAAACCAACTGTGAATAGGATGTGTTAGTAAAGGACACCTCTTAACATGTAAAAATTCCAGTCAGTTGTTTCATATACAATTATTTAGACTTGAAACTGAATTATGCATTTTTAATTTATAAAGCTTTAGCATCCTTGGTACTCCTCCTGCAATTCCAAGTTAATTTATCAAAAATCTCCATCAGAAAACATTCTGTAAACTGAAGAGTATGCTTCTTCTTATAATTTTAATATTTGATTAGAATTGTTGACATTTGATACTTAAAATTAGAATATTGACCTCACAGATACATTACAAGTAAAACATAGATAACAGCTTAGGAAGTGTTGGTATCAGATTGTGATAATTAACATTTTTCCTAACTTTTAAAAATAAACTCTTTCAGAGTGAGTCATCCTACTATTCTTTGTTTATATGATGTTTTGATG
Organism: Tokudaia tokunoshimensis; assembly: GCA_036184795.1. NCBI lineage: Eukaryota > Metazoa > Chordata > Mammalia > Rodentia > Muridae > Tokudaia > Tokudaia tokunoshimensis. The sequence goes on along the minus strand of BTHU01000012.1, from coordinate 82,898,411 downwards.
AAATATTTTTTAGTATTTGAAATAGTATTTTGATATATTGTGCAACTCACAGGGTGATACCATTAGATTCTAAAGGTTAAAAAAAGGAATTTCTTAATTATACTGCATTTTCAGTGACTTTCATCAACTTAAAGAGAAAAGAAGTATATGAATTTATTTAAACTGTTTATAGCAGCTAAGTAAAAAGTATAAGAACAAATCAATTCTCACAACATTTAATAGTATACCACTGTCACAGAAAATTGCTGTTGCTTTATTTGTTATAAAAAGCAATTGTCTCTGATTATTGAATTAATCAATTATCAAAATTGATTTCATGGAGTAAAAGGTTAGTATGAGTTCTTAGCATGAAAGAAGTAGTTTAAGAGCAGTTGCTTCCAGACATTGCAAGTCTTAGAACATTTTGAGTTCTGAAGTCTCTTTTTACTGATGTTTATGTAGCATACAGCCTTGCACAATAGAGACATTGCTTTTATTAGGAGGAAACAGAGGTTTTGTTTTCTAACCAGGATCATGAAGGTAATGTCTACCTAAAGGGAAAGAGGAGGCCAGTTTCATTCAGGGTTTTAATAAAATAAGCAATTTTCAATGCTCAGTGTTTCTTGACTGAGTTATAAAAGTTCTGGTTTTAAGGAACACACACTTGGGTTGCCCCATCTTGCCCTCATAAAAGTTGAGAGGAATGATAGCCTTTAAATGCATGAAGCTGGTATTTCCATCTGAGACCTTATTAACAATGCCTTTGCTCTATGCCTCAGAAGGCCCTTGTCTACAGGCATCATAGATAAAATATCTGTCTTCACCCTTCCCGACCTAGCAAATGTTAAAATATGTTTAAAAAGGTTTCAGGAAGTAAAAGAAGTCAAACATATTATTTAATAGATGAGATGTTTGATTAGAGACACAAAATAGAGAATTATAGAGCAGTGTTTAGGGGAATACTGATTATGATGTTGACTTGTAGAAGGAAGAAGAGATTAATCTGAAAGAGAGTTTGTTAAATTTTGTTGATCTATTACTGAGAATGCTTTAGACCTAATGGATCATGATCTGCTGAATACTGTAGAGTAAGAAATTATAGCATTATGACTGCAGAATTACTGATACCTAGCATTATCTGTATTCCCCTGTTGCTTTATTTGTTATAAAAAGCAATTGTCTCTCATTATACCCCCGCATTCTGTATGAAGACTGAAGGGACACAGTCCACCTAGGACATGAGGTTCTGGAATTTCATGTTATTATCCCTGAATATGTTTGTCACTTGACAAATCTTGAGGCTATTTAAACAGTTTTCTAAGAATGTGATCATCTAATTCTTTTACTTTTTTTCAGCCATGACTGGGTGCTCACAGGGAAATAGAGGTCAAACAACTTGAAAGCTTGGGGTTTGATTAAAAGTTATTCTTACTTCAAAAAGAAATTGAATTTGGAAGCATTAGCTTAATAAGTTTTCATGTGCAGACTTCACACTTGAGACAACAAATCTTTCCCCAATATTCATTAAACATTTGCAAGCATTCTTATTTTAAAAGTATCTCCTTCACCCTAATTCCACTTAGGTAGATTGTTGTATTTCATTATATTTTGGACAAGACTTTATTTCTCTTTTAGTCCATGTCCATGAGGTGTATTATTTATTGCATTTATACCCACGAAATTAGTTAGAGAAGAGTTGCGGGTATGCTATCAATTTATTCATGTGGTATAATTATAAACTTATAAACAAAATTTACCTGTGTTGAGTTATATATTATACAATTAAAATGTTGACAATGAATTGCTGTTAATTTTAATTTTGGGTTATCTTCAGCATGACTTTTGGACAGAAAATCTTAGAAAAGAGCTAGAATCACTGATATGAATTCTGAAAGCATCCCTGTGACAGGAGGAACATAATCCCATCAAGCATACTACCCACCTTTCCCAAACAGTAACCCTATGTTTACAAAGTCTGAAGAATGTTTAATATGGTTATTACAGTGTCTATTAAATGGTTAGATATTGTGCTAATCACCCTATTAATAAATCATGTCAAGAAAGGATTTTGCAATTTTAGGTATACCATAATGAAAAAACGGAGTTTTCTTGTCAATGTTATTTACTGGTAATGTATGCTCTAACATAATTTCTAGATAGCATTATAAGTTTCAATAAAAGACCTTAGACGTAGACAAACAAACAAACGTAGTGATTTTAAAGTGGGTTGATTAAGTGCTATAGTCTGTTCTTGCTGAGCTTAATTTGCAAAGATGGAATCCCAGAGTATCAACAGCCATCAAACCACCCTGAGTTCTGAGTTCATAGTTACACAATCAAAGTGAACAAGTGACTTTTTTAGAAGAAAGTGAGAACTCCCAGTAGTGGGAGGGACTCCAAGGAAGAACTAACCCCACATTACTAGGTGATTTTTGTGGCTCTTACGGAGAGCAGTAAATGGAGAGTGAGGTCGTCTTTATTGAAGACGGTCATTTGAATGTCACTGACTGAACTAGTATGGAGTCTACACCCTATACATCCCCATGAGCTAAACTTGAGAGTTGCCCTCCTTTGAAGGAGGGATTGTGTGTTCTACGTGACCAGCTCATGATCCAGCCTAGGGTGCCCTTGTTCTTTTAGGGGAGCTACCTCCTGTCTCATTGTCAAACATTTCTTGTGTTTCTTACACAGAAGAAATGGAGGTAGAGTTACTTTTAGATCAGATGAGGCTTCTCTTAATGAAGCTGATTACATTCAATTCATTATAAGCCAAAAGTGGGCTCTTGAGAAGTGTTAACAGAACAGCAACTTGACTGTTTCCAGAATTCCACAGATATGTTGTCAGAATAGCAGCCAGCATTTCTCTCTGGAGCTCTGCACCTGACCTCTCTGCCTCCAGGCTCTCTGCTGACTCAACCTCATTCTGAAAAACCCCAGATATTGTACAATCTACTTCGACCTGAAGCACTGGAAGCCACATCCAATTAGCATCTCTCTATTGCTAATGTTATTGAAGACTTGCTGTGTTTAAATAAATCCTCTACTGGAGGCTTTGCTGCGGAAAAAAAAAACCAAATTGCAGAGTCTTTCCCCTAAAGAAAGTTTTATAATGAGCTAAAAATTTGATAAATACACACATAAAGTACTGAGTTTAGTGAGTGTAAAAAAGTAGTTTGCATGTTGAAAGTACTAACCCAGAAATTATATAAAAGGTGACATTCCTATTAAGTATATTAAAGGACATAAGGAAGTGAACAATTTTATTCTGTGTTTATTTTCTATGTTATTATGTGGATAAGATCAAATGAATACTGAACAACTGTACTAAGTGAAAGTTTGTTACTGTTTTCCACAAAGGTGGGAGGCTCTCATCACTTATGCCTGCTTAGTTTTGTTCTTCATGTTGTTGTTGTTCCTTGCCCATCTTTTCCAAAAGAATAGTTCAATCTGATCCGATGAAACTAATCAGCAGGCTCTTAAGATCACAGATCATAGGCTGTGTGGGATTCTTTAGCCGAAGGTTAAATGCCTAGCAGATGCTCCTGCTGAGTTGGGCAGAGATTCCAGATTGGCATCCAGTGTTCTGGTCTCCAGTCAGTTCCTGAGTGCTCTGAATGTGCTCTGAGGGCCGAGCCTGCTGCTGTCAACTCTGAGATGCACAGCACGCTTTCCTATAGAAATAAAACATAGAAGGCATATTACATGTAAACGAACTTGCAATTCCAAAATAGAATAGAATTTTCAAATATGTGAGCTTAATGTGATACTTTTTACATATCTAAAGATCCAGCAACTTCTTAGCTACACCGAAGGTAAAGTAAAAGCAAAATTTAGCACGCATGTTTATTTATTTAATACCGGAAGCTATCCAAGAGCAGCTTCTTTAATCCAAATAATATTATGCTATCTAGTCTAAAATCAATAGGATCCCAAGCAAACCTGTCAACCTTTGCTTCTACAGTCTAACCAATACAACAGTTACAAGGGAAAATATGGTTCCCCTTTAAGTTTTTAGTAACCCTAATAAAAGATCTTGCAAATAGATTCTCCTGTAGTTCACTCTTCAAAGCAATGTGCTTCGCACCTTAGTTTCAAGTCTGATTAATTTAATATTATAGGTAGTCTGGCCGTTGTGCATGAGCTTGCTGTTGCTTTCCATCCTGATCCTGCTGTGCAAATTAGCCTTCTTGCTAACCTTTTCTGAATTTCATTTGAGAATTTGTCCTCCTCCCTCTGCAGACCTATGGTTTCTCTTTTGTCTCATGTCAACTAAAAAAAAAATAGCTCTAGTTTTCAAAGTTAAAAATCGGTGATTTGCCCCATACCCTGTGTAGCAATGCCATATAAATATCTTAGCTTTGCATGTCAGGAAAGAGTCTTTACATAAATAAATCAGCAAACTAGTTGAATTATTTCCAGAGTAAAGATGGTTAAATAAAATTGTGCCAATGAGATAATCTAATCAAAGTATCTATCTATGTATTACTAGCTTCATGGTATCAGGCAAATTGCAAAACTCCTTAATAAAGGATAGTAATAATGTCTAATATATGCACTTGTATTACCTAATCAACACAATTGCTTTACTGAGCATAATGGATGTGTTTGCTTCAAAAAACTGATAGTATTTTCTTCTTTAATTTTTGTAAATACCAAAATGTTCATAGTGGTAAGGATCTGTGGTTATGGCTTTGTCATATTGAAAGTTATCTTAAAGAAAACATGAAGAACAGATGCAAAACACCACGGGAAGAATCATGCTGCTTTCATTTTCTTATGTTTAACTGCAATATACTTTACTACTTTACCATGTATATACTACTGTTTATACTATAGCAATCTCGCCAATATAAGTAAAACATATCTGTGGTGGTTTCAATAGGAATGGCCCCTGTGGTCTCATATATTTGAATGCTTTGTTATTAGGGAGTGGCACTACTTGACAAGTATTAAGAGATATGGCTTTGTTAGAGTAATCTATTTGGAGGAGGCGTGTCACTGAAGGATGACTTTGAGGTTTCAAATGATCAAATTATAGACAGTGTCTTCTGCCTTTAGATCCACATGTAGAACTTTCACTTAACACATCTGCCTGCATGCCACCATGCGTTCCATCATGATGACAATGGACTAACCCTCTGAAACCGTAATCAAGTCCCAACTAAATGTTCTCTTTTATAAGAGTTGCCATGGTCATGAACTTTCCTCACAACAAATGAACATTAACTAAGACAATGCCTCCTAATGTTTAATATATGCAAAAACTACATGAAATGTATCACATAAAGTGAATGTTTTTGCATAGTTCTTTCCACGTGCACAGCTATCTAAATGATCAACTTTAGAAGCAAAGTTGAATCTTATCTTATGGGTCAGAATCAATATTCTATGGAATTGGAAATGTGGCAGGAATAGAAAAAGAATTTGAGACCCAAAGAGAAAAGTAGCATTGCACTGTCTAAGATTAAGTTGCTCAATAAAAATGGATACTGTGTGCCAGCAGAGACTTTAGCATTCAGTTACATCACTGGCCTTTGCTACATATGAAGCAACTGAAAAGGTATTTGTTGAGAAGGCAGGCAGGGACTATGTGACAGAGCTGATGAAAGTCGTTTTGAGTTGGACCTTGTCCTGAGATAGAGAAAACATATGTATCTGGAGGAGGAGGAGTTTGTCAAACAGAATTAAAGGTTCAGTCAACTTATTGAAGAGAAATACAAAGCAAGAAGATATTAAGAATGTAATGAAAGGAAAGGCGTTGAATTCTTAGATCATAAGGCCCAGATGGAATCTATAGAGAGTTGCAAGTGTAGAAAGAGCTGAAAGTCCTGTCTGGAGGCAGGAATGAGAGATGGTTAAAACAGATTCAGCATTGATGAACTGAAGTCCCAAAACTTGGTAGTGAGAATCAAGTCTAAAAACTAGGAATAAAAATGTATCAACAGAAGTTGAGAGAATGAGCAGGTATTAGATGATGTAATAAGCAAAGGAGAAAATTCATGAGAAGGTATTAGGCCAGTCTGGTATTAAATTATGACATATCAGTAAACCCCACCCAGCATGTGGAAATATTATACATATATATTATTGTGTTCAGTTATTTTAGTCAACTCGACTATAGTCATTAGTAATATTTCTAATCACAGTAGATTGCCTTTGTAGTTAAATTTTGATTTTTTTTTTGAAAAGGAGGAGGTACAATCATTTTATTGGGTATTTTCTTTATTCACATTTCAAAAGTTATCCCCTTTCCCGGTCACCCCTCCCCCAGAATTCCCTATTCCATCTCCATCCCTTGCTTCTATGAGGGTGTTCCCCCACCAACCTACCCGCTCCTGCCTCCCCACCCTGGCATTCCCTGACACTGGGTCATTGAGTCTTCACAGGACCAAGGTCCTCTCCTTCCATTGATCCCCAGTGAGGAGACTCAAAAATCTTTCTATGTAGCCAGAGCAGCCTTGAACTCTTTACCAAACAGCATTACAGGCACAAGTCTTCATACCTAGGTTATTGGGTATTTTGATGTTGTTGTTTTTGTTTATTTTTATTACAATAGGGAAAAATACCTTACAAATTCCAAACAAACACAGGAACAGTTGGTGACATTAAGTGAAGGTACAATTTATCATTTATAATTTTTACCCTTCCTATTCCTTGATTGTAAATATTATTAAGTATAACATTCAGAGTTCCAAGCATTCATGAGAACACACAAACATCTATCCATAAATCTAGGTGAATGTATACATCATAGAGATGTCTAGACACAAAGAGGTCTGATTGATTTACCTTTAGTTTTTATTATCTCCGGATACTCACTCTTCTCTTGTTGCATTTTACTGCATCTACATATTTGTCCTTTGACATGAAGAATATATTTGCATTTTAGCGTACTAATATCCACATTATCATTATAGTTTTCACTACCTTCAAGAGGTGCTTTTGTTGTTAGTAATCCAGTACTTCCATGAAGTCTAAATGTATGCATAAGTTATGTTGCTCTAAAGCTTCAGAGTATCACATTCCTGTTTGTGTTCCTGGAAATCAATCTAGATTATTATAGAAGTTGAAAATAGAGTGAAGAAAGTCGCTGTCCATATTTCCCTTCAGTTACCTGGCAGACTGTGATTGTTCTGTCCCATTTATGTGGCATCTGTGAGCCCCCAAGCAGAAAGCAAGAATGGGAACTCCTACTGACATGCTGTCTTTCAAGCTTATTCACACAAGTCATTATGAAATAAGGGACTTGGAAGTAAAGTTCAGTTTGGCCCTGACTTTCTCATGCCACTAAGCAGAGCCCTTGAAATTGTGTCGTTTGATAGTCTCATGTTTGGAAAACAAAAATTTATTGTGAAAATTTATTCCTGGGAAGATGAACAAATGTCTTCTCAAATCAGATAGGAAGCTTACTGAAGATCAAAGTAGGGCTACAACTAAAATCCTACTCGGGAACTAGTGAGGTTTATTGAGGTTACTTATAGCAATGCATGAGGGGTCACATAGAAGAGCAGAAATTGCTCAAAGACAGCTACACCAAGTGCCCACCCCAGCATGGTGGCGATTCACAAATCTGGAAACCTGGAATGTAGTACACAGCCTACAGGCATCTCTAAAGGTGAGGACCGAGTCCTTCTTTTGTTTGTTTGTTTGTTTTTGTTTTGTTTGTTTTGTTTTGTTTTTTTCTGATTCATTTAGTCTAAGCATCTTCAGGTTCATTTGTTCTGAGGATCTTCCAGGCAGCTTCACTGGTCTTTGTTCCTTCTAAGCCCTTAGGCTGTATGTGCTTCCTTGAGTAGTAGAAAGCATTCAGTCTGAGCTTCCTTTAAGCAGGAAGCTGGTCTGGGAGGGACCCTCAGTGTCTTTTATGCTTATGTACACTGGGTAGGAGGGACTTAGTGAACAAGGATAAATTTAGGGAACTTCTGGAAGCTATAATGAGTTCTTTCCTCCTTGTCTTATTGAGTTTCCTTACAGGATGGAATGTTTCATGTCCCCTTAGAACACTGTTTTTATACCACTTTTTAAATATCTTGTGTCAAAACATTCTGTTGTTTCTCTTACCTTTTGTATTCTATGTCTTAGGAACGAAAGTTTTATGCGAAGTGGAAGGAAGGATTTTAGCAGAAGAAACTGCTACACACCAAGAATAAAGTAGAAAGTGAATTTTTTGAGGCTTCCAAGAGGGTTTAATTGGGGGCAAGGGAGTGCCTGCCAAGCAAACCTGGCGGCATGAGTTTGATCCCCAGTTCCCATGTAAAGCTGGAAGAAGAGAGTCAACTTCAGGAACTTGTCCTCTGACCTCCACTGGAGTACCATTTTATATATATATACATACACAGACACAGACACACACACACACAGACACACACACACACACTGAACAAAAAAAATAATCAGGTCTTTTTTTAAGAAAGTGAATTTAAATATTTTGCTTTCTTTCAGGAATAGCTAATTTAACTTTACCACAGTGACATCATAAGGAGCAATGATGCTTAATTGTCTTCGTAGGATACATAGTCAAAATTACGAGTGAAATTAAGAGGCAAAAAATACATAGATACATAAAAGGGGGAAAGGATTACTTTTAATTCCTTGGCTTCCATTCTGTGGGAGTTAGAAAGTCTGACCTTTTTATAAGGGCACAGTGAAACAACCAAACTGGCCCACTCTATAGGTAGAAAGAAAAATTATTTGGGGATCAAACTGCTAAGACTATTTGATTAGGGGGCAGAAAGCACAGAAATATGCCAGAAAAGCAAGTGAATTTTATAACATTGAGCAGAATGAGAGAAGCTTGGATCAGAAATAGTGGAGAGACCTGTGGTGTTCCCCTCTGACCTCAGATTAGGTACAGACCACACCAAAACATAAATTTCCAAACACAAACCAAATACAAAGAGATCCTTTATTAAGCAAGGCAAGGATAAATATGGCTAAATCTGAATCGGCCAGGAACAGCAGCATATAGCTTTGCAAGTGTTAATTTTCAGAGAGGGAAATGGGGAGGTCTGTGTTAGAATGAGCAAAAATGGATGGAATGATTAGGTATGTTAATTATGATGGCTAAATGGGAATATTTGATTGCTGGACCTTTATGTTTTAATAATTTTACCTTGATGACCAGACTGAGAAATGAGTCAGTATAAGAAGGAGGCCCAATAGGGAATAGATTAATTTTCCCGAATAAACAACCATCCTTAGGCACTCTGAATATAAAACTGGTCGTTTCACCTTTCCCAGTTTCTGTAAAGTCTTATCCTTCATCCAAAATATCTAAGGAGTTCTTTGTGAATACAAAAAATACAACTGTCATACCGAAAGGAATAAAAGATGATTTATTCAGGAGCAAAGTATGAGTGACAGTAGATAAGAAACACAGATATAGGTTGCTTCTGATTCCACATTTCAAGATTGTAACAGTTCATTGAAGTTTTGTAGTATCAAACAGAGAATATTATAGATTAAGGCATATATATGCATAATATATATATATGTATATATATATATATATAATCAGTGGATACCTTAAGTAGTAAGATTATTAAGATTAAATCAAAGAGACGAATCTCTGCATTAGGCCTGAGATACTATATTATGATACTCTTATGATACTCATAGCCTTTTGGTTTATGGAAGCTAATGGTCTCTTATGTTAATGCAGTCTGTTTTATCTTGTCATCTGAAAAGAGGAAACCTCAGTTCAGAAATGCCTCCATAAGATTCCGCTCTGTTCAAGCCTGTAGGGAATTTTCTTAATTAATGATTGATGGGAGAAGGGGCCTGTTCATTGTGGGTTGTGCCATGCCTAGGCTGGTAATCCTGGGTTCTATTAAAAAAAGATCCTGAGCAATCCATGAGGAGCAAGCTAGTAGGCAGCACCCCTCCACAGCCTCTGCATCAGCTCCTGCCTTCTGATTCTTGCTTGAGCTCCTGTCCTGACTTCCTTTGGTGATGAACAGCAATGAGGAAATATAACCCAGATAAACCCATTCCTCACCAACTTGCTTTTTGGTCAAGTTGTTTCCTTGCAGCAATAGGATCCCCAAGACCCGCTCTAAATGTGTTCACTGTAGATATTAGTCAGAAGAACATTAGATCAGACACAGAGGTGGACAACGAGTGGTACACTGTAGCTAGTTCTAAACCTGCAACATGCCAACATCTCTATAATCATTAAAGCTCTAATCAAGTAATCACATTTATACAACATTCCATGGAAGGTGCCTTTTGAGCGACTTCCTTTTCAAGAACATATTCTCACAGTCTTATAAATGTAAATAGATTCATCAGCAAGAGCATGGCTGATCATAATGGCTGGGTGAAAAAATAAAAAAGAAGAAGTAATTCTTAGTGTTTTGAAGTATTAAGTGCACAATACATTAAACATTAACAAATTTTAAGTTGAAAAAATATCAACTAATTAGAAACATTTTGCCTAAATTAACCCTCTAGTGGCTTAGATTTTGTTTGTTTACATGAAGTGAGACTGGATCAATGTAACAGAATCAAATATAACCAGCAATGGTTCTTTGGATACTTTTACCCTAACCCTAACCCTAACCCTAACCCTAACCCTTCTGATCTGTTAGATACAACTTTTCCCTGATTGTATCCTAAGAGTGTCATGAGATTAAATAAAATAAATTATATCACTTCCATTTCTGAAGCTTCTGTTTTACTTATAACCCTGCAGAATATTCTGTGAAAATAATTATTTGGAATTGCATATTACTGCAATGGAAATTATCTCCTACAAGATTACTCAGGGACAAAAATGCTAAACTATTCCCATGCATATTACAAAAATAAAGAGCCTGGGTCTATGAGAAGCCTCAGAGGGGAGGTAAGAAAGAAGCAGAGGTTTCCTCTAAGACTTGTAAATCAGTACCTGAGGCCTCCACCTCTATGGTCTAATTACCTCTCATAGGCAATGTTTCCAAATGTCTCATTGACAGGTTTCGGTATGAATTTTGTTGAAATACATCCCATCTGTAGCAGCAAGCTCTTACCATCATGTATCATTAAAATCATCATTACAGGTATTATAATTATGTTCGGGGTTAAAAAGAAAGAGACCACCACTCCAAATGAAGTGTCTTGGGGAAAAGCAAACTTTACTTTTGACCAATAGTGTGTGTTTTGAAGAGAAAACACACAGAAACAGAAGTAGCTTTTGATTTGATTCTAATTCAGGTGTTAGCTGTGTCTTTTCCCCACTAGTTAGTGTCAACATTACAATTTTATTAGTGTGATATTCTAAAAGTAATTAGCATGCAGGACCTGAAAAAGGACTAGGAAAGGGAATCACCAATTCATGGAGAAAAGGTGCTCCAGGCTATGACGATATTCTTAGAATATAGCAGTGGACTTTGTATAAACCAGCACTTCTAAACCTGGAAGTTTGACCCCTTTTAAGGTTTAATGACATTTTCACAAGGGTTGTGTATCAGATGTTTATATCACAATGCATAACAGTAGAAAATTACAATTATGAAGTAGCAAGAAAGTAATTTTATAGTTGGGAGTCACCACAACATGAAGAACTTTAATAAAGTCAAGCATTAGGAAGGCTAAGAATCACTGGGAGGGTAGGATTAAAACATTCACATAAAAGTCTTAAAATGTGAGGGACACAAAAAAGACTTTTTAAATTATTTTATTACATTCCAGTTGTTGCCCTCCCACAGGTTCCTCATCCCATTCCTCCTCCCTCTTGCCTCTGAGAGGGTGCTCCTCCCCCTACCTGCACCAGTCCTCCCCCTTCCTCAAGTCTCTCAAGGATTAGCACATCTTCTCCCAGTGAGCCCAGATCAGGCAGTTCTCTGCTATATTTGTGCCAGGGGCCTCAGAACAGCCTGTGAATAGTCCTGGTTGGTTGCTCAGTCTCTGGGAGGTCACTGGAGTTTGGATTAGTTGAGATTGCTGTTCTTCCTATGGGGTTGCCCTCCCTTTCAGCTTCTTCCCCTAATTCAATCATAGGGGTCCATGACTTCAGGTCAATAGTTGACTGTAAGTATATACTTCTGTCTCAGTGAGCTGCTGGTGGGGGTGCTCAGAGGACAGCCCTGCCATCACAGCATAATAGTGTCAGGTCTCACTGTCTCCTCCTCCCCACCTTGAGATGAATCCCAAGTTGGTCTAGTAGTTAGGGTGCCTTTCCTTCAGTCTCTTCTCCATTTTTGTCCTTGCAGTATTTTAGGAAAAATTCTGGGTCAGAAATTTTGACTGTGGGTTAGTAACCCAATCCCTCCACTTGAGGCCCTGTCAATCTACTTGAGGAGTTTCCTTTCCCCAATGTTCAGCATTTTGGCTAAGGTCATCCCAAATGAGTCCCCAGAGTCTCACCTCCTGGATCTCCGGTACTTTTTAGAAGGTCCCCCTACCTCCCAGTACCTGGAGGCTGCTTATTTCCATTCATTCTTTTGGCCCTCAGGGCTTCTCTTCTGTCCCACCCCACCCCCCATCTGATCCTGTTCCACTTTTCCCTTCCTACTCTCTGCTTCCACCTGGGTCCTCTCTCCCTCTGCCTCCCATGATTATTTCCTTTACCCTTCTAAGAGGGATTGAAGCCTCCTCACTTGGGCATTTCTGCTTGTTACACTTCTTATTGTCTGTAGGCTGTATCCTGGGTATTCTGTACTTTTTGGCCTTTTGGGTCTGAGTTACCTCACTCAGAATGATGATATTTCCTAGTTCCATCCCTTTGCCAGAAAAATTCATGCATCCTGTTTTTTTAATAGTTGAATAGTGTTCTGTTTTGTAAATGAACCACATTTTCTATCTCCATTCTTTGGTTGAGGGACATGTGGGTTGTTTCCAGCTTCTGGCTAATTACAAATAAGACTGCTATGAACATGATGGAGATCATGAACTTGTGCTATGGTGGGGGCGTTTTTGGGTATATGCCCAAGACTGATATAGCTCGATCTTCAGGTGGAACTATTTCCAATTTTCTGAGGAACCACCAGATTGATTTCCAGAGTGGTTGTAAAGTTTGCAATCCCACCAACAATGGAGAATGTTTCTCTTTAACCACATCCACCACACCATGTACTGCCACTTGAGATTTTATTTTAGCCACACTAATTTATATGAGGGTCGTTTTGATTTGTATTTCTCTGATGACTAAGGACTTTGAACATTTCTTTAATAGCTCTGTACTATTTTTTTTTGAGATTAGCTTCTTGAGATCTTTATATATTTTGGATAGTATCCTCTAATGGATGTAGGATTAGTGAAGATTTTTGTCCAATCTGTAGGTTGCCGATTTATTTATTCTACTGACAGTATCCTTTGCCATACAGAAGTTTTTAAGTTTTATGAGGTCCCATTTATTAATTCTTGATCTTAGAGCCTTAACCATTGGTGTTCTGTTCAGGAAAATTCTCCCTGTGCCAGTGAGTTTGAGGCTCTTTCCCACTTTCTGCTCTATTAGATTCATTGTATCTGGTTTTCTGTTGAAGTCCTTGATCCACTTGGGCTTGAACTTTGTGCAAGATAATAAGCATGGATGTATTTTCATTCTCCTACATACAGACTGCCAGTTAGACCAGTACCATTTATTGAAGATGCTTTCTTATTTGACTACATGTTTTGACCAAGGGACTCTTCTTCCATTTATGGCTGACAAGGTCATCCTCTGCTACACATGCAGCTGGGGTCATGGGTCCCTCCATGTGTACTCTTTGGTTGGTGGTTTAGTACCTGGATACTCTGAGGGGTCGGATTGTTTGATATTGTTGTTCTTCCTATGGGATTGCAAACCCCTTCAGTTCCTTCAGTTCTTTCTCCATTGGGGACCCAGTGCTAAGTCCAATGGTTGGCTGCTAGCATCCACCTTCATATTTATCAGGCTCTGGCAGAGCCTCTCAAGAGACAGCTATATATGGCTTCTGTCAGCAAGCACTTCTTGGCATCAGCAATAGTGTCTGGGTTTGGTGTCTGGATGTGGGATGGCTTCCCAGGTGGGGCAGTCATTGGATGGCCTTTCCTTCAGTCTCTGCTCCACACTTTGTCTCAATATTTTCTTTAGACAGGAGTGATTATGGGTTAAAAATTTGGAAATGGGTGGGTGGACCCCCAACCGGGGGCCTTGCCTAATTTCTGGATATGGTCTCTACAGGTTCTCCTTCCCCTTTGTTGGGCATTTCAGCTTATCTCATCCCCATTGGGTCCTGGGAGCCTCTTGATTTCCTGGCATTTGGGACTTTCTAGTAGCTACCCACAGTTCCCCATCCCCTATTGCTACACACCTCTGTTCAAATACGTGACCCTCTTATCATCCTTATCTCCTCCCATAACTGATCTTGACCCTTTTCCCCACTCCCCCTCCTCTGTTCCTCCCAAGTTCCTCCCACCCTCTGCCTCCCAAGAGTATTTTGTTCCTCCCTCTGAGAAGGACAGAAGCATCTACACGTTGTTCTTCCTTCTTCTTGAGCTTCATATGGTCTGTGAATTGTATCTTGGATATTCCAAGCTTTTGGGCTAATATCCACTTATCAATGAGTGCATACAATGTGTGTTCTTTTGTGATTGGGTTACCTCACTCAGGATGATATTTTCTAGTTCCATTCATTTGCCTACAAATTTCATGAAGTCATTGTTGACTTCATTGTATAAATCTATGTTTTATATATATATATATATATATATAAAACGTAGATTTATATATATATATATATATATAATATATATATTATATATATATCCATTCTGTTGTTGAAGGACATCTGGGCTATGCTAGATGGTGTCTCAGTACTGAAAGTGGAAGTACATAAAAGCCCTCATCACTAACCCAGAAGCTATCATCAACTAATAAGTGCATTTTTTTTTAATTTTGTGAAATAATAGCTTTTGGAGTCATTAAATAAAAGGCTTCTCATTTTGATAGTTTTTCCTTAGCCCAATACCATAAAAGTAACTCATTCACCTGATATAATTGGCATCTCAGATGCTTACTGCTGAATAAGCTCACCCTTTCTAGTTCTTTCTGAACTCTGACTGGTTAGTTTGACTCTGCTGTCCTGGTATAAATTCCTCTCCAAGCTGCCTGATTCAAACTGACTTCTCAGCTTTTCACAAAATTGTTCTGTTCGGCCTCAAACTAACTCTAGCAATTTGTTCTAATTTTTAGGCTCATTCTCATTCTCTTTCTGTCTTCACCTGTACCCTGTCTCTGTCAAACAGTTTCCCCCTCTCTCTTCTCTACCCTTCCCCCTCTCTTCCTCTCTCTCTCTGTCCTGCTCTCATAAGTCATGGCATCTCTTTCCTATGGTGTTCTCAAGAGAGTTGGGCATATCCTATTCTAACTCATTCTGCAAATCTTTCTCAGATTCATTACTGTGTCTGCCCCTCATTAAACATAATTTTAAAACATGACTGCTTCATTTTGGGGAATTAAAGGTTTGTAATAAAAGGATGAAAGTTGTGTGCCCTGTCTGCACTCCAGCAAGATTACACAGATCTAGGTCTTTGGATATCATACATGAGCAAGTGCCAAGTACTAGAAGGGAGGGAGTAAAGAAAAGCCTTCATCCGAAAGGCACTTCAGGCATGGCTCTTTTACAAGAAGGCCTCCTCCTTGGTGACTTTTAATGAAGCAGCTCTCTGGGATGGTCCTTACTTGTTCATCCTTGTTTTGTTGAGAGTGGATATGAGCACATGAACTTTATTCAGGGTGAACCAGGGATTATACACCTCTTGGGAAAATGGTGTGAGAGTATCCAGGAAGGGAAGGTCATGGCTAAAGGCTAAGGATATCTAGATGACTCTTTAGCATGGGAAAGCTTTTCAGGAATCTTGAGTGTTAACTGGATAGGTTCTTATCCAGAGAAAGGAAGTTGTACCTGTAACCTTAACCAAGGCTACATGACATTCTGCAGGTGGGGAGAGGGTATTGAACTATCCAGGCAAGGGTCAGAGAAGTAGAAACTCTGCCATTGAAAAGATTCCTCCATATTGTTCAATGCCCCAGGATGAAATCTGGACAATGGTAGACTTTGACCTTAACTGGCAGAGTAACAGATATATGCATGTGAAAACTATTGACACCACCAAGGAAAATGCAAAGAACCAAATGTAATCACTTGTTGTGGGAAATATTAAAAAAGAACCTGCCAACTTTCAATGCTCCTGCTTCTCTCAACCTGCCAACTCCCAGGCGGGTCAGGACCTGCTGCCAGCAACTCTCTCCAGCTAGCCCCCAAAGGGTCTGGCTTGTTTGTTCCTGGAACTACAAGTTTCCTCTCCACCACTGGACTGAGAGTTGGTGGACTCTTTTTTAATATTTCCCGCAACAATCACTGAAATAAGAAAAGAATGCAATTTAATGTTGAATGAAAGAAAAAGTTCACTCAATTATTTAAAATACAATTTGCACTATGCTTAACCAACATATTAATTAATGAAGTTTGTATTGAGTTTTAGAAATTTAATATAAAATAGAGGAAAAACTGGGAGCCTGTATCTAATATCAAACACATTATATGACATTCACCCAAGGGTGGTAAAATTAGGAAAATATGGTATGCTATAATTCCTTTATCAACTAAATAGCTCTACTAATATTGTGAAATCTAATTCAAATATTATTATGAAAGCAGGAATAAGAGCAATCGGCCTGATAGTGCTTGTGAAGAGTAGCTGCTGAGGCCCAAGGAAGTCCTGGGCAACATAACACCTTCACCTGCCCCTTCAGAATCTTCATGTTAATACTATAATTTTATTATGAGCTTCAGATTTATATTGAGCTCATTTTATTTTACCAGATCCTAGTGCTGATCCTAAAACTGTTCTTCCTCTAGAGGCCCCAGTGACCAGTTAGATTAGTTGAATGACAATCCCCTTCCTCAGGGTCCCATGGTTAGTGTTACTAGGTGCTATGAGAATAGTGGAGAGAGAAAAGAAAAACAGTAGAGGAAAAGAAAAGAAAGAAAAAACGAATTTACTAAAATGGTTGTCAAAAACTTTCTATTTTCCTGTTAATTAAATGGTATATATTTGGCATAGAGATATAAAATGACACTATTTTGAAAGTACTTCTTAGAAAAAGCATTTACTATTGTTGCTAATCAATGACTTACATTTCTGCACTATCTTGAGTCTAAACTATCTTGACTTATCAAGTCAGACCTTGATCTCAAACCATTGGAAGAAATTATTGTTTAAATATTTCTTCAGGTCATGATTAAGTCTATTATAAGAATGTAATCTTGCTATTCAGAATAAATATATCAAAATGGAATTATAGCTATGGTAAATATTTTAAATTTTTTCTCTTTATCTCTTTTGAGATGTAGAATGCTGGCAAGGGACTGGTGAGTTACTTATCTTAAAATGGTCTTCAAGAACAATATTCTGGTGTTGATTTTACTGGATGAAAAGCTAACTGCTGCATTCTGTTGAGCCTAATTATGGTGACTATTTGCCAGATATACTCTAGTTGAATTGATTGATGTATTAAGAAAAGTGTCGGGCTGGAGAGATGGTTCAGCGGTTAAGAGCACTGACTGCTCTTCCAAAGGTCCTGAGTTCAAATCCCAGCAACCACATAGTGGCTTACAACCATCCATAATGAGATCTGATGCCCTCTTCTGGGGTGTCTGAAGACAGCTACAGTGTACTTACATATAATAAATAAATAAATAAATAAATAAATAAATAAATAAATAAATCTTAAAAAAAAGTGTCTTGTTACTACTGTCTTCTATGAGCATAATATATTGAAAATAATTTTATAATACATGATGGATAGTAAATTATATTCAGGGACCATTTGAATGAGGGGCCAAATATTACCTAGGAAAATGACTATAATTGCATCCTACTCCAAGCTCTGGCTTTGCTCTCAATCCAGATTAGATGCATTAAGGCCTTCTGATAATCAGATACTTACTTGGTTTCTGTCTATTTATATGTGAGAACCAGTGTTCTATATCTTTCTGTGAATTTTTTTTAGTTATTGCTAGAATTCTCGAGGGAAGGATGGGCTAGCATGCTAGCTACTACTTTCTTTATTTCCTGGACTTTAGATTAGAACCAAATGTCTAATCACAACTTCCTAGCTCTGACATATGCATCAGAGACAGAGATGAATAGGAGGGCCTTGCTTTCACCTTCAGGAGTTTATCGAACAACTCAATAAATTCAGAGTTTGTGCAGAGTGTTGCATTTGTGAAATGTCATCAGGAAATATATGCAGTCACATGGCTGCTCTATATCAATGATAAGTTGATCCAATTCTTAATTTCAAAATAACTAGTTATGGAACAATAGTAGCAATAACAAGTATAGAAACAGTTGTTATTAGAATGCCACATACCTTAATACTCTGCTGTTTTAAGGTTTAGATGTGTTTATGTAATGTGGTGAGAAGCTTCATTAACTCTCAATGTCAATTGTACCAGTTATCGTTCCTACTGTGGCAGCCCCACCGACATTCTAGCTATAGAGGTAAAGAGAGGTGGTACTAGATTTTTGGAATTTATTCTGCCAAAGAGGGTTGAGTAGGCTTTTATGGCCATTTCAGGTAGAAGGACAGAGTGTTGCTTGACAACCCATAGACAACACCTCTCTTTGAACATGTAGTGCTTTACTGGTAGCCAGGCCAGGAGAAAGTCCTTATCAGTAGAAGAGACTATCAGTCTTTTTCTGGAGGAGGCTTATTAGATGTCCTCATTGTTAAGCTTACTAGGAACATATGTGTCTTAGTCAAGGTTTCATTGCTGTGAAGGGACACCATGACAACAGCAACTCTTATAAAGGGCATTTAGTTGAGGCTTGCTTATAGGTTCAGGGTTCAGTCCCTTATCATTACTGTGGGAAGCATGACAGCATCCAGGCCGGCACAGTGCTCATAGAGCTAAGAGTTTTATCTCTTGTTCAGAAGGCAGATAAGAGAAAACTGGCCATAATGACAGGCTTTCTCCAACAAGGCCACATCTACTCAACAAGGCCACACTTCCTAATAACGCCACTCCCTGGACCAAGCATATCCAAACCACCACAAGATGGTTCACTTCCGTTGATACACATTTTTCTAATCTTTTTCATTATTTTCAATTTGTGTGTTTTGTTTATTGACACTGGCCTGAACCCCCAACTTCCAAGTGCTGCAATTACAGGTATGACCATTATTTCTGGCTAATAGAGAGACATACCAGCTGTAAGGAATAAATACACACATCCTATAAGATAAAGATTCAGTAAAGCATTGTAGATAAAGAATTTTACAATGAACTCTAAACAAAATATTATGAAGATCTGTGATTATTAGTTTTATACATTTCTTGAAGATTTAGAAAAGCAATTTTTTGCCTTCTGCTCAGTAGGAAATGTCTCTTTATCACTAGGTATATTGGAATTACCATTTATTTGCTCAAATTATTAATTAATAATTGCCACAATTTTTAATATGTGTATGTATTCATACTTTAAACTTCATACGCAGAAGCTTCACTAATTCCATAGCTAAGGAATTTGATTTTACCAGTATGTTATATAAGGCATAAGTAGTCCATCACTCTTCAGTTGGGATAGATTCTTTATGTGTGTTAGAGAGTTCTACATGTTGATTAACATCTGTGTTTTTCTGCCTTGGTATTCACTTGCTATGTGCATATCACAGGTGGATTTATTTTCCTCTGTTTGAGTCTAAAAAAATGAAAGCTAAAATGGATCTGTGATATTACTACATCTCTCTGACTGCTGTACACCTGGAGGTTTTTCTCTTTCCCATCTGCCAGCTAATTGCAGAGGTTAAATAGAAGAAAACAATCAGGCAGACAAGTAACAACCTGTTGTTCAAGGGAGAATTCAGTAAGCATTGATATTACCCTTCCTTGGGTAATGTGGTTTCATAATCTTGTAAAAAAAGTATTGGGCAAGAGCTACTAAGGAGTTTTGGGTGAAAAACTAATTGAAAGACATTTTAGATGGCAAAATATGCTAAGAAAACTGAAACTGTCAGCCACATAGAGAAATAGTGGATAATGCAAAAAAAAAAATGGTAATAATACCCTAACCAATTTATAAGTATGAATGCATGCATGCGTATGTATGGATTCAGAAATGAATGAATTATACAGAGAGTAAGTCTTACTATCCTGGAATGAAATAAATAATCCTGTTTTGTGTTATTTGGTTTGTAAAGAAAACCGATGTATAAAATCACTAGAGAAGACATTGGCATATGTTTGTAGGACCATTATGGTTTTCTAAACTTAAAAATGCTAAATGCATTGAATCATAAAATACAGAACTTCTGAATAGACATGTATGAGATGTGTGCATAGTGACTAGTGTGGATACACATTATGATAACCAAATGTTAAAGTTATTTGTAAAATTTCAAAGTTACATGACTTTAAAACTATATTTGAAAACATCTACATCTTCTCTAATCCAGACATACTCACAAGTGTCAAAATTTTGGATCATCTGTGTGAATGAATGCCTCCTAAACAATTGAGCATCTGTTGGGGAGATGTTAAACTAAGTGAATTATCACAAACAAGACACAGTGGGCAAATGCAGTGCATATATATATATATGTGCCCAGTACTAGATTTCCCCACCGAATCATATAAACAAGTCAGAAGAGTTCTACTGTGGATATAGGAAAAGAATTGTTTTAGATAGCTCCTTCATCAACCACATGTTCCCCCATACTGGAAAGATTTCAATTGATAAAATTCATTCTCTTCTGGGGTAAAGAAATAAAAATACTCAATAATTTCAATAAAATCATCATTTTGTGAATAATATTAGACTAAAGGACTAATGATGTTATACAAACATGACAGTCTTGTAGAGGCACTCTTTGTTTTTTTTTGTAGCTAATGGTAACGTCATTCTGGGATCCTTAGCCTTATATTCAAGTCACTCTATGAAACTAATTATTGGATTTGCTGATGCTTGAATATTTCTACTGATTATGTGAAAAACTACAATGAATACAATCCCATAGAGGAAATATGTTCACACAGTGCATGATCTGAACACTTAAGTCTTCAGCCTAAGGACACAAGCCCTATCAGTCACATGATATGTGTTAATGTTGACCTAGCTTTCTGGGAATGTTGTCCATATTGTCATAGATTAGTGAGGTGGCCATGGCAGCCACTACATGGGAACAGGAGGAAACTGCAGGTTTCATTTGCTTAGGATCAGCCTGTTTCATTTTGATGTAGAGCAAGAACTCAACGGGCTTGAATTTATCATGGCCCCTTTCTCCACCCAATACTGGGTGTTAAATCTTTGTCACAGGCATTCTCATCAAGAACTCTACTTCTAAGTTTTATTCTCAGCATTCTTTCTGTTTGGAGATAGGCTCCAGCGATGTGCTTGACCTCGCTTAGTCATCTTTAAACCTGCAAATAAACACAGAGCCTTTTCTTTAAGTGGTGGTAGAGACAAAAGCAATTTAGATGGAGTCCAAGTATCTACATTCTACATTTTGAAGAGCAGAAATGATAACATACATAGTCTCAGTTGGTTTAGTTGACAGGATTCACTTCCCATATAGTTTTTCTTTGTTATTATGACTCTGCTGAGACTTAAAAGTAAGTCTTTGAAATAAACAACTTCACTGTTCTTTTGTCAAGTCACTCTGATAAGTGATAAGTATTTTTTCATTTGTGAACTGGTATGCATGTGTGAGTAGGGGAAGAATGGGAACAGGAGTAGAGGGAAAAGAAGGACAGAGAAGGGAGCAGACACAGTGAGATGACAGTAGACGCTGATATCTGAGTCGATGAATACTGATTCTCCTGTTAGTCTTTAACTGAAAGCATGCCAAGTCAAATCAACAAACTTGTGTCACCAGATGTTTTTGTTTAACTGGATATGGTATCATATGTCTTTAATCAAAGCACTCAGGAAGGAGGGACAGGAGGTATTCCATGAGTTCAAAGCCATCATGGTATCCAAAACAAGTTCCAGGGCCAGCCAGAACTACATAGAGATACACTGTCTCTACCACCTCATCCCTCAACCCAGTCAAAAATAAATTGTTTCTAACCTACACTATGCAAGCACATTCTGATTAGGTAGAATACTTTTTTTAGATAAATAGTTCTTAGCTTGTATGGCTAAGATCAATATAATACTTGAGTGTGTGCAACGTTTGGAAAAAATAAATGAGTATTAAAATATTTTTCTTCTTGCACCTTAGAAAATAACCTATGTCAATCATCTTTGGAAGTATGTCAAAAATAATTGTTCCTATTAATTTTGTTCTTTTTTGCCCATATATGTGATATACAAACAAATACGTATAAACATATATATTTTTTCTTTGATAGCTTAGATTATATATTATTTTCCAAAGAATAGGGAATTTGTTTTAAGTAAGAAATATTCATTATCTCAGTTTATGTGTCTGGGCTAGGACTGTGCTCACAGTCTAGCCTAAGACTCTAATAGCTGCTCTCCAAATTAGCATTTGTTTCCAATTCTGACTTAGGGAGAATCTATATATATTTTCTGAAGCTAAGTAACTTTTATATTCTGTTATTTTTAATTTTTAATTGACAACTGTTTATATAGGGAATTTAAGCATAACTTTTCTGTTAACTCCTATGCAAATTAAAGTTTTTCAGTTCGATCCAAGCCTAACATGATATGTTCATCACATATGTTTAATGATGTTGGATGTTTACATAGGTCCATCCAAATTTAAAATTTAGAATCCTAGAAGAAAGTTATATTTTCTCTTTTATATTTGTTTTGAATGACCAGAAAATTGCAGATATGTGTATGTCCCCATCCTCCTAGCTGATCTAACTCACAATTGAATTTTTTCTTTGAACAAAGTGTAATTGATCATTTTAGCTTAGTTGTACTTAGCATCAAATCTCACAGCTACCCCTTTGGAAAGTAAAAATAACTTTTAAGAATTGTAAATGTTGTGCATATTGTTTATTTTTTAATATTTATTTACACCCCAAACATTTATGTCCTCCAGCCCCCCGCTATCAGAGACCCTCCTACATTCCCCCTTTCTAAGAGGATGGTTCCCCCATCCTGGCACAATAAGCCTCTGCCAGAGTAGATGCATTCTCCTGCACTGAGGCCAGACAGGGCAGATCTGTTGGTGAATGCATATCATGGTCAGGCTACAGCTTTAAGGAGTGGCTTTCTTCCAGTTGTTGGTAAACCCACATGGAAACTGAACTGCATGTCTACTACATAGGTGTGAGAAGCCTTGTTCCAGCCTGTATAAGTCTTTCATTGGTAGCTCAGTCTTCTAGAGCTCCCAGTAGTAAATTTTAGTTGACCCCATTGTTGACCTGGGTTGTTTTCAGTTTATAGGTATTATGAATAAAGCTACTATGAACATAGTCAAAAAACTCAAGTGACAGCACATGCTGGTAAGGATGTGGAGAAAGAGGAATATTCTTCCATTGTTGGTGGCAATGCAAACTTGTACAACCACTCTGGAAATCAATCTGGGTCATTTCTCAGAATATTGGAAATATTTATACCTGAAGACCTAACTATACCACTCCTGGCCATATACCCAAAAGATACTTTAACACCACAAGGACATTTGCTCTGTTATATTCACTTATACTGTGTGAAGTAACCCAGACCAAAAGGATATACATGGTATATACACATTATGTAGGCTTAGAGTTTTAAAATCCTACTTTATATAAGGATTCATAAATGTTTTAATGTTCTTTCTAGCCCACCAACCACCAGAAGTAGTGGAAAGAAAAGGTTAATAGAGCAAATGAGGAAGTGGACCTGTTTAGAAATATTTCTTTGGAGCAAATTCAATCTGCATTGTCAGGAAATCAGCAGGTCAGTTCACATGAATCAGCAGCAGCAGCTCAATCCACTAGCAAACACAATTAATGAATCAGCAAAGACAGGTCAAGCCAGAAGAAACAAGGATCTGCCAATTGGTGTGAGTCCGCAGAAGGGGCAAGAAGCCCCTGGAACACCACCAGAAGTGATGATAAGTCATGACCAACAAAGAATGGTAAGGCATACCACCAATACCACCCAAAGTCAACAAAGCCAGTAAAGAATAGCAAGGTTTACCAGTACCATCCAGTATCACCCACTGTCTATCAGGTCATATGTATATCATTTCCAAATATCATATTCTCTGAAGCATTCACTCTAGTCAAACATCACATGACTTCTTCCAGGCTGTTCAGAAAATCATCATGTGTCTGTTCTTAGGAAAACATCCTTCCACATGTCTGCTTCAGCAAAAATATCCTCTTATATGACAGTTTCCAGGAAAGCATCACATGACACAACTGAGGCCCCAAGAAGTCATAAATTTGAACATTATACTATAAGTGAATCTTATCCATAAAGTACAGAATACCCTCAGGTCAATCCAGAGGTAGAACAACTACCTTTTCTTGTGTGTTTGTTTGTTTGAGACAAGTTCTCTCAGTAGCCATTGACTCAAAGCTCATTAAGTAAGCAAGCCTGGCTAGCCATTGCACCCCAGTAGTCTGTCTGTCTCTGCTATCCCAGCCTCCAGATTACATGTGAGGTCATCATGCAGGACCTTTTACCTGGATTTTGAAGATCAAATTCGGAACCACTTGCTTGCAAGGCAAACACATTACCATAAGATAGCTCCCTAGCCCCAGAAGAGTTATGTACTTCCATGTGTTCTAACCCTCCAGAGTCATAACCAGCATGGATATAGTCTAAATTAGAGAGCTCCTTTTAAAGTACAGAAAGCCATAGCTCATAAATTCAAGTCATGTAAATGTTTAACAGTGGAGTCTGCTACTCAAGGGAAGCAGAAAGCAAAGTGACTACATATGATTTGACTTGATGTAGCAGCATCCTCAGACTCTTTGCTTCCGGGCTCCATGATGGTGGTACATGTAAGTTCTAGGCCAGATTCTGATTGGAGCATAAATCATTACTGTCTCTCATATCAAGATTCTCTGCACCTTATATATGTTGTGAGATACCTCAGCATGAGAAACACAAAAATGAGTCAGCTTAAGAAAGTGCTATTCAAGACTGGATGTAGGGGAACGCCAGGACAGAGTAATGAGAGGGGGTTGAATGGAGAAAAGAGGGAGGGAAGGGGGCTTATGGGACTTTCAGGGAGGGAGGAAACGGGAAAGGGGAAGTGATTTGGAATGTAAATTAAAAAAATAAAATAAAATAAAATAAAAAAAAAGAAAGTGCTATTCAATAAGCACTGTATACTTCCAGAATTATTTTCTATTTAATTTTTAAGTTCAACTTTGTTTTCTATATGGATATTCACATATGTGAACATATACCTGTACTTACACACATGTACCAACACAAACACACACACACACACACACACATACATAAACACACATTCACACTGTAGACAAAGCTGATGATGCCTGTAGGTGAAGACAGAAGTATCATAAAATTGGGATCATTCTGAGCCAAGTAAAACAATAATTTTATGTATTTCTGGAAAGATTTCATTGTCTGTGCAATATCAAATTTAATATACATTCAATTTCTATATACCATCATTTATGTCCTGTGTCTGACTACAAAAATCATTCTAATTTTCCTCTAACAATGCCTTGAAATTATCATATGCATATTCCAAAGAATAGTGAGAACTATATGAAAAATAAAAATTTTCTTAATATAAAACAAACAAAAATCTTTTTCAGCAACAACAAGAAAAAATGACCAAGAACACCCGTGATACGCCTCACAGATGCAAAGAAGTTAAACAAGAAGGAAGGCACAAGTGAGGGTGCTTCAATTTTACCTAGAAGGTGTACTGGCTGGTTTTTTGTGTCAACTTGACACAGGCTGGAATTATCACAGAGAAAGGAGCTTCAGTTGAGGAAATGCTCCCTTGAAATCCAGGTGTAAAGCGTTTTCTCAGTTAGTGATCAAGGGGGAAGGTCCATTGTGGGTGATGCCATTCCTGGACTGGTAGTCTTGGGTTCTATAAGAAAGAAAGCTGAGCAAGGCAGAGGAGACAAGCCAGTAAGTAACATTCCTCTATGGCCTCCACATCAGCTCCTGCTTCCTGACCTGCTTAGTTCAGTCCTGACTTCCTTTGGTGATCAACAGCAATGTGGAAGTGTAAGCTGAATAAGCCCTTTCCTCCCCAACTTGCTTCTTGGTCATGATGTTTGTGCAGGAATAAAAGCCCTGATTAAGACAGAAGGGGTAACAAAATAGTCATTGGAGGCAGAGGAAGGTAGGGAAGTATAGGAGAGGGTAGGGGAATGAGGTGGGCAGGATCAGGTGAATAAAGAGACAGGAAAGAGACCCAGAGGGCCAGGAAATGAATGGAAATCTGCAGCTACTAGGGGTAGGGTGTTGGGGAAAATCTTTAGGAAGTCCCAGAGACCTGAGATGGGGGAGGCTCCCACAATTAGGAAAATTATAATAGCTGTAACTACAAGTTCACATTTAAAATAGTAAGGCATGTAAATAGCATCTTTCTAACTCTTAATTTTGGTAGCAAATATAAGTGATAATATTGGACCCACATTATTAGAACAGTGCTATATTCAGAATCAAATAGAACACCATAAAGAAACCATAAAGAAACCATAAAGAAACAAGAGAACAAAATATAAAAGAAAACAGTAATGATGCTAAGCCACTATATGCAACAATTCAAAAACACAAAAGAACTTTTCCTGGAGTTTTCTTCTGGGCAGGTTTGTCTCTAAATGCCAACTTCCAATGTTAAGAACTTTGAGATGTATTCTGAAACTCAGGTCCCAGTGAAGCTCAAAGTCAGTTTGTATTTGAGTCACTTTGAGAGAGAGAGACAAGATGTGAGTTGGGTGGAGGCAGGGGAGATGAGAGAGAAACTGCAGTCTGGATTTACTATATAAAATAAAATTATAAACTTCTCTGAACACATTCATATGCAAAAGAGGTAAATAAAGTTGTTTTGTGGGTGGTCTTAAATATATACATATTTAATTAATGAGTATTTATAGTATAATATATATTTAATTAATATATAATCAAACTATATATGACTTTATTTTCATTTTTATGAACTTCAATATTAAGAGTGTATATTTTCAGAATTATTGGTATGTATTTTTAGTAATTTAACATTGGATAATTGAAGAATTTTGAGACTTACCAGATTCTTTGGAGACAGTTTATTCAAATGAAGTTTTAATAAGTATAAGATATGGTATAATAAGAAAATGACGCAGGTGCACATGAAGAGACAAACATCCAAGCGCAGATATCCCAGCCTCATTTCATGTTCACATTAGAAATACTTACATTAACTAAGGTTAATATATGATTAAATGTGTATGTGCATGCCTGTCTGTGTGTATACATGTGCATGTATGTGCATGTGCGTGTGCTTGTGTGTGTGTGTGTGCTTGTTATCATAATCTGGCTGAAGACTCAATTAAATTATATGAAAGCTCTCAACTCTTCCTCACCATTGATCATGTGATCAAGTTAATTATGCTATGCTTCAACAGGAGTTTCTGCTTAATATGCCCTCTTATGACTCATTCACTGTAGTTACTTTACATTTTGTTATTATATGCCTTTGCCTATTACCAGGCTTAAGCATATCCTACAGTTAAGCACAGAGCTTCTAACGGATCACATCTTTCCACTTAATCTAATTTCACATATTTTCCCTTCAGAAGAAAATTGTTCTAGAAAGGTTCATTGAATTTTCACCTATTTCTCACAGTCCTCAACTGTCCCCCATCCCTCATAAACTGATTGCTTCCCTATGTGCAGATCTTCTTTGTGGTTCTTATTTCATCCTATTGGTCAAATATGTATTGCTGAGCTGACATCACAGTGTATTAAGGTGGCAATCATGACGAACTGCGCTATTTGTTTTCTAAGTATTTTATTTTTCAGTTTTTATGTATTCCCTATATAAATTTTTTGCCAGATTTTTAGCAGCTAAATATTTTCCTCTATATTCTAAGCTGCCTCTTTTCTCCAGTGACTGACTCTCTTCGTGTACAGAGCCTTGTTAGTTTGTCAGTTTTCAGTTTTACAAATTTGAACAATTTGGCCATTGCTTATCTTATTTTCTAAACACCTGAAGTTTAATATTGTATAATCATAGATAAATTTCTTAATATTTCATGGTGTTCAAAATGAAAGTTCTACATGCATCATAGAGATGCTATGGTTTAAAATAAAGTCAGTACATCAAAGAACATAACATAGTGGATATATCCTCATTGCCTTCCTGAAAAATCACTCATTATTAGAAGAAACTATATTATTTTTACTTTTAAGATTATAGTAGAATTACAATGTTTTTCCATTTGTCTCTTCCCTCCTAAACCTCCCTATATTCTTATTTGCTCTCTTTGAACTTTGTGTCCTTTTATCATAAATTTCACAAATATAAACAGATGGACTCCTTAATGTAATCTACTCAGTCTGTATGATGTATGTTTATTTACTGGTTGACATTTAGGAGTAAAATAACGCTATTTTATATGATTGTCTTTATTTCATCTTAATGCTTTTATCCCTTTTATGTTATTGCTATAGTTTTGCTTTTACTTTTAAAAGATTTAAAATTCATACATATTGTTTTCATATTTAGAAGCAAAACTTTTGAGCATGAATACTCTAAGTTAACCATTAAACAAACTATTTGTTCTTTTTAACAATATACATGATTTTAACACCTAATCTCAATAATTTATTATATAAAATATTAAACTTTCAATAAGCTCTGTTGTTGGTATTGAAAATTAAGTAGAGAATAACATGTCACAGTCTTCAAAACCATTTTTACCTGCAAAAGTGCAAATTTTGTGATTTGTGTATATAAGAGAAAATGCAATATGTTTGGAAGTAGGAAGAGAAAGAGGAAGGAAAGTGGGAAAAATATATACAGACAATTAAGATAGAACTTGAGAGAAAGAGAGCCAAACACAGTGAACTAAATGCAATTCATCTCAGCCACATGGTTATTTAGAATAGTTACAAATTTATCCAAGTTTTAATTTATAAATTTGTCATAATGTGGGTTGATTTTTAATGAACTACATAACCAAAAATGGTTCTAATAAGTCCCAATAGCCATGTAATTTGCAGCTGGTTGATTGTTTTCCTTACTATTATCTACAAAGCAATTGTGCATGGATAAAGACTGTTTGTCTAGCTTTCAAGGAAGTATTAACTACTAATACATGTTCATTAAAGAATATTGAGCCAGAAGAATATAAATCAAGAAGACATACGGCACAAAATTAGGATAAGTTTTCAATACTAAGCAATTTAAAACACAAGAATTATACCTGGCCCAGATTTGTACATATACATATATATGCATTATAATATACAATTTTTCTCGTGTGTGTGTGTGTGTGTGTGTGTGTGTGCGCATGCACATGCGCATGCTTAATAAGTATGCGCTCTTTTCTGCTGTGGGACCATATAAGAAGGTGATCTAAGAAATTCATTGTCAAGAGAAGGAATTATAGAAGATGGCTTATTATGGAATTTCTCTCCAGGTTGAAACTTTACCACTACTTCTGAGGATGCAAGGAATATAGAGGGTTCTAGAAATAGCCTGTGAGACACAGACAGGAGAGGGAATGAGTGTGACCTCCTACATTTTGATGTGATGAAATATAATTTGAGTTCTGTCATTGACACATGCTGTAAAAGTGATTTTACTTCACAGACAAGTAAGTTAAATTGCAATTTTATCTTAAAATTATTTTTGAGATTTCATAGTTTTAAACCATTTTGTTTTTAAGCATTATGGGTGTTTTGACTGCAGTTTGCTGACGCACAGCATGCTTGCCTATGCAAAACATGAAGAAACCAGAAATGAAGGATATCACAACCCCTGGGATGGGATTTACCTAGGGTTTTTAGCCAACAAATGGGTGCTGACTCTCAAGCCAGTCGCCTGGAAGAAAATCCATTGAGCCATCACTCCAGTCTCAAGATTTTGTTTGTTTGTTTGCTTGCTTGCTTGTTTGGGATGTATATACTTATATGGTTCCTAGCCCCCCAAAAATGCTGTATGCTATCTTATTACTATTACATTTTCTGTAGTCATTCCTACTCTACACTTATTCCTACTCTACCCTTATGTCGTTTCAGCATGACATAAGGAGTGTTGAAACATCTTACAATCCTCCTTAAAATATGTAAATACTATTTTCTGGTAGGTTGGAGTGTCAGAATTGCAAAATAGAAAGCACTCACTTTATCAGAAGTTAAGACATGTGGAAGAATCTGGAAGTAAAATACCTGGATCATGAGATAAAGACGGTTGGTGCCTAAATTGTGGTATGTACACTAGAGACAGACAGACCTTTATATATGCTTAAGAGGTAGAATGGGGCATTATTAGAACTGTTGCAGGTTGAGTTGTTGAAGAGTAATGACTCAAAGATGATCATGGCTTAACATGGTAACCTAGATTATACTACCTCGACTTATAATATTAACCACTGAACGAAAAGATCATATGTGGCCAATATATTAGAAAAACTGGTGGATAAAATAAACAAATGTAAATATGTAATATGTTTTGTTAAATTATATTTGAGTTTTAGATTTATATCAACAAAAAGAAAAAGCTAGATGCTATACAAATTAAGTTAGAATTGTAGAACTAAGCATTATTAGGTATGCCTACCTTCATTTCTGAGGCTCAGATGTACAGATTAAGAGGGTAAAAATAGCCTGGGTTATGTGGTGAGTTTGAGGAAGGCTAGGCTACATAGTGAAATGCTGCCTCACACATTCCACCAAAAGTGAATGAAGTGGAATGAATCATACTAAACTGAGGAAAGCGAAAAGATGTGTGGATTATGCAGCTACATTTGAATATCAGACAGTCTAAGAATAGCTCACTAAAATGTCCATAAGCGAGGTCTGATTTGAGAACCATTTTTATACAAATTGCCCCTGTGAGTTTCAAATCGGTGTAAGCTAATGTGTTATTAAATGTGTTATTAAAGTTTTTCAGTTTATTGAAAACATGAACTATCATTGTTACGACTGTTTCAATTTCACATTAAAATATGCCTCTTTGCATGAGCTTGTACTTAAGATTGTAAAAAAAAAAAATAGCATGCTCTGTACAGTCCTGAAATCTGGCAGTCCAAGATCAAGGTGAAGGTGTGATTGTTTTCTGAGGAAGCATCTCTTGCTGACACGCAGACAAACAAGTTCTTAATCAGCCCTTTCTGGGCCTTTTTTAAAGTACTTGTACACATGGTCTCCCCTCAGCTTTTATAGGCATTTTCTATCCGTTGAATGAAGACCCCAGTGGTTTGTATGACTTCTTTTAACCTCATTTGTCTTCTTGACAATTTTGTCTACAAATAAAATCTCATTGAGAATTAGTACTTCAATATATAAAACTGAATTTATAGTAAATGTTTATAATTTAAACAATAACAATTAAGATATCAAAACAAGCTGAAAATTCAGACACAAGTCAATGTCAAATTTGCTTTAATAAAAAGTAGCTAAAAAACAGAATCTATCTTTTAAGTGATCTTTATTGACAGATGTCAGAGTAACTATACTGAATCTTACATAAACAAAAAACCAAAATCACAAGGCAGGTGCTTCCTCTACATACTTCCTAAACATTGCCTCTAAACACGTCCTGACATAGATTAAGATATGTTATTTAGTTTTGGATTAGCATTGAACAGAAAGTGACTGTCTGATTAGCTCACCCAAATCAAAATACATAAAATTTGGGGCTTAATAGCAAGCTCAAACTCATCTGGTTTCACCTTATTCCAAATAGAAATGAAATGAAAATAGAATATAGTTGTTTTAGAGTGCTATACTTATTTAGCAAAAGAAATTGGGTTGGAACTCAGTCCTAATTTTTTTATTTAACCTACAATATTTTATGATGAATGATAGCTAAAAGATAAAGATATAAAGTGATTTTTTTCGAAGAGTATTAGGCTTAAAATAGAAAATGATAATGGATATTCACCATTTTAACAGGAAAGAAATTAAATCACTGGTAAAAAAAAAAGAACATTTGAATCATATCTGAAGTAAAATTTGGACTTTAATCTGTGAAGTGAACATGAGGAAGAGTACATGTTATAAAAATCACAGGTCAAGAATCTTTGACTATATTTATGTCTGAGTAAGATCATAGCGAGAGAGACTGAAGCAGTAAAGAACAGAATAAGACAGTGAGTTAATGAGCAAAATGAGTCATTCATTAGAACACAGTAAATTATATGGATAAAATAATAAAGGAACTTTCTCCATCTGTCAAAAAGAAGGTGACAGAGTTAATTTATTTTAAAATACGATTATTGGTTAACAGAATAAAATGGGATATTTCAATATTTCGAATTTATTTTTTAGGGGGATTTAAAGTTGTAATAATAAATTGTGCCAGTAGAAGCTTTCAAATGTAATGATATATCAATACATAATAGTTAAATTGAATTCCTGAGAAAGAACCTATCACATGAAACTATGTCAGAGTGCTGTAAATAAGACAGCATTACTAAAAAAAAAAAAAAATAGCTTGAATACTGTAAGTCACAATACAAGCACAGTAGACTTCAGAATATGCCATTCATAAAACTGTAAACCAGGACACAGGAATGTTTCTTAGACATAGATAAATTTGTAAGTGTTTCTGCCTAGATATATACTAAGTAACAGATATACTGTGTTAAAAACCTCAATGAGAATATGTGGCATAGTATAATGAAAATGTGATGAGTTCCATTCTTTAAAAAGCAAAAACAAATTGAATGTACTCAAATATAAATCACCTTAAGTAGGCAGTGTCCTAATTTAAAATAAGTAATATTGTGTGTGTGTGCGTGCGTGTGTGTGTGTGTGTGTGTGTGTGTGTGTGTGTGTGTCTGTTACATATACGTCTAAGAAAAAAGTATGGCTTGTTTTTGTACTCCACTGTTGCTTCAAAGAATCTTTTTTTGTTTTACAAAGTAAGAAAAACATATTGATTAAGCCATATAATGACTCAAATATATGATAGACATACCAAATTTGAAATATTTCAATTTGATAGCTCAAAAGTGTCTAACAACCAATATTTGGCATTCTTGACCTATCACTTTGTTTGCATGAAATGGTACTATGTTTACTGGTTTTGTGTGACACACACAGTATACTTCTGTATTACATAAAGTAACAAAACACACACATACCCATATTCTTTATGTCAGTACTCTTCTAGAATACCTGAGTTTTTTAGAAAAACACCAGTTTTATTAAGAAAACAATTAATTAATATTACATATGTAGGACTTAAATGATCTAAACATACATTGTAAGGTAGGAATGGGCTCTGAATTATATAGAAATGTCAGTTCTTCACAAATATTAATATTTTATTTAAAATAATAAACAAAATCAAAATTTTACAAAGACAAAATGAGGATATTTAGTTTTGATGACTTTGAACTATAGAATATAGAAATATGAGGGTGAATTCAAAGAGAAAGATATAATAAAATGATATCCTTATCAAAAGAGACGAATGGAAGTATGAGTTAAATTTAGATATTCAAATTTGTCTTCTGTTTATTTGGTTGTCTCATAATTTTTAGGCATAGTGTCTTAAATTTTTAGCATTATATTCCCATAAAGATACTTATGTTTTATTAGTGACATTTGTATGCTAACCAAAGGCCAAATCAGGAAATTTTTTAACTAAAATTTGTTATATGACCTTGGTGACCTGCCAGCCAAAAATAATGATATGGAGACCTTTTAATATCTCAAAGTTTAGGCCTTGACTGAGCAGACTATGAACTACCTCATCTAAGTTTACCTGACCATCTAACCTGGACCTGACACATGATTAGGTATACCTTCCAGTTCTGTAATAACAACCGTCTCCTCTCACATCTCCTGGCGAAAAGCCCTTCCTCTTTCTTCTTCCCAGAGTCCCTTTCTTCCTACCAGGAAGTCCCGCCTTTCACTTTCTGCTCAGCTATTAGCCTCCAGTCTTCCTTCTACAAACAAAACAAAAACAACAAAAACAAACAAACAAACAAAAAACACATACCAGTCTGAACCAATCAGCAACAGGAAAATGCCAGAGCCAATTCTTTGGGTTGCTCTTTGGGTTGAGGGTTAAATGACTTCCTTCAAGGCATCTGACTTTTTTATTTTCTATATTTTTTTTTATTTACATTCCCAATGATTTCCCCTTTCCCGGTTTCTCCCTCCCTGAAAGTCCCATAAGCCCTCTTCCCTCCCCCTGTTCCCCATTCAACCCCCTCTCACTTCTCTATTCTGGTATTCCCCTACATCCAGTCTTTCCAGGACCAGGGATCTCTTCTTCCATCTTATTGGAAATCAATTGATATCTGAATTGTGTCTTGGGTATTCCGAGTTTCTGAGTTAATATCCCCTTATCAGTGACTGCATACCATGTGTGTTCTTTTGTGTTTGAGTTACCTCACTAAGGATGATATTTTCCAGTTCTGACCATTTGCCTAAGAATTTCGTGAATTCATTGTTTTTAATTGCAGAGTAGTATTCCATTGTGTAAATATACCACATCTTCTGTATCCATTCCTCTGTTGAGGGACATCTGGGTTCTTTCCAGCATCTGGCTTTTTAACAAGATAATCTCAGAGAATCATTTCAGCAGGTGAGGAAGGACAAACATTTGCGTATAGAAAACTGGAATTAGGCTATTGAGAGGAAAATTCCAAATATTCTGCCAACATTTAGCTCACTGCCAGGTCAGCAATTAACATTAGAATATAGAGAGACACACCTTAATACAATGTAAATAAATGTCACCTCTACAAAAGTTCTTTGCCAAGCAAGCTCTTATCAGCTGGGTAGATGTGTTCTCTAACAACAGTGTCTGGCTCATGGCTTCTTAGACAAACAATCATATCTGTTACTCTGCTTATTGTAGATGTCTTGCTAGTCCCCTAATATACAGCATTCATTAAAACTTTCAATCTTTGTATTGTTCCCTTAGTTCGGAGCTAAGTGACTTTTCACTTTCTTAAACTCAGCAGAGTTACCATTTTCTCCATCTCTTCTGTCAAAACCATGACTGTTCATTGCTCAGACCCTGTGTAAATTTGGGTAAGGCATGTTTGAATCCCATATTTCTAATACAACAGTCTCCACTATTTCCATGTCATAATCCACACGAAATGTTACATTTTGCCTCTTTTATTTTTTTAAAACTGTACTGAATTTCTATATCCTTAAAGATGGAAAGGTTCTTGTTTTCTTTTAAGTTTCTCTCTGTAGCTCCATGCCTGGAACATAAATTATAGATGTGAAATACTTTTTATCAAGACAGATTGTACAACACATTTTACAAATCTATTAACACATTGTCTTACTTAGGGTTTTACTGCTGTGAACAGACACCATGACCAATGCAAATTTTATAAAAGACAACATTTAATTGGGGCTGGCTTAAAGGTTCAGAGGTTCAGTCCATTGTCATCAAGACAGAAGCATGGCATCATCCAGACAGGTGTAGTGCAGGAGCTGAAGGTTCTACATCTTTATCCAAAGGAAGCAAGGAATAGACTGGGCATGCTCAGGCATCTAGGAGGAAGATCTCCAAGCCCATCCCCACAGTGACACACTTCCTCCAACAAGGCCACACCTTCTAATAGTGCCACTTCCTGGGAGGAGCATATGCAAACCATCGCACACATACTCAAAAATATATATACCCTTTGTTATCTTTCTAAACTAGGTTTGTCATCATCAGATATTTAGATAATTATAGCCTCAGATGAATACAAACCAACAAAACTAAAATTAGTGCAGACACTTCTGTATAGAAATGTAGCCATCAAGAAGTTAGATTCCAGAGAACCAAATAACCCTAATAAAAATGGGGTACAGAGTTAAACAATGAATTTTCACCTGAGGAATATGGAATGGCTGAGAAGCACCTAAAGAAATGTTCAACACCCTTAGTCATTAGGGAAATGCAAATCAAAACAACCCTGAGATTTCACCTCACACCAGTCAGAATGGCTAAGATAAAAAACTCAGGAGACAGCAGGTACTGGCAAGGATAAGGAGAAAGAGGAACACTTCTGCACTGCTAGTGGAGTTGCAAGCTGGTACAACCACTCTGGAAATCAGTTTGTTGGTTCCTCAGAAAACTGGGCATAATACTACTGGAGGATCCTGCTATACCAATCCTAGGTATAGGATTCCCCAGATTCTCCAGAGGATTCCCCAGCATGTAATAAGGGCACATACTCCACTATGTTCATAGCAGCCATTTCTATAATAGCCTGAAGATGGAAAGAACCCACATGTCCCTCAATGTATTAATGGATACAGAAAATATGGTATATATACACAATGGAGTATTTATTCAGCC
Source organism: Tokudaia tokunoshimensis (assembly GCA_036184795.1). Taxonomy (NCBI): domain Eukaryota; kingdom Metazoa; phylum Chordata; class Mammalia; order Rodentia; family Muridae; genus Tokudaia; species Tokudaia tokunoshimensis. Next base: position 82,862,104 of record BTHU01000012.1, on the reverse strand, counting down.
ATTACAAACAATGAATTCTTGAAATTCTTAGACAAATGGATGGAACTGGAAAAAAATCATCCTGAGTGAGGTACCCAATCACAAAAGAACACACATGGCAAACACTCACTGATAAGTGGTTATTAGCCCAGAAGCTTGGAATACCCAAGACATATTTCACATATCAAACAATGTCCAAGAAGAAGGAAGAACAAAGTATGGATCCTTGGGTCCTTTGTAGAAAGGGGAAAAAAATACCTACAGAAGGAGATACAGAGACAAAAGGTGGAACAGAGTCTGAGGGAAAGACCATCCAGAGACTACCTCACCCAGGGATCCATTCTATATAGTTACAAAACCCAGACACTATTGTGGATGCCCACAAGTGCTAACTGACTGGAGCTGGACATAGCTATCTCTTGAGAGACTCTCCTAGTGCATGACAAATACAGAAGGAGACACTCTCAGCCAGCCATTGAATTGAGCACAGGTCCCCAATGGGGGAGCTAGAGAAAGGACCCAAGGAACTGAAGGGGTTTGCAGCACCACAGGAGGAAAAACAATGCGTCACCCAGTACTCCCAGAGCTCCCAGGGACAAAATTATCAACGAAAGAGTACACATGGAGTTACCCAAGGCTCTAAACACATAGACAGCAGAGGGTGGTCTTGTTAGACACCAAAGGAAACAGAGGCCCTTGGTCCTGGAAAGACTTGATGCTGTAGTTTAGAGGAATACCAGAACAGGGAAGCGGGGGGGGGGTCGATTGGGGAAGGGGAGATGGCTTATGAGATATTCGGGGGAGGAGAGAACCAGGAAAGGGAACAACATTTGAAATGTTAATAAAGAATATATCCAATAAAAAATAAAAATAAAAATGTACCAAAAAAATAAAAGAAAAAAGAAGAAATGTAGCCATATCAAATGCTGATATTGTGTAGAATGTTTTATCTATTTTCTATTTTAATATTGTAATTGTGTCTAAATTCATTTGTAAACTCATAATTAAACATGTGAATATATGTGAATATTTCTCCAAGGAGGAAATAACTACCAACCAGACTTCATTCTTATGGTCACATAACAAGGTCACTGGGGCAGATGGCTTTCATGTTTTTATCTTTGTTTGGAACATCATAACAGTTTGAAAGTGAGTGCATAGTCTAGAAATATTAATAAAATTAACAGAAATGTAGGTATGTCAAACACTTATAGGTGACATTTTACTCTTTCATTTTCAACCATGAAACAAGCATTTTTATCACAAAAGTATAAGAATTGCCAAAGAATGCCTATAAACACGTACTTTACAAAACTATTCAGACAAGAGGCATGTAAACAAAAATAATGTTGCAGTATTAGATCATAATGTCACAAAATTAGCTGTGATTATTCAGTACTACTGTGACAACTTGATAGAGACCCCTTCTGCTACTCGAGTGTGCAAAAATGCTCTGATATCTGCTAAATATACAGTTGTAATGCTGTCATTGGCTGGGAGCCATTTGAGAAAATTGCATATCTTCATTAAATTGGTCTCTGGTATAATACATATAACATATAAAATATGTCATGCTGCCCTATTTATATTAATGTCAAGGTGTTGTCTGTTAATAGTGTTTTCGGCAAGAAATTTGCATGTACATTTGAGTGTTCTTAAGGTTAGTAGCTCTAATTCCCATGCAATTCAAATGAACTGTATTTTTATGTGAACATGCTTGTATTTATTAACCCATCCTTGGTCCTGATCTGACTAGATGTCAAAAATATGAAGAGAGGAATTTCTTTCACTCTGTAACTTATTTTATTCAATTCTGTGTGGTTTTACTTAGTTACCTTTACTTTATACTTATTGAATTTCCTTAATAAATCCGAACTCTTTTAATTATTAGATAACTTGTCGAGCAACCAAACTGAAAATATTTTGATTTTAATAAATTATATAAGCTATTGGTGTTCTGTTCAGGAAATTTTCCCCTGTGCCCATGTGCTCAAGGCTCTTCCCTAGTTCCTTTTCTATTACTTTCAGCGTGTCTGGTTTTATGTGCAGGTCCTTGCACCATTTGTTGAAAAGGCTATCTTTTTTCCACTGGATGGTTTTAGCTCCTTTGTCAAAGATCAAGTGGCCATAGGTGTTTGGGTTAATTTCTGGGTCTTCAATTCTATTCCATTGATCTACCTGTCTGTCACTGTACCAGTACCATGCAGTTTTTAATACTATTGCTCTGTAGTACTGCTTGAGGTCTGGGATACTGATTCCCCCAGAAGTTCTTTTACTGTTGAGACTAGTTTTCGCTATCCTGGGTTTTGTGTTATTCCAGATGAATTTGCGAATTGATCTTTCTAACTCTATGAAGAATTGAGTTGGGATTTTGATGGGGAATGCATTGAATTTGTATATTGCTTTTAGCAAGATGGCCATTTTTATTATATTAATCCTGCCAATCTACGAGCATGGGAGATTGTTCCATCTTCTGAGGTCTTCGATTTCTTTCTTCAGAGACTTGAAGTTCATGTAATACAGATCTTTCACTTGTTTGGTTAGGGTCTAACCAAGATACTTTATATTGTTTGTGACTATTGTGAAGAGTGTCATTTCCCTATTTTCTTTCTCAGTCTGTTTATCCTTTGAGTATAGGAAGGCTACTGATTTGTTTGAGTTAATTTTATATCCGGCCACCTTGCTGAAGTTGTTTATCAGCTGTAGGAGTTCTCTGGTAGAGTTTTTTGAGTCGCTTAAGTATACTATCATATCATCTGCAAATAGTGATAATTTGACTTCTTCCTTCCCAGTTTGTATACCTTTGACTGCCTTTTGTTGTCTAATTTCTCTAGCTAGAACTTCAAGTACTATATTGAATAAATATGGAGAGAGAGAGAAGCCTTATCTATTCCCTGATTTTAGTGGGATTGCTAATAGCTTATGCTCTAAGATCAAGAATTGACAAATGGGACCTCATAAAGTTACAAAGTTTCTGTAAGTCAAAGAACACTGTCAATAGGACAAAATGGCAACCAACAAATTGGGAAAAGAACTTTCTTTATCAACCCTACATCTGACACAGGGCTAATATTCAATATATACAAAGAACTCAGGAAGTTAGACTCCAGAGAGCCAAATAGCCCTATTAAAAATGGGTTACAGAGCTAAACAAAGAATTTTCACCTGACTGAGAAGCACCTAAAGAAATGTTCAACATCCTTAGGCATCAGGGAAATGCAAATCAAAACAACCCTGAGATTTCACCTCACACTAGTCAGATCAAAAACTCAGGAGACATCAAGTGCTGGCAAGGATGTGGATAAAGAGGAACATTCCACCACTGCTGGTGGGATTGCAAGCTGGTACCAATCTGGAAATCAGTGTAGCGGTTCCTCAGAAAACTTATCATAATACTACTGGAGGACCCTGTTACACCACTCCTGGGCATATACCCAGAGGATTTCCCAACATGTAATAAGCACACATGCTCTCTTATGTTCATAGCAGCCCTATTTATAATATCCAGAAGCTAGAAAGAACCCAGATGTCCCTCAATGGAGGAATGGATACAAAAAAATGTGGTATATTTACACAATGGAATACTACTCAGCTATTAAAAACAATGAATTTGTGAAATTCTTAGGCAAATGGGTGGAACTGGAAAATATCATCCTAAGTGAGGTGACCCAATCACAAAAGAACACACATTGTATGCCCTCACTGATAAGTGGATATTAGCCCAGAAGCTTGGAATACTCACGACACAATTCACATATCAAATGATACCCAAGAAGAAGGAAGAACAAAGTGTGGATACTCTGGTCCTTCTTAGAAGGGGGAACAAAATGCCCACAAAAGGAGATGCCGAGACAAAGTGTGGAGAAGTGTCTGAGGTAAATATCATTCAGAAACTACCCCACCTAATGATCCATCCCATATGCGGTTACAAAACCCAGACACTATTATCGATGCCCACAAGTACTTGCTGACTAGAGCCAGGTATAGCTGTCACCTGGGTGGCTCTGCTACTGCATGACAAATACAGAGGGGGACACTCTCAGCCAGCAACTGAACTGAACACAGGGTCCCCAGTGGGGGAGCTAGAGAAAGGACCCAAGGAACTGAAGGGGTTTGCAGTGCCACAGGAGGAACAACAATGAGGCACCCAGTACTCCCAGAGCTCTCAGGGACAAAAACATCAACCAGATAGTACGCATGGTGTTACCCATGGCTCGTGACACATAGGCAGCAGAGGATTGCCTTGTTGGAAATCAAAGGGAGGAGAGGCCCTTGGTCCTGGAAAGGCTGGATGCAGCACTGTAGGGGAATACCAAGACAGGGAAGCAGGAGGAGGTTGATTGGGAAACAGGGGGAGGGGAGACTGCTTATGGAATTTTCAGAGGTGGGGGGACCAGGAAAGGTGAAATCATTTGAAATGTAATTAAAGAATATATCTAATAAAATAAATAAATAAATTATATAAAACTCTTTCGATATATTTATTTTGGTATCAGTTGAAACCTCTTCTCGGTTAGGGGAGGGATGTGTGTTTTCTTCTCCTTTTTCATGCTGGTGTTTTGCAGGCTTTGAACCTTTGCAGGTCTCGTGCATGCTCATATGTACAGAGTCACTCTGAGCTCATATGTGCATCTGCCCTGCTGTGTTTGGAAGACTCTCTTTCCTTGGAGTCATCCATCTTTTCTGGCTCTTACAATGTTTTTGCTTCATCTTCTTCTTAGTTCCCTGCCATTGGGTCGAAGGGTTTAATCAAAATATTTTGGGCTAAGTGCTCCAGAATCTCTCACTATGCAAATTGTCCAGTTGTGGATCTCTGTGATAATAACCGTGTACTTCAGAAGAAGCATCTCTGATGAGGTCTGAGTAATGTTCTGATCTATGAATACAGCAATATATCATTAGTATGTCCACTAGTAACTGAGGATGCCTGAGAACAGAGCATACCAGTACCTGTGTTATACATAAAAGATCTCAGTTTTGTTAAACGAATAGAAATCCAAGGTGCATTTCCTTTGAGAAAATAGAAAAACTATATATCCAGAAACATATTTTGTACTAACAAAAATAAGTACTGTATATGTGTTGGCTATGAATAAACTATATTTCAAAGTGCAGCTTCCCATAAAAATTGAAGAAATCAAAACACATGACATAATGGAATTATTTTATTTTTAATCAATAATATTACTTTTAAATTTTTTTCAGTGTTATGTTATGCGTATGAGTGTGTTATGTCATGTTTTTTAGGTAGACCCCATGCATGCAGTATTTACAGAGGCCAGAAGCAAGTATCAGGTTCTCTGGAACTGGAGTTTTAGATGGTTATAAGCTGCCATATGGGTTTGGGAACTGAACCCTGATTCAAGAATAATTCAAGAGTAATAATTGTTATTAAGTGTACTGTCGAGCATCTCTCCAGCTCCACCAGTGTTATCCTTAGGTATACAAATCAATGTTGACTTCTTTTTCTTCAAAGGAATGAGTTCTCTTTGTCTTTGCCCCTCACATTTTACTCATCTATGTAGTCCCAAAGAGACTGTGTCCTGTGAGTAGTAAGTATGGAAAGAATGTATCAATGAGCAAAATAGGGAGGAAGAATGAAGTCCTAACTAAAAAATGCCTGTGCCTTCCCTTTCCCCTCAGACTCTCAGCGTATCAAGCCTCAACTAGTACTCAGCTGTGCTGAATGGAGAACACATAAATTGCAAAGTTCACAGGTCTTCTTTGTTAATTATTGAAGTGGACATTTTAATTACAGAAATGGGATTGTTCTTGTGACTGACTACAGGGAACTGAGAAACTGTGAAATGTGTCTGAAATTTCACCCAAAGGCAGGAGAAAAAATAGCTCATCAACTAGGCTTAGGGGCCAGTGGGAGGAGGTTGACTTGTAGCTTCCTCCTATCGAAAACACTAATAAAATAAACCTTCAAAAAACAAGAAAATAGAATTCAGATGGTAACCTCTGTACTTGGTAAGTGCAAAATAAAGCATAGCAACAATGAAAACATTATTAACCAGTTTAGTCATATCTTCAAATACCATGACTGAGAAAGAACAATGCAGTAAGATCAGTTTCTGAGGGCTTCTTTGATGGCTCAGACAGTTCCATCTATGTGTAGTAGTAGCTTATGACCTCGTAACTACCGTGACATGGGTTTCTATTGTACAATTCTAGTAATTTACAATCTTCACTGCAAAATGCCAAGTCAACCTTTACCATTTCCTACAGTTAAACAGTAAGGTGTCATTGATGTGATGGTTCATTTTATAAAAACAGTTTTATGATACCATCTGTGCACAATGAATACAATATTTTCTCCAGAGGCTTTGAATTTTATCTTATGATATTATTGCATCTATAATATCATTTTCTATCCTTTTAAATAATATCGATTTCCGCTGGTGTACACCTATACTCTCAGACAACATCAAAGCATTTAGTTGGCCATCCCATATTCATTATTTTCCCTTTCGATACATCTTCAGCATAATGGTTGTACCTGTTATAGAAAGTCAAATTAGTTTATGGCAAAGCCTGCTTGAATCATATTGAAGGCCTGGCACTCCTCTTCCCCACAAGCCTTTGCTTTGGGAACCTTCTAGAAACTTCACTCCTATTCCTTCACCTTTGTTTACATACCACTTACTGATGTTGATGTTTATTTTATTTAATACAATCCACACAGCTGCTGCCCCTTCCAAGGCCTCTGCATCTACTTCCTTTACCTGAAATTCTTCACAAATAGCCCCTATGGAATTGACTTTATGCCCCCTTTACTTTTGGAGGAATGTTCTGGTTGTTTACCTCACTCAGTATCATATTACGCTATGCTTTTGTACTTCCATTTATTATATTCAGAAGTGTTCACAAAATATTTCTCTGATTTATTATTTACTGTTTGTACATTTCAAAAGAATGCAAATTTCACAAGAACAAATTTAATACATTTTTCTTTGTTTCTTCTTTATCAAAAAAGAAATGACTAGGATACATTACATTTAATTGAAGTTGACTGAATGATAAAAAGAAGGATGGAAGGAATATTTATGAAGAACAATTGGTATTAGATGAGAATAGTCACCTGATAAATAGAAACAAAAGTTTTGAAATTATATGAAATTTCATATATAAAACATATCCATTTATTCAAATATTAAACTAGATGTGGATTTTTAGGTAAATTTTTCCATATGTTTGATAGTGTTTGAAAGATATTTATGAAGGAAAAATGTTTAACCTCATCATTTCACCAGTATTCATGATTATTTGCAAACTTACAACTACTATCAATTCAAACACTAAACTTATCTGTAATTGATCACCTACCCCTTTAGGCAAAATTGGAAAGTATTTATAACAACAAATTAAAGCATGTGATCTTAAACAATTTTACCTCGAACATTTGTCGACTGTTAATATATATGTATCGAGTAAGATGAGAGTCTGGATCTTGTCAAGTTGGCAACACCAACCATGACAACTCAACTTGTCAACCCCTAAATATGTCACTTAAGCCATAACTTTCTTCCTCATGTCCCCATAGGTTCATAGTCATTACCTCAAGCAGAATGCAGTCAGTCAGCCCAATTTCAAAAGTCCCTATACTTTTTTTTGACAGCTTTAACATGGTTGAAAAACATAAGTGCATAGTCTCATTTCTACACTCAATGGCACAGAGTGAATATTCTCATTTTGAATGGGAGGAATGAGAGCTTACCTAAAAAGACAGTATCAAAATAAGACCAATGGCCATTTGGCAAACATCCAATCTGGAAACCCTAAAAACACCATCTGAGGATCATTATTGAATTTTCTGTGCTCCAAAAGCAGCCCTACCTCTCTACCTTTGACACCTAAAGCATGCATAGCCTGTCCTTGAGTCAGTCCCACTCCATGAGTGCAGATTTTTTTAGTGGATGTTGCCTCCTTCTAGCATCTCCAGCACCATGGGGTCTCCTGACAACTTATGCTTCTAATTCTCAGCTTCACACATTGGCCTCCTGTGCTCTTTCAGAGACTCACACTTTCACTAGCATCATTTGGACTCAATGCCTTTGGGGATCCTAGCTTAAGCTTTAATGAGACTGACCCCCCAGCCCCAGCCCCTGCTTGTGCTTCTATCAGGATGGTAAAGTCTGCTTTGGGTGAATGATGTTGCCAAGTTTTGCTGCTTGCTCAGCATGGAGACTGGCCCTCTGGGATATCAGTGAGATCAGTGTCTGTAAGCTTTAAACAGCTGACCCTCTGGAACACTCCCTTCTGTAGTTGTTTTCAAGCAAGAAACCCCTTAGTGACATCATCAATTAGATTTTCTCCTTTCAAATGAATTTTAATGTTTTTACAAATGAGTTCTTTATGGGTGAGATATTGTCCTTTTAACACCATTTCTAGTGCCCAATGTAGAGAACGAGATTTCTCTTTAATGGTGTCATTTTTTCAACAATAAAAGCCAATTTCTCATCACCAGTCTTATCCACAACTTAGTCTTTTCCTACCTCACTGGGCAGCACATTCTTCCTTCCCTTTGCTCTAGTTTCTGTAGTCTCTCAATGCAGACATAGAGAACAGGGACTAGCAGCCATGACTTAGAAAAGAGCACTATGATGTTTCTGAATAAAATCATCAACTAGAAACAATTAGAATAAAGGTAGAAGAAATAAAGAAGTGGATTGGCATATTAAATGAATAATGGTTTTAATAGAGGCTAAAGAGATGACTCAGCAACTAAGTATGCTAGTAGCCCTTCTAGCAGACTTGAATTAGATTTAGAATACAAACATTGATGATTCACAGCCTCCTACAAATTCCTACTCCAGGGGCCTGATTTTTTTTTTATGTCTATGAACTCTGGTATACATGTACACACACACACACACACACACACTCACACACACACACATACAGACATGACACACACACAGACACACAAATAAATACAATTTTTAAGAACTGTTTAAAGGCTCAATCTTTTCTTTGACTTAGCTGCATTTTTTTCTTGAAATGTAAGAGTATAATTGTATGTGTACATTTGGTTAGCAGGGGGAAAGAGGGGGACGGGTTAGGGTGTTTTCAGAGGGGAAACCAGAAAGGGGATAACATTTGAAATGTAAATAAAGAAAATATCTAACCAAACAAGTGAAAGATCTGTATGACAAGAACTTCAAGTCTCTGAAGAAAGAAATTGAAGAAGACCTCAGAAGATGGAAAAATCTGCCATGCTCATGGATTGGCAGGATTAATATAGTAAAAATGAGCATCTTACCAAAAGTAATACACAGATTCAATGCAATCCCCATCAAAATCCCAACTCAATTCTTCATAGAGTTAGAAAGAGCAATTCAAAAATTCATCTGGAATAACAGAAAACCCAGAATAGCTAAAACTATTCTCAAGAGTAAAAGAACCTCTGGGGGAATCAGTATCCCGGACCTCAAGCTGTACTACAGAGCAATAGTGTTAAAAACTGCATGGTATTGGTACAGTAACAGACATGTAGATCAATGGAACAGAATTGAAGACCCAGAAATGAATCCATACTCCTATGGTCACTTGATCTTTGACAAAGGAGCTAAAACCATCCAGTGGAAAAAAGATAGCCTTTTCAACAAATGGTGCTGGCTCAGCTGGAGGTCAACATGCAGAAGAATGCAAATTGACCCATTCTTATCTCCTTGCACTAAGCTCAATTCTAAGTGGATCAAAGATCTCCACATAAAACCAGACACACTGAAACTAATAGAAGGGAAACTAGGTAACCCCAATCACAAAAGATCACACATGGTATGAAGTCACTGATAAGGGGATATTGACCCAGAATCTCAGAATACCCTAGACACAATCAGCATATCAATAGATTTCTAAAAAGATGGAAGGAGAGACCCCTGGTCCTGGAAAGACTGGATGTAGGGGAACGCCAGGACAGAGCAATGAGAGGGGGTTGAACAGAGAAAAGAGGGAGGGAAGGGGGCTTATGGGACTTTCGGGGAGGGAGGAAACGGGAAAGGGGAAGTGATTTGGAATGTAAATTAAAAAAAATAAAATAAAATTAAATTTAAAAAAAAAAAAAAAAAAAAAAAGAAGGGAAACTAGGGAGGAACCTTGAACATATGGGCACAGGGGAGAATTTCCTGAACAGAACTCCAATAGCTTATGCTCTAAGATCAAGAATAGACAAATGGGACCTCATTAAATTACAAAGTTTTTGCAAGGCAAAAGACACTGTCAAAAAGATAAAGCGGCAACCAACTAACTGGGAAATGATCTTTACCAACCTTACATCTGACAGAGGGCTAATATCCAATATATACAAAGAACTCAAGAAGTTAAACTCCAGAGAGGCAAGTAACCCTATTAAAAAATGGGGTACAGAGCTACACAAAGAGTTCTCACCTGAAGAATATCTAATGGCTGAGAAGCACCTAAAGAGATGTTCATCATCCTTAGTCATTAGGGAAATGCAAATCAAAACAACCCTGAGATTCCATCTCACACCAGTCAGGATGGCTAAGATCAAAAACACAGGAGACAGCAGTTGTTGGCGAGGATGTGGAGAAAGAGGAACACTCCTCCACTGCTGGTGGAATTGCAGGCTGGTACAACCACTCTGGAAAGCAGTCTGGCGGTTCCTCAGAAAACTGGGCATGACACTCCCGGAGGATCCGGCTATACCACTCCTGGGCATATACCCAGAGGCTTTACCTGCATGCAATAAGGACACATGCTCCACTATGTTCATAGCAGCCTTATTTATAATAGCCAGAAGCTGGAAAGAACCCAGATGTCCCTCAACGGAGGAATGGATTCAGAAGATGTGGTATATCTACACAATGGAATACTACTCTGCAATTAAAAACAATGAATTCACGAAATTCCTAGGCAAATGGTCAGATCTTGAAAATATCATCCTTAGTGAGGTAACCCAATCACAAAAGAACACACATGGTATGCAGTCACTGATAAGGGGATATTGACCCAGAATCTCGGAATACCCTAGACACAATCCGCATATCAATAGATTTCTAAAAAGATGGAAGGAGAGACCCCTGGTCCTGGAAAGACTGGATGTAGGGGAACGCCAGGACAGAGTAACGAGAGGGGGTTGAATGGAGAAAAGAGGGAGGGAAGGGGGCTTATGGGACTTTCGGGGAGGGAGGAAACGGGAAAGGGGAAGTGATTTGGAATGTAAATTAAAAAAATAAAATAAAATAAATAAAAAAAGAAATGTAAATAAAGAAAATATCAAATAAATAAATAAATAAATGTGTGTATTCAAATGCTGGTTTTGAAATGAATGAACAAGGTAAAATCAGGACTTGGAGTATGTTATTGGTTCAAAGTATGAATGAGAGAAATGTGTTCTACTAATGTTTCTATTTTCTATACTTGTGAAAATATTCTTATATACATGATCATAAACGGATCAGTATTGAATTTAAAATCCCTTAGTCACATTTCAGCATTCTATTAGGGTTATGAGTATCTGAGTGGAAATCTACTTTATATATTTTCCTTCTCCTGATGGACCACTAAGGGGTATGTGGCACATATGTGGCTGGGTTGGACTTGCAGTTTCTGCCTGTGAGGCTGAGAAATACGAAAACAGAGAGTATAGGACAGGGGCACATTTCTCAAGAGAAGCATTGAATGCTGACATTCTACTGACTCTCAGACAGGGATATAACTCTTCCCTCACTCATCAGATTGTCTATATTTAATATTAACAAACAGCATTACAAACCCTAACGTCTCCTGTGGTCAGGAAAAAAGTTGTTGGATAAATGTATGTCTAGTGAAACAGGGTGTTTACCAAGTGTAATAAGTACGAACAAAGTTAAAACTGAAGTGTCAAATTTAAGAAAATGTACGTGCTGTGTGTAGGCCCTCAATGCATGAACACATGCATCCATATATGCACATTTAAATGTCTGCAAAATTAAAATTAATAATTAATAAATTAAAGTCATAAGTTTAATTTATGCCACGCTTTGTAAAAATTTGAAGGGAATATATTAAAACAAGATCAGAAGAAAGATGATCACATAAACCAATTAGTAAAAGAAGAAAATAAAATTATATAGTGAAAAAGAACAAAGGAGGAATATATTTGTATCCAAGTTCTTATTTTGACACCAGGAGAGAAAAGACAGTTAACTGAGGCAAAGAGTGTCTGTAAGAATGCTATGGCCAGTGATGATGCCACTGACCCTGGGACAAAATAAAAACAAGTATCACTGGCATACTAAACTTCCATGCAGACATCACCAATTACATAAACAGAGGGCACAGGCTAAGAAATTCTAAAGGGAAAAGAATGTAAGAGACCTCAACATAGGAGAGGGTGGGCTGAGAGAAATGTGATAAAACCTCTGGGAGTGGTGGATAGCCTGCTCTGTGTTCAATAAGAATCTAAATACATATCTGGAAGCTGTGAATCTCTGTAAGAGAGATCTAAACATGAAGCAAAGCCTAGAAGTTCCTGTTGAGGTTAAAGAAAGGGAATAAATATATATTTAAAGATTACTTGTCAGAGACAAGGAGCAGAAGTCAGGTTCCGAACTTGCCATTGGGGTTATTTAAATTATTGGCATGAAGGGAAAAGGGAGACTCAATGTGCATAATTTTGGAAAAGGAAAAATTATCTCTTCATAAGCATAGTAACTCATTTGTTCAGATTTTGAGGACCAACCCTTGAATCCTAATAAGTAAAGAATTGTAGAACACAAGTTCCAAACATAACATTTTCGATAATAACCACATGATTAGTAGCCTTATTCTAATTAGATATTCAAACTAGATCTCAATATCCTCTATGTTGAAGGGATATTAACAGTTTACTAGCTGCCACCTTGAAATTTAAACTCTCTACGCACAAATACTGAACCCAGTGGATACGATACTCAGCCTTTGTTACTAAAACATGAACTATGAATTAATGCTTGTCTTTGTTATTTATAACTGAATACAAAGAATAGAATGACAGATAACAGAAACAAATGGAAAGTGTGAAAACACTCATCTTGGCATGTTAACGTGCTGGACAAGTGTGCAGTTTTTAAAAACATTTGCTGCTCTTGCCAAGGACCAAAGTCTGATTCTCATAGCCTGAGCCATATGACTCACAACCACCTGTAACTCTAGCTCCAAAGAATCTAACACACTCTTCTGGACTTTTGGGGCACTCATATGCTTGTGATAGATACTCATATATAGACAAACACATAAGTTTATTATAATAATAAATGTTTAAAATAAAATTATAATAAATATGAAATAAATGACATGTAAAACAGACAAACCTCTTGCAATTCAAATTAAGTAGGAAAAAATATTTAGCAAATTTATAATAAAGAGACATAAATTAAGTTCTGATTTGTAGATACAGAAAGATTGTAACATTAGGAGATATACGACTCAGCCCTTAAATGCAATGGAAAAGCAAAATGTAAATAATGAGATTCTGTACTAAATAATGCCTGGTATAAATACCCTTCTTTATCTGGCCCCAGAAATGTGGCCAAGTACTCAGTTTTTCTGACTGCACAGTTACAGATAAGTTTCTCCTTTTTGCTTTGCTCCACACCAACAGCATAAATGTAATACAATCTCAATGAGAATATTTTAAAATTTTGTGTGTGTGTGTGTATGTTTGTGTGTGTGTGTGTGATTTTTAGTTTGAGTAAATTAAAATACTCTAGAGATTAACTCTAATACAGGAAGCAGAGAATAACCAACAATGTGTGAAATTGAACAGCACCAATGGACTAGGATCTGAGAAACTGTTTTAGCAGAGCTTGTAAGCTAGAAATCTTCCCTGTCACATTATTATGATTTTACATAGGAATAGACAAATTCATATAGCACAGAAAATAAACCAGAAAGAAGTCCTTCCTATTATATGGTAGACTTTAATATACAATAAAGGTGGGATTCAACTTCTTGTCATAGAAAATGGGGTTGTTGAGTATCTTCACACATCAGAAACAAAGAAATAAAACAAAATCTAACTTATTAATCATATCACATTCAAAATTGAATTTTAGATGTAGTAAAATTTCATTTGCAATATGGGAGAAAACTAGCCTTGTTTAATGAATCATTCCTGTACAAACAGAAACAGTAATATTTATTAAATAACAATAAAGAAGATTTGCCTATCAGTGATATACTGACACTTTAAAAAATATTTTAAATGATAGGACAGCCAATTCCAATGAAATATAAATAAAAGAGCTTCATAAGGAATTATAAAACAAAAGTAAAGAAGGCCATTTATGAAATCAAAAGCTACTCAAGATCACAATAACCAGAAAAGTGCAATTTAAAACAGCAGTGACCCATCACCTGATGCAATCAAGAGCATAAAAATTAAGAAAATGAAAAAATATGTCTGAGATACAGAAAAAAAGAATTATGCTCATGTGCTTTGTTGAAGTTCATGTCTCTTTAGAAAAGCAACCAGGCAACATTAATTACATTGATGTACATGCCATTTTCCCATGTAAAAGAATTGTGTTGTCAAAAAAGTACATATTCATAGACTATGAATTTGGTGCTATTCAATAAAATAATATTAATTGTCTTAGTTAGGGTTTTACTGCTGTGAACAGACACCATGATTGAGGCAAGTCTTATAAATGACAACATTTAATTAGGGCTGCCTTACAGGTTCAGAGGTTCAGTCCATTATCATCAAGGCAGAAATATGGCAGCATCCAGGCGGGCATGGTGCAAGAAGAGCTGAGGGTTCTACATCTTTATCCAAAGGAAGCTAGGAACAGACTGAGCATCCTCAGGCATCTAGAAGGAAGATCTCCAAACCTACCCCCACAGTGACACACTTCCTCTAACAAGGCCACATCTTCTAATAGTGCCACTCCCTGGGACCAGCGTATGCAAACCATCACATTAATGATAATGATAGAGCCGGGCAGTGGTGGCACACACCTTTAATCCCAGCACTTGGGAGGCAGAGGCAGGTGGATTTCTGAGTTCAAGGCCAACCTGGTCTATAGAGTGAGTTCCAGGATAGCCAGAGATACACAGAGAAACCCTGTCTTGAAAAACCGAAGGAAAAAAAATAATGTAACAGAGATAAACTATTACTGATAAAACCACAGAGAACATGGAAAAATCAAGTATATACTTGGAAACTTCATCCTTTGTGAAGATAGCAACTTCCAACATTTTGAAAAATAAATAATTATCCTTCTGTGGAGATATAAAATAATGACTGACCTGGCGAGGCATACCTACCAATACAACAGTGTAGTGATCATCATAAAAGCCACCAAACTCTTTCTGATTGGATTAAGACCTGTTCCACAAGATGAAACCTATATCTGGTGCCAATTTCAGGGACAATAAGTACCTTGGTTAGATAGGACATGGGTTATAGAAAACCTACAGCTGTTATTGGGATAAATGTACATAATTTTAAATCAACTCCTGGCAGCTTCTCAGTACACTAATAGATGAGAACATTTCTCCACCCTTACAAGAGAAGATTCTATTTGCAAAAGATGGTGATTAACACAGAGACCCACAACTGGACGAGGGATAAAGATAAGAAACTTCTGAACTCTCAGCCCTAAATTGAGTATCTATACTACATTCCATCGTTCCCATGCCCCAGATCACTGTAGAAGAAAGGGCAGAAATATTGGAAGATCCAGAGGTTATGGGTGAGCTAAAGGAAACACTGCCTGACATAGCAGGAAGTTTGTACATATGAACTCACAATGTCTGTGCTAGTATAAACAAGATCTGTTAGTGTCGCGCCCAACCTCGACCCGCAAGGAAAGACACAACATGGCCAGGTTCGTCTCTGCAGCAATTTATTCAGGACTTCCTTGTTTTCTTCACCCGGGGACCCCAAGCCCAAAAATGTGCCGCCTTATATGCTGGAGCTATTGCCGCCTGGGTGCTCTGTGCCTAGCTGTCATACTCTGATTGGCCAGATGGAGAGTCACCTAATTAGCATGAGGCTGACCCAGGAAAGCTGAGTCATACTGCCACAATACTGTGCTTGTGCCAAGTTGTTTACCACGGAAACCAGCGCCATCTTGTACTGGCGGATACTTCGGCTCGCCACATGTGAGAGTTCATGCAAGACCATATTTTAGCATGGAGAAAGGAGGTAGGTACTAAATCCCACACCTAGCTGAGGGGCTATTGCCAACTCTCATGGGAGAAGAGGCGGTTTTCTCTAAGACTGTACACACTGATAGAAAGACCATGCTCCAGTGAAAGTCCACACATCCAAGAATACACGGGGAGCAAAAATGGATTCAACTGGTTTTAAAAAGAGAGAGAGAGAAACAAAGTTGCGTGTATAGGAATAGAGATGGTTCTGTAAGGAGTTAGACAAGGGGTGAAAATGAGCAAAATCCTCAAAACGCTAATGAGAAAGTAGAAAGTGAGGAGAAACTGAAAGAACTGTACAGGGTTATTTATTATTCCAGGCCATGTGAAATTTGAAAAACTCTTTCCCTAGAATGATATGCAGAACAATATTCCCAAGGATCTGTAAAACATGTATATACTTGTGTTTTTGAAGCCTTGCAGAAATGCAACGGATTCTAATTTGTTTGAGTGGATGACTAACAGCAAAATTTCACACTAGAATGAATCTAAATTTTGTAGTAGTCTTAGTGTCGTAAATGTCTTCCTTTGAGATATAATGTCTTGCTTTGAGGAGCTGGCTCAGAGTATTCATTTTATTTCTCTTCTTTTATGAGTTACCAGATAAAATTAGCTGATGTTCAAAAATTACTATGCAGGGAAAATATAAAATAGTTTTTCTCAAGAATTATAGAAATTTTCTTATTGATTTATTGAAGCAAACTTGGTTTTGAGTTGGTATCTACAGAAAAATGCTAAAACATTACTGGTTCTCATCCCTCACATATAAAAAAGTGTTTTGTTCTTAATTTTTAAGCTATTTAAGGAAGATTTAATTACCTTGTTTTTCGTTTGAATGCTTCAGGATAGTTCAATTTTATTCAAGATGTGTTAACAGACACATGTATATACTTTGGCATTACCTCTTGTTATATGAATTCATCTTTTAATTATTCAAATCTTGTCCCTAAACTGGTAAAATAATGTACTCAATTTATTGCCTCTGAGTGTATTGAGTTCTTATTTTTCTCAAGAAAACCTATCTGTATATTTTCTCTATAGGATTTCCAGTCTGCAACTTCCCAGAGGAAAGATGCCATCCAATACAGTATTATTGTGTCTTTGCCATCTGGGTTTTCAGATTCATTTGGTTTAATTCAAAGATTAAAAGACAGAAAAATTGGACCAAATGGTGGAATAAACCCCTGTGGAAAACATGCTTCCGCTGTGATTATTTCTTAGATTAATTGACTCCTTAACTTGCAACTACACCCCAGGACTTCAGCTGAAACTAATAACTGATTCTCTTAATACAGAAATTCATTTGACGGACACGTGCTGCCTGTTAAGTTAACTGTTTCATGTAACACATAATAAATGGACACTCAGTGAATAAATCAATATTGCATCAAACTGCCTTTGAAATATTAATATTCATATTCTCAGCCTCAATCAAAGAATCCTCTCTTTGCAATGAAAAGCACTGGATGTTCAAGATGCTAAGAATAAGTCATGGTTGAAGGCCATTCCTAAAGAAGATATTTATAACACCCTCTCCAAGCCACAGCAGTACAATAGAAGTAGTGGGAAGACTATTAAGAACTGGAACATGGGGAATGCATATGAAATGCTGTCTTCTAACCAGGATTCAACCATGGCGATCATGGACACACAGTAGCTGTCTGTTGGTGCTAGGTCTGCACAAGTCTATCCTGTCAATAACTAGTCACAAATTGAGGAGAACTCATAGGGCCCTACTCCCTAAAGATTAATAATTGTCTGTTGATGAATTCTGTGAAAGGAGACGCCATTGTCTTTGATTATACAACTGCTGCTGAGCCTGCCAGTATCTAATGGCTGGTGCACCCATATCCGCAGATATCCTTGGTTAAACTCTGTGTCACAAAACAAAACAGAGAGACAGAAATATGAGAAAGAAGTTATGGGAAGGTGTAAACAGAAGTGGAAAAGAGTTAAGGGGGAGGGTAATCACTCTGCCATGTATTCATGTATGAAATTGACAAAGAACAAATTTAATTAGTAAGCAACAAAAGCATGAACAAAATATAAAGAAATATGACATTTTAAAACTATTAACTTTCAAAAATTACTGTCGTTGAATATTTAAGATGTGGGATTTTCAACAAAGCTATTATTATGGTTTTTGTTTTATTTTATTTTATTTTTATTTTCTATATTTTTTTAATTTACATTCCGAATGATTTCCCCTTTCCTGTTTCCTCCCTCCCTGAAAGTCCCATAAGCCCTCTTCCCTCCCCCTGTTCCCCATTCACCCCCCTCTCATTGCATCAATATTTAGTCAACTAACAAGAAAGCTATAGAGTGTGGAAAAAAACAAATTTGAAGATAAAACTATGACATCTGTAACATGCTGTCAATTGACATAACCTAGGAGACAAGGAACATAAGATAAAAAAAAAACTCTTTAAATGCAGAGAAGCATTGAAAAAGCAATCTTCCATGAATCAACTTTATAAAAATATCCATTTAAAACATATAGCCCTTAATCAACCATCATTTATTTAAATGACTATTGCCTGTGTTCACCATTTGCTGGAAATGATGGCTTTTTTATTAAAAAAAATATTATTGCTTACAAACTTCTAATTCTTCATTATTTGAATTTAAATGCAAATTTCTCCAGTACAGGTTAGCAAGCCAAGGGTAAAGCAAAATCCTGTTGATTACCAAATGCCCTATCCCTGAACCCCACTTCCTGATAGGAAATAAGGAAGTGATTGTTATTACATGTCTCACAGTGTTCCTATCCAATTTTAACTCAGGAAAGCACAGATAAATGACTGCTAAGCCCACCACTACATAATATACCAATCCAAGGCTCCTGTGACTCATATAGGCATAAGTTAGTTACTATTTTTTTTCTTACTTTCATATCTTCGCATCATTTACTCTACTTTTCAACCTCCTCAGAACTGGGGAAGTACTATTTCCCTTCTTTTTCTTTATCAGTCTTCGTTTTGCCTCTGCCTACCCTATCACCTTTTCCTTAGTCTCTATCAACGCTTCATTTCATGGGGACACTGAGTATTGTCTATAACTCCTTGGTTCTTTGCTTTTATTCTCCTGAAAAAAGAGAATAAAATACTCCTCGAGCATTCCAAGATGCATAAAGCATGCTTATGAATCTCACACCCAAATCTGCAGTCCAATCTTCTTCTGTTTGTGTAATTTTATTTTCCTTTTTAAAAGGTATACTTAAGCACTTCATCTACAATGTTCTCATCCAACCTTCTTTCCTCTCCAAATCCTCTTATTGCCACCTTTCTGAACTCATGATTTGTTCTTTAATTACTATTGTTCCGTGTGTGTGTGTGTGTGTGTGAAAGAGAGAGAGAGAGACATAGAGAGACAAGAGACAGAGACAGAACCTTCTGAGTCTATTTAACTCTGCTCATATGTGCATGTATTGAAGGCTAAGAACCTGACATTGGAAAAATCTGTTACTCATCCCTGGTTTGTTTCTCTCTCTCTCTCTCTCTCTCTCTCTCTCTCTCTCTCTCTCTCTCTCTCTCTCTCTCTGCCCTGATCACCTATAGCTCTTCTTCTAGGGATGGAACCATGTGGAATTTTACCTGTCTACATTGGCAAGTCAACTGGTATTGCTGTCATGCTGTTTGTTTCCACGCAACAATATTTTTGTGAGCTCATGGGTCCAAGTTTTCTGTCATATGTAGAAGACACTGTTTTGCAGAAGGCACTCTGATCTTTCTCTTATGATATTTCTGTCCTGTCTTCTGTGATTTCCCCTGATCCACAAGTGTAGGAATTGCATTGGAGGTGTAGCAGCAGTGACAGAGCACACCACCGTCATTTCTCTATAATAGTTCTCATCTGTTATAAGAAGCTTTTTTCATGAGGGGTGAGAGCTCCTTATATGTATATATATGATATATACAGGTAAGTATCAGAATTTAGTCAGAAATTTGCTGGTTTAGAAAAATGGCAATTGAAGGTTCTCCTTTTGGGTCTATGGCTTCTTCAACTAAGGGTAGTTGGTTAAGTTTACAAGACCAGGAATGAATTCCCTCCTGCCGAGCATGTTTTAAGTCCAATTAGACAGCTGTTGGTTACTCCCAGGTCTTGTACATTATACCTGGAGGAAAGGTAATTTCCTGACATTGAGCATGATGCACATTGAGCTAAGCTATCAGCTCCCTCCTTTCTCATCTTTCTCCCACCCTCCCCAAAGGCCTGACACAACCTGCTCTTCCCACTTCATAATTCATTCAATGGAGAAATCTAGATAGTGAGTAACTTCTTTGATTCACTACCTTCCATCAGCACCATGGTTAGTCATACATATAGCTCATCCATTTAAACTTTCTCTCCATGCTCATTGACAAAATCTTGTCTCAATGGCTTTTTCCAAGTTTATATAAACTACCAGAATCCTCTTTTTATTCTTATTAATCTCCTCAACATTACATTTGCCACATAAATTCTCTCATGCAGAAAGAAGCTATTGCAGTATTTCTGAAAAGAAAGCACACATTCTCTAAAAGACAATGTGATTGATTTCCTATACTATCCATAAGGCTAGTAATGCTTTAGCTAATTTTTATCTGACAACTGTTCTATAGTATTATTATACTGCCTTCTCTATCTTGCAACATATAGTTTATATGAAAATTACTGTGAAATCTCACAAGTTATGCACACTATTACCTTCTCCTATTTTATTCTTCTAACTTAGAATTTGCTTCACATTTCATTTTTAAAAGCTTTTACTATTATTTTATTCAAGATGTATTTAGTTGTCCTTCTTGATTTTATTCTGTACAAAGTTTTTATTTAATTCTGGTGTTTTCTCATCTTTACACATTTCCTTGACACAAATTACAGCATTCTTATAAATTGAAATGTGAGTATATTTGCAGATAGATAAAATTATCAAAATATATGTATAATTTATATTTAGAAAAATGTGGTTATAATAGTAACCCTAATACCTATGTAGTTACAAATGTAAAGATGACATTAGTTGCTCTTCTTGAAGTTTGTTCTAAAATAACTTGTACCAAAATATATATTCGATAAATTGTAAATCCCTGACTGTTAGTTTGGGATTTGAATACTGTCATGAACACATATAGCATGTGCCATAACTATATATATGTGCCAAAGGAACTCAGAAATGTATATGAAAGATTGAAGAAGGCAAGTAGTTCATTCTTCTAAGTACACAAAGTGAAATGTGTGGAAAGTTCATACTGTTTTCCAACACTCCCTTCCCATTTTATCTAAACCTGGTTAAAGTGTTGTCATACTGTAAACCCTTCTGATGGACTTGTTCCTAACATGAATAAATGTAGCAGACATCAGATTTTTTTTCTTAGAATGACTTTAATCTGCTAGTGTCTGACATCTTTAATCAAGCAAAATGTTTCAGGAAAATTACTTCTGTTATAAATGGCTAGCTGCCAAAGTTAAGAGCAAAAATAAATTCCCTTAGATAATTATTATATTATATATATGGGTAACCTTGCAGAAAACTGACACTGGCCATATCACTAAGAGATTAATCTTACTTAAAATTGATTTATTGGGTCATTATTAAGTATTTCTGTAGCTTATATTGGTTTGTGGAAATAGAAATCTAACTAAAATAAGGGTCCTATACACATATTGAAAGACTTGATAGGAAATCGTATAAGATTTAGACATATTTAAAACAAGTTTTTGTGTATCCAATAATGCATTTGTTGATTCAAATCATTTTATAAATTAGAAGTATTACCCATAGTTAAATATTTAACTGTCTGATTCTCCTCCCACTTCTTCTTTTTAAATCACAGGCCATTTACTTTTTTCCCATTGTTATTTTGTGAATTTCATACCATGCATTATAATCGCATTCATTTCTCAATCCTTCCACACTCCATATCTGCCCACCACCCTTGTTAAAAGTCTCTCCATGGAAAGCAGTGATATATCATGGTATATCACATAGTAAATCCTTTTGCCCAAATAGCTTTATGTGCAAATTCTCATTGCAGAGTCATTGGTCTGGTTTGAGATCTCTGGCTTCTGTTACAATACCAATTCTAGATCCTCACTTAGGCTCCTCTTAGATATCCTGCTTTTGCTCTGAGTCATGGAAGTCCTGCAGCTTTGGCTCAGCAGGTCCAGCCCATTTGCTTTATCAGTGCATAAATGGTGCAAATATTCTGGTAGGCCAACTCAAAGTCCTGGGTTTGGGTCTGGGTGATAGCTGAGTTGGTTAGCCCACCAGCTCTCCCATACCCATGTCACTGTGGCTAACTCTTCCATCCTGCCCAGGTGAGAGGCAGAGCCAGCAGTCTTGAGTGCCTCAACCAGTGAGGGTCAGGGATGCCTTTCCTGCACCCATGTCAAATATGGCACCACCATGTGGTAGCCAGTGAGAGGTAGGCCCAGCTCAGCAAAGTATTCAGACATCAACAATGGCTCATATGGCATCCCTTACCAAAGAGGTCCACATGATCTTTGGTGATAACATGGACCACAATCATCAACATACACACCTGCTGCAGAAAGGGCATATATCCAGACATTGTCCAAGGCATCGGCACAGATCCAGATTCCACAACACTGTCAGGTGACAGTGCGGGCCTCTCACATCAGGCTGTTCATCACCACCTTTGATTCTCCAGATCCTCCTCCCTTCATAGTATGCAAACCAGTCAGCTTCTCTTTCTCTCCCATCTCTCCACCACACACTTTCTCATCTTTGTGTAACCTGCCCCAGTGCAGGCCAGGCCTCTAGCTTCTGGCTGTTTTCTTCCCTGGACCACATCTTGCAATGGTGGGCCGCACATCCTATTTACTTTAAAGAATATTTTTCCTCCCATTTGCTTGCGAATTTCATGAAGCCATTTTTATAATAGCTGAGTAGTACTCCATTATGTAAATGTACCACATTTTCTGTATCCATTCTTCTGTTTAGGGACATCTGGGTTGTTTCCAGCTCCTGGCTATTATAAATAAGGCTGCTATGAACAGAGTGGAGCATATGTTTTTGTTATATGTTGGAGTATCTTTTGGGTATATGCCCAGGAATGGTGTAACTGGGTTCTGGGGTAGTGCTATGTCCAATTTTCTGAGGAACTGCAATACAACTCACAGACTATATGAAGCTCAAGAGGAAAACTAAACTGTGGATGCTTCAGTTCTACCTAGAAGGGGGAACAAAATAATCACAGAGGTGGAAGGAGGGAGGGATTTGAGAGGGAGAGAGGCGGGGGAGGGAAAAAGGGGGCAGGATCAGGTGTGCGAGGAGAAAAGGGAGATGTACAGAGGATCAGGAAATTGAACAGAGGTATGTAGCAGTGGGAGATGGGGGACTGGAGGGTAGCCACCGGCAAGTCCCAGATGCCAGGAAAGCAAGAGGGTGCCAGGACCCCACGGGGTTGACATTAGCTGAAATACCCAACAAAGGGGAGAAAGTACTTATAGACACCATATCCAGATGTTAGGCATGGCCCCTGGTTGAGGGATGGGGCCACACACCCATCTCAAAAAAATTTAAACCAGAATTGCTCCTGTCTAAAGGAAATATAGGGACAAAGAATAGAGCAGAGACTGAAGGAAAGACCATTCAGAGACTGTCCCACCTGAGGATTCATCCCATATATAGCCACCAAATCCAGACACTATTGCTGATGCCAAGATGTGCTTTTGACAGGAGTTTGTTATAGCTGTCTCCTGAGAGACTCTACCAGAGCCAATACAGATGTGGATGCTTATGTGGATGCTCAACCATTGGACTGAGCACCGGGACCCCAATGGAAGAGTTAGGGTAAGGACTGAAGGAGCTGAAGGGGTTTGCAACCCCATAGGAAAAACAACAATATCAACCAACCAGACTCTCCAGAGCTCCCAAGGACTAAATCACCAACCAAAAAGTACACGTACACTTGGAGGGACCCATGGCTCCAGCTCTAGCTGCTTATGTAGGAGAGGATGGCCTTATCTGGCATCAGTGGGAGGGGAGACTGTTATCTTGAGAAGGCTCAATTCCCCAGTGTAGGGTAATACTAGGGCATTGAAGTGGGAGAGGATAGGTGAGTGGATGAGTGGAGGATTACCCTCATAGAAGCAGGGAGGAGGGGGATGGGATAGGGGGTTTGCAGAGGGGAAATCAATTAAAAGTTTAAAAAAAGAATATATCTCCTGTGTTGGTGACTATAATTTCTAGGAGTTTGAATTTTTTAGATCTAGCCTATAAAATTAAGATAATTATAAATATATGTTAAAAAATATAACTCCTTGTAGTCTTAGAAAGCATATAACTTAAATGGCCTCTTATTGTGTTCAGCAGAAAGATCCACCTATCTATCCAAAGACCATGCCTCTTCATAATAGAGCAACTAATGAACTAATGACTTATACTTTCCCTTGTAGAAAATTTGTGCAACACCTTTGACAAGTCTTTAACTCAGGACCTCCATCCGGATTATGTGGAGCCTACAAAGTAATGCATACAGTTAAATACTTCCCACTGCCTAATCCTTGCTTGAGAATCATTTGTTTGCATGCAATCAACAGTTGATCCTTAGAGAATTTTGGTTTTTGTTTTGATTATTTTTTTTTAAGGATGGTTGTTTTTCACCAATTCTTGAACCAAATCCAAGGCTTCTTTATGCTAGGCAAGCAATTTCTCACTTTAAGTCCATTCAGGACAAAATGTTATCTATGTTTTCAGTACATGTTGTTATCAAATTATAAGATGTGCCAAGTACCCCTTCTATGTGGTCTAAAGAATTTACATTTGAAATGGATTTTAATGAGATATCACCAATCAGTCAACTAATCAAGTGCCTGACACTCAAGGGACATCTACTGACTTCAAGCGGAACAATGCTAATCCTTGAATGCTATCATGGTCTTTGTAAAATCTTCATTTGTGGTGAGAAGGGACATCAGTGGAAAGTAACAAATTCTGAGTGCGGTCTTTTGATTCTTTGTTAATTTCATACCTACACAATCTTCTACATATATGAACTGCTGAAGCAAAGAGGCTGCCCCTGATGAGCCAAAGCCGTAGGACCTCTGTGACTCAGAGCAAACACGAGATATCTGAGAGGATCTCCAGTGAGGATCCAGTATTGACATCCTCCAGGTTTTTGAGGAATTCGTGTGTGGGGGGGGGCGGGTGGCAGAGAAATAATTATAAGAATAATGAAATCAGTTTCTTCTGCATTCCATTTATACCATGATCAACAATCAGTGAAAGGATGAATGTAATTAGTCACTACATGAGAGTGAGGAGAGTAGAGGATCTCTGCAACAAAATATGAAGATGTTTCTATTTGTAAGCATAGCAGAGACTCAGGTGAGGGAAGAATTCAACTGTTTAAAGTAGAACCTTGAGTTAAGGACTTATGAAGTTAAAACAACTTTGAAACTCTTGGTTTCTTTAAACAGTCTAGGCCTGAGAAAAGTAGCTTGTTCCTTTCAGGGGCTATCATGTCCATCTTCTTTGAAGTGGTACAGAAACTTCTTGATTTGGGAGCAATACATACCCCTCAGAATAGATTGTCTACTTTTTTTTTTGGTTATTTTATTTATTTACATTTCAATGTTATCCTCCTTCCCAGTTTCCTGTCCACAAGCCCACTATCCTCCTTCCTTCCCATTCCTCTATGAGGTGATTCCATACCTGCCCATCCACCCCTGCCTCAGCGGCCTAGCAGTCCCCTATCCTGGTACATCAAGCCTCCACAGGACCAAGGGACTCCCCTCCCCGTGATGCCAGATAAGGCAACCCACTGTTACATATCCACCTAGAGTGATGAGTACCCCCTGTGTGCCCTTTGGTTAGTGGTTTAGTTCTTGGGAGCTTTGGGGGTTCTGGTTAGTTGATATCTTGTTCTTCCTATGAGGCTGCAAACATCTTCAGCTCCTACAGCCCTTGCCCTAACTTCCCCATTGTGGTCCCGAGCTCAGTCCAATGTTTGGCTGTGTACATCTGCATCTGTATTGGTCCAGCTCTGGCAGAGCCTCTCAGAAGACAGCTATACCGGGCTCCTGTCAGTAAGAACTTCTTGGCATCAGCAATAGTGCCTGGGTTTGGTATCAGCAGATGGGATGTATCCCTAGGTGGGGCAGTCTCTGGGTGGCCTTTCCTTCAGTTTCTGCTCCACTCTGTCCCTGCATTTCCTTTTGACAGGAAGAATTCTGGATTAATATTTTTGAGGTGGGAGGGTGTCCCCATCTCTCAATTGGGGGCTGTGCCTATCCACTGGATATGGTCTCTACAGGTTCTGTCTCCCCTTTGTTGGGTATTTTGATTAATGTCCTCCCTGTTGGGTCCTGAGAACCTCTTGGGTCTCTGGCAACTGGGATTTTCTAGTGGCTACCCCCAGTTCCCTCTCCCCAACTTCTACAAACCTACTTTCAAATTCTTGACCCTCTGTACTTTTCCCCATCCCCTTCTATATCTACTTTTAATCATATTGAATAGTTAACTACATGAAATCACTCTATGCCATTACCTTCCGGATATGATATTACAATCCATATATGAAAAGGAACACCTGTGATCCTAGTATTCAGAAACAGAGGTAGGGATTTCTGCAAATCGCAAGCCAGTCTGGTCTACATAGAAAGTTGCAGAGCAGTTGGGCTTATATAATAGGTGAGAAGCCTGTCTCAAACAATAAAAGAAACAAAAGTACAAACAATAATATTAGTTTTCATTGAAACTGTTGTGTATTAGCAGGTGTTATTACTGTGTATTCAGAGTAAAAACCTAAGACTATGGAATTAAATGTGATGGAGAATAAAATTGAATGAGTTTGTGGATAGAGGAAAACAAGTGACGATGAAAAGTAAAAGCTTATTGACATGTGAGCATTCTCACATGACAAGTCATTAACACTTTTGGAGGTAGCAGGGAAGTCAGGATTCCCACTAGGTGAAGTTGTAACTTCATTGCAGAGCAGACTGTTAAAACATATATTTTATAAAAGAATGTATAGGCTTACTATAGTGAATACAACATAAAGTCCAGAGATAACAGCACTTGACCCTACTCTATAAATGTGTTGAGCATACTACACTAAGATAGTAAGAATACACTCAAAACTGAAGCATAGAGTTCACTGGGAATCTCACTGCCCACAGCCCTTTCTAGACAATGTTGATGGCCAGGAGATGCCATCAACATTGGACTTTACATAAGGGGTGGGCATGACGGTTTCTCAAAGTCACAGATATTAGATGACAGTGATTAACTTTCTCATGCGGGGTGAGTATACTTTTCTGCATTATCAGCTAATTTGGATACATCTAGCACATTGGGCTCCCAAATTAGAGACCCTTAGGTCATATTATATCTGGGAGAAAAATAAGTAGCTAGTCACTCAGTATGTAAATTATATACAGTTAAAATACATAAAGTGTGTATAATTAAAAGAGTAAATATGGACACTTAGGAAAAAAAATCTATGGTTTCTATGTTAATTTCAGAATGTGTTTATGTTGACTAGGTAATTGAATTACTTTGCAGCATCACTCTGAGTATGTTCTATGGTGATTCAATCAACAAATTCTTTCTAAGTACATACATACATACATTTACTCGCAAAACAGTATTCTAGAGAAAGGAAATCCTTGAAATATCTTTAGAGATGTCACTTGCAGGATCCGTGTTGACCCTGATGCACAGATTCTTGTGTGCATTGCCATAGTATTCTCTTGTCATGGCATATCCCACATCACATAGAAATGCTAGCATAGTAGAATGATAGAATGGCCCTTTGAAAAGTCTATATAGTCTTTAAATCTAACATCCAGTGGCGAGTAGGTGCTTCTTCTAGGTTCGGTGTAATTTTAAATCACTGAACATAATTAAATGATCTACTTTTAAAGAAGAATTCATGGGTCTAAGAAATAATGAGTGATCTCATTTACTACCATCGTGTCTACTCACCCACTGAAATCAACGCTTTTCTTCTTCCTTTGCGACTTCAGAGGGCCCAGTCTCAGAAAAGGACAAACTTTTATAAAGTGACCCAGGAAGACCCCCTTTAATCTCTAAACCATGACCATTAGTTCCTCTAGTATCCTGAGTCAAGAAACAGCACACAGAAGAATCATGGCTCTGAAAAGAACACACAGCATATACATTCCACAGACACGAAATATAACAAGATGGCAAAGAATGTACTGCATGTCCATTTACCCCAGCGAGGGGACATGTGTTCGTTTGTTTGTATGTTCTTTTTCACATTTGGTGGTAAATAAGTCAGTCACCAAGCATGTCTGAGAAAAGTATAGGGATCTAGATCTCTTCTTTCTCTGAAGAAACATTATAATGGCCACACTAGGAGAGCTGCCCATGCCATATGATGCAATAGGCCATGGTGTGGAGCCTCTCAAGCAATAGAAGTACAAGGAGAGCATGGATAAGATCCTGCCACAGATTCTTGCAGGCATTTCTTCCAGAAAATAAGACTACCCAGATTTCTGGCTTAGCCTTTCTCATCCAGCAGCATCATATCTTATAAGTGGATTTCAGTAATTATTCTAGTTGAAAACCAGATTTCCCTCTTAGGACCACAGCCTACATTCCTCTTTCTGTTGAGAGTATTGTAACTGGTGATCATCAGCAAATTCCCTCTCTAGAAATCATTGCAATCCAAACAGTGCTTGTACTTCCAAAGGTCCTGTATTCTGGTAGGAAACAGAATTAATTAAGCCACCATGTTGGGTTAGAAGGTGTTACCCAGTATTCTTGTTATATCAGAACATTTCTTCGTTTCTTATTCTTATATTTCACCTGTGTAAAATACACTTATTCAGTATTTAGGAATATGTAAAATATAAATTTAGGAGTATTTGAATATACAGTATATATTAAGAAATATTTAAGAGGTAAATGGGTATTATTAAACCATATGTACACACAAAATATGTTTAGAATATATATATGTATATATACACTCATATATGCATGGCTATTTATAATCTACTTATAATATTTGATATGCTTTTATGAGTATTATTTAGGATTGTTTCTTTTTAATTTTGAGGAGAAAAAGAAACACGGGTGATTCCGACAGAAAACTTTGCTAGTAGAATGTTTAGGAAGCTGTTATCACAGAATTGAATCGTTAGAAGGCTAGTGACCATGACCCAAGTTTCATTGAGGACACTATAAAGGATGCAAAAATGACTATTAAGGCCTAGATTATTCCCATCTGAGCCTGATCATGCCACCTCCCAATAATAAAAGATCTAAGAATCCATCTAAAAACAAAGTATTGGAAAGTATAGAACTGTTTTTTGGATTTAAATATGAAGGTCCCCATAAGCTCATATGTTTGAACTCTTGTTCCCAGCAGATGACAGTGTGCCAGGAGGTTATGGTAGCTTTAGGAGGTTGAGACTTCTTGGAGTAACAGCATGCCTAGAGGCAGGGTTCTGGAGTTTCATAGCCTCATTTCTGTTCCTATTCTCTCTGCTTACTATGAGAAGATGAAATGACATCCATTTGTCTTCCGCCTGCCAGAATAGTCTTACATTCCTGTTGCTGTGTTGGACACTATCCTATTTGGAATCATATAAATCTTCATTCTTATGCACCTTTTATCAGTATATTTCACCACAATAAAAAAGAAAGTAATATAGCTATTAAGTATTCAGAGACTAAGGAGCCTCCCCTGTTATGTCATCAGTCACTCTTTACTAATAGTGAAGGAAACTCTCTAACAAGAAAGAAAGTAAGATGTTCACAATCACAATACAGTTAGTCCCTAATTCAAGTGACTGAGCTGAATTCACTTCATCAGTCTGATGTTGGATTAGGTTTATGTGAAGAGCTAATCATTGTGTGAATATTTCATAGGCTTGAAAATCCCCAGATATCCCAGCTCATTAAGATCAGACAGCACATGTCTCTACACGGCCAGTAGAGTGAATTTGAACTGACAGTCCTTAATCTGTAGCAGAAAGCGGCAGTTGTTCTGTAAATTTGCACTACTAAAATTAGAGGGCTGTGAGATAGCTGTGAAAAGATGCTAATGTTGGAAGAAATTAAAAAAAAAACTTATAATGTTGCAAAACAAGAAATCAAAGTAGGATTGTCATTTAATTCATATTTTTAAAGGACTGTCAAGAGAATGGAGGAATTTTGCATCCTGTCTTTTTTCTTTTTTCGTCTCTATCACTAGCAATAACTTCACTAGTTGTGTTGGGTTTTTACTATTTTATACATCAAAAGAATCATTTCTCAGGAACTGTGACTTTTTAAACATGCCATGTTCCATATGCTTGCATCCTTCTTTGTTATGCATATGTACACACTGTAGCTTCTCTCCAGGCTTTGATTTAAAAGCACATGTCATCTGAAGGCTTTGATAGCCAGAACAAATGACCAAATGCCTCATTTGCACTTACTTATAATGAGGGCTGAGTGCGTATAGGGTCATGAGATAAAGACAAGAATAACCATGGACTCAATGGGAGTTATAGTGTTATTTTGAAGAGACCCTAATAGTGACAATTATATATTAATACTAAAGGTTAAACTGTGTTGACTATTTACTCTGTACCCATAGTTTTATAAGCTATCTCATTAATCAATCTAACAACAGCCTGGATAATATAGGACCATTTTACTGATAAGGAAGATCATTAAAATAAAATCGTCTTTCAAAGTTTTATAGCTGAAAGAACATATAGTAAGTTTTTATAGTAATTAACAACAAGTGCTTGCATCATTCCTGAGAGTTTATGTTAGGTTTATGTTTGAGGATGGAGCTTCCAGCTTGCCATGCTATAAGGCATGTGTGTTTGTTACATATTTTCCTTTTCTTAAGGAAAATCAGCGAGGCTATACTACATGAAGTGTTAGCAAACTATAATCTCTCAGCCAAATCTGATAGGAGTAGCTATGTTTATTATAGTGTTTCTGCAACTCAGTGATTCCATCTATCTTCATTTATCTGGCGCCTTGGCTTCTGAGTAGAAAAAGAAATGAAACTTCAAACTCTAAATGAGTTGGCCTTTCTATAAAGCCTGTCCCTTTGAATGTATATTAATAATGCTACACATAAGCCAATACTCAGCAGAAGAGACCTTAATGCCTTTTAATGGCACCTTCTGTTAGCACATTTCAAACTGGCAAATATACAATGATATAAAATCTAAGATAAAGAGAAATTTTAACACAGTTCAATGTCATATTTTGTTCCTATGAAAATTATAATAATTTATAAATACAAATTATTTTGTGTATATTTGTTTTCAGATATCACTAAATGAGAAGAAAGAGATATTTGGGCTCTGTGATACTGATTTCTGTGGTTGACTTTAGTTTCATTGATTTGAATTTATTTTTAACTTTTTAAAAATTTAGAATGTAATTTAATTGCATTTCTCCCTGTTATTTCTTCCCTTCAAACTTTCCCATATAACTTCCCTACTCTCCTTTATATTCATATCCTCTTTTCTCATTAATTGTTATTGAATACATGCATGTATGTACATACATACATACATACACACATACATACATATGTGTATATGCATGTGTGTGTGTGTGTGTGTGTGTTCCTAAATATAACCAAATAAGTACTTATAATGTTCCTTGTATGTGTGTTGTCAGGGCTGACCATTTGGATTTTGTTCACTTTCATTAAGTCTTTTATTATTGGCTTCTGACAAGGAGATTGAAAAATGTCAGAACTTCTGTACTGTCTTAACAAATCTGAAGACAAAGCTATCCATTTTTATAAGTTAGAAATTTTTTCATTAATGAGTTTTGTAAGCTTACTGATGTGCTTACAGCCACTGCATCACTAACCAGGTGTTGTATAAGTGTGCAACACTTTAGAAGTTGTATGTTTTGCAATGTTTTCACTTGCCTAATTTTTATTTCTTTTAGACTTGGATGATCCAGTAGTAACTGTTCATCAAAGTATAGGTGAAGCTAAAGAACAATTTTACTATGAGAGAACAGTGTTCCTCAGATGTGTGGCCAATTCCAATCCCCCTGTGCGCTATAGCTGGAGACGTGGCCAAGAAGTATTGCTACAAGGATCTGACAAAGGAGTGGAGATTTATGAGCCCTTCTTTACCCAGGTAAGAGATTGTGAACAGTATTCCTACCCACCTGACTGTGATAATTTCTTAACTCTGGCAACATTCAATACTATAGTCATTTGAAAAGACATTTTCTCCAAATGTACTCTTATAAAACAATATATGTTTGGTTGAAAAGCCAGCACACTTAGATATAAAAGACAACTTGTTTATATGTGATAAATATGAAATGCTGACTCATGAAAAAATATTAAAGTCAATGTACCCTGACATATTTCTTTATCCATACATTTACCCAGTTCCTTTGAAAAAGCATGACTTCACACATCAATGACAAGTTTGATTAAAAACATTTTAAGAGAATAATTTCTATATTCCAACTTGTAATGATAGATTTAATTGTTATGCCCTTTCTTCTAATCACCATAATTAGATAGAAAGATAAATAGATAGATAGATATAGATAGATAGATAGATAGATAGATAGATAGATAGATAGATAGATAGATAGATAGATAGATAGATAGATAGGCAGGCAAAAATATATGTCTATAAATATAATTTGACGTGTCCATTTAGTGTTGCTTGTACACATATATTTTCAGGGTTGACCAGTTGGTATTAGATCACTAGTTAGGGACTTCACCACTGTGGAAGATTAATTATTCTCCCTATCCCAGTAGTCAGAAATTGCTTGTAGATCTGGTCTAAGGTTAGGGCCAATGATATTTTTCTACTTCTATATTAGCATGTCTATTACTGTTGTTTTGGGGTTTTGTTTGTGCACACATGTTTTTAAATACTGGGAATGGTTTTCCTTTTATTTCTAGAAAACACAATTCATAGCCAACTTCTTAATTTAATGACTCTCTCCACCCCTCTTCCATAATGTACCCTGAGTCTTAACTGTAAGATTGAGCTATAAAAGTACCAACTGGGCCTAGAGATCCATGTTCAATGCATTTTGACTAGTTGCTGATTTCTATGATGATTTCTATTTGTTGCAAAGTTAATATTCTTTGATGTACACTTATTTCTATGTTTATATTTATAATGAAGTTAGAAGTTATAATGGTTTAATTAAGGGGCATTAGAAGTTCTGTAAGATCAATGACCTCACTATCTCACAGTAGTTGGCTATGATTCAGGCACCAGGCATGGGATTCCCTCCTGGTAAGAATCCTGAAATCTAATTAGAGAGCTGTTGGTAACTTCCAAGTTATGAATGCCACTATTATATCTTTATGAATATCTTGCTTTTCTGGTCATTGTTCTGGTTTATAGGCATGACATCTATATAGGAATAGAGGTTGCCTTTCTCCCTTGGTAGATTATGTAACATATTCATATACTATGAAAGCCAATCCTGAAGGTGGAAACTTTCCAATTAGATTCATCTGGATTCCTTGTAGCCCTGTATCCAAACTACTTTGTGTTTTTAGTAGTAGGGACTTGCATTCAATTTAGGGAGGAAACCATGTACAACAGAAATATCTACATTGTTAGGGGTGTCTATTGGAATCCTCTGAACAAAAGCTACATACGCAGTTTCTCTTGTTTAGTGGTGAGATTTTTCTTAGTCTATAGGTCTTAGAGATGGAGAATAATATCACCTCTAAGTATCAGAACTTCATTTGGATTATATACATATGTGTATACATATACATATATGCACATAAAATTTGGTCATAATATGTTCCAAAAAACATTTTTATAAAGAAATGCTACATTTTGAGTTGGACTAAAGTCATGTATTCTAATGGAAGCCCATGGTTTCTTTATGGACTGGATCAATTTATTCTGCTTTATCATAGGTATCTCAAATGTCAGTAACTGCTGAAAGCAATGGGGCAAATAGCATATGTGATTCTAACTTGGAGAATGAATTAAGAACTGATAAGTCCTGCAAAGATGGAGTGTGCACACATACTCTGTGTCTCTATGTGCACTGTGGGCAACCATTTGAAACTGCTTGAATCTAGAGTTTACATAGGATTGATTCTGTAGCCCATAACATTTTATGTAATTTTACAGATGAAGAGTTACAGACTATTCTGTTTCTTCGAAATTGTGTTAACTGATGAAAATTACAATAGATTGAGACATTTGGGTCAAATTCTAACCTTCAAACACATGTTAATATTACAGAAAAAGTGATAAGGAGACCATTTTTATCTACATGTCTATTTAACAGCCACCAGTGGCCTCATTTATAGCTGGTAATTACCAACAGTGGTTGAAAGTACTGCGATTTTGCCATCATCTTGCAGTAGAAAGCAACAGAGTTGATTAAGCTTGTTTATTTGAATATGAGAAACTTTGTCACATAATTCCCAAATTGATCAACTTTTTTTCTCTGCACTGGAAGGTTAAAAATATCACATACTCTATATACATAATACATAATTATACAGATCTTCGTGATGGAACTAAGAACTCCAATTATTCTTCCACCTATAAATGTTGCTTTAGATTTAAAATTAATTATGTAATAGTCTTAAAATATCATGTAAGGCCATATTCCCTTTGTTTGACGACTTTTTTCTTTCATATTCTATTGCTCTTTTAGTGATCATTTATATACATATATTACAATATATACAGATATGCATATATGTTTATCTTGCATTAGTTTCTTCACACATTCTCCATTGTGTGCCAAAAAATACCTTATGAATAATAATCTTTCAGTATTGACAATGCTTATATTAGAACACATCTTAACCCATGCTCTGCTAATGTAATGACCATCTGAGTTCTTTATTTTAAAAATACTTTCTGATAATCCTCGATACTAGAAAGTTCATTCTAGGTTCATTGTAACACAGTGAAGGAACACACAAAAAAAGCACACTTTTATGACAAAGTCATACCTATGATTGATATACCTACTTCTAAAATAAAGGGATTGATTTATTTATGAGGACATAGACATTGCAGTAAGGCCCTTTGAAGGTTCCATTTCCTAGTACTGTAACAGTGACTATTAAACCTAATGAACATCTATGGTGGAGGATGCAGACAAACTACTGTGGAGTTCTTTAGCTCTATAATTTAGATTCCTGTGTTTTAAACTTCAAAAAGGTAACTTTGATCTGGCAAGTACAAGCTATGGAAAGAGCTTTGCCAAAAAATATAAAGGTTGAGGCAAGTCTCCAGTCTTCCTAACATTATTGATGTATAAGGAAGTGGCTAATGGAAAAAAAGATTGTGGAGTGAAAATAAAAATTAAAATAAAGGCTAAAAAATGTTATGGGAACCTACAGAAGACAAACAATGGCATCAAAATTAATAATCAAGCAAAGTGATTCCATGATGAGTTTCCATGCCTGAGATACACTAGATTAATTTGTTGATGTGAGGAAGGCTCACTGTGAAAATGGGTGGGAACACTGGGACAATGCTAGATAAGGAACAAGAGGAAAGGTAATATAACCCTTAGGCTTTTAATGTTAGCAAATTAAAATTCTGTGAAAAATATTAGATTTTCTCTATTAATGCTATTAATCTTATTTTTAATAAAAATAATTTTGAAGCTTATGAGATGGCTCTATCTTTTGTGCCTATGTATGCAGGCAAATAACAACATCAATTTGAACTGAATATTTATTTCACAATACTCTTGAGCAACAAAATATTATTTATACTTTCTTGCACTTCTATCCATAATGAAATTGGCATGTGTTTTTGAGGTTAAAATAGAATGTTCATCCACATGATAAGTTTAAGAAGAATAATTATCCTTTCACATCTTTATTCACTTAATTCTGAAAGGGAAAGGCATGCATGTCATATATCTATAGTAAATTGGGGTATAATTAATATAATAAATTGGGGTATAATATAAATTGGAGACTGTATGCTTTTCCCAGTAGCTCAGGATAATAATATATATTGGAAATAAATATTTGAAATTCTAGCCTATTTTGAAAATAACTGAATATATCATTGATAGTTATAGATTTTTTTATTAGAAAATGTCAACATGGGAAAAGCCACAGGCTAATATATAATAATCTTCTTTTCTATTTCATAAAGTTTCAAATGGATATTTATTGACAAGTACAAGATACTTTTAAATCTAAATTATAAAATTTCTGTGAGGTAGCCAAACAAAATGTGAATTTAAACTTTAGAAGTTGCATATTTATTTAATTACCATTTTCTATAGTGCTTACAAAATTGTTCATGACATCATCTTATGTACTTTAATTACATCAACTAATTGTCACACTGTACATATTTACATCAATTATGTAATTAGTTGCAATAAAGTTAGTTAAGCTAAATATATAATTAGATGATAATCAAATCAAAATTCTTTTTTTTTAAATTGTGGAATTTCATATGCCAAAATAATCTTAGTATCATAGAATATTATATTTATATAGATTACGTTTAAAACTGTGCATGCGTGCAGAACAAGTGCACACACAAGCTTATAAATTTACTTTATAAACCATAAAATTGGTTTTATCCCTTAATGAATGTAGTGAATTAAATGCATGAGATAAAAACATTTCAGAGTTCAGCCTGTAATTACCTTTATTCATCGAACAAATTAACATGATTTACCAGCACCTCTTCTCTTCACAAGTGTATAGATTATCCTTGCATATTATCTTAAGGAATTCTTTTTCTGCGGACTCTATAGTTTCACTCCCTTTAGGATCTTGATTTGCAGCTATAGAAAGTCATTATAATCTAGGCTCTTCTAGATCAGCCTGCCAATCACTGGCGGTTAAACCATAGAGAAATCAGAGAAGGAATCACTTCTCTGATTTGTAATATGCCCATTGTGCTCCTATATGCTGCATAAAAGCTAACTGAGATATAGATCTTCCCACAATAATAATAACTGGGCCATCCTTCATGATAGAGTCACAATTATTTCAGAGTAACAAAAATTTTCTAAGTCTTAAAATAGCACTTCAACCTGAACACTAACTCGATCTATTGTGACAGGATCCTAAAAGGAAGAATCTCTTGAGCCGAAGATAAAGAAGATAGAAAATTTGGGGTCAAGAAGTCATGTACAAGCAAGTTTATGAAGTACAGCATCTGATACAGTTTTCAAATGGGTGGGTGGGGTAAAGTCACCAAAAAGTCATCACACAATGGGGCAGTGTCAACAGGGAGATAATGAAGCAATGTTGCACAAGAGAAAACCCAATCAAGTGATTCACAGATAAAGCACATAGAAGCCTTGGAACTGATAACTCCGAGATAATAAACCACAGAGGGGTCAGTGGATGATTTTTAGTGTATGAAACAATGAGATGAAACAGAGATAATAGTTGCTTACTTATTAAAGAAACATTAAATTATCCATATGATTTATCATGGAGATAGAATAATATGATTTCATATTTAAAATCAGAATCCGCAGGCATGATGGCACATATCTGTAGTGCAGCATTGATCATGAGGATTGCTTCAGGCAAACTTGAGCTATATAGCTAGACTCCTTCTCCTCTCCTGATATATTTGTAAACTAGATAGACAGATGATAGATAGATAGATAGATAGATAGATAGATAGATAGATAGATAGATAGATAGATAGACAGACAGAAAGACATGCATGGATGGATGAGTGGATGGATGGATGCATGTTATATAATCAGCAATAGATATATCTAAGAGATTCAAAACATTGAACAACTTTGTAAGATGACATACAATCAGTTTGCTTGGTTGGTTTCTTATCTCATAAAGGTCAATGAAAACAAAGCATTGTATACCTTAAATACATATAATTGCTATTTCTCAATTGTACATAGGTAATTCAAAGAAAATGGATAAAATGTTGTTCATGTACCTCCATACAGTCTCTAAATCTGCTGCATACATTTAAGAGTTTGTCAACTGATTGTATGGTTACAGGATTACAATTAAAAATAAATGAAGAAGGATAATTTGGGATGGAACATGAGGAGAATCTGTACATGTGATATATATTTGGAGGGTTTCAACTATCTTAATGTTGAGCCCCTTTATTACAGTTCCTTATGTTGTAGTGACCCAAACCATAAAATTATCTTTATTGCTATTTCATAATGGTAAATGTGCTACTTTTATGAATCGTGATGTAAATATCTGTGTTTTCCAATGATCTTCAGGGCATTGCAATCCACAGGTAGAGAACTGCTGCTTTAGAAAAATACAGGTCAAGTTCATTTGCAGATATGTTAAGTTTCAATATAAGTGAAGTATCCAAAGCATATGAGGAAGCAAAATTTTCGACAGTGGGAGACAAGTATCTACCCAGAGCTGGGAGGGGAGGGAGGGGTCTCTGAAATAGTGAAATTGGGAGAAAATCTGAGCTTTCAGTACAAATTCAGAAGTACAACTATGGAACCTGGACAAAGTGAGGGTCAAAGTGGGACTAGAGGCCCAGCTAATACCTGTTTCCAGGAGTTAAAAAGTAAAGACATCATAAGCAGTAAACATCTGAGGGAAGGGAGCGAAGGGCTGGTGAGATGGCTGAGCAGGTAGAGGTATTTGCTGCCAAGCATGATCATCTGAGTTTGAGCCCCAGGCCTCCTTACATGGTGCAAAGATAGAACCAGATTCCTGCAAGTTCTTCTATGACCTACATATATACACAGCCACACGTGTAACTGCCCATAAATGCTCACACACACACACACACACACACACACACACACACACACACACACGCACATACGCTCAAGCAATGCACACACGCATATGCAACACACATACACACACAAGAAATGAATACAATTTTTTTTAAAAAAAACATGGGTCAACTAATTCAAGTGTAAAGCTTTATTATTTTCTGGATAGCTAAACACATTTTTCAAGGCATTTTATGTTTGATACGTGATAGCTCTGTCACATGTGAACATGGTTAGCTACATTATAAAACCATATTGATTTCCTATGTGTTTTCACAGGATCTTTGTTCTTTAAAAATGCAATGCAAAGTCTTTCCTAAAACAAGGCTAAAAACAATTCACATGACTTAGCAGGGAGACTGATCAGATTTCACATTTTTAGAAAAGTGAAAATGTGGCATTTAAGTGGGGTGGTAGGAGTCTTCTTTAGCTTAATTGTAGTGATTATTTCACAATATCAATCATAAAATAGAATTTTACTTATTTAGACTGAAAAAAATGGCATGTATGTTAATGATTTAAAATTGATATTTGTCATGAATGGAAGGATTGTTAGCCATGCTCATTGTTGTGAATTTCCATGTCATATGGATACAGCTGTGTCTGGATAAGAGCCTCACTTTGCTTTCTGTGGTAAGCCACACAGCACATCAGTTCACATTTGCATATTGGATATATGGTGATTTTTTTTAAGATCAATCAGACCCCCCCCAAGAGCTCTCAGGGACTAATCCACCAACAAAAGAATACACATGAAAGGATCCATTGTTCCCTCTGCATATGTAACAGAGGATGGTCTTGTCTAGCATCAAAGTGAGGGGAGGCCCTCTGCCTCTGAAGGCTTGATGCCCCAGTGTAGGGGAATGCTAGGGCAGTGGGGCAGCAGTGGGCATGTGGGTGGGGGAGCCCCTCATGGAGTCAGGGGGAGGAGGTGGGATAGGGGATTCTTGGAGAGGAAACTTGGAAGGGGGATAACATTTGAAATGTAAATAAACAAAATACCAATAAAATTTTTTAAAAATAATTAAATAATGTTATTGAAGCAAAGAAAAGGAAAAAGGAAGCATATTGGCCTTCTCAACTGAGTATATGAAATAGGAAAATA
Source organism: Tokudaia tokunoshimensis (assembly GCA_036184795.1). Classification (NCBI taxonomy): domain Eukaryota; kingdom Metazoa; phylum Chordata; class Mammalia; order Rodentia; family Muridae; genus Tokudaia; species Tokudaia tokunoshimensis. The sequence goes on along the minus strand of BTHU01000012.1, from coordinate 82,822,184 downwards.
ATATTGTAAAAGATCTCCCAGATAGGACACCATTGGAGACACTTTGTCATGAAAAATAGATTGCTTAACAGAGGAAATAATTTGAGGATGGGCAGGGAAGGTTTTGCAAGAAGGAATTCCAAGAACTCTAGCCTGGATTGAGCAGGAGGATCATTGCTGCTCTGGATGTTGGTTGTTGGTTGTCTTCACACTTGCAGCCGTTTCATCCAATGTCTCTACAGTCAGTCCTGCTTAGCAGGAAAGTGTAGGGTATGATGACTACCTCTGATTTAGAACTGTCTGCATTGCTCCACATTTGCATGGAAGAGCTAACTCAGAGCTTCTGTGCTAAAACAGCAAAGGCAATAACAATCAAGAAACATCTCGAAACTTCCTCTAGTCAGAGTTCAGTCTGTTATCTGCCATTGTTCCACTATACCAAATATTTATGTATATCAGTATAATGGTCTATCATTAGATCTTCTCTAATTTGCTATAAAACCAGTGTTTCATATGTTGGGTCGTCTTCAGAAGCCAGTTTTACAATAGTGTTTCCTGTTGAAGCCTGCATTAGACTGTGGTGATTGTTAAAAAACCTCTATTATTAAGTGTACTATTTGGAGCTTTGCAGAATAATTTGCATAACTACTGCCAGAAGTAGGTTTTCCTCTCCAAAAAGTAAGTTTGCAAAGAAAACAGTGAATTCTCATCGTTGTCTGTTAGTTTTTACCTCTGAGCATATTCCAGTATTATACTTAACTGCCACATTTCTCTTTCACATATGATTAGATGCATTACAATGCTGTATGTCAGTTTATTCCTTCTGGTTAGCAGTGACCTGCGCTAACGACCTATTCTCCAATTTCAGGGGGAAACAAAGATCTTAAAGCTAAAGAATCTCCGACCTCAGGATTATGCTAACTACAGTTGCATTGCTTCAGTGAGGAACGTGTGTAATATTCCAGACAAGATGGTGTCTTTTAGACTTTCCAATAAAACCGGTATGAACCTATCACTATATTTTATATGTATGTTTTCCACAACTAGTTTATAGAAAACTTTTTAGCCTTCTTACAGGCCAGTTGATGGCTACAGATACAGAAGGAAGTCATCTTTTATCCAAGAAATATTTGGCATATTTCTAAAGCTTGTAACAAAGCAATAAGGGTAAAAATAACTGAAAGAGACTATATGTTATTATGTGTGAAATGTAAAGTTTTCTAGTGTCGTAAAATACTGTAGTCATCAATTTTCACAAATTACCCTATATATCGTTTAAAGAGATTCATATTCTTTATATACAAATTTATCATCTAATTTGTTGAAAATGCCTTATGGTTGCAAAGCAAAGTAAGACTCTTTTACAATGCTATTTTTCAAATAAAAATAGTAATGGGTAAGTTCAAATAGTTTTTACCAAGATGGTACTTTAGTACAAGAAAGAATTAATGTGTTGATATGTCTAAACCATTTAGAACACACATTATTTCTTTCCTAGCAAAGAACTACTCAGCAAATTCCAACCAGAGTATTTAGTGAGAATATTAGAGTTAAGATTTTATAGAAATATTTTCCAAAATGCATTTCTACTTTTGTAATTGTTCCAACAAGTTGCTAAAATGGTAAATGTCTATTTTGTTATTTATATGCTCATTTATTCATTCATTTATTCTGCAATAATTTCTAGAGCTCCTACTTGAGTTGAATTTATGTGTAGGTATATAGGTCAATGGCCTTACAGTAGGAAGTACTGCATTAAACACTTGGTGAAAGTCTATAGAAGCAAATGTAAAAAATAATGTGTAGGGGAAAAGACAGCTTTATTAATGAGGATGTAAAACACTTCATGGAATATATGCTTCAGGAATAAAGAGAAATATAAAATCCTAATGGTCGTAAAACATATAAGTTAATGACTTAATACCATTTTTTTGAAGAAAGAAAACAGCCTAATCTAAAAGAATCTATGACTAGCTGTAATACATTGTTCTTGTCTTGAAATATGTTGTCAATTACTCTAACTTTGCATATATTGTATTTAAATTTAATTTTTAATTTCTTAAACTAGCATACAAGGTATTGCTATTACTATGGTATTTTGAACGATGTAAATTTTAGTGATTCTCTGTAGCCTTAATCTAGTTTCTGTTATTTTTAAAGAATATTTATTTATTTATGTCTGTGAAGGAGAGAGTCTATGTGAGTGTGAATGCATGTGTGCATTGCACATATAAAGGCTGGAAGACAGCTTTGTTGGTGTCTGTTCTCTTCATCCACCTTGTTTTAGGACAGAGTCTCTTGTTTCAGCTTTTGCACTGCAAATATTGACTTCTGGCCAATTCTCTGTATCTACATTCTATCTCATCATAAGAGTGCTGTTGGCATGGGTGGTAAATGAGGATAAACCATATCCTCCATCAACAGTGTGTGTGTGTGTGTGTGTGTGTGTGTGTGTGTGTGTGTGTGTGTGTGTTAGAAGTCAGGTGATCCATGGACAAAAAAAATAAAATAAAAATAAAATAAAATGGAACTACTTCCTAGATGGGTAAAGCTAGTACAGATGAGTGAAAAAGAACAAAGTGGTAAGAATACTACTTAAGTTTGGCCTTACATTTCTTACATTTGAACAGTTCTTTATTAATTCTTAAAGTGCTCTCTGCTTATTTTATTACTATAACTATTAAGGCAGAAGCCAATTGTGGCTTCATTTTTATGTGTTTGTTTTTATCTTGTCTTTTTATATGATTTGACATATAGTAAATTGAATCATATTGATTAAAATACATTCCTTTAACTTAATCTGAGACTCAAGCAAATCAATGAAAACAAAAACTGTTTAAAGACCAAAACTTCAAAAATAAAACTTAGCATTTTATATTGTGATGATCTATAGTTTTTACCGTTGCATGTGTTGGGGACTGACAAGTTGACAGGTTGAGATTGACTCTCAAACCTGAAGAGTTATTTTAAACTGATGAGTGACCAGCACTTTAGCTTTGTTTTGGAGCTAATGAAAGGAAATTCTAGCTGAAAGCAGAGTGTTTTACTAGATATAAATAAAGACATCTTATGTCATTAGCGTATTAGAACCCAAACTGGCAGATTTCCTAAAGCCTATTAAAGAAGCTGGCTCCTTTTGTTACGAGGATGACTTTTAATGAGAAGAGTCGTTTATCAGCTGTAGGAGTTCTCTGGTGGAGTTCTTTGGGTCGCTTATGTATACTATCATATCGTCTGCAAATAGTGATAGTTTGACTTCAGCAAAGTGGCCGGATATAAAATCAACTCAAGCAAGTCAGAAGCCTTCCTATACTCAAAGGATAAGCAGGCTGAGAAAGACGTAAGAGAAATAATACCCTTCACGATAGCCACAAACCATATTAAGTATCTTGGCGTGACTCTAACCAAACAAGTGAAAGATCTGTATGACAAGAACTTCAAGTCTCTGAAGAAAGAAATTGAAGAAGACCTCAGAAGATGGAAAAATCTGCCATGCTCATGGATTGGCAGGATTAATATAGTAAAAATGAGCATCTTACCAAAAGTAATACACAGATTCAATGCAATCCCCATCAAAATCCCAACTCAATTCTTCATAGAGTTAGAAAGAGCAATTCAAAAATTCATCTGGAATAACAGAAAACCCAGAATAGCTAAAACTATTCTCAAGAGTAAAAGAACCTCTGGGGGAATCAGTATCCCGGACCTCAAGCTGTACTACAGAGCAATAGTGTTAAAAACTGCATGGTATTGGTACAGTAACAGACATGTAGATCAATGGAACAGAATTGAAGACCCAGAAATGAATCCACACTCCTATGGTCACTTGATCTTTGACAAAGGAGCTAAAACCATCCAGTGGAAAAAAGATAGCCTTTTCAACAAATGGTGCTGGCTCAGCTGGAGGTCAACATGCAGAAGAATGCAAATTGACCCATTTTTATCTCCTTGCACTAAGCTCAATTCTAAGTGGATCAAAGATCTCCACATAAAACCAGACACACTGAAACTAATAGAAGGGAAACTAGGGAAGAACCTTGAACATATGGGCACAGGGGAGAATTTCCTGAACAGAACTCCAATAGCTTATGCTCTAAGATCAAGAATAGACAAATGGGACCTCATTAAATTACAAAGTTTTTGCAAGGCAAAAGACACTGTCAAAAAGACAAAGCGGCAACCAACTAACTGGGAAATGATCTTTACCAACCTTACATCCGACAGAGGGCTAATATCCAAGATATACAAAGAACTCAAGAAGTTAAACTCCAGAGAGGCAAGTAACCCTATTAAAAAATGGGGTACAGAGCTACACAAAGAGTTCTCACCTGAAGAATATCTAATGGCTGAGAAGCACCTAAAGAGATGTTCATCATCCTTAGTCATTAGGGAAATGCAAATCAAAACAACCCTGAGATTCCATCTCACACCAGTCAGGATGGCTAAGATCAAAAACACAGGAGACAGCAGTTGTTGGCGAGGATGTGGAGAAAGAGGAACACTCCTCCACTGCTTGTGGAATTGCAGGCTGGTACAACCACTCTGGAAAGCAGTCTGGTGGTTACTCAGAAAACTGGGCATGACACTCCCGGAGGATCCGGCTATACCACTCCTGGGCATATACCCAGAGACTTTACCTGCATGCAATAAGGACACATGCTCCACTATGTTCATAGCAGCCTTATTTATAATAGCCAGAAGCTGGAAAGAACCCAGATGTCCCTCAACGGAGGAATGGATTCAGAAGATGTGGTATATCTACACAATGGAATACTACTCTGCAATTAAAAACAATGAATTCACGAAATTCCTAGGCAAATGGTCAGAACTTGAAAATATCATCCTTAGTGAGGTAACCCAATCACAAAAGAACACACATGGTATGCAGTCACTGATAAGGGGATATTGACCCAGAATCTCGGAATACCCTAGACACAATCCGCATATCAATAGATTTCTAAAAAGATGGAAGGAGAGACCCCTGGTCCTGGAAAGACTGGATGTAGGGGAACGCCAGGACAGAGTAACGAGAGGGGGTTGAATGGAGAAAAGAGGGAGGGAAGGGGGCTTATGGGACTTTCGGAGAGGGAGAAAACGGGAAAGGGGAAGTGATTTGGAATGTAAATTAAAAAAAAATAAAATAAAATAAAAATGAGAAGAGTCATAGCTGCCATTTTTACAGAGGGCATAGTTGTGCCCTCCCACAAATGTTCTGTTGAAATTTTCAACATCGTGTTCTATTCTATTGGTCTCCACATTAATGTATATGATTAAGCAGAAAACAAATGTTTTCCTTGGTTATAAATTATGCATTGGTAAAGAATCTCTTATTGGCATTTATTATAAAATTAGTATTGAATCTGCAGAAGACAATTGAGAATGTGGTACTTGTTTAAGTCTTCCAATAGCTTCAGTCAGATATCTCATCTGCCTAACCTTTGATGCAGTCAAACCAGGTGTGCGTTGCAGTCTTTCCTATGTGGTTTTGCTCAATGTTGGAAGGGTTTGTGCATTTCAGATAGATGAAAGCATAGTAGCTCCCAAAGGGCATCAGGAGAAAATTCAGTGCTGAACATCTTTATGCAAGCAGGTCTGTAAAATAACAGGTGTCTCTAAGCCCAGCTTATTGTTCTTCTGACATGAAAGAGAAGTGCAAGTCTCAGGGACATAACCAATGTGTCATCGGGTGCTCTGCTAGAAAGTGTTGTGGCACACACGAAGTATTAAACCTCTGTTTTCCAACACTTTGTGGAAAATATGTACACTACGGAAAGAAAAAATTATATTGTGAATGTTGCAATAAGTATGGTTAATGTTCTTTGTAACAAATACGTCTGTAAAAATTGAATTTTGGGGATTATAACTCCGGTAGAAGACAAACAATAGGTAAGTGTAATTTTCGTTGAATAAACTTGCAGTGAAGATCTCTGTAGTTATTTAAAGTTATTAAGTAGCATCAATCTGAAGGCCTGTTTACAAAATGCCTAAGGCACACAGCAAGATAACAGAAATATCATCAACGTTAACAGTTCTTCACAGTTCTTAAAACAAAGCCATTTCACCTTGACTAGATGGCTGGGTCCATGTTATACCTACTGAAGCAGAATTTTGATGTGAGACCTAGGAATATGGACATTGGAAAAAGTTTAAATGATTGCTTTAGATAACAAGATAATGTCTTTGAATTCAGAATGTTTTAATAAACTCACTCCATTCTGATATATGAGATTTTCTTAAACAAATGGAGCTGCTAGTGCGACATCTATGAATCCTCTGAAATGGCAGAATCATCTACGGATTAAACAACAGTAGATTTTCTTAGCTTTCCCGGAATGAATTAGCATTGTTGTTCAATTCTATATCAAGTAAGAAAAGTGTTCAATAATCTTAGATCCCTAATGATGACACTATTAAAATGTGTCTTTTACAGTAGCATCACTGTATATAACATACATTGTACTACATTATATATTACATAAGCCAGATTGTGTTAACCCTATTATACCCATTCATAACATTTTATATAAAGTGACATATTTATTTCCTGTCACTCACAATGACCAAGTGATTTTTTGACCTATTCCAGACTTCTATTGTTAATGTCTCATCTTGAAGAAAAATTACATTAGTTCTTTTCGGTTAAACTTCTGATGTAGTTCTATTTATTACAGCTGATTAAAATAAGTCCACTTAGATTTGTAAATTTATAATCTCAGATATGTGTATTTTAAAAGGCTCATAATTATGGTAGCAAAGTACAAATTATTTAAAATATGTATCTATCACCTAAGGCTATATAGAAATTATGATAAATTTTCATTTATTTTAACGTAATTCAAGCACTTATATGTTGATGCCTCATGATTTCAATGGCAAATAAGAATTAAGTAGCTACCTATATTAGGATGAAAAACATGTTTTATACCCACCTAAGGGATGATGATGAAGGCTATAAAGAAACAAGGCAGGTGGGGCTAATTTTACTTAATTATATAGATCCCTTGATTTATCTACACAGCCTTAGCATTTATAAAACTCACCTAATTAAGATGCCTTCTTTAGCTATGGTTTATATCCAGAGAGTAATGCATCACAAAAGTGGTACTGTGTAAACAAATGCTAAGTGCTCACACCTCCTCTATCTCTTTCTCATCTGTTTCTTCTTCCTCCTTCTCCTCCTCCCTCAACTCCTTCTTCCTTGCACCTCCTTACCCACCTCTTTCCATCTCTATCTCTCTGTCTCTCTCTCATATTATTCAATCTGTCCATCAATTTTCACAGAAGCAAAGGTTTTAAAAAAAACATCTCTTGTGCTTAGGATCTGCCATTATTTTAGGTAGTGTAACTCAGAGCTCAGTTGCAATCAGCTATGGAAGGGAATATAAAACTTTGTATGCTCCGATCTTTCCATGGTGGTCTCCTATGTTTTATAAGAAAGAAAATACTATTTTAGTTATTGCAATTTAACAGCTAAATTCATGAAATAAAATATGAAAACACTTCTTTGTATGATAACCACATTATCAGAGGTGCCAATTTAAGTTCAAGAGAAAGATGTATTGGGAATTCTGTTCTTCTATATAAAAACTAATCTTAGCCGCTTTTCTTATTCAAGGTTATTTCTTATTTTCTTTTCTAAGTTACTGAATTCATCTGACCATCACAGAATCTAAGAGATAATCATTGCTGACTAGAATCTAGCTTTGCTATCTTATCAACCAGCATTTGTATTAGAAAGACTGTTTTTATGAGACTTACCCAGAACAGAAAGGAGGGTGTTCTCCTGTAGCAGCCTGCATGGACTGCATTAGCATGGTGCTACGCACTTGGCGGCACAAACAACAGAAATATATATTCTCATGATTTTAGAGGCTACAAATTGCAGGATCAAAGTCCTTTCTTGACAGTTGGCTTCTAGTAAGAGCTGTCTGTGTTTCTGAGTTGCCCTCATTAGCTGCTCACATGGCTTTCCTCTGAGCTTACATGGAATGAAAGACATGTGTGTCTTCTTATTCATGTAAAGAACAATATCAACCAACCGGATGCCCCAAAGCTCCCAGGGAGTAAACCACTAACCAAAGAATACACATGGCGGGACCCATGACTCCAGCTGCATATGTAGCAGCAGAATGGGAGGAGCGGTCCTTGGTTCTGTGAAGGCTCCATGCCCCAGTGGAGGGGAATACGAGGGCATGGCGGGAGGTGGGAGTGGGTGGATGGGGGAGTACCTCCATAGAGAGAGGGGGAGGGAGGATGGGATGGGGGCTAAGCTGGGGGGGGCAGGAAAGACGGTAACATTTGAAATATAAGTAAAGAAAATATCCAATTTAAAAAAAGATATTCATTCTTAGATCAGTGCCACACTTATTAAACATTAGCTACATTTTGTTTTATTTTTATTAGTTCTTTCCAAAATAGAACTCTAGTGTGACTTTTTATTGCCCTATATACTTTGTTTTGGGAAAATAGGAAGAAAGTAACTCTAGGTAAGAGAAGAAGGCTGAATCCTAAGAAAGACAGCCACTATTTTTTACTATCACAATCATTATTTTTTAAAGGCAGGGTCAAGATGGTAATAGCGCCTCTATATGTCAGTAAAGTGTGCCCTTTTTGGGTTATATTTTTTTATGATTTTTATATAAAGGGGAAACCTTTGATGTTTGTTTTTTAACATTTGAAATTAGAACCTTTATAATATCAGAAATGAGGAATTGGTGTTACCTAGAACAATAGGGTTTACCAGAACAGATGTCAATATTTAATGGGAACTGTTGTTAGACTAGGGTTGACAATAAGATTTTTTTTTCCTGATCAGTCATTGTGTTTTACACCTGCAATCTCAGTGTTTGAACTGCTGAGGTAGGAGGATTATAAAGAGTTTGAATTCAGTCTGAATTGTGTAATGAGTACTAAGTCATTAAAGGCTAAAATATAAGTCTCTGTCTCTCTTAACAGGGCCCCCATGGGGTGGGGTATTGTCCAGACAACTTTTCTGTAAGTGTTTTGATTCAGAAATTTAGAATGTAGATTCTAGTTCTCTAACCTTAAAGACATGAATTGACTACTGTTTTTTTTTCCTTTTTTATTAATTATTTTATTTATTTACATTTCAAATGTTATCCCCCTTCCCACCCCTCCTCCAAGAGTCCCCCAACCCATCACCACTCCCCTTCCCCTTTAAGAGTGTGCTCACCCACCCACTCCCACCTCACCTCTCTGGCATCCCCCTTCTCTGGGGCATCAAGCCTCCACAGGACCAAGTGCATCCCCTCCCACTGAGGCCAGACAAGGCAGTCCTCTTGCTACTTATAGTGGGGCCATGGAGCAGACCATATATAGTCTTTGTTTGGTGGCTTAGTCCCCAGGAGTTCTGAGGGGTCTGGATAATTGATATTGTTGTTCTTTCTATGGGAAAGCTTCTTTAGTCCTTCCTGTAACTCTTCCATTGGGGTCCCTGTACTCAGTCCAATGGCTGGCAGTAAGTATCTGCATCTGTCTTAGTCTGGGTCTGGTTTGGCTGTTTCTAAGCTTCTTAAAATTAGGGATAACAAAAGCAAAAATATTCACACTATGCTCTTATAGGTAATAAATTCTAGATATATTAAAGGTAAAAGTATTTGATACATAGAAAATACTCAGTAAATAATATTTACAATAGGATTTATAATCTAAATAGCAGAAGAAATTATGCTTGCAATCATCAATCAAGCTAAGATGATAAAGAAAATCTCAAAAGTTGCTGGGACTGTTCTTTCGTTCACTAATGGCTATTCTTAAAAAAGGCTCATGATCATGCTTTCTGGTCATTATTAATGAGCTGCTCTCTTACGTGCGAATACAATCACCCAAAGAAATCTACAGAAATTAATACTTATGATGCATATAATTTTTGAGACCATTCTTGACTGAATTTTTAAATATAAAAATAGTTACATTTGTGTATCCAACAGAAAACAAACTCAAAACAATTTTTAAAAGTTCTATGTCTCATAATTTTGTAACAGATTTTAAAAATTATTTTATTATTATTATTATTACTATTATTACCTTTTATGTGCTTTCTTTTTACTCTACAGGTCCTTTACATGTATATTATGACTTTAAGTTCAGTATATTTTTAAGGTTTACTTATTTATTTATTTTATGCATATGAGTACACTACCATTGCTCTCTTCAGACACACCAGAACAGGGCATCGGATCCCATTACAGATGGTTGTGAACCACCATGTGGGTGCTGGGAATTGAACTCAGGACCTCTGGAAGAGCAGACAGTGCTCTTAACTGCTGAGACATCTCTGCAGCCCTAAATTCAGTATTTTTATGTGATTCCTTAATGTGCAAATAACTGTGTCTCTCCATCTATATCTGTTTCTTGTGCCTTTTGTTTTTTCTTTCTTGTTTTTAATCTCTTTTTATTGGTAGCATTCTTCTACCCTGGGTCATCAAGCCTCCACTGGAAATTGTGCCTGTTCTTGGCCCTTTTCCTTCTGTTAGTTTTTGTCCTACGCTGATGTATTATGTGTTGTTTTGCTTATATATTTTATTCTATTATTATCCCATGGAAGTCTGTTGGTGTTCTAAAGAGAAACAAAAACTGGGAGATGAAGTGGGAATAGACTAGGCATAGCAGGAGGGGAAACCGTAATCGGGATATATTACATGAGAAAAGGATCTATTTTTAATAAAAGACAAAAAAAGAGTTCATCAAGCAAATAGAGGAATCACACAAGGTTGTCAATACACACTAGATCCTCTATCTAAGTGCTCTCTCATTTCCTAAGGTAATCAAACCGGAATGTACCCCAGTCTCACTAATGCAACTTCAGATATAGGAAAACATAGATGATGGCTTCACCGTCAATTGGGGAGAAAATGTAATGGTCATTACGAGGTTTCAACTTTACTCTTCCTAAGAGTTTCCACAGCAACAAGATGACCCAGATTTTCCAAAATTCTATTGCCATAGTAACAGAAAGTTTGCAAGTTGCCGGGTTCTCCCTCTACCTGTGTATTTTATTGTCCTCCAAATAAATATTTTACATCCCTGGTGTTCACATTTATTTTAAGACTATAAATTCTTATATAAAACATACCTTACCAACTAGTAACATTCCTAAAAGACACAATAATTAAAAACATAATAATAAATGGCAAAAAAGTACAAGGACAAATTGGTCAATGAAAGGCCATAATATGATGTGTACAGAGATGGAAACAATCGATCAGAATGTTCTCTCAAAATCATATGAATATTTTGAAATATCATCAAATACTCTGTTTCATTAAAGACTTCTAAAATGGTCACTTATATGTTTTCAAGGTAACTGTTTTTAATTTAATATGTCACCTAAATTTAATTTTAATGAAACATTATTTGCTTATGGGGTGGTAGGGGAGGGAGTGGGAGAGGCAGCAAGGTGCTTGAGTTCCACAGAGCACGTGTAGGGACCAGAGGTTAAATTTCAGGAGTTGATTCTCTTCTTCTACAGCTTGGGACCCAAAAACAGAATGTTTGTCTGGTTTGGAAGCCAGTTCCTTTTAAATGCTATCCAGCTAGCCAGCCAGCTAGCCAGGAAAACATTAGCATAAGAAAACCTTAAAGGAACTTCATACCATTCCACTTAGTAACTGGGTCGTTGAGTTGGCAAAGGTAAATTAAGCACTAGGTTTTTATTTTCTTAATCCCAAGAATATAAATTTTGTTTTTTAAAACTGAAATTTGTGAACATGGTATGGTTCTTTGCACATTTCCAGTTTCTAACAAACCTCTTAAGCATCCTGTCACCTGCCTGTGGTGACTAAAACTACTTGTGAAGCTGCTGCTCCCTAGACAGTTACTAACCCCCTCCGGTCCCCAAGAAGTCCAGGTAGTCCAGGCTCTTCAGCTGGGCTTCTCCAGTCCACAGGGTGTTTTCATGGATGGGGGGATGGAGAAAGGAAAAGGAACTAGGGGAAGTTGGGAAAGGACTATGAGTTGCTATCAATTTGTGCAATTGCTTTTTTTAAAAACAATTTATATTGTTGGTTATATGTGTGCACCTAATCCCGTAATGGCATAGGCTCTGTGCGATAAATGCAAGGTGCACATGCAAATCGTTAAGCCATTTGTAAACGTTTATTTGTTGTTTGTTATCTAGCAAAGTTATCAATCTGCAATTTTATTACTTTATTAGGTTCAATTTAAAGATAGTGGGAAACATCAACTGAAATTATGTAAAATAGAAGTAAAAACAGTACATTTATATTCTTCCTAGCACCAGTTTTTTCTTTCCCAAATGGCGGTATTTCTCCAAGGAAAGTAAATATTTTAAACTCACTTCTTAAAAAGTTATAAAATACAAAAACAAACACAAAAATATATTGAAGCTTGTGTACACCTGTACCCTTGATTTTTTTTTCAAGACACAACAAAGAGAATGAACACCGCTTGTCAAGTTCTTTGACACCTGCTCCTGCTCATATAATCAGTTACAGTATACAAGAATGATAATTTGCATGTTAACAGGTCAACACTGCAGAAGCTGCAATGATTTTTTTTCAACTCATACAAAGTTCACAGATACAGTCCCAGTGACCCCCTTGTACTGTCAGATTGCTCTCACTAAGGACTGTCTGAAAACCAGAGGTTGCCACAGTTTTCTCAGTAGAAAGAAAGTCCCAGTTTAATTATCCTCTTTACCTATCTCAAATTACATGAGGGATTTTTTTTTTTCATTTCTTGCTGTTAGTTTGTTTTTCTAGCTGTTGGAAACCTGAATGCTTCTAGGTAAAATTAGAAATTTTCTGAAATGCTGGATTATCTATTTTTTTTAAACAAGCAGTTGATTTAAAACTTGTCTGGCAACTTCTAGTTTCCTGAGGGGTTTGGGATTTTGTAAATTACTGACTCAGATAAACAACCCATGGCTGTTGCAGATAGTTGGTCCTGTTGCCTGTTCTCCTGGACTCTGAAAGCCCCAGGTGTTTTAAAGCCTTGGAGTTCTGAGCAAAGCAGAAGAATATAGTCTCCCAGTGATGGAATCTACCACCTAGATATCTCCCTGTGCGTCTTATGTTTTGCTGTTTTCTTTCTTTCTTTCTTTCTTTCTTTCTTTCTTTCTTTCTTTCTTTCTTTCTTTCTTTCTTTCTTTCTTTCTTCTTCTTTTTTTTTTTAAATAAAAGCCTATTTAACATACAAACAGAACCAGGAAAAAACAAATCCAACCAACAAATTCAACACCCCTCCCCCCCAAAAAAAACCCAAAACAAAACAGAGAAGTAGGAAACAGATGAATTCTGATGTAGTTGAAATTTCACTCATTCATTCAACATTTATTAAATGCCTTGCACATGCTGGGCTTTAGCCACCATGTGGTTGCTGGGATTTGAACTCAGGACTTCTGGAAGAGCAGTCAGTGCTCTTAACCACTGAGCCACCTTGTTGTTTTCTTTCTTCCTTTTGGTGTTTTTGTTTGTCTTTGTCTCTGTTTTGTGGTTGAGATATGGTCTCATTGTGTAGTTCTGACTGGTATGAAACCTGCCAATCACTATGTACACATTCATAACTGTCACTCACATTCCTCATAGTCCCCCTACTTATGCCTCCTGAGTGCTGGGATTGCAGCTGTGCACCACACCCATTGTCAGTGCTGGCTCAGTCAACTCTAGGTGAGAAAGCTTGTATTTGAAAGAGCTGTCGTGGATTCTGCCTATTCCTTACAAGGCGGTGATTTTTATCAATTCCTTCAACTCTGTGCATTTGTTTTGAGGCTAAACCGTATTGATAGTGTGATTGGTGGAAAAAGTGATGAACAGAAAACATTCACGATAATATTTTACTTCTACTTATCACAGTAATAATAGCAACCAAAAATTAGAAGAAATGTGTCAAGAAGTAGGAGCAGAACTGCCCAGTGACCTGTAAGCCTTAAGATCTTTGCATGCAAAGTAAAAGCTTGCAGAATTTGTGACTATTGCTATCTGATTGTTGTATTATATAAGAGATTTATAATATAATTCAGGAGAAAACGGGTCAACAAATCACTTTTGAATTAAATCCAAGTTACTACATCAGCACATTGGAAAGCAACTTTCGATTAATACTTATATATTTAAGCATGTATATATGTGTGCATATGTATGTATAAATGTATGTATTAAAACTTAAATTTTTATGTATTAAAACAATGGTAAATATTTTTTCTCCTAATATATTACAGTACTCATTAATCTAATAAAAATAAGAAATGCAGTTTAACAAAAATTAATATTAATATTGCTAACAATTAATATTAATATTAATAATTAATTAATATTATTAATTAAAATTATTTTAATTAAATTAAAATTATAGGAATTATAATTAAATTAAAATTATAGGAATTAAAATTAATATTAATATTGCTAACAATTAATATTAATATTGCTAACAAAAATTAATATTAAATATGCTAGAATGTGAAAGCTTTATTTCTAGTAACTTTGTGAAATGAAATACTGTCAGAATATAAGGTACATGCATTTCTGTGTAGAGAGGAAGTAAATTAAGAAGTGATTTACTGTTTTATCTTTCATTAGAAAACAGTACTGAGATAGGTTTATTGCACTTTACTATTACCTTAAGAAACATTCCATTTTGTGCGTCAACGTTTTTTCTATATTTTGTATTTGAAAACTAAGCACCTTCCTTATCACATAGCAGCACTGTCCTAAAACAAAGAGCAATATATGTAAATATTCTGTCTGAAGTCCCAAGATAAGAAATAGAGCTACTTAAGTGTTGGAATAGTCTCATTTGAACTACATCTATAATACCAAAATTAGGCAACAGTTAGTATTCATGGGAAGTCAACTTGATGCTTTAGTAACACGGAGTACAGGGGGCCATAGTTTCAAGCTGCCACCTTCTTCAGGGAAAAGCACAACTTTGTGCCTTTGTAATCCCATCCACAGAAATGACTCCACCTACATACAACCCTTGGATTTACAGCCTTTTCTTCAGTTCTTTTTTGTTTTATTTTAAAGATTGATTTATTTTTATTAGTATGAGTACACTGTAGCTGTCTTCAGACACACCAGAAGATTGCATCAGATCCCATTACAGATGCCTGTGAGCCACCATGTGGTTGCTGGGAATTGAACTCAGAACCTCTGGAAGAGGTGCTCTTAACCACTAAGTCATCTTTCAAGCTCTGGTTCTTTTTTTTTTTTTTTAATACCACTTGGAAATCTGTTTCACTTAATTTGGGAGACAAAAAATAAAGATAAAATGTACTTTTATATTATATATATTATATATAATTAATTAATATATTATATATATATATATATAAAATTGATGACTATAGGTACACTGATGCACCGCATATCTTCATAGGTTATTCATTTTGCTTGGTTAATACTTTAATGCCCATGATTAGTAATGCTCCACTTCATTCTTTCTCAAACCCTGCAAAACACTGATCTACACCATGAGTCTGAATTTGATTGAATGTATTAGATACTGTTTATGAGGAATATTATATAGTGTGTATTAACTGCTTATTTTTCTTACAAAAATGTCTTCAAAGTTCATCCATGTTTTCACATATTACAGGAATTTTCATTTTGAATGATATAATTTGTTTTGTCATATGCAGATGATACATTTACTATATCCATATATTAATTATATATAATTTAGTTTCTTCCCCTGACTTTTTGACTATCATGGTGTAATGAATATGAATCCTTATATCTCTGAGTCTTGATTTTTTTTTTGGTACTATTCAGGATCCTAAAAAGCATTTCAAGGTAATTGGAAACTTAAATATAGTTTTATTGATTTTGATACTCCATGCTGATTCTTACAACACTGTTTTGACTCATTCACAATGTGAAACCTTCTTATTTTTCCAAAATATCACCATACCATTATGTATTGAAAACTAATTAGTATCCTGAAATGTATGGGTAATCTTGTATTTTTTTTTATTTTTCATTCTCTACTTATTAATAACAATTAAAATATTTTGCCTGTACCTATTAGCTTTTGGTATGTCCTTAAAGAAGTCTATTCAAGTTGTTAGTCATTTTTAAAATTAGCTTATTAGGATATATGCATAAATAATATGAGATTGCTATATATTTTAGAGATTAACTGCCAATTGCATATGGAGTACAAGTATTTTCTTCCTTTCTGTGAATTATATTTTCCTCCTGGTGGTTTTCTATTTGCTATCCAGAAATATTTCAGTTTGATAAAATCCCTGATGTTTATTTTTCCCACCCTTTTTATAAAAGTAATACATTTGCATTAGTAAAACATTATGGACAGTGCCTCAGATATATTTCTAATCAGCTTTATCTAATGTCACATTTCAGGAGGACAGTATTTATGATTGATTTGTTATGACATTTTTCAAAACCCAGGACAAATCCTAGTACACAGTTGATACTCAGTGGATCTATATCAAATTGGAATTTTTTCATAAAATAATTTATAAATAGAGCACTACATCAAATTTTAAGGTTCTCCCAAACAGTGAAAGAAAGAAATAAACAAGTGAAGAGAGAGCTTGTAAAATAGTGAAAAACCTTTGTGAAATTCCCAACAGGGAATTAATATCCATAATATACTGAAAGAATGTTAATAGCAAAGGAAAATTAGAACTTTATCAAAGTGTACTTTATGCATAGATGGGTATATCATAAGCAAACCCCTTACTTTTCCAATTAGTAACCACTTTGTTCATTGCAGTTCTTATGTTCTACTGCTATCACTGACAAGGATGCTTAGGCTCCTAATTTGACTTTTAATACTTGTTACAGCTTGAATACTTTAGATATAACTATATCCAAAGATGTGGCTTTATACCCCAGGGTTTTCCTTATAATGGCAGAATTTGCTTCAAGCAGACCTCCTTAGAAACTAACTAATTTCCTCCTTGATTAGAGAAAAACCCTGGACTCCAGAGAATTTGTGAGAAAACCCACAATCAACATTCTATGAATTGGAATTATGCAATTATACAGGATTCAAACTATAACACTGAAATAATTTGGTTCCAGGATAGAGAATGAAAGCTAAAATATCTTTATCAAACAAATATTTTAAGTAATATGAGAATACTTTCTAATATAGCACACAATTTAAAAAATAAAATAGCTAGCTGTATGTTCAACAGCAGATGGTCTTCTTTTGTTCTATCCTCTTATTGATTTTATTTTACACTTAGAAGAGTTTTAAATCTTTGCTGATATTGACCTAAGTCTTGGCATCTTATTATAATTAGCTATATACTAGTTTTCCTCCAAAAAATTTATGTCCCCTTCATTTTGGTTTCAGAGACTCACAGTAGCTTAATTGTATTATTTATCAAGAGTAATCTTCAGAATTTAAACTGAAGAAATTGCTAACTGAAAAGGAGAATAAGAAGACATAATCACTTGTTGAGCAACACGTAATAATTATGTCATACCAATTATTTGCCATCACTATTAGTAATATAACATATAAGTGATTTTAAGTATGTTTAACAATAAAAGAACTATTAAGTTTTCACAATTTCTGTGTTTTTTATAAAAAGTAAATAGTTCATGGTGTTTGTTGGTTGTTTAGTTTGCAAACAATTGGCCCAGCTAGGATTTGAAATGGTATCCCCCCTTGTCCTTATCCTCAACAAGGATTATGAGTACCAATGTGTGCCTCCATACCCATCCCAGTTTTGTAAATACTTTCTTCATGACAATTTTATTAACCACCTAATCTTTGTTGTGTCCTCTTTTGGGTCCTACTGATACAAAATATATATTACTTTTCTCACCTTGATACCCTATTCCTAAAGATGTCACACTAAAAGGATAAGAATGAGTGTTTTAGTGGTAGCATATTATAATAATTCTTACACCTAAAAAGGAGAAATCAAATCAATAGCTTGGGTAAAAGCTTCAATCTTGATGAAGAATCGACCTTGATATTTAAGTATAATAAATCAGTTAATGTTGTGCTTACTAAATGGTCAAACATTGGAAGTGAACTCCAGGCAGCAAAGTCAGTTACTGTTCTGCTTGTGTCATGATAAATATACATTTACAATATAGTCTTACTCTACAGATCTCAGTATCTTCTATAGAGAATATAATATTTTTATGCATCACCAGTGACTTAGCTGGAAATACTTAGCTTGAGTTTTCTTCAGTGATGGCTGCCTAAGTTTTTGGTTCTCTTTAAATTTGAATGAGACCAGGACTACCAAGACCTTGTCTGCTGAAAATAACAGAAAGAGACTGTGGACCAACAGAGGAAGCAATATGCAATTCTGAAGTTTGTCTTCACAATGCACTTCCGTGTTTACAAAGATCTTTCAGGCCATCGGATGCTTGTACTGCTGTAGCTGATTGACTGTGGACATTTTATTTCATTGAGTTTTGTACATCTTGAACATAAACAAGTTTCTCTTATTTTGTACAAGAGTTAGATTCAAAGAAATCATTTGTAAGATATTACAATGTCTTAACCCAGTGTAGTTCTGTTTGGCATTTTTTTTATAATTTCTATATTCTGATGATCAACAACCTGGTCAAGAGTCAAAAGCACACACAAAATCAGGGAATTTGAAGATGATGTAACAGTGTAAAGTCATATAAGATAAAAATAGTTGTATTCAAAGGTTTTATTATTTTTGTTAGAGTATATACTTCTGAATGTTGGGAAGCTTTGGTTGTTTTATTTATTTTTTTAAAGATTTATTTTTTCTTTTTTGTTTATGAGTACATCACTATTACTCTTTTCAGACACACCAGAAGAGGGCACCAGACTCCCTTCCAGATGGTTGTGAGCAACCATGTGGTTGCTGGGAATTGAACTCAGGACCTCTGAAAGACCAGTCGGTGCTCTTAACCTCTGAGCCATCTCTCCAGCCTGGTTGTTTTATTCATTGACAGATTATGTTACTTATTATTGGATACATACCCTATAAATACCTACTCAATAAATGTAGGTTGTTTTCCTGGGAAGAAGATATTCAGTTACTGATGATAAAAACAGTAATAACAATAAAAGGGACTGTGAAGCCACCCCCTATTTAAAAAAAAAACTAGAGACTCACTTGAGATTTACTATATTGTGAAATTGTTCATTTTCTGACTCCTATAATGCAATTTTCCATAAAGAAATGGATTCTGTTTTCTTGATCATTTCCAGAAATATATCTTATGAATATTACAATAATAAAAAAATGCATGTTTGTTTCAGTATTTCTAGCAAAGTTTCACTCCTGGAGTAAGTACTATTTGTGGATACTATTTCAAATACTTCAATATTCTTGAACATCATATCTTCACATACTCTTTCTCAATATGATATCACCCTTGGTCTTCCTGAGCTCCAGCAATAAGTGACTGATAATATTGAAATAATGAAGTCTTATATGTGGGTAGATCATTCAGTTTTCAAATGAACTCCAAATATATACTCCCCTCTTAATTTTATGAAATGTTCAGTTATCCACATTTGGCATGAAAACACATGGAGAATGGAATCACCTTGATGTATCTATCAATGCAGTCATGGTTTTCATCTTAATGAAACTGATGCTATTTCAAACAAAGCATAGTTTATATACATTGCTCTCCACATACAAGTTCACCTGAGATATTAGCATTTTACATGTTTTTTGCCAGTTTACAAGTGTCATGTTAAAGATCAGAAAGGGGAAGTAAATTGCCTATTTTCATTACTGTTCACTACTTCATATTGTACTCTCATTCACTTCATCTGGCTTCTATTTCTTGACTGATAGCAGGTCCCCTCTATGTTCTTTCTTTTTCCCTTCACACAGCATCTTCATGTAGCTAGTAACTGATTTTGAATGTACATGGAAACAGTGACCCACAGACACCAAGTATGCTGCTGTCTTCTCTTCTAAGACTCTCCTGGCAATTGATGTACCTTCTGTGGACAGATTTCTGGTTTTATTTTTAATTTTGATTAATTTTTTAAATTATAACATTAATTTCTAATGTGTAGACTCTGAATTATGATCATATCTACCCATATATCTTATATAGTAATATGCTGGTAAGTTTTTACTGTCAACTTGACACAACCTAGAGTTACTTAAAGAGGGGTATCAAAGAGGAGTTATTAACATCAGGGTGGACTTTAAGAATGTCTGTGGGTATGACCTTGATTGCTGATTGATGGAAAAAGCTATTCTGTGTCACTTCATCCTTGAGGCAGGAGTTCCTGAAGAATATAAAAGAGAGAAAAGGATAGCTAAGAGCAAGAAAGCAAGGACTCATGCCTACATTCGTTCCTTGCAATTGACCATGGATGCCATGCATCACATAGCTGCCCTAACTACTCCACAATAATGCACTCTGACCTGTAACTGTAAGACAAATAATCACTTTTCTTTCCTGATTTGAAGAAGGTGGTGCAGTGGTCAGAGTGTTTATCACAGCATCAGAAATGAAACTGAAACACAAATCCCCTTGTAGAAAAACTTTTCTTGATGCAGGGATAGCATGAGCCTGAAAAATTAAGTTCCAGTGAGCTGTAGGTGCTGGTAAACTCTTCCAATATCCCTGATCCTCCAGAGAGTTCTGAGGTGCATACTATTTTGGTTGCACAGACCAGAGGCAGGTTTTCCACTCCAAAGCCTGGCTATCAAAGCACTTTTCCTGGCCTTACTCTATTTCTAGCCTCCCCCTTGTCTTTATCAATGTTCCCCCTCAATGCTCCCCTCTGAATAACAGTCTAGACCCATTGTGAAGGATTTAGATTAGGCAGATTCTGACAGGGAGAGCATATCTATCAAGTGATTCTTATTTATTTTTCCTTCCTTGACATTTTCCACATGAATCAATTCCCTTTCTAATTCTTGAATTATTTCTGTCACTTACTTGAAATATTTGATAGGTACATATAAGTAACAGCTTGTGCTTTTTAAATTATAGTCCAAGTGACAAATCAGGCTCTATTTTTAGTAGTTTCATACCTGGTCCATGGAAGGCCAAAATCTGTGAGAATATACATATGATTAAAACTGTGTTCTAGTTTCAGGTGTTAAAGGAATGTTTGTCTATGTTTTCTTATCCTGATAGGTAGTAATACAAAGAATATGCCTAAGTAAGTATTTCTCTTCCTCAATGAACCTGTTCTAATTCAACCAGAACGAAATTGTTAAAATTTTATTCAAAAATCTTTGTTTAATCTCCAGAGACAATATCACTAACGACAGAGTTGCTGGAGTTTTGAGTGGGCATGGATCCAATTATGAATTCAGATTTGAAATAATTATCTTCTTTTATCTTCTCAACTCAATTTTATTTTTTTATTTTTTATTAGATATATTCTTTATTTACATTTCAAATGTTGTTCCCTTTCCTGGTTCCCCACCCCTAAAGTCTCATAACCCTTCTCCCCTTTAATTCAACTATGTACATTGCCATGATTTTTGAAGTTTGACTCATTTCATGTACCATGAACAGTAGTACTAGAATACTCAAAGGTACTTTATTGTTTGTCTTTTTGCTTTATTGGAGATGAACTCAAGTCTTCAAGAGTGCTTAGCAAGCATGTTTCCACTAGGCCACACTTTCATCCCTGTCAGAAAATTCTGATAGATATATTTCAACTATCTTGGAAACTTCAGTTCTACCTGGTTGTTCTCTTATTTTCACTCTGTCATTTCACACCTTTGAGTTCCTTCCCAGGCCTGTAAGAATACTGCATCCCTGACTTCTCGTCAGCCATACTCAGTACTGTCAAACATAAGAAAGGACACAAAGTCCCATTTTCTGTGCAATATCTGGTCTTAGGAGATATGTATGATAGTCAATAAGCCATTTTTTGCTCTGTGGACCACTCAAGTAGCTCCTGTTCAGCTCAAGAGGGAAAACAATCACTTTTCTTTGTTAGGAAAAAGGTGCTGACTGATATATGGGAAGAATGTCTTTCCTCAGATATGCTTACCGATTGAGATGTTGGCTGGGCAGGGCAGTGCATATCTGTACTGCTAGTACTTGGATAATGGAAGCAGGAAGGTCAAGGGGTTAAAACCAGTCCTGAGCAACAAAACAAGTTACTGAGTTAGAACCAGACTTGAGGGATGTAAGACACTGTGTCTAAAAAGACAGAACAACACAACTTATAGTTTGGAGAAACAGAAACTCAGCTTTTCTGGACTCATGTCTGTTCTCATCCCTTCTCTTTAACTCCTCTCTCTTTACGTCTCTTTCTTTCTTGACATCGGATCTACTCCTGTCTCTCCCAGGATTGCACTGTCTATTATCTATCCCCTATGTGCCTGTTGTCTATTATCTGTCATACATTTCCAGTCAGACTTTCATCACTTTAACAAGCACCTGAAGCAAGCAACCTAAGGGATGGAAGATTTATCTTAACTCACAGTTTCTAAGGTTTCAATCCATCATGGTAAGAGGTGCCTAGCAGAGGAGCACATCCCACATCAGGAAGAGAAACGGGAAGGAGAGAGTGGAGTGATCTATGACAAGAGGAGGTCAGATATAAGCCTCAAGATAGCTCTCGCCCCAGTGACAACTCACTCGTGTCACCTGATTCCTTCAGCTTGACTCCAGCTCCTAAAATTTCTCTACATACAGCTGCATGAACTGAAGACCAAGGCTTGCCACACATAACACTGTGAGAGACATTTCTTATAAATGATATTAGCATTTCCCCCTTTGTTTCCATTTTTATCTTTCTCATGCTGTTACTTCTTTCTTATTTCTGATCTCAACCCTTTCCCTCACGTACTTATTCCTATCATTCCTTGTCTTTGTCTCTTTCTCCTAGCCATCATCTATCTGTGATGACCTATTTATCATATTTAATCTATCTATAAACCATTATCCCTTGACCTACTACCTTTTATTCATCTATTGGTCTTCTATATTGTTTATAATTAATTTCTGTAACATTTAACATCTATACTTTATCCATCACCTATATACCTATTTATACATCCATCTATAAATCTGTTTATGTATCACATTTCTATCATCTATTTATCATCTATCTATCATTCTATCTCTCTCTATCTATCTATCTTTCTATCTATTTATCTATCTATCAACTGTGTATTATCTATGCTATCCCCATCACAGAGTACATAACTCGTGATGCAATGCTGTTGTACTCATCCTTAAGAGGGATTCAAGTCTTGATACCTGTGACAACTAACTTCCATAATTAAGTGCTGGCATACTATCAGCCTGACATCTTAACTGGCATCACAGTCAGACATAAGCACTGAGTACAGAAAGACTATCTATACCTGATGGTACAGCTGCAATAATTTTCATGTGCTTAGAGCACTCTTTAGGCAATTTACAAAATATGGTTGAAATTTTTTGATGATGGAGACAGTGAAGCTCAAGATAAACAAACAAACAAACAGAGTATCTGCCATGTGAATTGTGAATTGTCAGCATAGGAGGCTGGGGACCCAAAGAATACTTAAGAAGATGTTCTAAGGATCCAGAGAGTTTAGCAGGAGCTACATGGAAAGATCCTATAAAATCATTTAACCATGGTTGTAAGGAAAGGGGGCCTCACTCTGTGGATCACCAGGGAGAACAAGGAAATGTGGAAAAAATAATATTTGGGAAAAAATGAGCCTCAATGATGTAAGACGTAGCACATTCCTGATCCTTGAGGTGGAGAGTCTATTATACAAGTCATTTCCCCCTGACTTTAGTGTGTCAAGGGTCAGTGTGCCCTTCGACACAGAAAGCCTTTCTTTAACAGACAAGGCTATTGTCAGTCTTTGTTAATAGGGATGTTTAACTTTATTTAAAGGATTTCCTTTGTGTATATAATTCATGGTCATGATTTTTATTTGAAGCATAGTAATAATTCATAGGTATTAGGTGTAGATTTAATCATCATATATTATAAAATATATATTACAATTAATTATCATTTCTCTTCTTAAACATTTATTATATTTCTGTGCTGTAAAGCTTTGGGTTTCTATCTCTCGGTCCTTTAAAAATGTATAATTAAGTACTGTGGCTTTGCTGGAGGTGCTGTCATCCCTCATTCTTGCAGGATGCTAGAATGTAAAACATACTTTTCTATCTGCTTCACTCTTTCTTGCCTGTAATGATCACTGGTTGACTTTTTGTTCTTTTATCAGTTCTTCACTTCTCCCTCAGTAAGAACAAACCTCATACCTTCTGGTAACCATAACTTTACATTTTGATTAGTATCTCAAATAATAATTCCATGTTGTCCTGTTCAGTATTTTTCTTGTTCTGTTTCATCCTTTGTGGTTTTTTTGGCTTTTAGTTTTTGGTTTTGTTGGTTTTTTTTTTTTTTGATTTAAAATGAGCCAAAGTCATCTGTATCACATATTAAGAAAAGAAACAAAATTATATGCCCTTTGCTTTACAAATGAGGGCATATTTTATTTTGCTTCTTAGCTTTTTGTTTTGTTTTATTTTGTTCTGTTTCAATAAGATTTCTTATAACCAAAGTTAGCCTCCAACTCTCTGTCGAGTTGAAATTGACCCCAGGTTCCTGGTTTTCCTACTTTAACAGTTGAATTGGTTGAATTACAAGCCTCTATCTTCATGTCTAGCTATAGATGTGTTTTAGTGGTTGACTCATCCAATATATTTGATAACGCATACATAATAATCAGCTAGGTTTATAATTTTCTACAGTGGGTTTCATTTGTCTTCATTTCCTGGATACTCCCTAAACGGAGGAGAGGATGCTCATAATGTGTGACCTTAAGGCACTGGAAAAGTTACAGGACAGTGCTAAGGAACTACACATGCCAGTCCTAAGAAAATGAGTATTGAAATACAGTGAGTTTAACTTACTACTAACAATATTATAAGATGAGATTAATATGGGTTCTTGTTCCTTCAAAATAAATGACTTTAAATATGATCAGGTACAGGACCTTCAAAAATTCAAAATGATCTTAAACTATGCCTGCCACATACAATCAAAAGAATCAAAGTTTATAGACCTTTTGCAACTGCATTCCTTGTCAGGCTACCACTAAGCCTAGGAGGGAGGAAATAGAGTGAATGATAACCAAAAACATAACTTAGTGAATCTGTTGTAGTAAGTTCTAAAATAATGGCTTTATATTTATATTATCCATCAAAAATACTTGTGTTCTCTGTGTTAACAATGCCAACGAGAGGTGCCCAGAAGTTAAAGAACTTGTATAAGTTCACAGTCAGGTTGTTATATGATTGAATTGCGTCTGAAGCACATCATTTGTAACTGAGGAAATATTATGCAATGTGTGAGAAGCTAACAACATTTTGAGTGAATGTATATTGTTGAGATGAACACAGCCATGTCAACGACCGCAATGTCAGACCCATTGGAATGGAAAGTCCTTCACCAGGACTGACCTTTAACTGAAACCGTTGTATGCAGAAACTATCAATCAAAACTTTTTCTTACTGGATGATTGCCTTGCATTCTCTGCTTTTAATATGTGTATAATAAACACACTGAGATTCTGGGCTGCCATCGGTTCATCTCCATTACAGAACACAGCTCATCCAATTCAGCTCCTCTAGACATTTGTCTGTTGTTTCTTCATTCCTTGTTGCCACATTTGGATCGTTCCTTAAAGCTATACAGGCCACAGCCAAAAAGTGACATCAAAAGGACCAAGAAAAGAGCTGCTATGGCTGGAGGTGTGGTTCTGTGAGGAAAGGCACTTGCCACCAACTTGACATACTGAGTTCAAGCCTCAGCACCCACATAGTTAAAGGAGAGAACTAACTCCCTCAAGTACACCTCTGGGCTCCTTATTGGTGCCATTGCACATGCACACTTACGCTGACACAGACAAAATGCATACATACATAAATACATGCATGCATGTTGACATGTGACTTTTAAAAAGAAGTGGAAAACTGAAGTCAAATATAGTAATACATGCCTGTAAACCCAGACCTTAGGAGGATAAGAAAGGAAGATGATGAATTCAATGCCCAGTTGTCTATACAGTGAGATAGTAAATTTATGGTTAGTCAGATGCTAAAATAAAACAAGAAAGGCAGAATCTCACTCAGAATGTTTGTATGCAACCTCAAAATAATATGAGCCATTCCATGGGAAAGTCTTTAAAAAATGATACTTAAATTGAAATGTTTTTGTAAACTTTAGTTTCCCTCTCTTGGTCATAATTCCATTTATCCTCTAAGAATCACTTGTAATTCTTAAACAAAGCCATATAGTCACAAAAAGTTCACTAAATGTTACCTGCTAATTCATGCGTGTCAAAAGTTTAACCTTGTAATTTTCTTAAGTTTTAAAAGTTAGAAAATTTAGTGTAGCAAATACTTTTGAATATTATTGAGACTTCAGATTGTTAGTTATGTCATCAATAGTCTGATTGGGCTACTTTTTCACTTTCAAGAACAATCTGAGAAAATAAAAAGTAACAGTAAATCTACCATGCTCAGAACTGTTTTCATCCCAGATTCATGAAGGATAATATCAATTGATAACATTGTAAATATTCTTCTGTATATCGAAGGAGTCAAAACAATGATTTCCTTGCTATATATGAAATGACTTTTAAAATTTGAAATTCTCTTCTATTTTTTATTTTGCATAGTTTCTTACAGAAAACTACCCCTCCTCTAATAAGCCTTTTATATAAATAATCTCCTATTTATTGTGAATTTGTTGTTTCTATAGTCCTAATATACTGTCTTAAACTTTAACTTTGTTTCTTTTAGTATAATTTAAATGTGTTATAAAACACATTAGATAGAGTTTGATAAGCATTAGGATTTCTAAAATATTAGTTCAAGAGAATTCTAGGTTTATGCTATTTATATCAGGTTCTCATTTTTAACTTCATGGTGATATATTAATAAGTAAGTTCAATTCATATTTTATAAGATTTAATTGGTGGCATCTTCTATTCCTTAGTTTAATATTTAATAATTCCTTAATACACTTTGTTTTCTCCCCAACTGTGGTGACTTTCACATATCACCTTTACTATGTGTGTTTGCCAACATCATTTTAATAATAAATCTTTATAATTTAATGCTAGAACATCAGAGGAGTTGATGTTGTGACATTTTGAAAATTCCCATGCTATTTTAATGATGTTATAAGAGCCAGCAAGCAACAAGAATGTTTGAAAATGCCAAAGAGACTCCCTACCCACCCCTTCTCATGAATTCTCATCACAGAGCTATTACCTTATTTCCCCTGCTTTCATTTTTAAAGAAAGATGGATTTTATCAAAACACACAATTTAATAGGTTTGAATTATAAGTTACAGCTCTAAACTGAGCTTAATAATTTTTAAATTAATTCAGTTACATGAATTTGCATGCATTAACCTCTCTATATATACCTTACAGATAGTATATATACAAAATACATATGTACATACATATATTCATGCATATTAACATGTGATTTTTTAAAAAAATGAAAAACTGAATTCAAATATAGTAATATCTACTATGTATATAATATATACATATATACATTTATATACATATATAAATATAGAGAGTATATATGTGATATAGATATATATTACATACAATACTGCTTTCATTTTGTCATCAGATATTCCTGAACCTATTAACTTTAACATCAATAAAATATCTGTCTACTACTTCTATTTAAGAAAATGTTGTAAGTTATGCCAATATGAGTGTAATATTTTATATTCTCTATATAGCTTCAATTTTAATTATTTGTTGTAAAGGTAACTTTTTTAATTGAGTGAATGTTTATATTTCTATTTTTTAACTTGAGGATTTGAAAAGATTTAATTTTTTCTGTGGGAATCTTATGATTAATCATAAAAGAAGTGGTAAGCTCAGTATTTATGCTGGGACATTTGTTAAGGTTTCTTTCTGAATTTTAAAGCTGTGTTTATGAGAACTCACAACCTAAATCTCCCTGACTACTGAGTTAATACATAATGTGACTGTATATCTCAAGTACAGCAATCAGGATTTGCAATATGGTAGTTGCCTAAATTCATTTTGAAACCTTCAGTCATTTCATCCCTGATTAAGTCAAAGGTGAAAGAATCTGCCATCCACTCCATAAAAACACAAGGACTAAACAACTATGAATGAGAGAAAAGGTAGCATATTACTAAAAAGAAATGGATACTATATTTGACATTAGTCACTTTTGTGGTTCTTGTGTCAGAACAATAAATACACGGAAATGAATAATATTTGCCTTCTCTTGTGTGACTTTTCCTAGAGTGCCATAAACAAATAGTACTGACATTAGCCCATAGAAATAGTCTGAAAATAACCTCAAAATACTACACCTGGAGTAAAAGACTTAATAATGTTCTATAAATTCATGTTGCTTAATTGAAATACAGAAGTATTACATCTGGCTAAAGTTTGAGTAGGACATGCTAATTTTGAGGAAAAGCAACAACATTTCCATTTAACTACTTGAATGAATAATATAAAACCTGCTATTGATTCCCAGTTCAGCATATCTCAATGAATGCATGTCTTCTGTTTATGTCTTTTAGCATCTCCGTCAATTAAGCTCTTGGTGGATGACCCTATAGTTGTAAATCCTGGAGAGGCCATAACGTTAGTGTGTGTTACAACAGGAGGGGAGCCTATGCCCTCTCTCACCTGGGTCAGGTCCTTCGGGACTTTGCCTGAAAAGATTGTTTTGAATGGAGGGACATTGACCATACCTGCCATCACCTCTGATGATGCTGGTACTTACAGCTGCATTGCCAATAATAACGTGGGAAACCCTGCAAAAAAGTCTACCAACATCATTGTGAGAGGTGAGTTCGTCTGCAAAGAAAATAAATACCATCACATTTAATTTAAAAATATTTCCACAAATATTGATTTATATGTCAAATATTGAAAAATGTTTATGAATAATCATAATATCTGATCATAACTAGAATCTAAAGGTCTTAAATCCTAATGATATTTTATTTGCATGAAGGAAATTTTATAACATACTTACAATAATGTATTATTGACTTGCTTTTAAGATGTTATCAGTAAAATATAATTACTAATGTGCTATATAAAACAAAATATACTGAAAGCATGTTAGCTTAGCGTTAATAAATTTATCAGCTTTATGATCTGTTCATATTTACAGAACCCCACTTATGAGAAGGCTTCACATTTTGATATATAGAGATTTATATATGTCCTCTCACTTAAAAGATTCTACTTATATATATTGAATATAAAATATGTTGATGATTACATAATGTCATTTGAAAAGCATAAATGTTAAATATAAAAATTTCAAAAATATTCTCAAGTACTTTTTCACTGAGGTTATTAGGTAATACATAATTCATACTCAGAAGACTTCATATTCAATTGAGTAAAGTTTCAAGAAGCCTCGTTGATGGAAATACTTGGAAAAAAATCAGAAAAAGAAAGACAAAGTCCATTTTAAGGTCTAAAAAAAAATATAAACCCCTAAATTAGCAGTAGCAGGGACTCACGGAAATGGCTACCGCCTAGTACATTGATATGGTATATAGCCCCACTATTGGAAAAAGAAAATGAGATTTAAGAAAGACCTCAAATACAACTTATTTTCTGTATCATAGTAACCTAATAGGGTACAGGATAAGGATGGACATAGATGATGATTTTCTGTTTAACAGAGGCACCCACAGGACCAAGAAGACCCTTTGCACATCTTCATGTGAGCAATACATAATTGAGTTCATTGACATTATGTTGGTGGTTTTGTAGATTATTGTAGTGATTTTAGGGAGCCCAGCTCTCTGTCAGTGAGCAAATCATTAGAAGTATATTCCTTGACAAAATTATATTGCTTAAAAACAATGTAGATTATTATAATGTAAACCAAAATGCTATGGCCCATACCCTTAGCTACAGAATTGTTGGCCATAGTGTAGTCAGTAACTGTGAGATGTATTAAAACCATCTCTTTTTGCATCATGATACAATAAAGTAGTACTAGTAAAACTACCATAATGTTTCTTTATGGGATTAAAAGGGCAAGAAACATGCTTTGTGTGTTAGTCCTGTCAAAGTGCTTATATTATCAAGGATATGAGAAATAGTCTGTAAAATCTTGCTGTACAGTGGACATGAAAACATTGCAACATTTAGCCTGAAGTGTCACGGATCCAATAGTGAATACCTTATTATTTTGTTTTACCAAAAAACAAACTCACTTGAGAAAAACTAATAAGTTCTATCTAGTTTACAGAGTAGTCATTTGTAAGACTGACTCCAAGGATAGGTGAGAATATCTGTGTTTTTCAGGCATGATCCAGAAAGGAGTCAATATACAGCAATATACCAATATGTGCAAATAACGCACATATTTTTCATGTTAAGTTTGGAATTACATGTCCATGTTCACTTCTCAGTATTGGGACCTCATCTGGCTTAAACCTGTGCAGTCCCTGTGAAATGCTGCCACAGTCTCAGAGAATTCTTAGGAAAAACACCCCTGCTGTATCTGCAAGATACCATTTCCTTGGCCCTAAAACCCTCTGCTTCCTTTTCCACATAGATTGCTGAGTCTTGAGCCAAAGGGTTTGATGACGACACCTGATACAGAATTGAGTATGTTGACATCTTTCCCTGTCTACACATTGTCCAGTGCAGGTCTCTATGTTAATTTCTTTTTCCTACAGGAAGAAACTTCTATGGTGAAGATTGAACAAATCAAAAGTATAACAATATGCCCTTAGGAGTCATCTTTATTGCTATATTTCTTTAGCAGAATATAGTATTAGGTTTTCCCCTACACTTGTAATCTCTCTAGTCTCAGGTTCTTGGCCACTGTAACAGTGTTGGTGTCAGTTCCATCTCATAGAGTAGATCTGAAACCCACTCAATAAGTGGTTCACTTCACTGCTCCTATAACATTTGTGCCATGAATGCTCTAGCATTTCACATAAAATTAGGAACTTGACTTTTCTTAAAAATACAAAATTTAAACTAAAACACATCTGTGATTTATATATATATATATATATATATATATTGTTTTCTGTATGCAATATATCATTTCATAAATATAGCAAGCTCAAAATGAATATGAATTTTATAGTTGTCAATATCAGTAGAAAAGAAATAACCAGGGCAGGAGAAACGCTTCTCATGTGATCCTTAAGCAATTTACAGTGATTGAGACACATGGTCCTAAGTCAAGCAAGAAACAGGCCCCTGATATGTGTGTGGAAAAAATTATGTTGATTCCTAATCTCTTCCTGAATGGCTCAGTGCTTACAAACTCCTACTAGATAGATATGCTATTTCCATCTGAAGTTTTCTATTGTGATTCACTAGGTTTAGAAATACTCACACTTCTGTCACAAGCCGCTATTGGAAAAGCATAGATAACATCATGGACAAGAAATTCTCAGAATATTGTGGGAATTATTAATGTGCTGCTGTGCATTCAAATCACAAACGTATATGTGATCCAAAATAGCATAAAACTCTAGATGTGTTTCCTTGAACCCATCCAATTCAGGATCATTTGAGGCTGGAAACTTGTAGGACTAGCATGCAAGTCTCAGGGAGCTAGCACTATCCTTTGAGTATTAGCATTATGCAAATGAGATTTTTTCTAATGTTGTTTCTTTAAACAATCATGGTATATCAGCATACCTCTCTACAACATAGTTTTGAAGTATCCAATAAGTTAAACAAAGTAAACAACAATTATTTCAAAGCTCTGCTTGGTCTAGTAGAGAATAAAGATCCTCCATAGGTCCGAAGTAAGATAGATACACATCTTTTATCCATTTTGAGTTTTGAAAAGCTTGTATCTCAGTATTCCCCATTGTTATATCTGTAATTAAATCCATTCTCTGATCTTCTGCTTTTAATCATATATTCAATCTAAGAACTAAAAAACGAGGTGACTTCCACTTCTTTTTAATAAACCAATAGCACTTCTCATGGGATTTTCTATATTCTATTTTTGGGTAAAGTGAGTCAGGAGCATTCTATTATGAAGATTTATGAAAATAATAAATAATTAGGAAACTTAAAATGATCTTGTACTCTTGAATTACCTATAATGTCTCCCCCTGCCTCTACATTCCAAAGATTATTTGACCCTATCCTCCCACATTGGATGAAGCTGCCATTGTCCTTAGTTGGTTAAACTAGTCTTCACAGTGACATTTCTTCAACTCTAGCTCCTCTTGTATACACTTCCCAAAAGTATCTGTTAAGGTAGAATACGCTGAGCCATATCTGTTATTTAAGAAAAGAAAAAGAATAACTTAAGGCTATGACCTTAAGTACATTTTTTATTCTCAAAAGGTCCATAGTGATTTAAGGATCAATTACTGGCTTAGTACTTTTGGGAGTTAGTGAAAACTTTTAGAATGGGGCATGTTGGGTGGTCCTTAGATAGTTGTTCATTCTCATGACCTTATTCTCAGATACCCCCTTTGATAGTACTCATCAGGTTGTTCTTATAAAGGGAGCATGTAAATCAACTTAATAGCTGTGATAAAGTGCCTGAGCAAACACAACTTAAAAGTGAGAAGGTTCTAATAGTCTGTTTAAGAGGATCTGTGGAGACTTGGCTCTACTGTACATGGGCTTCTGGTTAGACAGGACATCAGGGCAGGGAGCATGTATGGAGGCATGACAGATACCTTATGTTGGATGGAACACAGTTGGTGAAAGGATAGAACTGGAAATAAAGCACAACCTTTAAGGACATAACCCCAAAGAACCAGTTCTGTTAGCTAGTTTTACATCTTGGTCTAATAGCTCATCAAAATATGATCCTATGAGTGGATTAATTCATTGACAGGTTCAGAGTCTTCATGATCTAGTCACTCTGCCAAAGCAGCTAAGCCTCTATAAAGGACATGACATTCAGAGGAAATTGCCAATATAAATCAAAACTAAGAAGGTAGCAAATTCTGCAGATGCCCTTTGATGGACAATGTGTCAAATAAATTACAGACATGCCTTACTGTCACTATTGTATCCATGGTACTCTGTAAATTATATGCTTCAAAGTATCCTGCTCTCTGGATACCTTAACTCCCTTTGTTTTACATTTTCTCTGTTGTCTTCATCTTTTATTAAATCCTTTTCCCAGAACTCTGTCAAATGGTTATGTAAGCATTTTTCCCTTCAGTTTCAAAATTGTTTTAAAGTATTTGTTGGCCATGATAATTATGCTGACATAATTAAATAATTACAATATTGAGTTACAGTACACCTTTTCTGAAAAAATCAATATGTATTCAGTGGAGCCTGAATTTATACTTTCCTAGTTGCACAGAATTATAGTGTAATCTCACAGAACATAAGAACCTCTATTCAAAAAAGTGCTAATATACCTAATTCCAGTATATATATATATATATATATATATATATATATATTCAATATATATATATATATATATATATATATATATATTCTGAAATTATTTCACTGAAAGGTGTATTGGCAGAGCAAACTTTTCAAAATGTGCCTTTTTATATGTATCAGTGTTGGGGGCAACAGGAGGGGATAGTTATCATTGTAAATTTCCATGACTTGAACTATGAGTGCTTTAGATTTTACCAGTCCTGCATCATAGCAGCCACTAGTATCAGTTAAGTACCTTCTATGCACCAGATGGCATACACTCACTAAAGACATTCACATTTTAATGCATGTCACAAGAGCTGGCAAGTTGATTCTTAGTGTTCTTCCAGAGGACATGAGTTCAAGTCCTACCTACCATACAGATGGAGTACTTCAAAACCAACTGTAAACCCAGCTCCAAAGGATCTGGTATCCTGTTCTGGCCTCCCCAGACATCCATGTATGCATGTACTCCCCCCACACACACTTCTTCAGAAAAATATATGATGCAGAAGTATGACTATTTTAGGGAAGTAAAATTTAGGAGAGTTCTATTAAGCAATTTCTCAAATCAAGTTTCATTTCAGCAATAAAGCCAAGATTCAGAAACCAGGCTGCAGAAACCCTGGCATAAAAAAGATATCTTTCAAATTTTAGCCAGATTTCTGTGGGACCATGAAAGGCAGTCTGTGGCCTGGTTGAGCGTGGCGTATTCCAGAGACCCAGTAGAATATTCTACAAGGGACGGAACCATGAGCAATACTCCAAGATACTTAGACTCCTGACACCAACTCCATACTCCTAACTCCTCAACTCCACAATCCTGTGGGCATCAGTCAGTAGAGCCAGGCCCCTAGTGTTCTGGCTGGACTACATCCCCACAGTCACCAGGCTACAACCAGGTTTTCCCTGCCCTACCATTACCTGGCAACCCTCTCTCCCCATTCTTCTCCCCTTTTTCCACGTGGTCATGGCTAGCTCTCACCCCTCTATGTTTTCTTTCTCTCTTTACTTCTCTCTTTTCCTTCTTTTCTATAATAAAGCTTTGAAACCATGGGCTGCCTCTTCTTATCAAAACCCATCATGTAAGAGCAATTGAACAGGCCTCAGTGTCTCCAGCTGCCAGAAAAGACCCAGGACTTCCCCGCCTGGCCAGGTTTCCTCTACAGGCACATGGCCCACATCAGAATGGCCCCACATTCTTAGCAAGGACCTTCTCCCCTAGCCAGGCAGCCCCCTT
This sequence comes from Tokudaia tokunoshimensis, assembly GCA_036184795.1. Taxonomy (NCBI): domain Eukaryota; kingdom Metazoa; phylum Chordata; class Mammalia; order Rodentia; family Muridae; genus Tokudaia; species Tokudaia tokunoshimensis. The sequence goes on along the minus strand of BTHU01000012.1, from coordinate 82,787,630 downwards.
TCGTAGGAACAAGGTTGTCCGCTATCCCTTTACAGGTATGTGGGTCCACCAGCCCACTTTTTCTACAGATCTACCAATAGCTTACTTTCTCTAAAATGTTTGAACTGAATAAAATCAATGGAGTTAGTGTCTTCCACTCCCTCCCTCCCTCCCTCCCCCTCTCCCCTCTCTTCTCTTCTCTTGTCTCTCTCTCTCTCTCTCGTTACACCCCAGGCATCTCAAGGTCTTTTCCTGACTCCCTATCTTTTCAGAAAAAGTAACCTTTACAAGCATAATAGCAACAAGTTCAGTTTGGAAACAGTCCCTTCATACTTGCTGAAACAGTTGTCTACAGTAATATTCCCACAACATCTGATTTGGAATATACAGCCTCTTTAAATTAGAACAAGCTTTGGTTTTTGCCTTTGTTTGTTTGGTTGCTATTGTTCTGGGTGTTCATTGTTGTTGTTCATGTTCTTTCTTCAGTAATCACACACATATGCTTATTAAATTTCCAATGCTAACTAACATGATGTACAGTTTATTACTTTCTGAACAAGAATATATTTTGCAGGACTTGTGGAGTTACAATGATTTTTGCTGGATATCTTTCAAGTTATTATACAAAGACATTTAAAGAATTTCTAGTAATTGGATCAATGGGATTTTTTTTCATTTTTTATTAGATATTTTCTTTATTTACATTTCAAATGCTATCCCCTTCCCTGGTTTCCCCTCCAAAAACACTCTATCCAATCCCCCCTCCTCCTGCACACTAACCCACCCACTCCTGCTTCTTCGCCCTGGCATTCCCCTAATCTGGGGCATCAAGCCTTCACAGGACCAAGGGCCTCCCCTCTCATTGATGTCTGACAAGGCCATCCTCTGCTACATATGCTGCTGGAACCATGGGTCCCACCACTGTTTAATCTTTGGTTGGTGGTTTACTTCCTGGGAGCTCTGGGGTACTGGTTGGTTCATATTGTTGATCCTTATATGGGGCTGCAAACCCCTTCAGCTCCTTGGGTCCTTTCACTAGTTCCTCCATTGGGGATCCTGTGCTCAGGTCAATGGTTGGCCGAGAGCATCCACCTTGTCAGACTCTGGCAGAGCCTCCCAGGAGACAGCTATATCAGGCTCCTGTCAGCAAGCACTTGTTGGCATCCACAACAGTGTCTGGGTTTGATAACTATGGACGGGATGGATCCCCGGTGACACAGTATCTGGATGGCTGTTCCTTCAGTCTCTGCTCCACACTTTGTCTCTGTATCTCCTCCAATGGATATTTTGTTCCCCCTTCTAAGAAGGACTGAGGTATCCACACTTTGGTCTTCCTTTTTCTTGAGCTTCACATGGTCTGTGAATTGTCTTGCTTATTCTGAGCTTTTAGGCTAATATCCACTTATTAATGAGTACATATGATGTGTGTTCTTATCTGACTGGGTTACCTCCCTCAGGATTATATTTTTTTATTTATAAATTCTGTATTTATTTATTTTGTTCATTTGATAACTTGAAGCACATGCAAGTATCCATATGAGTTCTTATAATGATGAATATTATTTTAATGTTGCTATCCATCCGTGCCTTCCATTTTCAAATGAGAATAAACAAATTGTCAGGATGCTGAATTTTAAGACACCTTGATATTCTTTATAAATACACCTTTTTTATTGAATATAGTTTTTCATTTACATTTCAAATGTTATACCCTTTTAAGGCTCCCCCTCCCTGAAGACCCCCAACCCTCTTATCCACTGCCTCCAAGAATATGCCTCTCCACCCAACCCACTCCCACCTGTATAGGGAGCTGTGCATTCAAGCACTTGATCCAAAGTTAGCCGTAATTAGCTGGAAAGTTCTATATAGAATTGATCAGATTTTATGCCCACTGTATTTTTAATGGAAATTATTTGTAAGTTCTCAATTTTAGTCACTCTTAAACAAATCTCTGATCATTAAATTCTATTTTCAGCCACCTATATTCTCATTTTATGATACCTTATTAATAAAAACATCTGAAATGATACAAACCAGCCCTTTTCTGTCTCCATGTCACATTGCCTGTTGGATGCAGGCTTTCCAAGAGCCATGAACAGCAAATGCTTGCTCTCATTCCCTCATTTAATCTTTCACAGTGCTTATAACTCTCTCCTGACCACCACCATCACCCTTGCTGAGAGAGTGAGAGAGAGAGAGAGAGACAGAGACAGAGAGAGAGAGAGAGGGAGAGAGAGAGAGAGAATTATGTTACTTTATTCTGTAGCTCTAGAATGATATTACTGTTCTCTTTTGGATAATTGATCAGAGCCATATCAATTTTAAGAATGATCAGTTTTATTTGCTCTTGTCTGACTATAGATAGCTCAGTTTTGGGTTCTAAAGTATTTTTTCTCTGTTCATTGAAATAATATATGAAGAATTTCATATATGTTCTCCAAAGGGTTTCATGTAGGTACTGTATAATCTTACACATACTTTGTATTGTGTTTGTGTTTCATGAACAAGTGTTTGTTTAAATTACTAAGTCCTATCCACTGGGAAGAGGTACACATCTTTAATCCCAACACCTTTGAGGCAGAGACAGGTAGGTCTCTGAGTTCAAGGCCAACCCTGTCTACAAAGCAAGTTCCGGAATGCCAGGACTTCGCAGGGAAACCCTATTTGGAAAAGATAAAGCAAAATCTAAAAGTGTTTATTTACAAAGAGAGCCTCTTTTACCTTCTTTATCGAACAAAAGCAGATATTTTAATCTCTGGTAATGCTCTAAAACTCAACACTGTTAAATACCTAGAAAATAAGAAACATGCTTATTCATTTCTTTCATTCTTAATTTTTGAAAGCATAGCAGTCTTTGGAAGCCCCAAAACTGTAAAATGATTTTGAAACAATGGATGGATTCTTTGAAAACATAATTTAGCATCTTTATCCTTTTGATTTGGAAGGTCCATTTTCTTAAAACTCAGACTTAGCAAACTTAGTTTGTATGAATTAAAGAGGCAATGGGAAGAAAAGTAAGATACCTGTATTATTCCATTTAGCTCTTGCATCCTGATTAAGTAATAATCCTTTGCTTAGTTTTCTATAGAGCTAGGCAATTATCCTGTACAAACTCTAAAACACATCACTGCAACCCTGCATGGCTGTCACATACCTCTGTATCACTCTTAATTTTGCACTGTTTCTGAACTTCCTCATTCTGTTTCATTTGTTAGAGATTTACACTTGCAAAAGCATGAGGATACATGGGTCCATACTTTTGCATTTATTCACTTATTTTTTTTAAGAAAACATAAGTTTAAAATAAAGTTCTTTTCTATTTAGTAAAAGATGAGAAACTTCCTTGGCTGAAGACATACTCGAGCTGGGCTATGGCAAACAAGAGTTCTTGAACATTCAGGAAATATTTCATTTGTGGCTGAGGGGAAAAATCAATTAGCTTTTAAAGTAACTCCATTTTCTTTTTATGAAGTATTAAAAACTGCCTCCAGTCCTGAAGGTCTACAAAGACAAATTCAACATTTAAAGTTCACCTTTCATGCTAGAATCTTTCCGGCATCCATGTAATTAATACATTTACTGCTGTGAATGTAAAGAATCACTTAAGTTTATTCTTTTCAAATTCTGAATGGCTTAAGGACTTTTTAAAGAAATTAATTAATCAAAAATTTGCTAAACATATTAATATCTGTGTTTGTATATTTCCCCCTTTTGTTTTATCTATTTCTAACAGTAGTGATTATTATAAATGCTTCAAGAAAATCCTAGTATCCATCAGAAATAGATTTAAAAGATATTCTCTTGTAGACATAATTTCTTAATGTTATCTTTTGGGAGGGGCTTGCTCATATCCTCCTTCTGTTGCTTCTTTTTCTGTCAGATATTCTCTCTGTCTCTCTCTGTCTCTCTGTCTCTCTCTGTCTCTCTGTCTCTGTCTCTCTCTCTCTCTCTCTCTCTCTCTCTCTCTCTCTCTCTCTCTCTCTGTGTGTGTGTGTGTGTGTATGTGTGTACTTATCTCTTAACTTCTTCCTCCTTGTCTCTTCCTCATCCCTATGCTGTCCTTTGTCTTATTCTTTCAACAATTCAATTTTCTGAAATTTTCATGATCATGGAAACCATGAGAGAAATAAATATACAAAAGTTTCATATCTATCTTAAACAAAAATCAACCAATAATTAGTGAATAGTGAGAAAAACTTACCTACTTACCTACTAAAAGTATTTTTGAACTTGGGGTCACAGTCCAGCCCCAAGTCAGATTGAGCCACATATCCACTATAAGTCAATGAAGAGAATCAGATTAAGAGTGGAAAGCAAGGCCAAATGTGGTAGTGCACGCCTTTAGCCCTATCTATATGAGTTCAAAGCCAACTTGGTCTACAAAGTGATTTCCAGGCCAGTCAGGGCTGTACAGAGAAACCCTGTCTCAAACCAAAATGACAAATCAAACAAATAACCAACAGAAAGTGAAAGCATAAAAAGCGTATTTACTCAATATTCCACACTGGGGAAAAGAAAAAGAGACTCAGCAGCTCCTTTACATACATCTTAGGGGTTCTGAAGTGAGATTGTTAGTTTAAATAGATGGCATTTATTTTATTCTATTTTATTGATCTTTTTAGCTAAAGGCATGAGTGTGGCATATAAGATCTCAAGTGTCTGCCTGTAAACTTTTTATAAGTATTTTTAAAATATTGGGTTGATAAGATTACTCAGTAGGTATAGAAACTTGGTAATAGGCCTGGGGATCTGAATTTGATCTATAGGATTCACTTGGTGGGGAAAGAACCGACTGTAGGCAAGTTATTCTCTGACTGACACATATCTGCACACACACACACACATACACACACAGAGAGAGAGAGAGAGAGAGAGAGAGAGAGAGAGAGAGAGAGAGAGAGAGAATAACTGAATAAATAAGCATTGTTTTAAAAATATATTTATTATCTTTAACCTTCCCCACATATTTAAAATGTAAACACATGCACACAAGTACCAATACACATACAAACACTTTCTCCCTCTCTTTCTCTCTCTCTCTCCCTCCCTTTCTCTCTCTCCTCTTGCTCTCTCTCTCTCTCTCTCTCTCTGACAAACACACACACACACACACACACACACACACCACTCATGCACACATGAGCACATAAAAAAAGAATATTATTTTAATGGACTGTGATTTATTCAATATAGAATTTTTAAAATTATGTTTTTTCTTCAGAAATATTTAGTTTTTATTTTATCTATGCTAAGCAGCTAGTACATTTTTATTCTTTCAATCGTCTTGAGTAACAATTCAGGGTTGTTTGACAATTCATTCATAATCATTCACATTCTTCTTTTTTTCTCCCTATTCCTTGCCCTCTCCTTTCTCTCCCTCCTTTTTCTCTCCTCTCTGTCTATCTCAAAAGTTTTATGCTGTAGTTTCAACTGACTTGTAACTGTCTATATAGGCATGTAGACCAAGCTGGCTCCTAGCTCACAAAGCTCTCCCTGCTTCTGTATCCAACACTGAATGTCTGCACTATCAAGCTTATAATGGTAGCTCTTGATAACCATTGCTCTTTCACCCAGCACATCATTCTTCAGCACTTCCTCAGTTCTCTAGGTTATTTTGTAAAGGCTTTGCTGGGCACTCAAGGCTCTAACTATATTACTGAAACAGGAAAACAACTTGTAAAAAAAAGTATCTACAATAAGTGAGCTTCCAAAGTGACTTTTTAAAAGTTTAAAGAAAACTGTTCTCAGCTAAAAGTAGCAAAGAAAATCAAAAATAGAGAAACTTCATTGAATATTTTTAAATAATAAAATATTTTAAGTACCTGATTTACTTTACATTTAACTATTTTAAAGATAATACAACAGAGAAAATTCATATAAGCCAAGAAAAGAAATGAAGTAAATACCATAGGTTAGATCATTTTTATTCTTCCATAAGTCAGTTATACTAAGTTGTCATGGTAAAGGACAATTTTTCATTATTAATCCTTTATGAATCTCAAAAATGTACTTTGGTCATATTCACCATTCAACTCCTCCCAGATCAACACTCTACTTCCCTACCGACTCAACTATCTTTTCTCTCGTTTTTGTTCCTGTTGACTTTTAAAACCCATTGATTACAGTTTGTGCTTCATCATTCTCTTAGGTGTATGACTGTCCTCGAGATCATAGTCAACTTACCACAGTCTGCACCATCTTACTTCTAGAAGTGGAACTCAATGCCCACCTCCCCACTGCATGCTGGCATTCTATATGGTTTGAGCATGAATGCCCTGCTGTGTCTGGAAAACAATGTTTCTTAGTTTTCTCTCTCTCTCTCTCTCTCTCTCTGGATCTTATTGTCTTTTTATCCTGTCTTCCACAATGATGTCTGAGCCTTGGGAGGAAGGACTGTAATATACATGTCCCATTTAGGGTTAAGGATACGGCAATTACTCATTCTCTGTCCAGTTACTAGTTATGTGACTCTGTGTTAACTTTTATCTACTACATAAAGGAACTTCTATAATAATCATTTAAAGATATGTTCATCAATGAGTATAAGTATAAGACATTAGTAAGAAGTTTAATACTGGGTAGATGGAACAGAATAATTTTTCAGCATCAAAAATGTGATAGAAGATGAAAATATTAAGTACACAATGCATCTTCATTTTAAATGTGCAAACAGTAGCAAAATTTTATGTTATAATTAGTAATCAACAACACATAAACAATAATTGGCAAATGGCACAATCATCAAACAATGAAAATTTAAATTGAGTAATAAATTTATACTCCTTTCTTCTATAATTCAGCATGTCTTAATTTGAGGTATTGTGTGCACTGAAATGAATATGGTAATTAATGTGTGTTACCTCAGTGATAATTTAGGAATTTTGCTTAGTTAGCAATCCAAACCTGGGGGCTTGATAAAATAGTAACTAATATGTTGTATAATTTTGTGTATAATTCAATCATTCACTTAAGAGACTTGTCATTTCCAAAATAAAGTCAGAGCATACTCCATTTCTGGCTAAACTATATTAGTATTTATTTTGGTTCTTTATTATTAATTTATATATTTATATATTAATTTTTTAAAGCACATCATGTCCAAATTCTCCTCCTAGTTTTTTCTAGCATGAAGGTATAAATGATGGATTAGTTTGAAAATTGCATGAATGTGAAAAATAATACTATTTTGTGAAAGTTTTTCTATGTCAGTATTTAAAATGTTGCTTGAATAGAATAATTTGTATTTCTTTGGTTTCAAAAGTTGTCCTAAGCCTGTGTTTAATCACTTACCAACTAAGGCAATATGGTATAAACAAAGTAAAAATGAGGTTTGCATTTGAATTTGAAGGATAAAACCATTTTTAATGGAGATTTTGTGAGCCTTAAAAGAGAACCAAAAAACAACCTTGTTTCAGAGAATTTCTAAAACACTTTTCAAGATGAAGAAATGGTAAATGGTATAACATGCCAGAAAGAGTTTATATGAATATACTTCTGAATCCAAAAGTTAAGCCAAAGTATTCTTCTGAGAGAGAAGTGAATCTAAAGGCAAACTTCAGCAGACTGTCAGGAACCTAAGAAACACTGAACTTTTTATAAAACTGATATAAGAATTTAAGAACTACTTAGAAATGTAGGAAAGATTTCTTTTGAGATAATAGATTCTGAAGAACTAGTAAAAGCTTGATTTAACCAAATAATGAAAAGCAGAAGAAAAATAAATATTGTTATTATTTGAGGATATTCTTCTCCCCTTCCCCAAACTTCCAGATCCACCTATTTCCCTATATACACAACTTCAAGTTTTCTTGTTTTTTAACTTTATTATTATTAATGTCATTATTATTAATCTATCAAGTCCAATTTGTATTGCCCAACTAATCATGTTTTGGTCACCCCCTAGAGTATGCTCCACCTACCCAGGGCCACACTTGTAAAGGAAATTAGAAGCTCATTCTCCATCTCCCAACAGCTACCAAATGCCAATAGCTCCTAGCTAGGGGTAGGAATTGGTGTTCTGCTTTCTCCCTGTGTGTTAAAGTTTTTTCCTTTCTCAAAGTTGCAAAAGTCTTGCACATCCTGTCACAATCAATATGAGTTCATACATAAACCTTTCCTGTCGCATCTGGGAAGCAGCTTCCTTGAAATAATACACCATTTCTAGTTCTTAAATTATTTCTGTCCTCTCTTCCAGAGAGACTTCTGAGCCTTGGGTGGAAGAGTACAATATGTATTTCCCATTTAGGCGCTAACACTTACTTGACAGTGTGCGTTGTCTACTACACTGTGCAAGTTGGCCACTCGAGAATCTTTGTGTTACCTGCTATTAACTGTAAGAAGAGGGTTGGAAGGTGCATTGAACATAGCAATAACTCATTAGGGATATCTTAATACTATGTCCATTTAGCAGAATAATAGTAATATGTTCTCCCTTAAGACCTGTAGCCTGCCTATGTAGCCTCTGATTTTTGATACTACTAAGAGTCTCGGGTAACAGATTACATTTTGTCCATTCAGCTTTAAATCCAATCAGAAATTGGCTCCCACCCCCCACCCCATAGCATTGATGCTTCTGTCTCAACATGAGAATAGCTTGTCAGACCTGTCGTTATTGTAGTACTCGAGATTCACATATGGATGAGATTGCTTGCCTAATCCAAACCTGGCTGTGATGCTCTAACTAGAGCAGTGAGAAAATGAAGAAAGGACAGTGGCACTAAATAAATGGTAGAGACAAAATATAAAAGCTGGGGTCAGTTGGGCTCTGATAGACTCACGCTTATAAATTGATCATCCCGTGACCTTATCTTGTTAATGTTTGTAGCACATGGGAAGGAGTTAGATGCAGTAGGAGGTTGCTGTAGGGACCAATATCATGGTGCAAACATCCAAGAGGAAGAAGCTGAAGTTGCTCCTTTTTTTAACATACTTCAGTTAATCACTTTCAACCACTTGTGCTTGAACAGAGAAAGACTTTGCTAGTTTTATAAGCATCATATTGTTTGGTCCTTTACATAGCAGGCTCATATAAACAATATACGTTGACTCAGAACTTCATTTGCTCCCTACAATTGAGGATTACGGTTTACTCCAAAAGCATGTATAGTATCATCAAACACTATTAAAGTTAGTCAGTAGGGACAAAGTTTCTATGTAAATTGGAACAAATTGTAGCAAAATTCAGTAAGCCTTGGGCAAAATAAATAATAAATAATATAAAGGTGAATGAATACATAAAGCTTTCCTTCATAAAATGTATGTTTTAATTAACCATCAAAATATTAACACTTTCTTGTTGAAGTTAAACTCTTCCAAATCTCTTGTAAACAAAAATTAAATGGTCTCTGTTCTCCTACATTTGGAGATAGACATTTTTTAAACAGAAAATATTAAATTTAAGCATGAAAATAATTTGGGTTTATTTTATTTTTGCTTTTGTTGTCTAAGATATTCAAGGTTTGCTTTAGAACTATTTTTTCCTTCTCTATCTGAAAGGACAAAGATGTTGCCCTGCTAAGGCTTTCATTATATAATTGATACTGTCTGTTTAATTGAATTAGAAAACCCAAAAACTTTTACCTTCTTATCATTCCTTCACTGTGTTTGATTAAAATCCAGGTGAATTGCAAATAGAAATCAGGGAAAAACAATAGTTGACCCAAATAACATAGAACATTTGACAATTCATCTTTTGTCAATATGGTCTAAAACTATTAGCTTATAAAACTAGCAAAGTCTATGGTCTAAAACTACAATTGACATTGTTACATATTTTTAAAAAATGCTTTTTAAATAGGGAAACTATATTCAAAGGGATATTTTGTCTGTCCTTGTCACTAAGATTTATTGTGAAATTTTAAATAATTACACACACACACACACACACATATATGTATAATATTTTCTTGCCTGCATTTCATTATTCTATATTATGTAGAGAGAAGAAACACTTATAGCCCTTGAGTTATTATTTTATCAAACAAACACATTGGAGGGATGGGCCCAAAGTATATATGTATGTATGTATGTATGTATGCATGCATGCATGTATGTATTTATTTATTTATTATTGCACAGCATATATGTGTGTGTGTGCATATGTGTATAAAATTGTCTAGCAATATACATTCAGCAGTCATGTAGCATTTCTCAATTGGGAAAGGCATTTCTGTCCATTAATTATCTTTAAATATCTTCCAATGCAAAGGAAGCCTAGTGCTGAGCTATAAGTTCAGTACAAATTACTACCTCTAAATGCTTGATCAACTAAATTATGGTTTTAAAGTTATATACGCTGGTCAATGGTATGTTTTTAATTTTGGCTACAAATTCCTATTGAGTCGGTGATATTTACTTGTAAAAATAGGCATGCAGAAATGTGTAAAATATTTTTTAAACGGGCAGTTAAAGAAGAGTGTCTGAAGGGTAGAGCGATAACTCTGAAATTAAGAGTACTTGCTGCTCATGCAGACGACTTGGGTTTGGTTTCCTGCATCCTTATGTGGAGATACAGCTGTGCATAGCTCCAGTTCTAGCAGTTCTGTCATGCTTTTCTAGCTTCTACAGTCACCAGGCATGCACACAATATGCTTACATATACAGGCAAAGCACTCACATATATAAAATAAGAATAACGGTTAGAAATAAAATTAAAAGAAATAAATAATCTCTAGGTATCTTACTTATTTTTCTTTTGCTGTGTTAAAATACTATGACCAAGGGTTACTCCTATAAAAGGAAGAGTTCCTTTTGGCTCATGGTTCCAAAGAAAACTCAGTAATGGCAGTAGGGCAAAGCATGAGGTGGCCATAGCTTCAAGATCACTCATTTACCAACCAAACACTCAAAAAACAGAGTGGAAAGAAGGGTGAGACTCTAAACTCTCAAATCCTGCTCGTGGTGATATATATTCTCCAGTTGGGCTTAATCTTTATTTAACAGCATCACCAGTGAGGAACTGATATTCAAATACCTATGTAGATGCAGGATTTTTTTTTCATTTAAACCTCTATAGTGGGTCAGCTAAATTCCACCTGATATTATGTATTGATCTTATGAAAAAATAAAAATGAAACAGAACATAATATATTAACATACTATTGATTTCCCAGATCAAAGGAGTGGATCCAGAGAGTTAATTCAGAGACACTCTTTGGAATAATTGCTTTATAAATTTGAATTGGTGTGGCCTCAAGTTTCACATAGATTACCAAAAAAAGGTACCTGTATTAGTCAGGGTTCTCTAGAGTCACAGAACATATGGGTAGTCTCTATATAGTTAGGAAATTTGTTGATGACTTACAGCTTGTAGTCCAACTCCCCAACAATACTCAGCAGTACTTGTGGATGGAAGTCCAAGAATCTAGTAGTTGCACAGTCCCATGAGGCAGCTGTGGATGGAAGCCCAAGGATCTAGCAGTTGCTCAGTCCCCTGAGGCAGGTCGGGAAAAAGCCAGAGTAAATCTTCCTTCTTCCAATGTCCTTATATAGGTCTCCAGCAGAGGGTGTGGCCCAGATAAAAGGCATGTGCCACCACGCCTTTAATCCCAGATGACCTTGAACTCAGAGATCTCCTAATCTTAATCTTCTAGAATTCATAGTCACTATGCTTCAAGATCTCCATGCCAAGATCCAGGTCAGAAACTTGTGTCTCTGAACCTCCAGATTAGGATTATAGGTGAGCCTTCCAATTCTTGATTAGTTCGTTCAGATTTAGTCAAGTTGACAACCAGGAATAGCCACTACAGTACCTTTTCACATAGTATGACTTCTCATATATATTTTGTGTTATATTTATAGATAACATTAGTAGTAAAAAGAGGACTTTGTGAAAATGTCTAGAAAAATAGTTCTCACTGAGGTACACACACACAGAGAGAGAGAGAGAGAGAGAGAGAGAGAGAGAGAGAGAGAGATTCACTCTTATATATACTCATGTGTTAAAGTTATGTGCTACCTTAGTAAAACATCCCATTTATTTATGGTGCTTCATGTGGTCTGAGATTTCGTAGGCTTATGTGGCCACATTTCCTTAGTAAAATAAAGTCCAATGTGTGATCTCATTTTAAATCACATAGCGTTAACAGATATCAGTGAAAAATTACAGATAGTATACAGTAGATGATCACATATTTATGGTTCTTCCTTGAAATACCTGGAGAATTATTAATTCTGAGCATTGCAAGGTTTTCTTTTTTCTAAAGTATTTTTCAAAATGACCGATCATATGTTTTAATTTGACTAAGAAGAATATTCTGCAATAAGATTTTACAAGACTCTGAAGTAGTTCACAAAAGGCACCTAACATTTATCATGTTCCTTTACTAATTGGCTTCCACTGTGCGTGGAGGATTAATGTATTTACTTGACAAATATTTTATTGAGAAAGTCAGTTTCCCAGCCTAATTTTTATTTGCAATTTCATGGAGCTTATGTCAGTATTTGATAATGATTTTTTTCCTCTTGATAATTTTCAAAAGGTCATAAAGCGTCTTTTTAGTTTAATATGAGAACAATCTTTTAGAGATGTAAAACATAAGCTTTTATGCTATCATCAAGAGAACAGATTTCAAATCTGTATAAATTAAGTCAACCTTTTGTTGTTTTTATTAACACTTGAAATGCATTCTTTATATAATAAGACCAAATGAGGAATTCTGGTATATATTAGTTCATATGTCTGATATATTTTGTAAGTGTAGATTGGTTGTATCTTGTCCTTTTAAACAAAATCTTTAAGTGAATATTTCAGAAATGCTTACCATACAGTTACTAAATGTAGAAGTTTTACTTAAGCACAATACTCTCTCACCTCCAACCTGTATTCAAATTTTGTCAATTGCCCTATAATTGACAGAATTGACCAACTTCCTAGTTTCTTATGTTCAGGTCATGGTCATTGATGTCATAGCTACTCGGAAGTGGCTTCAACTATGTTCCCAGTTGCCAAAGATAGCACAGGTCTTTCCTCGGTTGTTTCTTGTCAAGGGCCGACAGACTATTACAACTCATTTTTTGAAGTGAATGAACTCTAGCAAGACAGAAATACAAGTTTTTTTTTTTTGTAATCTTGAGAGTTCAGAGGCTACTAAATATTTGGAAAATTAGTTATGTGGAAAATAGTTTTCTGACACAAAACATAGAGTAGAAATGCATCAGTGTAATTACTTGAAATGGAATGTCAATATCTCAGTTAGACCAACTTGGACACAAAGCGAAACAACAATAACAAACAACCCCCACAAAACAAAAACAAAAACAAAAATGTTAGGTAAATGAAACAGGAATGGAAAATACTGAAGTTCTAAAACTAGAAAATAACAGTGTGGAGGGGGCTATTACTGATGAAAGAAGAAATAAAAAAAGAAAGAGAAAGAAGGAAGGAAGGAAGGAAAGAAAGAAAGGAAGAAAGAAAGAAAGAAAGAAAGAAAGAAAGAAAGAAAGAAAGAAAGAAAGAAAGGAAGGAAGGAAGGAAGAAAGGAAGGAAGGAAGGAAGGATGGGGAGGAAAGGAGGACAATCATGTCCTAAATGTGGTGATTCCATGTTGTTTAATGGCAAATATGCTCTGAAGCACCGTATAGCACAAAAGCCAATGAAGGTACCTGTAAGCAAATGACTATTGTTCAGAGTTCAGCCCCACAGCTTTCAGAAAGTGGTATCTGTTCTGAAAGAGAAGTAATGAATATAAAACAAGTTGTGAATGGAGATATTCAGAAAGCAAGGGGAATTCGGCTTCAGACAAACGCAGTAGAAATTAAAGATCAGGACAAATTGTCTCTAGCAATTGCATGGGAGAGGCTGAACTCCCTTGCATATATCCTCTCTGACAGTTGTTATCAGAAGAATTCTATTCTGATGGCAACCAAGCCATGGAAAAAGGCTCAAAGTGAGTTCTATAACACCTGAAGAAATAAAAATGGTCATTGGAAGTCTTCCAACCAAAAAAAGCACAGGTCCAGATGGTTTTAGTGCAGAATTCTATCAGACCTTCAAAGAAGACCTAACACCAATACTCTTCAAATTATTCCATAAAATAGAAACAAAAGGAACACTACCCAACTAGTTCTAGATAAATTTTTAAGGGATTTTTTTAAATTAGGAATTTAAGAAAATAATAGCATCATTCTTGATTTAAATTTATAAGTAGACTTAGAGGAGTGAGCCCTAAAATGTACAGAGCATCCTTGGAAACTGAGGGGAAATATAACTAAGTGTTAGAACTTACAGAGAAAAGGAACTTATGGAAAAATGAGGGAATTAACCACTTTGTTAACTGTTGTGATGGTAAGGCATTTTCCACATTCCCATGATGTTATCACACCTGGAATGCCTTTCAGAAAAATGGATATCTTCTAAAAACTTGAATTATTAGACACTGTCAAATGCAGAACAAGTCCCCGATCCTTAGATAACTTTAGATTTTCCTTATTTAAAATTTCCTTTCACCTTATTACAGTTGGCATTTCTAGCCTGGGCAAGATCTTCAATCAAGTGCCCTCATCACCAGCCCATCAACATGGGCAACTTTTCTAGATTTTCAAAGAATGCAACGTGTACTCTTTCAACATCATAAAACAAGGCAGTATTAAGAGATTTATCCTTGAATTAAATTTTAGAACCACACAGCACCTGGATGATACATGATTGTCTGGTGTTATAAGTAGCTTACATGATGAACAGATGGATAATCAGTCCTGAGAATTTTCAGTCTTTATCAAGGACATGATGAAGCAAAAAGTATAGATTGTTTTCTTAAGATAACCACTCCACATAAATATTATCTAGTGAAAAATAACTAGAAATGAAAGTTTTCCTTCGATCTTGTTTTGGCTATAAAGAAGAAAATATTAGACATTAATATTTCCATGTTCAGTTTGGAGCACTTTATCATTGATATTTCCAGAAGCTGTTTCTTGATACAAATTCAGGTTTTATCATCTTGAGAGCATGTTCTTGAGGGCCCTAATATCAAATAATATGTTTTATCATCTTGAGAGCATGTTCTTGAGGGCCCTAATATCAAATAATATATATTCTGGCCACTGCTGTTTTTCTCGGTTTTTTTTTTCACCTTTTTAGACAAAGCATCATGATAGCAGTATGGCATTAAACATCACTATTGCTATGTTCTTTAGCAGAATAACATATTAGGTTTTCTCATACGATCATGAACTATGAAGTCTCAGGATCTTAGCCATCAAAAATTAGTTGGTTACTTCCATAACATTTGAGCCACAATTGCTCCTCTATATCCTGTATGCAGGAGGCTAATGTAGGTGGCAGTGATTATGGCTGGGAGATGTTGATGAAGGTCTCAAATGGAAGGCTGACTACAATCCGATATCTCCAACACTAATCAGTAGGGTTTACTTTTCTAATTAGGTACTCAATTGATTTCTTATTTGTTGACCTCTGTAAGTTTTATCTTTAGCAACAGGGCCTCATCAACACGTGTCGCTTATAATAAAAATCTCAAACATCCGATTTTACCAATAAAGTTGTGAGAGCCAGATTCTGGGGTGAAAGGCAGGTAGCTCAGAGAGTCAGAGATAGCACCCAACTGACCACCTCCTCAGCAGACATCCTAAAAGGGAGTTCTACACACTGTCTCACAAAACCTTCAAATTGAATGTTCTTCCTTCTACTTCTTGTGGATCTCTCGATATCTCCTCCTGAATTCATTTTACTCTCTATAATTTTTTTTCTTTTATTCACTTCCTGAGAGCTGGTTGCTTGGTTTGCCTCCTGACCTATGGTTGACTATTTATTCCTGTTTATAAGAAACAAAAGCTTTTGGATTAAAGGTGTGAGATAGGGCTGATCCACACCACAACTAGAAACAGGTTTTGTTTTAGTAAACAGCCCAATCTCGGGACTCAAAGTGTGATCAATTATCCTGCAACACATTATAGAAAGAAACCAATAGACTTGACAATAACTTGTGATGTTTGTAGGTTTCCATGGGGGCTGCTTTGGACAATGCCTTAGCAAGATGTAACCCAATCCTGGTACTGGAGGTGTCTAGTTGGGTTATTGTCTCCCCTATCATTTTATGGTTCCATTTAGATTCCTGAAATATATGTCTATATATTCAGGAAGCTTCTACTATAGTAAGTTTCCATATAGCTTTTCAAACAACCTTTAGTGTTAATCGGTTACCTTCCCCTTTATTCTCTCCTTTAACCTTCTGTTTCATTCCTCTCTCCTCTAAAAGTCCTATTCATTTCTTAAAGCACATATTTTGACACAATATTAACAAATAATGTCAACCATATGCTTCTACCTTCATTGATAGCATCAACAAATACCTTTCTAGGTCAGTTTCATAAAATGTAAATTCATATTTACTTCATTGCTTAAGAAAACACTGCTTTTGGATTTATTTTTGTGTTAAGTCTGAGTCACTCAGTATTTAAATAAATTGCATTTGCTTCCAAGGTAAAATTGGTGTTATTAGCTCACCTTGAGAAACAGAGTCACTGCTGGTGCTAATACAGGAAAAATGAGGCATCTTTTGAGTTTGATGAAGGCTTTTTTTTTTAAACATCAGGTGGGCTTTAATTCAGTTGTTAGTGTGCCAGACACAAATATACAAAACTTTCAATGAATCAGTGGACTCTAAGGTTTGGGGGAATTTAGATAATGAACTTTTGGGACCGTACAAGCATGAGATTAGAAAGGAAATTTGTTAGAGTCAAAGGTTAAAGTCAAGAAAGCAAGTGAAGGCTCTATGGGGCAGGAGTGGTTCTTTTGAAATGGGATAGCTCCAGATAAATTGTCCAGGCAGGCATCTGGGGTTTTTTCTCTTTCTTTTCTTTTCTCTTTTATAGCACTCACGGCAGAATTTGGAGTATGGTATGGGGTGACAAGAGAGGCAGTCAGTTCAGTTAACCCAGTTGTATGGTGTTCAGTGGTTTCCATCAGTTGGGTCATTTCCTGACAATATAGGCTCCAAGCAGAGGTGCTTCTGTAGAAGATTATGGAGAGAAATCAGACTTCCTTCTAGCATCTCTGCATGAAAGACCTTGTGGTATAAACAGGCAAAGACAAAATCCTCACTTGTCTAGTGACGTTTTGGCTTACAGCTAAAGAAAACTTCCGTTTCAGAGCTTCTATCCTTAACCTGTTTGCCCAGGTTCTAATTTTCTATTCCTGCTAACACTGAATTCTCTTACTCACCATGGTTTTCTTATTGAAAAAAAGGAACAGTCCTACAATTGTACTACTACAACCTTCTTTAAAGACTTCAGAATTAAGAACATGTACTCTATAAAAAAGAAAATAATGTACAAGCAAGCATAGTACTCTGTTTTAAGCATTATATTTAGTTCACTCTAGAGTTTCTTTATCCATCATTTTGTCAATTGTTCCATATGCTAGTCATCAACAAATTGAGGTTCTTTTGTGGGGTTTATTTTCAGGAAGTCAAAAGCAATAAAACATTAAATATTAAACAATGTTTATTATTTTGAAAAAGCATGACATAAGAAAAATTCACCTTTCACACTCTCAAATACTCTCTTTACTCATATACTATTCCATCATTGAGGCACCTTAGTATAGGATGAATGTTATGCTAGTTTGTATATGAGTGTGTATACACTATGACCGTACACATTTTCTTTGGCAATTGAATCTTTTTATAATAATAATCCTTAACTTCATCCTACTTCTTCCACCTTGACAGTTCAAAGGACCTAATTTAGTATTATAAAAACAAATTTACCACTTAATAATTGCAAATACAAAACTCCATTAAGTACTACTCCAATGGAGCACAAGAGGTAAAACTAAATGATAATGAAGCAAAAATGGAGAAATTAACTGCTAAGATTGTTATTGGAAAATTAGAAGGAAGGTTACTATATGTTATTAAACCATCACTTATTGCCTCTTTTCTCATTCAGAGTTAGGGATCTACTCTACACAGATACTGGAAAGAAAGGACAAGGTTCCAAACTCAGAAAGAAAACCATCAAACATTAGTCAGCCTGAGGGAGTATTATATGATATTGACTATGTGGTACTAATATTTCATCTGTTCACCAAGTAGAAGACAAAATAATTTCTGCCAGTATTTAAAGAACAGAGGTATTTTATGTATAGATACTTAATACATGTGCATTATTCTCTTTGTTTTACAATGCAAAGTGAAAGAATAAATTTAAATTATTTTTTCTTTTTTTATTTCATTGGATATTTTATTTATTTACATTTCAAATGTTATCCCCTTTACTAGTTTCCCCTCTGGAAACACCCTATCCCATCTTCCCTCCCTCTACTTCTATGGGGGTGCTCACCCACCTGCCCACTCACTCCTGCCTCCCCGCCCTGGCATTCCCCTACACTAGGGCATTGAACCTTTCCTGGACCAAGGGACTCTCCTTCCACTGATGTCCAACAAGGCCATCCTCTGCTACATATGCAGCCAGAGCCATGGGACCTTCCTGTGTACTCATTGGTTGGTGGTTTAGTTCCTGGGAACTCAAGGGGGTCTGGTTGGTGGTGGTTGTTCTTCCTATGGATTGCAAACACTTTCAGCACCTTAAGTCCTTTCTCTTACTGTTCCATTCCAGACCTCTTGCTCAGTCCAATAGTTGACTGCAAGCATTTGCCTCTGTATTTTCCAGGCTCTGAAACAGCCACTCAGGAGACAGCTCTATCAGGCTCCTGTCAGCAAGCACTTCTTGGCATCCGCAAGACTGTCTGGTTTTTGTGTCTGTATGGGGGATTGGTCCCCAGGTAGGGCAGTCCTTGGATGGCCTTTCCTTCAGTCTCTGCTCCATATTTTGTCTCCGTACTTCCTCCCATGAGAATTTTCTTTCCCCTTCTAAGAAGGACTGAAGCATCCACACTTTGGTCTCCCTTCTTCTTGAGCTTCAGTTGGTTTGTGAATTGTATCTTGGGTATTCTGAGCTTTTAGGCTAATATCTACTTATCAATGAGTGCATACCATGTGTGTTCTTATCTGATTGGGTTACCTCACTCAGGATGATATTTTCTAGTTCCAATCATTTGCCTAAGAATTTCATGAATTCATTGTTTAGCTGAGTAGTACTCCATTGTGTAAATGTACCACATTTTCTGTCCATTCCCCTGTTGAAGGACATCTGGGTTCTTTCCAGCTTCTAGCTATTGTAAATAAGACAGCTAGGGACATAGTGGAGAATGAGTCCTTGTAATATGTTGGAGAATATTTTGGATATATGCCCAGGAGTGGTATAGCTGGAACCTCAGGTCTAATTTTCTGAGAAACCACCAGGTTGATTTCCAGAGTGGTTGTACCAGCTTGCAATACCACTACCAATATATATATATTGCATATAAACCCTCTATTGGATGTAGGGATAGTAAAGATCTTTTCCCAATCTGTTGGTTGTCATTTTGTCCTATTGACAGTGTCCATTGCCTTACAGAAGCCTTCCAATTTTATGAGGTCCCATTTGTTGATTCTTGATCTTAGAGCATAAGCCATTGATGTTCTGTTCAGGAAATTTTCCCCTGTGCCCATATGTTCAAGGCTCTTCCCTACTTTCCTTGTATTTGGTTTTATGTGGAGATCCTTGAGCTTTGTACAAGAAGATAAGTTTGGATCGATTTGCATTCTTCTACATTCTGACTGCCAGTTAAACCAGCACCATTTGTTGAAAATGCTGTCTTTTTTCCACTGGATGGTTTCAGTTCCTTTGTCAAAGATCAAGTGACCATAGGTGTGTGGATTCACTTCTGGATCTTCAATTCTATTCCATTGATCAACCTGTCTGTCTCTGTACCAATACCATGCAGTTTTTATCACTATTGTTCTGTAATACAGCTTGAGGTTAGGGAATGTTGATTCCCCTAGAAGTTCTTTTATTGTTGAGAAAACTTTTTGGTATCCTAGGTTTTTTGTTATTACAAACTAATTTGCAAATTGCTCTGTATGAAAAATTGCGTTCGAATTTTGATGGGGATTATATTGGATCTGTAGATTGGTTTTTGCGAGATGGTCATTTTTACTATATTAACCCTGCCAATCCAAGAACATGGGTGATCTTTCCATCTTCTGAGATCTTCGATTTCTTTCTTCAGAGACTTGAAGTTCTAGTTATACAGATCTTTGACTTGCTGGGTTAATCACACCAAGGTATTTTAAATTATTTGTGACTATTGTGGAGGATGTTGTTTCCCTAATTTCTTTCTCAGTTTCTTTATCCTTTGAGTATAGGAAGACTCCTGATTTGTTTGAGTTAATTTTATATCCAGCCACTTTGCTGATGTTGTTTATCAGGTTTAGGAATTCTCTGGTGGAGTTTTTTGGGTCCCTTAAGTATACTATTATATCCTTGGCAATTAGTGATAGTTTGAGTTCTTCCTTTCCAATTTGTATCTAATTGCTCTGGCTAGGGCTTCGAGTACTATATTGAATAGGTACAAAGAGAGTGGGCAACCTTGTCTAGTCCCTGATTTTGGTACTATTGCTTCAAGTTTCTCTCTTTAGGGGTTTCTGGAATTCTTTAGCTCAGTTATCTGATCATGATTTAACTTTGGTACCTGGTATCTCTCTAGAATATTGTCCATTTCATCTAGATTTTCAGCTTTTGTTGAGTATAGGCCTTTGTAGTAGGATCTAATGTTTTTTTTTAATTTCTTCAGTATTGGTTGTTACGTCTCCCTTTTCATTTCTGATTTTGTTGATTTGTGTACTGTCTCTGTGCTCTCTGGTTAGTTTGGCTAAGGGTTTATCTCTCTTCCTGGTTGTTTCAAAAAACCAGCTCCTGGTTTGAATGATTCTTTGTATAGTTCCTTTTGTTTCTACTTGGTTGATTTCAACCCTGTGTTTGAATATTCCCTGCCATCTACTCCTCTTGGGTGTATACGCTTCTTTTTGTTCTAAAGCTTTCAGATGTGCTGTTAAGCTGCTAGTGTATGCTCTCTCCAGTTTCTTTTCGAAGGCACTCAGAGCTATGAGTTTTCCTCTTAGGACAGCTTTCATTGTGTCTCATAAGTCTGGATATGTTGTGCCTTCATTTTCATTGAATTCTAAAAACACTTTTTTTTCTTTATTTCTTCTTTGACCAAGTTATCCTTGAGTAGAGTGTTGTTCAGTTTCCATTTGTATGTGGGCTTTCTGTTGCTTTTTTTGATTTGGAAGACTAGCCATAGTCCGTGGTGATCATATAAGATGCATAGGATTATTTCAATCTTCTTGTATCTGTTGAGGCCTATTTTGTGACCGATTCTATGGTCAGTTTTGTAGAAGGTACTGTGAGGTGCTGAGAAGAAAGTATATTCTTTTATTTTAGGATAAAATGTTCTATAGATATCTATTAAATCCATCTGGTTCATAACTTCTGTTAGTTTCACAGTGTCTCTGCTCAGTTCTGTTTCCGTGATCTGTCCATTAATGAGAATGGGGTGCTGAAGTCTTCCACTATTATTGTGTGAGGTACAATGTGTGATTTAAGCTTTAGTAAAGTTTCTTTTATGAATGTGGGTGCCTTTGCATTTGGAACATATATATTCAGAATTGAGAGATCATCTTTATATATTATTCCTTTAATGAGTATGAAGTACCTTCATCTTTTTTGACAACTTTTGGTTGAAAGTCGATCTTATTTGCTATTAGAACGGCTACTCTAGCTTGTTTCTTGGGACCATTTGTTTGGAAAATTGTTTTCCAGCCCTGGGCTGGATTTGTGGAAAGATATTGTGTAAATTTGGTTTTGTCAAGGAATATCTTGTTTTCTCCATCTCTGCTAATTGGGAGTTTTGCTTGGTGTAGTTGCCCAGGCTGGCATTTGAGTTTTCTTAGGGTCATTATGACACCTGCACATGATCTTCTGGCTTTTATAGTCTCTGGTGAGAAGTCTAGTGTAATTCTGATGTGTCTACCTTTATATGTTAGTCGATTTTTTTTCCTTACTGCTTTTAATATTCTTTCTTTGTTTAGTGCATTTGGTATTTTGACTGTTATGTGGCTGGAGGAATTTCTTTTCTGGTCCAATCTATTTGGAGTTCTTTAGGCTTTTTGTGTGTTGTGGGCATCTCTTTCTTTTGGTTAGGGAAGTTTTTTTCTATAATTTTGTTGAAGATATTTAATTGCCCTTTAGTTTGGGAATCTTTTCTCTCTTTTATATCTATTATCGTAAGGTTTGGTGTTCTCGTTGTGTCCTGGATTTCCTGGATGTTTTGAGTTAGGAGCTTTATGCATTTTGCATTTTCTTTGACTATTGTGTCAATGTTTTCCATGGTTATCTTCTGCACCTGATATGGTTCTCTCTTCTATCTCTTGTATTCTGTTGGTGATGCTTGCATCCTTGATTCCTGATCTATTTCCTAGGTTTTCTATCTCCAGGTTTGTCTCCATTTGTAATTTTTTTATTGTTTCTATTTCCATTTTTAGATCCTGGATGGTTTTATTCAATCCATTCACCTGTTTGGTTCTGTTTTCCTGTAATTCTTTAAGGGATTTTTGTGTTTCCTCTTTCTATGGTTCTCCCTGTTCACCTGTGTTCTCATGTTATTTTAAGGGAGTTATTTATGTCTTTCTTAAAGTCATCATCATTGGAAGTGATTTGAAGTCTGAATCATGCTTTTCCAGTGTTTTGGGGTACATAGGACTTGCTGTTGTAGGAGAACTGAGTTCTGATGATGTCAAGTAGCCTTGGTTTCTGTCGCTTAGGTTCTTGTGCTTGCTTCTTGCCATCTGTTTTTCTCTGGTCTTAGTTGGTCTTGATGTCTCTGACTGGAGTTGGTCCCTTCTGTGGGCCTGTGAGCCTATGATCTTAGGTATGCCAGTACTCCTCCTTAGGGGAACAGTTCTCCACTGTGGAATTTGTACCTGGAAGTCTGTGGGACTGCCTTAGGTCTAGAGTGCAGATGGAAAATGGTAGGTTCCTGTCCCCAGCTCCTCTGCTGTTCCTGTGCCCTTTGGGCTCCTAGTAGATTCCACTCTGAACAGTTATTGGGTCAAAAGTGGTGATCTCCTTCTGAGCTTAGGATTGAGCACATTCCTGGGAAATCAGCTCTTTCCTGGCAGGATTTCTCCTATAATGAAATGTACATAAATATGGTACAACATTTTTATCATCTTAGGAAACAAAAGAAAGCAAACAGTAATTCCATGGTCCTGAAACCCAGGCAGCAAAACACAACATAGATATTAAGAAAATTCTGTGTTTGCAATTGTGTCACAATAATTCAGAAATCATTCCTCCCTCAATAAGACTTGCTTGTCGTTTGTTGTTTGATAATTTGAATGGGGGTGTGTGGAATGGCAGTTGTAATGCAAATGAACAAATGCCTCTTGGTGATCTTCTTAAATGTTATTTAACCATGAAGAAATGTAAAATGAAACATATAAGAAACATGAAAATGTGAAATGTGAACTAGAAAATTTTACTGTGTTAATCAGTCAAAAGGCCAGTGCTAGCCTCGGAGCCTTTAAGGCCAAAGTACCTCCAAGAATAGCTATGTGTAACCTGTCCGAGTGAATGAACACATGCGAGACCACTGAAGGCAACTGGTATATCACCATTTTATCATGAAATGAGCCACAGACAATTTGTTAAATGTCTGTGTAAAGAGACAATTGGTAAAGAGAAATCTTTAAGTGCGAGCTACACAGTTCTTTGTCTGAATAAATAGCTTAAGGAAGAAAATACTGAAACTTGGGAAGTAAATAACTGGAGGAAAACTCGATGTAGGGTACAGTGAGAGAAGTTAACACATGGAACAAATCATCTGAGAAAGGAATGCCATGACTCCCAGGATAAAAATCCACAGTAGAACATGATATCTAATTTATTTCAAGAGTTTTAGGCGAGTTATTCTCATCATTTTCTTTTTCTCTTTTCTTTAACTCTTGCTCCTCCTTCACAAAAATGGTTTATTAAGTATATTGCAAGGAAGCAGGTAGGTCACAGTAACTGCATACCTTCTTCCGGTCTCACTATTTATGCTGGATTTGCATGCAGCATAATCACCTCCATAAATATCAAGGATATATTATTTTTAAAAAAATTTCAAAGGAATAATGCTATCCCAGGTATTTCTACCTTCAGATCATTGTATAATTGTTTCCAATTCTAATTTTTAAAAAAACAATTTAATAAGATATGTATTTAACTTTGAACACACTTTTACTTCTAAAAGTATAGGGGCATTTTGACATTTGATGGAAATGTGAGTTCAAAATACTAATTTTGAACATCAAAGAACCAGCAAATGGTGCTAATTAATATGCCTCTATATAAATAACTACTGATAGACATTAGGAAATGTCAAATGCCATTTACATGGTAGCCATGGTATGAAAATGTTCTTACATATGGCACTTATGAGGCTATTTTGGTATTCATGAGAATACTATATTTCTTCTTAATATCAAACTGAAATGGAAGGAATGACAAGAATGTGCTGACAGTAATGATAAATAAATCTACCTTTCTGCCTTTAATTGGAAGGACTTGTTTCAAGAAGAATAATGTAGGCCTACCAGAAATACTGTTTTTCCCTTTTAAGTGTCATCTACACACAGTTATTCTATTGAGTAAGAATATTCAAAAGACCATTCCAATTTAGTTACACTTTGATTAAACAGTTTGAATGACTACTGCAGCGATTAACTTTGAGTAAACCAACCAAATAAGTGGAGCCTTGATAATTTACAACAAAATAGAACTCAGACTACCTTTCAGCATCTAGCTCTGCACTTAAATTACTATAGTTGCTCTAGTCTGTTGGCTCTAGGAAGTGGCGTGATTTGTTGTTAATGCACTGCTAATGAACTTCCACTCAGGTGGTCATGGTTTGGCAATTTAAGTCTCAAAGGGAAATAGAAAGATAGTAACTTAAAGAAGAAAATAAATTCTCCTGAAGCCTAGCTATCCTTCAGCAACTCCATCCTTTTGACTCTTAAGTCATAGATTCTAAGCCATACAGTTTAAATTGAAATTATTTCTTCCTCAATAAATTATGGTAGACTTACCACACTGATTCAACTCTTAGAGCTTTACAATTCTTATAATATCATGTCTTGTTAATGTTGCTTATATATTCTGACATCTACATTTTAAAAGTATGAGCAAACTAAAAAAAATAATGTTTGGTTAAAAAACGATTGCCAGTCATTGATTAAGGAAAGCAACATGCTTAAAAATCAATCTTAACTTTTGAGGAAGAAGTAATATAAGTTTTTACTGTATGTTATAGATTGTATGCTTTAAGAATCCAAGTGGATGGAGCTGCTGAAAAATAGTTGGGAATTGGAAAAATTTTCTTCAAATAAGTTTTTAGATATTTGATAACTTCAGTGTATCATTTGATTCTGGACATAAAAGAGTCAAAATCTTTTCTTTGTATTCCGGCTTTCTTTTTTATCATAAATGTAATTTTCCCTAGACAGTCTGTTTTGTTGCTTATTTTGTGATGTTTTTAATAGAAATCTTTGAGTTATCAGGAATACAGTACAATTTAAAAATGCTTCCATGAAGCATGGTGGAGCTGCCAATTCCCTCACTTGGTTTTCTGGAACATGTGACTAGAAAAATTTTCCACAAAGAATCCAAACTTTAATACGTACAACTAACCCCCAGAAATGTGGTAACAAGCAAGCAAACATATTCAAAGCTTTGAACCCTTCTCCACAAAAGTAAACTCTATTTAAAAGCCATATTTTAAACTTTGTTTTGTTTTTTTAACACAACCTTGATTAACTTTCTGAAGCAGAATTCTTAAGTGTTTGTGGATGTCTCTTTTCCTTCATCTTCCATCTTTCATTGGAATTGTTTATCTGCTGGACTCTTACACACATAAAGAGTGCTGTGGCCTGAATTTATGTCCCCTAAGTAAATGCAGTGCTAGACAACTGATGTCTTATGATCATGGCATACACTGATGACCCATGATGTACACACAACAGAAGCTCCACTGGAATTAGGGTTTCTGTGTTAGTTTTTTTCTCACCAAAATCCTTGTATTAAATAGATATCAATAATCATGTATTGTTGGATCTTAAACTTTGTGTATTCCTCTGTCTTATCTTCTCTCTCATTTCCCCACAAATCTCAAGAGTGCAAGGCAGCAAAACAAAATCAAAGTGAAAACAGACACCTTATGTTCAATTCAAACAATTATCTGCAAAGTGATTGCTTTGAAATGCTCATTTATATTACATTTAATAAAAATTGCTGAATACACATACACACACACACACGTGTGTGTGTGTGTGTGTGTGTGTGTGTGTGTGTGTGTGTGTGTGTGTGTGTGTGTGAATCCTGTGTATTTGGAGACAATACAAAAGAATGAAAATTGACTTTGCTTCTAGGCTATTTATCATTCCTTAAGGTGCAATAGGTGCCTAGTTATAAAGGAAGATTTAAAATATTACATTGACTTTATTTCATATCTTTGCTGATGTAATCTATTTCCAACTGCATATTCACTTGGCATCTGGTGGGGTGGAAAATACCTCAGTTCTCAAACAAATATTAAATTCTCTTTAGTAGAGTGTAGTAAAAACAATACCTTATTTACTTGACTATACTGTTGGTCATTTTCTGTGTCTATTTCTCTTGATAATAGTTTGCAAAAAATTTTTTTAATCATGAATTCTATGGAGATCATAAGATTAGGTATAATTAGAAAAGATTTCACTATTTGTATAATGAATACAAATAGTGTAATTTGTTAATTTACATATTGAATGTTTTGCTTTCATGTATGTCTGTGTAACACATGCATGATTGGTGCCTACAGAGGCCATAGGAGACATCAGATCCCCTGGAACTAGCATGGCAGATGATTTTGAGCTGTCATGTGAATGCAGGGAATCGAACCTGGGATCTCTTGAAGAGCAGCCAGTTCACTTAACCATTGAACTACCTTTTCAACCTCATCTTTTCACAAATTTACAAACTTGGTTTGGTTTGGTAATTGGAAGCCACTCTGTCTCATTATCTGTTTGAAACAGATTCAAAGCAGAAGCCCAAAATTCAAAGCAGAAGTCCACCTGATAATTTCCATTTTCAAAGACATGCACCCTTAATTGCTATTTTATAATGTTGTCTCCATCAATTGTTTGATTATTAAGCTAATATTTATTATTTATGTCATGGAACATGCTAATAGAATTTTATTTTTTAATATTTCATTAATTTGTCTAGACTTTTATATAATGCGTTTTGATTTTATCACCTACTATACTTAAACTCTTCACCAAATCAATACCCCGTCTCCCTTCCTCCTTCCTCCTGACCCACTCAGGCTTGTATTTTTTTTTTTATCAAGAGCACTTTGTGTTTCCCAAGTATTCTTGGATGTGTTGAAGAGTAGTAGAGTTACCCAGGTCTACAGTCATACATAAAATTGAGTCTCCTTCTGTCAAAAGTTGACAAATTTCTAATAAATCCTAGTCTAGGTATAGGACTTAGTGCTGTATTCCCATCTCAAAGCTAGAATTTGTCTTGGCTTGGATTTACATGGGTCTTCTGCGTGCTGTCCCAACCACTGTGAGTGCATACATGCAGTTCCCATGCTATATACAGAAGCCATGGTTTCTTTGTAGACTTCCACTGCCTCTAACTCATAGACTCTTTCTGTTTTTCTTCTACAATCATTCCAGAGGCTAGAAAGAAAGGGCATGGCAAATATGTTCCATTTAGAGCTGAGTGTCTTCACTCTAAAAGAAATATATTTTACAATTTTAAGCTGGTATCTTCACACAATCTTCATACAATCTCACAGCCCCCTTCTGTGGAATCCACAATATAGGCGTCTTTTAAGCTGGTACTCTGACTCAGGCCCAAGGCAAAGAATCATTCTCTCATGCTCACATTACAACGTGTCCAAACTGGCTAGAATAGAGGCTAGCTTCCATGCCAAACATTTACATGCACTGTCAGACAAAACAAGTGTCTTTCAAGGTCCATTCATTACAACTGATGATACTTTAAACCAAGTATAATGTTTACTTAGGATGGTATTAGGGTATTTTTAATATTCACCCAAGTCCTTATTCTGATATTCTTTACCTAGAGTTGAATAAATAGACTGGTTTCTTCTTTTTCTTTTTGGACTTTGTATCTTTTGAAAGTCTAGTGTGATTGGCTTAGGCCAACTCCTTGAATGATATTAGACTTAGATCAAATATCTTTTGGCATTAAGTTTATTGTTTTTGTTGTTAATTCATTAAAATGTTTTATCATATTGCTATAAAATACTGCAATTATGTATGACATTTAGTCATTGATTACAGCTATATAATCTTTAATCTTTTTACTTAGGATTTTACAAACCATTTGCCATGAATGAAAGCCTGCACCACATAATGTGTTTATTGATCTCTTATGTTTTATTGGGGTATTTTTTTAGTTTAGCAGTTTCAATCCAATTTGGCTGATTAATGTGCAGGGCTTTTGGTGTCAATAATATTTTAATTTGTCTCCATACAAAGCACTGGATGGCACAATAGTGTTGTGTGCTAAGTAGATCTCAATCACATGAACGTCTAAGTGTTAGTTAGAGATCTTTTTATATGTCAATCAACAAACCACTTAGTAAAGAAAATTATTCTTGAGAGTATTGAAATGTATCCTCCTATTAGTAAAAAGTTATTTAATAAGTTGATGCATTCACAACTATTGCTATAAATAATAATTCTATTTAAATTTATGTATTTACTTTAGAAATGAGATAAATACATGTTTAGAAATGAAAATTATTTATGTGTTATTATCTAAAAATCAAGATGTTCTTAATACTTTTAATGTTTTTTTAAAAGGGGGTATTTCCTGCCCCCTAAACTGTTTTGTATGGTGGAATTATTATTACATTTGAATTGTATTTACACACTATCTTGTACCAAATACAGTATCCCGATGTTACCACTTTTCAAATTACATTTTCTTTCTGGAGACACTGGATTTATCTTCAGTGCTTCTGAGAATGTAGCACATTAATCTAGGTAGTAGAATTCCTAATGGATCATTTTTTTCCTCCAATAACCTACTTATAAGTGTGTGATTCAGCATAAATAAAATTCATGGATTGCATGTTATTAAGAAAATTTTAAGAAACAACAGTATTAAATTGCTAAAAATATTTGTCTTCTAATATGTTATTATCATCAAGAGTACATTTTCAATAATTAATTTATGAAGTTCTTTTATGTGATTCAGATTTCCTGAAGTTTGTAAAATATTTCATATGTATATGTACCTAGTTTCCCTAGATTTGTGTATCATATAAATTTAATGAATGTATTTTGAGTAACTGTAAATTAATGTAAATAATGACTACTACATTTCCAAAAGGCCTGGTTATTTCTATGTTCTTCGTCTGAAATGATTAGAGCCAAATTGAGAATCTAGTCTTTGATTATGATACTGTAACAATGTGCTAAGCACAAAGGGAGAGGCAAACATTATTTTTTCATGCTTACCTACTTCTCCCAAGACACAATGAACAAAGCAAGCAAACTACTTAAGTCTAACAAATATGGAAATATAGATGAAACGTGTTTTACAATTAAAGACCTGCTCATCTCTTGTTCATTCTGCACACACGTGCAGAACTTCGCTGTTTCCCTGGTTCTCAGCACTAGCTGAGGGAAGTTTTGGTAAGTTCAGAGATGCCAGGCTATGCTCTTACATAGCCTCTTGTGTTTGCAGATACACTGCAGGTACTTGATTTCTGAAAATCAAATCAGTGTGATTGTAGCTTTGAAGTTGTAAGTGTGTGACCATATATTCTGATATACCTCCACCGAATAAGCTACATTTCCTAGACAAGTAGGGCAATAGGTAAAGAGAAATGCAGACAATAGTGTGAAACAAAAACTATATTCACCTGGAAAACAGCCATAAAAGAAACAACTTCTTCCCTGTTGTGTCTACAGCTTCAATTCAAGTTCAGGTCCTTAGGAAGCCATAACCTTTGCCAGTCACCTTCAGTCAACCATTATGGCAGATTTAGCTTACCACTCAGCACTGAGCCTAGAGCCAGAATGTTCTATCATAGCTGTCTTTTTATTGTAAACAAAATTGACTAAAACCAACCATAGATCAAGAGGCAGAGCAGGCAACCAGCTGACGGGGAGGGAACATCAGAAAAAAAAATCACATAGAGTAAGAGGAAGTCAGGAGGATGGATAGGAGCACAGGTATTAGAAAGGAGGGACATTCGGTTGGAATGTTTTTAAAGACAGTGTGGAGAATAAGAACTGGCTTTTTTTCTTCTGGGATTCAGTTGAAGAGGAAGGTCAGCTGGTTGCTTTCTCGGCCTCTTTAAGTATCAGGCTTTCACCCCAGCATCTGGCTCTTGATTCTTCATTTAGTAAAATCAAACATTTGAG
This sequence comes from Tokudaia tokunoshimensis, assembly GCA_036184795.1. Classification (NCBI taxonomy): domain Eukaryota; kingdom Metazoa; phylum Chordata; class Mammalia; order Rodentia; family Muridae; genus Tokudaia; species Tokudaia tokunoshimensis. The sequence continues at coordinate 82,757,316 of BTHU01000012.1, read as the reverse complement.
ATTTTGTTTCTAAAACAACAGCTGTGGGACGACGAAGAAGAAGCAAAAGTTAGGAGAATGTTTTACAGACATAATTTTTTCCAGTTCATATTTCGCATATAGAAATGCCTCATAAAAATGCTTTGACTCAATTCTTCTAAACTAACTTTGTTCATTGCATGTAGATATATGTACCTATGCAGATATAATGTTAGAATATCCTCTCTTATTATGATCTTTGTATAGCATGTGAGTTGCTTGGGAAATTATGAAATACTGAAACCATAGTTTTGGGAAGGTTTTAGGTTAGATGATTCATATTATTTCTTTAAACTTTAGTACCCTATGACTTTAGTTAAATTGTTTCCATGGTTAATTTAAATACTATGGTGATAATATTTAATTAGAGTATGGCATAGTTAAATACAATTGTCATCATTAGCTATTGTCAATGTGACACACTTGGGAAGGCAGAACTTCAGCTGAACTATTACCTGCATTGAATTGACTTGTAGGCATGTCTATGGAACCTTTTTAAAGTGCTGCTTGATATAGGAGGGCCCAGCTCCTATAAGTGATGTGATCCCTGGGGATGTGGGCTTGGAATGCACAAGGAGAGCTGCCCAGCAAGCCAGGAGACCCAGCCAGGAAACAACTGTGTTTTCTGTGACCAATGTTTCAGTTTCTGCTTCCAGGTTCCTGCTTCCCTCAATAATGGACTGTAAGTGTAAGATGAAATAAAACATCCCTTTCCCAGGTTGCTTTTGGTCAGTCTTTCATACCAACAGCCAAAACATAACGAGAATAACAATTGTGAGTAGAAATAATGTATGATTTTCAATCACTGCCAAGCATTACCTAATGTATATAAAAAAATCAGTGTACATAATGTTTAAATGAGTTTCTGTTTAGATTTATTTTTTTCTGGAGGACCTATTAAGATTTATAGTGCACATGATTTAAAGGAAACATAAGCTCATTCTATTTTGCTTTGCTTTGATATTTCAGCCCAGAGACAACTACCTAGAGTGACCAAACCTTCACAATTATCAAAATAACACTAACTCCTTATGAAATTTTTATGTTTTAGCATTAAAAAAAGGACGATTTTGGATCACTCCTGATCCTTATCACAAGGATGACAACATCCAGATCGGGCGTGAGGTGAAAATATCTTGCCAAGTAGAAGCTGTTCCCTCTGAGGAATTAACATTCAGTTGGTTTAAAAATGGCCGTCCATTAAGAAGTTCCGAGCGGATGGTTATTACACAGACTGACCCTGATGTGTCCCCCGGAACAACAAATTTGGATATCATTGATTTAAAATTCACGGACTTTGGGACTTACACATGTGTGGCCTCTCTGAAGGGAGGAGGAATATCTGATATCAGTATTGATGTTAACATTTCCAGCAGTACAGGTAAGAGATGTGCTTGTGGTACAAAATCCCTTTAAACAAATTGGAGTTTGATATAATTAATGAAGCTTAGAAATCATTTCTTTTGAAATTTGCTAAACCTAAAAATTTTACTATTTTAAATACCTAGAAAATATCTGATTTGGGACATTGTTGCTTTCATTTAGATTTATATGTGAGTTTTATTTAGATTTATATATGAGTTTTTTTTTTAAATTGTGTACATAAAATCACTAGCAGTGACACAGTTATGATTCAAAGTAAACTTATGCCAGATTTTTTCATTAACAACAGCCCTTGTAGAGCTAGAAATTATACTAATAAAGTTAAACCAGTCAATATGGATGAAATATTTTTAAGTTTAAAATTTAACAAAACTATTTAGACATAAACCTTGAGAAATGATTTAAGAGCACTTAAATAAGAAAAAAATTGTAAGAAATGTTTCCTCTACTAAGGGATACCTTTTGTTAAAGTTGGTGTTATATGCAACATATCAGAAAGTACCATGGTACTACATCCTCCTAATGCAAAGAGCTAAATGCAAAAATGCAGAATTCTTTTGTAGTTGAAAATAAAAATGTGTAACCCTTTATCTCATGTAAGCATATCTAGATGAGGGAAAAGTCCAGTGTTTTTATGAGAGAATATGGTAGGTTAACTCTCAGGCTGTTTAACGACCCAGTGTACTTTGCCAATCTGTTACCAGATCCTCACATTGTGCTGGGTGAGTATTATAAATTAAACTCATAGAGTTCGGGTGCAGCAGAAAAGCTCCAGGTTTGCAGGTCCCTAACAACTGGCTTTTCTTTTCAGTCAGGCATCATTTTGTTTCCACACTGCCTCATTCACATGTGACTTTGTGCCTTCTCATGGTTCACAATTGCAGCTCATGCTGAATTGATTTTAGTATTTCTGTTTTCCATTGTTGTAAAGTATATTCAGTGTTTATCTGGTACATAATCAATGTAAAAGAAAGTTAGAGTGCTAAAAGTAACAATATTTGGACATGGCTTCTATCCTAGATTATGCAAAGTCTCTACCTGATGTCTAAATATTAGAATTTGCGTGATCAGATAAGTTTATTTATTTATGCTGTTGATAGAAAATTGTTGATAAGAATTTATTCAGTCAACAGATTTAAATGCACTGCCCACATTAGAATGGTAGGCAACTTTTGCTGAATAATTTCATGTAAGATTTCCCTTTAAATGTAAGAAAAAATTCCAAGGTCATTTGCGTTTATTTTAATTTGATAATTTTCCAGAATTTTCTATCTGTACACATCACCCCACATTGTTTATTTGTTTTTCTTATTTTGTTCACTATTTTTTTTGTTTGAGAACTAGCCAGCACACATACACGCACACACACGCACACGCACGCGCACGCACACGCACACGCACACACACATGAACACAATCATTACTTGTATTTAACAGACTCATTTGAAGGGCACATGACTCATTGCCTGTTCAACTTTGACCGAATAGGTCACAGAACAAAAGAAGTAACTTTGTAAAATTGTTACTATAATGTGTTCTGATAGTCACTTAAATATGATACTTACATTGACTGAAACTGGAAATTATGAATGATAAAATAGAAATGTCCAAATCTCCAGAGATTCTAAAAGGAAATTTTAAGGTATTCAAAGAACAGATTTTGTTCAAGAAGAGTCTGGGAGCCATTAGAAGAGTCATAATAAATTATCTTAACTATTTGTTTGGTTTCTAAAGATAGCAACAGTAGAAATAAAACATTTACTAAGCTTTTAGAATCCTTCGGCATGCCATCCCCTTCCAGTCCCATATCCAGATCTGTTGTTCCCCAAGGGTAAATTGTGAAAACTGAGTTTTGTCTGTACTTTTCAATATAGTTTCAGCATTAAGGAAAATACATGTCACATAGTCAGAACTCAATAAATAGTTGTTTGACAAAAGCTATGATCTAATGCAAGAACCTGACACTCTAAGTAGTTTGTCTTTTCTTATTCTACATCTGTTGGTCCCCTTGTGTTCTTCATTAATTTTCTACTGACAAGACAAAACGTTCTTCAGTACACGTATGTATAATTTTGTTTAATGTTTCAGGCACAGGCAAGATAGGAGAAGATGAAAGTTGGAATTAGTCTAATAAAACTCAAAATGTAGGTCTCATCAAAAACTTCAGGTATTCAAGTGGCAAAAATCAAAGGATTTAGTCAAGTTTAAGACTAACGAGGTTGAGCACACAATTGCCGTGGTCTTCAGTCTGGACATACAGGAAATTGTAACTTGAAAGAAGTACTTAATGAGTATGTCTCTCTTCATACTTAATCTGGCTTATATTTTATAAGTTGCCTACAGTACAGTAGCACAGCAAAGTAGACTCTAAAGGTCTAAAGAATTTGGGATTCTATTTATAACCTTAAAATCATCTCTGCCTGGTAGAACTCTACACTGAAAATGGCACTTCAAATGAAAACAGATATGTTACAAGCCAGAGTTAGACTAAGGAGGTTTTATAAGCTATACCATATAAGAAAGTCTCTGACTATGTCAATACAATCAAACCACTGAGACTGTAGAAGGAATTTAGATAAGTTGGTTGAGTGACTGAATCTAAGAAAATGGAACAATTGTTAAAGCAGTACATTTTAAAAAGTAGACCTGTGGCTCCATGATGGAAAACCAGTACCACAAAAATGACAAATGCCTTTTTAATTTTGGGTTCTCCTGATTATCATTTCAGGGAATTTAGCACTGGCCAAGTGGTTTTATTATCCTTAAACACTTTGATATTATATTAGTATAGTATAGTATAGTATAGTATAGTATAGATAGTGTAGTATAGTATGGTGCTAAATTATCCCCATTCTAGTGTGATATTCTTTAATTCCATTTAAATTTTCTGAGTCTGGTATTACACAGAAATCTTACATTGATTCTCAATTGTTCCTCTGTTTTAAAGGATATGAACATGTCACTTAATGACATGAGGCTTTGTTGCCATGAGAGATTTCTCCATAGCACAGAAATCTTCCTTAGATCACAGACCCATAGTAAGCACATCTGTTAGATGACACTTAGGAGTGAAATGGAAAATATCCCTGAAGGTAATTTGTCATTTGTAGAATTATTAATGATTTTAAAAGAAAATGATTTAAGAAAATGACAAGTTATATTTAGGAAAACATTGGAAAGATATGACTTTTTGAGAATTTATCCATGCCTTTACAGAATACTTAAAAAATACAATGTGAATGATATAAATTATACATTATTTTCTAATTAAATATTAATGCACATACGCGCACACACACACACACACACACACATGTACACACACACAAAGTTCTGCAAGTTTAGAAAATTGTCCTTGTAACCATTTCTGTTTTCTCAATATAAATTGATATTAATTTCCATTTCCTCTACTAAATTCTTTACACACTGTGCTCTGTACCATCTGGACATGGTTCAGATAGACATTTCTCTTAGGTGATTGAAGGCAGAGTCCTCAGGAACATGGGATAGTCTGTAGTGGACAGACATCTTACCTGAACTTTGATCAGACTTCCATGGATGCTCTGAGTGCTTCTGCAGTATACCTAAAGTCGGTCTCATGGAGAGCTGAGATTAGACTTGAACCCCAAAGGAAGCAAGAGAAGCAAACAGAGGCTGGAGAAATGATAAAGCAGCTACTTATGTTATGTTTTAGTTATAACATTGATATTAATCTGAGAAAAATCACATCAGTTTACTCTGGTCTTAATATTTCATTGCTAGAACTATATTTTAGATTAGACTTCAGGCAACGTAAAGTATTTTCTATGCGTTGCTATAAATGTCTCATTTACAAATTTAATTGTATCAAAGTCTAAATGTCACCATTCAGTTTTGTCAAATATAGATTCTTAATGTGCCTCCTAAAGAAAATTCATGCAAATTTAAGCCTAAATTATCAGCAGCTAAAATCAAATTTTAGAATATCATCACAAGCTATTCCTTTACACGAGCTTAACTGGTAGAGTAAAATTTTAGTTTTAGTGTTTCTTCCTTTCTTTCTCTCTCTTTCTTTTTTAACTTTCCACTGTTTCTTGCTCTCACTTCATAATGAAGTCTCTAGTGCTCATCAGTTTGCATGTATTCCTTCACATGACTCAACAAAATTTGTGTGTTTATAGTAAAACTCAGAAATTTGTGCAACAGGCCTTGAAAATGAAAGCAAGACCAGTTGTCTTCAGAATTCATGGTGAGACATCTGGTGGGTAAATACAGCAGAAGAATCAGCACAGAACTGTAGGATTATGTTTCTCTCTTCTTAGCGTACAAGGGGATTTTATATAACAGAGAGAGGAACAAGATTTTGTGGATCAAGCAAGATAGAGGCATAAATGCACAAGCATGGTGATGACCACCTGGAAGTGACTTGACAGTTTTAGGTTTCTACTAGCTGTCTAGTCTCTGTGACTGTGGAAGCCAGCAAGTGTCTGCACGGGTGTGCAAGGAAAGTTCATTAACATGGGACAGTGGTGCACCAGGAGAGAGAATCAGAAGTAAACACAAGAGCTAAGGAGAGACTGATTGAGTCCATTTAATCGAATGCATCTTTGCTCTTCTCTATTTCAAAAGGAAATAAGAGTCTACAGTGAAGGGCGGGCTGTTTTAGCTAAGAAATTTGAACTATTATATCAACATGAAATGATGCTTGGGTTAGGAAAAACCACTATGTGGCTAAGATTTATGAATTAATACCGAAGTTACTAGAGAGAAAAAGTTCTCTTATTATTCCCCCAAGCATAAAATATGTGAACGTTGAATTAAGGACAGAGCTACAGGTTAGTGAAGAACTTGAGAGTAGTTCTCAGTTTCTCAAGCCATGCATATGGTTCAGCTATAACTAATCTACCTACATTACGGCTAAGCTTCCTAAATGAATGAATGGATATAGCTGTTCTAAAATTTTATTTGCCAAAAGTTGAACAAGGATATGTGCCCAGTGGGCATAGTATGCTGACCTGTGAGCTATAATTTTGAAACCTTATTCATTAAAATAAAATAACTAAAAAGATTGACTATATGGACTTGCTAGAAAATTAAATTGAACCAGTATGAACCTGCTATTTTCCTATAAAATCACTGTTGCATTCTTTATAAAAATTGATGCAAAGTCTCAGACTTCTCTTGTATTCAAGTGCACATTTTACAGAATGCCTTGTTCAGTTCACTCACTGCTATCTGCTGGAGTGGTCCAAACTGTAAAACTGTACTTCAAATATCCTTCGGATTAGTTTGTTAATGCGCAACTCCTCAAGTCTCATCCATAAGATACTATTGTTTTCCTGCTGCTGATCTTATGCTGTTAATAATTATCCCATCTCTCTGTTTATTTAAGTATATATGAACAGAGAGATGTAATATTACATATATATATATGTATTGAGTATATGTATATATAGACAGAGAGAGAGAGAGAGAAAGAAAGAAGGAAGGAAAGGCTTAAAAATTATAATGCTACACAATGGAATACTACTCTGCAATTAAAAACAATGAATTCACGAAATTCCTAGGCAAATGGTCAGATCTTGAAAATATCATCCTTAGTGAGGTAACCCAATCACAAAGAACACACATGGTATGCAGTCACTGATAAGGGGATATTGACCCAGAATCTCGGAATACCCTAGACACAATCCGCATATCAGTAGATTTCTAAGAAGATGGAAGGAGAGACCCCTGGTCCTGGAAAGACTGGATGTAGGGGAATGCCCAGACAGAGTAACGAGAGGGGGTTGAATGGAGAAAAGAGGGAGGGAAGGGGGCTTATGGGACTTTCGGGGAGGGAGGAAACGGGAAAGGGGAAGTGATTTGGAATGTAAATTAAAAAAATAAAATAAAATAAATAATAATAAAAAAAATTATAATGCAAAAAAAAAGAAAACAGCCTTCGGAAAAGTAAAATAAAAATCGTGGCGTCTCCCAGTTAGAAGGCCGTTGTTTTCTAGGGTAGCTGACTGGAAACTTCCAAGTTGATCTCAGGTAGGATTGTTTTCATGCAAATTAAGCACAGTCTTGAAGTCATGAAGACTGACACTTGTTTATTTACAGGTAGTGTTACTAGAGTTAGAGGTCAGCACCTGAGCCCCAGCAAGCAAGGTTCAGCCAGCCAACCATAATAAACCAGTGAAAAGGGTCTAATTGAGAGTGAAAATCAAAAGGGAGATGTCTTCAATGTGGCCATACTGAGAGGAAGGACAAAGACATTCAGTGACGCATGGACAGGAATGTGGGCTTTACAGGGAGAGCCAAGTAAATGCATGCATGAGGAAGCAGCCTTCCACAGTGTCTCAGCTCTCAGGCTCTCCTGTAAGGTCTGCTGACAAGTTAGAAAGCTTTGTCCAGGAGGCAGTGTGCTCCTCAGGATTCTCCGAAGGCTCCAGCTGTTTCCTGAGAAATACTAATATCATGGGATTATTCTTTCAATAGTGTGATAACCACAGGAGTGAGCAACAAGTGTGTCTTCCTAGCATTTTCGTGCCTATCAACAAGGCTGGTGACAGCTTGTTGTGCCTGTCCTTTGTATAGGACAGGGTGACACATAGTGTTTGGGCATGCTGACAGTAGGGATTTCTCCCTACAAACAGTATTGCTTTTTCTGTCTCCTTTCCCATCTTCCTCCTCACAGACTGTCCTCTCTTCTGGGGTGAACAGAGTCACAGCTGCAGAGGAGTGAGTCCTGAATTTAACATGCTAGTGTTCCAGTTTTAAGATGATATTTTGTTCAGTGAATTTCCTAGGGGACACCTGACAACAATATAGCCTTTTACAGAATATTAATGTTTCTTTCAGTATGTGCATAGATTAAGGGAACTTTTGACTAAGAGTACACACAGACATACATCATTTTCATCATTCCTCTGGAAAGGGTAGTATAGATGTCAAGCAATGTCACAGAGGCATCAGTATATAATTCATATTGAAGTATATAAAGCTTACCAGGAAGAATGCTTCACTGTCAGAATCCTTTACTTGTGGAAAAGGTTTTGTTCCATAAATGTGTTTTATTAGAAATCTGAAAGCTCTTTATTAAAATTTAAAATGCTCTCAGAAATTATTAAACATTCCCCAGAGTTCTGCTGACTTGCATTAGTCCTGATTTGTTTAGTGTGTGGTACAGAAATGAAACAACAGCAAGGAATATAGCTAGGTGGCTTACCTGCACTTTGTGTTTAAATAGATAATGCAGTTGGCTAAAATTGAATGTTAGACAAAAGCAGCCAATTTTTCTGAAGATTTTACTTTTATGTCAGTTTTCCACATACAATATTTTATTTAATCATTCTCTTGTAGCTTTCATGGAGCTTATGGTGTTTGGAGCTACTGTTCACTTTCTTGTGCTTTTAACATCCGCCTTTCAAATGGTTAAGAAAGTGTTGAATATTTTAGGGTTAAAAAAATGCCTTCAGAAAGCTAAGTGCCATGTTAAAATGTGCTGAATAATTTAAGAGACATTGTTAAACAGTGCAAAATAAATGTGGTGTGTGGTAAGTGAAAACGCTGTAGTTAAAAACCTACTAACTTTTTTGGAAATGTCTGAATCAAGAGGAAAACTGGCCACAACACTGAGCACAGTTTATGTGCCTTGGAAATTCAAATTCAAAGAGCAAGGCTAGCAGAAATGAAAAGTGAGAGTGGGGGCAAGTGCTTCACAAACCTTTAAGTGTCAAAATGGTAGGAATAATTAATGAATGCAGTGCACATTTTATTATTTATTTGTTCAATAACTATTATCGGAAATGGGCCATGGGAAAAATAGAAGTGCGTGGAGTCTAATTCCTAAGAGTCCAGTGTGATTTACATTGAGTAACCTTAATAACTAATATACTGTGACATTTGCTTTAATGTCACTGACACTGGTCAGCAAGAATCCTGAAAGAAAGTTTGCCCCTGAGCTGAATCAGTAATGACTCTGGACTTTAAGGAGAAATGTCTCATGAGACCTTATTAGCTCAGGTTTACATAATTTTCCAAAAACAAAAAAATCAAGAAGAGCAGGAAGGAAGAGAGGAAGGAAAGAAAGGAGAGCAGAGGGAGAAAGGGCAACAGGTGATCTATTCAGTGGATGAAAATTCAGAGATTAAAAAACAAACAGTTGACAAAAGGAGTCTCAAGGTCTCAATAGGGTTGATAGTCTCATTAATAAAATTATTTCAGAATGGACTAAACCAGACATCAAGGGGAATGTTATTACATTAAAAAGAAAAACCCAGCACTCACTGATAAGTGGATCTTAACCCAGAAGCTCGGAATACCCAAAACACAATTCACATATAAAATGATGCCCAAGAAGAAAGAAAAACAAAATATGGATGCTCCGGTCTTTCTTAGAAGCAGGAACATAATGTCCACAGAAGGAGATACAAAATGTGGAGCAGAGATTGAGGGAAAGACCATCCAGAGACTACCCCACCTAGTGATCCATCCCATATACAGTTACAAAACCCAGACACTATTATCAATGCCCACAAGTACTTGCTGACTGGAGCTGGATATAGCTGTCACCTGGGAGGCTCTGTTAGTGCATAACAAATACAGAAGGGGACACGCTTAGCCAGTCATTGAACTGAGCAAAGAGTCCCCAATTGGAAAGCTAAAGAAAGGGCCCAAGGAGCTTAAGGGGTTTGCAGTGCCATAGGAGGAATGAGGATATGAATCACCCAGTGCTCCCAGAGCTCCCAGGGACAAAAACATCAACCAGATAGTACACATGGTGTTACCCATGACTCCAGACACATAGGCAGCAGAGGATGGCCTTGTTGGACATCAAAGAGAAGAGAGGCCTCTGGCCCTGGAAAGGCTTGATGCAGCAGTGTAGGGGATACCAGGACAGGGAAGTGGGAGAGGGTTGATTGGGGAACAGGGGGAGGGGAGATGGCTTATGGGACTTTCACGGGGTGGGGGTGGGGGACCAGGAAAGGGAAAATCATTTGAAATGTAAATAAAGAATATATCTCATTAAAAAAACAAAAAAGAACATTAAAAAAAAAGAGTTATGAACAACCGTTTAGGAAAGAGGCTGTGAATTAGGGAGGGGCAATTGGGAAAGAGGGTGGGGGAGTGGGGGGGTGTGAGCAATATGAAATGTATGAACCTATCAGAAATAAAAACAGATTGTTGAAAAAGAAAAGAAAAGAAAAGAAAAGAAAATTGGTGGGGAACATAAGAATGATTTTACAAATGATTTTTAAAAGTTTCTTCTATTTCCGAAACAGTGAAAACTACTTTTCTATTGTGAGGAAGTGTTATCAGAGGGGTTCAGATATAGCTAAATATGAGTGAGCAAGGGTAGTCAGCTTTCTGAAGAAACTGATACGTTATTCCCTTTCTAGAATTAGTTTGATTCTTTTTGTTTGTTTGTTTTGGTTTTGGTTTTGGTTTTTCTGGGGGGAAAAACACCTTAATCAGGCCTTGACGTGTGTGGGCATTATCAAGGAAGTATACAAATGCATTTAAAAAAAACAAACAAACATTATACAGAGCCTTATAGGGAAGGAGAGGCTTCCTTTCAAACCCGAAGAGACACTTCATTAGAAATGATAACTTAAAATAAGATTAAGAGAGCGTATAGCTGAGAAATCTGAGAACAAAGCCCCAGAAATGATTCTTCAGAAAAATCCCAGGGATAAAGGTGAATTACTGACTTTTATAATCTTTGATGTAGTGGTGTGAAGATTTGTGCTTCTTGGTTTATTTCAACATAACTACTGACAAAACAAAATAAAACAAAAACCATAGAGGAACAAAGTATGGTTAGTCCCTTAAGTCAGGGGCACTTATCATCCTAAAATATTTAATTACTCCAAATATCAGAATAAAGTTTCTACCTTAAAGTTTATTTTATTTTATTTTATCCCATATTTTATTAAAATAATTAATGAACTACAAATAATCAAATACTAAGTTATGCTTTCTCTAGCCTTTGTCCTTTTTTAAGATAAACTAATTAATTTTGTGTTCTGTGTGTGTGTGGTATGCATGTAGGCATATTTGTGTTTAAATGTATGTGGGTGTACATGTGTGTTAAGGCCCAAGGTTAGTGCCCAATGTTGTTATAAGTTACATTTGCTGGATTTATTTTTGTATAGAGACAATATCTCTACTTAAACCCAGAGCTTCCTAGTTCTGTACAATATAGCTAGCTAGTTTGCACCATTTCATGCTTTACAGACCACTACACAGGACACATAAGTAGTCCACTTTCACAAAGTCTATGTAAATAATATTTGTGAAGAATATATATATATATATATTTGACATTTTAACAGAAATATTCTCATTTAAAAATAAACTACATTGTAAAGTGTATTTCACACATATTAGATCAGAATGAGTTTTATGTCATTCCAATGAGTGGCATTATATGATCCTCAGTGTGGTTTTAAAATTGGGTCAGTTTGTTTTTTAATTTTTAGTGCAGCATTTTTTATCTCTCAGAAAGGCAAAATGCATTCTGAAATGCAGTCATGATGCAGTACAATATTTGTTAGGGAGGACTCCATGTGTTATAAGAAAACTCCACTCCTATTTTCTTTTAATTGACCAGTTATCAGCCAGCAGATCTGTTAATTACACCTCATTTGCTTTAAGGAACATGTGGCCCTGATCCGATGAGGGAACACTGTGTTCACTGGTTCTTTTATTTTGCTCTTGATAAGACATAAAAGAACCAGCTTCATCTCATGTCAAAACGCTTATTAAGATGGTGATAGTGTCTGTTTCCAGAGAACAAGTCATCTCCGGTGGGGCACAATCAGTGATGTAATTAGGGAATTTGTAAACTACAGGAATCATCCATAGCGATCATTTATAAGAGGCCTAACAATGTCATATGGGTTCTATAAGGAGATAAATGGCCTTTTCATCGTAGAAGTAAATTGATTTTTCTAGCCATTCTGTGTTGAAAAGTTTACTGGCGTGAGCAACGGTAGCTATAGAAAATAAAATAAAATTTAGATTGCTTTGAAGCTTCTCTCTTACTATAATTTTACAAGACACATTTGGTATATAATTTATTGCCTTTCATCCTTTTAATTCAGAATTCTTTCACAACTGTAAAGCACTATCATAATTAACATGATCAGACAGCTAGCTAGCTCCCTTCACTTTCTGGTCCATGGTTTTCATGGCTACACCCTGACCTTTCTGAAAATGGACAACACTGACATTTTGCCAACCTCATAAGAGTGAAATGGTTCTATTTAGGGATGTCCAGACCTTTATTACTTTAGAGAAATAGAAAGAGAACTAGCTATCTGTGTTACCTGCCACTTATGATATTATCAAATCATAGAAATCAAATTATAACCTGTAATGTCAGGCATATGTAAACTTCTTCCCTTAGGACCTCTCTGAATGTGCCTCTGGTTACTCAAGTTGGGCTCATTCTTATACTTCAAAAGACACTCTGTACATTCAAGGCATCCTTATCTAAAATGTATCTTCTCAACACCTGGAAATGGCAAATGTGTGTGTGTGCATATGTGTGTATGTATGCATGTGTGTGTATGTGTGTGTGTCCGTGTGTGTGTGTGTGTGTGTGTGTGTGTGTGTGTTTATTTTACTTCTATAAACATTTGTTTGGTTGAATATGGACCTGTGCTTAGTATTTGAGATACCTGGTTTCAATAAAATATTATTCATATAGCCTTAATATAGAGATGTGTATATAATAAAACAACACAATACATATTGTAGTACCCATGGCAGTGACATGAAGATAACTAATATTTACTGTGTAATTGCTCTATCCTATACCTTGTGTTTGTTACAACATACCCATGAAGGAAACAGATTGTGGGTGTGGAAAAGTGTAAAGTAGGTATTATTGTGTTAACTTTATGTAAGCTGATAGACTAGATAATGTTCTCAAAGTCAACATCCTTTAAATCTGGGCATTCAACTAAGCATTATTCTCTGCAAATACATTTAGGGGACACTTTGCTCTGCATTGTACAGCATTATTTTAAAATTTATACTAAATATCCCTTTCGTCAATCTAATTTGCAGATGAGGAAACAAATAAAGTCCTTCCTTTCCTGAGACTATGCATCTTGCATATGGTTTAACTTTTGTCAAAAGCCGGGCAGTGGTGGCGCACGCCTTTAATCCTAGCACTTGGGAGGCAGAGGCAGGCGGATTTCTGAGTTCAAGGCCAGCCTGGTCTACAGAGTGAGTTCCAGGACAGCCAGGGCTACACAGAGAAACCCTGTCTCGAAAAACCAAAAATAAAATAAAATAAAATAAAAAATGGCTGGAGAGATGGCTCAGTGGTTAAGAGCACTAACTGTTCTTCCAGAGGTCCTGAGTTCAAATCCCAGCAACCACATGGTGGCTCACAACTATCTGTAATGAGATCAGATGCCCTCTTCTGGTGATAACAAATAAATAAATCTTTAAAAAATATTTAAAAACAAAACGTTTTGTCAAAGTCAATCTTTTAATCTTTTTTAAATGTTTAATTTGTTTCAGAGTTGTACTCTTATTCATGCATGTGCATGTGCATTATATATATGTATTCCATATACATGCAGATGTTCTTACATGCCAGAAATGAGCATTGGATCCCTAAGAGCTGGATTTACAGTTGTTTTGAGCCACATAACATGGGTTCTGGGAACTCAATGTAGATCGTCCTCTGGAAGAGCCATTAGTGCTGTTAACCACTGAGCCATATCCCCAAACCCCCTAGATTATTAACCGAGTATAATTAGAATTCTTCCAAATCTTCTAAGCTTATTTTAAACAGTTTTCTAATTAATAAATTATTATGAATAATTGCAGCTGTTAAGAAGTCCCTATGTTTGTCAATTTCCATAATACACTATAAGCTTGAAGGTTGTGAATGGCCTGATACACATCTCTTGTTCACACTTGTAAATGTATTCACCTATTGAAGGAGCTAAAAATACTTTTAAAGTTAATAGATATTAAGTCTAGCATTGGGTATATATTTTTATAAGGTGTCCTGCTTTTAGTTGAAGGAATAATGCTGGTAGAACTCTCTATCAGTTGAAGAGATAATGCTGATAGATATTTTTCTCATACACATGCACACACACACATATATTTGAATAAATTATGGACATCATATTTAAGGATAAGTAAGCAGGCTGGAGTGATAACTCAGCAGTTAACAGCACTGACTGCTCTCCCAGAGGTCCTGAGTTCAATTCCCAGCACAACCATCTATAATGGGATCTGATGTCCTCCTCTGGTGTGTATGAAGACAGCTTCCATGTACACATATAAATTTTAAAAAAATGAACACATAAGCAAGGAGGTAAATGTGTTCTGGGCTATAATAGTTATAGGAACCTGGAAAACACACACACACACACACACACACACACACATGCGCGCGTGCGCGTGCGTCTCTGCTGTGAAAAGATGTGTCTTATAGAAATCATCAAATGTGTCTGTTCATATTTTCAATATTTTCATTATAAATCATAACCTTTGATTGCTACATTTTCACATAATTTGAGTTATAAGCAAGTTTTAAAATATTGTTCCTGTTTATTTAGTTCTTTAATAAAAATAAAAATTGGCTTGCGAGTATTGCCATCTCTAATCAGGAACCACCAATAATTCATAGATGTCAGTGCATAAGCAATACAAAGCAGAGAAGGAATTTGAGGAAGGGGAAAAAGGTGGGAAGTAGGAAATTTTCATAATAGAGATTTATTTTAATAACTCTACATATATTCTATGAGAAACTCAAGCTATATAATTAAATTGTGCAAAGATCGTAACAGCTCACGATACTTGAAAACTCTAACAAACAGTGCAAAAATTGACCTTAGCAGTCAATGAGGCAGCCACTACAGGGCCTGTGTTTATTTGCAACTAGTCTTTTGGCTCATGTAGCAGAGAAAATATAAATGCCATATAGAGAGTGATTTTTCTGTTTTGTTCTTACACTTTGTGTGTTCTATGGAATCCCTTGGAGACTATTTTTGTGCCATAGCAACACCTGCTGGGAAGTTGGAACCAGCATAACTGTTATGCTGGGAAGTTGGAACCAGCATAACTGTTGCCTGCCAAACCTGTGTCCCCAATGAATGTCACTGCATGTCATCCATCTCCAGTACCAAACCTTCACAATTACTAACTCCAGCATACTGCTGCTCTCCATATGCTCCAAACTCCTAACAATGCTGCTATAATAAGATTTCCCAATTCTTCAAAAAATAAGTATTGGGCATGTGTGTGTATTAATGTCCTTTAACCTTCTCCTTAGAACTTTAGATGTAGATCCTGGGGAATCTCAACCTTTTGTGTGTTTGCAACAGGAGGTTTCATTCTGCTCTGTTCTGAGATTTGTAAACCATCATTAGTACTGTCATGTTAGCACGTAATAATTTATTATATGTCAGTGAAAAGTGTGTGTCTGTGTAAAACCAAAGGGAAACTTATTTATAGAATAGGGCAAGAGATGTATTTACACTAATTCTTATTGTAGATAGATACAGTAGGCATGCCATCTGGTATGAATACATGTTAGAAATAAGTACTCATTCCTATGTGAACAGGAATGTAACCAATGCAAATCTTGGAAGAAAGTGCCACATGACTATTCTTGTGTAGATCAGACTAGCCTTTTATTGACTGTTAGATGAGGAAAGTCATAGAATGGGCAAATAACCTAGTACTACCAAGTGCTTCCTTCCACATTTTAATATATTATTTCCCTTTCATTGTATCATTCTTGTGAAAAATTGAAATATAGTAATATTACTAATAATATAAAAATCCACTGCTTTGAGGTTTTTAAAAATTAAAAGTGGAATAGTGCTCATATGGAAAAATTATCTTCAGGTTGTATGTTTTATCTTCAAACATCTGATAATCATAAGGTAATAATTATTCATAAGTAGATTTTCTTCATTGGTTGTTTAATAACTTTGATTTATGACTATCTGTCAATCAGAACTTTAGTAAATAC
The DNA here is from genome assembly GCA_036184795.1 of Tokudaia tokunoshimensis. Taxonomy (NCBI): domain Eukaryota; kingdom Metazoa; phylum Chordata; class Mammalia; order Rodentia; family Muridae; genus Tokudaia; species Tokudaia tokunoshimensis. Next base: position 82,740,935 of record BTHU01000012.1, on the reverse strand, counting down.
TTGTAAACTAATTTAAAATATCACATGGTATGAGGACTACTGAAAAGATGGAAACTTCTTACCGATGTTAGCATGATTTAGCTATATTTGATAGGATGTACACATTTTCCTGTGTCATATATAAAGCAAGGTAAACATAATATAATTCAGAGAAACTGAAAGTAAATAAAGGATACAGGTATTGGGAAATTTTCATGAAGAACATTAAATAATAGTGAATCATTGTATGATATGGTAGCTTTGAACTCATTCATTAAAGGAGTTTACAAATGAACAAACTTGTTAGGGAGATTAAGACCTGTCCTAACCAAGTAGGGAGTTTTTCTACAGATATACCTTTAAGATTAAGATGTTCATGTGCATTCTAAGGTGTGGTTTGTCAAATGGATTAGAATCAGAAAGACTTGGACGTTCTATCTCAGGAAATGGAGAGTTAGTAAAGACATGCAGAAAATAACATTCTTAAAAGATTAGTTCAGAAATAATAAAAAGATTTTTAGAAGAAAAACGTTTGTCAATTTAATATGATAACTTGTTTATAAAGATGATCCAGAAGTCAGTAGAAAGGTGAAATATGCTCTATTTGTGTGCATCTCAGGAGAGTTCTGACACTTTTAAATAACAATAATGCCAGGAGGGGTGATGCTGGCTGACTGCAGAGCTTAGGAACCAGATGCAGAGGGACAGTGAGGTCAAGGATAGCCTCAACTGCCTAGTTTGCTAGATGTTTATTGAACCTCCAATGACACATTGTCTTAACAATGAACAAATGAATGAATGAATGAGCAAATAGATAAATACAGGAGTAACCACAAAGTGATAGGTCCTGAATATCATTTAAATTACCCCTGTTTTCCTCTTGTGTTTGTGCAAATTAAGGATTCTTCCCAGGAAGCAACTGATCACAATATTTATTTATTTAGTAAGGCATGGCCAGTAATTTTCCTGGCTTACATCAAAAGTCATTTGTAAACAACAAGATGTGGTTTCCAGCAGGATATATCAGCAAGACTACATGTAAGTGAGGAAATTTTACCATATCTAAATATTTCTTATCCTAAATAGATTTCAAATATTCCCTACTATAGTCCAACACATAAGTACTCACCATATTTAGTTGTTTTAAAGAAGAAAGTATGGTAATGATGTATTAGAATGTATGTAGAATTTCTTTGTTAAATGTAAAAGGAATAAGTAGGTTGAAGTTTGTATTTAGATGATAACACTTAGCTTTCATTGTCTTTCTGTTATCCCTCAGCTCATCATAGAATGCCATTACTAATGCCATGTTTACAATTATTGCAAAGACAAATATTTAGTTCTATTTCTCCCTATATGTATACACATACATATAGAAGGGCATGTCAGATAGATAGATAGATAGATAGATAGATAGATAGATAGATAGATAGATAGATAGATAGATAGACAGATAAATAGATACATACATATATACATACAGATAAATAGATACATACATATATACATAGATGCATAGATGCATAGATACATAGATAGATACATAGATAGACAGACAGACAGATAGATAGATAATGAAATCATTCCAGGATATGGTAGCAAGGAAAAGATAGAGAACTAAAGAGCATGACCATGAAGAATCACTCGTGTGCTTGAATATCTGTCTTTTAAAAAATACTGAGTTTAAAATTTGAGTTTGATCTTCATCAATGCAAAATTAAATTCCCAATCCCTGTTGCCTGAAATAGGATGTTATTTTTCTTGAAGTCTAAGTCAGATTTAAAACTCATATCAAGTTCAACATAAATTTTAAACACAGGAAGGAGCTCAGAACACATACTGGTTTTAGAGATGACCAAAAATTCAGTTCCCAGCACCCTTTCTGACAGTTCATAGGTGTTTGTAATTCCTCTCCAGAGGATCCAACACTGTCTTCTGATTTACTGGGGCACCTGCATAAACAAAATATTCACATGCAAATAAATAAAATTAATAAAAAGAAAAAGATTGTAATATTTAAAAATCTCCCATTGATTTTGAAGAGAAAACATACATGCACACACTTATGTGATTTTATTCATTTGCATCATCATTGCGTTTGTGCGTACAGTAAGTATTAGAAACCTAGTGCAGAACTTTGTACATATTAGACAAGGGCTCTCACTAACTAAATCCCTATTCTTCCATTGGATTATTTACATCTGAAAATTTACTTTTTACTGGTTTATCTTATTCTGTGCATCAATTTGTGTCTGCCTAGTATGACAGTTCTTGAATTCTTGCCTGTAAAAGTTACTTTAATAAACTCATTATTTCTTTAAAAATCTTCCTTATTTTTATTTTTATATTTTAATATCAATTATGCATTCTACTCAAGAATATAATCATCTAAAATTGTTGGTATTGGGACCTCTGAGACTTGAGACATCACATAGGCGACAGCGTGACTTATACGCCTTTTGCCAAGGCAACGGCCACCATATTCCCAGAATCCTTTGGGCTCACCTTTACCGGTAAACATGTCATAATCCGTGTATATATAAGAGAAGCACCTCTCTCTGTCTCTCTCTGTCTCTCTCTCTCTCTCTCTCTCTCTCTCTCTCTCTCTCTCTCTCTCTCTCTCTCTCTCGTCCCCTCTTCTCTTTCCACAACTACCTTTGCCCTTTCCCTCCTCAATAAACCCCATGTTGAACTGTTTGGCTTGGTGTGGTCTCTATGCAGCTGCTCCAGGACCCTAACAAAAATATAAACTACTTTTCCTAAAACCTTAAGTGAAACTGAATTAATATCACATTTACTTTAGGCGTCATTCAAATATGAGTCTAGTTATTCCACTGTCAAAATTTCTATTTGCTGCATTTTAAAAATAAAGTATACCTTTTCATCTTCACATGCCCTTTAAAGTTCAGCACCAGCAAATAAGTAGACAAGATAATCATATCTTGGTTTCTGGTTCATGATATTATTATTTCTGGGACTTCAAATTGACCTACATGTTTTGAATAATGAAGTTTTCAAAGTAAAGACTTAATGAGTTAATGCTCTGTTTGTTCCTAAAACGACATCAAAACATTTTCCTTTTTTTTTTTTTCAGTTTTTATTTACAGTCTGTGAGACAAGGAAAATATTGTCAGAAAACCAATTTGTTCAAATTATCTTTTTTTAATGTTTGAAAGGAAAAAAAAATGAGTCTTTTAACAGGACTTTCTCAGATCTTCTGTCTGTAGAAACTCCCACTGTGGTAATTCAGTTAGGACAATGTCAGAAAATATACCTATATTTTTATTTGCAAGGATATGTTTTATAACACCAGGTACAGGTATATCAGATTGCTGTCTTGTATTTTCTATACCTATAAGTAGTATAATTCATATAAACCATTTAAACACCCAGAATGCAATAAATTGTGTGCCTTTAAACTGCCTCTCCTTTGATTTAAAATCATTTGGAGATACTCCTTTTGGTATTTTTAAATAAAAGATGACAGAAAAGAATATGGAGGATCACTTTTTAAAACTTTTTCACCAAATGGCAATATCTCTATCATAAATCTACCCAAACATCATTCATTTATTTTACAAAACTCTACTTCTTTGAGCTGCTAACTCCAGATTCAGTTCACTTTATTACATGTTGCTTTCTTAGGTTGCTCATGCCTCATGTCAGTTTACTTCTGCTGTCTGTTTTCATTCAGCTGTGTAACTCTGCCATCCTGCACCTCACGCCTTTCTCTTTCTTCCTTACTCACCCATTTCATGTGCTGTCAGTCCAGGCAGCAGAGCCAGTCACAGCTTACTAACTACATCAAAGCCAGTATCTGCAAAGGGCAGATTGACTTGCCCTCAGACATGGGAAAAGTAGAAACCGAAGAACAGGGAAGGGTGAATGCTACTCCCATAGCCAGGAGGAATGAATTTCCAGGCAGTTAAATAGGACAACGAATGCTGATATGTATGGGTAGAGGTGCTGTAAGTATGGGTAACAGAATTTGGATTTCCAATTTCTATATAAATAAAGGGCATGTGTGATGACAGCTTTGGATTCTGATCCAAAAGTCTGCCTTGATATAAAGGGTGGGGAAAGATTGAAAAAGACATCTCAGGCCTACACACACACACACACACACACACACTCATGTAAACATGTGCCAACATATACATGCACTCTTTCAGTAATGTAAACTGTACTTGTAAAGACATATGCATAGACATTGCCCACATATATACATGGAGAGAACATAACAACTGAGTTTCAACATGCACGGTAGGCAAAAGTGCTAGAAGACTCCAGGAACCCTATAGTTTTGAACAGTGGGAAATAAATTAGTAATAACTGCTTGCTCAGGAGCATCAGGGGGAACTGGTCAGTGAAACCTGTAGAACATATATGTTACCATGTCATTGAGAACACCATTTTGAGAGGGATTCATTTATGTCACAAAAAAATACACTTTTCATTGAATGAGTTTTGAATATAGATTGTTTTAATGTTTTACATTTTATGGGCTTCTTAGATCCTTGAAATGCTAATATGTTTCACAAATATTGGAAGAAAGTAAAAATTGGAACAAAATATATGAAGAAAAATAGACAGTACTAGTCTATTTAAGCAAAAGCACTGTTCTGGTGATGCAGAAACCTCTACAAGAATTTGTTTTCCTCCTTTTGTACTTCCTCTATCTCTGTCTGGTGCCTCCCCAGGCACTGGCCAATATCTCACTGTCACAACTTATTTGTTAGGTATAAACTATTTTACTGAGTTCCTATTATATATAAGATTGTTTCTTGGATGCTGACAATACAACAATGAAGTCTGTGTGTTCATTCAGAAAGCTCTTATTTTCATTTTGACATGTAGAATATGTTATTATAAGATACATATGGGTAGTGAAACAGTCACTGTTGTGAAACAAACCACGAGCTGTCATCTCATGTAGTAACTGGGGAGGTAGAAGACTAAAATCGGTTTGGATAAAATAGTTCATACTGTACATCCACATGCTCTACTTAACAATAGTACCTTTAACTGTTAACACTACTCACCAACATTCTGTCCCTTTTCAATATTAATATTTTATCTATAGCGATAGGCAAATTACACCATCATTTAAAAGCCTTTATCATATTTTGCTATGACTTTTCCAAGACTGAACAAATCCATCATGCTGTTTTCAGACTTTTTTAAAACCATGTGCTAAGGAGCAACCTTATTGAGGCCTTGGAGTTCATATTAATCTTATCAAAAACGTGGTTATGATGGAAAAGCTAATGACAGGGCAGCAGAGAAATGGAAGAGTGAGATACTAGTGGCAAAGAGACTACATATGATACTATCACAAGAAAGCAAATGATGACTTTCCTGAGACATCTGCTAGTGGATCTAAAAAATAGGCAGGTGTGGAAGACATTTTTAATAATATCTGATATATATGTATATATATACATATATATTTATATATACATATATTTCACACAAACATAAACACACATAAGGATTAGATAGTATTTGGAAGTAGTAGGCAAGAGAATATGAGCAAACTAGGAAAACTATCATTTTAATTAGCAAATGGCATATGCTGGTAATTAACTATTCATTCAAGAAATGATTGGTATTTAAATTTGGAGATTTGAAAAACTTGGAATATAAAAAATATTGCAGTTGTAGACTAGAGGAATTTGGAAAAGATAAGAATCTTTCCTATCATTACACAAAACAGGGAGAAGTCAATAGGAGTTCTCATGATCTATCATGGAAAATAAGTAATAATTCAGAGTTTAGTGTTTAGGATATAGAAACTTTAGTCTAAGCAGAACAAGAGAAGCTTATAGGACATTTGAAAATTGTAATATTTATTTTGTAACTTTTGGCCAACAGAGCTGTTAACAAAGTCTTTCTGTGATTCAAGGTTTAAAGTCCTTAAGCCCGTGTAATGGGCACTCCCAGAAGCACAGCACTGAGGAGGCCATGGAAGTCTAGTCTATAGACCCCCATCTGGCATGGCATCAAGTAACAGCAAAAGTAAACGGAACATCTTACACAAGAAAAGGATAATAAAGTGTTATTTAACGCATTGTTGTTGCATAGTAAAATTCGAAGTAATACATAAAAAGATCTATTTTTAAGCTCTCAAGATAAAAACTGAATTCTGTTTCACTAACTTTAATTAGGCAAGTTTAAATGTTTTAAACAAATAAATAACAAATGTACAAAGAAAATTTTGTAGTTTTTATCATAGTAAAGTTTTAGGAAAATGCCAGGTAGTCGAGCATTTAATTATAATGGTCTAATGTTTTAAGATCTTTACATATTCATAAATGCTCGCCTTTGGCTCTGCTATATTTCACATTGAACTCTGCTCCTTTTAAAGGGTGAGCAACCTTATGGCTCATACAAAAAATGGCAAATATTTAGTCGCAAAACTTTAGAAATTATTGCTCAGATTGGGTACACTTACCCACATTTTTGGCTTTGCGAAATTATATAGAGTAAATATTTAAAGCAACAGTAGTCTGTCAAATAGTCTTTTAAATTATATTGTATTTTCATTTAATTCACTGAGATTAATTAAAGTTTGGATACAGACTTGGATTGATATATCTTACAATAAATTTGACACATTCAAAATATTCTAATAGAGGAAGATTTAGTTAAGATAGTATAGTATAAGACAGATAAATTTGTGAACTATCCATCATGAAGCCATTCATATTACTTCTTGCCTCCTGTCAAAGACCAAGGCATTTAAAGTGAGCCTGCCCATGATCCTGTGAAGCCAGTGGTTATGGATGCTAGAAAAGTACTCCATTGCTCTCTTGTAGAGACCATGACTTCTCAGTCAGCTTCTAGTGTCATGGAAAGTTGTCTGTGTCTTCATTTCTAATCAAATCCGTGTATCTGGCATCCTAAGACTGGGTATTCTCATTGGATAAATTTTATTATTAAATATTTACTTCTTAGTATTATTAAGAGTGTTGAACAGAAATGTAAAATCTTTATCTGTGCTTGGCACATAGTAGGGAAGACATCATAGTTGTTAAATTCATTTTTGTTATTATATTTCATTTATTGTCACAAATATTATAGATTATTTAGTTATTTTTTAAAATACACTGTTTAGAATTGCATGATATTTTTGTGGTTTGCTTCTTTAAAAGCAAATTCTTTAACTAAATTATTAATATCTTCACAATAAATTTTTTTAATAAATCGAGTAATAATTGCTTTTTTTCTAAGTTTACCCATTTTTACCATAAATTTTTTAAAGGCAATGCCGTAATATACATATTTACTTCAAGAGGATGGTGATTACTGATCATATTACCTGGCTGTTAAGATGCTCTACAGTGTACTATATAACTCACTTTCCTTAATTTGGAATAAAGACAGGAATCAAAATAAAAATGTCCATGTGAAACATTTGAATGCCAAAGTGATTCTGGTATCAGTTTGATTTGAATCAGTGTCTCTAAATGTTGTAAACTCTCCATTTCAACATTAGTTGAAAAATAATTTGAACCTGTTTGTTTTGCTGCCTTGGAACTGGAGTACAGTAGAACTAGTAATCTCTAATGGGGAAATAGGCTATCCATGTACCTTCAATGCTTCAGAATGATTGCAACATTAATCAGAAACTAGAATCACTTATGTTCCCATTTATTCTTATCTCTAATATTAACTTTAGCACATTTTTGTGGACTCACACTTTGCAAGCCCATTTAAATTAATTCAAGTATGGTTGCATAATTAAAGCAAATATGCTCATGGGATTGTGTTTGGAATATTGTTTGTAAGAAAATCACAGTGTGCTGTTTCAGCACTTCATGTTTTCTACTAAAACCTAACACAACTTTCAGACCAGGAAACTAAACTAAACTCCAAGTGTTATCCTGAGAGCATTCAGTAAAATAACAAATAATTTACTAGAAGAGTTGATACTGTTTATGTTCACTGAAAATGTATTGAAATTTTTTCTTAAGAATAATTTTGTGGAAATAGTAGAAATATCTTGCCAAGTTTCCATTTTGTTTCAAAATATGATAATTTAAAATCTTATAAAATTTAAATCTCAAGAAAAGAATATAATGAACTATGAATAGGGCATTAAGCAGCTACTCAATCAAATTTTCACCAGAGAGAAAATAGACCACTGAAACTTCCACTTCTAACTTCTAATTTTATATCGAAGGTTCTTCTTTTACCTACTCCTTCCCCCATGTATTGCTTTGCTGTGATGTGTACATGAGTAAAATGAAGTGATTTTGAAGCTGTACTGAATTGAAATATTTTTATCTCATTGCTATTATTTTGATGGCCCAGTTTTCTGTATAACTGATGGCAACTTATCTGTTAGAAGAGAGTTCTGTTTATATGTAAAGGCAAAAGTTTTATCAGGTTGTTCTGTTTAAAACAAAGACTAAGGATCCAGTTAATAACCAATAAGACAAGGCATTGAATACATTTGCATTATTTGCTTATTGTGAAAGTGTTTATGGTATTCATTTGAGAATATACAATGCCGCAGTGGTGGCACACGCCTTTGATCCCAGCACTTGGGAGGCAGAGGCAGGAGGATCTCTGAGTTCGAGGCCAGCCTGGTCTACAAAGTGAGTTCCAAGACAGCCAGAGCTACACAGAGAAACCCTGTCTCTAAAAACCAGAGAGAGAGAGAGAGAGAGAGAGAATATACAATGAAAGTTGTAGGGTTATTTTAAGTAAGGGCATCTTCCCTTATTTCTGTAATTCCTATAATTTATGTCATCTGCATTGTCAAATTCTTTCAATCAGAAAAAAATTGTTTTCCTTATGATGTTCTGTATCTGAAAATGTCTTACCAGTTTATACTAACCTTGAAAAATTTTCTTTTTCCCATTTCAAGTTCCACCCAATCTGACTGTTCCACAGGAAAAATCGCCTTTGGTCACCAGAGAAGGAGACACAATAGAACTTCAGTGTCAAGTAACTGGCAAACCAAAACCAATCATCCTTTGGTCTAGAGCAGATAAAGAAGTTGCAATGCCTGATGGGACAATGCAAATGGAGAGTTACGATGGGACCCTCAGGATTGTGAATGTGTCAAGGGAAATGTCAGGCATGTACAGATGCCAGACCAGCCAGTACAACGGATTCAACGTGAAGCCAAGAGAAGCCTTGGTACAGCTCATCGTGCAATGTGAGTAAATTCCCCTTCCCTTGGTTTCTGTGTGGGGATAAAGGAGATAATGTAAAAGAATATGATTCTTAACATTCAATGAGTGTGAAATATTTCGGTATAATTGCTGTCCAAATCAAATGGCAGTTGTCATTTATCTGGTTATTATTTAGCTGCTAAAAACAGGTATTTTTGTGTACAAGTTATGATTATGATGGTGTTTAAGACTGAAGATTCAACAACTGTAATGGTCAAAATCCATCTGGGTGCAAATTAAGCAAGGTGAAGATGGAGGTAACTGTTAATTCAAGTTACAAAGCTCTCTAGTTTTCATAGTTCATGTCTTTAAATAATTGCATGCCTGTGGGCCAAATCATCCATCTATTTAAAGAATCCCTTTGCTTAAATGTGTGTATCTAATCCTTGAAATGCTACTTTTCCATGTATGAAGTTGTTGCAGTAGGTTGTATAATTATCTAGTAATAGAATTCTTGAGGATCTTAGGTGATGAATTTCTGCTTATATTAGCTAAGATAAGTGATTAATTATAAGCTAAATAAGATCATTCTTGAACTGCTTCTATTGAAACTCTGGCTGTATTTCTTATTAAAAAAAAACTCTAGACACTATGGGATTAATATTTACTCTTAAAAGTAATTAAATCAATAAATTTAAGAATTGATAAAAAAAACTCAGCTATATTACTGGTACTGCTTACATTGAGAAAACTGTAAAAATCAGCACAAGATTGTAAAATTTGATCTTATAATAGCAGATGATGAGAAGTATTATACTGTTGTTTCTATGGTAACAGGAATGTAATTCAAAAAGATACCAATAGAAATCATTAAAATTCAGCTCTTTTGATGTAAGTATAAAAGTGCGAAGTGCCACAGTAGAGCAGGCTAGTGGCTGTAAGCATTCCACTCTGAGCCTGGTGTCCCCACCCTTTCAACTTAGGAAGCCATTATCAGCAGCCTTTCCAGGTCCCATCAGGGATGTCACTGTGTCGTTCAAGAGTCTTATTGCATATATTACTACTCCTACTGAAGCATCTGCTTATTTGTCTGAGAATTTTCCAAGCACAGGCATCTGGTAACTTTCTACATGTTCCTGCAAGAATCAGTTTGTGTTCTAGGAATATCATCCCTGACTGTGGACACATACTCCATGTCTACATAAGACTTGCTCCTTCAAAACTAAAAGTGAAGAGATTCTAATAATACTTTTTAAAAAAACAAACATTCGAAGATTTCATTATAAAAATTAGAGTTTTGCCTAAGTTTATAACTATAATACTATAAAATTATTGATATAAGTATAAAATACTGTTCTATCATCCAAATCCACGCATAAACCTGGATATACATGCAGTGTTCACTGCATCCTTTACAGCAAATTCCATTATTCTATATAATTAAGTTTTATTTACTTATATGTGTGTGTGTATAATGTGCATGGATATGTACACACAGGTAGATGCACACATGTGAGCATCCATGTAGAAGCTGGAGGTTGGTGTTGGCTGTCTTCTTCAGTCACTTTCCACTTTATTCTTTAGACAGAGTCTCTCATTGATCATGGTCACTAACTAGAGTGACTGACTAAAGGTAAGCCTGTTTTAAACAACATGGCACTTGGGTCACAGATACACACTAAACTTTTATATGAGTGCTTAGGATCCAATCTTCAGCAAGAATTTCAGTAAGCCACACCCTTAACTCACAAACAGTTTTATGCATTGTGTATTCCAAGCATAATACATAAATATTATGGATAATTGATGAAACTTAAATCTATGTGAGTACCAATTAACAAGTATATAAATATATATTTAAATATATAAGCAAATATAATTATAGATATACATACTTCCTGGTTCTGGTATCTTTTTGAAATTAAGCTGTCAGAAGTATCTGAGGATTTGTTGATTAGGGTTTCACTTATCTGCACAGTGAACTCAAAATGATCTATCTGCCTCTGCCTCTCAAGTTCTAAGATTAAAGGTTTTAATACCATACCTGGAAATTTAATTTAATTTAATTTGATTTGTTACTTTTGAAGTATCATACTTAGCTATGGTCATAAATATAGCATTTCATTCATACTATTCTCTTAGTCATCCTTGTCCCTGTCCTCTATCCCTATTTGCTGGTCCCTTTCCTTCCCCCAATATCATCTTTCTATATTCTTGTCAATATATTTCATTACATTCTTTTAAAATCTTTTTTGCTCTCCTTCCATTGATCCCTTAGGATTGAAATACAAGAATGCAAATAAAAATATAAGAAAAAATAAAATAAAAGATATTATAACCTTGAAATAATGGAATTACCTCCTCCCCTCCACGGTCTTCTGTTACAGTCTTTGCATTTTTCAGTGAGGACTTTTAAACTCAGTAACTGGAACACCCCTCCAGACCTCTCTTTTTGAGAACCCAGTCTCAAGTCTCAGGTCCCATGTTCAATACCCTGCCTGCTAGTTAAGAAATTTTTTTTGATTTAGGCTCTGAGGCAGTGTGTCTACCTGTATAAGGAAATCAGTGGTTCCCATGGGTCATGACCTCTTTGGAGGTCACATATCAGATATTCTCCATATCAGATATTTACATTATTATTCATAGCAGCAACAAAATTACAGTTATGAAGTAGCAATGAAAATAATTTCATGCTTGTGGGTCACCATGACATGAGTAATATATTAAGGGGTCATAGTATTAAAAAGGTTGAGGACCACAGAGCTAGAGGAAAGTGGTCACCACAACGATACCATTTCTTGTTGTCATTTGCCCAGGCATGTCAGGGATGTTTCCATCTCTATCAACTCAGTCAAGGGTATCTATAGATTTTCTATAGAAAATCTCAGCTTCCATCTCTACAGTCTGTATCAGACCAAATCTCTTTTAGAGTGTTGTTTCCACAGGCCCTGTTTTGATCCCCGGCAACCAGATGAGTCTCTCTCCAGTTAGTCATACTTTTCCTATCCAGAGACTTTTTAAGTGAAGGGACAGCATTTTTCCTTCTAACTAGAGCAATAGAAAGGTTTGAAGAGCTCTACCCTGCTAGACATGTTTCTTACTTTCTAGAATAATCCAAGCCATGTCTCTCAGTCTTCTGAATATGACAGTTCTAGCATTGCCTCTCTGCCGCTGCCTCCCCTCCTGTTGCTCTCTGTCCTTGTTCACACTAATTCTTCAATTCCCTTGAGTATGTCTATGTCCTGTCCCATCTGGATGGACCAAGAACCATGAATTCTGAGTCAAAATAAGCATTCCTGCTGGGATTCTGTCTGTAGAGTTAACGTGACCAGTACAGAGATGTATGAGAAACGAATTGTTTTTATAATAAATATCAATGTCAACTGAAGTTGCTTATTTCGCTAATATTCCTTGATTCTTGTGACCTTTAGTTTCCTTTCACAAGTTAACTTTATAGATATTGAAAAGGCTGAATTAGAAGCATGAATGACAGGTAATAACTTGGGTTTTAAATTTACATGCAAGAGTGGCATGAAAACTCTACACTTGGTGCTGCACTGCCTCACAAGGGAGCCTCTATTTAAAATATTTTCTTTAACCCCAGAATCTTGAATTTACAAAACTATTTATTACAATATATGTGCCTCATGGCACCTCTCTTACCTTTTCTGGGATTTAGATTTTTTTTTTATTTCTAGATAAGGGGGAATGTTTGCAGTTCTCATTAGTATTTACAATGTGAAACTATACTGAGAAATGATAAGAGCCCTGCATTCCGCATATAACAGAATGGAGAATATGACTATAAATATGATTCTCTTTGTCTTAACTTGTAACTTACGCAAAGTTTTAGGCTAAGAATCCATTTTTATACTTTTGGTTCTTATCTTAGTTCTAGTTCATACTTCTTAGTATGTCTACTATAACAAAAATATTATAATCTGCTGTCTTATACATAACATAAATTTCTTGTATTTCTGAAGCTGTGAAATCCATAATCAAGTGTGAAGTTCCTCCGCTTCATAGAGGGCACTAGCTTTTCATCTGGACTCATGCCGTATTGTGGTGGAGGGCACTATTTCTCTGGCATCTGTTTTATAAGGGTACTAATCTTATTCATGTGATAGGGTGCTCTCCAAAGCTCCTCTTTCCAGTGCCTCAGAACAACCATTAGATTTTAGCCTATGATTTGGGTACAAAGACAAGCATTCAGATTAAAACAATGGTTTGTAATATTTAAAGACTGACACATACCTACTGCACTCTTAACTCTCTTTCATGTCAAAGCAATGTGTGTGTGCATGTTGTACACATACACACATGTGCTTGTGTGCATATGCAAGTGTCTGTGTGTCTGTGTTTGTGTCTCTGCAGGGTGTGGCTCAGGTAGATATACATAGGCATTCACAAACATTCAGGATTGAACTTGGGTCTTCACATAGCCTCTAAATTTTAGCATCATGATACTTATACATATACATAGGTTATTTTTTAATTTATTGATCAATAATCAAGTTTTCTATGCCAGAGAAAAGTTAAGCAATGGTTCTTTACCTGTGGGTTACCTCTATCTCCAAACCTCTATCTCCAAAAATATTTAAATTATGATTTACAACACAAGCAAAATTGCAGTTATGAAGTAGCAATGAAAATAATGTTATGGTTGTGGGTCATCACAACATGAGCAACTGTATTAAGGGGTCACAGCAGGAGGAGGGTTAAGAACCCCTGGGCTAGAGACAAACTCTGTTTGACAATAAATTTTAATTTTTCTCTTCTCATTTTAAAATACCTAAAATTGGGTTGAGGAGAGCTTTTTTTCCCTAGGAAGATATTAATACATTCAGTGTTCATTTTCCTATTTTTAATGTTAATGGCTATTAACGAGAACTCAGCATTTATTGTACAGCATCCCTTTGTTTGGATTAAATGACTATATTAGCTCTTTTCTTGTTTTCAGTAGTTATTAGAAGCATTAATCAACTGAAACCTGAGGCAATGTTAATAGTTTGAAAATATTAATATTTATATTTTCTCCCAGCCTGCCCACTGCTCCTCCTTGTCACTAAGACCTTTTATTAAAAAATAAAAACATTTGAGCTTCTAAGATACTACTCAGTTTAAAATATGTATATATAGTTTAAGGAAATATTATCTCTGGTCTACATATTCCATATGAAAATATGCATATCATTCTTAACTCCTTTATATAATTTTTTTACTCCTAAGTATTTGAAAATATAACTTCCTGTGTATACAAATTGCATTTCCAGGAAAGTTTTTGAATGAATTTACTATAGCTAGGCTGGCATTGTGTTCCCAAACACTCTCCGGTTTGGGTTTTTCATTCTTCGGGAGAGTAAAGCATCATTGGTAATCATGTAGGAGATAAATGAATACCTTGGAAACTATCCAAGAAAACATTAAGGGACTCCCCCTGTCTACAGGACTTCTCAGAACAGAGCACTGACCCCATGCTTAAGGTTAAGCATCACCTGGAAAAGAATGACATCATCCGGCCTATGGCCCGTATGAAGAAAATCAGTACAGTTTCTTTTCTGCTTCAACCTCTGCATCTGCTTGAATTTAGGAGCAAGAAGAGTTTGCTTAGGAAATATATATAAAGCTTGTTTACAAAATTGAAACAGGTTCTAAAAGAATAATTAAAAGTATAGCTTAAGCCAGCCAAGATCTGTGTTTAATTAGTCCAATCAGCTAAGTACTTCTGACCAGCATCACTGTGCAGAAAGGAATTCAAGCAATGCCTACAAGTCACTTACCTGCGAAAGTCCTTCAACATAAACCCTTTGCTATAGCATGAAACTGCGTGCTTGTGAACCGAAACACTTAAATCATCTCTTTTTTTAAAGGAATGTTCTGCTACCTGTTTTCTCTCTTTCTCATTCCATGGAAATGTATCTGCTTCTTAAATAAAGGAGCATAAACGTATGTAACTATCAAAATTCAGTTCCTTTGTATTTATCCTATTTACAAGATACTTTTTTCCAAAATATAGAATTATGCACTGCCAAATTCTTTGAGAGTCCTTATAAAATTAAAAATATAGTAACAATAAACCATAAAAATATGTCATGGAGATGAGCAACAGAATGTCACATGAACAAACCTATGTCTTGGACTGTAAATTGATCCCAGCACTATAAGGGAGTAGGGGGAAGAGGAGGAGGAGGAGAAGGAGGACGAGGAGAACGAGGAGGAGGAAGAAGAGGAGGAAGAGGAAGAGGAGGAGGACAAAAATAAGTCAGGTGTCTCAAGGAGTGAGCAGCAAATCCAACAAGAGGGAGAGATGGGAGTATGGTATTATGAAAGATGGGAAATTCTAACACTGCAGCAAGTGATAGTCTTACAGAGAACTCCATCTACCTACTGGTATTGGTCACATAGAGTTTCAGCTTGCATGTTGTTAGGAACTTTACCTTCATTGATAGCCAGTAAATAAAAAGACTTATTTATTTCATTTTATGTGCATGAGTATTTTGATGTCATGTATATCTGTGCAACACATGGGTGCCTTTTACCCATAGAGGTCAAAAGAGTGCACTGGATTCCCTGTAACTGAAACAAATGTGAGAAATCATGTGGGTGCTGGCAATTGAACCCAGGTCTTCTCCAAGAACAAGCATTCTTAATCACCTAGCCATCTCTGTAACCCAAGTATTAATATGTAACACCATGTGTAGAATCTTGTTTTGTATATACTATATTAGGTTATACTATAGTGTACTCATTTTTTCTAGGTATGCTAAACATACCAAGAATCTTCTTTGCTATAACTACTTTCTCCCTTGCATAATTATTTTAGCAGAATTTAACATCAGATTCTCTCACAGGAACATAGGAGAGAAAGTACAGATTACCACCAGACCTTTCAATGCCCCATCTCCTAGGAAAACCTTAAAAATATAGGGGATCAGTCATGGTGTCACACAGCTTTAATTTCAATACTCAAAATACAAGGGCAAGCTAGTCTCTGTGGGTTCAAGACTAAGCTTGTCTGCATACACAGTTCCAGACCTGTCAGAACTACATAGTAATACCCTATCTCAAAACAACAAAAAAAAAAGAATTTTTTTCATGATTTGGGAAAGAATTCTTCTGTATTCTTGTGAGTAGAGGCCAGGACTACTGCAAATGTAGCAGATGCTTATAGTACTTTCCTGACAGAATTTTCCTGCCAGGTTATAGTTATTTGCTGGAAGAGGAGGTCCTAGACTGCTAATTGTAATATTTGGAGACATCTATAAAATAGAAATTCTGAGAGATAAGCCCTTTCTATGTCTAGAAAATAAAACATATCTCCATTTATGTTCAAATATTCCCTAATTGATACAAGAATCCTAGATTAAAAGTCACTGTCACAGTGATGGTGCATATACAAGGTACTGCAGAGGAGATGAAATAGTGATACATTATGCTCCCATGGACAACTAATGCTTAAAATCATTGCGTAGACATCATTTCCAGAACCCTTGAGGAGACCTGCCATTTGTAAGCTCAAAGCTATGCAATATCATATCAACAACCGCCTCACCCAGAAGCAACTAAATACAGAAATGATGTCAGGATCAGGGCTGACACCCCTTCCTTGTCATATTTAGGGCATCAGTACTAGAATCTTACAGAAGGGCATTGCAATGAGCAGGACAGAGTTGAGCTTTTGTTCAGGTCAACCTTTGTATTTCATATACAGCTTCATCTGCTAAGGAACCACCGCAGTTCCTGCACTGCATAGCATTGTTTGTTTCTCTTCAAATGTGGTTACATTTTTATTTACTGCTCAAACAAGTATGCTTCTAAGGAGTTCCTTTTTCAATACACTTTTAGAATAGAAATTCTAAATTTCTATTTCTATTCTGTGAAATGCTGTGTCTGTATTCTTTCTTGTGGGTCTTTTGGCTCCATATTTGTGTTCAGATGGGAAAAAAAATATCTGTATTTCACACTGTTCCATCAATCCATTCTTGTTCTCCTTATGAATTGCTTTGTACTGGTGAATGAGTACTTTCTTGAAGCTTTCAATATTTTAGTAAACAAAAGCAAAAGTTCTTCAAATTGAGACTTCAGCACTTAAGTTGAGCATACATTTTGAAATTTAAATGAGTTCCTCCTTGATTCAAAACTTTTAAGACTTGCTTTGAATGTGAAAAATCACTTTCTCTTTGATTTCCAACTATTTTCAAAAAGAAAGTTGTCTTATACTTTTCTTGAAAATTAGTAAGTGGATTTTTTTTTTAATTTAATTTAATTTTATTTTTTTAATTTACATTCCAAATCACTTCCCCTTTCCCGTTTCCTCCCTCCCCGAAAGTCCCATAAGCCCCCTTCCCTCCCTCTTTTCTCCGTTCAACCCCCTCTCATTACTCTGTCCTGGCGTTCCCCTACATCCAGTCTTTCCAGGACCAGGGGTCTCTCCTTCCATCTTTTTAGAAATCTATTGATATGCTGATTGTGTCTAGGGTATTCTGAGATTCTGGGTCAATATCCCCTTATCAGTGACTTCATACCATGTGTGATCTTTTGTGATTGGGTTACCTCACTAAGGATGATATTTTCAAGTTCTGACCATTTGCCTAGGAATTTCGTGAATTCATTGTTTTTAATTGCAGAGTAGTATTCCATTGTGTAAATATACCACATCTTCTGAATCCATTCCTCCGTTGAGGGACATCTGGGTTCTTTCCAGCTTCTGGCTATTATAAATAAGGCTGCTATGAATATAGTGGAGCATGTGTCCTTATTGCATGCAGGTAAAGTCTCTGGGTATATGCCCAGGAGTGGTATAGCCGGATCCTCCGGAAGTGTCATGCCCAGTTTTCTGAGGAGCCGCCAGACTGCTTTCCAGAGTGGTTGTACCAGCCTGCAATTCCACCAGCAGTGGAGGAGTGTTCCTCTTTCTCCACATCCTCGCCAACAACTGCTGTCTCCTGTGTTTTTGATCTTAGCCATCCTGACTGGTGTGAGATGGAATCTCAGGGTTGTTTTGATTTGCATTTCCCTAATGACTAAGGATGATGAACATCTCTTTAGGTGCTTCTCAGCCATTAGATATTCTTCAGGTGAGAACTCTTTGTGTAGCTCTGTACCCCATTTTTTAATAGGGTTACTTGCCTCTCTGGAGTTTAACTTCTTGAGTTCTTTGTATATCTTGGATATTAGCCCTCTGTCGGATGTAAGGTTGGTAAAGATCATTTCCCAGTTAGTTGGTTGCCGCTTTGTCTTTTTGACGGTGTCTTTTGCCTTGCAAAAACTTTGTAATTTAATGAGGTCCCATTTGTCTATTCTTGATCTTAGAGTATAAGCTATTGGAGTTCTGTTCAGGAAATTCTCCCCTGTGCCCATATGACCATATAATTGGTCACAAATCAGACCTCAACAGATACAAGAAGTGGATTTTTTTTATATTTTATATTATCTTAGGCTTTCTTGAAAAAATAAATAATATAGGAACAATTTTTGTTTTTGTTATATTATGTGTGTATCTGTAGGTCAGGGGACAAGTTGTGAGAGTTGGTGTTCTTATCATGGGATTGAACATAGATTGAATGCATGTTATCAGGCTTGGTGGGAAGCACCTTTACCTGCTGAGACATCTCTGACTCTTGAGTAGCATGTTCAAAATATGGAGATAATCATACAAAATTAATACAGAGAATATTAAAAAGAATAGATTTAAAATGTGGAGAAGTTTTTTTATCATTTATTTGCTTTTGCATGATCTTCCTGCATGTAGTTTGAGCTACTTCGTGTCCATCATTAGCAACAATTTTCCTGGAGTTCTCATGCTTGAGCATATGAGCTCATCTACACTATGCAGTTTCCTAATATGTAGCATATGATTGATGCAGAATTTTATAGTTCAGTTAAAGATATGAATAATTTCAGTAGATGATATTTTTGTATCATATGCTTACATGAAACCCTAAGGTACAAGTGTATCAACCAATCAACTCCATATGTACATAAATGAGGATGCATATGTTATAATACCACAAATATGACTGTATATGCATTATAACTACTCCCCTAACTATCCATCCATCTCTTTGTATCCGTGTAAGTTTTAGTTCCATTTAAAGGACATGTTTGTTGAATGAACACTTGTTCTGGCTAATTCAGTCTTTCTCCCTTGTCTTTCATGATAGCGAAGTATATACTGATTCTATTTTAATCCCATAGTCATGCTTGGGTTGCTATTTATTCCTCCTATCTCCAAATCACATTTTGTTCCTACTGTCTCCTGTTCCATACTCTCTTACTTGGCAATGTAAAGGCTTATCAACCCTGTGCAGATCTTCCCCAAAATGTGTATGTGAGATATTCAGCTGGCTTCTACAAAATGTCAAGTGAGTTTCCTGATGAATTCTAAGATTTGATATAGCTAAAATAAAACTTATAGTAATTCTCCTGAGTTATCTTTTTCTCTTCTAGGAACTCATGTTGCAGTTACCAGGGTTCCTCTCATCTATAACCAAGCTAAACTCATCATTTGATTTTCTTTACCCTAAATATGCATGTGAAACTCAGCAAATTCTGGAATTAGAGGCTTTATTTAATACATACTTTTCTACATTCCCCATCATTTCCTTAAAATATATTTTCATGTTTGAAATGATTACTAAAAAACCCACCAACTATCCAAACAAACAAATAATTGTAATATGAATTAAATACGGTGAGGCTTGGAAAGTATTTAGTTCAGTAGTTGGCAAGAAGTCAGCATATTAATTATTTTAAATTCCAAAATATTTCTCTGAGTCTATTCTTAATTCTTGATTATAATTTTCAGTTTCAGCAGAAAAACTTTATTCCATGAAAGAAATTCCTACTATTTTTTCCATCTCTGATGGTCTCTTTTCTTCCAGACCACTACTCCTAAGTGCTCATTCATGTATGGGGACAAATACTGTCAATTACAAGCGGCAGACCTTTGTTAAACTGTTTCAGGGAAGTAGTTTCCTTTGCATTAAATCCTACGACTAAGTTCATCTACACATGATTGGTTTGGCTTGGGTAGACACATATATGACCTTGTGATAGAAATTCAAGCATTTTTTTTGTGCTCTAATATTTCCCATGACTACATATTACTCAGGTCTCTTAACTGACTGACAATGCCTTCTATCCTTTGTGGACTGTATCCTGTATCATTCATGTTGCAGTGGAGGTGAAAAGCTCATTAGCTCATTATCCTGAGAACTTCTAAACTTTGAGCTTTGGTCACATTATCTCTGTCATAAATATAATTGAACCCTCACCTATAGATCCCATTCTTTACCCTCATTAAGGCATCACTGAAGTCATGCCTTCCATGGCATAGTCTGACTTTAGCTTATAGTTAAATTTTTTTTTTCACTTACAGTTTTGCTGATAAAAGCGAGGTACCACACATGCTGTTTTTGGTGCACACTGATAAAGACTATAGGCAAATCAGAATATGAGAATGCAGAAATATGGCTATATGGTGTAAAATCTAATTCTTGCAAAGAATTCTAAATTTTGTGGTATTCATCATAGTTATGCAACCTTCCATCACTCTCTCTCTTCCTTCCTCCATTCCCCCACTCTGCCTTGCCTCCTCTCTCCCTCTCACCCAGAGACTGTTTCCTATGCAAACAAAGGATGAAGTTTAAAAGTTACTAACAAAAGAACTGTCTGACTTATATCCAATGTGTCAATCAATAACAATGTGTGTGTGTGTGTGTGTGTGTTTGAGAGAGAGAGAGATACAGACATATATTATTTGGGGAATCTCTATGATGTCATATGCTTAAAATGAGAACCTAATGTTCTCATTTTTTTAAATGTTTTAAAACAGAGAACCTAATGTGTATTTGCAATAAATTTTTAGTATAAAATAATTCAAATATGTTATAATGATTGAAAAGAATACAAATCTACTTGAAAATTAACATTATAGGCATATGTCTTTGCCAAATGCAGCACCTAGAGAAAATGAAGTACATGACTGAAAAAAATCAGAACAAGTGACAAGATTTAAGGGTCTGATCATCAATGTTTAATTTGTACGACTATTTTACCATAATCTTTCCTATTGTTTGCTTTCTGATTAGCTCCTACTTAGACTAAGGTTGGTTACTGAGTAGAACCCTAAGTCCATGAACACATCCAAATGTCATTCACAGAGAATCATGCAATTTTCCAATTACTTGTTTTTAAAGAATATGAATCTGTGATATTATTAAATATAGCTTGTGAGGATCAATCTTGATGTAACTAAACATTCATATAAATAAAAAGAGAGAAATATACTGTAGTACTTTGAAAATCAGCTTAATTGGCTTCATTTTGGCTCCACATCTGTCCCTATGTAGATATTTTCTGTACTTATCTGAAAAAAAATAAAGTACAAAAATGAATATAGAGACTGCTGTCTGCAAGTTAGTGTGCTTTTCTGAAATGCCATTTTATGACAAACTTCATTTACATTTATATTTCTTTTTTCATTAGCAATTATTTATTTTGAAAGGTTTGTAACGTTTTTTGCCTAAAAGCATCCTGTTTAAAAAAAATAAAAAGAAAAAAGTTCTGCTTTCCAATCTTTTAAATACACGATACAAGTTTGAGTTTGTTTAGATAAAACCATTAGTTGGTTCAGCAAAGACACATTGGTATTCTTTGGCTGCTGAAAAGATTTGACTTTAAATGACCATTTCAAAAATATTTTGGACACCACCTAGATTCTGGGGAAATCATTATTTTCTTGGGCATCTTTGATGAGTGTGTGTGTGTGTGTGTGTGTGTGTGTGTGTAAAAGATAGAGAGAGAGAGAGACAGAAGAGTGCAGACAAAGATGGAGAACACCTTAGCTGTTGTTCATCAGGCGTGCCTCCATTTGGTTTTCGTCAACTTCATATCTTTGTTTTGTTTTGTTTGTTTGTTAGTTTTGCCACATCAAGTCTCATTGGTCTGAAGTTGGGAGACTGGTTGGTTGCCAGTAAGCCTGGGGAATCTGCCTCTCTCTACCTGCCCAGTGAAGGGAATGTGAGAGCCATCATGTTCATTTCTTTCAACATGGGTTCTGGTGTCAAATTCATGTCCTCCTACTTGCACAGCAAGCATGCTGCCAACCTTATTTTTCCCAGTTCTCAGGCAGGTTTTCTTCAGGAAGTTTCTTTCTCCCTCTTTTTTTCCTTCCCCATCTTTATTCCTCTCCCGTTCCCATTACCTCTGCATTTCTCCCCACTCTCTTCTACATCTGTCTCTTTTTCTCCCTCCCCTATCCTCTTTCTTCCTCATCCTAGTTCATACATTACACACCCACAATATATCCCCAAGCTCATGTGTACTTAAATATAGACACACATTTAGGAGACACAATTAAAATTAATTAGACTATAACTGCAATCCTTTGCTCCTTGTTTGAAAATGGAACATACTTGTTACTTGTCCCATGTAAAGAAACAGGCTTGATTTCTGTAATATTCAGGAAGAGATTTTCATCTTTCCTTTTTTTCCTGACTCTTAAGAAGGACCCATGATTGTACTCTAATCAGATCTTCACCATAAATTTTTGGTTTGGTATCAATGACTAAATAACCCATGTTTATTAAGAGTTACATTTGATCTAACACTTACTAACACTATTAGCTAGAATCCCATAATAAAAATATCAATGAAGCACACAAATACAGATACACACAGAGACACTGGGCATCATGCTGTGTGTGTGTGTGTGTGTGTGTGTGTGTGTGTGTGTGTCTTATTGATATTTTTATTATGTGTATATATGTGTGTGTATGTCATTGATAATTTTACTGTGTGTGTGTGTGTTATTGATATTTTTATTATGTGTATATATGTGTGTGTATGTCATTGATAATTTTACTGTGTGTGTGTGTGTGTGTGGTATACACATTCTTTGCTGATATTTGAATTAAAAATACAAGTGCTTTACATTTTGTATTTTTTTCACTTTTCTACTTTTGTTGTCGAGAAGGGTCCTACAAAGTTAGGTTCATGATTTCTATAAAATTCAAATATAAGCCTGAAATTAAAGTCAGTAGAAATAAAATACAGCAAGACTCCCTTGTAGCAAGTGTAATTCTTGATGAGTTTAATAAAGTCATGATACTCTAGAATAGCTAAACATTTTTCCAGGCAGATGTTAATTTGAATTCTATTTTCCAAAGAAGAGAATGTTTCAAATCCCTTTACAGGGTTTTTAAAGGCAATGGAAATCTAAATAACAATGAATTTACTTAAGGACAAATTGCAAACTGCATCTAATAGTATCTTATCTGTTGTGTTTTATATGATTATTTTATATATTTCCTTATTTCTTCAAAATTAGTCAGAAGGGCTATTCTTTCTACACTACTGAAGTTTAGGATATTTACATTGTTTTGAATCTTAAGGTGGTTACATAACCAATGTTGTTAAATAATTGATTTCTTCTGCTCCAAGGTAATTACAATATTGTATTTTCACTTAAAGCAGTATATAAATTAGACAACTGCAATAAATTATGTCAATAAATGCTTACTTTCAATTAATTTGCTCAATAAATATTAATTCAATCAGTAAACTTTTATCAATTGTTTTCTCTAGAGTAAGGGAATCTCTATGAGAATTAAAGGTTATCTATGCTCTAAATTAGCATGTAAATAGACAAAAATATCATAAATCTAAGTGTCCTGACAGAGTGGCTGTGTGAGCACCAAGCAAGTGATGATGCAGGCAGTTCCAGCCTCACTAATGCCCCTGCATGTCTGCTGCGTGTTTTTACATCTCTGTCCATCCATATTAGCAGATGTAGTTTATGCACAGTTAAAACATTTCCCTAGATCTCTTATTTTGTATTCCTTTTTCAGCTCAATCTGTGTGCAAAATGACTTAAACCTCTTAGTTAATTGACAAGTTGCCTGAGCCCCACCCTGCCTGATATTTCTAAGATGTACTAGTGGCTCCCATTCCTCTCATGTATCATTTAAAAGTCTCCAGGGTTTTCAGCATACATCATACCTCAGCAACTACAATTTTCCACTTCCATAAACTTTCCTATTAAATGTGACCTCCCACTTCTCCAGAGTAAATTTAATCAAAGTCTAAATATCTGATTTCAGAAAACAATCTACCCATTTGAGAGAGGGCAAAGTAAAGGACATGGAGAAAAGAGGACTCTCTGAGAGGGAATGATCAGTGTGAATAGAGAGCTCCCATTAGTCTTTGATTCCATGAATAGCTTCTCTTTGGTGGATTATTCAATGCTCACAGAGGAACATCTGTACTTCCTGACCCAGCACTGTGAATGGCAGAATGCACATGTGTGTGATGCTCTCTTTATAGTGGTATGTTTGTTCTTCTGATCAGCAGGCTTCTCTTCAGACTGCCTTGTCACACACAGATGACTTGTTAAAGGAGTTTCTATATATAAGAAGCAAATTATCACTCTTGGTGTAGTATATTTCCACAGTTTATAATCACCTTGGTTTTCAAAGCAATGCAAATGTATTTTCTTTCTCTGTATTTATTAATATGTGCATGGTTTTTGTGTCTGTGTTGGTGGTGATGGTGGTAGTGGTGGTGATGGTGGTGGTGGTGGTGATGGTGGTGGTGGTGATGGTGATGGTGGTGGTGGTGGTGTGTATGTGTGTGTGTCTCTGTGTGTGTGTGTGTATTCATGTGCGTGTGCATATCTTTGTTTATATTTGTGTGCTTGTGTCTGCAAGGATACTACTATAAAAATATCAGAGGAAGAATGAAGGGAGGAAAAGTATAGAACAGAAATATTGAGTCTAAAATTCAAGATAATGACAGAAATGATAGTTTCAAAGCAAATACAGATATTCCTCCTGGATGCCCTTTTGAACAGCATAGCATCATACAGGTCCTATTTGATACCATACTTTGTGAAGTTCCTCAGAATCCAAATGAACACGATATTACAGTGTTGACTTGGTAAAACCAATTATCCAGTTGCAGATAATGGAAGCAGGGCTTGTTACTAACACTAAAGGACAAAGCAAACTTTTTTGAAAAAATACCTCTCTTTTTCTAGCTTTATATGAAAGACAATATCTGTTCCCTAAGAAATGAGGAGAACTATGTCTTTTTCCCCCCTCTCTATTATCTAAAATTGTGTATGTTTTTGTAGATGTTGAAATGTGGACCTCATAGATTAGGAAAATCCTGATACGTCCTAATTCATCCTTGACTCTCTCTCCCATTCTCTGTTCTGATTCTGTAGGTCTTTTGTAGCTGGACAGACTGTAGAATTTAAAAGATAATTATTAATTATTATATGTTTACAATAATTTTAGTATATTAGTCAGAATATTCTCCATAGAAATAATACAAAATAAAGTTCAATTTAAATTCCATTTAGGAATATTCTATTATCTCGACTTTGATGTGTGTATTTTGTATAGGAGCATGTCAGTTATTGACATATGTAACCGGTGCCTACGAAAATATGGAGATGTCTTATCACCTCACCCGAAACCGGAGTTATAAATATTTGTCAGTCACCGTGTGGCTGCTGATAACAGAATATGATCCTTTACAGGAGCTTGGCTGCTGAGCATTAGACAGCACCTACATCCCTATTTTTAAATCTATTAATTAATTCTTCAGACTCTTCATGTTTGAAGCTTAAGTCTTTGTTCACAGCCTCGTTCCTGTTTTCTAAATATCTTGACCTCAGTTTGACAGTCTCAGTTCCATCTTTTCCGTTAGGTCACAGACAATCACTAGCATTTAGTTTGAGGTTAGCTGTCCTTGCCCTGGGTCCAGAGCTGCTTAACTTTACTTTTTTTTGGTTCCTTCTCCATTTATACCGTAGTGTTCAGCTTTCCTGTCTCCATGATTTCCATACTTCCATCTACTTTTAGTGACTCTTTGTTTTATAGACTTCCCTTTGGTACTTTCCCAACCATAGTACATGCCAGTTCAATCAGGATAATTATTTAGATTGTCCACGTAAGTATCTACTCTTACCTCTAGACTCAAGTCATCAAAAGAGAATCAATAACAACAGAAATGGCTTTTGTGGAAAACAATACCAAATATAACAATAAGTACTTCTCAGCACCATTTTATATAATGTTTATGTTGTTATCCAGATACATACCACATCTTACTCAGCTATATGTAGATAAAAGTCCAGTTTGGGTTTTTTGGTTTGTTTATTTTGTTTTGTTGTGGCTTGTTTTTGATTTTATTTCTATCTACAAAATAAACTTATATAAAGTTGCTAAAGATGAGGTTTGATTTTGCTATCTTAGAACTTTCCAGTACAAGAATTCAGTGGCAGACAGTGCATTGGTATCAGACAATAATATAGTAAATGATTTAATGATGTGTTAAATCAATGGTCAGTATTCAACAGAGAATTCAGGTTTCCAGGATGTTTGAGTTGATTACTATTTGAGTCACAGATGTTGATTCAATTGATCATTTTAATATCAAGTCCAGTTAATTTTAAACAGTTCCTTTTTACACCTGTATTCATTTAAAAGACATTTCAGGAACATTGAAATGTATCTCCATCTTTGTATTTTACTTTGTATTTCAGTTTTCTGTTTTTGTTTTTCAAGTCTGCCATCATGAAACATGAAAACTGAAAAAAAAATCAAAATTGTAACATTTAAAAAGGCAAGGATCTTAATATCTGATGATGACAATATGAATGAAGATCTGATAAAAATTACATAAAAGCCATGTACCTAGGCATTTTGTAAATGAAGTTTAAATTTGAAAGAAATAAAATAAAGGAACACTTTTATATGTGTTTCCTATTCCTTCTCTAAATGGTCTGCAAAGAAAATCCCATGGCTTAAACTACCAAATTACTATAAGTACTGCATTAAATTATGATTATTAGACATATATTATTTATTTTTCAGTTTTTCATATTTCTCAATGTAATATCAGTTTAGATTCATGGTGACATTTTTAATTTTCTTGGAATATAACAGATTTTTTGTAATTTTCTTTTTTTCTTTTCTAAGTTTTTTATTTACATTCAAAATCATTTCCCCTTTCCCGTTTCCTCCCTCCCCAAAAGTCCCATAAGCCCCCTTCCCTCCCTCTTTTCCCTATTCAACCCCCTCTCGCTTCTCTGTCCTGGCATTCCCCTACATCCAGTCTTTCCAGGACCAGGGGTCTCTCCTTCCATCTTCTTGGAAATCTATTGATATGCGAATTGTGTCTAGGGTATTCCGAGATTCTGGGTTAATATCCCCTTATCAGTGACTGCATACCATGTGTGTTCCTTTGTGATTGGGTTATCTCACTAAGGATGATATTTTCAAGTTCTGACCATTTGCCTAGGAATTTCGTGAATTCATTGTTTTTAATTGCAGAGTAGTATTCCATTGTGTAAATATACCACATCTTCTGAATCCATTCCTCCATTGAGGGACATCTGGGTTCTTTCCAGCTTCTGGCTATTATAAATAAGGCTGCTATGAACATAGTGGAGCATGTGTCATTGCATGCAGGTAAAGTCTCTGGTTATATGCCCAGGAGTGGTATAACTGGATCCTCCGGGAGTGTCATGCCCAGTTTTCTGAGGAACAGCCAGACTGCTTTCCAGAGTGGTTGTACCAGCTTGGAATTCCACCAGCAGTGGAGGAGTGTTCCTCTTTCTCCACATCCTCGGGAACAACTGCTGTCTCCTGTGTTTTTGATCTTAGCCATTCTGACTAGTGTGAGATGGAATCTCAGGGTTGTTTTGATTTGCATTTCCCTAATGACTAAGGATGATGAACATCTCTTTAGGTGCTTCTCAGCCATTAGATATTCTTCAGGTGAGAACTCTTTGTTTAGCTCTGTATCCCATTTTTTAATAGGGTTACTTGCCTCTCTGGAGTCTAACTTCTTGAGTTCTTTGTATATATTGGATATTAGCCCTCTGTCGGATGTAGGGTTGGTAAAGATCTTTTCCCAGTTAGTTGGTTGCCGCTTTGTCTTTTTGACAGTGTCTTTTGCCTTGCAGAAACTTTGTAAATTAATGAGGTCCCACTTGTCAGTTCTTGATCTTAGAACATAAGCTATTGGAGTTCTATTCAGGAAATTCTCTCCTGTGCCCATATGTTCAAGGTTCTTCCCTTCTGGGGGAATCAATATCCCGGACCTCAAGCTGTACTACAGAGCAATAGTGTTAAAAACTGCATGGTATTGGTACAATGACAGGCATGTAGATCAATGGAACAGAATTGAAGACCCAGAAACGAATCCACACTCCTTTGGTCACTTGATCTTTGACAAAGGAGCTAAAACCATCCAGTGGAAAAAAGATAGCCTTTTCAACAAATGGTGCTGGTTCAACTGGAGGTCAACATGCAGAAGAATGCAAATTGACTCATTCTTATCTCCTTGCACTAAGCTCAATTCCAAGTGGATCAAGGACCTCCACATAAAACCAGACACACTGAAACTAATAGAAAGGAAACTAGGGAAGAACCTTGAACATATGGGCAAAGGGGAGAATTTCCTGTAATTTTCTTAAAACTAGAAGTAACCTATTAGAATGTAACCTTTCTATATAACAGACAATTATAAATACATATTTTTCAAACTGTAGTTTGTTGTTCACCTGACACTGAAGAAAGTTTTTAAACTGTGCTAGAATATGAAGTTAACAGATTATACATGTGCACTACTGGAAATTATGAAAACTCATTTAGAAGCATGGTTTTAATGAAATAGTCTATAGGATAGAACTAACTCCTAGGTTCCATTGAACCATTCAGCTAGAATTTACTTCCTTCTCAGCTCATAAAAAGAAAATAGAAACATTAATCACTGTCCTATTGTGATAAAACACTCTAAAAAAACACAAGACTCCAAAGTTCTTAGCCCTATTTTATGAATTTCAGCAAGCACAGAGAGGAATCTAAATGTGCTGCCTCAAAATTCATCACAAGTTACTGTTGCACAAATGATGTTCATAGTTTCTCACTATTATAATAAAAGAGTTCACAAGTGCTAAATCCTGTGGGTCAACTTTTCTTCCAGTTCAACTGTGTGTTTATAGAATTTAAACCATAGTTGCTCAGAGAAAAGTGTATATTGATTAGATTTTAATGATTGGGAGCTGAGTGCCAGAGAGACCAGTTACAATATCTGGATTCCATAATGCCCAGAGGAGAGATCAAAGTCAAATAATCTGATCCCTAGGACACATATAAGAAGTAGTCCAATGAAAATCACTATGGTTTATGTTTCCTTTATTTTCTAAAATTTTCAAAAGAAAAACTACAGAATATTAATTTCCACAGTTACTATAATTACTTCATTTGAACATGTCCATACTGTGTTATTGTTCCAGTGTTTGTTACAGAGGGAAAAAATATATATGTATATATACATATATATATTTGCACTATCAACCTCACTTATGCAGAAATGTAATCTCTAGGACTGTCTGTATTGTAATACTGTAGAATTTTATATAACCAGCAAATAAATAATGCATTGAATTTTATTAAGAATAGTCAGCTTGGTGACAGTCTCTGACAATAAAATTGTATTGTCCTCTTTTGTTTTATTTATATCCCAAAAGCTGCTCCTCCTCCTGTCCCCCCCTTCAGAGAGTTCCTCCCCCATCCTCCTTCCGGTTTTCCTCTGAGAGGGCATCTTCCTCCCCTGTATCCCCCCATACTGGTGCATCATGTCTCTGTAGGATTAGGCCCATCCTCTCCCACTGAGGTCAGACAAGGCATTCCTCTGTTACATGTGTGCCTGAAGCCTTGGACCAGCCTGTGTAGGATCTTTGGTTAGTGGCTCAGTCTGTGGGAGCTCCCAAGGAACCAGGATAGTTGACACTATTGTTCTTCCTATGGGGTTGCCATCTTCTTGAGGCTCTTTATCCTTCACCTAACTCTTCCATAAGGGTTGACATTACCTTATTTATGATCTGTGTGGCTAGAAATACTCCCTGTAGTTCAATGTTAGGTTCAACTTAAAAATGAACTGGGCAGAGCGTAGTGGTACACCTTTAATGCCAGCACTTGGAAAGAAGAGGCAAGCACATATTGGTGGGTTTGAGGCCAGCAAGTTCTATACAATAAGTTCCAGGACAGCCAAAGCTGTCTCAAAAAAAGAAAGAAAGAAAGAAAGAAAGAAAGAAAGAAAGAAAGAAAGAAAGAAAGAAAGAAAGAAAGAAAGAAAGAAAGAAAGAAAGAAAGAAAGAGTAAGGGAGGGGGAGAGAGATCTAACCTAGTTTTTTTTTAATAAAATTTAATAATTATTTACTTAACAGGTGCTGGGAGAAATTTTTAAGACAAAACTTAATGAGGATCTCAGATATGCTTTAAAACATTATTTAAGAGATTATAGAGAAATATATAATCATGTTGTGTAGTGTTTTAATTCCTAAAAACTTCTCCAAGCACATAGCTTCATTTTACCTGATTTCCTAGAACAGATGTTCAATAGATAGTGACGTCATTTCTCAAGAGGTTAAGTAACTTAAATAAACCTGATTACCAGCAGAACTGGGACCAGAATTTTGACCCAATGACACCTTTCACTTTATGCTGCTAAAGAGCATAAAATATTTAGCTATTTAAGTCAATATAAAGTGGCCTTCCAGAGTAAATATATAAAATAAACTCTGCATCTTCATTGTATGTCCAAGGGATGCAAATCTGGGACATAGAAATGGCAGCTGTTTGAATAAGGGTGACTGGGTCCTTTTGGTTGGTAAAAAGCAGTACTCATAAACCAAATTCAGAGAAGAGTTGGCACCAACCAAAGGAACAACACTAGTTAGGCTCTGGCATTTTCTCACTCCACATATTAGGAACCGTTTGATCGTCTTCAGCTTTGAATTGCTTTGCACATTATCTTTTGATTTTCTCGTAACAGATGTGCCCTAAAGTATTAAGAGGATGTCAGTTGTTGCTGTTCCTCTATCACACACATTTCTAAACATCATGCTTCTGCCTATATAATATTTGCATAGGATAAATCTTCAGGGCATATTTATTCATTGTGGAATGTGAAAAGGGATCACTATACAGTCGTCATTTGCCATTTTCAGTTGATAGTAAACAAAAAGATTGAATTGGAGATATAAGTGATTGTCTCAAATAAACCACATTTAGAAATTTCATGCTTTTCAAAATAATTTTCATCCTGTTATAATCTACTTTGTGCTCCATTTATTCCTTCATATCATTATTGGAAATGAACATAATTGAATGCTTTTAAAATTTCATTCACCCAAAGTTAATATAATTCTCACAAATAAAATAACCCACATCATTAAAATGAATATATTAACATGATAAGCAAAAAACTCCAACGCATTATATTAGCAAAAGATTTCATCTTGTATAATGGGAAGCAAAATGAACAATCTAGAGACATTTACATATATCAGAACTTTCCAGTGTATTAACTTCCCTACATGTCTTGATTTACTGTACAAGCACAACCAGAAGCAGACTGTCCATAATTCTGATATTAATATATTTCTCATGTTTTGTATGGGTGTGCATGTGTTTGTGTATAGGTGTTCACATTTATGCATTCATGGTCTATGCATGTGGAGGCAAGAGGTTGAAATAGGTAATTTTTTTTCTAAGACAGGGTTTCTGCATGTAGCTTTTGCTATCCTGGAACTCTCTCTCTGTAGACTAGGTTGGCTTTGAACTCACTGAGATCTGCCTACCTCTGCCTCCCAAGTGCTGAAAATAAGGCATGTTACAATACCACTGGCATAATGCTGGAAGTCCTCCTGGATCATTCTCCATCTTACTCACTGAGGCAGGATCTATCTAGAACTCCAAATCTTTCCCATACAGCTAATCTGGATAGCTAATTTGCTCAATGATCTCCTATCTTGCCTTATAAGGACAAAAATTATAAGTAAACTGCCATATACACTCAACATTTACTTGTGTTATAGGGTTCTGAAATCTAATCTTTACAATTGCAAGGCACATGATTTAGCCACTAAGTTATCACCCCAACACTTTTATTTTTTAAATTAGTTAGTTTTGAATTTATCATTTTTTACATCAGTTTCCCTTTTCTTTTCTCCCTCCAAATACTCCCTCCCTCATTACTCCCATATACACCTTTCTATCTTTTAAATCGTGGCCTCATATTTTCATTAATTACTGTGATATAGATAGATAGATAGATAGATAGATAGATAGATAGATAGATAGATAGATAGATAGATAGATAGGTAAATAGATAGATAGATTTGTTCATAGATTTTTCTCATTTTGTTTTCTTCTAGGAGTACCAGTAATTGAACTAATGGTCTTGTACATATGTTAGGCAAATACTCTATCACTGAGCTACAGCCAAAGACCCAGATTTCTTTCCCACAAGCATTAGTGCTAGACACTAATAGCTCTAAATACTCAACATAATTTTCCTCATATTAGGCATCTGCATTATCCCATCCTCTCTGAAACTTCTGACCTGGGAGTGCAATTTAACTCGTCATATTCTTGGTCCCATATAATACAAATCTTCAGAACTCCTCTGTGGCTGTAGTCTGTTATTTCAATGTTGTTCATCAGTTCCAAAACACTCAGCTTTTTAAGGGAAATATTATTTTACCTAAATTTATTGGTATGTATATAAATTTTTAAAGGCAAATAATGGCACTAGGAAAGAGCATTGTCTAAATTATTGTGCAGAAACTCATTTAAATTTCCAGCCTGTTCCAAGTCATGTTGCAGTCTGTTGCAGTATTCTTTACGATAAAGCAGATTTTTCTTTTTACATCTATAAAACTCAAAAGAGAGGCCTTACTTGTTATTTTCTGCCACATAAATATTGCTGAAACATTGGTTTGCTTTCTTCCTTTTAAGAAAAAAAAAATCTAATTTAAGTGTCACTTTTATATTGAAATCATTTTAAAAGGGGAGTTTGTCCTTTTCAGTTCTCGTAAGTAATTGACTGTGTTCAGATTCACAGTTTGTTATCAAACTGAAATGTACTTAATTCCTTTTTTCTTAATTTCTTACAGAGTCAAGTATTTTCATTGTTACCTAATTACAACTTTCAATTAACTAGTTTCTTAACATAGCTCTAACTTGGTTTGGTTTATGAAATGAAAATAGGACGTGATTTAAAATTTAGCTCTTATCACTATTAATACTTAAATATCTAAAGAATATTATTATGACAAACGAATTTCAGCTTGATGAACACAAGAGACCTGAGATTTACTGACCAGATGATGTGAAACTGAGCAATGCTTGAGGATAAAAATACATCAGTAAAATACATTTTTGAAATATTTATTTTGTTATTTATTCATTTATTTTGAGATGGGATATCACTATGTAGTCCTGGTTGGACATCAGCTCTTTATGTAGAGCAGACTGGACTTAAACTCATAGAGGTCTGCTTCTTGTGCTGGGATTAAAAATGTGTACATCCAGACCTGGATGAGAATATTTACTAATCATCTATTTTCTGTTGCTCAACAGAGGTAAAATATTTGGATTTACTTCTTTCCTGGAAATAACTTCATCCTTGGTGACTATTTTATAGAATTTTATCAAGCAGGAGTTTCCAAACCAGACTGAAAGGCATAGCTCATGCAATTTGCTAGAAATTTGGCCAGCATCCCCTACTTAAGTTATACAATATCATATTCATATTTTTATTCATAGAATTGAATAGTTTAATATAGCTTAGAAGATATATGTGTTTTATAAGCATCCACTCAGTTTATAAAAAATTATAAACAAATCAAGCTCAATCTCACTACACAGAGAAAGGGGGGGAGAAGGGAGGGAGGGGTAGGGGAGAGGGGAAGAGAGAGAGAGAGAGAGAGAGAGAGAGAGAGAGAGAGAATAGTCAGACAAATATATAGTCTTAAAAAATAAAATGAGACCCCATCATATGTGACTTCATTCAGAAAACTGAAATATCAAGAATAGATTTTGCCAGGCATGGTGACTAGTGCCTTTAATCCCAGCATTCCACAGGCAGAGGCAGGTAGATATCTGAATTAATAGCCAAGCTGGTCTATATGTTGAGTTACAGGACATTCAGAGGTACATAGAGAGACCATGTCCCAGAAAGCAAACAAAAACGAAGAATATTTTTAATTGACTCTAATGCCAGCATTACTCTAAAAAAAAAAAAAAAGCTTCAAATATCCAAAAGCTAAACACAACTACAGACCAATGTCCTTCATGAATGCAGGCATGGAAATCCTAAGCAAAACTATATAGTAATCGACTGGGTAAATATGTGAAAATAATATTGTGTCCTGCTGTAGTAGCTAACTACAGAACACAAAGTTGATTTAACACTAAGCACCAAACAGTAAAAATCACTGTATGGAGACTAAAGAAAAATTGCCATACATATCTTTCTATAAATTACTCAGAGCTTTTGTTCTGAAATAAAACAATACTTCCAAAGACAGAGATGTGAACTTAGAACACTAACCTTAGAGAAAAATTTGACCAATCTCATAAAACTTGATACCACAAACCTAAGGCTTACATTGCATTTTATGACAAAAGGCCAGATGATATAAGATGCAGCCAAGTAAGGATATTTTCTCTAGGTGCATCTAGATATACTGTTATTAATGAGTATACCATATTATCTAAATAGTAAACTAAATGGAGAAAAAGAGGTGAATTACATCAGCATTGTAAAGAAATGAATCAAATTATATAATTTTATCTACAGAAGATGTGATCATATAATTAAAAATCTGTTCTAATCTACAAATATATTAAAATCATAAATTAATTTTGAAATGGAACAAGATCAAAGATCACTTTACAAAAATTGGTTATAATTCAATGTATGAACATAGATTAGTTAAAATGAAAAAATAAAAGTATTTAATCACATTTAAAATATGATTGCTATGTGACGAAGCAGAAAAATATCTTCAAAAAGATGTGAAGATTCACATAATAAACGCTATAAAATTTAGCTGAAATTGAAATAAATGGTATATAAATATAGAATGATTCAATACTGTGATTAATGTACATTTCAAAAGGAAACAAAAGATTTTACCATGCTTTACTATAAGGAAATCATGTCTGAAGACATAGATGTCATTAATTTTATTTAAACACCACACAGGATAGATGCATATCAAAACATTGCATGGTATACCTATTAGGATGTAAAATTTTTATAATGTTATTTGTATTATATTTAAATTATTATGTATATATAACCAGTAAAATCTATATTATATATAATAAATATTAAATCTTAATTTTATCTAGAGAGTTTTTAATTAATTTATTTGGAAATCCATAATTTAGGGAGAGTTTAACATAAGAGTTTAATGGAAACTGACACTACTGTTCTGAAATTTTTATGGTTCTATAAAGGAACAATAGTCAGAATTTTATTAGAAAATGAAATACAAAACAAAATCTTTAAAATTAGCTGATCTATCAACTCTCTACAGAGGAAGACAAATGTTCTTTAAAAGCAATTGTGCGGTAAAATGGGAGAGTTAGATTCCTGGATATGTCAACCAAAAATTTAAGTTACAAAAAGGAGTGTGACATTGATATTTGCAAAAACTGAGTGTTTATTAGGACAGATGAGATTGACACATATGTAGACAACAGATTCTCTCTTATGCATCAAAGAAATTTACCTTATGTAACTTTTATGATAAATTGCCTTTCCATATGTTTAAATGTGATTTTGGAACAAGACTTTGAATGTTATAAAAAGAGGTAAACAAAGTAAGGATCATTAATTTGATATTGTCTGGAAGTAATGTGTTGAGTATCTTTTAAATTTCTTAAATTTCTGGTTTGGAGACAGGGTTTCTTGCTGGCTTGGCTCTTGCCAAGTGGGCTAAAAAACCAACCAATAAACAGCAGCCATCAGCCTAGCTCCACCTTCCCAGTGTTGGGAGAGAACACCATGGCATATCAATCACAGATGGCATTTTTCACACAGGTTCTGGAGATTGAGTTCTAGATCTGAAAGCAATTTCTGATGGAACCATCTCCTGACTCCTAATTTTGATTAAGCTTAATTTGCCATTTCATTTTTATAGGCTGATTTTAGCATCATACCTAAGAAATACACAGCCTCAAGTATTTCTTTTCCTGAGAGTTGTGAGGTTTCATACTTTGTTAACTACAGCACATAAACATGACCCATAAAGAAAGGATAAGCTAAACCATGTTCAAAATGCCTACAAACTTCCATTCTTTGAAACAAACTCACGAAAGATTTTTTTAAAAGCTTCCAAGTGAAAGAATATTCAAAAATGAAAATAGGAAAATGGCTTTCAAAGCTCAATGATCAGAAAGCAATATCTATAGATATTTCACTGAAAACTATGGGGATGTCTTGGAAAAAATCAATTAAAACTACAAGCCAATAGCACTAGCAATATAGCTAATGCTGTTCACGCAGGTCCTGCCAAGTGCTGGAAGCTGAGAGCGGCAGAATTCATGTGCTCAATGGCTAACAATTAACAATTGCATTTTTGAAACTCTTATCACTATCATTATAAAGTGACCATTTTACTTCTAGATTTTCGTTTTAGTGGTTTAATCCTTATATTAAAAGAAGATGTAATGGTTGATTCCACTTATTGTAGATTCTGGAATATACCAACTGCATAGTGGAGGGCCTATTGGCATATTATTTTCCCATTGAGCATGAGATATGGTAGAAGATGGTTGATCCCTTTACACACA
The DNA here is from genome assembly GCA_036184795.1 of Tokudaia tokunoshimensis. Lineage (NCBI taxonomy): Eukaryota > Metazoa > Chordata > Mammalia > Rodentia > Muridae > Tokudaia > Tokudaia tokunoshimensis. The sequence goes on along the minus strand of BTHU01000012.1, from coordinate 82,704,160 downwards.
CTATTCTATTGGCACTTGCTATGAAAGTGTATGTCCCATCTCATCTGCTATCAATAGTTTCTTAAGCAAATTATTGTATGCCTTAGATAGTTGACAAACTACATCTTTATCATTCCAATTTAGTATTCTATCTAGGATAGGCACTAGTGCTAAATATTCTTTTTTTTTAATTTTCTAATTTTTTGTATTTACATTCAAAATCATTTCCCCTTTCCCATTTCCTCCCTCCCTGAAAGTCCCATAAGCCCCCTTCCCTCCCTCTTTTCCCCATTCAATCCCCTCTCGCTTCTCTGTCTTGGCATTCCCCTACATCCAGTCTTTCCAGGACCAGGGGTTTCTCCTTCCATCTTCTTGGAAATCTATTGATATGCGAATTGTGTCTAGGGTATTCCGAGATTCTGGGTCAATATCCCCTTATCAGTGACTGCATACCATGTGTGTTCTTTTGTGATTGGGTTACCTCACTAAGGATGATATTTTCAAGTTCTGACCATTTGCCTATTTCACTTTCAAATAACATATTATTTTGAGAAAAAAGACTATGTTTTATGTACTTTTTTAATGTTATTTGTTCAAATGACGATTTGAGGAATACTTGGTTTTTATAGGGTAGTATTTGACTTCCTGATGTATTATTTCCATTCTGATGTATGAAATGCATTTCCTTTTCTGTACAGACATGCCCTGCCTGACTGGTTCAAGACATTCAGTCACTTCAGTAACTCAATTTTCAGTCATGTGAAGTTTGTTTCTCTACGTTTCTAATATATTCATTTTTGTCTTGGTTTATTAGTGATTGAATCGTTTATTGGGTTCAATTTCTCTTTTCATTACATTGTGTGGTTTTAGCTGTTCATCTATGAACACTTATTTTTATAGAACTTAATTTTCTAAGATATCCTATTATATAAATCACTAATAAAAATTCTTCTGCTTTTAGGGAAATGCTTTTGTGCTCTGCTGAATCTATTGCTCACATTTGCATAATGCTTTATATTCCTTGTAAAATCTTTGCTTATATTGTTTCCCAATCTAGTTGCATAACTGATATGACATTTTTTCATCTTGCCCTTGACTTGGCAAATCAGAGTAGACATTTCTTTGTTGTGACATGCAGCATTGACTTCTACTGTTTGAAACAAGTAATTTAAGCTCTATTCACTGCATAGATGGATGGATTTCTACTTTAGCCTCACTTAACATATCTGGAAAGGCTAACTAATTTCCTTTGGAACTAATGATACAGTATGTATGCTATATTCAGCTGTAATATTATCGATGCCTAGTTTAGTAGCTGAAAGAACATCTCAACTATAAATATTATTTTCTTCCATAAGTTAGCATTTGAAAGATTGTCCATAGAAAAGTCAAACACTAAAAATGCAGCTTCTTTGAGGAAATCAAGAAAAACACAGGACTAGACACCTAAGAAATTGACTGTCTTTCAAGATCTATTGCAAGCTTGTTTGTGTTATTAAGCAATTCACCTAACTGTCTTGTATCTCATTTTTGAACTTACAAATTACAGAGGCCTAGATGATCTCAAAAACAAACTATTATTCTAATATTCTGTAAACACTAGCCATCATTTTCAGAAGTTATTTGGGAGACGAGGTCAGCACCTCTCTTTTGAAAAATTGTCATTTAAACATCATGTTAAAATTGCCAATAACAACCTTCTTAGCAATAAGATTCACAAAGCTCCTGCTCACACTTTACTGTTAGACTCCCACAGCCCAGAGTCTGGACAAGAAGGATTTTTGTGTGGAGCAGTTACATGCTTTCAAGTCAAGCTTTCTTCCATTCAGCTTCCTTGTGTATTAGATATAGTGTATTAGATAAGGCATAGTGTTTTTGAGAACTAGATGTACCAGGAATAAATATCACATAAATGTAACTATAAATTTCCATATAACTTTATAATCTAATATCTTAGCTACTTTAACTCATGTATTTGCCGTTATTCTCAGGAAAGAATTAGTGGCTTGGAGATGTTGGCAGCTAATAAGCAGCCATTCTGAGGTTTCAATCTAAGTGATTTACATTTGTCATCATCATTAAATTCTCATCATTATATCTAATGAGCATGTATCATCCTTATAAAAACCCAACCACCTATGAGTATGTGCAGGAAGGCAATCAGTATAACCTTGAACTTCCTTAACTGTGCCAATGTGTGTCCTCAGCTATCTTTTCATCAATCTAAATTTTTGTCAGACTGATCAAAAGATAAGAAGGGATTTGCTACAAAGCAAATGAGGCATGGTATGTGCCTTATTTTGATTTCTAAGCTGGAAGAGAAAGAGTTATTAATATGTTTTCCCTTACTTCCTTCACATGCACCACAGCCAATACCTTAAATGTTTACATAATGTGAATTTATACTTATTTAATCAATCTTATGAGAATGAATTCTCCCTCTTATAAATGTAAATCATATATACTGCAAAACAAATAACCGCAAAGTTCTTCTAGACTTTATTTATATTGAAAAGTACAGATTTTCTTTTGGAAACATTGAACCAAAATCCATTAAACTTGTACTATATACTACCATGATGTATTTGTACTTTTATGAAACCGTCTAAACAGTTGGTATTAATGATTTACAGAAAGAGCAAGTATCTGCATATTCTTGTATTCCATTTATTCTTATGATCTCAGTGATTATAAAACTAGCTTTCTGCTGCTTTAATCTTGAAACCTGCTGTACTAGCATTTTAGTGTAAAACATCTTCAGCATAATTTTTAGCTTTGGATACCATAAAGTGTTGTCCCTTCATTTTATGGTTAAATAAATATTCAAGTTGCCTTATTTTAATTTAAAAGATAGAAAGTTTTTATTGTAACGAGAAAATAAGAAAATGAGCAATGACGATCTGAATATGCTAGAACTACTATTTTATGTATGTTCAATTTGCCATGTCTGTTACATTTTATTGACAATTGAGCTAAAATAGTAGATACTTTCTTTCTGTGAATCTCAGGTTCCTCAAATTTCCCCTGGTGGTATAATTTGTGTGTGAGTTACTCAACAATATACGGCCAGTAGAGAACAAGTAGATTATTATCCAAAGGCTTTACCCTAAATCACTTTGTGACCCTTTCTGCTATGACTAGCTCTTACCCTAAATCACACAGTCTGTGTGGCATGCCATGTTCTAACTTAGCTATACTCAGTTTGATCAACTCCCACTTTGAATAAAAACACTTCTATATAGTATCTTGAAGATTCCCACCCAGAAGCTGAGAGCAGAGGTGAAACCACCCTTGGAGAAAAGCCAATTCATCTTCAGACAGCTTTGTAAAGCAGAAAGATGAAAAGCTGTAAGGAATTGAATAATAAAGATAGTTAAAGGGGTTCTAATATACGGAGACATAGGAACAAAGCAAAAATTATGTAATATTTATATAACAATTTATTATCAGTGACTTAAATGTACAGGATTTTGAACCAATTATTAAGCAAAATGAACTGAGAACCAAACAAGATAATGAAGGAACATACTAGAATGCAGATAGCTTCCATTTGGTTTTTATAAATCCTATTGGTGGGATGGTAAGCAAGATATGACATGATAAATACGTAGTTCTATTTTAGAAAAAAAAATAATGTATTAACCATTGCAGTAGTGTGGTAATAAAGCATTTTTACCTTTTTGCTTCCTGTTATTTTTGATGTTATTTTTATGTTTGTGTGTTTACTTTCTTTTGGGTTTGTTGGAAGAAGATTACTTTTTTGCTTTTTCTAGGGTGTAGTCTCCCTCCCTGTGTTGGCGTTTTCCATCTATTATCCTTGGTTGGGCTGGATTTGTAGAAAGATATTGTGTAAATTTGGCTTTATCATGGAATATCTTGTTTTCTCCATCTATGGTGATTGAGAGTTTTGCTGGGTATAGTAGTTTGGGCTGGCATTGGTGTTCTCTTAGGGTCTGTATGAGATCTGCCCATCGTCTCAGGTGAGAAGTCTGGTGTAATTCTGATAGGCCTGCCTTTATAGGTTACTTGACCTTTTTCCCTTACTGCTTTTAATATTCTTTCTTTGTTTAGTGCATTTGGTATTTTGAGTATTATGTGTTGGGAGGACTTTCTGGTCTGGTCCATTCTGTTTGGAGTTCTGTAGGCTTCATGTATGTTCATGGACATCTCTTTCATTAGGTTAGGGAAGTTTCCTCCGTTGGTAAAACTTATTGGTACATTACTAAAAGCTTCTAATTGTATATTGAGTGTAGTTACATAAGTTGTTTCACTTTTGATATGCATAGACATTGAATTTTGAGCCAAGATTACAAAATTCAGAGACTAAAATAGCTTCCATAGCCATCCTGATGATTTCAGAGATCCAGGCCTTTCAGTACCCAATCACTTACACATTATTTAATATTGACAAGGTGAACTGAATGATGTAAAAACATATGCCCAATGTTGTAAACCTTTATAGCTGTTTACCCTGATAGCTATAATTATTTAACCTAGAGATTTTTTAAAATCGCTTAAGTTAATTATAAATACTCATGTTAAAACAAAAACCTCCCATATTAGTAAAAGAAAAATAGCCACTCTATACACTAGGGATCTATGATAAAAAAGACGTTAACAGGTTAAAAATAAAAAGGTAAAAATGGCCTGCTGTTTATAATTTAAAATTTTCAATATCTATTTTTCATAGCTTCACTGGACAGTGATGAGATTTAACAATTTTCCTCAGCACCATTCAAGTCTAGGAAGAAAAAAATGTCAGTGGAAGCTGAATGATTGGAAATATTTTTGAATGTCTTTAAGTGGAAAAATATTGGTTTCATATGTATATTTACTATGTCAAATTAACAAATAATTTCAATACCAATTTAATATGTGAAAATGTATTGCCTTGCGTTTTAAGACATAAATGAAAAGGGGTGGGACGTAAAGAGGGATGATGAATGCCTGATGTGGTTTCCTGAGTGATGGCAGACAAGTGTTCTCTTTGATAAGAACAGTGAACAAGTTACTAGTTTTCAAAATGCTTTCTAAGTACACTTATGAGCACACTACTGCTTTTCTTTTTTGAAAACAAAAAATCTCTTCTTTACATTTCATAAAGTATTTAAATAATCTCCAGGAGATGACCTTTATGGAGTAGAGGATAGTTTTGCCATTCTGATTCCACATCCTGCAGTTCTTACTGAAGTCTATGACATTTCCACAAGAATTTAGATAGAAATACAAAAGTAATGAGAAGCACATTCATAATAATAAAGCATATCTGGCTATTTAACCCCAAGAAGACAAGTTAAATATATTAACACTGCTTGTTCCATATTCAAAGATCAGGCAGCAGCTAGAAAAAAATCACAGAACATAAGTATTAATTCAAAGTATGCTCTTATATTTGTAGTGATAATCCCATAATCCTTTGGGGAAAAGACTAACATGCTCTTCTGCTCTTTTGACTGGGTTTGAATGTATGTAAATGTGCACACCTGTATCTCCATATGTACAGAAATGTCAATAACTTAGAAGCTATAGGCTTATACTTCCCTTAATGAATAGAATGTTAAGCATATTGCTTTCAAGTACTAAGTTTACAACAGTTTGAAATATTATCCCAATGAAATGCACATTTTACCTATATCTTACATCCAAAATCTTAGTTATTGATTTTTGTAAATTGTGTGCTTCAATTGAAAAAATCCATCATTTTGCAATGTGATTTATGCATAACCAGAACATCAACAATAAGTGAAATAGTTAACTTCTTTTATTGTTTGAACTACTCATCAATCTCTATCAACAGATTTATCTTCATGATACAGTTGCAGTTGTAATGTTTCACAGTACGCTTGTTTGTCAAAGCATTTCATTGATTTTTTCATGAGAAGAGTTATACTTGACACCTTCACAACAAGCATTACTGTAAAATCATTTATACATAATATTTAATAAAATTAAGTTGAGTGAGTATTTTAATTTCTATAGTAACCAAGCCTATTAATGTTCCTAATTTCATAGATTTAATTCTAGCAGACAAGTGTCTTGGGATTAGTGCTATGATGAATGTTTACAACTTAGAGTAAGGAAATACATTGAATTTATATATGTTATAATTTATTGAAGACCTAACCTGTAGGTTGGACACAGTTATCATCTAGTACCTCTTGTTTCAGTGTCTGCCAATCTTGACATATAGATATAATAAAACACACAGCTTTTGTTATTTATGTGATCTCTGAGGTCCAGAACTAAGTTCTTCACACTTATATAACATGTACACTGTAGAATGACCATCTTCCTAGACATGTTCTTCTATTTTTCTACAAATGTTTTTAATTTATATAGAGGAAATAAAGCCACTAAAAGCTTTTGGTAGAACCATGGCAATACAGGTAGATACAGAAAGTAGAAGGTTGAAATGGTCTTTTAACTCAGGATGTTTCATGGAGAGATACAAAGAAAAATGAAAACTGGATAAAAAATATTATCAATGGCTATAATTGGTACATTTCTATTACTATTTTCTAATAAAATGTTTCATATATTTGTTGTTAACTGGCTTTTGATAAATATGATTTGTTGACACTTGAAGTATATATAGATATGCTTTCTCTACAATAACAACAAAAAAAATGAGTTGCTCTAGGTGTTCAGGAATAGCATGTGGCATGGCACCATTTGGAATCTTTGTCCCTAATCTAAGAAAACAAAATATTTGGTTGTGTGAGGAACTAAGACACCAAAGTAGTAGAGAAATAGTTTCCAAGTATTCCTGTCTTATATGTCTCACCATGCTACACAAACTGTGATAGGACATTAACTTCAATTTCAACTGTGGAAAGATAAGTCAGTGTCCCTTAAATTCCTTAGTGCATGTTTCAGTTACCCTTTTCCTGGTTACACCTAGCATCCTGTGCCCATAGGCAGAAAATGGATCTGTGATGTTCCATCATTAGGATATCTGGTATTGGCTTTGTTCATTGCTTTTTTTTAATTTATTTATTTACATTTCAAATGATTTCCCTTTTCCTGGTCCCCTGCAAAAGTCCCATAAGCCATATCCCCTCCCCCTATTCCCCAAATGACCTCCCTCCTGCTTCCCTGTCCTGGTATCCCCTACACTGCTGCATCAAGCCTTTCCAGGACCAGGGGCCTCTCATCCCTTTGATGTCCAACAAGGCCATCCTCTGTTGCCTATGTGTCTGGAACCATGTGTACTATCTGGTTGATGTTTTTGTCCCTGGGAGCTCTGGGAGTACTGGGTGACTCATATCCTCGTTCTTCCTTTGGCGCTGCAAACCCCTTCAGCTCCTTGGGTCCTTTCTCTAGCTCCTCTATTGGGGACCCTGTGCTCAGTTCAATGGCTCGCTGAGAGTGTCCCCCTCTGTATTGTCATGCACTAGCAGAGCCTCCCAGTTGACAGCTATATCCAGCTCTAGTCAGCAAGTACTTGTGGGCATCGATAATAGTGTCTGGATTTTGTAACTGTATATGGGATAGATCACTAGGTGGGGTAGTCTCTTGATGGTCTTTCCCTCAGTCTCTGCTCCACACTTTGTCTCTGTATCTCCTTCTGTGGGTATTTTGTTCCCCCTTCTAAGAAGAATCAGAGTATCCATACTTTGCTCTTCCTTCTTCTTGGGCATCATTTGGTATGTGAATTATGTCTTGGGTATTCCTACCTTCTGGGCTAATATCCACTTATCAGTGAGTTCATACTGTTCTTTTGTGATTGGGTTACCTCACTCATGTTAAAAGACTTGGAAAGAACAGGAATCCAAAGCCCATACCTAAACATAGTAAAAGCAATATACAGCAAATCAACAGCCAACATCAAACTAAATGGAGAGAAACTTGAAGCAATCCCAATAAAATCAGGGACTAGACAAGGCTGCCCTCTCTCTCCATATTTATTCAATATAGTACTTGAAGGTCTAGCTAGAGCAATTAGACAACAAAAGGAGGTCAAAGGGATACAAATTGGAAAGGAAGAAGTAAAATTATCACTATTTGCAGACGATATGATAGTATACTTAAGCAACCCAAAAAACTCCACCAGAGAACTCCTACAGCTGATAAACAACTTCAGCAACGTGGCCGGATATAAAATTAACTCAAACAAATCAGTAACCTTCCTATACTCAAAGGATAAGCAGGCTGAGAAAGAAACTAGGGAAATGACACCCTTCACAATAGTCACAACAATAGAAAGTATCTTAATGTGACTCTAACCAAATAAGTGAAAGATCTGTATGACAAGAACTTCAAGTCTCTGAAGAAAGAAATCAAAGAAGACCTCAGAAGATGGAAAGATCTCCCATGCTTGTGGATTAGTAGGATTAATATAGTAAAAATGGCCATCTTTCCAAAAGCAATATACAGATTCAATGCAATCCCCATCAAAATCCCAACTCTTTTTTTTTTGATTTTTTGAGTCACTTTGACACACTTGCTTCTTTATAAACACAATGCAGCTACTCTTATATCACCAGAGTGAGGGATCTCTGCAGCCACAACAGCCAGAAGATGGTTATCCTTGAGGGTCAAGAGGGTAGTTGGCTCAACACGACTCAGTAGGTGGTATTAATTTAAATATCAGGAGTTTGGCCCTGAGTAGTATATTTTAGGTACAACACAATTTAATGAAAATTTTTCTGGTGATAATTAACTCAGTTCCACATACACAAAAAAGCTTAAGGCATGACTACATTGAAACTCTTTGCAAAGTACATGTGAAATCTTCAATTTTAAAGATGAGTTCTATAGATTGGCTACATGTAACACATTTCTTTAGATTGGCAAGCTCACAATAAGGCCTAGGGAGGATCAACGTGGCCTCAGCCACAAAGAGGGCATCGGTCACAAGAATATTAACCACATCTGCTGCCAAACTTTTGGGAGCATAACAGGTTATGCTTCCCTTTCTTTAAAGAGACAACCCTGTGTGTTTAACATTTCTAGTTTCCCAAGTACTCATCTGTGAGCACAACTCTCTGACAATCGTGCCTCCCACATCAGGCTACCATGACAGTATCTGGCTCTTCCCTGTTTACTAAAGCTATTTTAAGTTGCTTATGCTCAAACTGGAATTCCTAGCAACAGCACTTTGAGACGTGGAATTAGAATTACAGTATTTTATGTTTTTCCTTCCATTCCTCTTTTTGTATCCATGCTATAATGTCCATACATGTTTCATAGCTCTATTTCCCTGTATTTCACTCAAGTTTCTTATTCCCATTCTTAATAATTTATAGAATATATAGTATGACTCTATCATTTTAAATCTGAACACATAATAAATCATACAGAAAAGAAAAATAACAGCCTTTATGCATATTCCTAAGGTATCTAAAAGTCATGTTCACAATTGCCATTTGTGAGAATGTCATGATAATTTGAAATATTATTTTAAAATATTATGAATTTTGAAATATTAAAATGTTCTTTTCATTATTACTTGTCATTTATATATTTATCATTAATTGATTGTGAAATGGTGGGAGTTGAAAATTGGGCCTTATGCTTCTGAAAGTGCTTTCTACCACAGAGCTATATCTGAACACAGTTTTTCTTACTGTTTTGTGGTCCTTTTATATTTTAAAGTTATATTATCTTTTCTTATGTTGTTGAGAATAGAAAATTTCTTTCTCTAATCACTCCCATATTCCCCTGCCTATAAGACTGCACAAAGAACTCTAGGCAACTATGGCATGCTGAGAGTAGGAGAAATAGTTTTCTGCAAGGAAGAGCTCACCAACTGGTTATTCAATATCAAATGGTCAGCTCAGAAAATACACATAGGAGTAACATTGTATAGGCTGAGAAGCTTATATTTAGAAATATTTATGAAATATATATGGTTGCGAAGAAACTAAGGCAGCTTGTGACTGGAGCGCTAGTGTTTGGCCTGGGATAGAGCAGAGGGCACTCACTCGGACAGGTGCTTCTGTCTGACCCTCACTGTCTGCCTGCCTCCTCTACTACTTAAAGTAACATACTGTTCAAAGCAAGGAAGGTGGAAGAAGGAACAAATATTTAGACCAACAGAGGTTTGGCCAAACAAGATCCAGAAACTCTCAGCTTGCAACTCTCTAAACTACTGCTAAAGCAAATTCGTAATTCTTATTTTGATCTTTAGGATTCTCACTGTTTTTCCTTTTAACCTGTTTTACCAAACACAGATCCTCTTTATTTGTGTCTGTCAAACCCATCCCTTCCGTTTTAAACTTGACAATCAGTTTATTATACTGAGTGGTCAGCATTTTGCTTTTTCTCTGAAGGGTTGTGGAGATTAAACTCACACAAATTCTTCCAGAGAGTTGTTGGAATGTTATACCTGTCTTTAAGATGTCTCTTTCTACTCTTAAGGTGTAGCCATTTACCTTTGTCTCTGAATTCTTTCTTTCTCATCTCTGTCTCCATGACTTATGCTCAGCCCCCAGAAAACCCCAGAATCACACATTCCCAGTTACCCCTGCTGTGACCACTGCTTGTCTTTCTAGTCATGAGCTCTGCTTTGTATTAATATCAATCTTTGAGTCACCTTTCTTTCTTTCTTTCTTTCTTTCTTTCTTTCTTTCTTTCTTTCTTTCTTTCTTTCTTTCTTTCTTTCTTCCTTCCTTCCTTCCTTCCTTCCTTCTTTTCTTTCTTTCTTCTTCCTTCCTTCCTTTCTTTCTTCTCTCTTCTTTCTCTCTCTTGTTTTTTCTATCTTTTTCTTTATGTTTTTCATTGTTTCTGAGATAGGCTCTGTTCAGAAACTTACTACATGGAGCAGGCTAGCTTCAAAATTACAGAGATCAGCTTTTCTCTGCCCCTGAATGCTGAAATTAAAGATATGCACTAACACACCTGTTTGTATTTCCTCATAATTTTAAATTCAGAAATGCTAACTGCCTTTCTTCTCACTGTTGTATAATCTGTATCTTAACTATAGAATATGTTGATAGTCACTTGTAACACACACGGAACCCAGAGTAATGAATCACCCATCATTTGTTATATGCATCTTGCATATTGGTCAGAATAATGCTCCATTATTAAGAAAGATGTCCTTTCGAGGTTAATACAGTTTGATTCACTGAGTCCAAATAAGTTGCCTTGTACTTTGTAGCAAGTTACACACCTTTGTTGTCTCTAATTTGCCTTGACTTTATGGAAATGCTGGTCCAAGTTTTTTTGTGTACATAATACATGTTTGGGAACTGAAGTAAAACCTATTAGATGTTTTCAGGTCACCAAGGGAAATGCCCCTGATTTTGCAAATAGAGTTGGAGCATGGTGTTGTATTTGTAGCCTAGGACAAAATCATCCCTCTCTACATTATCTAGAGAAGAATTCTTAAATTTCCCTATGGTTCTTAGCAGAGAGTACCTCTTGTGGATGTCAGGAAGGAAGCACTGAAGAGAGAATGGCGATTTTTTAACTTTGGACTATTTATGTAAAATTCTCACTTACATCTAGGCAACTAAGTCACTTTGTATGAGAACTATACATATGCATATACATATACATATATAATGCCTATATGTGTTTTTATCTCTATGTATGTGTATATTTGTGCATAACTAAATGTGACTGTGTGTACACTTGTGTGTGTATGTGATGTATACATATATATGTGTGTGTGTGTATGTGTACATATGTAGTATGTCTGTGTGTGTGTCTGTGTGTGTGTGTCTGTGTGTGTGTGTGAGTGTGTGTATTGTGAGTGATCTAGTGAAAACCAAAGGGCCTCACTAACAATAAAGTAGTGATGAAATTTAGCCTTATTTTTTTACTGTTCTTTTCCCAAATACCAATCCAGGTTTTGAAAAGTACTTTAATCATTTACATGAAAGAACTATCATCTGAAAATAAATGTGAATAAATTTCTCGAGCCAAAGTACACACTTATTTTTATTTCAGGTATGTTAGTTTGTGTCTCACTATCATGAGTTGAAACAGGTAATTTGGGATATACATACATGTATACACACACACACATGCGTGCACATACACATGCACACATACACATACACACACACACACACGCACACACACACATTTCAGTATATGCCTGCATGCAGGACTGACATAGTTTTTTAGAATGATTTTAATAATTCTAAATCAGACAAGAACCCCTATGGATAATGGGAAAAGTTGCTACTAAGGACCTTTAATGCCTATTTCTTAGAATGGTTCTAAGAAATCAATATGTACTCTTAACTAGACTTTCTAGGTTATTATCAATACAAAATCAGACACATTTAACATTATAAGCTAAGAACTGAAGATTGAATTATTTTGATCTACTGACCCAAAAGTTAGATCGATCCTTTGCAGTAACTATCAGAATCTTACATATGCTTTGAGACAAATGAGCAGTGAATTTACAGGTGACGTAAGTGGCACATTGAGCATCCACTGCTCCCTTTTGAGGAGATGTTACATCCTTTAGGAAATGGATGTATTGAAAATTGATTAGTAGTTTGTTGAAGATTAGCTAGGATTAAAAATAATGATGCTTTATTTACCGTGTTGAGGATCAAATTCAAGCCTCGTGCATGCTATCTATACAAGCATTTACCACCGAGCCACATGCCAAGATCTTAATCATGAACTTAATCAATCTCCGGGTGAGAATTCAAAGACAAACTGCTCAGGGAAGGTTAGGAGATTCAAGGAAGATGGTTAGGCTATTCTGGGATCTCCTGCTGGCAGAGACTGCTTCCTTCCCTCCAAGATTGTTTCCTGTTTTATGTGGTCATTAGTGTTGTGCGAAGCACCCCAGTGCTTTATAATTAAGTGGAGTAGCCCCACTTCAGGGAGAATCCCTGCTGAGGCTTTGTTACTACAAACAATAAAGACACAGACGTAGAGGTACCTACTAAAACTTCTTTTACAAAATGCTTCTGTAGCCTTTTGTGCATAATTGAGTTCTGTATGTGACACTCTTCTTGAATGAAGAACAATTGATATCTTTGAGCCATCTGCTATTTTGTGTCAGTGCCAAGTGCTAACACCATAAGGGGAAAACAGTGGTTAGTGAGCAATGGAGTACAATGTTACTCAAGTGGAATCTACTTCACAAGCAAGCCTCCCCAGGCTGCCAAACATCACAAACCTCAGTGACACGTTTTAGTAGACAATGATGGTACTAATAATAGTTGTCTTTCCACAAATCACATTCTAGAGCAACCTGTGAAAACAAGCAAGGCTTGTCTTAGAGTCTTGTATTCCTTATAAAGAAATATCCCGGTTATCAACAGTTGGTGTAACTCTCGGTAAGAGGCCAGTAGCAGTCATGTTGCTGCAAAATGAGCTGTTGATGTCTCTGGTTCTTATTTCAATATACCCTTTCCACAGAGTGCTTGATAATTGAAAGTATGTGAGCTCTATTGACCTCTGCTACTTCCATAATGAATATATCTTACCGTCTCTTATAAATCTCTAATGCTCACCTGTTTTAGCTTCACATAATGCTGTTCAAGCCAAGGTTGCTCAGATGTAAGGGAAGATGACTTGTTCACATGTTCATTGCCTAACTTTAATAGTGGTAATTCTTTCTCTCTCTCTCTCTCTCTCTCCATATATATATATATATATATATATATATATATGCATAAAATGTTCTGGATATTTATATGAGTTTATTGTTGAGGTTAGGGAGAAATTAACCATCAAGGAAACTGACATTTCTCCCAAATTTAAAGTTTGAGTAGTGTTAAATTCATTGTAACATAATATCTTAAGTGTTACAAAGAAATAAAATTTTAACTAAAGTCTAATCTGAGAAAATAAATAAATAACCATGAAATAATGATTGCAGTTGTACAAAGGCAAAATCCTTTCCATTCAGTCTCATCCATTCTTTTTAAAAAATTCCACTTGAGAAAACTTGTATTAAAGATATGTGCTAGTGTTGTGTATTTAATAATAATAATAATTAATAATAATAATAATTAATAATAATAATAATAATAATAATAATGATAATAGAAGCCAGGAATATGTTTGGTGGAGGCTATAGTATGGGAGAAGGGAGTGCCTCTGTGGGCCCATGCTGAGGCATCCCTTCCCACTGAGGTACCAGCCACATGACAGTAAAGTGTAGAATAGAGTTTATTTAGGGCATGGGGGGGGGAGTTGAGAGAGTAGAAACAGAGTAAGGCAGAGGGCAGAGAGAGCAAGAGTGTGAGAGAGAGAGAGAGAAAGACTGACTGGCTATGAGCATATGGAGCGATGGGGGAGGGGAATGGGGAGAACCAGGGAAGAGGATAAGTGAGCAGGAACAAGAGAAGAGAAGAGAAGAGAAGAGAAGAGAAGAGAAGAGAAGAGAAGAGAAGAGAAGAGAAGAGAAGAGAAGAGAGCAAAAGCAAGAGAGTAAGAAGGTGGAAAGCAGCCCCATTTATAGTGAGTCAGGCACACCTGGCTATTGCCTGGTAACTGTGGGATAGAGCCTAGATTAAATGCTAACAGCTAGATTTGCCAAACAGTAAATAGATTAATAGAAGATAATGTTGATATATATAGTGTTCAGAAAATATTCCATTTCTATCACGTCTTTCTGTCCATTTTTAACATCTTATTTCATTAATCCTTATGAAGATTCACCGAGTAAAGCCAAGCTCAGTGACATACTCCTGTACTGCAGGCGCCTAAGGGGAGGTGGATAGATCAGAAAGTTCAGGAGTTCAAGATCAACCTAAGCTATATGGTAAGTTTGAGGCCAGCCTGGACTGCATTAAACTCTAATTTTTGATAAAAGCAATGAACTCCAAAATATAGGCAAGGCAACTGAATCCCTGACTTGGTTACTGTTATCTAACCCAGGACCTTTGGAACATTTTCCATTTGTGATCCATTTTCAGTCAAGGAAATTTTGTGTATTGTCAGGTACATTGACAGACAAAATAGCAACATATGAAACATTTACCGATAGATAAATTTATTTTAAAACAATGGATTGACTTAAATGAACTTGTTTTTGCTCATTGATAATGAAAGCAGACTTCTGTACTAATGAGCTAGATGTAGTTGTTTATGTTTGAATGAAGAATTTCATCATAGCTGAATATTTTAACACTGCAGGGCAAAGAGAGTTCTCAATGTTTTTCAGAGTTGATCATTAGTATTGAGAATGTTGCTTTGCTTATAAATGTAGTATAAAAGGGCAGATGCATGTTTAGTAGCCTTTTCAGAAATTCTTGGAAATTCCAACCTAATCCCAAACAAAATTGTTCTGATATTTTTTTTAATGAAACTCAAGTCAGCAAGTCAGTCGTTTTTAGAATGTAACATTTAACACCTCACAGTTGATATGTTTTATATAACAGCAGTGTGATGCAGTGAGAGGAGGTGGCTTACTGGGCCCATGCTGAGGCATTCCCAGACCCCTTGAAGGTATCAGCCATGCAACAGCTCTAGTATAAAATGAAGTTTATTTGAGACATGCAAAGTGAGTCTGGTGAAGGGAGTAGAGGCAGAGAAAGAAAGGGGACTGGAACAGAGAAAGACAGAGCGGAGAGAGAAAGAAGGAAGGTGGCTGGCTGGGAAAATGTGAGGAGAGAGGAAGAAGATTGAGAGGAGATGGGGAAGTGGAGGGGTGTTGTGATCATTAAAAGAGAAAGAGGTTAGAGAATATGTTCTAATATGTGTGGGGGAAGGAGGTACCCCAGCGGGCCCATGCCGAGGCATCCCTTCCCCCCCTCCCCCGCACCTGAGGGACCAGACACATACACCAGCATAGTATAGAATAGAGTTTATTCAGGGCATGGGATGGGAGTTAAGGGGGGTAGTGGAGGCAGAGAGAGGGAGAAAGTAGAGAAGCAGAGGCCAGCCATGACCACATGGAGAGAGGGGAGAGAGGAGGAGAGCCCAAGAGGGGAAAGAGAGAAGCTGAGAGTGAGAGAGGTAAGAGAGAGATAAGAAAGGGATAAGAGAGAGAGGAGGGGGTGAGCATCCCCCTTCATAGTAGGCCAGGCCTACCTGGCTGTTGCCAGGTAACTGTAGGGAGGAGCACACCTGGACGTTGCCAGGTAACTGTAGGTGGAGGTAACTGTGGAGTGGAGCTTAGACAGAACCCTAACAGGGGGGAAAGGAGAGGGGAAGAGAGGAGAGAGAGGGAGCCTGGCTCCTCCCTGCCTGTTGCTAGGTAACAACCGTTGTTGGGTGGAGCTTAGAGGAAATGTTAACAATAGTCAAGAACTTGCTGAGGAATGATGATTTTAAAAAATAGCCTTTATTTTGTATAATTAACCCTTATGTTTTTATAAGAGGAGACTTTGCATGTGTAGTGAAAACCTCACAGTTAATAACATACAATAGACTCTAACAGGGGCTGAGATCACATGCAGTAGTTTTGGTACACATGGTAAGAGGGATGTGTGCTGGAAAGCACTCTTATGGACTGAGAACCAAGTTGTTCTGAAGTCACATGGGAAGCACAGGCAAGCACTAACAAAAATGCTGCAGACTCATTGCATGCTCGATTTGGAACTAATTTTTGGTTGTACTGTGTTATTGTAGTCAAACATTTCAGGGCCTTATAGGAATTCATGACCTACTGTTTAAGAAGCTGGACTCTAACCTATCAGCTTGAGAAACAAGCTGAGTCTTAGGGATCCTTGAGTAAAGTTATGCTCTTTTTTTCTGGGTTAATTATAACTCCCAAGATCCCTAAAGAAAAGATAGAACAAATGTGAAAATAAAGCAAACTTTTGAATATCGAGAAAAGACTCTCCACTTAAAATAATACTTTGTGGTAAATTTGGCAAATACCTTTTCAGAAACTTCAAGATTAATTGTAGTCTAGAATGACTGTTCTTAGTTCTAACTTAAAATTTTTTCAGTGTTAGGATAATTAGATGCAAGGTGACAAGGAAAAGTGGAAAGTGGGGCTATGCATAAAATTCATATTTTGATCACATAATTATAGCATGAAAGAGATTTCTGGTTCTTTCAGGGGCTGGCAATTGTGTTTATCATCCAATATTATACTTTCCAGCACAGATCTGTTTCACTACTAAAGGAGAGTCTATAGTGTGTAAATCAGCTGTGTCAGATGTCAATTGGGGGAATTTATGTAATGGGTGTGTGTTCTTGAGAAATATGATAGGGAAAAGTGGGTGCTAAACCCCACTGAGAAGTATTATCCTGTTTGAGTAAAATGAAATTGATATTCCCCTAGCAAACATGTAACCATGGAATATTTACTTTCTATATGATATATTATGAGTGTTTTTTATTAAGTTTAACAATCTGCAGGGTCCATAGAAATACTTTTTCCTCAGCATTCTTAAAAAGATGAAACACCTATTTAAAGGAAAGCCACATTAAGCTAGGAAATGTCCTTCTCTTCTCAGAGACTGAAGGTGGCCTTTTCTCTATGTTAACAGAACACCTAAAGCAAAGAACAAGATGAGGAAACAATGGGAAGTCAATGTATGAGGATTGATGAGCACTAGAGAGACATGTGAGAAATAGAAGTAAGACAGTTGTTTCCTAGAATAATAAGTCCTGACTGTTCTACAAGAGATGAGAATTCAGAAACACTGAGGATAGACGTGTCTGCACAGGGATTGAAACACAGAGTTCTTCTTGGAGCCATCCAGTGAAATTTTATAAAACATACTAACAAATTTGTGAGAATGGAGTATCTATATTCCATGACAAAATACTGCAGCATCACATTCATACTTAACAATTGCGACAATTATGTTAAATCTATGTTCTAAAGTAACTTAATACTCCGATTTCTTTTATTGAACACATTAGTAGATATGATGAACAATTGGTAGCATTCTGAATACTAAAGATATGAACTGTAAATGTAATTAAGATTTAGCACACATCTGAATCTATTCTCTTTCAGCGTGTAGCTACCCCAAATAGAAGTTTCTGAAACTGTAGACACACTGGTATCACTGAAAACCTGGCCTAAACTAAGGAGACATGAAAGTTTATTCCTGCAGAGCCAGGCAATATTTTAAAATGTCCATGTACTGACAAGTGTCACATTAGATTGAAAATCTCTAAAACTGCATTCTGAGCCACATCCACTTCTTTTTGTTTTAGATAGATTCTTACCATATAGTTTTGGATATCCCAGTACTCGCTATTTACAGCAGACTTGCCTGAAACTCACAGAAATCCTCCTGCCTCTGTTTTCTGAGTGCTAGGATTAAAGGCATGTGACATCACAACAGCTAAGATGTGTCCACTTTTGACATGAAACATTTTTATTGAACTTCTCTGGAAGCATACTTAAAGGCATTTTTAAAAATATAACATGTTTAGTGAGATTGAAAAGCAATTCGAGATTGTTTTAATTCCAAATTCCAAAATATGAAAAACAACTGCAAGGAAAAATTATAAGTAATCTTCTTTTGAAAATTATATATTATTGAGAAAATATTATATGTGTATAATATTTATATTATGAGAAAAATATTGGTAGCCTTAGAGATAGTCTAATAAATGGTAAATAATAGAATTCCTATAACTAACTGATAAAAGCTAAATTATGCACAATATTCTCTACTAAAATAATTATTTTTTCCTTTTACTCATAATACCTAAAGAGTATCTCTGTAAATATAAAGTCTTAGGCTGTATTTTGCTTTAAAAATATTTTAGACTAATGATTAAAGAATGAATTTTTAGCTCCACCAACACATAAATTAATAGGCAAGCTGATAAAAATTTAAAAATGTACAGCATTTAAATAATTTAGGGAAACTGTATAAGATTTAGAAGAAAGAGTCCATAGTTATTCTAGTTGCAGTTTTTATATCAGTGTTTACATTGTATGGTAACTTGTGCTGTTACAGAGCAGCCCACCAGAAATGACAACTCAAAGATGTTTGTTTCAGCTGGCTGGGACTACTCTCAGGTACTTGGGTCCCAAGCATGGCCCCTAGCATTTAGATCAAGGGACATTTAAAGGCATAAACCACATTCTGGTTTCGGCCTCTGCAGCTGATTTTCACAAGCAGGCTGTTTAACAGAAGCTAAGATAAGTTATCTGGGAAATCTCCGGTTCCTAGAACAGAGTCGGGTAATTTTCCATGGGATTCTCCATCAAGAAGGTCAAATTTTAATTAAACCTGAAATGACCTCAGCAAGATACAAAATGAAGAAACCTCTGTACTGTCAGAGTATTATAGTCTTTGATATATACCATCTCCAGAGTAAGGTACACAATTTGGAATGAAAATCTGAAATATAGTAAGAGAATGATTTTTTTAATGTTTAGATGGTTTTGAAAAGAATTATTGATGCACAAATTAGGTTTTCTGCATATTACATGTACTGATTTTGGAACCGTAATGTGTCATGAGTGTTTATTGTCTACCACTATTGCCTGCATGCTTTCTACCTTACCATCTCCATGACTTCATTTAAAGACATGCTGTAAGGAACCAGCCTTAGTAGCCATTGAGCCTGGAGCCTCTCTCTAAGGGTTGGCTGTGTGTGAAGATACAACAGCCCCTCCATAGAATTTAAATCACCATATGAAAAAATGGAGTTAGGAGGGCTTTGTTAAGGTAAATCACTTACCACACCTCATCTGAAATGTAGCTACTATAACTTTACCTCAGGCCCTGGGTAGAGACCATTACATACTATGAACTTCATTACATACGTACTATGGACTCCTCCCATAAGAGTTTATCGGACTGGACTGGGCCTGTCAATCACCTGGACCAGCAAGCTGGTTCACCTTCTTGAGATGATTCCCTTTCCAGGAGCTGGTCTTTTGTTGCTGCTGCTTAGAGAGCTTCTTTCACGTAGCACTGCTGAGCCTGCTGGCTTTACTTGACTAAATCCGTCTTCCACCTTCCTGTGCATGTTTTCCTGACCCTCTGAGGAGACCCTTTCCCTGAAGCTCTTCTTCCCAAACTCCACTGGGAATACAGCAACTGCCTTAGACCCACAGGCACAGCTGTCTTCCTCTTTCCATTCCTTCTTTTGGCACCCACTAGGATTATGTCTGACTTGCCTACCACCTTTTGTTGTTTTTCTCTCAAATGCTAATAAAATCAAATTATTTTATCAGTGAGACCAAACGGAACCCTCGTGTCCCCAATACCAGTGTTTTCCTCTGTGGTAGTGCCTAGTGGCTGTAAGCAAAATGTAGTGTCTGTTAGTGTACAAGAGTCAGGTTTAGAATCCTAGCCCTTCTTCAAAGTCGAAGAAACTTTCCTCAACCTACATGTGTTACAATTTGGTGGTAAACACCCTCTTCCTGCCAAGACACACACACACACACACACACACACACACACACACACACACACACACACACAGGTTAATACTGTTCTTGAACATTTCTCTCAGACTTTCATATGTTTTTTCATTCTGTAAATTACTTCTTGCCTGGTATTTGGTTACAGTAACAAGAAAAGTTATGAATGCCTCATGCCTTCTCTCTAATCACTTAATTTTTTTAGAAGCCAGTGTTAAGTCTCAAATCCAGGGCCAACGAGCTAAGAATCAACAAAAGGCTATTTAACATATCAAACCCACCTGGTGCTCCCAGCTTTTCACAGCTGGGAGAAGCTCCCAGTTTCATGATTCCTCCAGACTGGAATACCCTTCCCCTTCCCCTGAACTCTACAGCCAGGGGACTTGGGCTGCTCTCCCCTATATAACCAGTTTGGTTACCACCACCCACCTCCTTGTATCTTTTTCTTCTTAGCTACTTCCCCTCTGCCTTCCCCTCCCCATCTCCACACATGCCACCTCATTTGATCATGTTTACTCTGGATGGTCTCACAAGTTTCTCCCTCCGAATACGTATCTACAATAAACCTTCTCCTCCACCATTCCTAGAAGTAGTCATGGCCTTACCTTTTTATTTTTTTGCTTTTGTTTGTTTGTTTGTTTGCTTTACTCAGCCAGGTCATAAGAAACTGTGTTCACACCACCTCACACTAATACTCCATTCTAATAAACGAGAGCAGAAGTACTCTGTCCTTACCATTCCCACCTCCACCTCACTTTTTGGGAATTCCATTAAATGTTTCAGTTTTAGTGTTTACATGCTCTTGTAATCATGCTTTGGCTTCCAATGCTAGACCATCAGTCCTGTGAGGAAATGTGCATGGCATTTCCTACATAGCCTAAAACACTGATTTGCTTATAGTAGTGTTAAATTTTTGTAAGTATATGTATATTCTTGTCTAACCAAATTTCTTAGGTCAATACTGTTCTTTAGTTAGAGCTTTCAGAATATATATAGATATAGATAGATATAAATATAGATATAGTTCAGAATCTAATATTTTCTTAATGCATAATGAAAACACACAGTTCTCTATGTTGTGAATACATATTTATTTATTGGCATACAAATGTGATGCATTTTTAAATAAAATAAGGATCTTTAAATTAGATGAGGTCAAAAGTATTCCAAATTTGAGATGCTTATATTTTTACAGAGAGATCATGTTGAACCCTGACTTGTATGTTTATGTGTATGGTTCATACATTTTATATACAGAAAGTCTAAGAATAGACCTAAATTGCAAATTTTGTCTGTGAAAGTAAATATATCATAACCAAAACAGTGAAACTGTTTGGAGATAAAAGATGTTGTCTAGCCTCTAAATCATTCTTTAGGAGAGATTTTGCACTTTTAACAGGGAACTATGACTGTTGGCAGCATCTCTGTGTTCTTGGAGGCTGTGAACCAGCACCTCCCATGTCTCCAGTTGGATCTCAAAGGCTGAACCTGCAACATTACAGTCACTCAACAAGAAAGGGTTTATACCACACTAAACAGTGATTTCCTTTCTGGTCCTTGCTCTTACAGGATTTAGTGAAAGTGTCTGCTATCTTTGTTGTACTTGTTGATGGTTTAGATTATTTAGAGTCTAGCACCTTTCAGCTCAACATACTGTTATCTAAATGGCTACTAGTAATTTTCCCTTTCACTTAAATCCATTCAGCATCATGCTTGCTTTGAATGTTAGCACCTACGGTAGATGTTTTTCATATGTTATAACAAATAATCCATTTTGCACCATAATTAATCATCTCTTATGTATGAGCAGTTCCTGAGGGAAAAAAATTATTCAGCTTTTATCTTTGTTAGAATAGGGAAAAGAGCACGTTAACAGTGTGGTACCCATGTTTTGACATAATTGCATTGATGCTGAAAGTAAAATCATTTGGTGTTATATCCTTTGTTTTGGTTTTTTGTTTTGTTTAT
Source organism: Tokudaia tokunoshimensis (assembly GCA_036184795.1). Lineage (NCBI taxonomy): Eukaryota > Metazoa > Chordata > Mammalia > Rodentia > Muridae > Tokudaia > Tokudaia tokunoshimensis. The sequence continues at coordinate 82,681,992 of BTHU01000012.1, read as the reverse complement.
TTATATTGTTTCCTGTGAGAAGTTTTATAAATAAATACAAAACGCCTTCATCTTCAAAGAAAATAAAACACAGTATTGCTAAATATAAAACACTTTGAAGAATGCCTATGAAGCTATGAGTAAAAGGAGAAAAGAAGGAAAAAGAAATCTTGGTGTCTACTTTCTCCTCTATCTGGGACATATAGTCTGTTTTCTGTAGCTTGTAGTCACTGAGCTGAATACAATACCTGATACACTTGACCTAAGATTTGGCATTGTGATACCATCTACAAAATTTTTACTAACAATTTTGATGCTTTCCCAACATTTCCACTAATTTCTAAAGACTTGAGGGCAGCAAGGTTGGGGGGTGGGGGAAACACCTGTAACTTCTTTGTCTACCAAGTTAATGTAAATGTTATCTACAAATCTGTTTTTCTTTTTTTTTTTTTTTTTGGTTTTTCGAGACAGGGTTTCTCTGTATCCCTGGCTGTCCTGGAACTCACTTTGGAGACCAGGCTGGCCTCGAACTCAGAAATCCTCCTGCCTCTGCCTCCCAAGTGCTGGGATTAAAGGCGTGCGCCACCACCGCCCGGCCAAATCTGTTTTTCTAATGGCTGAGTAGATTTATATGACATTCATCTAAGAATCTATCTAAATTAAATACTGCTTAATTAAAATTAAATGTATACTCATTTGTTTATGTGTATGCTATGTATGCTTAAATATGATATGTAATATTCAATACAGGGAATGGCGATTCAGTTTTTAGTGGGGTGAAATGACAAAGGATAAAAGACATGGGGAAGGTGCAGTGTAGGGGATGAACGGAGCAGAAATTGGAAATAAAATAATTTACTAAAAAATGTATGAGGGAAATCAGCCAGCATACTGAATCATCAGGACTCTGTAGAACCAGACAGAAACCTGTAGGGCGGAGGAGGATTTTGTGAGAATATAATGTTTTGGAGCCCTAGAAGTTGGAAGACCTTTTAAGATCAAAGAAAGCACCATTGAAGTGAATGTTAAAACCAGGGAAGGTTGACGATATGGGAGTATAACACTAAAAAGTTATATGACTACATAGTCACTCTCCAGTCATATTTGTAACATTTAAAATGTTTGCAGTTATATTCATATTAAAATTTCATTTTAAAGCAATAAAATCATTAACTTTATATAGCAGGGATATATCTTAAAACAAACACTTATTTTTATGAATAGCTACTTTAAGGATCCCTTTATCTGATATATTATTCCACATCATGATTTTTCAAGACCATCTCTATCTGTGAGTGTCATTTTCCTAACCTAAAGCACACAGGGTATCCTATTAATGGCTCATAAAGACATCTGGTAGTTTGCCTCAAATTTTTTTCAAGTATGGTAGGATTTTATAAACTCTAATAGACTGAGTTGGAAAGCATGCCCAAATTGCATCAACCATTACTTCTATTTAAAAGGCTGTCAGAATCATTTGGATTTCAGGATATTTCTAGCTCAGAAAGCTAGTGGATGTAAAACTAGAGTTCGCTCATTATGGCGCAATGGAAATCTGCCTATGGAAACTCTCTTGATGAAAGGCTCACCTTTGCCAAGATATTAATGAGTTCTGCTTCTCAGTACCTAGTAGAAGGTTCAACCTCTACAGTCATGATGAAATGTACAGTAAGAAGTCAGCAAACACGAAAGAATCTGCAGGTGCTTAAAACATTAGAGTTAACTGAAGAGAACCAGTTTGTCATGCTGTAAACAGTTCTTCTGGACATTTATTACAAAATATTTAATCCTAATAAAATTAGAGATAGAAATACTATATAAAATCCATGTAAGTGTATGCAATGCCAAAAGTAAGATTACATAAGGTAAGTAAATGAACGACTATGGGCTTATTTTCTCAGCTGAGCAAAGATGATTCTTTTTTTTTTTCTAAGTTTTTTTTTATTTACATTCCAAATGATTTCCCCTTTCCCGTTTCCTCCCTCCCCAAAAGTCCCATAAGCCCCCTTCCCTCCCTCTGTTCCCCATTCAACCAAGGTACATCCACTCACGTTAAAGTGTCTACTTCAGCACATTTTAAATGCTATTAAAATAAACTATATTTGCTGCCATTGAGTATTGACTCAGCCCTAGACATTAATATATTCATAAAGATTATATATTTACAACAGTAACACAGTTTTTTAGATGAGCCTAAAGAACAGAAGAGTTAAGAAGTGTTACTCACCTAAAAGCAACAGGATGAAGAGTCAATCAAAGCTATTTGATTTCAGAATGTTTTCTCCCCTTGAAAATTTATGCTTTGTTATTTTGAAAAACAGATACCAATTCATCATGGTTCAATTCTTTCACTCAAAGAGGACCATGGATAGAAGTTGGCCCAATCACACCAACACCAACAGTAAAAAACAGAAAACTATAAAAGAAGCATAACATTGGGACAAAGCTTGTAGGGTAAAGGAAACATGTTAGTAATGAATTTCAAATCACAATCAACTTGTAGTTTGCGTACCACTCTATGCAAAGGAATGAATGTGTATATCTTAAGGTAAAAGTGTAACCTTTGTAAACCATGAAGATATCAATTGCAATAAGCACATTACACATGAGGTATTTCTTAATTCAGGATTTTTTTTCTTCATATACCTACTAGCTCAAGATGTCTGACCTACTGTTCGATATGGAAGACAGTGTTAATGTTAAAATGCCTACAAGCTGTCCAATTTCTGAGGATGTCAAATACTATAGGGAATGTCTTTGTTAGCATTTATTTTGTAAAAGAGGGATCAGAGACGAGTTTGTAAACACTTTTGACATCACATAAATAACTCTTGAAGACAGCTGGACAATAATTGGACAGTTTTAGATGAGTAGCAGAGATATAAGCAGAGTGTACTTTGATTTTAAAAAACAATAATATATTTAAAGAATCATGAAAATTTTGTGCTCTCTTTGCCAATACATACATTAAAATCAGAATAATCCATAGATTAACATGACACCTCCTATGCAAGTTCAGCATGAAAGAACATGATGCCTTCATATTTCATATATATTATATAATAAAGCATTTAAATAAAGATGGACTTGAAAACAAAATGAGGCAATCCTATTTAACTCTATAAGATTCTTTATTTTTTTTTACTAAAAATCAAATAATTTTTTAAAGGTTTATTTATTTATGTATTATATTTAAAGTACACTGTAGCTGTCTTCAGACACTCCAGAAGAGGAAGTCAGATCTTGTTATGGATGGTTGTGAGCTACCGTGTGGCTGCTGGGATTTGAACTCAGGACCTCTGGAAGAATAGTCAGTGCTCTTAACCACTGAGCCATCTCTCCGGCCAACAAATAAATTTTTATCCAATAAAGAATTATGACAATCTTTAACATAATATTGGTAACATTAATAGAATCTATTCTTAAATTTTTAATGGGATTTGGAATGGAGATTGAACATGTTCTGGGATACCTTTTGTTGTGGGTCTGCCAAGAGTGCAGAGGGTCCCTCTTAGGGAGACTTAGGTGGTGAGGATCAGTAATGATGGCTTCTACCCATAGTGGGTCTTGATGAGAGAGACAGTCCTTGTTTGTCTAAACTGTTTAATCGTGGTGGAAAAGATGCATATGACTTACTCAGGGTGTACCTTTTCCAGGAAGGAATGTCCAATAAGGGAAACTTATTGACTAAACCCTCAAGCCAGCCCATCTAGATATCTCATAAGCATGAAGAACCCTGGGCCCTATACTATATGACTAGATGCCATGGTCCTCTTAATGACTTGTTGTGGTCAAGTACTCCAGGATAGGAATCTGGTGTAAAGCAGATTCAAATGCCTTCCACTCTCAATTATGAAGATTGCCAGAGTTCCTTAATCTGCTTGGTCTTACCAGTTTTACTGTCTGGTGACATGGTTCTACTTGGCCCACAAAACATTAACAGAATCTATTCTTAAATCTTTAATGGGGTCTGGGATGGAGATTGAGCATGTGTTGAACTACCTTTTATCACTTAACACTTTAGGCAAGAGAATGGTTACCACACAGAGCACTTCAATACAGAAACAGTAAATAGTACTAATGACTTAGACATTAAAGGTTACTACTAAACAGATCGACATTAGAGTTAATTCTTGGAATCATCATAAGACTTTCCCAGATAAACCATCTGTCATCTATTGTTTTCTTACGTTAGAGGCAATAGGGAAATTCTGTTTTAAATAAGTATCATTAAGTTTGTAGGACCTTTCTAGCTTAGTGTAGAAGAAAAACAAAATTGTAACATTTTATGGTTAATTTCTTTGACATTAATGTGTTTGTATATTTCACATACTTATATATTCATTTAGTCCCCAAAAAACTTTGTAAAATGTTTTCATGATCTATAGTTTAAGCAAAGACACTTCTTTTAAGCACGTGTTGAGACCATAGTACAAAGGTCATTGTGCTCACATATCTCCAGAAACTTCAGAAAAGATAAGCACACAGGGTTATCTTTCCAAATGAAAGAATGAAAAATCCATTATTCATTCCAGAAAACTGATTAATAACCTGGTATTATCTGTATCATCTGTTGGGTTAGGCCATATCAAGCTATTACAACCTGGATCAAAAATGGCTATAAATCCAAAAGACCCTTACAGGAAGGGGCTCCCCTAAACTCTCACATCCAGAACCAGAGTTGGCTAATAATCCAAAAGACCTCTATGCTATCTGTATTACTGAGACCGGTCAGACCCTCAGACCCTTAAGCTAGTATAGGCAGCCCATCTCTAGAACCCATCTTCTTGGAGTACATGACATATATACTGAGTCCAGTTTCAATGCAATTATGCTTATTACATTTATTACATATTATATTTAACATTTAACTGTGGAGTTTTTTGTTATTGTTGTTTGCTCATTGTATGCTTGTCTCACCTTGTAGCTAAGGCTAATCTCTAGATTTCAGAGAGCTTCACGCCTTTACCTCTAGATTGCTGGGATTATAGGTGTGTACCCCAAGGATTGTCTCAAACTATAGAATAGTTCTATGCACCTGATTGTGCAAATACATATGTTAATACATGTGTGTGCAGTTCAAAGCAGTACATTAGGTATCTTCTTTCATCACTCTGCCTTACTTCCTGAAACACTTCCATTGAAACTGAAGCTTGCGATTTCATATGATGACGAGATGGTGAGCTAGCTTGTGGGATCTGCTTGTCTCTGTCTTATAAAAGCAGCTTGAGGCAAGCAAAGCTTTTATGTTGGTACTGGAGATTTGGACTCAGCCCCTCATGCTTGGTGTGGACAACCTCTTACCTACCAACCAACTACTCTCCTCTACAGCTACATTTATTTTAAATGATAAAAGGTGTGTATGTGTCATGGAGTTCTTACCCTTGATGTGATATCAAGAAAATTAAAAGTAGCATGCTTCATTTTAACAGGCTCTGTGAATGTTCACAGACATGGGATCCCAAAGTTGCAAAATCTAAAAGATGCAAAAAGCTAGGCACTGAAAAATGAACATGACTCAAAAGGACATCTGAGGGAAAAAAAGCAAAGCTTAATTTAGTCAGAATATTGACCTATGGTTTATTTTTTGATAAGGTTTTGTCTGGTTTGGGCATCAGGGTGATATTGGCTTCATAAAATATTTAGGAAATGTTCCTTCATGTTCTATTTTACAAAATATTTTGAGGGATTTGGTGTATGCTGTCCTTTGAAGATCTGGGATAATTCTGCATTGAAGTTATCAGGCCTTGGATAGTGATTGCTTATTTTCGTGGATGATGTTGTGAGATTTTTTTTTAAAAAAATTCCTTCTTCTATCTCATTGGATGACAGAGTATATTAAATGTACATATTTCATCTTGATTTAACTTACTCCTAGCAGAAGAGCTATGAGCAATTGATAGTTACAGGAACAAGGAAAATGAGTTTTCTTTAAGAAAGTGGAAGACTACAAATCCAAGAACATATGGGCAGGACCAATTAGATTTAATGGGGGTTAAAACAACCAACCAACCAACCAAACAGCAGCAACAGCAGCAGCAGCAATAACAACAAAAACAAAAACAACAGCAAAATAACCACTAATTTGGGTTGTGTAGAAGGTGGTGGTAGATATAGGAGAAGTATTCGAAGATGGGATGCATGTGATCAAAACACAAAATTCCCAAAGATAGAATAGACATTTAATTAAAAAATAAAATATAATACAAAAGACAGAGCTAGACATTCAGCAGCATTTGTACAATCACAATGTTGCTGCTAGTATTTTCTTGTGGATATGAATCGTCTCTGCAGAAAAAAATATCAACATAATTTTAAGCTTCAAAGTATACAAAAAGAATCAACATTTACTAAGGGACTGAAACACAATGAACTCTAAAGAAAAAGCAGCAGAAATATACTCTTTGAGCTCTTTGTTGTCAAACAAGAGGAAATAGTGACTTTGTTTAAGGCCATTAAAGATAGACCCGACCATGCTAGAAGGTCAGACAGAAATATATAAACTGGCATGGTAGCTGTGCAGAGGATTGCATAGAATGTTTATGAATTAACTCTGAATTTTTGAATTTATAACACCACAAATGCATTTAGCAGATTAAGTAGAGTTATAAAAAGAATTAACCAACTGTTATCTCAGAAGAATTTATTAGCACACAGGAAAACAAGCAAACAGAAAGACATTGGAAAAGAATTTTTAAAATGTTGAGGATATATGAAGTAAGGATTTAAAGAAGACATAAGTTTTATTTGAAGAGCTGATGATGAGAGTGTTCCAAGATTTCATAGATGAAAGAAAAATGTAAATAAGCAGCTCTAAGTACAACCTACAAGTAAGCGCATGCCTGTAAACACTACATGGAACCACAGGTATCAAAAACAAAGTGATTTTCAAAGGAGCTAGGAAGAAGAAAAAGTAGCTCAAAATGTAAGGCTTTGAAATAAACTTTCAGTAAGAGGACTATCCAAAGACAGTGGAACTGTGTGTTGACAAAAAAAAAAAAAAAAAAAAGCCTATAAAACTGTGTGCCTTGAAAAATACTTTAATAAGGAAATATGTCTTTGAATATTAGTATCATAGAGATAAGCAAAGATGTGATATGGAGTTCAGAATGGTGACTACAGAAATACAGAAAGTGTTCATGGGTCACAGGCCTTAACGCATTAAGGAACATGGGGCTAATGATTTTGGAGTAGAAATGTTAACATTACACCTGATGTGTAATAGAACTTTAAAAGCAAAGGAGAATTAAAATTCGTGAGTCAGTAACATATGTTAGGATGAGAGTTAAAGAATAAAACATTTTCAGAGCTAGTTTTGTTTCAAATACTGTGATGATGGAATCAAAATATTAGAAAGTGTAGGTAAATACAACTGGCAGCAAGGTAGGGGTTGGTTAATTGAATAAATCCAACAATCAAAAAGAAGGCAATCAAAAAACAAAACTAGGATAAAAATACAAAATGAGAACAAACAATCTTATTCAAACACGTAAATGAATGGAATACTAAGGGTATTCGATTCATTTATCTGCATGCAGAGAATTGCCAAGCAGTCTGGAAATGACAGAAGATACGAACAGACTTATCTGAAGAGATGCTTGTGAAATGTAAGGATGCTGAATGTTTCAGAATAAAATCTTCTAAGAATGTGAAATGCAAATATTAGATAAATGAATGAGTAGATACATTAATAGTACTGAAGTATACTCTATTTTTTTTATTTTTTTAATTTACATTCCAAATCACTTCCCCTTTCCCGTTTCCTCCCTACACGAAAGTCCCATAAGCCCCCTTCCCTCCCTCTTTTCTCCATTCAACCCCCTCTCGTTACTCTGTCCTGGCGTTCCCCTACATCCAGTCTTTCCAGGACCAGGGGTCTCTCCTTCCATCTTTTTAGAAATCTATTGATATGCGGATTGTGTCTAGGGTATTCCGAGATTCTGGGTCAATATCCCCTTATCAGTGACTGCATACCATGTGTGTTCTTTTGTGATTGGTTTACCTCACTAAGGATGATATTTTCAAGATCTGACCATTTGCCTAGGAATTTCGTGAATTCATTGTTTTTAATTGCAGAGTAGTATTCCATTGTGTAGATATACCACATCTTCTGAATCCATTCCTCCATTGAGGGACATCTGGGTTCTTTCCAGCTTCTGGCTATTATAAATAAGGCTGCTATGAACATAGTGGAGCATGTGTCCTTATTGCATGCAGGTAAAGTCTCTGGGTATATGCCCAGGAGTGGTATAGCCGGATCCTCCGGGAGTGTCATGCCCAGTTTTCTGAGGAACCACCAGACTGCTTTCCAGAGTGGTTGTACCAGCCTGCAATTCCACAAGCAGTGGAGGAGTGTTCCTCTTTCTCCACATCCTTGCCAACAACTGCTGTCTCCTGTGTTTTTGATCTTAGCCATCCTGACTGGTGTGAGATGGAATCTCAGGGTTGTTTTGATTTGCATTTCCCTAATGACTAAGGATGATGAACATCTCTTTAGGTGCTTCTCAGCCATTAGATATTCTTCAGGTGAGAACTCTTTGTGTAGCTCTGTACCCCATTTTTAATAGGGTTACTTGCCTCTCTGGAGTTTAACTTCTTGAGTTCTTTGTATATCTTGGATATTAGCCCTCTGTCGGATGTAAGGTTGGTAAAGATCATTTCCCAGTTAGTTGGTTGCCGCTTTGTCTTTTTGACAGTGTCTTTTGCCTTGCAAAAACTTTGTAATTTAATGAGGTCCCATTTGTCTATTCTTGATCTTAGAGCATAAGCTATTGGAGTTCTGTTCAGGAAATTCTCCCCTGTGCCCATATGTTCAAGGTTCTTCCCTAGTTTCCCTTCTATTAGTTTCAGTGTGTCTGGTTTTATGTGGAGATCTTTGATCCACTTAGAATTGAGCTTAGTGCAAGGAGATAAGGATGGGTCAATTTGCATTCTTCTGCATGTTGACCTCCAGCTGAGCCAGCACCATTTGTTGAAAAGGCTATCTTTTTTCCACTGGATGGTTTTAGCTCCTTTGTCAAAGATCTAGTGACCATAGGAGTGTGGATTCATTTCTGGGTCTTCAATTCTGTTCCATTGATCTACATGTCTGTTACTGTACCAATACCATGCAGTTTTTAACACTATTGCTCTGTAGTACAGCTTGAGGTCCGGGATACTGATTCCCCCAGAGGTTCTTTTACTCTTGAGAATAGTTTTAGCTATTCTGGGTTTTCTGTTATTCCAGATGAATTTTTGAATTGCTCTTTCTAACTCTATGAAGAATTGAGTTGGGATTTTGATGGGGATTGCATTGAATCTGTGTATTACTTTTGGTAAGATGCTCATTTTTACTATATTAATCCTGCCAATCCATGAGCATGGCAGATTTTTCCATCTTCTGAGGTCTTCTTCAATTTCTTTCTTCAGAGACTTGAAGTTCTTGTCATACAGATCTTTCACTTGTTTGGTTAGAGTCACGCCAAGATACTTTTTATGGTTTGTGGCTATCGTGAAGGGTATTATTTCTCTTACTTCTTTCTCAGCCTGCTTATCCTTTGAGTATAGGAAGGCTTCTGACTTGCTTGAGTTGATTTTATATCCGGCCACTTTGCTGAAGTTGTTTATCAGCTGTAGGAGTTCTCTGGTGGAGTTCTTTGGGTTGCTTATGTATACTATCATATAGTCTGCAAATAGTGATAGTTTGACTTCTTCCTTTCCAATTTGTATCCCTTTGACCTCTTTTTGTTGTCTAATTGCTCTAGCTAGAACTTCAAGTACTATATTGAAAAGATATGGAGAGAGAGGGCAGCCTTGTCTAGTCCCTGATTTTAGTGGGATTGCTTCAAGTTTCTCTCCATTTAGATTGATGCTGGCTACCGGTTTGCTGTAAATTGCTTTTACTATGTTTAGATATGGGCCTTGAATTCCTGATCTTTCCAAGACCTTTAGCATGAAAGGATGCTGAATTTTGTCAAATGTTTTCTCAGCATCTAATGAGATGACCATGTGGTTTTTTTCTTTGAGATTGTTTATGTAGTGGATTGCATTGATGTATTTCCTTATATTGAACCATCCCTGCATCCCTGGGATGAAGCCTACTTGATCGTGGTGAATGATCATTTTGATGTGTTCTTGGATTCGGTTGGCAAGAATTTTATTGAGTATTTTTGCATCGATATTCATAAGAGAGATTGGCCTGAGATTCTCTTTCTTTGTCAGATCTTTGTGTGCTTTTGGTATTAGTGTAATTGTGGCTTCATAGAACGAGTTGGGTAGTGTTCCTTCTGTTTCTATTTTGTGGAACAGTTTGAAGAGTATTGGTGTTAGGTCTTCTTTGAAGGTCTGATAGAATTCTGCAGTAAAACCATCTGGACCTGTGCTTTTTTTGGTTGGAAGACTTCCTATGACAACTTCTATTTCTTCAGGGGTTATAGGACAGTTTAGATGGTCTATTTGATCCTGATTTAATTTTGGAACTTGGTATCTGTCAAGGAAATTGTCCATTTCCTCAAGATTTTCTAGTTGTGTTGAATACAGGTTTTTGTAGTAGGATCTGATGATTTTTTGAATTTCCTCAGTTTCTGTTGTTATCTCTCCCTTTTCGTTTCTGATTTTATTAATTTGGATACTATCTCTGTGCCCTCTGGTTAGTCTGGCTAAGGGCTTATCTATCTTGTTGATTTTCTCAAAGAACCAACTCCTCGTTTTGTTGATTCTTTGTATGGTTTTATTTGTTTCTACTTGATTGATTTCAGCCCTGAGTTTGATGATTTCCTGCCTTCTACTCCTCTTTGGTGTATTTGTTTTTTTTTGTTCCAGGGCTTTCAGGTGTGCCATTAAGCTGTTAGTGTATGCTGTCTCCCGTTTCTTTTTGGCGGCACTCAGGGCTATGAATTTTCCTCTTAGCACTGCTTTCATTGTGTCCCATAAATTAGGGTATGTTGTGCCTTCATTTTCATTAACTTTCAAAAAGTCTTTGATTTCATTCTTTATTTCCACCTTGACCAAGTTATCATTGAGTAGAGCATTGTTCAGCCTCCATGTGTACGTGGGTTTTCTTTTGTTTTTGTTGCCATTGAAGACCACCCTTATTCCATAGTGATCTGAAAGGAGGCATGGGATTATTTCTATCTTCTTGTATCTGTTGAGGTCTGATTTGTGACCAATTATATGGTCAATTTTGGAGAAGGTACCATGAGGAGCTGAGAAGAAGGTGTATTCTTTAGCTCTAGGATGAAATGTTCTATATATATCAGTTAGTTCCAGTTGGTCCAAGGCTTCAATTAGATTCACTGTGTCCCTGTTTAGTTTCTGCTTTCCTGAACGATCCATTTCAGAGAGCGGGGTGTTGAAGTCACCCACTATTATTGTGTGCGGTGCGATGTGTGCTTTGAGTTTTAGTAAAGTTTCTTTTACGAATGAGGGTGCCCTTGCATTTGGAGCATAGATATTCAGAATTGAGAGTTCTTGATGGTGGATTTTTCCCTTGATCAGTATGTACTGTCCTTCTGTGTCTTTTTTGATGACTTTAGGTTGAAAATCAATTTTATCTGATAATAGGATGGCTACTCCACCTCGTTTCTTGGGGCCATTTGCTTGTAAAATTGTTTTCCAGCCTTTTACTCTGAGGTAGTGTTTGTCTTTGACACTGAGGTGCGTTTCCTGCATGCAGCAAAATGCTGGGTCCTGTTTACATATCCAGTCTACTAGTCTATGTCTTTTAATTGGGGAATTGAGACCATTGATATTAAGAGAGATTAAGGCATAGTGATTATTGCCATCTGCCATTCTTGACGCTATCTTTATGTTTGAGTGGTTATCTACTTTTGGGTTTGATTCAAGAAGGTTATTATCTCATTTTTTCCAGGGTGTTGTTTCTCTCCCTGTATTGGAGGTTTCCACCTATTATCCGTTGCAGGGCTGGATTTGTGGAAAGATATTGTGAAAATTTGGTTTTATCATGGAATATCTTGGTCTCTCCATCTATGGTGATTGAGAGTTTTGCTGGGTATAGTAGACTAGGCTGGCATTTGTGCTGCCTTAGTGTCTGCATGAGATCTGCCCAGGATCTTCTGGCTTTCATAGTCTCTGGTGAGAAGTCTGATGTGATTCGGATAGGTCTTCCTTTGTATGTTACTTGGCCCTTTTCTCTTACTGCTTTTAGTATTCTTTCTTTGTTTAGAACATTCAGTGTTTTGATTATTATGTGACGAGAGGTATTTCTGTTCTGGTTCAGTCTGTTTGGAGTTCTGTAGGCTTCTTGTATGTTCATCGGCATCTCTCTCTTTAAGTTAGGGAAGTTTTCCTCCATAATTTTGTTGAAGATGTTTACTGGCCCTTTAAGTTGCAAATCTTCACTCTCGTCTATACCTATAATCCTTAGGTTTGGTCTTCTCATTGTGTCCTGGATTTCCTGGATGTTTTGGGTTACACGTTTTTTGCATTTTGCATTTTCTTTGACTGTTGAGTCGATGCTTTCTATGGAATCTTCAGCACCTGAGATTCTTTCTTCCATCTCTTGTATTCTATTGTTGATGTTTGCATCTATGACTCCTGATTTCTTCCCAAGGTTTCCTATCTCCAAAGTTGTCTCCCTTTGTGATTTCTTAGTTGTTTCTACTTCCTTTTTTAGTTCCTGGATGGATTTGCTGAGATCCTTCACTTGTTTGTTTGTATTTTCCTGTATTTCTTTAAGGTATTTTTGCATTGCCTCTTTCAGGATTTCTTCCTGATGACCCACGTTCTCCTGGATTTCTCTGAGTGATTTTTGTGTTTCCTCCTCATGGGAATCCATCTGTTGATCCATTGTCTCCTGCATTTCTTTAAGCAGTTCTCGTGTTTCCTTTGTAAGGGCATCTAACCGTTGATTCATTTCTTTAAGCAATTTTTGTGTTGCCTCCTTATGGGCATCCGTCTGTTGACCCATATTCTTCTGCATTTCTTTATGCCAATTTTGTGATTCCTTTGTGAGTGCATCTACCCGTTGATTCATCTCATTAAGCGATTTTTGTGTTGTCTCCTTGTGCGCCTCCATCTTTTGATCCATGTTCTCCCGCATTTCTCTAAGCGATTTTTGTGTTTCCTTTGTAAGGGCTTCTAACCGTTGATTCATGGTCTCCTGTAACTCTTTATGAGATTTATTTGTGTCCTTCTTGTGATCCTCTAATAGCATCATGAGAAGTGATTTTAAATCCAGATCTTGTCTTTCGGGTGTGGTGGGGTATCCAGGATTTGCTGCTGTTGGAGAGTTGGGTTCGGATGGTCCCACATTACTTTGATTTCTGTTAGTAACATTCCTACGTTTGCCTTTTGCCATCTGGATACCTCTGATGTTAGTTGGTCCAGCTGCCACTGGCTGTTGGTTGGACCTCCTGTGAGCCTGCAAAGCTATTTCTGCCCCCCCTGGATTGCCAGGATTCCCCTGGCACCGATTTCTGGGGCCTGCCTGCTCCTGAGTGACTTTGGAGCCCTAATGTGCCTTGCCCCAAGTGATCTTATATTGGGGAGGCCTTGCACATCCAAAGGCTCAGCCTAGTGGATTCCTGGAGCAGAGGTCGCCAAAGGGAAGCTGGTAGGCTCCTGCCCTGTGCAGGGGTGAGTGATCTCTCCTAGGGGGGGAGGGGGCATCCCTCTGCCAGGCAGAAGTCCCACAGCAGAGCTAGCACGCTGGTTACTGCAGATCTGCCCAGCACTTGGGAGCTGCACACACACAAGCCGCCCGAGACCCAAGCAATATTAAGCCTGTCTGTCTCAGAACCTGGCTGTCCCAACTTCCCAGTCACTGGAGCAAAGATAGCGGAGTGCAATCTGCACACTCTCCATGGCGCTGCTCACCCTGCAGACGTGATGGCCCGCCGATCTGGCACCCAGACGACCACAGCGCTGACCCGTTCTCGGGCACAGATGGAAGCCCCAACAGGCCGTGTCCCGAGTGATGTTATATTGGGGATAGGGAGCTTGGGGTACCTGTCTCTTCAGCACAGTCTGCGGGAACAGAGGTCGCGGAAGGAAAGCTAGTAGGCTCCCGCCCAGTGCGGGGTCCATCTGCCAGGCAGAAGTCCCACAGCAGAGCTGGCGCGCTGGTTACTGCAGATCAGCCCAGCACTTGGGAGCTGCATACACACAAGCTGCCCGAGACCCAAGCGATATTATGCCTGTCTGTCTCAGAACCTGGCTGTCCCAACTTCCCAGTCACTGGAGCCACTGAAGTATTCTCTTAAAAACTAAATCTTAGAGATAAACATGAGTTTATAGTATTAAAATATGAACTTATAAAATTTAAAATGTGCATGATTCGTAACTTTAATTTTTCAAATCCTATTTTTAATGATGGTTTTTAAATATTTTAACCTTCCTTGTAGCCTACCACCCACCAGAGGTAGTGGAAAAGAGAGGATATGGGAGAAGAGGACCTGTTTAGAAAGGTTCTTTGAGCAGCTCCCATCTGTGTTTTCTGGAAATAGGCAGTTCAGTTCACAGGTCATCAGGCAGTGGCAGCTTGATCCACTCACAAACACTTCACGGATACACCAGCAGCCCAGTTCGGTAATGTAGGATTAGCAACAGAGCTGACGCTGACAAGGCCTAGCAGAGACAGCCAGACCTCAGCGTCAGCTCAAGACAGCAAAAGCTACCAACAGAAACACTAGAAGAAGTATTCAGGGATGTGCCTCTCTCAGGGAAGTAAAGATCAGCAAAGATGAGACCCACAAGCGTTGCACAGCTAGCTGTATCAGCAAGTCAGGTCTCTGGCTCTCGGTGGAGTCCTGTTTATACTCTCCAAACATCATGTGTCCTCCAGGTGTCTTGCCTTAGCACAACTTTTGCCTTAGCAGACGTCTTGCCTCAGCATGTACATCCAATCAGTCCTAGTCTGTGAAAGCAGCACCAAACTGCAACATAAAGATACCAAGTAAGTGAGTTATTACAGTGAAAATGAAAACCATCTTAAGCTGAGGTAAATTTTTCAAAGTTTGCTTAAGGTTTATACATGAATACTGTGGACTTTAAGTTCAAGGAAATCAAACTAATCCCTTTAAAACAACTTTTACTAATTTGTCTTACCTATTTTAGGAACCAGTAAGCATCAGATCCACAAACTGAGCTCAACAAGTGATAATTATAATATACGGATGAAACTGAACTCTTTCTTCTGTACATTCTTATACAAGTTTAAAGTTCTGTCTTGATTCTGTTTGTGCATCTGTAACCTAATTAGTGCCTTACCGTGTAAATGAAAAATCATGACAATTGTGGTTTTTTTCTAGAGGCAGCAAGAAGAAAACAAAGAACTTTTTGTTGTTATTTTGTCCAAAAATGTTTTTGTAAAACATTGAGTCTTATTTATTGGCCACACTGAGAAAAACTTTATTTCCTGGCTCAGTTTAAATATATTCTCCACCCACCTCTTATCCTTGTTCCTTGTAACATGTGTTATTAAAAATACCCCCTCATAATTGAAGAGCCAAGGAGTTTGCTGTTTTGAAAGCCTCATCTGTTATAACCTATCTTTTCCCAGATCCCCCAGCTGTGGAACCAGCATTCTTGGAAATCCGTCAAGGACAGGACAGAAGTGTGACCATGAGTTGTAGGGTCCTGAGAGCCTATCCAATACGCGTGCTGACCTATGAGTGGCGTCTGGGCAATAAATTATTACGGACCGGTCAGTTTGACTCTCAGGAGTATACGGAATACCCACTAAAGAGTCTTTCCAATGAAAACTATGGCGTTTATAACTGCAGCATCATAAATGAAGCTGGAGCAGGGAGATGCAGCTTTCTTGTTACAGGTAGGACACTAAATTACTTTGGTTTTTAAAAATATATATGCCATTAGAGCAACGGGTCTTAAGCTTACATGGATGTTAGAATGAAATCACGTTGTAAATGGATAGGTTTGTAAACTTACGATTTGGCTGTTCTACTTGCAACTTTTGCCTGATTACTTTCAGGGCAAGTCTGCCTTTTGGGTGAGAACAATGTCTGTGCCTATAACAGAACACTGATGTTTATCTGAAGTCCAATGAAGTGCAGATTTCTGATTTTGTTTGTTCATTTCAGTGATAGCGCAGCTGATGGTGGTCAGTAATATGACTGCGCTAAGATTGCAGGTGTAGATAGACACCTGGGCTGCTGGGTTTTATGAGGAGCAAAAATGTTTTGTTTTCTTACTACTTTTTGTTTCTCAATGTCCAAGGCTTTCAGGGTGTTCTTGGCCTGTCACATGTTCTCAGGAACAATAAACTATACACAAAATATGACAAGTGGGAAGAACTGATGAGTTTTGATGTAGTAAACAATTGAATGTCCCATTTGTATAGTTTTAGGCCCTTGTGGAAATTATCATGATATTCTCTACGCTATGGGAAATATGTTCTTTTGCTATTTTGAACCAGTTTTGAAATATTTTAAAAGGAAATTACCTTTTCAATTTTTTTCTCTTAGTAAAATTACATTTAACTGTTAGATCATTTGCGATATTGAATGAGGAAGCTGGCCCCTGTGCCATCTTTGAAAAGCAGTTATTAAAAAAAAAGAAAATGCTCTGGAATGAAAACATGTTCATTAACAAGAAATCCAGGTGTTAAGTTCTGGTTATAAGAAATCTCTCCAGAGCTGGACTTTCTTTGAGCCATTTTTGCTTCCTGAAACATTTTATTCGACAGATAAAATTCACTTTACTACCAAGGAATATGAAGTCATTTTTTCCACTGGACTCTCTTTTTGATTTTTACAAGACTCTTTTATTTTGGCCCATGTCATTGAAAACCTTTTATAATTTTACTCTTAAAGCAGACTATTAAGCTAATATTTCCTAGAAAAGTGTGTTTCACTTGAGTGAGGGGCGTTGTCAGTGTAGTGAAATATTAACAACTGAAGTGTTGTCTCTTACTCTAGAAGAGACTTATAATGTGCTAGTTTACTCCCCACCCATTTTTAAAAATGTATTGCATTTATTTATTTATTTATTTATTTATTTATTTATTTTGTGTGTATATGTGTACATTTGTGAGGGTGTGCACCTTACACATGTTTGGAGGTCACAGGACAGTGTGCAGGATTCAGTTTTCTTCTATCATATGAATCCATGGATGGAACTTGGGATGTCAGGGTTGGTTTCCAGTGATCTTACATGCTGAACCATCTGCCCCTATAAAGGTAATCTGAGGCTTTTCTGTATACCCCCTTGCTCCCAAATAAAGGACATGGAGGCCTAATAAGTTTATTTTAAACTTAAGCATTATTGCAGGGCAGATCCTCATTTATTCTTCCCCGACTATGATGGCCTAGGCTACTTCCCAACCCCATGATCCAGTACTTGCCATCTGAGTCTCATCCTGGATGCTTCTGCTTCACACCATCCTCTTTGTGACTCCCCAGTTCATGGCAAGTATCTCATGGTGAATCCTCTTCTCTTCTCTTCTCTTCTCTTCTCTTCTCTTCTCTTCTCTTCTCTTCTCTTCTCTTCTCTTCTCTTCTCTTCTCTCTCTCTCTCTCTCTCTCTCTCTCTCTCTCTCTCTCTCTCTCTCTCTCCAGAAACCTTGCCTATCCAGCTAATAGGCTGATCAGCTATTTATTGAGCAATAAGATGATGCTGTTTTACAAACTCTGAATCAGGAAATGCTTCGTAATAATGACAATAACAAAATCCAGACTATATTTATATTCTCCCATATAGAAATCATCATCTGAATACACAGTGCACACACAAAACCATCTCCTTACATGACCCAGTTAGTCCTTTCCTATATATTACTTTCAACAATAGGAATCATGTAGAGGCAGTTTCTTTTTCTCATATTTGCACAAATAAAGATTCAGACTTTCATTCATTAATCAAAAAATAAAATAAATAAAATAAAATAAAATAAAATAAAATAAAATAAAAGGTCATTACATTAACTGCATGGCTTTTTCATCTCTTTTGGCCATAGGCACTTTCCAATTGTCTGATATGATACTGGTGTCTAACTTTAGCGATAGGGTTAGAACCATGCTGCTTCTTTAAGATTTTTCATTTTTTCCTCCATATGTGACCCAACTTCTCTTTTAAAAGGAGAAGACAAGCTGAGACCAGAGAAGCTCTAAGCTCCATACTTCCACTTCGCATCCATGGGGTGCAGCAAGTGGATTTTGATAACCATGGAAAGGAATAAATCTGTTCTGCGTTCCCTCACAGTGGGGAAGGAAATGCCCACAGGTGTTATTTTCTTTGTGTGTGTGTGCTCTTCAGTCTCAGGTCAATATTATTCTTCCAAGATCTCCACATAAAATGAAATATTAAAAAAGGAAGAAAAGGTCAAGCTCTAAATAAAGTACAATTCAGGGAAATACATGGAGAGATGGGTATTTCCATAGAATATGTGTCAGTGGAAAAACTCTCAAAAAGAATTATATCAGAGTTAGGATTCCTCAAGGAAAGGGAAAATGATATAATTATATATTAATTAAAAATTATGCAGGTAACATTAGCTATGCAGTATTTTTAATTGCTTAGCCACTATTATAACTGAGTACAACACAAGACTATGTACCCATGTCTTAACTGATGACATTTTTACAATGAGGCAAATACTTGGTAAGTATTTATGGGTGCATAATAAACATGAGGCGCTAACTCTGACTTCATTTTTATGTTCTGAGTTCATAAGACTATAATCATAATTGGCTGGTATATGCTCATTGATAAGTTATCTTTGTCAATGAAATATGCCAATTCAAGTCAAGTTAAAAGAAAGAAAAAAAAAAGTCAGGTTTATTTGGGAACAGGACCACTGGCCAAGCTCAACAGCTTCAGGGAACAAAGAAAGTCACATAGAGGTTATGGTGGAAGAGATTTTATGGATTCTAGGTGAAGGAAAATGACCTATCTGTGAACGACTCCAGTCAATGTTAATGATGCATATACTTATAAGAGTGAGTGAGAAGTCACACTTTATTAAGAATTTTGCAGAGCAGTAAAAAGGTAAGGGAGATTTCCAAGATATACGGATTTAGTAAAGAGACAGTAGAGATCTCAGAGGCAGTAAGAGGGGTTCCAGCAGGTCACTGTGGCAAACTGGCCAAAGGGCCTTTTATGGGATAATGGGTGAAGACTAAGGTAATCTTATGATTTGACAAATTAGAGGACCCCACAGTTTGTGCATGATTTCCTGGCGACAAGAGACGGTGGTCATGTTGTTAGTGTTAAGAGCCAGGGCTGCCTTGTTAATCTCTGACTCTGGGTTTATTAATCTTGACCTTGACTAGGAGCCAGCCTTTAGATATTGCCTGGTGATGCTCCCTTTGACCTTGTAGATGTCCTAAGCAATTTTGATGAAATTAAATTGCTCTCAGCTACCCAGGAGAAGCAGCAGTGTTCATGGTCATCTTTCTGTCTATAGGGTCCTTTGGGATAGAGTCAGGCTTAACAGAAGCCAACCTTACAATTTAGTCTACTGCAATTAGCTGTATTAGAAGCAATGTATTAAAATCATGAATTTGTAAGCAATAATGCTGACCTGGCATTTCCCAAAGAGGAAATGTCTCATGCAGCAATTCATCCTGCCCACCATTCACCAGTGCCTGCCTGTTACTTTCTTCTCAAGAGCACTCTGTTACCTCACAGCCAGCTGCATGCATTTTTTTTTTGTCTCTCATCATTAGTGCTGCTGGTTTTGCTGTTTTAACCCTCACACTCTATTTTTACCTTGCTATCCTTCCCCACTGCAGTGTCTGTGAGCAGTTTGCAGGTCTCAGCTTGGCCCCATTTCCTGTCCTGTCTACCATGAGTCAAACCCTCACTCAACAGTAAGTTGTAACAAGTGAGTCTAAGTCCATATTTATAACATTTTACAACTAACACATGAAAATATTTGTGAAGTGGAATGAGTACAGGCCTCAGGAAGTATGATGAGCACTGTGATACATCTAACAGGTGTAGTATGGATTATAACAGGAACCGACAAACTAAAATAGCATAATTTAAGCCATCCAAAGATTCCTAAGGTTTTTTTTTGTTTTTTTTAATTTTATTTTATTTTCTAATTTTTTTTATTTACATTCAAAATCATTTCCCCTTTCCCGTTTCCTCCCTCCCTGAAAGTCCCATAAGCCCCCTTCCCTCCCTCTTTTCCCCATTCAACCCCCTCTCGTTTCTCTGTCCTGGCGTTCCCCTACATCCAATCTTTCCAGGACCAGGGGTCTCTCCTTCCATCTTCTTGGAAATCTATTGATATGCGAATTGTGTCTAGGGTATTCCGAGATTCTGGGTTAATATCGCCTTATCAGTGACTGCATACCATGTGTGTTCTTTTGTGATTGGGTTACCTCACTAAGGATGATATTTTCAAGTTCTGACCATAAGTATTTTTTAAAAAGAAGTACATGATATAAAATCAAATATGTTTGGATTTATTCAAAAACTATACAGGAATAGGACAATAGCTGAAAAGAACTTTGAAGAAACCAATGACAAACTCAAGTTTGTTAGTAATTGTATTGAATGTGAGTGAAATTAGCCTTCTCGTAAACTGTTAAAAACGGTAGGTTGAATTGTTTGAAAAGAAATAATCTACAATATCCATACTGCTTATCAGAGTGGACAATGTGTTAATTAAACAACTTACTTGTAATATTGGAAAAAAGACAAAAATAGTCTTTCTAGAAACCATGGCATCCTGAAGGTCCTTGCCATTGCAAACCTATAAGAAACGTAAATGAAAAGAGCTTATGACTTAGAGAGAAAGAAGTAGAACTACATTTTTCATAAGTCGCATTTTATAGAAAATCTAAGAAATTTGTTGGAAAATCAATATAAATTAATCATATATTTTAAGAATGGCATCATACAAAATTGCTTGAAATCAGTGATTATTTCTGCATATGCCTGTCCCTTGGCATTTATTTGTAGGAGATTGATTTTGTATTCAATGACATAGTGTTTGCATAAAACCTCTAGATGATCTCTTGCATATTTTAATAACTAGTTACTTATGATACTTAGTACAATGTAAATGATAGATAATAGATGCTAGTAATGTTCTTGAAGGAATGGTTACTCAAAAGGAATTTTGTTCATGTTTAGAACAAATACTTTTTTTATTAAATATTTTCAATCCATGACTACTTAAGTCTGAGTTTCCAACTCATGAATATACTGACTAACTGCAATGACTATTTTAAATTTTCAGTTTAAAAGTATACATCTAATGACATCAAAATGGAAATAAATTTAATAAAATGTGTTTAAGATTCCAAAATATTTCAAAAAAGTTAAATAAAATGATTAAACATGTTTCTTTGTTCATGTTCAGGGATGGAAAAAATAGATATTATTTTGATGTATATTAATTCCAAACTTCTTTGTGAACTCTTGGACTGAAACAATTCTAATAAAACTCCTAACATTTTTTTTGTGGGGAATAAAACACTTATTCTAGATTTTATGTTATATGACAGAAAAGGAAAAATGAACCAAGTCATTCTATCTCACTTCAATGCCTCTATAAGGCCAATTTAATCAAAGTGGAGCAGTTTTGAATAATAATGAGTAAACATGTCAATGGGATTAGATACAGAGTACATAGACTTCTTGGGTTACATATCTAGAGTAGTTGACAGGTTAAAAACACTAGCACAATCTACTGGAGAAAAAGGCTAGAAAACAAATAGGTAGGGAAGATGATTGAGTATGTAAGTGTTTGATGAATAAATACTGCGACCTAAGTTTGGATCACTACCTCCCATTTTTGAATGCTAGCATAGAGGCATGTATTTGTAACCTCTGCACCAGAGGTACAAGCAAATCTTAGGGACGTGCTGATCAGCCACTTTAGCTCAAACAGTGAATTTCAGGTTCAATGAGACCCTACCTGAAAAAAAAAAGTAAGTTGGAAAACAATAGAGGATATCCTCATATCCACCTCTGGCCTCTACATGTATATGTGAGCACACCTACACTTACACACACACACACACACACACACACACACACACACACACAGAAGGTATCTGGATATGTATACTAAAACCCTAAAACAATAATTCACATTACCCATAAGAATAAAACTGACTAAAGATCTAATTATAAGGAAATAAACTATAATATTCTGTAAGCAGAAATCAAAACAAATTCGGAAAATGTAAAGACTCTTCAAAAACAGAATATAAGATTCAGTTATTAAAAAATTAGACTTTAATAAAAGTGCAGACTTCTCTTGTTCCAAAGATATTAAGAAATGAAAAAGCAAGAAACAAAACATAATATCTCAAGTATATAATGAATTCTTATAACCCGATAAAAAACATCTAGCTTAAAATTGATTTAAAAAACCTACAGTAGATATTTCATAAAGTAGTATATAACTGGCCAATAACAATATGAAAAATCATCACCATTGTTATGTATCATAGAAAAGAAATTTAAAGAACAATGAGGTCATACTACATACACACATCAATCTTATTGACTAAAGTTTAAAAAGCTGGCAATATCAAACATTGAACACATGAAGGAACTGATTCTATCTCATACTATTGGTAAGAATTCAAATTCGGATTAAGAAATGTAAAATCTGTCCCTAGAGGCATTGCGGGTGTAGCCTCTGTGTCACATGTACATCAGTAGGTGTCAGAGGGGAGAGAACCTGTGTCTATGCTCAATGTTCTAACCTATGAACATCTGAAATATTAGTGGCCTAACATTCCCTGAAAAAAGCAAGCCTGAGACTACCACCAGTCTGACACTGCACAGGCTCTGATGGGCTCTGAGGATGGGAATAAAGCCAGAGACTAGAAGAACCCTCCCTGGGACTGTGAGCCTAGGATGGAATGAACTGGAGAGACAGAATACCCTTGAATAGATATGGCCATGCAGACAGGTCCAACAAGGAGTATGCCCAAGACTGAGATGACCACCAGATGAATGCCATGGGGCTCTGACAGGGAACTAGCCTGAGGTGACCACCAGATTGCATTGCACAGGCCTGGGAGATCAGACCATGCCCAAGATGACCTCAGTCCAGTACCATAATGCACTAGTGGGATATAGCACTCCTGAGACCACTCCTGAGATGATCCGAGACACTCAAAGATCTTGAACACCACTAAGAGGAGCAAGTAAGTAGTGCAGAAACAGGAGAGAAAAAGAAACAGAAGGATGTGGACCCAATGAAGAAAGGCAGAACTGAGACTCGAGGGTAGTGAGGAACAACCTGATGTTAGTAGCCTGTGATGCTACCAGGGACCATGGTGAGGTCCTGGCTTATGCTGTTGTTGTTAGGGATGGGGTGGGGGGGGGCATGTCTGAGTTTGTGGCCCTGAAGCAGCAGAGGTCAGTTACCACCAAAGGCCAGGCAGATGTCCTTGTGTCACTATGAAGACATGTTGATATCTGAGGGCTGTGCAGAAATGGCCCCACCCCTCACCTGGGCATCTTGGGAGAACTGGCCATGGGGACATGAGAGCAGGAGACATGACCTCACCACTAGCTAGCTGCAGTACTCAGGAGGGGGCAGGGGGTGAGAGCACAGCACACTGTGGGAGTTCCCTGCAGGTGAGCTGTTCCAAGGAGACAAGCATGGGAGAGGTGGCCCTGCCACTTGTCTGCCATTCAGTGACTGGGCATGGGAGAGATGCCCCCTCCCCCAACTCACTCCTTACCACCTAAAGCGAGAAGGAGAGCTTGCCCAGAGGTCGCCAGCATCAGAGAGCTGGCCCTGCCCCTTACCTGCTGCATCATTCAGGGAGAACAGACTCTATACCTCACCTGGGATGCACAGTAGGCCTGGCCTTGGATGTGTAGCTTGTGGGTGAACTGGCCCTGAAGGCATGACATGGAACTGTGGGTCTTACCTCTTGTCTACTGTGCTGTGACATCACGGGGTGTGGGGGAAAAGGGAGAGAGAGTGGAGATGAGATTGAGATTCCCCTTCCCTCCCTTTTGCCCTCACACTAGGGACAGGTGGGAGAATTGACCTCATGGGGTCATGGGAGCAGGAAGGCAGGCAGGCCCTGACCCTCACTTGCTTCAGCACTCAGAAGAGTGTGCCCTTCACCTTACCTGAGCAGCAGTAGAACTGGACCTGAATGTGGAGTAGCAGGTTAGCACCCTTAAGGGTGTGAGTACAGGAGAACTGCCCTGTCTCTTGTCTGCTGGTCAGTGGCTCAGACAATGGAGAACAGCTCTCCTCCCTTCCCTCATCTATGGCAGGTGGGTGAGCTAGCCCTAGGGTCATGAGAGCGGGAGAACTGGCCATGTTCATGTTTTCCTGCAGCACTTGGGAGAGCAAGTCCTGTACCTCAATTAGGCAGCAGAGTAGAGCTGGCTTTTGCTGTGGCGTTTGCTGGTGAACCTCACCAAAGGCATGAGAGTAGGAGAGCAAGGTAGCCGAACAACTCAGATAACCTCAGGCACAGACCAAAGGCTTTGAATTGGTCCTTCCCAACATCTTCCCCACAGAGAACTGCTGAAATGCATGGAATAGTCTGTCCTACAGTTTCTACAGAATCTCCATGACACAGGGCAACAATAGGATAATCAAGAGAGATCCCAATGAGATTCTAGTATTAATAGAGTAGCAGAAGCTGGCGGCCTAATACCAGACCTACAAGATATTGCCATGAACATGTACAAGCAAAGAAGTGTGGACAAATGGGCATACTGTGGGACACACTGGGACACACTCCGGCTTCCACTATGAGATTTTTTTACTCGGTTGCAGGGAGGTTGTGAGGGTGGAAGGTAGGTATGAGGGAGGTGGATACGGATATGAATGGGATTGGGATGCATCATGTGAATCACAAAAAAAGTCAATAAGATTTAAAAAGAAGAAATATAAATTATGCCCTTATCAAGATGACTTAGCAATTACCCTAGATGAATACAGAGCACTAGTATATATAAGTATATACTAGTATATATAAATGTAGTATATATAACTGTGTATCTGCTTAGTATCTTGGCTGTGCTACCTAAATAGTATCATTTGAGAAAACAAATATCCACTGACAGACTGAAGTGAACAACGTTGAGCAGCTCATGAAATGCATTTTACTTGGTCGTAGAGACTTAAAAACAAGTGGCACAGGTAGCAGTATGAGTTGGCTTCAAGCAGTATGGCTCTTGAAAGAAAGTTTATACTTCATGAGGATAGCATATGAAAAATTTAACAGATAACACTAATTTCTAATAATAGAAAAAAATGTTTCTTGTTTTTCTAACACCGAGAATGCCTAGCAGTAATTTCAAAGGGGGTAGAGTCTATGTCTTGCTTGAAGTACAGGTTACGAAGTAATACATCTTTTTCAAACTCAGGAAAATCTACGCTTAAAATGTGCACAAGTGAGAGAAAAAGAGTGTCGCTCAAGGTCAGAGAGCTATGAGGTGCTGAGTTCAGTCGCCAGCACTCCAATAATGAAGTGCATTGTAAAGTGCATCTCAGTAAAGTCCTAGTGACAATGTGGATGATATTCACCACCTAACCAGAATGAACATAGAAAATGCCCCCATGAAATCTACATTATTCATGTATTCAAATTTCAAATCTATATTGTGTTTATATACATTATGAAAATAGTTTTCCTAATACCCTGTGTTCATTTTCCTTCTAAACCAGCATCAAAATACTTATTTTTAGGGACATTAAAGGACCATTCTTTGCGGTATTATTATTCTTCCTCAGGATAACCATTATATTTTTCTCAGTTTTGCGCCTTGTTGCAAAAGACAGAATGGCCAAATAAATCAGTATCAAAGATAAAATTTAAATTAGGCAGATATGGATCAAATTATGTGTGATCACCATTGTGTAGGTGAACAATGCCATGCCTGTTCAGATAAAAGGCAAACAGATATCAGCAAAACTAAAGAGGGTTAGGGATTCCAAAGTACTTTTCACAACTTCCTTGCATATTTTGGAGTATGCATGAGATGCAAAGTAAACAGTCTGAAATCTCAGTTTTCCTTGTCGAAAAGAATATATATTCCTTGGTGCCAAAGAAGTCTCTTTTCTTAAGAACCATTTTAATATTAAGTACCTTAATATAACACTACCAACTGCCTGGATAATTTCCACCAACTAAACACCAACTAAATTGGTTTGAGCATAGGAAGTACTTCACAATATAACATTAATCATATGTATAGGTCTATGCCTTGAGTTCCTACCCTGACTAACCTGGAGTTTGTAAGATGAAATAAGGTCTTTTAATTTGAAGTCCTTTCTCAGTCCTGTTCTGAGAGTCAGGTTCAAAGATGTAGTTATTCTCAGGAGTTGTAGTAAAATCTACTCTATTGATTCAACTTATATTTTGGAGAGAATAAATGTTCCTAGAATGGTTTTTACATGGTGTTTAAATTTACCTGACAAAGAGCAACATTGAGAAGAAAAGTTTTATTTCATCTTACAAGTCCCAAATTATAGCTTATGACTGAGGGATGTCAGGGTAGGAACTCAAGGCCGGAATCTGAAGTCAGAAACTGAAGCAGAGGACAAGGATAAATGCTGCCTACCAGCTTACTATCCAGTGCTTCTGAAGCTTAGAGTCTAGCAAAACGTATGTCCACCTGCCCAGGAGTAGTACTGTCTAGCATGAACTAGGCCTTCCCACATTAATCATTAATCAAGAAAATTCCCCCAGAGACATGTTCAAAAACCAAATTGACATTTCCTCTTTCCAGATAGTCCTATTTTGTGTCAGTTTGGCAAAAAAAAAAAAAAAAAAAAAAAAAGACCCCGAAAACCATAAACCAAAAACCAGCACCAGCACACATAGATATCAGATGATAATAAAACCAATCATTGAGAATTGGGACCTCCAGGCACAGGGACAGTCAAGCATAATATCGCTTGGGTCTCAGGCAGCTTGTGTGCACCCTGCTCCCAAGAGCTGGGCAGGTCTGTGGTAACTGACGCGCCAGCTCTGCTGTGGGACTTCTGCCCTGCAGAGGGACCCCCCCACACACACACTCTGGGAGAGATCACACACCCTCACACAGGGCGGGAGCCTACCAGCCTCCCTTTGACAACCTCTGCTCCGGGAATCCACTACGCTGAGCCTTTGGATGTGCAGGGATTCGCCAATATAACATCACTTGGGGCGAGGCACATCAGGCCTCCAAAGTCACTCAGGAGCAAGGCAGGCCCCAGAAATCGGTGCCAGGGGAATCCCGGTAATCCAGGGGGGCCAGAAATAGCTTTGCAGGCTCATAAGAGGTCCAACCAACAGCCAGTGACAGCAGGAGCAACTAACACCAGAGGTAACCAGATGGCAAAAGGCGAATGTAGGAATGTTACTAACAGAAATCAAAGTAATATGGCACCATCCAAACCCAACTCTCCAACAGCAGCAAGTCCTGGATACCCCATCACACCCGAAAGACAAGATCTGGATTTAAAATCACTTCTCATGATGCTATTAGAAGATTTCAAGAAGGACACAAATAAATCTCATAAAGAATTACAGGAAAACATGAATCAATGGTTAGAAGCCCTTACAAAGAAAACACAAAAATTGCTTAGAGAAATGAAGGAGAACATGGGTCAACAGATGGAGGCCCACAAGGAGGCAACACAAAAATTGCTTAAAGAAATGAATCAACGGGTAGATGCACTTTCAAAGGAATCACAAAAATCGCATAAAGAAATGCAGAAGAGTATGGGTCAACAGATGGATGCCCATAGGGAGGCAACACAAAAATTACTTAAAGAAATGAATCAACGGATAGATGCCCTTACAAAGGAAACACGAGAATTGCTTAAAGAAATGCAGGAGACTGTGGATCAACACATGGAAGCACATGAGGAGGAAACACAAAAATCACTTAGAGAAATACAGGAGAACTTGGGTCAACAGGCAGAAATCCTGAAAGAGGAAACACAAAACTATCTTAAAGAAATACAGGAAAATAAAAACAAACAAGTGAAGGATCTCAGCAAATCCATCCAGGATCTTAAAAAAGGAAATAGAAACAACTAAGAAATCACAAAGGGAAACAACTTTGGAGATAGAAAACCTTGGGAAGAAATCAGGAGTCATAGATGCAAACATCAACAATAGAATACAAGAGATGGAAGAAAGAATCTCAGGTGCTGAAGATACCATAGAAAGCATCGACTCAACAGTCAAAGAAAATGCAAAATGCAAAAAACGTGTAACCCAAAACATCCAGGAAATCCAGGACACAATGAGAAGACCAAACCTAAGGATTATAGGTATAGATGAGAGTGAAGATTTGCATCTTAAAGGGCCAGTAAATATCTTCAACAAAATTATGGAGGAAAACGTCCCTACTCTAAAGAGAGAGATGCCAATGAACGTACAAGAAGCCTACAGAACTCCAAACAGACTGGACCAGAACAGAAATACCTCCCGTCACATAATAATCAAAACACCAAATGTACTAAACAAAGAAAGAATATTAAAAGCAGTAAGAGGAAAAGGCCAAGTAACATACAAAGGAAGACCTATCCGAATCACATCAGACTTCTCACCAGAGACTATGATAGCCAGAAGATCTTCGGCAGATCTCATGCAGACACTAAGAGAACACAAATGCCAGTCTAGACTACTATACCCAGCAAAACTCTCAATCACCATAGATGGAGAGACCAAGATATTCCATGATAAAACCAAATTTTCACAATATCTTTCCACAAACCCAGCCCTGCAAAGGATAATAGGTGGAAACCGCCAATACAAGGAGAGAAACAACACCCTGGAAAAAACGAGATAGTAACCTTCTTGCATCAAACCCAAAAGTAGATAACCACTCAAACGGGTGGCAATAACCACTATTCTTTAATCTCTCTTAATATCAATGGTCTCAATTCCCCAATAAAAAGACAAAGATTAACAGACTGGATACGTAAACAGGACCCAGCATTTTGCTGCATGCAGGAAATGCACCTCAGTGTCAAAGACAAACACTACCTCAGAATAAAAGGCTGGAAAACAATTTTACAAGCAAATGGTCCCAGGAAACGAGCCAGAGTAGCCATCCTAATATCAGATAAAATAGACTTTCAACCTAAAGTCATCAAAAAAGACACAGAAGGACACTACATACGGATCAAAGGAAAAATCCACCAAGAAGAACTCTCAATTCTGAATATCTATGCTGCAAATGCAAGGGCACCCTCATTCGTGAAAGAAACTTTACTAAAGCTCAAAGCACACATCGCACCTCACACAATAATAGTGGGTGACTTCAACACCCCGCTCTCTGAAATGTATCGTTCAAGAAAGCAGAAAACTAAACAGGGACACAGTGAATCTAATTGAAGCCTTGGACCAAATGGAACTAACAGATATATATATATAGAACATTTCATCCTAGAGCTAAAGAATACACCTTCTTCTCAGCACCTCATGGTACCTTCTCCAAAATCGACCATATAATTGGTCACAAATCAGACCTCAACAGATATAAGAAGATCAAACTAATCCATGCCTCCTATCAGATCACTATGGAATAAGGGTGGTCTTCAATGGCAACAAAAACAACAGAAAACCCACATACACATGGAGGCTGAACAATGCTCTGCTCAATGGTAACTTGATCAAGGAGGAAATAAAGAAATCAAAGACTTTTTAAAATTTAATGAAAATGAAGGCACAACATACCCTAATTTGTGGGACACAATGAAAGCGGTGCTAAGAGGAAAATTCATAGCCCTGGGTGCCACCAAATAGAAATGGGAGACAGCATACACTAGCAGCTTAATGGCACACCTGAAAGCCCTGGAACAAAAAGAGCAAATACACCCAAGAGGAGTAGAAGGCAGGAAATCATCAAACTCAGGGCTGAAATCAATCAAGTAGAAACAAATAAAACCATACAAAGAATCAACAAAGCTAGGAATTGGTTCTTTGAGAAAATCAACAAGATAGATAAACCCTTAGCCAGACTAGCCAGAGGGCACAGAGACAGTATCCAAATTAACAAAATTAGAAAAGAAAAGGGAGAGATAACAACAGAAAATGAAGAAAGCCAAACAATCATCAGATCCTACTACAAAAGCCTGTATTCAACACAACTAGAAAATCTGAAGGAAATGGACAATTTCCTAGACAGATACCAAATACAAAAATTAAATCAGGATCAAATAGACCATCTAAACCATCCTATAACCCCTGAAGAAATAGAAGTCATCATTGGAAGTCTTCCAACCAAAAAAAAGCACAAGTCCAGGTGGTTTTCGTGCAGAATTCTATCAGACTTTCAAAGAAGACTTAACACCAATACTCTTCAAACTATTCCACAAAATAGAAGCAGAAGGAACACTACCCAACTCGTTCTATGAAGACACAATTACGCTAATACCAAAATCACACGAAGATCTGACAAAGAAAGAGAATCTCAGGCCAATCTCTCTTATGAATATCGATGCAAAAATACTCAATAAAATTCTTGCCAACCGAATCCAAGAGCACATCAAAATGATCATTCACCACAATCAAATAGGCCTCATCCCAGTGATGCAGGAATGGTTCAATATACAGAAATCCATTAATGTAATCTACTATATAAACAAACTCAAAGAAAAAAAAACTCGTGGTCATTTCATTAGATGCTGAAAAATCATTTGACAAAATTAAGCATCTTTTCATGCTAGAAGTCTTGGAAAGATCAGGAATTCAAGGCCCAATCCTAAACATAGTAAAAGCAAAATACAGAAAACCAGTAGCCAACATCAATCTAAGTGGAGAGAAACTTGAAGCAATCCCACTAAAATCAGGGACTAGACAAGGCTGCCCTCTCTCTCCATATCTTTTCAATATCGTACTTGAAGTTCTAGCTAGAGCAATTAGACAACAAAAGGAGGTAAAAGGGATACAAATTGGAAAGGAAGAAGTCAAACTATCACTATTGGCAGACAATATGGTAGTATATTAAGCGACCCAAGGAACTCCACCAGAGAACTCCTACAGCTGATAAACAACTTCAGTAAAATGGCCGGATATAAAATCAACTCAAGCAAGTCAGTAGCTTTCCTATACTCAAAGGATAAGCAGGCTGAGAAAGAAGTGAGAGAAATGATACCCTTCATGGTAGCCACAAACCATAAAAAGTATCTTGGTGTGACTCTAACCAAACAAGTGAAAGATCTGTATGACAAGAACTTCAAGTCTCTGAAGAAAGAAATTGAAGAAGACCTCAGAAGATGGAAAAATCTGCCATGCTCATGGATTGGCAGGATTAATACAGTAAAAATGACCATCTTGCCAAAAGCAATATACAGATTCAATGCAATCCCCATCAAAATCCCAACTCAATTCTTTATAGAGTTAGAAAGAGCAATTCAAAAATTCTTTTGGAATAACAGAAAACCCAGGATAGCTAAAACTATCATCAAGAGTAAAAGAACTTCTGGGGGAATCAATATCCCGGACCTCAAGCTGTACTACAGAGCAATCGTGTTAAAAACTGCATGGTATTGGTATAGTGACAGGCATGTAGATCAGTAGAACAGAACTGAAGACCCAGAAATTAATCCACACTCCTATGGTCACTTGATCTTTGACAAAGGAGCTAAAACCATCCAGTGGAAAAGATAGCCTTTTCAACAAATGGTGCTGGTTCAACTAGACTTCAACATGCAGAAGAATGCAAATTGACTCATTCTTATCTCCTTGCACTAAGCTCAATTCCAAGTGGATCAAGGACCTCCACCTAAAACCAGACACACTGAAACTAATAGAAACGAAACTGGGGAAGAACCTTGAACATATGGGCACAGGGGAGAATTGAGAAATGGGACCTCATTAAATTACAAAGTTTCTGCAAGGCAAAAGACACTGTCAAAAAGACAAAGTGGCAACCAACTAACTGGGAAATGATCTTTACCAACCCTTCATCCGACAGAGGGCTAATATCCAATATATACAAAGAACTCAAGAAGTTAAACTTCAGAGAGGCAAGTAACCCTATTAAAAAATGGGGTACAGAGCTAAACAAAGAGTTCTCACCTGAAGAATATCTAATGGCTGAGAAGCACCTAAAGAGATGTTCATCATCCTTAGTCATTAGGGAAATGCAAATCAAAACAACCCTGAGATTCCATCTCACACCAGTCAGGATGGCTAAGATCAAAAACACAGGAGACAGCAGTTTGGCGAGGATGTAGAGAAAGAGGAACACTCCTCCACTGCTGGTGGGATTGCAAGCTGGTACTACTACTCTGGAAAGCAGTCTGGTGGTTCCTCAGAAAACTGGGCATGACACTCCCGGAGGATCCGGCTATACCACTCCTGGGCATATACCCAGAGACTTTACCTGCATGCAATAAGGACACATGCTCCACTATGTTCATAGCAGCCTTATTTATAATAGCCAGAAGCTGGAAAGAACCCAGATGTCCCTCAATGGAGGAATGGATTCAGAAGATGTGGTATATTTACACAATGGAATACTACTCTGCAATTACAAACAATGAATTCACGTTTTTCCTAGGCAAATGGTCAGAACTTGAAAATATCATCCTTAGTGAGGTAACCCAATCACAAAAGAACACACATGGTATGCAGTCACTGAAAAGGCGATATTAACCCAGAATCTCGGAATACCCTAGACACAATTCGCATATCAATAGATTTCCAAGAAGATGGAAGGAGAGACCCCTGGTCCTGGAAAGACTGGATGTAGGGGAATGCCAGGACAGAGAAGGGAGAGGGGGTTGAATGGGGAAAAGAGGGAGGGAAGGGGGCTTATGGGACTTTCGGGGAGGGAGGAAACGGGAAAGGGGAAATGATTTGGAATGTAAATAAAAAAACTTAGAAAATAAAAAAAAATAAAAAAAGAAAACCAATCATTGAAAGAATCAAAGGATTTTTCAGATCAGTGGACTCACAGGCATCTCCCTAACCTCCAGCTATCTGCTTAATCACCAGGCATCTGGCCATTATCCTGATGAGATATATAATGAATGAGAACAATACAGAAAGTGTTGCAAGGGTATGCCAGAAATTAGACATAAAGCAGGAGAGTCTTACTGCAAAATATTATGTGTCTTCTTTTTCCACTGGAGAGGATTTATGCATGCATATGTGTGTGTGTATGTGTGTTTGTGTGTGTGTGTGTGAGAGAGAGAGAGAGAGAGAGAAAGAGACAGAGACACACAGAGAGAGACAGAGAGACAGAAACAGAGACAGACAGAGACAGAGATACAGAGACACAGAGAGAGACAAAGAGACAGAGACAGAGAGATTTGGATGGAACTGTAAATTGTAGAAATTAATAATATATTTTTGTTTATATTTCAATAATCAAGTCATAGAATTTCACTGAAGAGATATGTTTTGCTTGAGAAATCTTCTTACATTATTCTAGTAAACATTTGCTTTAATTTTATGATGCCATAAAGGCAGCAATTTATAGAAGCTCACGGAACTAACTTTGGGCAAGGACCCATGTCCAATCAGAGCCAAACCGGAGCTTCTTAGCGAAGTGAAAGGAACTCTTAATTTGAAGTCCTTTCTTTATCCTCCTCTAAAAATCATATTCACAGATGTTATAATTATTCTTATGAGTTGTAGTGAAATCTACTCTATTAATTCAAGTTACATGCTTTAGAGAAAGCGAATGTTCCTAGAAAACAAACAACTTGGCCTCTGTACTCCTCCTTCTTCTCAGCAACACTCCTTGTCTCCTGCCTGCATGGTCTTTGTTGTATTCCTATTCAGGGATGGCCCCCCCCCAAGTGTGCAGCAGTAACCCTTGCCAAGAAGTTAGTGCTCACACTGTGAACATTCAGTTCTCTCAGTCTGGGAGTTTCTAGGCCAGTTCATTTATCTTTTTCCTCTATACACACACCCCAAGAATGGTCCTTCAAATGAAAGCAAGGCTTTTAGGTACTTTGATACTACTCAGTTTTAAGAAAGTACATAGCATTGGGGAAGACTGAATACATTCATTGGCAGCTTATTATATATTCATTATTTCTGACTTAAATGTTTAATAAAATATGTATAATTTTCACTTGAGAGATTTACGCAGTCAATTGTTCTCTTTAAGAATTCCTGAGTTGATAATGTTTTCAGACAATGATATGAAATGACATAGAAAAGGACTCCCAGGGACACAATAGTAATTTATGTTCCTTACATAAAGGAGGGCAGAGTATGTGGACAAAAGGCCTTTTTCTGTTATTCATAATAACATCATAGCAGGTTATTCACGAGTGTCTATGTGTAAATTTGGGACATGGTGGAGCAATGTACCTTCTCTGGATAGATGCAACTCCTATTCTAAGATATATGTTATTATAAAAGTGACAGAGTCTAGATTTGTGTACAAACAAGCGCACAATCAGATGTAAGCAACCATACATAGAGGAACTGGAAGCTGGAGTAGGAAGTATATGGACATTTTTGATTTGATAACCACATATCATATTCCCTGTTGCTTAAGAGCTCCTTTCTGTTATTTAATACAAGTTGTGTCACACACTTGGAGATAAGGCAATTATCATTCCAGCATATATGCTTTCCTCCCCTGTGGCAGAAGACTAAGAGTTGTATGTGTTTGTTGCATATACGCATGGCAGTCTATAATGGGTTGGTCACCTCTTTAGTCATTGTCCAATTATAAGATGTCTCTGATTCTTAATCACTTTACTAGTGCTGATTGTGAAAATTCTAAAAATACACACAAGCAGAGACCCATGGCTCCTAAAATATGTTTACAATTTATTCTTAATTAACATATCATCAGTGTTAGTGCTAAGCTTACCATGGATTTTTTTATTGGTTATTTTATTTATTTACAGTTCAAATGTTATCCCCTTTTGAAGTTTCCCTACCACAAGTCCCCATCCCCTTCTCCCTCCCCCTGCATTTATGAGGGTGCTCCCCCACCCACCCACCTACTCCTGCCTCAGCATCCTATTGGTCTCCTATCCTGGGTCATCAAGCCCCCACAGGACCAAGGGGCTCCCCTCCCAGTGATACCAGATAAGGCAGTCCTCTGCTACATATCCAGCTGGAGCCATGGGTACCTCATGTGTACTCTTTGGTTGGCGATTTAGTCCCGGTGAGTTTTGGGGTGTCTGGTTGGTTGATATTGTTGTTCTTCCAATGAGGTTGCAAACACCTTCGGCTCCTACAGTCCTTGCCCTAACTTCCCCATTGGGGTTCCTATGCTCAGTCCAATCTTTGGCTGTATACATCCACATCTGTATTGTTCCGGCTCTGAAAGAGCCTCTCAGAGGACTGCTATACTGGGCTCCTGTCAGTAAGCACTTCTTGGCATCAGCAATAGTGTCTGGGTTTGGTGTCAGCAGATAGAATGCATCCCTAGGTGGGATAGTCTCTGGATTTGCCAGGGACTTTATTAGCTAGTCTTGTTATGTTAAGCAATACACATTTGAGACGTTTTAGATTTACTATTTTTGGTTTGAATTTTAAATGGTCTCTTCTTTTATTATAAAAATTATATTATTTCTCATTCAGTTGATTGTTAAAATTGAGGTACTTTTCAAACTGGAAAATGAAAATCAGGAAATATACTATGATTTCCCCCTCACTTATGCGAACTGGGTGAAAAACTTCAGAATAGCTGAAATGTAAGGTAAATATTCAGCCCTTAATCTTATCACACATAGTCCTTAAAAGTTCAACCCTGGATTATTATATCTACTTCAAACGTAGGCATTGTGTCAAGCATCATAGTAGGTACTGAGGAGACCGTTTCCTTAGAAGTGTGTAGTTTGGTAGAGAGGATGAGAACAATATTACATCCCTGTAGCCATTTTAAAAGCTTTATTCTCTTCCTGCTCACTCATCATAAAGTAGAACATTGGCATCAAAAGCAATGCCAATTATTCTCTCACAGATGACCAGCAGTGCCTGGTTTTAATATTCTCTTTTAAAATATCACTAGTGATAACATATTGATAATTTCTATTTCATGCTTCTACTATCATATGTCCAATACTGCTGTAGATCATTGGCCTTCCTGGCTGTACGTAGTAGGACACTTTATTGTGTGTTTATTTCATTGTATTTTGAAATCACAGATTGGAACAGAGGAAGGAGTATTTGTATGGGAAGAATTCTGCCTTCTAGGTTGAGAGTATGTGCATCTGATACCATGAGACCTTGACTTTCTTATGTACTTCTTTGGAGTCAGTAGAAAAGGATTTTATATTCACACAAATACTCCTTATTGCTGAGTAACAATCTCTATATAGAACCCAATCTCACTGAGATTCTAGCTTCCACTAAGCCTCACACATGGGCGACATCTCTTATCCAATAGCATCATGGGCCTAAATAGGCAACCCACACCAATATATAAACTCAGACAAACACGAAAACCAATACTTCCTCTTGTTACAGGCTCTTGTTTGCTGTCTTGTTTCTAATTCTGTGTCCCTTTACCTGGGAAGAAGTTTTTGTTTGTTTCTTTGCAAGCGTAAGCAAACTTGGGCAAAGTTATTAGAATATAATGTAATCCTACATTCCCGGGCACAAATGTGAGAATAGTTGGTGTTTTAGCTAGCTCTGTCGTGTCAGCAATTCATCATGTTTTTTTTTCTGGTAGGAAGTTTCTCTTTCAGTATCTTGGAACCTGAAGTAAAATGGAGTTGATATCATTTGTGAGGATTTTATCAGTACCTCCTAGGATAGTGACCTATATAAGTAGGTTAATGATCTTCAGCAAATGAAAAATGAACTGATATCCCTCATACATATTCAAGCATATTCTATAATTCATTCTCTAAGGTAAATTTGCATATTGTTTATCTTCCTACAGCCTCTTTTATGATAAATATTGATTTTACAGAGCATATATTTACTCTTGGCCACTATCAGTTCCTTTCCTTTTTTGTCTTTATGGAGTGTGCAATATAGCTTTATTAGTCTATCCATATAATCTAAAACACTTTAATGCTTTAAGTGTAAAAAACCATTTCAGTATATTTGTAGCTTTGTGCTTGAAATTGTGTTTTCAAAGCTCAGTTTAAAAGTTTATAAACTTTTTCCCTAAAATATAACATTCATATTATCATGCCAATTCTATGCAAAATTCTGAGCACTTTAATTACTTCTACCTGAGTATTTTAAAGATGTTTTAAAACCTAAGCTCTCTATATTGGCATGTATTGTGTTTCTAAAAATGATCTCAAGTTTGGGTAATGGATAGAGATTTAGGTCAGTTAATCTAAAAATTTCAAACTGGAACATGTGTAAAAATAAAATTAGAATGTAAAATGTAAGAAAATATTCTTTATATTCTCACTATAACTAGAATAAAAATGAATGCTAGATAAGGAGCCAAAAATAATGTTGGGAATTTGTTCTCTCTTCAACCAACAGATGTCATGTTTGAATGTCAGATCTCAAAACTATATTTCCATCTTGACTATATGTGTCTTACCATTGAGAGAGAACAAATGTAAGGAATCAGAGAAGACATTCCATATGTGTTTTTAAAACTAAGGAATATCTACAGACATGACAGCACTTATTTTTATCACCAATAAATACTATTTAATGTACCTTCTAAATCTCACCTCCTCTTTAATTCTTAGTATAATCATTCAATTAAAAGGAAAGCTTTATAAAACATTTTTCAGTCAATCTTATTGTATCTGATTATTTGTCTATATCATTTTCATATGTCATTGATATGTCTGTTCTGGCTCAACATTCCTTTATCTGTAATACAAGCTATTCAGTTAATTTAAAACTGTTTCTGAGATAATTTTAGTTTATTTATAGAATGACTTCAGTTTTAGTTAGTTAGTCACAAGCTAACAGCATCAGTTTACAGATACCAAAGCAGTTGTCATAAATCAAGTGAATTAAAACAATAAATGTTTTTTTCTCATTGAATTCTCAGACGGATCAGAAGTTCTAAATGAGCCAAAGAAACTAAAGCCAAGGTCAACACCAAGACAAAATTGAATCTGGATTTCACTGAAAAATTAAAGAAAACACTGAGCATAATATTTTTGTTAGGACTTGAATTCGTGTTACCAGAATTCTGACATTTTATGTGCTTTATCTAATTTTACCAGCAAACTGGCAAACAGTGTATCCATCTCTTGTCAGCACTGAGGATATTCTTTAGGGTAATGATTATGGTACTCAATGCTTCCTTAACATTTATTTGTTGTGGCATTAGAGTTTGATAAAAGTATGCCTTCTTGGTTCAAAACTTTAAATCTTACATCAGACCT
Organism: Tokudaia tokunoshimensis; assembly: GCA_036184795.1. Classification (NCBI taxonomy): domain Eukaryota; kingdom Metazoa; phylum Chordata; class Mammalia; order Rodentia; family Muridae; genus Tokudaia; species Tokudaia tokunoshimensis. The sequence goes on along the minus strand of BTHU01000012.1, from coordinate 82,643,867 downwards.
ACTATGATAGGAAGCACAAATATATATTTTCTTTGTGTCAGGTGTTTTTCAAGGAAGCTGATCATGCATCAGCCTCTATACTTCTTTGCTGATATTGCTTTTTTTGTTTCATATTTTCATTTTCTTCCTCTTTAAAGCTCGATGGCCCTTATCTTCTTGTTTCAGGTCCTGAGTTGTGTCTGTATTCAGAACTTAATCTTCTTTGCTCTGTGTTAGTAATCTTTTCAGTAATGCCCTCAATCTCAACCCTTTAAGTTCTGTGAGTGCCTTAAGCTAGCAAGATCGTACCTCCAATCCTTAGTGTTCTCTTCTTCCAGAGCAGTTAAATCCTGGATTTTTTCAATTTATCCATCAAATTTCTTTAAAAACTCTTCTCCCTGAACTTCTCTCAAAAATTTAATCCTTCAATGGCTCTCTGTTTCATTCTCTGAGCTACTGAGCCTATGACCCTGGGGACATTCTCGATGTCCCTTTTCTCACAATACTAGTCAAAGTCTCAAAACTAACCAGGAAACAGATTTGACTTTAATAATATCACTTTACAGGCAGAATAGTTCCTTGTGGAAGAAAGAATATAATTTTTAATTGGGTATTTTATTTGTGTACATTTCAAATGTTATTCTCTTTTACAGTTTCCCTTCTGCAAACTCCCTTCCCATTCCACCCCCTTACCCTGCTTTTATGAGGGTGCTCACCCACTTCTGCTTCACTGCCCTAGCATTCCTCTACACTGAGGCATCAAGCCTTCACAGGACCAAGGGTCTCCTCTCCCATTGATGCCGGATAAGGCCCCTTCAGCACCTTCAGTCCTTCCCCTAACTCCTCCATTGGGGTCCCTGTGCCCAGCCCGATGGTTGACTGGGAGCCTCCGCATCTGGTCAGGATCTGGCAGAGCCTCTCAGGAGACCGCTGTACCAGGCTCAACAGTGAGTATGTAGAAGACCCGATTTGTCTCCAGTCACACTGAGTCACTGTCTGCTTTCAGGAAAGGCCTATGCCCCTGAGTTCTACTATGACACGTACAACCCTGTGTGGCAGAACCGACACCGAGTGTATTCTTACAGTCTACAGTGGACACAAATGAATCCTGATGCAGTGGATCGGATTGTTGCATACCGGTTGGGTATTCGGCAGGTAAGAAATTTGGTGCCTATTTTGGTTTTGTTTTATTGTAGTTCCGTATTGAGACTTTGTTTCTGTAATTTTTATTAATATATTGAATGTATTATAGGATTTATTTTTAATTTTCTTAATCTCTAAATTCTATTTTAGGACAATATTGCTTTTCAGAACTACTCAGAATTATTTACCAATATATTAAATTAATCTATGCATTTTATATTATAAGAATAAACTTATTAAAGTAATTTCCTCTCAGCCTTCTGAAGGGCTACATCTTTAGATGTGCTCAAAAAATCATATTGTGCACTGCTACGAAAGGAATTTAAGATGTGCTTGTGCATACTATTAGTTTATGAAACCTTTTACTCTAGGAGGCTAGAAGCCTTACATATTTTTACTCGAAGTTTCAAGATATATACAGGATGTATTAAAAGTTCATATATCTGATGAATATAAATAATTTAGCAAATTGAAAAATAATGAAGTAAATCATTCTAATTTAGCTGAAGATTCTAAATTATGTGAAATGACTAATGTCTTCTTTACATGAACCATTGTGAAACTCAATCCTTGTTGATATGAATGGCAATTTTCAATTATATATTGCTCTTGAACTTGCTCCTTGTTAGATACATATTTTCAGGATGGATATTTCAATATTGCAAAACATTTTGAAACAAAACTTTGAATCGCATGTAGGTTTTTAGTGCAAGTTCCAATTCCTTAAGAAAATCAGAGACTGAAAATCTGAGTTAGGACAATAAAAAAATTGCCTGAAGATCAACTACTTAATTCTCATCCACCCAGCCTATCTAATGTTTTCCATAGAGCTAATCATTGTATTGTGTTCAAATCATTTATAAAAAAATATCTAGTAATGCAGAGATCAAGGTTCATTATAAGTTAAATGTTTTCATCATTACTGTTTTTAAAATCAGAAAAGTAAAATCATGCAAACACAAGGCATCTGATAGATAAGTCATTCTTATGCAGGCACTCAGAGTACAGTCATCAGCTGACCCAGACCATTGAGAACACATCTTTCAGTGTCATCCCTTTACAGGGGTACCAGGTTAACTTACTATTCTGTTTCAAAATAATTTGCCCTGCTCCTTCCAATTTCATACTTTTTTCTTAACAAGATTGATAAATATCAGGTTAGCATATATTTTTCCTCTCAGCTGACAGAGTTAGCATTATAGCCTTGCTTTCTAAAATAGCTACATTAATTTAATTGATATGTATGGGCAGAAATGCACACACATAAGAATATATACCAAGATAGGAGAAGAGTTTGCAGAAGCCACTTCTTTCATTCGGCATGTGTGTCCCAGAGATCTAACTCAAGGTGTCAGGCTTGTAGTCAAGCACCTTCACCCAGGAAACTACTTCACTGGTCCCTTCTGTATTCTTAATAAAATTCTTATTTTAAATTATTTTCTATTTGGGGAATCTTAGAGCATTCTTCTATTTCACATCTCAGTCTCTTTATTTCAAGTCTTTACACATTGTTTAATCATTGTTAGTGTACACATGTTTACATGCATGTGTTCATTTAAACATACAGACCTAAAAACAAATGGTTATTTGCAAGGAAAAATTATATTTGATGTTCTTCCCTGCTTTCTTTTATAGATCTATTGTTTTGTTGTTGTTGTTGTTGATGTAATGTATGTAGATGTTTTGCCTGTATGTGTGTCTGGGTACCACTCCTGTGCCTGGTGTCCGAAGAGGCCAAAAGAGAGTTTCAGGTCCTCTAACTGGAGGTATAGAAAGTAATGAGCTACTTTGTGGGTACTGAGAATCTAACCTTGATCTTCTGGAAAATCCCCAGTGCTCTTTGCCACCGAGTTGTCTCTTCAGCACACAGATCTATTTCCAATGTTTAAATCAGAAGTTTGTCTCTAGTTTCTGACTTCATTTATATTTCCTTGGAGTAAATTCCCATTACAATTGTAAGGCTACCTTCTTAAATCAGTGGGATTTACACAGTTCCTCTTATCCTTTTTGTCTCAAACCTCATGTTCAGACCCAATGTTTCTCTTATGCATACAAGTCAGAATCTTTTCTTATAAATATATAAATGAATGAATGAATGAATAAATAAATAAATCCTTCCCTCACACTCCTTGTCTCAGCCTGTCCAGCAGTAGTTTTTGCTGGTGTTGCTATGTGATTTTCCCAGTGACAACATCTCCTTTTAAAATTTGCTTTTCTGAAATGAATGTCTCCACAGAATCCAGGCTGATGTATTTCTTAATCACAGTGCTGTTTCATAACCACCCAACATGCAGGAACACACATAACCTCATCACTTTTCTGTTCCATTTCAACAAGTTCATTAAACAGTGTTCTTCTCTTCTGCTTCTTTCCAAGATCATTCATATGTGATATGTGTACATAAATGTCCTTTTAGTCTTCCTTTGAAAATAATGAATTCTAGACACCTCTAGCTTCCAAGTCTAGACAGCCTAGCCTCATCATTTTTAGCTATATAACCCTGAGCATGTTTCTGACTTATTCCAGTCTAAGTTCCTGTTCAACAAATTGAATATAACAATATCTACCAGATGAACCATAGATCCACTTATCCACTTCAAGTGCTTTGGCACAAAACACTCCTGGAAAGTCTTTGTGGGAGTTCTTGCACTAATTGGCAAGACAGTGCAATGTTTTTATTTTTATTTTCCAAAACATTGTGTGTTGTATTTTACTTGGCATACCGTATAGCCCAGGTCTCGGTATGGTTCCTAGCCATACTTTTGAAATAAACTAATATGTAGACATGTTTTCACTGTGACATTCTTATTTTAATTTCAACCCTATTATTCCCACATGAGATCCACTTTGCTGGTTCAGATTTTTCTCATCCACTTTTACTCCTGCTAAAGCAGTTTTTCTCCATGTAGTCTGTGCTGCTAATGCACAGCGCAGTCCTGCTGCAACAAATCACATTTCTATCAAGTGTCATCCATACAGAAAAGCATTTTCCCTGCACTGTTTTGAATCTGTTCCCTTTTCACACCATTATTTTTTTTCTTATTTATTACTAGAATTTTCTTTACACATAAATGTTCTTTTCCTTGTGTGATTACTGTGATACTCTGCCTTAACTGATAATTTAGCCAGGAAAGAGACACAACACTTCTTTTGAGGTTGTCTCAAATATAGGATCATGTTCTTGTAACATCAGCCAGTGTGAACAGCACATGATGTATGTTGAAATAAGAATATGGACATATGCTTCTCTTCTCATTACATTGGTCATTATACCCAGACTTCATGCAGAAGACTCATAACAAATGCGGAAGACTCATAACAAATGAGGAAGACTCATAACAAATGCGGAAGACTCATAACAAACAATATTGCTCTTGAAGTTTCACTGATCGACAGAAATATAATACAGTCATGAAGCATTTCATATTAATGAAATCTATGCAGAGCTTTTCTTGAAAACATATCTGTTCAATTATAGAGAAAAATGTTTTATTTAAAATAAGTCTTTCCCCCAATCATCTCAGAAATGCATGTTTATTTTTGGGCTAATGTGACCTACTGACGTTTTATTAGGACACAACCCTACTTTTGGAAAATTATCTTATTATCAGTATTATCTTAGGCCAAATACTGATTTTAACCCTGCAAATCTGAATACTATTTCCTGTCCATAAATATATACCCTATAAAATATGACATACATCCCTGTTGTTGCACAATACAGGCTGAACAATATGATAATTTGTGTATTTGTTGGAGGCTGAAGGAGTCTATTCCTTGAGTATTAAATGCAGTTATAAAGATCCTACTTCGTTTTTAATTAAGAAAACTTTAGAAATATCGTTCACTCTTCTTAAATTAACTATAATCATAAAATCACGTTGTTAGTTAGCAAGCTGCTGTATATCATTACTAAACTGATCCAAGAATTCCTTTCAGCTCTTCACTAAAACTTTAGCTGAGTCATCTGAAATTTTAGCTCACTCTTTTGGTTAAGTTATGTGGTCCATTACTAAATATGATTTTAAAAAGCAAAAACTAAAAACAAAGTCTGAAGCCTTGAGAGTCATTTAATCACTGACTTTGTTTTCAAGAGCATCCCAGTGTATCTGGGGAAGTCTTCCAAACTGGGAAGTTCCAAACTGGGAAGCTTTAGGAGTTCTCACAAGAATGAATATGAAAGCCAACAGACTAACTTGTGAGACAGGATTTCTCCAGAATCTCATGTCTTTAAGTTATAGTTTTGGGGCTTGGTTAAGTAATTGTTTAATCTCCTCAGACAGCTACTAGACTCCAATTATTTGCTTCATTTGTTGCTCAGGAGGAAAGAAAAAAGGCTATTTGAATGTCTGCTCTCTTTGGTATCAAAGGAATTAAAAATGAAGGGAAGTCCACACTAAGCCATCTCAATATGGCAACAACATAAGTATCATTGAAGACCATTAGAAATCTAAGCAACTGTTTCTACCCCTAGAGGAATTACACATTTTGTACAGTTTCTTTTAAATTCTCATACAGTGCAAATTTTAACTGACATCTTTAGAAAGCAGGTTATTTTTTTTTCAAACACAATAACTTAATCAAGGTCATTTTTTAGTCTTATTAAGCCATGACGTTAAAATTGCTGAAATTTTCATATTCATTTGTTCATTTATTCAGCCAACATTGCTTTGAATAAATTAATCATGTAATACTTTCCAGGAATTAAAATATGAGCTATTATCTTAACATACTACTAAAAAGGGGGCTATAGTAGGAATATGTGAATATATACAGTATCCTGATTAGAGTTTTATTGTTGTTGTTGTTATTGTTACTTAGACACAACCTGGAGAACAGGCATCCATCAGATTGGATTAGGACAATAAGGCATTTTCTTGATTAATGACTGATGTGGGGGAATCGTGCCCACTCTGGGTAGTGCATTTCTGTGGAGTCCTAGATTGTTCTGGAATATACAAGAAAACAAACTGAGCAGGCAGGGGTGGAAGTCGGTGTTCAGTATTTCCCCATGGTTCTGCTTCTGTTCTGGCCTTCAGGCCTCTGCTGTGACTTCTGTTCTTGATGGATCCTAAGTTATAAGATGAAATAAACCCTTTCTTCCCCAAGTTGCTTTTGGCAATATTTCATCACAACAATAGAAAGTAAAGCATACAGATTTGAGGCATTGTGAACAATCAGCTCGTGAGCTAAAACAAGATTTCCAGGACCTTTATTAGTTTGTTAGGTTTATTTCTGTCTTTTCTGGTTTTAAAATAATTTTCTTTTTGTTACATGCATTTGCATTTCTTTATATAGGAATGTGTAATATTTGACCTTTTAAATTTAACTAATACTTATACCCATAAAAAGGTAATTTTATTCTCTTAACTACATACAGAATACCTATTTACAAGATTGATTTTACAACTAAACTTCTAGCTCTTTAGAAATCTTTTCCTATCTGTGTCGTACTACCTAGCTAGTCTACCTTTCTCTTGAGTTCCTTCAAACCCATGAGTGTTCCTTATCACTTTCCTTGAATCCTATGTTCTGCCAACTGCTTCTCTGTGATTCCTGCAGCTGAAAGAGAAAATCCCTCTTACCTAGAGCTCCTTACATAAGACTCTTTATCAAACCAAAAGAGAGCCAACAAGGAGAGCTCTCAAAGGTCCAATTGCTATAAAAGAAATATTTAGCTCCTTCCCTATACCCTTGGCTGGCTAAACCATGTCACCATCTTGGTGGGGGGACTCCAAACTAAATTAGTAGGTGCTGAACCATTTCACCTTTATGGTGAGGAATCTCAAGGCCAGCCAGCTGACTTTGCTTAGGGTCATAGAACAAGACCACAAGACCTCTACACAGCAACTTGCCTTAAAATCGGCAGGAACTTCCCATTCTTTGAAGCTTTTAGAGACTCAGCCATATTGCTTCTCTACTGGACAGACTTAACTGCATCTGACAAATACAATATCTAAATTTGTATATTTTGCTAACAATTAGGTTTTCTATGTGTAATTGTAAGGGTCCATGATTCGCCAAAGAATAATAACCTGAACTCATATAGTATGTAAAAGCAAAGAGTGTTTTATTCTGCAGAAGCCCAGCATGCTGGGGTCTCCCATTACCAAGATTGAGAGACTCTGGAGTGAGCTCACAGGCCTCCTTTAAAGCACATTAGAGGAATCCCTGGAAGCAATTCTATCTTAATCTTGTCTTTATCTCTGAGGACACTCCAGAATCCTTGCTGTGGCCTGGGGAGGTGGGGTTGTGGGCGGGGCTAGAAATTGTTGCTGGGGAAGTCTGGAAACTATTGCTGAGGAAGTCCTGAAAGTGCTGCAGACCCGAGTAGCTGCCCGAAGCCTGGGTTTGTTTTTGGGTTTTTTTTTTTGTTGTTGTTGGTGGTGGTGTTTTTTTGTTTGTTTTGTTTTGTTTTTTTCCTAGTAACAGATTGGCCTGGGCTTGCTCAATTCTTGGAAACTTGCTCCTGAATTGCCAGTTTGAAGTCTGTCATGAAGTCAGCCTAGCCTTCTCATAATAATCAAATATCCTATATGCTATATGTATATGTACATGCTATAGATACATAATGTATATACATATTAGGAAATTCTTAAAATACAAGCTCATACGCTAAATGTGTATTTGTTTTTCTATACCTGTTTATACACTTAACACTCTTTTTGTCTAGCAGAATAGGTTCTCAAGCTGGAAGGCCCCTCAGTTTATCTCTAGGGTTTGTTAAACTAGCTGCTACCTTACTGGACCTGTATTTTACATTTATATTTTTTACAACTGCTAGCATTATGAGGAAACAACTAGTTGGAGCCACACTGGAAGATGTGTTATTTTTCACACTATCATAGGAGGCTGAGTTCAAATGCAATTTTTGACATTTTGTTTTGGAGACATTCTTTTATGATATCAGGATTATAAATGATTCTAAGCACAGCATTGAGTATATGTTGTCAAGAACCTTTTGTGGAATTGCCTGTTAATTTAATGGCTTTCATTCTTTCTTTCTTTCCCTTTCTTCTTTCTGTGGAGTAGAAGTTGGGGTGCTGGACTCTATACAACAGAGATGTACCCTAGTCTGTGACTTCTAATTTATTACCAAATAGATAAATTTGCTTATTATAATTGGAATTATATTTATGAGATCATTCCATGTTCACATAATTTTTTCCAAGATGACTGATTAAGTTATCATGTTTTCTGATTTATCATATAGTCTGGAAACTAATCCTAATCAGAAAAATTTTCTTTAAATATAACCAAAGTATACAGTTTCTTGGGATGGTATTTGTAAGAACAACTTATTTACTTATTAATTTATTCATTTGTATGCCCTTATCAGATATATGCATGCATAAGGACTTGTATGGATGCACATGTATTTGTGTATACACATATGTGTTACTAGAGTTTAACTTAAGTGCATTTCTCAATTGACCTTAATCTTGTTCTTTTGAAGATCATATCTCCCCCAACCCTGGAGCTCACCAATTAGCTTTTCTGGCTTGCTAGTCAGGCTCCAGACACCTGCCTGTCTATATCTACCTACTCAGTACTATGATTCCAGATGTGCAGATGGTCCTGAATTTGTGTGGGTGCTGGTAATTCAAATCAACTCATCATTCTTGAATATCAAACATTCTACTGGTAACCATCTTCCTAGCTTCCCAAGTCCATTCTTTATGAGAAATCTATTAATTACCAGAAATTATTTAATTGTATCTATGCTAAGATTTGTATTTGGTAGAGGCTTCATTAATGGCCATTGCTTCCCTCAGTTGATGTGTAGTCACTTGGAACTGCAAGGGATAAAAATACTTGCAAACTCTTAAGTTGTGACTTTCTTATATTTCAAGAGAGTAGGCGTTGTTAAACCTGTTTCAATTTGTCATCACTCCCATAACTTTTTAAGGTTTTAACTCTAGATTATAATTAACTTAGCTTCATCATCTTCAGTTGTATTTCTTGGTTAATAATCTAAATTGTGAAGTCAATTAATTATCCTCTTTTATGCAAGTAAGATGAATACCTTTCAGCAGTTAAATTGTTTTTCAAAGATGGTCAATGTAATACAGATTTTAAATAAGAACTGTTGACTATGGTGCCTTAAAAAAAGCCAATTGCATAATGATAAATGCTGCACAATTACTCTACAATGGATTGCCGTCTTCATACTTCTCTTTTTTGACTGTAGAACTTCAAAAAATAAGCTCAAGAGGAATCATAAAGCAGACTGAATGTACTTTAGTGTCTACTTTATAATATACTTTAGAAACCATTTCAGAACAGAACAAGGAGTTGGGTGGAAATTTAAGGGTAGCGTTGATTATCATAGGCAACACCTGTTAATAACTAGGCTTAACACATTTATATCATATAGTCTGACACTAGTCCAAATGATTTACATACACTACATCCTTCAGCCTTTGACACAATGAGGTGGATGCCGCTGTTAGCTCTACTTCATATGTGAAGAATCCAAGGCATAAATAACTCACCCGAGATCACTCGCCCAAAAAAGATGCAGCTGGGATTGGAATCCAAGACATTTTATTGTAGAGCCTGACAAACGCAGCTTTTCTGACTAGTCTTAACTTGGGTACTTTTTAAAAGTTTTATTCTGTTTGTTTGCTCTTGAAATTTTGTTTTATTTTAATTTTTGAGAATTTCATTCATGAGTAGAATGCATTTTTATCCTTCCCTCTACATCTACTTTTATTCCCCTAACATACTTTTCTTGAATCCAAATAATCATATATATATATATGTATATATATATATATATGCATGCTTAAAATGTATTATATTTTTGGATATATTAAGTATTACAAATTATGATTTCATTCTTTTAATTTCTTATCCATGTGTGTGTCTGCATGTGCTTTTTCACCCAGCATTCTAATGCTTCTGGTTACAGCTTCCTCAGTTTGATATTTTTTAAATCATTCAGTTATGGCACCCATTGGTATAGCAGGCTTTGCTTTTTGCAAGTCTTGAAAATGGTTTTAACCAATAGTTCAGTTGTAAGAAAGTTTATACCATGGAGATATAGATTAGCAAAGAGACTATAGTAAACTGTATAGCAGGTGCTGTAATGAGTTCTGTGATAAGGTTGCATAGGACACTAGAGAATGCTAATAGAGAGTTTGGAGATGAGTCAGGTCCACCTTCTGTACTAACCGTCATCACATCACTTTGAAAAGTTGAGCTTAGTGATGATATATTCCTAATACAGGAGAGAAAGGAAAGGAGGAGGATGACACAAAGGAACAAACACCAATTCGAACTGTAAAAAGAAAAGTCACTTTGGCCTTGGGAAGTGGAAGACAAAGGACAGTCAAGCCTAGTGTTTGCTGTTATGAAATTAAATCATATGAGAGAAGCAACACGTGAAAGCAGTTGTTTTCCCCAAGACGAAATATAGCCATCTACACTGGGGAGGTTGACTGAACATCAGGGAGAAACACACAGGGCAAAGTCTGTAAGACCTGGTGAATGAATGGAGCTTGAGGGAAGGGAGGGGTGGCACTGAGCCAGAATGAAGACAGTGTTCACCTACATGCTTGAAATTTAACATGATCTGTGTAGATGCATTTTACCATCTTTGTTTTACATATTAAAATGTATGCGTTAATGTGATTGTTTGAAGGAGAAAATTAAGCATTTTGGAGCTGAGTATTAGGCATGTACTTAATGGAATGTTTTCAAGGATATATGAGATGATAAATTTATGAACACAATCTAGAGTAAGTTTTATATCTTGATATAAAGTAAATGAAATGTACACATATCTATGAAATTCTTTTCTTTTACATCTTAATATTCATAGACCAAATATCTCCTATAGAAATCCATGTTTTTTAAAATGACACAGTAAAAAATTCATGGGTACCTTCCTTAGATTTAGTAAGCAGTTTCTGTACATAGAGGAGCGATTTAGAATATAAACAGAATTCCACTAAAACATACTACAATGATAGCTGTAAAAAATATTTTTAATCACACCATTGAAAGCATTTTAAAAAGAATAATTCTACCTTCAAAGTAATTTTAATCTTCTTAAATTATCTCCTCTCTAATTTTTGTATTATCTTGTCTGCAAATTACAAGTTATCTTGAGCCAACAACTTTTTTCCATATTAAACAAAATGTCCTGAACAATATCATTTATGATTGGTGGGAGCTTGTAGAAACACACCAGTCTGCAGTCCTCCATTTTGAAGGATCATGTGATGCTGCTGTTCATCATTTGGTGAATAGGCCATGGTCCATGGTGTTATAGTCAAAAGGGCAAAAAAGCTCAAGTCAAATATAAGCTCTGTCTTCTGACTAGCAATATTTGCTCAATTATGTTAACAGCATCTGATTTTCTGCTGCAAATATAGTCTCAGTAAGATGCAAATTTTACTCAACTTCTAAAGTTATTCAAAGATAGAAAACAAATATTTAATTATGTAGCTGACTGTGTATTTCAAATAATGTGGGTATATATAAAGAATTCAAAAAATATCAATACATCTTATGAGTGACTGAGTTAATAAATAAATCTTTAGATAAATGTCTCAGTCTACATATGATCCATGCAATGCAGCAATAAAGTGTGACATGCTTCTGTTAACAATTTAGCATAGCCATAGTGTTCTCTGATTGTCTTGTAGGTAGATGTTATATACCATCTGAGATATATAGGATAGAGCTGAACCAGAGAAAAGAACATTCTTGATTTCACGACTCCTACAATTTGGAATAGAGCAAAACATCTAAAAGAGAGAGTTAAGTTCCCAAACAGAATATCACATTATCCTAGATCCAGAATGGACATTTGAGGAGGCAGCAAAGACTGCGATTTGTGTTTCCTACATGTCCATTGTATTTTTTTAAAACTGTTTTAACTTACTGTTATTTTAATTATATGAATGAGTGTATGTGTGTGAGTAGGTTCAAATCACTGAGTGCAGGTTCCGAGTTACAGGTGAGTGTGAGCCACCCAACAAAGGTTTTACAAATTGAATTCAGATCCTCTGCAAGAGCAGTATGCATTCTTAATTGATGAGCCATTTCTCCAGTGTCCCATTTTCTCGTTATTTTATCATAGTTGTTAAATAATATTGAATAAAAAAGATCATTGTTTGCACTCATGAGTTATGGATTAAAAATCATCAGCACTTTCTCTGTTTCTTTGCTATTTTAATTAACCTGAGATAAACTAAAGGACCCAAAATTCAGTGGTTGCATACATGAGTCTAAATTCAGCCTGAATATAAGAAAAAAATCTCAAAAATGAAAAAATATTAGGATATTATATTATATAGATTAGGATTATGGCATTCTGCCAAAACCTATTAGTAATTTACAGATAACTTTCTTTTTTGGTTTTTCCAGACAGGGTTTCTCTGTGTAGCCCTGGCTGTCCTGGAACTCACTTTGTAGACCAGGCTGGCCTCGAACTTAGAAATCCTCCTGCCTCTGCCTCCCAAGTGCTGGGATTAAAGGCGTGCGCCACCACCGCCCGGCCTTACAGATAACTTTCATAGGAGAAATAGTCAACTAATAAGAATTTGTAAGATTCTAAATGGCATTCCTGTGAAAGTACAATCCCTGCAGTTATAGTAAGGACTCCCAAATGCTTCAACCACAACTTTTAAATAGGGTAGTCAATAATGGCAGACACTTCCAAAATAGGTTCGGAGACAGGTGACAACATCATAATATTCACCAGCAGAAGTTTACTCTGTTACATGTGCAAGCAAGAAACCCCACATCTGCTACTTCCCATCCTGGTCACAATGATATGTGCAATGCAAATACCTTCTAAAACTACATTCAGTTTTTGTAATTCTAGATGAAATTTTACTACTCTGGATAGTTTGTTCATATTTTATAATAAGCACCAATAGTAATTATGGTTATTTTAATTTTATTCCTAATGTGGTAGTAATATGTCACTAACTGGTTCTTTGTGGAGCCTGTATCAGTATAAAATGGTGGTTCCTGGTGACCTCCATACTGCCTTTAATCATGCACATACAAATGAGTAGACGGAAAATGTGGTTACATTTTACAAATTGTTGGTACATACGGTGTGAGCTTTCATCCTAGGTAAAATAATGAAATCCTGGAGGGTCTAAAAGAGAGTGCATTAACACAAAGTAATATTTCTTGTTACTTACAGTTTTGCTAACAAGATCCACAGTCTTTGGTTGCTTATGACCTGTCAGTGGCAGGGCTCAGTTTTTCTGTCAAGTCCACGATTCATTCAGCCTTTACAAAACATTTGTTCTGTTAACTCTTGAGAATGAAATCCAATTATTATTGAGTACCCAATAGCTATTTTAAATGAAATAGGAAAGTTATTACATTTTTGAGATTTTATAAAACTGTCAATTTAAAAAGACATAACTAAGTAAGTAAACATTGTTGAAGAACAAGTGACTTCACTGTAAGAGAATACTATGTAGGCCATTATTTTCCATCTGTAAATGTCTTACAGGAAAATAAATGAGCTCCACTCAAAGTCAGAAAATTTGGTCATCTTTCCTTAGCTTCTTCCTTTCTACCTACATATCCACAGTGTACTATCTAGTTCAGAGTGAACTGAAAGAGCAGTATGATTACCAATCTATTCAATGTCACTATTCACCATAAAGTATCAATCAATTACCAATACTCTCTATATGATAGGGCTTTAATGTATCATCATCTTAAATTAAAAGAATTACATTAATTTTGTCACTATAACATTTTTAAACTTTTTTGAATTATTTAACATTGTTATAATTTCTGAAGTGTATTTATGTTTGCTTCCATCATTTCTGTAACTATCCATTAAGGTTAACTGTTTCTTTCAATTAAATATGAAATAGACTCCTTTTATATACTCTATATCTTGATTATAGTTTCCTGTTCCTCTTCTCAGTTCCTCCTAACCTCTCCTTTCTTCCTATCCACTCTGCTTTGGGCTCTCATTAGAAAAGAACAGACTTCTAAGAGATAACAACCAAACATGGCAAAATAAAATATAAGATGAAGTAAAAACTGTAATATCAAAATAAAGTATAGCAACCCAATAGGAGGAAAAATGTCCCAAAAACAAGCCAAAGAGTCAGAGACACACTAGTTCTCACAGCCAGGATTCCCATAAAATACTCATGTAATAATTATGATATATACACAGAGGACCTGGTTAGAATGTAGGCTCTGTGCTTCAGTCTCTGTGATCTCATCATCCCCTTGCTTGGTTGATTCAAAGAGCCCTGTTCTCTTGGTATTGCCTATTCCCTCTGGACTTTACACTCTTTCCTCCTTTCTTTCATGGGCTTCACTGAGATCTGAGGGAAAAGATTTAATGGATACCTCCCATTTAGACTCTCTCTTGATAATGTCTACATGTGGATATCTCCATCTGTTCCCACAGCTGCTGGAAGAAGCCTCTCTGATGAAGACTGGATGAGACTGTGATCAGAGAATAGCAGAATATCATTAGGAATCTTTTTATTGATACTTTTTTGAGCAGTAGTTTTGGTTTTACCCCAGACCTCTGGGATATCTAGTCTCTGATTCTTGGTTACCCAAGCAGTGTTGGTTATGGACTTCTTTTCGTGAACTGGTATAGGAATAACCTTTCAATGCTGAAAGAATAAGTTTCCTAATCACTAGATTATATTGGAGACTGGATGTGGGTAAATTTTACGAGAACTTACCTTCAACCAGAGTTTCTGGGTAAGTTCCTAAGAGGAAGAATAATTGTTTCAGGAAGTAAGCTAAGCTTACATTTGCCATTTTTATAAACCTTTCTTCTGCTAACAAGTAAATAAAATTGAGCCAGATGCATAGTGCCCCACTGTAGTGTAGGGACTCAGGGTGAGATAGGGAGTGATTCAGGAAAATCTGTTGAAGCTATGGGCCTGGTAGACTGATGTACACTTTGGCAAAAAAGATAACCTGTGTCAAACAAGGTGAAGCAAGAGGACTGACATCTGAGGCTGTGCTCTGACCTTGCCACATGTGCAGCCACCTCCACTCATATGAACATGTGTATACACATATCATATGTTCAACATTTTAAAAATTCTAATACAAAATTTTTAAGTTATACTCAGCAACCAAACCCATTATCTATGTAGTAATTAAATTTGATCCAACATTGTTTGTGATATTTTTGCTCTTTAATTTGTATCATTATTTTGAGTGGGCCTTAAGTGAAATCAGACATTGGTTGACTACTCCCACAAGTATTGTGCCAACATTGCCCCAGAATATTTTGCAAAAAGGATGAAATGTAGATCAAAGGTTTTGTGGCTGTGTTGGTGTCTGCCTTTCTCTTTTGATAGCCTGTAGAATACCTCCCTGCCCCAAAGAGACTAGAACGTAGTGGTGATGACTCCATGTAGGCAACAGCTCAACTTCTCCATGATCAGTGCGTTGTGCAATGTTGAGATCAATGAGTTCAATGAGTTCAATGTCCTAAGCAATGGGGTCCTGTTGTTTGTTTGCTGAGAACAAGTTTTGTCTTCACAATAGACTAGATTGTTTGGAAATTTCTATGGGACCCCTTTGTCCAACAATTCAATCAAATGCAACTCAACCACATCACTGGAAGCCTCACTCATATATGAGAGATGGCCAGTTGAGATCCTGTATCCCCCATTACTAGGAGTTATTAAGATAACTTTCCTATATTGCAGAAAGTTTATACTGCTCTAGGTTTCCACTGCATCCTTCAAACACATCCCAATTCTAGACATCTCTCCACCATACTCTCTTCAACCTATATCCCACCTCACACCTGATCCCTACCCTTTCCCAGTCTATTTGTAAAACTATTCTTTTTCCCCATTCCAGGAAGGCCCATGCTTTCCTCTCTCACACCCCTCCTTTTTACCTAACCTTTCTAGGTCTATTGATTGTAGCTTAGTTACCATTTACTTAACAGCTAATTTCCAGGTATAAGTGAGTATGTACCATGTTTATCTTTCTGGTCTGGGTTACCTCACTTGCAATGATTTTGTTTCTAATTCCATCCAGTTTTATGCAGATTTCATGACGGCATTGTTTCCTAATAGCTGAATAATATTCATTTATGTAAATGTGCCACTTTTTCTTTATCCATTCTTTTGTTGAAAGATATCTAGGTTGCTTTTAGGTTGTGGCTATTATGAATAAAGCCACAATGAACATTGTTGTATAGTGGAGCACCCTTTCGGTATATACCCAAGAGTGGAATAGATAAATATTGAGGTAGATTGATTCCCAATTTTCTGAGGCACTGCTATATTGATTTCCATAGTGACTGTGCAAGTTTTCACTCCCATCAGCAAAAGAGGAGTGTTCCTCTTGCTCCATATCCTTGCTAGCATGAGCTGTCACTTGTGTTATGGATCTTAGTCATTCTAGCAGGTGTACTATGGAATTCCATCTTACAGTTTTATCAATTTGCATTCCCCTGATGACTGAAGATGGCAAAAATTTCTTTAAGTCTTTCTCAGCCATTTGAGATTCCTCTATTGAGAATTCTCTGTTTAGATCTGAGCCCCATTTTAAAATTGGATTATTTAGGTTTTTGATATCTAGTTTCTTAAGTTGTTTATATATTCTGAATATTAGTCTTCTGGCAAATATAGAGTTGGTAAAAAATCTTTCCCATTCTATAGGCTGCCAATTTGTCCTATTGACAGTATCCTTTTCCTTACAGAAGAAGTTCAGTTTCTGGAGTCTCATTTATTAATTGTTGATCTTAGTGCCTATGCTATCAGTGTTCTGTTCAGAAAATGGTCTCCTATGCCAGTGAGCTGAAGGCTTTCTCATCTATCAGTGTATTTGGATTTATGTTGGGGCCTTTGAACTTGAACTTGAGTTTTGTGGAAGACAATAAGTATCAATCTATTTGCATTCTTCTACATGCAGCCACCCAGTTTGACCAGCACCATTTGTTAAAGATGCTGTCTTTCTGATTGAATGTATTTATGTTATAGAACATTTTGATCCAGATATAGATTGTGTTGTATCAAATCATAGTAACTACCTCAAGAGTATTTATCATTTCTTTGTGTTAACATTTAAACATTACTTTTTTTCTATTTTGACATTCATTAACAGTATTTCATTTATTGCATTTATTGCAGGCAAATGTTATTTTTCCTACTAAAATTTAATTTCTGCAGGTGAAAAATATTTTCAATGTGGCCTAGATTTGACCGTTCTGATTATAAGACCATACAAAAGAAAATTATATAGGTAATTAGTTTCATTTTAACAACAATAAAAAACAAATCCCTTTAAGCTATTTTCATGAATTTTACTTACATAATAGTAAATAATGTCTTTGTGTTGTTATAGAAAAATGCTAGCTAATCCACATTGCAGCTTCAAAAGCCATGTTTATTTTTAGTGTTGCTACTAGGAGGTTGGTTTCCTGTACCCTGGTGGATGACCCCACACATGGTCAGCATTAATTGGGCTTGGTTGATAAGAGATAGACAGAATAGATAGATAGATAGATAGATAGATAGATAGATAGATAGATAGATAGATAGATAGATAGATAGATTTGAAATGTAGCTATGATGGAGAATGCTGGGAGGCTTTGAAGAAGTCAGAGGTATATTGGATGTGAACAAGATACATTGGATAAAGGAATGAAAATTTTGAAAAAATATAAAAATTGAAATGAAAAACAATGAAATTCCCACTGAAGGAGAAGGATGGGGGAGGGGATATTTCATTTCCCTGCATGTCTAGAAACTTTGACGTGGAGACTCATCCCAGTACTGTAAAATCCACTAAGTGCCAAGCAAGAATACTGAAAACAATTCCCTACCCAACATTTGGATTCATTTTTCAAAACATATTCCTGTCTTACATATTTATATTTAATGCTAATATTTTGGTTTAATGCTCATTAATATATGTGTTCATTAGTGTTGTTTTGTTGCAACTGTAATGTTCATTTGTAAGACCTAGGCATTTTATATTTCTAGTGTAGATGGAGAATAGCATATATACCTTGGTCTAAAATCTCCAGGTAGATAAGGCACTTGGTAAGTTCATTTTAGTAAATTAATGATGAAGTAAGACAAATTAAAGTCTACTACTTTTGTCTTATTTTGGCATTAGTAAGTTAAAAATGCACAGTGATAACATTCTAAACATTTCAAAATGGAAGTCTTATAGGCATTTTTGAAAAAATGAATTAAAATTGATTTTTAAACAAATGAATTCATGAGCACCTTATACTTCTCCAACATTGGTATATGACTTTCAGAATACCTTTTCCTGTAAGCAAGATGAAAGCATTGTTGAACAATGCCATACTTACATATTCTGTGATGACTGTGAGTGAGAATGAGCAAGACACCAGTCCTGCAAGCTGTTATTAGGATCAGTGGCAATAGCCCATGCTATACGAAGTTACTGCTTAAAAGTCTTCAGCTCCCAAAGGCCACACTGTTCTTTATTGGGAGTAATGAGGTCCTTATATGAGCCACAGTTTGCCATTTCAAGGTTTGCTGCAAGGCTTGGTAATACTTCTTGAATTAAGATTGGTGTACCAAGAGCATTTTGAGCACACTGTCACTTCAGCTCATCAACTCAATTCCAGTCATGATTGTAGGTTACTAATGGAAAGAGAAAGATGTGACTAGGGCTGTCTAGGGTGGCCAAAAAAGTTGAGGACATTACAAATTGGTAGAAATGTATGTGCAGTAGGATAGAAGTGCTGATTTCAGCATTTCGTTCCATCCAGTCATTGTGCTGTTATTTTCAATGCCAAGAGCTAAGTATAAAAAAAAAGAAAGAAAGAAAGAAAAAGAAAAAGAAAAAAAAGATCTGTCAATTTTGATTGTGCTACTCAATTACTTTAGGCTTGATTTTCTTCCTTTTTTAATAATTAAAGTATCTTGCTACTGTTTTGTAATCACTGATATTATTGAGAAATCTGATTTTAAATCTTTTGTTGTTAAATAACTTCTGTTTGCTATAGCTTTGTAAAAATATATTTTCTTTCCTTTACTACATGTTAAAGTCTTCAATAATACGTATCTACATTCATATCATATGTATGTACGTATATATATATATCCTTCCACTCTAATGGATACCTTCTAGTTCATGATAAAATTTTCAACATAAAGTTTTCTTTTTTACATTAATGAAGAGTTATTTTCAAATAATGTAAACTCAGAACAGATTATATAGAAATTTGCTTGGAAGTGCTTCGGAGCCCTCCAACATCAACCCTCTAACTTAAAGTCCTGTACAAACTCAATATGTTACAAAACAAACAAACAAAAACAAAATGCACTAAGAATTTCACAGTTGTACAAGCTTCAGCATGTCATCAGAATTTTTCAGTTGTAGTTATGCTCATGTTTTATATGTATGCATTTGCTTGTACAGACATTTTGTGTGTAAATTAACACATACATAGAGTTTTGTAAAACCACAGATCAAGATACCCTACTGTACCCTTACATATAGGCTTGCTTATGTTGCCTCATTATAGCCTCACTCACCACCAGCTTTGGAAGAGCACTAATTTTCTCTCCATCTCTGTAAGTGTCTCTTATTTTTAACTATTATTCAAATCAAATAATGCAGTCTTTATCTGTAGTTGACTTTAGGTAACCCAGCCTGATTTCTTTGAGATTTATCCAAGTTGCAGCATGTGTCAGTATTCTTACCTTAATACCAGGTGGATTAGCTTTTTTAAAAGTACTTAATTTGTTCAAGTTTCTCTGTGTTTTTTCCTGCTCTGGGGTAACTATCTGTTCACAAGATAAACTGAAGTTTGAATAATAGCCTTTTCCAAACTATTTCAGTTTAAGAATCTGAGAGAGAGGAGGTGGGGGGAAGGGAGAGAGAAAGGGATGGAGAGAGGGAAAGGAAGGGGAGAGAGGGAGGGGGAGACAGAGGGGGAGAGAGAGTGGGAGAGCAAGAGAGAGAGAGGGAGAGAGAGAGAGAGAGAGAGAGAGAGAGAGAGAGAGAGAGAGAGAGAGAGAGAGAGAGAGAGAGAGAGAGAATAAGAAGATATGCCAGGCTGGAATCCTGTCTATGCCCTTTCCTACCCATTTAAGAAAACCTTGGTTATAGCTTTGGAATAATACCTATACCTCAACATTTTGAGGAGAGAAACAGGAGAGAGAAGATACTCTCTGACTGTCAATTTGCCTGTAAGTGTTATTATTCACATGTGACCTTTTACCTGAGGCGGTCACTTGTTCCTTTGTTATTTTAGAAGGAAAAGTCTGAATAATGACTGATTTATACAATGATGATAAAAACAAAACACTCTCTGCTAATGTGTCTCTTGTTTGCAACATGACCTTTTTCCATTAGGAGCTGCAATTTTCCCCCAATGACTGTCAATCTTGTTTTATGATATCTCTGCAGTAGGGTCTGGAGAGAATAAAGAATTCTGTTATATTTCCTTTTTCTTGAGAAATGCATTATGGACAAATAAAGCTTACTTTTGGTTATACTGAGCTAAATTTTTTTTTACGCTGTGCTGACGATATTCTCATGATTCCATCTGTTTAATTAGAATAATTCAAACTCTTCATTCTTATTAGTTATCTGACCTTGATAAAACCTATCATGTTCTGCCAGTGTCCCTATCTAGACTTCAAGTATTTGCTTTTAATCTCCCTTTCTTTCACTGTCTTCTTTTATCTTTATTCTTTAAAGAAACCATCATATATATATATATATATATATATATATATATATATGTGAGTGTGTGTGCCAGTGTGCTTGTTCTTACTTTGCATTGTTTATTAAACATTTAAGCTATACAAATGGATAAAATTGTTAAGCTGAGCATTATCCATGCATTAAAAACATTTATCTTGGAGGCTTTTCAAATTGTAAAGTTCTAAGTCCTAACCTACTATTTCTGAAGCTTTGTCATCATACATTGTTACCCACAGATATGAAAGGATATGAAAGGGCATCGTGGATCCTATTGCTTGGGCTACAAAAAGCCTCCCTGTAATTCATTACTTGCATCCAATTCATTACAGAGCACTGATAATTTTATCTCTTGAATGTCTCTTAAATGGTTTCATCTTTGTCAGTCTCTATAAACATCATCATGCCATATTTCTTACCAGATTCATTCTGAATAAACTTAAGCCTTTCTCCAAATTGTTTATCATAATTAGCTACAATGTTTTAAAACTCTATGGTTTTTTTAAAACTAATTATACAAATTGTATAAATTAAGAATTCTGGCATATGTTTTGGAAATTACCATTGTAAGTTTATCTTTGCCTTTCTAATTGTAATCGTACATGCTTTAAAACCTATGCAACTGAAATTTTGCTTTTTATGTCTTCTGAATGTTAGGCTCATATTCAAGTTATCATATTCAAATATATTAAAAATTCTCAAATATTTACTTTTAACACTTTAACAGTTTATTCTAAGGAAAACTGAAGAATGAAACATATTTCTGTAAACTTATAGTAATTAGGGTAAAGAGATAAGGATTTTATTAATTAAAATACCATTTAAAAATTATGGTGCTACTCAGTAGTAAATTGCTTGCCTATCATGCATGCAACCAAAGGTAAACTCTCAGCACAACAAATCATTAAAAAAATGATAAAAATATTTGCATGTAGACAGATTTGACTAGAGATAATATTAGATTACATATTTAACAAATATAAAAACATTATGCTAGTAAATAATAATAATTTAGATACTAATTTCATGTAAGGATGAATAGGGATAGAATATGGAGTTTTCTATCATTGGTTGTTGCAAATATCAATTTATTTCTCAGCACTTAGAGGCACATTTGTTGCATTTATATAAATAAAAATTGATGAGATATTATTATTTCCTTAGTCCCCACTGAAAGGCTAATAAATATTTTTAAAAATTATCCCTTGCCAAAAATGTGGAAATGGTCTCATATTATAAAAAGGGCAAGTTGTATCTGTGTAAAGACCAGCCACAATTGGGAGCATTTTAATAGTATGTAGATTATCGGTTTTAAAATTTTAATACATTAATATGTTTGCTACTGTTGTATGCCAGTATATGATACACAGAAGTAAAAATACATGGAAATTTCATCTCAAGGATGGCATTATGAATCTTTTTTTCAATTGATTTTTTTTATTTTCTATATTTTTTTATCTACATTCCAAATGATATACCCTTTTCCATTTCCTCCCTCCTCAAAAGTCCCATAAGCCCCCTTCCCTCCCTCTTTTCCCCATTCAACCCCCTCTCGCTTCTCTGTCCTGGTATTCCCCTACATCCAGTCTTTCCAGGACCAGGGGTCTCTCCTTCCATCTTCTTGGAAATCTATTGATATGTGAATTGTGTCTTGGGTATTCCGAGATTCTGGGTTAATATCCCCTTCTCAGTGACTGCATACCATGTGTGTTCTTTTGTGATTGGCTTACCTCACTTAGGATGATATTTTCCAGTTCTGACCATTTGCCTAAGAATTTCATGATTTCATTGTTTTTAATTGCAGAGTAGTATTCCATTGTGTAAATATACCACATCTTCTGAATTCATTCCTCCATTGAGGGACATCTGGGTTCTTTCCAGCTCCTGGCTATTATAAATAAGGCTGCTATGAACATAGTGGAGCATGTGTCCTTATTGCATGAAGGGAAAGCCTCTGGGTATATGCCCAGGAGTGGTATAACAGGATCCTCTGGGAGTGTCATGCCCAGTTTTCTGAGGAACCGCCAGACTGCTTTCCAGAGTGGTTGTACCAGCTTGCAAACCCACCAGCAGTGGAGGAGTGTTCCTCTTTCTCCACATCCTCGCCAACAACTGCTGTCTCCTGTGTTTTTTATCTTAGCCATTCTGACTAGTGTGAGATGGAATCTCAGGGTTGTTTTGATTTCCCTAATGACTAAGGATGTTGAACATTTCTTTAGGTGCTTCTCAGCCTTTCGATATTCTTCAGGTGAGAACTCTTTGTTTAGCTCTGTACCCCAGTTTTTAATAGGGTTATTTGGCTCTCTGGTGTCTAACTTCTTGAGTTCTTTGTATATATTGGATATTAGCCCTCTGTCGGATGTAGGGTTGGTAAAGATCTTTTCCCAGTTTGTTGGTTGCGGCTTTGTCCTTTGGACAGTGTCCTTTGCCTTACAGAAACTTTGTAATTTTATGAGGTCCCATTTAAAGATCTTGGAAAGATCAGGAATTCGAGGCATTATAAATCTTAATGGAAGAGATTATATATATTCCAAAGCCATTGGAGATGCAGAATGGTGAAGAGTTGCTTCTTTCCTTTTATAAATAAGACAAAGAAACTTAAAAAGTTAAAATGGACAGTTTGAAACTTGGGACATATATCAGCCAAAACTTCACTTCTGCATGTCAGAAAAGCGCAGTAGAAGCAAAGCTACTGGAGCAAAGCTAGCCCTTGACCACACAGACACTGCTTCAGACTGGCAAGCCATGGAACTGTAGCACCTGGGAGCGGGCAGGGGTTTGTGTAGGAAAACTGTAACGGTCAATTACAAGAACCTGTCGTTGGTTAAAAATAAATAAATAAATAAAATTAAAATATTATTTCTGATTGTGTAAAAGGATTATAACATAGAAGTCTGGAGAGATGACTCAGCAGATAAGAGAACTTGTTAAGCAAGTATTCTGAGTTCAAACCTCCAGCACCCATGTAAAAGGATTGAATTCTGATGCCCCCAACACTGTCAAGAGCCAGATCCAGAAACAGTACCACTGGAGTTGTTGTTGACTGCCAGCCTACCTCTAGTTTCACTATGTATTACTATGTCAAAGAAATAAGGCAAAAGGTTACAGAAAAGGACTTCTGATGATCATCCTCTGACCTCTGCATGCACCCATAATACACATTTGCATGCATTACAGATACATTTTATAAGTAAAATGAGGCATAAAAACAGACAATATCAATCTCAACATTTCGAGACTGATTTATTGGAATGGGTAGGGGTCCCAGTCTTTTCATG
The DNA here is from genome assembly GCA_036184795.1 of Tokudaia tokunoshimensis. Lineage (NCBI taxonomy): Eukaryota > Metazoa > Chordata > Mammalia > Rodentia > Muridae > Tokudaia > Tokudaia tokunoshimensis. The sequence continues at coordinate 82,619,787 of BTHU01000012.1, read as the reverse complement.
GGATGGGAGTTGAGTGCTCTTAGAGTGTTTAGGACACACACACACACACACACACACACACACAGACACACACACAGACAGTATGTTACAGTTGCTTTTTGTTGCTTTTTATGATCTGACTGGGAACAGGGTAGACTGTTTTTGATACCCAGACATATATTGATTCTTCTGGTGGAGTGGGAGTCAGGCTGGGGCTCAGCCATTCTCTCTGGCTAGAGGCTGATCTCCAGTACAGCCTGACTCAATTCCTCATGACCCCATGCATTACACATGCATACACACACACATACACACACATACACACACATTATAAATGTACATTAAATGCCAATATATCTGTAGGTACAAATAACTTAAATATTTTGATACATTTTATTTATTAAAATTTAATAATGAGGAATCTGTTATCAACTCAAAAGTTCTGAGAATCTTGAAGAATACTTTTTAAATCTCAGATTTATTTCTCTTGAAACCTCATCCATTATGGGAATATGTCTCAGACCCATACAAGTTAAGTATCTTGTGCAATTTGCTCTTTGTGGAAAAATGATAAATATCATTGCTCAACCTAGACGTTAAAGATACTTGTAGAATCCTTCTCACCTCTATAAATGATCTGAGCCCAAAAGAGAAAAATGTGTTGTGGATAGCTCATTGGTCCAAGATAAGGAGATACATGGAACTAACCATGAGGCCAACCATGACTAGAAATGAGCCATATTCTACAGTTTTTACCAGCTGACTCAGACAGTCTGCACACAAAGAAGAAACAAGCATTCATATATTCCAGGAAGAGTTTTTTTGTCTGTTGTATTATATTCCTGGACAATTGCTAAGTGCAAGATTGTATTATTTTTACTTTGATAGATCTTAATTTGCTATTTTCAGCTAACTTTTAAATGGAAGACAATATTAATAAATCTTAATGTGAATTAGAAAAAAATATCTAGAAAAAAGTTTTGCAATGTACCTAGATGAACTGTTCCATCTGTTGTTAATATTACTCTGTATAACATTTAAAGTTGTGTGTGAGTGTATAGGACTAAGATGAACCAAATGACAGAAGTGTCTATGAAATAGCTGGGTATGTCTTTTTTTTTGACACACATCAGTTCAGACAGCCCCAGCTCACTGACAGTACGGTGCTGCATGGGAACCTCCATCAGACACAGGCGAGATTGGGTTTTGATGATTGTCTTTTTGCTTTTTTTTTTCTATCTTGTTATCATTGTTGTGTGCATGCCTTCCAATGCTTGAATTTGCTTGTTGAATTGAAAGCACCAGGCCAGAATCAAAGCATTAAAAACATAAAATATAGAAACATTTCCACAAAATAAATGAGCCCATTTCCAGCTGTGTATGCATTCTCCACTAGCCTGTCAGACATCATACAATCTTTCCATTTGTGTACATGCTTCCCACAAAGGACATGAAGACCAGGAATGGGTTAGCCACAATGACTGATACAATATAAGCAGTAAGAAGTTACTGAGTCTCCTCTGTAATAAAAAAAAAAATAATAATAATAAAAAAAAGCCTACCAAAACTGTAACCTTATAGTTCAGAAAGTTTTTAAGTTCTAAATATTCTCTGGCTCAAGCAAAAGAACAGAGAACTTGACACTGAATTAAAATGCTGCCGAGGGAATTTTACAGGAGACTTTGCATTCAGTGTGTTCTCTGCTTACTTCCTGTCTTAAGACACAGATTACACACAAAGATAGCTCATATTGATTTAATGGATTGTTCATTATGAAAACCTAAATTAGATGTCTTTGGAAAGATTTTACATGTTATCAGCTGTTATCATGTTGCCCATTGAATAAAAATAATATATGACATTATATTTAAATTTATAATCTATCTGTTCACTCCACTTTATAAAAACGCACTAAGCTGAAGTCGCTGCCAATGTATGCCATGCTGAATTTAAGTGATTATTCTTTACTTACTATCAAACCAAGGCAGTCTAGCTAGTCTTAGGAGATAGCCCTCATCCAGTTAGAGAAATCTTCTGAAGTAAATTGACACATAGTAGGTATTTAATAACATTGGCCATTATTATAAATAATTTTGCAAATTGATAATCACCACAACAATATGAGATAATATGTAACATAGATAGTAATAATGATTTATGAGGAACAAAGAGACGTGAAAAATAGCACAAAAAGAGAGGACGACCTCGGACAAAAATTCGTTTGAGTTTAACATAGCTATATATCTTCTAATATATCTTTTATTTTCTCTCTAATCGTGGTATTTTAGTTACTCAAAAAAAATTATATAGAGAAACACTAATCTATAGGATTTAATGAAATGGATTGGATGTAATATTGATACAATTTAAAGGTAGTTAAGTAGCTACCACATTGTTTTATGTTAACTTAACTAATCATTGAGATACATAGGATACACCCTACCTCATTAAATTTAATCAATAGATGTTGGCTGTGTTAAAATTATTCTGGGCAACTTCTCTAATCTTTAAGCTATCATCTTGGGACTCTGACTTACTTTAAAATTTGTAGATGAACATTCCAGAATGAAAAGAACTAGCCTTGTTTCTAGCCCATCAGCTATGTTTTAGCATTACTGGCTTTGTTCAGGGTTTCAAAAGGTTCTTTTTTCAAAGGCATGTTCTGATTTTGTTTTCATTTTCATAGAGCTACAATCTTAACTGTGTCATAACAACTTTAATCTAGGTTGAAAGTTGTGAGCTATATGTAATCCTTCCTTTTCCTTAATCTGTTTTCCCCTTCCTTTCTATTTTTATTATCCCTGTGTAAGAAAAACATTCTACCTGGCTGTCACAGAAGTCTGTTCAGAATGAGTTATGTGTAGTACTTTTCCCCCTAAAAACATCATTGAAGATACTTTGCAGGCCTTCCTTTTATAAGCTAGCATGTTTCCTGAACTCTGCTTGCACAAATACTTCACATCCCTCCAGACAGAAATCTCTTGCTCAGGGAAACACAGAAGGAAAACTCCTCACCTGCCAGGAAGAGTGAAGCTATGGGCCTGCTCAGATCTGTCTTCATCTGAGGCTTGTCAAGTTTCTTGTTTTGTTTAATAATCAAGTAACTACTGCTGAAAGAAATATAAACAGGGATATGAAAGGAATTATTTTCAGGACATTCAAATTCAGATTCACGGTAACTCACCACACAAGTTAAATTATTTTCTTTGGGGATGGAGAAAGGCTCAGGAGTTAAGATGTGGCAGTCTTCCCAGCATCTCCCAGGGAGGTGTAGTCTTGCATATAAGTTCTGGATCGGGTGTAGGGAGTGGATCCTTAGTAGCATTATAGAGCAGATAGGGTCAGGTCTGGAAGCAATGGGACCTGGCACCCCCTATCTCACTAGTATTCGAGATACTGATAGAATATTGAAAATGCCTGAACAGAGGCTGACATGCTGCTGTTCACACAGCACCTCTGGCTACCTTTAGAAATCCAAGGATTGAATAAATTGTTGAACAAGGACCAAGACAATTCCAGCTACATAAAGAGATGGAATCTACATTCTCAAATAGGAGCAGAAAGTGCAGATGAAGTGGACTAAGTTGTAGAACAGCAGTTCTCTACCTATTGATCACTATCTCATAGGGGTCACATATCAGATATACTACATATCAGAAGTTTACATTACTGTCATAACAGTATCAAAATTACAAAATTATAAGAAGTAGTATATAACTAAAATAACATTATGTTTGGGGTCTACCACAATAGGAGGAACAATAGTAAAGGGTTGAGGCATCAGGAGAACCACTGTCTTAGACAATAACAATGGAACAGTAGAAATAACCTCAAGATGGGCTTTATTCTGCCTCCACTACTGCCCCAGCTTACACACTTCTTTGGGGTACTCAGTCCTCAGCTCAATTGAGTACAGAACTTGAGTGCTTCAGTTCCAAATCTTAAATCTACTAACTTTAACTTGGCATAGTATGAGTTAATTACATGTTATCAGAAATGAAGTAAAAATGAGCTTTAGAAACATCAGAGTATTCCTGTTTGCAAAATTTGCTACAGAATTCACATTTCTCTAATTGCCTCTGAACATAACTTTCTAGTGCTCCACAATTTCATGATGCGACATTATTCTGAATCTCACACTGCGGAACCGAAATTTTCAGGTATTACTTACATTTAAGGTGAATCATTTCAGTAACCAGATAATTATATTTATACATTCTTCCATAAGTGGAAGAGACTAGTTGACACATACAGTTAACACCACTTACTGGTTTATGTCTGCTAAGCTGATTTACTTATACCAAAGCAGCATGATACCTTTGAATTCTGACTTAAATAAGGATCCCTAATGCTTTCCAAACTGCATTTTTATTTCACTCTGATGCCTATTGAAAGCCATAGAAGTGTCAGTCTGTCAATGGCCTATTAAATTGATGGCAATGGAAATGCAATGAGCAGAAGTAGATGTTGCCTTCATACTTCAGGAGATTGTGGAAATTTTAATCTGCAAATTTGGATGCTTTCTATTGAAAGGCTAGTCCATCAAAGTGAAGTTGGCTTCCATGAAATGCTACTTAACTCTAATATAAAAATAATAGTTAGACTTCCAAAAAGATGTGACAGACAAAAATGAAGAAACCTCCATCTATTCTCTGGAGAAGACCTTGCCAGTAGCAAGGTTGATATGAGTTTGAACTTATTTCCAACAATTTGTGAGAAGTAACTCTTAGCAAGAACAAAAGTTACTTTCTTTTACAAGATGTAGCTAACAAAATAAAAATAAAAACAAAACAAACAAACAAGCAAAGTACCTCTGAACTCCATAACATTTATCTTTCATTTGGGACAATAAAAATGCGGCACATATGCATAGTAGAAAACAGAAAGATATAACTTAAAACCATTGTGTTAGATGACATAAGCCAGTCTCATGAAAACAAATGTTGGATATTTTCTCTTATATGTAGATACTGGAGAAAGTATAAAGTTAACAGTGGAAATACATGAAAAAGGCACAGGGGATAAGAGAGGGTGGATGGGAAAGACTGACTAGATGGATGAATAACCAAGGCACATGCATAGATGGAAACATCGTAATGGAAGTATTAACTCTGTATCATCGGCCTATGAGAATGATGGATCAGGAAATGATTTGCAGCCATGAAATAACATCTTAGAGAATTATTCTGAGGATAATGATATGGATGTATGAATTAAGCTCTGTAATGTCCATATTTTTACAGCCCGTTATTATATTCCCTTTCAGAATGACTCATGCACACAAAAGCAGTTCCTATGGAAGGGAGTGTCAGTCTTTCTCTCAGCCAGTCACATTAAAACAGGAAGAATAGTGGTGTGCATGTACCCTATATTCAGTTAAAGTCTCCAGTGTTCCCTGTTAGTTCTCCCTCATCTAGTCCTTACAGTGGATGTTAGTGAGAGTGCTGTTAGAGATTCACCGTCCAGACGAAATGACAAAGGAACGGTAGCATGATTTCATTTTCCACTTTCAATTTTAAGTCTGTTACAGACTTTTTGTCTAAGATGTTTAAAGTATCTAATTTTCTTCCTTTGAAATTTAAATGAAGCATTTAGCATGTTTATTTTCCTCCTTAGACCATTCTAGCAATAGCTAATTATCCCATGTGGTAAAAATTAAATAAAAAAATAAAACTACAGTTTTTAATAAAAATAGCCACATTGTAAGGACCTTGGGGCATCAGCTAGCTCTAAGTTATGCAAAATGAACATATCTATTAGGAAAGAGGAAATGGATTTTTAAATTGACATGAAAAAGCATTTTAACACTTGAGTTCCTCAGTGCTCAGGAGGGACAAATTGGGGATGCTGTCTGTATTTATGGTCTGGATTCCTTGTTTCCAATTGCTTGGTGGTCTTATCCTTAGTAAGTGGGTGTAATCACGTATTCATCTGTATGTGAAAACAATGCTTTCAGTTTTCAATCTGTATATTTTGCACAGCTAGCTGATATGCAATACATATTATTCAATTGCTTATGCTTTAAATTACTGAAATGCATACGTTCATCATATCTATAAATCAAAGGCTTGGAACCAAAACTATAGCGTTTTTTAATATACATGTGAAGTTATATACGTTGTAGTTTATAACAACTTTAACATAGTCACACTAGCTGAAACACCTGAACAGAATCTTCGTTGTATCAACACAATACCTGTAGTCTCTCCCTCTGCATGTGACCAGGGTGGTCTCAAGTTTGCATGTCCAGAAAATTCTATCTTGTTTCAGTGATTCTCTCTTGATAATAGTAAAATATTTTCTTTTTACACTTATCTAAAAGTTGATTTTATCTACCTTTTGAAATAATTTTACTTTTGCCTTGAGCTCAGACATATAAAACTTTAAAGACAAGAGAAGAATTGTTATTGATATTTAAGTTATTTTGAAGAAACCATGGTCTCCAGAGATATTTTAGGGATAGCCTATGACTTTATTATTATACATTATTTACTTATGCTTACACCATTTTTTATGTTTCTAATGTTTGAATATCCCTGTCACTGAATATGGGTATTTACCTGTTAAAAACTGTAACATTTGCCTTGCAAAAACTTTGTAATTTAATGAGGTCCCATTTGTCTATTCTTGATCTTAGAGCATAAAAATGGGGTACAGAGCTAAACAAAGAGTTCTCACCTGAAGAATATCTAATGGCTGAGAAGCACCTAAAGAGATGTTCATCATCCTTAGTCATTAGGGAAATGCAAATCAAAACAACCCTGAGATTCCATCTCACACCAGTCAGGATGGCTAAGATCAAAAACACAGGAGACAGCAGTTGTTGGCAAGGATGTGGAGAAAGAGGAACACTCCTCCACTGCTGGTGGAATTGCAGGCTGGTACAACCACTCTGGAAAGCAGTCTGGCGGTTCCTCAGAAAACTGGGCATGACACTCCCGGAGGATCCAGCTATACCACTCCTGGGCATATACCCAGAGGCTTTACCTGCATGCAATAAGGACACATGCTCCACTATGTTCATAGCAGCCTTATTTATAATAGCCAGAAGCTGGAAAGAACCCAGATGTCCCTCAACGGAGGAATGGATTCAGAAGATGTGGTATATCTACACAATGGAATACTACTCTGCAATTAAAAACAATGAATTCACGAAATTCCTAGGCAAATGGTCAGATCTTGAAAATATCATCCTTAGTGAGGTAACCCAATCACAAAAGAACACACATGGTATGCAGTCACTGATAAGGGGATATTGACCCAGAATCTCGGAATACCCTAGACACAATCCGCATATCAATAGATTTCTAAGAAGATGGAAGGAGAGACCCCTGGTCCTGGAAAGACTGGATGTAGGGGAACGCCAGGACAGAGTAACGAGAGGGGGTTGAATGGAGAAAAGAGGGAGGGAAGGGGGCTTATGGGACTTTCGGGGAGGGAGGAAACGGGAAAGGGGAAGTGATTTGGAATGTAAATTAAAAAAATAAAATAAAAAAAACTGTAACATTTTTTAATGCCATGTAAACTTAGGCCAGTTTACATATCCACCAGGGCTACATGCTTGCAAGATAGACTTTTTTAGATTTGTGCTTCTGCATGTCATGTGTGGACAGACACACTTTGTCATTTTATTATGTCCATTTTTAAGTTCACATACACAGCAAACTCCCTTAGAAAATAATTTCCATTTCTGAAGTAGAGGGAAGATTTGATGTCCAGTGGAATAAAGATATAAATATTTTGGGCAAGTTTGGTTGCTGTCAGTTTTAAGATGTAAGGATTATAAAGCTCAGGGTCCCTCAGATGCACCAAGTCATATGTTCGATCAACTTGATGATTTCTTATCCCACATGATGTGGAGCTAAAAGAAACCAAGGCTATCAGATAACTTATCACAGATGTCTACTGCATCATAAATTCTCTAGAGACTGAGCATGTTCCAGGCTCCTGTATGAATCCACAACAACTTTACAGCCTCATTTGTTAGTAAGGTGACCTCATGCTCACTTTTCTTCCTTGCACATAGGTTCTGACATTGTTAAAGTTTCCTACTGTTTTATAGTGGTATCAAACTTTAACACTGCTAAATTTTTAATGTTTTGTTCTCCCTGATTGTGTGAAATAATATGGATTTAATTTCTATTTCATTGATTCATTGTGAAGACTTAGCTTTCCCTAATTAATTAGTTATTGGAGTTTCTTCATCTGTGAAATAGCTATTATCTGAGTCATTTTGTTACTCATCTCTGTTTCTTGTTTACTTATAGGCAATTTTAATATCTTCAGGTTATCTCTGTGTAGAACAGTTATTTAAAGTTCAGGCTTACACATCCCTCTTAATAGGGGATGATAATGACAGCAAACTTTTAAAATGTATGATTTTATTAATTCTTTTTAGAGTTTTAATTGTATTCACTGCTACTGCTCCCACTATGTGCTCCCCAAATCACACCTACACCCAATTCCTCCCAACATCTTATCTCTTTAAAAAATAAACAACAGAGTCCAGTTGATCTTGGCCATATATTAATGGGTGTGGAGTTGACCTACCAGGACTATAACCTTGAAGAACAACAGACTTTCCTCCTAGCTTGGGGTTGTCCAAAGCTCCTCTGGCAGTGGGTGGGAGCTGGGGAGGGGAGGGCGTTGTGAGCACCTTGACCATTCATATTGGAATGTGATCCTGTAGACTCTTGAGCAGGCAACCAAGAGTTCAGAGGCTTGGTCATTTCCAGAATACACTTTTTTTCCAGAATACCTTTGGCGCCCCCCAGTCTATGACTTTTACAATCTTTTACCCCTTCTTCAATAGTCTCAGAGTCTTGAGAAGGGGCAGGACATAAAGGTATCCTATATGTGGCTGGATACTCCTTTGACACTCTCTATACTTTGATGTGTTATGACTTTGTGCTTTACACATAGTCACATTTATTATCTCCTATATTTTCCCTTTTTATCCCTATATATTTAGTTATTAAATTTAAATATAACTAGATCATTTTTCCTCTCCTCTTTTCCTCTCTCCCAGTCTTCCCATGTATCTATACTCTTGTATATTCTTGATCTCTCTCAGATTCCTGGCTTCTGGCCTCTTTTTAAATTAATTGTTGTTATATGCGTGTATATAATATATACTTATATGTGTGTAATTATGTAAATACAATCTGATCTGTATGTATGATGTTAACCCTACACATATGTTTTTCAGGGCTAACCATGTACATATATCCAATTGATGTGTTATTCTCGGAATCTCTCAATTGTATGTAGTTTTTTCTAGGATCAGGACCCTGTGTGATTTCCCCCTCCATATTAATGTGCTTGTTGGTGTCATCTTTGTTTGGGTCTTCTAGAGGCAGCCATGATGATGAGGCCTCATAGGCATAACTTCACTGATATTTCTAGGAGATGTAATCTCAAAGGAGGCATCTTTTCTTGTCTTTTAAAGTTAAGTATATGAGCTTCCTGAGACTGAATACTTAGATAAGGATGCATAGATTCTTTTTTCTCTACACATACCTCTTCCATATCATGTTTTTTTCTCTCTTCTGTGAATAGAGCTCTAAGAATTACACATGACAGTATCTTTTTAATTCCACTATTTTGTTCATTGTGATACAAAATTAATGAGACACACTAATAGCATACATGTTGGAGAATTTCATTCCCAGAAGTTTAGCAGTAGAAGCATAACAGCAGTAGGAGTCCAAGCTATATAGTTAGGACTAACCACTCTTCAGAAAACATATCAGTATTTATATGAATGTACGTACATACATACATACATACACACACATACACTTATATGCACATACATAAATAGTATATTAATATGTGTGCAAATATGTATACATAATAAGGAATTCATGCATATATATGTACAGACACATGAGACAGAGAGAGAAATTACCATGTGAAAATCTTAAGAAACATGAATATCCATGTTAGTAAGGTCTGAACTCTGACTTGCTGGGTCAAATCAGCTGTTCTGACCTAATCTCCTCTCCAAACTGGCTTCTTCAAACTGCTTCTCTCAGCAGCTTCTGGATGAATTAATTTGCTTGACCTCAAACTAACTCTGGCAATCTGTTCTAATGTTTCAACTCCTTCTTGTTCTCTGGTTTGTTCTATCTTTACTTGTCACCTGTTTCTGTAAAACTGCCTTCTCCCTCTCTCTCTCTCTCTCTCTCTCTCTCTCTCTCTCTCTCTCTCTCTCTCTCTCTCTCTCTCTCTCCCTCCCTCCTCCCCACTTCTCTCTCTCCTCCCCACTTCTCTCTCTCTCTCTCTCTCTCTCTCTCTCTCTCTCTCTCTCTCTCTCTCTCTCTCTCACACACACACACACACACACGTATACTCTGTGCTGCGCTCTTAAGTCCTGTCTCTCTCCTTCTTCTGTGTTCTTTTGAAAGTTGGGCATATTTTATCTTTGACTCATTGTGTCAAATCTTGCTCTGATTCATTACATTATCTGCCCCTCAATTAGATGTCACTTTCAAACTTCCTTCCATATACTAACCTTATCTGCATTGTTTGGGATTAAAGGTGTATACTAAGTGCATGTCTTTTTTTCCAATCATATCATAATACATTCCAGGATATGTTTACATTCTGGCCAGATAATATCTTTGGATATGATTCCTTGACAGAGCAGTCATGTTGCTGGATTAAAATTTCTCGAAATAGAGTACTTGCCATTATGTGTGAAGACCTGAGATCAGTACCTGGTTCTCCTCCCCCACCCCCCAAATAATTATATAAAATTATCTGAGCATTGTATGTTCAGTGTAGGATACTATATGACACATTCCTTTTTGGCTTGCTGTAGTAGGGTTTTAATCCCTTTTGCTAAACTGAACAAGTTATTTCATGTCACTGACATGTCCATCCTGATTTTCATCTTATTTACTACCACACATCATTTTTATTCAATTGCCCTCTGATAACTTAGAAATGGATCCTTCCCACTTGCACTTACTGAATCACTCTAGATTCCTTTGCTATTTTAATTTTTTAATTGCATGTATGACTTTTTAGGAATCACAATCATTTTATTGTGAGTTTAACTTGTCTTCATTGCATTTGTGTCTTCATGAACTAAACAGCTAAGGTTATAGGCATGTCTGTGTTAAAACGGTAATACATATAATTTATTTCTGAAAACTATTTGTTATATAATACACATACTTGTTCATATGGTAAAAATGTTAACACTGTTGAAGAATCTAATATACCATCAATAAATTATGTAAGATGTAGTTATATACACCCTTTTTAAAATATCAAATGATGGTGTTTGTTTGAGTGTTCTAACTTTCAATGTAAAATGACCCATTAAAATCATCCAAATCTATTTAACTAGCCTCTGATAATTTTGCAGTTATCAAGAAACATTTGCAAGATATAAGACTTTATAAACTATATGTATATAATGTGTCATGTTTAATAAAATCCTAAAATGAAGTTCTATAAGCTTACAAATTACTTTTCATTTTCTTTGAACAAACTGAAAACCTTTCAATTAGATGCTAAAAATATTATACAATTGTTTTGATTTCAGGCTGGACAACAACGCTGGTGGGAACAGGAGATTAAAATAAATGGGAATATTCAGAAGGGAGAACTAATTACATATAATTTGACTGAACTTATTAAACCAGAGGCCTATGAAGTCCGACTGACTCCTCTCACTAAATTTGGTGAAGGAGATTCAACAATTCGTGTAATTAAATATACAGGTAAGTAGGTTTTTTAAAAAATTTTACAAGTCTTTATTTGTGCATGAAATTATGTATAATTATGACCCCTATCACAATTTTAGTTATTCTCTGATTCTGTCTGAAACATAAATTTATTAAGCAGAAAAGATAATTAAGGATATAGATAGGTTCTGTGTTTAGAACCAATACAAACAACTGAACAAGACAATGTTTTGAACTGGACTAGGTGTTTTAGTGTAAGGGTGAAGATGCTTAATGTGCATGCTTATGGGTTTTGCTTTCTTAGGAAGTTGCAAGTTTACCTGGTGGTTTGTGAGGCCCCAGGGAAATGATTATTTTTTAAAAGGGAGAAGGGGACAAAACAGAAGTTCCAGAAGGCATATTACTGCCTATTGTAATTCTTTGAAGGCCCAATAAGGCTGTTATATCCAGAGCAATGTTTGCTCTCAGTGCTAACTGCTGATCCATAGATACACTCTCTTTTACATTGTAGAAATATTTTTCTTTTGTTTTTATTTTTGCTTTTGTTTTGAGACAGAGTCTCTCCATATAGTTCTGTAGACCAGACTGGCCTCAAACTCAGATATCCACCTGCCTCTGCCTCCCAAATGCAGGGATTAAAAGCATGTGCCACAACTGCCTGGCTGAAGTATTTTTTTTTACTTGTTAGTAAAACTTCAAATCTATATTTCCCCTTCAATGGAAATCAGCTGGCATTTTTATTGAAGACATAATTGTTTTTCTAAAACAAAGATTTGTTTTGAGTGTGTCCACAAAAAGTACTAATTTAGTGTCACATCACTTAAAATACGGTAACACTTTGTTCTGAAATTTCTGTGTGCGTGTATGTGTGTGTATGTTTGTGTGTTTGTGTGTACATGTATAGTGCGTGTGTATATGTGTATATTAATTTAATTAAACCAAGTAGTATTGATGTATTATTTGTTTCTAACACATGACATGTTTTGAGAATTTCATTATTTTTTATGTTATATTACTTTCAGTAAAAGTGAACATAGCAGAAAACATAAGTATAATCTCTTACTTTTTCTTATTTATAATTGTTTACATTCTCAATTCATCTAGATTATAGATTGTTCTACCAACAGCTTCTGTTCGATTTCTGGGTTTGTTTAGCACTGGTTAAGATATAAAAGGTTAGCATAGTGTTCCTTGGAAAATAAACAACTCCCCCATGTTTTTTAACATTGGTCTTTGTGGTACTTGGAAGTTCTAAATATAAATTAAAATAAATTGCACTGTGTCCCATAGAACAAAATGAATTGCAAATATAATTTTTACTGCCATTATTAGGTTCAGAAGAGACTCTGGGTCTCTGAGTAGACTAATTAAACTTTTATTTGCAAATGCACTTAAGCCCTGCTAATATATCTATGTTTTTGCTTTTTCCCAGCACCTGTAAATCCTCATTTGAGTAAGTATATCATTTTTACCTGAAAAATTATTTTATATTACATAGCAAAGAAAAATGGATATCTATAAATATGCAAAGATTAGGTAAAATGTATTCTTACTTGGTATAAAGCAGTGATTTTAAAACAGTAAAACTGGCATTGTATATTAACTTTAAAGTTCAGAGAATATGATAGAAAAACAAGTATCTCAATGGTGGTAACTGATGTTCATACATTTAACTAAATGAGGAAATATGGGCTCATGTCCTCAAACTGGTTAGCATTCATTGTTCTGTAACTTAAGAATTCATTTTCTTTTATGTGGGGTATCATTTGTGTTTTATTTTATTATCATAGTTCTTTGATTTTATTCTTGGATTTGAGGTCGGCCTTTTCTTTATAAAAACAAAGGTTCTTATTGAAGTCAGTTATAAAAATGATTAATATTATTAGTGAATGTATATATGTAATTTTGTATATGGTACATGCAGTGGAGTATAAGTCTGACACTTTGCATCTGAGGTCAGAGAAGAATTATCAAGAATCAGTTCTTTACTGCTGCCATGAAATCCTGGGTTTTAATTTAGCTCACCATGCAGATGAAGTACGTGACTTTACCCAAAGAACCATCTTTCCAAACTTTGATTATTTATTAAGTTTGTATTTTGAGATTTTTCTCAGAGATAATATTATTTTACTTTAGCACTGTGCTTATTAAAGGCAAAGTTTCACTATATGTTCTAGACTATAGTGCAAACTTATTATCATTCTGTCTTCTTCATCTAAGTACAGGAATTTCAAACATGCACCAGGAGACCTGGCAACAAACCACTAAATTTATGTAATTTTAAGGTCTAATATATTTGGTCTGGTTTTGATTTGAATTCTGATTTTTGTTTTCCATTAAATTTTATAAATACATGATGAAGAATACGTACACCTGAAAATTATTCCCATGCATAAAAATACCTCACATTCATTTCATAGTAGAAGGAACTTGAGAGAAGGACTCATGCTTTCTCATGGTATAATAAAGATACCATCCATCATGGAAGGCAGGCATGGCTATGGGATCTAAAGTCAGGAAAGAGAGATGAAAGAATGCTGGGGCCCATTTGACTCTTCTCTTTCCCTTTCATTCAGTTGCTGATTCCAGCCAATGAGGTTGCCCCATCCACATTCAATAAAAATCACTGAGGAGCATACTCAGAAATGTGTCTCCTAGGTGATTACAGATCTAGCCATGTTTGTAGTCAATGAAGATTAGACTTAACTCTGTCTCTGGCAAACCACATTAAGATAAGAAGAGGATTTACTATGAAACCTAATCTCATTATCAGTCCCTGAGAATACTTTATAGTAAATGTAAGGCTAGATTTTTGCATGTTCCTAGGAACTACAAAAGAGTATAGGTTGATGCATGAAAGTCATGGAGTTCCAGACTTTTTTTTCCTTATTTGCTAAATTGTTTCTTTACCATATCACAGTAGATCCAGGGGCACGACAGGGGGAGTAGAATGTTGAGGTTATAGCATGTGGATTATTTAAAATTCTTTATCTTATGTATATTTGCCTTAGTTTCACTTCTACTATTATGAAGAAACACCATGACCAAGGCAACTGATAAAACAACAACAACAACTTGAGTTTCATTGTTCCAGAGGGTAGCATGGTTGGAGCCAGGCATGGCAGGGCACTAGCGCTGAAGCTAAGAGTTTACATCTGGTCCAGAGCATGAGGTGGAGGTGGCATGGCATGCCAACTAGAATGACATGGGCATTTAAAACCTCAAAGCCCACTGCATTGGCACACCTCCTCCAACAAGACCACATTTCCAATCCTTCCCATTCAAATCCACCAACTGAAGTCTAAACAATCAGAAATATCAAACTTTGGGGACCATTCATTCTCCTTCAAACCACAACAGTCTATAAATTAAAAAATCATATTTTAATCAGAAAGTTATCAAAAATTGAAAATGTAGTCAATGATCACTATTCTGTGTTTTAGAAATTCTTTGACTTCCTTTTTTTCTTATTTGTAAGATATCCAATATCACATTGATTTTTGCTAAGTTTATGTAGCTCAGTGAATGTGCATTATCTTTCAAATATTCTTTATCTGAGTAAACTCTATCTGAATAAGCTTTGTGTATATATACATACATATATGTATGCATGTATGTATACATATATATGTTTTAATTTAATGTGATAGAATAATCTTAAAATTATTTTATGCTGTTAAAACTCATTTTACTTAATTTTCTAAAAGGAGTTCCCACCAGGTCTTTTTTTATTATATTTATTTTATGTATGTGGATGTTTTGCCTGTGTGTATATCTGTGTTCTTTGTATGTGAAGTGTCGCCAGAAGCCAGTGTTAGACACCCAGGGACTGGAGTTTCAGCTTGTTGTGAGTCACCATGTAGGTGCTGGAAATTGAACATAGATACTGTGGGAGACCAACCATTCTCTTAACCACTGAGCCCTCTCTTCAACCCACTGTAATTAATTTTAACATATAAGCATAATATTTTGCAAGAGTTCTGAGACACACATTAAACAACTGAAAACAAGTCAAATGTTTTCTCACACCTCAAGGATGAATACTTGAAAGTAAGCACAAACACACATTTACATGAACAAAAATCAAGGTTTTAAAAAATATTTTGTGTAGAATATTGTCTTCCTCAAACATATCCATCTAGATAGAATATAAATATAAAGATATACTGCAACTATTTAATCTGACAGACAAAAGAAACCATAACAAAACATATTCCTTAAATGTAAAGAAGGATTCACTTAACTCAGTCATGTGATCACAACTAAATGCTCCTTCCTGAGGAGTTTTAATGGATGTTCCCCTTTGCAAAGGCAGTACAGACTCCAGAGGGAGAGTATGTAGATGTGTTTTTCTTTGTGAACTTCAGCAAAGTCAGAGTCTATTTGTACTTTATTTTTAATAAGCAAAGCTAACTGAATCAAAGTTCATATCTGTGGGACATAGTGAAGATTATTGAAACTTTTACAGAGTTCTTATTTTGCTGAATGGAAAAATGTGTACTACTGTGAATATTTTTTTTCTTGTGTTTCTGATAGAATTTACCAATTCTTCTATGTATACACTTTTGAAGCAGGATATATCCCAGTAAGAAAATCTTCCATTCTAGAAATTACAACCACACACATTTAATGGCAATTTTAAAAAAGTCTCTCTTTGAACTCATATTTTTTCTGAACTCAGCATATAGCAGGCATTGAAATCCCTAGTCCTTCCTCAGGGTCTTCATAAACTTACTTTATAAAAATGCACTTTAAGTGGATTTCACACATCTGGCAAACCCACATTCAACTCAAGCATGGATAGTGACTGCTTTAAAAGCAATTTGCCCTAAAACCCCTTGCCTTAAGCAAAGTTATACATTGCAGATGTGTGTACAGAAGAGCATTTCTAGATGACAGGAAATAAAGAATTACATGCTCAAGGTGTATGTGTTTGAAATGCTATCAGGTGAATTCAAAAGTTCATTTTCTTTTCTTTTTATTTCTAAAGAAAGGGTCTTATGTATGGAAAAGTCTGTCTTGGAATTCACAGTAGACTTTGAAGTCATGATGGTTAGCCTATTGCAGCTTCTGTGGTACTGAAATTATGGGCTTGCATCACCTCTCCTGTTTTAGAAAGCTTATTTCCTAATTGACACTTTGGTCTCAACTGTTCCAATGCATTTAAAATAAGTTAGAAAAATTTCCCATTCATAAGTCAAATGTGAATTATTTTCATTTACTCGGAATTAAATCTGGTTGTTTCTAAACAAAATATGTGCACCGTGATTGTGTAATAAGATATTGGTTTAATGTAAAGTGAGATGTTACTCTAAAACCAAAACAATAAGGGATATACAGAAAGAGAACAGCAGAAAGTGGATGATGAATGTACCGGGAGTGATATGATCAGAGGACATTGTATGTACATGCAGAAATACTGAATGTAACCATTTACTTTGTAAAATTAAAATATGCCAATAAAACCATTACTGTTTTTCATCAAAATTATGGTTTTATGTTTAGTGATAACTGTGCCATTAAGGCTCTGATGTCATTACTGCACTATTATTACATTGTAATATTTAAAATTTTTCTAATAAGACATTGCAACATTTCCAATAAGACTATTTAATTAATACTTATCGCTTTAATTAAAATGTGTCAACAGGAGAATTTCACTGTGGATTTGAAGATGGTAATATTTGTTTGTTCACCCAAGATGATACGGATAACTTTGACTGGACAAAGCAAAGTACTGCGACAAGAAATACAAAATACACCCCTAACACTGGTCCCAACGCAGATCGGAGTGGTTCCAAAGAAGGTAGGGAGGTTTGCAGGACTCTGCTTATTTACAGCACCTGGAGAGCTGGAAATGTCTTCAATGCAAAGTACAAGTGGGCAGTGAGCTATGTATCTGAGAATCTTAGAATAAAACATTGTATATTACACATCAGCAATTCCAGTATTTGTGATCATTAATGTTTTCTCACACCTCATTGATAAACACAGTTGAGTGATAAGGCTGGTTTTATTTATTTCTGTGTTATTTCAACTCTAAATTTTTCATATCTCTCAGTTCTTTCTGTCTTGATTTTTTTCTGTTAAAGTTGTGATTGTGTGTAGTCATGTAGGTTTTATAAATGAGATATAAACCATCAGTTTTTATTTTGAATCAAAGCTCTGAAACGTCACAATAACATTTCGTGTTCCCTCATAAGTATGTGCTTCAACACTTGCTTCTCCTGCTTTCAGGTTTTTATATGTACATTGAGACATCGCGACCCAGACTAGAAGGAGAAAAGGCTCGACTTCTCAGCCCTGTATTCAGCATAGCTCCCAAAAATCCATATGGACCTACAAATAGTGCATATTGTTTCAGTTTCTTCTATCACATGTATGGGCAACATATAGGTAAGGTAACAGACTGTTCTATTATCTTTTTATCAATCCTAATAAAAGTTTCACATAGAACATGAAGATAGCTTTACTCTGAGAATACTATAATTGAGTTTTATTAAATTACTTGCCTAAAAATTGAAAGGAAAGACAGATGTCCTCCCATTGTCCAATTCCAAGCTCATACAAGAGTTTGGAGACTCTGAGCATCATCTCTCCTTTGCATACTGAGTTAGCAGACTGTCAGTAGAGAATACTCTGTATGTAGTCTTCTGTGACACTGTCATGCCATAATTTAGGTTTTCTTTCCTAAGAATATGACTGAAAAATGGCAATGCATATTAATGATTATGAAAAGGAATATTGTCACATTAACAAGTACTTTTAGCCATCTAAATCGTCCTATAACCCCTGAAGAAAAAAAGTCGTCATTGGAAGTCTTCCAACCAAAAAAAGCACAGGTCCAGATGGTTTTAGTGCAGAATTCTATCAGACCTTCAAAGAAGACCTAACACCAATACTCTTCAAACTGTTCCACAAAGTAGAAGCAGAAGGAACACTACCCAACTCGTTC
Organism: Tokudaia tokunoshimensis; assembly: GCA_036184795.1. NCBI lineage: Eukaryota > Metazoa > Chordata > Mammalia > Rodentia > Muridae > Tokudaia > Tokudaia tokunoshimensis. The sequence goes on along the minus strand of BTHU01000012.1, from coordinate 82,601,154 downwards.
TATGAAGCCACAATTACACTAATACCAAAAGCACACAAAGATCTGACAAAGAAAAAGAATCTCAGGCCAATCTCTCTTATGAATATCGATGCAAAAATACTCAATAAAATTCTTGCCAACCGAATCCAAGAACACATCAAAACGATCATCCACCACGATCAAGTAGGTTTCATCCCAGGGATGCAGGGATGGTTCAATATAAGGAAATCCATCAATGTAATCTACTATATAAACAATCTCAAAGAAAAAAACCACATGGTCATCTCATTAGATGCTGAGAAAGCATTTGACAAAATTCAGCATCCTTTCATGCTAAAGGTCTTGGAAAGATCAGGAATTCGAGGCCCATATCTAAACATAGTAAAAGCAATTTACAGCAAACCAGTAGCCAACATCAATCTAAATGGAGAGAAACTTGAAGCAATCCCACTAAAATCAGGGACTAGACAAGGCTGCCCTCTCTCTCCATATCTTTTCAATATAGTACTTGAAGTTCTAGCTAGAGCAATTAGACAACAAAAGGAGGTCAAAGGGATACAAATGGGAAAGGAAGAAGTCAAACTATCCTTATTTGCAGACGATATGATAGTATACTTAAGTGACCCAAAGAACTCCACCAGAGAACTCCTACAGCTGATAAACAAGTTCAGCAAACTGGCGGGATATAAAATCAACTCAAGCATGTCAGTAGCCTTCCTATACTCAAAAGATAAGCAGGCTGAGAAAGAAGTAAGAGAAATGATACCCTTCACGATAGCCACAAACCATATAAAGTATCTTGGTGTGACTCTAACCAAACAAGTGAAAGATCTGTATGACAAGAACTTCACGTCTCTGAAGAAAGAAATTGAAGAAGACCTCAGAAGATGGAAAAATCTGCCATGCTCATGGATTGGCAGGATTAATATAGGAAAAATGACCATCTTGCCAAAAGCAATATACAGAATCAATGCAATCCCCATCAAAATCCCAACTCAATTCTTCATAGAGTTAGAAAGAGCAATTCAAAAATTCATCAGGAATAACCAAAAACCCAGGATAGCTAAAACTCTTCTCAAGAGTAAAAGAACTTCTGGGGGAATCAGTATCCCGGACCTCAAGCTGTATTACAGAGCAATAGTGTTAAAAACTGCATGGTATTGGTACAGTGACAGGCATGTAGATCAATGGAACAGAATTGAAGACCCAGAAATGAATCCACACTCCTATGGTCACTTGATCTTTGACAAAGGAGCTAAAACCATCCAGTGGAAAAAAGATAGCCTTTTCAACAAATGGTGCTGGTTCAACTGGAGGTCAACATGCAGAAGAATGCAAATTGACCCATTCTTATCTCCTTGCACTAAGCTCAATTCTAAGTGGATCAAGGACCTCCACATAAAACCAGATACAGTGAAACTAATAGAAAAGAAACTAGGGAAGAACCTTGAACATATGGGCACAGGGGAGAATTTCCTGAGTAGAACTCCAATAGCTTATGCTCTAAGATCAAGAATTGACAAATGGGACCTCATTAAATTACAAAGTTTTTGCAAGGCAAAAGACACTGTCAAAAAGACAGAGCGGCAACCAACTAACTGGGAAATGATCTTTACCAACCCTACATCCAACAGAGGGTTAATATCCAGTATATACAAAGAACTCAAGAAGTTAAACTCCAGAGAGGCAAGTAACCCTATTAAAAAATGGGGTACAGAGCTAAACAAAGAGTTCTCACCTGAAGAATATCTAATGGCTGAGAAGCACCTAAAGAGATGTTCATCATCCTTAGTCATTAGGGAAATGCAAATCAAAATAACCCTGAGATTCCATCTCACACCAGTCAGAATGGCTAAGATCAAAAACACAGGAGCCAGCAGGTGTTGGCGACTATATAGAGAAAGAGGAACACTCCTCCACTGCTGGTGGAATTGCAGGCTGGTACAACCACTCTGGAAAGCAGTCTGGCGGTTCCTCAGAAAACTGGGCATGACACTCCCGGAGGATCCGGCTATACCACTCCTGGGCATATACCCAGAGGCTTTACCTACATGCAATAAGGACACATGCTCCACTATGTTCATAGCAGCCTTATTTATAATAGGCAGAAGCTGGAAAGAACCCAGATGTCCCTCAATGGAGGAATGGATTCAGAAGATGTGGTATATTTACACAATGGAATACTACTCTGCAATTAAAAGCAATGAATTCACGAAATTCCTAGGCAAATGGTCAGAACTTTAAAATATCATCCTTAGTGAGGTAACCCAATCACAAAAGAACACACATAGTACGCAGTCACTGATAAGGGGATATTAACCCAGAATCTTGGAATACCCTAGACACAATTCGCATATCAACAGATTTCCAAGAAGATGGAAGGAGAGACCCCTGGTCCTGGAAAGACTGGATGTAGGGGATTTCCAGGACAGAGAAGGGAGAGGGGGTTGAATGGGGAAAAGAGGGAGGGAAGGGGGCTTATGGGACTTTTGGGGAGGGAGGAAACGGGAAAGGTGAAATGATTTGGAATGTAAGTAAAAAAACTTAGAAAATAAAATTAAATTAAAAAAAACAAGTACTTTTAGCACTCTCTATATACTAGTAATAGTGTTATGATTATTTTTCTGTGGATGCATTATATTAACTAGAATTTAAGAATATCCTGGGCCTTAAAGGGAATACAAAACTGAAGGCATTTACCTTTGGATATTTTGTAAAGTAGTAATGAAAACTTACCATGAATCATCTCTCAACTGTGCTAAGAAGTATACCATGTAGCAACAGGTGAACGTCACATTCCTCAATGGGAGCAAGATTGTTCAAGTTTCCAGGTTTTTGAATGCAATGCTGAAGTCCAGAGAACTGAACACCAAATTTCTATATCTATATCTATCTATCTATCTATCTATCTATCTATCTATCTATCTATCTATCTATATATATATATATATATATAAAATTAGCCACTAGACAGTACAGTCAGTACAAAAGACTGATCAGCATATCTTGGGAGTATTTGACTTGAAATGATATGAACATACAGTTATTATGCAAAAAACATTAAAAATATAACTGCAGACTATTGTTATATTAAATTGTGGCTCTGTGTTTCAAATCATTGCTGTGGGTTTCATATGTTATGGTTTGTATATGGTTGGCCCAGGGAGTGGCACTATTAGAAGGTGTGGTCCTGTTGGAGTAGGTGTGACCTTGTTGGAGTAAGTGTATCACTGTGGGTATGGACTTGAAGACCCTCATCCTAGCTTTCTGGAAGCCAGTATTCTGCTAGCAGTCTTCAGATGGAGATGGAGAACTCTCAGCTCCTTCTGCAACATGCCTGCCTGGATGCTGCCATGTTCCCACCTGGATGATAATGGACTAAAGCCCTGAACCTGTAAGCCAGCCTCAATTATAAGAGTTGCCCTGGTCATGTTATCTGTTCACAGCAGTAAAACCCCAACTAAGACAATAAAATATACTCTAGATACACATTTACAACCTCTCTAAACTATGACAGAGTCCTGAGTAGTAGAGGACTGTCTAGGTCCATAGGGTTTGGTCAAGGAATTAAATATGTATAAAGGCTGGATGTACAGTAGTGTTTCTAAACAAAGGAAGACCTTAATTTTAATAGTCAGTAGTTAGGTAGAATTAACCTACTCCTCAAAAAGTGTAAAGTTATATACACCAGTGTCTTGATGTATATTAATGAAAACAATATAGAAATGCACTGTCTTCCAAAATTAGTCATAGTATATATACCAACTATCATATTGTTTAAGCTACTGTCCTCACTGTAAAAGTTAACATCATGGTCTGTTGTTTACAGTCACGATGTTGGTATGGATGGATCTGTTACATTATACCCTCACTCTCATGTTTGAACTATACCAGTGTTCTTTACAGTAGAGCAGCAAATGACAAGCCAGGATCGATAGCAAATAAATTGAAAAGTTCCCCAATCTGAAATACAGCAGACACAAGGGGGAAACCATGGTGGAAGCATAGTCTTCACAGAAATCACTTTGACTAACTGTACTTGGCTCCCTCCTATGCAAAATGGGAACAATAATTTCTCTTTTAGCAATCTCTGGTTTGGATTTATAAGATCATAATCACCACCTTCTCTCAGGTAACAGACAGCAATCTCATGTTCATTCAATATTCAAATAGCCCTGGAAGAGGGCATTTTGTGGTTATTTCTTTTAATTTGCACAATGATCACTTAGCCTCATTTAGATAATTATCCTGTTTCTCAGACAAAGACACTGAAACATAAAGAGTTTTCATTATCATGCCCAACACACAGCTTATAAACAACAAAATCATAAGTCAACCTGGGAAGCTGGACTTAGTCATGGCTCATGGAAATCAGGCTAAGTATGTTAGAGTCACTTGTTATTCACAGTTAGTTATCACAGATTTTACAGGTGAAAAGCATGAGATTTTGGACATTGGAAGTAAATACAATAGGGATGAATAATACCTTTGTGGTACAGAACAGAGACAGGAAACTGCTATGAGGGCTTTGGCATTAGTGGTCATAGTCTCATTCTGCGTTAACAATGAGAGTGGCATGTCAGAATTCTCACTCCCCTCATTTAGTGTCAGAAGAAACTATTAAGAATGGTATCTTTAAATAGCTCAGATATATTTTTTCATTCAGTTGATCATGACCATTTAACTTACTATACTTTTTAATATTCCTTTCAGACTTCCTCCACCCTTTTCCAATTGACTAGAAAAACTAAAATACATAATTCTAAGCCTTATATGTATGTATACATATATGTATTATATATAATAAGCATGTATGTAAATATGTATGTATGGCTTAGAATTATTATATATATTATATATATAATATATATGGCACAAAAATATCTCATTCACCTCATTCACGAGGTCAGCACTTTTTGTGCATTCTTTAAAACTGTCCGTGTATTTATGAGACGCAAAATACTTCTGAGAACATCTAACTTCCCCTTCCTTCCGCTCACTCCTCTTGGCAAATGTCCATCAATATTTCTATTGCTCTTATTCTGACTGTCTAAAACACTAGGTTCTCTTTCTGAGTAAAGATCTATTATGTGAGCCTGTTGGTGTTATTTCTCAGTTTCTGCAAATGGTCACAAGTAGGTTAGGCTCCAAGTCTATTACTTGGGTCATCTAAGCAGAGAACAAGCACAAAAAATGCTAAAAATGTAAGTAAATATTCTCATCCCATGCTGTGTAGTAACTAAAGCCAAATGGAATATAGGCATGTTTTGTTCTATTATACTTTCTTTTATTACATCTCACAGATATTGCATTATTTAGAAATGTAAAATTTGGGCAACTCTGAATATAGCAAGTTTGTGTCAACGTAATCACACTGTTCTCACCTCAACAAGGAGAGATGGTTTGTACTGGAACTGAGTATGAGTGATTATGTCCCAGAAACATGGATTTAGATTTTCCCATATTCAGTGCCTTTATAAAAACAGAACAAACCAAGGTACTTTTCAGATACATTATGTATCTGAGTTTTATTGCCATAATGAGACACTGTGACTGAGGCAACTCTTATAAAGGAAAACATTTAATTGGAGCTGGCTTACAGTTTCAGGGGTTTAGGCCCTTATAATCATGGCAGGAAGCATGGCAGCAGACAGGCCAACATGGTGCTGGGGACAGAACCAAGAATTTCACATCTTGATATATAGGCAGCAAGGAGAGAATATGGTCCACACTGGGCAGGGCTTGAGCATACGAGACCTCAAAGCCTACCCCAAAGTGATATACTTCCTCCAACAAGGGCATTCCACTCCAACAAGGACATACCTCCTAATCGTGTTACTTCCTATGATCTAAGTATTCAAACACATGAGTCTATAGGGACCATGCGTATTCAACCTACCATACACTGGTAGAAATATTATCTAGTGGACTATAGAAAAACAGGGGAGTCTAGTTGTAGCTATCATATGCCATCTGACTATACTCTTAGCCTTTTGGTTGTAAATTAGGTTTCTGTTCCTATATTCTATAAGAATTATCTGATGGTTGTAAAGGTCATGTGCAGAGGAAGGCAAAAAAATGGCTATAAAACCTAGTGCTAAAGATGGTCAAGATAATTTAGTTGTGGACTTGTAACAAACTAAATTCTCCACATCTTTGAAACTGTAGCTTTGCAAAGGGCTCAGATGAACGTGTGTTTTCACCTTTTCAGGAACTTTCTTCACATTTGTGAGTTCCACTGTCCTAAAGACAGGGAATCCCTCAGTCCCCTTCTTATGCTGTGTTTTGCTGATTGTCTAAATGTATGAACCTTTTTCTTTCTCTCTCTTTTTTTTTCTTTTACTGTATTTGTTGTAGTGATCCTTGGTCTATTGCCTTTGGTGAAACTTCTATAACTGTTTGAAAACATCACAAACCCAACCATGCCCCAAGGTTTACCTGTTTTGATTGTTACTTCCTCTATATCTCCCTCTTTTGGGGATTCCTTAGGCTATGAGCCTCAGTCTCACTGAAATGAGGCCAATCAATATCTCTAAAGTGAAAGGTTCACATGTGTCTTGCCTTTCATTATAATTAGAAATGATAGGGGTTAGAAAAGAAGGTCCAAGAGGAGCTTAGGTAGGTTACCTGCTGAGCTCATTGAAGCAAACCATTATCAAGTTGTCAGGTCGGAGGAAAAGCACCCGGACACATTAAAAGTGCTGCTTCATGAGAACATATATGTAAACAAGCACGGCTTGGCGCTGATGCAAGGAAACATGCAAACATGTGGTGCTCTGTCATGTCAAACCAGCTACAGCATCCAGCATCCACTAGGTCAAAGACTAAAGCAGAAGAGTTTAACTCTTTACAACTTTACAGTGGTTACTAATATGTAAGAAACTAGAAGGAAGGAAGGAAGGAAGGAAGGAAGGAAGGAAGGAAGGAAGGAAGAAGAGAGACAGAGAGAGAGAGAAAGAGAGAGAGAGAGAGACAGAGACAGAGACAGAGAGACAGAGAGACAGAGACAGAGAAGAAATTGATTCATGAGGTTTAAGGTAGGAAATTGTCCCTATAACACAATGACAAAAATCATACTTCAGTGTGAAACAAGTGCTAAAATAAGAACTCCTGCAGGCTTTCCTAGGCATTTTTAAAGATGATTGATTAAACAGCAGTGAGTAGACTAAAGAGTAGAATTTCAAAGTAGACCACTCAGGGTTACACAGAGTAAAAGAACAGGAAGGACTTTCATAGCTAGAGAAGTTAATTCAACACCTGGCTTCAATGCTTCAAAGGTCAGATTAAGACACTTGTTAGCAATAAAGCAATGTTTCTCAACCTGTGGATCATGACATCCACACATCCATTCTGTAGTCCGTGGTAAAAATGCAAACTTGGAAGTTAAGTACAGTTTTAACACTTCAGCAGCTGGACTCTTGATTTCTAGGATGTGCACAATCAATTGAAAATCTCGTAAGGACTCTCTGTGGAGATGTGACTTCCTCCACAGGAGGAGTTGCTGCACATAGATAACTTTATAAGGTAGCATCAGTTGCTGAAGAGTCACTGAGGAATGTATCGACATGACTAGTAAGATGTAAGGAGGCACCATCATAAGCTTAGTCGGTGAAAGGGTGATAGGTTTGGACTGGTGCTTGGATTGATGTTAATTTTGAAAAAAAAAATTCTACTGTGGATCACATTCTGTCAAACAGCATCACATTCTTCCCAAAAAATCTTTTGTAAAAGAAATAGTCAATCAATGTGCCTAACCTTCCTGCTGTCTGGTTTAAGAAATTGACTTAGCCATTCAACCTTCAGAAACCACCAATATTGATCAATTACATCATCAACATCAAGATAAGACCTCGTGTTACTGAAGGTTTCTATGAAGGCTGGTGATTATTAGTGTGTTTTAACAAAAAAAAAGCATTTTAATTAAGGTATAGCTATTGTTTACAAGCATAATGCATCGCATTCTTAGTAAACTACAAGGTAATATAAGCATGGATTTCATGTGTGCTAGGACAGGAAGAAAAAAGGCCTGAACTCTGTATGCTGACATTTCCTTTACTGAAAAAAAATTGAGAACTGAACTTGCATCAACTTCATGTCCTTTATTGAAATAATCTAAAATTGAACTTGCATCAGCTTCCAGATATATTTACAGTCTTGTACAGTAACTCAGGTCCTTCTCTATCTGTAAACAAAAGGGATCTACAGTAATTCATTTTGCAACTAGTATTCTTGGTTGTATGGACTCCTTTGAAAATCTAGATTCCAAATGACTTTTTCTGGATGTCTAATATCCTAATGTTATTATTATTTCTTGGTTAATTGTAATTAAGTCTTGTGGTCTTAACTGACAGGTAATATTAACATTGAACATCACCATCATCTAATGATACAAAAACTTAGAGATTCTACTTCAATGTATAGTCCAGTGTTTCAGTTTACTTTGCCCTTGCTGCATGAGGAATTTATGCCACACCACTCACCACTATCCCCCAACAAAAACCAAAAATATCCTATGACTAAAACCAAACTCTTCTCTGACAATGTCTGTGGATCATGAATTTGGACAGTTTGTCTGTGGCTCAATATCATTTGTGAAGTTGTAATCAGTACAAAAAGAAAGGACTCCAGTCTAATTTCATGAGTCAGCTTAGAAAGGATCCACATTAGGGGTTAATTATATAATGCCTTTAGGCCTTATGATACTAAGGTTTTGCTGGCTGTTGTCCAGAGATGATCCTTCACTCTTGGAGTGTGAACATCTATCTCTAGTGAGATGTCCTATACCATGGAGCAGGGTTCCTTTAAAGTAAGGAACAATATAAAAAGCAAATGAACGCTGAAACTTTATAATTTTTTGATATGGCAACTTTATTTTTTTAGGTTTTTTTATATTTTTTATTTTCTATATTCTTTATTTACATTCCAAATGATTTCCCCTTTCCCAGTTCCCCCCTCCCTGAAAGTCCCATAAGCCCTCTTCCCTCCCCTTGTTCCCCAATCAACGCACTCCCACTTTTTTGTCCTGGTATTTCCCTACACTGCTGCATCCAGCCTTTCCAGGACCAGGGGACTCTCCTTCCTTCTTCTTGGGAATCAATTGATATGTGAATTATGTCTTGGGTATTCCAAGCTTCTTGGTTAAAAACCACTTATCAGTGACTGAATACCGTGTGTGTTCTTTTGTGATTGGGTTACATCACTTAGGATGATATTTTCCAGTTCTAACCATTTGCCTAAGAATTTCATGAATTCATTGTTTTTAATTGCTGAGTAGTATTCCATTGTGAAAATATACCACATTTTCTGTATCCATTCCACCGTTGAGGGACATCTAGGTTCTTTCCAGCTTCTGGCTATTATAAATAAGGCTGCTATGAACATAGTGGAGCATGTGATCAGTATCCCAGACCTCAAGCAGTACTACAGAGCAATAGTGTTAAAAAACTGCATGGTATTGGTACAGTGACAGGCATGTAGATCAATGGAATAGAATTGAAGACCCAGAAATTAACCCACACTCCTATGGTCACTTGATCTCTGACAAAGAAGCTAAAGTCATCCAGTGGAAAAAAGAGAGCCTTTTCAACAAATGGTGCTGGTTCAACTGGCAGCTAGCATGCAGAAGAATTCAAATCGATCCATTCTTATCTCCTTGTACTAAGCTCAAGTACAAGTGGATCAAGGACCTCCACATAAAAACAGACACACTGAAACTAATAGAAAAGAAACTGGGGAAGAGCCTTAAGCACATGGGCACGGGGGAAATTTCCTGAACAGAACACCAATAGTTTATGCTCTAAGATCAAGAATTGACAAATGGGACCTCATAAAATTACAAAGTTTCTATAAGGTAAAGGACACTGTCAATCGGACAAAACAGCAGCCAACAAATTGCGAAAAGATCTTTACCAGCCCTACATCCGACAGAGGGCTAATATCCAATGTATACAAAGAACTTAAGAAGTTAGACTCCAGGGAGTCAAATAACCCTATTAAAAATGGGGTACAGAGCTAAACAAAGAATTTTCACCTGTAGAATATCGAATGGCTGAGAAACACCTAAAGAAATGTTCAACATCCTTAGTCATCAGGGAAATGCAAATCAAAACAACCCTAAGAGTCCATCTCACACCAGTCAGAATGGCTAAGATCAAAAACACAGGAGACAGCAGTTGTTGGTGAGGATGTGGAGAAAGAGGAACACTCCTTCACTGCTGGTGGGATTGCAAGCTGGTACAACCACTTTGGAAATCAGTCTGGCGGTTCCTCAGAAAACTGGGCATGACACTCCTGGAGACCCTGCTATACCACTCTTGGGCATATACCTAGAGGAAACTTTATAATTTAATCTTCAAATTGACTTTACATTGTTTGGATATATTTTAATCATCATAGATAATCCCCTACCCAAGGAGAAAGAATTATACAAGAATGTAAATACTAGAAGTTTTAGCTTATTAAGCACAATTTAAAGGCAGGCTGCTACACTGGTACAATTGGAGACTTGTTAGGTGCTTTATCAAAATTGACTGAGAAAAGGGGTTTCCAATCAAAGACATGATCTGCTGACAATTTAAATGTTAACTTACATATAAATGGTGTATGTATGTATGTATTGTCATCTCTGTTACTGTGATAAAACACTTTGACAAAAATCCCTAGTGAGAGATAAGACTTATTTCATTTTAGCTCACAATGTCAGATTATTTTACAACCATGTAAGGAAGTTCCCACAGCCGGATCTTAAGACAGCTGGTCACATGACATCAACAGTAGAGATGAGAGGGGGAAATGCATACATGTTTATTTTCATCTTGCTTATGCTCCAGTAAATTTCTCCACTCTTATGCACACATGGTTTAAGATCCCTGACTTAGCAAGTGTCTTCTCACAGAAAGTTGGGTCATCCAACATAAATTATTTAAAATAATCTCCTTAAAGAAATGACTCTAGGTCAACCTGATCAAGCCAGTACCTCATTGAGACTTTTATTCCAGTTGATTCTGGGCCCTGCCAAGCTACCAACTGTGGTTAATTCTTACAATGTGATATTTAGCTATTAAAAATATGTATCATCTAGGGGGTTTCCAGAGGGGAGACCTGGAAATGGGATAACATTTGAAATGTAAATAAATGTAAGTAAAGAAAATATCCAATTTTAAAAAAGAACAAAAAAATATGAGTCAGCATTCCTGTGTCTCCTAGTGAAATATTTAATTCTTAACAGATCAAAGGAACTTCTGAAGTTCTAAAGAAATAGAATCTTATTGAAGTCACTAAATATGTTTAAAGTTTGTTAAATAAAAAAATATGTAAGCTAGAAGCATCACACTGTCCCAGAAAATTACAGGTAAATACAGAATACATTTATGAATATACCTTTTGAATTTGATGAGAATTAGACAAGATTCTGCTTCTGGAAAGCTCATTTCACCATAAAGGAAAAAAGAGGAATGCAAAAAGAATTCATGAATGAAGTTATTCTTTGATTCTAATAACCACAAGGGTGAAGAAGAAAATAGAAGAAAAAGATGTTGATACACAGAGAGACTGATTTACGAAGGGAGGTTGATAGATGCTATAAATTCACAGGAAAAATGTTTATAAAAAGATGGGTATGTAATGCCTTGATAATGAAATTATCCCCAAAGAAGGGGACTAATACCAGGTCCAATGAAGTGAGAAAAGATACGTAATAAAAGTTATGTAAGAACATGTCTTCTGGTGCATTCTGAAAGTAGGAATAGCAGGCAACATGGAAGTCTCATCATTTCTCTAAAATAAATATGAAGTACATGTTCTAAGAATGGATAGTCTTAGTAGTAGAAAGTAACTTGGAATAAAACATGATAGGCAGAGAGGTAGAAGTGAGGACCAAAGTCTTCAGGCTCTGAAATGTGTCTCAGGCTATGAAAGAGCAGCTCAATTTCATTCTTACTACTTCCGAAAACAGTACTGAGTCAGGATCCTAACTTTTATGTACTCCCTGGCCCACTAAGAAATTCATCCTTTAAAACTTGTAGCATAAAAGCCTCAGGACATATTCTCCTTTATGTAGCCAACCTGAACTGTGGTGGGTACCTGTCCTCAAGAGTAGTAATGAGTGCAACTCATTGTAAACTTAACATAGTATTGGGATTAAAAAAATAACTTTATTTTGTAACTCAACTATGTAATTCTTGAATGTGAACTTTGTAGATGACAATATTGTGTCACTGTTCCAAAAAGGTTGGTCATTCACTCAAGGACAGTCCTAATAATATCTGACACTCCTCAAATCAAGTTCTGTGGAGCTTCCCCACCTCTGACCTTCTTCCTCCTGAACTGTGCCCCATGAGGGCAAAAGAAATGACTCTTCCTGTGATGCAGTGAACTGATGCAGTATAAATATTAACTTAGGCACTCAATAAATGTTCATTTACAAATAAATATTATTTTAAAAAAATATGTGATAGAATTGGTACCTTTTCTCTTTCTTAATCATCTGGGCAATTGTTATTTTCCTTCAGAAATCAGCTGAAGGACAACTTTGGTGTTTGTTGTAGGCTCTCTCAGCTCCCTTTGTTGTCAAAGCTCCTGGTGCAAATATCTGCATTTGTCACACTGAAAATTGTTCCATTGCTGTCTCCCTGAGAACAATAACCCTGATGAATTTATGTGATTCTTCAGAACAGCAAGTGCTTAATAGGTTTAAAAGATGACCTAAGGTAGCTGCATTAGCTTTTGCTTGTATTAAAAGAATAACAAGAGAACTAAAGGTTTATGGAGTGCAGACAGGAAATGGAAGCAACTTCATGAAACTTTTTGTGTTGTATAATGAGAAAATATTAAATTGTTGTTCCCAAAAAATTTGTATCTAGTGCTCTGGTAAGTGAAGCAAAATGTGTGGAAAACTGTCATTGTTCCTTAATAATTAATTCAAGAGTAATAACTTAATACCCCTGAGTATTATCACTGTCAACTTATATAAAATATCCTTAAATAAAAATAAGACATACTGATAACCCATGTGCATAAGAAAATGAAACTATGTCTGAAATACTGTGGTTCAGATATGCCCTCTTATGATGAACTTAATATAGAAATAGCATTTATGAATCTTATTAAGTTTCTTTATAAAAATATCTTGAATTATTCTTTCTCATGAACTGTATTCATATTTTTGGATTATGCAACATGTTGCAATTCAAAAAATATAAAATAGTGTTATAAATGTCTTTGTACAGACAATAGTTGGTTGTGACTTGGTTTTTATTATTGTTGTTGTTGTTTTGCATGATTTTAAGCCTGAATTTTGTTTCCAGTTTTGGTCAAAGACTGTATTTCTTTTCTTTAGAGTTAAGAGTATCAAAGTTTTGGCTTATATTTGAACATATTATTCAAGCAAGAAATCCCCCTGTGACCCTCCTCCCCCATTACACACACACATGGATTTGACATTCCTGGTGTGATCCCACTACTCAAGAGTTTTTACTACATTATTTATAAGAGTCATAGTAGATAAATATTTAATATAAAAATTCTTCTGTGGGAAAAGGGCATATGATCATAAGTACATTGGATGCATATAAGAAAAATACTATTTTCAAGATTCTTCTTTGGCTGGAGAAATGCTCAGAAGTTAAGAGGACTAAGATTGGGTTCATAGCAACACTACTAAGTGAACCAGATTTGACTCCAGTGCCAAGGGATCCAATGCCTTATTCTGGCCTCCATGGGCAGCTTCATGAACATGGTGCACATATAGACAATCAAGCAAAATATAAATAAATAGTTTAAAATCTTCCATACTGATAATTCTCAAAATTAAGTTCCATGATTACAATTTCTAGATTGTTTAGGGAATACAAAAGGAGGATACTGAGTATTCTTCATTTAAATGTTAGATATTAACAACTATACTGTGGTGATTTGATAGTAACTGATATTTGATAAGATTAAGTCGAAGTCTTCAATAAGTATCTGTTTATATTTAATAACTTATAACATCATACCATCAATGATAAACTAATGGTTATATGTATTCAGTAAACTGCCTTCTTAAATGATAAATTTTTAGCACAGGAGATATGAGTAGACATCTATGACTCCTAAGCTTTAATCCTTTCTCCTGAAAGACTGTTCTGTATTCTCACAACTCAGCTTCTTCTGAGTCTCACATCTGCTAACCTCTGCTTTATGCTCGCTTCTACTGTGGCTTATGATTTATTGCTATGATTTATTACTTCCTATGGTCAAATATTATTAGAAACAATTACCGCAGGCATTCTGATAAAAAACTGTAAGTAACCTCACACGCATTTACTTTTTTTGTACTTGTTTTAAATCCCAATCTCTGAAATTATTTTCTTCCTGTGTAATTAAAAACTGATATTACTATATATTAATTGTTCAAAGTAAAGGAGTCTATTATGACATTTTATGCATGTATACAATATGCACTGCTAATATTCACCTATCTATTAGGCTCTGATGATGAGCCCTTAGACTGTGTTTAGTAGAAGCCATTATATTTAAACCAATTTAATTATGTGAGTGAAAGTAGGTAGTATTATTTCATCAATCAATTGCATGAGGTAGGTGCCTAGTCCTGTTTAAAGTTTTATAGGAGATAACAGAGAATTGTAGTCGATGTTTCTTATCAATCAAATGGTTTTTTATAGATTTAACATGATAAGTTACTAAACAAGAGAAAGTATATTTAACAAAATGTATAACAGGCCTATACTGTGTGTGAACAATAAAGAAATATCATGATACAATATTAACATAAAACTTTCTTCGTGGAGATGGAAAGAACAGCACACTTTGATAGAAGTCAGTGGAAGAGAGCAGAATGCAAAGGTTAGCAGATATGAGACTCAGAGGAAGCTATGGTGTGAGAATACAGAACAGTCTTTCAGGAGAAAGGATTAATGCTGAAGAGCCAAAAGATGCAAATACAGGACCTGAAATAACCTACAAGTAGAAGGCCTGAGTAGGGTGCCACCATAGCAAATTTTATTTGATAAATTCAGCTGGATACCAGAAGCTTTGTAATAACGGGAGAAATTGATCTGACTTTTTGGGTTAAGGTATTGTTGCAAATGCATGTAAAAAAACAGCATCAATGAAACCATTTCTATTCAAGCTGAAAATAATGACTTTATAATTTCTCACTTTGTATGTGTACATAAAACAAATGATACTGACAATTATCTATCAATACACATAGCTCATGCCTAAAGTCAGATAATTTGGGGGCATTATTATCTTTTTATAGAATGTAAGACTTCAATTAATGAGACTATGTTACAGATTATAATAAAAATACTATTTATATGCAGCTGACATCCAGATCTTAGAATAAACTGAATTACAAATTAATTCATGAAAACCTCTCAATTTCAAGTAGCTATGATAAAGGTGGATATACATTTTAGCGTGTATCATTAAATTCTATTCTAAAACATCTAATATATTTTATAGATAAATAATCAGGGAACAAATGTGTGAGACAAAGTCTGATGATAACTAGGTAATAGTGATGGTGAATAATGTTTATGAAAATTAGGCTTTATAAAAGACCTTAAATTAAATAATAGAAAATATGAAGGATGGATATTACAAAGGTGGAAGACCAAATGTTCGTCGTTATTTACAATATAAAACAACTAAGCTCATTTAGCCTCTGACTACTGGGAGCCAAGCTAGAGAAATCAATGGTTTTCTTCGCCATTTCCAGCTTTTATCATGCCAACTACATAACATTAGAAGTTCCTTGGAGATGGCTAAATTCATTCATTCTGGCATCCGGTGCCTACTCAAGCATAAGCCATCTCTCTGAGGATTTAAAATTACTTTTAAAGGGTATTAACACAATCCATCATATGTACATTGGAATCTTTACCACACAAATATAACAGTGTGCTGAATCAGCGCTATTGACTCGAGCTTCTTCCACAGAGCTTTGTTCTGTTGCCTAAGTTCTAATTTTGTTGACCAAGATGACCTAGCACGGGGTTAAATGTTTTTTGACAGCAGATTCTGTTTTAGGATCGAAAATGAGAAATGCTAAGAGGCAAGTTTGCAAGTCATTTGTTTGTTCATGAGCTTTTGTTATCTCAGAAAAAGAATCTAAGAAACAATTCAGGTTATTTGGGGATAATAAAATGATTGTTAGCACCCACATATGAAGGTTTTTAAATTTTAACACAGGTGGAAGCTGTGCTTCAAAAAATGATAGGGTCTTTTTTTCTTATTAAATAAATATTTTACTTATATTTATTGATTTTAAACTCCAGATTTTATTCCCCTCCCAGTCCACCCTCCTCCACATCCTATACCTCCTCCCCTGCCCCTTGTCTCCACGAGGATGATATTTTACTTTTAAAATATAAGCTGGTTACACTTAATTACAACTCATATCTTTTATTCTAAATCTAATTTTAACACTGTGAGATTATTTAATTCTGTATTCTTTATATATAAGCAATTTTTCATATAAAATATCCTTTAATGTAATAAACAAAATAGTGTGAATTTAATTTCCATATTAACATCTTTCTTAAGAAATTGTAAACATGGTTACAAGGCATAGTCACTAACAAGTAGCTATTAAACTTTGAAACAATGCCATATAATTATTCATATACTAATACCATTGTTAATCATGGTTTTTTTATGTGACAAATCACCTAAAATAAATGACTTGGAAGAGGAAAGATTTATTTTGGCTCCTGTTTCAAATTTTCTGTCTAGTGTTTGTTAGTTGACTTCTTGTTTGAAGTCCTATGGTAAAGCAAGGCGCTAAGGTGACAGGGGCAGACTGGAGGAAATCTATTCATCTCACGGTAGCCAGGAATCACAGAGGGATGGGGGTGAGGGACAGACTGGGAAGATATACATCTTTCTGAAGCAGCCCAGAGTGACCCACTCCTTCCATGCTGACTCCATCTCTTAGTCTCTTTCCTCATCCTCCAATCATTTCATCAAATACTAATCTATTCATATATTAATTAAAAATTCTCATGATCAATTCACTTCCCAAAATGCATAACTCTGAAAATTTCACTGAAAACCAAGCCTCTGTCACAAAAATCCATTGGGGGGCATTTCAGATCCAATCTGCAACATTTATTAATATATATATATATATATAATTGTATGTTTCACCAAAGTAAATTATAATCTCAAATCAAATTTGACAGATTTATAACCTTCACTACTTGTTAGTTATAATTATAGTCATCATATGTAAAACAAAGTTTAACTCTCAACTGTTAGCCAGTCCATTTACCAATATGGTAATGAAATCAGAATACTTTTAAGATTTATCAAAATAATACATCTTGATTCCATATTAAAAAATTAAAGAGACATACTAAAAGAGATTTTTTTAAAACCTACAGGATTGCTTTGTATTGCAGTCAAAAGGATAAAGAATATGAGGGTAGAGTGGGAGAGAAAGTAAAAGGGAGGGTGGGAGGGTGAGACACAGGGACTGACTACAGGAAAGCATATCTGTTCAAAAGGGTTCACTAACTTTAAGTATATTAACAGTTTTTATTAATATACATAAAATATGAATTTTAGGAAACAAAAAATGTTGAATGATGGAATAGTATATGACAGAAAAGGAGAAGCTAAATAGAAATTGGAAGAAGAGGGAAGTTGTTAAGGAATGCAGTATGTAGAAAATAATAGCTAGATAATGGGTGGTGTTTCTAGAAATGAAAGAGGAGCATTCACACCACGGACATTAAAGTAAATACTGCGGGAGAAGATATTTGTGTGTAGAAATATGTAAATATCCACTACAATTAAAGAGAAGATACAGAAAAACTTGAAATAGGATGTAAAAAAGTAAGAAATGTAACACACAAAATAATCCATGTAGCTTTATGAATGAATACACATACATTATCTTCATCTAGATACCTAAAGGAATAAACCTTAAGACAAAAGCAGGCTCATCTATTAGCAATAAAATGTATTCTTATAACATGATCTTTATTCAACATAACACAATATAAATTTTCAATGCAATATTTTTTAAAATTATCTCTTAAAATATTGATAGCAACCTCATTTAGGACATAATATTTAGGCTCTGCATTCAAATCCTGCCTCTGTTCTGTTCTCATTATGTTACATAGGAGAAATTGCTTAGCTCCTACAATGTCCTCATTGGTAATGTGGAGTATTTGCAGTAAGTACTTTGTAGAGCGGTCGAGAAAAGTCCTAAGAGGCATTACATTCTATCGAAACTCTTGTCGTCATTGCCTTTAATTTGTGTGCAAGAAGACAGAATATTAAAAAGATGTATTAAATGGTGAAGTAAAAAAGCTATCTCTATTGTATGTGCGATACTTCTTTCAGACGGAAAATGAGATTTACATGAAAGTAAATGTGATTTTTTTAAAAGAAAGATACTGAATGATAGTACAAGTCAAAATGAAGGTCACACAGTGTGTGGACCACTTAGTATGCGTGAAAATGCTGCATTGACTCTCGACAGCTATTGTAAAAAGTAGCAAATGACAACAAATTGGGCTTAAAATGGGAAAGGTGCATTCTCTTCTAGTTCTGGGGAACAGAATACAGAATAAATATTAAAATATCATGGTGCTAAAATTAAGATAATGGTACACTTCTGATGGATTTTGGGAAAAAATCTATTCTCTTTCTTCTTCTGCCTTGTATTCTTTGTAAACTCCTCCTCTATCTTTAAAGCAGACAACATCCTTCACAAAGCCCACCTTCTTTCCTGAATCACATTGCCTTTTGCCACTGGTTCACATAATAAGTGTGTTTGCATTTAGAACCCATTGAGATAATCTAGAGCAGACTGTCTGCCTCAGAAACCTCAATCTTTACAGCAAAGTCATTCTGGAAATATAAGATATCATTTACAGGTTTTTAATTTATTTTTTATTATTTTCTATATTTTTTTATTTACATTCCAAATGATTTCCCCTTTCCCGTTTCCTCCCTCCCCGAAAGTCCCATAAGCCCCCTTCCCTCCCTCTGTTTCCCATTCTAGGAAATATGATGTGGTTATCTTTGAATCACAGCATGATAGCAAGGTAACAAATTGGAGGAGAGCAAAATACACCAGATTGTTCTGCAAGATTTAATTTTAAATGCTTATAAATGTTTGACAAAGGAGAAACAAACTTGAAACAGACTCAAATATGCAACATAAACTCCCATTGTTATTTCAGGTGTTTTAAATGTATATCTACGTTTGAAAGGACAGACAACTATAGAGAATCCTCTATGGTCTTCAAGTGGGAACAAAGGACAAAGATGGAATGAAGCACACGTTAATATATATCCAATTACTTCATTTCAGGTAAGAAATAACTTTACTCATAGATTGATGTGTAATGAATGGAACATTGGATGCATATCTTAAAGAAACTGTAAATAAAATATTAATACTCAGGATTTTGTATAAGACAAATAAAAGTTTGTCCTCATTTTGAATAGTTATTTTATGACGACAAATGCATCTGTATTAGCATCCATCATGTAGAATAATAGTCTATCAAAAGATGAGTTAATTCCTAGCATAATGACACATGCCTTCAATCCTGGAATTTGGGAAGTGGAGGTAGACATGAGTTTGAGGCTAGCGTGGTCTACAAAGCATACTCTAGGACATCTAGAACTACCCAGAGTAGTTCCTATCTCAGGAGAAAAAACAAAACAAAACAAGGCAAACAAAAAACGAAAAAAAAAACCCACGATGTATTTGCATAGTAATCTGTTTCTATCGAATCATTTGCATGTATTTTGTATTCTACAGTAAATAATAAAAATTTTCACTAAAATGGGCATTAGTACTCTTACCTAATTTGTTGGATAATTTGAGATGGCATTTGAAACATGTTTTCTACTTCAGTCATTTATTATTTTAATCAAAGTCAGGAAGTTTAAACAAATTATTTTTCTCTCTGTAAGTTGAGGTTAGACTTCAGTTAAAAACAAAAAGGCATTTATAAAGATATCAAAAAGTTTAATGACTTAATATTTTTAATTGAAATACCAAATTTTAATAATCCTTATAAAAGATGATATAGCTATAAGCTATTTTAATAAAGTTGGAAGCACGGATTTAGTTTTTTAAATAACTATACCCCAATGTATGTATATGAATGTATATATGTTCATACCAATGCTTTCATATACTTCTAGCCAACATATACCAAAGTATTTTTATTTTTTTAAAATAATAGAAATCTTTAAAATCTAATCACATGTAATATAGTTATAGCTTTATCCTTATTTGAAAGTACTCAAATTCACTTAATGATATCATAACTGTGTCTCATGGCTTACTTTTAAGGGTACAGATAATCAGAATGATCTAATTATGCAATATTTTTCATTGCATAATTTTATGACTGTTTGAGAGATTGACATCTAAAGCTAACCAAGTTGATAAAAATGAATATTTTTTTTGCAAGAGTAAAGGATAAGAAATTAAGTAAGGCCACAAGAAAATCATGTGACTATGAAAGCACAGAAACACTTTACATCTATGAAGGACAATACAGTTGTAAAAACTGAAATACCTTAACATACCAAGGCAGGAATGAAATACAATTAATATTAAAGTGTAAAAGTGTGCATGCATGCGTGCGTGTGTGTGTGTATGTGTGTGTGTGTGTGTGTGTGTGTATGTGTGTATGTATGTGTTTGTTGGTATAAATTTTTCTTCCTAAGTAGGCTACCTCTTTGACACAAATGATTAAATACATATACAATAAGAATTTAAGTTATGGTAGTATTACACTCAAGACAATTTTTTCTTGGCATTTATATTAATTTAATGAATATTTGTTAGGTGCCTCCAGGACAATCATTTATTTCCTTAGATACTAGTTGAAAAAAAGACAACGCCTACTTTCTGTCACATTGAGAGGCATGAAGATTTAGTAAAAATTCTTGTTATAAATGATGCTGGAGAACTGGTACACAGGAATGAAAGAGATTTCAGGATATACTTAGATGTGAACAGAAACAGAACCGTTTTCATGGGAGGAATCTTGAAATAGACATTAATGACGAAGAAATTTTGGCTTACAAATTGTCAAATAATGCCAGATTGGTTTATACAAAAAAAGGGAAGTGGATGAGGTCAAATTATGAACATATATGATTACTACTGTCTTAAACATGCTGACAAAATATGTCTCAACATATCATATATATCAGTCTGAAGTTTTGAGTCCATGGGTATTAGGTGTGCTGTCAGATTATATATGTCTTCCTAAAAGCTGCCTGAGTAGTTGATATTAGCAAGGAAAGGTTTACATATTCAAATAATCAAATGAACGATGAATTCTTCCTCAGTTTGTAAAGTAACTGGAACATTCTAATGATGAGTTTGCAACTCATGAAGGTCTAGGTAAGATCTTCAATGAAACAGTTCTCAGCATACCACAGGGACCAGTCATCCTTCCCAAAATACTTTCAAATATGGTAATGACACAAAGAGAATGAGTGTCCTCATTCGCATAATTACACTCATCCAACATAAAGGTATTGTTGGGCAGGTGAGCTGAGGTGAGCTGAGGGACCCTTGGCCTTGGAGTCAGTAGCTAGTGCCTACTCACATTAATCCGTCTCCTCGGGACCTGAGGTAGTTGCCTTTTTGTCCTCTTTCCACTCAGCCTCGACTTCTCTTTCTCTTCCTGTGAATCCATTTCTTTCCTTGGTGTGTCCTTTGTACACAGGCATTAGGCAAACTTCTCAGCATCAAACTAGGCAATCTTCTCACATAGCTTCAGCCCTGAAATGGGTCTGATTAACGTAGGTAAGGAACCAGTCTTTGGTACTAAGGAAGGCCTGGTAAAAGAAGGCTCTAAGACCTATTTATAGAGCCACAGCCGAGAGCTGACCACAGTGATATCAGCCACTGTCACTGACTATCATGAAATTTCCTAGTCTTCAAGAGAGAGCCCAACAGCCTTACCTCCCCAGTACATTTGCATTTTCAGTAGCCTGTTTTGTTGTGCATGATGCCCAAGGTGGGAGGACACTCAGATGTTGTTAGAGAAATAACAGCGCTGTCAGCAAAGCCCACCCAGGCCTCACCTGAGCTCCTGCCTCTGGAGTCTTTCCTGGCAGCTCTTCATTGCTTACATACAGGGGAATAAACACCATTACTCTCAAACACACAGAATCCACAGTCACCCTCAAATACCAGAACCCTCCTGGAAGTTTTCTGAGAAATTCCAGGGTGTAGTTGGCTTGGTCAACATGAAAATGGGGTAGTGCAGAGAGCACTGGGACCTGGGCCAAGTCCCATTTCTTCTAACTTGGCCAATCTCAATCCACTGGACCTGGTTTCTCACATCTGTTGATTAAAAGAAGGAATGTAAGGATCTTTTGTTATCAGAAATGAAAGGGGTCATTTAAATTTTTAAAAGATGAAGATATCCACTACTGATGAAAATATATTTCTGTAGCTGCAGATATTTGCGTAAAATACACAGCATATGAACAGAAACATGCAAAGATATCCAGGAATGTTAAGAATAATCAAACTTTATTCATACCTGTCTATGTAAGTAAGCCTTGGAGAAATTCTCTCTGCTGCACTCAGCTCTATTTGTTCTGATGTAGAAATAAGGATTGGTTTTTTTTTTAAGCTGGTTCTCAATGTACTTTCCATTCCTTGTGCTTCTTGGACTTCTCCATAGATTTATTGCACTGGGAAGTCCCTACTTTAGTTTGCTATCTGTGTTGATTAGCCTGAAGGACTTCATTTGACATTTCTTGAAGTGTGGGTCTGTTGAGGATGGATTCTTTTCAACTTCTGTGCTTTTAAAAATTGATTTGTTCACCCTCATCTTTCAAAAAAAATCATTTCCTCTTGGCATAGCTTAGTAGTTTTTCTTTTAGAACTTTCAGGATGTCCTTCTCCTGCCTTTCTGTTGTTCCCAAGTGTGCTTCTTTGGCTGTGCACACACTTCTGTCTATTATGCAGTCTTCCATCTCTGGGTTAACTTAAAATTTTCTCCTTATTGATGGTTTGAAGAACGTAGATACAGATATGCTTTCATATGCTCATATGTGTTGTACTCTTTCTGTGTACTTGATGATTTCCTGAACTTACTGAACCTGAGGGTTCACTGTGGTATGAAAATTGAGGATTGTCTAGCTAGTTTCTTCCTCTTTGTTCTTCCATTATATTCTTTGAGAGTTCCATTTGAAGATTTGATTTTGATTTTAATTAGCTTGTACTTTACCTTTATATCCACTGATCATTTGTTTGGGAATGTCTAATCCGAATATACTCTCCTTCAGTGAACTTTTCACCTTAGCAACTACACATATCAGCTCTATAAATTCAATGTTAGTCTTTTTATGAAACATTTTTATTTCTCTTGTTAATAACTTAAACAAATAAAATCAAGTCATAATTAACTGTTTTGAGTTACTATCTGCTCATACACATCTATAGTCTTGGTTTGTTTGAATAGATTGATTCTTCTTCCCTTTATGGGTTGTTATTTAGTTTTCATTTGAAAATCTAATAATTAGGGTGAAAGACATTATGATTTTTAACTTAATAGATGCTAGATATCTATAAAACTTTGTAAGTAGTGTGAAGCCTTTACAATGATGTGTTTGAGTTAGTTAGAAGCAATCTACATATTTTAAGGAGTAAATATTTATTAAAGAAAACCACATTTTCCCTTTCTCTTTCATCTCTCCTCCCCACGTCCCCACTATACCTCTTTCTCTTTCTCTTGCCATCTCCTTTGCTTCCTCTCTAATATTATTTTTGTGCTTGATCACATTTACTTTACTGTTTCTTACTATTGTGCTTTAAAGAAACCTAAAATACTAAGCACAAATCTATATGCTTAAAAATTATATCGCCAAATATGTTGTTAACCTTATCAGCATAACTCGATGAACAAATGTATCAAATCCAGACATGGTAAAGTGAAGCAAAACTTTGTAGCATGCTTTAAAGGTCATTCATGTATAATATTTTTTTAAACTACCCTTGTCTATGTGGTTTCTCAAATCAGTCTCTTCAGAGTCAAATTTTCTTCCAGGTTTCAAACTGGTTCTGTTTACAATGACCTGAAACCTCTATTCAGGGCAAACATAGGATGACTTGATTTCCATTCCTCATGAATATCTGTTGGTTTTTATCATTATCATCATTTTTATACTATGGCCGGATGCTCTGTACCCTAAATCCCTTTGTTTAGACTATTTTATCCAGCAATTTGTTTTTTCAAATGGGGGGGAATTATCTGACTTCAATTACTTTGTATCTGTTGGAAGCCATCAAAAAGTAAAGAATTTGGATCAGTGCAATTTTACCTAAATTGCCAGTAAGAAATCATGATAAGGAAATTTTTTAGTTATTAAATATCTGTTTTTTAATTTCATGATGCATTTCTAGATCTGTTGACTGTTGATTTCACCTCATAGATCTTGACTGTGCAAGAAAACTACTCATGCCCTGGCAAAATATTCTCTTTTCATCTGTTTTATTTTCTGTATTGTTACTCAGAATTATTTCAAGTTGACAATTTTTAACTGTGAAATAATTTATACAGTAGCAAGATTTTTAAAATACTTGCTTTGTTATGGATTGCCTACCAAAAATTTTATAACAATATATACTAGTATATTGTCATATAAATTAAGGTGTAAGCAGTGATAATACCGTTCAAACCAAGATATATAACATTTGAAAATATTTTTAAGTCAAGTAGAAACCATGATATTCACTTTTCTTTTGGAGCAATAAACTGGATATGAGTGGTTTGAATTCTTCTTTCACTAAGATTTATGTAGTTTTATTGATTGAACTTTTAAGTATGTTTATGTAAAACTTATTAAAATTTATACACTTGCCAGGTCTCTTGAGCATTGTCAATGAATTTTCTTGGTAAAAGTAAAATTGTATTGTGGGTCAAAATAAAAGTCTTCTTATATTGAAATTTCTTCGTGGGCTTTTTTAAAGATTTAATTTAGCACTATCAGTGCTTGTAAGATAATAGATTTTGCTATATGTTAAAGGATGAGAGAAAAAGTTACAAAAATACAAAATCTATATAATATTATCCATGTAAAATCTTCCATAATTTATATACTATGTAACAAGAAAAATACCTCAATTTTCTTGTTAATACTGTACTTTTTTCATAATATGGCCTAATTTTCCCCCCAAGAATCATCTATAAAAGATATTATAAAACAATACTATTTGAAGTTCATTATTTTGCTAAAAGCAATTAAAGATCTTTTACACTTGCATCCTCATTTAAATATTTGGAAATATATTTTAAAGAAATTTAAATATAAGTAATTGCTACTAACTAATGAGCATATTCTTCTCACCATGACTACAGTCTAATAATAAAAATGACCTGGAAGTGATCTTGGTCACAAAAGTCATATTCTCATGCAGTTCTAAATTTGACATGGCAAATCAAATTCCAGGACAATGATATGGGTATCATGATGGTGGCTAAATTCACCATTTAAAATGCTTTGAAGGGATGCAGAGATAGCTCTTTGGTTATGATTGCATACGACTCTTGGAGAAGACCCTAGTTCATTTCCTCTCACACACATCAGGCAATGCATAACAACCTGTAACTCCCTCTCTAGGGTATTTAATGCTTCCAGTCTCCATGGGAGCCTGTATACATATATGAAGCACTCATATGCATATACATATATATGGCAAAATAAATATGCATATACACATATATATAGGAAAGCATAAAATTCAATTAATCTTTCAAGTAAATACCTCCCATTTATAGCTCACAATGTTTCCCTGTCTTCCACTGCAATTGAAATCTTAGGCTGTTATTTCAAATTAGAAGACTTTGAGTCTTGACATCCAAAAATTTGAACTGGAATGTTGTAAAGTTATACTCACAGTTAATTTTAGAATAGTTTTTCAAGGGAAGAATCCAAGACTACCCTGTCTAGTGGATTGTATCTCATCCCATATCTTGTTTAATGGTTGAGCACGGTTCAGTTAATTGGTTGAACAGATAAGATAAATATCATTATTCACTCTTACTGCTATACATAAACTTATTAAAGTCATTTTTGTCAATGATATTTATAATCATTTCTCAAGTTATATCACTAAAATTCAACAGTTTTCTTACTACTAACAGCCAGAAGTTATCTGTCTCTTGTCAAAAAGAAAACACTTGTGAACATTTGCAAACGCTTCCCTGAACAGTGAAGCCAATATCTGAAGATATTGTATTATTTGATCCTTTGACTACTTGGATTCATTAGCTCTACACACAGACCTTCATTGCTTAGTGAGAGATGACATCTGGACACAATGGTTTAATATATCTGTCTCTATGGAGTCAACTGCATATGCTTAAAAGAGCTCTGTTTGTCAGAAACTGTTAGTCTATTATTTGAAGCAAGTGTGTGTGCTTGGTGTAATTTTAAGGCAGAAATCCATATAATTAGAAAATTTCATCTGAAGTTTTCTACCAAGAGTTAATATTACTTTTTAATTCAAAATATTTTTATGTAAGGTGTTTTGCCTGCATGTATGTCTGTGCACCATGTACATGTCTTCTGTCAGTGAGGACAAAAGAAGGCCTCGGATCACTTGAAACTGGGGAAATAGATAGTTAAGAGTTGCCATATGGTTGTTAGGAATTGAACCCTGCTCATCTGGAAGAGTAGCAAGGGCTTTTAATCTTTAAGCCATCTCTCCAGTCCTAACATTAATTTTTCTATTGAAATGTTTGTTATATCTTTACTTGTTTGCATTCTATGGAGACTATATGAAAATATTTAAATTTTAAAGTAAGCTTTTTCATCAAAGAAAATATTTTAAATAATGTCAACCTGTCTATGCAGGAAGAATCAGTTATACATAATTATATCCCTTAGGAAAACCAAACTTTGACACCTTCTCCTTATATCCACATGCTATTAACTCCTTCGAATCCATTAAACCAAACTCACTGAAAAAGTGCACAACAAGAAACATTTTTAACACTGTGATGAAGTAGTAGTCAGAATAATAATGAAACTTCACAAACTTGCAACAGAATTCAGCATTTTAAACAGAGATTCTTTCTTCTCAAAGTGAATGTAATTTGCAGTTCATTCATATCACCCACACTGGAAAACATAAAATTCAATGTTCCGTGACTGTCTCTTGATTTCATACTTGAAAGTTGCTACCAAAGATATATTTTTTATAAAAGCTTGAAATGCCAAATATGACATACTCTTTGGATAGAATACCTAAACAATTTTTTGTAATCTCTATTTTTCCACAAAATAAATCTATCCACAAGACCTTGGTCTTAATGCCATCGATAAATTTACTATGACCTATGCATTTTAATTTGCAGTTAAAATTAAGTGCATAAACAGTATAGTGTAATAAATGGAGAAGCAATCAGTTCAAAAGTACTCTATTCATTCTCAATAGCAAACTCTCACAAAAACTAAAACCAAGCAACTAGAACACCATTAGACATGCCAAGGTAGACAGGGAAAAGCCTACAAAGTATCAACCCTACAAAGAACTACTGAGGAAAGCTGGAAGCAAGCAGGAGAAGTGGTCTTCTCTATGGAAGATCATACAAGTAGGTTGCCCAAGGCCAAATGGACAGTCCTGAAAAAGAAACATACAACTAACATGCATACTGAACAGTTTACATATAGGAATATATATATACATATATATTTGTGTGTATATATGTATGTATATATGTATATGAGTAGGTGCCATCTGTAACCTCCTCTTTTACTACCCATCCTCTTATATATGAATAAATGCCTAGACCAATAACTTGGGCCTGTTCTATGACTAGCTCATAACATAATTATGTGTTTATTCTGTTCTAAGTCATGCCACATGGCTGGTTATCTGGTCATCAGTTTCATATGACTGTCTTCCTCTATCTCTGAGGATAATCTACTTCCTGTTCCTTCCTCCATCCAAGAATCTCCCCCTATACCTCCCCCCTACCCCAACCTTCTCTCTGCCAAAATTTCTACCTCCTATTTCCTGACTCAGTTCATTGACTATAGGCTCTTTTATCGACAGGTGAATGCTTTGACACAGTGCACAAGAGATATTCTTTCAACATGTATTCACATATATGCTTGAAAAAACTATTCATGAAGGAAGAGGACTTGAATTTGAAGAAGAGTGGAGAGGGGAGAGAAATGCTGTAATTGTATTATAATCTCAAAATTACATATAGTCAAGCAACCATGCCACAGGGGAGTTTTCTAAGACTATAAGATCTCTGTACCCGACTGGATTTGATTTCCAATAATCACAAAGTTACAAATAAATATTAAAATCACTATACTTGTAGAAAGAGTTTTGTCAGAAAGTATTTTTGTTATACCAATAAAGGGTAACTAATTCCCTGTTCAAAACTAATGGTAGGTTTCTATAGAAAGAAATCAACCTGCTATATTTAGTGGCCAATGGTATTATCAATAGTTATAAATGCCAGTGAAATTAATGAGTCTGCAAATCAGCCAACTTTTATTACCACCCACTAATTCAGTATATTGAAGGGATGAAATTGTCCAATAAGGAATTGTTCTAGAGATATACAGCCCTCTTGGTCAAGTATGGTTCAGTTTTGTTGATTTGTAAATTAAACATGTAATGTAGCACTTAGCCAGAAAACAGACAGCATGCATGTTAAATTATTTTACATAGTCTTTCCCCCATCACTCCCTTGCAATCTAACCATAAACATGGTGTCTTTCACATCTCTCCTGATTCAAGATTTTGCCTTCAATGCAAAGTTAGATCTGAGCCTGCAACTCTGATCAAGGGAAGCAAGAAAAAGAGAAAAGGAAAATTAATAATTATTGAAATTGAATCAGGAGGAGTTATCAGTATTATAAGGCAATGACTACAGAATATTGTATAGTGATGGATTGTTAAAAATTAAATTATAGCTTTCCAGGAAAGCAGCTACAAAATGTTTGTAGATGATTTTGAGACTATGTTCACTTTCATTTTTATTTTTATATATAATCCTGTCATTTTATATTGGCCCCTGACTATTGATAATGATAATTTACTAAGTGAATATAATTGTATACTTCAAGGAAAACTTGATACTTTCATGAAACTAACTTTTACAGCTAAGAAAAAATCTGTATATTATAAAGCTGATGCTACCAAACCTTTGTAATGAAGAACTGGATTCCAGCTTCCAATGTTTAAATGCCAAGTGGCTGCACAGGCAGAACTTCTTACCTAGCCCTGAGTGGACTTTTCACTCATACATCATGTCCTCACAAAAGGCATAGAGGGATGCAGCATCCTTGTTTTCTGCACGACTGCATTGCAAGCCCCGTGTCTTCCTCCATAAGCGCTGTCAGCTGTCCTTCTGTTTCCACTTCATATCATCATCTATTCAAAGTTAAATTTCAATAAATTGGGGGGAACTGCAGGGAAAGTCTAGACAATTGTTAATAGTTAATAATTATACCAACATTCCCCAGCCACAACACTACTCATTTTTCCTGTCTCTAAAATTCACAGGACTAGTCACAAGAAATCTATACAATAATATATTCAATTATGTATAATACATAAAATAAAAATCTATTCTAATAACTGCACAGAGTAAGGGTCCATATCTAAGGCCACCCAAATTACTTACATCCCCACCACTTGGCAGACATTTTTCTGATGGCTTCATAATTTACAACCGGACTACAATACAATTTCTTATTTCCCAGCATATAAAATTATTCCTTTCTGCCCATTTGATTTGCAGATTCAAAATTCATAAACTGAAACCTTGGTTCTGAGTTTCTGAACTTTAGCCTGGCCTTGTGCTTCTCTTTAGTGATGCAGGTTATCTGGGATATTCTTCAGAGATGGCTTTGTATGATCTTAATTATCATGAGTAAGTAATAAGGAAAAGTAGGAAGAGGTATTAAAATATTAAATCTGTTAATTAAGATGTCACAAAACATTTCCCCTATTAAGTTGCAGAGAGTGTCTACCAGGCTGCCTGTAAGTAAAGGGCAGGCAATTAAGAAAAAGTTTGAAAATGGAAACTTTTATTGAGAAAATTATCATAGTATACAACATAGTATTGATGAGCATAGCAAAAGAAATCTAAGCTCTCTAAGAATAATCTTAAATTTATCTTTCATGAACTATTTTCAAAGATAAACCAAAAGTAAAGGCAAACCTGTTACACTGAAAAGAAAAAACATTTTCTCTCAAATATTGCTATGAGAGCTTTATAAAATGCATGCATTACTGTTCGTTTTTTAAAGATTTATTTATTTATTATATGTATATGAGTGATCCACCTGTATGTACACCTGCATGCCAGAAAAGGACTTCAGTTCCCATGACAGATGGTGATGAGCCACCATGTGGGAAATAAACTCACGACCTCTAGAAGAGCAGCAAGTATTCTCAACCACTGAACCATCTCTCCAGCCTGCATTAGTATTTACTTATATGAGAGTCATTTATTAAGTTAATGTTTCTTTGTAAAGAACAAATTAATATTTTATTTCAAAATTTCTGTGAAAGTATAAACTGCTAAATGCATAGCTTACATTTTAGCACCTAAAGTTTTATATATTTTCTGGAAGAAAGAGAAAACTTGAGGATTAAAAAAATAATAATACTAAAGGTCTTGTCTCCTTCAAGAGCAAACAATTAAATTTTAATAATCATTTTCTTTGTTCCATAGCCAGATTTATAATGACGTTTATCTGGTATCACTTATTGAGCCTCTGTGCTCAACTATTTCAAATACTGGATATTCAAGGGCTTTTCACTAGATTCTAATATATTAGTCTATATTCATGAAAAGAATCAAGTTTTAAATGTATAATTCCAAAATAAAATTGCAGCAGGAAGTCAAAAGGTGAGTATAAAAAGCATGAGGAGTCTGTAATATGTACCTGCAAAATATCAAAGCATTTTGATAGTGTGGTTCTGTTCTAGGCTTCAAAAAATATGGAAAACATATTGATTCATTCCTTAAGATATTTCTTGAAGAGTTATGCTGTATGCTTAGAGAAAACTGAGAAAATACATTTCTGCACAATAAAACCACTCTAATAAATCTGTCATGTTTGTAGTTAATTTTTGAAGGCATTCGAGGTCCTGGGATAGAGGGTGACATCGCCATTGATGATGTATCAATTGCTGAAGGAGAATGTGCAAAACAAGACCTACCAACTAAGAGTAAGTGTTTTTCCTCTTGAGTATCAAGAAATTTCATAGAAAAAGCTTAGTTTTAGTTAAAACTTTATTTCTGACTAAACCATTCAAGGTATGCTTAAGTTAAATAGCTAGTGCAATGTGGCCGTATTTTCAGTAACAAAATGATAGTAATTTCTACTTAGTTCTATGCAATGCTAACTCACTGTGACTTTAAGAACAGATTTAAAATTTATTAATTTATGCTATCTTGTCAGGGATTGGAAAATGTTTATTAAAATATTTGGCAAATCTATACACATAAGAGTCACTTATGCAACAAAGTGCTTTTAACTCCAAATAGTTGAAATATGGATTTCCTAGAGCTAATATAGTTCTTTTTTACAGATGTAATTATATGGAAATTTAGTAGTGTATTTAGTAATGGAGTAAACATTCTGACATAATCTATTTCATATCTACTCCACAATCTTGTGAAATAATTTTGTTTTCATCTAAGAACAGTTAAGATATTATACATTAATGATGTCTTCAAATTTCAACTTTCATTTTATGCCCATTCTTAAATGAATATAAAATGATATTTAAAAAGTATTCTGGGTCCCTAAATCTTTATCTCACATTATCCATTTAAAACATGTATTCAGAATCATTGTTGGAATGCATTTTAACTTTAGTATTCTTAGACCTATCTAGAAACTTTAATTTTATTGTCACCCAATGATGGAGTAATCAAGCTAAATTTCCACAAATAACTCATCGATAATTTAGTATATTCAAAGTGTATTGAAATTATGTTGCTAAAGGGCTCTATGTACTAGAGCCCTTCAACTGAAGATATTTATGGAAAAATTATTACAGTCTAGATATTGAAAGTCAAGTGTGCGGTTACAGCTTAATGGACCTAATTAACTCCATTATTTAGCATTGTTGAAATTTTTTAAAAAAGCAGCAATGGGCTATGGTTGCTCGCAATGATGTTTAGCATTGAAAACACACATTTTGTACAAACTTCCTGGATTTCCATTTCAGGAAAGGCTCAGCTGCACCCACATAAGCACAATCTGCCTAGAACACAACGAGAGAACCATGTATTCTCTTCAGAGACTGTGGGGATTTTCACAGCTTACTTTCAGTGATTCAAACTTTGCACTAAATGAAGGTCATGTCCACATTGCAGACAAATTTTGTTTTTATACTTTAATCAAACTTAAATAAGTTAAATTTGATAAATTGAGGTAAATGTTCTAAAAGGGGGAAACAAAAAAGAGAAAGCAGGTGTGAGGGTGGCCATGGGCCGTGAAAGCCCACCAGCCTGCCATTGTCCTTCTCTTGAACTTCCTCATGTATAGGACTTTTAAATTAGTAAATACATAGTAATGTGTGTCTGCCTTCTTCATAACTGCATATCCAGGCTGTTTCCTCCTTCTGCTTGCCTTAAAATTAAAACTGATATCTAATACAAAGCCTAGGGTTTTGAAAATTACTTTCCATATATTAAATTTCTTTAGTTCAGAAAAATTCCGTGAGCAGTCACATGGGATGTTTATGAACTTAATGTCAGTTTTGGGTACTTATCTTCTCTATCTCTAGATTCCGTGGATGGTGCTGTTGGGATCTTAGTTCATATATGGCTTTTTCCAGTTATCATCCTCATCTCTATCTTAAGTCCTCGAAGGTGACCTTATCCTGGCAGAGGCTATAAGTGATTCACCAGGCACTGGCATGAAGAAAGAGTCTTTGTAAATGGACACTGAAAAAACAAACTACCAAAGATTCCTCCACTGACTACTGACTCAAAAATTAAATAATAAAAACAACATTTTTTAAGCACTGGGGATAAAAAAAAAAAAGACATCATGGAAATATAACTTATTCCAAACTACATATAGAAGATATTCTTGGCCTGGGTACAAAAGAGCCCTTCAGGTGCTTTTGTGGCTAAAATGATTACAGCTTCATCTGGTTGAACTCTGGAAAAAGAAAATAAAAGCAAAAGAAAGAATGAAAGAAAAAGAAGAAGAAAAAGAGCTATAGAAATCCTCGTCAAAGCACAAAGTCATGGCTGGTTTTGTTTCAAATGAATAGTTTGCTTGTTACCATGGAAACCTAATGGCCTGCCAACAAAAACCTCACTGTAAACAGGGTACGTGGAGAGTGGAGAGCTGGCATTTATTTTCCTTTCAAGAAGGTTTTATGTAGAGAATTAAATAAATGTAGGCCCTTTTACCTTTGGCTGTTACCCTTCCTTGAAAATACTCCAAACACGGAATTATTTAAAGGTTTCATATCCCTCCCCACCTTGCCCCACCCCACTTTTACTGTTATTCGGATTTTGTTGTTGTTGTTGATGATGTTGTTGTTGTTGTTACTGTTTGTTATAGTTCTTTTCTTTTTTCTTTTTTTTTCTCTCTCACATGGCTAAGCTAGATAACTGTATGATGTCTCTTT
Source organism: Tokudaia tokunoshimensis (assembly GCA_036184795.1). NCBI lineage: Eukaryota > Metazoa > Chordata > Mammalia > Rodentia > Muridae > Tokudaia > Tokudaia tokunoshimensis. The sequence continues at coordinate 82,567,526 of BTHU01000012.1, read as the reverse complement.
TTGCATGCACTACTATCCGGGATGGTAAACCTGGGCTTACATATTACACAGGCTTATCGGAGTTTGCTTGCGGCCACTTGACACCCAAACTACTACGTCATCTGTTCCTATGAAGAAACCAAACCACCATCTTTTATAAATTGCCATGGAAACCAAGTGCCTTCAATGAAACAAGCCTGAATAATTTTCAACTCAGAAGCTTGCACTGCTAACAATGGTTTGTGTAAAACTATTTTGTAAACAGACGACACAGCCTAAATGTGCAAATTACAGGCAAGACACGCTAGCCGCTTCTGAAGAAGAAAGGACCCACGCTGCTGCATAAACCCATGCAGTCAAGATTATTTGTTTCACCTCCTAGACAGCCATGGCCTTTCGGCTTAATGTCCATAGAAAGTAACTTCCATTGAGACCAGACATGGGAGCAACACTTTTTTCTTCCAGGTTATTAAATGGGTCAACCAGAGCGAAAGGTTGTTGAGATAATACTTAGCGCAGAAGGTGGTAAAACACAGAAGTGATTTTTTTACTCTAACCTCCATTTCCAATGAGATTGGCTTTGCCTTTAGAGGGAACAAGGAAATGTTTGAGATTGCCGTGCATACAAACTCTGCCGCGGAACTGGGCCTGAAAAAATCTGGCTTTATTCTAAACACTGAGGGTAATATGCCTCTGCCCTTTAGTCAGACTCTGTGCAAATTGTGAAATATTATTTTATTATTTTAACAAGATTAAAAAAAAAACACTTTTACAAAAAAACAAAAACCTGTAAAAATGATTTTGAGCTACCTGAGGACAAACCATAACTTTAACCAGCCAGTTTTCCAATGCATTGTAAATTTCACTTAAACCTGTTGGTTATGACAATTTGAAGATCTTTTTCCTTAAATTATCTCAGCTTTTAACTTCATTTAAAAAGACTTTTGTCTAAAGAAGAATATTATTATTATCTGTTCTTTCAACACCCCAGGATTTAAAAAAATACTGATTATGCAAGTAATTGGGATCTAAGTATTAAATTGCAGCATTTGCAAATATTAATATAAAAAGCACAACAAAATGTAGTGGAAATGACAAAGCTTGATTTTTTAAAAACAACTGTAGAAATGTTTGTGCAAATTCAATAATTCAACTTAAAATATAATTTTACAGCTCTGTTCAATAAAGCCTCTTTCCAGGTAAGGTATGATAAGCAGTATGTGTGTTTGTTGGACAATATTCACTTATCATTGAAATGAGATTAGTTATGCAATTTATTGGTTATATTATTTTGGGATAAATCTTCAGTGCTTCATACACAATTAATGTCTGCAGAAACAAATTTTAAAGAAGATACAATGCATTCGCTTTTATTTGTTAAACATGTAAGAAAAAATACTTTGTAGGTAAAATGCAAACTGAAATGCAAGTTAAAATCTATCGTAAAATTTCATAGTCAGGACAAAAGAGGACATATCAGAATACCTACATAGTGATAGAATCAAAATAATCCATGTCCCTTAAATCACACAAAGAAAGCAAATGATTATTATTATTTATTTGCAGTAATTAGTCATATTGAAAACTTTTCAAAATTTCAACATCATCCATCTATTCTATCAAACCAAAGATTTGCAGTAGGTGACATCTGGGCACTTGGCATGTGAAAGATCTGCATTCACCTGCATTTCCATCATATTGCTACCAACCCCAGCTTGGCACTACCCAAGATGAGCAAAACACAGATTTATTTTACTAGGTCTTTTTGCATTCTCTCTACCAGGACACCAATATGTGTCTTCTGTTTAAAGAGAGCCTCAATTTGTCATCTTCTTTCAATTATCTTTAATCTGATTTGAGTGAGGCTTTTGTAAATGAGCCTAAAGGAAAAAGGTCCCTTAAATACTGAATGTTAGAAGGCATACATGTCATTTCAAGAAAACTTACAGGTTTTTTTCCTTCTCAGTTTTCCCAAGCAAAGGAGCTGCTGTGAGTGAAAGTTTCAGTTGTATCGTTAAGCACTTATCAAACATTAAGATCATTCCTAAATTTTCACATAGTAAGAGAACACACTCTGGAAGTTAAAGAGAACTGGCTGGTACTTCAAAATTAGTTTTTATTAAACTTCTAAGAAGTTGCAGATAGTTGTGAAGAACAAGGAGCAATCAGAGGTGAAAGCAGACAGACTAGCGAGGTGGTGAGAAACTGGATTTCTCACATGAGATTTACATCATTTAGACACGCCAAACCAACAGAATCACTGTTTTTATAGCAGAGCAAATGCTCAGTTGCTTTAATGAAAGTAAACGGCTAAAAATGTGGACATTCTTAAATGATTTGGATAAATGAACTGGAAACTTTGTGAAATCATCTTGTCTTTAATAGAAGTAATGATCATGGAACCCTTCCCATTCCTAACATTGCTATGCTTATCAGAACGGGCCCCAATGACACTTTCCCCTTACCATTTTGCTAATGAGTCAACCTATAATTTGAAAAGCCTGTTGGGTTCCAGGTTTTTTTTGGGGGGGGGGGTTTGTTTTGTTTTGTTTTAATGGGGAGGCATTCAGAAATCATGGTTTTATTTTCTGGGAGAAACAACATGCTATGTAATCTTCAGGTATTGACAATAACTGATCCACATTGGTTAGGAGTGGTACCACTTTCATGAGTTCAGTGATGTTGCTTTACAGGTTAACATTTCTACAGTTGGGCCTATTTTCATTACATTTAGCAGCACTGTCATATAGTGATATGAACATGCACACAAGAGCTGAGAGGAACATGTAAAACTTTGACGAAAGTTGCCAGAAGTAACAAACAATGCTAAATACGATTTTTCCTTGGAAGCTAAAAGTGAAAAAACAAATATTGCCCAATCACACTTATCAGGTGTATACATAATCATGGACTATGCAGTTTTGAAAAAAAAAATAACCTACTTACCTTTCCTTTCTTTTAAAATGAGTCTTTTGTTAAGATGATTTACATACATACCTACCCATGCTTTTCCATTTCCTACCTATTTTCCTGTTATGTGTTTTTAGAGTTCAATCATGGATTATGTGTATTCCTGGTCTGCTGTGGTCCCTGGTTCCATGGGGCTTATGGTATTCAACAGATCATAAGTTTGGCCCATGATTTATATTCCTTTAAGAAAACTAATGGATGCTTGGTTACAAAGTCTGGCAGCGGACCTTGAAACTAATGCCACTTCACATTTCCCACAGAATTGGCTCAGCATAGCAATGGATTATATCTGAATTAGAACCTAACTAGTCTGTTATACCATGTAATATACAATAAAAATAATTCCATTCTTTACTTGGACATATGATAAAATATAAATTACAGCTGTACTAACTTTTCACCAAACATGCAACTTTATTTTAAATATTTTATAATAATAAACTTATCTGCCGAAAAATGTGTAATTTGAATAATAATTACTTCATTTATTTCTATACTTAAGACTATAAACGTAACTGTGGTATTACTCAAAATCATTTTAATTTTGTGTTTCTCTTGGTAATTTTAAAGTTGGTGACAGGCTGATCTGATTTTGGAAAAACTTTTCAAATGATCCTCCTAAATTTGTGTTCTTTATTACAAAACTGATTTTGTTTACTGTGCCTTTCAAATATCAGGGCCACTGAATAGACATTTAAACTGGAAAAAAAAATTGACCGTCCCCAAATATATTCTAGTTGCTGACTACTTCCACGGTTTCAGCTGTGTCTCAACACAGCCGAAGGTACACTCTTCTTGCAACTGGGCAGTTGATTTCAATGAGGAGTTATTGCATTTTCTGTGAGAACAATTAAATCATAGGGTTCAATCCCAAGCTATTTCTTTTCCTACAGCATCCCTTATGGCTAGCCCATTTAGTTCATTTTCCTAGCATCATTTTTAGAAAGGAATGTCTGTCCTTTTCTACTGTCTTAGAAGAAAAACAACTAAAAAATAATTTGATTTTTTTTCTCACAGAAATCTCATAGAAAAAGTTTGTTGTATATTCATAGTATATCTACATATAATTATATGTTATTACATGCGCAAAGAAAAATTTAGAACTTGACACTATAACGTGAAGTATGTCAGCCAGGGAAGTCCCTAGTGTGTTAATGTCTGTTTGGAAATGGAAGTGAGAAATTAAGATAAAGCTTCCACATACTTCTATAAGAATTACTTTATGAGCATATGGTCATCTGAAAATTAATAAGTCTATGAGTAATGATTTCACTATACTGAACCCATATTGAGAATCTCAAACTGGAATCCAAAATTTGGAATAGGGCTGAGGTTAAACTCTGGGTAGAAACTGAAATAGTTTTCTCAAGGATATATTTAGAACTGATTGAATTTAATTTCAATTGTACTAATTTTCCATGAGTTGAATTGAAATGTATTCTTATTTTTCAATAAAACATTGGGAAATTCTATGAGTAGGGATAAGTTTGGTAGTTCTGCTTGTCTTCGTATGGCTCTTCATTGCTGCCCTGGGGTCCCAGGCTTTCCTTTTTATTTCTTGAGTCTCACCAGTATATTTAAGTGTATAAGTTTAATCAAATATGCATTGTGTTAAATTTATATGAAACATTGGAGACCATAAAATTTAGATTTAACTTAATTTACATTTTGATATTTTCCTTCTTCCAAATAGTTTCAGATAGTTGTATGTTATTTTCCTTGGAATTTTTTTCAATAAATGAAATTATGTTAAATACTCTATTAGTGTTTGGGGAAATTTTCTGCTGTCAATAAGCAATTAACTTAAGAAAACAACAAAAATGATATTTAGAATGGCAATTAAAATGAGAGTGCCATAATTTCTTTCACAATTAAGAAGTCTTTATAGACTCAATACTACAGTGAACAGAAATAGACTATCAAGATTTGTGCTGTTTTTACATCCTTTGTAATAGAGCATTTTATATGATTGTATTAAACTAGCAGACACTAAAATCTTCCTGAACGATTGTAATTTAAGAATTATGGTATTATGATGTGGTGCAGTAGCTAGGATTTTGTATAAGACATGAAATGATTGCAGCTGGATGATGTAATGATCGCAGCTGAATGATGTAATGATCGCAGCTGGATGATGTAATAATCGCAGCTGGATGACACTAACCTGACTCCGAGACACTGTTTTAGTCACTTGTTCACAAGGACACCTTCACCTAAATATATTGATCCACAATGATGAGTGAGAATCAAAGTGTAAATGTAATTCTGAAAACTATCACAAGTGGTTGTTACTTTACTTCCTATTCAGTTTAATTCTTCGTTACCTTTGCTATTATTCCTTTAAGTAAACCCTTGAACATTTGGAAATAGAGTTAAAATTAATATTTAAACCAACTAATTGGTTTTGGAACTTTGTCCTCTCCAAATGACTCCTTTACTTTGTGTTAAATTACGATGTTTTAAGTTAATAGTCATTTTGTAGATCTTATCATTTTCCCCTTAGGGACTAGGAATTATTCCTTAGTTTTATTTCTCTGAAGAAACTGTAACCTCTTCTCTGGCAAAGCTTCCCATCCATGTCTTTATATCTGCAATAGAGAGGAGGTAAAGTGGAAGTCTGGGTTCTATGAAGAATGTCGCATGATTTATTACTGATTAACTTATATTTGAGCTGAATTCAAAAGATTAGGAAACACTGAGAACTTTTACCTTTCAACAATAAAATCATTGAAATTTTATAAACAGAATGCATTGTCATGTGTACAAAAAAAAAGAAAATCCAATTGTTGCAATACTTTTGTTTTCAACACAAATATCTGGCATTTTTTAATTTAATTTTTTAATTTTTGTATTTTTTTTTTGATACAGACTCTGGTGTAGCCCAGGCTGACCTCACACTCTCTTTATGGTGGTGGCATACTTTGAACTCTGGATCTCCAGGATCTAACTACCCAAAATGGGGTATTTTATCTGTTAAAATTTGTTATTGAAGTAAAATTAAAATAAAATAAGATAAAATTAAAATTGGAGGCATGTACCATAAGGCCAGCTCAGTTGTTCAAAGTCAAAAGACAAATGTTGATATTGTCTTTGCAAAGAAAACTCGCAGTGTTAAACTAGAGCAAATTAGACTAACTTCATGTTTATGGTAGGAACCCGGATAAACATGGGAATAATGCTTTCTAGGGCCTTTCCTTCCAACTATAGTTTATTAATTGTGGATTAAATGATTTTTGTTTGTTTGCTTAATCTACTTAGGACATATGAGTTCCATCTTAATTCAAAGTCTAGGTTTTTTGCATATCTATTGCAGTATAAATGACCTAGACTCCAATCACCTTAGAAAATGTAAATATAATACCCAACAAACATTTTCAGACACGATTGATAATTTAAATTACAAAATAAAATTATAAAAAAATCATAGAATAGGACCCAAGCATGGTGGCTAACATGGAATCTCAGTTCGAAGCTATCCTGTACTGCAGAGTGAGACCTCATCTCAAATGTAAACCAAACAGAAAAAAAAATTTTTTTCTGAAAATATATGGCAAAGAATAAATGGTACAAAATGAGAAACAAATAGTTGAAATCAGAATAGTACTAAGAAGAGATAGCTCATGTTCTTTTAAATTTGTTTCTGTATTGGATTATTTAACTAAATTCACTAGACGGCACAATTTACCAAGTCAATGAACTCTAAATGAAAGAATGGTATAATGGCTATTATACAGCAGCAATGAGGCACTTAAGTAAACAGTGGGGGCATTTTGTGTGTTAAAATTTGCTAATGAAATAAACATACATTTTTTTATTGTTGTTGGTTACATTTTCATGAAATGAATTTAATTAAGTGAAATCACTTAAATGAAATGATTTCAATAGAATTTTGGAGTATCCCAAAGGCCTTTACAATGTTGAGGTATTGAGGATACTGAATGGGCACCAGTTCCACATCAGTAAACTCCATGAAGCTTGTCATTTCTTAATCACCAGTTCATTCCTGTGCCCTTAGCAGTGATTTCTCTATTTTGTCTTCCTTCAAATTATAAACACTCCTCTCGCAGGGTCAGGTCCTATTATTTGAGAGTAGCAGTTGTCCATCCACACAGCCTTTCAAGTGAAAAACTAGAAAGATAAAACACTACTTTCTGGCAGGAGCTAAGGAACAAAATGTAGAAGTATAAAACAAAAAAAGACATGCAGTGTCCAAGACATTATTTCCATAGTTTTCCCAAGGACCAGTGAGACTGCACTCCCAGGACTGACAGGGTAGATGGAGTAAGAGGCAAGGAAGGCTGACAAGTAAATGTCTGAGATAGCTAAAACAATAGAATGGTGAGAAGTGTAGTTTGAAACTTACAGTGGTTCCCAGAGATGTGTACTAAGAAAGTCTATGGAGAATGTATCTTACAATGAACTAAAATACACTATCCACATCAGTCGAAGGGAGAAAAAGAATATATCCCAACTGAATGATTTTGGATAGGTGCACATTCACTATAAAATGAAAATAAAGTTTTAATGAATTAAAAAAAGCTTTTTTTAAAAAGATTTGTAATTTCTTTTTGGAATATATGACACTGTTCTCTTTCATTTCTGCCCACTCTAAGATCAGCTTACCTGATATGTGGACCTTCTCCTTTCCATGTGGATTTATAGCAAGCTGTAGACTAGTCTAGAGTATATTTCCCTTGAATACGTCCTTTATCAAGCAAGTTCTCATCACGGACTGCTGTTCATAGTCCTCATCAATTTCTCATATGACTTTCTGTTTTTATGCCCCTACAACCCTGCCTCTCTCCTGTAAAATAAAGATCTGACAACATTGTAATATGATACTCTAAAAGATTAATGGGAGATAGAGTCTTTGGAAAGCAATTAAACAATTAAAGCTTTGAACTATAAATGCGAACATCATTGAGGCATTTACTACCTCTTAATGTGTTAATGGGTTTTAAAGAAAAAGTTTCTTACTGGAAATCACACAATATGTCAGCTTGCACACTTGTCATGTTTCAGAATGAGCCTTTTGAATTATTTCTAATTTTTTCAATAACATTACTTACTTAAACACATATGCTATTTACATGATTTGTCATTTTTAAAGTGATGCCAGATATGTCATTTCATCTACCATAACCCCTAGAGACAATTTACTCACACACTCATTGGCTGTGTGGAAATACATACAATGAAATGAACTGTCCCCTCTCCAGCATTATGCCTCTCATAAAAGGCTAAACACAATTCCATTTGTGGTCCAGGATTTACATAAACAGTATGTAATAAACATAGTTCTGTGTGTTATTATCCAGTGAATGTCTATGTACTAGCATATCTAAGACAATTACTGTTTGTACTATGAAAAAATTATTTGTTTTTATTTGGCAATAGCAAAACAGACTAAGAAGAAGGAGATGAGCAGTACTTTAATCACGTGGCTTAATTAATTCTGATACTGTCATATTGGGGTAGTGAAGATAGGCAGATCCTTGAAATTCATTGACATGTAAGCCTAGCCAAATCTATGTGCTTCTGGTTCAGTAAGAGACCCTGCTTCAAAATATATTGGTGAAGAGTGATTGAGGAAAGACAATGTCCACCTTTGGCTCCACGTGCATAGGGACATACACAAGCATTCACCTTTGCATATTCATGTATACACACACTAACACCTACATACATCACATACATAAACACAGCAATCAATCAAATTTTAGATGAAAATAACTCTAATCTATGTAATGTACAGTTTGATAAGCATCAGTGTTATGGGCAGAACATAATGTCATGTTCTGATTTTACTCTCACTACTTGAAAGTCTAGGACAAGAGAGGAGGATTGTCGTAAGGACAATATTTACCCAGTTGCTCTCTCTCTCTCTCTCTCTCTCTCTCTCTCTCTCTCTCTCTCTCTCTCTCTCTCTCTCTCTCACACACACACACACACACACACACACACACACACACACACACATACACACACACAAATATAATAGTAGCCTAGTGTCCACTGCATAAGCTCAATGGGAAAAGATGTTCTAAGAAGTTCATATATGTAAACCATGACTTACACCGTGACTGACATGTAGCGCATACTCACACAAATATCTGCTTACATATGGCAATATTTCAATAGTGTTTTCCTCACTCAATGACACTCTAATTAAATAAACTGAGCAATTTTCACCATGTATTTACAGTGATCTTTGACTTTTAGATATTGACATAATAAAGTGATATATATATTTTAAATAATTTCTCTGAAAATTATTTTCACAAATGGTTGTTCCTGCTATTCCTTGTTTTGCATTAAACATAGACAATGAATAATTTTCCATGATATTTTATTGATTTAAATATCTTAATATATTTTCTTAACCCTACATGAATTGCATTAGTCCCCAAATTAAGTAAATTCTCTTATAGGGAATATTTGAATAGTCATGTTATTTTAAGAAAACTTTAAAATAAAATTTTTAAAATCTAAACTATTTTTAGTGAATAAAGAGAAGTTGAAAATCAATATTTATATATGTGATTATGTTCTGCACATAAAGATTGTCCTGTTTTAAACTAACTCTTTAGGGTCATAATTAGTTTCCCATGCAGATAGTAGCAAGTAATACAAGATTTCATACACTTTTTATCTACTTTTTCAAAGAATGTCCTGCAAAACTGCAGTAAAGTCTTACAACTGCACCCCTGTCAATAGACAGAGCCATTGGTCATTTTTCCAAGTATTGATAATGCTTGTGTGTGTGTGTGTGTGTGTGTGTGTGTGTGTGTGTGTGTGTGTGTGTTTTGCTATGTTATTATTTCTGTAGATCCAGGTGTCCATTACCATAATCAAACACAATGTTTTAATCGTGAGTCTCTTTAGTACCTCTTTTCTGGAAACCACTGTTCTTTCATTTTGTCATTGCAAGAATATATAGAAATGATATTGCATCTTCACATTTCAGGGTATTTCTTCCCTCACCATAATTTTATGGATATTGATCAGTAGGTTTACATTTCATTACTGAATGTTGCATAGTTCTGGTGTGGGACACTTTGTGTAAGCATTCACCCAAAGAAAGAAATGTGTTGTTTCCATTATGGGACTATTAAAAAACAAACAAAAAAACAAAAACATAGAAAAAAACATTCTTGTCCAAAATATTTTTGTAAATGTTGTTGTTGGTTTTTTTCTTTTTCACAATAAATGTCTTTAAAGACATCTGGGTTGTATGGTAATTGTATATTTGGTTTTAAAAACACATACAAATTTTTCCAGGGTTGCCTACCATTTTATATTCCCACCAGCAATGAATTAATGCTTTATTTCAGTATATTCTCAGAAGCATTTATGGTCATTGCTCTTTTATTTCAATGAATCTGATTTTTATTTTCAACTTTCTAAAGGCAAATGAGAATGTTTCACAGTCTGAGGACTGACAATGGAGATGTTTCTTCAGAGCCAGGCCCCGGACTCATGATTGTAGTTCAAAATGTTTTATAAATTTAACAACTAGATGCCCTACCCACTCTACCCCGTGCTTGCTACCTGCCACTCTCAACCACTTTCCCACAACCAGGCCACTTCTCCCCCAACCCTATACCTGTTGCCAGCTGCCTTTCAACCTGACACCTCTACCCTGTACCAGCTATCCTCAGCCACTCACCACAACCAAATGATGCTATGCTCCACCCTAAACCCTGCCCTACACAAGCTGCCCTCAAACACAGCTGGAAGCTGCTAGCCTTGGGGGAGAACACCTCTGTCCTGTTTGAAAACTTCCAGAGTTCCCCAGTAGAGTCAAGTTCATCATCTACAATGCCATTGGATTAAGAGAAGTTTTTCATCAGTTACCTTAATTCCCTTTCCTCATGTCCTCAGATTACTGGAACCTTCTGGAATCACCATCATGATAAAATTTGCCTTATTGATTTAAAGTCAGCTTTTGAAAATTCAAACTGAAACCTGATTTAAAGGTTAGGACCAAGATTCTGTTTTCAAATATATATATATATATATATCCCGATATAAGTTTTTCTGATTCCTCTATCCTCCTGTCAGTTTGGACTTATCTTGTCCTCACCACATCCCCTAGTATTAAACATATTATTCTATAATTAAGAAAAAACAGAGGGGGAGAGAGTAAAAAGAGGACATGGTTCATTATCAATGAAGAAATTTATGTGTATATTGAGGAAATCTTATCTAAAGGTTAAGATTAAGGTTCTGTACTAGATCCAGGTACACTAAAATGTAGTATTTAATTTTCTATACAGAAGTTTAATGCAGGAAAGAACATCATACCTTCCTTTTCATGTCTCAGGGATTAGTTAGAGTAATGAAAGAAGAAAGAAAATGGCTCATAATTATGCATATTGACAGAGGAAAGCAAGTAAGTTAAACAATCAGAATATTCTGTATTGAAACACACAATACAGAGTTTGAGTTGGAAAAATAATTGTTCGGGGAAAAAAGTAAAAATCACGTTTAAAAGTTATTGAAAATGGCTATGTATACATAAACAATGGCAATAATGAACACTGTGTATGCTAGGAAATATATCAATTTCTGTAAGAGGATATAATGGACACATTATTTAAGACTAATTTTTACATGTTTATCTATTCCTACCTGTACACTAATTATTTGCTGGTGTCAATTATAGGCTTTCTGTTGTATTTACTCATTTTGGGAAATAATACATTGAACATCAAAGCAATCCACAGTACCACTACATTTCTTTTCATCTTTCTGGTCAGATAGCTCATTTGATTTGGGTGTGTGCTAATAATGTCATTTCTGTGGACTTGAAAACCACATTAATTAGATAAACAGAGATATACTCTGTGGATATGTAATGCTAGTTTCATCTAACCATTTGAGCAATCCTTACAATCAGTCAGAAATGAAGCCAAGACAGATTATATAACTAGAATAAGGTTCACTGTCACCGACAAATAAAGATTCAATATTTTCATTCATTTACCCTGCCACATCTCCAGCTTCCCTTATAGCTACAACAGCAGCACAAAGAGCCATTGACTCACACTTGTGAATTAACCTTGACAAGACTTCCTGTTCACCTTGTACATTCAACCTATTATCAAGTCTTTTGAATTTTGGTTTTTGAATATATTTTGAATATATGTTGCCACCATCCATCTCCAATGTGCCTATTGTAGACCGAGTTACTATGAAATCTTGCTAGAATACAAGACCTCTAGTAGACTTCTACATCCTATCGGCTGCATCATACCTCACACTGTAGACAATTTGATTGCCTTAGAGTATAAGCAAGTAAATATTTTTTTCTTATTATTTTTAATGGATTCTCATTGCTCACCAAGTAAGGACAGAATTATTAAAGTAATAAAATGTTCATATGGTCTACCTTCTACCATTCTCACTCAACTCCTACCAGCAGCTCTTTATTTTGTTTTCTGAAATTGAGCTTGCCCAAGTGTCTCCAATATAGCTACTATAGCCTAAAGGCTATGGTGTCTAACCCTAAATATGGCTTCTTATTTTTGTTCTCATTGAATATATGTGTTTCTCTCAAAATCCTTTTTCAGCATTTATATCAAATCAGTTTATAAAGTACTTTCACCCACACTTTTCCCTTATAACACTTCTCAGAAGTTTAATTTAATGCTGGTGTGTTTTATTATGAGTACTCAATGTGTGAGATCTAGAAAGCCAGGTAGAGCACACTTTTTTTTTGCTTATCATTTATTCAAATATTTCTGAGCAAAACAGTGTCAAGGACTGCTTTTGCCACTTAAGGATCTCCTAGACACAAATTCTGAGGATTTTTCTCTGAAATCCATTCCCTTCAGTCATGTCATTTCTTGTAATTACATTTGTCATCAGTATGTATCAACAGTGCTTTATAAGCCATCCAGATGATATGGGATAGTATCTGTTTTCTCTCATGGTGCATGTCATTCTAACTCAGCTAAAAACATTCCAACAGGTCTATGTTAATTTTGTCGTGTTTCAATCCACATACTATAAGAACTTTACCTCAGAAGATTATTTACAAATTAACCTTATTCTCCTGATCTCCACATCTTAAAACATAGGCATGAGGTTAATGTGGAATTCCCAAATTGAGAATCCTGATAAATAATGAGCTTCCTCTTCATATTTAAGAAATGAAGTTTACAATCAATGTTGTGTTTTCAACAGGCTCCTTAAATAGGGTTAGAACTCTTTTGGATTCCATCACTAGAAATAAATTGATATCCAGAAATACAAGTTTTTATCCAACAGCATGAGGTGTTTGTAACCCATGTTACAAACAATAAGCGCATATACAAAAACATGTTTTCCAGGTTCATATGAGAATCTTCATCTGAATCATAAGGAAATATATTCAAAGTAGGTCTGTCTTAATAGAACACGAAATAAAATCTTCACATAATTAAAAAAAACAGAAAATATTCCTCTTGAATTTTGAAATTCTCCTGTGCACTGTCTTGTTAACATGACCACCATTGTCCCAGCTCTTACTTTCCAATGAATGAAGTTCAGCTGTGAGTAAACCCACTGAGTCATCATGACCTCCATTTCCTTCGTGTCTTCAGTCTGATCACTACTGTCTTCCATTTGGATATCTTTAGCTTTCCTAACCTACACAGAAATCCAGATTTTGTAGCAACAGGTTAACTTGTGTCTCTGACTTTATGTCCCATTCACAAATCTACCATCATAACCCCATTAAGTTGGTCTTACTGAATAGGGCCCCACTCTCTTATCAGAACAAGAGTATGGCACCTCAAGGCTAGTGGCTCCCTCTCAGAGATCCTGACTGTCTACCTATTGCATATTGCATACTATATATAAATGCCTACATGTATAGCCACACTTTAAAAATATGTATAACTTGCTATACTGCAATATAGTGTGCTTTTACAGAAAAGAATACTATCTCTAGAATGGATTCACTTTTTCTAAACTCTTTGAATTGAACTTACCTGATGTCTTCAAGCTTAGGATGTCTTCTAGCTTATGTTCCTGGGGCAGAGGGAGATCTATTTAATCTAAAACATTTATGTCAAATGCTGGCTTTTTACCTAATAATTTTGTTAAAATCCATATCACCTTTTAGTATCTCTTTTACAAAATAAATATTTTGCTTTATAGTATGACTAAATGGTACTTTCTTAATTCCTTAATAAAGACTGTAAGCTCCATATGAGCAGGCATTATCTCCTATTTCATGTTCCCTGCAGTGACAGCATCAGGGATTAGTGTATACTAGGTGCTCAACTAATATTTGTTAAATTAAACTAAATATGTAGGAAAACAATCTAATAAAAATGTGTATATATATTTAAAAATTCAAGAAATAAGAAAAATTTGTATATCAGAATGTACAGAATAAAGACTTTATTGCTCCTGCTGTGTCATTTGTTTTATTACTATATTTACTATATACATATTTATATGATTCAATATATAAAAATTTTTTAAAAAAATATTAATATAATGTTGCAAGTCCTGCATAATATAGAAAAACAATCCTCGTTCTACGAACCAGTTAACTTGAATAGAGATGTTATTATTGACGTACATCAGTCAAGGCAACTATTAACAGATCTAGAATTCAAGCCAGAGGGTTTTAATGTTTGTCACTATAATATACCCTCATCTGTTCATAATATTACTTATTTACAAATATAAAGTGTATCATTACACTAGCAGAGTTTGAGAGTTCAAGTCATTTAACAAGGCATATTATGTTCTATAAAACATAATGCTGTATATTCTGAAAGGTGAGAAAACTGAGTAGAGACCAACTGATAAAAGAATTAATGCTCTTTTGAGAGCTTCTCAGGTATATAATTGTACGTTTGATCCCCTATGTACACAAGATACATATAAGTATATTAGGTTGTGTATTTATATGTATATATTGCTCAGCATCTTACTGAAAATTGTAGTCACAGATTTATTTCAATTTTCTTATGATTCTAAGATAAAAATTTAGTTATTTTCTTAGAGACTAATTTAGTCTCCTGGCAAGAAATCAAATATGTATGCCACATAGTTATTCTCAAGAAATAAAATTAGGAAACATTTCTTTTCAACAAATTGAATCAGATTCATGTTGTTTTGAGAAACTTGTATCATCAGCATAAATGAGGTTCATACAACTAGAGTCTTTCCAGTGATCTCAATGTTGACTGTTGTGGTTAGCAGTCTGAGTATGAATAGCACTAACTGGGATGCCATGTGACACCTGGCCATTGGAATGTAAAGTTACATTAGTTATTGGGCAAAGAACACTTGGTGCTTACACTTTGTCATTGTCACCCATCCTTAGAAATGAACACAGGTTGAAGGAAAAATGCTGGAGATGTCATGGTGCTAACATGAAGTGCCTAGTAACAAAAATGTATAAAAGATGGGTTTCTGACACACTCTCACCCACAACTTGGTGTGACTAACTGGTTTAAGCAAAAGAAAACTGATCTTGTTAAAGAAATGACATGACATAGCTATAAGAAAAATCTAGTTCTGTGATTTCTCTTCCAAAAAGAGCTAAACCAATTTGTTGAGTACTGTGTCTGTTCTATTAGTTTATTCTATTCCAAAATAAAATTTCTGAAGTGTTAATTCAATGTTGAAATTGAGGAGAGAAAAATTTTATCAAGTCGGAATTTCAGAGGGTCTAAGAGACAATGTTAATTTGCATAATGAATAGTCTTAGAGAATGTCACATCTGTCCTCAAGTGACTTCACAACATTGCTGCTGCCCCACTGTTCCTTTAAATACATTTCCTTTTATATTTTAATATTAAGAAAATATTGTTATTTTCTACTAATCAAAGAGCAATGTCCTATTTTAAGTGCCATACACTCTACAAGTGGAAACCACTGACTGATAACTATTCAGTAACAAACAAAATATTTCAAATTTTAAAATTACTTTCAATAATATTATTTGGTTTGTTGGGTTTATTTTCTGTAATTATAAAACTTGGATGAGTCTTTACTGTTGAGAGATAGATATGATGCAGGATAAATTTATGGCATAACCCAATCCTTACCAGTCACACTGAACTTTACTCTTCTGCTTCTGTTTCCTCTTCCCTCTTGAACTCATTCCTCCAAGCCTTCATTCATTCACAAGAAATACATAGCATCCCAGTAAGAGTTAGGCCTGCTGCTTAGTTCTAGAAATCCAGTGTGGGTAAGATTTATGATTTTGTCCACACTTAATTCCATCAATTTGTGTATGCTTCTGCTTTTTCCATGTTTATGGCAATCTTCTGGGTGGAAAATGAACTGCAATAACTCTGTAATAAAACATATATGTTTACGTTTGCCATAGCACTCTTGAAGTTCTACTCCCTATCTCACAAATATGGTTAACTCACCTGGTCTCTCTAAAGACTGATTCTAGTTCTGTGGTACATAACAAGATGTAAGAGGACTACATTGGAAATAAAGGACTCTATTTCCTCACACAATTTCTACTAGCTCATTAGCCCAAAAGTTCTTTATAGTATTTGAAATATGGAGATCACAAAATAAGGAAAGACTGTAGCTCTGAGAAAGAATGCTGTGAGGCTGTATGAAGGTCAATTGTTCCAAAAGCACTCATTTCTTTCTGATCAGCTATTTTGCCAAAAGTTAAGCACAAGTTATAAAGTAAATGCATTAAAAATATTTGAAGCTATAATTTAAGAAATTATATTTTTGTGGAGTTAGCTCTGATCTGAAACTTAAATTTGATTTTAAAAATAGCCTTAATGAATCCTGTGATGCTATACATTTAACTGAGAAAGGAGCAATATTTAAAGAGTTTAAAATTAGATATGTCCATTTTTAAAGGCGACATTACAACCCTGATTCTCTTTACCCTTAGGTAAAGTAAAACATACCTTATTAGGCTCTACAAAGCTAACCTTCCAGAACTGGCTTACAAGTACAAAGAAAAAAATAACATAGGAATGACATCCTTGCATTCAAAAGACCATCTCAATTCGACTACAACTGTATTCTGTTTTCAATCTATAAGGGATCTTAGAATTGCTAAAGATTCATGAATTTTGTGAATATTAACTTCATGATGGCATAGACATGATGAAATAGACCACTCCTCATTTTCAAATGATTATTGTATTGTACTAAAGGAATATAATCAAAAATACATTGGTGAACTATTTTAGAATATGTTACAAGCATGAATAATCTATTCATCATGAACAAGGAATTGATTTGTATTTATTTATGTATGTATGTACACAAGATATTGTATACAGGTGGAGGGCAGAAGACAACTTGAGAAGTCTGTTCTCTGTACAATGCTCCAGGAATTGAACTCAGGTGGATAAGCTTGGTGACAAGAGACTTCTCAAACTGAGCCATCTGGCCAGTGACAGCAAGGTTCTAAGAATTCTGTGTTCATTCTGTGCTTAAGAATGCAATAGTCAGGCATGTAGAACAATGGAACAGAATTGAAGACCCAGAAATGAATCCACACTCCTATGGTCACTTGATCTTTGACAAAGGAGCTAAAACCATCCAGTGGAAAAAAGATAGCCTTTTCAACAAATGGTGCTGGTTCAACTGGAGGTCAACATGCAGAAGAATGCAAATTGACCCATTCTTATCTCCTTGCACTAAGCTCAATTCTAAGTGGATCAAGGACCTCCACATAAAACCAGACACACTGAAACTAATAGAAAGGAAACTAGGAAGAACCTTGAACATATGGACACAGGGGAGAATTTCCTGAATAGAACTCCAATAACTTATGCTCTAAGATTAAGAATTGACAAATGGGACCTCATAAAATTACAAAGTTTCAGTAAGGCAAAAGACACCGTCAAAAAGACAAAGCAGCAGCCAACAAACTGGGAAAAGATCTTTACCAACCTTACATCCGACAGAGGGCTAATATCCAATATATACAAAGAACTCAAGAAGTTAAACTCCAGAGAGGCAAGTAACCCTATTAAAAAATGGGGTACAGAGCTAAACAAAGAGTTCTCACCTGAAGAATATCTAATGGCTGAGAAGCACCTAAAGAGATGTTCATCATCCTTAGTCATTAGGGAAATGCAAATCAAAACAACCCTGAGATTCCATTTCACACCAGTCAGAATGACTAAGATCAAAAACACAGGAGACAGCAGTTGTTGGAGAGGATGTGGTGAAAGAGGAACACTCCTCCACTGCTAGTGGGATTGCAAGCTGGTACAACCACTCTTGAAAGCAGTCTGGCGGTTCCTCAGAAAACTGGGCATGACACTCCCAGAGGATCCGGCTATACCACTCCTGGGCATATACCCAGAGGCTTTACCTGCATGCAATAAGGACATGCTCCAATATGTTCATAGCAGCCTTATTTATAATAGCCAGGAGCTGGAAAGAACCCAGATGTCCCTCAATGCAGGAATAGATTCAGAAGACGTGGTATATTTACACAATGGAATACTATTCTGCAATTAAAAACAATGAATTCACGAAATTTCTAGGCAAATGGTCAGAACTGGAAAATATCATCCTTAGTGAGGTAACCCAATCACAAAAGAACACACATGGTATGCAGTCACTGATAAGGGGATATTAACCCAGAATCTTTGAATACCCTAGACAATTTGCATATCAATAGATTTCCAAGAAGATGGAAGGAGAGACCCATGGTCCTGGAAAGACTGGATGTAGGGGAATGCCAGGACAGAGAAGCGAGAGGGGGTTGAATGGGGAAAAGAGGGAGGGAAGGGGGCTTATGGGACTTTCGGGGAGGGAGGAAACGGGAAAGGGGAAATGATTTGGAATATAAATAAAAAAACTTAGAAAATAAATAAAAAAAGAATGCAATAATGGAAATAGATAAAATATTTTTGTGATAAGATTTTTCTAGATGAAGTAGAAATTCTGCTACTGCTACAACCAACAAAATTGTATGTATATTTTTACCTTTTTAAAATTTATTCTTTAATCTTTTTTTTTACAGTTCAGACTTTATCCCCCTCCCAGTCCACCATCTGACTGTTCCACATCCCAAACCTCCTCCCTCTGTCTCCAAGAGGATGCCCCCAACCCCAACTCCACCAGGTCCCTTTCCCCCCACCCCCGACTCCCTGAGGGCCCAAGTCTCTCTAGGGTTAGATATCTCTTCTCTGATTGAGTCCAGACCCGGCAGTCCTCTGCTGTATATGTGTTGGGGGCCTCATATCAGCTGGTGTATGTTGCCTGGTTGGTGGCTCAGTGTCTGAGAGATCCCAGGGACCAGGTGACTTGAGACTGCTGGTCTTCCTATAAGATTGCCCTCCTCCTCAGTTTCTTCCAGCTTTTCCTTATCAACCACAGAGGTTACCAGCTTCTTTCCATTAGTAGGGTGTAAATATTTGCATCTGACTCTTTCAGCTGCTTGTTAGGAAGTCATGATAGGCCCCTGTTTGTAAGCACACCATAGCATCAGTAATAGTGTCAGGCCTTGGGTCCTCCCCCTGAGCTAGATCCCAATTTGGGCCTGTCACTGGACCTCCTATTTATTCCTCAGACTCTTCTCTATTTTTGTTCCTGAAGTTCTTTCAGATAGGAACAATTATGGGTAGAAGTTTTTGACTATGGGATGGCAACCCCATCCTTCTGCTTGATGCCCTGTCTTTCTACTGGAGATATACTCTACATGTTCCCTCTCCCCACTGGTCCATCCCTTTGAGTCCTGAGAGTTATTCACTTCTCAGGTCTCTGGTACATTCTAGAGGGTCCCCCCACCTCCTCCCTCTCGAGGTTGCCTGTCTCAATTCTTTCTGCTGGCCCTCAGGACTTCAGTCCTGCTCCAACACCACCACCCTATACCTGATCATGTTCCTCTCTTTCCCCTCCCTGTCTACTTTCCCACTCAGATCCCTCCCTTCCTCCTGTCTGTGATTGTTTTTTCTCCCTCCCATGTGGGACTGAGGCATCCTCACTTGGGCCCTTTGGCTTTTTAGCCTTCTTGATTTCTTCGGATTTTATCCTGGAAATTCTGTACTTTCTTGGTTAATATCCATTTATTAGTGAGCATGTACCATGCACATCCTTTGGGGTCTGTGTTACTTCACTCAGGATATTTTCTAGTTCCATCCATTTGCCTGCAAAACTCATGATGTCCTTGTTCTTTATAGCTGAGTAGCATTCCATTGTGCAAATGAACCACATTTTCTGTATCCATTCTTCTGTTGTGGGGAATCTGAGTTGTTTCCAGCTTCTGTCTATCATAAACAACCCAATCAAAAATGGGGTATAGAACTAAACAGAGAATTCACAACAGAGGAATCTCAAATGGCTGAGAAGCTCTTAAAGAAATGTTCAAAATCTTCAGTCATGAGGAAAATGCAAATCAAAACGACCCTGAGTTTCTGCCTTACACCAATCAGAATTGCTAAGATCAAAAACACAGGTGACAGCACATGTTTATAAGAGGAGAAAGAGAAACACTCCTCCTTTGCTGGTGGGATTGTAAACTGGTAAAACCATTCTGGAAATCAGTCTAGAGGTTCCTCAGAAATTGGAAATAGATCTACCTGAAGACCCAGCTATACCACTCTTGGGCATATATCCAAAAGATGCCTCATCATGCCACAGGGGCATGTGTTCCACTATGTCATTAGCAAAATTGTATATTTTAAATCCTAGCAAGTTTCATAGAGTGGGGGAAAGTTAACAAAGCTAGTATGGGAAGTGTATTGGAATTGGGGTAGATTGTAGGATCACTTGCCATTGGCAGGTTCGAAACTACTTTAGTAAATAGATAAAAAGCTATATTCTATTTGGTAAAAGACAGAGAAATAAGCATTCATTCTTTACTAAAACCTCATGAGTATTACTTAAATCTTTATGTTTCCTCTCTTTTCTCTAATGCTAGGATGTCACAAACAAAAGTTAAAAATTGAAGCAAAGAATTATAAACATATGGAATGTATTACATGTGAAATCATGTTGAAATGATGAAGGAAATCTTGAGCTAATTTTAATAAAAATATTTCAAATACATAATTCTTCATTGTTAAATCAATGTGAGTTATGTCATCCCCATCTACATTCTACAGTACACCGTGGATTTTTAAGAAAATTTTATTCCACTTATTTATTTTATTTATTTGTGTGTATTATGCAAATATGTAAGTTGTAGCACATGCCGAAGAGAAAGTGTAAAAGTCAGTCCTCTCCCTTTACAATATGGTTGTAGGGAGTACACACAGGTCTTCTGTGTTGGTGGCCGAGGCTGTTTTCTGTTGAGCAATCTCACTGACCCCTGCATTACAGTTTCTTAAAAGACAGATAAAAATGAATATGTTTCAATAATCTTTTTCTCCAAAATAAGTAATTCAGAAAAAATCCTTGAAAGGAAGATCTATCATAAGTAGTTAAATATTGAGTTTAATATTGATTACCCTGCATTCATAGTGTTTGGAATTTGAAAACTGTGTATTAGTTTACTGAGGATTTCTTCTCTTAACTACACGTTACTTATTTCTCCATAGCAGTTGCTTACTGTGTCGCTCTTATAACCTAAGTTCTCCTATTTGCCAATTTGTTGTCTCTCTCTAAAGGGAATAATGGAAAAAAAACCTATGAGAAAATGTATAATTTTAGTTCATTTGACTTTTCTGTATATACAATCTTCTTTTATTGTTAATGTTTCCTTCAGTCTGCATTCCCAAATGAGACAATCAACTGGCTGCAGACAACTCCACAGTGAAGAACTCATTCTGCTCTTGCAGAGGTCCAGAATTCCTTTCCAGACATCCACACCTTTCAATCCACAACTGCCTGTAACTTCAAGTCCAAGGAATTTGATGCCCTCTTCTGGCCTCAATGGGTACTTGTATATCTGTAGCATATACACATATGGCACACATACAGACCTACAGCATACACAGAGGTCCACATCTATACACAAACACAGAGACCTC
Source organism: Tokudaia tokunoshimensis (assembly GCA_036184795.1). Classification (NCBI taxonomy): domain Eukaryota; kingdom Metazoa; phylum Chordata; class Mammalia; order Rodentia; family Muridae; genus Tokudaia; species Tokudaia tokunoshimensis. Next base: position 82,545,651 of record BTHU01000012.1, on the reverse strand, counting down.
CATTAATATAGACTCAATAAAAAAGAACAAGTCTGGTTTAAAGAGTTGGACAAAATCTTTCTGACTTAATCAGATTGCTTTAATAAAACCAAGGAGAACCAGACAGAGATGGCAGAAAACAACATTCAGAAACTAGTAGTTACAACCAGAATAGATACAGTTGTAGGGCAAATAGGCATTTTAAGTTTCTACTTGAATATGAAGAAACTTTTTTTCCAGACTATAGCAAGAAATTGACATATGAGCACAAAAGCAGCATTTCAAGCTGCAAATCTGACTCAGGATCGATATAAGTTGTAATTAATGACATTATGATGGATTGACACCTTGTACCTATAAGGACAACAATAACTTCATAGTGATTCTTGACTTCAACTTAATCCCAGATCTTATATCAATCACCCTTAGAATTACCAAGGCCACTACATTCTTGCTAACTCACTAAAAATGGAAGAGCAGGAAATCAGGATGTCTGAAAATATATGCTGAATTCTGTTGCTTTTTCAATGTTGGGATGTAGAGGCTGAATCCCATCTCAGTGATACTTACCAATACTTTGGAAAGTGCAGCTTATCTAAAAAACTCCCTTTTATGATTAGTACATCAGCAAGGTTGACACATGACACAATAGTTGACTTAATGAGTCATAAGTCAAATTTATTAATTAAAAGTACTTATTTGGTATTCCTGTCTTCCCTTGATAAGAAAAACTCAACACAGAAAATTGTATTGTGATTATTACTTCAATTTTGGAGGGTAGGTCATTGAAAGTCTAATTTCCCTATAGTCTATGGAAAGATTCAACGTGAGCATATCAGTTATCACTATGAACACGGAATCTATGAGGAATCAGGAAGATTATTCCATTTATTTAACTATTTTCTCATAACACTACTGGATTCTAATTAGCAAGCAAAGGTGTTATATGTTTAAGGTGCATGATACAAGGTTTTCACATAATGCACATGTATGAATACTATTGTTAAACTTATCAAAGTATTTATTAAATTAATAATAGTATTATCATTTTTATGTAGTAGAATATAAAAGCCAGTTTCTTGATAATTTTAAAACTACAATGGGTGTTAAGGAATACATGATTAGTTCTCCAAACCTTGACAATTCTTTACAGCAGAAACTTTCTAACAACATGTTCATTTCTACAAGTGCTTTTATAAATCCTTTTCCTATTCTGTAAGGTTTTAAAATGGCAATCCCATTAAATTTGAGAAAAAGTAAGTATGACATGAAATAAAGTATGTGTGTGGTTTCTCCCATTGTTTAGAAGAATCATCTTTGCATTTTAAGAAGCAAAATCTTTGGCAGTATCTTCTGAAATAGCCATTATTTAACAGTAGAAGTCAGAGAGGTTTATTATAAATTTTTTTTAAAAAGCCTATATAATACTAATGGCTAACCATGTAATTCTTTGGGCACAAATTCTTCCTTTCTAATCATTACTGTGAAAATCTGAAAGCAAATGCACCACCATCACTGGCAATTACAAGTGCCAAGTTATTAAGCGCATTAAGGATTTTAGACTACTGCAGTCCCACTTAGTGCACGAGGGGAGCAATTTACTAAATGGACTCAAGTGGCCTGTAAGATCTAATGCACCCTGCAAAGGTGTGCACTCAATCATTTTATTACCATTTGGATCATCTGTATATTCATGAAGAAGAAAATAATGAAAGCAAAGAAATTGTCATCAAGAAAAGAGAAAAATGTGTTATAGCATAAGCAATCTAGGAATTTTAAATTTTTGAGCAGTCAGAAGTTTTTAAATCTTTTTTATAATTAGAATATTAAGTTTATAACATACAATGTCAAAATTGTAGTTTGCAAATTTAATCTTCTCTGAGTACTTAAGATTTGAAGTAAGAAGTATTCTGTAATCTCCCTGCAATAAACACCATTATGTTAAAAAGTTTTCAATGTAGAAATAGTAGAAAACTAAAATATTGAATATTATTCCATTAACAAGGATGAAATATATTGCACACTATGTTCTGAATTTTAATTTTACAAGGATTTGCAAAGCACAGATTACATTAATGGTATATATATTCTTCATTTTATATATATATATATATATATATATATATACATATAAGAATTTTGATTGTTGAGTTTTTTTATTAGATATATTCTTTATTTACATTTCAAAATACTTTAAAAATAATAACACACATAATCTTCCCCATTTTTATGAAAGCAAATTTACTCTAAAAATTATTGATTCTAAATCTTAGGGAATGGTAATTTGATAATTTGGTGGGGAAATGATAAACAATCTGCATCACCTGATCCTATGTCCTGAATCTCCTTACATCTGCCTAAATTTGGTAAGTGGTAAATAGTATTTCATGTTGTGTGTTTGTGTGTGTGTGTGTGTGTGTGTGTGTGTGTATGTGTTGCACTGTGTTTAACCAGGTCCATCTACATGGGAGAAGGGTGGAGCCTAGTCGGCTTGTCAGTTTATATAAAACTGAAGACAATGATTTCTCCTCCTCTGGGATTCATCAAATTCTCAATAACAAATAGCTCACCAGAAAGAAATATGGTCCCTTAATCCATTTCCCGATCTATGACTGATTGGCCACAAATTGAGTCTTGTATAGACTAAGTGTAGATAGCCAAAGCTGATGAGTTCATGACTGTAATGTCTGCATCCTGCCCATAACATGGTAATTCACATTCTTTCTTCATACCATCTATTCTTAGATTCTTTTCACTCCACTCTGAATATTCCCCAAGCCTTAGAAGAGGCGGCAGAAATGTCCTGGTTAGGGCTCGGAACTCAGCTGTTACTTATTCTCAGCACCTTGTGGAACCATTAATCTCTGTTCATCATAGTTCAATGCAAAATAAGGTTCCTCTGATCAAGGCTGAGAGTAGCATTTGTCTATGAGCATAAACAAAATATTTAGAAGGTAGTTTAATACCCAACCCATATCACAAACAACAGTATCAAGTTCACCTCCTAAGGCTTAAGATCTCCCAAGCCATGAAGTTTTACCAGAGTTACAGTACTAGCAGTACTAGTCATGTAGTGTCATGTAGGGCCTCAGATCCTATATAATCATCTCACAATTGCATCTTTAGGTATATATTGGTTGCACTGTCAGTATTATACCACACAGTGTTCAAAGCTGAACTAGGTTATTGATGACTTTTCTCCACCAACAGCATACGCAGCACCTTCCATCACTATGAATGATAGTCAGAAAGCAAGAAGCTTCCCTATTAGTTCAAACCATACTTTATTTTGAAATATAATCACAAGTTTCATGAATTCTTATTCATAACTAGTTCTTGTCCTTCAAGGTATCAGTGATCCTGACTCTTCCTTTCACACATGAAACCAAACATTTTAGTTATTTGTTTTTTCAATCATTTCTGGTCAGTCACAGATTCTAGGCTTTTATTACCCAACCTGAGATTATTGGGAACCACATTGGTTAATACAATGCCCATGTCCAAACTGCAACCTGATCTTGGGGCACAGAAATTACCATCTAAAGACACAGCACATAAGGCCAACACCAACAGTCATCTGAAGGCCTGCCCAAACTGCAGAGTTTGCAAAAAAATTGTATTATATTATAATTATACAATATATTATAAATTTTAAATATTATATGTTATATGTATTATATTCTATAATATTGGATAATTATAATATATTAGATCAAAATAATAATATGTGTATAATATATAATATCACATAAAATGTTATAACATATAATATAGAATTATTATAACATATATAACATTGGATCATTTCTATAGGTGTATCTTTACAATCATTTTTAAGAAAATTAATATCTTCAAGCATGTCTTTAATTTCAGACATTATAGTTTCACCCAAAGAATTTCATTTGTGTCTTCTCATAATTTTAACACCTTCCTATCTCAGGATTTTCCCTGTCCAATTACATTTGGGCAGCAGGAGGCCTGTGATTGGACAGAGAAAAGGGAGGCAGAGCTAAGAGTTGCGGAAACAGAGAGCATCTCAGGGAGAAAGGAGAAGGCCAAGGTAGAAGCGGACATGAAACAGCATGACTTTAACCAGCCACAGGTAGTTATGATATCATAAAGCTAGAATAATTGGGATAAAATTTTTATCATTATCAATTGGTTCTGAAATTATTGTATCGGCATCTTGTAAATTGAGAATTTATTGATACATAAATCTGCTGGGCTAATTATAAGCTTCAAGAGTTTTGTTTCTATGGAGTTGATGGGTGATTTGACAGCAGACTGCCGGGTGGACGGTCATTTCGTGGGGCTGGAAGCAGCGATCAGATCTGCCAAGGGACTCTGGAGCTCCAGCACAGAGAAACCACTGAGTTGAGATCACCGGGCTGGAGCCGTGTGTTCTGCCGGTTGCTGGCTGTAGCGTGAGAAGCCTGTCAGTCTTTTATTTAATATTTCCCACAACACCATCAGTCCAGATCTAGTTTCCTGAGTAAAGGGAACACAGTAACAGCATTTTCTCAAATGTCTTTGTTAATTTGTTATTCCTGGGTCAATTATATTTAATTGACCTTTTACTTTGTTACGAGATAACAACACACAAACTATTGATTGTCAAACATTATTTTCCAAATGGCACAACAATTTCATATAAGTTAAATAAATAAAAGCCAAATAATTCCTATATCTATTAAAAATACCAGAAATATTTTTGTGAACAAAAGAATTCTTATGTCAAAATATTATGTATGTATGTTTTTATACACATGTATCAACACATACATAAATTATATTGCTATATGGCATTGTCTGGCATCAATAGGAGGAGAAGCCCTTGGTCCTGTGAAGGCTCCATTCTCCAGTGTAGGGGAATTCCAGGGCAGTAAGATGGGAGTGGGTGGATGGGAGGGGGAACATCCTCATAGAAGCAGGGGGAGAGGGTGGGAGAGGAGCATTCAGGAGGGGGAACCGGAAAAAGGGATAACATTTGAAATACATGAAATATCCAATAAAAAAAAAAACTTTTCTAATTCTGTGATAAAACACTGTAACCAAGGTAACTTATAGAAGGAAGGATTTATTTGGCACGTACAGTTTCAGAGGGACAAGATTTCATCCCCATCATGGCAAAAAACATAGGCAGGCAGGAACTGTAGCAGAGAGCATACTTGTAATGCTTTGGCAACCGCAAATCCCACCCCCAGAGGCATAGTACCTCTAACAAGGACACACCTTCTAATCCTTCCCAAATAGTTCTACCACATATTCAAATATATGAGCCTATTGTTGCCATTCTCATTCAAATTGCCATAGTTATATTCTTTGGAATTGTTATAACCAAGCATTTAATATTCATTAAGGCTATTCAATCAAAGAAAAATTTGATATTGTACATTCTAAAAGAAAAAGTAAACAGTATATTTTGTAGGTTTTTTTCCTTATATTGTATAGAAAAAATCAGTATTACCCACAGATTCACCATTAAAAAGGAAAACACAAGAAAATAAAGGTATTCTATATATAGCTGTGCAAAACACCTCTCAAGTTTCTCTACATAAAGTAGAAAATTCAATTTTAACCTTTGTTTCTTCAAATACAACTGAACTTGCTTTCCAGTCTTCCAACTGCCTAATACTCTGAACTGCTTTCCTGGATATTTTTTTGTGAATGATTTAATTTTGGAAAATATTGGCTGCTGTGGAAATGAATCAGTAATGTTACCGATGTTTTATTTAGCTGATTTCTACATATCCTTTCATAAATCTCTGATAAATTCTCTTTGAAACAAAAGGAAATATCTTCAAAATAAGAACAGGAGTGGGAATAAAGACACAGTGACTCTTAAGAAGATGAAAGGGCTGGGGGACCACTATCCTTCTCTAGTTTGAGACCAATTTCAAAAGTAGAAGTGGTTAGGCAGTCCATCCTGTCTGCATTACTCACACACAGGCATCCCATAATAGTGAGAAATTGGTGGCATCCATCACATCAGGATCATTGAACTTCAATTGTCATTACTACACAGCAGGAAACAGGGAACACAGCCCAAAGCAATGCACAAGGTCCAGCCATGTCATGACCAATGATGAAAACATATCTTTTTCTCTTACCAGTAAGCCAAATCTAATGACAGAAAACAAACTTTTTTTGAAAGCAGCGATTAACTAGGATAAAATAATATTTTATTTATTATGATTTGTATTCATTTTTGAAAATATTAATTAGTGTCTGTGAATGCATGTACATGTGTTGGGATGTGGAGAAGTAAGTACACCTGTGAATGTGTGCAGTGACCAGAAGAATGGATCAGGTGTCCTCCTCCAACTCTTTCCTTTCCTTTTTTTTAATTAAATATATTCTTTTTTTTTTTCAAGACAGGGTTTCTCTGTGTAGCCCTGGCTGTCCTGGAACTCACTCTGTAGACCAGGCTGACCTCAAACTCAGAAATCTGCCTGCCTCTGCCTCCCAAGTGCTGGGATTAAAGGCATGCGCCACCACCGCCCGGCCAATATATTCTTTATTTACATTTCAAACGTTGTCCCCTTTCCTGATTTACCCCCAAAACATACCCTAACTCATACTCCCTCCCCTTGCTCACCAATCCACTCATTTCTGCTTCCCTGACCTGGCATTCCACCTATGGGAGCAAGAATCTTTATTGATTGCTTGATTCAAATATGATTCTTGAACAGGTCTTTCTCTAAACGTAAGGTTCACATTTACTCAACAAGACTAAAAGCCCAGAGAGCCTCAGCGATTCTCACACCTTTGTCCCACTTGTGGTTGAGGTTGCAGGCATGAAATAAATGTTTATCAACTGTTTTAGCCACTGATTATATATATGTATAGTTCTAGAAGTATACTAATGAATGTAAGAACTAAGAAAACTAATCTAAGAAAATTAATCTTCTTAAAAATTTTATAAACTCTTCTATTCTGGTAACAAATACTCTTTCAATAAAAGTGAATAAATAAATTATAATCCCCTAATATAACTTTAACAGTATCTAGAATAAATTGTTTATAATGTGTGTGTATGTGTGTGTGTGTGTAGAAAAATATGACAAAGAGCAAATACACACTTGCACACATACAGAAAGAGTAAAAACAGAGCTTATGATCATTCTGCATTTGTTATGAAGTGTTTTAAAGTAGAGAAAAGTTATCCCTTTTATTTCCTGGTAAAGTTTGATGCAGAAGTGTCTTCATTTGGGTTTTATTGCTATGAAGAGTTAATATGACCATGGCAACTCTTATAAAGACAAACATTTAATTGGGGCTGACTTACAGTTTCAGAGGTTTAGTCCATTATCATTATGATAAGCACCACAGCATGCAAGCAGACATGGTGTTGTAGGAGCCTAGAGTTCTACATCTTGATTTGAAGGCAAGAGAAGGAGACTGTTACCTTACTTGGTGTAGCTTGAGCATAGGAGACCTCAAAGCCTGCCTTGACAGTAACACACTTCCTCCAACAAGGCTACCCCTACTTCAATAAGATCACACCTCCTAGTAGTGCCACTCCTAATGGCCAAGCATTCAAACACATGAGTCTATTGATGCCATTCCTATGTACCAGGAGTGTATTAGCATGCAGAAAAGGAACTTTTTCTTATAATTCTTTTGGGACTCTTTTTCTGAATGTCTTGCTATGAGCCTCTATTCAGTCATTTATTGCCTTATAGTTCGGAGACACACATGTGCCACCAGTGCCTGCTACAGCTTTGGGGAGAAAACTACCAATGGGACAGAAAGTTGATAATGGTAGAACAATTAAGTGTCCATCAGGAGATGAAAGGGAATCTCAGGACACTGACAAAAACACAAGCTGAGGCTGTAAGTCCCACAGGCAGGACCCTTGAATGTTTTCTGTTGAGAAAACAGCGAAGATATTTTTGTGAAAAACTTGGACATACACATAAAGTAGAAAACCAAAATGCGCAGTAAGGGAAGTGTATTGGAATTTGGATAGATTTGAGGATCACCTGCCAGGAAATAAGCAACCACAAGAATGTTTAAGATCGAATGGTTGTTATGCCTTCATAATGTTTGCAATGCAGATACATTTTGAGAGTTGGGAGAATATTAAGTGAGTGGGTATAAAATTTTGAATTCTAAACATTCAACAAGGCAGATAGTGATATCTGTGAGTAATTTTCCAAATTAAATTAAATAGTATCTTATAAATTTAGGGTGACTCTTTAAAGGCAACATAGTACAGTAAAAGCAGGCTGCATCAGCAAAAAGGATGCGCAGCAGAAAAGAGATCCAGAAGTAAGACCCTCCACTCCTTACTTGACTCTTCTTTTCTCCCCTTTCTCCACCATGACAAGTCATAGAAACTAGAATTACTCTTCCCCAAGGTAGACTCTAGAACTCATTCTCTGTATAAACAGATATAAAATTCTAGAAACATTCTTCTAAGTGCCCCTGCTTTTGAATAAGAGCTGGGCACAAAGGACTTCTTGTTGTACTCTCCTTCAGAGTTTCATATGCAGAAGGAAGAAACAACAGAAAAGCATCATGCCAGGTTGATCTGGACTCACTTCACAGCCAAGAATTAGATGACACCCTTTTATTCAGGCCTGTGACTATGATGTATTCTTTGCCACACTTAAGCCTAAAATCTGAAAGCATTCATGGGATAAATTTTGCACTGTCAAAAGCTTTGTGTGGCATGTTAAAACTTTGAATAGATAAATTGAGAATGCTTTCCTCCCAATAGTTCTTTGTAGAGTTATCTCAACTCTAGCCAGGACCCCCTAGGAGTGTTAATGAAACTTCTCCTTTCCTATATTATTGAAGATGATGTAACTTTTCAATATTTAATTGTTCATTTCATGGAAATGTTTATATGTGACTCTCTCCCATTTGGACATTCAGAATAAGATAATTTGTATATATTTCTATGCTTTAATTACTGGTTGTTTATAGTAATTGAACGTGTTTATCTGCAAGCAAAGGAACCAGCAAAATAGGAAGAGTAGAAGCTTCTTTAACCAATTATTAAGTGAAAAATCAGTTTTCAAAGTTTTCTTTGATGTCCAAATAATATATTTGAATCAGTGGATACATGTCAGTGTTTGCTGAGCTGTTCACAGAGTTCCTGTACTCCTGATCGCCTCTCCCAATTGCTCATTAAAATTTACATAAAATAGTCAGAGAAGTTAAGTAAGGATAAACAGTTAAACTGTCAAAACTTTTTATAAAACAAGATACCATTAGAATTCAATTTTAATATACACTTAAGGCTGGCTTAGGAATGAATTTAACACTTGTCCTACATGGGCATCTCTGGATTTGGAAGAGAACACTGACCCTGTATGTACAACACTAACAACGATCTCTTTTCAAATTCCTAGATGCATCTACACATAGACTGTGTGGTGATCAAGAACTAAAGAAAATGGAGTGATTAATTTAAAAAAAGAAAAAAAAACTTCTCAAATTTTACCTTTCTCTGTCTAGTCCTTATACAGTTCTGGAGACTTGACCTGACTGGCATGGTCAAGTGGAATGAAGACAAGAAAAACAAATGGACACATAAACACAAAGACGTTGAGATTGGGAAGACTAGGCTTTCTGGTAAGATGCTTAGCACTTTAGAGGCTCAGTGTATTTATCATGTATAGCTCAACAAGGAGGTAGGGTTACCACGTACAGTTAGATATGGTATAAAGCTGGGTCAAAGAGACAGGTTTAGCTCATTTCAGTAGAAGTCTCTGTAGCTGAACAGTCTTCAAGCCCTAACTTTATAAAGGGAGAAAGCTATGACGGACTATTTCTGCACACACTGTCAACATCTGCCCACAGTCCTTAGAAAGGTTCTGTCATCCTCTGAACCTTACCCCAGAAGGAAACTTTGCTGTTTTCCCATAGGTCTGAGACTCTGTTCAACCTCATGTCAAAAACACACATTTACTCAGGACCTCACACACTCATGTTTTCCTCCACTCCCAACATTTATGTTTAATTATCAGGGTGACAGAAAGGACTGAAACTGCAAGGTTCCCGAATAGACATGGTGTGTAGTCAAATCCTAGAGAACTGCTCAATTGATCCCCCCACACACTTGCATTCACTTAGGCTTAATACTCAGTCTTAATATTGTCATTGACATCGATAAAGCCTTTAAGTAGTCAGGTTACAGAATAAATAACTTTTTTATGTGAACTATAAGTATATCAGCAAAAGGGAACCTTTTAGCTACTTAGTGAGTCATAATGTGAACCTCATGAATGATTTAAAAATATGGAGGTTAAGGTGAAAAGATATGGGTTTCAAATTAAAAACAAAATTTGCTAACAAAGACAAATCTGTGAAATTTTCTTAAGGGATCTTACCTTCAGTTTAGTCAACTAAAAAAAAAAGATGAAATGGTATCAGTTTCTGTGGAGTTATCTTGATAAATAAGATTTAAAAAAAAAAAAGTACTGTCTTCATTCTTCAGTATTGAAACCAGAAAATAATTACCACTCCACATTGTTCCTAGTGGTGAAAGAGTTAATAGCAAACACTAACAGCAGTGGTTCTGAACAGGAGGTCACCACCCCTTTGGACTCTTTCACAGAGGTCCTCTAAGACCATCGGAAAACAGATATTTGCGTTACTACTCATAACAGTAGCAAAATTACAGTTATTACATAGCAACAAAAATAATTTTAGGGTTGAGGGTTACCACAACATGGAGAACTGTATTAAAGGGTCACAGCATTAGAAAGGTTGAGAACCACTGCTACCAGAATGGAAGAGAAAATAATTTGTGATTTTCAGTGAAATTTTTTTACAGTAATTGTAATATGGGGAAAAATACAACAGGGCTTGAAAATAAATCTCAGCTCTTAGAATGACCATGAAAATTCATGAATGATAGAAAAAAAGATTTGCATATTGTCTATTAATATGCAAATAAAATATCAATAATGAATCTAAAAGCACCATGTTAGATTTTACTGTGAAAAATTTTAGAATAATCAATGTAAGAAATAAATTAGGGAGTTGAAACTGCATAAAATATGATTTATGAAACAAGGTGTACGTTGAAATATGTGGAAAGCAGCAGCAAGGAGAGAAAACCAGAATTTGGCAAACTGAAAGCAAACTAGATGAAGACTGGTAATGTAGGTAGTAAATAAGAAAGATGTCTTAAAACAGCTACACAAACAGAAAAGATTGCTGACTCTGGCTGTAATGTCTGAACAATAGTAGCCAGGACTGGGGCGAGTCAAATGCCTGGAATAAAATTAATTACAAAGAAACAACAGAGTCAGTGCTAGGCAACTAGTTATCTATTAGCAACTTTGAAATTCACTGAGGATAGCTTCCTCTAGCTTCTTCTTTCAGTAATCACCAACTTGTTAAAACGAGGAACAGAACCACATAACTCTGATTATTGCCTCAAAACCATGGAATCCAAGTCTTATCTTTGGCCCTTGGTGGAGATGTGCCTTTCTAAACTGCCTTTACCATCACATCTGACTGGACACTTCCTGATGAAGAACAAAGACACCATGGCCTTCTTTCTTAAGAGTTAATCTAAGCAGATTTTGCCAATCGCCTGGGCAGAAAAACAACTCTCAGTTTTATAAATTTTAAGAAATAGTGGAAAATCTACCTGAGTGTATGCTTGTAAACAAATGCAAGGGCTTCACAAATTGAGATTGGTGTCTTAGTTAGGGTTTCATTGTTGTGAAGAAACACCATGACTAAGACAACTCGTAATAGTTATTTGGGTCTGACTTACAGTTTCACAAGTTCAGTCCATTATCATCATGGAAGAATCATGGCTTTGTGCAACAGATATTGTGCTGGAGGAGCTAAGAGTTCTACATCTTGATCCAAAAGCAGCCAGGGGGAGACTCTCCTCTACACTGGATAGAGGCTCAGCATAGAAGCCTCAAAGCCTACCCCCACAGTTTCTCCAACAAGGCCATGGCTGCCACAACAAGGCTACACCACCTAATAGTGCTACTCCCTCCGCCAAGCATATTCGAACCTGACAGGTGGAAAACGAAAAACTACATAACACTGTAAAGTGTGGCATGAGAGTACAATTCTAAGGTTGGCCTGCTTTCCCCAAACCTTGGGAGACCTGAACAGATTCATATGGCAGTAGTAGGTTGGGGAGAGAACATTCCTACACATGTTGATTTTAAGACACACATGCCTGAGCATGTTCACTTTGGGTCATAATTCAAGATAAAATTGGCAAAAAAAAAAAAGAACACCTTTTTTTATTCTATATTTTTTTTATTTTATTTTATTTTTTTTAATTTACATTCCAAATCATTTCCCCTTTCCCGTTTCCTCCCTCCCCGAAAGTCCCATAAGCCCCCTTCCCTCCCTCTCTTCTCCATTCAACCCCCTCTTGTTTCTCTGTCCTGGCGTTCCCCTACATCCAGTCTTTCCAGGACCAGGGGTCTCTCCTTCCATCTTCTTAGAAATCTATTGATATGCGGATTGTGTCTAGGGTATTCCGAGATTCTGGGTCAATATCCCCTTATCAGTGACTGCATACCATGTGTGTTCTTTTGTGATTGGGTTACCTCACTAAGGATGATATTTTCAAGATCTGACCATTTGCCTAGGAATTTCGTGAATTCATTGTTTTTAATTGCAGAGTAGTATTCCATTGTGTAGATATACCACATCTTCTGAATCCATTCCTCCATTGAGGGACATCTTGAGGTTCTTTCCAGCTTCTGGCTATTATAAATAAGGCTACTATGAACATAGTGGAGCATGTGTCCTTATTGCATGCAGGTAAAGTCTCTGGGTATATGCCCAGGAGTGGTATAGCCGGATCCTCCGGGAGTGTCATGCCCAGTTTTCTGAGGAACCGCCAGACTGCTTTCCAGAGTGGTTGTACCAGCTTGCAATCCCACCAGCAGTGGAGGAGTGTTCCTCTTTCTCCACATCCTCGCCAACAACTGCTGTCTCCTGTGTTTTTAATCTTAGCCATCCTGACTGGTGTGAGATGGAATCTCAGGGTTGTTTTGATTTGCATTTCCCTAATGACTAAGGATGATGAACATCTCTTTAGGTGCTTCTCAGCCATTAGATATTCTTCAGGTGAGAACTCTTTGTTTAGCTCTGTACCCCATTTTTAATAGGGTTACTTGCCTCTCTGGAGTTTAACTTCTTGAGTTCTTTGTATATATTGGATATTAGCCCTCTGTCAGATGTAAGGTTGGTAAAGATCATTTCCCAGTTAGTTGGTTGCCGCTTTGTCTTTTTGACAGTGTCTTTTGCCTTGCAAAAACTTTGTAATTTAATGAGGTCCCATTTGTCTATTCTTGATCTTAGAGCATAAGCTATTGGAGTTCTGTTCAGGAAATTCTCCCCTGTGCCCATATGTTCAAGGTTCTTCCCTAGTTTCCCTTCTATTAGTTTCAATGTGTCTGGTTTTATGTGGAGATCTTTGATCCACTTAGAATTGAGCTTAGTGCAAGGAGATAAGAATGGGTCAATTTGCATTCTTCTGCATGTTGACCTCCAGCTGAGCCAGCACCATTTGTTGAAAAGGCTATCTTTTTTCCACTGGATGGTTTTAGCTCCTTTGTCAAAGATCAAGTGACCATAGGAGTGTGGATTCATTTCTGGGTCTTCAATTCTGTTCCATTGATCTACACGTCTGTTACTGTACCAATACCATGCGGTTTTTAACACTATTGCTCTATAGTACAGCTTGAGGTCCGGGATACTGATTCCCCCCGAGGTTCTTTTACTCTTGAGAATAGTTTTAGCTATTCTGGGTTTTCTGTTATTCCAGATGAATTTTTGAATTGCTCTTTCTAACTCTATGAAGAATTGAGTTGGGATTTTGATGGGGATTGCATTGAATCTGTGTATTACTTTTGGTAAGATGCTCATTTTTACTATATTAATCCTGCCAATCCATGAGCATGGCAGATTTTTCCATCTTCTGAGGTCTTCTTCAATTTCTTTCTTCAGAGACTTGAAGTTCTTGTCATACAGATCTTTCACTTGTTTGGTTAGAGTCCCTTTCCCAGTGCACCCCTCCCCGAAAGTCTCATAAGCCCTCTTTCCTTTCCCTGTTCCCCAGACAACCCTCTCCTGCTTCTCTGTCCTGGTATTCCCCTACACTGCTACATCCAGTCTTTCCAGGACCAGGGATCTCTCTTTCCTTCTTCTTGGAAATCAATTGATATGTGAATTGTGTATTGGGTATTCCGAGCTTCTGGGTTAATATCCCCTAATCAGTGACTGCATACCATGTATATTCTTTTGTGATTGGGTTACTTCACTAAGGATGATATTTTCCAGCTCTGACCATTTGCCTAAGAATTTAATGAATTCATTGTTTTTAATTGCAGAGTAGTATTCCATTGTGTAAATATACTACATCTTCTGTATCCATTGATCCGTTGAGGGACATCTGGGTGCTTTCCAGCTTCTGGCTATTATAAATAAGGCTGCTATGAACATAGTGGAGCATATGTCATTATTACATGCCAGGGAGGCCTCTGGGTATATGCCCAGAAGTGGTATAACAGGGTCCTCTGCGAGTGTCATGCCCAGTTTTCGGAGGATCTGCCAAACTGCTTTCCAGAGTGATTGTACCAGCTTGCAATTCCACCAGCAGTGGAGGAGTGTTCCTCTTTCTCCACATCCTTGCCAACACCTGCTCTCTCCTGTGTTTTTGATCTTAGCCATCCTGACTGGTGTGAGGTGGAATCTCAGGGTTGTTTTGATTTGCATTTCTCTAATGACTAAGGATGATGAACATTTCTTTAGGTGCTTCTCAGCCATTAGATATTCTTCAGGTGAGAACTCTTTGTTTAGCTCTGTACCCCATTTTTAATAGGGTTACTTGCCTCTCTGGAGTCTAACTTCTTGAGTTCTTTGTATATCTTGGATATTTGCCCTCTGTTGGATGTAGGGTTGGTAAAGATATTTTCCCAATTTTTTGGTTGCCATTTTGTCCTTTTGACAGTGTCCTTTGCCTTACAGACACACATGCCTGAGCATGTCCACTTTGGGTCATAATTCAAGATAAAATTGGCAAAAAAAAAATAAATAAAATAAAATGATTTGTGGGTGTTCCTTATGCATCATTTATATCGGCTTAAAGAAGTAAAGCCCTGACATCAGTTGATGGCACTCCTCTATACTACAGTTTTTTGTTTTTGTTTTTGGTTTTGGTTTTTTTACATTAAAATATTAACACTGTGTCTGGAAGGAACCCTTGTAGGCATGAGATGGATACACTGTGACCAGGATAAGTAACTCTTAAGAATGAAAATTGGTCCCAACAAGCCAAGGCCCTCTGAGACAGACAGCACCTGATCAGTGAAGCTTAGAGAAATTTTTCCCTGTTGACCAGTGAAACTCTAGAATTGGGTCACTTTTGTGTTCTGATTACACCTGTACTCCAGAATACATTGTTTTCGTCTGTAAGCACTGATACAAAATTAGCTGTATACAAGGATATGCTTCTAGAATATATACTGCAAACCCACAAGTTCCCTACAAAAGCAGACATCATGAAAAGTAATTTCGCCCATTCCTGTGTGTTAGAAACATCTCTGCAATAAAGAATCTCATCTTCTGTTAAATATATTCTTTTAAATTTGCTCTGAGTAAAAACAATGAAAGTATTTAGTGAAAATGTGATGTTTATAATAGTGAAAGAATCCTGAGAAAAGCAGTCAAGAAACCAGGTTTGGTGATTCTCACCTCTGTAGGCTTAGGATTTTTTTTTTTAAGTTTACTTTATTTAGGTTTTTTAATACTTCGGCCTCTCATCTAGACCACTGACCAAAGGTAGGGAAGTATGCTCGCAAAATGATTTTTGAAAACTATAATAATTCCAGATATTCAGGATTAGTAGTATGTCTCTTTGTACTAAATGAGCCTTCACCACATGTGATAAAGATAGAAAGTATTTACCCATTGAATACTATTTCTTTGATGTAACATCCAGTAGCAACTGTTTATAATTGCTTAGCTATACAAACATACAAACGGAACAACATTCGGTTCATATATATGTATACATATTGTCTTAAATTTTATTCTAGACAAGATCTTGCAATGCTGTCTGGGCTGGTCTCAAGCTTATAATCCTTGTGCTGCAGTCACTGGATCATTAATATTGCAGGCATCTACCACTACACTCAGTTTACTTCCTTTAATGTAAACTAATTTTAAACTTGCAGAGAACTGTAACAATAAAGTATCTTGCTTATATTCTTCATTTTACATATTAACAATATGTACATATTAACAATATTAGCATCTTTCTTTTTTAATTGTATTTAATCTTTTTTTTACACTCCAGATTTTATCCCCCTCCTGGTCCACCCTCTGACTGTTCCACATCCCATATCTCCTCCCTGCCCCCTGTCTCCACAAGGATGTCCCCATCCCTGCCAACCCCACTCTACCAGATCTCTCCACTCCCTGGGGCCTCCAGTCTCTTGAGGGTTAGGTGCATCTTCTCTGACTGAACCCAGACCTGGAAATTTTCTGCTGTATATGTGTCAGGAACCTCATATCAACTGGTATATGCTGCCTAGTTGGTGGTCCAGTGTCTGAGAGATCTCAGGGGTCCAGGTTAATTGAAAAGGGTCACGCTTCTTCCAGCTTTTTCCTAATTCATCCACAGGGGTCTGCAGCTTCTGTCCACTGGTTGGGTGTAAATATCTGCATCTGACTCTTTTAGCTGCTTGTTGGGTCTTTCAGAGGCAGTCATGGTTCGTCCCTTTTTGTGAGCACTCCATAGCTTCAGTAATAGTGTTAGGCCCAGGGCCTCCCCTTGAGCTGGATCCCACTTTGGGCCTGTCAGTGGACTTTCTTTTCCTCTGGTCTTTTCCATTTTTGTCCCTGCAGTTCTTTCAGACAAGAAAAATTATGGGTCAGAGTTTTGTCTGTGGATGGCAGCCCCATCCCTCACTTGATACCCTGTCTTTCTGCTGGAGATGGGCTCTACAACTTATCTCTCTCCAATGTAGGGCATTTCATCTAAGGTCCATTCCTTAGAGTCCTGTGAGTCTCTCACCTCCTACATAATAAAATTGTCAAGGAGTTTCTCAAACTAAAGAAACAAAACCTCAATTTTGCATAAAATAAGGCATTTTATATAATATTTATTTCTGAGGAAAAATAAGCATTTCTGATGAAATTCTTACATTGTTTGAAGAATTTTCTAATAACTGTGACTTATTCCACATAGCTATTCTTCCTACTGATTCTCATATCTTTAGCCACTATTTCTTTGTATACGTAACTTGCCTGTGTATAAATATCTAACTTCTGCTTTAATCCTGCAGTAACTTGTTAACGCACTTCTTTAAATTGTCCTTTTTGGAGTCTTATGACTTAAATATGGTTAGAAAACATGAACATATGCTGATAAATTTATGAATAGTAAAAACAGTTTAAACATGATAAAAATAGCACAATTCAATGATGAAATGATTTCTCATAAATACTTTTAAACAGGTAACACTGAATGTAATTCTTTATAGGTATCATTTCAAGGTCACAGTAACTATGTTTAAAATTAATTTTGGTGCTAGAGAGATGGCCCAGAGGTTTAAAAGGCACATCATTCTTGAGGCTCCAAATCTAACTTCCAGCACTCACTTTGGGCAGTTCACAACTGCCTTTAATCCCAGATTCCAGAAATACACTGCATGTGTCTGGCCTCTTAGGGTACAAAAGTTCATATAGTCACACATAGACACACATGATTCAAAATAAAACTTTAAAAATTGATGTTCACAACTAAATTTTTATAGCTTCTTTTTAACAATATGCTATGTGCCAAATATGCCATTTATAACCAGTAACTACTCCTATAGACACAGTTTGCACATTCTTAAGTCAAAATGTTTTGGGCTTGTGTCTTAGACAATAATCTCTTAAATACTACTTTACATATGAGAAAAACATAATTCTTTAGAATTACCATACCATCGATTGGCAAATGCAATGCAGGAACAGCTACAATGGACAAGTGAGCTCCTTGGTAACAACCCACCCACCTTTTCAGCTGCAGTGGGTAAGCTCTGGTGTAACACAACCCCAGAGACTTTATCCCAAGATTGCTTCTTGCTACTGATGTGGTTTTTCCTGTTTGTCATTGACATACTCATTTATTTGGCTTGGTGTGAGGGGACACAGAGAGACCTTCACTGTCCTATCACTAGGTGTGATTACTTCCTGAGTGATAGCCCACTCTGTTGGGCAAGTTTCTTGCAGATCAAGATGAAGATGAAAGTTCTTGAGATAAAGCTGTACAGATGAATTAATGATTATGTGGAATTTCTGACTTGACTTAAGTAGTTTTAGGGAGTTGCCGTGATTTAAATAATTTTGGGAAGTTAGGGTAGTTGATGAAAAATATAAAGTTAGGAAATTAGAACAGTTGATAGAAAGTTTTAAGTCAGAATCAAGAATAAAGCAGGCCCCTTCGTGATAGAACTGTAAAAGTTGCTTGGATTAGAGAAAGAAGGACAGTGAGCATTCAGGTATTACAGGCATGTATTGTAGAGGAGGGAGTACAAGTTAATGGTCAAAGAGAGGACACACTCCAGGCTGGGCCTGAATTTCTTCATCTTGTGAGCCAGGGATGAGGTTTTTGGTGTGCAACTGGAAATAATAAAGTTATAATGAAGAGCAAATAATTCTATCAAAAGTATAAGAAGAGAAAACAGATGATTCACCAGTTTAACCAATCAGAGCTACAAAAATAAGATATAAGATAGATGATCTGCTCCTTATTAACTACAGGATTTGTTGACCAAGCACAGAGAGAACCTTGCTACTGTAGACTTGTCCTGCCTAAACTTTGTTAATCAAAAACTAAAACATAGGAGGAGGAAGAGGAGGAGAAGGAGGAGGAGGAAGAGGAGGAGAAGGAGGAGGAGGAGGAGGAAGCCAAGTTGGAGGACAGACAGGAAGAAGATCCTGAACCAGTGTGGCTTTAGCCATAGGTAGATATGATATCATAAAGGATAAAATAATTGAGATAACTTGTCTAATCTAGGTGGGCAGCTTGTACCATTATCAATTGGCCCTGAAATTATTGTGTGGGCATCTTGTGAATTGAGAATTTATTGATACATAAATATGATTGGTTAATTATAAGCTTCAAGTGTTTTGTTTCTACCAGGTTGCTAGATGTTGTGGTGGCTGACTGCAGGGTAGACAGTCCTTGTGTAGGGCTGGTGTGGCATTTGAAAGGAACTTGGGAGCCTTGGCTCCACCAGACAGTCGGCAGGCAGAGCGCAGCTAGATGGAGCAGGGTAACTTGGGGGTCTTTTTTAATATTTCCCACAACAGGTGGCAAACCAACATGTCGGGCAAGAATCCACTAGAAATTAAAGATCAGTCACCTGAGAGTTAAAGTTCCATTTTCTAAGTGAGAGAAAGGTGGCACTAGAATGAGTCATGGACTCAAGCACAGGAACTGAAACAAGGAAGGTCCTGAAGTTTCCCTGCTGTGGAGAATTGCAGGCTGCTCTGAGTCAGAAGAATGAAGTTTCCTACTTCTTAGGGCAGAGATAGATTGAACTGTGAATTAAAATTGGGATTATTTGCTTTTAGGATAGATTTATATACATATTCTGTCCAAATCACATGGCAATTTCACCTGTGGTTTGGAACTAGGATAGGGAAAATTAGTCACTGACTCCAAGTAAAGAAGCAGTAATAATAATTGCCTGCTATGTACAGATATTAATTAATATTGTGTGTGGCTCCAGGTAGAGAGATCAACAGATAGATGTTATACAGGTATTAATAAAATATGTGGCAGAGAGTTGAACAAATAAATGGTATAACAAGATGGCTGCTCTAGGCAAAGAGATAAGCAGTGAGATTGTATGAAGATTGCTTTATATGTCCCACAGGATAGTCAAATTCTCTCTAATGTGGGATGCATGGGAATCTTGCGTTTTTATCCTGCTTAGGAAAATAGACAAGGCCTAACAATGGGCACATATAGTATTGTATTTTACTTCATTTGTTTTGTATTGTTTTAACTTTCAAAAGGGTTGTGATTTTGAGTTTTGTGGTTTTATTGTTCCTCTGGAAGAGAAGGCAGGATACAAGTTTTCCTGGTTGCCAAATGAAGGATATGCTGTTTTGGGAGAAAGGTTTTGTCTTTGAGTGTTTAGAAAAGGTGATTAGAGTCCATACACCTTCCAGAGTTATATGGATCAGATATGACAAAGGGAGACCCCCAGAGGACTAGATTCCAGAGATTCAAACAAAATATATATCTTGATGATACTAAAAGTTTGTTTTGAGATTTCTATATTACAGAATGTACAGCCTTGGTGAGTCTCCTCATCAGACATGCTGAACTGACGTGCTTGAATTCCTGATGTCTTGAACTTTCAGCTGGATCCAGTCAAGACACAGACATCAGAGACTAAATCAATTGTTGGTATGGCCTTCTTAAGGCCAACAAACTGCCCTATTTTCCCTACTCTTCCTCTCCCCCCTTCAAAATATCTCTATGCCCATATTCAGCTTGAAGAAGTTATGAAGAATCATCAACCCAGTTCCCTGGGTTTTGGGGCTGGAGGGGTTATTACAGGTTGACTTTCTAGGGAATGTAGAAATGGTCATGAATGGAACAGGGAAGAAATAGCTAAAATTGATTGCATAGCCATACTCTCATTTGGTAGAAATCCTTTTAATTGTTACTAAGTTGAAGTCATAATTTCTTATTTTGGTACAGAATTTATTTTGATGCAAAATCAGGTTTTCATTGGTATAAATTTATTCTATTGTCACAAAAGTTTCAAAAGTACAGGTTTTAGACCCAATTCTTCTATAACTGTTATTATAAAGATGAGATGTTTAAGCCTGTGAGTTCAGGGCCAAATAACAAATTCATGACTCTGAGTTTGTTGATATTGTGTTTCCAGATATTTTAATTAGAAATAGCTGAGAGTAGTTAATGGAGAATAGTCCAAATTACTTTATATAGATTGGTTTTCCAAAATATCAGAAATCCACAGAATGTGACATTTAATGTTATTTATTCACTTGTTGTTGAGACAAATCTGCTCCTAACAACTTTCCATTCATATACTCAAAGAAGCAGCTGAGCATCTCTTACCTGCAGGTGAGGATGTACATTAAGACTAGGTCGCCACTGGGCAGAAAATTGCCTATCTCTCCTGCAGACCTGTACTGTTCTTGAAAGGGCACAATTTACAGGTTAGGACAACTTAGTTCTGCTCAGACAGAATAGGCTAGTCCTTAATATTCCTGTTTCTCTAAGGTCTGTCAGATGATCCTTGGCCAGAAGGCTGAAGACAGATGGATGCTATAAATTCCTGACTTACTGGGGCTGTATAGGTAGGGAGCTGTCTCTACAATTTGTCTCAGTTCTGTGGAAGCTGTGTTAGGCTTCCTATATATTTTCAGTGAATGTTGGTCATTCTTGTATTTCTTACATGGTTGAAAGACTACTTATAGTCTCATAGCTAACCCAGACTATTTACATTGAGAAAACAAATTTGAGAGTATGGTTATCAGATGGCATACAATCTAAAGCCAGGACATATGCCAGGTGTAGAATTACAAGTCTTTTAGTTAGGATAGATGACATTATTCTATCTTAATGGAAAAAATGATGGACTGGGTGTTCGGTCTATCTTATACCTTATAAATTGCAAAATGGTAATAATTGTACTCAATTTATATTTTGAAAGAAAAGGGTTTTTTTTTATTTAAACAGAAAGGATGATATGTGACAAGATTTTTCTTTTTCCAATTATATTAAAATATTCGTGCAGCAGGAGGTCTATGATTGGACAGGGAAAGGGAGGCAGAGCTAAGAGTTTCAGAGACAGAGAACATCACAGGAAGAAAAGGAGGAGGAGGAAGAAAAGGAGGAAGAGGAGGAAGAGGAGGAGGAGGAAGAAACCAAGATGGATGATGGACAGGAAGAAGATCATGGACCAGCATGGCTTTAAATAGCCACAGGCAGATATGATATCATAAAGGGTCGAATAATTGGGATAACTTGTCTAATTTAGGTGGGCAGCTTGTACCATTATCTGTGAAATTATTGTGTGAGCATCTTGTGAATTGAGAATATATTGATACATAAATCTGATTGGTTAATTAAAAAAACTAAAACATTACTACTTTGAAGTTACAATGGACTTATGGAAAGAGATAAATGAGAATTGTTTAGTTAGATACGTTTCATATAAGAAATATGCAATCAATATCCTGTTGTAATTTCCTTTTGTGTAGTGATTTTAATCTGTTTTTGAAGAATATGTTTTGAAGTGATTATCTCTGGAAAATGTGTAATTTGTGGTTTTGAAGTAATTTTCTTCCTAATAAAACTTTGTCTTATGGGGTATAAAAGGTGGTTAAGAGAAGAAATAAATCATTGGTTAAGAGCAGAAATAAACCATTGGAGTTTGTCTTTGCTTCAACCATTCTGTGTGTGAGAGAGTGTTTGATTTCCCCCACTTTCTCTTCTCTAACCACTGGCTGCCAGGCCCCATAGGAATCAGGACTGATCCCTGTTAGTGACTCTCAGCACTGACCCCCACTGACTGCCTACCTTGTTTTATCCTCTGGTTTAAAAACTGGATTTTGGCAATAGATTGTTTTATTATCTAGTGAGCAGAATAGTCTTTAACAGCAAAACACTGGTAGTTAACCAACATTCAAAATGGAAGAAAGAGTAAAAAATGGGCTGAGACTCATATCTCATCTTCCTATATGTATTGTTTTCCTCACTGTATATGTCAGTGAGGATCATAGTTCTCTCTCTGTACTGGAGAGTTTGTAAAGGATTTTATCAATTCCTCTTATCTACTAAGTAACACATGGCAAGCAAAGAAAATAAAATATATCAACTTAATTGAGTTTAAAATTTGCCCATTAAAATGACTGTGAGATGCTGGTTGTCTAATCATCGTACACTCTAGAACAGATTTTTATAATCCTATCTTTATTACCTGTGTAGAGAATCATTTTATTTTTTTTGTATGCATATTCTTTTTTTTAATTATTTATTTTATTTTTTTTAATTTACATTCCAAATCATTTTCCCTTTCCCATTTCCTCCCTCCCCGAAAGTCCCATAAGCCCCCTTCCCTCCCTCTTTTCTCCATTCAACCCCCTCTCGTTACTCTGTTCTGGCGTTCCCCTACATCCAGTCTTTCCAGGACCAGGGGTCTCTCCTTCCATCTTCTTAGAAATCTATTGATATGCGGATTGTGTCTAGGGTATTCCGAGATTCTGGGTCAATATCCCCTTATCAGTGACTGCATACCATGTGTGTTCTTTTGTGATTGGGTTACCTCACTAAGGATGATATTTTCAAGATCTGACCATTTGCCTAGGAATTTCGTGAATTCATTGTTTTTAATTGCAGAGTAGTATTCCATTGTGTAGATATACCACATCTTCTGAATCCATTCCTCCGTTGAGGGACATCTGGGTTCTTTCCAGCTTCTGGCTATTATAAATAAGGCTGCTATGAACATAGTGGAGCATGTGTCCTTATTGCATGCAGGTAAAGCCTCTGGGTATATGCCCAGGAGTGGTATAGCTGGATCCTCCGGGAGTGTCATGCCCAGTTTTCTGAGGAACCGCCAGACTGCTTTCCAGAGTGGTTGTACCAGCTTACAATTCCACCAGCAGTGGAGGAGTGTTCCTCTTTCTCCACATCCTCGCCAACAACTGCTGTCTCCTGTGTTTTTGATCTTAGCCATCCTGACTGGTGTGAGATGGAATCTCAGGGTTGTTTTGATTTGCATTTCCCTAATGACTAAGGATGATGAACATCTCTTTAGGTGCTTCTCAGCCATTAGATATTCTTCAGGTGAGAACACTTTGTTTAGCTCTGTACCCCATTTTTTAATAGGGTTACTTGCCTCTCTGCATGCAGAAGAATGCAAATTGACCCATTCTTATCTCCTTGCACTAAGCTCAATTCTAAGTGGATCAAAGATCTCCACATAAAACCAGACACACTGAAACTAATAGAAGGGAAACTAGGGAAGAACCTTGAACATATGGGCACAGGGGAGAATTTCCTGAACAGAACTCCAATAGCTTATGCTCTAAGATCAAGAATAGACAAATGGGACCTCATTAAATTACAAAGTTTTTGCAAGGCAAAAGACACTGTCAAAAAGACAAAGCGGCAACCAACTAACTGGGAAATGATCTTTACCAACAGAGGGCTAATATCCAATATATACAAAGAACTCAAGAAGTTAAACTCCAGAGAATCATTTTAAAAGCAAGGTATACACCAATAAAATCCAGTTTACAAATTGATTTACCTTTTCTCCAACTAATATAAACATATAAACATCAGTTAGTTTTCTTTTTGCAATGACATGATGACAGGGTTGTTACATTATTATTCAAAGAACAACTCAGTGATTAATAAATTCAGAAATATATAATGTCAATAAAGGCCAATTTTTATCTCTGCTATTGTGTCAGCTACCCTTGATATAACATTTTAAACACCTTGAAACTGTCATTGCCAGTGCTTCTGAAATCCATGAACTCACTTTATAATAAAAAAAAAGAAAGACTGTAAATTTGTTTTTAAGTAAATTAACTGTCCAATTGTTATCAGTTATTTTTGAAGAAATAATTAAAACATATGTATATGAAGTGAGAAATAAATAATTTTGGTCAAAATAATTTTATTTCAATCCTGGGAGAAATTTATTTATCACAAATATGCAAGTTCACATAAAATTAAATTTCTAGAAGTTAAGTGATGTAGCTGTCTTCTGAATATTATATTGATTAAAGTGATGTTATGCAAAACTCAGAGAATAAAAAGTCAAAATTGTATCTGTTAATAGACAGTTTCTAAAGTGATCCTTTCCTCCATGTGACCTCAATAAAATGATCAAATAATTTTATTCCAAAATACTACTGTGAGGGACCTTCTGCTGCTTTTTAGACACATTTTAATTCTGTTCAAACATTAATGATCTGCATCTCTTACTCTGTGGATTTACTGTGATTTCGAACTTACATTGTGTTGTAGTTAAGTTTTAAACATAAAAACAAAAATGTCTTGTAATTAAGAGGTGGTAGGCATGCATTCTAACTAGTTCTTCCATTATTATTTCAATTGTTTCTCCAAACTCTACCATGTGTTTATTTCTCTAATAATCCTCCATTGTGTTTTGAGCTAGATATTTCAGCATCTGTTCAGTATGTGGTTAGTTTTTTTTTTTCTTTTGAGATAACAGCTGTATAAAATTAAATAATTTCAATGTACATGCAATGCACACATACTATACTTTTGTACATAATTTTGCATTCTAAGAAGATCTACCATTATTACAGAAAATCCTCTTCTGTCTTTCCCAATAAAGCCCTACATCCAGTTTTCCTGAAAGAGTGTTTCCATTATTTTGTTAAAACTCTTGATGTAGAGGACATAATACCACACACACACACACACACACACACACACACACACACACACACAGCCCAGACAGGTCGTTTTATGAAACTGAGGAAAAGCCTGGATTGTTGTGGAGAGCTCAAGATGTTGGAGATGCCAGAGTTGTGGGATACCTGTCAAGGAAAGCTGCAGACCAGGTGTGGATGAGAGAAGCTTAAGAACACTGAAAGGACTTGGAGATGTGTAGAGCATTTTGAAATCAGACAGGGAAATGCAGAGTTTGGAGTTTGCTCTGCCAGGTTTCAGTCTTGCTTTAGTCCAGTATTTAAAACTAAGCTTGCTTTTGGAATAGTAATGTATATTCTGTGCCATTGTATATTGGAAGTATGAGATCTTTTTCATTTTGATTTTACAGGGGGTTACAGTTAAGAGATTGCATGAGTGTTATCAGAAACTTTGAATTTATAAACAGTGTTGAAATTGTTGAAAGACTATGTGGACTTTTGAAGTTGAACTGAATGTATTTTTGCACTATTATATATGTCATAAGCTATCAAAAGCTTCATATATATATATACATATATACATATATGTATATATATGTATATATGTATATATATATATATATATATGCATTGCTTTTACTCATACCTGTACATGGGTTATATGTTACATTTCTTTTGCTGAGTGGTATAGCTGGGTCCTCAGGTAGTACTATGTCTAATTTTCTGATGAATCACTAAACTGATTTCCAGAGTGGTATAGTCCAGATTTTATCCCACACCCCATTCACCCTCAGACTATTCCATATCCCACACCTCCTCCCCCTGTCTCCAACAGGATGCCCCTATCCTCTGCTGTATATGTGCTGGGGGCCTCATATCAGCTGATGTATTCTGCCTGGTTCATGGCACAGTGTCTGAGAGATCCTGGGGACCAGGTTCTATAGGGTCACCCTCCTCCTCAGCTTCTTAAAGCTTTTCCCTAATTCAACTACAAGGGGTCACCAGCTTCTGTCCATTGGTTGGGTTTAAATATCTGTGTCTGACTCTTTCAGCTGCTCGTTGGGCAGTCATGATGGGCCCAGGTTTGTAAGCACATCATAGCATCAGTAATAGTGTCAGGTCTTGCGACCTCCCCAAGTTAGATATTTAAACAGCTTAGGCATGGCTCTCACCTCATCATTTCATTCGAGGAAATAAAAGTGACATTTATAATTCTGGATCATAAATAGGAATTTGTCTGCTTATTTTGGTAATGTCCATAAAGCTCAAGGTTTTTAATATACTATACTCACACTTTCCTGCTGAACTATAATTGGTGAACCTATTATTTTATTAAGATTTCCAAGGAATCAATATTTATTTTGTTTGTATCGTCGTTTCTCAATGTTCACTTTTAGTTATAACTTTATTAGTCATATTTTATAACTTATACAGTAATTGGTGAATCATGCTCACATTCTATACATAACTTCAGTTTTGAGTTTTGTGATGATATGAATTTTGAAAATTTAGCCCATTTTAGGATATTGTGTGGTAACATTTTATTTGCAAATGCTACAATGATAATAACGACATTGGCCTAAAACAATGACAGTTCCTAACACCAGCTTCCACTTAGCCTAATCAAAATGAAAAATGACTTGAAGAAACTGATGATAAGGCAAACAAGGACAAATGTATAATGCTTGAATCTAATTGAGGCATGCATGGGTGTTCATTCTATTGTCCTTGAAATAGTGCTGTACCTTCAATGTTTAATAGAAAATGTAAGGAAAATATGTTAAAATGTTTATCAGTTTGATGATATGATGAACTAAAGTAAAAGTTGCCTCTTCTGGTACAAATAGTTCAAAAGTGATGAAATTTCCATAATTAATTTGACTCCATTGTTCATTATTTATTGTTACTAGATTGTGTGTTGCTGGTTATCAACACACAAATCATTTTAACAACAGATGCATTCTGTCCTTTACTGGCGTCACTTACATCCTAATCTATTACCTATGGTTTGAGAATTATTAAACAAAAAGTACTTGAATTGCCATGCCTTGCCACCCAACATTTGTCTTTATGTTTTATATTTATTATGTATGTTGGGACTAATGACTTAGCATGATACTCAGATTGGTGTATGTTTCAAACTGCATCAGAAAGATGCATGACTTGTAGAAGTGCAGAGTACTCAGCTGTAAATAGGACATCTATATCATACCCATCCTCCCAAGACTCAGGGGTAATCATGGAAGAGTTATATAAAGCTTATAAGAGCCAGAGACAGTGGATAGTTACAACAAAATGCTAATTTTCAGTTATACATATGAACTCAAAGCAGCTGTGGCAACACATATAGAGCTTAGACAGAAAAAATTCCCAACATGAAGTGGGGAGGGAGGCATGATGTCCTACCCCTAGTAGAGGAATTGTTGGTAATTGGTAACTGTAAAGAGAGATAAGTCAGTGTTATTTAAGAGTATTACCCTTGGTAGGATGACCATGGACCAGTCAGTGCCCAACAACAAAGAATATATATATACTAATTTTACTAAACAGATGCAGTAGTTTGAATAAAAATGGTCCCTATAGACTCATATAGTTGACTGCTTAGTCAACATGACACTATTTGAAAGAATTAGAAGGATTATTAGGTGTGGCCTTCTAGGGAATGTGTATCACTGAAAGTGGGCTTTGGGGTTTCAAAACTCATGCCAGGTCTCTCTCTGTCTCTCTCTGTCTCTCTCTGTCTCTCTCTGTCTCTCTCTCTCTCTCTCTCTCTCTCTCTCTCTCTCTCTCTCTCTCTCTCTCTCTCTCTCTCTTTCTCTCTCTCTCTGCCTCTCTCTGCCTATGGTTCAGGATGTAGCTCTTAGGTACTATTATAGCACCTGTCTGCATGCACTATGCTCTCTGACATGATGATAGTTGACAAAACCTCTTAAACTCTAAGCAAGCTTCCAGTTAAATTCTTTCTTTCATATGTATTGCCTTGGTCATGGTATTTCTTCACAGCAATAGAATGTTGTTTAAGACAATGGATTTAAAAAAACTAATACTAATAGGAACACAAAGATGGATCTGGCGCATGCTCAAAGACAATATATGAAATTACAATTAACTCAAAATATAGTATATGAAATTCTCAAAGGATTAATACAAATTAAAAAAAATACTACTAAGTACTGTTCTCTTTATTGGACATTTATCAACAACAAAAAAAGGGGAAAATATTTTTTTTATTTTATTTTATTTTTTTAATTTACATTCCAAATCACTTCCCCTTTCCCGTTTCCTCCCTCCCCGAAAGTCCCATAAGCCCCCTTCCCTCCCTCTTTTCTCCGTTCAACCCCCTCTCATTACTCTGTCCTGGCGTTCCCCTACATCCAGTCTTTCCAGGACCAGGGGTCTCTCCTTCCATCTTTTTAGAAATCTATTGATATGCTGATTGTGTCTAGGGTATTCTGAGATTCTGGGTCAATATCCCCTTATCAGTGACTGCATACCATGTGTGATCTTTTGTGATTGGGTTACCTCACTAAGGATGATATTTTCAAGTTCTGACCATTTGCCTAGGAATTTCGTGAATTCATTGTTTTTAATTGCAGAGTAGTATTCCATTGTGTAAATATACCACATCTTCTGAATCCATTCCTCCGTTGAGGGACATCTGGGTTCTTTCCAGCTTCTGGCTATTATAAATAAGGCTGCTATGAATATAGTGGAGCATGTGTCCTTATTGCATGCAGGTAAAGTCTCTGGGTATATGCCCAGGAGTGGTATAGCCGGATCCTCCGGAAGTGTCATGCCCAGTTTTCTGAGGAGCCGCCAGACTGCTTTCCAGAGTGGTTGTACCAGCCTGCAATTCCACCAGCAGTGGAGGAGTGTTCCTCTTTCTCCACATCCTCGGGCAGGAGCCTGCCAGCCTCCCTTTGGCGACCTCTGCTCCAGGGGAAAATATTTTTAAATGCCTGTTCACAATGAAATCATATTTCAATAGTAATAGGTATAGGCTAAAGATGCTAAATAAATTATGCAGAAATTTATAATCCAGAGAAAAATGTGCTTGAATAGACTTGTAAGAATAAAAAGTTCTGGGAGGTTGTGGTAAGATTGGAGTTTTAAGTGAGGGAGGAACTCAGAAGTATAACCTTCTAGCAAACTCTAAGAATTGAAGTATTGTAAAAGAATTATAAGTATTTTAAAACTTGCTTATCTATGTGTGAATTGGCTTTATTTGTCTGCCTATTCAAGTCTCTACTATTTCTGTGCTAGATTCTCCACATGACAGTTTTCACATTATTGCTTATCCTGTAACTCCAGAGATACATTATATCCCTTACATCTTTTAGAATTCAAAGGAAGATAAAATGTAAGAAACCTGATTATAAGATAAAATTCTCAAATCTCCCAATTTATTTTTAGGAACAAAAGTTATGTAAGTATTGTTTTACCTATCATACAGAAAACTTTTGAGTTTTGCTTTCTGGGTAACTATTCAAGTTCTATGTTATACAACTTTTATTAAAATTCTATTTTTTTTTCATAAAAGATGACTACACAGAAGCATAGTAAAGAATTAACTTGTTATGAATTTCACTATTTAAACTAAACAGTAGTGAATACATTAAGCAATTCCACCATGCCTTACTTCTTATATTAATCTACTTGACAAGTTCACCTAGTAATTTTACAGAAAAAAAATATTTATGTAAACTATCTCCTACTTGTTTGTACTTTAGAAATTCTAGAAAACTTGTACATTTATTTTCTTCTATGTTTTTGGCTTTTATTATTAATGGTAATAATAAATACAAATTCAAGAGTCATTCATATATTTTCATACATTTTTATTCCCTTAAAGTTCTGTTAATAAGTAAAATGGCAATAAAAATTAAGATTAAAGGAGATAGAAGATAGCTCAGTAGGTGAAATGTCATCTGAAAAACATTTTAAGTACCTGAATTGAAATCCATAAGAAGGATAACTTAAACCTATAATCAATGTTCATTGGGTAACATGGGAGATGTGGAAAAGAGAATCCTAGGAAGCCATCAGGCCACATGTTTTGATGTGTGAGGCATTAAACTACAAAGATTCCCTTCCACAAACAAGTTGGAAAGAGTGATACCTAAGATCATCCTGTAACCTCCACATTCTTACCATGGCATATGTGTGCCTATACACAAATGTATACACAACATACAGAGATGTCATACATATATCGGCACAAAATAACATTTAAAAATTAAGGTTAATTAACAATATCCTTGTTTACACATCATTTTAAGTGGTTTGTTTATAACATGTTCATTTTAAAATAAAATATTACATGGAATTTTTACAGAGTAAACGATTTATGCATTGTCATTTTACTTGAATCTACAAACTGAATTTCAGTTTAACCAAGAGCCACATACATATATGGCGTTATTTACTCACAATGCTATGTTGAAAAGGACTGAAATATTTCCATTGAAGTAGAGGCGATAATTTGCTTTTAGGAATTTAAGTACTTTAAAAAAATTAATGTTGTAGAAGACAGAAACTTTTCAAATAACAATTTTATTTTATTTCAAAACTACAGATCAAAAGTTAGAAAGACGGCTCATTCTTTAACAGCACTTGTTCTTGCAGAGAAATCGGGTTCAATTCCCAGCACTTATGTGGAAGCTCACAGTCGTCTGTAACTCCAGTTCTAGGAGATCTGATGTCCTCTTCTGACCTTCATGAGTCATGCAGCCAAAGTCTCATACACACAAAATAAAACAAATATAATAATAATTATTATTATTATTATTAATATTATTATTATTATAAATTAGATCACAAGTTGTGAAATTAAAGCACATAAAGGTGCAGATGGGGGAATGGAGAGGCAACTCCATGACTATAAACACTGCTCTTACAAAGGCCTGAGTTCAGATTCCAGTACTCACAGCAATCAGCCCTGTAACTACAGCTCCAAGAGACTTGATGCCCTCTTCTGGCCTCCATGTTATGAAACTAGGGAAGACACAGAGATGATGCAAGTGTAGGAGATTCCAGCCAAGGGGAATGAAAACAATAGAATATGAATTAATGCCAGACATTTACTGGAAAACCAAACCAAACCAAAAACTAACCCACTGACTTTCTAAACCAACAATTTATAAAAGAAAAAAAAATCAGATGAGGGAAATCATAGGATGATAAGAGATTTAGTCCTCATTCTCTGTATGGATTATGGCACAAATGAGCAACTTGTCGGATAAAATTGATTTTCAACCCAAAGTCATCAAAAAAGACACAGAAGGACACTACATACTGATCAAGGGAAAAATCCACCATCAAGAACTCTCAATCCTGAATATCTATGCTCCAAATGCAAGGGCACCCTCATTCGTAAAAGAAACTTTACTAAAACTCAAAGCACACATCGCACCGCACACAATAATAGTGGGTGACTTCAACACCCCGCTCTCTGAAATGGATCGTTCAGGAAAGCAGAAACTAAACAGGGACACAGTGAATCTAATTGAAGCCTTGGACCAAATGGAACTAACTGATATATATAGAACATTTCATCCTAGAGCTAAAGAATACACCTTCTTCTCAGCTCCTCATGGTACCTTCTCCAAAATTGACCATATAATTGGTCACAAATCAGACCTCAACAGATACAAGAAGATAGAAATAATCCCATGCCTCCTATCAGATCACTATGGAATAAGGGTGGTCTTCAATGGCAACAAAAACAAAAGAAAACCCACGTACACATGGAGGCTGAACAATGCTCTACTCAATGATAACTTGGTCAAGGTGGAAATAAAGAAAGAAATCAAAGACTTTTTGAAAGTTAATGAAAATGAAGGCACAACATACCCTAACTTATGGGACACAATGAAAGCAGTGCTAAGAGGAAAATTCATAGCCCTGAGTGCCGCCAAAAAGAAACGGGAGACAGCATACACTAACAGCTTAATGGCACACCTGAAAGCCCTGGAACAAAAAGAAGCAAATACACCAAAGAGGAGTAGAAGGCAGGAAATCATCAAACTCAGGGCTGAAATCAATCAAGTAGAAACAAATAAAACCATACAAAGAATCAACAAAACGAGGAGTTGGTTCTTTGAGAAAATCAACAAGATAGATAAGCCCTTAGCCAGACTAACCAAAGGGCACAGAGATAGTATCCAAATTAATAAAATCAGAAACGAAAAGGGAGAGATAACAACAGAAACTGAGGAAATTCAAAAAATCATCAGATCCTACTACAAAAACCTGTATTCAACACAACTAGAAAATCTTGAGGAAATGGACAATTTCCTTGACAGATACCAAGTACCAAAATTAAATCAGGATCAAATAGACCATCTAAACCGTCCTATAACCCCTGAAGAAATAGAAGTTGTCATTGGAAGTCTTCCAACCAAAAAAAGCACAGGTCCAGATGGTTTTAGTGCAGAATTCTATCAGACCTTCAAAGAAGACCTAACACCAATACTCTTCAAACTGTTCCACAAAATAGAAACAGAAGGAACACTACCCAACTCGTTCTATGAAGCCACAATTACACTAATACCAAAAGCACACAAAGATCCGACAAAGAAAGAGAATCTCAGGCCAATCTCTCTTATGAATATCGATGCAAAAATACTCAATAAAATTCTTGCCAACCGAATCCAAGAACACATCAAAACGATCATTCACCACGATCAAGTAGGCTTCATCCCAGGGATGCAGGGATGGTTCAATATAAGGAAATCCATCAATGTAATCCACTACATAAACAATCTCAAAGAAAAAAACCACATGGTCATCTCATTAGATGCTGAGAAAGCATTTGACAAAATTCAGCATCCTTTCATGCTAAAGGTCTTGGAAAGATCAGGAATTCAAGGCCCATATCTAAACATAGTAAAAGCAATTTACAGCAAACCAGTAGCCAGCATCAATCTAAACGGAGAGAAACTTGAAGCAATCCCACTAAAATCAGGGACTAGACAAGGCTGCCCTCTCTCTCCATATCTTTTCAATATAGTACTTGAAGTTCTAGCTAGAGCAATTAGACAAGAAAAAGAGGTCAAAGGGATACAAATTGGAAAGGAAGAAGTCAAACTATCACTATTTGCAGACGATATGATAGTATACATAAGCGACCCAAAGAACTCCACCAGAGAACTCCTACAGCTGATAAACGACTTCAGCAAAGTGGCCGGATATAAAATCAACTCAAGCAAGTCAGAAGCCTTCCTATACTCAAAGGATAAGCAGGCTGAGAAAGAAGTAAGAGAAATAATACCCTTTACGATAGCCACAAACCATATTAAGTATCTTGGCGTGACGCTAACCAAACAAGTGAAAGATCTGTATGACAAGAACTTCAAGTCTCTGAAGAAAGAAATTGAAGAAGACCTCGGAAGATGGAAAAATCTGCCATGCTCATGGATTGGCAGGATTAATATAGTAAAAATGAGCATCTTACCAAAAGTAATACACAGATTCAATGCAATCCCCATCAAAATCCCAACTCAATTCTTCATAGAGTTAGAAAGAGCAATTCAAAAATTCATCTGGAATAACAGAAAACCCAGAATAGCTAAAACTATTCTCAAGAGTAAAAGAACCTCTGGGGGAATCAGTATCCCGGACCTCAAGCTGTACTACAGAGCAATAGTGTTAAAAACTGCATGGTATTGGTACAGTAACAGACATGTAGATCAATGGAACAGAATTGAAGACCCAGAAATGAATCCACACTCCTATGGTCACTTGATCTTTGACAAAGGAGCTAAAACCATCCAGTGGAAAAAAGATAGCCTTTTCAACAAATGGTGCTGGCTCAGCTGGAGGTCAACATGCAGAAGAATGCAAATTGACCCATCCTTATCTCCTTGCACTAAGCTCAATTCTAAGTGGATCAAAGATCTCCACATAAAACCAGACACACTGAAACTAATAGAAGGGAAACTAGGGAAGAACCTTGAACATATGGGCACAGGGGAGAATTTCCTGAACAGAACTCCAATAGCTTATACTCTAAGATCAAGAATAGACAAATGGGACCTCATTAAATTACAAAGTTTTTGCAAGGCAAAAGACACCGTCAAAAAGACAAAGCGGCAACCAACTAACTGGGAAATGATCTTTACCAACCTTACATCCGACAGAGGGCTAATATCCAAGATATACAAAGAACTCAAGAAGTTAAACTCCAGAGAGGCAAGTAACCCTATTAAAAAATGGGGTACAGAGCTCCACAAAGAGTTCTCACCTGAAGAATATCTAATGGCTGAGAAGCACCTAAAGAGATGTTCATCATCCTTAGTCATTAGGGAAATGCAAATCAAAACAACCCTGAGATTCCATCTCACACCAGTCAGGATGGCTAAGATCAAAAACACAGGAGACAGCAGTTGTTGGCGAGGATGTGGAGAAAGAGGAACACTCCTCCACTGCTGGTGGAATTGCAGGCTGGTACAACCACTCTGGAAAGCAGTCTGGCGGCTCCTCAGAAAACTGGGCATGACACTTCCGGAGGATCCGGCTATACCACTCCTGGGCATATACCCAGAGACTTTACCTGCATGCAATAAGGACACATGCTCCACTATATTCATAGCAGCCTTATTTATAATAGCCAGAAGCTGGAAAGAACCCAGATGTCCCTCAACGGAGGAATGGATTCAGAAGATGTGGTATATTTACACAATGGAATACTACTCTGCAATTAAAAACAATGAATTCACGAAATTCCTAGGCAAATGGTCAGAACTTGAAAATATCATCCTTAGTGAGGTAACCCAATCACAAAAGATCACACATGGTATGAAGTCACTGATAAGGGGATATTGACCCAGAATCTCAGAATACCCTAGACACAATCAGCATATCAATAGATTTCTAAAAAGATGGAAGGAGAGACCCCTGGTCCTGGAAAGACTGGATGTAGGGGAACGCCAGGACAGAGTAATGAGAGGGGGTTGAACGGAGAAAAGAGGGAGGGAAGGGGGCTTATGGGACCTTCGGGGAGGGAGGAAACGGGAAAGGGGAAGTGATTTGGAATGTAAATTAAAAAAATAAAATTAAATTAAATTAAAAAAAACAAAATGAACATATGTAAAAATCAAATAGGCTATTGACTTCCAGCAATATATTGAATAAAAGTAATAACGTTGGTAGTGGAGTAAAGAATATTGAAATGGTTTTCTTTTACAGTTTTTATTTTACTTTCTAATCACCTGTATGTACATGTGTCTGTGAATGGGTACATGCATGTAAGTGCATGTGTCTATGGAGGCTAGTGATGTTGGATGCCCTGGAGCTAGAGATACAGGCTGTTGGGAGCAGCCAGATGTGAGTGCTAGGAACTGAGATGGGTTTTCTACAAAAGCAATATGTGCATGCCCTTAAGTTCTAAACAACTTTTAAGCTAAAGAATTGTGTATTTTTAAATTTAGAGAGGCATGCGTGTATATACTTCTACTACAGTTATATGACATCTGAAGAAACAACTATGAGTATTCAGGAAGGAAGTTACTGAAATTGGTATTGATTCACAGGATTTATTATTTTATTTTGGGGTATGTGTGTGTGTGTGAGTTATGAATCTGAATTAATTAAAGCGTTCTTGGAGCAAACAATCCCATGTGCTTTAGATATACAGAACTCCAAAGGAGTTGAGAGTCTACTGTGCATGTATTTCAAAAAAACAAAGAGAGCAAGTAGTTCCGAACAATTTCAATTTTAAAATGAATTCATTTTGCATCTTTGTCCCAATAAAACTTCTCTTTAATATATTATCTACAGTGGACTATATCTCAGGAATATTTATTTTCATATAATAAAATTCTTATTAAATCAGTTTATAATATGATTTAGACTAGTTGGAAATGGTTATTTACAATATATACTTTTGAATATTACAGATTATTAATTGTATTCACTACATGATTTGTTTAGAAGATGTGCATATTTTTGTTGTCTAATTAAAGTATGAAAGAATGTTCAGTTCTTTGAATGCAACACAGTTATAATTACATGAGTACCTAGATTAGTTATCGGTTGCTAGGTAACAGTATTATCATAAACTGTGGCTTAAAACAACAAACATTAATTCATATAGGAGTCAGAGTACTGCTTTAGCTGGGCCATCCTTTGAGCTGGAATTAATGATTCACCATGGGCTGAGCCTTGATTTGATGCTTGACTAAGAAAGCAATTTTTTTTCACTCATTGGGTTGTCTACAGGACTTAGTTACTTTCAATTGGCAGATTGAGTGCTATTGACATCCAAAGAAATTATTCATCTACAAAACAACTATCAAAAGTTGTTATCATGAACAACATCCCAGGATCTATCTGCCATCAAAGATGCCTAAAATATACAATAGAATAAACATTTATAGTAAAATATAAAATACAAAATAAACTTTTTTTGCTAATTAAATATGAATTTGTTTAACATTAGATAAATACTTAAATATGTTTGCATATTCACTGTGGAACATTAGTCTTAGTGTTTCTTCTTAATTTTGTTTATTTGAGGGAAAGATGGTTGCAGTGGAAAATATTGTTATTTCTATTGATTTTTTTAAAAATTATTTTTGCATGTATTTTATCTACTCATAATCAGGACCAGGAATTATTGGTTGTATTGAGAGAATGCACAGTATTTAATAAGAATCTTTAATGTTCTTATTCATTATAAACACCACATAGTTGCTTATAAAAGTCTAAGAAAAACAAGTACATTTGTATTTAATAAAACAATTTCTCAATCTTTGCTGATGGTTTCACAAGCAAAAAATAGTGTACGAAGATCAAATGCAGACATATTTCCTTGGAAAGTCCAAAACCATCTGTTCATATGTCATTTCAGCTTGTTTATAAGATGGCATATGCCACTCCATCATCATTTACATAAACTCATAACGAGTTTTATTATTAGACAAATTTGAAATATAACAGTTCAGCTTAAAGAGCCCTTCAATGGCATGTACATATCAAACTATAAAACTTCTCTAAATCGATCATTTTTTTGTTGCAATTAAATGTTTTCTAGTTAGTGTTAGAAAAAATATGAAAACTTAGTTTTCATACTACAATTTGCAGACCTGGAAAAAAATCTCTAGATTGTTTCCAGAAAATATTTGTAGCAACAAAACAGATTTTGTATCATTGACAATTAGGGAAGTTTTGAAATACAAACAAAAAATGTCAAATGACCTGTTGAAAGAGTCATTAATAAAATTCCTGTGTCTGTTTTATGCATGTACACATATTCATGTGTATGCCTGCAGATATACATGTACACATATGTGCATGCATGAGGAGACCAGAGGTCGGCTTCTGGAATCTTCCTCTATCATTCTCCACCCTATTTTTGAGGCAAAATAACTTATTGAACCTGGAACTCATAAATAAATTCAGAATGAACAAATTGTTACAACTTCTTAATCTAGAATATCAAAACCTAATTTAGAGACTTTATGCTGTACAATCTTGCTTAATTCAGAGAATCTGCGTCACAATCTCAGAGATGAATAACCTCAGCCCAATGTCAAAATCTTGAAACAGTAATTTATGGAGTTAATCTCGCTGATGATTTTTTAATCAACAATGAATGATTCATGTAATAATGCTTTATATGTTACTTTATCTCTTTCATGTGCCTTCAGACCTAAAATATAATCTGTATCCTTCACTATTCAATATTTAAGTTGAACAATCTCCATAGGTTCTACTCTGTGAAAGGAAATGGAGAAGCATGAATAAAAACAGAACAACCTGGTATTATATAAGTTTTCCTTGTCCTCAAGTGTATTACCCTGTATGGAAAATACCATGACACGTTAGCATCCTGCTGACCAGTTGACTTTTTCCACATGGCATTCCAGAACATATTTTGAGTCTGTATGAGCAAATAAACTTGAAAAGTGATGATTGCAGAAAACAAATGCCTAAACAGTTGACATGCTTCTCATGCATCTTTAAAAAAGAAGTGATACAAATAGGAGGACAATAACATTGCAACCAAGCACAACTATGCAGGGATATAAAATTTAGAATTCAAATAGAAAGGCATGTATGATGTTCTTAACCTTTGTATAATTAAACCTATTTTTGCTCTCAAATCTCCATTTAGGTCTACTGAAATAATATTGAATTTTGTAATTTGAAGTAAGCTCAGCAATTTGAAACTGAAAACTCAGCTATATTTCAGTAAATATTCAATTAGAAGTTTCTAGAGGAAAGCAGAGGGGCAAAGCACTATTTCCTACCCACTAGTTTGGTTTGTATCAAAACTCTGACTCAAATGCTTTTATCAATTCACGACCCTCCAGGAAAGAGAGAATAACAAAACCTTTGCCCAGCCAGCAAGGGTAACTGATTCTCAGCTTCATCTGCTCACTACCATCACAAATGCCATCAGACCTTTCCATATCACAAAAGAGCAAAATATTTAATTACAATCTTACTTTTTGAGACAAGTCTCTCAGTGAGCCAATATGTCACCAATTGACTAGACTAGCTAAGCAGCAGGTCATAGGCAACCTTCTGTCTGTCTCCTTGGGGCTTGGATTGCAGGTACACACTGCCACACCAGTCTTTGTAGGTCGGTGCTGAGGATCTAAACTAAGTCCTTATGATTACAAGCTAAGCACCCTCTGCATCCCCAAATCTTATTTTCAAATGTTATCCTGCTAGTCCATAGATTGTCAAAAGAAAAATTCAATATCAGGTGTGAGATATTGGTCATGAAAATATAGGTCAGGGATGTCTCAGAGCATTCTTTACCCTCCAAAAAAATCCTGAACAGCCAATTGCTGCATAAGACCCCAGTGCTGAAGTTGCCACACACTTTGGAAATGGAACATAAAGAAGTTAAGTTGCTATTGACTAGGATGTTTCTCTGAAATTTTGCTTGTCATTACATTTACTTGTGATATATTTGGGCAACATAGTGGTTCTTCTAAACTTACTACGTAAGAAGCACAGGAATCACGAACAATTTAATCCCTTAATACTAAAAGAACAGAAAGAAGGACAGGAACAGGAAAGTTCAGTTTTTATTTTATTTTTTTTTAGAAGATGGAAACAGAGGGCAGAAATTATGACTGACATGAAATATAAACAAGAGAGAACAACTCCAGAGCATAATCCAGTGGGACAATAACACCTGTTGAATGTAAAAACCTCAGAAATCACTATAAAGTAGGTAGGGATAAGAGGTAAAAGCTGAGATGATGGTTTAAAACTTTATGAGGAACAGTTAGACCTCTGTTTCCTCTGTGAGTTTCTTTTTTATTATTATTAGATATATTTTTTATTTACATTTCAAATGTTGTCCCCTTTCCTGGTCCCCCCCCCCTGAAAATCCCATAAGCCACCTCCCCTCTCCTTGTTCCCCAATCAACCCTCTCCCACTTCCCTGACCTGGATTTCCCCTACACTGCAGCATCAAGCCTTCCCCTGACCAGGGGCCTCTCCTCTCTTTGATGTCCAACAAGTCCATCCTCTGCTGCCAATGCATCTGGAGCCATGGGTAACTCCATGTGTGCTCTTTGGTTCATGGTTTTGTCCCTGAGAGCTCTGGGAGTACTGGTGACTCATATTATTGTTACTCTTGTGGCACTGCAAACCCCTTCAGCTCCTTGGGTCCTTTCTCTAGCTCCCCCATTGGGGACTCTGTGCTCAGTTCAAAGGCTGGCTGAGAGTGGCCCCCTCTGTATTGTCATGCACTAGCAGGGTCTCCCAGGTGACAGCTTTATCCTGCTCGAGTCAGAAAGCACTTGTGGGCATCCACAATAGTGTCTGGGTTTTGTAGCTGTATATGGGATGGATCCCTAGGTGGGGCAGCCTTTGGATGATCTTTCCCTCAGACTCTGCTCCACACTTTGTCTCTGTATTCCTTCTGTGGGTATTTTGTTCCCCCTTCTAAGAAGGGTCGATACTTTGTTCTTCTTCTTTCTTGAGCTTCATTTGATATGTGAATTGTGTCTTGGGTATGCCAAGCTTCTGGGCTAAGATCCACTTATCAGTGAGTGCATACCATGTGTGTTTTTCTGTGCTTGTGTAACCTCACTCAGGATGATATTTTCTAGTTTCACCCATTTGCCTAAGCATTTCATGAATTCATTGTTTTAAATAGCTGAGTAGTGTTCCACTGTATAAATACACCACATTTTCTGTATCCATTCCTCAGTTGAGGGACATCTGGGTTCTTTCCAGCTTCTGGCTATTATAAATAGGGCTGCTATGAACATAGTAGAGCATGTGTCCTTATTACATGCTGTGGAATCCTCTGGGTATATGCCCAGGAGTGGTATAGCAGGGTTCTCTGGTAGTATTATGCACAACTTTCTGAGGAATCGCCAAACTGTTACCCAGAGTGGTTGTAACAGCTTCCAATCCCACCAGCAGTGGAGGGGTGTTCCTCTATCTCCACATCCTCTCCAGCATTTGCTATCCCCTGAGTTTTTGATCTTGGCAATTCTGACTGGTGTGAGGTGAAAACTCAGGGTTGTTTTGATTTGCATTTCCCTGATGACTAAGGATATTGAACATTTCATTAGGTGCTTCTCAGCCATTGGATATTCCTCAGTTGAAAATTCTTTGTTTAGCTCTGTACCCCATTTTTAATAGGGCTATTTGGTCTCTGGAGTCTAACTTCTTGAGTTCTTTGTATATGTTGGATATTAGCACTCTGTTGGTTGTAGGATTAGTAAGAATCTTTTCCCAATTTGGGTTGCCATTTTGTCCTACTGACAGTGTCCTTTGCCTTACAGAAATTTTGTAATTTTACGAGGTTACATTTGTCAATTGTTAATCTTAGAGCATAAACTATTGGTGTTCTGTTCAGGAAAGTTTCCCCTGTGCCCATGTGTTCAAGGCTCTTCCCACAGTTTCTTTTCTATTAGTTTCAGTGTATTAGGTTTTATGTGGAGGTCCTTGAACCACTTGGACTTGAGCTTAGTACAAGGAGAAAAGAATGGATCAATTTGCATTCTTCTGCATGCTATCCACCAGTTGAACCACCACAATTTGTTGAAAAGGCTATCTTTTTTCCACTGGATGGTTTTAGTTCCTTTGTCAAAGATCAAGTGACCATAGGTGTGTGGATTCATTTCTGGGTCTTCAATTCTATTCCACTGATCTACCTGCCTGTCACTGTACCAATATCATGCAGTTTTTAACACTATTGCTCTGTAGTACTGCTTAATTTCCAGGATACTGATTCCACCAAAAGTTCTTTTACTGTTTAGAAGAATTTTAGCTATCCTGAGTTTTTTGTTATTCCAGATGAATTTGAGAATTACTTTTTCTAACTCTATGAACAATTGAGTTGGAATTTTCATGGGGATTGCATTGAATCTGTAGACTGCTTTGGCAAGATAGCCATTTTTACTATATTAATCCTGCCAATCCACGAGCATAGAAGATCTTTCCATCTTCTGAGATCTTCTTCAATTTCTTTCTTCAGAGAATTAGAGTTCTTGTCATACAGATCTTTGATTTGTTTGGTTAGAGTTACACCAAGATACTTGATCTTGTTTGTGAGTATTATGAACGGTGTCGTTTCCCTAATTTCTTTCTCAGCCTTTTTATCCTTTGAGTATAGGAAGGCTACTGAATTGCTTGAGTTAATTTTATATCCGGCCATTTTGCTGAAG
The DNA here is from genome assembly GCA_036184795.1 of Tokudaia tokunoshimensis. Lineage (NCBI taxonomy): Eukaryota > Metazoa > Chordata > Mammalia > Rodentia > Muridae > Tokudaia > Tokudaia tokunoshimensis. Next base: position 82,503,625 of record BTHU01000012.1, on the reverse strand, counting down.
TTGTTTATCAGCTGTAGGAGTTCTCTGGTGGATTTTATTGGGTCGCTTAATTATACTATCATACCATCTACAAGTAGTGATAGTTTGACTTCTTCCTTTCTAATTCATATCCCTTTGACCTCCTTATGTTGTCTAATTGTTCTAGCTAGAACTTCAAGTTCAAGAACTATGTTGAAAAGATATGGAGATAGAGGGCAGCCTTGTCTAGTCCCTGATTTTACTGGGATTGCTTCAAGTTTCTTTCCATTTAGTATGATATTGGCTACCGGTTTGTTGTATATTGCTTTTACTATGTTTAAATATGGGCCTTGAATTCCTGACCTTTCTAAGACTTTTTTCATGAAAGAATGATGAATTTTGTCAAATGCTTTTTCAGCATTTAATGAAATGACAATGTGCTTTTTTTTTTCCTTTGAGTTTGCTTATGTAGTAGATTACATTGATGGATTTCCATATATTGAACCATCCCTGCATTCCTGGGATGAAGCCTACTTGCTCATGGTGAATGATTGTTTTGATGTGTTCTTGGATTCAATTGGCAAGAATTTTATTGAGTGTTTTTGCATTGATATTCATAAGGGAAATTGGTCTGAAGTTCTCTTTCTTTGTTGGATCTTTGTGTGGTTTTAGTATCAGCATAATTGTGACTTCCTAGAACGAGTTGGGTAGTGTTCCTTCTGTTTCTATTTTGTGGAATAGTTTGAAAAGTATTAGTGTTAGGTCTTCTTTGAAGGTCTGATAGAATTCTGCACTAAAACCATCTGGTCCTATGCTTTTTTGGTTGGGAGACTGTCAATGACGACTGCTATTTCTTTAGGGGTTATGAGGATGCTTAGACGGTCTATTTGGTCCTGATTTAACTTTGGTATTTGGGATCTGTCTAAGATATTGTCTATTTCATCCAGATTTTCCAGTTGTGTTGAGTATAGACTTTTGTAGTAGGATCTGATGATTTTTTTGAATTTGTTCAGTTTCTGTTGTTATATCTCCCTTTTCATTTCTGATTTTGTTCATTTGGATACTGTCTCTGTGCCCTCTTGCTAGTCTAGCTAAAGGTTTATCTATCTTGTTGAGTTTTTCAAAGAACCAGCTCCTGGTTTTGTTGATTCTTTATATAGTTCTTTTGGTTTCTACTTGGTTGATTACAGCCCTGAGTTTGATGATTTCCTGCTGTCTACTCCACTTTGGTGTATTATCTTCATTCTGTTGTAAGAGCTTTCAGGTGTGCTGTTAATCTGCTTGAGTGTTCTCTCTCCAGTTTCTTTTTGGAGGCACTCAGAGCTATGAGTTGTCCTCTTAGCACTGCTTTCATTGTGTCCCATAAGTTTGGGTATGTTGTGCCTTCATTTTCATTAAATTCTAAAGTCTTTGATTTCTTTCCTTATTTCTTCTTTGACCAAGGTGTCATTGAGTAGAGCATTGTTCAGCTTCTGTGTGTATGTGGGCTTTCTATTGTTTTTGTTGCTATTGAAGATCACCCTTATACCATAGTGATCTGGTAGGAGGCATGGAATTAGTTCAATCATTTTATATCTGTTGAGGTCTGTTTTGTGACCAATTATATGGTCAATTTTGGAGAAGGTACCATGAGGTGCTGAGAAGAAGGTATATTATTTTGATTTAGGATGAAATGTTCTATCAATATCTGTTAAATCCATTTGGTCTAAAATTTCTGTTAGTTTCACTGTGTCTCTGTTTAGTTTGTGCTACCCTGATCTGTCCATTGATGAGCGTGGAATGTTGAAGTCACCCACAATTATTGTGTGAGATAAAATTATTGGGGTACACAGGACTTTAAGTTTTAGTAAAAAATTTTTTATGAATGAGGGTGCCCTTACATTTGGAGCATAGATTTTCAGAATTGAGGGTTCATCTTAGTAGATTTTGCCTTTGATGAGTATGAAGTGTCCTTCCCTGTCTTTTTTGATGACTTTTGGTTGAAAGTGAATTTTATCTGAAATTAGAATGACTACTCCAGCTCCTTTCTTGGAACCATTTGCTTGGAAAATTGTTTTCCTGCCTTTTACTCTGAGGTTGTGTTTGTCTTTGACACTGAAATATGTTTCCTGTATGCAGCAAAATGCTGGGTCCTGTTTACATATCCAGTCTGTTAGTCTATGTCTTTTTATTGGGAAATTGAATCCATTGATGTTAAGAGATATTAAGAAATAGTGATTACTGCTGCATGTTATTTTTGATGTTATTTTTATGTTTGGTAGTTATCTTCTTTTGGGTTTGTGGAAAGATTACTATCTTGCTTTTTCTAGGGTGTAGTTGCCCTCCTTATATTGGTGTTTTCCATCTATTATCCTTTGTAGGGCTGGATATGTGGAAAGATATTTTGTAAATTAGGTTTTATTATAGAATATCTTGGTTTCTCCATCTTATGGTGATTGAGAGTTTGGCTGGGTATAGTAGTCTGTGCCAGTATTTGTGTTCTCTCAGGGTCTGTATGACATCTATCCCAGATCTTCTTGCTTTCATGGTCTCTGGTGAAATGTCTGGTATAATTCTGATAGGTCTTCCTTTATATGTTACTTGGCCTTTTTTGCTTACTGCTTTTTTTTTTTTTTTTTTTTTTTTTTTTTTGGTTTTTCGAGACAGGGTTTCTCTGTGTAGCCCTGGCTGTCCTGGAACTCACTTTGTAGACCAGGCTGGCCTCGAACTCAGAAATCCTCCTGCCTCTGCCTCCCAAGTGCTGGGATTAAAGGCGTGTGCCACCACCGCCCGGCAGCTTACTGCTTTTAATATTTTTTCTTTGTTTAGTACATTTGGTATTGTGATTATTATGTGACGGGAGGAATTTCTTTTCTGGTCCAGGCTGTTTGGAGTTCTGTAGGCTTCTTGTATGTTCATGGGCATCTCTCTCTTTAGGTTAGGGAAGTTTTCTTCTATAAATTTGTTGAAGATAATTAGTGGCCCTTTAATTTGGAAATCTTCACTCTCTTCTATACCTATAATCCTTAGGTTTGGTCTTCTCATTGTGTCCTGGATTTCCTGGATATTATGGCTTACTTGCTTTTTGCATTTTGCATTTTCTTTGACTGTTGAGTCAGTGCTTTCTATGGTATCTTCAGCACCTGAGATACTTTCTTCTATCTCTTGTATTCTGTTGTTGATGCTTGCATCTATGACTTTGGATTTCTTTCCAAGGTTTTCTATCTCCAAAGCTGGCTCTCTTTGCTATTTCTTTGTTATTTCTACTTCCGTTTTTAGATCCTGGATGGGTTTGTTCAGTTCCTCCACTTATTTGTTTGTGTTTTTCTGTAATTCTTTCAGGGATTTTTGTGTTTCCTCCTTAAAGTCTTCTACCTGTTGACTCATGTTCTCCTGTATTTCTTTAAGAGATTTTTGTGTGTCCTTTTTAAGGGCTTCTACCTGTTGACTCATGTTCTCCTGTATTTCTTTAAGGGCGTTATTTATGTCCTTCTTGAAATCCTCTATCAGCATCATGAAATGATTTTAAATCCAGACCTTGCTTTTCTGGTATGTTGGGGTACACAGGACTTGCTGTTGTGGGAGAACTTGGTTCAGATTGTGCCATGTTGCCTTGGTTTCTGTTGGTAATGTTCTTGCATTTGCCTTTTGCCATCTGGTTATCTCTAGTGTTATCTGGTGTTGCTGTCTCTGATGGTGGCTTGTCTGTCATACAAGCCTCTGTTTCTGGGCTCCTATGAGACCCGTTCTCTTTGTGTACACAGGTATATAGGTACTCCTGGGAAATCAGCTCTCTTGTTGTTGTTTTGAGTTATGTAGCTCTGTGGCCCCGATCAGTTCTAGGTGCAGGCAGAAATTAGAAGGCTCCTGTCCCAGGCTGCTCTTAGGTTCCTGTATCCTCATGGTTTCAGGCTGCTTCCTCTAAGCAGCAGGGATTGTCCCACCTGTGTTGACTGTCCTCTCTGCACTCCTGAGTGGTTAGCTACCTCCATGTGCCACTTTGGTATGATGCACTGTGGCAGAGGATGGTTCTAAGTCAAAGACAGAAACCAGACATTTCCGAATAGTATCCTCCGAGATGCAGGGGTGGTTCTATCTGTGTTGTCAGGCCTCTCTCCACTCCCTATGCCATTGGGTATGACACCCTGTGGCAGAGGATGGTCCCAAGTTGGAGACAGAAACCAGAGGACTTCTACCAGAGGTTTCTGGACATGATCCTCTGAGCAGCAGCACAGGTCTCACCTGTGCTGACTGTCCTCTCTGTGTTGCTGGGTGGTTAGCTACCTTCCTGGCACACTGTGGCAGAAGATCCTCTGTGAGTTTCTAAAAGACAAAAGTCATGATTCTATCTTTTCTGTCAAAGCAGTGGCACCAGAGAACCAATATCATGGGAGGATGAGGCAGTGTGCTGCAAATACCTCAGGTGAATCAACGACTGCATAGCAAATATTGGTTTCTTCCTCTTCCTATCTCAGTTCACCACGCTCTATAGTTAAGTAAGTAAGTCTTTAGGTAAGGAAGATTAGACGGAGAGTATGTATAAGAGAGATACAGTGATGCCATATGAAAATACTGACAAGCCACTATGAGCTTTCTTACACATCATCTATCTCAATATTTTCAGAGACTGACTCCCAGTATACAAACAACTGAAGTAGAAATAGAAATCAAAGGAGAGCATACAATATGTAAGACTAAAATGGAAAAGAACAGAACAACAATGCCAGAAGCAAGGAAAAGTCACAAAATACATTATCAATATTCTTAGAAAGACAATGAGGGTACTAGAGGAGGAAAATGCTCAAAGATCGAGAAGCAGCCTTTCTAAAAGAAGGATATAAAAGTCAGAGAACAGATCACAAGAAGAACTAAAAAGGCTATACCTTTAAATGAGCAAAATCAAACTGGAGCTCCTGTTTAAAAAAAAAAAAAAAAACAACCATGGGACCCAATTACAAGGTTTGCAGAAATAGAAAAACAAAGGCAATAAAAAGTGATGTGAGGTGAGTATAAAAACTGAACTCAGACTGAGAGACTCACACAGCAGAAATTAGTAAAACAAGAATATAATTGTAAAACTTTAGATAACCATGGATAACTACATGTGTTTGTTGACATGCATAAACATATGAATATGGTGTGTGCTGGGGGAGGTGACAAAAAAAGCTTAGAAATGTAGAGGGATTTGGATTCTGCTGTGCTTAGAATGAGAATGTCTAGAGGAATTTTAATCCAGTAATATGACTGCTCTTTTACATCCAGACATGTCTTATTAGACTCCTTTAATCCCTCTAGCTAGAATCCTTTAGTACACATTTAATAATAGTTATTCTCATAGGGTTGTCCTGGTTTGATTTGGTTCTCCACTTCCCCTTATTTTTTAGTGTTAGGGGGTAAACTCATGTTTTTTGAATCTATCATTCTTGCTGATTTATTCTGAATTTGTTCCCTGGCAAATTTTAATATTTTAGTCTTAATTAAACATGAATCTAATTTGTCCACTATATCATTATTTTCAGACATTTTGCCTGTCTTGCCTGTATGGGCTGCATAAAATTTGATGTCATTGCTAAGTTTTACTAGGTTTGTCATTTCTATTCATACCTCCCATGACCAGACATCTTTGCCAATTATCTGCTAGTTAGTGATTTTTCTATTTTGATGACCATATAGCTATACTATTGCATATGTTCCATAAATTGGAGAAGATAGAGATTTTACTTTTGCTTTTATAGTTATTTGTCTTATAGCCAATAGTGCTGTGCTGATTTTGTGGTTCCTTCCTAAATATTGGCCATTCTGTCCCCTTGTCTATTGTCTGTTCCTTCAATTAGTTCTGGCTCCATCAGTGGTTGATGAGCCATTAGTAAACCATGCATTAGCCAAATGTTCTGAACATTCTGTTGGTCTCCACAGTTCAATAGATGCCTCATTGGAGGAAAGGAGAGCAGTTTCCTCAATGTAGGAAGGCATAGAACCCTTTGATTATGAAGGAATTCAGATACGTGCCAGTTCCACTATAACTTTCCTTCCATGATTTAGTCTGCAAAGAACTCTACCTTCAAATGGATCCAATCCATCATTGTAAGGAGTGCTCTTATGTCCATAGGGTAGTTGGCAATGAGTATAAGGTTCTCCACATCTTGTAAATATCCTGATTTGTTTCTCAAAGTGAGAAAATTTATCCTTCTTATATAGAAGTCATTTGCAATAGAGGCCAACAGGCAAATGTTGGTGGACTACATTTTGCTTTAAGGAGAGTCTTCAGTTGCTAATTCACCAATAAATATGATACTCATAATTAGGATATCATCTGATTCAATAGTCAGGGTTGCATGCACAGAGATAAGCTTACTGGTAATCACAAAAGCTTTTCTTTGTTCATGTCCTCAATGAAAATTAGCTGCCTTTCTAGACACCCTGTAGAGGGCTTTTATAATAATCTGTAAATATGCCATATTATTTCTTTAGTGTGCAAAAATACCTATTAGGAGCTGTATGAGTCTGTTCCTAGGTGGTAGGATCAAAGGCATGCATTACCACCATTTTGTTCACTGTAATTCTTAAATTTAGAAAACAACTAATTTATAGAGATCCACTGTGATTATAGGCATGGACTACTACCACCGTGCTCAGATATCTTATCTTGGCTCCAAAATTGCTCCAACTCTTAGAGATCAAAAAACAAGATTGAACTATGGTAACCCTTTGAATTTACTTAAAGCATAAAATCATTATTTGTTTTATTTTTTATTTTTAAAATATAAAGAAAAATGATCTTTTAAATCAATCTCTATGACAGACCATCTTTTAGGAAATAAAGAAGGCAAGATAATTCGAGGCTGTAAAGAGCCCAATAGCTGAATTGCCTTATTTATGGGTCTTAAACCTGTTAACATTCTCCATTTTCCAGATTTCTTTTTAATGACAAATATAGGAGAATCCCAAAGATTGGTCAATTCTTCAATATGTTGGGCATTCAGCTGCTCCTGTACCAGTTGTTCAAGCTGGTGTAATTTTTCTGGTGTTAAAGGTCATTGTTTCACCCACACATGTTTCCCAGTTAACCATTTTAAAGGCAGAACAATTGGTAACTTTGAAAGACCAACAGTTGTGCCCTGATTATGTACAACCTGAAGAGTTTGTGATTGTTCTTGATAAAACCTTTAATATTTTTCTCAGAAGCATTCTTTATTTTATGGTTTGTGGTTTGTTTCTTATGTTGGAGGAATGTTAATCTCCCTTATCCATTGCTACAACGAAGCGTGTTGCCATCAATTCAAAGCTATATTAGCCACATGTGGCATTAATTTTTATATTTTTCCTTCTGGTGTTATACATTCAACACATCTTTCATTTTGTTTTACCTGTGACAAAGTTCCAAGCCCTAGAAACTGAATATTTACCTCCTGAAGAGACTAGTCTCAATGTCAAGATTTTGGTGTAATTATTGTTACATCTGCTCCTATGTCTACTAAACCTTAAATTTCAATGTCATTTATTTGTATTTTTAGCTTTGGTCTCTTACAATTTATAGAAGTTTGCAAAATAAAATAATTGTTTTCTGGTCTCTCCTGAATGTTTGGTTTTATCTATGAAAGCTGTTCCTTGCTGACATCCAGAGCAGTGTTGTTGTTAAAAATAGGCATTAAATTTTTTAGTTACTCTGTGAATGAGTTTATCTGATGCTGACAGGGAATGATTGAATCAAATTAGATATTGTGGCCTGCAGGAGGCCCCCTAGGGTATTTTCCAATGGCAAAGGGTTGCCTTGTCTGTCCCTTGTTGATCTGCATTCATTACTCAAATACAGTCTTTTGCCACATCTTACGCATACTCCAAAAATTTGGGGTCTTTTTTTTTAATTATCTCTACAAAAAATATTGTTTTTAGGAATGTCTTACCTATAATCACTTTTCAAAAAACCTTCCTTACCACAATTAAAACATATGACATTTTGATTTTTCTTAAAACTTTTAGAAATTACTTCTCCTTTCAGATTAGTGTCATAAATGTGAGATCCAATATCAACTGAATTTCTAATCCATAAATCTAATATTTCTATAGGATTCCATCTAACTTCTCCATAACCTTGGCGGTACCTATTGTCTGCTGGTAGTTCTTCTATAGTAACTGGATAAACTATGGTTGATTTTCTAACAACTTTTAACAACCTACCTTCAGTTTCTTCATGGGATGGCCCAGCAGGTTCTTGTCTAAGTTCCTTTGTCTGTGTCAGAGTAATTTTCTTATTTCCATCTACAAGTCTTCTCTAAGGATATACCTTATCAATCCACTTTTCATATTTGGCACAAAAAAACACAATGGCTATTAAGAACAAATATGAATTACCAGACTGATAGATCATGTCAATCTCAGTTAAGATTTGTCTTTTCATTTTCTTTCTATATTCAAGCCACCTAAAGTGGCACTACACATGGTTCTGGCACTCTATATCATTATATTTCCCATCCTTAATGTGAAAAAGAATTTCTTCTTTTGGTATTATTCAACTCTCTCCTTGAGGACTTCCCAGGTATCATATCAAATCTAATGGTTTTTCTGTTTGTCCAAAGTTGGAGTGATTTCTCTGTCCATGTGGCCGTGCCACACATTTAAACACTAAATTCTTTTCTTTTCTTTTTTTTAGCTAAATCTTAATCATTTGATTTTTCCAATGAAAATTTGTGAACCAGATTTTGGGTGAAAGCGTGCTAGCTCTGAGAAGCACAGAAAGCACCCAGATGATCATCCTCCTCAGCTGATGTCCCAGAAGCCATGCCCCTCTCTCTCACACCATCTCAAACAAAACAAAACAGAATAAATGAAAAAAAAACCTTCAAATGGAATGTTCCTCCCTTTTACTTCATTTGCATCTTTCTATGGAATTCTCTTGACTATCTATTACTCTGTTTTTTCTTTTTTTCCTGTATTTTTTAATATATTTTTATTGAATATAATCTTCATTTACATTTCAAGTGGTAAAACCTTTCCCAGTTTCCCCCTTCCCCAAAAACCCCCAACCCCTCCTCCCACTCCCTGCCTCCAAGTATACGCCCCTCCACTCTACCCACTCCCACCTCCCCCCCTTTATTTCCCCTTGTTGGAGTATCTATTTAGCCTTCACCTGACCAAGGACCACTCCTCCTACTGATGCCCAACAAGGCATTCCTCTGCCACATTTTTGGCTGGAACCATGTGTTCCCCTTGGTTGCTGGTTTAGTCCCTGGGAGTCCTGGAGCATCTAGGTGGTCAACATCGTTGTTCTTCCCATGGGGCTGTAAACCCATTCAGCTCCTCCAGACCGCCCTCCAACTCCTCCACTGGGGACCCCACTCCCAGACCAATGGTTGACTACTAGCATCTGCCTCTGTATGTATAAGGCTCTGGCAGGGCCCCTCCAAAGACAACCATGGCATGCTCCTTTTGATATGCGCTTCTTGTTGTCCATAGTAGTGTTGGGGTTTGGTGACTGTTTATAGGGTGAATCCCCAGGTAGAGCAGTCTCTGGGGTGCCTTTACTTCAGTCCTTGCTCCACACTTTGCCTCCATTATTGCTCCTAATAGTGTATTGTTCCTTTTCTTAGAGGAACTCAAGCACCCCCACTTCAGTCCTCCACCTTCTTGAGCTTCCTGTGGTCTGTGAATTGTAACTTGTTTATTTTGAGCTTTTGGGCTAACATCCACTTATCAGTGAATGCAAACCATGTGTGTTCCATCCATTTGCCTAAGAATTTCATGAATTCATTGTTTTTAATAGCTGAATAGTACTTCATTGTGTATATATACCACAGTTTCTGTATCCATTCCTCAGTTGAACGACATGTGGGTTCTTTCTAGCTTCTGGCTATTATGAATAAGGCAGCTATGAACATAGTGGAGCATGTGTCCTTATTACATGTAGGAGCATCTTCTGGGTATATACCCAGGAGTGGTATAGCTGGGTCCTCAGGTAGCACCATGTCTAATTTTCTGAGGAATCGCCAAACTTATTTCCAGAGTGGTTTTACCAGCATGCAATCCCAACAACAATGGAGAAGTGTTCCTCTTTCCCCACATCCTCTCCAGCATCTGCTGTCCCCTGAATTTTTGATCTTAGCCATTCTGACTGGTATGAGGTGGAATCTCAGTGTTGTTTTGATTTGCATTTCCCTGATAACTAAGGATGCTGAACATTTCTTTAGGAACTTTAGAGCCATTCGAGTTTCCTCACTTGAGAATTCCCTGATTAGCTCTGTACCCCATTTTTAAATAGGGTTATTTGACTCTCTTGAGCCTAACTTCTTGAATTCTTTGTATGCCTTGGATATTAGCCCTCTATCAGACATAGGATTGGTAAATATATTTTCCCAATTTGTTGGTTGCCTTTTTGTCCTACTGACTGTGTCCTTTGCCTTACAGAGGCTTTGCAGCTTCATGAGGTCCCATTTGTCGATTCTTGTTCTTAGGGTGTACGCCATTGGTGTTCTGTTCAGGAACTTTTCCCCTATGCCCATGTGTTCAAGATTCTTCCCCCACTTTCTCCTCTATAAGATTCAGTGTGTCTGGTTTTATGTGTAGGTCCTTGATCCACTTGTACATGAGCTTTGTACAAGAAGATAAGAATGGGTTGATTTGCATTTTTCTGCATGCTGATCACTAGTTGACCACCAGCTCCATTTGTTAAAAATGCCATCTTTTTGCCACTGGATGTTTTTAGCTCCTTTGTCAAATATCAAGTGACAATATGTATGTGGGTTCATATCTGGGTCTTCAAATCTATTCCATTGATCTTCCTGCCTGTCACCATACCAATACCAAACAGTTTTTATCGCTATTGCTCTGTACTAGAGTTTGAGGTCAGGGATGGTGATTCCCCCAAGAGATCTTTTGTTGTGGAGAATAGTTTTTGCTAACCTGGGTTTCTTGTTATTCCAGATGAATTTGAGAATAGCTCTTTCTAGATCTATGAAGAATTGATTTGGGATTTTGATGGAAATTGCATTGAATCTGTAGATTGCTTTCGGCAAGATGGCCATTTTTACTATATTGATCCTGCCAATACATGAATATGGGAGATCTTTCCATCTTCTGAGATCTTTTTTGATTTCTTTCTTCAGAGGCTTGAAGTTTTTGTCATAGAGAACTTTCACTTGCTTCGTTAGGGTCATACCAAGGTATGAAATATTATTTGGGACTATTGTGAAGGGTGTCATTTCCCTACTTTCTTTCTCAGCTTGTTTATCCTTTGAATAGAGGAAGGCTACTGATTTACTTGAGTTAATTTTATATCCAGCCACTTTGCTGAAGTTGTTTATCAGCTTTAGGAGTTCTCTGGTGGAAGTTTTGTGGTCGCTTAAGTATACGATCATATCATCTGCAAACAGTGATATTTTGACTTCTTCTTTTCCAATTTGTATACCTTTGGCCTTTTTTTTTGTTGTTGTTGTTGTCTGATTGCTCTGGCTAGAACTTCAAGTAATATATTGAATAGATAGGGAGAGAGTGGGCAGCTTTGTCTGGTTCCCAATTTTAGCGGGATTGCTTCAAGTTTCTCTCCGTTTAGTTTGATGTTAGCTACTGGTTTGCATTATATTGCTTTCGCTATGTTTAGGTATGGGCCTTGGATTCCTGCTTTTTATCATAAAGGGATGTTGGATTTTGTAAAAAGCTTTTTCCACATCTAATGAAATGTCCATGTGTTTTTTTTTCCTTGAGTTTGTTTATATAGTCGATTATGTTGAAGGATTTCCGTATATTGAACCATCCCTGCATCCCTGGGATGAAGCCTACCTGATTGTGGTGAATTATAGTTTTGATGCATTCTTGAATTCGGTTGACCAGAATTTTGTTGAGTATTTTTGCATCGATGTTCATGAGGGAGATTGGTCTGAAGTTCTCCTTCCTTGTTTGGTTTAGGTGTAAGTGTTTTTGTGGCTTCATAGAATGAGTTGAGTAGTGTTCCTTGAGTTTGTATTTTGTGGGATAGTTTGAAGAGTATTGGTATTAGCTCTTCTTTGAAGATCTGATAGAATTCCCTGCTAAACCCATCTGGCCCTGGGCTCTTTTTTGATGGGAGACTATTAACGACTGCTTCTATTTCCTCAGGACTTATGGGACAATTTAGATGGTTTATCTGATCCTGTTTTAACGTTGGCACCTGGTATGTATCAAGAAAGATGTTCATTTTGTCCTGATATTCAAACTTTGTTGAGTATAATTTCTTGTAGTAGGATCTGTTGATTTTCTGAATTTCCACAGTTTCTGTTGTTATGTCTCCTTTTTCATTAATGATTTTTTAAATTTGGGTGATGCTTCTTTGTCCTCTGGTTAGTCTGGCTAAGGGTTTATCTATCTTGTTGATTTTCTCAAAGAACCAGCTCCTGGTTTTGTTGATTCTTTATATAGTTCTTTTTGTTTCTATTTGGTTGATTTTGGCCCTGAGTTTGATTATTTCCTGCTGCCTACTCCTCTTGGATGTAATGGCTTCTTTTTTGTTCTAGAGCTTTCAGGTGCTCTGTCAAGCTGTTAGTGTAGACTCTCTCCATTTTCTTTTTGGAGGCACCCAGAGCTATGTGTTTTTCTCTTAGCACTGCTTTCATTGTGTCCCATAAGTTTTGGTATGATTTGTCTTCATTTTCATTGAATTCTAAAAAGTCTTTAATTTCTTTTTTATTTCTTCTTTGACCAAGCTATCATTGAGAAAACCATTGTTCAAAGTCCATGTGTATGTGTGTTTTCCATTGTTTTTGTTTGCACTTAAGACTAGCCTTAGTCCGTGGTGATCTGATAAGGTGCATGGAATAATTTCAATTTTTCTGTAGCTGTTGAGGCCTGTTTTGTGACCAATTATATGGTCAATTTTGGAGAAGGTGCCATGAGGTGCCGAGAAGAATGTATATTCTTTTGCTTTAGGGTGGAATGTTCTATAAATATCTGCTAGATCCATTTGATCCATAACTTCAGTGAGTTTCACTGTGTCTCTGCTTACTTTCTGTTTCCATGATTTGTCCATTGTTGAGAGAGGGGTGTTCAATTCTCCCACTATTATTGTGTAGGGTGCAATGTGTGCTTTGAGCTTTAGTAAAGTTTCTTTTATGAATGTGGGTGCCCTTGTGTTGGGAGCATAGATGTTCAGAATTGAGAGCTCATCTTTGTAGACTTTTCCTTTGACCAGAATGAAGTGACCCTCCTTATCTTTTTGACAACTTGCGGTTGAAAGTCAATTTTATCCGATATAAGAATGGCTACTCCAGCTTGTTTCTTGGGACCATTTGCTTACAAAATTGTTTTTCAACTTTTGACTCTGAAGTAGTAGCTGCCTTTGCTGCTTAGGTGGGTTTCTTGTATGCAGCAAAATGTTGGGTCCTGTTTACGTATCCAGTCTGTTAGTCTATGCCTTTTTGGGGGGGAATTGAGACCGTTGATATTAAGAGATATTAAGGAAAAGTGATTGTTGCTTACTGTTATCTTCTTTGTTAAAGGTGAAATTCTGTTTGTATAGTTATCTTCTATTGGATTTGTTGAAAGATTACTTTATTGCTGTTTCTACGGTGTGGTTTCCCGCCTTGTGTTAGTATTTTCCACCCATTATCCTTTGTAGAGCTGAATTTGTGGAAAGATATTGTGTAAATTTGTTTTTGTCATGGAACGTGTTGTTTTCTCTGTCTATGGTAATTGTAAGTTCTGCTGGGTATAGCAGTCTGGGCTGACATTTATGTTCTCTTAGAGTCTGTATGATGTCTGCCCAGGATCTTCTAGCTTTCATAGTTTCTGGTGAGAAGTCTGGTATAATTCGGATAGGTCTGCCTTTATATGTTACTTGGCCTTTTTTGCTTACTGCTTTTAATATTCTTTCTTTGTTTAGTGCATTTGGTGTTTTGATTATTATGTGCCGGAAGGACTTTCTGGTCTGGTTCAGTCTGTTTGGAGTTCTATAGGCTTCTTGTATGTTCATGGGCATCTCTTTCTTTAGGTTAGGGAAATTTTCTTCCATAATTTTGTTGAAGATATTTACTGGCCCTTTAAGATGTAAATCCTCATTCTCCTCTATACCTATAATCCTCAGATTGGGTCTTCTCATTGTGTCGTGGATTTCCTGGATGTTTTGGGTTACCAGCTCTTTGCATTTTGTATTTTCTTTGACTATTGAGTCAATGTTTTCTATGGAATCTTCAGCATCTGAGATTCTTTCTTCTATCTCTTGTATTCTATTGTTGGTGCTTGCATCTATGACTCCTGAATTCTTTCCAAGGTTTCTATCTCCAGAGACGTCTCACTTTATGATTTCTTTATAGTTTCTACTTCCATTTTTAGATCTTGGATAGTTTTGTTCAGTTCCTTCACTTGTTTGTTTGTGTTTTCCTGAAATTCGTTATGGGATTTTTCTGTTTCCTCTTTAAGGGCTTCCACCTGTTGACCCATGTTCTCCTGTGTTTCTTTTAGAGATTTTTGTGATTCCTCTTTAAGGGCTTCTGCATGTTGACCCATGTTCTCCCATAGTTCCCTATGAGATTTTTTGTTGCCTCTTTAAGGGTTCCTACCTGTTGACCCATGTTTTCCCATATTTCTTTAAGGGATTTTTGTGTCTCCTCTTTAAGGGCTTCTACCTGTTGACCCATATTCTCCTGCATTTATTTAAGGGATTTTTGTGATTCTTCTTTAAGGGCTTCTACCCCTTGATCATGTTCTCATTTATTTCTTTAAGGCAGTTATTTACTTCCTTCTTGAATTCTTCTAACAGCATCATGAGATGTGATTTTAAATCTAACACTTGCTTTTCTGATGTGATAGATTATTCTGGATTTGCTGTTGTGGGAGAACTGAGTTCTGATGGTGCCATGTTGCCTTGGTTTCTGTTGGTAATGATCTTGCGTTTGCCTTTGGCCATCTAGTTATCTCTAGTGTTAGCTGGTGTTGCTGTCTCTGACTGTGACTTCTCTGTCCTTCAGGCCTGTGTATTTGTACTCCTGGGATTCCCTTTCTCTCAAATGTCCTGCATACAGCTGGCTTTCCAGGAAGTATCAAGAAATGGGGTCTTCCTTGTGGCAGACTTTGCAAGGGTTGAATGTCCTGCAAACTGCTGGTTCCCGGAGGTCCTGCTGCTGCTGGATCTCAGGAAATGTGGGCTTCCCCCATGCAGTCCTGGCACAGGCTGGATGCCCTGTGGCTTCTGGATCTTGACTGCCCTCTTGCTGTTGAATCTCGAATGCCCTACTTCTGCTGGATCTCGAATGCCCCGCTGCTGCTGGATCTCTAGAAAGCACCGGGAAATGGGGTCTTTCCCCATGGCAGACCTAGCACAGGACAGGCAACAAAGGAGGGAGGGTTAGAGGAGACAGAAGGGGTGTGGTGATCCAGAGGGAAGACGGGTTTAGATTGTTGCTGGGTAGTGGGTCCCCACCTGCTGCTCTGGGCTTCCAGAGGTGGGGCTGTTTCTTTCCGAGTGCCCTGCTGCTGCTGGGTCTCTAAAAAGCACCGGAAAATGGGGTCTTCCCCCATGGCAGACCTAGCACAGGTCTACCACATCGGAATGAACAGGAGGGCAGCCTGTTTTTTTCTTAATAATCCTATGCTCACCTCCTATCAACTGGTTGTTTGCTCTACCTCTTGATCTATGGTTTACTTTATTTAATCTTGTTTACAATATACAAGCAGAAAGAGCTTTGATGGAAGGCATGCCCTAAGGCTAAGCCACACCACAGCTAAAAAAACAAAAAAAAAAGATTTACCAGTATATAACACAATTTTAGGGGTTCACAGTATGGTCAAATATCCTGGAAAAGTTGAGTTCTGTGCAATTCTGTTGAATGCAGGTGAAATACAGTTGAGTTCATGAAGTTCCAGTTGGTTCTCACAGTCGGTGCAATCAGTGCAGTTTAGTTTGTGGAATTCAGAGGCAGTTTTTTCCAAGCAGAACAATTCAGTCAGAACCCAAGAGAAACCAATTTGAGTCAGTCAGCTTAGAGAAGAGCTTGAGCTAGAACAGCAGAGTTGAACTTGAGCTAGAACAGCCAGAGTTCAGAAAGAGCTGCAAAGGGTGAATTTATTCTGCTTTAAGACTTGGAGGTAGAAACATTCTAGGTCTAGGTTAGTTGACAGAGGCTGGAAGCTGGAGCCTTCAGGTTTGGGTACATGTAATCCTTATATTCTCACAACTTGTGTACATTTCTTATCTCATCCCTTCATCTAAAGAAATAAAAGTGTCATTTACATTTTCAGGAGTGAAAAGGTGTTTTAAAAGAGAATGGCTTCCAGGTTCACATGTTTAAATACTATGTCCCCAGGTTTTGGAACTGTTCAGGAAGAATTAGGAGGTGTGGCCTTTTGGATAACATGTGTCACCAGGAGTGGACTTTGAGGTTTTAAGAGACTGTCATTGCCAACTAGGTCTCTGGGTCTCATGCTTGTGGATAAAATGTAAATTCTCAGCTGTTGTTCATGCACCATGCCTTTCTGCCCACCTGATGCCATCTTCCCTGCCATGATGATCATAAACTCTAACACTCTGGAACTGTGAGCCATAAATTTTATGCTTAATTTTCTAAATTGCTTTGTTCAAGGTGTTTTCAACTTTCAATTGAAAACTAACTAATGCTTATTATGTTCTTGGGTTCTTCAAACAAGTTTTAGACACTAAAGTGCATTCTAATGAGAACTTAAAAATTGTACTAATAGTGTAATTATCTTACCAAAACATATACATACATATGATCAGGTACTCTAGGAGGTAAACAAGTAAATTGTCACTCTGTCTTGGTAGATTATTTTCTGATGGTCAGAATATTCCTTTGTGCTAAAACATATTTGAACCTTTGCTTATACTCTTTCTACTGTATCCAAGTGTAAAATGCCAGACAATTCTCCTAATTGCCACACTTACATGCTAGTGAAAGGTCTGCATCTGTAAAACATCCACACTACATTATAATATCACTTGCACTATGTAGTTGACACCCTTACCACATGCTTTGCTTGTCATGGAAATATTGTTTAGATACAAACTACCATGATTTAGAAGGGAAATAGGGTCATCTTACTTAATGAATATACTGTACACATACTAAATACTCATTAAAATAATTTCTTAAAATCCAGCACAGAACCCAGTGGGCTGGTAGCTCACACTTTTCAGGTAACCTTATTCCAATTTGTCTCTGGAGTGTCCCATTTGACAGTCTTTGCTAAATATACTTCTGCTTAAGCTGTATATACATACATATATATGTATATATATATATATATTGGCTGAATATTTTCCTCAGAGAATCAAGGAGAAATTTCCACCTGGCAAATTATTATTTAAACACATAGTGATTGAGTATATCTATTTTCTAATTGCACAGCTTAAGAAATATCTGCTCCTGTACATGATTCCTTATGTGGTTCCCAAATGACATTCACAATTTAAAAAAAAACAAAAGAATAAGTGTAACTTTTATTTTCCATTAGAAATTGTTATCTCAGAGGTTTACTGCTGGATACACTCACCCCTTCTAATTCTCCCTGAACTGAACTCTGACTGGCTTTGGATCTCTCTCTTTGTGCCCCCTCCCACCCCTGTCCTGTTCTTATGTCACCTCTCTTTCCTCTGATGTTCCTGCCTGAGTGAGATGTATCAAATATTTCTTCAATTGATCACTTTGTCCACCCCTCACTTAGATACTTTCAAACCTGGAGACTTCTTTCTCTAAACTAACCTTATCTACATTGTTTAGGAAGATTAAAGGTATGTACTAAGAATGTGTCTGTATTCCAGTGAGATAACACAAACCTATATCTTTGGATGTGATCCATTGCTAGATAACCATGTCACTGACTTAAAATTTCTTTACAAAAAGCTACTGGAAATACTCAAAAATATAAGTATAAGTACATAATTAATAAATGAATCAGATGTGTTTTCTTGAAACACTTTACTAATATAAAATTTAAGGAAATAAGTACAACTATGTTTGTTTTGTTTTACATATTCAAGCTCAAATTACACACTCCACAATAACATAGAAAGTTTTAGGTAGTTATTTGAAGGACATAAATCAGCATTGGTCTTTCTAGATAGGAGATCTAGACATATCAGTTCCTTAATAAGTAATATAATTCAATTTTAGAAGTTTTGGAATACAAGAAACAACTAAGTAAATACACTGTTTCATTTTGTTTTTTCTTTGAAAGCACATTTTCTAAAAGTGTTAAAATGTCCTAGGTTAAATTCAAAAGTGCAAAATATAAGAACTAATTTATTGGGGTAAATCACATACATTTAAAATTAGCTTAGAAACTTCATATTTTCCCAAGTAGACAGTTCTTTTCTAAAATTATTGTAGCATTCAATGTATTTATCCCACAAACAAAATGGCCAATTACAACATTCCAAAAAGGATTAAAAATACAACAGAGGTTTTCAATTCCCACTATTTTTATGGCTCTGGATTGGTACGAGAGGCCAGAAATATTTAATACCATGGTTTTCATAAAATGCAATTATGAGGTAGGAGACTGGCTGTGGGTGAATCAATATTCCTATTTTATATGAATACTTACATTTGAAGTCTTTTACCCCAAGTGGCATGTCATATTCAAAAGTGACATTGTTCTGTAAAAGTCTTGATAATTGTATCGTGCTTCTTATAGTAGCTGATGCTGTACATAAACTCTTACAAGAAATCCATTAGTTTCTCCTGTCGATTAGGTAGATAGCAATAAAACTCCTACAGGACATGGTTCTGATGGTGTTTCCTGATGTTTTTGACGGATAGGCTTGAAAAGAATGAACTTAACAATGATTGTGATTTTATTTCCTAAAGAAATAAAAATGTGATTTCTATTCCTTATTCAATTTTAACTATACTACAAATCCTTTAATAGATGCTATGAGGTACAGTAGCTTATAGCAATAAAAGAAAAGTATGGACCCAAATACTGCTAGGAAAGAGCTAGCCTCCCAGGACTGCAGACAAGCCTGTGAGCACAACTAAGATCACCACTTCAGCTCAGAGGAACCTTCCTGGAACCCTCAGGACATAGAAACTAAGGAGCAGCCTGGGACATGAGCCTTCTGTTTTTCCTCTCTGCCCAGATCTGATCCTGTGCCACAGTGCTACATACCCAAATACATCCACAAGACAGCTGGTCTCCCAAGAGTGCCAATACACCTGTAAGCACAGGTAAGACCACCACTTCTCCTCAAATTCCTAGCCCAAGAGGGACCCTCCCAAAGCCATCAGGACACAGGAACCAAGGAAGAGCTGGGAACAGGAAAATTCTGGTTTCTGACCCTGTGCCTCAGCTCTCCATACCCAATATCCTCCTGGAGAGAACTGGTCTCTCAGGAGTTCAGACACACAGGATTGCAGAAGGGACAATCTGCAAGACCAGCTAACACCAGAGATAATCAGATGGTGAGAGGCAAGGGCAAGAACATAAACAACAGAATCCAAGGTTAATTGGCATCATCAGAACCCAGTTCTCCTACCACAGTGAGCCCTGGATACCCAACGCACAAGAAAAGCAAGACTCTGACTTAAAAAACCCATCTCATGATAACGATAGAGGACTTTAAGAAGGACATAAATAACTCCTTTAAAGAAATACAGGAGAACAAAGGTAAACAGCTAGAATCCCTTAAAGAAGTAACACAAAAATACCTTAAAGAATTACAGAAAAACACAACCAAACAGGTGAGGGAACTGAACAAAACCATCCAGGATCTATAACTGGAAATAGAAACAATAAAGAAATCACAAAGGGAGACAACTCTAGAGATAGAAAACTTAGGAAAGAGATCAGGAGTTATAGATGCAAGTATCACCAACAGAATACAAGAGATAGAAGAAAGAATCTCTGGTGCAGAAGATACCATACAAAGCAGTAACACAACATTCAAAGAAAATGTGAAGTGTGAAAAGCTTCTAACCCAAAACATCCAGGAAATCCAGAACACAACGAGAAGACCAAATCTAAGGACAATAGGTATAGAAGAGAGTAAAGATTTCCAATTTAAAGGGACATTAAATACCTTCAACAAAATTATAGAGGAAAAATACCTAACCAAAAGAAAGAGATACCCAAAAACATACAAGAAGTCTACAGAACTCCAAATAGATTGGACCAGAAAAGAAATTTCTCCCATCACATAATAGTCAAAACACCAAATACACAAAACAAATAAAGAATATTAACAGTAATAAGGGAAAATGCTCAAATAACATATAAAGGCAGACCAATCAGAATTACACCAGAGACTATAAAAGCTAAAAGATCCTGGGTAGACCTCATACAGACCATAAGAGAACACAAATGCCAATCCAGGCTACTGTATCCAGCAAAATTCTCATTTACCATAGATGCAGAAACCAAGATATTCCATTACAAAATGAAATTTACACAATATCTTTCCACAAATCTAGTCCTTCAAAGGATAATGAATGGAAAACACCAACAAAAGGAGGGAAACTACGAACTAGGAAAAGAAGAAAATAAACTTCTTTTAACAAACCAAAAAAAATAAAAAAAATAAAAAATAAAAAGAGAGCCACACAAATATAACTCTACCTCTAATAGCAAAAATAATAGGAAGCAACAATCACTTCTCCTTAATACCTCTTAATATCAATGGACACAATTCTCCAATAAAAATACATGAACTAATAGACTAGATACATAAAAAGGACCCAATATTTTGCTGCATACAGGAAACTCACCTCAGGCACAAAGGCAGATACTGCCTCAGAGAAAAGGCTGGAAAAAATTTTTCCAAGTAAATGGTCCCAAGAAACAAGCTGGTATAGCCATTCTAATATCAAATAAAATAAACCTTCAACCTAAAGTAATCAAAAAACTTAAGGAAGGACACTTCATACTCATCAAAGAAAAAATCTACCAAGATGAACTCTCAATTCTGAACATCTATGCTCCAAATACAAGGGCACCCACATTCATAAAAGAAACATTACTAAAGTTCAAAGCACATATTGCACATCACACAATAATAGTAGGAAACTTCAATACCCCACTCTCATCAATGGACAGATAAGGGAAACACAAACAGAGACACAGTGAAACTAACAGAAATTATGAACCAAATGGATTTAACAGATATCTATGAAACATTTTATCCTAAAACAAAAGAATATACCTTCTTCTCAGCACATTACAGCACCTTCTCCAAAACTGATCATATACTCAGTCACAAAACAAACCTCAAAAGATATAAGAATATTGAAATAATCCCATGTACCCTATCAGATCACCACATACTAAGGCTGGTCTTCAATAACAACAAAAACATCAGAAAGACCACATACACATGGAAACTGAACAACATTTTACTCAACTATAACTTGGTCAAGGAAGAAATAAAGAAAGAAATTACAGACTTTTCAGAATTTAATGAAAATGTAGGAACAACATACCGAAAATTATGGGACACAATGAAAGCAGTGCTAAGAGGAAAACTCATAGCTCTGAGTGCCTGCAAAAGGAAACTGGAAAGAGTATTCACTAACAGATTGACAGCACAGCTGAAGGCTCTAGAACAAAAAGAAGAAAATATAACCAAGAGGAGAAGACAGCAGAAAATAATCAAACTTAGGGCTGAAATCAATAAAGTAGAAACAAAAAGAAATATACAAAGAATCAACCAAACTAGGAGCTAGCGCTTTAAAAAAAAATCAACAGGATACATAAACCCTTAGCCAAACTAACCAGAGGGCACAGAGACAGCATCCAAATCAGGAAAATTGGAAATGAAAAGGGAGACATAACAACAGATACTGAGGAGACCCGAAAAATCATCAGATCCTACTATAAAAGCATATGCTCAACAAAACTGGAAAATCTAGATGAAATGGACAATTTTCTAGACAAATACCAGGTACCAAAATTAAATCAGGATCACATAAATGATCTAAACAATCCCATAACCCCTAAAGAAATAGAAGCAGTTGTAATAGTCTCCCAACCAAAAAAGCCCAGGACCAGATGGGTTTAATACAGAGTTCTACCAGCCCTTCAAAGAAGACCTAATACTAATACTCTTCAAACTATTCCACAAAATAGAAACAGAAGGAACACTACCCAATTCATTCTATGAAGCCACAATTACTCTGATACCTAAACCACACAAAGACCCAACAAAGAAAGAGGATCGCAAGCCAATTTCTCTTATGAATATTGATGCAAAATACTCAATAAAGTTCTCAAAAACCGAATCCAAGAACACATCAAAATGATCATCCACCAAGATCAAGTAGGCGTCATTCCAGTGATGCAGGAAGGATTCAATATATGGAAATCCATCAATGTAATCCACTATATAAACAAACTCAAAGGAAAAAAACCACATCATTTCATTAGATACTGAGAAAGCATTTGAAAAAAATCCAACACATCTTCATGATAAAAATCTTGAAAGATTAGGAATTCAAGGCCCATACCTAAACATAGTAAAAGCATTATACAGCAAACCAGTAGTCAACATCAAACTGAATGGAAAGAAACTTGAAGCAATCCCACTGAAATCAGGGACTAGACAAGGCTGTCCACTATCTCCTTACCTGTTCAATATAGTACTCGAAGTCCTAGCCAGAGCAGTTAAGACAACAAAAGGAGGTCAAAGGTATTCAAATTGCAAAGGAGGAAGTCAAAGTATCACAATTTGCAGATGATATGATAGCATACTTAAGTGACCCCAAAAATTCCACCAGAGAACTCATAAACCTGATAAATAACTTCAGCAAAGTGGCTGGATATAAAATTAACTCATACAGTAGCCTTCCTATACTCAAAGTATAAAGAGACTGAGAAAAACATTAGAGAAATGACATACTTCCCAATAGTCACAAACAATATAAAATATCTTGGTGTGACTCTAACCAAACAAGTTTAATATCTCTATGACAAGAACTTCAAGTCGCTGAAGAAGACATGGAATATCTCAGAAGATGGAAAGATCTACCATGGTTTTGGATTGGCAGGATTAATATAGTAAAAATGGCCATCTTGCCTAAAGCAATCTACAGATTCAATGCAAACCCCATCAAAATTCAAACTCAATTCTTCATAGAGTTATAAAGAGCAATTCTGAAATTCATTTGGAATAACAAAAAATCTGGGATAATGAAAACTATTCTAAACAATAAAAGAATTTTGGGGGAAATAACCATTCCTGACCTTAAGCTGTACTAGAGAGGAATAGTGATAAAAACTGCATGGTGTTGGTACAGTGACAGGCAAGTAGCTCGATGGAATAGAATTGAAGACCCAGAAACAAACCCACACACCTATGGTCACTTGATCTTTGACAAAGAAGCTAAAACCATCCAGTGGGAAAAAAACAGCATTTACAACAAATGGTGCTGGACCAACTGGCTGTCAACATTAGAAGAATGCAGATTGATCCATTCTTATCTCCCTGTAAAAATCTCAAGTTCAACTAGATCAAGGACCTCCACATAAAACCAGATGAACTGAATCTGATAGAAGAGAAAGTAGAGGAAAATCTCAAACACATAGGCACAGGGGAAAAGTTCCTGAACAGAACACCAGTGGCTTATACTATAAGGTTAAGAATCGACAAATGGTAGGCATAAAAGTATTTCAAAGTTGGCTGAAAGTGAAATTATAACCATTTTCTGATAAAATTGAAGATTTACATAAAAAATAACTCTGATAAAATTGAAGAAATACATAAAAATATGTTAAGATTGAGTATTTCGTGGAAAAATTATACAGATAAAATGGTAGGCATAAAAATATTCCTAAGTATTTTAAAAGTGGAATTATAATTGGTAACAAAACAGACCTCAACAGATATAAGAAGATCGAACTAATCCCATGCCTCCTATCAGATCACTATGGAATAAGGGTGGTCTTCAATAGCAACAAAAACAACAGAAAGCCCACATACACATGGCAGCTGAACAATGCTCTACTCAATGATAACTTGGTCAAGGGGGAAATAAAGAAAGATATCAAAGACTTTTTGAAAGTTAATGAAAATGAAGGCACAACATACCCTAATTTATGGGACACAATGAAAGCAGTGCTAAGAGGAAAATTCATAGGCCTGAGTGTCGCCAAAAAGAAACGGGAACCAGCATATACTAGCAGCTTAATGGCACACCTGAATGCCCTGGAACAGAAAGAAGCAAATACACCAAAGAGGAGTAGAAGGCAGGAAATCATCAAACTCAGGGCTGAAATCAATCAAGTAGAAACAAATAAAACCATACAAAGAATCAACAAAACTAGGAGTTAGTTCTTTGAGAAAATCAACAAGATAGATAAGCCCTTAGCCAGACTAGCCAGAGGGCACAGAGACAGTATCCAAATTAACAAAATCAGAAACGAAAAGGGAGAGATAAAAACAGAAACTGAGGAAATTCAAAAAATCATCAGATCCTACTACAAAAGCCTGTATTCAACACAACTAGAAAATCTGGAGGAAATGGACAATTTCCTAGACAAATACCAAATACCAAAATTATATCAGGATCAAATAGACCATCTAAACCATCCTATAACCCCTGAAGAAATAGAAGTGGTCATTGGAAATCTTCCAACCAAAAAAAGCACAGGTCCAGACGGTTTTAGTGCAGAATTCCATCAGACCTTCAAAGAAGAACTAATACCAATACTCTTCAAACTATTCCACAAAATAGAAGCAGAAGGAACACTACCCAACTCGTTCTATGAAGCCACAATTACGCTAATACCAAAATCACACAAAGATCTGGCAAAGAAAGAGAATCTCAGGCCAATTTCTCTTATGAATATCGATGCAAAAATACTCAATAAATTTCTTGCCAACCGAATCCAAGAACACATCAAAACGATCATTCACCACGATCAAGTAGGCTTCATCCCAGGGTTGCAGGGATGGTTCAATATAAGGAAGTCCATCAATGTAATCCACTACATAAACAATCTCAAAAAAAAAACCACAGGGTCATTTCATTAGATGCTGAGAAAGTATTTGACAAAATTCAGCATCCTTTCTTGTTAAAGGTCTTGGAAAGATCATGAATTCGAGGCCCATATCTAAACATAATAAAAGCAATTTATAGCAAACCAGTAGCCAACATCAATCTAAATGGAGAGAAACTTGAAGCAATTCCACTAAAATCAGGGACTAGACAAGGTTGCCCTCTCTCTCCATATCTTTTCAATATAGTACTTGAAGTTCTAGCTAGAGCAATTAGACAACAAAAGGAGGTCGAAGGGATACAAATTGGAAAGGAAGAAGTCAAACTATCACTATTTGCAGACGATATGATAGTATACTTAAGTGACCCAAAAAACTCCACTAGAGAACTCCTAGAGCTTATAAGCAACTTCAGCAAAGTGGCCGGATATAAAATCAACTCAAGCAAGTCAGTAGCCTTCCTATACTCAAAGGATAAGCAGGCTGAGAAAGAAATAAGAGAAATGATACCCTTCACGATAGCCACAAACCTTATAAAGTATCTTGGTGTGACTCTAACCAAACAAGTGAAAGATCTGTATGACAAGAACTTCAAGTCTCTGAAGAAGGAAATTGAAGAAGACCTCAGAAGATGGAAAATCTTCCGTATTCATGGATTAGCAGGATTAATATAGTAAAAATGACCATCTTGCCAAAAGCAATATACAGATTCAGTGCAATCCCCAACAAAATCCCAACTCAATTCTTCATAGAGTTAGAAAGAGCAATTCAAAAACTCATCTAGTGTCGGGAGCCAAACAAGGTCATTCAGCCATGGCTGTCTTATGACCATGAGATTGTTGAACAAAGACCTGCCCAGGAACTGCCGGTACAAAAGGAGTAACTACGGATCGCTCCACCTTTTTTTTTTTTTTTTTTTTTTGTTGTTTTTCGAGACAGGGTTTCTCTATATAGCCCTGGCTGTCCTGGAACTCGCTCTGTAGGCCAGGCTGGCCTCGAACTCAGAAATCCGCCTGCCTCTGCCTCCCAAGTGCTAGGATTAAAGGCGTGCGCCACCACCGCCCAGCTTCCTCCACCCTTAACCGCGGAATGTCCCTACGTGTCCAGACACCAGATGTCTTCACCAGATGCCCTTTGTGCTTCCTGCTGCCAAGAACACCTTGACCCGTCCCTCCTTTGCATTTTGCAAAGGTCACTTCCCCCTAGCTCCCCCTCCCAACCTTCTCATCCCCACTGCTTAAAACACGCTGCCTGTGTGACAATAAACGAGGCCTTGACAATGGAATCTTGCTTGGTCTCCTTTCTTTCTCCCCGCCATGACCCTCAGGTAGCGCCTCTTCGGGACCCTGAATAACTAGACTGGCTGGACGGGTCAAGTGGCGCCTGAACAGGGACCCGAAGCACGGCCAACTACCGGACGAAGGAGGAACCCCGGGAAAAGGAATCGAGGACCTTTCACACAGCATCGCTCGTGCGTCGCTGGAAAGGGAGGTGAGTTTGGCCAAATAATTGTCCGATTGTCATGGGGAAACAATTGTCTAAGGAAGCTTGTTTTATAGGAGAAATCAAGTGTTTGCTTAGGGAGAGAGGAATAAGAGTCAAGAAAAAAGATTTAATTAAGTTCTTTCGTTTTGTTGATGAAAAATGTCATTAGCTGGTTTTAAGCGGCCCTGATATACACCCACTTACGTGGAATAAGGTTGGTAAAGATATTAATAAGCTTTTAAAAGCTGGTGACCCAGTGTCTGCTGCATATTTTAGTTATTGGGGCATTATAAGAGACATAATACAAGATGCTGAGAAAGGGGGCGAGAATGCTCGTCTCTTAACTATAGCAGAGGACTTCTTGCAGGCTTCACGGCCGCTGTCACGTAAAAAACGAAAGTAAAAGCGGCGAGCCTCATTCTCCTTGCCCTTCCATTATTATCAATATGCCGGGAGAGGGGGGGAAGTCCCCCACTCAAGACACTACACTCCCTGGAAGATCCCAGTTCGTCCAAAGACCCAAAGACCATCTATCCCTCTCTTAAAGAGATTTCCAACTATCGAAAAAGAGGCAAGAACAAACGATATCAATCTTGCCGTTTTTCTGATTTGGACCTCAATCCAGCCTCTGAGGCTGAATTAGAGGAGGAGGCCGCTAGATATGAGGAAGAGAGATACGGTCCTGGACCTCGACATTCCCAGATTTTTTCACTCAAAATTCCGGACCCAATCGCCCCCCACCCTACTTGCCCCCATTACTGTCAGCTCCCCCTGCGCCCCCTGCTGATCGCAGTGGTAGAGGGACTAACCCAAACTAAGGCTGCACTTCAGGTACAAATTACCGGCCTTAGGCAAGTTTTACAATTACAGCAGGAATTAGGAGATCTTACTTTAGATATTCAAAATTTACAAGAGACCATGTGAAAGGGACAAGATGCCCCAAAAAGACCATCTAACACCATAAAAAGATCTTAGCCAAAGCTAACTTTCCCAGTTATGACTAGGGCACGCTCCAGGCAAGCCAGGGGAGGAGAGTGAAGAGGAAATTGATTATGATGAGGTAGCTGTAGATTCTGAAGACTCCAATCAAGGCGAATACGAGACCTCGCGTCCCGTATACAAAAAACTTAAACATATCAAAGAATTACACTCAGCTGTTAAAAATTACGGTTTAACTGCACCCTTTACCTTGTCCGTTTTAGAAGGACTCGCGGGGTCCGGATATCTGACTCCTAGTGAATGGACTAAGGTGGTGTAGTCTGTCCTCACCCAGAGGACAATACTTAACTTGGAAACCTGAATTCATAGATAGGGCTGAGAGTCTGGCGGCTAGGAACAGAAAAAACCCTCTAAGCAGGACCGCCTCTTGGACGGCAGACAAGTTGTGTGGGAGGGGCCCATTTGCCTCCGAGGAAAAACAATTAGGATTGTCCCCCGGCGTACTCACTCAAACAGTGCAGGCCGCCTTATCTGCCTGGAGAGTGGTTCTTGCTACAGGAGCCCTCACCACCCCCTTAACTAAAATAGTCCAGGGGGCCCAGGATCCCTACACTCAATTTGTGGGGAGATTACAAGAAGCAGCAGAAAGAATCCTAGGTCAAAGTGAAAGTGAGGGGCTCCTCGTTAAGCAGCTTGCTCTTGAAAACGCTAACTCGGTGTGCAGAGCCACATTACAAGGCAAGACCAAAGATCTTGATATTACGGGAATGATTAAACTTTGCAATGATGTTGACTCCTTCTCACATCAAGTGTCCAAGTCTATCAGTTTAGCTATCGGGGCTGTGTTCCAAAAAACTGGAGATTCTGGCCACCCTAGAGGAAAAACATGCTTTAGATGTGGGCAGCCTGGTCACTTTGCTAGAGAATGTAGCGCTCTCAACCCCAGCCAGCCATTTAATCCTGTCATTGGCCAAGGGGCCCCTAAGCCTACCTCGCCTGGAGTTTGTCCTCGCTGTAGGAGAGGCTGTCATTGGGCCAAGGAATGTCGGTCTAGAACTGATGCTAATGGGCAAGCCCTCCCTGCGGTCCAGGGAAATGGCCAAGAGGCCCCGCACCAGGGCCCCTACCCACAGATGACCACACACCCCCAAGTACAGCACCAAGCTCCTGCGGCACCAGCTTATCTAGGGCAACAGCAGGGAGCGCAGGACTGGACCTGTGTGCCTCCTCCCACACAATTTTGAACCCCCAAGATGGTGTTTAGGTTCTCTCCACAGGAATTTTTGGACCCCCGCCATCTGGCACATTTTTTCCCATTATAGGGCATGCCTCAGCTACCATGCAGGGTCTCAGTGTCCATCCATCGCTTGTGGATGCAGACTGTACTGGAGAGATAAAAGTTTTAAGGCAGAAAAGGGCCCGGTCACCATTCTGCCTGGTCAGAGAGTAGCCCAGGCGCTCCTTCTTCTGCTTGATTCCTCTGGTGCTCACATGGGAGGGCTCAGAGGAGATAGCCAACCTGGTTCCTCTGATGTCTACTGGGTCCAGCAACTCTCTAAGGAGTACCCCTCCTTGTGCCTTACGTTGGACAGGCGAAAGTTTGATGGCGTTATAGATACGGGAGCTGACACCACAGTTCTTAGTTTGAGCTCCTGGCCTTCTGCCTGGCCTCTCCAGCCATCGATGACTCATTTACAAGGCATTGGCCAGTCTAAAAATACCTTACAAAGTTCAAAGTTACTGACATGGAAAGATTCAGAGGGGAATTCGGGCACTGTGCAGACTTTTATTGTTGAGGGCCTCCCTGTCAATCTTTGGGGGAGAGACATTCTCTCTCAAATGGGGATGATGATGTGTAGTCCCAATGAGTTGGTTGCTCACCAGCTTGCTTGGGGAGCTAGTGCGGATTAGGGTACCCCTGACACCTTTGTCCCTCAAAAAAGCGCGCCCGAGCTTTTGGATTCTAACTGGTTCCCGGGTGCTCCTCTGAAGGCAGGCGAAAACACTTAACACTCCTTCCCTGGGAACTTTATGTCTGCCCTGGAGGTCATCATGACCACTCCATTGCCCGAGCATGTGAGTATCTGGAAACCAGGTCCCTGCAACACCCACTATTCCAGATACCCGAACCCCCAATCCTTTGTTTCAGCCTACTCTACCTATGGGTCCTCCCTCGTCTACTGAGCTTTTGCTATCATTAGCTAATGCTTTGATACAAGCCATACATGAAGCTAATTTTTCCATTTTAGAGGAATGTTGGGTCTGTTATTCATCCTCCCCACCCTTTTATGAAGGGATTGCAAGCTTTGGAGAATTATTACCCACTAATGATACCTCGCTTCTGGAATAGAGTCCTCCAGAGAAGCAAGGACTCACCCTTGGCCAAATTTCTGGCCTAGGCATGTGCCTTGTGGGACCTGATATGCTGCGCCCCAAGACCCTGATTGAGGTTTGCAATCAAACTATTGTAATTAATGCTTCCTTTCAATACGTTGCTATTTCTAATGATTGCTTGCTCCTCGGGATTGACCACTTTTATAGTTTCAGCTGCCTTTTTAGAGAATAGAGAATATTGTGTGTTTGTCAAGCTCCTCCCTCGATTGACCATTCATGATTCTGATGAGCTCCTTAATTTTTGGGAAAGGGGAACTCATTTGTCCAGACAAAAGAGAGAACCTATAACAGCAGTCACCCTGGCTATACTCCTTGGTTTGGGAGCCACAGGGGCTGGAACAGGAATTGCCTCCTTGGTCACTTCCAGTCAGCAGTATGCGCAGCTCAGCTCTGTGGTCGATAGAGGCCTACAAGAGCTACAGTTAGGACTAAAGAATCTTAAAGATTCTGTTACATCCCTCTCTGAGGTAGTGTTACAAAACAGAAGAGGTTTACATTTGCTCTTTTTACAACAAGGTGGGTTATGTACTGCCCTTAAAGAAGAATGCTGCTTTTATGCAGACAAGACAGGATTGGTAGAAGATAGACTAAAAAAGGTCAGGGAAAGTCTAGAAAACCGCAAGAAAGAAAGAGAGAAAAAAGATTCATGGTATCAAAATTGGTTCTCTACATCCCCTTGGCTCTCTACTCTGTTACCTAGTCTTTTGGGACCTTTGGTAGGCCTTCTCATGCTCATTTCTTATGGGCCGTGGGCCTTCCAAAAATTAACTCTTTTTGTCAAGTCACAGGTGGATGACGCTTTCACCAACAAGCCGGTTTCAGTGCATTACCATCGTTTAGAGGTCAGAGATAATGACCCGGGTGCCTACGAGGAGCCCTTGGGCACCCCCTCTGCTGGCCTCGATTTCTCAATCCTGGCCGCAGACTACCGAAACCCTTGGTATAAAAAGCTATGGAGACGTCCATGACGGGAGTATCATGATGCCACATGCCAGATGCACACCTGAGAGCCTGGCTAACTCAGTCGGTAGAGCATGATCCCAGGGCTGTAGAGTGACTCCATGACGGGAGTAGCGTGAGGCCATCGCCCAGGGAGAAAACTCCTATTGGGGGTTCTGGGCATGGAGGCACCTCACGTAGCCTAAGACAGACTCTCCATCTACCCCTCTACCCCTCTCTTCTAGGTGCTGGCTGTGGGTGCACATCATGTAGCCTAAGACAGACTCTCCATCAATTATACAAAGAAGGGGGAGATGTGGGGAGTCAAACAAGGTCATTCAGCCATGGCTGTCTTATGACCATGAGATTATTGAACAAAGACCTGCCCAAGAACTGCCGGTACAAAATGATTCCTCCACCCTTAACCGCGGAATGTCCCTACGTGTGCAGATACCAGATGTCTTCACCAGATGCCCTTTGTGCTTCCTGCTGCCAAGAACACCTTGACCCCTCCCTCCTTTGCATTTTGCAAAGGTCACTTCCCCCTAGCTCCCCCTTCCAACTTCCTCATCCCCACTGCTTAAAACGTGCTGCCTGTGTGACAATAAATGAGGCCTTGACAATGGAACCTTGCTTGGTCTCCTTTCTTTCTTCCCCCCTTTTGACCCTCAGGTAGAGCCTCTTTGGGACCCTGAATAACTAGACCTGCTGGACGGGTCAATCTAGAATAACAGAAAACCCAGGATAGCTAAAACTATTCTCAAGAGTAAAAGAACTTCTGCGGGAATCAGTATCCCGGACCTCAAGCTGTACTACAGAGCAATAGTGTTAAAAACCGCATGGTATTGGTACAGTGACAGGCATTTAGATCAATGGAACAGAATTGAAGACCCAGAAATGAACCCACACTCCTATGGTCACTTGATCTTTGACAAAGGAGCTAAAATCATCCAGTGGGGAAAAAATAGCCTTTTCAACAAATCGTGCTGGCTCAACTGGAGGTCAACATGCAGAAGAATGCAAATTGACCCATTCTTATCTCCTTGCAATAAGCTCAATTCCAAGTGGATCAAGGACCTCCACATAAAAACAGACACACTGAAATTAATAGAAAGGAAACTAGGGAAGAACCTTGAACATATGGCACCGGGGATAATTTCCTGAAGAGAAGAACACCAATAGCTTATGCTCTAAGATCAAGAATTGACAAATAGGACCTCATAAAATTACAAAATTTCTGTAAGGCAAAAGACACTGTCAAAAGGACAAAGTGGCAACCAACAAACTGGGAAAGGATCTTTACCAACCCTCCATCTAACAAAGGGCTAATATCCAATATATACAAAGAACTCAAGGAGTTAAACTCCAGAAAGCCAAATGACCCTATTAAAAAATGGGGTACAGAGCTAAACAAAGAGTTCTCACCTGAAGAATATCTAATGGCTGAGAAGCACCTAAAGAAATGTTCAACGTCCTTAGTCATTAGGGAAATGCAAATCAAAACAACCCTGAGATTCCATCTCACACCAGTCAGAATGGCTAAGATCAAAAACACAGGAGACAGCAGATGTTGGTGAGGATGTGGAGAAAGAGGAACACTCCTCCACTGCTGGTGGGATTGCAAGCTGGTACAACCACTCTGGAAAGCAGTCTGGCGGTTCCTCAGAAAACTGGGCATGACAGTCCCGGAGGATCCTGTTATACCACTCCTGGGCATATACCCAGAGGCTTCCCCTGCATGCAATAAGGACACATGCTCCACTATGTTCATAGCAGTCTTATTAATAATAGTCAGAAGCTGGAAAGAACCCAGATGTCCCTCAACGGAGGAATGCATTCAGAAGATGTAGTATATTTACACAATAGAATATTACTCTGCTATTAAAAACAATGAATTCGAGAGGGACCCCGCACTGGGTGGGAGCCTACCAGCTTTCCTTCCGCGACCTCTGTTCCCGCAGACTGCACTGAAGCAAGAGGTACCCAGGTTCTATCCCCAATATAACATCACTTGGGACACGGCCTGTTGGGGCTTCCGTCTGCGCCCGAGAACGGGTCAGCGCTGTGGTTGTCTGGGTGCCAGATCTGCAGGCCATCGCGTCTGCAGGGTGAGCGGCGCCACGGAGAGTGCCCTCCGCCATCTTTGCTCCAGTGACTGGGAAGTTGAGACAGCCAGGTTCTGAGACAGACAGGCATAATATCTCTTGGGTCTCGGGCGGCTTGTGTGTATGCTGCTCCCAAGTGCTGGGCTGATCTGCAGTAACCAGCGCGCCAGCTCTGCTGTGGGACTTCTGCCTGGCAGAGGGACGCCACCTCCCCCATCCGGGAGAGATCACACACCCCTGCACAGGGCAGGAGCCTACCAGCCTCCCTTTGGCGACCTCTGCTCCAGGAATCCACTAGGCTGAGACTTTGGAGGTGCAAGGCCTCCCCAATATAAGATCACTTGGGGCAAGGCACATTAGGGCTACAAAGACACTCAGGAGCAGGCAGGCCCCAGAAATCTGTGCCAGGGGAATCCTGGTAATCCAGGGGGGGCAGAAATAGCTTTGCAGGCTCACAGGACATCCAACCAACAGCCAGTGGCAGCAGGACCAACTAACACCAGAGGTATCCAGATGGCAAAAGGCAAACGTAGGAATGTTACTAACAGAAATCAAAGTAATGTGGGACCATCCGAACCCAACTCTCCAACAGCAGCAAGTCCTGGATACCCCACCACACCCGAAAGACAAGATCTGGATTTAAAATCACTTCTCATGATCCTATTAGAGGATCACAAGAAGGACACAAATAAATCTCATAAAGAGTTACAGGAGACCATGAATCAACGGTTAGAAGCCCTTACAAAGGAAACACAAAAATCGCTTAGAGAAATGCGGGAGAACATTGATCAAAAGATGGAGGTGCACAAGGAGACAAGGCAAAAATCGCTTAACGAGATGAATCAACGGGTAGATGCACTCACAAAGGAATCGCTCAGAGAAATGTAGGAGAACGTGGGTCACCAGGAAGAAATCCTGAAAGAGGTAATGCAAAAATACCTTAAAGAAATACAGGAAAATACAAACAAACAAGTGAAGGATCTCAGCAAATCCATCCAGGAACTAAAAAAGGAAGTAGAAACAACTAAGAAATCACAAAGGGAGACAACTTTGGAGATAGAAAACCTTGGGAAGAAATCAGGAGTCATAGATGCAAACATCAACAATAGAATACAAGAGATGGAAGAAAGAATCTCAGGTGCTGAAGCTTCCATAGAAAGCATCAACTCAACAGTCAAAGAAAATGCAAAATGCAAAAAACGTGTAACCCAAAACATCCAGGAAATCCAGGACACAATGAGAAGACCAAACCTAAGGATTATAGGTATAGATGAGAGTGAAGATTTGCAAATTAAAGGGCCAGTAAACATCTTCAACAAAAGTATGGAGGAAAATTTCCCTAACCTAAAGAGAGAGATGCCAATGAACGTACAAGAAGCCTACAGAACTCCAAACAGACTGGACCAGAACAGAAATACCTCCCGTCACATAATAATCAAAACACCGAATGTTCTAAACAAAGAAAGAATACTAAAAGCAGTAAGAGAAAAGGGCCAAGTAACATACAAAGGAAGACCTATCCGAATCACATCAGACTTCTCACCAGAGACTATGAAAGCCAGAAGATCCTGGGCAGATCTCATGCAGACACTAAGACAGCACAAATGCCAGCCTAGACTACTATACCCAGCAAAACTCTCAAACACCATAGATGGAGAGACCAAGATATTCCATGATAAAACCAAATTTTCACAATATCTTTCCACACATCCAGCCCTGCAACAGATAATAGGTGCAAACCTCCAATACAGGGAGAGAAACAACACCCTGGAAAAAATGAGATAATAACCTTCTTGAATCAAACCCAAAAGTAGATAACCACTCAAACATAAAGATAGCGTCAAGAATGGCAGATGGCAATAATCACTATGCCTTAATCTCTCTTAGTATCAATGGTCTCAATTCCCCAATTAAAAGACATAGACTAGCAGACTGGATACGTAAACAGGACCCAGCATTTTGCTGCATGCAGGAAACGCACCTCAGTGTCAAAGACAAACACTACCTCACAGTAAAAGGCTGGAAAACAATTTTACAAGCAAATGGCCCCAAGAAACGAGGTGGAGTAGCCATCCTAATATCAGATAAAATTGATTTTCAACCTAAAGTCATCAAAAAAGACACAGAAGGACACTACATACTGATCAAGGGAAAAATCCACCATCAAGAACTCTCAATTCTGAATATCTATGCTCCAAATGCAAGGGCACCCTCATTTGTAAAAGAAACTTTACTAAAACTCAAAGCACACATCGCACCGCACACAATAATAGTGGGTGACTTCAACACCCCGCTCTCTGAAATGGATCGTTCAGGAAAGCAGAAACTAAACAGGGACACAGTGAATCTAATTGAAGCCTTGGACCAACTGGAACTAACAGATATACATAGAACATTTCATCCTGGAGCTAAAGAATACACCTTCTTCTCAGCTCCTCATGGTACCTTCTCCAAAATTGACCATATAATTGGTCACAAATCAGACCTCAACAGATATAAGAAGATAGAAATAATCCCATGCCTCCTATCAGATCACTATGGAATAAGGGTGGTCTTCAATGGCAACAAAAACAAAAGAAAACCCACATACACATGGAGGCTGAACAATGCTCTACTCAATGATAACTTGGTCAAGGTGGAAATAAAGAAAGAAATCAAAGACTTTTTGAAAGTTAATGAAAATGAAGGCACAACATACCCTAATTTATGGGACACAATGAAAGCAGTGCTAAGACGAAAATTCATAGCCCTGAGTGCCTCCAAAAAGAAACGGGAGACAGCATACACTGACAGCTTAATGGCACACCTGAAAGCCCTGGAACAAAAAGAAGCAAATACACCAAAGAGAAGTAGAAGGCAGGAAATCATTAAACTCAGGGCTGAAATCAATCAAGTAGAAACAAATAAAACCATACAAAGAATCAACAAAACTAGGAGTTGGTTCATTGAGAAAATCAACAAGATAGATAAGCCCTTAGCCAGACTAACCAGAGGGCACAGAGATAGTATCCAAATTAATAAAATCAGAAACGAAAAGGGAGAGATAACAACAGAAACTGAGGAAATTCAAAAAATCATCAGATCCTACTACAAAAACCTGTATTCAACACAACTAGAAAATCTTGAGGAAATGGACAATTTCCTTGACAGATACCAAGTACCAAAATTAAATCAGGATCAAATAGACCATCTAAACCGTCCTATAACCCCTGAAGAAATAGAAGTTGTCATTGGAAGTCTTCCAACCAAAAAAAGCACAGGTCCAGATGGTTTTACTGCAGAATTCTATCAGACCTTCGAAGAAGACCTAACACCAATACTCTTCAAACTGTTCCACAAAATAGAAACAGAAGGAACACTACCCAACTCGTTCTATGAAGCCACAATTACACTAATACCAAAAGCACACAAAGATCCGACAAAGAAAGAGAATCTCAGGCCAATCTCTCTTATGAGTATCGATGCAAAAATACTCAATAAAATTCTTGCCAACCGAATCCAAGAACACATCAAAACGATCATTCACCACGATCAAGTATGCTTCATCCCAGGGATGCAGGGATGGTTCAATATAAGGAAATCCATCAATGCAATCCACTACATAAACAATCTCAAAGAAAAAAACCACATGGTCATCTCATTAGATGCTGAGAAAGCATTTGACAAAATTCAGCATCCTTTCATGCTAAAGGTCTTGGAAAGATCAGGAATTCAAGGCCCATATCTAAACATAGTAAAAGCAATTTACAGCAAACCGGTAGCCAGCATCAATCTAAATGGAGAGAAACTTGAAGCAATCCCACTAAAATCAGGGACTAGACAAGGCTGCCCTCTCTCTCCATATCTTTTCAATATAGTACTTGAAGTTCTAGCTAGAGCAATTAGACAACAAAAAGAGGTCAACGGGATCCAAATTGGAAAGGAAGAAGTCAAACTATCACTATTTGCAGACGATATGATAGTATACTTAAGCGACCCAAAGAACTCCACCAGAGAACTCCTACAGCTGATAAATGACTTCAGCAAAGTGGCCGGATATAAAATCAACTCAAGCAAGTCAGAAGCCTTCCTATACTCAAAGGATAAGCAGGTTGAGAAAGAAGTAAGAGAAATAATACCCTTCACGATAGCCACAAACCATATTAAGTATCTTGGCGTGACTCTAACCAAACAAGTGAAAGATCTGTATGACAAGAACTTCAAGTCTCTGAAGAAAGAAATTGAAGAAGACCTCAGAAGATGGAAAAATCTGCCATGCTCATGGATTGGCAGGATTAATATAGTAAAAATGAGCATCTTACCAAAAGTAATACACAGATTCAATGCAATCCCCATCAAAATCCCAACTCAATTCTTCATAGAGTTAGAAAGAGCAATTCAAAAATTCATCTGGAATAACAGAAAACCCAGAATAGCTAAAACTATTCTCAAGAGTAAAAGAACCTCTGGGGGAATCAGTATCCCGGACCTCAAGCTGTACTACAGAGCAATAGTGTTAAAAACTGCATGGTATTGGTACAGTGAAGACATGTAGATCAATGGAACAGAATTGAAGACCCAGAAATGAATCCACACTCCTATGGTCACTTGATCTTTGACAAAGGAGCTAAAACCATCCAGTGGAAAAAAGATAGCCTTTTCAACAAATGGTGCTGGCTCAGCTGGAGGTCAACATGCAGAAGAATGCAAATTGACCCATTCTTATCTCCTTGCACTAAGCTCAATTCTAAGTGGATCAAAGATCTCCACATAAAACCAGACACACTGAAACTAATAGAAGGGAAACTAGGGAAGAACCTTGAACATATGGGCACAGGGGAGAATTTCCTGAACAGAACTCCAATAGCTTATGCTCTAAGATCAAGAATAGACAAATGGGACCTCATTAAATTACAAAGTTTTTGCAAGGCAAAAGACACTGTCAAAAAGACAAAGCGGCAACCAACTAACTGGGAAATGATCTTTACCAACCTTACATCCAACAGAGGGCTAATATCCAATATATACAAAGAACTCAAGAAGTTAAACTCCAGAGAGGCAAGTAACCCTATTAAAAAATGGGGTACAGAGCTAAACAAAGTGTTCTCACCTGAAGAATATCTAATGGCTGAGAAGCACCTAAAGAGATGTTCATCATCCTTAGTCATTAGGGAAATGCAAATCAAAACAACCCTGAGATTCCATCTCACACCAGTCAGGATGGCTAAGATCAAAAACACAGGAGACAGCAGTTGTTGGCTAGGATGTGGAGAAAGAGGAACACTCCTCCACTGCTGGTGGAATTGCAAGCTGGTACAACCACTCTGGAAAGCAGTCTGGCGGTTCCTCAGAAAACTGGGCATGACACTCCTGGAGGATCCGGCTATACCACTCCTGGGCATATACCCAGAGGCTTTACCTGCATGCAATAAGGACACATGCTCCACTATGTTCATAGCAGCCTTATTTATAATAGCCAGAAGCTGGAAAGAACCCAGATGTCCCTTAACGGAGGAATGGATTCAGAAGATGTGGTATATCTACACAATGGAATACTACTCTGCAATTAAAAACAATGAATTCACGAAATTCCTAGGCAAATGGTCAGATCTTGAAAATATCATCCTTAGTGAGGTAACCCAATCACAAAAGAACACACATGGTATGCAGTCACTGATAAGGGGATATTGACCCAGAATCTCGGAATACCCTAGACACAATCTGCATATCAATAGATTTCTAAAGAGATGGAAGGAGAGACCCCTGGTCCTGGAAAGATTGGATGTAGGGGAACGCCAGGACAGAGTAACGAGAGGGGGTTGAATGGAGAAAAGAGGGAGGGAAGGGGGCTTATGGGACTTTCGGGGAGGGAGGAAACGGGAAAGGGGAAGTGATTTGGAATGTAAATTAAAAAATAAAATAAAAAAAAATTGGGGTACAGAGCTAAACAAAGAATTCTCAACTAAGGAATATCAGATGGCTGAGAAACACCTAAAGAAATGTTCAGCATCCTTAATCATCAGAAAAATGCAAATCAAAACAAAATCAAAACTGGTGTGATTCTACCTCACACCAGTCAGAATGGCTAAAATCAAAATCTCAGGGGACAGCAGATGCTGGAAAGGATGTGGAGAAATAAGGACACTCCTTCATTGATGTTGGGATTGCAAGCGGGTAAAACCACTCTAGAAATCAGTTTGGCAGTTCCTCAGAAAATTGGACATAGTATTACCTGAGGACCCTGCTATGTCACTCCTGGGCATATATTCAGAAGACATTGCAGCATGTAATAAGGATACATGCTCCACTATGTTCATAGCAGTCTTATTTATAATATCCAGAAGCCAGAAAGAACCCAGATGTCCTTCACCAGAGGAATGGATACAGAAAATGTGGTACATTTACCCAATGGAGTACTACTCTGTTATTAAAAACAATGAATTCATGAAATTCTTAGGCAAATGAATAGACCTAGAAAATATCATCCTGAGGTAACCCAATCACAAAAGAACACACCTGGTATGCACTTGCCGATAAGTAGATACTCGCCCAAAATCTCAGAATACCCAAGACACAACTCACAGATCACGTAAAGCTCAAGAAGAAGGAAAACCAAAGTGTGGATACTTTGATCCTTATTGGTACATGGATCAAAATACCCATGGCTCACAGCCAACCAATAGACTGAGCATAGGGTCCCCAATGGAGGAGCTAGAGAAAGGACCCAAGGAGCTGAAGAGATTTGCAGCCCCATAGGAGGAACAATAATATGTACCAATCAGTACCCCCAGAGCTCCCAGGGACTAAACCACAAACCAAAGAGTACACATGGAGGGACCCATGGCTCAAGCTATATATGTAGCAGAGGATGGCCTTTTCAGACATCAATGAGAGGTGAGGCCATTGGCCCTCTGTAGGCTCAGTGCCCCAATGTAGGGGAATGCCAGGTCAGGAAAGGGGGGATTTGATTGGTAAGCAGGAGGAGAGGGATGGGATAGGGGGTTTTTGGAGGGATAAGGTGGAAAGGGGATAACATTTGAAATATAAATAAAGCAAATATCTAATTAAAAAATATCACATATCTGCCCATATTTCCTGCCCCACTAGAATCCTCTTCATTCATATAATTTCATAATCTTTTGCTTTAATCATTTTCTTTATTCCCTGGATCTCAAAATATTTGAGCCTATAATCAAGAATTGGCACCTTGATAGTTTGGGACATCTTGGCTTAAAAAATTTCTATGTCAGGTCACAAATCAAATATTTTATTTATAAGCACCCCATAGCAACCAAATACATAATAGCAAAGTGGAATTTTTGGCAACTATGATTTATTTTTCTAATTTTCTTTACTGTTGAATAAGTCATTGAAATTTTTCATAATTCAATTGTATCGATAAAATCATATATATAAGTTCAGCTATTTTATTCTCTAGAATAGAGCGATGTTAGGAAATGTTATCAGGAAAATACAACCTAGTTTATCATGATGATAAGTTATCTCTACTCATTAAATAATGAAATAAAACATGTGTGGCTGACTTCTCCCAAACAAACCAAAGTTCTTTCTTTAAGCTAAGTAATCACAGTTAATAGATTAGTAATCAAGTTTAAATGTATTTACAAATCCACTTACTTAACTACAAATCTTCATTGTGCTCCTGCAATTTTTTGTTATCATTTTAATTTCTAATCCCCCTGAATGTGCTATATTTGGACATAAGACATTTAAACAGGTTAATAAGTTAAGGACAGGCTACTGTAGTACCTCTTAATCCATAGATGGTGTCTTATAATGAAAAGGAAGTTTAGATACTCTAAGGTACCAAGGGAATGCATGCACAGAATAATACTAAGAAATGTCACAGCGACAAGATAATCCTCTGCAAAAGAAGATAGACTTGGGAAGAAAACAGATTGCCTTACACCTTTGACTTGACATCAAGACTCCAAAAATCATAAAAATAAATTTCCAATGTTGAAACCAGCCAGTGTGTCATATTTTGTTATGGTAAACTCTGGCAAACTTAAAACTTAATACCACTAATTCCAATCCAGTGTCAAGTTCCTTCTAAATTTTTTTAAAATTTGTAACTCCCTTTGCTGAAATGAGGAATCAGACTCCTATTATCTTTTTACATACTGATGAATATATCTGTGAATTCAATCTCTAATTTCTGACCACATACTTTATGCTGAATAAATAACTTACCCCTTTTTAGTTGGAGTGCAGCATAGTACTGTAACCTGCGAGAATCTACTGTAGGCAATGTGAGGCAATTTCTGCTGCATGTGGGTTGTGTGAAGTAGCACTTCTTTATTCAGTAATTTCTTCACTTGGGTGTGACTCTGTTCCCACTTGCTAGGGCGCAAACACCTATCAAGTACCCATTCATTCCAAAGTACTGTGGCTTCCCAGATAATCTCACATTCTATAATACTTACCAACCAAGTTCCTCCTTCCCTTGAGTGCCATAATATAAAGGCCCAGGTAGTAACCTGGGGTCTTTGAGTACTTTCGAATTCATGTGTCCTACTTGTCTGGAGCATATCTGATCCACATTACCACTTAAATGAAATTTTTTTGTCTGAGGTTATAATATAGTTGTACTGTTTCCCTTCCTATTTCTCCCTTCAAAGTCACTCATATGCTTCTCCATTCTATTGATTTAAAAGAAAATAAAGTCTCCTTGATACTCTGCAGTCTGTGTTCTCCTTAATTTCAGTTACTTGAAGAAGACACTAAGAACCTGGAAATACGTGAACCAAAAGACAGTCTACAATAGCACTTTTAATGTATTCTTCAACTGTAGACAATGTATGGTACCCATGCAATTCAGAACATGATGAAAGAGAATGATCAAAGTAGAGAGTAATATACAAAAATATTACTGGGTGGTGGTTTTCTTGAGTTATAGATGAAGAAATCACAGGAAAACTCTTGCACAAGATTCTATCCAAGAGCTATGGTCTTTTAAGACAATACTTAGGTGAGGAAAATTAGCAGGTTCTTGAACGAGGAGGATGATAGGGGAAGCCTGAATGCCTACATGTTATTACTCCTCAGTCTGGAACAAGGGTTATTTTGTCACTCTGATCCAAAGGGCAGAATAGTTCACTGTGTTGTAATCACAAGCTGCGTCTTCTTAATGGTCAGCAAATTGCAGTAGAGGTTTGTGGTGTATGTAATGCAGGCAGAATCTTAATATCTAGTAAAAAATAATTTAAATCTGTTTATATGAACTATTTTGAAAAGAACCAGATATGTACAATTTGCATGTGCAGCTAGTGAGATGTTGATCAGATACATTTGAGTTGATAATAAGCAAATATATAAGCTTCTGCTCAATACATAGTACTCATTTTTATTGATTTATAAATAAGGCTGTTAAAAAGTATATTTTACAGGAATATAATTATATTATATAGGAATATAATGAATATATAAATTTGAATTATAAAATGAAAGACTTATTACAACCATATTTTAAAAAGAACACTGCTTCTTGTAAAATATTTCACTTCAAAGTAGACACTGGAAGAATCACAATTCTCTCATACCTCAATTGTCTGTGTCTGTGCTTGAACTCATGACCTCACACATACCAGATGAGTGCTCTACCACTGAACTCTGTCTTTAATGAAACGTGTAAAGAGCAAGTTCTTGTCTAAAGTAATTGATCTTTTGGTTTTGCACATTATATTTTATTTTTACCATATCATTTTGTTTCTTGACTTCCAACCTACAACTGACTATGCTACAATTGCTGTTTTATTTTTGCCTTCAGATTCCTAATTCTCTTCCCCATGATTCAAATGACCTAAAACAATATCTTAAAGAGCAGAGATTGGTTCTCGTTATTCCTAGATGGCTGAGCTTGTTTCCACTTGCCTGAAGGAATAATGTCTCACTCTTAAATATGAGACTTTTGAAGGTTGGATTCAATCTTCCTATTTGATTTAACTTACCTCGTCTTTTCCCCATTTGTCCTCTACACTAGCATACCGAAATATGAGTCATTCTCTGAGTCTGTCTTGCCCTTGCAACCCCTTGAATGGGGAATGAGATGGTGCTATGTTAAGATGTGGTCCAACTTGAGTACAAATGAACACTCTAATGATGCCATCTGCACCAAATTTATTTTCTCTCAAAATACCTTTTAATCTCCTTTTAAGTTTTAATCAAATCCCGGTTCTAAGAGTCCATTAAGATTAGAGGAATGATATGCACGAAGGGACATACAAAACATCCTTCCATAGGGCTTACAACATTTCCTTCCATAGGGGTTACAGCACATTCTTCCAGAGGAATTACAACACGTCTTTCCATAGAGGGTAAGGTGACAGTTGCTTCTGGTACATAGAATACCAGTCTGTTTTCCTAATTATTTTCTATAGCAAGTCCTTTATTTTATAGCTCATAGGATCAGAGAAAAAACAATGACTGCAAGATTCTTGAGCAATTTATATTACACTAAAGAAAATAGCATGTTGCCAAAATATGATATATTATTGATTTTGATATGGACTCAGAGATTTAAGGGTGGGTCTCAAGAGTTCAGCTGTCTATGAAGAATCTCACTTCTGTAACTTTTCATCTAATATTGACTTCTTAATAGCTGGATAGAGACTTACAGCCATCTAAAGGGTTTCTTTGGTTATCTAGTTTGGATTTAGCTAAAGCATTGGTTTTAACATCATGTTATGTAATTTTTGTGTAGCGGTAACAGTTTTGCAGATGCAGATAAAATGTACATTTCTGTAGAAACCTTGCTAAATATAGTAAGTCACAGTTAAAGAACCTTTCATTGTTTTTTGGTAACAGTCAGTTTTATATTTTAAGAGTCTAGACTAATGCCTAGAATTCAGGCTTTGTACTTTTTGCAGAGATTGAATGTTTCAATTGCTTTTTAAAAAATAGAAACCTACATATTATTTTAGAGAGGGTTCAGCAGAATTAAAGGGTTTTTTTTATGTTTACACATGAAGTGTCTAACTTAAGTGTCCAGATCTTAAAACAATTTTAGTTTATCTAGAAATGCCTAAAGTTGGTGACTAAAGATATGACAAATTAACTTTTAAGATTAACTTTTTTATTTATTTATTTATTTATTTATTTATTTATTTTTGGTTTTTTCAAGACAGGGTTTCTCTGTGTAGCCCTGGCTGTCCTGGAACTCACTCTGTAGACCAGGCTGACCTCGAACTCAGAAATCCGCCTGCCTCTGCCTCCCAAGTGCTGGGATTAAAGGCGTGTGCCACCACTGCCCGGCTAAGATTAACTTTTAAACTCTAAAATAATATATTAACTTATACTGTAAAATATAGGCATGAAGGAGACACAAAGCTTCATGTACTTCCATACTATATTTTCATTTTTAAGGGTTATTCCACAGAACATAAAATTATGATTAGAAGCTGTTTGCCAAATGTGAGTTTTAGGAATTCAGGCCTTGATTATTTTGTTCCCTGTTCTAAGTGGGATTGAAGTAGCCTTACTCTGGCCTTCCTTCTTATTTAACTCCTTATGGTCTATGAGGTGTATCATGGGTATTCTATATATATTTTTAGCAAATACCCTCTCATCAGTGAGTACATACCATGTATGTCCTTTTGGGTCTGAGTTACCTCACTCAGGATGATTCTTTTCTAGTTCTACCAATTTGCCTACAAAACTCATGATGTCCTCATTTTGAATCGCTGAATAGTATTCAATTGTGTAAATGAACAACATTTTCTGTATCCATTCTTCGGTTGAGGGACATCTGGGTTGCTTCCAGTTTCTGACTGTTTTGAATAAAGCCACTATGAACATAATGGATTATGTGTCCTTGTGGCACGGTAGGACATCTTTTGGGTTTGAGTTCAGGAGTGCTATAGCTAGGTCTTCAAGTAGAACTATTTCCAATTTTCTGAGGAACTGCCAGATTGATATCCAGAGTAGTTGTACCAGTTTGTAATCCCACCAGCAATGGAAGAGTATTCCCCTTTCTCCACATCCTTGCCAACATGTGCTGTCACTTGAGATTTTGATTTTAGCCATTCTGATTAATGTA
This sequence comes from Tokudaia tokunoshimensis, assembly GCA_036184795.1. Classification (NCBI taxonomy): domain Eukaryota; kingdom Metazoa; phylum Chordata; class Mammalia; order Rodentia; family Muridae; genus Tokudaia; species Tokudaia tokunoshimensis. Next base: position 82,458,885 of record BTHU01000012.1, on the reverse strand, counting down.
AGGTGGAATCTCAGGGTTGCTTTGATTTGCAATTCCCTGAATATTATGGCTATTGACCATTTCTTTAAGTTCTTCTCTGTAATCATGGAAGGCAGAGGAAGGGAAGCACCAGAGTGGGAGAAAAGAGAAGGAGAAAGGGGGGGGGATCCGAATATGGGAGAGAAGACCAGAAGGCCAGGAGAATGAATGGAAATATGCCATTGCTGGGAGTTGGGGGTGGGGTGAATCTCTAGAAAATCCCAGAGATCTGGGATGCAGTGTGGGTGACCTTAGCTGAAATGCCCAACAGTGGGAAGATGGATGCTGAAAAACCTACTTCCAGTAGCTAGACAGGGCCCCCATTGGAGGGATTGTGACCCCAACACACCTGTCTAAAAGAAATGCAGGGACAAAAATGAAGCAGAAACTAAAGTAATGATCACTCAGTGACCAGCTCAACTTGGGATTCACCCATGGTCAAGCACCCAACCCTGACTCTATTATTGATCCTATGTTGCTATGTTGTGCTTGCAGACAGGAGCCTAGTACAGCTGCCCCTTAAAAATCTCAACCCAGTAGCCTCCTGAGACAGATACCAATACCCACAACCAATCATGGGATGGATGTCAGAGACCCCTATGGAAAAGTTAGGGGAAATTTTGAAGGAATTGAAGGGAATGGCAACCCGATAGGAAGACCAACATTGTTAACTCACCTGGATCCTGGAGAGCACCAAGAGACTAAGCCACTAACCAAAGAGCATACATGAGCTGGACAGAGGCCCCTGGCATGTCTGTAGCAGAGAACTGATAAGCCTAATCCTACAGACACTTGATACCCCAGAGAAGGGGCATGCCAGAGGGACAACCTCAAAGAGGCAAAGGGGAGGGAGGACTGGATGAAAAACTCTGGGAAGGAGATTAACATTTGGGATGTAAATGAGTAAAATAATTAATTGAAAAATAATTTAACCCTTCTAATTTGAACACTGTGATTCTTAGCATTAATATTTCTGGAGAAATTTTAGAGCTCTCAATCAACTATATCAATTCTTATGCATAGTATTAGTCACATACTTTATCATAATTACAATTATGTAGTTGATGGAGACAATAATTTTCATGGTTACAATGTTCTTAGAAATCCCACAATTATATGCAGTGGTAAAACAATCTCATTAAGAGTCTACTCAAGACAGTGTCTTATCCTATGTCTTACAAGTGTACTCTTCTATATGTTCATTTTTATAGGTTTTAGCTTCAGATAGAAATTTTCACCTTGATATTTCATGACTCAACAGGAATTGTCTGCAAGGAATGGTATTATGAAATTTTGCTCTGCCAAAAGGGAGCAGCTTTACACTCTTGAGACAGGGTAGCCATATATTTCAGCACCGTGAAATAAAATGAAATAGTTTATCTTTTAAATAAGAAATTAGATATATTTCTTTACTGGAAAATTTATTGTACCATAAAATAATTTCTCTTGAGAATTTTTCTGTAAACTTGAGAATAATTGCTGTATTGGTTTTATTTCAAGCTAAACAAGTTATTTGTTGACTTTGAGATTAAGAAATAACTAATCCAAGAAAAATCTGTGATACATTTTAAATCTGAAAACTTCTACATAAAATATTTCACTGTAAAATAGAATAAGATAAGAAATTCTTTGTCCAGTTACTATATCCTTAGAGTTACACCTAAAACAATATAACTGTTAAGTTTTGTTTCTTATGAAATATTTTTTCAGCCTTCAAAAAGTTTGCTTTTAGTTAAACCATGGGAAATTTTACTTCCTTTGATATTTGAGTTGAATAAAACTGTCACCATATCTTGATATATTAGAGTATGGTTCAAATCATCAAATGAAATTTTAATACTTTCCATAAACACAGCTACACTAAACATTCCCTCTCTGATCTCAAAAATGAATCCTATAGTTTATTTTATACATATGGGACAGGGACTATTTTTGTAAAAACTAGTCTGAAGATGAAATGAGTTTCCTGCTGAGGTTTTAGAAAGGGAAGTTGTTTTGCAAGTGCCTAACTTACAACTAAGTGTTTCCAGACAGAAGACCCCTGCTGTCACAGTTGCAGCCCTTCCCAGGTGCAGCTCCTTAAATGAAGAGTGGAATATGTTTTATTTCCTCTGCATGAAATCTCTCTATGGTTGTCACATAAGGGAATTTTTTATGCTAAACTGACACTTAGTACATAGATTTTTTTTCAAAAAGCAAATTTCTACTATTTTTTTAAAGGAAATCTCAGGGAAATGTATATTGCAAATCAGTCAACTTAGTAGATCTAGGAGGACACTCCTGTCTCTCCATCAGTTCTCCCTTTTTTTCTCTATATTTTACACCCTTTTTTTTCTGTGTGAAAAAAAGTAATGTTCCCCAGAAATAATGACTACTTTTCTCTGCAGGTAGAATGCATTGCACCTTCTAGCACTGTAAATGTAAGTTTTATTTGCCAGATTGTCATCTCAGTGATTTACTGCTGAATATACTCACCCTTTCTACTTCTTTCTTTTTTTTTAATATATGTTTTCATTTTATTTTTTTTATTTTCTATATTTTTTATTTACATTCCAAATGATTTCCCCTTTCCCGTTTCCTCCCTCCCTGAAAGTCCCATAAGCCCCCTTCCCTCCCCTTGTTCCCCATTCAACTGTCTCTCGCTTCTCTGTCCTGGCATTCCCCTACATCCAGTCTTTCCAGGACCAGGGGACTCTCCTTCCATCTTCTTGGAAATCTATTGATATGTGAATTGTGTCTTGGGTATTCCGAGATTCTGGGTTAATATCCCCTTATCAGTGACTGCATACCATGTGTGTTCCCTAAAGAAATGTTCAACATCCTTAGTCATTAGAGAAATGCAAATCAAAATAACCCTGAGATTCGGCCTCACACCAGTCAGAATGGCTAAGATCAAAAACTCAGGAGAGAGCAAGTGTTGGCGAGGATGTGGAGAAAGAGGAGCACTCCTCCACTGCTGGTGGGATTGCAAGCTGGTACAACCAATCTGGAAAGCAGTCTGGCGGTTCCTCAGAAAACCGGGCATGACACTCCCGGAGGATCCTGTTATACCACTCCTGGGCATATACCCAGAGGCTTCCCCTGCATGCAATAAGGACACATGTTCCACTATGTTCATAGCAGCCTTATTTATAATAGTCAGAAGCTGGAAAGAACCCAAATGTCCCTCAATGGAGGAATGGATTCAGAAGATGTGGTATATTTACACAGTGGAATACTACTCTGCAATTAAAAACAATGAATTCACGAAATTCCTAGGCAAATGGTCAGAACTTGAAAATATCATCCTTAGTGAGGTAACCCAATCACAAAAGAACACACATGGTATGCGGTCTCTACTTCTTTCAGAACTCTGCCTGGCTGGTTTAATTCAGCTGTTCTGGGTCAAATTCCTCTCCCAGCTGAGTGAACCAATCTGGCGTCTCTCAGTTTCTGACTGAATTACTTTGCTTGGCCTCATACTAACTTTGGCAATATATTTTTATCTTCTGACTCCTTCTTATTCTCTGGCTTTTTCTGTTTTCACCTTCAACCTGTCCCTAAAGCTATCCCTGTAAAACCTCTCTCTCTCTCTCTCTCTCTCTCTCTCTCTCTCTCTCTCTCTCTCTCTCTCTCTCTCTCTCTGCCCTGTTCTTCTAAGTCACTTATCTTTCCTGAAAGAGAAGTTCTTGTGAAAGATGGGCATATCCTATCTTTGACTCATTCTGTCAAAGCTTTCTTTGATTCATTACTTTGTCTGCCCCCTCAATTAAACATCACTTTCAAACGCAGTCGCTTTAGTCTACAAATTAACTTTACCTTTATTGTTTGGGATTAAAGATATATACTAAGGGCATGTCTGTATGCCAGCCAGAGAGATTAAAGATATGTCATTCCAGCCAGATCACACAGACCTAGAAGATCTTTGGATGTGATACCTTGCCAGAGCATCCATGTTGCTGGATTAAAGTTCCTCTACACAGCACTATGAAATCTAGCTATTGGGGATAGCATTTTCAGGTCAGTATCAACTGATTTCTCCATGTTTTATCTTGTGGTATCTTCAGCAACAAGGTCTTATTGTCAAGTTACAGAAGGTAACCAAGATCATTGGCAATACCTTGTGATATTTTGGGATTAATGAAATTTCACTGACTAGCACAAAACCTAACTCACTTCTAGCACTGAGCTGTTTTTTTGTTTGCTTGTTTGCTTGTTTTTGTAGTCTGTGGTCTTTAGTGGGGTCATTGCTATATTATAGTTTGCTCTTCATGCTTTGATGCGGAGTTACATATTAAAAAAATACCAGCTTGTTGTGGTGGCGTACGCCAGTAGGATTTGCTGAAGGAGGCAGAGGCAGGAGGATCACGAGTTTGAGGCCAGCTTGGGCTACACATTTAAAAAAAGAAAATACCAAATGTGTAATACCATAGTTACATCCAGCATGGACTGATTAGACCAGATACCACTGAGATGTTTTACTTAAGGAGAACAAAAGGAGTGATCATGCTTTTGATGGCCCTGAAGTAAGAACCAGATGTCAGATAAAGTTTCACATTAACTACCCCAAAGTTACTATTGACGCAGAGAGAGAAAAGTTATGGAGATATGTAAGTTGTTGGTTTGATTGAATATAGAAGATTAATGGCCGGACAGGAGGAGGGGATAATCACATACAAGAGAAAGTATTTGACTAAATTGGTATATGTAAGATTAAAGGTAAGTCTAGGTACATTAATTGATTATTGGTTAATGGTAATCATGTTGGCAATACTGTTGAGTGATGATTTTTAGTCTGGGATGTGGATGACCACATTTAAACTATTTTATATAAATACAACATATAATTTATTATATATACATATAATATTCCTTTTCATATCCAAGTTAGCATGTAATATATATATATATATAATGTATGTATATATAGTATATATGTGTATAATATAATATATATTACTTAATATATATCATAACATGTATATTATATATATTATATGTTCATTTACTTTTCTTTTTTATTGGTTATTTTATTTATTTACATTTCAAATGTTATCTCCCTTACCAGCTTCCCCTTCACAAACCCCCTATTCCATTCCCTCTTCCCTCTTGCTTCTATGAGTGTGCTCCCCCACCCACCCACCCACTTCTGCCTCACGGCCCTGACATTCCCTTAAACTGAGGCATTGAGCTTTCACAGGACCAAGGGCCTCTCCTCCCATTGATGCCAGATAAGATCTTCCTCTGGTACATATGCAGCTGGAGCCATGGGTCCCTCCATGTATACTCTTTGGTTGCTGGTTTTGTCCTTGGGAGCTCTGGGGGTTCCGGTTGATTGATGTTGTTGTTCTTCCTATGGGGTTGCAAACCCCTTCAGCTTCTTCAATCCTTCCCCTAACTCTTCCATTGGGGTTCCATTGCTCAGGCTGATGGTTGGCTGCAAGCATCTGCATCTGTATTGGTCTAGAGCCACTCAGGAGGCAGCTTTATCAGGCTCCTGTCAGTAAGCACTTCATGGCATCAGAAATAGTGTCTAAGTTTGGTGTCTGCATACAGGATGAATTGCTAGGTGGGGAAGTCTCTAAATGGCCTTTCCTTGGTCTCTGCTCCACTCTTTGTCCCTGTATTTCCTTTAGACAGGAGCAATGTTTATATTTTAAGAAACTTTTGCAGTAATCATTTTTCATATGACATTCTCAGAATGTCTTTAGAGTTAGTTATTCCCTTCTCCATTTCCTTTTGTGCTTAGCCCATCCCTCACCTTACTTAACCCTTTCTGCTCCATTATCACCTTTCCTACTTTTTTTTTCTCCCTTGAAAACAGAACCTTCCCCACAGATACCTCTCTAATTTCCTGACTTCTATGAGTATTCAAATTAAATACAAATTTATCTAAAGAGTCAACACTAATATACACACATGAGAGTAAGAATGAAGCTTTTGTTTCCCTGGAACCAAGTTCTCTGACTCAGAATGATGTTTCAAGCTCTAGCCATTTATCTAAAGAATCATTTACCCTAACAATAGGTTAATAGTCAACCATGTAAATACATAACATTTTTATTATTCAATAATTTGCTGATGGAAATATAGACTGTTTCCTTTCCTTGGCTATTCTGATAAAGCAGTAAAGAACATGGATGGGTAAACAAGTGTCTCTATAGAAGTATGCTGGATGCTTTAAGTATAAACCTAAAAGGTATAGTTCAATCACTTTGGATCTATTTCTTCATCTTTGAGGAGCCTACACACTTATTTCCATAGTGGTTTTAGCACTGCAGTCCCACCAGCAATGATTAAGTATTCTGTTTCTGCATATCCATGATAGTGTGTGCTGTCATTTATGATTTTTGGATCTTTGACATTTTGGCTTGGTTATGATGAAATTGCAAAGTAGAGGTTGTTCATTTGTAAAAATAAATTACTTTTAAAGATAAAAGACATGTGAGTCAACTTTCAATGCTCCTATCAACAAATATAAATATTTATGTTTTTGCATAATTCCATCATTGAGGCTTTTTCTGCTTCATAATATTGATTTTAAACTACATTTTCTTTCTTTTCATAAGGTCACAATTAATAGAGGAACATATTTTATTCATGCTTTACTTTGGCTGCATGGACTTTGATGTCATATAGATCATGTTATCTTGAAGGTAAAAGGCTGGATGTTTTAATATAATAAATATCCTAACATCATTGTTTTATTGTACAGAAACTTATACATTCCTGGCATGCTAAATGCAGCTTGTTGGAGTTGATGTGCTTTATGTAGCTAAACATCTGTCTCTATTTTACGAATAGAGCTTTTTAATTGTCAAAGTCAGAATGTAGTAAACCACCCTGAGGCATCTTTTTTGGTTTTAAGCTACCACAATCAATTTCGTTAATTTTCATATTACTGTTCTGCCACTCTAGAAAATTATTTTCTCTATATTTCTTTTATAAGAAGTAGGGAGTTCTCAACTATAAACTTAAAATTTTTAAAAGCTGTGGGTAAGGAGTCTCAGTGTGTAAAGGCACAACCTAGCAAGGCTTGCTGATATGAATTCAATCCGTAAAACAGATATAAAAGTCAAAGGAAAGGATCAATAAAATTGACCTCTATATGTATGTCCACCTCCCTCTCACACACACATGAATTTTAAAAAATAAGGTATTATTTTACAAAGTAATGATATTTCTCAAATTCTATTATATTAGTTACATAGTTATTGTTATCTGTAATACTCTGAAATTTGTATTGGCATATGACATAAGTGTGGATCTTGATCAAATGCCAAGATTAAAGACTGACTTAAAGTCCTCACCAGACACACTGTGATTCCACATCATGAAAGGACATAAAGGGGTAGGTTTACACAATGAAATCCAGATTAAACCAGTCATGAACTCACAGTCTTCCCAATGAAGTTGCATATAAATTGATCACTTTCTTCACTGGCCACTGTAAGACTCATGTGAAATTATTATCTGTATTGATAGCTAGTTTCCCTGAACTTAGAGTCTAGGTTAGTTATGTGATTCATCTCAACGACTAAAATGTTTCAGAGAAAATGTAGTCAGAAAAAAAAAAGACAGAAGAAGGAGGAGGAGAAGGAGAGAAGGAGGAGGAGGAGAAGGAGAAGGAGAAGGAGAAGGAGAAGGAGAAGAAGAAGAAGAAGAAGAAGAAGAAGAAGAAGAAGAAGAAGAAGAAGAAGAAGAAGAAGAAGAAGAAGAACAAAAAGAAGAAGAAGAAGAAGAAGAAGAAGAAGAAGAAGAAGAAGAAGAAGAAGAAGAAGAAGAAGAAGAACAAAAAGAAGAAGAAGAAGAAGAAGAAGAAGAAGAAGAAGAAGAAGAAGAAGAAGAAGAAGGAGAAGGAGAAGGAGAAGGAGAAGGAGAAGGAGAAGGAGAAGGAGAAGGAGAAGGAGAAGGAGAAGGAGAAGGAGAAGGAGAAGGAGAAGGAGAAGGAGAAGGAGAAGGAGGAGAAGGAGAAGGAGAAGGAGAAGGAGAAGGAGAAGGAGAAGGAGAAGGAGAAGGAGAAGAAGAAGAAGAAGAAGAAGAAGAAGAAGAAGAAGAAGAAGAAGAAGAAGAAGAAGAAGAAGAAGAAGAAGAAGAAGAAGAAGAAGAAGAAGGAGAAGAGGAGGAGGAGGAGGAGGAGCAGGAGGAGAAAACAAAACCACATAGTTTGTACAGTTTAAATCCACACAGTAAGTACTATTATGCGATAATCACTTTAGGAAATTACCTTCCAAGCTTCCAACCAAGGGTCAATATAGTCAATGGTTTTTCAAAGAATCATCCCAAGCTGGGTATGTTGTATTCTATACTTGGGAAGAAAATGAAAGTTTAAGTGTCAACATCTGTGTGGCAAAATCTCATATTGCATCTAAGAATGTTGAAAGTCAATTTTTACTCTTCCTTCTTTCCTCACCATTCAATCTACCCTGTGTCTTGAGGGGAACATCTAAATTGCTCCAGTCTCCAACTTCCTGGCTTCTACCTGTGATTGAAATTGAAAAGTATAACAAAAGGCTGAGTAGTAATAAGGAGTAAGTTCATGATGTCAATACCCTGTCCTGTCATAGGGCTTCTCCCAGGTGCCTGACTGAAGTTTTCCCAGAGCCCAGGAATGGCTCCAGGACACCTCCTCAGGAGATTCTGTCAGTCTTCTCTGAGAAGCAAAGTGGAAAACATTCTTCCGGAGGAGTAATGATAGCTTGCAAGCCATGCTTCCTAGTACAATTGCTGCAAATCAAATCATTCCCTGTGGTACACAGGATGGCAGATAAACAAATAGCAAAGTCTTCAGAGATCAAGGAGCTATGGCAGGGACTCAGTCTGTCGATAAAGTAATATATATATATAATATATATATATATATATAATATATATAAAGTAATATATAGATATCATGGCTCCCCTCATGGTCATGAGCACCAGGCAGAGAAAGTAGGAAAAATTAACAGTTGTTACTATGCAACACAGAAAACAATTGGGAACGTCAGAAAACTTTGAGGTAACTCAAAGAGCAACCTCATCTCTTATGGCAATATGCACAACTGAATTTCCACCTTTGTCTTCATGTCAGAATTGTAGCCTCTGTTCAACCATAGGACAATATAATGTATGGTAATTAGAAGGAATACTGGAGGTGTTTTAGGCAATGTGAATGAAGCTAAACCTACCATTCCAAAGCCCTAAAGCTTCTCTGCTGCTGTAAGTAGTTGGCACCCACATCTACTAGTTTGAGAACACCATCTCCTCCTCTATAAGTTTTTCAATAACAGCACCTATGCTATTTGTCATATGGGGAGACATGCTTATCTTTGGGCATGGTCTTCTCTTCTCTAACATGAGATAAAACATAAATGACATGCTAATGTTCAAGACTGAACTATTCACCTAATCTAACCAGCTAATTAATCAGCTAATCTTGCAAAGCATTCTAAACTTTGCTAGCCTATATATGTAGAATGCTTGGAAACACACACATCAGCAGATTCTAAGTCTGTTCCACCAAGAGAGATGAGCTCTCATGTAATTTTGAAGTCATGAATTCTGATGTAATCATTATGGATTCTTATAGGCTGGCTTGAGTACCTAGGGATAATATTAATAATTTAGTAGACTGGATATTTGAAGCATGAAAAAAACTTGTGGTCTAAAGTGAATGTCAGTGAATATATGGAACTACTCTGATGTCCCAAGAATGAGTGCTGGGAACTGGAATTAATGAAAAGGTTTTTGTTTTTGTTTTGTTGTTGCTTGTTTGTTTGACTTTTTTTTATTGCCTAGAGTTTTAATTCAGGTAATTAGTAACCTGAAATTCTACATTCCTAATAAAAATCCCAGGGGATCTTTATTATTACTCAAGCTGAGCTCACATGTTTTGAGTCACTTGCCAGGATAAGGACAACTAAAAGTAAAAAATAAACTCTTAATTTCCTTTCTGGAAAACAGGGGGAAATAGTCTCCTTTGTATTAAAGGAACTACTTATAACTGTAAGTAGTTCCTCTTCTCTTTGAAATGTGTATAAATCCTTTTGAAAATTATCAGGGCCTTTGTCAGATCTATGACCCAGGAACTGTCTTTCAAAGGCCTGGGTGTGATCCCTTTGAAATGTAAATATCAAAGAGGACAGTATGCTCTCCTTCCCTTTCTGTGGGAGGGTGTTGTAACTTTGGTGGGCTTCTTAGCACAGTTGAAAACCTATCACATCTTGTAAAGATCCCAGAAGGTTATTTTCCTTAGTGCAAAGCCAATTAGGCATCCCTAATGAATATCCAACTACAACATGAACTGAGGGTAAATTGCTTGTGGAGTGTGATGTCCTTGAGTATGCTTATGTGAGGATAAATTACAGTTTATTTGGACAACGGTGAATGTAAGGAATGCTTGTGTTGAGTAACATAAAAGGGTGGTTTTATTTTTCTGTATTTACAGACTATTTGAAATTATGAGTACATATGTGAGTCTACATGTGGGTATGTACACACATGAACATAGGTGTCCACAAAGTCCAGAACACAGAGCCAGATATACTGAATAGAATTACAAGTGGTTATGTACGATGTGCTGTATGGGAGGTAAAAGCAAAAGTCGGATTCTCTGGAAGAGCAGTGCACTCCCTGAAACACTGAGTCATCTCTCCAAGCTTCTTTAGACTCTTAATAGCTTACATGCAATGCTCATCACATTCTGATTTCTACTTATTTAAAATAAGGACTTTTTTGTTCCTATTGCTTTTGTAGGAAGTGGATTTTATTTTTTAATTAGGTCTCCAAAACCCTATCCACATTAGCCCCAATGCAGACTTTCATGTCTTATTATCATCACATATGCCTTGGGTATTCTTGTTTATGCACTTGTATCAGAATGTTCTCATGTCACATTGTCTCCCCACATGTTGTCTCTCCTCATAGGGCTTCTTTTATTCAACTAGGCTTCAGGTTAAAGACTGCTCTTGCCAAGGATGAGCATTTTAATTTAGTAAAAACCTTGCTCACCTGACATCATTGCACTTGACAGAAAGAGTACTAGTAACTGTGACAAATTTAAGAGTATATGCACATTTTAAAGAGATGTGAAAGGCTGAAGGTTCTATAATATAAGATCATTTCAAATAAAACAAATGCCTGAGTTTCAGATCTAGAGAGACATTACCTTACAGCAGAAAGATTCTATGTAGAGTGAGGAACAGGTAAATGATGACCATGAACCAGCAAGTGTGAAGCAAAGGCTGAGTAAACCCTCCAAAGGAAAACACATGACAAGGTGCTATAATCAAAGAGTTTCTAATTCAAACCGGGTTCACTGGGCAACTGAGGCAATGTTACAACTATCTTTTTTAAAAATTTTAAAACCTCAGTATTAGCCTAGAAAAATTTTATAATGTCTAACATCCAAAACTTGTTACCATGAATGCATGCAAAGAAATAATAAAGTATGACATAGAAGAAAAACTCAAAACTCAAATATGTTGATGTTAACCCAGAAATGACATTGATGGCAGAATCAGAAGACATATACAATAAATTGGCCATGATGGACACCCTAAACTCACCATGCTACTTGAGTTAATAGAGATATGAAAATTATTTATTATAAAAGACTCAAAATTTTATGATAAAATCTATGATTTATGGCTTGGAAAATATATTTGAAGGTATGCATTAAGGTCATGTTGATTTTTGAAGAGGAAAAGAAATTAGTGAACTTGACGACACAGCAATAAAAGCTAATTAAAATGGACGGAAGTGCAACTTACAAGAAGAGAGTGTGGTAACTCTGAACCCAGGCCTCACACTCTCTATCCAGCACAGTCCTCTCAGCTTACACCTAAGATCTTATTTGTTAAGCTTTACCCTTTTTCACTAAAACATCTCAGCAGATCAGAAATTGCCTCTGAGACCCACTAATATGTCACCATGGTTTGAACTTCTCAACTGGGAAACTCAGCCATAAGGAGAAAAGGTGCTGCCAATGACCAAGAGGAAGTTGAGTGACCTTCTATAGGTCTCCAGCCCAAGCTCTCCATCTCAGCCTGGAGATGTAAAAAGTCCTGGTCATCACATTCACATCAGGTTCATGAGACACTGAACTGGAACCATCCAATGAGCCTCAACCCACATCCCTCACCCCAAATCACGGGCAAAATAATAAATATTGGTGGTCATAGCAGTAGTTTCTAAGTCTACTAACAGCAAATAATTGAAATTGTAAAATAATAAACGGTATAAGTAACAACAACATCAACAATTGAAACACTTAGGGATAAATCTATCAGAAAAGGTGTAGAGTTTAAAGTCTAAAAGTTATAAAAACTTTCTAAGGTACTATAGGATACATACATACACACATATAAATAAATACACAGACATATATACATATATATGTATATATACATGTATATATATAAACACACACACACACACACATATATATGTATGTATATCATTGTAAAATATGTACTTCCTGAGTGAAAGAACATGACTCCCTCTGATGCTCTTTTGCCCTAGGTCCCACTCTTCATATACTCTCCATGACTGGAAAGAGGAATGTTCCTCTTTGCTATTTTTCTCTTTTCATCTTTGTAAATTGCCAAAACCCACAGCTTTGACACTTCTATAATCAGACTAAATTATTTGAAATTTTATTGGAATTTGTTCATTTTCAGCCTTTAATCTCTTACCATTTACTCTTGAAAACTGTTACATTGAAATAATTAACATGGACATATACTTTTAATAATATCTTTAAAATAATGTGTATACACATGTGTCTATGTGTGGTATGTACATGTTAGTACAGGTGCTTATGGAAACAAGGAAAGGGTTTCATTGTGGGTTCTGTGAATGAAAATTTGGTTTTCTGCTAGGGCAGAACATGGTCTTAAGGACTAAAACAGTTAGTACTTCAGTCCCCACAGTCATTTAATTAAAAAAAATAAATCAATTATTATTTTAATAATTTGCATAACACTACCTGGTGGTTTTGGAGTGGTTTTGTCATTCTAGGTCAGCCACTCATGTCTTGCCCTATCTTACATCTTGTCAATGTAAAATACTGTCAGCAAAGCTATAGTCCTCCATCATCCCAATTGCAAGATCCCCTCTCTACCATGTCTTTTACTGCTAGATATCATTTGCTCATGACCAGGTTCACACAATTATTTGATCACCTTGACAGTCTTTAAAGACATAGCTAAGCACATCTACGACACATATACCCTACACACCCAAAATATCTTTTTTGTCTTCTTTTGTGGTCTATTAACTCTGTGGTCATTCCAGATCATTTTTAAGGACCTGAACTGTCTCTTACTATATCTTTTTTTACTTTTCTTTTTTTTATTGAAAAAGGAAGTAAAAACATTTTATGATAAAATTAAAGATTTACATGGAAAGTGTTTCTGACAAAATTGAAGAAGTATATAGAAAAACACATTAAGATTGACACTGCTGGTGGGATTGCAAGCTGGTACAACCACTCTGGAAAGCAGTCTGGCAGTTCCTCAGAAAACTAGGCATGACACTCCCAGAGGATCCTGCTATACCACTCCTGGGCATATACCCAGAGGCTTCCCCTGCAGGCAATAAGGACACATGCTCCACTATGTTCATAGCAGCCTTATTTATAATAGCCAGAAGCTGGAAAGAACCCAGATGTCCCTCAACGGAGGAATGGATTCAGAAGATATGGTATATTTGCACAATGGAATACTACTCTGCAATTAAAAACAATGAATTCACGAAATTCTTAGGCAAATAGTCAGAACTGGAAAATATCATCCTTAGTGAGGTAACCCAGTCACAAAAGAACACACATGATATGCAGTCACTGATAAGGGGATTTTAACCCAGAATCTTGGAATACCCAAGACACAATTCACATATCAATAGATTTCCAAGAAGATGGAAGGAGAGACCCCTGGTCCTGGAAAGACTGGATGTAGGGGGATACCAGGACAGAGAAGCGAGAGGGGGTTGAATGGGGAACAGGGGGAGGGAAGGGGGCTTATGGGACTTTCGGGGAGGGAGGAAACGGGAAAGGGGAAATCATTTGGAATGTAAATAAAAAATATAGAAAATAAAAAAAATAAAAACAAAATAAAAAGAGAAAAAAAGATTGACAATTTTCATGGAAAATTAAAGAGTAAAATGGTAGACATAAAAACATTGCTAAATTAATTGAAAAATGAAGTAGAAACATTTTATGACAAAATTGAAGATTTACATAGAAAATATTTCTGATAAAATTGAAGAAATAAATAGAAAAAATGTTAAAATTGAGGATTATCATGGAAAATTATACAGATAAAATGGTAGGCATAAAATATTTCTAAGTTGATTGAAAGTGGAATTTTAAACATTTTCTGATAAAATTGAAGATTTACATGGAAAATATCTCTGATAAAATTGAAGACATATATAGAAAAACACGTTAGGATTGACTATTTCATGGAAAAATTATACAGATAAAATGGTAGACATAAAAATATTCCTAAGTTGTTTGAAAATGGAATTATAAACATTTTCTGATAAAATTAAAGATCTTCAAGGAAAATATTTCTGATAAAATTCAAGAAATATATAGAAAAAACACATTAAAACTGACTGTTTCATGGAAAATTATACAGATAAAATGGTAGGTATAAAAATATTCCTAAGTTGATTGAAAGTAAAATTATAGATATTGTCTGATAAAATTGAAGATTTACATGGAAATATTTCTGATAAAATTGAAGAAATAAATAGAAAAAATGTTAAAATTGAAAATTATCATGGAAAATTATACAGATAAAACGGTAGGCATAAAAATATTTTTAAGTTGATTGAATGTGGAATTATAAAAATTTTCTGATAAAGTTGAAGATTTACTTGGAAAATATCTCTGATAAAATTGAAGAAATATATAGAAAAACACGTTAAGATTGACTATTTTATGGAAAAATTATACTGATAGAATGGTAGGCATAAAAATATTCCAAAGTTGATTGAAAGTGGAATAGTAAATATTTTCTGACAAAATTGAAGATTTACATGGAAAATATTTCTAATCAAATTGAAGAAATATATAGAAAAACTATTAAAATTAAAGATTATCATGGAAATAATACAGCTAAAATGGTAGACATAAAAAAATTACTAAATTGATTGAAAGAGGAATCACAAACATTTTCTGATAAAATTGAAGACTTACATGAAAAATATTTCTGTTACTATGTTTTTAGTTGGAGACTTGAGTCCATTGATATTAAAAGATATTAAGGAACAGTGATTGTTGCTTCCTGTTATTTTTGTTGTTCTTTTTATGTTTGTGTGGTTACTTTCTTTTGGGTTTGTTGGGAAACGATTACTTTCTTGCTTTTTCTAGGGTGTAGTTTCTTTCCTTGTGTTGGTGTTTTCCATCTATTATTCTTTGTAGGTCTGGATTTGTGAAAAGATATTGTGTAAATTTGGTTTTATCATGGAATATCTTGGTTTCTCCATCTATGGTAATTGAGAGTTTTGCTGGGTATAGTAGTTTGGGCTGGCATTTGTGTTCTCTTAGGGTCTGTATGTGATCTGCCCAGGATCTTCTGGCTTTCATCATCTCAGGTGAGAAGTCTGGTGTAATTTGGATAGGCCTGCCTTTATAGGTTACTTGACCTTTTTCTCTTACTGCTTTTAATAGTCTTTCTTTGTTTAGTGCATTTGGTGTTTTGATTATTATGTGCTGGGAGGACTTTCTGGTCTGGTCCAGTCTGTTTGGAATTCTATAGGCTTCTTGTATGTTCGTGGACATCTCTTTCTTTAGGTTAGGGAAGTTTTCTTCTATAATTTTGTTGAAGATATTTACTGGTCCTTTAAATTGGAAATCTTTGCTCTCTTCTATACCTATAATCCTTAGGTTTGGTCTTCCCATTGTGTCCTGGATTTCCTGGATGTTTTGACTCAGGAGCTTTTTGCATTTTGTATTTTCTTTGACTGTTGAGTCAATGTTTTCTATGGTATCTTCAGTCCCTGAGATTCTTTCTTCTATCTCTTGTATTCTGTTGTTGATGCTTGCATCTATGACTCCTGAATTCTTTCCAAGATTTTCTATCTCCAGAGATGTCTCACTTTGTGATTTCTTTATTGTTTCTACTTCCATTTTTAGATCCTGGATGGTTTTGTTCAGTTCCTTCACTTGTTTGTGTTTTACCCTAAATCTTTAAGGGATTTTTGTGTTTCCTCTTTAAGGGCCTCTACCTGTTGACCCATGCTCTCCTGTATTTCTTTAAGGGATTTTTGTGTATCCTCTTTACGGGCTTTTATCTTTTGATCCATGTTCTCCTGTATTTCTTCAAGGGAGTTAATTATGTCCTTCTTGATGTCCTCTAACAGCATCGTGAGATGAGACTTTAAATCTAACTCTTGCTTTTCCAGTGTGTTGGGGTATCCAGGACTTGCTGTGGTGGGAGAACTGGGCTCTGATGTTGCCAAGTAGCCTTGGTTTCTGTTGGTAGGGTTCTTGTGCTTGCCTTTCACCATCTGGTTATCTCTGGTTTTAGTTGGTCTTGCTGTCTCTGGCTGGAGCTTGTCCCTCCTATGGGCCTGTAAGCCTGTGTCTGTACTACTGGGAGACCAACTCTCTTCTGGCAGGGTCTTTGCACAGAAGGCTGTGGAGCTGTCTGCTTCCCTGCTGCAAATGGTGTCTGGAAGGAAGACTCCTGTCCCAGCAGCTCCACTGATTGTATGCCCTGTGCCTTCCTAGCTGTACCCTTCCAGAGAGAAGGTGGAGATCTCACCTCAGCACTTAGAAGTTAAAGGGCTTTTGAGAGATCACTCTTTCCTGGTGGGTTGTGCACAGAAGGCTTCGGAGCTGCTTGGTTCCCTACTGCAGATGGCCGCTGGAAGGGAAGACTCCTGTCCCAGCAGAAACACTGACCATATCTATTATATCTTTAAGTAGTCGTATTTTATTAGTTTCTTCAGAAATGCTGGTCATAGGAGACACTATATGGGTAACATTTAAAGTATTTATTTTTTCATGTTGATGGACAATATTGAGAACTCATAGTTATTCACCTTTGGCCTATTTGGAGAATGAGGAAACACAACTATATTTTCAATGTATCAACCTAAGGATCACTCAGGTATTCATGATATATGTTATGAATATGACTTGTAGCCTCAGCATATACCCTTAAATCTAGTCTCTAATTCTTTATGTTCTGGTATCTATGTCTTAATTTTAAATGGATATTTATTATTGAAATCTTCGTTCTTGAACTTGGATCTAGGTAGAATTTTGTCATAGTCCTCTTCTGAGATTAACAATAGCACCTAAATTCTGATCATACATCCTAAATTTAGTTAAAGCCTTATTTTTATTTTCAGTATCAAAAATAATCCATCTTCTAGTTTCCTTTGGAATTTATTGAAGGAAAAGGCTTATTTCAGTATATACTTCCAGAGTATAATCCATCACTAAGGAAAGTTAGGCTGTAGCTTAAGTGAGAACTAAAGCAAAAATAAGACAAGGGTTGTGTACATTATCAGTTTATAGTTAAGACAATGCATCCAGACCCATCTGATGATGATAATTCTTCAACTAGGTTCTCTCTTCACAGGTCCCTATGCTGTATTAAGCAAACAAAGACAAAAATCAAACCAGATATTTTTAGTAAACAATATCAGTCTTTGAAAATATTCTTCCCAGGTTGTAGTAAGCTTTATATTTTTGGACTTATTTTTAGCTTTATATTCTTTTGTAGGGGGGGTGATTGCCAATACTTCATCACTAAAGATCTTTGCTGAATTTGCATTATCTTGATTTTAGTCTTCACATAATCATGCATGTAACTTTTCCTTTCAGGGCACTTAGAAAATGACTTCTCTCAGTGATTTATTTCCTGAACATCAGTCTACCAAACCAGCACGTTGGTGAAATTCTATCTTCCATCTTTCTGAGACACATTTGTGCCCTTGGCCAGATTCTTGTGTATTCCAAAGGAGCTGTGGCAAAGTGTGAAATTATAATTCAATTTCTTTTGACAGAAAGATTAAATTTCATATTAGGTCCCACCTGAAAAGAATTCTTTCATGTACAAAAACGCAAGCTCCATGTAGCCTGCTGTGCAACACCATCACACACTCCTTATGACAGTAGCAACCCACAGTGTGACCTTTTCATCATAGTCTTATTGCCTTGTTTTGTGTGTGTGTGTGTGTGTGTGTGTGTGTACTTTGTAACTCCCTGAAGATATCAAGGCCACAAAGAGCATCCACCTGAGTCTTCTTTCTCTCTCTGAGTAGTCTACCTTTTAACTTAATACAGGTATAAGGAAAATTTCATCCCTTCAAGGTAGTATTACAACAGTTTAACTGGCATTTCAATCATTGGGCAACTTGTTACCACAGAGTTATTTAGGTCATATACCTCAGAATTTTGATTCAATAATTCTGTGTGCGGGTGTTTGTGTGAGAACTTGAGTGTGTCTGTGTTTGTATCTTGGCTAGGAATACAGATGAAAATGAGAACATGAATGTAGCAACAGGTCCCCTTGGACCATTTTCACTCTAAGAACAGAAGCATGAATATTTACATTATTTTAAGACAAGATATCTGCACTACAGTAATAAGTCTTTAATTTCAGCTGTGAGATGGTACAAGAAATGATGAACAGTGAATAAGATTTTAAGTCATGGGCTAGAAGAGTGACTCTTAAGCTCAACTGCACATTAAAATAAGTTGAGAAAGCCTGAAAAAAGGAAATCTTTTGCAGTCAGCCCCTCCTATCATCAAATCATACTTTTTTCAAATGAGGCCATGATATCATTTTGGTCTTCTGTTTTTTCGTATAATTGACTTTAGTATTTTCACTTTTGGGTGTGCGCAGTAAACAAACAATAACAAAAAACCCTTGAGATATTTATAGCAAATCATTTTTAGGGAGGAAAGTTAAAGACGAAATTACGACGATTAGTTCTAAGATCTAATTTCTTCTTTCTTTTACTTGAATGTGACAGTTACACTGTTTTCATTTTCCGTAGTTCAGTTCTATTTACTCAGGGTCAAACATCATCCAGTAAGTAGAAAATTGAAGAAACAATCACAGATTTTAAATGAAATCATGCAGTGGTTTGGATTGCATGATAGAATTCTGTAGTGAGAGGCAAGCTGATCCAAGCCTTTCTCAGAGGGCTGGATGAGGGACAAAAGAAAACCTAGTTCTGGACCTTCAGCCATGGGAAGACTTCAAAGGTCAGAAGGTGGCTGGGGTCCAGGGCCTTGAAAACATTAAGGTTTTAATTCCTAGGAACTTGGCTTTTCCCTTGAAGTGACAGGAGCCATCTTATATAATTTATGAAAGCTTAACACACTCTCTCTCTCTCTCCCTCTCTCTCTCTCTCTCTCTCTCTCTCTCTCTCTCTCTCTCTCTCTCTCTCTCTCTCTCTCTCTCTCTCTCTCTCTCTCTCTCTCTCTCTCTCTCTCTCTCTCACACACACACACACACACACAAATGCATACACACACAAACATACAAGCACATACACACTAAAATGTGTGTGAGTACAAGTTTGGGGGGGTGTATAAGTGTGCTCATGATGAGTGAGAACAGAGGTCAGCCTCAGGAGTCATTCTTATGTGCTGCCTGCCATGTTTTTATTTAAACCAGTTTTCTCACTAGCCAGAAACTTATGAGGTATGGTATACTGGCTGGCCAAAGATTTCAAGAAAACCACCTGTATCCATCTGACCAGCTCTGGAATTGCCACTGTTTGCCACCATACTTCCATACGTAGGTTCTTTTCTTGGTATTTAACTTAGCTCTTTGTGTTTTAACAGCAAACACTTATAATTTAGCTATCTCTCTAACCCCTCATGATTTTATTTTATTTTGCTATAATTATCTTCTTGTTATTATTGCTAATTTTGTATTATATCTAGTTTAGAGATTAACTTTATTATAGATATGCATTCATAGGAATAACATAAAAATGTATACAGATGTGAAATCTATTTTCCTTGGATAAGGGTAAAATAGCACGCTTGCTCAAACCAATGTTGAATGTTCCACTAAACTGATCTATTTCCTTAACCATGATTTTTCTACATTTCCTTTGAATACAACCAGTTTTTCAACAGAGTGAAAGCTGATGCATTTTTAAAACACTTAAATGGTCAATCAGTTCCAAATATCAGGTACCCAGATAACTTTTTAAAATAGTAATTTCTAGCCCTTCTGGCCTGCACATTCTGCCAGGGCAGATCATCAGTATGTCAGTCTCTCTGAAGATCTCATAGTCTGAAGGTCTCCCAGGACATTTTCTGCACCCAGGCAAACAGATAAAGGACCCTCCCAAATAACTACAGCAGCTGGGACCCCCAAGGACCCACCAGTTCCACTCGATCTCCACCTCCCTTCCCACCAGTGTAGATCATCAGCATGCCTGCCCCTGTGGAAGACCCCCACAGTCTGAAGGCCTCTCAGGAGATCTGCTGAACCCAGCGCAATAGGTAATGTACCCTCCCAAATAACTGTAGCAACTGGAACCCTTCCAAATAACCACAGCAGTTGGAAACCCTGAGGAATCCAGTAGATGGACTCAGGACCCTTCACCTATGCTGGATACTGACCTAAAATCCTATCTCATGAAAATAATAGAACCCTTTAAGGACTATATAAATAACTCACTGAAAGAAATATAGGAAAACATGGGTAAACAAGTAGAAGACCTTGAAGAGGAAATAAACAAACAAAAAAATCTAAGAATAATAGGAATAAAAGAGAGCGAAGATTCCCAGCTCAAAGGACCAGAAAATGTCTTCAATAAAATCATAGAAGAAAACTTCCTCAACCTAAAGAGATGCCCATAAATGTACAAGAAGCCTATAGAATACCAAATAGATTAAATCAGAAAAGAAAATCCTCTAATCACATAATAATCAAAACATTAAATGCACAGAACAAAGAGTATTGAAAGCTATAAGAGAAAAATGCCAAGTAATATATAAAGGGAGACCTGTCAGAATTATACCAGACATCTCAACAGAGACCCTAAAAGCCAGAAAAGCCTGGACAGAGTTCATATAGACCTTAAGAGAACACAAGTGCCACCCCAAGCAAAACTCTCAAGATCTGGTTACAGTCCTGACAAGCACATTCTCACATACACTAAATGGTGTTATGTAAATGCTGCTCACTAATCTTCTCTGACTGGTTAAATAAAAGTGGCTGAAAGCCAGTTATTGGGGAAATGAGAGGTAGGTGGGTCTTCAGTTTGCCATTAAAAGGAATGAATCAGGTGCATGTTGCCTAGATGGAACAAAAAAACAGCCTGGGCAAGACTCAGCAAGTTACTTGGGAAACACAGCTGGGAAAAACCAGTTCAGCATAGAAAAATAGATCAGGGGTAACCGCCTAATAATTGTGCTAAGACTAATTAGGACACACAGGGACAAAAAATGGAGCACAGACTGAAGGGAAGGCCATCCAACCTTGGGATCCATCTCATCTGCAGACACCAAAAGCTGACACTATTGCTGATGTCAAGAAGTGCTCTAAGACAGGAGCCTAAAGCGGCTGTTCTCTGAGAGTCTCCGCCAGCATCTGACCAAAACAGATGCAGATACAGCCAACCATCAGACTGGGCCTGGGGACCCCAATGGATGAGTTGGGGAAGGATTGAAGGAGCTGTAGGGGATTTCAACCCCATAGGAAGAAGAACAATATCAACTAACCTTACACCACCCCAGAGCCCCAGAGACTAAACCACCAACCAAAGAGTATACATGAGTGGGTCCATGACTCCAGCTATAGCAGAAGATTGCCTTATCTGGCATCCATGGAAAGGGAGGCCTTTGGTCCTGTGGAGGCTTGGTGCCTCAGCATAGTAGGATACTAGAGGGGTGAGGAGGGAGTAGGTGGTGGGTGGGTTGGGGCAAAGGGGGGGATAGGATGGAGGGCTGTAGAGGGGAGACTGGAAAGGGGGATATTTGACATGTAAATAAATAAGCAAATAATTAAAAAATATGAATATGACTATGTCTCAATTGTTGGGGGCTTAGCCAGGTCATATTAAGGACTAATAGAGTTATTAAGTACCATACAACAGTAAGGTAATTGTATTAAAAAAAAATAAAGATATGTAAATCAATAATGCCCTAGGAGTCTGGGAAGAAGTTCTCAAAATAAATGCGCAATAATTTCTGTAATAATTGATATCTAAAGTATCCTAATGAATAGTCCTTTTATTAAATTCAAAAAAGAGGCCAGAATGGAGCTCAAAAATATTTTATCACTGATATAAAATCATCTTGGATATGTAGTAAAAAGAAATTATTTAAACTGTACTCCAAATTAAGAAGTATTAAAGAGCTTCTGCCCGGTACTTTCTGCTGAGGCAGACTCTGAGCGGGTCTGCTCCTGTGAAGACACCATATCCTGACCCATCCTAGAGGACCCACTGCACTCAGAACAGTTGATAAGAACCCCTCCCCTCCCAAGTCGAAGAGCTGCCACTAGGAGCCTGATGGACTTGGGACCCATCACCCACCAAAACCCCCACTACTCCCCCCAATACCACTCCCCTTCCATCCAGTCCTTTTGACTGGGGCAGACTCCAGCTGGTCTGCTCCCAAGAAGACACCATATTCTGACCCATCCTAGAGGGTCCACTGTACCCAGAGCAGTTGACACCATAACCTGACCCATCCTAGAAGATCCACTGTACCCAGAGCAGTTGACTGCTAGCTGGTCTGCTACTGTGAAGACACCATATCCAGAGCCATCCTAGAGGATATGCTGCACTCAAAGAAGTTGGCATCACAGCTTGAAAGTATGTAGGGCAAGTGACCCGACAGACTGAAAGTCTCTCTGGAGTTCTGTTGCACACAGGAAAACAGAAACTACAGTCCATAGGGCTCCCTGGAGAACGTCTTCACACAAGACAACAGTTTGACTGCTCCACTGAAGTCCCAACAGTCTGAAGGCCTCCCAGGAGATCTACTGCAGCCAGGGCAACAGATCAGCAGCTTCTTTGTCCCTTTGAAGAGTCCCCCAGTTGGAAGCCCCCACAGGTGATCTATTACAGCCAGGGCCACAGGCCTATGGGGAGACATTAAGCAGCCAAGGGACAAAAGAGGAAAACTCCAGACAGTGTCACCCAGACCAACAAACATCAGGGATATCCTATGAGACACAATGCAAGACCATAAGCAACAGAAGCCAATAAGCATGGGCATTATCAGAACCCAGTTCTCCCACCACAGCAAGCCCTGAATACACCAACACTCCTGAAAATCAGGAACCTACCTTAAAATCTTATCTTGTGAAGATAATAGAGTCCTTTAAGGAAGATAATCAATAACTCACTGAAAGAAATACAGGAAACAAAGGTAAACAGGTGAAGGAATTGAATAAAGTGATCCAAGCCCTAAAAGGGGAAGTAGAAACAATAAAGAAAACACAAATGGACGCAAACCTGGAAATGGAAAACATAAGAAAGAGGTCAGGAATTATAGACGTAAGTATCGCAAACAGAATATAAGAGATAGACGAGAGAATCTCAGGTGCAGAAGATACCGTAGAAGAGATGGACACAACAGTCAAAGAAAATTTAAATCATTAAAAAAAACTCCTAGTTGGTTCTTTGAGAAAATTAACAAGATAGATAAGCCCTTAGCCAGACTAACCAGAGAGCACAGAGATAGTATCCAAATTAATAAAATCAGAAACGAAAAGGGAGAGATAACAACAGAAACTGAGGAAATTCAAAAAATCATCAGATCCTACTACAAAAACCCGTATTCAACACAACTAGAAAATCTTGAGGAAATGGACAATTTCCTTGACAGATACCAAGTACCAAAATTAAATCAGGATCAAATAGACCATCTAAACCGTCCTATAAGCCCTGAAGAAATAGAAGTTGTCATTGGAAGTCTTCCAACCAAAAAAAGCACAGGTCCAGATGGTTTTACTGCAGAATTCTATCAGACCTTCAAAGAAGACCTAACACCAATACTCTTCAAACTGTTCCACAAAATAGAAACAGAAGGAACACTACCCAACTCGTTCTATGAAGCCACAAGTACACTAATACCAAAAGCACACAAAGATCCGACAAAGAAAGAGAATCTCAGGCCAATCTCTCTTATGAATATCGATGCAAAAATACTCAATAAAATTCTTGCCAACCGAATCCAAGAACACATCAAAACGATCATTCACCACGATCAAGTAGGCTTCATCCCAGGGATGCAGGGATGGTTCAATATAAGGAAATCCATCAATGCAATCCACTACATAAACAATCTCAAAGAAAAAAACCACATGGTCATCTCATTAGATGCTGAGAAAGCATTTGACAAAATTCAGCATCCTTTCATGCTAAAGGTCTTGGAAAGATCAGGAATTCAAGGCCCATATCTAAACATAGTAAAAGCAATTTACAGCAAACCGGTAGCCAGCATCAATCTAAACGGAGAGAAACTTGAAGCAATCCCACTAAAATCAGGGACTAGACAAGGCTGCCCTCTCTCTCCATATCTTTTCAATATAGTACTTGAAGTTCTAGCTAGAGCAATTAGACAACAAAAAGAGGTCAAAGGGATACAAATTGGAAAGGAAGAAGTCAAACTATCACTATTTGCAGACGATATGATAGTATACATAAGCGACCCAAAGAACTCCACCAGAGAACTCCTACAGCTGATAAACGACTTCAGCAAAGTGGCCGGATATAAAATCAACTCAAGCAAGTCAGAAGCCTTCCTATACTCAAAGGATAAGCAGGCTGAGAAAGAAGTAAGAGAAATAATACCCTTCACGATAGCCACAAACCATATTAAGTATCTTGGCGTGACTCTAACCAAACAAGTGAAAGATCTGTATGACAAGAACTTCAAGTCTCTGAAGAAAGAAATTGAAGAAGACCTCAGAAGATGGAAAAATCTGCCATGCTCATGGATTGGCAGGATTAATATAGTAAAAATGAGCATCTTACCAAAAGTAATACACAGATTCAATGCAATCCCCATCAAAATCCCAACTCAATTCTTCATAGAGTTAGAAAGAGCAATTCAAAAATTCATCTGGAATAACAGAAAACCCAGAATAGCTAAAACTATTCTCAAGAGTAAAAGAACCTCTGGGGGAATCAGTATCCCGGACCTCAAGCTGTACTACAGAGCAATAGTGTTAAAAACTGCATGGTATTGGTACAGTAACAGACATGTAGATCAATGGAACAGAATTGAAGACCCAGAAATGAATCCACACTCCTATGGTCACTTGATCTTTGACAAAGGAGCTAAAACCATCCAGTGGAAAAAAGATAGCCTTTTCAACAAATGGTGCTGGCTCAGCTGGAGGTCAACATGCAGAAGAATGCAAATTGACCCATCCTTATCTCCTTGCACTAAGCTCAATTCTAAGTGGATCAAAGATCTCCACATAAAACCAGACACACTGAAACTAATAGAAGGGAAACTAGGGAAGAACCTTGAACATATGGGCACAGGGGAGAATTTCCTGAACAGAACTCCAATAGCTTATGCTCTAAGATCAAGAATAGACAAATGGGACCTCATTAAATTACAAAGTTTTTGCAAGGCAAAAGACACTGTCAAAAAGACAAAGCAGCAACCAACTAACTGGGAAATGATCTTTACCAACCTTACATCCGACAGAGGGCTAATATCCAATATATACAAAGAACTCAAGAAGTTAAACTCCAGAGAGGCAAGTAACCCTATTAAAAAATGGGGTACAGAGCTACACAAAGAGTTCTCACCTGAAGAATATCTAATGGCTGAGAAGCACCTAAAGAGATGTTCATCATCCTTAGTCATTAGGGAAATGCAAATCAAAACAACCCTGAGATTCCATCTCACACCAGTCAGGATGGCTAAGATCAAAAACACAGGAGACAGCAGTTGTTGGCGAGGATGTGGAGAAAGAGGAACACTCCTCCACTGCTGGTGGAATTGCAGGCTGGTACAACCACTCTGGAAAGCAGTCTGGCGGTTCCTCAGAAAACTGGGCATGACACTCCCGGAGGATCCGGCTATACCACTCCTGGGCATATACCCAGAGACTTTACCTGCATGCAATAAGGACACATGCTCCACTATGTTCATAGCAGCCTTATTTATAATAGCCAGAAGCTGGAAAGAACCCAGATGTCCCTCAACGGAGGAATGGATTCAGAAGATGTGGTATATCTACACAATGGAATACTACTCTGCAATTAAAAACAATGAATTCACGAAATTCCTAGGCAAATGGTCAGATCTTGAAAATATCATCCTTAGTGAGGTAACCCAATCACAAAAGAACACACATGGTATGCAGTCACTGATAAGGGGATATTGACCCAGAATCTCGGAATACCCTAGACACAATCCGCATATCAATAGATTTCTAAAAAGATGGAAGGAGAGACCCCTGGTCCTGGAAAGACTGGATGTAGGGGAACGCCAGGACAGAGTAACGAGAGGGGGTTGAATGGAGAAAAGAGGGAGGGAAGGGGGCTTATGGGACTTTCGGGGAGGGAGGAAACGGGAAAGGGGAAGTGATTTGGAATGTAAATTAAAAAAAATAAAATAAAATAAAAAAATTAAAAAAAAAAAAACTCCTAACCCAAAGCATCCAGAAAATTCAGGACACAATAAAAAAAAAAACAAAACAAATCTAAGAATAATTGGAATAGAGGAGATTGAAGATTCCCAGCTCAAAGGGCCAGAAAAAGTTTTCAGCTAAATCTTAGAACAAAACTTCCCCAACCTAAAGAAAGAGATAGCCATAAAAGTACAAGAATTGTATAGAACATCAAATAAATGGGACCAGAAAAGAAAATTCTCTCATCATATAATAATCAAAACACTAAACTCACAGAACAAAATAAAATTATTAAAAGCTATGAGGTAAAGGGGCCAAGTAACATACAAAGGTAGACTGATCAGAATTACACCAGACTTTGCAACAGAGACTGTGAAAACCAGAAGAGTCTGGTCAGAGATCATGCAGACTCTAAGAGAAAACAAATGCCAGCCCAGGCTACTATACCCAGCAAAACTCTCAATCAACATAGACAGAGAAACCAAAATATTCCAGGATAAAACCAAATTCAAACAGTATCTATCTACAAATCAAGCCCTAAAGAGGATCCTAGAAGGAAAGCTAGAACACAAGGAAAGTACCTGCACCAAAGAAAGGACAAGATATTAAGCATCTCATAACAAAGTTAAAAGGAGAGAACCACAAGCACATAAACCATCTACAAAAACAAACATATCAGGTACCAAGAGTCATCTCTCTTTAATATCTCTCAATATTAATGAACTCAACTCATCTATAAAAAGACATAAGCTCTGCCTCTCCCACCCCACCCCCGGGATTCATCCCATATACAGTTACAAAACCCAGACACTATTGTGGACGCCAACAACGGCTTGGTGATAGGAGCCTAATATAGTTGTCACCTGGGAGGCTCTACAAGTACATGACAAATACTGAGGGGGGCACTCTCAGCCAACCACTCAACTGAGCACAGTGTCCCCAATGGAGGAGCTAGAGAAAGGACCCAAGGAGCTGAAGAGGTTTGCAGCACCATAGGAGGAACAACAATATAAACCACCCAGTACCCCCAGACCTCCCAGGGACTAAACCACTAACCAAAGAGTACACATGGAGGGACCCATGGCTCCAGATGCATATGCAGCAGAGGATGGCCTTGTTGGACATCAAAGGGAGGTGAGGCCCTTGGACCTGAGAAGACTAAATGCCTCAGTATAGGGGAATGCCAGGACAGGGAAGTGGGAGTGGGTGGATTGGTGAGCAGGGGGATCAGGGATGGGTTAGGAGATTTTCAGGTAGGTGGGAAACAGGAAAAGGGACAACATTTAAATTGTAAATAAAGAATTTATCTAATAAAAACAAATAAAAAAATAAAAAAACAAAAGAAAATAATACTTCATAAACTGCACCAAAATATAAGCACCATAAGAAGTGGGTACCCTGGTTTAATTTCATGACATATATCTACTTGTACTTTCTTTCTGTTTTGTGTGTGTGTGTGTGTGTGTGTGTGTGTGTGTGTGTTTGTGTGTGTTTATTTTGTTTTTCTTGGTCAAGACAGGGTTTCTTTGTGTAGTCCTGGCTGTCCTGGCACTTGTTCTGTATACCAGGCTGGTCTTGAACTTATAGAGTGCCACCAGCCTCTGCCTCCCTACTTGTACATGTTTTAAAAGAAAAAGTATTTATTTGGTAAGCTTTTGAATTCAACAAGAGTTTCTGACTTTTATATTTCTAACTTATGCTAAAGTAAGTTAAAAGGCTTTCCTGGATTCTCAGAAGTCAGACCTAACTTGCACACAGCAAGATAATTAAATGTTACAGAATAAGGACATTTTACTTATATTTGTATGTATATAGTTATGCAACAAAGCAATAATGTGTTTGCAAAGCAGTCTCTGGTTACCTGAGATAGATCAAATGCACATCTGCATTCTGCAAGGAATGGGATCTTTTTTTCAATGGAGAGTTTTTATTATTGTAAATCCATTTTCAGATGCTATCATATATTTAAAGTAAATAAATCTTGATATTGGATTTTAGGAATGGTCTGTTTAACGTCTAATCAAAATAAGAACCAACAGTTAAGTAATTCATTCTTTAGATTAAAGACAACATTTTCCTTCTTTGTAATAACGAACTCTAGATGTGACTCCAGTGGACAGAATGAAGAAGAGTAAAATCTGTAAGCTTCCCATAAACGGTGAGTTTCTAATGAAATCCTGCGTTGGTCAGCATGCCAATGATGGCTGTGCTCTGTCTGGATTCTCTCAAATAAACTGTTTGCCACAAAAAAAAAAAAAAAGAAAAAAAAAGACATAAGCTAACAAACAGACTGGATAGGCAAACAAGATCCAGCATTTTTTGCTACATACAAGAAACACACTTCAATAACAAAGACAGACACTATCTCAGAGTAAAAAGATGGAAAAGGGTCTTCCAAGCAAATGGTTCCAGAAGCAAGCTGGGGTTGCCATTGTAATATCCAATAAAATAACCTTTCAACCAAAAGTTATCAAGAGTGATGAGGAAGGACACTTCATATTTATTAAGGGTAAAATCCACCAAGAGGAAGTCTCAATTCTGAACATCTATACTCCAAATGCAAGAGCACCCACATTCATAAAAGAAACTTTACAAAAGCTCAAAGCACACATTGAACCCCACATAATAATAGTGGTACATTTCAACATCCCATTCTCACCAATGGACAGGTCATTGAAACAGAAACTAAACAGAGATACAGTGAAACTAATAGAGGTTATGAACCAAATGGATTTAACAAATATCTACAGAACATTTCAACCTAAAACAAACAAACAAACAAAACATACACCTTCTTCTCAGTACCTCATGGTACCTTCTCCAAAAGCGACCGTATAATTGGTTACAAAACAACCCTCAGACAATACAAGAAGATTGAAATAATCCCATGCATCCTATCAGATCACCATGGCATAAGGCTGGTCTTTATTAACAGAAAAAGCAACAGAAAGCCCATACACACATGGAAACCGAATAACTCTCTACTCAATGATAACTTGGTCAGGAAAGAAATAAAGAAAGTAATTAAAGACTTTTAGAATTTAATGAAAATGTTGACACATCATACCCAAACTTACAGGACACAAAGAAAGCAATGCTAAGAGTAAAATTCATATCACTAAGTGTCCTGGTAGAGAAATTGGAGAGATCTTACACTAAGAACTTAACAGCATACCTGAGAGCTCTAGAACAAAAAGAAGCAAACTCACCCAAGAGGAATAGACAGCAGAAAATAGTCAAACTCAGAGCCGAAATCAACCAAATAGAAACAAAGAAAACAATAAAATTAATAACACCAAAAGCTGGTTCTTTGAGACAATCAACAAGATAGACAAACCCCTAGCCAAGCTAACTAAAGGGTCCAGAGGCAGTATCCAAACTAAGAAAATCAGAAATGAAAAGGGAGACATAAAAAGAGAAGGAGAAATTCAAAAAAAAGTCATCAGATCCTACTATAAAAGCCTACTGTAGGAAGAGGGAACTTATAGAGCCCACCTCCAGCAGAAAGACAGGGAGGGGGGTTGCCATCCTAAAGTCAAAACTCTGACTCATAATAGTTCCTGTCTGAAAGAATTACAGGGAAATGAAGAGGAGCCTGAGGAAAAGAAGGTTCAGTGACAGGCCCAAAGTGGGATGGGATCCAGCTCAAGGGGAGGTCCCAAGACCTGTAACATTACTGAGGCTATGGAGTGCTCACAAAAAGATACCAACATGCAGCTGAAAGATGCAGATACAGATATTTGCATCCAACCAATGGACAGAAGTGGCTGACCCCTGTGGTTGAATTAGGGAATGGCTGAAAGAAGCTGAGGAGGAGGGTGATCCTGCAGGTACAGAGGAGGTACTGCAGTCTCAATTAATCTTGACCCCTGAGATCTCTCAAACACTGGACCACCAAAAAGGCAGCATACACCAGCTAATATGAGGGCTCCAACACATACAAAGTAGAAGACTGCCAGGTCTGTGTTCAATTAGTGTTGATGCACCTAACCCTCAAGGGACTGGAGGCCCCAGGGAGTTTAGAGGTCAGGTGGGGTGGGGACTGGCTCATGGAGACAGTGGGGTGGGGAGGACGTATAGGATGTGGAACAGTTGGAGGGTAGACAGGAGGGGAATAAAATCTGGAGTGTAAATAAATAAATAAATTTAAGAAAAAAGAAAGGAAAAGTAATAGACTAATACTGTAATATTGGTAGAACAAACATTCTGTATGCTGTTTTGAAATATTTAATATGGTAAATACATGATGTCTGAGATTTTGAGGGCAAATGAGACTAAAGGACATATCAGGCTTCCTCATGAAACATTGAGAAAATCCACTGTTCATTTTCCAGAAAGTATGTAGCCAGGGAAGAAACAATAAGAAAGACTGCATCAAATACCCTAAATGGAAATATAGTCATGTATGAAATATGGCTGACAATAAACTACCTACATTTGTGGTGCCATTGACCACATTACATAGTAATTTTATAGTCATCTTAGTTTGTGTAAGTATCCTATGATGATTCTATAACATAAAATCCCTTAAAGAAGCATTTGTCAGAGTGCCCTCCAGGTGATAGGAGAAAAGAAACTCCTCCTCCTCCAACTTTAACTCCAGAGGAACCTGAGAAGCTCTTGGATGAGCAGACAATGAAGATAAGATGGGAAGATGCAGGAATACTTCATACTCCAGTTATTTTAACATTTATTAATTTTAAATTATAAATAGATCCTTATCTTACACAATACACCTACAGAGAACCCTCTCATGCCAATGAGATTAGAACATGGGGGTGAAGGCTCCATGTATGCATCAACTGGACCACTAAATGTTCAATGAGCTTTGTGGATGTTGTCCTTAGCAATGGGGTCCACTGTCAGTTTTCAGAAAGTGGTTCTGCCCTAGAATCAGTCTGCATTATTTAGAAATCTCATTGTTGGAGTTCTTAATTGTTTTAATAACCTTACAGAAATGATGTTGCTTAAGCCATTCCCAGGAGATAGTAGATTTATCTATCTGTCTATGTGTCTGTCTGTGAGTCTGTCTGTCTGTCTGTCTCTTAAGGGAATCAACAGTAGACATATAGCAGACTTAGCCCAGTAGTCCTTCAGACATTCTCAGACAAGCGTGAACACAGCAGAGAGCCTATGCCTTCAACTTAGGCAAAGGAACTGACATTAGAATGCATGGGATGCATCCACCCTGCTTCTTTCTAGCTCATGGTTTTCATTCAGTTTAGGTTATATCTCCTATATTTAAAGGTGTCTGAATACCACCTATCCTGACATAGGAACTCTTTTACAGTTTCTTAGACTCATATAATTGGAGTGCTTAAGTCACATATGCCTCAGAGGATTAAGGTTCTCTCAAGCTTCTCAAACAGCAGTTCTCTGGTTTCATTTCAAGACACTTTCCTTCATCCTGAAGCTATCCATTCTTTTTGAGCATTGACCTTCAGGAACTAATTTCTTACTTTTAGTCAAAATAAGATATCATAGAATTTCTCTGTATTTGATTCAGATACCTGCAAATATACTGAGCAAGTTTATTTACACTCCCTAATAATAACATTTCAAATGTTTAAAAATATTTACTGTAATCACTGTTTGTTACTCACTCATTTTGTAGATTTATTGAAGTTCAATTGACAAATACATGCTATCTTATCCTCCAGAAATATCGTAGTCCTCAAAAATCTCACATCTGGACAAGGGTTTGGAGACAACAGTGAATCTTCTGACAGAAAGAAATCTCACTTTTATTCACTACATGACTCTGAAGAATTTTTAGGTGCCATCCTGAGAAAGAATCTATTTTTCAAAACTAAATAACCCTAGTAACCTGAGATCAAGTAACACCCAAAGTTAAGGCACATCAATTTGGTCTGTCACAGACTCTAACAGGAGGTTCTGCAAAGCAGCTGGGGGAATCAGGAGGGCTGGACATCCACAAGCTGACAGCATCAGCTGGCTGCAGGCTGGGTCAGTCAGCAGGCATTAGCCCAGTCCTTAGTGGCTTGAGCACAGATCTTGGAATTTGATACCGCGTGAGTCTGAAATCAGAGGACAGGACGAATCAAATTCAGGAGCCTCCTGTCATTCACTCCTGTACATTCTAAGAATTCCCACTAACATACATGATATTCACAATGGTACCCCTCCTGCAGAGACATAAATAGTCAAGAGTTGAAAAGACAAAGGAAGGTCCTTAGGTTGTATTGAACTCAGTGCTGTAGATGCTTCCCACATTTCTAGTGCACATGGAAGTTGTCCTCAGGTGAATATTAGCTACTCTAGAGATACATGTTGGAGAGTCTCAGAAGGATGGGACTCTGCTCAGCTCATCATATACAAAGCAAAGTATGGCCAGCAGAAGTCTAAATTACACAAAGGAAGAAAAGAACCACTGTGAAGACAGCTCTCATGGACAACAGGCACTTGGCTAATATAAACTCAGAAACAAGCATCTGTAATTCACCAGCTCCCCTACATCCTATGTTTATATTTCCTAGTGTCCAATTTTTGAAGGGCCAGAGTGTTACAGGAAATATTTAAAAAGTGAGCCTGCCATCTCTCCTGTCCCACCAGGCCTCATCACCATGTCCTGATGGGGTCCTGGCTCAGCATGTTCTCACCACCGAGTTATTCTCTCCCAGCTAGATCCCACAGCTTCTCAGCTGTGTTCCCTCTCTGCCATAGGTGGACCCACACGCTAGTATCCAAGTAAAGAGAAACTCTTAAAGCCTAATTAATCAATCAGATTTATGTATCAGGAATATCACAATTTACAAAATGCCAATACAATAATTTAGGAGCCAATTGATAATGATAAAAGCCTTATCCCAATATTTCTATCCTTATAAAAACTTAGCTATTTTGGCTAGTAGGAGTCACACAGGTTCATGTCAGAAGCCATCTCTATTCCTTTCTCCTCCTGCCACTTCAGAGACTCCCCAACTCCTAGCTCCGCCTCCCCTTTCCTGTCCAATCACAGGCCTTCCACTGCCCTAATATGATTGGACATGGAAAATCTTGCAACACCAGAGGGTGTCCCCATTTCAACCTTTTTTCTTTTCCCTTATGTATTTAACAGAGTTTTAAGTGTATTTTAATTTGTCATTCTTCTCCATACATTTACCGAATTTTTTGTTTTTTCCTTACTTGGTGGCTTTTTTCTTTTCCTTAGTTTCTTTTCTTTCTGTTCTCTGCAATTCCTCCTCCCTCTACCCACGTCTTTTTTGACAAAGCATTATTGGATTTTCTTGAATAATTTGCTTGCTTTCTATTTTCTTTAACAATCATGTGTTTGTTATCTTATTATCTTTTTGAGCTTTTCTCATTCTTTTTTCTTCATTAATGTTTTTATTCACTTTGCTTTTGAAATGCAGCCTCCTCTACCTCCTTTCTTTTCAGTCCCATACTTATGAATCCCTTTACCCCCCACTCTCCTCCTCTTCAGACAAGAGGAATCCTCACTTGGATACCACCCCGCCCTGGATTATCAAGTCACAGCAGAACTAAGGAGGCCCAACCAGGCAGTCTTGCTAGGGGAAAGGGATCCAATGGCAGGGAACAGAGTCGGAGACAGCCCCTACTTCAATTGTTAGGGCACCCACATGTACACCAACTGTACATCTGCTACAAATATGAAGGGGACCTACGTCCAACCCCTGCATGCTCTTTGGTTGGTGGTTCAGTCTCTGTGAGTCTTCATGGGCTAAGGTTAGTTGACTCTGTATGTCTTCTTGCAGTGTCTACACCTATCTGTAGCTATACTACAGGGTAGTAGTAACAAAAACCACATGGTCTTGACATAAACAGAATGATCAATGGAATAGAATCAAAGACTGAGAAACCCACACAGCTATGGACACTTGACTTTGGACAAAGAAACCAAAACCTACAACAAAAAAGAAAGCATCTTTAATAAATGGTGCTGGTCTAACTGAATATTTGCATGTAGAAGAAACTTTCTCATCCTTAAGACATTTATTTTTAACATTTCATTATATTTATTTATTCAGTCTCTCTGTCTCTGTCTCTCTCTCTCTGTCTCTCTCTCTGTCTCTCTGTCTCTCTGTCTCTCTGTCTCTCTCTCTCTCTCTCTCTCTCTCTCTCTTTCTGTGTGTGTTTGTGTTCGTGTGCATGTTCATGCATGCCACAGCCTGGGTATGGTGGTCACAGAGCATTTTGTAGCAGTTAGTTCTTTCCTTCTGCCTTATGGCTCCTGAGGATTGGACTGAATTAGACCAGACTTGATGATGAGCGCTGTTTTACCTGCTGAGCCACATCTCTGGCTCCATAAGTTTACTTTCACATTCCTTTTCAATTAATTATTACTCCTCCCACCATAATTACCCACTACCTTCTTGCTTTCATTTATTTATTCTCATGTCTCCTGTTATTTTCCCTCTTTTCTTCCTCCCTTTATATCATTCATTTGCTACTTCCTCAATTATGCTAAGTGACTTAAATTTCATAACATATTTTCTAATAGTTTCATGCTCTTTGGTGTTTTAGTGGACTGAAATTTGCTGTCAGTGTATTTCTACAGTTTATTGATATTTCCTTCACATGAATTTGGTTTCTTCTCACCAAGTAGAACTTTAAAAGAATCCTGTTTACTAGGAAAATTCCCCATCCCCCTAAATATCAGAAGAGATGCCAAGGCCAACTGATGTGCTCATAATAGCATATAAATGCAAAAGACCTGAAGAAACAACAGGACTCCGCTCAAAACATCAGAACTCGTTACGCAGTGAGCTCAAATTATACTGAAACAGGCACAATGCTACGTGAATGTCTCAAATGATTTTGGTAAAAAAAAAATTAATTAATTAATAACATGAAAAAGGATATAAACAAGCAGATGAGCTCACTTTAGAACCTAGAGAGAAATGCCAGAAACATAGAAATAGGTCAACAAAATAAATGTGGGAATCAGGAATAAGGGTGTAAGAATGTACAGCAAG
This sequence comes from Tokudaia tokunoshimensis, assembly GCA_036184795.1. Classification (NCBI taxonomy): domain Eukaryota; kingdom Metazoa; phylum Chordata; class Mammalia; order Rodentia; family Muridae; genus Tokudaia; species Tokudaia tokunoshimensis. Next base: position 82,423,355 of record BTHU01000012.1, on the reverse strand, counting down.
AAACTGGTGGAAAAGAGAGAAAGAAATATCAGAAGTGAAAATCTCTAAGAAGCAAATAAAAGTCACAGTAAAAATCTCTACCAATAGACTCCACTAAGCATAAAAAGTATTACCAAGGATGGACAGCAAGGTTGAAAAAAACATTCTATTCACAGGGCTGAGTAAAATGCTTGACACACAAGCATGAGCATCTCAGTTTGTATCCCTGATACCCATGTAAAAAATCAGATACAGCAGTATACATACAAAATCCCAATTCCAGGAAAGCAGACACCAGAGGATTTCTGGGGTTTGTTATACAGCCAGCCTTGTTTAGTCAATGAATTCTAGGTTTGTTGAGAGACCCTGGCTCAACATAAGGTGAAGAAATATTTGAGGAACACTCAATAATGATGTCTGTACTCCACATGTGCATGCTCCCCTCCCCACTCAAACATGTACAGAGACACACATACATGACAACTCTCAAGGGACAATAAGGAAAAACACTGAATGAACATGGCCACAGTGTACAAAATTCTGTGAAATCGGCAATAGATAAAACATAAGATGCCATGGGGGAAAGGGAGCTTAGATAAATACTAAAAGGATAGAGAATCTATTCAATGAAATTTTAACAGAAAACCTCCCAAGCTACAGATAGACATTCAAACCGAAGAGGAATTTAGATAGAAAATGAACATGTCCAGAGAAAATCTTTCCATAACATATTTGGACAAGATGTCTAGAAAGGGACCAATGAGGGACTCATACATACACAGTATGAGTACCATACATACTGTGGCACATGTATATCACACACTTGCCCTATACCACATACAAATAAATAAAATGTAATAAAATTTAAAAATAGAAGGAAAATAATATTCAAGGCTATGAGGGAAAACATCAATTCATCAGCAAATGCAGAAACATCAGATATCTCCTTAGCAAATTGTGAAGCCATGAAGCATCAAACATTATATTTCAAACTGTAAGAGTAAATAACTGTCAACTAAGATGGGAAAATTTAGTCAAGCTATCATTTAAAAATGATAGTAAAGAAATATTTCAAGACAATCACAAATTTAAAAAAATCACAAGCCAGGCAGTGGTGTCACATGCGTTTGATCCCAGCACTTGGGAGGCAGAGGCAGACAGATTTCTGAGTTCAAGGCCAGCCTGTCTACAAAGTGAGTTCCAGGACAGCCAAGGCTACACAGAGAAACCCTGTCTCGAAAAACCAGAACCTGTTTCCAATTAAATTTTTTTTTAAAAGGCATAAAATGGGGGGGGGACAGACTGGAGAGATGGCTCATCGGTTAAGAGCACTGACTGTTCTTCCAAAGGTCTTGAGTTCAAATCCCAGCACCCACATGGTGACTTACAACCATCCATAACGAGATCTGACGCCTTCCTCTGGTGTCTAAAGATGGCTACAGTATACTCACATACAATAACAAATAAATCTTTTTAAAAAATGTGAAACTTCATTTAAAACAAAAGACCAAAACATCCGGAAAGCGCTGTAAAGAGTACAGCACAGTAAAGCTGCAGCTTCCACAAGAAATTGTACTGTTTAGTCCTCATCCTGGACATGAAACTTCTATTTAATAATCTTGTACAATGACACTTCATTCAAGAGTAACACCTCTGGGCATATACCCAGAAGATTCTCCAACATCTAATAAGGACACCTGCTCCACTATGTTCATAGCAGCCTTATTTATAATAGCCAGAAGCTGGAAAGAACCCAGATGTCCCTCAACGGAGGAATGGATTCAGAAGATGTGGTACATTTACACAATGGAATACTACTCAGCTATTAAAACAATGACTTCATGAAATTCTTAGGCAAATGAATGGAACTTGAAAACATCATCCTGAGTGAGGTAACTCAGTCAGAGAAGAACACACATGGTGTGCATTCACTGATAAGTGGATATTAGCCCAAAAGCTCGGAATACCCAAGATACAATTCACAGGCCATATAAAGCTCAAGAAGAAGGAAGCCCAAAGTGTGGATGCTTCAGTGTTTCTTAGAAGGGAGAACAAAATGCTCACAGGAGGAAATATGTAAACAAACTGCAGAGCAGAGACTGAAGGAAAGGCCATCCAGAGACTGCCCCACCTGAGGATCCATCCCATATACAGACACCAAATCCGGACACTACTGCAGATGCCAAGAAGTGCTTACTGACAGGAGCCTGATATAACTGTCTCCTTAGAGGCTCTGCCAGAGCCTGACAAATACAGAGGTGGAAGCTTGCAGTCAACCATTGGACTGAGCACAGGGTCCCCGATGGAGGAGTTGGAGAAGGGGGTGAAGGATCTGAGGGGGTTAGCAGCCTCATGGGGGGAGCAACAGTGTCAACCGGCCAGACCCCTGGGAGCTCCTGGGAACTGGACCACCAACCAAAGAATACACATGGAGGGACACATGGCTCTGGCCACATAGGTGGCCTTGTTGGAAATCAGTGGGAGGAGTGGCCCTTGGGCCTGAGGGTGTTTGATGCCCCAGTGTAGGGGAATGCCAGGGCTGGAAGGCAGGAGTGGTTAGGTGGGTGGGGGAGCACCCTCATAGAGGCAGGGGGAAGCGGAATGGGATAGGGGGGTTCCAGAGGGGAGACCTGGAAACGAGATAATATTTGAAATGTAAATAAAGAAAATATCCAATAAAAGAAAAAATGTAAAAAAAGAAAAGGAAAGAGTAACACTTATAAAAACAGTGATTTTCTTTTTAGCTTAAATAAATACACAGTGATCAAGATGATCAATATGCATCACATATTCTGTGTTTCTGTGAATTGGTTTATATAATTTTTAACTGGATTTAAAGTATAAAATATTTTAGTGTACCTTAGGCGTTGTTTTTTCTTTTTAAAGAAGCTCATTTTATTGAAAATATTTTCATTTTGCAGTTAAGAATATGAGCACGGTGAGCTCTAGAGTTTCTCATTCATATCTGCTAATTAAAAATAATTTCAGGCAAACAGAAACTATAGTCATACTGGCTTTACCTTAAAACTAACTATACTAAAAGATTATGATAATTCCAGTCATCTTTTCACTAATTAGTTTCTCCTGATATTTAGATAGAAAATGCTGTGTAGGTGACTCCTATCTTTGCTCACCAAATTGCTCCTGAGTTCTAACTACACATCTCAGTCAGAACGCTTCATCCAGGGCAAGCTATCAAATCTGACATGAGGCCTGGAACCTTACAACCTTAAATGAGATGGACAGTCAAGAGGAAGTGCTATTTACCAACAGTCTTTATAGAGTTCAAGCCTGTTAAATCGTTTCAACTTGGTTCTGATCACTCAGAATTATAGAGCAAATTAAATCAAGATTTCATTTTGTAATTTACAGCTTATATTTTTGGTATGTATTATTCAACTCAGTTCTTAATATAAAAAAATAGTATAGTACCAGTTTTTATAGTGATTTGGAGAAATTGACATCAATGTATATACCCTTATGTTCACTGAAAAACAAGAATTTACTCATGATTACCACATTTGTGCCAAGTTAGGCTATAGCTTAGCAGATGGTTTCCCAATTTGATATATGTGAACAAGGAGGAAGATAAATGAAGGAAATATTTGAATATTTCAAAATTTGGCAACGTTTTTCTGCTTTTAGAACATACTATATAGAATTGTGTTGATACTACAACTTCAAATGTTACTCTTCTTTAGGTTTTTATAAGCTGAAATATACTTTGTGACATTCTCACAGGATTAGTACTTCAGATATCATAATGAAGTAACATTCAAGAATGGACCCTGCAATAGCTATATAATTACATCCAAATAAGTGAGGCAGTTTTTAGACAAATGAAAACTAACAATGTTCTGAGATATTCATGTATCTAGAATTATGAAAGCTTTAAATTCAAAAATGCAAGTTTTAATCTCCTTCTTTTTTTGACTTGTATAAGTATAGACTTAATTTATCTGCTTGGCTATCATATGATCATTTAAATTATATAGAATAAGCTCTACCAACCTCAAGTTTTTTGCACTGATTAAATAAGACATGAACATTACAAGGATTTTCTCTGTCCTGGTCATGATTTCATTGCAGGGGTTGTCACAGTACAAGAAGTAGATTTCATTTCTCATTCTGTTGAATAAATACATGCATGTATGATTAGCATATAGATTATTCAATAAGTATGTCTGTTAATATTAGGCATACATCTTCCTTCATTCTCCCCATCATTAGATTTCCTTCTGCTTTAATAAATAGCAGCTATCAGATACTTAAATTACTATAATATATATTCCTATTTCCTGCATTGCTTTGCATATGTATATATTTACATCCATTAAATAATGCTAGGCACTCTAGTCTGTTAGGGTTCATAGATGTAAGACAATAGAAATTCATCATGTTTTCTTGTAATATCTAATCATATATGTGAGGTAGATGAATGCTGTGCTTCAGACTTCTTTAATACCTGACTTTCTTCTGTGTGTAAGCTTTTCTGTATGTTTCATGTTCTTCTCTATCCTCCCAATGGCTCATGAAGAGACACGAAAAAATTCACCTACTTTCCATGTTGTATATTTAGTACATAGCCACACATAACTCTAAACGGAGATAAGAAACATACTATGGCTATGAGTAGAGAAAGAGAAACCAGGTTAATCAACAACTGGCTAATCTCTATCACAACCTGTCCTTGTGGTGAGGAGTTTTCTATCATTTCTCCTCAAACACATGCTCATAAGAAGTACAGTTCTGAGCGAAACAGCTGAAAGCTGCTGTATCTAATGCTGGCACCAAGAAACAGTGCCGCCTTTCTGGATGACAGGATGCTCTCTCCATGAGGCACTTACAAAACTGAAGAATGTATGGAACTAAAGAAAGCACATTTTCTTCCCTAAATACTTAATAGAGTATGATGGGACACTAGGGAAACAGCAATGAAATATCCTACTTAAAAATGATATGGGGAATTCAAAGTAGCCTTTGGTATTCTGCTGGGCAGGATCTTTTTGTAGTAGTTTCCTTGGGGACAGCTGAAATCATTTAATTACCCTCCAGTTTTGAACTCTGAAAGTATAATCTGTTTATTGCCTTCTGTAGACCTAAGTATTGAGAAGCCCTCAAAGAATGTCTCGGAATTCAGAGCCAAGTTCCTATTTAAACAAGTTTGGGAGTTTGAGAATTATGCTGAAATCCAAACAAATCAAGATGTTGAAAGTGGGCTGTGAACGCTTGTGGATGCGAGTGTGTGTGTGTGTATTCTTGTGCATGTGTTACAGTTCCCTCAATATTTACAGTTAACTTCTGGTCTTAGTCAATAGCTATGGATATGCCAGGAACTACACCTAATGCTTTCTTTGATGTAATTGCCTTTGTTTTATTTCTTTGATCCCTTGCCTTGATGCCCTCTCTCTCAACATAATGGACTAATTTGAGGTCATCTGGAGAACTACTTGATGGGCATATCACACTCATAGCTGATCCTTTCTTTACTTCAGAGTATCTTTGTTCAGTTTAGGAGTTCCATTGTTGCTGGAAACATTTCATCTTTTATTCTGAATACTTTCCCTCTAGTAACAGATGGTCTTTCTAAGCCTTTGGCCTATATTCTCTTAACTTCAGTAGTATCTTTGATCTCTGAAAAGTTTTTTTTTAACTTATCACATTTCACCTCAAACCTATGAAATACATCATGAAAAGAGTAAAGTAAAAGCCATGCACATATCCCTTCACTTTCTAAGCACTGTTTCTCAAGCTGCAGGCCATCAGTCTGAATCCAGCCAACTAAATGTTTGGCAGTGCATGATATAGATTTCCCTACTTATAATTATAGTATCAGTATTTTCATAGTTTGACTTTATAAATCATCATTTATTAAGGTAATATGGTAGAACTTTACTATATCTTTGTTGTTAACACAAAATAAAAATACTTCTTGCCCTCTTAATACTTTGTTGGTGGAAGGGAGTATAAAGACTATTTAGCCAGAGACCTCCTTTTCAATTGTGAAGCTACTACATTGTTTTGTTGTTGTTGGTGGTGGTGGTGGTGGTGGTGGTGGTGGTGATGTGTGTGTGTGTGTGTGTGTGTGTGTGTGTGTGCACGCGCGCACACACACACATGTTTGTATGTAGGAGTAATTATTGGAGTTTGAACCCAGAGCCTTGCAGATTCTAAGGAAGAAATATTTTAGCACTTAGCAATACACTTAGCCCAGGAGTTCTCCTTAACAGGCAGTAAGTATAGACAAGAAAATATAAAAGGGATGGACATTAAGAAAATTGTGCTGTGTGAAACTTGAATAACTTGTATTACCTATTCCAGTATTCTGGCATTCAGAGTCTACCTGGATGCGCCTCACTGTGATATACCTTAGGAAAGGTCATCTAGCTGTATGCTCAAAGAACAGAAACAAAGCAGTTTGGCTAAAAGCTAGCTAGGCTTTTCCCACTACAGTGATTCTAACACTCTTTCCTAGCTGTATGCAATTGGAATTGTGATAGAAAAGCATTGGGATAAATTGTGGCCATATGACTGTCAGTCTAATAACGATTACTCAAGGTCTGTGGAATAAAGCACACTCATTACAAGAGTACAGAAAAACTTCTGTTCAATTCTGATTTGTACCAGAAAGTAGAGTCAAACACTGTTTTCACAACTTGACTTAATTTCTATCTGAAACAATGTACTGTTTAGTTGTTTCAGTATATTCTTAGCTGTTGTCAATTTACAGCAGCAAGGAGACAGAGAAGAAAAGGCATCCACTTCTCCGCTGTTGACACAATCCTTGCTAAATTGATTGGGAGCATAGTCTTTAAGTTATATTGTCAAATGCCAGATAGGAAACTATACCTTAACATCAATTATATTAACATTTCTCTGTGTTAACATCAACTCTCAAGATTAGAATTCAGTAAGTCAACTTATTCAGAAACATCAAAACACTGTTGTACATTTCCAATTTGCCCTGAAAGCTCTTTAATATAACTTATATCAAAGTCAGACATTCATACAGATTTGCTCTTATAATTGACATGCCCTTTGGTAAGTCTAAATCTTACAAATGGTTAAGCACCACCATATAGGGTTTCACAATTCAGAGTGTAAACAGCTATGGTGTATATGAGTGATTTTCCTGTATCTGTAAGTTTTGTATGTTATGTCCCAAATGTGTGCAGACTTTGTTTTCTTGACATTATTTCTTACACCATATAGTATAACTATTTGCTTACCATTGATATGAAATTCTGGTTTATAAGTAATCTAGAAATGGCTACAAGGTACAGGAGAATTTACATAGGTTATATGTAAATACCACTTCATTTTATACAAGACATTCATGGAATCTGAGGGAAATTAGCTCTAAGATGCCTACAGAGAAACTAATATCTCAGAGATACTGAGAAACAACTACATTTATTTATGTATTTGAAAAGATAATATTTTTTTTCAATAAAGCAAACAAAGATTTAAAGCATCTTAGCTCTCAGGCCAGAGTGAGTAAAGAGGTTTGTGAATTCAAGGTTATATTATAAGATACTCTCTCAAAGACAGAGAAAGGAAGGAAGGAAGGGAGGAAGGAAGGAAGGAAGGAAGGAAGGAAGGAAGGAAGGGAGGGAGGAAGGAAGGCAGGCAAACAAGACAATACTTACTGCATCCTTACTGGTACTAAAGTTTTTGCCACAACATTTTTCAGTGGTTCTCAACATGTGGGTCAAGACCTCTTTGGGAGTAAAACAACCCTTTCATAGGGGCTGCATAAAACCACCAGAAAACACAGACATTTACATTGCAATTCATAACACTAACAAAAATAACAATAAAGTAGCAAAGAAATAGTTTTATAGTTAGGCATCACCACACCACGAGAACTATTTTAAAGGCTTGCAGCACCAGGAAGGTCGAGAACCACTACTTACAGGATTTTCAGTGTGAAGTGAAAATCAAGCACAGTCTCCTAGTTTCACAACAAAGCTGTCATCTTCCAAATGAGCCTAGTCCTAAAGACTTGGATCTGTTTATTGAGAAGCAACTAGTTCTTGGCATTTGTTCTCAGTGGAGCAATTGTGAAGGGAGGACACGAGCCACTTTCCAGATGCTGGGCATCTCTCCAGGACTAAGACCTGCAAGTCAGGGGAACAGAGAAGAGAGCCCTGGGGACTTGTATTCCTTGTGGGAATAAAATTCTTATTCTAACAGAGAAGGAGAACCCGGGGGTTTACAAATGCCTGCTGAGGAGTGGAGAGAGAGCATCGTAGAGGGACACTTAGAGCGTAGTGTTAGAGATGAGGGAGCAACATTGGGAACAAGCTTCAGAGACGCCCAGGAGACCCCTCTTGGCTCTTATACTAATTACTATACACAGGATGCAACTCCATGAGGCCAGGAAAAGAGGAATTTTTAAAAAGCAAGCTGAACAATTTTTTAAGCTTCCCCAGACACAGGTGATACTCAATTTTGACCAATCTGGATTAAGAGATATACTGAATACTTGGAGCAGAGACTAAAAGCTCAAATCATTTTTTAAAAGAAAGCATGAATTGGGACAGAAATTAAGGTTATTTATATTCATACCGACACTCGATTTTACAAGTTAACTTATAAAACTGATGTCGCAGTGAAGGATGAATGGCAGGGAGCTGAGAAGAGAGCTTGGAACTTGAGCAAAGTGTTCATGACTAAGTGTTGGGACTACTTGTACTATTTCATCACTTGAAGAGCTTTATATTTCTGTACCTTCCTCACGTTGTTATTATTTCATGTATCATTATAAACAAAGTGAAAATAGCATTAGTGTTTAAAGTTTAAGCCAATCAAATGTAGAATATAAATTTTTGTTCATTTATTCTTCTCAAAAAATAAATAAATATGAAAATACAAGTGTGGGAGGGCTGGATAAACATGGTAGCAGAACTCTTGTTATCAAGCTCATAGGTCAAGGTTCAAATCCCAACACTGTCAAATAAACAAATGAAAGCAAAACAAGAAGAACAAGGGATAATGCTGGTCCTTCCGAATCTTCCATTCTTATCCATATATATGTGGTTATATATGTATATATTGAAGATACTCATAACCCTGAGAAATCACCATGTGCTTTTAAAAAATAACAAAACATAATTGATACTGCAATTAAATTAGAATAATGAAGCAAAGGAGTAGGCAAATTAAATGATTACTCACACAAGGCTCAGGGCATGATTTTGTTAACTCTGTCAAAAGAGCCATCTTGAGCCTTTACCTTTTACCTAAGCAATACTTCTTCACTGTACTAGCAGAGATGAGCAGTTGTAACACTGCAAAAGAGGCACAAAATATTTGTTACTTGCCTCTACAGAAAGTTTGCTAAGCCCTGTTTTTGATTATCACACAAAAAAATTAAAATTAACTTTTTTCACTTAATTTACTATTTGTTTTGCCTTAGATCATGTCTATGTGTTACATGAACATAACATAATTTCAGTTTTGAAATATTATATAAGAAAGTGGGGGACTTAACTGACTTAACTGCTTAGCAGTTAAGAGCACTGAGTGCTCTTCCTGAGGCCGTGAGTTCAATTCTCAGCAGTCACATGGTGTCTTACAACCATCTATATGGGATCTGTGCAGGTATACATGCAGATAGAGCACTTATATACATAAAGTAAAAATACCTTTACAAAGGGGGGGCTGTAAAGATGGCTGAGCAGTTTGGAGTGCATGCTTCTATCACAGAGGACTTAGCTCAATTCCAAGCATCCATGTCTATAGGCATTAAACTATATTTAGCTCTAGCTACAGGGAGATCTAACACTTCTGCTTTCTAAGGGAACCTAAAGTCGCATGAACATGCCCACGGAGATACACATGAGTACGCATAATTAGAAACAACAAAATAAATCTTTAAAGAATTTATGAAAACTTTATTTGAAAAGAAATGAAATCTTAACATAATATTCCTTAAATACAGAAGCAATCAGTACTAACATACATTTTAATAAAAATATTTTATAGAATCACTGGTGCAATATTTAGTGATAAATAATGTGTGGTGGGAGAGATAGCTCAGTGGTTAAGAGATACTATTTTAGAGGACTTGAGTTCAATTCCCAGCACCCACATGGCAGCTTACACCTTTCTGTAAAGTCCAGTTCCAGGGTTTCTGACACTCTAACACAGATATACATGCAAGCAAAACACCAATGTACATAAAAATAAAAATATACATATTAAATAAAAATAAATAACTATTTCACTTAATATTTAAATAGCAAAACTTTAAGATAATTGTTAAAAGCATTCCAAATTAGTTTTAATAGCTTTAAGTAATATTGTTTCAAAGAAAATTAAAATCCTAATATAATATTTGATATTGTATAACAACTTAGTTAACTTAGTGTATGTTATATATCTGAGAACTAAGTGCCATTAGTTTCCTAGCTACTTTTTTAATTTAAAATTTTATATTTTTTATTTTTTTAAAGATATTTTCTATCTATTTTATGTGTATGAGTACACACTGTAGCTGTACAGATGGTTGTGAGTCTTGGACGCCACTTGCTCTGGCCCAAAGATTTACTTACTATTATAAATAAGTACACTGTAGCTGTCTCCAGACACACTAGAAGAGGGTTTCAGATCTCATTACGGATGGTTGTGAGCCACCATGTGGTTGCTGGTGGGATTTGAACTCAGGACCTTCAGAACTTCAGTCAGTGCTCTTAACCACTGAGCCATCTCTTCAGCCCAATTAGAACACATGTATACTACATGAAGCCAAGCTCATAAGTCTGACAACTTACACTCATGTTCACAAAGTTGATAGTGTATTTTCAGCTTGGGCTTCATGCAGGTCCCTATCATGAGCCATCTAGGAAATTTCTTGATATGCCCACCATTTTGCATGACCTATGATGGGTGATCTCTGAAAGGCAAGGTCACAAGAGTCTTCATCTCAGGATTGCTTCTTGCTTCTAAGAGCTTTTCCTATTACTATTACATACCCTAATGATTCCTGGGCATTAGCTCACCTTCTCGGGCAGATTTTTGGCAGATTAACATAAAGATAATGTAGTAAGGCTGTGTAGACAAATTGATGATTTCATAATTCCTGATAATGATTTTATAGAATTTGTAAATTGATACAAGTTATTTCAACCTCTCTATAAAAGCAGCAATTAGAGCTCTGTAAATCTTCATTCATTACAAGCTAATTGCACTAGGAAAAGAAAGCAGGCTTGGGACAAATTTATGATCAAGGAAAACTTTCCTTCTAGGTTAGGTGTGAGACCATTATCTGGTAACTAAAGGTCATAAACCAGAAATGGACAATTTATAGTAGTTACAAGGACAGAAAGTGAATTATTGCCTAGTTTATCTATATAAACCTTCAAAATTAATATGGCACAAAGCAGATGATTTATCTTGACAGAATTATGCTAACTTGTGACATAAAAATTATTACTTTAAACTTATAAAGAACTTATGGGGGTTTAGTAATGTATAATGTATGCTTAGTCGGGTACTAGTCTTAATGGAAAGACATGTAAACAATTCTGTTGGAATTTCTTAAGTTCTATCAATCTATGACATTACCATGAGCATATTGGAATATAAAAATATTTAGAAAACTCTATGATGAGTTATTTTGCTATGATAATGGCTCTACCTGATAGTTGCATAAGGTAATTTTTTAGAGAAAGTCTAAAATCTAAGACCCACAATAAAATGACAGTGCAGCCTTCAGCATCATCCAGTGGGTGTGTTGTTTTTTCTGCAGGTGTCAATAAAGGTTCGTTGGAGCTTATTTTCTCTGCTTCATCCAGAATAAGTGGATTTTTTTTTCTGTTTGCCTGAATTTTCTCTCTTTTCCTTCATTCATTTTTCTTTCTTTTCTTTTCTTTTCTCTCTGGTTCACAAAGAGTTAAGGAACTCCAAGCCTCTTGCCTGGCCAGCAAGAAGCCCTTGAGACAGAGAGAGAAAAGTGCTCTAGCAATTAAGCCCTTTTTTTTGTAATTCCCTGTTGCTAACAGCAAGAGTCAATTACCAGAAGCCAGGAGCTTTTGGACCTGTAATAGCAAAGAGTTAAGGGCAGAAGAATTGCTGAAAATAAAAAGCCACAGAATAGCTAAAGAGAGTTAAATTCCCAGAAACCATCAGCTTCTTCCCCCAGAACAGCAAGAGAGAGTTACAAGGCCAGAGAGCAACACTGTGTCCTGCCTCAGTAATAACTGTGAAGGCTGGGGCTGGTCCCGGGAAGAACAGACACCATAACCATGGCAACTCTTACAAGGACAATGTTTAATTGGGGCTGGCTTACAGGTTGAAAGGTTCAGTTCATTATGATCAAGGTGGGAACATAGCAGCCTCCAGGCAGGCATGGTGCAGGAGCTGAGAGTCATACATACATCATCATCTGAAGGCGCTAGGAGAAGTTTGACTTTTCTGCACTGAGGAAACTCAACTAAGAATCCCACCATAGACTGGACTGCAGGGTATTTTCTTTATTAGTGTTTTCTGGAAGAGGGTGCAGCCTACTATGCATGATGACACCCCTGGACTGGTGGTCAGGAGTGCTATAAGAGGCAAACTGAGAACACCATAAGGAAGAAGCCAATAACCAGCACCCCACCATGTCCTCTGCATCAGCTCCTGCCTCTAGGTTCCTGCCCTGACTTTCCTAAATGAGGGACTACAAGTTTCTAAGATGAAATAAACTTCTTCCTTCAATTTGACTTTGGTCATGGTATTTTATCCCAGCAACAGAAATTACAGCTAAGAAACAATTATTCTTATTCTATTATATATTCTAAGTGTATATAATTTATATTTTCTGCCAATTATACTCTTATAAAGCAGATAAACACAATTTATGAGCCAAGTTAGTTAAGTATTGATTGGCTAATGTTCTGCAACAAAGTAACAGATATAAAGTACCTTATGTAAAAGATCAATGTATTAATCAGCATTTCCAACTCCATTGAAAAGGGCTTTTTGAAGGCTGTTTGCGGTTTGCACATACAGATTTTATTTGTGAAATTATTAATGAATAGCATTTTGGCATTTTGTCTAAGTACGGATATTATTCAGTTGCTATCTTTTTTTTTTTTTTTTGTAAATACTGACTTAGGATTGACTGCATCCAAATAATTATTGTTCCTAACTAATGTACAAGTAACTGACCAATAAATTTTCCAGGATTAATGACTATTTATGCCTCAACTTATTATTAATTAAAACTTTAATACTGAAAAGAAACAAAAACATTTAAGTAATTGTAAGAATTTCATCTAGAAGACCACAGACTATTATCACACTGATGTAATTGAGATAGAGGAAGAACAATTCTCATGCACACACACTCCCTGAGATAATAGGAGACCAGAATGCACACTATTTTAAGTCCTGACTTCATATTAATTCGAGCATCACTTAGCATTTTCTGTAAATGCCAGGTAATTTGAAGTAGTGTATAATGGGAATGGTATAGACTGACATATAATTTTCTTGAAGGGCCTATTTTCAAGTACTATATTATCACATTTTTCTTTAAAATCATTTTCAAGTATTTTAACTTAAAATCAATTTTTAAGAAGTAACACTATAACCAAAGTAACCAAAGTTTCTAGGTAAAATGACTCAATAATTACTTTTCAAGGAACATAACAATTAGGAGTAAAAAAGTTATATTTTATTGAAGTGGTATTTAATTTTCATTGCTTATTAATAACATTATTCATGAGCGTTCAATTATCCAGATTTGTCTGTATCTAGAGGAAAGAAATCACAGATGTTCTAGCAAAGATCAACATTGTATCTCTCTCTCCCTCTCTCTCTCCCTCTCTCTCTCCCTCTCTCTCTCTCTCTCTCTCTCTCACGTGCGCATGTGCGAGGTGTATGTCTCTATGTCTGTGTGTGTGTGTGTGTGGCTTCTTAACATTTTTGCTTATAGTTGTAACATATTAGATATAATTTTGTTCTGTAAAATGTTTACGTGAATATAATCTTTCTAACATTGTAATGCCTCTCCCACATACATTAAAATAGCTTATATATTTATAATAACATTTATAATATTAATGATAACTTATAATAATATATTATTCATTTATAATAACAGAAATCTAACCAAGTATCTACAAAAAGCAGAAAACACATGCAGATTAGAAAGAAAATGCAGAAAGATAATTTAAGGAAAAACTTTTAACAGCAAAATCTAAGACAACTGTAGTAAAACCATAAAGGAGAGGAGAGAGATATATATAGCTTACATATTGATGGTTAAGTTAGCAGGAATCTAAAATACTGGTTGCAGTGGGTAGTTACTCACATTTATCTATTTTGCAATTAGCTGACATCATAGTATTTACTTCAACTAGTGTCCTACACATTCACCTAAGAAAAATGTGAGAGAAAACTTGAAAGGCTTACAAAGTGTACTATACAAAATCAAACCTAAAATACCTATCAAGTGGAATATTTCATGAGTATTTTCCATGGCTATTAGTTATCTTAGTGTAAATTTAACGTTCTACTTACCTGAACATATAGCACCTGAAAATACATGTCTTAGTTTGATCTCTAATTCCTTCAGAGAATGCACTGCATTACAGAAAGAATGATTTTTGTTCCCCATTCACCTGTCCATTTGTAGAGTGATTTGTAACTTTAGAGAAGTTGATATGGTTTTTTTTCTAAGTTTTTTTATTTACATTCCAAATCATTTCCCCTTTTCCATTTCCTCCCTCCCCGAAAGTCCCATATGAAACATGAAAACCTAAGAATTTGAGTCCTTAAACTTTATACAAGTCTAAAATCCAATATAAATACTTAATAAAATTGTTCAAATAAAACATTTGTTCTATAAATGCCCACTGTGTACTTTGTTCACATGAATATAACTTTTAGGAAGGCAATTTAGTTTTTAATAACCAATGGCTTTCAACTATTAGAGCTACCAAATATTTATAAGATTATGGATGTTAGCTGTGCTATGATTACACTTGTGAAGCCAATATCTGTGTTATAATCTTTGCATATAAGTAAATATTATATAAGTACACTTTTAGGAGGTATGTTAAGACTTCTACAAATAGGCACATTGTTTTCTGAAGACAAACAAAATGGAATAACCTTTGTCTCTTCAATGTTGAAGTGGAAAAGACCATGGAGGAACAGTTCAGTCAGCTTGATCTTCTACACCAAATATCATAATCTTGCTGACTTATAGTTAAAAGAAGTTAATTCTCACAGCTCTGAAGGTTGGACATTCTAGATTAAAGTCCAGGAAGACACAGTGACCAGTGAAGGACAGCTTCCTACTTCACAGATGGCTGTCATTTTGCTGTATATTCAAGTCTTCAATTGGCAAGACAAATATCTGAGAATTGTTTTATAAAGGACACTATTCACATTCATTAGGACTACTTCCCTTGTAACCTGAATTAGCTCTCACAAATATTAGCTGGCTATTATATTTCTCCCTTGAGGATTCTGATGTTAACACATGAGCAGGGTGTCAGTCAGTCCTAGAAAGAAGAAAACCAAACAAAGTAGATAATCTCAGGGTTACTCCTTTGAAAGCATCATCTGGCACATATGTTCCTAATACACACCTGTCAAGACTTCACTGTTCCATTAAAGTTTAACATGCAATTGTTATTCAAATCCTATAAAAACAAACACCCAAATTGCTTCAAATGCCAAAAAAAAGAAAAAGAAACTGTTATTCAAATCTTATAAAAACAAAGACCCAAACTGCTTCAAATGCCAGAAAAAGAAAAAGAAAAAAAAATCTAAAACTCAGAAAGCATTTCCATGTAGAGCTGGGTTCAGTTTTATGTGGAATCCTATAAGAGCACAACTTCTGAGCCAGAATTTTGACAAGAGACATGAAGAATGCCTGTAGGTATGGTAAAACTGTTGATTCAAAAGCTGACACATCAAAACCTTATGTGAAGATGCTCATTAAACCAGATAGGGGAAGCCGGGCGGTGGTGGCATACGCCTTTAATCCCAGCACTTGGGAGGCAGAGGCAGGAGGATTTCTGAGTTCGAGGCCAGCCTGGTCTACAGAGTGAGTTCCAGGACAGTCAAGGCTACACAGAGAAACCCTGTCTCGAAAAACCACACACACAAAAAAAAAAAAAAAAAAAAAAAAAAAAAACAGATAGGGGAGAGCCACTTCCTACATGTCTAATTTCTAAGTTCTTAAATTATAACAAGAAAGGAGAAAAAGTTGTAGCAACCTTCCATTATGGTAAAAAATGCATTCACTTTTTATGAACCTCCCCGCAATAAATGAAGCTGGGTTCTGTTTACATGCTCTCTAAACCATTATGAGCAATAATAAAAGTACTTTCACATGGTATATTAGTTACTTTTCTGGTGTTGTGATAAAACAGCACAGTCAAGGCACTGTATAGAACAAAGAGCCTATGTGAGCTTATGGTTTCAGAAGAATAGGAGTCCATCATGCCCAGAAGTATGGCAGCAAAGAGACGAATACTGGAACAGGAAGCTGAATATTTGACTGTAACCATGGAGCAGAAAGAACAAACTGAAACTTTTCATCTCAAAGGCTGTCCCCAGGGACTTACTTCCTCCAGCAAATCTGTAGCCATCCAAGCCTTCACAAAGAGTGCCATCAGCCAGGGACCATGAGTCCAAATGCTTGAGACTATGTGGGACAGTATTTGTTTAAGTCACGGCATTTGGTAAAACAAGAGCACAGGAACTTATGGGAAGGAATAATTTAAAAATCTGTAATATTCCTCACTTACAAAACAAAGAGAGTGTTATTGGGCAAGATTAGATGAGCTAACATAGAAAATCACATTCTACAAGTATACTTAGTAAGTTCCTGATATCATTGATTATAACAATGTATTGATGTAGGTATCCAGTAAGAAAAATCACTCCAGCTAGGAAAGTGTATAAAATAAAGCTAAATTGTTGATTTGGTGCAAGTAGTAATGCTTTTTCTCTGTATACTAGAATATAATTATTTCACTCAAAAATTCAAAGAAAAACAGAAAACACAAATGCGGTTTGCAAAATTTGATATCCAAGCATGACTTGTATTCCTTTAGAATGTGTGTGTGTGTGTGTGTGTGTTTGAGAGAGTGACAGTATAATACAGTCCCCATTATACAGCACACTACTACTTGTAACCTTGCTGATATCAAATTACTTTTGACAAAATACTATCAGAAACTTTCAGTTTTGAGAAAACCACAGCCTGTGTTAAAATTGGGTGTTTTACAGATTGACCAGAATGCTTACAACTGAGGTATATCCAAAAGGTTAATGCTACAGTGTAAAGGGCATGCTGGACAAGGATAGTTAACATATATCAATGTGACTAGGTTAAGTCATATCAAGATGGCTGATAAAACAATATTTCTGGGTTCATTTGTTATGGCCTTTTCAGAAGATATTAACATTTGGATCAGAAGAATACGTATGTAGCTGGACATGGTGACTTATCGTTTATACCAGCCACATGGAGCTCTGAAGCAAGAGGAGTACAGCCCATTGGGGTTGTAGAAAGTATTCACAGTGAGACTGGGCATCTTAACCACATCATGCTTCAAAATAAATAATAATAATAATATAATAAAGGTTACAAATATTGTTCAGTAGCACAGTGATCAAAAAGTTGGAGAAAGACAATACATTCCCTTTTACAGAGGAAGAATATGCATGTTGTGCCCATTATTAGATTCAAGATCCTTGGGCCTTCAGAGTCCAGGACTTCCATTAGCAGCACCTCCACCCCTAAGTTCATAGCCCTTCAGCTTCAGTAATAGAACTATATAATGAGCATGTCTGGCTCTTGGGTCTACAGATCCAGGTTGAATTCTACTTGCCTCCCTAGTTCTCTAGTTCACAGTCAACATATTATATAAGTCTTGTCCTGGAAATTTACTTTAGCCAGTTTTCACAATAAAAAGACTCTTAGATATCTGTATATACCACTGGTTTTGTTTCCTTGCAGGTCTCTAACTTGCACACTGGCTGTTTTTCAGAATTTAAGGTTCTGAGGTACAAAAGGGATATCATGGTCTTTAAATCTGGGAAGTAAGCTGTCTGAAATAGAAGTAGATATGGAGAGGAAGGAGAATGCTTAAGGTACATACAGTAGGTACAATTTTCTTGCTCTGTACTTGAACCACATTCTCCATTTGTCTAAATTTGGTTTCAATTATCTCTATCAAAAGTGATTAAGGCAGTAGTGTTAAGAAGTGGAACCTTTAGCATGGACATCTTTCTTGGGAAAAGATCCTCCAACAAGAAGCAGCATATGACTCTCACCAGAAGCTGAGCAGATGCAACCACCTGATCCTGAACTGTGAGCAAAGTTTACAGTATTAACCAGAACAGGAGCAGGTTTCAACATTTCTAAATTTTGCTCTCTCTTCTCATTTTTCTGAAACCTGGAGTAATTTTACTCCCTGCTTATGAATATTTGCTATGCCTGCTATTCCATAAGTGACAGCCCTCTTACAATCCTTTGTTCAAATCACATGCAAGAACTATAACATTTATCCCTTATCTATCCTAGGACCTTTTATTTTTTTAATGTTATCACTGTCTTTCTTTTTATTCCTGTGGTGAGCCAAAATTACTTATAAGAACAATTTATGCTTCATACGTCATTCCAAAACAGCTAGCATTATTTCTTCAGGTGCTTAGTGTATTTTATTCACTGAATTAGTTAATGCCCATTTCTGACACAAGTGAATTGATGAGTTATAAATCTCATCAATTTAGGTTTAGGTTAGGGGGACCCTGAAGGTGGTCTTCAGGTAGTCTGACGCCAGACAGTTCACTGCCAGCATATTTAAAACAGTACAATTTGGAAAGCTTTCTAGTATTTAACAATCCCCAGTGCATAAGGAAGAGTAATTACATCAAAACTCAACTCAGGGTACTTGCCGTTTCTTTCAAGAAGATAGTTTTATCCTATTGACAGTGTCCTTTGCCGACACCAAAGGTAGGAGAGGCCCTAGGTCCTGGAAAGACTTGATGCCGTAGTATAGAGGAATACTAGGACAGGGAAGTGAGGGAGGGTTGATTGGGGAAGGGGAGATGGCTTATGGAATTTCCGAGGGAGGGGGGAACCAGGAAAGGGGACAACATTTAAAATGTAAATAAAGAATATATCTAATTTAAAAAAGAAGATAGGTTTTAGAGATAGGCTATCTGTACTAACTTAAGGGTCAGAGAAAGAGTCAGGTCTGGTCTAGGTTATACAGATAGAGGTAGTGTAGAGGTCATTTGGGCTATTAGCTATTGTTTCTGACTGTAGGAGCTTGGGGAAACCTCTGGCTATACAGATAATGTGGGGGTCACTTAGGCTGTTAAGTATCTCCAGTCTTGTTTGTAGGAGCTTGGTTTATCCTGTCCTAACAGCACTCTCCAACTCCCCAGCTCAGCTCTCATGATGGAAGAACAGGCTTTTCATCTTTCCTATTGGAAAGACAATCCTGCATGCTTAACATTCCTGGTTTTTCTGGAGATCTGTGGGCACAAGGACATTCATGCTGGACTCCCAACAGATAAAAGAATTGAGACACTATTTAGGGGTGAATAAAAAGCTGGACAGAAGTGGCTTTCAAAGTCTGGCTTTCTCAGCATCCATTTTCAGATAATTCTATCCTTGGTATGCACATCCACCATGCATCCAGCCATGGATAATACTTAAAATACAAACCAGGTCATATCATTCTTCTGTACAAAACCTTGATTAATTAATGTTTTATTATATCAATTTAAACCCAAACTTCTAAGCACAGCATTAGCTTATATATGATTTCCAGCTTTCTTGTATTTTTTCACAAAACTATTATATATTTTGCTTTTGAGCAATCTTTTTCCTATCATGATAATGAGGCAAATCCCATTGATCCAAATCATTTTTAATACCTTTTTGACACCTTGAGCTAATTAATCTTCATGGCGTTAAATATTCTCACTGTCCTAGTTACCTTTCCTGTTGCTGTGATAAAATACTCTGAAAAAAGAAACTTAAAGGATAAAAAGATTTATTTTGCTTCATAATCAAGGATGCTGTCCATCATGTGGAGAAAATCCTGAAAGGTGATCTAGGCATCCTGGTTACACTCCATCCTCACACTGGACACAATACTATGTATTTGTTGAATTAAAAAATAGTTTTAATTTCTTGAATTCTTTATAAATTTTGAATATTATCCCTCTGTCAGTTGTGGAGTTGGTGAAGATCGTTTCCCAACCAGTAGGCTATTGTTTTGTCCTATTGACAGTGACCTTTGCCTTACAGAAGCCTTGCAGTTACATGAGATCCTATTTATCAACTGTTGATCTTAGAGCCTGAGCCACTGGTGTTCTATGCAGGAAGTTGTCTCCTGTACCAATGCATTCAAGGGTATTTCCGATCTTCTCTTCTAATGAGATTTAGTACACCCAGTTTTATGGCGAAGTTCTTGATCCACTTGTACTTGAGTTTTGTGCAGGGTGATAAATATGAATCTATTTGCACTCTTCTACATGTATACATTCAGTTAGACCAGCAGCATTTGTTGAGGATGCTGAAGTGCATACTTGTACAACCACTTTGGAAAGCCATTTCTCAGAAAACTGGGAATAGTTCTACCTCAAGACCCAGCTATACTACTCTTGGACATACGCTCAAAAGATGCTCCACCATCTTACAAAGACACTTGCTCAATTCTGTTCATAACAACATTATTCATTATAGCGAGAAAGTGGAAACAACCTATATGTCCCTCAATTGAAGAATGGATAAAGAAAATGTGGCCGGGCGGTGGTGGTGCACACCTTTAAACCTAGCACTTGGGAGGCAGAGGCAGGCGGATTTCTGAGTTCGAGGCCAGCCTGGTCTACAGAGTGAGTTCCAGGACAGCCAGGGCTACACAGAAAAACCCTGTCTCGAAAAACCAAAAAAAAAAAAAAAAAAAAGAAAGAAAGAAAATGTGGTACATCTACACAATGAAATAATATTTAGCTATTAAATCAAAGACATCATGAATTTTGTAAGCAGATGAATGGAACTAGAGAATATCATCCTGAGTGAGGAAACCCAGTACCAAAAAGACATTCATGGTATGTTCTCACTCTAAGTGGATATTGGCTATAAAATACAGAATACACATGCTACACTGGACTTAAATAAGCTAAACAAGAAAGAAGGTTCAAGCAAGCATGCTTAAATCTTACTTAGAGGAGGGAATAAGATAGTCTTAAGAAGCGTGTGGAGGACAGGGCATATGATCAGTGGAGCAGCGGGGACAGGAGTCTTCCCTTCCAGCCGCCATCTGCAGCAGAGAACCAGGCAACTCCGTAGCCTTCTGTGCTTAGCCCACCAGAAGAGAGTGATCTCCCAGCAGTGATTTCACTTCTGAGTGTGGAGGTGAGACCTCCACCTTCTCTTTGGAGGGGTACAGCTAGGAGCACATTGGGCATATGATCAGTGGAGCAGTGGAGACAGTAGTCTTCCCTTTCTGCCTCCATTTGCAGCAGGGAACCAGACAGCTCCACAGCCTTTCATGCACAGACCCTGCCAGAAGAGAGTTGGTCTCCCAGGAGTACAGACACAGGTTTACATGCCCAAAGGAGGGGCAAGTTCCAGCCAGAGACAACAAGACCAACTAACACCAGAAATAACAAGATGGCGAAAGGCAAGTGCAAGAACCCTACCAACAGAAACCAAGGCTACTTGGCAATATCAGAGCCAAGTTCTCCCACCACAGCAAATCCCAGATACCCCAACACACTGGAAAAGCAAGAGTTGGATTTAAAATCTCTTCTCATGATGCGGTTAGAGGACATCAAGAAGGACATAAATAACTCCCTTAAAGAAATACAGGAGAACATGGGTCAAATGGTAAATGCCCTTAAAAATGAAACACAAAAATCCCTGAAAGAAATACAGGGAGCATGGGTCAACAGGTAGAGGCCCTTAAAGAGGAAACACAAAAATCCCTTAAAGAATTACAGGAGAACACAAACAAACAAGAGAAGGAACTAAACAAAACCATCCAGGATCTAAAAATGGAAGTAGAAACAATAAAGAAATCACAAAGTGAGACATCTCTGGAGATGGAAAATCTTGGAAAGAATTCAGGAGTCATAGATGCAAGCATCAACAACAGAATACAAGAGATAGAAGAAAGAATCTCAGGGGCTAAAGATACCATAGAAAACATTGACTCAACGGTTAAAGAAAATGCAAAATGCAAAAATCTCCTGAGCCAAAACATCCAGGAAATCCAGGACACCATGAGAAGACCAAACCTAAGGATTATAGGTATAGAAGAGAGTGAAGATTTCCAACTTAAAGGGCCAGTAAATATCTTCAACAAAATTTTAGAAGAAACTTCCCTAACCTAGAGAAAGAGATGCCGATGAACATACAAGAAGCCTACAGAACTCCAAACAGACTGGACCGGACCAGAAAGTCATCCCAGCACATAATAATCAAAACACCAAATGCACTAAAAAAAAGAAAGAATATTAGAAGCAGTAAGAGAAAAAGGTCAAGTAACCTATAAAGGTAGGCCTATCAGAATTACACCAGACTTCTCACCTGAGATGATGAAAGCCAGAAGATCCTGGGCAGATCACATACAGACCCTAAGAGAACACAAATGCCAGCCCAAACTACTATACCCAGCAAAACTCTCAATTACCATAGATGGAGAAACCAAGATATTCCATGATAAAACCAAATTTACACAATATCTTTCCACAAATCCAGTCCTACAAAGGATAATAGATGGAAAACACCAACACAAGGAAAGAAACTACACCCTAGAAAAAGCAAGAAAGTAATCTTTTTCCAACAAACCCCAAAGAAAGTTACCACACAAACATAAAAAGAACATCAAAAATAACAGGAAACAATGATCACTCTTCCTTAATATCTTATGTCAATATACTCAAGTCCCCCCCCCAAAAAAAAAACAGTCTAACAGAGATGTTTTTCATGTGGATCTTCGATTTTATCAGAAAATGTTTGTGACTCCTCTTTCAATTTAGTAATGCTTTTTGTGTCTACCATTTTGACTGTATTATTTTCCATGATAATTTTTAATTTTAACAATTTTTCTGTGTATTTCTTCGATTTTGTTGGAGGTGTTTTTCATGTAGATCTCGGTTTCGTGTGTGTGTGGGGGGGGGTGCTTATAGTTCCACTTTCAATCAATTTAGGAATATTTTTGTGCCTACAATTTTGTTGGTATAATTGTCCATGATAATCTTCAGTTTTAACGTTTCTCTAAATTTTTCTTCAATTTTGTCAGAAGTATTTTCCATGTGGATCTTCAGTTTTTTCAGACAATGTCTATAATTCTACTTTCAATCAACTTAGGAACTTTTTATACCTTCCATTTTATCTGTATAATTTTCCATGTAATAGTTTTAACATGCTTTTCTATATATTTCTTGAGTTTTATCAAAAATATTTTCCTTGTAGATTTTCAGTTTCATCAGAAAATATTTATAATTCCATTTTCAATCAACTTAGGAATATTTTTATCTGTATAAGTTTTCCATAAAATAGTCAGTCTTAACATGTTTTTCTATATATTTCTTCAATTTTATCAGAGATATTTTCCATGTATATTTACACAATGGAATACTACTCAGCAATTAAAAACAATGAATTCATGAAATTCTTAGGTAAATGGGGAACAGGGGGAGGGAAGAGGGCTTATGGGATTTTTGGGGAGGGGGGGAACCGGGAAAGGGGAAATCATATGGAATGTAAATAAAGAATATAGAAAATAAAAACAAAAGAAGAAGAAGAAGCAGGTGGAGGAAGGGAGCAGATAGTGGGAGTTGGGATAAGGAGAGGAATGTTAGGGTCAGGATCAGGTGTGGAGAGGAACAGGATAGATGGACAGATGGCGATGAGAATGAATGAAATTCTGTAACTGATGCAGGTGGAGAGGTGGGAAGTATCCCCAGGACAAGACAGAGACCTCAGATAAGGAAGATGACAAGAATCAATTGGGGGTATCTTGGGGATATGGAAAATGAAGAGGCCACTTCCTGTAGCCAGGCAGGAACCTCAGTGGAGCATTAGGGAAACCAACCCACCCACAAAACTTTCAACCCAAAATATATCCTGTCTACAAGAAATGCAGGGATGGGAGATGGAGCAGAAACTGAGAGAATGGCCAACCAATAACTGGCCCAACTTGAGACCCATCCCATGGGCAAGCACAAATCCATAACACTATTAATCCATGATTCTGCAATACTTGCAGAAAGGAGTCTAGCATGGCTGTTCTCTGAGAAGCTCCACCCAGGAACTGACTCAGATGGATGCAGACACCCACAGCCAAAGAGTGGATGGAACTTCAGGAGTCTTATGGAAGAAGAGGAGGAAGGATTGTGGGATCTGAAGGGGATAGGAACTCCACAGGAAGACCAACAGACTCAACTAGCCTGGACCCTTGGGGTTATCAGAGTCTGAACTACCATCCAAAGAACATACATGGGTTGAACCTAGGCCTCCCTGTGCATATGTAGTAGATATACAGTTTGTTCTTCATGTGGGTCCCGAACAACTAGAATGGGGGATATTCCCAAAAGCTGTTGCCTGTCTGTGGGATATGTTCTTCTTCCTGGACTGTCTCTTCTGGTCTCAGTGGGAGAATATGCCCCTAGCCTCAAAGAGACTTGATGTGCCAGGGTCGGGGTAAAACCAGGGGGGCCCATCCACTCAGAAGAGACGGGGAGGGAGAAAGAAGGAAGGATTGTGGTAGGGAATGACTGCAAAGGGGGCAGTAAGCAGGATGTAAAGGGAATATGTAAAATAAATAGTTTTAAAAGTTGACATATTAAAATTGTCCTAGAGTAAAATTTCCTAGGCAAGAGAAACTTGGGGAAGAAGCCCAGTTTCAGTACTTAGTATGGGGGATTCAAGTGAATTACTATTCTTTTCATTAGTTTTTAGAAATTGTCAGCATTGTTAACAATCATTAGTATGAGACAGGAAAGGAATGTGGATTTTGAAAGGCAGAGGAACTTATATATGTTTCATGATTGACACTAAACTATTCCTTATACCCAGTCCTTCTCAAGGGCAATAAACATTCCCCCAAACTAGCTAAAAGTGGTTTTGTTTTCCCTTTGGAATAGATTGGTTTAAATTAGTATAAATTTTCAACATTTTATAAGCTGGAGACAAGCTTCCCCCTTGAGGTTCATCAGTACCTCAATGTATGCAGGGTGGGCCTGACGGCACTTTGTAACAAATACAAGAGTAATTGAAGTTTGGACTTATATCCACAGAAGTGATAGAAGGATCGGATAGTATTACATGTCCTGATTACCTAGAGGAGACACACCCATACAGAATCATCAGTGAAATGACTCACCTTCTTCTGTATGCAGGGGGCAGCTTGCTTTCTTTCAGCTACTGGTAGAACATTACCAAGCAATCAGAATGGCCTAGAAAGCCTTTATGAAGGGATATAAATGTCAGGTGTTTAAGTAAAGCTTGAGGGTGGGACCACAGATAGGTTCTGAATTGAGTGAAACCAAGGCAGCAATTGACAATACTATCAAAAACTAGTCACTCGGTCCATAAAGAATATCTGAGAAAATATCGTGCTACTTTTCCAGACATTTAAGAGGATTTGCTAAGTGTGTATTAGAAGGGTACTAGACTATGTGCCATTTGCTTTCACTACAATGAAGCTCAATCAGTCTAACACTGCTGTTGGGATGTCAGAGTGACAGTTAACAGAAACTGGCAGGTTTTATAGCTAACTTTAATTAAAAAAAATATTTAATACCTACTAAAATATATGTAGGGAATGAGATAAAGGATGAAATTTATTTTCTGTTCTGTTGGAGATTACATCTGGAAGAACATAACTTTATCATAATGCATTAAACAGAATTACAGCTAATTTAATGGTTTAATCAAGTAAAACAGAAAAATGGATTTTTCATTGAAACTATTAAGGCTTCCAACAATGACCACTGAAAGAGAAACAAAGGATATAGCTTTAGAAACATGAGGGGAAAAAATGGAGTAGATTCTTTTCAAGACTCATGGAATTATACCAATCATTCCTGAACTATATTTAGTACAATAATAATAGCCATCAAAGAAAAAATAATTTTAAAAAACTTCAAAATCCTTGGTTCACTTTGGAAGTCACACAGGATAGTTCCCCAGTGTAACCCGTTCTTATGTGAGTACAGGCCACATGGTTAACAGGATCATTATGAATGACAGATGAAATGTATCACTCTTATTCTTACAATTATTCCATAATGCCTGCCCTCTTGCAGGCCCTTTTGGTTCACAGCAGATATCTCCTCAGTTTTTCTCTGCATTGATTACCTTATTGTCTATTTTGCATGCTGTGTTTAAATAAAAATTTTTCATAATCTGCAAAATTCAGTTTTCATTTGTTGTGATGTTTTGTAGAGGACCTGAATGTCCAGGTACACAGACACTTTCAAAATATCACCAAAGGGGTTTCACCTGAATGGCAGCTTTCAAAAGGAAAGCTTCCAGGCTTTGTTTTTAAATTGTATCAGATACTTTAATACCATTTCCAGTTCAGTAGTAGAGTGCTGTCGGTTGGAAGTGCTAGAATTTTTCCTGTCTTGCAGTATTGTTGGCTTCAGTAAGAAATTCTTCCTTAGATACTCTCAATTGTCAAACCTCCATTATTTAGATTGGTATATCATACAATTTTGACTAATGAGAAATGAAAATCGGACTATTGAAAAGTTTCTTCCAAGTTTTTATTCTTCCTTTAAATTAATGCATAAAGTCGGTGCCTGCTTTAACTGGATATTGTGATGAAAGGATGCTTAGAAATGTGAAAGTCATCCCGAAACTATGGATGGGCCAGTTAAAGAGGAAAATCAATTCATTTAATAGCAGATTATGGGGTCTTCTGGAATGCAAAGAATAGAGGAAAAATCCATATATTACAAACAAAATAGAAAAGGATTCTTCATTGAGATTTTATCTGACAAAATGAGGAGAGCCAGCACTGATCAAATTGGTGATCAAGCCACCTATTCAACAGAGGGCAAGTTGTTATTAATGTGTGTGGAAGACTACAGCTTGATAATTTTCCAACAGTCATTGGTGTAGCTTTGAAAGATTTTTTTTCTTCTGTATAAACATTCTGACCTCCAAGTTAACAAGTTAATGAGCAGTTAATTTACTTTAAGAATAGCTGATTTAACCCAAGAATGACAAAGTTTCCCTTGCAGCTAGTATCATGATCTTTTACAAATGTATTCTAAAATGCATTTGTAAAATGCCATTGAATGCATTCTAAAATGCCATGACCTTATGATTCTCTTGGTCTTGTCCTTAATGACCAGACTGAGTTGCGATGAAAACACAAAGGTATCGTGGAAGAAGCACACAGTGGCTCCAACAGGCATTGGGACAAATTACCTTGTATTACAGTCTTGGACAGAAAGGGTCAAATTAACTTTGTATTATATATCTTGATAAAATAATTTTAAATGAAGAACACATTTACATGCAGGACAATTGAGTTATAAAAAGAGTAAACACAATACAAAGAGAGTCACAATGCTTTTTTTTTTCTTTTTCTTTTTTTTTTTTCCTTATTTTGGTTATGCATTAAACATTTACTGGCTCAAGTGAAAAGATTTTGGGTTTTGGTGGTTTTTTGGTTTGTTTTTTGTTGTTGTTGTTTTGGGGAAAGTGTACTTTGACCCCTTCCAAAATAACTCAGTTAACCATAACATACATGTCAGAATTATCTAATTCTGAAAAGGTAATAATGTATTCCTCAGCTCTGACACCTCTAAAACTGGTGCTTTCAAAGCCAGCTATGAATGAGTGATGCTAGGGTTTTTCTTGGTAACACTTTGTTATTAATGGGAAACAGGTTCCTGGCTCAGTATTTATTTGCTTTTTATCTGTAGTTGTCTCTCTCATGAGGAAGGCAGAGAGTCAAAGCTTCTTTTCAGCAAAGTGGTTGTGTTAGCAGTTGAATGCATTTTAAAATATTTCTGGTTGTTTTCATCACTTTTCACAACACTGATGAAATTTCTGAATGAATCAACTTAGAATCATTATCTGGTTCCTAGCTTCGGTACATGGTTGATGTGTGACACTACTTTTGGGCTCACTGTGAGGCAGAAAACAATGGTGGAAGGACACAGTGAGCAAAACTGCTCATCTCATTGAAATCAGAAAGGAAGGCTTAAGGGACAGGTTACCCTGGCAAAGGCAACTGTCCAGTGATCTACTTCCTCCAATCAGGCCCCACCTTTAACAGTTTCTACCACTTCCTGATATTTTATTCCATTATCATCACCAGTGCATCTACAGTTTAATTAGTTCTAGTCCTCAAGATTCAACCCCTGCCACACACCCCCAAAATACTATCTGTGTCTGTCCGTACCTTCTGAGTAGTGAAAATGCCTCTACATTAACCTTTCTGCCTGGCCATGAATTATATATTTGAAAAGTCTTAACATAGAGCACAATTAAACAGTTTTTTTTTTCTTTATGCAATTCTGAAACTCTTTCAAGAATCTAGTGTAAAAGTAAATTTTTTTACAGATGGAATTGTTGTCTTAGAGGCTTTCTGCTGAATAAGTTCACACCTTTCTCTGGTTTTCTGGTTCAACTCAGCTGATCTGGCTCAAATACCTCAAGCTGACTGATTCAATCTGGTTTCTCTCAGTTTCTCACTGAATTACTCTGCTTGGTCTCAAACTAATTCCATCAATTTGTTCTAGTCTTCTGGCTTCTTCTTACTCTTTGGCTTCAACGGCCTCTGCTGACCTGCACTGAACTGCACCAATTCACCAATTAACTCAATTCTACTTCACTTCACTGACTCCCAGCTGACTCAACTCTCAACTCACCGACAAACTAGACTCTCCATGTCCTGCTCTTATACTGATTTTCTTTTGAGCTGTTCTTGTGAGACTTAGGCATATCCTATTTCTGACCCATCCTGTCAGATTTTTCTCTGATTTGTCATTTTGCTGTCACTAAACATGTCTGCTTCCTTCTACAAACCAACCTTACCATCATTGTTTGGAATTAAAAGGTAAGTACTAAGGGCATGTCTGTATTCCAGCCAGAAGTATTAAAGGTGTGTTGAATGTCTGCCTCGTAGCTGGAACACACAGATCTAGGTATTTAGATTTAATACCTTGTCAGAGCAGCCATGTTCCTTCATTAAAATTCTTCTACAATCTAGCATTACTACCCACTAGAAATATCTTCTTAGTAGTCACAGTTCATGCTATTTTATTCAGAGGGCTTTGTATTTAAGCATTTCACAGCTTAACTGTAAGATATTTTTTGTTCTTAATAGTAAAAGTAGATATACAGTTCTTATAATATGATCAGCTACCTTAGCTGTTCCTTAGAAACACTCTCTAAAAACAGTTCTAACAGGTGTCTTTCATGTTCACTGTTTGCTTTTTCTTATGATCTCAGAGAGAGAACAACACTATTTTAGAGCGATTTGTATATAAAATGTTGGAGTTTATTTTGTTTCTTTTTTTGCTTAAATTATTGAATGACTGACAAAATCAAGACAATGTATCAGAATGCCCCCTGTGACTCCATGTCTTCAAACTAATTGTGGTGTTAAAAGGCACAAAAGGTCAGATATGAGTAAATTATTTCACCTCAAATCTCTATAATCTCAAATATTTCAAAAGTATCACTTCAGCTTTACTAATGTTTTGTTACAAGAACTGACTTCTTTAATCCAAGTGGATCAGTTATGTGATTTCCAGTGCCTTGTATTTTGTTGCTTTGTACTATACTTTTGAAAAAAATTTCAGTAATTACACATAATCTTTCTAAGTAAAAATCTAAGATCATTAGGGTTTCCCTGTTTTCATTTTTGTCTCTATTATAAAAATCCTGTACTAGTGATTATTAATACATGAATAAATTCCACTCCCCACAATCTCTTCACTAAAGTTTTTGTGAGAAAATATATTCTAATTTAGTCTTTTCTATACACAGACAATATTTCCATACTTTCTTGTTAAATTTACATTCGACTAAAGCTATGTTTGCTAAAATATTTATATTTTCTATGGTTTAATTTTATACTATAAAGACTTCATTTGTGTGCATTTGAAATTTTCAAGGCTGACATCCTATTTTAAAGTTTTATTAATCATTTTAGATTAAATGTCTTGTGCACAGTACAATTTATAATATAGACCATTCTTTCTTAGAAAAAGTTTCTTCATGATAAATATGTGTTCCTTGATCATTAATTTTTTTTGAAAAGTAATTTTGTGTCTTCTGTTGCTTACTGGGTCTTTTGAGGTACATGAATATCTTAACATTTTATAAATAAAATTAAATTCATAATATCACTTAATTGGAATTTCATTAAATAGTTCCTCTACTGGGGAGATGACAGAAAGCAGCCCCAATCAAACAAAATAATCATGGGATGTATAGGGTGGGAGGGACTTGGGAGGAAAAGATGAAGAGGAAAGGAAATAAAGGGGGACAGGATCAGGTGTTCGAGGAGATGGGGGAGATGTAGAGAGAGGGTCAGGAAATTGAACAGAGGTGTATAGCAATGGAGGATGGGGAAATGGGGGTAGCCAACAGAAATTCCCAGATGCCAGGATAGCAAGAGGCTCCCAGGACCCAATGAGGATGACATTAGCTGAAATAACAAACAAAGGGGAGAGAGAACCTGTAGAGACCATCTCCAGAAGTTAGGCAAAGCCCCCAAGTGGAGATGGGACTACCCACTCATCTCCAAATTTTTAACCCAGAATTGCTCCTGTCTAAAGGAAATATGGAGACATAGTGTGGAGCAGAGACTGGAGGAAAGGTCATCCAGAGACTGCTCCACCTGGAAATCCATCCCATATACAGACACCAGACACTATTGTGGATGCCAAGAAGTGTTTACAGGAGCCTGATATAGCAGTCTCCTTAGAGTCTCTGCCAGAGCCTGACAAATACAAAGGCTGATGCTTACAGCCAACCATTGGACTAAGCACAAGGTCCCCAATGAAGGAGCTAGAGAAAGGACCCAAGGAGCTGAAGGGGTTTGCAGCCCTATAGGAAGAAAAACAATATCAAACAACCAGACCCCCTAGAGCTCCCAAGAACTAAACCACCAACAAAAGAATGCACATGGATCCATCCATGGCCCCAGCCACATATGTAGCAGAGGATGGCCTTATCTGGCATCAATGGGAGGGAAGGCCCTTGGCCCTGTGAAGGCTTGATGACACAGTGAAGGGGAATGCTAGGGCAGTGAGGTGGGAGAGGGTGGGTGGGGAAGCACCCTCATGGAAGCAGGGGAGGGGTGGGATAGGGGGTTTGTGGAAGGGAAACCAAGAAGGGGGATAACATTTGGAATGTAAATAACTAAAATAACCAATAAGAAAATTTAAAAAAAAAGAAGGTTCAATCATTGTTTTTGATTAGTGCCTTTACAATAATTATACTGCAACTGTTTTAAGATAAGGAACCTGCCTTATGTTAAAATGAGTAAACAACAAATCACTCAGGAGCAAAAAGATGACATATACAACTTTGCTTAAAGCTTAGAAATTATAATCCTTACGGAGATGATTATACAGTCGCTGATAGTGAATATATTATGTATTTTAAATATAACTGTGATTATTTAAATGCACAACCTATGCTGAAGTAACTTCCACAGAAACAGTATAGCAAACAAAAAGGACTACTTCATTTCTTTTTTAGATCATGTAATTTAAAGAAAGCATCATATATAGCAGAATAGTTTGTTTATTCATCTTTGTTCACATGTTGTTCAACTGTGAACCCTGGCTTTTGCTTATACTCTCATTGAACAGAGCCATGTATACTCAGAACACATCCAAAAGTAAAATTCCACTAAAATACCATGGATTCCCTACATCACTGAGAATCCCTGCTTAGATGACAACCATCAAACAAGTTACACCATCTTGCTTTCACATTCAATTGGTTTTTGGCACAAGATCCAAACATGAAGTGAAATAACGTGGCTATACAAAACAGCCACTAATAATACAATTAAACTGTAAAGCTTATACAAGTTGGCTGTTAGTAACAAAAACATATGTATAGCTTTAATTCAAAAGAAGATATATACACATATGTCATATATATGATATATATATCATTTCAACCTTATTATAAATACAATGTATAATTATTTATTCTCATTTATTTTACAATTTTATTCATATTTGTATACAATATACTGTAATCTTCTCTCCTCTTTATCATCCTCTCTTATCCCCCTTCCTTTCAAATACCTTCTTTCCAACAGGCCCAACTCCTATTTTATGTCTTATACGCATAAGTTACATTAACTCTAATAAGATCTTTATGTGTTTTTACTTGAGTAAGGTCAATTAGTCAGTGGTTATCCACTGAAGAACAGGATTCCTCTTCTCACAACACATTGATTGTCTATAGCTCCTCAGGGAGGGCTGAGGCTTCATGAACTATACCCATCCATGATGGATTATTGGTTGGTACAGTGTTGTGCAGATATTCTATAGGTAACCACTGCTACTGCTATTTCTTGGGTGAAATGGTATTCATTTTTAAAGCACAGTGAGACTATATTCCATGCCAATTCCATGCTGCTGTGTTGACTACATTTATAAGATCAGTTATTTCCCCGGATATATTTGAATCTTGAAGGTCATTACCAAGGTATAGATTTGTATTTAATTGTTTTATCTGTGCAAAATACACTAAATGTTGAAGTACAGGAAACCCCTGTGCTATTCCCTTTTAGTTTTGTACATGTATAAGGACTCAGGCTTAGAGGATTAGTCTGGAGATTTACTTGAATACAATACTTGACCGTGATAGATGCTCATTCATCCAATAAACAGTTACTCATATCCTGCTCTATTCCAGCAGTTAGAATATGCACTGTTACAGGAAAGAAGAAACAATGACTTCCCCCAGTCCAAAGACATATAGGGAGCAGAATGCTGTAAAAGAATGCAGTCAGTTCATTCCAACAATACACAATAAAGCTCACAAGTTCAACAGCTATGCAAGCTCTGCTTGGAGAAAACATATAACTTTACTGAAATTTAGCATTCCATCTTCAGGCAAGATAGAAAAACAGTAAAATTATGGGGATATGGGAAGAAAAAAAAGAAATCCCTCATTCTGGAGCCTGCATCCTGCTGAGAATCTTCTACTGTGAAGGTTGCCTAAAAAGATTCAATTTTTAAGATTTAAAATAGCAATAAAAACATCAACTAAGTCTAAGGTTGAAGTGAATAAGATCTAAAGTGTGGACATTTTCCTTCCCCAGGCAATTTCTGGGAATCTCAACCAGAAAACTTTTGTTTAGAGTGGAGATGTTCGATCTTCTTACATCCCTGAGATCAAGAAGTCTGCCTTATCAATTATTATTTTGTCATCCTATGATCTCATTTCAACTTCTCAGCATCTCTTTGAGAGTAATTCCCCCAAATCCTGTAGATGACTATGGTAAAGACAGAGAAATGAGATTCTGTTCGAGAGCTCCATCTCCCTTCTCTTGAGCACCTTTTTTTCATTTTTGCTTACCCTTGTTCAAATCTGTGGATTAAAAAACCAAAACCAGCCAGGTGGTGGTGGCGCATGCCTTTAATCCCAGCACTTGGGAGGCAGAGGCAGGCGGATTTCTGAGTTTGAGGCCAGCCTGGTCTACAGAGCGAGTTCCAGGACAGCCAGGGCTATACAGAGAAACCCTGTCTCGAAAAACCAAAAAAAAAAAAAAAAAAAAAAAACAAAACCAAACATTTTCTTAAATAAATTCCAACCTTGCTTTTATATTGGCTTGTCCTTCAACTCTTTTCTGTGGTGAAATTTAGGTTTCTTCTTTACCTAAGTGAAGGTCTCTGAAAAGGACTCAGGTTGCTTACGTGTGGTGATAACTAAAGTAATGCTTTAAGTTTAAATTACTGTGCTTAAGAGATCTATAAACTTAAAAAAAAAAAAAAGCCTCTAACTTGTAAGTCCCACTTGCCTAAGATAGGATAACTCCCTGGAACATTGGGGGCTCTTACTCATCTAAGATATGCATTTTCACTTCTGTAAACCATCTTGTTTGCTACAACTGCACAGGATGTGCTTGATCACACATAGGCAGGAAGTACATCAGGATGTATGCTTGCCCTAAATTGGAAGAAGATGGGAAGTATGTAGTCTTATGGGTTTTGTCTTTATAAGCAAATTACATTATGACTAATGTAATTCATGGTGATACTCTGGGAATGCTGGGCATGGACATGGTCAGTGTCCACTGTACTGGCCATCATTTAATAAAGCTTGATTCAAAATTGGCTCAAAAATTTTGTTAGTGGTCTTACTCTCACACTGTGGGTTTAGCAGTGTGGTGGTGTGGGGTTATGCCTCTCCCTGTCCCTTAGCATGGTTGATAATCTGACACATGGATACACTTTAGAAGAAGGAGATTCCAGAGCCTTTTTTTCTAATGTGAAGCAATTAGATCTCCTGTAATGTATCTTTGGCTCAAGGGTTTTTTCCACTACATGTGCTTTCCCTTGGTTAGCTTGCATAGTATCTTACTGTTAAAGAAAAAGGGAAAGACTGGTTTAAGAAACATTTAAAAGTAAAAATCTTCACAACATAACAGCAAGTTGACTATAAGAGTCAGGTAGATCTGTGGTAGACTGTAAATCAGTGAGGAAAGGCCAGAAGAGAAAATTGCAGGAAAATAATGAAGCAAGAATTTTAAAAGATGAGAATAATTATACATTGATGATGTCATCTGGTTTTCCCTCGATTTGAGTCAAATTAATATGTATGAAGTTTGCTGCCACATAGTTGCCTCTACAATTTCCTTTAGGCAAGGGGTTCTCTTTTGTTTAGAGAGGATCTGGGTCATCTTCCTAGATCTTAGCCTCCTTCTTAATCCTTTTGTCTCAGCCTCTCAAACTCTATGATTACAACTAAGACATCACACCTAGTTTAGGATCATTTGCATAGAAAAAGCAAAAGGTGTTAAGGTCCAGGTGAATTTTTCTCAGTACCCACCCCCCACAAAGAACACTGTATGGCTCTCCCTGCTCATACCAGCAGTCCACAGGCTGAACTAATAGCTCTTACCCATGTCTTTCAACTAGCACAGGGACAATCCCTAAACATCTATACAGACTCCAAATATGCTTTCCATATTCTCCTGTCCCACACTGCTATCTGGAAGGACCATGGGTTACTTATGACAAAAGAAGGAACAGTAACTAATGTAAACAAAATTGTGGCTATGATAAAGGCTTCCCATCCCTCCCACCCCCAACACACACATACACACACACACACACACACACACACACACACACTATCAGAATTGTGCTGGGATCCTCCTGATCTGAAGAGGGTAATGGCAATGGCATGGCAGGGGCATAGACTAGGACTCTGGTGTGGCTTTAAAGTCTGAGGGTCTCCGGACATTCTAGCTCTCTAACTATACTGAAATTCTGATGATAACTTCTAAAAGTCCTAAAATTTTTCTTGCTCTTTCTGAGGGTAAAAGACTGCTGGCTTACTCAATTGACACCTGCAGCCTATCAGCAGAGGATTAAGTAATGTGGCCTTTGTTTTATCTCAGCAGGAACTACATAGCTCTAACTTTGGCCTACTACTCAGAAGTCTCAGGAAGAAAAAGGGACACTTTGAAAAGTGATTATAGCGTTTACAACTAAGTTGTCAAAAGTTTCCCATGGAAGCTATCTATGGGGAAAAGTGGAAAGATCCTAAGCAGGGAAAGGAAAAAATTCTTTTCTAAGCGGGAAACGGGGAAAAAAAATTCTTCTCTGTGGGGGGCAGGGGGGGAAGGAAAAAATTCTTCTCTCTCCAGGGAAAGGGAAGAAAATTCTTCTCTCCTCTCTTTGTCCTCAATACTTATACTTTCAGAATACATGATCACATGTTTAAAAGTTCATCACAAGTTCACACAAAAAATCAAATCACAAATTGAAATAAATGTTTACAACAGAGAATGTTTACATGCATATCCTTTAGGAGTAATTATCTGGTCAAACATCCATCAGCTGTCACAGCTCCACAGATTCACTGAAAGCCAAAAACCATAACTAAGTCATTAGTGAATTTTTGTATAGATAAACCCAGTCAGTATTTTATCTTCTGCCCTAGCACATATAATAAATCATTAGTTCCCTTTTTATGACTTTTGGTTAATTGTTTTACAATTCCTTGGAATGTGTGCTAAATATGAGAAAGTCTGGCTATTAAGACCAGTTCACTGGTGACACATGGGAGACTGACAGAGTTCTCATTGTAGTTTTGATTATCAGAAAATGACCTAATAGCAGTGCCACTATAAAATAGCTTAATAATCACTGATATAATTTTAGGAATTTTTATAGGATCATCTTTAAGACTTAATAAGTAATTTATTTATCTATATAACATCACTACAAGTCAGTACATCTTTGTAGATCTGCAGAGATCTGCCCAAAGTGGGTGGGCCAATACCTAGTGGTTGTTATATTTGTTTAATAGTAACAGGCAAAGCACATTAAGAACAGGAATCTTTCCTAAAATGAATTCTCTTGAGCCTGTCTACAGGAGCGAATTTGTCGCACGTTATATTATAATTCAAAGCAGACTATTTCAGGAAGATCACCTTCTAGTTATTAACTTGTCCTATTATGGCTCCTGACACAATTGTCCACTGCAGATCCCACCAGATAGATGACTCTACTGTCTCCTAAGGGCCTGCCCTGTCCCTTTCAGTCCTGTTTCTTCAGATATGCCAAGCTGCATCACTACATTGATGGGTATGCTGAGTGTAACTCTAGACACTCTTACCTATGGATGCAACTTCATATAAGAGTAATGGCACTTTTTTTCTCTATCATGTATGTCTGTTTTACCTAATGAGGAGTGTTTGTTTGAAGAAAACAGGTCTGCTTTATCTTATTGCAACAATACCTTCATACAAACCAACCAAAGATTTTTCTAAAGTAAACATCTTTCTCATCTTGGCTGAGGAGGAGTTGGGGACTACAAGCATAATGGAGAGGCTGCTTTGGTGGAGAAAAGTAGCCCAATTCTGAGAGGAAAGAATGATAGAAGGTATGTCTGTTTTGTGGGTGACCCGAGGTAGCAAGCACAATGAGTGCAGCCAAGAGTTCCAAGAGACATAGAGTGATGTATTGAAGACTTTATACATGTTTTATTATAATTTGTTTCTTCTGTAATAAGCAAAACTTCTATATTTGCTGACTTGGAGGATAGAATGAAGAGAATGAAGCCAACAGAGGGATAAATGGCTTAATGATTATTCCAGGAATGTAGCCAGACCTTTGGAAAAACTAATTTCTTTGATGCTTGCTACTTTTTTAGACCGAAATCAGCCTTGCTGATGGGAGGTCAGGCTCTTTTGTAGCAGAAAGAACATCCCAAGTGTCTTCAGGAGCCATTTGAAAGTTGTCAAAAACCATAAAATGAATCTGAGAAGATCAGTAAAAAAGACAAGGAGCCTGGATATCATTAAATCTGATTTTAGAGCATTTTGGTCGTGCTCCTCTGGGATATAAATATCTAAGAGAAATAATCCTAATTTAATATAGTTTTATTATAATGTTTGCTTTTTAAAAAAATTACTCCAAATAAACTGTAACTCAATGAAACTCTATAAGATAACATGTAAACTTTTCCATAATCTTGCAGATACTTCTTACTTGATAGAAGTGACTCAATGATTTTTGGCAATCTGAAGTGCTTATATTTTTGTTTTTAGAGAACATTTTGTGTCAGAAGAAAGTTTGGAAAATGATGACTTTGGATCATGTAGATATGCCTGGATACAAAGAGAAGAGCTTGTAAAACCAATGGTACTTCACTGGACAGTGTACAGGTACTGAAGGATTTTTATCCAGAACTTACTCGATAGGAAAACAGTACTTGGTTCATTTATTGTTATCTGAATTATGCAGCTCTATATGTGGAAAATAGATTACAGGCTCCCAGTACCAAAATGGGGACAACCTTGAACCAATGGGAAAAAGTATTTACTGTACTATGAGTCAAAATTCTAATTTACTCATATCAATTTCTATTCTATAAATCTCAAAATGTTGCTTTCTGAATACATAACATAAAACATGGGTTCAAGGGAAAAAGGTGCCAGCAATACAATGAAATTATTTTTAAGAAAATCAAAATTCTGGCTACACAATGAAAGCATTCAACTGTAATAAGCATGAGTCAGATCAGAAAACAAAGAACACCTAGCAAATTTAGGATAAGATGCTGTCCTTCGGGAATAAACTAATTGGCCAAAAACCTTCATTAGAAAAAGGTACCATAAGCAAGAGAGTCTGTCAGAGAGCAGATGAGGCAAGCTTTGTATTTCTTTAGGCAAAACGATTTACTCAGCTGAATCCATTGAAGTCTCTAAATTTGTTTAAGATGATATTCTGATCCATTTGCGATATCTTGGAAATAGGAACACATTAACATTGCATGGGTGGGGGGTGAGGCATCCAGACATAAATTTTGACAAAGTAAGTCAAATAATGTTCCCTTTGAAAAAGAAATCTATGTTACTGTGTCAAGTGCTCAGTGAATCACAACTGAGAAACAACAGAACAGTGTGGAGGCACTGAGAATGTTCATAGAAAGATAATTTTGATCCTACCATTGGAGAATTAAGACTTTAAAACCAACCAGAGATACAGAATGAAACTGTCTAAGAAATGAAGACAGTGTATTGAACAGTGGTTTTTAACCAGTGGGTCTTGACATCCTTGAGGGTCGACCAATCCTGTCACAGGGGTCACATATCCAATATCTTGTATTTCAGACATATAATACATAATAGTAAAATTACAGTTATGAAGCAGTAATGAAATAATTCTATGGTTGAGGAGTACCACAACATGAAGAACTGTATTAAAAGCTCACAGCATTAGGAAGGTTGATAATCATTGCATTAGAATTTAAATCAATTTTCACAACCATTCTCATTATTAGTAAATTTTGATGATCTTGTATATCCCAAGTCAGAAATTGTATATGACTTTTCTGTTGCTGCTATAACAAAATACTATCCTCATCTATAGTTTTAACCTTGAGTGCCTGACTTCCAGCTTATGATGCTATTAAAAGGTGGTAAAACCTTTAGGAGGCAAGGATTGGTGAAGGAACTTAGCTTACTGAGGGCATGTACTTTAAGGGGATACAAGGTACTGGTTCTTTTCTCTTTTGCCCCTTTTGGGCGCATGTTTCCTCCTCTTGCATGGTAACACTACACAGATTAGGGTAAAAGTGATCCACAAATATCTTGAGTTTTTGTTTTTGTTTTTAAAGAGTCATTTATTTTCACATATATAAGTGAAAACATGAGTGTTTTGTTTGCAGGTTATCAATACAGCATATGAGTGCCTGCTGCCTGGAGATTTCCTAGAGGGCATTCAATTCCATAAAACTGGAATTACAAAGGCTTATGCACCACCCTGTGGGTGCTGCAATATGAACCTGTGTCCTCTTCATAATCCACAGTTGCTATTAACCACTGGACTATGTCTCCAACCCCAAAATAGCTGTTTTCTTAGTGATGCAGTGAGATAAGGACAAAAGGCTCTACATGGGCTCATAAGCAGTCTCTTATGTGGTTGGCAGCAGTCATACCTGTAAAATTGGAGGTTTTCACAAAAGATAACTGAGTGTGAAAATTTAGTAGGATCAAGGAACTAGTAACACCTAGTATTACAGACTAGAAAAAGCTGTTGAACCAATGGGAGATTGCAGATGGTTGTTGGAAAATGTTAACTGGCAGAATAGCAGCAATTCTAAGGAGATTGCCATTTGAAGAAGAGTTGTATGAACAGACTGCAAAGGTGCAAGCCATAAGGTATGTTATTGGATGAGTTGGTAAACTAAGACTGTTTTATGTTGGGATTGTATGTGGACTACACTCAGGATGCAATGCTTTATGGGGAGAGTTCTTAATTGGTTAAACCTCGACATGTTAAGAGGAAATTAGATAACCAGATAAACTTTCATTCAATGGAAGCTGTATTTGAAAATTCTTTTATTTTTCTATATATGGGCTGCTATTGTAGTCATAGTTCATACCTGCCTTCCTGGGTGGTCTAGTTCCTGTGTCTTTTAAGTTTCAGGAAGTCATTGTGATCAGCATGCAGGACTAGCTTTTCTTTTCCATGGTTATTTTCATTTTTCTAGGCCCATAATATTAGATTTGATAGCAGAAAAAGAATGTTCCTTTGAAATATCAAAATTGGATAAAAAATACATAATATTATTTATGTAAATAGGATTAGAAATGATGTCAATACCTTACTGAAAAAGGAAATAAACTAAATAATTTCTTATATTCACCTTTAATCATATAAATTTAACTGCTCAGAAAATTTATTCAGAGTAAGTTAAATAATTATAACATAGAAAGATATATATTAGAGATATTTCAAAATTATACTTTTTTCAAAATATCATTCTAAAGTCATTTTAAAGCTTTCTCTTTAGGATTAAATTTGATTTTGTCATATTGCAACCCATGGAAATAACAGACAGAAATGCAGATAAAGCCCAAGAGGTATTTCTTTCTTATTCACTTTTGTGGAAGAAGACATTTAGGATGAATTTGGGCTTCATAATTTGCTTTATAATGAGGAGAAAATCATTCCCATACAAAAGAAAGAAGCGATCATTTCTAAGCTTGAAATGAAACATTTAGAAAGCTTACCTTTTGTAGCAAACATGTAATCCTAAAATTGACAGTTGATAGATTTCACAAATACCTCAGTGTATGGAAATCCATCAGGAAAATGACAAAATGATAAAGGAGAATGTTGCACAGGAATATTAGTGAAGATTGAAACTTGTGCTAAAAAAGCCATCCTACCACTGAGAACATCATTAGCGCTATTAACCAACCAGTATGCAATGCCAAAGTCACGCATTTGGAGTGATGGATTAGGAAGTAACTCAATTTATATTTTGTGCACTCACCTACAAGAACAGAAATCATATAAAGCTACTGTAAAGTACCAAGCTTTTTATAATCGAGAAAGCTTGTATACTTAATGCAGTGAAAAATGAAAAAATGCATTTCCAGTTAGAATGTTGCCAAGAGTCCTAAGGCAGAGGCAGTAAAGTAGAAAACAGGGATAGGACATCTGGGAGGGGCAGCACATAAATATCCTTTCTATCTACTATTCTTTTCATGATAGTACCTGACATCAACTGTACACTTCTAAAAAGTTACATGTATATAGTGGGTAAAGATTAGAGGACAATTATGGAGAGTTCCATCTCTCCTTTCACTATGTGGATCCCAGGGACCCAATTCTCATAGGACCTTTACCCACTGAGCCATCTGACCAGGCTTAACTGTATATTTTCTACACCTTCACTATAGATCCTGTATACTCATTAATCATTACCACAGAGACACAATATTACCGATCTGCACATTTTGTGAGTAAGGACTCATGTGCTGGCCATTCTTCAGATTGTGGAAGTACAGGACATAACTGCAGATCAGAGTTTTCCCATATACTTTGTTTTTTAGCCATCATACAATGATGGGTTTAATTATGGCCAAATAATTTCATATTTAAAAAGAAACCTCTCATTCTAAGACATTCTAATGTAATAAACTTGGAAAGGGAGTATTTACACAGGAAAAACATACCTGGCTTTCTTAATTAGTTGTAGCTCTCTATTCAGTGTTTTGAACAAATTTTCCAAATGGTTCAGACAAAAACATTGTATGCTATAAAAAACATTAGAACTTATTAAATTCTTAAGAGAGGCAACAGGGAAAGAGTAAGGTAAGCAGTATTATTTTTATAATTTATAATTTCTTAGTGACATTAAAAATCCAGGACCTATTTCTGGATACCCTACACAGATCACAGCTTTGGTGTTCAGAAGCTGTGTAGACTTGGATAAATCAGTAAAGTCTCAGTGACCTTGTATGTTCAATTGGAAGAATCAATTAGTTTCGTTTTGGCAATTTGGCAATTACTATGGCTTGTGTTCTCATGCTAATTATGTTGCCCCAAAACCAGTTTGCAGTGTCCTGCGTGTAGGACTAAGGGAACTTTTAACTGGTCAATAAAGTTACCAGGGGCCAATGTCTGGGTAGGGAGATAGAGGAGAGATTTTAGGATTACCGGAAGGGGTGGAAGAGGAAGAAAAAGGAGATTCTTCCTTTGAGGAGGGGGTAGGAGTCTGGCCGTGCTGGAAAGGTGTAGGAGGGAGAGACCCCTGAAATGTAGGTACAAGGGGAAAGCGGCCCCAGGAGGGCTGCCAAGCAGGGTTCAGGGCAGCAAGGATAAAGTATAGATTTAGTAAGTATTAACTCGGTATATTGGAGGGCATGTGTGTTAGCCAGGGGGAGCTTAGGAAGCGGTCCAGCCATTGAACTGCTTAGGGCATCGTGAAACTAATGCTGCAAGGGTGTGTCTTTCATTCGTGAATCCAAAACATCTGGCGAGTAGGGTTAACAAATTACCGCTTTAGACAATTTACTTGATTTTAAAGTTGCATGGATAATGGGAGTTCAAATATTTAGTGAAATATCTGACAAATTATCATTTTAAGAGCACATTAATTAAAAACATACTTTAGGGCTGGAGACATGGCTCAGCGGTTAAGCACACTAACTGTTCTTCCGAAGGTCCTGAATTCAAATCCCAGCAACCACATGGTAGCTCACAATCTGACGCCCTCTTCTGGTGTGTCTGAAGACAGCTACAGTGAACTTACATATATTAAATAAATCTTAAAAAAAAAACATACTTTAGAATAAGTGGTCACTTTGCTTTTCTGTTGAAGTAAAATTGGGTGTGGAAACAACATCAGGTTTATTTATTAGGCAAACAGCATATTTTAAAGTATCATAATACATTTGCTATTTTCAGTATTTATATCACTTACTATTAAATTTAAGAGTACTGTAATCAAATCACTAACCAAAGAGTACACATGGAGGAACCCATGGCTCCAGCTGTATAAGGATTGCCTTATCTGGCATCAATGAGAGGGGAGTCCCTTGGTCCTGTGGAGGCTTGATGACCCAGTGTAGGGGAGCACTAGGGCGCCGGGGTGGGAGTGGGTGGGTGGGTGGGGAAGCACCCTCATAGAAGCAGGGAGGACGGTGAAGAGGATAGGGGGTTTGTGGAGGGGAAACTGGGAAGGGGGATAACATTTGAAATGTAAATAAATAAAATAACCAATAAAAAAATGGTTCAGGGGATAACACTTTAAAAAAAACAAAGGGTACCGTAATCACACGCAAGTTATTAAAAATTTCAGATCACTAAAATAGTTGTGTATAAGATTCATAAGCATCAATTTATGTAGTTACAGCTGAGAATAGATTTTTAGTAGCAGGAAGAAACTGTAATTTAGTATTTTACTTTGTATTAGTGCCTATTTCTACTTAGACACAGAGGTAGGAAGACTAGCACATCCCCCATCCAGAGAGGTCTTCAATAAATCAACAGTTTACATTGGAAGTTAATATCAATACCCATTATGCTTTGCATTTAGGTCTTACATTTATTTTAAATTCTATCTTATAGAGAGCACTATCAACATTCTAGTTAATGTTCTTATTGTCTTTGTAGCACATACTAACATGTACTATGTGTTCCTGTGTGTCATACACCCAAGTCAAGAACACACATAAAATAGCACACATATAAACACACATATAAACAAGACTGTGAGGGCTGAAAAGAAAATAATTTTATTTGGAAAGTAAGCCAAGAACCTTGCTCAAAAATTATAGATGTAAACAAAACACATTGCATAGCCTTTATAGATAAGTCTCATTTTCGTGCCCACAAGGAGAGAACATGGTCCAGAGTCACCCTAGTCCCATTGGATTATGAACCATTATTGACCAAGTGTTAGTGCCAAGCATGTTAACTATTACTTCAGGCTTGTGACACAGATTCACAGAGCCACAGAGAGCCTCTAGTCTCAGGAAAATATCACAGAACTGGATGGAAGGCATCTCCAAGCACCCAGTATACATGTAGCATACTTCCTTTCACCTTTTAAAACTTTCATCTAATTCAATAACTTACATGTTGGTATAGTCTTATCATTTTCACATATCTAACATCCTTAATATATCATTAAAATAAGTATGTTATACTATTTCTATTTCCTCTTGCAGAATTTTTACATTTTCACAAATTTCCCATTTTAATAAAAATGCAAAAGACTTCTTTTTACTTCATATGGAAACCTTGGAAGTAGAACAATGAATTCAGAGTTTATGTTTTATAAGGTTTGGCTAACATTCCTGATTACATATCCTTAAAAATCATATGCTTCTACACTTCTACAATAGAACAATTATAGGCCTGCTTCATTATGCCTTTCCATCATGTTTAATAAACTTTAGGTAGTTTAATCTAGTTTTAGTTCTTTTAAATTTGTATTATTCATCTATTCTTATGACTAAGGGCCAACTGCCCATTTATTCTTACATCATATTATCTATAAAGATGTTAAGTTTCGAGTTCCGCGGCGGGACCTTCTGCCTGGTGGAGGGACCCCGCGCAGGGAGGGAGCC
Source organism: Tokudaia tokunoshimensis (assembly GCA_036184795.1). NCBI lineage: Eukaryota > Metazoa > Chordata > Mammalia > Rodentia > Muridae > Tokudaia > Tokudaia tokunoshimensis. Next base: position 82,378,788 of record BTHU01000012.1, on the reverse strand, counting down.
TGCCAGCTTCCCTTCCGCGACCTCTGTTCCCGCGGACTGCGCTGGAGAGACCGGTACCCAGGCTCTCCCCCCGATATAACATCACTTGGGACACGGCCGGTTGGGGCTTCCGTCTGTGCCCGAGGGCGGGTCGGCGCTGTGGTCGTCTGGGTGCCAGATCGGCGGGCCATCGTGACCACAGGGTGTGCGGCGCCACGGAGACTGCCCTCCGCCATCTTTGCTCCAGTGACCAGGTAGTTGGGACCGCCAGGCTCAGAGACAGACAGGCATAATATCGCTTCGGTTTCAGGCAGCTTGTGTGTAACCTGCTCCCAGGTGCTGGGCTGATCTGCAGTAACCAGCGCGCCAGTGCCGCGGTGGGACCTTCTGCCTGGTGGAGGGACCCCGCGCAGGGAGGGAGCCTGCCAGCTTCCCTTCCGCGACCTCTGTTCCCGCGGACTGCGCTGGAGAGACCGGTACCCAGGCTCTCCCCCCGATATAACATCACTTGGGACACGGCCTGTTGGGGCTTCCTTCTGTGCCCGAGGGCGGGTTGGCGCTGTGGTCGTCTGGGTGCCAGATCGGCGGGCCATCGTGACCACAGGGTGAGCAGCGCCACGGAGAGTGCCCTCCGCCATCTTTGCTCCAGTGACCAGGTAGTTGGGACCACCAGGCTCAGAGACAGACAGGCATAATATCGCTTCGGGTTCAGGCAGCTTGTGTGTAACCTGCTCCCAGGTGCTGGGCTGATCTGCAGTGACCAGCGCGCCAGATCTGCTGTGGGACTTCTGCCTGGCAGAGGGACGCCCCCTCCCCCCCCAGGAGAGATCACACACCCCTGCACAGGGCAGGAGCCTGCCAGCCTCCCTTTGGCGACCTCTGCTCCAGGAATCCACTAGGCTGAGCCTTTAGATGTGCAAGGCCTCCCCAATATAAGATCACTTGGGGCAAAGCACATTAGGGCTCCAAAGTCACTCAGGAGCAGGCAGGCCCCAGAAATCGGTGCCAGGGGAATCCTGGTAATCCAGGGGGGGCAGAAATAGCTTTGCAGGCTCACAGGAGGTCCAACCAACAGCCAGTGGCAGCAGGACCAACTAACACCAGAGGTATCCAGATGGCAAAAGGCAAACGTAGGAATGTTACTAACAGTAATCAAAGTAATGTGGGACCATCCGAACCCAACTCTCCAACAGCAGCAAGTCCTGGATACCCCACCACACCCGAAAGACAAGATCTGGATTTAAAATCACTTCTCATGATGCTATTAGAGGATCACAAGAAGGACACAAATAAATCTCATAAAGAGTTACAGGAGACCATGAATCAACGGTTAGAAGCCCTTACAAAGGAAACACAAAAATCGCTTAGAGAAATGCGGGAGAACATGGATCAAAAGATGGAGGCGCACAAGGAGACAACACAAAAATCGCTTAACGAGATGAATCAACGGGTAGATGCACTCACAAAGGAATCACAAAATTTGCATAAAGAAATGCAGAAGAATATGGGTCAACAGACGGATGCCCATAAGGAGGCAACACAAAAATTGCTTAAAGAAATGAATCAACGGTTAGATGCCCTTACAAAGGAAACACGAGAACTGCTTAAAGAAATGCAGGAGACGATGGATCAACAGATGGAATCCCATGAGGAGGAAACACAAAAATCGCTCAGAGAAATGCAGGAGAACGTGGGTCATCAGGAAGAAATCCTGAAAGAGGTAATGCAAAAATACCTTAAAGAAACACAGGAAAATACAAACAAACAAGTGAAGGATCTCAGCAAATCCATCCAGGAACTAAAAAAGGAAGTAGAAACAACTAAGAAATCACAAAGGGAGACAACTTTGGAGATAGAAAACCTTGGGAAGAAATCAGGAGTCATAGATGCAAACATCAACAATAGAATACAAGAGATGGAAGAAAGAATCTCAGGTGCTGAAGATACCATAGAAAGCATCGACTCAACAGTCAAAGAAAATGCAAAATGCAAAAAACGCGTAACCCAAAACATCCAGGAAATCCAGGACACAATGAGAAGACCAAACCTAAGGATTATAGGTATAGATGAGAGTGAAGATTTGCAACTTAAAGGGCCAGTAAACATCTTCAACAAAATTATGGAGGAAAACTTCCCTAACTTAAAGAGAGAGATGCCGATGAACATACAAGAAGCCTACAGAACTCCAAACAGACTCGACCAGAACAGAAATACCTCCCGTCACATAATAATCAAAACACCGAATGTTCTAAACAAAGAAAGAATACTAAATGCAGTAAGAGAAAAGGGCCAAGTAACATACAAAGGAAGACCTATCCGAATCACATCAGACTTCTCACCAGAGACTATGAAAGCCAGAAGATCCTGGGCAGATCTCATGCAGACACTAAGACAGCACAAATGCCAGCCTAGACTACTATACCCAGCAAAACTCTCAATCACCATAGATGGAGAGACCAAGATATTCCATGATAAAACCAAATTTTCACAATATCTTTCCACAAATCCAGCCCTGCAACGGATAATAGGTGGAAACCTCCAATACAGGGAGAGAAACAACACCCTGGAAAAAATGAGATAATAACCTTCTTGAATCAAACCCAAAAGTAGATAACCACTCAAACATAAAGATAGCGTCAAGAATGGCAGATGGCAATAATCACTATGCCTTAATCTCTCTTAATATCAATGGTCTCAATTCCCCAATTAAAAGACATAGACTAGCAGACTGGATACGTAAACAGGACCCAGCATTTTGCTGCATGCAGGAAACGCACCTCAGTGTCAAAGACAAACACTACCTCAGAGTAAAAGGCTGGAAAACAATTTTACAAGCAAATGGCCCCAAGAAACGAGGTGGAGTAGCCATCCTAATATCGGATAAAATTGATTTTCAACCCAAAGTCATCAAAAAAGACACAGAAGGACACTACATACTGATCAAGGGAAAAATCCACCATCAAGAACTCTCAATCCTGAATATCTATGCTCCAAATGCAAGGGCACCCTCATTCGTAAAAGAAACTTTACTAAAACTCAAAGCACACATCGCACCTCACACAATAATAGTGGGTGACTTCAACACCCCGCTCTCTGAAATGGATCGTTCAGGAAAGCAGAAACTAAACAGGGACACAGTGAATCTAATTGAAGCCTTGGACCAAATGGAACTAACTGATATATATAGAACATTTCATCCTAGAGCTAAAGAATACACCTTCTTCTCAGCTCCTCATGGTACCTTCTCCAAAATTGACCATATAATTGGTCACAAATCAGACCTCAACAGATACAAGAAGATAGAAATAATCCCATGCCTCTTATCAGATCACTATGGAATAAGGGTGGTCTTCAATGGCAACAAAAACAAAAGAAAACCCACGTACACATGGAGGCTGAACAATGCTCTACTCAATGATAACTTGGTCAAGGTGGAAATAAAGAAAGAAATCAAAGACTTTTTGAAAGTTAATGAAAATGAAGGCACAACATACCCTAACTTATGGGACACAATGAAAGCAGTGCTAAGAGGAAAATTCATAGCCCTGAGTGCCGCCAAAAAGAAACGGGAGACAGCATACACTAACAGCTTAATGGCACACCTGAAAGCCCTGGAACAAAAAGAAGCAAATACACCAAAGAGGAGTAGAAGGCAGGAAATCATCAAACTCAGGGCTGAAATCAATCAAGTAGAAACAAATAAAACCATACAAAGAATCAACAAAACGAGGAGTTGGTTCTTTGAGAAAATCAACAAGATAGATAAGCCCTTAGCCAGACTAACCAGAGGGCACAGAGATAGTATCCAAATTAATAAAATCAGAAACGAAAAGGGAGAGATAACAACAGAAACTGAGGAAATTCAAAAAATCATCAGATCCTACTACAAAAACCTGTATTCAACACAACTAGAAAATCTTGAGGAAATGGACAATTTCCTTGACAGATACCAAGTACCAAAATTAAATCAAGATCAAATAGACCATCTAAACCGTCCTATAACCCCTGAAGAAATAGAAGTTGTCATTGGAAGTCTTCCAACCAAAAAAAGCACAGGTCCAGATGGTTTTAGTGCAGAATTCTATCAGACCTTCAAAGAAGACCTAACACCAATACTCTTCAAACTGTTCCACAAAATAGAAACAGAAGGAACACTACCCAACTCGTTCTATGAAGCCACAATTACACTAATACCAAAAGCACACAAAGATCCGACAAAGAAAGAGAATCTCAGGCCAATCTCTCTTATGAATATCGATGCAAAAATACTCAATAAAATTCTTGCCAACCGAATCCAAGAACACATCAAAACGATCATTCACCACGATCAAGTAGGCTTCATCCCAGGGATGCAGGGATGGTTCAATATAAGGAAATCCATCAATGTAATCCACTACATAAACAATCTCAAAGAAAAAAACCACATGGTCATCTCATTAGATGCTGAGAAAGCATTTGACAAAATTCAGCATCCTTTCATGCTAAAGGTCTTGGAAAGATCAGGAATTCAAGGCCCATATCTAAACATAGTAAAAGCAATTTACAGCAAACCAGTAGCCAGCATCAATCTAAACGGAGAGAAACTTGAAGCAATCCCACTAAAATCAGGGACTAGACAAGGCTGCCCTCTCTCTCCATATCTTTTCAATATAGTACTTGAAGTTCTAGCTAGAGCAATTAGACAAGAAAAAGAGGTCAAAGGGATACAAATTGGAAAGGAAGAAGTCAAACTATCACTATTTGCAGACGATATGATAGTATACATAAGCGACCCAAAGAACTCCACCAGAGAACTCCTACAGCTGATAAACGACTTCAGCAAAGTGGCCGGATATAAAATCAACTCAAGCAAGTCAGAAGCCTTCCTATACTCAAAGGATAAGCAGGCTGAGAAAGAAGTAAGAGAAATAATACCCTTTACGATAGCCACAAACCATATTAAGTATCTTGGCGTGACGCTAACCAAACAAGTGAAAGATCTGTATGACAAGAACTTCAAGTCTCTGAAGAAAGAAATTGAAGAAGACCTCGGAAGATGGAAAAATCTGCCATGCTCATGGATTGGCAGGATTAATATAGTAAAAATGAGCATCTTACCAAAAGTAATACACAGATTCAATGCAATCCCCATCAAAATCCCAACTCAATTCTTCATAGAGTTAGAAAGAGCAATTCAAAAATTCATCTGGAATAACAGAAAACCCAGAATAGCTAAAACTATTCTCAAGAGTAAAAGAACCTCTGGGGGAATCAGTATCCCGGACCTCAAGCTGTACTACAGAGCAATAGTGTTAAAAACTGCATGGTATTGGTACAGTAACAGACATGTAGATCAATGGAACAGAATTGAAGACCCAGAAATGAATCCACACTCCTATGGTCACTTGATCTTTGACAAAGGAGCTAAAACCATCCAGTGGAAAAAAGATAGCCTTTTCAACAAATGGTGCTGGCTCAGCTGGAGGTCAACATGCAGAAGAATGCAAATTGACCCATCCTTATCTCCTTGCACTAAGCTCAATTCTAAGTGGATCAAAGATCTCCACATAAAACCAGACACACTGAAACTAATAGAAGGGAAACTAGGGAAGAACCTTGAACATATGGGCACAGGGGAGAATTTCCTGAACAGAACTCCAATAGCTTATGCTCTAAGATCAAGAATAGACAAATGGGACCTCATTAAATTACAAAGTTTTTGCAAGGCAAAAGACACCGTCAAAAAGACAAAGCGGCAACCAACTAACTGGGAAATGATCTTTACCAACCTTACATCCGACAGAGGGCTAATATCCAAGATATACAAAGAACTCAAGAAGTTAAACTCCAGAGAGGCAAGTAACCCTATTAAAAAATGGGGTACAGAGCTACACAAAGAGTTCTCACCTGAAGAATATCTAATGGCTGAGAAGCACCTAAAGAGATGTTCATCATCCTTAGTCATTAGGGAAATGCAAATCAAAACAACCCTGAGATTCCATCTCACACCAGTCAGGATGGCTAAGATCAAAAACACAGGAGACAGCAGTTGTTGGCGAGGATGTGGAGAAAGAGGAACACTCCTCCACTGCTGGTGGAATTGCAGGCTGGTACAACCACTCTGGAAAGCAGTCTGGCGGCTCCTCAGAAAACTGGGCATGACACTTCCGGAGGATCCGGCTATACCACTCCTGGGCATATACCCAGAGACTTTACCTGCATGCAATAAGGACACATGCTCCACTATATTCATAGCAGCCTTATTTATAATAGCCAGAAGCTGGAAAGAACCCAGATGTCCCTCAACGGAGGAATGGATTCAGAAGATGTGGTATATTTACACAATGGAATACTACTCTGCAATTAAAAACAATGAATTCACGAAATTCCTAGGCAAATGGTCAGAACTTGAAAATATCATCCTTAGTGAGGTAACCCAATCACAAAAGATCACACATGGTATGAAGTCACTGATAAGGGGATATTGACCCAGAATCTCAGAATACCCTAGACACAATCAGCATATCAATAGATTTCTAAAAAGATGGAAGGAGAGACCCCTGGTCCTGGAAAGACTGGATGTAGGGGAACGCCAGGACAGAGTAATGAGAGGGGGTTGAACGGAGAAAAGAGGGAGGGAAGGGGGCTTATGGGACTTTCGGGGAGGGAGGAAACGGGAAAGGGGAAGTGATTTGGAATGTAAATTAAAAAAATAAAATAAAATTAAATTAAAAAAAAAAAAAAAAAAGAAATTGGAAAAAAAGAACAAAAAAAAAAAAAAAAAAAAAAAAAAGATGTTAAGTTTCAATTGTCTGCAAGCCTAAGAGCTGAGATACTATATTCCTAATACTAGCATGCCCCAGATATCACAGACCCTTTGACACTTAATTTCTTTTACAAAAGGACGTTACTAATGCATTCTCCACTTGAATTTTCTAAAACAGAGTATTGATCTTGTCATTTGGTTTTTCTTGCTGATCTCAGCATGCTTTTAAAAATTCAAGGTATAAGACCAGGAGACATAGTGTAGACACAGACCATCACCAGTATGTCAGTCACCAGATAAACCGGGGCTGTTTTCATTCAGATGTGTGCACATTTGCTGTTGTTGGTTATTGTTTTGTTTTGCTTTTGAGACAGGGTCTCACTGGGTAGTCCTGACTTTCCTGGAACTTTCTCTGTAGTCCTGGCTCACCTTGGTAGAGGTCCATCAGGCTCTTCCTTCAGAGTGCTGGGAGTAAAGGTGTGTGTCACTATGCCTGTCCTAAGATGTGTTTTATACAACTGGAATTAATTTTACACATTTAAATGAAGCAGTGTTGAAGATTTTTTTCAAAACTATTGCTCAACACGCTGCTTTAAGAATGTATCTTCATGAGTGTGATGCAAAAACATTTGTAGCTTGCTAGTAATGGTGGGAGAGTCTCCACTGGGCATTCACAAACAGCACTGAAGCAATAAATCATCCACTGAATAATTTTAACAGCCTGAAACTCTCCTAAGCGTTAAAAGCATATTTTAAATGAAATATATTTTCTAAGTGTTTCTAGGTAGAAAGCCTCTGAATTAAAGACAACATATTGTGCCGCTAAGGCTAGCTAGAGATATGGTTTAATAATTATCCTGTACTCCCGAGGAACAATTTTATGGCTTTGAGTTACAGAATCTCATATATCCTATGACATTAAAGAAGTTTTCTGTCAAACTATGTGATTAACATTCATTTAAAAAGTCATACATTCTACTAAACAGGTGTAACACTTGATACTACTAACATTAAGCAGACGTGGTTAGAGGTCCTTGGAGGTTGGCTAGGTGCTTTTTGTGGCTTTTCTCTGCCTCTTGGAACTAAATGAAGTGAATGCCTTTTACTCATTGACTCCAGGCATATAATACATAGTTAAACCCATTTATAGCCTGGCAAGGTGATGTACTGTTTCTTATGCATTTGTAACCATGTCAGTGAGCTAACACATTCTCTGTATAACTTGTCATTCCAGAGTCAGAATGTGTATAGTCCAAATGCATATCTCAGTAATAGGGTTTTTGCTTAGCATTCTAGTTGGTTCCCCTTTCTAGTTCTTTGTTTGATATCCCAACATTTTCAGTCTACATTTAAATTTTAAATTGACTTCTGTCCTGAATAAGAACTCTTTGAAGTCATTACATTTCTAAGACTGTCAAATGTATTCAAACAGAATACATACTATTTAACAACAGTGTGCAAATAGTTGGCTTTATCAGAAACAGATAACTATTAATACTAAGAAAATATCCTTCTCCATAGTAGCAAGGTCCCCATGACCTCCCAGGTCCTTTCCTAATGCCACTCTAATTTCTCACTGATCAAACTCCCAAATGCCATCCCATATGTCACCTAAAGAGCTATGTCATCCCTTCCTTTCTCGCAGGCTGTGCTGCCACATTACCGATCTTTCATGGTCGCACCCAACATAGAAAACAAATACTGCCGGGCGGTGGTGGCGCACGCCTTTAATTCCAGCACTTGGGAGGCAGAGGCAGGAGGATTTCTGAGTTCGAGGCCAGCCTGGTCTACAAAGTGAGTTCCAGGACAGCCAGGGCTACGCAGAGAAACCCTGTCTCGAAAAACCAAAAACCAAAAAAAAAAAAAAAAAAAAACCAAATACTCAGATTATTTTTTAACAAACTGTCTATACTTGGCTTAAATTAAAGACATAAATCTGACGTGTGTCAAGCAATGTCTCCGTATTAGGTACTTCTGTCTGTTAATGGATATATGACAAACAACTTGATGTAGATCACATTGCCGCTACTGGTTGAAGGCACAGTTCCTGATTTGCATGTATGGCTCTCATTGGCTGCAGAATGATGCCTCTCTGACAACAATTGAGCTAGGCATCCATCTATGAGCACGGCAGAATATCACTAGGATTAATCCAATTGACATTTGTTTTCTCCAGTCCTGTTTGGTTCTATCCTGGGTTTCTGGACTGTCTAGCCTCTGGCTTCTGGCTATCTAAGCAGTGTAAGGCACGAACTACCTCTTGTGACATTGAGCTGCAAGCTGAACCAGTCATTGGTTGGTTTACTTTCACAAGTTCTGAACCAGCATTGCCCCAGAACATCTTACAGATTGTAAATTGAAGGGTTTTGTGGCTGGAGTGACGTGCTAGTCCCACTTCTAAAAGCCTTGCCTGATGTTAGAAGATGACTGGTTCAGCTTTCATATCCCCGTTACTAGGAGTCCTCCCTAGGATCACCCTTGTACATTCCTGGGAGATTTTATTGCACTCAGTTTCCACATAACCCCTCTAATGTCTCCAATTCCAGTTGTCTCTCCCAGTACTCTCTCCCTCCTTCCCTGCCAACCCACATTGCCTCCTGTTCCCATCTCAACTTGCCCTGCAGCCCTCCTGCAAACTCTATTCCTACTCACAGAGATGGATTAAAAGAGACCTTTGAGTCCTCTTCGATTCTTGGCTTCTCTGGGTCTGTGGATTGTAGATGATTATCCTTGACTTAACAACTAATGCCCACTTATAACTGAGTGCATACCATGCTTGTCTTTCTAGGTCTGGGTTACCTCACTCAGGATGTTTTTCTCTAGTACCATTCACTTGCCTGCAATTTTCATGCTGTCATTGTTTTTAACAGCTGAGTAAATACTCCATTGTGTAAATGTGCCACATTTTCTTTATCTTCTATTTTGGTTCTGTGACTGGAGAAATCAACTCAATGCTGTTTGTTTTTCTCCACTTCATTCCAACACACAGTGGGGGAGCTTTCTCTATATTAGCATTTCATTGAATTCTGAGGAGGCTAGTAATGGCCTGAGGAGGACTGAGAGTTCTGTCAGTTGGACATCTCTTCTCCAGGACTTGCCAATCAGCTGCACAGCCATTTACTTTAAGCACGTTGACCAAAGAGATAACCTCCCTTTCAAATCAACTTAATCATAGTTTTGAAGTAGGATTTTATTACAATATATTATAGACAATTTTATATTTTGTAATATTCATAAAGAAGCTCACATTTAGTAAACTTGAATATACTTTACTGTAAACAAACCTAAATCAACAGATAGGACATTTTTAGTTATCAGAATTATCCTCTTTGCCTCTCTAGTCATGAACCACCCTCCGGCAACGACAACTTCATTCTGATTTATAAATAAACTGACAGTTTACATAGAGTAGTTTGCCTATTTGTATACTTAATTTAAAAGGAATCGATCTTCATTTATTAAGAACTATTTCTAAGAGTGGTATAAAAGATCAACTCTTGTGTTCTGATTCTGTTTGCTATTACAAATTTTGTAAGTAATTCCTTAGCCCACATTGCCAAGGGAAAATGGAAGTGCTAAAGTAAGCTGCACTGTACATCAGAAAATACACACATGGAAAGATATATACAGCTATTAATTTCATTTACGTATTTTCCTAACTCAATTCTACAGAAAGATTCAACTTTGAAGTCAAACTCTTTGAAGGAAGAGGGTATGTTGAACAGGACCAAGAGTCACAAGTAGAAATGGCTTATAAACTCCTATCAAGAGATTATGTTCTGAAAGGCAAAACATTAGCATGAGCTGAAGACATTCACCCCTGTCAAAGAGGAAAGGTATTTATGCAGCTAGAGCAGTTAGGAATAGCGTGTAAAGACTCATAAAAGATACTGGCTTCACTCACTGGTGATATAGATACAGGCTGATTCAATTTGCTTCTTAGGAGAGATGCTGTGTCTTTCTTGTCCATATGAAGGTTCTGAGAACTACATGGATAAAGGTTTATATATCTGCCTGAATTATTAATTATTAAATATATTGAGAGAACTTAATTTTTGTGCTTTATTAGTAATATCAAAATTCCTGTCCAAGTATGTATATACATTGTAGAAGAGCATCACATCTGTTTCAACAGGCTGTAGAATAATGAAACAGAAGCAAAAAAGGAAAGACTGAGGAAACACAGATAATTAAAAACAAGTTTTCTGACTAATTACCAATATATTACTAGAGGAAAAGGTATGGAGGATGATTTTTTTTTGATTCATAACTGGAGATTCTTTTCAGTTTATTTGCATACTTTTGTGTGTGTGTGTGTATGTATGTGTGTGTGTGTGTGTGTGTGTGTGTGTGTGTGTGTGTGTGTGTGTGTACATGCAATATGCACATATACCATGTGGAAATTATAGGACAGTGCCCAGTAGTTGGTTTTCTCCTGTCATCTTGTGAGAATTCTGGAATTGAAATTAAGTTGTCAGGTCTCTGTGCAAGTGTTCTACCTACGGATTCACCTCATGTTTCCCACAACTGGCGCATTTAAACCATCTGTATTAGTTTGCTTTATATTACAATAAGAAATAACAGTTACTCAGATTATTTTTTCAAGTTTATTTTGGCCACAATTTTGGCAGCTTCTATAACTAGTTAATTTTCTTACATTTGAATCTATGGTAAGGTGGCACATTGTGGCAAAAGCATTTATTTCATGGCTAGGATTTAAAGGAGAAGAGGAAATAGCCATGATCCCAATAATCCTTTGAGGTATACCTACAAGGAAAAGAAACTGACATCAGGCTCCACCTTTATGAAATTCTCAAAGAAGAGATCAAAACAAAACAACACAAAGATATACTTTACCTCGCCCAATAGCACACTGACTTTGGGTTTTGGAGGACATAACCAATCCATAATTCCATTGAAGTTGAATGAAATATTACTTTCTCCAACTTTTATATATCTAGTATGGAAAGCAATTATAAGCATTAAAGTATGTTGAGTTTTTACTCATTTTTTTCATGTGCACACATCTTATCTCTCAAATTAGATTTCCCTTACAGCTGTTGCTCCCACACATGGGGAACGCAACAGAACAGAAGTGAGCCTGCGGCACTGGTTGGATCCTCTCTGATTAACTGAGTATGTTATTTTAACTCAATTTTTATTTTAATTCAATTCAGATAGTCTACGAAATAAAAACTATTTATGAACAGAGATGCTCTGAAAGTTGTGCTCTAAGGTTCTACCTACAGATCGGATTCCGTAGCCTGTGTTCTCTACTTTCTCAGAAACATTGTCTGATGGATAGCTAACTGCTAAAAACCTAAAAACTACTTCAAGGTAAGTCTTAAAACTGAAAATTTTGTTTAGTAAGTACAGAAATCATGTAACACCGAGATGAAATGAACTTGGAGCTCATACATCCATGTGCCAGAATGAAAGATGACCTTGTACATCTTGTCATTGATTGTACAAAGTGGCATTTACAATTAGTAAAATATGAATTCATTGTTTTTAATTGCAGAGTAGTATTCCATTGTGTAGATATACCACATCTTCTGAATCCATTCCTCCGTTGAGGGACATCTGGGTTCTTTCCAGCTTCTGGCTATTATATATAAGGCTGCTATGAACGTAGTAGGGCATGCGTCCTTATTGCATGCAGGTAAAGCCTCTGGGTATATGCCCAGGAGTGGTATAGCCAGATCCTCCGGGAGTGTCATGCCCAGTTTTCTGAGGAACCGCCGGACTGCTTTCCAGAGTGGTTGTACCAGCTTGCAATCCCACCAGCAGTGGAGGAGTGTTCCTCTTTCTCCACATCCTCACCAACAACTGCTGTCTCCTGTGTTTTTGATCTTAGCCATTCTGATTGGTGTGAGATGGAATCTCAGGGTTGTTTTGATTTGCATTTCCCTAATGACTAAGGATGATGAACATCTCTTTAGGTGCTTCTCAGCCATTAGATATTCTTCAGGTGAGAACTCTTTGTTTAGCTCTGTACCCCATTTTTTAATAGGGTTACTTGCCTCTCTGGAGTTTAACTTCTTGAGTTCTTTGTATATATTGGATATTAGCCCTCTGTCGGATGTAGGGTTGGTAAAGATCATTTCCCAGTTAGTTGGTTGCCGCTTTGTCTTTTGACAGTGTCTTTTGCCTTGCAAAAACTTTGTAATTTAATGAGGTCCCATTTGTCAATTCTTGATCTTAGAGCATGAAATTCCTAGGCAAATGGTCAGAACTTGCCGGGAGGTGGTGGCGCACGCCTTTAATCCCAGCACTTGGGAGGCAGAGGCAGGCGGATTTCTGAGTCCGAGGCCAGCCTGGTCTACAAAGTGAGTTCCAGGACAGCCAGGGCTACACAGAGAAACCCTGTCTCGAAAAACAAAAACAAAAACAAACAAACAAAAAAAAATGGTCAGAACTTGAAAATATCATCCTTAGTGAGGTAACCCAATCACAAAAGAACACACATGGTATGCAGTCACTGATAAGGGGATATTAACCCAGAATCTTGGAATACCCTAGACACAATTCGCATATCAATAGATTTCCAAGAAGATGGAAGGAGAGACCCCTGGTCCTGGAAAGACTAGATGTAGGGGAATGCCAGGACAGAGAAGCAAGAGGGGGTTGAATGGGGAAAAGAGGGAGGGAAGGGGGCTTATGGGACTTTTGGGGAGGGAGGAAACGGGAAAGGGGAAATGATTTTGAATGTAAATAAAAAAAACTTAGAAAATAAAATAAAATTAAAAAAAAAAAAACAATTAGTAAAATGTGCCAGATGGCAAGATCATTTCCATATCACTTCCCAAGAGGATAGAAGTACATACACCATACAGGAACACAGGGTATACAGGACTGCTACAATGTATGAATGATAGGAATTAGAAATTATTATGCCTTGTTTTCATGTCTTCAGAGACTTTGATTCTAAATTTATGTTGCTCATTTGAAGGGGCTAATGAACTGTTTTAGAACTATTTACTTCAACTAATTCTGTCAGTCACAGAGCTGATCTGGCTAATGCATAAATTCTGACAGGACTACAAAGATGGCACAGAACTCACAATGCTCTTTCAGAGGACCAGAGTTCAGTTCCTACAACTAATGTCTAGCTTACAACCATCTTTAATTCTAGTGCCAGAGATCAAAAGCCCTCTTCTGGCTTTTGTAGGCACCTGCATGCACAAGTGAAGAAATAAGCACACATACAAACCCATGCACACAAAACACAGGCACACACAAATAGATGATTATTTTAAAACAATGTTTTATGAAAAAAATGATTGAAATTCTTGGGTATTTGTCTTCAAAATAATGAAAGTCTGTGTAAAGAACTACTAAGACTGACTTGATAAAGAGTATAATTTCATACTGTTGTAATTAAATTAATGATTAATAATTCATTTACTTAATATCTTATACTAAAGAATGCCGGAGCCATAATGGGACAAGCTAATGTACTAGCAGGTGATCATCTTGAAATGGCCTGCTTTGGACTATTATATAATCTGCGACAGATGAGCCCTCATTCAGCAAGACTGTGGGGGACAAATTTTAGGAAAGATTCCTGCTATTAATATGGTTTTCCTGTTATTATTATACATATATAATAATCAATAAGTAATGGCACACCCCTTTGTAGCAGATCTCTGCAGATCCATGAAGATGTACTGTCTTATGGGGGTGCTATATAGACAAATAGATGACTTAAGTTTTAATGATGATCCTATAAGAATTCCTAAAATTATATCCATGATTATTAAGCTCTTTTATAGTAGAACTTCTATTAGGTCCTTTCCTGACAGTCAAAACTGCAGTGAGAACTCTGCCAGTCTCCCAAGTACCACCAGTTAATTGCTCTTAGATGGCAACCAGACTTTCTTCTACTCAGGGCACATTCCAAGAGATTGTAAAACAATTAACCAAAGGTCATAAAAAGGGAACTAATGATTTATTATAGGTGCTAGGACAGAAGATAAAATATTGACTGGGTTTATCTATACAAAACTTCACTTATAGCTTAGTTATGGTGTTAAACTTTCTATATACCTGTAGAGAAGGCAAATGATAGATGATTAGCTAGATAATTGCTCCTAATGGATATGCATGTAAACATTCTCTGTTGTAAACTTCTATTTCAATTTATGGTTTGATTTTTGTGTGAACTTGTGATGAACTTTGTAACATGTGATCATGTATTCTGAAGGATGTAGAAGTACTGAAGACAAAAGAGAATCAATTCATTCTCATTCTCATTCTTATTCTCATTCTCATCTCATCTCATCACTTCACATTCTCTCTCTCTCTCTCTCTCTCTCTCTCTCTCTCTCTCTCTCTCTCTCTCTCTCTCACACACACACACACACACACACTTTTTACCTTTCCCCACTTAGAAGAATTTTTCCCTTTTTCCACTTAGGATCTTTCTGCTTTTTCCTCTTAGATAGCTTTCATAGGAAACTTTTTACAACTTAGTAATAAACTCATTAACCACTTCTCTAAATGTCCCATTTTTCTCTCTGCAACTTCTGACTAGCAGGCTGAAAGTTAGAGCCCAGCAGTTCCTGTGGAGATAGGACAAAGGCAATTTACCTAATCTTTAGCAGTTTGAGGAAGAGGTGCTAAATGCCAGAAACTGCAGTTTCTGGCCTCAGAGGATTATAGAAGGCAAGTCAGCTACATTAGCATAGTTACTTAGACTTAGATAAGTAAACTTTTTATTATACAACAACCCTAAATTTTCCGTAAGACAAAGTCTTACCCCCAGAATTTCGTAAGACAGAGTCTTACCACCCCCACCGACGCTCTTCCCCCCTCGGCTGTCTCAAGAAGAACCAAGAAGAAGAAACACCTCTGCCGGGGCTGGCTCCCGGCAAAAGAATTATTCTTTAATTTGATAGTATTTTTTAGTTATTTAAAATAAGCCCAAAGCAAAGATGATTATATTTATTCTTGAGGTGGGAAGATTAAAACTAAACAAAATAGAGTTCTTCAAAACACAACTTTTTCTTTTCTTTAAGATATGTGTATTGCTTGTATTAGATACTTCAAGAGAAAGTAGATATACTGAAGCCAACCTTGCTCATGTGATATTCAAATAACAACTACATTTCATCTTCTATCTTCTATAGTGTTACACCTATTAAAATGTATGTTCAAAGCATTTCTAATGTATACTATCATTTGGTTTTAAAACATTTGAGCCAACTTGTAGTAAAAATCTACACACAAGAAACTACAACTTGTGTTTGTGTGTATGTGTGTGTGTGTGTGTGTGCGCACGCTCAAGTATTTTCTCCTAGTTTCTAAGTTTTCATATCTAAGGCAATCCTCAGTTTATCTAGGTTTTTCTTTATCATTTAGCCTTTTGACATTTTTAAACAATCACATAGTTTCTGCTTTCTTATAATAGCCACATATTTTTGGGTATTATGTTTTGGTGTGTGTTTCATTTTGAGGGCTCTATCTATCTATCTATCTATCTATCTATCTATCTATCTATCTATCTATCTCTATGTTGTTTAAAGTATGGGTCCATTTTTGCATCATTTATTGAGAAGATGGCTTTTCTCCCCCTTTGAATTATTTATACATTTTTGTGAAAATATCAGTATCCTATAAGCTCAAGGAATGATTTAAAAGCTGCCTATACATATATATATATAAATATATGCCCATAAATTTATATAATTAAAAAGATGAGCCGGGCAGTGGTGGCGCACGCCTTTAATCCCAGCACTTGGGAGGCAGAGGCAGGAGGATTTCTGAGTTCGAGGCCAGCCTGCTCTACAGAGTGAGTTCCAGGACAGCCAGGGCTACACAGAGAAACCCTGTCTCGAAAAACCAAAAAAAAAAAAAAAAAAGATGAATCCTGAAACTGTCTTTTTCAAAACTATAATGGCAGTTCTGGATTCCTTACAGAATAGGGTCATTTATATTTATAAGTAGGGAACAGCTGTGACATGTTTGAAACTAGATTTTAAACTCCAGACTAGTGCTGGGAATCCTGTCATTTTAGTACTACTGGCTCCTCTGACCCATAAATACAAAGTTTTTGTTTCTTTTGTTTTGTTTTTATTTAGATATGGCATATAAGTTTTTAATTTGTTGATTATATTTACCTTCTCTTTCATTTTGATGAAATAAAATGATTAATGCAATGCAATTGTGCTGTATTCTGGACCATTAATTGCCAGTGTAAAAAAACCACAAGGAGCTTCTTATAATATTCCACCTTAGAATATTACCAAGTTTATATTCAAGTTCTACTGGATTCTTTAATATTTTTTTAATTTCCTGGGATTTCTTAAAAAGAAACTAAAATCTGAAAACAAAAATAATTTTACAAGCCGGGCGGTGGTGGCGCACGCCTTTAATCCCAGCGCTTGGGAGGCAGAGGCAGGAGGATTTCTGAGTTCAAGGCCAGCCTGGTCTACAGAGTAAGTTCCAGGACAGCCAGGGCGACACAGAGAAACCCTTTCTCGAAAAACCAAAAAAATAATAATAATAATAATAATACTTCTTTCTTTTTAGTCTGTATATTTCACATCTGTCTTGCTAGGGATGGAACCCAAGCTTCACATTTGTAAAGCAATGACTCCCACTGAGCTGTTCCCCAAGCCTGGATGACTTTACATGGGTTTTTCTTTTTTATATTTCTGCCTACTACTCTGGCTACTACTCTACTGCAATATTGAGTATAAGTAAAAGAGATTATCTTGGTTTTTATTTGTGAATTTAGGAAAATCAATTTTTCTCATTAAATATATTAGTTGAAAGTTATCCAAGATGCTTTTTATCTAATTTTGTTTAATATTTTTAATTAAAGAGTACTGGGTTTCCAACAAGCAGCTGAAAGAGTCAGATGCACATATTTACACCCAACCAATTGATAGAAGCTGCTGACCTCTGTGGTTGAATTAGGGGAAAGATAGAAGAAGCTGAGGAGGAGGGCGACCTGTAGGAGTACTGGCAGTCTCAATTAACCTGGACCTCCGAGATCTCTCAGACACTGGACCACCAACCACGCAGCATACACCAGCTGATATGAAGCCTCCAACACATATACAGCAGAGAACTGTCTGGTCTGGGTTTAGTCAGAGAAGATGCGCCTAGCCCTCAAGAGATGGGAGGTCCCAGGGAGGTTAACGGTCAGGTGGGGTGGGGGACGGGAGATGCAACATCCTGGTGGACACAGGGGTTGGGGAGGAGGCATGGGATGTGGAACAGTTGGAGGGTGGACCAGGAAGGGATGTAGGCTTTATTTATGAGAAATTTACAAATTACCAGTTCAAAAATTGAACTTGATTACTATTTATCTCTCTTCACTTATTATAGGCCTACTCAGAATTTCTCTGTTTAAAGTTAGCTTGAGTGATTTTTCCTTCCTTTCTATCATTATTATAATTTTCATTTTTATAAGATCTTTCCATATAGATCAGACTTGATGAATGAATAATTTTTTTGACCTTAGTGCAGTTAGTATGAGTCTTATAATCTGTCAATTTCCCAACCACTATTACCTGTTTGATTATAATTACTTAACTGCTCCCATGCATACAGAACATCATGGTTCTTTTGTTGCTTTTTTATCTCCTTTATGCTTTTTTCACTTCTGTTTGATACTTAGACGTGAAAATTTTAGTTGATTTATTTCCAGGTTTGCAAATTAACTCCTTGTATAAAATAAAATATGCTCATCTAATGAATTACTAATCTCGGCTATTGTATGCTTGGCTGCAGGGTTCCATTTGTGCATCTGACTATTTTGTCAATGACCCATCAGTTTATAACATTGTAGTATGCTCAGCTATTATTTTCTTAGGACTTCTTAGGGAAGAGATGAGAACTTCCTTTGGAAGCTCTGAGCATATGTAGAGCTTTGTACATGTATATGATCATTTAGATTCCAGTGCCAAATCAAAGATTTTCAAATCTCCTTCAAAGTATTTCATTACTAAGATTTCTCTTTTAAGTTTTTAGGCACTTTTCTGCAGGGATATATTTTACTCTAAACAAAGTTAAACAGCTGCCACTGACTACTTGCAACAAACAACTGAGTAATGAGGCTTTGCCCACTGAGTCAGCTTTAGGAGAGACCAGATAAACAGACTTAACTATGAGGGAGGGCCAAGCATGGCAGAGAGTTAGACTTCTACAGTGATGCAAAATTGTGAAAAGTGCCATTTTAACTTCACTGACCCTCTAGTGGTGGTGTGCCTCCTGATGTTCATAGTCACATTACATTTGAGCAGAAGAAAACGGAAAAAGGGCCCGTTAATCTAAGGGCCTGAGCCACTGGTGTTCTGTTCAGGAAGTTGTCTTCTGTACCAGTGAGTTCAAGGCCATTTTACATTTTCTCTCCTATTAGATTTAATGTATCCAGTTTTATGGTGAGGTCTTTGATCCACTTGGACTTGTGTTTTGGGCAAGGTGATAAATATAGATCTCTTTGTATTCTTCTAAATACAGACATCCAGTTAGTCCAACACCGTTTGTTAAAGATGTTTTCTTTTTATTCCAGTGTATGGTTTGGTTTTTTTGTCAAATATCAAGTGTTCATAGGTGTGTGGGTTTATTTCTGGGTCTTTGAATCAATCCCGTTTATCAACTTCTCTGTTTCTATACCAATACCATACAGTTTTTATTACTATTGCTCTCTAGTACAGTTTGAAATCAGGGATTACTTCTGGATTGTTTTTGCTATCCTGTTTTATTTTCCATGTGAAGGTGAGGATTTTTCGTCCAAGGTTGTGTTGCAATCTTGATGGGAACTGCATTGAATCTGCACATTGCTTTTGGTGAAATGGGCATTTTTACTATATTAATTCTACTGATTCATGAGCATGGGAGATCTTTTCCATCTTCTGCTTGATATCTTCTTCAATTTCTTGAGAGACTTGAAGTTCTTGTCAGACAGGTCTTTCACTTGCTTGATTAGAGTCACATCAACATATTTTACATTGTCTGTGGCTATTGCGAAGGGTGCTGTTTCTCTGGTTTCCTTCTGAGCCCGTTTATTGTTTGTATAAAGGAGGGCTTCTGATTTTTTTTTTTTAGAGTTAAGTTTGTATATGTCCACTTTGCTGAAGGTGCTTATCAGCTATAGGAGTTCTTTGGCAAAAGTTTTGGGGCTACCTATGTATACTATCATGTCATCTATGAATAGTGACTGTCTTAGAGTTTTACTGCTGTGAACAGACACCATGACCAGGGCAACTCTTATAAGGACTACATTTCATTGGGCCTGGCTTACAAGTTCAGAGGTTCGGTCGTTATCACCAAGGTGGGAGCAATGCAGCATCTAGGCAGGCATGGTGCAGGAGGAGCTGAGAATTCTTTTTTTTTTTTTTGATATTTTCTTTATTTTACATTTCAAATGTTTTCCCCTTTCAAGGTCTCCCCTTCAGAAACCCCCTATCCCTTCCCCTTTCCCTGTGCCTCTATGAGAGTGCTCTCCCACCCACACACTCCCTTCTTCCTGCCCTGGCATTCCCGTACAATGGGGCATCACACACCCTCAGGCTTAAGGGCCTTTCCTCCCACTGATGCCAACAAGGCCATCCTCTGTCACATATGGGGCCAGAGCCATGGGACCCTCCATAAGTACTCTTTGGTTGGTGGTCCAGTCCCCAGGAGCTCCAGGGGGTCTGGCAAGTTGACACTGTTGCTCCCTTCATGGGGCTGCAACCCCTGTCAGAGGAGCTGAGAATTCTACATCTTTATCTGAAGTCTGCTAGCAGAGTACTGACCTCCGGGGATCTAAGATGAGGATCTTAAACCCACACCCACAGTGACACACACATTCCAACAAGGCCTCACCCCCTAATAATGCCACTCCTTGGGCCAAACATATACAAACCATCACAGTCACTAAGATCAACAATTAATAAATGGGGACTCATGAAACTGAAAAGCTTCTGTAAGGCAAAGGACATGATCAATAAGACAAAATAGCAGCCTACAGACTACAAAAAAACATTCACTAACCTATATCTGATAGAGGGCTAATGCCCAAAATATATAAAGAACTCAAAGTTAGAAACAAACAAATCAAATATCCCAATTAAAAAAAAATGGGGTACAAGCTAAATAGAATTCTCAGCAGAGGAATCTCAAATGGTTGAGAAACACCTAAAGAAATGTTCAACATCCTTAGTTATCAGGGAAATGTAAATCAAAGTGATCCTGAAATTCTATCTTACCCATTAGAATGGTTAAGATCAAAAATTCAAGTGACATCACATGCTGGTGAGGATGTGGAGAAAGAGGAACACTCCTCCATTGCTGGTGGGAGTGCAAACTTATACAACTACTCTGGAAATCAATCTGGCAGATTTTCAGAAATTTGTGAATATTTCTGCCTAAAGAACCAGCTATACTGCTCTGGGGCATATAACAAAAAGATGCTCCACCATACCACAGGGACAGGTGTTGCACTATGTTCATAACATCTTTTTTTTGTAATAGCTAGAAACTGGAAACAACCCAGCCCCTCAAGAAGAATGGATAAAGAAAATGTGATTCATTTACACAATGGAATGCTACTCAGCTGTGCAACTACCCACTGATAAGTGAATATTAACCATAAAGTACAGGATACCCATGCTACACTTCACAGACCCAAAGAAGTTAAACAAGAAGCAAGGATGGTTAAATCTAACTTAGAAGGGGGAGTAAAATAATCATAGGAGGCAGATAGAGGGAGGGAACAGGGTAGGAGAGGGAGGAATGGGGTTCAGGATCAGGTGAGGGGAGAGACAGGAGAGAGTACCAGAGGGCCAGAAGAATGAATAGAAATTGCAAATAGCAGGAGTTGGGGCTGGTGGTATATCTAGAACATACCAGGAGCCTATGAGGAAGACTTCAGCTGAGACTATTAGCAGTAGGGATATGGAACCTTAAGTGGCCACCTCCAATAGCCAGACAGGACTCCTGAGAGAGTGACAAGGACCCCAACCCACCTACAAAACTTTCAACCCAAAATTTGTCCTGCTCACAAGAAATGCAGGGATGGGGAATGGAGCAGAGACTGAGGGAATGGCCAATCAATAACCAGCACAGCTTGAGACTTATTCCAATGGGCAAGTACCAATCCCACTATTAATGATACACTATTATACTTGCATCTAGGAACCTGGCAAAACTTTCCTTTGATGGGCTCCACCCAGCAGCTGACTAATACAGATGCAGAGACCCAGAGCCAAACATTGGATGGAGCTCTGGAGTCTTATAGAGGAATTGGGGGAAGGATTTCAGCACTGAAGGGGATGGGAACTCCACAGGAAACTAACAGAGCCAACTAATTGGGACACTTGGTACTCTCAGAGACTGAAACACAAACCAAAGTGGATATGTGGCCTGGACCTAGTGATACCTCCCTACCACATCTGAAGCAGATGTGCAAGATGTGCTAGGTTAAAGGGATTTCCAGGGAGGGCTCTACCCCAAAGGAGAAAGGAAAAGGGGATGGGGGAAGGGATTTTGTGAGGGTGGACCAGGAAGTAGGGCGAAGTTATCAGGATGTAAAGTGAATAAATACATTTTTCAAAAAGAAAAGGAAGGAAGGAAGGAAGGAAGGAAAGAAGGAAGGATGGTAGATTAATTACAAGACTCAAGGTCTTACTGAGGATAAGCAAGGTCTCTAGACTAATTCTTCAATCCCTGATTTAAATTCAAGCCCAGGGCCTTGTGTGTTCTAGGCAAGTCATATGCCCCTAGGCTATACACTATCACCAAGGAATTGAATGTAGGAAATTTGCTCCAGGTAAGATCCCAGACAACAGATGGAAGCAACTGCCACAGTTTATGAGGACCCTTCTAGGTGTTTTCAGTTACCATCTGGTAAATTACAAGAAAATCCCTGAGCAAAGATGAGCCTGTTCATCTTTAGAAGAGTCACTAATGATAGCCATGGGTTGTTTTGTTGTTTACTGTGAATAAGAGGTCCTTATTCACAGTAACAGATTCCTGCAACAGATTCAGATACTGAAGGTGGAGTCCATGCTTCCCAACTCTATGTGACACTGGCTTTAAGTCCTATTAGTGTGAACAGGTTTAAAAGACCTTTAGAGCTGATGGAATTCTGAAGAGAACTGACAAAGCTTTTTGTGGGTACTGAAAAATCTGGAAAAAATTATGAGAATTTAGAAGAAAGAAAGATGCTGGTGTGTCCTGGCAGAAGGCTTAACATTGTTGTCTGCAGTAGAACAGAAAATATGTTCAGTGAAGTAGACATCTAGCAGAAAAGATTTCAGGCAAAGTACTGGAGATGCCACCTGGATTCTTCTAGTTAGTTGTAATAAAATGAGAAGAGAGATTAGTTAATGAACAGATGGTTAAATATAAAGGAACTCAAATTAGCATATTTCAAAAATAAAACTGCTCTTCCTTCCCAGATTTTCCAAATAGAAAACAATTTTCTAAATCAGAAATAACTTCCAGGCAAAGACTAAATTCCAGGCACTGTCAGTAAAAAATAGGC
Organism: Tokudaia tokunoshimensis; assembly: GCA_036184795.1. NCBI lineage: Eukaryota > Metazoa > Chordata > Mammalia > Rodentia > Muridae > Tokudaia > Tokudaia tokunoshimensis. The sequence goes on along the minus strand of BTHU01000012.1, from coordinate 82,355,581 downwards.
CCAAGAAAGTAAGGCTGCTAAGCCCTTTGTTAAGAATTCAAAAACTATTAGTTTATTTCTCAGATCTTTTCAAAGTCAAAATGATCTCCGAGATGTTTAAGGATGTGCCTTAGTACCCTAAATTAAGTGCTATGGTTTCTAAAAATTTAACCTTGGTTTTTCCCATACACTCCCAGGAAATCTAAGGTAGATTTACGACACAGATTGGTGAGTAGAACTTTGACTAGTAATAAGACCATAAATAACATAAATTCACCTCAAAGAACTATAAAAAAAATTAAAAAAAAGAAAAAAAATAGTGGTCAATATAATTGAATCATTGGAAAGACCAACCTGCTAGGCTACTGATTACAGAGAGGGTACTGAAACAAAGCAGGTCTTTGTCCAATTGAACTTGAATGAGTACAAAATAGACTTAAATATACTAAGGGATGGGGATAAGCATAAGCCACTTTTTGGTAGAAAAATGAAGGACTATTGAAAGGATAGATCTAAGAGCCCAGAAGCCACAGTCAAAATATACAGATTATGTCAATGAGGCATGGCCGAGCCACAAAAAAGAAGCTGGCAACATGCATGTGGACCCTTACGCATCCTTGAAGAAAAAGTGTGTAGATATCTTTCAGATTTTCTTCAACGTCTGTGTTGTCATGCTATACATGTTAGAACTTTGGGGTTAATAATTTCATTCCTCATGCACAAATGTTCATTTCATATTGACTAAAAGAAAATTTCTTTATAATTGGACTTGATTTAGACTATACACATCAGTATTTCAAATCTGAACTTAAATCCATTATAGATGAATAAATGCATATATGGAGAGTTTTATTTTTTATCTTTGAGAAGTATTAATTGTTTGTGTCCAGGTACAGGTAATCTGTTAAGTAGCTGACTCACACACCTGGATGTCTTTCTTATCCTGAACACTTTAAGGAACCCAGTCCCCATACTTTAGGTCATATTGAGGAAGTATGTGTTTTTCTAACTGGTAATATCAGTCAAAATCCACCTACCAGCATTAATTGGTGAACATGTAGGATCTAGAGTTCAAGATGATGTCAGAATCAGAAATCACCCTATCGTGACATCACGAGCAGGCCTTTCTTCTTTGATTGACAGGAGACAGCAATGGAAGATTGATAATTTGGGGGTGAGTCTAAAGGGAAATTATCATTACTTTAATTTGATTTGAATGAAATATGCTCATGTGATAAGTAGAAGGGCTAATGGATGGATGAATGGTTGCTGCTAGTTTTGGTCTGATGTAATTTCCTCTAAACCTGTCCTAACTATTCGCTGTGCTGACACATGTAGTTCTTAGCACTGGGAAACAAGATAAATGGAAAGATGAATGAACCAGTCACTGTAAAAACAAAATAGATCTCACTGATTCATGATTTCAGTCTTATTTATTAAATAACAGCAAGTAATGGACTGTAAAATAAATACGATGAAGATAGCAGGAAGTATTTTACCATCAAGAACCAAAAAGTCAAAACAATTTCAAATTTTATCAATAGCTTATATTAATTAAATAAACAGTCTAATTGACATTAATAGACTCTTGGATGATTTTTAAAACATTACAAAATTCAATTAATGGAGAATTAATGAATGTTTTTTAGCTCATTTGAGAAAAGCATTAACTTTCTGGTTAATGTGACATGAGTGCTGGCTCCAGTGAAGGAATCACATAACTTGAGAGAGAATCCTTTTTTTTTTTTCTTTTTGGTTTTTTGAGACAGGGTTTCTTTGTATGGCCCTGGTTATCCTGGAACTCACTCTACAGACCAGGCTGGCCTCAAATTCAGAAATCCACCAACCTTTGCCTCCCAAGTGCTGGGATTAAAGGCGTGTGCCAACACTTGCCGGGCTTGAGAGAGAATCTTATCAGCAGCTTTCCATTTCTCACCAAAGAGAAGTTTATGATAATATAGAAAATAAATATCAGTCAAAACTGAAGGTAGAGTAGGCTGCTGAAACCAAAGTTAAAACTGCTTGTCTATATATTCTTCAGAAAATGTGCATTTGTCAGTTTGATGAGGAAGTGTGTGAACAAAGACAGGGAGGCCTGCGCAACAGGCCTTGGCAATGGTCGAAAGTGGCTGACTTTGCTGGGCAATGGTGGTGCATGCCTTTGCACTTTGCCAAGTGCCTTTTGCAGCACTTGGGAGGCAAAGGTGGGTGGATTTCTGAGTTCAAGGCCAGCCTGGTCTACAGAGTGAGTTCCAGGACAGCCAGGGCTACACAGAGAAACCCTGTCTCAAAAAAACCAAAAAAAACTACCACCACCAACAAAAAAAAAACTGGCTGACTTTGAAGACATGTCTGTTATAACCTTTGTACTTTTACAACCAACTGTGAGAGTATATAGTTGAACTGGTTACTGTGTCCCTCTGAAATAGTGATCTTACAGTTCCTAGCATGGTGTTACTAAGAAATGCAGATGAAATGATGGTAAGGCATCAGTAGAGACAACACAGCTCACTGTAAAACCAGGTGGGAACATGGTCTCTACATTATAGTCTATTGTGAAACACCAAGCGATGGAATGCTATATACTGACCAAATGATTAACAGTGGAGACTTCCTGAGGCAAAGAGGGTACCCAAAGTATGTGCCACTCATGAGAAACTGTGGGACATGTTTTACTATTATTATTAATTATTATTATTTTCATTATCATTATTATTGTTAGGTTTTAGCCTCTGGAAAAGGGACTAAGATGCATGCATATTTTACATATCAAAGCAGCCTTGGCCTTTGGCATTCCTCAGTCCCTGCCAGCCATACCCTGCCCCCAACCTTGAACTTTCCAGCCTAGGGATTGGACTCTGGTTCACCCAGAGGCTCCTCCCTATATAAACCAGACATTTCCGTGGTGGCGCACGCCTTTAATCCCAGCACTTGGGAGGCAGAGGCAGGTGGATTTCTGAGTTCAAGGCCAGCCTGGTCTACAGAGTGAGTTCCAGGACAGCTAGGGCTATACAGAGAAACTCTGTCTCGAAAAACAAAACAACAACAACAACAAAAAAAAAATCAAAATCACAAATCCAGAAAGTAGTATACAAAACTGATGCTTCCTGCCTTCTAATTGTAATTATATTTCTAATACTGTTTAGTTCAAATTCTACGTCCTCAACAGTTGCTTTGGTGTAATATGTAAAGAAGTATACATATCTCTTACATGGGGCTGTGTAACAGGACATAGGGAGGAAGATGTGTTATCAAAGCTAAATGTGTGCCTGCTTGCTTTTCCAGAATTCCTTAAAAAAGATCAGACACCCTGGCCTCAGGGTGTATGCTATTAAGTTCACCTAGGCTGTCTCCTCTAGTTCCCTTAAGCCAACTAGCAGTGCTAGAGTCAGTAACACTGGATGCCATAAGACAATTATGTGATTCTGATTGGGTTACTGTTGGGTTACATCCCTCTGGGGTTTTAAATTGACGTTAGACTATTCCTGTAGTATCAACCAGCAAACACTATGCATTAGCAGCAGCTATGAACCCTTTAGGGGAGGGGGGTGGTCCCATATCAGATATCCTGCATATCAGATACTTACATTAGGATTCATAATAGTACCAAAATTATATTTATGAAATAACAACACCAATAATTTTGTAATTGAGGGTCACAATAACATGAGGAACTGTATTAAATGGATGAAGCATTAGGAAGGTTGAGAACCACCGCATTAGAGCTTTTTCCTCCCTACTCCCAAACTTCCACAATGAACAGATTACTAAATGTGTACCAGCACACTAGTAAACCTCATAGTGTATGCTCACTGAGTTCTAGCCACAGAATTTGCCAGAGGGATAAAACTGATCCCAGATATCTCAGAGATCTTAATCCTCTATAAAGTCATCCTGCCCAATTCTTATCTCCACTTTAACATTCTCTGTTTGTACACGTGTGTATGCAGATACATTTATCTGTGTATATACACATGGGCCATAGGTCAAAGTCAAGTGTCTGTTTCAGTTGCTCTCTACATTTTTTTAAACTGTCTTTGATATATATTTAGTGTGTGTGTACAGATGTACAAGTGGAGGTCAGAGGACAACATGCAGGATTGTCTCCAATCCTTCCACTCTGTGTATCCCAGGAATTGAAGTCACAGTTTCTCCTAATCAGCCTGACTATTGAGTCCCCAGGATCTACCTGTTTCTGCCTCTTACTTCCCAGTGCTGAGATACAGAAGCATGTCACCATGCCTGGCCTATATGTGGGTGCTGGGGAATCTAAACTCAGGTCCTCACGGTTTTGCAGTACTGTGAGCTAGGTTTAGGATTGCTCTTGGGCTGGAGAGATGGCTCAGCAGTTAAGAGCACTGACTGCTCTTCCGAAGGTCCTGAGTTCAAATCCCAGCAACCACATGGTGGCTCACAACTATCCGTAATGAGATCTGATGCCCTCTTCTGGAGTGTCTGAAGACAGCTATAGTGTACTTACATATAATAAATAAATCTTTAAAAAAAAAAGAAGGATTTCTCTGCGTCCCTGATGATGAAATGTAGACAGTTTTTCCTCTCACCTAGACATGGTCACACCCGGTAAGGGCAGCTATGGATTTGTGACGGGGCCTAGAGGGTATCGCTCCCTGGAACTGGAACTTGACATTTCCCCTATTTATATGCAGTCAGACACTGGGATGTGAGATACTTTGTATGCCATCCAAGAATGTACCAGCTAAAGATGAACTTGAGATATTCTGAGCTCCCTATAATTCTCTGTCTGACATTCTTTACTGACTTGTTTCCTGCTTCCTACTTCAGGGGTATAAAAGGATCTATGCCATTAATGAACTTTGCTGGCTTTGGTCATCAACCCTGGTACCCCTCCTGTCCCTGGTATTTGATGCCTTTCCTTATCCAACCCCCACCACACCCCTGACCCACCTAGTTCTTACCTTTAAGGCCTGTCAGGAACCCTGATACTGCTGGTCAGGGTCAAGTGGCACCAGAATAGGGATGTGAGTAAAGACAATCATGACAAGACAGGTGGTACAGCCATTGTGATTCAGATTTAGATTAGGGACGCTGGCCTGATGGAAGAGGCAGAACAGTCAGGAGTAAAACCATGGGGCATGGGGCAAGAAGATTCTAGGGAAGGCTCAATTTTTTTTTTTTGCAAACGTTTCGCTCTCTGCCTCATTCTCTGTCACATCAATGTCACTGAAACAGAGAAAAATTTTTTGCTTTTGTCCAAAGGATAAAAATAACAAATCAAGAAATAGGGATAAAAGGCCCTGCGGACTAGGAAGCTGTTTCAGTTCTTGAATTGCTTCCACTTTATGAGGCCTCAGAGGACGGTGAGGAAGTCTCTTCTTTTGATGATACAGTCATAAAATCATACAAAAAGGCTCTGGACTGCTTGGCTGAGTCAAGTGCCCCTCCTTTTTTATCATATAAGGGATTGTTAGATCGCCTGTTAAAACCTCCTGCCTTTCTTTTGCAAAAGCTGGGTGAGGCTGAGCCTCCGGAATAAAGTATTTAGAACAGCAAGGACAACAAAGAAGCCTACTTGTTTTCCTGGATTAGTCCCACTACAGGAGGGAAATTCACCTCGGTGTAAGAAGAGCAGGGTTGAAGCAGTCACAGTGGGGGCCAGGAGAAAGTGTGCCAGAGGGGGCGGGGGTGGGGCGAAGCTGGCTTAAACATTTCACGCTGCTATGGTCTAAGGTTTTCCTACCTTCTTTTCTATCCCCGCTACTGCCCTTCAGTTCTCCACACTGAGTTTTATCCGCTCAAACCTAATTCCCTGAACTGTCTCTTAGATGCTAATTGGGCTAATGAGCTGTCTCTCTATCAGAACAACGGCTACTGTGAAATTGTCCTGTGTGTCTCTTAAACAAGCAGAGGAGACTCTGAGATGTGGGATTTGGCCCTCTCACCTTCAGATTCAAGCATTCTTTTTCCCCTTTGGTAAGTCCTCCAAACCCTTGCTCTAGGTTAAACTGGTGCCTTACTCTGTGACAAGAAAAAGAACAAAACAGCCTAAGAAATGGATCCAAAAGGTAAAAGCTGGTCCCCTTGACTCGATGGCAGGGAGCTGCTGGAACCATGGCTATGCTGGAACCAAGCTGATAACTTTCTTTGGGGATTCGGGAAGTTGTTGTCCTTTACCTACCCCCACCCCCACCCCAGCATCTCTTCTGCACCTCTGAGAGAAAACTCAAGGACTCCATTCCTGATATGATTTTTGTGTTGGGAGGAGGTGCCTCAGCGGGGCCCATGTTGAGTCATCCCCAGCCTCACAGTGGGTTTAATAGAGAATACAGCTTATTTGGGGGCATGGGGGGAAGGGTCATGGAGGGAGCAGAGGCAGGGGAAAGGAGAAAGGGGGGGGAGGGGAGGGGAGGGGGAGAGAGAAAAGGGTCAGAGAGAAAGGAGAAAGGACATCAAACAGCCCCCCCTTTTTTTTTTAAAGATTTATTTATTTATTACCTCTAAGTATAGTGTAGCTGTCTTCAGACACCAGAAGAGGGCGTCAGATCTCTTTACGGATGGTTGTGAGCCACCATGTGGTTTCTGGGATTTGAACTCAGGACCTTCGGAAGAGCAGTCAGTGCTCTTACCTGCCGAGCCATCTCTCCAGCCCTAAACAGCCCCTTTTATAGCAAGCCAAGCCTATTTGGCTGTTGCTAGGTAACTGTTGGGCGGAGCCTAGAAGAAATGCTAACAATTCCAACCGCCATCTATGGACTAACTTGCTAGAGCTGAGAAAATGTTTATTTTGTAATTTTAGTTGTTTGGTTTTAATTTTGATAGTTTTGAAGGTAGGCTCTGCTGGCTCTCAGTGCTGTTGCTGCCTGCTATCTCCAGGCCCATTTTCCTCTATCTGAGGTAAATGATCTTTCCCCTCAATACTCCTTTGTTCCACATGTCTGTCTTGTTTTTCCAAAGCTGAAAATATGTTGACTAAAGACCTCTATGTGCTTTCCCTTTCACAATGAAAGTTATAAAAATATAATACAAACAAATGTTCAAAATCTTGCTGTATTAAAATGCTTTATGTATGATTAAGCATATATAGTCTGTTTATATATGATTATGGTTTGCTTCTATGCATCGTGCACTTAGAACCAAATTATCTTATACGTATGTAAACTAAAAGTAGTTAAGTTGGCCTGACTTCATTTTTAAATCTAGATTTAAAAAAATAATAATAAATAATGAAATTGGCCAGTGGTCTGAAATTGTCCTTTAAAATAATTAACATGATTTCCTAAGTTAAAAATGTATAAAGTTGCTTTGAAAACATGATATTCATAATTATACAATTGTAGTTAGAATGTCATCCTTGACCCTTCTTCCAGTTGTTGCTCTATAGTATGTTCCCTGTTACTTGGATAATAATGTATGTCCTGCCTTTAAATGTGTTTTGTATATAAATGAATATATACATAAATATAAGCATTTTAAAGATTTTAAGAACATTTTTGACCTTTACGGCCTCTTTAGAAAAAAATTAGAAAGGTTTTCAAGATCCAATACAGGATTCTGAAGTAAACAATTGCCATCTTCATATTCTCAGCTGTGCCAGGTTAAAATGATGGCTGAAGGACTTGTTAGATGTCAACACTCCTTTAAAGAACAGAAGAATGGGCCATGCCAGTCATTTTTATATAGATAAGAGGCTAAAAAAAGGGAGACAACTATATACAACTATAGGATGTCCTCATAGAATAAAGACTTTTCTGTGTTACTTATGTCATAATCCCAACAGTGACCACTTATCAGTTCCCTATAAAGAAGTCCCATAAACACACTGGTTCCCATGGTGAACTTTAAAATTGATCTGTCACTTATTCTGGGGACCTAATAAAGAATGAATTGATATACTTAGTAGCCCTCTCCTCTAAGGTAAAAGTTTCTCATGACAGATAATAAATCCATTTGTTAATGCTATTATTTCTCATAATATTAAAAAAAATAAAATGTTAAAGGGATGTGTATTAGCATTCACTAGAGTTGCAGAACTTATGGAATGAATCTCTCTCTCTCTCTCTCTCTCTATATATATATATATATATATATATATATGTGTGTGTGTGTGTGTGTGTGTGTGTGTCTAAATGAATTCACTAATATAAAAGATGAGATTTGAAAATTATATGATATTGAAATCTCTAAGGTACGAAACCAACAAATTTGCTAAAATGTATGTCAAAATGTTTATTTAAAGATATCTACTAAGTTATGCACTACAGTTAAGCATACAGCCTGGTGTAAATGAAAACAGTTCCATAAAAGATGCTCTTTAAAAAATAAAGATGGCAGAAGTTAACTCCCTTTATCCTCTAATTCCACATTACCTTAATCATGCTATGTTTTCCCCCAATAGGTCATCCAGTAAGGTGGAAGGATTTATCCATCTGGATATTTAGCAATGATTCAGCATCCTTTGGCAACTTATATATCTCTCATGTGGTAACCCACATGGCTTAGTATAACTGTTTTTCTTTCTTTTACATTCCTGGTCAATATAGTCAATGAGAATAATTGTGTAAAATTCTTCAAAAGCACCATGCTAACCAGGCCTCCTATTTTATAAAATGGTTGTGATATGTCAAGCACCTTAACAATCACATCAGCCTTATTTTTTTAATTTAAAGGTTCCATTTTACTTGTACTCAGGGGCTTCACAAACGCTGGGCCCCATTTGTCTCTATTACATAGTACATACGATTACTCTTCCCTGACTATTCCTCTGTCTAGATCAGGACTCCATATAGGGTTTCAGGGGTAATTTTCTCTTCCCCTTTTTCACATTTATCTAAGATAAAACAAAGTAGTACCACTTAACTTCTCTCATTCTATAAGCCAAATACAGAGTCCAGAACAACTTGACTGAAAGGAATCAAAAAGTTATGGGTCTTGGGGTCACTAAGAAATTCACCATGACCATAAATCATAATAAGAGGTTGTTGTTGTTTTGTTATTAATTTAGGTATTGGTGTCCAATGTGGGGCCAGGACTATAACTGAGAGCGCTTCCAAGATATCACAAATATCACAAGATCTGTCTGCCTGTCTGTCTGTCTGTCTGTCTGTCTGTCTGTCTGTCTGTCTGTCTGTCTATCATTGTCCTAGTCATCTTTATGAGCAGAGTAAGAAAATTTGATTACAAAAGTAGAAATAGCAGTTAATCTTATGACCTATTATCTTGCTAGAAGAGCAAGTTTTACAAGCTCAGTTGACTTAAGAATGGCCTTTACCATCTGGAAAAAAAAAAGAGAAGTAGCCTGCTAAGGTACAGCCTGTACAAGTTAAGGACTTGCATTCTAGCCCCACCTCCTTCTTCTTTTTGTTTAGCTCTTTGTTCTTTCAAGAACAGTAAGTTTAAACTTTAAATGTAATGGTAACCCCCCCCCCCCTCTCTCTCTCTCTCACACACACACACACACACGTTAGAAATTTCTCTGGGAAAATCTTTTATACTCCACAAGTTTCATTCTTGTATCCTAACATGCATATTTTGTAAAACTTTAAATGTCAGGAGTTACTATATAAAGAGTATCCTTCTTCTTTATTAAAGAAAAGGAATTATCAGGATAAATTCACAGGAGGAGAATCTTGTTAAGGAAAATATGGGTTTTTGAGAAATAACATTAAAGAGTAAATAATAAATCTAAAAAACTGGAAAAAGGCAAGCCCTCTTTGTAAATTGTAACTTCACTTTCTATATCATCTTCTGGTCCACGTCTTGATAATCTTACAAAAAAAATCAAACATCGAGGTCAAAATGATTACACTATCAGTTAAGTAAAAAGATTGTTGCTGGGCAGTGGTGGCACACGCCTTTAATCCCAGCACTTGGGAAGTAGAGGCAGGGGCAGGCAGATTTCTGAGTTCGAGGTCGTCCTGATCTACACAGTGAGTTCCAGGACAGCCAGGGCTACACAGAGAAACCCTGTCTCGAAAAAAAAAAAACAAAGAAAAAAAAAATGAAACAAACAAAAAAGATTACTTAGAGGATAGTCTTTAGTTTGTAGGCACTTTAACATTAAAAAAGCTCCTTTAGTAATAACATTGTCAACATTCCAACTAATTTTGTAGATACCATCTTGAGAAAATCATTTCCTTAGGTTAAATTTGATATTTTATTTCGTTTTCTTTTTTGTTTAAAGATAGATTTATTTATTTAATATAAGTACGTACATTGTGGCTATCTTCAGGCACTCCAGAAGAGGGCGTCAGATCTCGTTATGGATGGATGTGGGTGCTGGGATTTGAACTCAGAGCCTTCTGAAGAGCAGCCAGTGTTTTTAACTGCCGAGCCATCTCTCCAGCTCCCTTTATTTTTTAAGTTTCACATTTTAAAACAATCACTACACAACATGTATAAAGAAAAAAAAAAACAAAAAACAACCGTGGCTCTCATCCTCTGGGCCGTACCAGAGGGCTCATGCCAAGGCATCCACATAGATGAAGTAGAAGCTGTTCCTCTACTTTTAAAACAGAGCCACTGACCTTCACATTCCAGTGAGATAAGAGCGCTGGAAACTGGGTTATTTAGTCGAACTGCAAACTAAGCATATCAAGTAACTGGAGGAAAGTGTTTTTGTTTGTTTTGTTTTTGTTTGCTTAAGTGTAGCAAACTTTTTTTTTTTTTTTTTTGAGACAGGGTTTCTCTGTGTAGCCCTGGCTGTCCTGGAACTCACTCTGTAGACCAGGCTGGCCTCGAACTCAGAAATCCGCCTGCCTCTGCCTCCCAAGTGCTGGGATTAAAGGCGTGCGCCACCACTGCCCAAACTTTTATTTTTTATTTTTATTTTTTTTCTTTTTTTGGTTTTTCGAGACAGGGTTTCTCTGTGTAGCCTTGGCTGTCCTGGAACTCACTTTGTAGACCAGGCTAGCCTCGAACTCAGAAATCCTCCTGTCTCTGCCTCCCAAGTGCTGGGATTAAAGGCGTGCGCCACCACCGCCTGGCTAACTTTTATTTTTTAACCTACTACAAATCTTAAAGTCAAAGTTCCAAATTCAAGATGATTAACAAGAAAGAAGCCACCCACGGCTTTCTTCGGCCTGAAAGACCCTTTAAGAAGCCACGCCTGCGCAGGCGTAGAGTGACCCGGAGGTTGTGTGGACAGGTCTATCTTCAAGTCCGCCTCAGTCTCTATGGTTCCTGCAAGGCTTTGTGGGTAACAGAAACTTAGCCTCCATTTTGCTGCTGGCGGTGGGCACGCAAGGCTGAGGTTCCTCTGTCGCCATGGGTCGTCGTCCTGCTCGCTGTTACCGGTACTGTAAGAACAAGCCATACCCAAAGTCCCGTTTCTGCCGAGGGGTTCCCGATGCGAAGATCCGCATCTTTGACCTGGGTCGGAAGAAGGCGAAGGTGGACGAATTTCCACTCTGTGGCCATATGGTGTCCGACGAGTACGAGCAGCTCTCCTCTGAAGCCCTGGAGGCCGCACGCATCTGCGCCAACAAGTACATGGTGAAGAGCTGTGGCAAGGACGGCTTCCACATCCGCGTGAGGCTGCACCCCTTCCACGTCATCCGCATCAACAAGATGCTGTCTTGCGCGGGCGCCGACAGGCTCCAGACCGGCATGCGAGGTGCCTTCGGGAAACCACAAGGTACGGTGGCGAGGGTCCACATCGGCCAGGTCATCATGTCTATCCGCACCAAGCTGCAGAACAAGGAGCACGTGATCGAAGCCCTGCGCAGAGCCAAGTTCAAGTTCCCCGGCCGCCAGAAGATCCACATCTCCAAGAAGTGGGGCTTTACCAAATTCAACGCAGATGAATTTGAAGACAAGGTGGCGGCGAAGCGCCTCATCCCTGATGGCTGTGGAGTCAAATACATCCCTGAGCGTGGCCCTCTGGACAAGTGGCGAGCCCTGCATTCCTGAAGAGTTTGCTGGCAGAAAAAGAAGTACCGATAAGGTCATAGTTTGAAAATGTTAATTCCTTTCATAGAATATAGAATGTTTGCATAGTATAGAACATTGCAATAGAAAGTACCTGCCTTAAGGAACAAGAGAACTGCAGTTTATAGAGAAAGAATTTGCTATTTTGACCCATGTTAAAGTTTTGGAGTATACAGCAGCGTAGCAAACGTATTATTGTGATGGTATAAATGATACTATCTTGGATTAAGAGTGACTGTAGGAGTTGGAAGACGTGTGGAAAGTTCTTTATAGAAAATTAAACATGAAAATTACACTTCGACTGTAGCTTTGGTTGTTTTACTTTAAATTTGTCAATATTATTTTTAGAATTATCCATAGCCTCAGGTTATCAATCTTAGAACAGTCGGGTGTACTAAAAGAGGATTTTCTAGACAAGCCTTACATTGTCCTGCACTCAGGAGACAGTGATCCAATCTTTTTCTCATCACAGAAAGGTTATAGGTGACAACAGAGTTTATATTGCTTGTATTTGGGTCCCAGTAGAATCAACAAAGAAGAGAAAATGACACTAAATCAGCCATCTGCTCTGAGGGGTCTTGGAGAGGGTTTGTAATCTGTTGCTGTTTGCCCTGTACAATTACATTGATGAGGCAGGTGATTTCACTCTTATTTGAGAAATGATATAACCTAAAACTGCTGGGTTTGTACTGTTTAGTTTTGTTGTTACCTTACCTGCTTTTTGACTTCTGAATCTTAATCCTGGAAATAGAGCTTTTGGTTTTCCTCAACTAACGATGCATTTTCAAGGGCAGCATATTTAATGGAAGCAGGAAAAGGGAGAGTAAACTGGTGGATACCTTGCTCATTATTTTGCATTTAGGACAAGTCTTCTCCAATCAAAAGTTACTGCATCTGACAGGTCCCTATAAGTTACTCCTGTGTTTTCACAATTAGTTACTATTTTAAGCAATGCCAATATATGGGTAGGTAATTCTCAACAAGTAACAACATGAATTCATTCAAAAGGCTCATTAACATAAGTATTTACCTGATGTTTCACTTGATCCTCTGAGAACTTGAGGAAATTAGGTCATGTGCAGTTAGGTAAAGTTTAACCAGATATTTTGACTATTATGTGCATTCCTTTTTAAATTTTGACATAATGTCTAAAACCCAAAGTTGTTTAAAAAAAAAAAACCAAAACCACAATCATGCTCTTGTTTCTGTCACTGCTGTTCACCCTTCTTTTTGGTTTCAAAACTCTCAAATAAGTATGATTTGAAAAGAATCAAGGCTCTGTCTGGGACTGGATCCCTATCACAGAAGAAATTTAAAATACTAGTAAATAGAAAAAAACAGAAATAGAAGATTTTACATGTTAAAACTGGTGGGTAGCAAATGGATGGAACTAGAAAATATCCAGAGTGAGGCAGCACAGGTTCAAAAGGACATGCATGGTTATGTACTCACTGATAAGTGAGTATTAGCAAAAAAAGTACAGAATATCTAGGATACAATCCACACACCCTAAGAAGTTCAACAAGACGGAAGGCTCATGGAAGGATATTTCAGTCCCTCTTAGAAGGGGAAACAAAATAAATTATGGGAGGCAGAGGGAAGGAGGGACCTAGGTGGGAGAAGAGAGGGGGAGAGGGATGGGAAAAGGCCAGAGGGCCAGGAGAATGAATGGAAATATGCAACCTCTGGGGGTGGAAGGTGGTGGGACACTCTAAAAGTACCAGAGACCTGGAGTTGAGACTCAGAACTCAAAGGGGTGACCTTAGCCTAAATGCCCAACAGTGAGGAGAGGAACCTGGAAGAGTCCACCTCTAGTAGATAGACAGCATCAAGTGGAGGGACAGGGTTACCAATCCTCAGTCAAAAATTTTGACCCAGAATTGTTCCTGTCTAAAAGAACTTCAGGGACAGAAATGGAGAAGAGACTAAAGGAAAGGTGGTCCACTGACCAACCCAGGCCTTGACACTATTACTGATGCTATGATGTGCTTTCAGACAGTAGCCTGGCATGGCTGTATTCTGAGAGACCCTACCAGCAGTTGACTGAGAAAGAAGCAAATACTTATTACCTATTCATTCAGCTGAACTCAGGAACCGTTATGGTTGAGTTAGGGTAAGGATTGAGAAAGCTTAAGGGGAGGGAGACCTGTAGGAAGACCAGCAGTCTCAACTGACCTGAACCCCCTGGAGCTCCCAGAGACTGAGCCACCAACTAGGTAGCATACACTGGCTGGTCCGAGGCCCCTGGTACATATAACAGGACTGCCTGATCTGGCCTCAGTGGGAGAAGGTGTACCTAATCCTCTAGAGACTTGAGGTCCCAGAGAAGGGGATGCCTAGTGGGGGAGGGAGAGGAGGACTAGTTTGAAGAACTGTGGGAGGGGGTAATGGTTGGAATGTAATTAAATAATAAAAAATAAATTTGAAAACTGGTAGGTAGGTGGCAGAAGGTTTAGGGGAGAGGACTTTGTGCAGCATGGGTATGTACCTGAATGTATACTGTATATATTATACACATATTAAGACTAGAAGTCTGCCTTGGGTAATAAGGTGTGTGTATGTGTGTTTGTTTTCATTTGTGTATGGAGCTTACCAATTCCTACTAGCCTAGCTAGCTAGTTTGCCCCAGGGATCCTCTTTCTTTCCTTTTTTTTTTTGGTTTTTCAAGACAGGGTTTCTCTGTGTAGCCTTGGCTGTCCTGGAACTCACTATGTAGATCAGACTGGCCTAGAACTCAGAAATATGCCTGCCTCTGCCTCCCAAGTGCTGGGACTAAAGGCGTGCGCCACCACTGCCCGGCAGGGATCCTCTTTCATTCCTCTAAATTATTGGAGTTATAGACTGCTACCGTACCTGCTAGGTTTTTGCATGAACTCTGGAATCCAAGTTCAAATGCCAGTCCTCATAGTCTTCAACAAGGACTCTAAATAACAAGCCATCTTTGAAGGTCTTACCCTATGTTTTTAGGGTCTTACCAGGATCTGGAGGTTGCTAAATACAATAGACTGGGTGGCCAGCTTGCCTCAGGATCTGCCAAGCTCTGGCTTCCTAGTGCTTGAATTCTAAGTAGGCCACCGTGTCTGGCAACTTCCTGGGTGCTAGGGATAGAACTCCTGTCCTGATTGCAAGACCAGTCATTTTACCAGGTCAGCTGTCTCCTGCCACTTCAGGTTTGTTTCTTTTCCTACAGTTTTGCAATTTTTACATTTTTCTAATTAAAATTTAATTTCAAATATTGGGGTTGTACATGAAGACGACAGGGAACTTTCTCAGAGTTGACTCTTCTTCCTCCATGTGTGTCCTGTTGATTGAACTTAGGTCATTAGGCTTGGAGGCAGGTGGTGTAGAAAACAATGTTCCTTCCCCAGTAACAGCACCTCTCTGTGTTGAGCTGATAAAGGGTTAAATTTGAAATGTCCCCTTTAAGACAGAAACAGCAGGGGAGAAGTGACTTCTGCCCTGACCTTGGAACAGAGTTTTCTAAAACATAAACAAAAGTTTCAAGCAGACAAAGTGACCAGGCTGAGGCTATGCTGACTAAGCCAGGACAAAATAAGTTCTCTGAATCACCCCCCTGCCCCTCCTGCTACTGGGTTCCGAGGAAGGCCACAAACTGTCAACAATCTTATTACAAAAATCCCTCTTGACGTGTAAGTTTAAAAACATATGACTTATAACACGTCACCCCGTTGCAAGAAGGGTATAAAAGATGTATACTTTCTTTGTTTGGGGTTGACTCTCCTTACAAGGAGGTGCAACCTCACGTATGTAAAATAGACAAACACCTCATGCTATTACAACAATCATCTCGTCAAGCTGTGTTCTGAAGGGTTGTGCAACTGAGCTGAGACTCTGGGTGGGGGTCTCTTGAGTTACAACAGTGGTTACTGGACCATCTCACCTGAAATAAATGATTATTTACAAATCCTTTTAAGTACTGAAATAAATGAAGTTTCATGAATTTCTTTAAAAGTCATGTTTTTATGTTTTTAAGCTATGATTTTATTTGTATTTCTAATTTAGGAGTTATTCTAGTTATTTGAAAATTTTGGTGAGAATTGTTTAGTACTCTTTTTTTTTTTGTTGTTGTTTTTTTTTCCAGACAGGGTTTACCTGTCCTGCCCTGGAACTCACTCTATAGACCAGGCTGGCCTTGAACTCAGAAATCTGCCTGCTTCCCGAATGCATCTGCCTCCCGAGTGCTGGGATTAAAGGCGTGCACCACCACTGCCTGGCCCAGTTTAGTACGCTTATTTTAAAATTTATACTCAAAGTTGAAAATTTAATTAGGAACTTATATTTAGATATTTGTATTCATTCACAACTACAACAAAAATAGTTATTCTAGTATTTGAAATATATACCACATGTATATACATATATACTAAATTCAAAAATATATTACCCAATAAGAATTTTTCTTTAAATTGAATGGTAAGTCTTCAGTTTTTATGGAAAACTGAAAAAGACCACAAAACCAGTGGGACTATATACTATTAGTTTAGTTAGAAAAAGTTTATTTCAAAAGGTGATCATTTTATAATTCATTCTTAGTCCAAAAAAGAAAAAACCCGGAGTTATATTAATCATGTTTAGTTTGGAATTTTTATTTTTTTATTTTTTTTTTGAGACAGGGTTTCTCTGTGTAGCCCTGGCTGTCCTGGAACTCACTGTGTAGACCAGGCTGGCCTCAAACTCGGAAATCCTCCTGCCTCTGCCTCCCAAGTGCTGGGATTAAAGGCGTGCGCCACCACCGCCTGGCGGAATTTTTATTTTTAAAATTAAAATTATATCATCTCAAGCATGAACTGTTTGTAGTTAACACTGACAGATATTTGTACTCTCTTACCCTGTCCTTGACTTAATTCAACCAGGGCTTCCTGACTTTTAGAATGCCACTATTGACCTAAGGATTTAGCCCAGAGATATTATTTAGTACCAATTAAGTCTGCCTTAAATATTTAACTTATTTTATGTATCATAATCACTTAATTTACACTTAAAATTCTCTTAAGGTGGGACTGAAGAGATGGTTCTGTGGTTAAGAGCTGTTCTTTATTTTACAGAGAACTGGAATTCAGGTATCAGCACCCATACCAGGCAGCTCCCTGCTATGCTAATTCCTGTTTCATATAAGACAGTCTCTTCTGGCCTCTGTGGGTGCTTGCACTCACTTGTACATATCCACTCCCGTTCACATAATTTTATATATATGTATATAATATTTTATAGTATTATATTTTTATATTATATTTTTATAATATTTTTATAATTTTATATAATTTTTATAATTATATATATAATTTTTTAAAGCAAGCAGTAGAAAAAAGTAATGAGTATGCTCAAAAGCTAAATTTTCAATTATAATTTAAAATGTCTCATTTAATAATAGATACTAAGGAAAACTCTAAAAAGACTGGATTTTAGTCTAAGCTTATTCCCTTTCTGGGATAAATTAAAACCACTATTCCTTTACTTGTACATCTGTGAAATGAGTTTAAGACACTGTATGGTTATTTAGGGTTGAACGAAATCATACTTTTAAGAAATTAAGCGGAGGGTGATGATGTACTGGTTAAGAGCTTGTGGTGTTCTTCCAAAGGACCTGAGTTTGATTCCAAGCACCCACAGCAGGCAGCTCATAGACTCCTGTAATTGTCCACTCCAGGGAATCTCTTCTCTAGCCTCCAAAGGCACAAGCACTTGTGTACAAATACCTGCACAAATACATGTTATTTTTTCCATAATTTATTTTTATTCATATTACATCCCAGTCACAGCCCTCCCTCTTCTCCTTCCAGTTCTACCCTTATCAATCCCTCCTATTACCTGCTCCAATTCTCAGAGAAGGGGGATTTCTCACCTTGGTTACCACCCACCCTGTGACATCTAGTTCCATCAGGACACCTCCTCTCCCACTGAGGCCTAACCAGCAAGTGCAGGTAGGGGGACAAGGATCCAAAGGCAGGCAAGAGAGTCAGAGACAGCCTTGATCCAGTCCTTAAGGAACCCACATGAAGATCAAACTCCACAGTTAAGAGTGCTTGATGCTTTTACAGAGGATTCCGGTTAGGTTTTCAGCATCCACAAACATCTAACTTCAGTTCCAGGTAGTGTGATACTGTCTTCTAACCTCCATGGGTAACAGGCACACATGTGGTACACATACATACATGCAGCTCAAACACCCATACACATAAAGTAAAATCTAAAAAATATTTTTTAAAAGTAACAGCATTGTTCCATAAACACGAGTTTGTGAGCAGCATAAATTTTAATTAGTGTGCTGTTAAAAAAAAAAAGAAAAAGAAGATGAAGTTGGAAGATTGTGAGAGTGAGGAGTGAGTATCTGAGAGAAGGGGTGGAGTGAGGTTGAATATTAAAATACTTTGTATACATATGAAAAACCTTAAACCTTAATAAAAATATATTAAAGGAGAATTATTTACCACAATAAACCAAGTGTTGATATGTTTCTAGCTGAGTTATAAACAAGAGGGAAGGCACAGCTAGATAATGGTATTATTCATAAATAATACTAATGTTGGGTTGGACTCTAAGATACATGTTCAATAAATCATATAATAGAGATGAATTTTGGAATTTACTTAAATATATAGCTGAACGAAAAATCAAAATGTGTCAAACAAACAAACAAAAGGAAATTAAGCACATGACCCTTCACAGGTATTAAGGACATGTAGTGATGTCACGTTTTAACAGTTGACACTGGTTTTAAATTTACATCTATTCCTGTCTCAATGTTACGCAGCTCCCCAATATTTGTTTTTTGTGTTATCTTTTTAAAAATGATTTTGTGACCTTAATATTCTGTATTGAAGCATGCCCTTGGATTTAAATATACTTTCCCTTCTAGATTTAAGTGTAATCAATGTTTTGTTTCAACTTTTAATTTTGTAATGTTTATGTCTGCTTAATTTGGTTTTGTCCTCTACATTAATAGTTCATTTTGAGAAAACATAGTCTCTGTTTTCACTAAATACTTTATACATGACCCAATATGAGAATTTGGCTTATCCTGCCCAGATATGAATTCTCAAGGACTCCTTATTTATTTCTCATTTTATTTTCAAAAGTACAATTAACTGACTATTAAAACCACTACTTTCAGGCTTCTTATTGGGATATAAACTGTTTTTCACAAACCTGTTCCATCTAAAAGGTTGAGAATGAATCTAGTTACTCATTCACAGGGGTTTTGTCAGTTTTCATTTAGTCTCCTCTCTGAGGGCTGGAGTTCAAGGGCTGAATAATACAAACCATCTATGTTACAATATCCTGGGGATGGAAGCAGGGTCAAGGGACACAGTCTGATGGATGCCAGGTCTTGACTCCTCTTAAAATATCATTGGGTATTCTGTAGTAATACTCGACCAGCTCAGATGTGTAGCCCACACTCGTGATGTGGTATGCTTCTTATACTTGGTTGTGGAAGAGGCAGCATCTTTTATACAGAAATTTGGTTCTTATAGGAACAATTTCTTTTTTACAGTTCTGATAGGACAGAAACAGGACATAGACTGTCAGAAAGTGGTATTTTATTTCACCTGAAACTTTGAATCATTGAAGTGAAACCAAATCAAATCAACAAACAAGATTTTATTCTGGTGGAGGTCAGAAAAGATATGCAGGATCCTGACTTTGTTCATCACCAAGATTAGTGTGGCCTTGGTGGGGACCTAGTGACAAGGTTCTTGCCCTTGGGATAGGGTCCCTGAGTGAGCCTCCACACCATAGATGGCTGCTGTGGGTATAAGGCATGTTTGTGTACTAATGTACATATTTTCTGGATCTACTAGCAGTGGAGTACTCTTTCCTTTGGAGGAATGTCTTCTTAGAAACCGAAAGAGTCCAGGAGTTGAGGATGGGGCCATGTTTTAGCAAAATGGTAGATACTGGGACCTTTAAGACAGCCCTTAAGGCTATGGGAAACAGCTCTAAATATATGAGTTTGAATATACATAACTTCTTAACTATGCAAAAAATAAGGATGCAATATGAATTTTATGAGGGGCTTCACAAATCTAAAGGAGCAAAAGCAGCTGTGCTGTGAGCCAACTTGTTACAAAATTACTAAGGAAGGAGCTAGAGATTTAGGGAGTGCTGATCTCTGGAGATCCCACCTGGCTAAGTTTTTTTGATAGTACTTACAAAAGCAGATAGATTCCTGAGTTCATGATCAGCCTAGGACAGAGCAAGGTTAGGCTCAGGTGTGGTGGAATTTTCAATTTCACGACCAGGTCCCAACCAACTGTTTTATCATTTGTGCTTAGCAAAGGCAGACAAATCTCTGAATTCTTTCGCAATGTTGAGAAAATGGGACTTTCTGGGAGGGGGAAACCAGGAAAGGGGAAATCATTTGGAATGTAAATAAAGAATATAGAAAATAAACAAACAAACAGATTCAGGATTCATGTGACCAAGATAAAAACAAAAACAAAACAACAACAACAAAAAGAATCAAGGGCTAGCTCACGAAATGCTGAGTCCTAAGCTAATGAAAAGGAGCCTGTAGGAAATGACTGGATATGTAAAATGAAAGACCAGACTTGTGTTCTTCTGGAGCTGAGCAATCCAGAGAATGTTTTTTTAGGATGAAAAGAGAAAACTGCTTTGAGATTGGCTACACACAGAAGCAAGCAGGACATGGTTAGAGGGATCTCTTAGAATAACAAGCAAGCAGAATATAGACGGAGATCTCCAGAGAGAACGCGGAACAGAGAGGGAAGCAGACAGGAAAAGCGCATTAAGCAGAACACAGGCTGTCAGCCTGGGTGCACGGTTTGACTTGGAGTCCTTTTCGATGCTCCCAGACATCCCTTCTCTCAGAACCCTTCTCCACGCTGAGGTTGGTCCTTGTCTGGTTCACCACCATTTCCTTTTATCATTTTGCCCTAAGAAATGATAATATAAAACACAATAAGATAAAACACACAGATTGGAATATGATAAAACAACCAAACAAAAAGTGACAAAGAAATGTATGTAGATGTGGAGATACACACATTTGCACACAGAGCAATCCCATAAAACAAACAAACACAAAAATGAAAGCTGTATGTAAAGGACCTGTAAAGTAGAAGAGAACAAAAATGTTCAGACATAGCATTATAAGACAAAGTATCTCCAGATACCATTGAGTTCGGTTTTTGCCTTCTACTGCTGTTTCCCGTCCCTCCCTCCCCTACTCATTGAGACTCCTTTCGAGAAAATACTTTTTCATGTGCAAGTGACTATTAACTGGTGATAGCTTCTCAATTAGGGATGGGGGTTGTTCTACTTCTCCTTTCAGCTCTAGGACCCCATCTGGTGCAGACTGGTAAATGCCCTTTGCATAGTGCTCAAGTCTCTGTGAGTTCATATGTGTATCAATCCTGTTAATTTAGAGGGACTGCTTTCCTAGGTATTGTCCATTTCTTCTGATTCTTTTTTTTTTTTTTTTTTTGATTTTTCAAGACAGAGTTTCTCTGTGTAGCCCTGGCTGTCCTGGAATTCACTCTGTAGACCAGGCTGGCCTCAGAAATCTGCTTGTCTCTGCTTCCCAAGTGCTGGGATTAAAGGCGTGCACCAACTGCCCAGTCATTTCCTCTGATTTTTATATTCTAGCCATCTCCTTTTCCAGATGGTTCCCTAAGCCCCGAAGGGAGGAGTTTGCCGGAGATACCCCATTTAGGGCTGTGTGCTCCAGTTTCTCACTCTGCACATGATCTGGCTGTAGGTCTCTCTATTTGTTCCCATCTGCCGAAATGTGGGGCTTCTCTAACGATGGCTGAGCAAGGAACTGATCTATATCAGAGCATCATTAGGAGTTATTTTGCAACATTCTTTTAGTAGAGCAGTAGTATTTGGTTTTACCCTAAGTCCCTGGGCTATCTAGTCTCAGGTTCTTGGTGACCCAAGCAGCCTTGGGTATGGGCTTCATCTTGTGGAGAAAGCCTTAATTTAAATCAGATATTGGTTGGTAAGTCCCTAAAGGCTTGTGCCCTTATTCTACCAATGTATCTTGCATGCAAGTCACTCTTAGATCAAAGGGTTTGTAGCTGGGTTGCTGTTTATCTTTCTTCTCTGGTAGCATGCAGAGTGGCTTCTAATACAATGAATCTGTAGACATAAAGATTATAGGTAGGTCCTTGTTCACCTTCTCTGTGCTCAGTGAGTTGTATAGGTCTTGTGCTCAGCAATAGAGCTTTACCTTTAGTTCGTGGAGAACCACCAATAGCTTCAGCAATAGCCTGGGTTGTTTGGGGGTTTGCATGGGACACCTTTGGCCAACATCCTGATTATATGTAACCTATTCTTGGTACTGAAAGTTTCATTTGGTGACAAGAGATGGCCAGCGGGCTCTATCTCCCCTGTTATTTGACAATTTCATTTAGATCACAGACACACACACACACACACACACACACACACACACACACATCCTGTTAATTTAGAGGGCCTTCTTTCTGGGGTATCTCCAGCAAACCCCTCCCTTCATGGCTTAGGGAACCGTCTGGAAAAGGAGATGGCAAGAATGTAAGAATCAGAGGAAATGACCAGGCAGTGGTGGTGCATGCCTTTAATCCCAACACTTGGGAAGCAAAGGCAGGCAGATTTCTGAGGTCAAGGCCAGCCTGGTCTACAGAGTGAGTTCCAGGACAGCCAGGGCTATACAGAGATACCCTGTCTTGAAAAACCAAAAAAAAAAAAAAAAAAGAATCAGGAAATGGACTACACCTAGGAAAGCAGGCCCTCTAAATTAACAGGATTGAACCAGCTTCTCGGGCTCCCGGGGCTGTTGGTTTCAGGTCAGCTCGTCAATGCAGGCATGGAGGGTCTACTCAGGGACTGTTCAGTTTGATTCCTGCTTTCCTCCCCCTACCTTTTGATCCTCCAATTTCAGCTCACCTCCTTCATCCAAAACTGCAGAGAGCTTTTGGGGCCTCTTGGCAGGAATCTGATATTGGGCCAGGATGAGGAAGTGGGCTTCAGGCAGGAATTTGATGTTGGGCCATGACAAGGAAGTAAGCTCAGGCAGGAATCTAATTTTAAGCTAGAACAAAGAAGTAAGTAGGCTTCAGGCATGAATAATGACTTTGGGCTAGGACAAGGAAATAGGCTCAGATGTCTTGGTCATCCCTTAGAAACAGTAAACTTTGTTTATTGCCTTGCTTGTTCCTTGACTATTTGTGTTTATTGTTCTGCTTGACCTTATTACTTGCATGTAATCAAAATGGTATAAAAGCAAATTGGGAAAAAAGTAAACCCACCTCAGCCTCAGAACTGGCTGGGGTCATGCTACAATGTTGTTTAATTGTCTTTTATCTTTTTAATCCTCACTCCTGCGCTTGGAGAACTTGTTGATTGAGCAGGCTTGGTCACATAACTACTTCCATTTCCTCGTGAGCCCCCCATGCCTCACTACAGCTCTGAGTCCTTAACTTTCTACATACAAATAGATGCCTTATTTATTTTCTGGGTCTGAGTTGCCTCACTTAGCATGATTTTCTTTTTCTGGCTCTAGTCATATACCTGCAAATTTCATGATTTCATTTTTTTGTTAGCAACTGAATAGTATTTCATTGTACATACATACCACATTTTCTTTATCCATTCAACAATTGATTTAGTACCTGTGCTATCAATGTGCTTTTCAAACAGTTTTTTTTCCTGAGCCAATGAGTTCAAGAATATTCCCTACTTTCTCTTCTATCAGGTTCAGTGTATCTGGCCTATGTTAAGGACTTTAATCCATTTGGATTTGACTTTTGTGCAGGGTGATAAATATGAATCTATTTACATTCTTCAGTATGTAGCCATCCAGTTTGATTAGCATCATTTGTTGAAGAGAGTTCCACCACTGTGTATTTCTGCCTTCTTTATGAAGTGTGTGAACTTATTTCGGGGTCTTCATTTCTATTCCATCAAGTAAATGTCTGTTTTTGTGCTACTACTGGACTGTTTTTATTACTATAGCTTTCCAATACAATTTGAGGTTGAGAATTGGGACATCATCAGTAGGTTTTTTTTTTTTTTTGATTATACAGAAGTGGTTTACTTGTTCTGTGGTGTGTGTGTGTGTGTGTGTGTGTGTGTGTGTGTGTGTGTGCATGTTTCTCTCTCTCTGTATGTGTGTATTGCACACATGTGTGTTCATATGAAGCTGAAAATTGTGAAGAACTGTGCTGGAATTTTGATGAGGATTGCAGTGAATCTGTAGAGTGGGCAAGATGGCCATTTTTACTATATTAATCCTACCAATTCTTGTGCATGGAAGATCTTTCCATCTTCTGATATCTTATTTGATCTTCTTTCTTTAATATCTTGAAGCTTTTATCATGAAAGTCTTTTCCTTGCCTGGTTAAAGTTAGCACAAGATATTTTACATATTTTGAGGCTATTTTGAAAGATGTTGTTTCCCTGATTTATTTCCCAGCTTAATTTTAATTTGCATATGAGAGGGCTAATGATGTTTGTGCGTTAATTTTATACCCAGATGCACTGCTGAAATTTTCTTTATGAACTGTAATATTTTCCCAGTGGAATTTTTATTGTCACTTATATATACTATCATTTCACCTGTAAATGAAGATTCTTTGACTTCCTCCTCTCCAATTTGTATGTTTGGTCTCCTTCAGTTGTCTTATTACTCTAGCTAAGACTTCAATTACTATATGGTAGGTATGGAGAAAGTGAACAACCCTGTTTTATTTCTGATTTTCGTGGGATTGTTTTGAGTATCTCTCCATTTAATTTAATGGTGACCATAAGTGCCCCATCCAGCGGTACTCAGTTATTCGTGGGTCTCAAAGGGAACCATGCCTGGAAAAGAACGGGTGAGAAAGAAGAGTGAGACCAAGCAAATGGTTGTCAAGATCTACTTTATTGTCACACAAGCAGCAAGTTATAAGCAATAAGCAGGAGGAAGTTGGGAGGGGGAGCTAGCGGGAAGTAAGCTTTGGGCCTAGTCCTGGGCCAGGTGCCTGGAACTTTTTGTGGTTTCACACTGAAAGATCATAGATGTTTATCTCATTGTTGTTGTTCCTATAGTCAGTCAAGCTGAATGGTTAGAAGTTTCCCACAAAGGGGAGGGGTGATCTATTTTTTACAGTTGACAGGTGGCCAGCCAGCCCCCAACATGTCCCTCTTCCTTGTATAATTGATGGAGAGTCTGTCTTAGGCTACATGATGTGTACCCATAGCCAGCACCCAGAGGAGAGGGGTAGAGCCTCTGTCTTAGGCTACATGAGGTGCATCCATGTCCAGAACTCCCATTAGGAGTTTGCTCCCTGGGCATGGCCTCACGCTATTCCTGTCATGGAGTTACTCTACAGCCCTGGGATCATGCTTTACAGACTGAGTTAGCCAGGCTCTCAGGTGTGCATCTGGCATATGGCACCATGATATTCCCGTCATGGACGTCTCCATAGCTTTTTATACCAAGGGGTTCTATACTCTGCAGCCAGGGCCGAGAAGTCGAGACCCACAGAGGGGGAGCCCAAAGGCTGTTCACAGACACTAGGGTCACGATCCCGGACCTCCAGCCGATGGTAATGTATCGAAACCCGCTTGTCGGTGAAAGCGGCTTCCACCTGTGACTTAACAAATCGAGTTAATTTTTGGAAAGCCCATGGCCCGAAGGAAATGAGCAGGAGGAGGCCCACCAAGGGTCCCAAAAGGCTAGGGAGCAATGTAGAGAGCCAAGGAGATGTAGAGAACCAATTTTGATACCACGATTCTTGCTTCTCCCTCTCTTTTTTGCGGTTTTCCAGACTTTCTTTAGGCTATCTTCAACCCGATTAATCCTGTCTTGTCTGTATAAAAACAGCATTCTTCCTTAAGTGCAGCGCACAATCCGCCTTGCTGTAAAAAAAGCAAATCTAAGCCTCTTCTGTTCTGTAATACTACCTCAGAGAGGGAGGTGACAGAATCTTTAAGATTTTTTTAGTCCTGATTGTAACTCCTGTATGTCTCTGTCGACCGCCGCGCTCAGCTGCGCATACTGTTGACTGGAAGTGACCAGGGAGGCAATTCCTGTCCCTGCTCCCGCGGCCCCTAAGCCGAGAAGCACCGCTAGGGTGACGGCCATAATAGGCTCTCTTTTTTGTCTGGGTAAATGAGTTCCTCTTTCCCAGAAGTTTAGGAGCTCATCAGAATTATGGATAGTCAACCGAGGGAGGAGCTTAACAAGCACATAATATTCTCTATTCTCTAAAAAGGCAGCTGTAACTATAAAAGTGGTCAATCCTGAAGAGCAAGCAAGATAGGAATCATTAGAAACAGCAGTATATTGAAAAGAAGCATTAATTACAAAAGTCTGGTTACAAACTTCCAAGCAGGGCCTTAGGGGGCAGCATATTATACCCCAAAAGGCACATGCTCAGGCCAGATATCTGGCTGAGGGTGAGTCCTTGTTTTTCTGGAAGACTCCATCGCAGAAGTGAAGTATTATTAGTAGGTAATAATTCTCCAAAATTGGCAATTCCTTCATAAAAAGGCGGGGAAGATGAGTAACAAACCCAACATTCCTCTGATATGGAAAAGTTGGCCTCATGTATAGCCTGTACTGAAGCATTAATCAATGATAACACAAGTTCAGCAGAAGGGGAAGGACCCACGGGTAGAGTGGGCTGGAACACAGGATCGGGTTTTCGAGTATTTGGGGCAGTGGGTGTAACAGGGACTTGTTTACTGGGGAGATGTCTATTGCCCCCAGCTCCAGAATGTAACTCAGGATTGGGGCCCACGGCAACCCCCACTTGATTGGGAATAGTCTTGGATAATTTTATTTTGAAGGTTAGCCCCATATCATAATCATCCTTATATAGGCGGAGACCCCATTGGGCTCCTCTAGAGTTCTCCCAATCAAATTTTTTACCCACCTCTGTAAAGGCAATCTGGAGGGGGCTGCACCATCCTTTAGATGTTTTATTTTTAATAGAGTATGCCAAGGTATTTCCTTCCCACTTAAAATATGGGGTGCTAGGATTGGGTGTTGGAGGATACTTTCTTTTTACGGAATAAGGTCCCAAGAGGAGCTGGGTTTCCAGTAAGTGTCTCCTGTAGTCTCACAGCCCAAGCTTTACAGTAAAAGGCGGATTCGTACCCGCATTTTTGGGCAATGGAGTGGTCACGATGACCTCCCGGGCAGACATAAAGTCCCCAGGGAAGGAGCGTTAAGTGTTTTCGTTTGCCTTCAGTGGAGCACCCAGGGGACCATTTAGAATCTGAAAGCTCGGGCGCGCTTTCTTGAGGGGCAAAGGTGTCAGGGGTGCCCCAATCCGCACTAGCACCCAGAGTGAGCTGGCAAAGGTCTACCTCTAGAACCAACCAAGGAAGAGAGGCACTTGTGGTCAACTTGGAGCTGACAACATCTCCTGCACCATTGAGAATTAGCCAAGTATAATTAAAAAGCCGGTGTGGAGAGGCATACGCGGATGAGAGATTGATGATCAGCAAGGCGATGCTCCAGGGAGACATTTTCTTCTTATTTCTGTTTGTGTTTTCTTAGGTCTGAAATTAAGCACAATTAGACAACTTCTCAGGGGAGTCCCTGGGCAAGTTATATAGCTTTATCAGACGAGCTGGTAACCATCTTGCATTGGCTACTTGAGAATCATAAATGCAAGCATGTCCTTTAATAATAAGGACAAATAAGGACTGGATCAGGTCCTTGCCATTGGTTATTTAGTGGATCTTTCCACATTGCTTGGGCATAATTTTGGGCTGTGGAGGTGTGCCACAGGTGGTCAGCAGCGGACCTTTCTTGGGTATCAACTGATAGGAAATTTAAAACAAACAGGGCATGATTAAGCAGGGCTCTACAATTTCCTGCTAAAGGATATAGAATTCTTCCACCTGACTGTAATTTGTGAAGCATATTTTTAAGCGTCTGGTGGGCTCTTTCAACAATCCCCTGCCCCTGGGGATTATAAGGAATGCCAGTAACATGTTTAATGTTCAACTGTGCACAGAAGGTTTTAAAACTGGCACTGGAATATCCAGGACCATTATCAGTCTTTATAACTTTAGGGGAGGGCATAACAGTGAGGCAAGTCAACACATGACTTATAACATGTTTGGTGGCCTCCCCAGTCTGGAGAGAGGCATAAAGGAATCCACTAAATGTATCAATGGAAACATGAATATATTTATTTTTACCAAAGGGTTTATAATCAGTGACATCCCTCTGCCATAATTCCCCGGGGATAAGTCCCCTAGGGTTCATGCCTAGATGGGGTTCAGGCAAGAGGGTAAGGCAACCCTTGCTGGAGCGAACTATCTGTTCATCCTGTTCTTTAGTAATACCATATTTAAGTTTCAGAGTGTTGGAATTGAGATGATGAAGATCATGGGCCTTCTGTGCCTTGCATAAGGGGTTACCAACAATGGGAAAAATCTGGGTTTTATGGAGAAAGGCAGCCAGACGTGTAGCTTGGTCAACAGCATCATTGTTGTGCCAAGGGTCCAGGGAGGCCTGAATGGGCACATATATGACCACCAAAGAAGGGGCAAGAGCGTTCCTGAATCAACTTCTGCAACTTGACAAAAAGGGGTGAGACATTGGTTGATGGATGAATATAAGGAACACATTCTAATAATGGGACAGAATTGGGAACGTAAGAGCTATCCGTATACAAATTAAAGGGATGGTTAGCTAACTTCTTAAAAACCTCAATAATGGCCGACAATTCTACAAGTTGTGCAGAGGAATAAGTTGTGGGAAAATGGGATACAGCTCCATCAATTGAATAAGAGGCTATGCCACTGGAAGAGCCATCAGTAAAAACCAGGGACGTGCCTGCAAGAAGTGTTTTTCGAGTGGCTTTAGGGAAAATAAAGGGAGTTGCTGAAAGAAACTGAACAAGCTTGTTGGAGGGATAATGATTATCAATGTTGCCTTGAAAGGAAACACAGCTAACAACCCAATTATCATCATTCTGGGCCAGCCATTGGATTTGTGAAGGGCTATAGGGGAGTATTAGAGAATCAGGATCCTTTCCAAACAACTTCAGGGAGGTCTCCCGCCCCAATCGTATTAAGAAAGCGACCAAGTTAGGGTACGTGGAAAGGATTTTGGAAGGTGAGGCAGACAAATGGACCCAATACAAGGGCCCAGTTTGCCAAAAAAGGCCAGTAGGAGAAAACTTAGTAGGCAAAATAAGAAAGGACAAAGGCTGCACAGGTGAGAAATAAGTAATAAATTGGGCAGCGATGGCTTCTTCAACCTGCATAAGCGCCACTCTCGCCTCTTGGGTTAGGGAACGAGGCGAGAGGGGATCAGAATCACCTCTAAGAATATCAAAAAGAGGCTTCAAATCTCCAGTAGTCAATTTTAGATAGGGGCGAAGCCAATTGAGATCCCCCAAAAGTTGTTGAAAATCATTGAGTGTCTGTAAATGATCTTTTCTAAGTTGAATCTTCTGAGAAACAGTATTATGAGGGAAAAGCTCAAAGCCTAAAAATAAGAAAGGGGGGTGTGTCTGCACCTTTTCGGGGGAGACTTGAAGACCAATATCCTGGAGAGCAAAAACTAGCTGTTGGGCCATTTGTTGTATAGGTGCCTCCTCTGGCCCAGCCAAAAGAATATCATCCATGTAATGAACAATATAATAATCAGGATAAAAAAGCCTGAAAATAGCTTGAGCCACAAATTTTTGACATAAGGTAGGGCATTGACCATTCCCTGGGGGAGCACCTTCCATTGGAAATGAGGCGAAGGCCCTATACAATTGGTTATGGGGAGTGTAAAGGCAAAGCGTTTGCAATCATCAGGATGTAAAGGGATACAAAAGAAACAATCTCGCTATAAACTGTCTTTATTATATTGAGGTATGTCCCTTGTATACCTAATTTCTCCAGGACTTTTATCATGTAAAGGTGTTAGATTTTGTCAAGGCCTTTACTGCATCAAATGAGATGATTATGTGTATTTTTTCTTTTTCAATCTATTTATATAGCAGATTGTACTTATTGATTTATATATGTTGAACTCTCTTTGAATCCCAGGGATGAAGCCTATTTAAATATGATGGATATAGTTTTGATATGTCCTTGGATTCAGTTTGCAAGTATTTTATTGAGAACCTTTGTATCTATGTTCATAAAGGAGGTTGGTCTGTAATCATCATCATCTTCTTCATCATCATCATATGGGTCTATATCTGGTGAAAGAGTAACTGTGGCATTTTAAAAGACATGGAAAATGCTCCTTCTGTTTCTAATTTTGTGGAATAATTTGAGATAAAGCTATCTGGACCTGGTTTTATTTATTCTTTTCTACTGTTTGTTGTTGTTATTGGAAAACTTTTTGTTTTCTTTTGCTTTATGGAAAATTTATTACAACTCTCCCGCCACGCGTTGCTTTTTCAACATCTTGCTCTACAGCTTCCTTCTTGCTCGGATGCCAAAGAACTGGGCATTGGCACGGGCCGTGCCGAGTCTGGCAAAAGCCTTGAAGTTCTTCTCTTCTTCTGGGATGACTCTGGCCTTTTCCTTTCTGTACACATTCCAGATGGGCATCACAGGTCCAGTACGCTGGATGGCCAATTTAAGTTCTTCAGCAGAACTGTCTCCCTTCTTTGGAGCAGAAGGATTCCTGGGGAACAGTGTGAGCTTGGAGCAGTACTCCTTCAGGTGCTGCACGTAGGCCTGCAGTGATTCAGTGGATTCGTTTCGCCTCCTTGGGTCCACAGAGAGGCCAATGGTGCGAGCCATTTTCTTGTGGATACCAGCCACCCTGAGTTCCTCCGGGCAGAAGCTCCTGCCAGCCCGGATCTTGGTGTGGTATCTAACTGTAGGACACCTCACGACGGGGCCAGTCGCGGGATGAGGAGCAATGCGGCGCGCTTTCACCTGCTGGGCCTTGCATCTGCAGATCTTGTGTGCCTTCTGGTTGAACCAAGTGTCCACTCGCTGCTGCCAATCCTTGTGGAAGTGGGCTTCAGGATCGTGCCATTCCGGCTGGGTGCCATGGCTGCCTCCTCTACAGGAGAACGGACGAAGGGAAAGGCTGGAAAACTTTTAATAATTGCATCTACTTTACTAAGGGATGATTATGTGTTTAAATTGCTTATCTAGGGACTGGAGAGATGGCTCAGTGGTTAAGAGCGCCGACTGCTCTTCCGAAGTGAGTTTCAAATCCCAGCATGATGTTCAACCATATGATGGCTCATACCCATCTGTAATGAGTCTGATGCCCTTTTCTGGGGTGTCTGAAGACAGCTACAGTGAGCGAGTAGGGCTGGAGCGAGAAGAAAAAGTGTCTGAAGACAACTCCAGGGAACTTACATATAATAAATAAATAAATCTTTAAAAAATTGCTTACCTAATCTTGATTTATCTTTTGGTAGGTGGTATATCTTCATTATCTTTTTAAAGGGTGTTTTCTAACTTGGCTTTAAAGTATATCCTCTGATTCTCTGTATTTACTTGGTGTCTGTTATGCCCCCTTTTCATCTCTAATTTTGTTAACTTGGAAATTTCCTTTCCTACTTTGAGTTAATATGGCTGTTTGCCAAGCTTATTGGTTTTCTCAAGAAGCCAAATTTTTATTTCATTGATTCCTTGTATTGTTCTTTTGTTGTTATTTCTATTTTATTGATTTCAGTGGTGAGTTTGATTATTTCTTGCCATCTTCTCTTTTTTGGGTATCTTTTCTCTCACTTCTCTTTTTGTTCTAGAGTCTTTAGACGTGATGTTAAGTTAGTAATATGAAATCTCTCCAGGTTTTTGTTTTTGTTTTGTTATTTTGTAATATGTGCACTTAGGTTATGAACTTGCCTCTTAAAACCTCCTTTATGTGGTCTGTAAGTTTGCATGTGTTATGTATTTATTTTCATTCAGTTCTAGAATGTTTTTAAATACTTAATTTCTGTGTTAACCCATCTTTCATTCTGTAGTGAGTTGTTTCGTTCCATTAATTTATAAGCGTTGTTTCTGTTGTTGATATTCAGCTTTACTCCATGGTGGTCAGATAGGATGCAGGGAGTTATTTCAATTTTATTGGTGTCTGCAGAGATTTGCTTTGTATTTAAGTATGTTGTCAATTTTGGAGAAAGTTCCAATAGAAGAAGGTATATTCTTTTGTGTTTTTGTGAAATGTTTTGTAAATATATGTTAGATTCATTTGGTTTATGACATAAGTAAGCTCCAAAGCATTTCTCTGTATACTTTTTTTTTGAATAGAACATCTGTTGGAGATAATGGAATATTGATGTCACCAAATATTAATCTCTGTTCAAGGAGCAGTATGTGATTTAAACTGTAGTAGTGTTTCTTTTATGAACTTGGTTGCCCTTGCATTTTGGTGCATAAATGTTAAAAATTGTACTATCCTCTTGGATGTTTCCTTTGATGAGGTGACCTTCCCTACCTCTTTGGGTTGCTTTTAGTTTGAAATCTGTTTTGTCAGATATTAAAATCCCTACATCAGCTTCCTTCTTAGGTCTGTTTGCTTAGATATATTTTTTTCATCCTTTTATCCTGAGGTGATGTCTATTCTGTTAAGATGCTCTTCTTGAAGGATGGATCCCATTTGAATACATTCTGTTAGTCTGTATCTTTTTAGTGGGGAATTGAGAGGATTGATGTTGAAAGTTATCAGTGAGCATTGTTTATTAATTCCCATCATTTTGTTTTTGTGGTGTGGGTTTTGTCTCCCCACTTTCATGGTCTGATATTATTTATTTACTATATTTTCTTGGGCATGATTCACCTCTTCTGATTGAAGTTTTCCTGCTAGCACCTTCTATAAAGCTGGACTTATAAATAGATACTGATTAAATTTGATTTTATCATGGAATGTCTTTCTCCAGCTACTTGAAAGGTTTGCTAGGTATAGCAACCTGAGGTGGCTTTTGTGCTTTCTTAGTGTCAGTAGCATATCTGTCCAGCCCCTCTGGCTACTACAATCTTAACTGAAAGTTCAGGTGTTATTCTAAATGGTCCACTTTCATATGTTATTTGGTTTTTTTCCCTTGGAGGATTTAATATTATTTTTTTTTTTTGGTTCTGTATGTTTAGTGTTTTGATTATTTTGTATTATGGGGGAATTCCTTTTTGGGTTCAGTTTGTTTGATGTTTTGCACACTTATTGTACCTTTCAAGACACCTACTTCTTTAGGTTGGAAAATTTTCTCCTATGATTTTGTTGAAAATATATTATTTGCCTTGACTTGGGTTTCTTCTCCCTCAATTCCTAAGTTTTGTATATTTAGTCTTTTCATAGTGTTCCAGATTTCTAGATTTTCTTTTTCTTTTTTTCGGACCAGGAGGTTTTTTTTTTTTTCTTTTTCTTTTAAATGGTAGAGAGCTTTGTGGGCTGCCTTCTAGGAATTCGGCAGGAATTTGACATTGGGCTAGAACAGATAAGTAGACTCAGACAGGAATTTGACTTTGGGCAAAGACTGGGAAGTAGGCTTAAGATATAAAAGCAAACTGGAGAAAAAATAAAATAATCCTACTTCAGCTTCAGAACTGGCTGGAGTCATGTTATAGTGTTGTCTAATTTTCTTTTTTCTTTCAATCCTTTCTCCCTCCCTGGAGAACCTCTTGAGCTGGCTTGGTCATTAGACTTCATATTTTCCTTGACCAAGGTATCTTTTTCTTCTAGCTTAATGACTAACAACCTTCTTGCTTCTCTTACCGTCTGCCTCTTGGTGAAAGTTGTATCAGAGGTTTCTGTTCAAGGTACTATGATTTTCATTTTCAGTGCTGCCGCAGTTTGGGTTTTCTTTATTGATTCTATTTCTACTTGCAGGTCTTGAGCTGTTTTATTAATTTTCTTTCACTGTTTGTGTTTTTATAGGTGTCTTTAATGGATTTACTCATTTCCTCTTTGAGGACCTCTAATTTATTTATAAAGGCTATTTTGAAATCCTTGTCTTGTGTTTCAGGTTTGTTGAACTTCTGAGGGCCTACTATAGTGGGGTTGTTGGGCTTTAGTGGACACATACTGTCCTGGCTGTTACTGAATGTGTTTTTATGCCGGTGTCCGGGCATCTGAGTTTAGGATGATTGTAATTCTAGGTGCTGATAGCTGGCATTGTCTTTGTTGGGTGTGTTTTTCTTTTCTTGATTTTCTTTTTTGATGTTGCCATTTCTAGTTTTTAGGACAGTGATGTCTGCCAGATGTAGCCATTGGGGTTTTCAGATAGAATGTGTTTCTTGGTATTGGGAGTTGACAAGTGGAGATGGGCTAAAAGTAGGGGAGACCAGAGATTCCACAAGAGGATGTACCACGAGGCTCTCCATAGTTCCCTCCATAGAGAGGGAGGAGAGGGCACAGTTAGTAATCAACCATAGAGCTGAACATGAGACTGGGGGACTAGATTTAGAGAATAGGGGGAAGAGCAAAGATCTGAAGGTCTCCTACCAGGTTCCTGGCCAGTAGGGCCCCAGGTTTTGCATCTTGTAGTTGAGTTGTAAATGATCCATCAGTGTGGCTAAGGCTATGGTGTTTAAACTGAAGCAACACTAAGTTCTAAGCACCAGTTCCTGAAAGGATTGACTTCTGTAACAGAGTACCATGGCAGGCAAATATCATCTGGGATATTTCCTCTATTATTGTGTGGATTATAGTAATGGAACTTATAATAGACTTGAATGGGCTGGATAACAATTTTGATAACTGATAGTGACTGAAAAGCTATAGAATAAGTCTTAGGTACAATTAAGAAAATACACTGAAAAGAACAATAGAATTTCAGTAGAGGTAGTTGTGATGGTTTGTATGTGCTTGGTCCAGGGAGTGGCACTACTAGCAGCTGTGACCTTGTTGCAGTAGGTGAGTCTCTGTGGGCATGGGCTTTTTTTTTCTTTTACTGATGCAAAATATTGATTCCACGTTAGTTATTTTATTCAGTAGTTTTTCCCCTCAACAGACTTGTGGTAACCACATCTTTTAAATCTGTAAATAATGTTATTAAATAATCTTAATCTTTGAAATCTTCACAAAAATTTATCTTTTATAGTCCAACCTGAATATCAAGGCTGCAAGAATAACATTTCCTATATCCAAATACTTTATAGCTGTACCCAAAAGAAAGGGAAAAAAAAAACCACAGAAAAAAAACCCAAAACAGCCACATTAACAGCTTGGTTAAGGGCTAAGTTACCCCAGCAGCCAAAAAATAACATAAAATATCCAAATTATTGGCATGATAATACAATTATAACTTCAGTAGTCACTTTGTCATTGACAGTGATTGCTTGAGCACAGGGGGAGTGCTCAAGGGCTGGCAGTAGAAGCTGTTGAGCAGAGCAGCATCTCCTCTCTTCATCTTTGCCCTGACAGCTCCCACTTGTGCACAGCCCCACAGGTACTGTGTGTACGTTTAGAAAACAATCCCACCACACAAATGCCTATTGAGCAGATAACAGGGAAGAACAAACAAACGCTAAGCAAGACAACTGCTCTCTCTTTGGGATATGATTATTTCCCCTGTGCACAAAGTATTCAACAACATAAGAAAAGGAAAAGAACACTTTATATTCTCTAAACATGAGGCTGTGCTCAGTGGGGCAGGTCAACTATGAGCATTTGTATTTCTACTTCCAGGTATTGTTGTCTGACGTCTCGCTGCTGCTTGTTTCCCTGCCTGAGTCCTCACACTCTGCAATGCAAGTGCTTCTCCATGGGGAGGACAGACTGAAACTACAGCTTTGTAAGAAGCCATTCTTTCCAAACCCATTTCTTTGTAGCTTCTCTGTTCTCATGTGGAACTCCTTGAGTTCATCCTGTGTGAGTGGAAGGCAACTTTCATCATTTTCAGGATATTCCTGCCATCCCATTGCTTTTAATAGCCTGTACTCTGCCTCCAGAGAGTGACAGGACCTTCCCTTCCCCTACCATGGGTAGAGAAAGACCATTCTGAAGACAACCTTGCTCTCCATTTTCCTTTGGTTCGGGTGTGTGGCTGCCCTCCAATCTTAGCCCCTCCAGCTTGTCACAGTCTCTGCTTTCTGAGCAGTCTCCATTTCATTCATCCTCAGAGTCTTCAGGAACTCACTCTTCCTGTCTGTGGCTTGTCAGGCCAATTTGGTCAGGTGAGCTGTCAATCAGAGTGTGGGATCCTAAATTGGTGAAAGCAGAAGAAAAGGCAGCAGCAGGATTCTCTTTGGAATATTTTTTTATTTTTATTTTTTTTATGACTAGTATCTTTGAAGGTTGCTTGGCACTAGGTGGATTTTCCCACACTCCAGAAGGGGTCCTGATAGGTCTGCACAACTGATTCTGTTTGCCAGACGGGAAGTCTTCCTCTTCAAACTGCAACTTAAATAGGCAAAACATGAACATCTGCACCGTGAGTGCAAACACTGTTCATAACAAGGTCATTGTTAGAAAGACAGGTGGTCTCCGGTGTGGGCAAGAAATGTCATCAAGGCGACAGGTCAAGATGTTATAGTAAAGCATTGTAAGAGAGCTTCTGGGCGATCAATTCCAGTAGCAAAATATCCACAACAAAAGGTTTTAAAACACAAATCTCATTATCTTACACAACTGCTTAAAGCAGTGTTCAGATATATATGCTTTTATCAGTTTTAACCTTCAAAATCAAAGCTGTAAGAAGTCTTGTTTTGTTTTTAGAATAAGGAATCCAACAGAAACTTGATATATTTTTCCTGCCACAGAATAACAGGTTTCAAGGTAAATTTCTTGGTAAAAAGCTCCTATTTCTTTGGTCTTTTCTATTTATACATTCAAAGCAAAATTATATGTAGGAAAGATAAGGAGAAAGGAGAAAGAGAATTCCAAAATGAGATTTTCTTCTTATTAATTTTCTGTATTTCACTTGTTCTCCTCCTTCCCAAAAACTGAACTGAGCTTCCTGAAGAGATATGAAGAATCTTCTATTGCTTTATTGAAGAAATCACTTTCTAATCTGCGTCCATCTCCATCACTACTCAAACTTTAAAAGGCCACTTGAGTCTGCCAATCTCCAGCAGTGGCAGGGCTACAGTCAAGGATGACTCTTGGAGTCTGAGGACAAGTCCCCAGCAGAGGTGACTAGCTCACAACCATAACAAAGCTTTTCCCAAAATGACTTGGGCTTTTTCTTTTTTCAATTTTTTTATTTATTGACATTCCAGTCATTGCCACCCTCCCCACCAGTTCCTCATCCCATTTCTCCCCCCCCCCCACAGTGTACCCCCCATCAGACCTCCCCCTTACTTGGGGTCTCAAGACTCTCTAGGATTAAGCACACCTCCTGCTGAGGCCAGATCAGGCAGTCCTCTGCCATACATGTGCCAGGGTCCTCTGACAAGCCCTTGTATGGTGCCTGGTTGGTGGCTCAGTCTCTGGGACTCCCTGGGGTCCAGGTTACTTGAAACTGCTGGTCTTCTGTGGGATCACCCTCCCCTTCAGCTTCTTCAGTCCTTCCCCTAATTCAATCATAGGGGTCCCAAACTTCAGTTCAATGGTTTGTGTAAGTATCTGCATCTGTCTCAGTCAGCTGCTGATAGGGTCTCTCAGAGGACAGCCATGCCAGGCTCCGGTGTGTAAGTACATCTTAGAGTCAGTAATAGTGTCAGGCTTTGGTGTCCCCCGCTCCACCATGAGGTTAATTCCAAGTGGACCGCCTTTGCTTCAGTCTCTTCTCCAGTTTTGTCCCTGTAGTTCTTTTGGACAGGAGCAGTTTTAAGTCTGATATTTTGACTGTGGGTTAGTAACCCTGTCCCTCCATTTGAAGCCCTGTCTATTGACTAGAGGTTGGACTGTTCCCACTATTAGGCATTTTGGTTATGGTCACCCCCATTGAGTCCTGAGAGCCCCTACTCCCTGTCCCCCATCTCTGGTACTTTCTAGAAAGTGCCTCCACCTCTCACTCTCCAAGGCTGCTTATTTCCTTTCATTCTCCTAGCCCTCTGGACTTCTCTCATCCATTGCCCCTCCTCCCCATACCAAATCCTGTTCCCCTTTTCTCTTCCCCCTCCCCTCTCCCACTCAGGTCCCTCCCTCCCTCTGCCTCTTATGATTATTTTTCTTCCCCCTTCTAAGTAGGATTGAAGAATCCTCACTTGGGCCTTTCTGCTTGTTATATGTCTTATTGTCTGTGGGGTGTATCATAGATATTCTATACGTTTTGACTAATATCCACTTAGCAGTGAGCACATACCATGCATGTCCTTTTGAGTCTGAGTTATTCAGGATGATATTTTCTAGTTTCATTCATTTGCCTGCAAAATCCATCATGTCCTTGTTTTTAATAGCTGAATAGTATTCACATTTTCTGTATCCATTCTTCGTTTGTAGGAGATCTGAGTTGCTTCCAGCTTCTAACTATCACAAATAAAGTTGCTATGAACAAAGTGGACTATGTGGTGTGGTGGAGCATCTTTTGGATATATGCCCAAGGGTAGTATAGCTGGGTCTTCAGGTAGAACTATTTCCAATTTTCTGAGGAATTGCCAGATTGATTTCCAGAGTGGGTCTACCAGTATGCAATCCCACCAGCAATGGAGGAGTGTTCCTCTTCCTCCACATCTTTGCCAGCATGTACTATCACTTGAGTTTTTTGTTCTAGCCATTCTAATTGGTATGAGATGGAATCACAGGGTCATTTTGATATATATTTTCATATATATATTCAGATATATATGAAATGTTCAAAGTCCTTGCATATAAGTATATATTAATGATATATATTATTAGATATTTTCTTTATTTACATTTCAAATGTTGTACGCTTTTCTCGTTTCCTCCAAAAACCCCCTATCCCATCCCCCTACCCCCTGCTCACTAACCCACCCACTCCTGCTTCCTTGACCTGGCATTCCTCTATCCTGGGGCAATGAGCCTTCACAGGTCCAAGGGCCTCTCCTCTCATTGATGTCTGACCAGGTCATCCTCTGCTACCCATGTGGCTGGAGACATGGGTCCTTTCATGTATACTCTTTGTTTGGTGGTTAAGTTCCTGGGGCCTCTAGGGGTACTGGTTGGTTCATATTGTTGTTCCTCCTATGGGGCTATAAACCCCTTCAGCTCCTTGAGTTCTTTCTCTAGCTCTTCCATTGGGGACCTTGTGCTCAGTTCAACGGTTAGCTGAGAGCATCCCCCTCTGTATTTGTCAGGCACTGGCAGGGCCTCTCTGGAAACAGCTATATCAGGCTCCTGGCAGCAAGCACTTGTTGGCATCCACAATAGTGTCTGGGTTTGGTATATGGGATGGATTTGCAGGTGGGGCAGTTTCTGGATGGTCTTTCCTTCAGTCTGTGCTCCACACTTTGTCCCTGTATTTCCTCCAATGGGTATTTTGTACCCTATCTAAGGAGGACCAAAATATCCACACTTTGGTCTTCTTTTTTAAGCTTCATGTGATCTGTGAATTATATCTTGGGTATTCCAAGCTTCTGGGCTAATATTCACTTATCAGGGAGTACATAACATGTGTGTTCTTTTCTGATTGGGTTACCTCACTAAGGATGATATTTTCTAGTTCCATCCATTTGCCTAAGAGGTCAAAGGGATACAAATTGGAAAGGAAGAAGTCAAAATATCATTATTTGCAGATGATATGATAGTATACTTAAGTGACCCTCGAAATTCTACCAGAGAACTCCTAAACCTGATAAACAACTTCAGCAAAGTGGCTGGATATAAAATTAACTCAAACAAATCAGTGGCCTTCCTCTACTCAAAGGATAAACAGGCTGAGAAAGAAATTAGAGAAACAACTCCCTTCACAATAGTCACAAGTAATATAAAATACCTTGGTGTGACTCTGACATTGAACATTTCTTTAAGTACTTCTTGGCCATTTGAAGTTCTTCTGTTGTGAATTCACTGTTTAGATCTGTAACTCATTTTTTAAATTAGGTTATTTGGTTTTCTGGAGGTTATTTATCTTCTCGAGTTCTTTATTTATTTTGGATATTAGCCCTCTGTCCAATGTAAAATTAATGAAGATTTTTTTTCCCGGTCTGTAGGTTGCTGATTTGTCCTACTGATTGACCATAACATTTGCCTTACAGATGCTTTTCAGTTTTATGAGGTCTCATTTATCATTTCTTGATCTCAGAGCCTGCACTAAATCCAAGTGGGCATCGGCTTTAAGACCATGGTCCTAGCTTCCTGGAAGCCAATCTTCTCCTAGCTGCCTTCTGAACAAGAGGCTCAGCCTCAGCTCCTCCATCCCATGTCAGCCGGGACGCTGCTGTGCTCCTACCTTGATGATAATGGACTGAACTTCTAAACCTGTAAGGCAGCGCCAAGTAAATGTTGTCCTTTGTATGAGTTTCCTTGGTCATGGTGTCTGTTCTCAGCAGTAAAACCCTAACTAAGACAATAGTTATTCCAGAAATATAAAATTTCATGTCATTTCTGCTGTCAGACTTGTTACATAACTAGTTTGAGGAATATCTTTGCAGAGATATATCAGCAAATATCCAAATTATTAAAATTTGGAAGTATATTGAAATTTTAGAAAAATTAATCTAATTCAACACAAAGAAACATTTCTAATACTTTTTGAAACAAATTCATCCTCTTCTACTCTACTCATGCACATGCACTAGATCCGAGCAAATTTCAAATTTTTATCATTGAAATCCATACTCATATAGCTCTTTATCTATATGTGTATACAAATATAGATGCCAATATCTAAATAGGGCATTATTATTAGATGTAGCCATAAAGCATTATGTTTCATTATTTGTTTTGCCCTAAATCATTAAGGGAAGGACTTGTTTAGTAGATGTACATCCTGGTGGTCCAAAAAGCAGGTAAAAGAAGATACTAGTGTACTGTTCAATTTCTCCGTTATCTTCTCATTATTCTACTAGGGCACCCACCTCATAAGATGGTTATTCCCTCATGGATTATGAGTCCATAATCTTCAGTTAATTCTCTGAAAGAATTGCTTCACAAATGTACACACAGGCATGCCTCACTGATCTCTTGTGTGACTCTAAATCTGGTCACATTGACAAGATTAACCAGGAAAACTAAGTCTTCCATTTAATTTGCAGGGATTTGAGAGGTACATGTAATGTTTGAATTTGTATTCTTCAGCTGCTTGCAGATCAATTTATTCTTCAGCTTCATGTACAAACCATTACACATGGGGTTAAACTCAGAGAATTACATTGTATTGTATGATGCTTTTTTCCTATGTACAGGGTGTTGCCCCTGGTAGGCATGGCAACTAGAGAGAAACAGTACAGCAGTAGGCAAGGTTAAATAATAGCCATGGAACTATTGCTATTCTCTGCAAGAGTAGACAACCTTCCTGGAACTGCTATATCCTCTCCCAGCTGCAAGTGATCTTGGAAGATGCTAGAGTATATAAAAAGTAAAAGATTTAAAACAAAGTAAAATCAGAACTCCATGGT
The DNA here is from genome assembly GCA_036184795.1 of Tokudaia tokunoshimensis. Lineage (NCBI taxonomy): Eukaryota > Metazoa > Chordata > Mammalia > Rodentia > Muridae > Tokudaia > Tokudaia tokunoshimensis. The sequence continues at coordinate 82,314,358 of BTHU01000012.1, read as the reverse complement.
ACAACTTCTTTTTTTTTTTTTTTTTAAATTTAATTTTATTTTATTTTTTTAATTTACATTCCAAATCACTTCCCCTTTCCCGTTTCCTCCCTCCCCGAAAGTCCCATAAGCCCCCTTCCCTCCCTCTTTTCTCCGTTCAACCCCCTCTCATTACTCTGTCCTGGCGTTCCCCTACATCCAGTCTTTCCAGGACCAGGGGTCTCTCCTTCCATCTTTTTAGAAATCTATTGATATGCTGATTGTGTCTAGGGTATTCTGAGATTCTGGGTCAATATCCCCTTATCAGTGACTTCATACCATGTGTGATCTTTTGTGATTGGGTTACCTCACTAAGGATGATATTTTCAAGTTCTGACCATTTGCCTAGGAATTTCGTGAATTCATTGTTTTTAATTGCAGAGTAGTATTCCATTATTCTCAAGAGTAAAAGAACCTCTGGGGGAATCAGTATCCCGGACCTCAAGCTGTACTACAGAGCAATAGTGTTAAAAACTGCATGGTATTGGTACAGTAACAGACATGTAGATCAATGGAACAGAATTGAAGACCCAGAAATGAATCCACACTCCTATGGTCACTTGATCTTTGACAAAGGAGCTAAAACCATCCAGTGGAAAAAAGATAGCCTTTTCAACAAATGGTGCTGGCTCAGCTGGAGGTCAACATGCAGAAGAATGCAAATTGACCCATCCTTATCTCCTTGCACTAAGCTCAATTCTAAGTGGATCAAAGATCTCCACATAAAACCAGACACACTGAAACTAATAGAAGGGAAACTAGGGAAGAACCTTGAACATGGTACAACTTCTATGAGGTTACATGTGGATGAGAACTGATGGTGATACATGTGTTTGGGGAGTCTCATACAACCCTGTTTGCTTCTTTTCGCCTGTGCCCTGTGCTAAATAAAGACCTGTGAACAGCTTGACCTCATCAAGTTGATGAAATTGTACTTTGATCTTGTCATTGGTGTCCATCCAGTGTGATTAGATGTCTGGTCATCATTCTCCAGGAAAAGTTAATGCAACTGGTTGTCAAATCATACCTTTCGGGTGCACTTTAAAATACTGGCATGGTTTTGATCTTATGTACGCTTGTAATCTGAAGAATACTGTAAGTTCATTGACTCTTCTTACAAAGTAGAAATCTCTACATTCAGTAGGTCTCCTTTTGAGAGTTTTAATATACTTTAATAACTTTTTTATTATTGTTTTACATGTCTTTAAAAAGATTTATTCTTACATTTGTCCATTTATTTTTGTTGCTAATGAGGATATGAATCATTAAAATTCCACTTTAAGCATGAGACATCATGGGAATTTGGAGCATGAAGCAGGAATATAATGAATTCAGAAACAGACATAAGAACTATCTACAGGAAGAATGATCTACATGGGAAGACTTATCTAAAAAACAATTCATTTTAATATGGCCTTTGATCAACTCTAGCAGTTGATCTAGCATTTAATTTTCTTAACTCTTTGGCATAAACAATCATTTCCTACTTTAATTGTTTTATCTTTTTCTTTCTAAGACTTATATTTTTTACAAGTTACTGCTGTTAATACAATAACAACTTAAATAAAATTTGAATAAAAAGTATAGTAGTGAAAAATAATCTTACATTAATCCTGAATTTTAAGAAATTGCCTCTAACTACTTCTTTAAAGATATTTCTGGTCTTTATAATGGAAACTCTTCTTATGGATAATAGACATTTAAATTGTATTCAATTTTGCCAAAGGATAGGATTATTTATGCTTTTTTTCAAATTACTAGCTGGAATTGAATATATCAAATGCATAAGGTTAGCTTTAGTTTTTCTCAATAGTAATATATAAATGATATGTATTATATGAAAACATTCTTGTCTTTATAAAACAGACATGTTTCTGGGAAAAATAAATATACTTTGATTATTTTGTAATTTTTAATACTTACTGAGGAAAGTTTGTAAATGGTAATGCTGTTATCATTTTGATTAGTAGGATATTCTTCCCTCATATATTGATTTAGAAAAATTTTCCACTCTTTCTTACTACACAAAACCCTGTCTTACAAATAATATCCTTGTCAGCTTTATTAGATTTACTTCTCAAATATCTCAATTTCTTGTGTTCTGTGTATGTGTTTGTGTGAGTGGTATGGCATGAGTATTTAACTATTAATAGCTTAGTGATTATGGAGATATACTGACTTCCTATGTTTTTTGGCAACTTACATAATATGTATGTATTTCTATATACATATGCATGTGTATATGAATACATATACTAATTATATCTGTGGTGTATATGATATTTTTGTTTGAGGTTTTTCTTTTTTCTTTTTATTGAGGTTTTTCTTATGTTGTTGATACAAATGTTTTGAACCATTCTCTTTGTTTTTAATCTTGTTTTTATCTACTTTCATATTTTATGTCACAAGTACCAGTGTGATGGTCTGAATGAAAATGGCCCCATAGACTCATAGGGAGTGGCATTATTGGAGGTGTAGCTTTGTTGGAATAGGTGTGGCCTTGTTGGAAGAAGTGTGTCACTGGGGTGTGGTGTGGGTTTTGAGGTTTCAGATGCTCAAGTCAAGCCTAGTGACTCACTATCTATTCTTGCTGCTTGCAGATCAATATATAGAATTCTCAGCTACCTCTCTGCAGCTATGGCTGTCTACAAGCCACATTGCTTGTCCCCATGATGATAATTGATTAAACCCCTGAACTGCAAGGCAGCCACAACTATATTGCTTTATAAGAATTGCTGTGATCATGATGTCTCTTCACAACAATGGACTTTAAGACATTTGGGGTTCTATCTGTTATTCTGAATGCTGTATCTTCATCTGTATATATTTGTAGAGATGTAGCTCATTTATCTATCACTTTCATTGGTCTAACTGGTCTTCTAGTTTGAAACCCAGATGGCTTGGTTTGCTTCACTCATGTTGTATCTTAATTTTTCTTCTGTTTCCTGTCTCTGTTTTTTTTTGTCATGTGAAAAGGGTCTGTATTCCCATTTTTTTCAACACATTACTTTCACTATGCTTTGAATTTTTAACTTTTAGAAGCAATGCTCTTCTTTTTTTGAAATAACTACTCAATCTTTGTTGCCATTTTTTCCATGCATATCTCTATGTATATAATTTGTATTTTATGATTAATTATTTCAAGATTAGAAGTCATACTTTATACTTCTAATTTACATTTAATTTATTATTTTTTGCTTTTGCTTCCATTTTTATTTTTTAATGATACCTTAAACATTTTTTTAACTTTTAAAATTCTGAGTTTATATTTTGCTTACCTTCTTCTCTGACCAAAACCTACAATAGATATCTTTTTCCAGTAGAGACTTAACAGATTTTGCCAGTTACTTTGGTTGCTACCACCATAGATTTGATTTCTCTTTTGTTTCTAGAGATCAGGAATGTGGAGTTTGTTCACTGATCTCTCTAAATTTGCTTCACACTCAGATTTTGCAAAGATTCTCTTTTGAGTGCTCCTGGGAAATCTACCCCTTTTAATTTACTAACAATCTAGCTGTGTTCTTCAGTTCCAATTTGCTGTGTGCATGCTTCTGTTTTTCAAGTCTTAGAGGTTTCTTATTTTCATTTTAACTAGAAACATGTCATATAATAAGATGACAAGAGAATCTAATTATATTTTGGTGGGAGATTGCTTTTAAAGTATGAAAGATTCAGCCTCCTAACTGGAAGTCCTGCAGTGCTTTAAATCTGGTATCTTGACAAGTACCATGATTTCTTTACATTTCTTTACTAATGATGAGAGAGACATTAAAGTTGCTAAGTTTTTTTCTCCTCCTCCTTCTCTTTGTCCTATGTAGCCCAGGCTGGCCTAGAGGGTAATGACCTAGAAATCCTGATTCTCCTGCCCCAACCTCTTCAAGTGCTAGGATTACAGTCAGGCAATATTATGGCCATTTCTAATTTAATTTCATATTAATTAATATAATGTGATATTAGTATCTATTATTTTGATATTTTATAAATTTAATATTTTATTAATGTGTGTGTATCTGTCTGTTTACAGGTGTTTGTGTGTGTGTGTGTGTGTGCGCGCGCGCATGCGTGAGTGTGTGTGCATGTGGTTTGAATATGGATTTTCAGGACACATTCTCCACTATGTTCATAACAACATTATTTATAATAGCCAAAAGCTGGAAAGAACCCAGATGTCCTTCAACAGAGGAATGGACACAGAAAATGTGGTACATTTGCATGGTGGAGTACTACTCAGCTATTAAAAACAATGACTTCATGAAATTCTTAGGCAAATGGATGGAACTAGAAAATATAAATCATCCTGAGTGAGGTAACCCAATCACAAAAGAACACACATTGTATGCACTCACTGATAGGTGGATATAGCCCAGAAGCTTGGAATACCCAAGATACAATGCACAGACCACATGAAGCTTCCTTCATGAAGAAGGAAGGCCAAAGTGTGGATGTTTCAGTCCTTCTTAGAAGGGGTAACAAAATACTCATGGGAGGTAGAGGGTGGGAGGGACTTGGGAGGAAGAGAGAAGGGCAGGGGGAAAGGGGAGCAGGATCAGGTATGAAAGGAGATAGGGACAAGGATATACAGAGCGTCAGGAATTTGAACAGGTGTATAGCAATGGAGAATGGGAAACTTGGGGGATGCCAGGAAAGTAAGAGGTTCCCAGGACCCAACAGGGATGAAATGCCCAACAAAGGAAAGGGAGAACCTATAGAGACCATATCCAGAGGTTAGACAAGGTACTGGTTGGGGGATGGGGCCACCTAGCCTTCTCAAAAATTTTAACCCAGAATTTCTCCTGTCTAAAGGAAATACAGGGACAAAGTGTGGGGCAGAGACAGAAGGAAAGGACATCCAGACACTGCCCCACCTGGGGATCCATTCCATATACAGACACCAAACCCAGACACTATTGCTGATGCCGAGAAGTGCTTGTTGACAGGAGCCTGATATAGCTGTCTTCTGAGAGGCTCTGCTAGAGCCTGACAAATACAGAGGCAGATTCTTACAGCCAACCATTAGACTGAGCACAGGGACCCCAATGGAGGTGTTAGAGAAAGGACTGAAGGAGCTGAAGGGGTTTGCCACCCATAGAGGGAACAACAAGATCAACCAGTTAGTTCCCCCCCCCCCAAGAGCTTTCCTGGACTAAGCCACCAACCAAAGAGTACATATGGAGGGACCCCCATGGCTCCAGCTGCATATGTAGCTGATGATGGTCTTGTCTGGCATCAATGAGAGGAGAGGCCCTAGATCCTGTGAAGGCTTGATGACCCAGTGTAGGGGAATGCCAAAGAGGTGAGGTGGGAGTGGGTGGGGGGGCACCCTTATAGAAGCAGGGGGAGGGGGACAGGATAAGGGGTTTCCTGAGGGGAAACAGGGAAAGTTTTTAACTTATTTGAAATGCAAATAAGTAAAAAATCCAATTAAAAAGCAGAGTATGGATTTGCAAATGCCAAGGCACACATATGGGAAAATGGACAACTTTGTGATGAATGGACAATCTTTGTGTGAAAATGGGTGATTGAACTTAGGTTTCCAGGCTTCAATAGCAAGTGACTTAACCATCTGAGCCATGCCGCCAACCCTAAGTCAATTTCTTACTTCCAAAGTTTAAATCTGAACCACTCTGTGAAAGGTGGGGCATGGCTATTTTGTTCTACACATAATCTAGAAATATGTTTCTCATAGTTTTGTAAAGTACGCTCTATCATAAGGGAAATTTGCATGTTATTTAGAAGGTCTAAGTGAAGAAGCCATAGTTAGCCCTCATTGTTGGTGTCTATCTTAAGTCACTGTTATAGTCGCTGAGTGTTGGGATGAACTGCTGGTTCACCTCCCCACATGATGACTGTATTCTTCCACCCTCCTGTAAATGGTCCCCTTTGCCCTTCCAGAGACCTGGGTAAGGGCATGTGCACCTCTGCATTGGCACTGATGATGATTTCCTAACAGACCTGGATTCTAAATTATCCTTGAGGGTTCCATCGCCATGTTCGATTCAGTTTATTCAAACTGACTTCACTTTGCATTCAGTGCTTTGCCAGCTTCCCTCAATCTGCTTTATTTACTTAGTCACTTCTAGATCAGAGCCAGAAGAGAGCATATTTTGTTTAGTAGACATTTTATTGTCCTTGGTGGTTTCAGTCATTTTTTTATTTGATTCCTCATTATCTCCTCGAGGACTCTTCCTCCTAGGCCTTCTCAATATTCAGAATAATAGTAAACTCATTATTCCATATTATTCTTACTATCTCTGCTTGTCTGAGCAGACTATAAATTACACCGGAATGATCATTAAAATCAAGAAAATTAAAGACAACAATTTAGCTTTGCGTGTGCATTTCTTCTGTTGCTATGATGAATGATCAACACCGATGAGGTGAGGGAAGAGCTTATTCAGTTTGTAATTTCAGATCACAACTCATCACTGATGGAATGCAAGGCAGGAATTCAAGGCAGGAACTTGGAAGCAGGCCTGCTTGCTGTCCCACAGTTTTACTTTTGACCTAAGAAGCTGCTTTAGAGGCCAAGAAGCATGGTAGGAATGATGAAGTGTGCTGCTTGCTGGCTCGCAGGCAGGCTTACGCTCAGTTAGCTTCCTTATATATTCTATGATCAGCTGACAATGGATGGTACCGCCCACAGTGGGCTAGAGCCGCTGACATCAATTAACCAGACAATTTGCCACAGAAAGGTTCACTGTTTAAAGTAATCTAGATAATTTCTCAACTGAGCTTCTCTTCTAGGATAATTTTAAGCTGTAGTAAATTGATACTCATAGCCAACCATTGGACTGATCCTGAGGACACCAATGAAAGAGTTAGGGGAAGGGTTGAAGGAGCTGAAGGAGATTGCAACCCCGTAAGGAAGAAAACCAGTATCAATTAACCAGACCCCTCAGATCTCTCAAGGACTAAAGAGTATACATGGGCCAGTTCATGGCTCCAGCTACATATGTAGCAGAGAATTGCCTTACTTGGCATTAGTGGGAGGGGAGGTGCTTGATCCTGTGGAGGTTTGATGCCCCAGAAAAGGAGGATGCTATAAGGGTGAGTTGGAAGTGAGTGAGTGGGAGGGAGCATCCTCTTAGAGGCAAAGCAGAGGGGGATCAGGTGGTGGTGGTGTTTCTGGAGGGTAGATAGGGAAGAGGGATAACATTTGAAACCTAAACAATTAAAATGATTAATAAAGAATAGTAATCACAGTAGTTAGTTCTGCTTCTACTTGCCCTTTCATCTTGATCAATTTATCTAATCTTTCAATTGCTTGAAGTTTCTAACAGTCTCAGAAGTAAAGTGAAGTTTATAATATTCTTAATGAGAATGTGATCTTTGTTGAACTTATCAAAGAAATCCAACTATCTTTTCTGTTTGTAGTAGTCTGAATAAAGTCATGGCAAGGTTCTCTTGTCTTTACAATACATTCACACACACATACATACACATAGAGACCATGCACACACACACACATACAGAGAGAGAGAGAGAGAGAGAGAGAGAGAGGTGTTGACAAAAAGAAAATAGATCAATGTAAACTAATATCAGCTTTCTGTAGTTATTTATAAAATCAGAATTATATAATTCTAATATGACTCTTATACTTGGACAAATATTCAATCATAATGAAGAAATGAAAAATAGATTATAATAGATTCAAAGAAGAAGCACATTAATACTTCAGGAACATTAAAATGAATGCATAAATGGAAACTAAATTGATTTCATTCACAATGAAGGGAAGACAGTTGAGTGGCTACTTGGCAAGGTAATTTGTACATCTAATGGAAAAACTTTTTAGTTTTTCAATAAGTCATATGTAATTTGCTTGTCTGTACAATAGCTCCCAGAAAATCAAGTTGTATATAGAGCTGAAGGCTGTGCTAGGCACTCTGCATGATTTTCCATGGTAACAATAATTTTTCCTCAATCTTTCAGCCATCTTCACTTAGATGATCAATAATGTCATATTTAGTATGACTGCATGTGCAAAGATGAACATTGTATTGTTACCAACTTCCCAGCGTGCTCTCTCCTTTCAAACAAATGGGATGCTCACATCAGTCTCTAACTGTTGCATTTTTCTCTTCCACTCAGTGTGCAGCAGGTGCAGTCTGATTATATTTTCCTTTCTCATACACCTAGTCACTGTGGATGTTCCTTGTCCTAGTGAAGACTTGGTGGTGCTGTGGAAGCACTGGGCTGGAGAAGCACAGAGAAACCTTTGCTGGACCAAGTGACGCACTTCCGGGAAACGTTCATGACTGATCTGTTCTGTGTCACCTTAGGCTCTGAGGCTGTGTTTTCTAACTGTGGCAGCCCTGTGCCTGCTATACTCACATCTTCTGTTTCAGGATCGCTCTTCCTTGTCATTGTTTGAAAACTCCTTTTAGAGATGAAGACATTTTAATTTAGCTTTTGGAAAAGGCTTTGGTTTAGGCAATTATAGTCCCATTTTTGAATTTTCATTTAAGTCAGTATTGAGTAAAAGCACATTTTACTAATTTGTTTTTCAAATTTATGGCAGGACCCAGGTAAGGACTGACTGGTATTCACACAAGGATTTTGCCTCACAATCAACATTCAGTGCATCTCTTTGCTTTTAGCTGGTTTTGTTTCCCTGCTTGTTGGCTTAACTCCTCATTATTTTCCTTCTCTTCTTTGTGCTGTGGCAACTATATGCTTTTGAACAGAGCTCATGATTTTCATGAATTTTTTCATATTCACCAGTTATTACTTGCTTTAATACTTGAATTCCTAGCTTCTTCTTATGTAAAATTAAAGATAGAGCTTAAATTAAATAATCTATGCAAAGTACTTAATATGCTGGTCATAAAACACTTGTTATATTCCACACTGACCCTGTAGCTTTGCTCTTGGGTTCTTTGAGATCACTGAATATAAAATTAGAGAGTTAATACTACTGGGCTAGATAATTATGATGAGAATTCTAGCTAATATTTATTAGGAATTCATTACAATATTTTCTCTTTATCCATGGGGTATATACTTTATAAACCTCAGTGGATTCTCAAAATAGGAGATGATAATGAGTCCCTCTCTCTCTCTCTCTCTCTCTCTCTCTCTCTCTCTCACACACACACACACACACACACACACACACACACACCTTATACATATACCTATGTACTTTAAGTTACAAAGTAATCACAAAAGATTAATAAAGCAGAACAAGTGTTCATAAAAATTGTATGAATGCATTCTTTCTCAAAATACCTTATTAAATTTCTCATCAATTTTATCCTACAGTGTTTTCTTTCCTTCTCAAGTTAGGAGTCTTCACCTTTTACTTCAAGAAAGCATTTTATAGTTTCTGTTTGGCACACCCAATGGCTCCATTCACTACTCTACCAGACCGGGCCATAATTAAGTAACAAAAATATTACTTGAACACAGCCCTGAGATACTGTGCCAGCAGATCTGATAATCTAGGTGAAGTGACACATGAGTCAGTGGTGTGCACAGTGTGGACTCCATGGACAAAACGATACTCATGCTCCAGTAGGAATAGAACATAAGGTTAGGACTCAGAAGTTGAATTGCTAGTATCTGGAATTTGGGATTTAATGTTTTCCAACCATTGATGACTGCAGGTACCTGAACTTGAAGGTGAAGGAGACTGCAGTGTCTAAAATCTGTCACATCAGTTACTCAGTTTGCTTTTTAAATGAGGTCTCTAGTGGTGCAGCATGTTACCATAATCATTGTCGGCATTTCTGTTTCCCTGTTTTGCTCATCTTATGTTAACTGAATATCTGCTCCTCATTTTATTCAACAGTGGGCATGGCACCCTCAACCAGATAGATGAAGGTTCCATTCTCAAGCTCTGATATAGAAGAGACTCAGAATGAATGAACAAATAAACAAATAACCCTGGGAGCAAACAAAAATAATTTCTTTATAAAATATTTTAACTGACAGAGCATGATTCTTGGAGGGTCGTTTAAGTTTGGTGAAGAGGGAAAGATTCTCTGAGAAATGGCCTTTAAACTAAGACAGAAGTGACAGATCATAAGATTTGTGAAAAGAATGAAGTTCACTAATGTGAAAGTAGAAATCCACCAGGCAGAGAAACACCACTCCAGACCCTTTCTTGGAGGTAGTGATCCCAAATGACAATGGGTGGATGATGATACTGTGTGCAGGGCCAAATTGCACACAGCCTTGAAGAGCTCAGGGACATGAGTATTTCTGTGTGCAAAGTGAAAAGCTGCTGATAAATAGTCTTTAGTAAGGTAAACACACAATCTCTGAAAAAATTAAAATACATATGAAAGCATCAGTGGACAGGCTGTATTAAGAGGGATACAAACAGGATGGTTAGCAGGGAGCCTAAGTGCCTGTCTTGATGGGTTCCTAAACTCTGAAACTCAATGGACGAACGGCATTTCTCTTCATCATGGCACATACTCACACCTTGTAAACATACTATAGTAAACAGCAAATGTGAGGTAAAGTTTACAGGTACAATTTAAGTTTCTAATAATCCAATTTGAAGATTGGGAAATTGTTTTGGATTATCTAGGATTCTTAAACCATCCTTTAAGTTACAAGAGAGGAAGGAAGTCAGAATCAGAGAGGAGACTCATGCATGAGAAAGATTTAGTTAAAGGCTCAGGAATAAAGAGGCAAGGGGTTGCCTAGAAGCTGGAAAAGTCAAGAAAATGGATTCTTCCACAGCATCCCCAAGGTGGAATGCAGATGTTCACATTAGTCTCAGCCAGTTACAATCACATTCTGAATTTAACCTCAGACTAGAAGACAATGTGTTTGTGCTGTCACAGTGTATCCTGACTTCTTCTAGTAGTAATAGGGTGTTAATAGAAGGCTTGAGAATAGGAGCACATACATAAGGAAGACATAGTATTTGGTGTGAGGTTTTATGAAACATGTTGGTGGGTCACATGGTGAGGGCTTATAAAAAATGAGTGAATCAAAATTTACCTTAGGCGGCTGAGTGGCACGAAGAAAGACTGTGGGGGAAATATTAGCATTTAAATTAGAGAGAAGTTATGGGTGCTGTTTCTAGAATGTTTTATGCAAATTCCTTGGTGCCATCCAGACAAAAAGAATCTACTAACAACAAAATTTTGAGGAAACCAAAGTTCTGGTAAATTTACTTGACTTAAACCATGTTAGATATAAGGGGTCAGCAGAATTTTCAGTATAGCAAATATTCTCAGCCATGCGAACTGTGAGTCTGTGTCACAGCTTCTTCATACTATTTCTGAAATAGGTCAGATGTAGGAAATATAAAAACAAACAGGCAGGTTATGTTCTAATGGAGACACATTAAAGATCTCAAATTGCAAATCCTATTCACACAGTGAGGTGCAAGAGACTCTCACAGCATTTATTTAAAATTTTATTTCCTTTTGAAAAATTTTTACTACTTTAAAAAAAACAACAACAGGGCATTGCTTTATAGCTCTGGCTGGCCTGCAACTATGCAATATGTAAACCATGCTGGTCTTGTGCTCACAGAGATTTGCTTGCCTCGGTCTCCAGAGTGCTGGGATGAAAGTCATGTGCCACCATAACTGACTTTAAAAACTGCATTTTTAAAAATTAAAAACATATTACTTCTTAGAAATGATATTAATTTTATCATGAGAGGATGTCAAACTTGATTATGATACTAATGGCAAGGTAAGTTAGTGTTTTGGCGATGTTATTCATTGGTCACAGGACTAAGATTCATTATACATTTAAAACACTGAAGTTTGTCATGTTCTCTGTGTTTCTGGAGCGTGTTAAATCTCCCAAGTTTATGTGGTACTACCCTTAATATTCCAGATCAACTAAAATGGCAACAGTAGTTAGAGCTTAAGGGATATAAATCTAAGTAAGTTATCCTTTCTTAATTAATTCGAGTCTTTACTGCTAGTTAGTGAAAGAATTGGGACCTTAATCCAAACCCCATATCCCCAATCACTCTATGGCCTGCTTTAGATGGGGCAGCATAATATATGAGGTTTAATATATCTCTAGTTATCACTGAGAATTAGGCATTTGTGAGAACACAGAGCAAAATACAGGAATCAAAACATTAGTAAGTGTGAGACTAACCATACCATAAGTACCTCTACCCTGTATGAAGATAAAAATGCATTTGCTTTCACTCTTTGTAAAACACATGGAGGTGTTAACCAAGTGTGGTGGTATATGCCTGTTATTCTAGCACCAGAAACATGGAGGTGTGATCACGAGTTTAACATCAGCTTGGGCTACATTTAACAGGGTCCTGTTTCAAAATGCAGAAACACACATATGTTGCACATGTACATACACACATGGTGAGGGGAGAAACCCACGCAAACTGTCTTTCTGTCTGCCTCTGTGTGTCTGTCTCTCTCTCCACCACCTCCATACCTTCATGTCAATAACAACAAAACTCTAACTGCAGGTCTGATAAGTATATTGAAATGGTAGACACTGACTGCCTGTTGCTAGTATGTGAAAGGGAACACGTTTCCATCCGTGTTGCCATACATTATCCTCACATTTCAAGTACAGTTTGCCATTTCAAGCTCCCTGCATTGAAACACTTTTCTACATACCCTATTTGTTAAAAAATGAAGTCATTTATATATTTAACTCTTCTAAATATTTCTCTAAGAAGCAGTGTGTGCCCCAAAGACACTTTAATCATATTTATTTATTTATTTTTTTAAAGAAGCTTTTGTTTATTTATTTTTTAATATGTGCATTACAGGAAACAAAACACAAGAAGGCAAGAACAAAGTCACCCAGTCTCAAGCAGCTTAGCTCGATGTGTTGTTCTAGATCTTGCAAGCATACATACACTTGGGTAATTGAGATTATATAGTATGTACCATTCTTTCCCCACATTGTGAATATTCACCAACTAAAAACCCCACGCTACCCAAGAATTTTGATAACCAAGAATACACCATGCCATCTCAATCTGTCAGACAAAATTGTAATCCTGTCTTCCTTGGCGACAGAAATTTCATAGAAGACAAAAATGGCAGCAGGCCTCTACATAGATGTACTGGCAAAGTTATAATTAAATTCCGCATTCACTCAATCTCAGCTCACAAGGATACACAAAGCAACAGACCACACTAAGTATAGCATTCCTAAGCTTATCATCAGATCTATACACTAACATATGGAGAAGAAGGGATGTTCCCACTCAACAAATGTATTCCCACGGAACAGCGGGGAGATGCACCTCCGGCAGGGGCTCTCAGTCTCAACACCCTGCGAACCTCTCTGCCCCTCCAGTCAGCCTAGCAACATGAATTTCCCCACACTGTCTAGACATGGCTTAACAGTTCCATGTTCAAGAGGAAACCTTTGTCAATTCTATCATAACACTTGTTCTACTTTTAACCATGTGCTTCCCTTTAGGACAGAACAATTAGATAACAGCTATGCATAAGGAACACATGTATTTTACCAAGATGCACATTGGGCCCCTGGGTACAGCCGTCCTCTGGATGTAGTGGTGGTACTAACAGTCTTTCCCTCATCCATCCTCTTTCCAGCACAACTCCTAAGTGCAAATGATGCTAGTGAGGATTTACAAAGGCCACGCCCAGAAGCCAGCCCTCCCCAGACTAGCCTGACCTTTTGCTCCTAACATCCTTAGGCACTGGGACTTACCTCTACTACCTGGCAACATTAACTGAAATGCACACCTAACCAATGGCTAGACAACTTTTATTTTTTTAAGATTTATTTATTATTATATGTAAGTACACTGTAGCTGTCTTCAGACATCCCAGAAGAGGGCGTCAGATCTCATTACAGATGGTTGTGAGCCACCATGTGGTTGCTGGGATTTGAACTCAGGACCTTCGGAAGAGCAGTCAGTGCTCTTAGCCGCTAAGCCATCTCTCCAGCCCATGGCTAGACAACTTGAACCAACAGCTACAGTGCCTTTTTCTGAGCACTCTTTGCCCTAGCCCACCTCCATCACCTAGTAATAGCATCTGCTCAAAGGCCAAGTTTAACCTCCATTTCCCCAGTGTGACTATTTCTATGAAAGAACAAAATAATCCTTAAACAGTAGTGTCAGCCCTCTATTTTTACCATGGTGTGCATTTTTACACATATGCATTACAATATGCATGTGTGCACACGGGTGCCTCTGCACTTGTGTGGAGGCTGAACGACAAGCTGTGAATTACCTTTCTCCTTTCAAGTGGACCCTGGACATCAAACTCAGGTCCCCAGCTTGGTGGCGAGTCCTTTTACATGCTGAGTCACCCTACCTGTTCATTATGCAGTTTCTTACTGTTTTGAGACAAAGTCTACATAGCCCTGGCTGACTCAGAACACAGAGATCCACCTGCCTCAGCCTAGAATTAAAGGCATCCATTACCACATCAAGTCTATTATGCACTTAAAAGTCTAGAGACCAGATATTCCCAATAAGCACTTCGGTTTCCCCAGCATGTGTCCACTGCAGTGAATACACTGCACACCTAATGAAGGCTGTGGTCAGAAACGTCTTCTAAAAGCAAGGGTCTGGTCTAGCCATTCTTCCAGTTCTCTCCACCCAGGGGTCCTGTGTTTGCATCTGTCATGTTTTTGTGGGATACTAACAGTTTCACTTCCTACGTGGTTTTAAGATTTTTCCTACAAAATTTAACACAATTTACAAACATGTCTTTTCACTAACTGTACTTTGTCACACACTGGCACCTCTTTATTGTCTAGGAAGACTGGGTGCTGCAAATTTGGACACGTCTCCTATACATTGCAAAGAAAGATGCAGAGATATAAGGAACAATGGATAATCTTGCATTGCCAAACTTGCATTAGCATTAGGCCCTTCATTTTCTTTCTTCCTCCCTCCCAGACCCATGCAAGCAAGGCTGCATTGCTCAGAAGCGGTTTTCTCCTTCTAGTTCCAAAAGACAGCACTTCACCAAGAGTCTAAACAGGACAATCTACGACACGCATTACTTACTATGTCTACTGTTAACATACTTTGTGCACTTCTAAACACCTAGGAGGACTAGATGTTTCAAATGGGGACATACATTTGTCCCCTATGTACATAGTAGTGCTGAAACCACACATGAAACTAGTTAGATCTCAAAGTGTCTTGTGGTGAGAACATTCTGGTCTTTCACCTTTCTTCCCCTTCAGCTTGTCCTGTGTCCTGTGACACAGGCACCTGTCACTTGGATGATACACTTTCACAACTCTTCAGAAGACAACCCTGGTATGAACTAACAGAGTATACAGAATGTGTGAGTTTACTATTTTTGTCATATATTGGCAACTTCTTTAATACCTAGAGACTAGATACCATAGGACTTGATTGTCCAATATGTACAATATATACAGTATAGTTTAATACCTAGAGACTAGATACCATAGGACTCTTGTCCAGTATATACAATATATACAGTATAGCAAAGTTATATGAGATGCACACAACACACAGGGTGATGAGTAAGCTAGAAATGTCTAGCACACTAATGGGATCTTTTTGCAGTTCCTTCCCTCCCACCTCCTCACTCCACTGAACAAGTACAGCCGGTACACTGTTCTCAGAGGTGGGTTAACAATTCTGTTTCTACACACAGTATTTCTCCAGTTTAAAAAACTATATACACAAAATATTATTCTACCACTTGTACCTTTAAATGTATCAAGCACTTTCAAATATCTAAAAGACTAGCTGTTTCATGTAAGAACTTAACTGCTATTGACATAGCACTGGTAAATAAAACTGTATGCAAAGCAATGGTTGTTATCTGAGGTATTTTCTAAATATAACCATTTGGGCTTCAACCCACGTTCTTGTCCCTTCAAACCAGTAGACAAGTATAGGCATGTGTAACGCTTAGAAACAGCTGGACAAATTCTTATCCCCAAGCCATTTACAGAACAAAATTTTCTATGAATTTTAATCATGTACACTACGTGCTAATTTTACTACTTTGTCATACATTGGCAACCTCTTTAACATCTAAAGTCTAGATGTTGAAAATTTATACACATATTTGTCCATTATATACAGTATACACACAGCAAAACAAAATGCAAGTATATAGCAATGGCGTCTGAAAGGGTTCCATATACACACTGCTACATGGCCGCTGTCACTCCTCCAACCCCCAGAGCAAGAACAGACATTTCTGCTCAGAGGAGCTCATCACTTTGCTCCCCAAAGACAACGGCTCATGAGTTTTTGCAAAAAGATATTTACAAAGTGATATTTCACTACCTCTACATTTAACATACATTGGGCACTTCTAAACATCTAGATAGACCAGATGTTTCAAGTAAGGACTGTTGTCTACTATGTACACAGCAGTCCAGTAAATGGCACACATGTAACAAAAGTAAATAAAAATTCTTTAACACAAAATGTAAAAAAAAAGTATCGTTCTACTAATTCTACTTTGTCATACACTGGCAACCTCTTTAACATCTAGAGTGGCTAGATGTTGTAAATTGTCCTTTACATACACTATGTACACAGAGAAGCCAAACAAAATGGGATAGTGGTTCCTTTCCACCCACGGACCACAATGGTTTAGAGCTCTGTATTCCCTTCTCCTGGGAACCAGGGCACAAACACAGTGTGGTCAACTCAGGAGAGGTTTGGCTATTCCTCTCCAAACAATATTTCAAATGAATACTAACTAAAAGGTATTTACAGAATGTTTTACTACGTATAAAATATGTCAGGCACTTCAGAGCAGCTAGAAAGACATTCCACAAAAAACCTGGCATTTTCAAACACACTCAAACACACGCACACGCACACAAATACTCACTTTAAAAAATAAATATGGAGTTCCGGGGGGGGGGGGAGGGAGTAAGAAATGAGGAATAAAATGCATCCACAATACAATAGAATAAAAAAGAGAGAGATGTCTTCTTCACGTGACCAATCTGGCTCTGGACCTCTTCCTCCTGCTGGGTCCTCTACTGAATAAACAGGGATGAGTGTCGCTCCTGGGTCTTTCTAGAGGCGACCTAAACAATTCTATTTCAAAGTCACTTGTAGAAGACGTGTCTACGATCTTCTTTTAATGGCGACTGGGTACACAAGTGATCTCCTACCTCTACTTTACCCTGCGTCGGCAATCTCTACAGCTAGATGTCCAGATTTAGCCGAAAGTCTAAAAAGGGTCGGGGGAAAGGTTGAGAGCAGCTTTTTCATATTATATACACAGGCCTTCTACTGCGGCAGGTTTAAGTCTTCGCCAGCGTTTCCGATTGGCCGCATGCGGTTGTCGCATCTTGGCTTCTCTTGGGTGGAAGGAAGATCCGCGGCCCAGCAATCGATCGTTCCTCTCGCTGCGATTCGGGGCCGGCTCACCTTCATCCAGGCCCACTGAGGCCTCTGTTCATCCAGGTCTGAGTGCTCGTCCACGGGCGGTCCCCTCCCGGCGATGGCCGAGTGTTCTTGCGCAGACCTGCCGCCTCAGGCCGCAAAAGCCCCGAAGGCCCAGCCTTCCCCATGCCACGCTGGCCACCACCCGGAGGCGTCCTCAAAGGCCTAGCTGGGGCTTCTTCGTGGGTCGAACCCTGAAGAGCAGGGGGCGGGTGGAGTCGTGGAGGCCACGCACAGAGGCCGCCATCCAGGCGCGGAAAGAGTCGCTACAGAATCGCCGCGTGGCCGGGCTGGTGGCTGCCGCGAAGGCGAGGGCTCCTAGCGTCTGCAGGACAGGAACCGAGGCTGCCCCCGGGCCCCCCCACGGCTCACCCGGCACGGGCCGAGGCCGTGGGGGGCCCGAGTGGAAGAAGGCCACACAACCTAGCTCGCTGCACTCTCTGCCGGAACTCCATATTTATTTTTTAAAGTGAGATTTATACTTAAAAGATGTATTTTAAGAGCAATATTAACCTACCTCTGTCCAAATAGGCTAATTACAGGTAAATCAGAGGATGATTTCTCTGCTCACCTCTTAGCAAATGATCGCATGGATAATCCACAAAGTGTGTTGCATTTTAGACAGGTGCGTGTGCGTGTGCGTGTGCGTGTGTGTGTGTGTGTGTGTGTGTGTGTGTGTGAGTTCTAACCCTGAGGAGACTGGTAGGAAGAAAACCTGCTGACTGGTGAATGGGTGGAAATGACAGAGGAAATCTGCTTTATGGCTTCTGTCTATGCTCTTTAGCCTAAAATATGCTTTCCTGTGTATTTTGGTTTAGAAAACAATACTTCAAATAAAGGCTTCAGTATTTTGTCAATAGAATTGCTAAATGAGAGAGTTGTTTACATTACTTATTACTTTTTCTATTTTAAAAATATTTTTAAATTATTTATTTTATTTAGCTAAAAATCATATTTTATATATGTGGGTGTTTTGCTTGCACATATGTCTGTGTACTATGAACTCTTGGAGCCCTCAGAAGACTGACGAAGATGCTGGATTCCCTGGGATTAGAGCTGCAAATGATTGCTAGTTGCCATGTGTGTGCTGGGAATCATACCGAATCCTTTGGAAAAACAGCCAGTCTACTTGACTATTGCGCCCTCTCTCCAGCCTCATGATTTCTTTTATTTTAAGTTATGTGTTGTTGTATGTGTGTGGGTATGTGTATATGTATGTGTGTGCCTTTGGAAGTCACTGGTGTCATACCCTTTGGTGCTGGAGTTGCAGCCAGTGGTGAGGCATGCAACATGGATGCTGGAAACTGAATTCTGGTTCTGTGCAAGACACTCCACAAGCTCAACCCCTTAGACATATCTCTAACCCTAGCTGAAAACACTTAAACTATTCATTTTATTGAACACAAAGTTACACACACACACAAACACACACACATTCTTAGTTATGGTTTCCATTGCTGTGAAGAGACACTATGACCAAGGCAACTCTTATACAACATTTAATTGGGGGTAGCTTACAGGTTTAGATGTTCAGACCATTATCCTCATGGCACGGAGCATGGCAGTGTCCAGGCAGGAATGACACTGGAGGACCTGAGAGTTCTCTATCTTGATTCAAAGGCAGATAGGAGAAGACTCCGTCCCACCTGACTAGGAGGAGGCTCTCAAAGCCCACTCCCACAGTGATATACTTCCTCCAGCAAGGCTAGACCTCCTAACAGTACCTTTCCCTATGGGTCAAGTATATTTAAACCACCACATTCTACTCCCTGGCCCCCATAGGCTTGTTCAAACACAAGAGTCTATGGGGGCCATATTTAAACACAGCACAATGCAAAATACATTTAGTCCAACTCCAGAAGTTGCTATAGTCTATAGCAGTGTCAACAATGTTAAACAGCTAAAGTTCAAAGTCTTTTCTGAGATTCATCATTCAGTCACTTAGCTGTAATCCCCTATAAAGTCAAAATAAAACAGCAGATCATATCTTTGTTTGTTTGTTTGTTTGTTTTTCGGTTTTTCAAGACAGGGTTTCTCTGTGTAGCCCTGGCTGTCCTGGAACTCACTCTGTAGACCAGGCTGGCCTCAAACTCAGAAATCCACCTGCCTCTGCCTCCCAAGTGCTGGGATTAAGGGTATGTGCCACCACTTCCTGGCAGATCATATACCTTAAATATCACAGGATATATATTATCTTTCTAAAACATAAAAAGTGAAGAAATACTGGGCCAAATAAGGCCAAAAACCAGCTGGAAAACTCCAAACTCTGCATCTTCCATGTCTGATGTGTTCTTTAGGTCTCCAACTTCTTTCATCTTTGTTGACTTCAACACACTTCTTTCTCCTGGGCTGATTGTACTCCCTATTAGCAGTTTTTCTTGGCAGGTATCCCATGGCTCTGGTGTCTGTAACATCTTGGGATCTCCTAGGCAACTTCAATGTTATAGCTTCTTGTTCCGATGTTTGGGATCCACACATGATTTTGTGGGCTTCGCAAAAATTCTTGGGCCACTTTTCCAACTCTGGCCTCTTTAACACTCTAGGCTCTCTCTCGTTAACTCTACCCTACTGCTGCTGTTGTTCTTGGTGGTCATCCCATGGTACTGGCATCTCTAATTCTCTGGAGTGTTCTGTTGCAACTAGACTTCACTAACAATCTCTAAGCTCTCTTCATGGAGCCAAGCCTCAACTGCTTTCTATGGTCTTTTCAGTTCTGCGCTATCAACTGCAACTGAGGCTCTACTTTCACCAATGACCTTCCCTGACCTCTCACAGTGCCAAGGCTCAGCTGCTCTCCGTGACCCCTTCATGCCTTCAAAACCAATACTACCTGGGCAACTCTTATAAGTTACCAAGTCTAACTGTAGCACAAAGTACAACCTCGGTTATCTCTGGAACACAGCTTCTTTGTGCTCTCAGAAAATACTTCCCAGATGATTTCATCTTGTGATTCTGGTGTCTTCTTAATCACCAGCAATTTCTTAGCTCCAGCTAACCAGCATCAATTGTCCCAGTAGTCCCTTCTATTCTAGACTCTAAAGCCAGATCTATATGGCCAAAGTTGTTGAGTTCTCTTGCTTGCTGGGACTGGAACATGGCCCCCTGTTCTATTATCACCAGCTTTCTGTTTTCCAACTCTTTCATTGCCTAAGCTTGGCCATCCTAGAATTTGCCTTGTTGATTGACATTGAACTCAGAGATCTGCATGGCTTTTTCTCCTGAATGGTAGAATCAAAGGTATATACCATGATGCTGGAACTTTTAAGCATTTCACTACTCAGAATTGTTCTGTACCAGGCTGGTCTTAAAATAAGAGGTGTGCTTGCCTCTGTGTCCTGGGATTAAAGGCGTGTACCACCATGCCTGGACCTAAGCTTTTCATGGTCACTATTCCTCAAGATCTGGAGCCAGTGTCTTCCAGCATCAAGATCTGGATCACAGTTATGCTCTCCATTTCTGGACTGTAGTTCACTACAGATTAAAATTCCAAATGAAAACAATAACCAAGTCTCGGATCAACTGCAAAAGCATTAACAATAAACGTAGCATGGTGAGTCTTGCTTCGAGCTCATCTCTCCCTGAATCTGTTTATCTCCTCGAACATAGGATTCAGCTTCATTTTTCTTCCTGGTTCCCCTTAAATACTTGAAACATACATTTTGTATTTTTTCTTTCTAAGCTTGCTAAGCTTCAAGAAACTGCTCTTCTTGAGATTAAACCAGAGAACAGTGTCTATGCTGGGTGTTTCTGAGACTTTCTTTGTCAATGCAATGTGACCCAATTGAGTCTCTTCTTCTTAGTCTCAGGTAGAGTCTTGAGACAATGGAAAAAAGTAGCAGCATTCTTCACCAAAATATCACAAAGCAGTCTCTTGGCCACATGCTAAAATTCTTCTCCTTTGACACTTCTAGAGCCAGGCTTCCATAATTCATCTCACCCTCTCAGCCCTAAAGTCCTCTATATTCCTATTAGGATGGCCCATTAAACCTCACTTAAAGCACTCCACTGCTCTCCAAATTCAAAATCCCCAAATGCACATTCTTCCAAACAAAAGCATAGTCAGGCCTATAACAGCAACACCCCAGTCCTTGGTGCCAACTTCTGTCTTAGTTAGGGTTTCCATTGCTGTGAAGAGACACCAGACAGGAGAAGACTTGCTCCCACCTGTCTAAGAAGAGAGTATCAAAGCCCACTCCCACAGTGACACTCTTCATTGAATAAGGCCACACTTCCTTACAGTACCACTCCCTGTGGGCCAAGCATATTGAAACTACTATACATATACATATATATTGTGTATGTATATATGTGTGTGTATAGATATACAAACCACTACTATATATATATATATATACACACACACACATACACACATATACATATCACAAAACAGATTTTATAACAGTTGATCCATCTAAAAGAGAACCAGAAAATTTGTGTTTGTGGTTATTTCCTTTGCTAAATTTCCTTTGCTAAAATACCTGAACTATAACCTCTGAACATTTTTGTGAACACTATTATATTAAAGGAAAGGGTTTTTATATCATGAAACATGTTTTCCCCTAATTCTGGAGAAACTTGAGGCCCCAGGAAAGTGAGATGCCCTGTTATGGGGGGGTGTGTGAGTGGGGGGAGCACCCTCTCGGAGGCAAGGCAGAGGGGGAACTGTGAGAGAGGGGGGTCCTGGAGGCAGGGCAACAGATGGAATGTAAATAAAAAAAATCAATGAAATTTAAAAAAAAGAAAAGAGAAAAAAGAAAATGAGTACACAGTCAAGTTAGGTTTGGTTCTACCAAAAATCTGGATCAGGGTTATTCCAAAAGTGACTAAGCAAGAAATGGAAACCAGTTAGGAGAATTTCCTGGAAGAAGCTAATATGGGGAGAGGGAAAGCGCTGGCTAAGCAGAGAAGGTCGAACCATTGTTTGTGCTCACAGTACTGACTCAGCAGCTTCCCAGCTCACTAAAACCCTCTGTAATCACGCATTTTCCTTCGCTACTCTCTATCACCCTGATGGCCAATTTATCCACAGCGGCATATTTACAGGCCTGTTTACAGAATTGAAATTCTTCACCAGTGCTGATGCTACATTGCCTCAGAGCACTATAGCATTAATTGAACCAGCATGAAAAGAACTGATGAATGGCCTTGCTCACAAGGAAAATGGTGCAGGGCAGAATTTCAATGGAAGGTTTTAGCCAATACTCAGTGGCTGGGATACAAAATTGCCGGCAGTTGCAGTGTTATCTTTTCTTTCCAAGCTTACAAGTGCCTGATTATTATTTTTTCTGTCACATCCCCTTAGCTTCTTCCCCCCCCCCCATTTCCCCATTTTATGTATTGTCAGCCTATAGCTCAAGGCCATGTAGCAGGCAGGACAAATCAGACACAGATATAAACATCAGGCATATTACTTTACTATATGCCTCATTAAAATATTCCATAAGAAGGGTATGTTCAGATCACCACTGCTCACGTTATTGAGATGGGATGTTGGAAATGAACTGTAGCCAAGTTAGCTGTTTATATGGCATGTTCCTGAAATATACAAGTGTGCCCCTGGCTTTTAATTATTGGTAATATTGTTGTATGCACATTTTATCAGTTTTTGTTTATTATAAGTTCCCTATGTCTACCCACAGGTGGCTTTCTAAATCAAGTATCTACTATTCCTTTGGCCATATTCTTCCTCAGTCATTCTATGGTCAGATCCCTATTTAGAATTCCTATGACAGTTCTTCCTTTTGCTATTCTATTATCTATCTCTCTATCTGTCTATCTCTCTATCTGTCTGTCTATCTATCTATCTTATTTATATTTTTAATTTTTATTTATTTATTTTAATTTATTTACATTTCAAGTGTTATCCCCTTCCTTGGTTTCCCCCTCTCCCAGTAACCCTCCATCCCACCCCCCTCCCTCTGCTTCTATAAGGGTGTTCCAACACCCACCCACCCCGCGTCCCTGCCCTCCATTCCTCTACACTGGGGCATCTATCAAATCTTCATAGGACCAAGGACCTCTCCTCTCATTGATGCCTGACAAGGCTGTCCTCTGCTACATATGCAGCTGGAGCCATGTGTACTCCTTGGTTAGTGTTTTAGGCCCTGGGAGCTCGGGGGGGGGGGTGTCTGGTTGGATGATATTGTTGTTCTTCCTATGTGGCTGCAAACCCTTTCAGCTCCTTCAGTCCTTTCTCTAACTCCAGTATTCGACTATCTTTACTCCAAGTCTCACAAGACAAATATTTGTACAGGGCATTTCCTTAAGCCAACATTTCTCCAAACATCTATTTTGGGTATTAAGGTTTGTATTAGTTTGGGTTTTACTGCTGTGAACAGACACCAATGACCAATGTAAGTTTTATAAAAGACGTTAACTTGGGGCTGGCATACAGGTTCAGAGGTTTAGTCCATTGTCATCAAGGCAGAAGCATGGCAGCATCCAGGCAGGCATGGTGCAGGAGGAGCTGAGGGTTCTATGACTTTATCCAAAGGAAGCCAGGAACAGACTGGGCATCTTCAGGCATCTAAGAAGAAGATCTCTAAGCCCAACCCTACAGTGACACACTTACTCCAACAAGGCCACACCTTCTAATAGTGCCACTCCCTGGGACGAACATATACAAACCACCACAAGGTTTCAATGTTTGATCACCTTTCTCATTTTCACTATTCTATTTGAAGGGATTCCTTTTCTTGTATTACTAAATAATAAAAACTAAGCAAGAATTACATTACATATTTCTCCTACTTAAAAATGTATTTTTTTCCTTGTACTGATAGCTTTTCACCTTGAATAAATGCAAGATGAAGCTGGCAAAGGTCTGCCCAGTTTAGGATGCTGAAAAATAGATTGTTTCCATGAAAATCAGAAGTTTCTGTATTTTACATTAACTAAGTAAATTTGTATTAATAATATCAATATTGTATAATATTGTATTATATTTATTACATATAATATATGATACATATTATATCATATTATCAGAAAAAGGTTCTTGAAATTCTTTCTGAAATAGATGAGTTGTATATTTACCAAACTATATATCACGTTTTAAGTATTATGTTTCTATTTTATTATTTTTAATTAAATCAGACAAGTTTAATTCATTTTCTTTTCATATCACATTTACTTTTTGTTAAGATACATTGTTACATCCACTTTATTAATTTTGAATTATTTATAGTTATACGTTACTATACAATAAAACAAAATTGTAATAATTACAGATGGTTCAGAGAATCCAGCACTCAGTGATGGGTTGAGAATGAACAGTTGCAACTACAGTAGAAATGGATGCAAATGCAGTAGAAAAGGTAAATTTCTAAATCAAAAGTATTACTGTGGGCTAGAGAGATGGCTCAGTGGTTAAGAGCACCAACTGCTCTTCCAGAGGTCCTGAGTTCAATTCCCAGCAACCACATAGTGGCTTACAACCATCTGTAATACGATCTTATGCCCCCTTCTAGTGTGTCTGAAGACAGCTACATTGTACTAATATACATTAAATAAATAATATTTAAAAAAATAATCATTACTGTAATATTGTTGCCGAGCTGCCTGTCTCATACAGTGAAACATTTTTTCAGATTGTTGAAGAAGATTATACACTTTCTGATATTCTTAATAATACCACTATGGAAGACATATGGTGCCTCAGAATACAGGAAGAGCTTCCAAGCGGTTTGAATAACAGAAAATATTTTCATATGACTATCTTATAATAAAGTAGAAAAATAATGCTGGTATCTTCTTTCAGTCGTTGAAATTAGTTTTCTTATGTCTTAGCAAATACCACTCATTTTCCCAGGTTCAAGATGGGAAGGATGAAATGGAGGCCAGATCCTTTCTCATACTTTTGTTCCTTTGCCATTTTAAATGCCCACACCTCTACATGGAACCACCAGCTCTCCTATGACCTTGTGTCCATACACAAAGACAATATACTTTTTGCTTTACAGGATTACATTTGCCACCTACTCTTCAAATGTATACAGAATACGAACTTCTATTACTTTAGGGGTGGCTGGTTTCAAGTTTGCTTTTCTTTGGTAACTCTCATTTTCAACAGTGGGTGATGTCCTCTATAGGCTCTGGAACATGGTGTCCTCTGTACGCTCTGAAATGTAGTCTCCTAGCACAGAAGACAAATGAAGAATCCTAACAGCGAGACAAGCTGGGAGAGTGAACGAACACCTGCTTAATGTTGAAGCTTAATGCTTTTGTTTGTGTGCACACAAATTCTATGAGTTTATACAGAAAGACCTGTATTTACTGAATTCAAACTTGTGTGATTTTATACCATCCTTGTTTATTTATTTTTTTTATTTTCTAAGTTTTTTTTTTATTTACATTCCAAATGATTTCCCCTTTCTCATTTCTTCCCTCCCCTAAAGTCCCATAAGACCCCTTCCTTCCCACTGTTCCCCATTCTACCCCCTCTTGCTTCTCTGTCCTGGCATTCCCCTACATCCAGTCTTCCCAGGACCAGGGGTCTCTCCTTCCATCTTCTTGGAAATCTATTGATATGTGAATTGTGTCTTGGGTATTCCGAGATTCTGGGTTAATATCCGCTTATCAGTGACTGCATACCATGTGTGTCCTTTTGTGATTGAGTTACCTCACTAAGGATGATATTTTCCAGTTCTGAACATTTGCCTAGGAATTTCGTGAATTCATTGTTCTTAATTGCAGAGTAGTATTCCATTGTGTAAATATCCCACATCTTCTGAATCCATTCCTCTGTTGAGGGACATCTGGGTTCTTTCCAGCTTCTGGCTATTATAAATAAGGCTGCTATGAACATAGTGGAGCATGTGTCCTTATTGCATGCAGGGGAAGCCTCTGGGTATATGCCCAGGAGTGGTGGAGCAGGATCTTCCGGGAGAGTCATGCCCAGTTTTCTGAGGAGCTGCCAGACTGCTTTCCAGAGTGGTTGTACCAGCTTGCAATCCCACCAGCAGTGGAGGAGTTTATAAACAGGATTGTGTGTAATGTCAACCATGACTTAGTATGCTACATTCTTAGGATTACACTTGATTTTTAAAAGTCAGTATACCTTATAGTAATTGCTTGATAGATAAAGCAGTATTAAATAAAATAATATAATTAGTATAAATTTTATAACATAAAGATCGATCACTATGTAAAAACACAAGGAAAGTTTTGTTCATATCCTATTATGCACAGGCATTTTTTCAACAGGTAGTCATGATAAAGTTATTGAAATTGTAAAAAATTAATTTTTTACGACCACAATTTCAGGTAAAAACATAAATGTCCTTATTAACTATTAATACATGCTTGACAAATACCCCAAAGAGAATGTACCAATACTTCATCTGTATGAAGTAGAACCACAGACAAGAGTTAAATAAAATTAAGCCTACAATTACTTCTGTTAAGTGTGAATAATTTAAATATTTTAAAGTACTATTTATCAAATGATTGCATCAGTTCAGTATTTATATGTCTATAAATACTGACTGTATACTTTACAGTATGAATATGTTTTTCATTTCTGTGGGATAATCCTCTGAATAATATTTTAATATAATCTGTATATGCTTTATGGACGAAAAGTAAAATGGATTTTATTTTCTTTTTACATTTATATTTATATTATTCATTCATTTATTCATGTATTTACTTGTTTTTATTCTTATAGAAAAAGGAAGTAAAAAACATTTTATGATAAAATTGAAGATTTATGTGGAAAATATTTCTGATAAAATAGAAGAAATATATAGAAAAACATGCTAAAATTGTCAATTTTCATGGAAAATTAAAGTGGTATACATATAAACATTGCTAAACTAATTGAAGAATGAAATAGAAACATTTTATGATAGAATTGAAGATTTACATGGAAAATATTTCTGATATAATTGTAGAAAAATGTAGAAAAACATG
Organism: Tokudaia tokunoshimensis; assembly: GCA_036184795.1. Classification (NCBI taxonomy): domain Eukaryota; kingdom Metazoa; phylum Chordata; class Mammalia; order Rodentia; family Muridae; genus Tokudaia; species Tokudaia tokunoshimensis. The sequence goes on along the minus strand of BTHU01000012.1, from coordinate 82,287,078 downwards.
TTAAAATTAAAGATTATCATGAAAAATTTTATATAGATATAATAACGGTAGGCATAAAAGTATTCCTAAGTTGATTGAAAGTAGAATTATAAACATTTTCTGATAAACTTGAAGATTTACATGGAAAATATTTCTGATAAAATTGAAGAAATAAATAGAAAAACATGTTAACATTGAAGATTATCATGAAAATTTTACAGATAAAATGATAGGCATAAAAATAATTCTAAATTGAACGTGGAATTATAAATATTCTCAGGTAAAATTGAAGATTTACATGGAAACTATTTGATAAAATTCAAGAAAATATATAGACAAACACATTAAAATTGACTATTTCATGGAAATTTATACAAATAAAATGATAGATATATTAAACCTTTCTAAATTAATTGAAGATGGAATTAGAAACATTTTGTGATAAAATCAGAGATTTACATTGGAAACATTTCTGATAAAATAGAAGAAATATATAGAAAAACATATTAAGATTGAAGATTATCATGAAAAATAATGCTAATAAAATGGTAGGCATACAAAAACATTGCTAAATTAATTGAAAGAGGAATTACAAACATTTTCTGATAAAATTGAAGATTTATGTGAAAAATCTTTGTTAGTCTATGTCTTTTTATTGGGGAATTGAATCCATTGATGTTAAGAGATATTAAGGAATAGTGATCATTGCTTCTTGTTATTTTTGATGTTATTTTTATGTTTTTGTGGGTATCTTCTTTTGGGTTTGCTGGAAGAAGATTATTTTCTTGCTTTTTCTAGGGTGTAGTTTCCCTCCTTGTGTTGGTATTTTCCATCTATTATCCTTTTTAGAACTGGATTTGTAGACAGATATTATGTAAATTTGTTTTTATCATGGAATATCTTGGTTTCTCCATCTATGGTAATTGAGAGTTTTGCTGGGTATAGTAGCCTGGGCTGGCATTTTTGTTCTCTTAGGGTCTGTATGAGATCTGCCCAGGATCTTCTAGCTTTCATTGTCGCAGGGGAGAAGTCTGGTGTAATTCTGATAGGCCTGCCTTTATAAGTTACTTGCCCTTTTTCCTTTACTGCTTTTAATATTCTTTCTTTGTTTAGTGCATTTGGTGATTTGATTATTATGTGCCAGGAGGACTTTCTCATTTGGTCCAGTCTGTTTGGAGTTCTGAAGGCTTCTTGTTTGTTCATGGGCATCTCTTTCTTTAGGTTAGGGATGTTTTCTTCTATAATTTTGTTAAGATATTTACTGGTCCTTTAAGTTGTAAATCTTCACTCTCTTCTATACCTATAATCCTTAGGTTTAGTCTTCTCATTGTGCCCTGGAGTTCCTGGATATTTTGTGTTACAAGCTTTATGCATTTTGCATTTTCTTTGACTGTTGAGTCAATGTTCTCTATGGTATCTTCAGCCCCTGAGATTCTTTCTTCTATCTCTTGTACTCTGTTGTTGATGCTTGCATCTATGACTCCTGAATTCTTTCCAAGATTTTCTATCTCCAGAGATGTCTCACTTTGTGATTTCTTTATTGTTTCTATTTCCACTTTTAGTTCCTGGATGCTTTTGTTCACTTCCTTCACTTGATTGTGTTTTCCTGTAATATTTTAAAGGTGTTTTTTGTTTTTTCTTTAAGGGCTTTTATTTGTTGACCGATGTTCTCCTGTATTTCTTTAAGAGAGTTATTTAAGTCTTTCTTGAAGTCCTCTATCAGCATCATGAGATACGATTTAAAATCCAGCTCTTGATTTTCAGATGTGTTGGGGTATCCGGTACTTGCTGTCGTAGGAGAACTGGGTTCTGATGTTGCCAATTAGCCTTGGTTTCTGTTGGTAGCATTCTTGTACTTGCCTTTTGTCATCTGGTTATCTCTGTTGCTAGTTGGTCTTGCTGTCTTTAGCTGGAGCTTGTTCCTCCTGTGGGCCTGTAAGCCTGTGTCCTTACTAATGGGAGACCAACTCTCTTTTGCTAGGGTCTATGCACCGCCTGGCTCCCTGGTGCAAATGGCAGCCTGATGAACTCTGTCCCAGCTGCTCCACTGATCTTATGCTCTGTGCGCTCCTAGCTGTTCCACTCCAGAGAGGAGGTGGAGATCTCACCTGCACGTTCAGAAGTGAAAGCGCTGCTGGGAGATCACTCTGTCCTGACAGGCCGTGCACAGAAGGCTCTGGAGCTGCCTGGCTCTCTGGTCCAAATGGTGATGGGAAGACTTCTGTTCCAGCTGCTCCCCTGATTGTGGGGAAATAAAAGAAAAGCGTGGGGCTCTGGCGCGCACGGAAGTGGGGTGAGGGGGGAAGGGAGGGAAGTGGGGGAAGGGGGGAAAGGGGCATGCGCCAGGCCAGGCCAGCGGCACGTGGGCCTAGCTCAGACCAAGGTAGTGTGCATATGCAGAGGACACAGGCAGACAGGGAGCCCAGGTTTTGGGGAAGCAGGCAAGATGCACGCGTGCCTCAGCCTAACGGGGAGTGGGCAGTCACACCGCCGGCTGGTCTCCGCGCGTGGGCGCATGGGTGTGCAGAGAAATGTCACGCAGAAGGCGGAGCCATTCTGGTGTGGATTTCTCTGCCTGTTACCTGTGCTCACTGACTGTCTGCGTGGCTGAATCTCTGAGTCTCAGGCGGTTCGTACCAGCTAGCTCCATGTGGCGAATTTAGTAAGAGGTGGCCCATAGCTTTGATGTTTTATTATTAAGAAAATAGAAAGAGAAAAGAGATAGAAAGACAAAGAAAGAAGAAAGCTAGATAAGAAAAGCCATGACCACGTGGAAAGAGGAGAAAATGGAGAGACAGAGAGGTAGACAAAGAAGAGGGCAGGGTGGAGGGGAGAGAGAGAGAGAAAGACAGAGAGAGAGAGAGAGAGAGAGAGAGAGAGAGAGAGAGAGAGACAGACAGACAGACAGACAGAGACAGAGACACACAGAGAGAGAGAGAGCGAGCACGCGCTGAGGGGTGCTATTTATAGTGAGTTGGGCGGTCAGGTAACCCGAGAGGCGGGGACAGTGTGGCTGCAGGCAGGTGAGTGCCGAGGCGGAGTCAGGCTAGAACCTGGGGCGTGGCCACACGTCTCATTAAGGTCCCACACCTGATCTTATATGCCATTTGTGGTTTTTTTTGTTTTTTTTTTTTTATGGGTGCATTGGTGCACATGACAGTGTGTGTGGTGGTCAGAAAACAACTTGGGGGAATGAGTTCTCTCCTTCAACCATGTGTATTCTAGTATCAGACTTGGGTCTTCAAGCTTGGCAGCAGCCTTGACCAACTGAACCATCTATTCAATCCTGAATTTTATTTTGACAGGATATCTGGGTATTCTAAATTTTAATAGAAGACAATAGCATGTGGAGTATTAAGTAATACGAAATATAGAACTATTTTCTCTTGAAGAAAACTTGTAAACCTCTGAGTATTTCCTAACCAAACTGCATGTAAAAAGTGATGTGTTGGGCTTAAGAGATGACTCAGACCTTACGAGCACTGGCTACTGTTTCAGAGGCCCTGAGTTCAATTCTGCAAACACATGGTAACTCATCATCATCTTTATTGGAATCTAAAGCCCTTTCCTGGCATGCAGGCAGACATATAGGTAGAGTACTCTATACATAATACATTTTTTAAAAAAGTTCATATGGCCTGAAATCTGTCCAAACTGAGTGCTTATTTACTTTGTAAACTTTCATATGTCAAGTTGAAACAATATTATGCATCTCTTTGCCTAGACTGTACATGGATAAGAATTTTAAGAATTTTTAAGTTGAATTTTCTCACATCTTTGAATCTTGTATACAGGCCTCCACATAAAGTAAAATGCTTGCTAGTGGTGATTCACATTCAGTCTAGAAAGGAAAAAGCTATAAAGAGAAGGACAATGATTTGATTGTACGTGTATTGATTAGCAGCAAGACATTAAGCAACATGTCAAATTGCTCTTCAAAATGTGCCTTACACCTGATTGAAGTACAAAATCCAAAACTGAATGTGTTTCAAAACTTTAGAGCCTGAGCCCACACAGGTGACACTTACTGGAGATCTGTGGTCAGGCCCCATACCACATAGATGCTGAAGTTTAGATCAGGCATTGGCACGAGAACAAGCTGTGTGAAGGACCAGGACAAAAGTCTCTCCCATTTCCTGTATGGTAAGACTAAGTAGATAAAATGTTGCTTGGAGGAATCTTGAGAGTATTACTTGTGATCTCATGGTGCTTCAAGGTCTAGGAGTACTTCCAGATGGTTGAGATACCAGGGAAAACTCTTTACTCTTTCAATAAGATTTTGCTTGAAAAACTCAAGAAATCAAGAGATGATAATGATGATGATGATGATGATGATTATATTGGAGCATGCTGGAAAACACAGTCATATATCATATATGTTGAAAATTAAGGAAGAAGTCTCTTTCCCTTTGACATAACAAACAGGACAGGGCAGATTTGGGTGTTTGTTTTGGCTTCTCTGAGATAGATTCAGAAGAATGAAGGGCACAACAGCTTTGATATCTATGCACTGTATACAGTAAAGATTCTTTATAATTGGTACAAGAGAAGAAAGAAATGTTATTAGTCCATAGAAACTTTTTGTCTGAAACTGGACTGTGATATGTACAATTCCAAATATAAACTTAAGGGATTTGATATTTGTTGCTTTACTGTAAAATAAGAAATGGAAACTTGTCAGGGTTCCTTTCATAAATAAAGTCCAACATCAATTTGGGGATCAGTTTTTCTGCTGCCCATTTGGTTATTCATTCACCAAAACGACTGCTTCCTCTGATGTGGCCAAAGGTGGTGGAACAAGCTAACATGAAAAGTAGCTGGGAACACAGGTTAATAAGTTCAGATGGATATGCAATATGAAGCCTGGAACTTTTAGACAACATGAAAGTCACAGTGTCTTCCCCATTGTCCATTTCATTCATTAGGAAAAGGTGACTTACTGTTTGATGTTTCTCCTATGTTTTCATATACAAATCTTACAATATATTGTTTTGATATTTGCATAGGCTGGAAATAATTACTATAGTTAATAAAATTAATATATTCATCACCCTCAAATTTTATATATGTATGTTTGCATATGTGTGGCTTTTATATCTACTCTTTTAGCAACTTATTCTTACACAATACAATATTATTAGCAGTAGGTCTTGTGAAATACACCACATCTCTCTATTTAATCAAACTACTTAGTATCAAGTTCATAGTCTTTGGCCTAATTGTTTTTGTTTCCTTCATTTTTTTTTGTATCTAAGAATTACATTTGTACTCTTTGTGTATGTTTGACTTTTAAAATTCTATGTATAAATGAGATCAAGAAATAGTTTTCTTTTTGCACCTTTTTTTGCTTAGCATAATGCTTGCCAAGTTTATGCACTTATTGTAAATGCTAATATCTCCTTTTCAAGTCAAATAATATTCATATATACAAATATAAATAAAAAATTGTATACATACATTTGTACATTTAGCCATGCATATTTCAAATTGTATTTCAACTCATCAATCAGTGCTCACTTGCTTATTTATTTTGGCTCTTATGAATAATACTGAGACAAACCAAAGATCATAGAGATACAGGTATCTCCATAAGAGGCTGGCTTTATTTATTTTGGGCATGAGTCATATGGTAGATTTATCATATCTTTGAGGGACTATTTTTATAATGGCCTGTTTTAATTTTCATCAATGCATATAGAGTGCAGGAGTTCTCTATTCTTCACACCATCACTGGCACTAGGTATCTCTTATTGTTTAAGAAGACCGTGAACTTGAGTAAGGTAAGCAAGCCATTGTAGCTTTAATTTGAGTTTATCTGATGTTTAGTATTTTTGGTTGTGTTACAGTTCTTTGAAATATTCCTTTTAAGTCTTTTGTCCATCTAAAAATTTGAATTATGTTATCTATTTAATTTGAATATTAATCTTCTACAAGATTATCTCATGTTGAAAATTAAACAAGATACAGAAGTCAGCTCTAAATGCATAAAAGGCTTAGTTGTAATAGCTAAACTCAGAAAAGTGCTAGAAAATATAGGGGAAATATTCCTTGGAATTGACCTTGATGTTTGGACATGACACTAGGAATTCATACAAGAAAATAAATCAATGGCATATACCCAAATTTAAAGGCTTCTTGTCTAGAAAAAGAACCATCTTTTATTTTCTTTCTTTTCTCTCCTTTCCTTTCCTTTTCTTTTCTTTCTTTTCATTTTTCTTCCTTTTCTTTTATCTTTTCTTTTCTTTTCCTTTCCCTCCCTCCCTCTTTCTTTCTTTCTTTCTTTCTTTCTTTCTTTCTTTCTTTCTTTCTTTCTTTCTTTCTTTCTTTCTTTCTTTCTTTCTTTCTTCCTCCCTCCCTCCCTCCCTCCCTCCCTCCCTCCCTTCTTTCTTTCTTTCTTTCTTTCCTTCCTTCCTTCCTTCCTTCCACTTCAGATTTTATTCCCCTCCCTGGTCCACCCTCCAACTGTTCCACATCCCATACCTCCTCCCCACCCTCCTGTCTCCCTGAGGAGGTTGTCCCTACCCTCACCCCCCCCCCCAACCAGACCTCTAAACTCCCTGGGGCCTCCAGTCTCTTGAGGGTTAAGTGCATCTTTTCTGACTAAACCCAGACCTGGCAGTCCTCTGCTGTATATGTGTTGGGGGTGTCATCTCAGCTGGTGTATGCTGCTTGGTTGGTGGTCCATTGTTTGAGAGAGGTCGGGGGGGGGGTGGGGGTTCAGGGTAATTGAGACTTCTTGTCATCTTACAGGGTTGCCCTCCTCCTCAGGTTCTTCCAACTGTCCTCTAATTCAACCACAGGGAACAGCAGCTTTTGTCCATTGGTTGGGTGCAAATATCTGCATCTGACTCAGCAGCTTGATGGGTCTTTCAGAGGGCAGTCATGATATGTCCCTTTTTGTGAGTGCTCCTTAGCCTCAGTAATAGTGTCAGCTCTTGGGGTCTCCCCTTGAACTGGATCCCACTTTGCTGGACTGTCTTTCCCTGAGCTTCCTCTCCATTTCTATCCCTGCAGTTCTTTCTGACAGGAACAATTATGGGTCAGAGTTTTGACTGTGGGATTGCAATCCCATGATGCCCTGTTTTTCTGCTGGAGGTGGGTTCTACAAGTTCCCTCTCCCCAATGTAGGGAATTTCATCTAAGGACCCTCCATTTGAGTCCTGAAAGTCTCTCACCTCCCATGTCTCTGGTACATTCTGGAGGGTCCCCCCAATCTCCTACCTCCCAAGAAGGTTGCCTGTCTCCATTCTTTCTGCTGACCCTCAGGGCTTCAGTACTTTTCCTTCACCCAATACTGGATCAGGTTCCCCTCTCCCAGCCATCCACTTTCCCTCCCAGGTGACCCCCTCCCTCCTCCCCCTTGTGGTTGCTTTCTTCTCCCTCCCAAGCGGGACTGAGGCGTCCTCACTTGTGCTCTTCAGCTTGTTGACCTTTTTGAGTTCTGTGGACTGTATCATGGGTATTCTGTACTTTTACTTTTATTTATTTTTTGGCTAATAGCCACTTATTAATGAGTATATACCATGTGTGTCCTTTTGGGTCTGAGTTACCTCTCTCAGGATGAAAGAATTATTTTTTAAAAATGGTGCATATCCTCTTGATTGGGAGAAAGGATCTGCCAGCTATATTTGAACATAAACAGAGAGAAGAATAAAGAAATTTCTAAGGAGTCATTAGGATGATGGGCACTTGTTGCAGGAGCATGTTATGGAGGCCTTTTAAAGAGTGTATAATTAACTCTAGTCGGGAAATCCAGGTAGGTGCGCTTGCTACTCTGATCAACATAGCCCCAAAATCCAGTACCTAAATCATAGCTCACAGACCTATTTTTTTCCTGTTAAACTAAACATATAAAGCAAATATAGGAGAATTTTGTTCAAGGGAGGTGGGATATGATCAATGTACATTGGGCACATGTGTGTAAGTATAACACTGAGTCCTACTCCTATATACAGCCTACAATAAACTTAAGGGGGAAAAGATGAAGAGGTCAAGTGTCCCTTCAAAAGACTTAAATAAACTAAAACTTGAAATACATATAGTGAGGGCTGTGACTCTTACACCAATGTATGTACAAAATAGTGTGTAAAAAAGAAAAGGAGAAACATCTATTTTACATCTAAGATATGCCAGGTACTTCTCTAATTAATAATCTAATATTCATATTCATAATTATCCTATAAAATTGTGGCATATGCTTCATTTTATAAGTTAAGACTTTTAATTTTCTTAGAAGCATTGTTCTGTCTAGCACAGTTCTAAGAAGCCAAAATTGAAGATGAATCCAGAACTTTCTCAATGGAAGGCTCATAAATTACATGGAAATTTCATATAAACCTCTAGCAGAAACTCCAAATAAAGCCAACTGAAAAATAAAGATTGCCCCAATAAGGTGAGATTCTATTCATGGTGGCAGCTAATAGTCTTCTGGTTTCGGAGCCATCTCTGTAATCACTTTCATCTCTCCAATGAACATGCCATATGACTCTGCAGGAGACACAGGTCACAGCAGAACTAGAAATAGAGCACATTTCCTAGAAACTACATAATGACATTGTGTAAAGTCTCCAGATAGCAAAAGCATTCTGTATATAGTATTCTTATTTCCTGAAATTAAGCTTACAAAAGTTGTAAGTTAAAAATTGAAGTACCAAAAGGTTTAGGGTTTATTCAAGAAACTCAATTGTCTATAGCGTAGTGGCTCACCCTTTGGTGCAAAATTGCTGACATACTTTCATTAAATACAATAATTTCCTTAAACTGAAAAACAAAACAAAACAAAAAACAAAAAAAAAAACTTAGGCTATTTCAAATTGCTTTGCTGAGTGTTTTCATCTAAAGAACAGCAGGTGAATATGAACAAGTTCAAACCTATTTTTATTTTCCAGTAAATCCCAAATGCCTTAGCTTTGCTAGCTAATAGCATCCAAAAACATGCTGATCGTGGCAGTAATGAGAGCCCTGGGAGATGCCAGGCTGAGTGAAGGAATACAGGGCTAGGCTTTCATGAGTAAATTTAAAAGCAATCAATGGAAAATATAAAAACTTTTAAGTTTGTCTTACTCTAATTCCAAAATTTGAAATAGTATATAAGAAACAAATTAACCCAGCTTTCTTCTTTTGTCTTGCCAAAAAAGTATGCATTTCAACCTTAAAAATGAAAGATGAGGGGGATATAGCAGCAACCACCTGGTATACACCCTGAAGTAAGTAAATAAACATTAACCAAATTTCTATTTATATAGAGAAACTTAAACTAGCTACAAGTAATTATGAAGCAGTACAGTACCAAGACATCTCCTCTATAAAGTTTATAGTTCAACTTCCAGATTGTGTTTCTTTATACTTTGTTAAAAAGAGTGTTGCCTGAATTGTGTATATCTAAATTTCCCAATTAAGAAAAATTAAGTGAGGATTTTATTTGCTCTCTGCTCCTTGAGTGTGTTCCCAAATAAAGTGTCACTATGATTGAATGCTTTCTCCCTCATGTTGATGTACACTCATTCAGTTATTTGGGCACAAAACATTTCTTATAATTACAGTATATAATACATTTTAGAGTGAACTAATTTCCTATTGGGCTGTTGAATGGATGATTGATGTTGGTGTTTGTTCCATATGTAGCTTGGTACATGGAAATTCTGTACTTTTGCTATACTAAGAAAAATCCTGCAGTGAAAGTAACACATTACTCTTATAGTCAAGAACATTATATATTTTAGAATTTTTATTTTTACTTTTGAGAATTTTATACATTTATATAATTAAATGTTATCATAGCTGTCCCACATGTTCCCCCTGAACTTACCCCTTCCTCCATGTTCCACCCTCAACATGTTTCACTCTCAGATCCAAATTCTTACTTTTATTAATAATCTAGTTAGTACCATCCATATGTTAATGGGTTCAGGGCTACCTCCAGAAGCATGGGAAACCTAGAGTGACCACATCCTTACAACTGAATGATTCTCCCTCCCTTAATAGCTGTCAACTGCCAATAATTCTTCAGTAAGGGGTGGACAATGAAGATCTTCTACCTCTCCCTGTCAGGATTTGGTAATTTTAATTTTTCATTAGTCCTGTATATGAAAGGTAGTCAGCAGGAAGAATACTTCCTAGTGAATTTATGATTGATTTCTCTATGGCCTGTAGCCAAATTATGTGCTATCTAGCCATAAGGCCTCACCATATTGTTAAGTTGTATAACTAAGAGCAATGGCAGCGACCTTTGTTAGTTGGGAGTCCCTTGGAATTTCTGTGACTGATAGCTTTGGGAGGCATCCTGTGCCTTATATTGCATTTTTCCTTTAACCATTTTTTTTCTGTTAGTAATCTTGTTCTCCCATGTGAGATAATTTCTCTTAAGCTTTTCTTTAAAAAATGTATTTTGGCATTAGCTAACTATATACTTGGCTTTTGTTAGTTGTTTTTAATATAACCTTAGTTGTCATTGGTCAGTCCTCTCATTATATACTCCTATCTCCATCTTGCCACATCATCTACACTTATTCTTTAACTCTTAGTATTCTCCTCTCTGCTTTCATTTCATATGTGTGCTACTATCCCTCCACCTTTTTTTTTTTCTTTTTGAAAGTTGGTTGTGATGTCACAGGCTTTCCATACCTCTTACTTTAACTCTCCCCTTCACCTGATTTTCCCCATACTTGCATGTTCCACCCTGATCAAGCCATTCTACCTCAGCATTCCTATCTTATTTTTTACCAACAAATGTACTCTCTCTCTTTAATTAATGTGTTCCTGACTCAAAAGGCTTCTTTCTAATTTCCTGGCTTTCATCTATGTTTCAAATTAAACAAACACAACACAACAGATTCAAGCTAACATGAGAGACATGTGAGACAACATGAGGGATTTGAGAAAACTGAAATTTCAACATGCAGGAAGAACAAGAAAGGAAGAAAGAACAATAGAAGAAAAGAATGAAAAAAGGAAGAAGGAAGGAAGAGGAAGGAAGCAAGGAATGAAGGAACTAAAGGCTTATCTCTCACTGTGCACAAAACTTAGCTTCAAATAGATAAAGAATCTCGACATAAAGTCTGATGCCTGGAAACTGCTTAAAGGACAGAGTAAAACATGGGGCTCAACCTACCGTAGAGCTAAGGACTTTCTGAGTAAAACTCTGCTAGCACAGGAAATGACATAACCAGCAAATGAGTTCCCATGAAACTTGAAAGCTCTGCACAGCAAAGGAAACTGTGAAGCAAATGGACAGCCAGCCACAGAATGAGAGAAAATCATTTACTAACTATTCATCTGGAATATTCTTAGTGTCTAGGATATTCAAAGACATAAAACCCCCCTAAACATTAAGAAAATAAATAACCCAATTAAAAATGGGTTATGGAACAGAACAGAAAGTTCTCAAAAGAAATGCAGATGGCTGGGAAACACTTTACAAAGTGCAAACATTTTTTAGTACCAAAGAAATGTAAATTAGGACTACTTTAAGATTCCTTTCTACTCTAGTCAGAATGGTCATCAGAAATACAAATGAAAACAAATGCTGGCATAGATGCAACAAAAAGGAAGCTTTAAACATTGATATTCAGGGTGTAAAGTAATACAGCCACTTAGGAAGAGTGAAGATTCTAAAAGTCACTTTGTCCCAGCTGCGCTACTGCTGTGCATATTTCTGCTGAACTTTATATCTACTACAGAGACATTTGCACACTCCTTTTCATTGATCAGTTCGCCATATCTAGGGAGTGGAATTGAATTAGATGACTATCAACAGACAAATAGACAAAAAAAATGTTATTGATAAGTCTATGCAGTGGGATATTACTCAGGTGTGAAGAAAAATGAAATTATGATACTTACAAGTAAATGGATGGAACTGAGGAAAATTATGTTGGTGGAGGTAACATAAGCTCACAAAGATATATTTTAGATATTTTGAAATGCCTAGTGAGAAGTTACTCAAAAGAAATTGCTTTTCTCCTTGACAAAGAAAACAACAATGATAACAAAAATTTAGAGTTCTTGGTGAAAGACTTATATGGGTCTTAGAAATGGATATTTCTTTAATACCATATGAATAGTTATAGCAAGTAAAAATATGCCAAACGATAAAGGCTGTAATGAAATACATGTTATAGCAATGGCCACAGCATGGAAGCATTTCAGGTAAGGGCATGGAATCTTAATTCTTCAACCCCTATCTGAGACATATTTGGAAATAAGATAGAGAATAGTATGTGCCTAACTAGCCTATACTAGGTGTTTCAGCTGATGACCCAGCATTGTGGATAGGTGTCTGGTGGCGTCTTCTCTTGTACTGTCAGCAGGAGAGTAAGCTAGAGGTAACCTAGTAAGTTAGAGTAACCTCAAAAGTCAGGGCCACCCAGAAGCGTACATTTTCATTTTAATTGTCATCATATCTTTCTGAAAAACAGACTTTTCTTTGTGCATTCCTCCATTTAGCATTAAAAATTTAAACATTTACTTGTGTTTTCATCAAGTAATCTACTGTTATTAATGGAGTGATTATTACTAGCTCAGCAATGATGCAGAATTTCAATGTCTCAAACTACGTATGAAGCAAAAATCAACTCTATCAATACTTCATGCAGTAGGCCATTGGGAATTAAGCACAGTGTAAAATTTATTGTTTGTACTAATTAAAAGCACAGAAAACTTTCAAGGGAAAATTTGTAATTAAATAGTTATAAATGCAGTGTGTTTATGGGAGTTTATACAGATAGAAAATGGTACGTATCAATACACTCTGGACTTATGTTTCAGGAGCTTTGGGACATTCAGATTGATAAGTGCAAATTGTCATTCAACTCAACAATCGGTTAATAAACATTAGTAAATGTCAGTGATGCATTTTGTATATTGAAGGGCACTGTGATACTCGGATTAATCAGATATGCATCACTATGAAGTGAATATACTAACAATAAAAATGAGATAATAAACATACAAGTTGAAAAAAATAATTCAATTTTATAAGATTTTTAAAAATTGGCAAAATGTTGGGAAAATTGTGAGCTACTTGCACAATGAGGTCAAATCAGTCTGTGAAAAACAGAAAGGTATCTTCAAAGTCTCAACTTTATATTATCAGAAAGAGAGAAGCATACTTCTAGTGTTGATTTGAATGTGATCTCGCAAAGCCCCATCAATATGATTTTGTAGTAATAATCTTAATTAGTGTTTAGGTTATTATATAGCTAAATATACTATAGCATATGCACATGAGTACATGATAATGAGTAAGCACATTACAGATTTCTGAGCATATTCCTTTTAAATTGTACCTGTTGCAGCATTCTCAAATTGGATGAAATTAAATTCCAGTTTTCTTTATGATTTTGTACAATATGTAGAGGGAACTGTCTATAAATTCACAAATGAAATTTACTTTGTTCTTTAAAAACTCATCACCAGTAATGAAAACATATAATTTGTTGTTGATTTATGTAGAGTTTGCTTTTGTTTAATAGATAAGTAATTTAGCTATATGAAAGGATAATTATCATTCCAAATTGAATTTTATATCTAAATAATTTAATTAGGCATCAAACTATTATTTGATTCTGAATAATCTATAAGTCAGTATATAACTGGGCAGTGGTGGTGCATGCCTTTAATCCCAGCACTTGGGAGGCAGAGACAGGTGGTTTTCTGAGTTCAAGGCCAGCCTGGTCTACAGCGTGAGTTCCAAGACATCCAGGGCTATACAGAGAAACCCTGTCTTGAAAAACCAAATAAATAAATAAATAAATAAAGAAAGAAAGAAAGAAAGAAATAGGTATACTGACCTACATTATACAGCAGGTGGTTTAGCATAGTTGTCAAACACAAATGCTTACAATGGATAGTAAGAAAGGATTTATTATTTTGTGAAGATTATTAAAACCATGTTATTTTCATTCACTGTGAAATGTTAATTAACACAATAATAAAAAATTTTAGCATAAAATTATATTACTGAGCCAAAAGGTATGTGTTTTGTTAGACATTTTAGTATTTATTTTATGTGAGGAAGAACATCTGCTGTCATGTGGTCAAAGAAGTTCTGAGAACATAGCATTCTTGAGCAACTGCCCATTCATGTTAGTCTTCTGTAAGTAATATGCAAGCTATAATGTCATTTACAAAGAGCTCATGTACTTTCTAGAATAAGCAATATGCAGCTTTTAAAAATTCATATTGAAAGCAGAGTCATCTATGACTATGTTGATGAATGGTGATTTAGATAAGTGGAGCTCTTTAGACTCAACATTAAATTCTACAAGCAGCTAAGAGTCATATCAAAAAATAATATGACTGCAGCTTTGATTTCATGTATTGTTCCAGACAGAGGGATCTCATAAGCTTCCAGCTATCATAGAATAGATAACAATAACGCAAAATTGTCATAAAATGTGAAAAAATTGGCGTAAATTTAACAGTGGATCTGGTCATTAGTCATTTATTTAATTTTTCCCTTTGGAATTCATGATTCCCTGAGCCTTCCTTGATCTCACAATAAATATTCTACCTGAAAGATCTTCCCATTGATTGAAGGATGATGCCAATACATTCAGAGAGTAGCAATAATATTTTTAGCAATATAAACATCACCCAAAATTGTTCATTCCAGGTTAAAAAAAAACCATAAAAACAAAAGCACCACAGTCTGTTTCTCTGGAAGTATTCTTTGTTCTGATGTCTAGTACATAGCAACAGAGGCAGTGTAGATCCTAGAATGGAACATCCAGCAAGGATAGCAGAAAAAAAAAAGTTATTTAATGAATTCTAGAAACTGCAAATAAGAAGAGATATTAAGTATAGGTCTGTGTGCATCTGACTCATCTTACCCAACAGAATGATCTCAAGCCACAACCATTCTCCGGAAAATGACAATGTCATTTTTTATAGTGTTTATATACTATATTTTATTTTACCACATACCTGTTGACATGAATCTAGGATGATAGATAAAATGTGTGTTTGTGTGTGTGTGTGTGTGTGTGTGTGTGTGTGTGTGTGTGTGTGTGTGTGTCTTAGAGAGAAGAGGATGGAGGGAGGAAAGGGAAAGAGAGAAAGAGAGAGAGAGAGAGAGAGAGAGAGAGAGAGAGAGAGAGAGAGAGAGAGAAGGAAGACTAGGGGGAGGAAAGAGACTAGGAAGAAATAGAAAAGAGAAGGGTAATTAAAATAAATAAACAGTAAATGATATACTTAAATTATCTCTAGGAAATTAACACTGTTTAGTCAATACATACAGGCAAACTAGCATTTCATGAAAGCTCATTATAGAAATGTTAGGAATCTGAAAACCATAAAGGAAGCCAAATTTCCCCAAAGTATACACAAGATATCCATGTTCTCTATGTGCACTAAATCCCTTCAATAAAGGGAGAAAATGATACAAGCCCAGAACATAGAATTTAATGGGATTGTCAGAGACTTTATTTGGATTTTGGGTAAGGACTACACAGTTTTTGCTGAGACAGCTAAGAAGGAGATGCAATTCAGTAGAGGCTCTTTGAAGACACAACCACGGGGAGGCAAACCACAGCCAAGCGTGTGTTAAGAGAGAACACTGCAGCAGCTACCTTCCTCAATTCCCAAAGAACCGAGTAGGATCGCTTTACATTAGCTGGCACTTGAAGACACCACAGTACAACCATCTGCCTGGCAGCCTCCCCATACACTGCTGGGACCCTCCTCTGACAGAACCTTCCAGTCGTGGATGTGCTCTTTTGCAGGAAAATTTGAGAAATGTAGTTCACAAAGTCTCTGGGGGGTGTTTAGAGTCAAAAATGAGAAGTGGGGGAGTTGAAATGTCACTACATCTCATATTTAAGGTCAGGGAGATTGCAAGAAACTGCTAATCTGTTACTCTTGTACATCACAGAACTTTCTTTTGTCGAACACTATTTTCAGTATCACGGTCCATTAAATCCACCATAAATATAGATTAGTAAGTAATATCTAATTTCAATAAGCTGCATAACACTCTACAGGACTCTCATGAAGAAGAAAACTTAAACCTAGGGAAAACTTAAAATTAGAGAACACATTTTCTCAAAATTACTTACCAGTTTATTAGCCTCAATATACCATTTATTTTATGCATTATAGTGTCAACTAATGAAAAAAAAATAGAATCCTATCATCTATCAGCACAATTACTGCAACATTCAATAAAGGTTATTGAAAATATATATAAAATGAGTATATTATAACAAACTTAGAATTATGTATTTTTAAGTGACCAAACACACATAAAACACAGAATTACTTTAGATTTAATTAATAAACTTCCTTGGAAATGTTAATATTATTTCAAGCCTATTCAGTTAAAAATTGTTTTGGAGACAAGGTCTCACTGTGTATTCTCGGTTGTCCTGAAACTTACTGTGTGGACCAGGATGGTATTGAAGTCACAGAGCTCTTCCTGTTCTACCTTCTGAGTGCTAGAATTAAGGGTGTGTGACACTAAGCCTGATTAGCTTTGATTTTTTTTTTTTTAGTACTACTATGAAACATGTATGATAAGGTTATTCCTTGAGATTATTTTTAAAGACCTTTGTAGCTTCATGCTTTTTTTTTCTTTCTTTTTACTGGATATTTTCTTTATTTCTATTTCAACTGTTATCCCCTTTCCTGGTTTCCCCTCACCCTGTAAACTCCCTCTCCCAATTTCCCTCCCCCTGCCTCTATGAGGTTGTTCCCCCCCCCCCCCGCATCCACTCCCACCTCCCAACCCTAGAATTCCCCAATACAGTGAAGGCATCAGGCCTTCACAGGACCAAGGACCTCACCTCTCATTGATGTTTGAAATGGCCATCCTCTGCTACATATGTGGCTGGAGCTATGGGTCCCTCCATGTGTACTCCTTAGTTGGTAGTTTAGTCCCTAGGAGCTCTGGGAGGTCTGGTTGGCTATAAAAGAATATATGACTTATAAATTTTATTTTAGAACCATTCAAGGCAGTTTGGCATTGGATAGGGTCAAGGTTTATATGTTCATTTATTATAAAACATTATAATATACTAATTATATTCTATGGACAGAGCTAAGCACTCTTGTGTTTGTACCTTTTTATTTTTATAAGTAAATATATTTCAAATTCATAGTTATATTACTCACTTAGGCTGTGGACCCTCCAATAATAATACACTGGGTTTTTAAAACTTAACCAATCTCCTAAACTTCTTCCCCAAACTGGTCTTCTAAATTGAGAATACAGACCTTCAAGAAGGAATAAACAAAAAGAAAATATCAAACCAACTGAAAAACCAAACTTAAAAATAAAGAATATTCCAGTTAATTTTTTAAAAAATATTTAATTTTTGTTCATGTTTGAAAATTTCATACATACAACGTATTTTGATCCATTTGTCTCCTCACAACTCTCATTCAAATCCTCCCCTATCCTACTTACCACGACTCCCTACCAATTTCATGTTTCTTTATTTTTCAGCCCCTTGAGTCCAGTTAGTTCTGGCACTATGTGCACCAGTTAGTCACTGTGTGCACAGGGGTTGGGCTATCTACTGGAGCACGGGTAACATCTCAACGTCCAGATCCCTGAAGAAAATTGACTTTTCTTCCCTTAGCAGCTATCAATCTTGAATAATACCACATCTAGGAGTGAGACTGTATAACTACCTTCTCCATCCAGGCTGGGGTCTTATGTGGCTTAAGCTCATTTGGGTCTACTACTCTGCAATCTATTACTTTAGTTAAATCCTAACATGTCAGTCATGTAAATTTGTCTACTAAGAACTGATATTCACTCCACCTTGAATACATTGGAATCTAAGCAAGTCTCAACATCTCTGTTCTACTTTAGTTCTAGAGCCAGTCTCTCTCTCTCTCTCTCTCTCTCTCTCTCTCTCTCTCTCTCTCTCTCTCTCTCTCTCTCTCTCTCTCTCTCTCCTCTTTCTCCTTTCTGAGCTTACTGAAATTACTTACTAGATATCTTTTGCTTCTTTTCTTGTCTGCAATTTTTTTGTTCAATGTAGCCATGGCTATTATATAAGCTTACTCAGAACATGACCTGTTTGTGCTCAATGTTCTTTAGTGAAAACTTCTAGTTTTATACTAGAGTAAAATCACCAGACCACATAATAGTGAGAAATGGGAGACTGGCTGTGGTTCCCTGTGGCCACTGCACTGGCACATCACATTGTCATGCATATATTGGAACCTTTGATAGACTCTGCCTGAAAGGATTGTTCTTCACTTACCGTTCCTAGTCAGGTGTTTGCTTTGTTGCTCTTTTCCTGGATTTATATGGATCACTCCATTGGGACTGTGAAGACGTACCCCTTGCAGCAAGGACTAACCCTGTTTTGTTTTAACTGCACAAGATATGTTTAGCTTTGCCACAGCAAATGTTGAACCAGACAAAACTAAATAACTAGAAAGAACTTTATTGCAGTACGGGCTACAAAAACCTCCAAATTGCCTGAATTCTGTTTTACTGAACCAAAAGCCTGGAGAGTTTTAAGAGTAGGAGTGGGAAGGATCTTAGGCCAGCTTTGTATACAAATTAGTCTTACCCTAAAGAAAAGTAAAGTCCCTTAAATCTTCAGGGGTAGGAAGAAGTTTTACAACATAAGCCATCCAAAGTCATTCTCTACCCTCCCACAGAAACCTGCAGGCATTACTATCTTTCTTCACAATTGTATTTCAAAATATGAAAAAAAATTATGTTTTGTGGCAAGACAGTGTTATGTTGTAAAATAGTCAAGAGGCTCCGAGAAGATTTATATCTCCAAGAAAAGAGAAAGAATTTACACTTTCAAGTTTTCTAAAGTACATGTTCCAAGAAAAGGAGTGTAGATAACTCTCTGGTTAGGCCATTTGGATTCTATAAGTATATGATTCCATGGTTATCATAAGCCTAGAAGCAAGAATACAAGTAGGCATCTTGGGAACTGGAGAGATGGCTCAGTGGTTAAGAATCCTTGGCTGTTCTTCCAGAGGTACTGAGTTCAATTTCCAGCAACAACATGTTATCTCACAACCATGGAATCTGATGCCCTCTTCTGGTGTGTATCAAGACAGAGCACTCAGATACATAAAATACACAAATAAATAAATCTAAAAAAAAAAACACCCCAAAAAACAAGGAGGCATCTTTCATTGTTGTTAACCCTTCCTTTGGAATGTATATTCCACATCAAGGGAACTGTCTTCTCTGTCTTACTCACTTATATTAAAGAAACAATACAAAACCAACCAAACAAAAAACACCTTGGAAAAATTCATCCTGCTGCATAGGAATGTGAGTAAGAATCCCTGTGTCTGCAGAAAAATCTGACTGTACTGTGGAGAGATTAGAAAGTTGCAGGTCCAGACCTCAATTACCTTACTCTGGGCTAGTTTTAGCCCCATGAATACCTAGCTATTCTTTGCCTACCTCTGTTAGTACTAACACCCATGTGACTAATAGATAAAAACATTTTAGAGTCTGTTATCAGACTCAGCTTTCACTAACTTAAAAGCTAAGGAGGTAATTGGATAGCACCTGAGACCTATAGAAAACTCTACTCCATCTTGCTATAAGCACCTCTCTGGTGTATCCACCAGTGAGGATGTATCTCTGGTGTATTTTAAGCTTGTCTTGTTGTATGACTTTGTTGTTTTGAAAAATTATAAAACTTCATGAAACTGCTTCTATGTTTGAACATTACATTTGGGAAAAACTGAATGTATATTCCTGGGCCAATGATGACTCGTATATGCTCTAGAATAAGCCATGTCCTTTATTTCTTTGGGATAAGAACTGTTTCTTTTGTTGGCAGGAAGAAAAAGTCCTGATTCTAGCATATAAATTCTAGTATGAGCCAACATTTAAGGAAAAGAAGGAATTTTGTTATATAGTAAGTAAAAAGACAAATGCTTAAAAGAGTGTATCCAGTTACACAATTAGCATAAATACAGCCTTAGATCCTCCCCATGCCAGGTCTTATAAACACCACATAACCTGTTTTATTAAAATTGATGTTCAACAATAGTTTTTACTGATTAATTTAAAGTGTTTCAAAATTAGGCATGTACAGCCATTATTGAATGGCATGGCTTGGTTTACCTTCAAATTGCTTTCAATCTTCTTTCTACCTGTTTCTCTCACAGGCATTTGTTTCCCATTATACCAAGAACTCAAATTGTAGTTAAATGATATGTAATTCTCCTTTCATTATAATATCATTTGTTTATTGCTTACACACTTGTTACAGCCACTGATCATCTAAACATAGTGAGAGATAATTAGAATTCTTTATACATGTCAAAAGACTTTAACTAATTTAAGCAAATCTTTACATTACAGCCTCATATGAATGTATTGCTTTTGTGGGCTGTTGAAGATGGAAAGATAAAACGAAGTAGGAATTGGCTATTGTGCAGTGAGTACACAAATTCACTGCCTGTCTTTAGAAAAAAAGATGGACAATCAATATTAGAGAAAAATCACATTTAACTCAACTGATATTTTGAAGCTATATCGAGTCAAAAGCAATATTGTTTTCAACAACAATAACAACAACAACAACAATAAAACTCCTCAGTTATTATCAGGAAAAAAAAGAATCATGCAGCCCTGTCTTTGCTCTCTTCACAATTATTTAATAATAATAATTATTATTATTAAAAGAAAACCCAATTTCTAGGGTGGACTACTTCTGGCTGGCTTTTTGGTCTGGGAAGCTCCCAAGGGTTCTCCCAAAATACAGAAAATTGTCACTCTTTCTGTTTCCCACCAAGATGAAAAGGTAAAATTTTGTTACTGCAGAAATTGCATACTTCTGTTTCAGGGCCTAGAGAAATCAAACTGGATTTTTTTTCTGGGAAATTTCTCCTTGTTGGCTGACACTTAAAATGTTGGGAGTGGCTATGCAGTTCTCCATGGGATAATTTTCATCAGTAATTTTATTTATTTCTGGACTGTGTGTATAGAAAAACCTACCAGCCATGCAGAATAAACCCATTGGTGCAATAGGGGTCAGGCATGTTATGTGGGTAAGCAATCACTTTCCAATTGGATTTAATGATAACCCCCACAGAAGGGAATTAACTTCTGGTACTATAAACCTGTTCAGAAGACTGTAAATAATATCATAGATCCTAATGGGGAAGCTCTTGCTATGGTTTTCCTGAATGGACATTATGTGTGTATGAACTTGCCTTCTAAATAATGTTTATTCCCATAGATTAGTGTTATTGCCTACTTTTCATGAGAAAAATTTGCTTGTGCTGTTGTCAGTAGTGACTGCAGAGATTCATAACTGGTCAAAGTACCAAGAAAAAACTGTTGATTATTGCAGGCTGCAAATGGTACATTTATCTTACACCCTTCAAGGCTCACAGAACTTGATAGCAGGAGGGTCAGAAAGAATGTAGGACTCAAAGGAAGTGAGAGGAACAGGCTTGGTGAACTAACATTGGTCCTGACTAACTGCACAGGATACACACAAGACTGAGGCCATAAACACCCTGTTGTGGAAGAGGAAAGGAGCCATAGCACCCCCACCTCCAAATTTATGGAAAAGGTAATGGCTGATAGGAGAAGGGACATTTTCTTTAGTAGCCAGTGGCAAGGTGTGATGCTTTTCTATTCTACACCCATGCCCCTATAAACAACATCAATACAACTCTTAAGGGTATACACACACACACACACTTACACACACACACACTTACACACATACACACTTACACACACACACACTTACACACACACACACAGAAAAAACAAAATCATGAAAGCAGTGTGGCTGTAGTTGGAAAGAAGGGGGATAGGGGATTATCAGGATAGTAGAGAGACAAGAGTTAAAAAAATAGAGGGGATGAGTATGATTGAAATAGACTTGTTAATTAAATACATTATATGTGTGAAATATCATAGTGAAATCCATTATATGATTAATTTATGCTAAACCATTATAATAATGCTAAAATTTATCTCAAGACCCTAAAGATGGATATGACAAGAGACCACTTTATCTCTTTCATTTTCCCCAGTGTGACCACATTGAATTAACCTCTGTTTTCTGCTTATTAAAAAATAAAAGGAAAAACAAAACAAAATAAACAAAAGCCAAGCACAGTGGCTTGTGCTTCTAATCCCAGCACTGAAGAGGTACAAACAGTCAGATCTCTGGGAATCTCCTACAGCAAGCTTCTGGCCAATGGAGGACCCTGTCCAAGAAAACAAAGTATGTGCTTACTGAAGAAGACATTCAAAGTTAGTCTCTGGTACCCACATATGTAGACATACACATGAAAACAAACAAAAATAAATAATATGTGGAAAACTCACAGTAACAACACATGCATTTAATATGAATTTTAGAGATTGGATTTTTATAGGTAAACATCTTATAGTTACATTTATGAAACCTGACTGTTGATGTAGCTCAAGTGTTGGAATGCTTGCCTATAATGAAAGAAGCCTGGGTTTGATTTCTTAGCATTGGTTACACTGGATTTTGTGGCAAATTCCTGGAATCCCAGTACTCTTTGGAAAGTAATAGAAGGATAAAGAGTTCAAAGCTATCTTAAGTCAATGTCTCAAAGAAACAAAAGAAGGCAAAACAAAACACCTTTATTATAAGACAAGTAGGATTATTAAACTTGAATAGAATTTCATAATGAGAGCTCTTGGATTTTAACAAAAAAAGGAAAATTAGAGCCAGAAAGTTTTGTCAAATGTCATAGAACTAGTTAAATGAAAAGAGATATTATCTTATCTAGTGCTGGGCTAACCACTGAACAGAGCTTTGGAAAGTGCTGGCACAGAGTATTCATGTGGCAAGGACAGCATGTGTCATTGTTGATTTCTTATTTATTTATAAAACCCATCTTCTGGTTTTCAACGGAAGTGCAATCTTAGTGGATTACCACTGCCATGTAATACCATCTTCAGGAGCAAAGTCATTCTGTTATCCAACTCCTAAATTGCTTATAATCAGAACAGTCATGCTTCAGCCATCAACAAAGGGTTAATCTTACTGATTCCCTCTTAATTCATCTTAATAAGTAATTGATGAACTATAAAGAGCTTTAAAACCAGATGTACAATTATTTCTTATTGAGAAAAGAGGAATTACAACCCAATTTGACATGCCATGAAAAATTCATCAGGAAAGTAGCTTCTTTTCTACTAAAAACAAAAAGAAGTCAACGAATTTTAAACACATTCTGAAACAGTCAGTTGAAATTCTAGTCTCTGGAACCCTCTGGAAAAAATTTATGTGAATGATGAATTAAAATATTAAAAATGACACAGTTGGACCTGAAGTTTAGTTGCCAACTTTAGTCTCTGCTCCAATGCTCTGTGACAGTGGAAGCTACTATCAAATCTCCATTACAAAGGACAAACATATGGACTAGAATAGTCTAAACTTCTTTTCTATAAAGATTACAATGTAAGTGATTTCTATTCTTTGTATTTTAAGAAACAAAATGACATCTAATAGGTTTTAAGAAGACATAGAGAAACAAATTAAATAAAACCACCAGAAATAAATGAATTTTTTATTAGGTATATAAATCTTCTGTTCTTTTATTAAGTCCTTCAAAGATTTATTAAATTTTCCCTGATTTGAGAAACACTGCAGAACTGTAATAAAAAAGATGGATGGATTTTAATTCAGTTTTTATAATGATCCAATGGGTTGATTTTAACATTTTGATTTAGAGGATATAGATAGTATAAAAAGGATTTATTTTTAAATTACATTTTTGGGAGTTATAGTAGATTCTTTGGCACATTTAATTGTCATTAGACACTGAGTTTTCTCTTTAATATCTAACTACCAATGATCAATTTTTAATTCCAATTAATTACAAGAGGTACACTTATTAAAAAGTTCTTCAAAATCTATAAGAAATAAATTACCTGAAAACATTACCTTCCTACAATATATATACCTTCCAGCAAACTAAATAAATAGAATATTGCTCTTTCACTGTAATTCTATTTTTTTGAGAATGTTCTTTATTATGCTAGTCTGCTAATTTACGAATAAAACATCTATTTTCAGCTAAAACTTAGAGTGTGCTTCCACAAGGCTCACCTTTTTTTCTGTCACTGGCAGTGTGAGTTGTGTGTGAAGGTACAAGTGTACCACAAAAATTATAAAATTGTATGTTCAGCTTTCTTCTGGGAAGAGCAGTGAGTTGCTATGGACTGTGATTTGAGGAAGGCACCCATCTGGCCTTACTGGTTTCAACTTGGCTGCATGTCAACTTGACTGCATGTACTCATGCTCAGGTTCTAGTAAAATATTCTCTTGTCTTCAGTGACTCATTGGACAGATTAGTAGAAATGTACCACATAAGAGGTTCCTGTTGAAGGTCTTGAGCTTCAACTTCTCATAAAGTCTTCATTTGGGGATAATAGGCAATAAATGAACACATGAATGTACCTGTTGCAGGCTCATAGTGCAGTGAGACTAAAGGATTATGAGAGATTTCTTTAAAGAAAGGTTTGAGTAGTGACCAATATAAAGTGAAGGTTTAAATGGTGACTTTCTAGAACACTATACCTTCCATATGGCTAGGATCAAACAACTAACAGGCATAGACAATATGGCTTCTATTACAATTTCACTTCTGTTGAATGGGTTTTACCTCTGAGTATAGTTAGTCCTACTCTGAGGGAGAGCATTGAGCAACAGTGTTAATATTTAGTTTGTATGTCTAATGATTTGAAGTGTTTGTGAATGACACTTCAAAAGTCCGAAAATGGGAGTTAAGGCTGTATCTCAGAGAAAGTACTTGCTTTACATGTGAAGGGCTCGGCATTTAATCTCTTGTTTTGTTTATAAAAATACCTATGTACTCTACTACTTGCTTTTAACATCACTGGAATGCTATTGGAGACGGATAACTCATAATTACCTCACATACTCCAGAGACTTAGTGTTCAAAAGTAGATGAACCTATACTTGTACTATAGGCCCACCAAGCTGAAGAGGCGGCCCAGATAGCAGTGAGTAGCGCCACTGGACTTCTGAATGTTTAAAATTGATCAGTAGTCATGAAAACAAACTTATGCTTTCACTGAAGAAAAATATATCAACATAGAAATAATTAAATTTATGAAAAATTGTAAAGATAAAGGGAAGGAAACAGTGAAACTGTATGTTGAGCAAATGCCAGTCTAACAAACGACATTAGTCTTAAATTTCATGATTGCACATTTTAAAATATTCCTTTTTAGATTTTGTAATTCTTTACAGTGGGATAGCTTGGATGTCTATTTGGATTTAAGTAACAGAACTAAATACTGATCAAGGTTCTGTAATTTGGATTATAAAATTCTTGCTTTAATAAAGTTTCTGCTAACATTGACAAAAAGTAAAGTACTTGTGGGGGTCAATCATTATGGCTCTGTTTGTGATCTCCATATTTGGGGGATTGAGGGGAAAGAACTGCAGAGAATTAAATGGCAGCCAAGGTTATTCTGTGAGTTCCAGGTTAGCTCTGGTTACAAAGTGAGATTCAGTCTCAAGAAAATAAGACATAATAATAAATAAATAAAAGGAAATCGAAAACATTTCCAGGTTTGTGGCTAGAGATTCTGATGGAATTATTTGGGTTGGTGGAAGTAAAGGTAATAAGATCTTGAATATGGTTTGGAACTGGTGACTGATTAGACGTTGACTGTGAGAACTATCCCAGTGATCACATGACTTCTGAAGGATGAACAGCTGAACTGAGGGAGTTTGCTACCTACTAATAAGACAGATTTGGGAAGTATATTGTAAGGTTTTCTTTGGATATGGGAAGATTAAGTGTCTGTTAGACCTCCAGGGGATTTTGATAGGGAATTGGATAAAAACTTTTGTTCATTGAACCTTTAGCAAGAATTCAGTTTCTAAATCAGTCCTTTTGCCTTTTCTTTATTCCCATGTTATACTCTGCAGTATCATCAGGTAACTAATTCAGAAATGATGGGTTACAAGGAACAACTCCAAAGTGGAAATGTGAATTTTTAAAGACACAGACTACATGAAATGACAGTCATGGGCAAAGCACGGATGATAACTGTACTAAAGCTTAAAGGCTGAGTGGAGTCTCTACTGCTTTAAAAACATTGACAATGTTGACTCAGAGAAAGAGAAATGATTTTCTAGAAAACTGCTTACAAGTGGGCATGTCAACTTCAGTTCCTTTGAAGGCAGATTCTGAGATAAATATTAAGAAAGAAAATTTATTTGGGAAATAGATTTACTTTATATAAGGTAAAGTATGTATTTAATGGGTTAGTGTATGGAAAACAGTGCTTTGAATGTAGTAAGTGGGCAATAAATATTCACAACAACATTTTCTTAGTTTTTATTGTTAATATGTCATTCCAAAAGTCACTTGGGTTGAGAGTCTTAGTTAAGAGGGTTCCCAGATCAGATTGACCTATGTGTCAATAATTATTTTGATAATTTATTCATATGAGAGGGTATAGCCTACTATTGGCAGTGACACCTCTGGATAAGTAGCCCTAAGCTGTATAAGAAAGCTGTCTGAACATGATCCAGAGGAAATAAGCTAGAAAAAAATCATTCCTCCATGATTTCTGCACCAGGTTCCTGCCTTTAGTTCCTGTGCCCAGTGATAAACTGTAACCTGGAAGTATAAGCCAAATAAATTCTTTCTTCTACAAGTTGCTCAAGTTGCTTATGGCCATGCTGTTGTTCTTCTTGTTGTTTTTAATAAATCACACTAACAGAAGAGTAAACAACATAATTTCTCAATAATGAGCATTAAAATAATGTAACTAAAGAAAGATTTATTATTTATTCAGTATCAAATTGTTTCTGGATATTTATTTTCTAACTAGACTTTTGACTAGTT
This sequence comes from Tokudaia tokunoshimensis, assembly GCA_036184795.1. Lineage (NCBI taxonomy): Eukaryota > Metazoa > Chordata > Mammalia > Rodentia > Muridae > Tokudaia > Tokudaia tokunoshimensis. The sequence goes on along the minus strand of BTHU01000012.1, from coordinate 82,260,270 downwards.
TCCTCTCTTCATATATTGTGTATTATGATATGTGATATTAGCAGGTAATTAATTCAGAATGATGTGTGGATTATAAGAATTTTTGAGATTTTGTATGTCTGAAATAAACTGAATCTTTTTTTTTTTTGCATCAATGAATCATTGCTAGTTTAAGAAGTCCATCTTTGTGTGTTTTGCTGATATCTTAGAACTCTTGAACTGTCCTGTGGGATTGTTCAAACTGATTCTAGTCTATCTCTCAGATATTTGCTGTCAACTTGTACGGTAGGAAAACAGTTGGTAAGCTGCACTTGCAATTCAGAGCATAGATCTATTAGGAGACATGTAGAGAAGCAGAGGCCATTTCTTCTAGCTCCTGTATCACCATTCCCTGAAAACAGGGGTAGGTGAGATGCCTCTACCATCAATCTAAGAACTTTATGCCTGATTATTTAGTGCCTTGTAGCTTTCTGCCACATTTCTTACAATGCAAAATGGGCACAAGAAAAGACATCTTTATCTTGCCTCACATCTTGCTACTGCGAGTGATTGAAATCTGTTATTTCTAGGTCTAGAAGACGTGTAAACATCACTATTTTTGTGTAGGACACTCATTTATGAAGGCATTAATTATCACTAGTACTTCATTGAGTTTGCAGACAACTTGAAAAAGTATTCAAGTTGTGTCTACGGCATTTATAAAAGTATTGACTGTTCTGGAGCTTTTAATGTTTATTTTGTTCAGACTCTATGGGTGAGAGGTAACAGTGACTTAAACTTAACTCAAAGTCAGAACGTATTTCCAGTATGAAATAGGTCGGAATGGTTTCTTTAGGATGCTCTTGGATCCCTTAGAAGTGTTAATGCCATACTAGAAACCAGGGAAAAACCATTAGCAGACTGAAAATTCGAACTGTGAAGTGAAAATGAGTTGTCATCTACATAGGATGAAGTGAAGCAAGGAGAACATAACATTGAGTGAAATTTGGCTGAGAAATAATGACTGTAGCCTGTGAGTGAGAGCTGAATAAAGTTAGCAATGAAGATACTGTGGAAGAACAGGGTAAAGATAGACACAGACTTAGCACATGATTGGCTCTATGGCATGGGGACTAAGCACCAACATGCTTTATATGAATCTCAACACAGAAGACAAAGATAATAGAGCTGAAGGGAAATTCAGATACTAAGCAGGGTAAGGAAAAGTGGACTTTCCTATTCATTTTGGAGATGAAGTGATCGCATCATGTTAGGATGGGTTGGATTGAGACTGGTAACCTTGAGAATAAACTTCAAGAGGTATATAGAACTATAAATATAAAAAGCAATATCTAGACATTCCAGATTTAGAGAACAGTGATGTTAAATCAATTGATAAAATATAACTGTATAGCTGCCATCAATATAAGATAATGAAAAAAGAAATAAACTAAGGTAAAAAGGTTAGTAAATGAGTTTTGAACATGTACCATTGATTCTTAAAATTCACTGCTTTGCTTCTTTACAACATACAACACAACACAGACACTGACTGAGACTAAGCAGAGCTTATCTAATGTGATGAACAGTTTTAATCTGGGACTAATTTAGCTTGAATGAGTCTTTATAGTGTGTCGTCTTCACTTGGATAATAATTAAGATAACAATTAATCAAAATCAGTATATAAGCAGCTGAACTGAAGAAGTTTTAATATTAAAAACTAGAAAAATAGTCATATACACTACGAATATATTTATGTACTATAAATTGAGTATTAAAATAAAATGAAAAAAATATGTTGTGATTATAAAAAATAAATTATTGCTCTAGCTTTTCATTGTCCCCCAAGAGGTGGAAGGTAAATTGTTATTGGTGAAGACAGGACCCAGAGATTCATGAGCTGGACTGTCTTGAAAGCCACCTAGAGACTAACTTTCATGGTACCAGAAATAGCCATGCATACTTCCATAGAAGGAAGAGTACCAACAGTCCCATGTTGATACCTATGAACCATATCAGTGACCAGAACGGCACCTACCCTTAAGGGTATTGTAGTGGCACACATATCTTGGTAGTAACCAACAGCTCTCTAATTGGACTTAAACGTGTTCAACAGGAGAGAAACTATGACTGGTACTGGGAACCTAGCTAACTACTCAGTGCCAGTGAAACTGTCGATCTTGGGGATGAACCTACAATATTACTAAACCAGCATAACTCTTAACTACATTCTAAATATTTGTTCCCATATCCACAGACAACTATAGTCCTTAGCCCTAATCAAGGAAACATCTTTTTGTAGCAGATGGAGACAACTATAGCAAACCATAACCAATCAAAATGCAGAGTTATGGAGCCCAGTCCCAATGAATACATATCGTCAAAACACTGTCAATCCTAAGGCTAAGGGAAGATTAAGGAAGTGGGGGCAGAGGATCATGGAGTTTTCTTTGACACTGTATCTCATAGTAATGTCAAGAGCTACAACCATCAAGTCTTACTAATATGGCTATCTAAATATGAGCTAAACAAGGATGTTACCAATGGGCATGCCAAAGTGGTTGGTAAAAATCTGATGTGGCCTCAATTCTATAAAGAACTACAGCTAACTAGGGAATGCTGAGAGTGAAAGAAATAGTCCTCCCCAGGACAGAGCACAGCATTTGGTTACTTAATACCAAACCATTAGCCCTGAAAATATATGTTATATTATGCAAGTTATTGTTCATGTACTTAAGAATATATTTGTATATACTTTCACAAATATGTATGTAACAATAAATAATAATCAAAGAGGTAATGAATTTGAAAGAGAACAAGCAGAATAAATAGGATTTGAAGAGAAGAGGAAGAGACAAATGATAAAAATTACATCATAACCTCAAAAAAAAAAGAAATAATTTAAAAAGAAATGGCCTTTGTTCAAATGCATAAAATTCATTAAAACATGTTCATTTAAATAAAGGATTATGCTTCAACATAGAAAATATACTTAATTAAATCTTACTTTACTTATATCTGTCTGCACAGAAATTATAAAAGCTTCTTAAGTCAGTTTTTATATTAAGGTATATCATTTCCCAAATTAATAGACTGTCATATACTCCAGATATGGAAAATATGCTACTTGATTGGACTAGATATTAACACAGCAAAGAAGATCAAAATGTAAATGAAACTCATATCATTGATAGCAAAAAAGACAGGACAAAAGAAAACAAAAAACCTAGATGGGACAGAGGGGAAGCTCACCTGGGACAGAGGGGAAGCTCATCCAGGACAAAGGAGTTTCTCAGGTGCGAAAAAGCCCATTGTAGATGAACTGACAGAACCCATGAGAACATGGAAGTGATGATATCTATGAATGCCTCCACTCTGTGAGACTTCAGGATGTAAGCACCTTGCTGTCCAGGAGGAAAAAAAAATCTATGGATCACAAAAATACTCGGCAGGAGTTTTAAATATATATATAAAATCCTTTTGTATCCTGAAATTCTGAAGGAAGGTATCTGGTCTGTGAGCCAAGAAGATAAGAGACCCTGAAAGGCAGGGGAGAGCCAACATACACTGGTGAGAAACCAGAAGAGATGTAGAAATGTTGATTTAAAAAAAGAAACAACAGAGTCCAACATAGAACACTAGACAAAGTGATGGGAGGCTACTCTCTGAGGTCACACATTAAAAAGATCTTCAAAAGCAAAGCTTTAGGTGGAGATTTGAACACTGTCATTGAGCAGAGGCAAGGGTGGGAACATGATGCTTTCCTTGTCTCTCCAACCCTCAGACTGAGGAAAATGCTGACAGACCTTGAAAAACTCAACAATGAACTACTCTGGAACAGATATTAGACTATATAATACTATAATATCTCCAAACTCCAAAACTCTTCTTCCCTGACTCAGTAAGCAATGGCCCTGAAATTCATATCCTCACACAAGATAGAATCTGACCTGGAGCTAAGCTTGTATATTTTTTACCATGTTTGTGTAGCATCAGGAGAAAAAAAGAGCCTCAGTCCCAGTAAAGCAAGAATATCCAACATCAAGCAGGAGCAGGCTACAGTCCATTCTAGAGACACTGTGTCCAGGGAAGTCTAACTGTATTGCATGTGGATGATATGATCTAGTGTGATGGACCCTGTACTAGAAAAACCTCATGTTGAAGGAACAACTCAAAGCAAATTTCTGTGCAGGATTTTAACTTAGCTACAAGAAAGAAAACTGCACACAGTCACCCTGGTCTAACCTGTCTGAACTTTAAAAACTCAATAAGTCATTCTCTTGCCTTCTAAGTTGACTAAAAGATAGCATAGGGTATGAAGGAATTGAATTCTTCCAGTAAGGAAAAAACTTGGCTGGTGTATTTTAATTTTTCATAATGTTATTGTGAATTTAACTGAAATATCCATATTTACTACATTTTACTAAATGATTTATTGTTAAATCATTGTACCTTTTACTGTTCTTTGCTTCTCTCCAGTAAGCAGTATTGGAGATCACATATCCAAGTGAAGACTACATACTATAAAGACTCACATCAAAGTTTTATATAAGTGTAGAAAAAAGATAAAAATATGCATTCTTTCCAATCAATGCTTAAATCACAACATAGAAATATTGAAAACATGAGAAGTCATCAAAATAAGCAAATAAAATATGAGCAAAAAATAAGACTTTATTAATTGAAACATAGGGGGCTGGAAAGATGGCTTAGTGGTTAAGAGCACTAGCTTTTATTTAAGAGGTCATGAGTTCAATTCTCAGCAACCACATGGTGGTTTTAATGATATCCAATGCCCTCTTCTGGTAAGTCTGAAGATGCTACAGTGTACTCATATACATTAAACAAACAAACAAACAAATAAATCTTTAAAAAAATAATCAAAACATAATAAAATTCAACAAAGTGTTAATGACTTTAAAGAAGATTCAAGGAAGGCAACAAGGCATGAATAAAGCAAGGAAGTCAATTCAAGTTCTAGAAGAGAAAATATGAAATGTGAAGGAGATCAAGATTCTGAAAAAGAATCAAATAGAATTATGGGAAACAGAAACATCAATCAGCTAAATTTAAAAAAAGAAAGAATATATCAACCAATGAATGAAGAGAAGAACAAAAAAGAAAGAAGGAAAGCGAAAAGAGAGAGAGAGAAGGAAAGACAGATAAGCAGACTAACAAAACTACTTGGCAACATCAGAGCCCAGTTCTCCCAACACAGCAAGTCCCGGATGCCCCAGCACACTGGAAAAGCAAGAGTTGGATTTAAAGTCTCTTCTCACAATGCTGTTAGAGGACATCAAGAAGGACATAAATAACTCCCTTAAAGAAATACAGGAGAACATGGGTCAAATGGTAAAGGCCCTTAAAAATGAAACACAAAAATCCCTGAAAGAAATACAGGGGAGCATGGGTGAACAGGTAGAGTCCCTTAAAGAGAAAACACAAAAATCCCTTAAAGAATTACAGGAGAACACAGACAAACAAGTGAAGGAACTGAACAAAACCATCCAGGATCTAAAAATGGAAGTAGAAACAATAAAGAAATCACAAAGTGAGACATCTCTGGAGATAGAAAATCTTAGAAAGAATTGAGGAGTCATAGATGCAAGCACCAACAACAGAATACAAGAGATAGAAGAAAGAATCTCAGGGGCTGAAGATACCATAGAAAACATTGACTCAACAGTTAAAGAAAATGCAAAATGCAAAAATCTCCTGAGCCAAAACATCCAGGAAATCCAGGACACAATGGGAAGAGCAAACCTAAGGATTATAGGTATAGAAGAGAGTGAAGATTTCCAACTTAAAGGGCCAGTAAATATCTTCAACAAAATTTTAGAAGAAACTTCCCTAACCTAGAGAAAGAGATGCCAATGAACATACAAGAAGCCTACAGAACTCCAAACAGACTGGACCAGACCAGAAAGTTTTCCCAGCACATAATAATCAAAACACCAAATGCACTAAACAAAGAAAGAATATTAAAAGCACTAAGAGAAAAAGGTCAAGTAACCTATAAAGGCAGGTCTATCAGAATTACACCAGACTTCTCCCCTGAGACGATGAAAGCCAGAAGATCCTGGGCAGATCTCATAAAGACCCTAAGAGAACACAAATGCCAGCCCAAACTACTATACCCAGCAAAACTCTCAATTACCATAGATGGAGAAACCAAGATATTCCATGATAAAACCAAATTTACACAATATCTTTCCACAAATCCAGCCCTACAAAGGATAATAGATGGAAAACGCCAACATGAGGAGGGAAACTACACCCTAGAAAAAGCAAGAAAGTAATCTTTTTCCAACAAACCCAAAAGAAAGTAACCACACAAACATAAAAAGAACATCAAAAATAACAGGAAGCAACAATCACTATTCCTTAATATCTTATAATGTCAATAGACTCAATTCCCCAACAAAAAACATAGTCTAACAGAGATGTTTTTCATGTGGATCTTCAATTTTATCAGAAAATGTTTTTGACTCCTCTTTCAATTCAGTAATGCTTTTTTTGTCTACCATTTTGACTGTATTATTTTCCATGATAATCTTTAATTTTAACATTTTTTTCTGTGTATTTCTTCGATTTTGTCGGAGATGTTTTTCATGTAGATCTTTGGTTTCATTGGGGGAGGGGGGGAGGTGTTTGTAGTTCCACTTTCAATCAGTTTAGAAATTTTTTGTGCCTACCATTTTGTCAGTATAATTGTCCATGATAATCTTCAGTTTTAACGTTTCTCTGCATTTTTCTTCAATTTTGTCAGAAGTATTTTCCATGATGATCTTCAGTTTTATCAGACAGTGTCTATAATTTGACTTTCAATCAACTTAGGAACATTTTTATACCTTCCATTTTATCTGTATAATTTTCTATATAATAGTTTTAACATATTTCTCTATATATTTCTTGAATTTTTTCAGGATTATTTTCCTTGTAGACCTTCAATTTTATCAGAAAGTGTTTATAATTCCACTTTCAAAAAACTTAGGAATATTTTTTATGCCTACCATTTTATCTGTATAATTTTTCCATGAAATACTCAGTCTTAACGAGTTTTTTTTTATATATCTTCAATTTTATCAGAGATATTTTCCAGGTAAATCTTCAGTTTTATCAGAAAATGTTTATAATTTCCATGATAATCTTCAATTTTAATGTTTTTCCATATATTTTTCCAATTTTATCAGAAATATTTTCCATGTAAATTTTCAATTTTATCAGAAAATGTTTATAATTCTACTTTCAATCAACTTAAGAATATTTTAATTCCTACCAATTTATCTGTATAAATTTCTTCAATTTATCAGAGATATTTTCCATGTAAATCTTCAATTTTATCAGAAAATGTTTTTACTTATACTTTCAATCAATTTAGGAATATCTGTATAATTTTTCATGAAATAGTCAGTTTTAACGTGTTTTTCTTTATATTTCTTGAGTTTTATCAGAAATATTTTCCTTGTAGATTTTCAATTTTATCAGAAAATGTTTATAATTCCACTATCAATCAACTTAGGAATGTTTTTATGCCTACCATTTTATCTGTATAATTTTTCCTTGAAATAGTCAATAGTCAATCTTAACATGTTTTTCTATATATTTCTTCAATTTTATCAGAGATATTTTCCATGTATATTTACAGAATGGAATAATCCATCATTACATCAGCAATTAAAAACAATGAATTCATGAAATTCTTAGGTAAATGGGGAACAGGGGAAGGGAAGAGGGCTTATGGGACTTTCGGGGAGGGGGGAACTTGGAAAGGGGAAATCATTTGGAATGTAAATAAAGAATATAGAAAACAAAATAAAAAAATTTTAAAAAAAGGGATAAGTACACTGACTATAGATAGACAATTTGCTTTTTCTAGATTCTAGAGGCTTCAGATATTCCTTGGCTTCCCCCTGCCTCTCTCCTTTTCAGTATGGTATGTGTGGGTCTGTCTGTATGTCTGTCTCTGTGTGTGTTGCATATGTGTATGTGTATATTCCATGTATGAATGAGTTCCATGTGTGGACTGTAGATGTGAACATGCAATGGCATGGTGTGGAGGTCAGAAGACAGTCTCAGGTGTTAGTCCTCACTTTATACTTCATTTGAGACTGTGTGTCACTTATGTGTAGGCAAGTTTATTTGGCCTATAAGCTTCTACTCTGTCTCCCCATTCACAATAGGCACACTGAAATTCTGTAATTTTTAAAACTGCACTTAGCTTTTCACGGGTTTTTATAATCTGAAGTTTGTTCCTTCTGCTTACAGAGCAAACTGTAACCGCTGAGCATTCTGCCCTGACTTCCTTTGACATACATGATATATCAAAAAAGAAGAAAGAAAGACAAAGAACAACTCACAGAGAAATATGAACAGCACCTACTTTTAGTGTGTCTGGAGCTGGGAGAGTTGTTATGAGAATAAGGGTGTTGGGCAGAGCTTTCAGTAACCGATGGTGACTGATTGATCTGGGTCTGCTCTTCAACGACTGCTCATCCTCAGACTTCACTGAATCCCTCAAGATGTGAGTTTGTATTACAGAACATTGATGTTTCTAAAATCAACACAAAGGAAAGTGGTATCTTTAACTGCTATTATATTGTTAAAACACTCAGGAGTGACAACTACCAAGAATAGTTCCAGTTTCCTTGGATGAAATCGCTCTTGTAAAACTATAATGTGGCTATGAGAACCAGGATCCATGAGACACCAGTGCTGTCTATTGTTCACAATTTTAATGGTTAATAAGTAAAATGAAATGAATCAGGTATTGGTACAAAAAAAAGCCCCGTTGCCAATATGTGAAAACTGATCATGTGATCATGAAGCTTCAAAGGGAATTCTATGAAATAATGATCTATACAAGCGATGAAGGAGTTCAACCAACTATAGATATGTAAACATGATCTGGTTTTCCTTAATCAAAGGTTTGCAAAATAAGACACTGAGAATTCCCTGAAAAGCAAATTGGACCCCAGGTCTCTGTGATTCAGGATATATCTCACTGCGTTCAGGTTATGTATACCATTAGAAACAAATTTCCAAAACTCTTAGGTTGTAATTATTACACATAATGCATTTTGAAAATGTAGATCTATGTTATTATTTGAAAGCAGAAGTAGATTTAAAAAAAGAGAGAGAACTTGGCAGATTCAAGAAGAGCTCGTGAGATGACTCAATGCATAAAAACTCCTGCTACTCAGCCTGACAAAAGGAATTGAAAATGAAAAGAAAGAACCACCTGAAACTTATCTTCTGACCTCTATGTATCGGTATGCACACACCTACCTATGTACACACAGGCACACACACAGAAACAAATCAAGCTGAAAATAAGTCAAGGTCTCAAATTGAAAACTCAAAGTAATCTAAGATAAACATTAGAGTCTTCAAAGAAAGGGTTGATACACAATGTAGTAAGTTTATAGCTTGACTTAGTTCAGACTGACAGCACAATACCAGGGACTGGATGGCTCCTATAAAAGTAATACAGTTTTTCATAATTCTGGCATCTGCAAAGTCTAAATCCAAGGTTCAATTCTTGTTAAAAGTTTTCTGTTTAGCTTTCAGAACTTTCTACTCTATTTATATTGGGAGAGAGATCCTCCTCTTCACTTGTTTGTATTTAAACTCCACTGGCCCATCTCCAAATGCCATCACATTGAGGACTATCTTAACATATGAATTTTAGCACTATAGGGACACACTTCTGTCTATAGCATAGTTTAATCTGAATTGTCAGTGTGAGTCCATGAAATACCAGTCCAGTAAATTGATCAGTGATTAATGTGCTGACAGAGAATAAACTCTAAAGGTGACTTTCTGATTAAAGATAGAGCGGGAAAAGGCAGTACCAGGATTGAAATGGGAAAATACAGGGCAGGGAGGGGAAAACAGGAAAAATTCTGCATTTGTCAGAAAACAAAGAAAAATACAAAGCAAAAGGGACAAACAATTAAAAAATACCAAACATGGCAAATTAATAACAAATACATTTGTTAAGAGACAGAGAAAGTAAAATGTCAGTGTCTTATGGTTGCATAGTTATCTGGTTATCCGATATAAGTAAAAGATGAAGAGTTTGATTGCATGGATACTGAGGGAAGGGACCATCGTGGAGGGACTAGAGCTATACATGAAAGCTGGTCATATGCTCTTTTGATCACAAAAATGGACACACGAGAAGTGTGTGTGTGTGTGGGGGGGTGGGTGGCTGTGGGTGTGGGTGTGTTTATTCATTCATTTAATTCTAAAAATTATTTATTTTTTGACATTATGAAATAATAATATTTTACCTCTTCCCTCTCCTCCTTCAAAATCCTCCCTCCAAACTACTATACCTTTCATTACTCTTTGTAGAAATCATAACCTCCATTTTCATTAACTGTTGCTACACACATGCATGTGTTTGTATATATCTATTACTAAATACCTAGAACAACTTCCTCAGTCTGTATAATGATACTTGTATGTACATTTTCAAAACTGGCCATTCGGTACTGGTTAGCCAATGGTGCACTTTTAGATGGAGAAGACTGTTTTTCTGCTCTCAGTATTTCTTCCTTGCTTGGCAGACCCATTAGAATAATTTACTATAGAATCTCCATATCTAAGGCTCAGAGATCACTGAAGAAGAGGAGGCAGAAAGAGTGTAAGAACCCAAGGAACGAGAAACTTGCTGGGAGGTCACAACTCCTAAGAATGTTGGAAGTTACACCCATTGGCTCACACCACATTACTACTTTAACATGAGTTGAGTGTGAGAAACAATATACATGCTAATATGAATGCAAAGAAATCCAGAAAGTCTCAGCACTACATTTAATTCTTAATGGAGAAATCATATTTTAGAATTTCAGTATGGCTCCTTAACCCATTACTTTGCATATATTATTCTTAAACTAAATACCTTATGAGGACACGAATGAAGCTTTCTCTAATAGAAAAGACATTTTTAAAATATATTTATAATATTTTAAAAATAAATGTCACTCCATTATTCCATCGGCAAAAATAAATTGTTTTTCTGACAGTCTGAATACTCAAGTGTTTATTTTTTGACATGCAATAAATGCCAAGACACTTTAATGTTCCATTCTGCATAAGCTGGAAAGGCAGTTGAGTAATGGCACTACAGTTATGGAGTGTCCAGCATGTCACTCAGTCAGCTCTGTTTCTGGGAGCAGAGCCCATGCATGGGCTAATTCACATTCTCTCCCATGCTTGGCAGCAATTATCCTCTCACTTTGTTTTCCCAACAGTCCCTTTGCTCCCCTATTTGACCAGTGTCCAAATCCCTACACTCATCAGCTTTCTCACACCTTTTGACAACACTCAGCATTTTTTTACACTGTTACAGATGTTTTTCTTGTTGTTGAGAGCTATGGACATCAAACAGTTCATTGGAAGTTCACAGATTTGAAATAAAAGGAATGGCTCAAACTACATATAAGTTATTTTTAAAAGTGAAGAGAAGGCTCAGCAGTGAAGAGCTTTATTGATCTTGTAGAAGATGCAGTTTCAGTTCTCAGAACCTGTATGGTGGTTAATAACTGCCTATAACTCCAGGCCCAGGGAACTTGATGCTGTATTCTGACCTATGTGGGCTTTTGTATGTATGTGGTTAGAATATATAAACTCCAGCAAACACACACACACACACACACACACACACACACACACACACACACACACACACACAGAGAGAGAGAGAGAGAGAGAGAGAGAGAGTAAAATAAAATAATTGAAAATAATAGCTATGGGTATAGTGTTTTTACATTATATAGTATTATATACATTAATCATACTCTTTAAGAATGATGCATCTAGTCACTTCAACTACAACACCATAGAAAAAGACTTATTTTCTTTTGTAACTAAAAACAATTACCAAGACAGCGTTAAGAATTAAGAAATATTTAGCATTAAAGTTACATCATTTGTTGAAAGACATACTTTATCTGATGATTACAGAAACATACCATGTCTTTGGAAAAAATTTAAACTAGCTTATGTTTAGTGTTGAGTCACTCATTCTTATTTCAAATCTGCAACCCAAAACACATGTTCTAATCCAATAGGCTTCTAAAACACAGTTCTGTGTTGTTAGATATGACATAATTTCAGATTCAAAATTGAATTTGCCCTCTTCTACAGTATGGGAGAAGAGAAACTTTTGCAAACAGTTACTCTAACAAAATTCCAAGTAGATATTCTTAAATGTAGACTTAAAAACCTTATGGATTCAACCTCACTTAAAAAGTACTGACATGCTAGCCAGAAATATTATTGACACCCATAAAGTCAGACCTTGATAGTTCATTAACATATTTGTAAGTTAAATAATAAAATGATGCTATTGTTAAATTTCAGCTAATACTTACAGGTTTTTCTATCATATTAGTTTTAAATATTAATAGAGAAGAATGCAGTATTCAGTTATAAATAATGGAAATATAATAATGAGAACAACTTATAATTTACTATAACATTAAAACAGGTAATACTTAAGTATTAACCATTCCAATATTTAAAATTTTTAATCCTCTAGAGTGCTTTTAAGTAAACCCTTTGCTGCCGTTAGTATGTGATTTTTCTTAGGACATTCTTTTCTAAAAAGACTTTGAGTAGATATGGCTGTTTTACAATTTCAACATCTCTGAGAGCATAGTCATTAATAACTATAACATGTTGCTTTTGTAACCCTTTCAAACCCTAAGTCATTAGCATATCATATATATTTTATTAAACATTTAAAAATATTGTCATCTTTCTATAATTAATTCCCTTGATTCATTCTGCACCACATTTTCTTCACAGAAACTCAAGCCCTGATTTGTATCTAACATCTTCATGCTAAACAATAGCAACACAGTCATCAACCTAAGAATACACTATTCATGTTTTTTCACCTCAAAACATTTCCAAGACCTCTAAGTCATAATATATAATTGCAATGTTGCAATACTCTTCTTATTTTGTAGATACACCTTATTGTATTTTGGAAAATGAAAAACATTTCCACAATCCCAGTTGCATCTGAATAATTGTGCAACTTTCCTGAGAACACAAAGGTAATCAGACACTAATCAACATCTAGCAAAGAAACTGCCTCTGTTCTTTTCTTTCCTCAAGTATAGATGAGTTACTGTTGTCATGATCAAAAATTAACTGCCGTACTTGCACTGCCCCCCACCCTCTACAAACACAGTTGAGGACACTTTTCAACAACCTCACCAACTTCTACATTCCAAGATTCATCTCTTCTGAACAGAATCATTCTCACCAGCATAAAATATGCTGAAATTTTTCCTTCCTCTCAATCATTGCAAAACCAACTCTATTCCACTTATAGTTTTGTCTCTGCCCTTTTTAATGGTGATATTTTGTGAAGAATAGTCTATATTTACTGTCTTAAATTTTTCTATACTGTTTAAATGTGTTGAAGCTAAGTTTCCAATTCATAGCTCCAAGGACGCTGGATGTCCCCAGTGGTTGGCACAGTGATAAACACAATGATTATCTCCTAAGCATCCTTTGCTTTGACCTCAGCAGTGTTTCGTGGGATGATTAACTGGCCTTCTGAAGCTTTGTCTTCACTTCCTACATAGAACACACACTCTCATGTTTTACTTCATAGACTACTTCTCAACACATTCTCCAGACTTGAACTTTTGTTATGATCTGTAGTTATTATTAAGTTTATGTTATTGTGTTCTTCCATGGTAAAACTTTCAATCTCCTTTCTGTGCATCCTAGGAAGGCCTTTATCTCATTCCAAGGATTCCCCTATTATTCATGCTCTATCATACCACATAGGCACTGTTCCAAATACCATCCCATGGAGGGTTATGGCTTCAGCGTATCAATATTTTTAAAGATTTATTTATTTATTATATGTAAGTACACTGTAGCTGTCTTTAGACACACCATAAGAGGGTGTCAGATATCATTATGGATGGTTGTACACTACTATGTGGTTGCTGGGATTTGAACTCAGGACCTTCAGAGAGCAGTCAGGGCTTTTACCTGCTTAGCCATCTCAAGAGTCCCCAGCATCTCAGGTTTATGAGACACAATCCTGTCCATAGCATTGGGTAGGGAATTCTACGTTAAAAGTTTATTTTTCCCATACTTTAAAGAAGTCATTCCACTACTTTCACATAGAAATTAGTTTTTTTCAATGTTCCTTATATACTATTCATCTTGAATAATTTTATTAGGACTGTAATGAAGTTTTCTTTATTTTATTGTCTTTGTTTGCTTTTATAGATTTTTGAATTTTTAAGTTTACAAAATTAGTGCTGTTGTTTCTTCAAACATGTATTTCTTGCACTAATGCTGTTTCTAATCCCCTACCATTAAAATTAAGATCTCAAAATATTCCAGTCTTCTCTCTTCTTGGACATTCATTTCATGATATTATGATGCAAATAATTTTTTTTAGTATAAACTTTTTTTTTTTAGATATTTGCTTTATTTATGTTTCAAATGTTAACCCCTTTCCATGTTACCCCACCAAAACCCTCTATCCCATCCCCCTACTCCTTCTCCCCTCACCCCACCCCCAATTTCCTGACTTGCATTCCCCTATTCTGGAGAATCAAGCCTTCACAAGACCAATGGCCTCTCCTTCCACTGATATCTGAAATGGTCATCTTCTGCTACATATGCAGCTGGAGCCGTGGGACCTTCCATGTGTACTTTTTGGTTCATGGTTTCATCCCTGGGAGATATAGAGGTACTGGTTGGTACATATTATTGTTCCTCCTGCAGAGCTGCAAACCTCTTCAGCTCCTTGGGACCTCTCTCTAGCTGCTCCATTGGGGACCCTATTCTCATTCTATTGGTTGACTATGAGCCATGGGTGTTTTGATCCACTTTCCAATAAGGATCAAAGTATCCACACTTTGATCTTCTTTCATCTTGAGCTTCATGTGATCTGTGAGTTATAGCATTTGCTGTTCCATGAGTTTTTAATCCTGGTCATTCTGACTGGTGGGAGGTGGAATCTCAGGGTTGTATTGATTTGCATTTCCCTGATGATTAAGGATATTGATCATTTCTTTAGGTGTTTATCAGTCATCTGGTATTCCTCAGTTGAGAATTCTTTGTTTAATTCTGTACCCCATTTTTTAATAGGGTTATTTGTTACTCTGGAGTCTAACGTCTTGAGTTCTTTGTATATCTTGGATATTAGCCCTCTATCGAATGTAGGATTGGTAAAGATCTTTTCCCAATCTGTAGGTTGCCGTTTTGTCCTATTGACAGTGTCCTTTGCCTTACAGAAGCTTTGCAATTTTATGAAGTTCCATTTGTCAATTCTTGATCTTAGAACATAAGCTATTGGTGTTCTATTCAGGAAATTTTCCCCTGTGCCCATGTGCTCCAGGTTCTTACCCACTTTCTCTTCTATTAGATTCAGTATATATAGTTTTATGTGGAGGTCCTTGATTCACTTGAACTTGAGCTTTGTACAGGGAGATAAGAATGGATCAATTTGCATCCTTCTACATGTTGACTGCCTGCTGAACCAGCACCATTTGTTGAAAAGGCTATCTTTTTTCCACTGGATGTTTTTAGCTCCTTTGTCAAATATCAAGTGACCATACGTGTGTGGGTTCATTTCTGGGTCTTCAATTCTGTTCCATTGATCTTCATGCCTGTCTCTGTACCAATACCATACAGGTTTTTTTTTTTTTTAATCACAATTCCTCTGTAGTAGAACTTGAGGTCAGGGATAGTGATTCCAACAGAAGTTCTGTTATTGTTGAGAATAGTTTTTATTGTCTTGGGTTTTTTGTTATTCCAGATAAATTTGGAAATTTATCTAACTCTATAAAGAATTGAGTTGGAATTTTGATGAGGATTGCATTGAATCTATAGATTGCTTTAGGCAAGATGGCCATTTTTACTATATTAACCCTGCCAATCCATGAGCATGGGAGATCTTTCCATCTTCTGAGATCTTCTTCAATTTCTTTCTTCAGAGACTTGAAGTTCTTGTCACACAGATCTTTCACTTGCTTAGTTAGGTCACACCAAAGTATTTTATATTACTTGTGGCTATTGTGAAGGGTGTCATTTCCCTAATTTCTTTCTCAGTCTGCTTATCCTTTGATGTATAGGAAGGCTACTGATTTGCTTGAGTTAATTTTATATCCAGCCACTTTGATGAAGGTGTTTATCAGTTTTAAAAATTCTCTGATGGAATTCTTGGGGGTCACGTAAATATATGATCATATCATCTGCAAATAGTGATAGTTTGACTTCTTCCTTTCTAATTTGTATCCCTTTGACCTCCTTATGTTGTTTAATTGCTCTAGCTAGAACTTCAAGTACTATATTGAAAAGATATGGAGAGAGAGGGCAGCCTTGTCTAGTCCCTGATTTGATTGCTTCAAATGTCTCTCCATTTAGTTTGATGCTGGCTACTGTTTTGTTGTATATTGCTTTTGCTATGTTTAGGTATGGGCCTTGAATTCCTGATCTTTCCAAGACTTTTATCATGAAGAGATGTTGAAATTTGTCAAATGCTTTCTCAACACCTAATGAAATGATCATGTGGGTTTTTTCTTTAAGTTTGTTTATATACTGGATTACATTGATGGATTTCTGTATATTGAACTATCCCTGCATCCCCGGGATGAAGACTACATAATCATGTGTTCCTGGATTCTGTTGGCAAGAATTTTATTGAGTATTTTTGCATTGATATTTATAAGAGAAATTGGTCTAATGTTCTCTTTCTTTGTTGGGTCTTTGTGTTTTAGGTATCAGAGTAATTGTATCTTCATAAAATGAATTGGGTAGTGTTCCATCTATTTCTACTTTGTAAAATAGTTTGAAGAGTATTGGTATTAGGTCTTCTTTGAAGGTCTGATAGAACTCTGCATTAAACCCATCTGGTCTTTACCTGTTTTTGGTTGGGAGACTCTTAATGACTACTTCTATTTTTTAGGGCTCATGGGATTGTTTAGACAATTTATCTGAACCTGATTTAACTTCAGTGCCTGGAATCTGTCTAGAAAATTGTTCATTTCCTCTAGATTTTCCACTTTTTCCCAATATAGGCTTTTGTAGTAGGACCTGATGATTTTTTGGATTTCCTCAGTATTTGTTGCTATGCCTCCCTTTTCATTTCTGATTTTGCTGATTTGCATACTGTCTCTGCACTCTGGTTAGTTTGGCTAAGGGTTTATCTATCTTGTTGGTTTTTTTCAAAGAACCAGATCCTGGTCTGGTTGATTCTTTGTATAGTTCTTTTTGTTTCTACTTGGTTGATTTCAGCCCTGAGTTTGATGATTTCCTGCCTTCTGTTTTTGTTGTGGAATATCTTTGTTTTTCCATCTATAGCAATTGAGAGTTTTGCAGGGTATAGTAGTCTGGGTTGTCATTTGTGTTCCCTTAGGGTCTGTAAGACATCTGCCCATGATCTTCTGGCTTTCATAGTCTCTGTCGAGAAGTTTGGTGTAATTCTTTTAGGTCTTCCTTTATATGTTACTTGACCTTTTCCCTTTACTGCCTTTAAAATTCTTTCATTGTTTAGTACATTTGGTGTTTTAATTATTATGTGACGGGAGGAATTTTTTTTTCTGTTTCAAACTATTTGGAGTTCTGTAGGCTTCTTTTATGTTCATGGGCATCTCTTTCTTTAGGTTAGGGAAGTTTTCTTCTATAATTTATTGAAGACATTTACTGACCCTTTAATTTGGAAATCTTCACTCTCTTCTGTACCTATAATCCTTAGGTTTGGTCTTCTCATTTTGTCCTGGATTTCCTGGATATTCTGGGTTAGGTGCTTTTTGCATTTTTCATTTTCTTTGACTGTTGTTTCAATGCTTTCTATGGTATCTTCTGCCTCTGAGAATCTCTTTTGTATCTCTTGTATTCTGTTGTTGATACTTGTATCCATGACTCCTGACTTCTTTCCTAGGTTTTCTATGTTCAGAGTTGTTTCCCTTTGTGATTTCTTTATTGTTTCTACATCCATTTTTAGATCCTGGGTGGGTTTATTCAATTCCCTCACCTGTTTTTTTGTGCTTTCCTGTAGTTCTTTCAGGGCTTCTCCCTGTTCACTTGTACTCTCCTGTATTTCTTTAAGTGAGTTATTTATGTCCTTCTTGAAGACCTCTATCGGCATCATAAGCTGTGATTTTTAAATCCAAATCTTCCTTTTCGGGTGTGTTGGGGTATCCAGGACTTGCTATTGTTGGAGAATTGGGTTCAGATGGTGCCATGTTGCTTTCATTTCTGTTAATAACGTTCCTACATTTGCCTTTTGCCATCTAGTTATATCTGGTGTTTGTTGGTCCTGCTGTCTCTGGTGGGTGCTTGTCCCTCCTGTGTGCCTGCAAGCCTGTCTCAGCTCCGCTGGGTGATTGGCTCTTTCCTGGCACAGAGTGCTGTGGCACTGTAGGCTGAGCCTGGATGGACCCAGCTATTCTGCAGCAGCTCTTGGACCCTGCCTTCTGGCTGTATCTGCTCCTTGGTCACCTGAGAGAAGCTGGAGGTGGTTTGACCTCCAAAGCTGGGAGTCAACTCACTCACTCCCTGCAGAGCAATACTCCCCTGGCAGGATCGGTGCACAGAAGACCTTGGAGATGCCCAGCCCCTGGGTGCAGACAGAGCCCAAATGGATCCAGCTGTTCTGCAGCTCTTGGTCCCTGCCTCCTGGCTCTATCTGCTGCCCAGACACCCAGTCACCAGAGAGAAGATCTAGTATAAACTTATTTAAAATTAAATACAATTTTTTGTTCTTTTTTCACATTCCTTACCAACTATAATTATAGATTTTTTTTTTTTTTGGAATGATCTATGTGAAGTCTTTTTCCATGTATATGCTGTAGAGAAAATACAAGGATTTTTTTTTTTTTTTTTTTTTTTTTGGTTTTTTAAGGCAGGGTTTCTCTATGTAGCCCTGGCTGTCCTGGAATTCACTTTGTAGACCAGGCTGGCCTCGAACTCAGAAATCCTCCTGCCTCTGCCTCCCAATTGCTGGGATTAAAGGCGTGTACCACCACCACCCGAGGATTTTTTTTAAAGACTAATATTAACTATTTTCCACTGAAGATCTGTGTCAGGGTTTCTTCATCTCTATTTTCAATGTCTAACACAGTTTCTTATACTTAGTAATCACTACGTTCTAAGTAGAGAAATTAATTAATTCCAGGCTACTTGAGTGTACAGAAATAGAGTTCATTCTACATTTTATTATCCTGGAAATGGTGTGCAGAAATTCTGTGCCTCCCAAGAATACATGTATGATGAAGAGTCAGCTCAAATACAGTCTACACATTATAGATAATGATCATTTTATAGACTAGGCTAGATTGCCTATAGGAGGTATTTGAAGAGATGGCTCAGCTATTAAGAGCACTTGCTACACTTTCAGATGTCCTGAGTTTGGCTGAAGCTCTCCACAACCACCATAACTCTAACTTCAGGGGATTTTATCCACTCTTCTGGTCTCTGTAGGCACCTGCTTATATATGCCACTCAGTCACATACACACATATATGCACACACACACACACACACACACACACACACACATACATACACACACAAGTAAAATAAAACATATGATTTTAAAAAATAGAAGTTCACAGTTGCCATTTGTGTACTAAAAACCATAAAACAAACAAAAGATACAGACACACACACACACAAACAGACACACACATTTGTGTACATACACACACAAAGAGACAGAGATAAATATAGAGACAAGGAGAAGAAAGAAAGAAGTTAGTACGTCAGCTCAAAGATAGAGTTGAAACCTAACATGGATTTTATCTTTTTGATTACACTTTGCTCATATTTACTCCTCCTGTTACACGTTCTTGTACTCCTTTCCATTGGTTCACTGGCTCTATTAAAATAGTTCTTTTGTGGCTTTATATCACATAATTGCAAAAAATTCCATGTGTCTATAACATAAATATATATGATCATGTCCTAACAATAAAATTTCTCATGTTACAGCTCTTAAATATTATTATTTCTTAACAGAGGTTAAGATAAACTCTAGACCATTTTGCATACAATTATGAATTTATTACAATTCAAGACTGTGTGACTTCCATGCTTATAACACACTATACTTTTAGTCTCTAAGTTAATAGCCTTATAACTAATTACTATGTTCCTTGTGAAATATTGTAATTCATAAGAAAAAATTCAAAGATCATAATAATTATTCATGTACTTTAATTATAAGATATTTTATTTTTCTCAAGAATTATTAGAATTCACTATGTACATATATTCAAATAATTTTAATATTTTAAAAGGGTCAAAGCATGGACAATTTTTTAATTTCATACCTAATTTGTGTTTATGAAGCTTAGAGATCATGAACTATAAATTTAATATTTCAATTCACATGAATTAAAAATAAGAACCAATTTAAATAGCCATTAAAATGTCTTCAAATATACCATTATTACATTATTACTAATTTTTTTTTTTTTTTTAGAAAATAAGAAATACCTCTTCAAAAATTCTTGAGGTATAGTGATCATTAAATGATTTTATGGTAAAATGTACTTAAATTTTCATCAAAGTTAAAACAAAGGTCATTATTTCAACAGGATATTATTACCTACATCTAAAAGAAAAGAAATGGGCCCACTGAGGAATGACAAGGGCACCCTTCTAAGTCAAGGACTTTAGTATTGCTAAAAATGGAATGAGTCTTTCAAAGTACTCATGGGAGACATTAATGTTACAAAATAATCATATATGATGTTAATTATCTTGAAACTAAGTGTGGATTAAGACCCCTTTTGAGATAAAGCAGAAATATGAAAGAGACTCATGCATCAAGAAATCAGGAGGATTTAACCTTGGAATAATAAAAGAACAAGATAAAATGTACCTTATAATCTTGCTTTAATAAAAGGAATCAATACTTTTGGGCCAAATATAAAATATTTATACTCTTTAATAGAAGATGGAGTAGTTTACAATTAAGAAATAACAAAACAAGTAAGAGAAACATAAAAGAAGCACTATGAAGAAAACCCGATGACATTCAGAAAATATGCTGAGACAAACATGAAACCTAAATATTAGTTACCATAACTGTAAAGTCTTGACCGATCAATAAAAGTATCACTCTGAATACATGACTATATCATGCTGAGCTTGTCCCTTGCTTTCTTAAGATTTGGAAAATAGTGTGCCACCCTATAACTAGATTTCGGCAGGCATTCTGCAAATACTTATGAACAATTGAAGAATTATGAATCCGGTTCTAATACAATTATATAAATAAGTCTTTACCCAATCAAATCCTTAGGATTCTAATAAAAAATAATCTCTATTGTCACTGGACTTACCATTTGCATATTTTCTAAAGTCTTGAAAAAAATATATTTTGTTTTGGTTTAAATGCGAATTGCCCCCATAGGATAATGTTTTTGAACACTTAGTCCCCAGTTGGTGGTACTGTATGGGAAAGTTTTGGCACCTTCTGTGGGTGCTGCCTCACTTGAGGGCATGTGCTACTGATGGTGAGCCTTGAGGCTTTACAGTTTGATCTCAAATCCTACTAATTTCTATTTCCTGAATGTAAATGTGGTGTGTCTAGCTTCCTGCTCTGTCACTATGCCTGTGTTGCCATGATAAATTGTAGCCCCAAGGAACTATACATGCAAATAAACATTTTTTCTTTGTATTCCTCAGTGCATTTTATCACTAAAATAAAACTTAGAGGACATAATATTAAAATAATTCAGAGAAAAAATGTATGAAAAAATATACAGAGAACAAGTATGGAACCAAAGAAATGCTTTTACCTTTGACATTTTAGTAGAGAGATGTATGTGTGACATTTAAATTTGTTTATGTGGGTTTTCAGGCAGCTAAAGAACTTTGGACTTCATAATTAGCAGATTATGTGTGGAAACATGTGGACATTTTATTCACTTTTTGTTTGGTGTAGCTCTGATTTCACTTTTTGTGAGTACTGGTGGCGAGAGCCAGCCTTCAAATGATATATCCGGTTTGCCAACTTCCCATCATTCGAAAGTAGCTCTTACAGACCTACTGGTTATTTCAGAAACTTTGAAATCACACTTAATATCAGTATTATCTGAGGCTTTGATTTTTCCACTGTGATATATCGTTCCTTGAATTAGATTATTATAGAAGATTACAGATTGCCTACCTTGTCATCAAACCGAATACACTCTTGTTCTTGGTTTAGACTGCATTGTAATTTGATGTGGTTTGTTACCAACTTCTGCAGCTGGAGTATGTCCCTGAAGCCCCAAACCTTTCCGATGTGAGGAATAACTTAATATTGGAAGTTTATGTATACATTTGAGGGGGATAACTTGTGTTTTAGTGCCTAAACCACTGGTGTGTGTCAAGCCACATTTCATTGCAACATAAGATTCTATTTGAGATCATGGGACTTGAGCTGAAGTAGATGGAGATGAATTTGCACTGTTTTCCTTGCCAAAGGATGTGAGTGCATAGTATGTGTTTGGTGAAGAATGAAAATGGGCAGGTCCTAAGTAGGAAGTCAGATGGATAACTGTCAGATAGGGATAACTGTCAGGTAGGAGATGGACGTGGATGGTAGAGATGGAAGAAGAGAGCTGCACAGACAACCTACATCTTATTTCCTCCTTGTGCAGCCTGCCAATCTATTGTGAAACTCTGGCATAGCCTTCAATGTAAGACTTAGATTTAAAAAAAAAAATTCAAAATGCTTAACCCTGGAGCAACCAAATGCTTTCACGGACAGCAGTCCTGAGATCAATCTTTGGAACTTACATATTCTCAGAAAGGAATTATATGAGATCAACAAGATAAGAGCAGCTTTGTCTTGGTAACTGTGATGCTTGACAGTCAGATTATTCCTGCGTGCTTAAATGCCACTGAAGCTAAACATGTACTCTCCCTACTGTATCAAAATTGTTAAAGAGTCAGGAGATATCCTACACTAAAGTGTCAGGAGATATCCCACACATATGCTAACAAGTAGTCTGAATTATAGCACTATTTACACTGTAGTTTTGATACCTTCTAATTTTTTTAAAGAATCACAAGAAGGAATATCCTAAAAGGTAAATATAATCCAGATTTGGAATATGATAGGAAAAATGATTACTTTACCCAACAAATAATATTATCCACCTCCCAGATATTCATAAACTCTACGGAATCATTTTCATCTGAGGAACCAAGAACCGTGTGTCATAACATGTGACTAAACTTTGTTTCTTAGAACTGGGACACCTTCCTACCCCTTTCCCCAGCTAGATTTGTCCACTCAGTTTGTTCTTGCCAATGCTTAAGTATAGTGAAATTGTGTATATTATTTCAGAAGCCCTTTCATACTCTTTTACCTTTTCCATGGCTTAGCTGGAATAGAAAAGTTCAAATTAAGAGTCTTTACAAACTAAGTCTCCTTGGGTCCAAGGACCTGAAAAACTGAAGGAGAGAGGATGACTCACCAATTTGTTTTTTTGACCAGGAATTCTCCAAGGGCCATTATCTTCACTTGTATCCACTGCTATATGTGCTTTGGAGTTTTCATCTTTGAAGTTTCAGTGTTACCCAATATATTGGCTGGTTTTGTGTGTCAACTGGATACAAGCTGGAATTATCACAGAGAAACGAGCCTCCCTTGAGGAAATGCCTCCAGGGGATCCAGCTGTAAGACATTTTCTCAATTAGTGATCAAGGGTGGGAGGGACCATTGTGGGTGGTGCCATCCTTGGCCTGGTAGTCTTGGATTCTGTAGGAAAGCAAGCAAAGCAAGCCAGTAATCAGCATTCCTCCATGACTTCTGCATCCACTCCTGCCTCCAAGTTCCTACCCTGTGAGTTCCTTTCCTGACGACTTCTTTCGGTGATGAACAGCAATATGGAATTTTAAGCTGAATAAACCCTTTCCTCCCCAACTTGCTTCTTGGTCATGATGGTTTGTGCAAGAATAGAAACCCTGACTAAGACACCCAATGTTGCTTCACTAGGGGAAACTTAGCCCTCAGTGGTTATTTTACAACTCGAGATACAAATAGTCACAACTGGGTAAAGACACTTGAACACATTTGGTATATAAACTCAGAGACTTCAAACATCCTACAATGTGAAGGAATTCTCCCACTCACACAGATAAGAAATTACCTTACTAAATTAATATTAGTAAAGCTGAGGTCTTCTGCAACTACACATTATTAAGACTTAATAAACACATGTTAATTAGCTTAATGTGTTATACATCATTGGAAAAAGTGCTAAACTGCATTTACAGAAGGTAAGGATGTCTATGACTTCTGAACTGTATCCAAATTATTTATTTATTTATTTATTTATTTTACTATTTAACTTGTTTTAATGTTTCTTCACAAATGGTGAAAATACTATACTACAGACAAGGAATAATCATAATGTCGCCAACATTATATTATGGAATTATAAATTTAAAGCATTTTTTGGTTTAAAAAAATAAATCTGGTCATCAATGAAGCTCTGCAGGTCTCTAGTAGGGCCAGTCTCTGCATTCTTTACAGTGCTTGCCTTTATCCATTTTCCCAGGTCCTCCACGTCTGCCTCTTCTTCCTCCCATCTGTTCCACTAAAGGTCCTGGAAGTCCCCGAGGACCACCTCCTATTCCTCTTCCAAAGCCACCTCGGTCCATGCCACGGCCACCTCAGAAACTTCCGCTATCTCCATCTCTGCCACCTCTGAACGTTCCTCCAGGACCGCCACGGTCCGTGAGTCCTCCTCGCATGCTATCAGGGCCACCGCGGCCATGATCACCACCTGGAGGTGGAAAGGGTGGAAGGAGGAAGCCTTTGGGCTTAGGGGTCTTACCCTGGTTGCATTCTGTTTTCCACGATAAGTTCTGGTTTCCACAGTCCGGATTGGAACACGGCCAGTCTCCAGCTAGGTGCTGGACATTTCCCTAGGCCCTCTTGGAGGGAAGCCTCTTCTGTCTCTTCCAAGGCCTCCCATAAAACCCATGGGTCCTCGAGGACCTCCTCGGACCAATCTTTCCAATCAAACCATTCCACAGCATCCTTTGCAGTTGGTGGATCTTCATAGGACACTGTGGCATCACCTTTAGGTTTTTTGTCTCCTTATCCAGGTAGATATGGATCATGGGTTGTCCAGTTCTCTTGTTCATCTTGACAACCCAACACTGCTTAGAGCAGGAAGCCAGATCATCCAGAGTCACATTGCCATTTAATTCTTGCATATACATTGCACTGTTGTCTGTCTTCATTAAGACTAGGCCTATATGAAGGCCTATATGAAGACCTAGATCAAGATCTGGTCCTTCATTCATGTGTCCACTAGGCTTATTAAAGCCACCTTACTCTCCAGCTCCCATTCCATCATGTCCTCCTCCCTGTCCACTTCTGCTCATGCCTCCATGATCAAATCCCCCTCTTCCCCTGCCCGGTTATCAGGGCCACTCAAGCTCCAGTTCTTTCCTGGTCCGGAAAATCCTCCAGACTCCTGCCCGTAAACACCCATGCTACTGAAGTGGTCCTGTCAGAATGAACTCTGCTGCCCGTAGCTGCTGCTCTGATGGCTATATTGACTTGGAGCCTGGCTGTAGGATCCAGTGTGACAGGGGTAACTAGTGGGAGGCTGCTGCCCATAGCTACTTTGTTGGCCATAGCTACTCTGCTGTTCATAGTTGCTCAACTGCCCATAGCTGTTCTGCTGAGAGTAGCTGCTCTCATCGTAACTAGTCAGTTGTGAAGAGGAGTAACTGGTAGGAGGATAAGATGGAGGTGCGGTGACTGGCTGCATTGGGTAGCTCCCAGATACCTGAGGATAATTGTAGTTACTCTGTCCATATCCTAGGCTGGGTTGGTTATAACCCCCTGTGCTAGATTGAGGTTGACTAGTCTCAGCAGGCTTGTTACCATTCTGGGTCTTGTAGGTGCGGTGGCTGCTGGCTGCTAGCTTCTGGTCATAGCCTGGGTAGGTAGACTGGGTGCCATATGCAGACTAAGCTGTGTAAGAGGCCTGTGTTGTGGTTACTTTAGCAGTGGTGGTGTCATAAGCACCAGTGTCATATCCTTGGACAGGCTGGCTGTATGCCTGGGGCGCAGTTGTACTAGTATAATCAGTGCAAGGCTGTCCGTAAGAAGTTGCATACGCAGTCTGCCCATAGGTGGCAGTGGTCTGAGCCTGAGTAGATCTGACATCAGTAGGCTGTCCATAGATTTCATAGCTTTGTTGCCCATATACCTGGGTGGTCCGTGCATATCCTTGACTTGGCTTGGTGGTGTAAGCACTTAGCCCTGCTGGGCTACCATTTGGCTACAGGCACTGTAACCCGTGGACGTCATTTTCTCTCTTTCCTCGTCATTCTCTCAATATCCGTCTCAAGATAAACTATTTCTCAAGTGCACACAAAACAGTTAACCCCATAGTGTATGTTAGGATATATAAAGTGTATTATTTTTAAAAGGAAAAATAAAATTTTGATATTATAACAGTTCCTTTAATATGTAATGAAATAGATATCCCAACCACAACTTCAGTCATGGATAGTCTGTACCAAGACTACATTGGACCACATAGAATTTTGTTGGATTTTTGAAAGGTGGAAAGAAAGAAAGTGCACAAGGGCAATAACTTTTTAGAAAGCTCGCTCCTCATAAAAAAAGGCTAATAAAATAGATGAACTTTGTTAATTTTCATTATAAGTATGATGCTATTTGTTTTTCCACTGGCAGTACTAGGAATCAATTTTAGATCTTTCCACATGCTACACAAAAGCTGTACCATAAGCTATATCCAGCCCCTGTATGAAGTTATCTTTAATGCTATTCTGTATTAATTATAATAGTTTCTTTTAAATAGGGTGAAAATGATATGTCTCTGGGAAATTTAATGAGGTATGAAAATTAAATTATATTCAATTACAATTTAATTATATGAACATTAAAATAAAAGTTCAATCAAGTGAAGAGTTTTTAAAATGTATACTTTATACAGCTAAGTTCTTTTCTCTTAATTGTGTAAGGTATACATCAAGAGTAAACAATATTTTTCCTGAAACTAGGTTTGTAACATGGAACACATTCTTACCACTTGTAATACTATCTATAATTGTCCAATCAAAGTGTATTCATTATTTCATTCAATGTAATTGGATTCTACCTTGATGGAATGAAAAGAAATAGTTAAATAACTCCTATGGTTCTAGCAATAAGTGAGAAATTTGATATCTTTGGGTGAAATTTTAGAAAAGTGATACATATTGCTTCAAGTATGAAGCACAAGATGTAGATGAATATACGTAGGTGCAAGAGGTAACTTGGCCCCTGTCATGAGCACAGTGGAGCTGCATAGGTCCTGAGCAGATTGAACAGGGAATCACACTGGATGCCGGAGTCTATCTTGGATTATTGCTCCTGGGTAAGGGATAGAGGGTCTTCTGGTCTGTGTGTCAAACATAAAAAAATAGGTGACTACTTGCTTTCATTTTCACTTGCCATTGTCTTGTCTGTCACTTGAATACACACACACACACACACATACATACACACTCAATATACATATAATTTGAGGACATATATTCTATGTCCAGTATCTTAAGACATGAACTTTCTTCTTTCTCCTTATTTTGAGCCCTCAGCTTATTTGAAGGGGTTAGATTTCATGGGCTGGAGTTACAAGCAGCCATCAGTCAACAGAGTGGGTCTTCATAGCCAAATTCTGGTTCTCTGCAAGAGCATGCAGTATGTGTTCTTCATCACTGACCATTTACTTCTCTGGTTCCTTTGTGCCCTCAGCTTGGTGTGGTGTTTTGTATTAGAAAATTGTCTGTGGATATATTGTTTGTTGCACAAAGGGAAGAAAATAATTTCTTTCACCATCTTTCTAACATATCAGACATTTTAAGTTCTCAGAAACTTAGTTTAGAAAAAATAAAATAAAATAAAATAAAATAGAAATAATGGCTGCTACTTTAGGAAACATAAAGATTAATTTGACATGAAAGTAAACCTTTGGCAAGTATTGATATTAGAAAATGTATCAAATTGTTAAATATTTAAATTCTTTCCATAAATATTAAATGAAATTCAAGGAAAGCTACAATACTTGACTATTTAAATGTAAAACTGACCTTAATTTGTCTTATTTAGTCTATGACTTCAAATGAAACTCAAATAACTCATAAAGGCAGCACTACCTAGATAAAAAATGTTTGTGAGTAGCATAGACCAGATGTGTGAATATTTATAAATCTATTGTATAAATATTTAATCAAAGTCATTAAAATATATCCTCTATACTGTGAGACCTTAAATTCTAGTGAAGTTTTAACTATTATTGTCTCTGTCTGTCTCTGTGTCTCTATCTCTGTCTCTCTCTGTCTCTCTGTCTCTCTCTGTCTGTCTCTCTGTCTCTGTCTCTCTCTCTCTCTCTCTCTCTCTCTCTCTCTCTGTGTGTGTGTGTGTGGAGGGGGGTTAATATGTGTGAGTTGTCACACATGTAGGCCATAGGCTGATGTCAGGATGCCTTCCTTCCTCAATTGCTTTTCCACCTCATTTTTTCAGACAGTGTCTCTTACTGAAGTTGGGGCTCACTACTTCAGCTAGTGTGATCACTATGTATTATTACTATTTACTATTAACATTATTATTACTTCAGCTGTGTGATCAACACCTGCTGGGTTCCCTGTCTATAGTTCCTCGGTGCTGACATACAGAAGTTGTTACATGGGTGTTGGAAATTCAGGTTCATGTCTTTATATTTGCACATTAGCCATCTTGTAAATAAATAAAATTCTGTCATTCAATATTGAATACCTTTCCTGAGATTGTTTTAGACATCCTTTCATATTGCAGGCATTTTATTACTCTCAACCAATAAACTTTGACCTAGCTTCTTTGCAATGTGCAGTTTAAGTATATATTTAAATGATTTTCAAATTCAGCTGCAGAAATTCTTCTTATTGTAATTAGAATGTACATGAACTTAGCTTTACCTCTGTAGCTATTTATACAGCATCTTCAGTTCTTCTATATCAGCTCTGTACATATTTGGATACATGACATATGTAGGTAGCCTTATTCTCTGTTCAAACATCCTAAGTAGATTCCTTCATTAGTTCATTGGTAGAACTAATTTTGTCATTTTTCTTGTCATACTTTATCAAACAATGGTTAACAGTAAATATATATATATATGTATATGTATATATATATATATATATGTTAGAAATTAAATACAACATGAAACTTCTAAACCAAATGAGGATATCTTATGGTAAGCTAATAGAAATTTCTATATTAATCATCCTTGAAAATGGTTAATTGGAACTATATAGGCAAGAATAATTATAAAGTTCTTAAAGCCCTCTATAATGAAGACACACAGAGAAGCTGATATTCTGAAGCCAAAGTTTGGCACAGGGTAGTAGTATCCTGGGGCTGAGAAGTGGCTCAGTGGTAAAGAATTTACACTGTTCTTGAAGGGGACATGAGTTTGGTTTCCAGTACCTACAGCTGTGGCTCACAACTTTCAAGCTCTAGGTAATCTGACATTTTTTTTAGACACCTACACATATTCATGTGTACACACATCCTTATTCACCCCAGTATGCATAATTAAAAATAAAATATATGAAAGTTTTGTCAGGCAAAGTGTCCAAGGCCTTTAATCCTAGTACTTGAGAGCAGACACAGGCATTTGAGGCCACTCATTGCTGGTTCCCAGCCACTCCAGTTTACATGATAAAAATCTCCCTTCACTCTCATCCTCTGTCTTTTGTATACACACACACACACACACACACACACACACACACACACACACCCCACATTGTACTTCCCACTGAGCAAGTTAAATAAGGCAATCAGTAAAAAGAATTTCTTGCAAGGTATCCCAAAAGGATGAATGTGTTTATCAATGGTAGGCTATCAACTTCAGTGTGTCTGGACTAAGCTATGATGTATATGGTGTATAAAACACAATGTCTACAGGGCAGTAGACAGATGTTGGTGTTCAGTTACTGTGATTTTGCAGTGTTTCTGGAATATGGTGAACAGTTTCTTAATCACTGCTACTGAGCTGCCATTCCACAAGGTCAGAAAAAGTCTGAATAACTTCCTTTTCTAGATCTTTTATGCAAACATGATTCAAGCGAATAAACCAACCTATTAAACTTTTATTTTAGATATAAAGGGTAGTGACTTATTGAAGTAGAAATTCAACCCAGCTTTTGCATCACTTTTAATACATTATAACAGTATCAATCTAAAATATTTACTGAACATGCATTCTGAGAGGTTTTTTTTAAAAGACTCTTTTTTAAAAAAAATTATTTTATGTATATGAGTACACTGTATCTATCTTAAGACACACCAGAAGTGGGTATTGGATCTCATTACAGATGGTTGTGAGCCATTGTGTGGTTGCTGGGAATTGAATTCAGGAGCTCTGGAAGAGTAGTCAGTGCTCTTAACTGCTGAACCATCCCTCCAGTCAGAGAGGGTTTTTTTGTTTTTGTTTTTGTTTTTTTTTAATATATAAAAAATAGACCACTGTGAAAGTATTTTGTAAAATGTAAAACTTTTGTTACTGTTTTGATTAAATCTTGGACCACAGTATGTCAAATCCATCATAGCCTTGTTAGGGACAGAATGACATGGTTCCTGCCCCTGGGACAGGGTCAGCAGGCATGAGCCACCATGAGTGTGGATGGCCACTATGGGCATAAGGCTTGCTTGCATAACAATGTACATATTTTCACATTCCTCAGAGGAATGTCCTCCCTGTTAACATTAATGACTCCATGATAACCAGAGACAGCATGATTCTGGAAGGCAAAGGTATGACTAATATCTGAGCAAAATGATAAACTCTGGTACCTTTCGGACAGCCCTTAAGGCTATGGAATGTACTCTAAAAACATGAGTTTGAAAATATATAATTTCTCAACTAATCAAAAATACAAGAATGCAACATGAATTGTAAAGGGAGCTATAGATCTAAAGGGATAGAGGCAGCTGTACTGTGAGCTAGCTTGTCAGAAAGATGGAAAGACAGGCAAATGGCAGAGCAGACAGATTCCTGAGTTCAAGGTCACCCTGGGAAAGAACAAATTTAGTTTCAGGCATAGTCAGAATGGTGATTCCAGGGCAGGGTCTCCCCCAACTATCTTATTGTCTATGCTTGTTTTTGCTATCTTTGTCATAAGAGTCTAAGGTCATGGAATGCCGATTCCTGGGATGGTCAAGAGGGAACCTGGAATAAGCAACTGAATTGATATATAAGTAAAAACCTGAGCTTTTAGTTTGCATGAGATGAGCTAACAAAAAGTGATAGCAGTTCTTTGTGAGAATTTTTTTTCTAGGGAGAGTTAAGCTGTCTGACGATCTCTGGAAAGCAAACACAGCTCTTCAAGATTTTTTTTCTAACGGGATTTCTGATTTAAGTTGGAAAAATTCATGGAGAACAACCACAACTCTTTTAGAATTTTTCATACACAAATAGGACTTCATGAAACTGAAAAGCTTCTGTAAGGCAAAGGACACTATCAATATCAATAGGACAAAATGGCAACCTACAGATTGGGAAAAGATCTTCATTAACCCTATATCAGATAGAAAGCTAATATCCGACGCCATTGATCCGGTGCTGCAGCGAGGTGGTTGTCGCTCGTGTTGTGTGTGTGTGAGTGTGTGTGAGTGAGTGAGCAAGTGAGTGAGTGAGTGAGTGTGTGCGTGGGGGCACTTGGCTTGTTGTTGTCAGTGACTTCCCCCTTCCTTCCACCCCTCCCCTCCCCGGCCAACGCTGCAGTGGCCATAACGATGACATCGAGGTGGAGAGCAATGCTGACAAGCGGGCTCACCATAATGCACTGGAACGAAAACGTAGGGATCACATCAAAGACAGCTTTCACAGTTTGTGGGACTCAGTCCCATCACTCCAAGGAGAGAAGGCATCCCGGGCCCAAATCCTAGACAAAGCAACAGAGTACATCCAGTATATGCGAAGGAAAAACCATATGCACCAGCAAGACATTGACGACCTCAAGCTGCAGAATGCTCTTCTGGAGCAGCAAGGGGAAAGCGAGAGCTGATCAAGTTCTTTGTTCCTGGGGAATTCACTTCTCTTCCTCCCTCACGGAAGATGCAAGGAAAAGGAAATGCAAGTAACCACCTGGGTTAGAACATCTCACATAAAATAACATGAAGGGTTGATCCTCCAGGCTCAAGCTGAGCTGAACCAAGGAATGGGCAGCGGGCGGCAGTGGGTTGGATGATGGACCAAGCAGCCTGCATGTAGGGGTGTCTGGTAAAAGGCCCAGGTATTTTGTGTGTATTGTGTGTATACACACTTGCTTCCAAGTGTCCAGCTTATCATTCCAAGTGAATTTTGTTCATGAGAGCCAAGCCAAAAGTTTTCTTTGACCCAATCTGTTGTGTCATCCTTTCCTGCTATCGTTGGCTTTCACACTTTCATGGAGCCAGCATTGCTAGGCTCGCTGCTTCTCTGTCAGTGCATTGCTCAGTTCAACAGGGAACTCTTGCTCTGGTCTCTATGCTGGGTCCATGGCAGGATAGTGTCTCATCACAACCCTTCTCTTCAGGGTGGTATGGCTGTGGCTGGCCATGTCTGCTGGGCCCCCAAGCCCATCTGGGAAAGAAAAAGGGGGAAACGGAAGTGTGCTGGTGGAACAGCCACGAGAAGGGAATGACTTGTGAGCCACCCTGTGCCTTGGGGGCCAGCAAGCAAACCCTTAGGAAGAACAGACTGGACCCAGAGTCTGAGACTTGGTTGCTCCGAATCTCCCGAAGGTGGTAACGTGCTCCCTTGGTTGCCTTTTAGTCCGTGCACTGGAGATGGCAAGATCAAGTGCCCAGCTGCAGACCAACTACTCTTCCTCAGACAACAGCCTCTACACCAACGCCAAGGGCAGCACCATCTCTGCCTTCGATGGAGGTTCAGACTCCAGCTCAGAGTCCGAGCCTGAAGACCCCCAGAGCAGGAAGAAACTCCGGATGGAGGCCAGCTAAGCCACGCGGGGCAGGTCAGCAATAAAACTCTCCCGTCGCATCCTCCCTCAATTCATCATTAGAACCCTCAGAACCGTTGAGAAGACTATTTTCCTTTTCTCTTTATTGTTATTTTTGCATAGAAGCTCTTGGACAACAGTTCTCATCCCCTTCCCTGTGTCCACTATTTTTAAATGTATTCCCTTCAGGGGTTCCTGTTCCCACCAGAAATGTTAAACCAAAACACCCTAACTTGGCAGTTCTTTCAGTGGAGGACAGATGGCCGGTCAGACCTCTGAGTACATGGTGTCCTGCCCACCCTATCAGCTCCCCAGCCCTCAGAGCATGTGCCTGAAGGACGCCTGCTTTGCTAGGCTCTCCTCCTAGTCCCCCCCTCACCTCTGTTTGGTGGACTTTGTGAATCTCTGAAATGCTCTACTTTGACAAGAAGACCAGATGGGAGTAATCAGAACTAACCCCCTCTCCTTTGTAAGGATTATTTTTTGGAAAAGCTGTCTCTCCTGTTAAAAGACCAGATTTTTAAAGAAGTTTGTGTGGTAGAAAAGGAAAGCAGGGACAGATTTGCAACACCCTTGACAAGGTCGGTCAGCCTTCAGCTGTTAAGCCTGCAGAGCCAGCCTTCCAGAAGGCCATGGGATGCTGGTACATATGTATAGCAGGCGGCGGAAGTGAGACAAATAGATCACAGGAGTGGGGGTGGCCATGTGCGTGGGGCTGGGAGGGAGTTTTAGGTGGGGTAGAGGTTTTGTATTATGGGCCAGTGATGATGTTTTGATATTTATTTCCTGCTACAGATATTTGGATCTGAATGAAATGCCCCTATTTCTAACCCTAACCCTAACCCTAACCCTAACCCTAACCCTAACCCTAACCCTAACCCTAGCCCTAGCCCTAGCCCTAGCCCTAACCCTAACCCTAACCTGATGATGTTGATGCTGTAAAGCGACAGATTCATAAAGTGATGATCAAGTCTTCATTTCTTTCTGTGTGTATCTCTAAGAAACCGAGCCGACTATTTTGTATGTAAATACCAAGAGCAACTTACCTGGTACTAAACCCACAGCCCAGCCCAGCCTCCCGCCCTACTTTCCTCTGTTCTGGAACTTGTCGCCACTGCGTGATCCAGTCCTGGCTCTGGCTGTGGTCAGCAGATCCCAGTGAAGGCTTCTCGTCTTTAGGCTTCATTTCTTTGTCTTTTCCTACTCTGTTGCTGGCATTTGCTGATTTCTAGGGAATACGTTGTAGTCTCAGTCGGTGTTTGATTCCATTCCATGGAAATAAAAAGTATGTTGTACATACTGCCCAAGAATTGTCTTGCAAGTTAAGGCTTCCCCCTTTACTATAAGAAAATAAATAAAGAATTATTTTATCCTAAAAAAAAAAGAAAAGCTAATATCCAAAATCTACAAAGAACTCAAGAAGTTAGACTCAAAAAAAATCCAATTAAAAAAAGGGGTACAGAGCTAAACAGAGAATTCTCAACAGAGGAATCTGAAATGGCTGAGAAGCACTAAAAGAAGTATTCAACATTGTTAAGCATCAGGAAAATGCAAATCAAATGGCCCCGAGATTCCACCTTACACCAATCAAACCTCAAGTGACAGCACATGCTGGTGAGGATGTGGAGAAAGAGGACCGCTTTTCCACTGCTGGTGGAATAGCAAACTGGTGCAACCACTCTAGAAATTAATCTGGAGGTTCCTCAGGAAATTGGGAATAGTTCTACCTGAAGACCCAGCTATACCACTCTTGGGCATATACCCAAAAGCTCTACTATACCATAAGGACACATGTTCCACTATTGTTCATAGCAGGCTTATTTGTAATAGCCAGAAGCTGGAAGCAACCCAGATGTCCCTCAACCAAAGAATGGATACAGCAAATATGGTACATTTACACAATGGAATACTATTCAGCTGTTAACAACTAGGACATTTTGCAGGCAAATGGACTGAACTAGGAAATATCATCCTGAATGAGGTAACTCAGACTCAAAATGACATGCATGGTATGTGCTCACTGATAAGTGGATATTAGTCAAAAAGTACAGAATACCCATGATATACCCCACCGACCATAATAACTGTAACAAGTAGAAAGGCCCAAGTGAGGTTTCTTCAATCCCACTTAGAATGGGGAAGAAAATAATCACAGGAGGCAGATGGAATGAGGGACCTGGGTGGAAGAGGGGATAAGGAGGGGAGAATGGGATCAGGATTAGATAGGGTGGGAGGGATGAGAGAAGCACAGAGGGCCAGGAGAATGAATGGAAATAAGCAGCCTCAAGGGTGGGAGGTGGGGGCACTCTATAGAAAGTACCAGAGGTCTAGGGGGTGAGAGACTCTCAGGACTCAACGAAGGTGACCTTAGCCAAAATGCCCAACACTGGGGAAAAAGAACTTGAAGAGTCAACTTCTAGTAGATAGAGGATCTCAAGTGGGGGGACAGGGTTACAAACCCACACTTAAAATTTCTAACCCAGAATTGTTCCTGTCAAAAAGAACTGCTGGGACAAAGATGTTGAAGAGACTGAGGGAAAGGCAGTCTAATTTAGGATCTATCTCATAGGGCTGAAGGGAACACCAAGTCTGACACTATTATCGAAGCTATGATGTGCTTACAGACAGGAGCTTGGAAAATAAATTTGTAGTTTCATTGAAATAATACTAAAGGACTGGAGAGAAGGCTCTTGTAAAGGACCCAGGTTCAGTTCTACCATTGAGATCAGGCAGCTTACAACAGTCTATAAGTCTAGTTCTAAGAAGTTGAACACCCTCTGTGCTCTCCATACAGCATTAATATGCTGCACATGTATACATGTGTACACGTGTATGCATACACATAAAGATTAAATTAAAAAATAAGCCAGGCAGCGGTGGCACATGCCTGCCTTTAATCCCAGCACTTGGGAGGCTAGAGGCAGGTGGATTTCTGAGTTCAAGGCCAGCCTTGTCTACAGAGTGAGTCCCAGGACAGCCAGAGCTATACAGAGAAACTCTGTCTCAAAAAATAAAAAAAAAAATATAAAAAATAAAATGCTGCACAATTTGACATGTAACTTGAAGTTGGAGGATGGATAAAACCAAGAGGATGCTTAGCTTTAAGAAACACATCCATGCTACTCTTTGCCTTTGACTGTCAACTGCATTTAGATTGTAGATGGCAATTTATCCACCACAACTGGTGATGTGCATGATCCCACCTCCAGCACCCAATACTGACTAAATTATTCTCAAAGAATGTATGGACCTAGAATGATAAATTTGCAGTATGCCTATAGCACCATCAAAGTTATCAATAACATTCCATTTCACATTGAAAAGTGATCCGACTTAATCAAAAGTATTATGTAGTCAATATACAAATTATATTGCGTTTCTGTCTATTATTTAGTCTTAAAATATGGAGGGAAGATCATAATAACATATTCTCATTTTTTCCTGTTGTGTTCCGACATTTCAAGTAACAATTCCTTTTTAAGAAGCTTGATGTTTGAGTTTTATTTTCTCCTAACATCATGCCAATGACAAAATTTCCACAATAGTCATAAATAATACTTAATATGGCAACAGCACCTGTTTTTTGCCTTAGGACAACAAGCCAGTCAATTGTTTAGAAGCAGTAAAGATGGATTTTTCAATAGTGATATGGCTTAATCTTCCAGTTATATGAATTAAAAATGACACAACATTATCCTTTAGGCTTTTACACAGAATTTAGTGTTCTGCTTGGAAAAGGAAATAAAGGGCCCTATTGCTGTCTGTTGCTCATAGCACTGCCATAAAGTACACTTTAGTACCATATTTTTATGTACATAACTGCAAGAGTGAAATAAGATAATAGAAGATAAGATTTTGAGTTTTTAAGATGAAGCCAAAGGGAAAAATGGCATATTCATCTAAAACAAAATATGCACATTGTATGAAATAAGATTATATAAGAACAATATGCAAGTATACATGCTTACCATAATGTTTTGTGTGTGCATATCATTCCATCACTATAAACCCTATGTAAATTTTATTATTTTTCACAATCTTACTATGGAAAAGAGAAGAGGTGTTTTGTAAAACATCACATATTTCAGATATGATTTAGATTAGATCAAACAACCATTTGACTCCAAGAAGCTTTGTTCTTTTCTAAAAATTAGCTACTATTCATACTTGGCTAGAATTGGTTTGGATTAAATCCATACCCCATTCTATCTCCCACGAGTCCTTTTCATATCATCCCACCACTTTTTTCATTTGCTCTGTTATTATTAAAGAAAACAGTCTCTCTCTCTCAGCAGCCATCACATTGGTTCTGAGATAGGGGTGAACTTCACTGGCTCTTTCCCAGCTCATGTTGGGAGTTTGGCTGGCTTGATCTTCTTCATGTAGTTCCAGCACTGTAAGGTCATAACTGCATGATTGAATCTAGGAAATGATGTTTTGTTACAGACAACTAATCTTTCTGGTTCTTAACGTCTTTCTGACCACTTCTCTATAATGATTCTTGATCCTTGAGGAGATGGAGTGTGATATAAATGTCCCATCTAGAGCTGAGTACTCCATAGTCTTTTATTCTTTGCATGTTAAACAGTTGTGTGTCTCCATAATATTCACTATGTCTCCATATTAATCACAACTTCTCATTTAGGTTTGAGAGATACACTAAGTTATGGTTATAAAGATATGTCCATTTAGCAGAATAGTAGTATTATATTTTACCAGAGGTCTTATGACCTAGGTAACCAAGAATGTTTGGATTCATTTCATTGTACCAACCATGGGTTCATTGTACCAACCATGGGTTTCATCTTATGGAGTTGACTTTTTATCAGAATGTGTTTACTCTCCTAACATCCATGTCAATATTTCAGGAACTCATCAGACTAGTAATTATAGTGCCTCCAGCTGGGTAAAACTGCTGATGAACTTTTCCCCTGGTAGCATTCATAGAAACTTCCAGCAACATGAAATCTAGACAATAGGGATGAAGCTTTCAAGTTAAGACCAGCTTGATTTCTCTGTCTTCTATGATGCAGATATGTGTTATCTCTAGCAATAGAGTTTCGCTATCAAGAAGAATTATTGTTCTATATCATCAAACAAGTGACACAGGGAAAAAGGGAGTTGTTAAGGACAATTGATACCTCTCATCTGAGTTGTGAATATATGAAGAGTTAAGGTACTGGATGACCCAAAAGCACCCAGAACCACTCCAAGTTAATGGCTTCTGGGTCCTTCGCCTTCTCAATTTGAAGAATGAAATTCATACATACATACATACATACATACATACATACATACATACACATACATACATACAGAAAGGTGAGTTTTAGAAGAGAATTTATTCTAAGTATATGGATGAAAGCTTAAAGAACAATAAACAAAGCTCCTATCTATTAAGAGTGTTTCCCAAGGAGAGGGTTGTCATCAAGCTACAAGGTTCATAAGACCTGTGTGAGAAACTGAGGTAAAGCATAGGCATGAGAGTTGTTGGCCCATCCATGTGGCCTTCCTGTTAGGGGTCCAATCACAGGCAAGTCCATAGGAATAGCTTCTGGGGAGTGATGTAACCATCAGGTGATATGAAAGGAGAAGATAAGAAGCCTGAACATGAGAACCATAGCTCCATTTCTGCATCCTTGGGCCATGGCCTCGATAAAACCAAATACTTTTCAGGGTGCCTTTCAGGCCCCTATCATAAACTGCTTGGTAAGGGTCTATGTCCTGTTCTCATCCTAAGGATAATATTTTAAAATAAATACAAGGACTTTAGGAGACAAAGAAAACTGGACAAGACAATAACTTAGTACATCAAGCCAGGGGAAACTTTCAGAATCTAGTATAAGGATGAACATTATTGAATCTTGTTTGTTTCAGTCTCTGCCTATCCCTACTCTTCCTCAACATATTACTAGATTATATTTACTGGTCCTTTAATTTTATGAAAGCATACCAAGTGTAGCTTGTTAACATCAGTTGTGAAATTCTCCAGATTAAACCTAAAGAAGAGTCATCCTACCATGTTACTGTGAAGCATATAATGAAATGATTATAGAACAATGTATACTATGATGACACTCCTGTTGATAAATGTTCTAATTGATACAGCTGAACAATGACATTATTCTGAACATATATAAGAATACCTTTGCTGTTAAAATGTACTACCACTTTATGTTGGCTTGGAAGTAGAATTGCTAGATTAGAAGGAATCGTAGGGTCTATGACTTAATCTCTGTTAATAAGATCTGTCAGTCTTCCTTTAAACAATTCCAGTTATTTATCTATGTATTCATTTGATGCAATCACTCACATGTTCATACACTACAGTGTTTGTGATGAGATCAGAGGAAAGCCCGCAGGAGTCAGCTCTCTTATTTTACCATGTTGGTCCTAGGGGTCAAACTTAGGTCACAAGGCTTCATGGCAATCACTTTGTGGCAAGCACATCTGGTTGCCTCAGATTCGGTCATTTTCTCTCATGCATGAACCAGGAGACTCACACTCAGCAGGGTCATCAAATTCTCTCTCCCATACTGGGCCTTTTTTCCCTTTTTAATTTTAGAATATTGTGATTTTAATATTCATTTCTCTAATGACTAGTGGAGTTGAGCATGTTTATTCATTATTTGTATATTTGTTTCTGTATAATATCCACACTAGATTTTATTAAAATTTTAATTATCTGAAGTAGCTCAATACACATTATGAATATATATTTTTTAGACTGGAACTTCAGCTCTTGTTTTAAAATCATAGACTTTATTTGCTAATGAGATTGATTTTATGGATGTATCAGTGAGATTTTGAACTTCCTAGCCAGTTCCCCAATTATTTTGGTGGCCTTGTTGTAATACATCTCACATATACCTGCATATGTCTCCTATGAGTCTGCTTTGGTTGAAGGTACACATGTTGAAGACAGGACAACTTTGTAGAGTCAGTTCATTGATCTTTATATTTGTCTTTGTAAAGGGCAAAACATGTTTTTGTACACGGATAAGCACTGGAGAATCCAGAAAAGTTAAACTCTCAGGCATTGTTCAAAGAAAAGAGATGTTTAGCCTGTCCTCTTGATATAAGAATGAGGAAAGACGTAGTTTACAACCTGATGATCCTTTGCTGTCTGATGAGCCAGGTTTTGCTCATATACTTCTGATTTTATATTTTACTTATTCCAGACCCTTTCCCCTAAAACCTGGAGCATTATTTCTAGGGCACAAAATGCACCCTTGTGAAAGATCATTTTTACTTTACAACAGCCTAAGAGACCTCTGTGTTATCCTAGGGCCAACCTTATGTTTATCTCATTCATTCTCCCTAGACCCTTGTCTGGAGTATGGTTTCTAACTCAATAAGAACCTATTTTATAGATGAAGACATATGTACTTTGTAAAGAGCTTCAAGGTAAACATGTTTAAACCTTTGTTAAACTCATTGGGCTAAGTTAATGAAATATTTTGCCAAAACTGCTATACTGCAAAAATATACAAACTCATGTCACACTCTAGAAGTCCTGGTACTTCTAAAGAATTGGTACTAAAACTGAGCTGAATCGAGTTTCATTTTGGTTTCTTCTCAGATCATTTCCCTGCCTGTTGCAAAGACTGCAAGGATCTTCCACAGGTCCCAGAGATTGTGCTCAGCTACAGAGCATCTCTCAGATGCAGTGTCTGTACTAAGAAATACTAACTCATAATTTTCCTTTCTTTTCAGTGTTCTTGTTGGGTGTCAGCAAAAAGTATGCAGCCTTATGAAACTACTATTACTGTTTGCTCTTTGGAAGCAGGGACAGGTAATGGGGATTTAAATGTTTGGGTCACTTCTCTTTAATAATGGAATTCTTTGCCAATACAATCATCTAGGCTTGAATTTTACCATGTTTCTTCTGGTATAGTATGATTTTCTGAGCTGTACACTCCTCATTTCTCTAACAGAAGATCATTGCAATGTATTTTTTCTTGTTGTTTTAGTTATAGTACCTGTTATTTATAAAATAATTGCTCCTTCTTTGTTAAACTATAATATTTATTAGCGAGAGTTATTTTTTAACATGATTTTGCAGTGATACCCTGCTTGATGGTTTATGCTTTTCATTCTTCTGATGAACTTGAAAATGTTTAAAAACAAACCATTTCTTTTGTGTCTGTTGATTATTTGGGACATGTATGTAACTTTGGCTTAAATCTCTATAATGGATTTTCTCGTTTGGGTTTGTTTTATTCTTTTTCCTTTCTACTTGTTGTTGTTGTTTTGATTTTTTGTTTTTTGATTCTTATTTTTTTTGGGGGGGGTGGTTTTTCGAGATAGGGTTTCTCTGTATAGCTCTGGCTGTCCTGGAACTCACTCTGTAGACCAAGCTGGCCTCGAACTCTGAAATCTGCCTGCCTCAGCCTCCCAAGCACTGGGATTAAGTTTTCTGTATTTTAAGAATATCATACATTAATACAATGAAATTTGATTACATCTATACTAGCATATTTCTCCCATAAAAATTATCTCCCTTTGCTCACAATATATGCCTCTTTTCCAACTTCACTTTGTTTTTTTTAAGATTTCCAAATCTGGTTAGTAGTACCCATATTGTATATGTGTGGAACTATTTATTGGATCTTGGAAAGCCTATATTTGCCACATCCTCCAAAGAGAGTGAGTTCTCCTCCCCCAGCAGCTATCAACTGCTGATAACTACTCAGTAAGGTGTGGGACCTGGGATTTGGGAATTTGGAACAGCTTGATCTTGTGCAGATAAACTGAGCTGATGTGAGTTCATGAGTATGACAGGCATGAGTTTTTTATCCAGAAGATAAGATTGCATAGCTCTTACAGAAATTTTACCTCCTCCTCTAGGACATTTCTTGAACCTTGGTGATAGAATGAGGGAATTGAAATAGGTATCTTATTTGGGGCTGAGCATCCAAGGTTATAGTCACAAAACTTTGACTATTGATGCATTTATTTTTTGATGGTTGTCCACTATGAGAAGAAACTACTCTGACTGAAGTTTGAAACATCCCAACTTATGAATATAAATACAAGAAGGTAATTTGACATCTTGATCATTTAGAGAAATGACAATAAAGGTACATATGGAACCTATGATCAATTTAGCCATAAGATTTTCACCAGAATTGTAACAGGAATGAAATTTCCTCCAGTCAGAAAATGGCTAATTACTCCATATTGCACTTGGTCATATATTTTCTGGCACATCTGTATTGTAACATTCATGGACCAGAGCTGAATAAGACCACGCATGAATAGTCTCCATTAGCATCCTGGATAGTACCTTTTAGTATTATAAAATCAAGCCAATAGGGAGAGAGTTCTTGGTTGGTTTCAGGTTGATTTTTATTTTTCATGGAAGAAAAATGTGGGGTGTTTTCAGCCAAGTTTTGCTATACCTTAGAAGAGAAATTCAATTTCAATTTCAATTTGATTTGTTTATATTTACTTGTCATCCATTATTTTTAATTGTCTAATTTTAAATATATCCCTAAATATGTTTTAGTTCCTTGAGAATTTTTGTCTTAGTCACTATTCTATTACTGTAAAAAAACACTATGACAAAAGCAACACTTAGAAAACATTTAATTGTGTGTTTGCTTAGAGTTTAAGTGGTTTATCCCATTATCATCATAGTGGGGAGCATGGTGTCAGGTAGCCATGGTACTGGAGAAGTACTTGAGAGCTATATCATTTTTTTCTTTCTTTTTTCTTTTTTTTGTTTATTTTATTTTCTATATTCTTTATTCATATTCCAAATGATTTCCCCTTTCCCGGTTCCCCCCTCCCCAAAAGACCCATAAGCCCTCTTCCCTCCCCTGTTCCCGGTTCTACCCCCTCCCACTTCACTGTCCTGGTATTTATTCCCCTACACTGCTGCAACAAGTATTTCCAGGACCAGGGGCCTCTCCTTCCTTCTTGAGAATCAATTGATATGTGAATAGTGTCTTGGGTATTCCGAGCTTCTGGGCTAATATCCACTCATCAGTGACTGCATACCATGTGTGTTCTTATGTGATTGGGTTAATTCACTTAGGATGATATTTTCAGTTCCAACCATTTGCCTAGAGAATTTCATGAATTCATTGTTTTTAATAGCTGAGTAGTATTCCATTGTGTAAATATACCACATTTTCTGTATCCATTCCTCCGTTGAAGGACATCTGGGTTCTTTCCAGCTCCTGGCTATTATAAATAAGGCTGCTATTAACATAGTGGGGCATGTGTCCTTATCATGTGCTGGAGAATCCTCTGGGTATATGCGCAGGAGTGGTATAACAGGGTCCTATGGGAGTATTATGCTGAGTTTTCAGAGGAACCGCCAGACTGATTTCCAGAGTGGTTGTACCAGCTAGCAATACCACCAGCAGTGGAGGAGTGTTCTTCTTTCTCCACATCCTTGCAAACACCTGCTGTCTCCTGTGT
Source organism: Tokudaia tokunoshimensis (assembly GCA_036184795.1). Lineage (NCBI taxonomy): Eukaryota > Metazoa > Chordata > Mammalia > Rodentia > Muridae > Tokudaia > Tokudaia tokunoshimensis. The sequence goes on along the minus strand of BTHU01000012.1, from coordinate 82,216,865 downwards.
TTTTGATCTTAGCCATTCTGACTGCTGTGAGGTGAAACCTCAGGGTTGTTTTGATTTGCATTTCCCTAATGACTAAGGATGTTGAACATTTCTTTAGGTGCTTCTCAGCCATTAGATATTCATCAGGTGAAAATTCTTTGTTTAGCTCTGTACCCCATTTTTTAATAGGGTTATTTGGCTCTCTGGAGTCTAACTTCTTGAGTTCTTTGTATATTTTGGATATTAGCCCTCTGTCAGATGTAGGGTAGGTAAAGATCTTTTCCCAATTTTGGTTGCCATTTTGTCCTATTGACAGTGTCCTTTGCCTTACAGAAGCTTTATAATTTTATGAGGTCCCATTTGTCAATTCTTGATCTTAGAGCATAAGCTATTGGTGTTCTGTTCAGGAAATTTTCCCCTGTGTCCATGTGCTCAAGGCTCTTCCGCAGTTTCTTTTCTGTAAGTTTTAGTGTCTCATTTTATGTGGAGGTCCTTGATCCACTTGGAGCTGAGCTTAGTATAAGGAGATAAGAATGGATCAATTTGCATTCTTCTGCATGTTGACCTCCAGTTGAACCAGCACTATTTGTTGAAAAGGCTATGCTTTTTTCACTGGATGGTTTTAGCTCCTTTGTCAGAGATCAAGTGACCATAGGAGTGTGAGTTCATTTCTGGGTCTTCAATTCTATTCCACTGATCTACCTGCCTGTCACTGTACCAATACCATGCAATTTTTAACACTATTGCTCTGTAGTACTGCTTGAGGTCTGGGATACTGATTCCCCCAGAAGTTCTTTTACTGTTAAGAATAGTTTTAGCTATCCTGGGTTTTTTGTTATTACAGATGAATTTGAGAATTGCTCTTTCTAACTCTATGAAGAATTGAGTTGGAATTTTGATGGGTATTGCATTGAATCTGTATATTGCTTTTGGTAAGATGGTCATTTTTTACTATATTAATCCTGCCAATCCATGAGCATGGAAGATTTTTCCATCTTCTGAGGTCTTCTTCAATTTCCTTCTTCAGACACTTGAAGTTCTTGTCATACAGATCTTTCACTTGTTTGGTTAGAGTCACACCAAGATACTTTATATTGTTTGTGGCTATTGTGAAGGATGTCATTTCCCTAATTTCTTTCTCAACCTGCTTATTCTTTGAGTATAGGAAGGCTACTGACTTGCTTGAGTTGATTTTATACCGGCCACTTTGCTGAAGTTGTTTATCAGCTGTAGGAGTTCTCTGGTGGAGATTTTTGGGTCACTTAAGTATACTATCATATCATCTGCAAATAGTGACAGTTTGACTTCCTCCTTTCCAATTTGTATCCCTTTGACCTCCTTTTGTTGTTTAATTCCTCTAGTTAGAACTTTAAGTACTATATTGAAAAGATATATATAGAGAGGGCAGCCTTGTCTAGTCCCTGATTTTAGTGGGATTGCTTCAAGTTTCTCTCCATTTAGAATGATGTTGGCTACCGGTTTGCTGTAAATTGCTTTTACTATGTTTAGATATGGGCCTCGAATTCCTGATCTTTCCAAGACTTTTAGCATGAAAGGATGCTGAATTTTGTCAAATGCCTTTTCAGTCTCTAATAAAATGACCATGTGTTTCTTTTCTTTGAAATTGTTTATGTAGTGGATTACATTGTTGGATTTCCGTATATTGAACCATCCCTGCATCCCTGGGATGAAACCTACTTGATCATGGAGAATGATTGTTTTGATGTGTCCTTGGATTCGGTTGGCAAGAATTTTATTGAGTATTTTTGCATCGATATTCATAAGGGAAACTGGTCTGAAATTCTCTTTCTTTGTTGGATCTTTATGTGATTTTGGTATCAGCGTAATTATGGCTTCATAGAACGAGTTGGGTAATGTTCCTTCTCTTTCTATTTTGTGGAATAGTTTGAAGAATACTGGTGTTAGGTCTTCTTTGAAGGTCTGATAGAATTCTGCACTAAAACCTGTTTTTTTTTTTTTTTTTGGCTGGAAGACTTTCAATGACCAATTCTATTTCTTTAGGGGTAATGGGACTGTTTAGATGGTCTATTTGATCCTGATTTAATTTTGGTATTTGGTATCTGTCTAGGAAATTGTGCATTTCCTCCAGATTTTCTAGTTGTGTTGAATACAGGCTTTTGTAGTAGGATCTGATGATTTTTTGAATTTCCTCAGTTTCTGTTGTTATATCTCCCTTCATTTCTGATTTTGTTAATTTGGATACTGTCTCTGTGCTCTCTGGTTAGTCTGGCTAAAGATTTATCTATCTTGTTGATATTCTCAAAGAACAAGCTCCTAGTTTTGTTGATTCTTTGTACGGTTCTATTTGTTTCTACTTGATTGATTTCAGCCCTGAGTTTGATGATTTCCTGCCTTCTACTTCTCTTGGGTGTATTTGCTTCTTTTTGTTCCAGGCCTTTCAGGTGTGCTGTTAAGCTGCTAGTCTATGTGCTCTTCAGTTTCTTTTTGGAGGCACTCAGGCCTATGAGTTTTCCTCTTAGCACTGCTTTCATCATGTCCCATAAGTTAGGTTATGTTGTGCCTTCATTTTCATTAAATTCTAAAAAGTCTTTGACTTCTTTCTTTATTTCTTCCTTGACCAAGGTATCATTGAGTAGAGTATTGTTCAGCTTCCATGTGTATGTGGGCTTTCTGTTGTTTTTGTTGGTATTGAAGACCACCCTTAGTTGATAGTGATCTGATAGGAGGCATGGGATTAGTTCCATCTTCTTATATCTGTTGAGGTTTGTTTTGTGACCAATTATATGGTCGATTTTGGAGAAGGTACCATGAGGTGCTGAGAAGAATGTATATTCTTTTGCTTTAGGATGAAATGTTCTATCGATATCTGTTAAATCCATTTGATCCAAAGCTTCAATTAGTTTCACTGTGTCCCTGTTAAGTTTCTGTCTTCCTGATCAGTCCATTGTGGAGAGTGGAGTGTTGAAGTCACCCACAATTATTTCGTGACATGCAATGTGTGCTTTGAACTTGAGTAGTTTTTTTTTTTTTTGCCAATGAGTGTGCCCTTGCATTTGGAGTATAGATATCCAGAATTGAGAGTTCTTCTTGGTGGATTTTTCCTTTAACCAGGATGAAGTGTTCTTCTGTGTCTTTTTTGATGACTTTAGGTCGAAAGTCAATTTTATCCAATATTAGAATGGCTACTCCAGCTTGTTTTCTGGGACCATTTGCTTGGAAATTGTTTTCCAGCCTTTTACTTTGAGGTACTATTTGTCTTTGACACTGAGGTGAGTTTCCTGTACACAGCAAATTGCTGGGTCCTGTTTACATATCCAGTCTGTTAGTCTATGTCTTTTTATTGGGGGAATTGAGTCCATTGATGTTAAGAGATATTAAGGAATAGTGTTTATTGCTTCCTGTTATTTTTGATGTTATTTTATGTTTGAGTGGCTATCTTCTTTTGGGTTTGATGAGAGGAGAGAAGATTATTATTTTGCTTTTTTCCAGGGTGTAGTTTTCCTGCTTGTATTGGAGATTTTCCACCTATTATCCTTTGCAGGATTGGGTTTGTGGAAAGATATTGAATAAATTTGTTTATTTGTTTTTTGTTTTTCTAAGTTTTTTATTTACATTCCAAATGATTTCCCCTTTCCCATTTCCTCCCTCCCCAAAAGTCCCATAAGCCCCCTTCCCTCCCCTTGTTCCCCATTCAACTGTCTCTCGCTTCTCTGTCCTGGCATTCCCCTACATCCAGTCTTTCCAGGGCCAGGGGGTCTCTCTTTCCATCTTCTTGGAAATCTATTGATATGTGAATTGTGTCTTGGGTATTCCGAGGTTCTGGGTTAATATCCCCTTATCAGTGACTGCATACCATGTGTGTTCTTTTGTGATTGGGTTAACTCACTAAGGATGATATTTTCCAGTTCTGACCATTTGCCTAGGAATTTCATGAATTCATTGTTTTTAATAGCTGAGTAGTATTCCATTGTGTAAATATACCTCATCTTCTGAATCCATTCCTCCGTTGAGAGTAAATTTGGTTTTATCATAGAATATCTTGGTTTCTCTATCTATGGTGATTGAGAGTTTTGCTGGGTATAGTAGTTTGGACTGGCATTTGTGTTCTCTTAGAGTCTTAATGAGATCTGCCTAGGATCTTCTAGCTTTCACACTCTCTGGTGAGAAGTCTGGTGTAATTCTTATAGGTCTTCCTTTATATGTTACTTGGCCTTTTTCTCTTACTGTTTTTAGTATTCTTTCTTTGTTTAGTATATTTGGTGTTTTGATTATTATATGACTGGAGGCATTTCTGTTCTGGTCCAGTCTGTTTAGAGTTCTATAGGCTTCTTGTATGTTCATGGGCATCTCTCTCTTTAGTTTAGGGAAGTTTTGTTCCATAATTTTATTGAAGATATTTACTGGCCCTTTAAGTTGTAAATCTTCACTCTCATCCATACTTGTATTCCTTAGGTTTGGTCTTCTTCTTGTGTCCTGGATTTCCTGGATGTTTTGGGTCAGAAGCTTTTTGCATTTTGCATTTTCTTTGACTGTTGAGTCAATGCTTTCTATGGTATCTTCGGCATCTGAGATTCTTTCTTCTATCTCTTGTATTCTATTGTTCATGTTTGCATCTATGACCCCTGATTTCTTCCCAAGGTTTTCTATCTCCAAAGTTGTCTCCCTTTGTGATTTCTTAGCTGTTTCTACTTCCTTCTTTAGATCCTGGATGGTTTTGCTCAGTTCTTTCACTTGTTTGTTTGTGTTTTCCTGTAATTCTTTAAGATATTTTTGTGTTTCCTCTTTCAGGACTTCTGCCTATTGACCCCCTTTATTTCTTTAAGTGATTTTCGTGTTTCCTCTTCATGGGCTTCTATCTGTTGACCCATATTTTCCTGAATTTCTTTAAGCGATTTTTGTGTTTCGTTTGTAAGGGCTTCTACCTGTTGATTCATGTTCTCCTGTACTTCTTTAAAGGATTTATTTATGTCCTTCTTAAAGTCCTCTAATAGCATCATGAGATGTGATTTTAAGTCCAAATCTTGCCTTTCTGGTGTGTTGGGGTATCCAGGACTTGCTGTTGTCGGCGAGTTGGGTTCAGATGACGCCACATTGCTTTGATTTCTGTTTGTAATGTTCCTACGTTTGCCTTTTGCCATCTGGTTAACTCTGGCGTTAGTTGGTCCTGCTGTCACTGGATGGTGCTTGAACCTCCTGTGAGCCTGCAAGGCTATTTCTGCACCCCTGGATGACCAGGTTTCTCCTGGCACAGATTGCTGAGGTGCTGCCCTGCTCCTGGGTGCCATTGGAGCCCTGGTGTGCCTTGCCCCAAGCAATGTTATACTTGGAATCTCTCTGTGAACCTGGTTGTCCCTTTCTGGTCTGTCATCTGAGCAAAGATGGCGGAGGCTGCAGGACTCCCTCTAGGCACGGGTCATCCTGCAGGACCAACGTCCCAAGCCAGGGCTGGCGCACAGACAACCACAGTGCTGCCCAGGTCTTGGGTGCAGGTGGAACCCTAGCGAGCTGTGTCCCAAGCAATTTTGTACTCGAGATCTCTCTGTGTATCTGGTTGTCCCTGTCTGGTCCGTCACAGGAGCAAAGATGACAGAGGTTGCAGGACTCGCTCCAGGTGTGGGTCACCCTGCAGGGCAAATGACCCACTTCAGGGTTGATGCACAAACAACCACAGAGCTGCCCAGCTCTTGGTTCCAGGCAGAACCCTAGCAGGCTGTATCCCAAGAGATGTTATACCTCGGGATCTCTGTATACCTGGTTGTCCCTGTCAGGTCCATCACTGGAGGAAAGATTGCAGAGCAACAGCTATATTCTGATGGATAGGCAGAGAGAAAGAGACTGAGCCTGACATGGGCTTTTGAAGCCTCAAGGTCTACCTCCAGTGACACACCTACTCCAACAATACCATAAATCCTAATCCTAATCCTTTTAAAGAGTTCTACTCCCTGGTCACTAAGCATTTAAATATGTAACATTATAGGAGCCATCCTTACTCAAACCATGGCAATTCTGTATATGTTTTGATAATATTCACCTTCCATTCACAGCTCTTGCCAGATGTACTTTATCTTTCATATCTACCCAGTTCTCTGTTTTTTTTTTTCTCATCAAGGACAATTTGCACTGTCCCAATATTTCTGGATCTGTGTCTTTCTATTGCACGTGGTAGGGATATAGTGTTACAAAAAAAAAATCCCATTCTTTCCTCTCCTAATAGCTAGCAATCAACAATAGTATCTCTTCTAGGATGAGACTTCGCCCAACTCTCATCTGAATTCTGGGAATTGTTCTGTCTTGAGCTTGCACAGGTCTTATGCATGTTGTCACATCTGCAGTGGCTTCATAGTACAGTTTCCCTATTGATCCCTCATCATATTGCTTTCTTGTTTTCATCTATTGCTTTTGGCTTTTATATCCCTGCCACCCCTTATTTCAAAGTGAGTCTTGAGCTTTTGGAAGAGGGATGTGGTATATATATGCCATTTATGTTTAATTTAGATTTACATTTCTAATAATAAATTTCCTTCTGAACTACCCTAGAGTTTCTCCATGTGGCATCAAAACACCTACATAACCAAAAGTTTTAGGAAGCCATGATCTAGAGTCCATTTGCTGCTTCACTGCTCCAATTTGTTCTGAGAGAGAATGACCTTCTTTCTGGGAGACAACTCGAAGAGGGGGCAAGCCTCTCTAGGTCTTCTTTTGCCATGGTTATCATTATTCTGCTGTTATTTTTAACTTCTTTCCTAAAAATAAAATAAAAAAAAGATCTGGATGCAATGTCATTTATCATCTTATGAATCACCTTTACCAATTAACCCTACTTCAATGAAACCATTCCTGAGGGCCTATGTCCTTTATTATTCAGTTCATAGCACGTTATCGATGTCATTGTGCTTTCTTATTTGACCTCTAAGAACACTAGGAAAGTGTTCTTTAAGTTCTGATTCTCTAAGGTTGTCTCACTTTCATTTCATAAATTGATTTTTAATTTCCATGAAAAGGGTTAAGCTTTATTATTTTTTAGCACAAGGCAGAGCTTCGTAAATCTTTCTGATGATTTAACTGTGTAGTAGCTATGCAGAAACTCATCTTGAATGTGACAACTAATGCTGTAGGAATCAAAACACAGACCTTGTTTCTCTGATCTGTCCATCCTGCCAGAGATAGTGAAGTGATGTGAAAATCGCCCTCAGCTGGAGGTTTCTTTATGTCTCCTTTTAGTTTTTCAAATTTTTGGGACATACAAATTCAGAACTGTTGTGGTGTTTTCCTTTGAAATAAAGACTGTCATACACATATGTTGTCCCAATTTTGCTTAGAGTTTTAATGTTAATTCAACATAATATTTTTATTGATTATTTGGGAATTTCAAATAATGCACCCGGATCACACTTACGTTCCAATTCTCCCAGGTCCATCAAGTCCTCACCCTTGGGTCCTCCACAGCCAAAAAAAAAAAAAGAAAAAAAGGAAAAAGCCAAGTCCAATTTGTGTTGCCCATATACTCACTGCAGCATAGTAAAACTCCCAGAAGGCAGCCCTTTAAAGGAAACTGAATCCTTACCCACCCACAACCCGCTCAGAAGTCATCAATGTGGAGAGCTACACCATAGCATTCTTATCATAGTATATAAGAGTTCTGTTTGAAGGCTTCCTATCTATGCTGTTACTTTTGTTTTGGGGTAGGGAGGGTAGGTATTTGAAGTGGGTGTAGGATTTCTCACAGAAGCCTTCTATGACTCTGTTTCTCAACTGTGAGTCTGTAGTCCTCAATATCACAGCAAAAGTAGCTTCCTTTCCCTTTACAGTCAGTGGGAGCATGGATCATGGATGTCCACATGGTTTCCAATGACATCATGAACCATGATCCACATGGCCTCTGTACCTTGGCATGGGCATTGATGGCAGTACTGACTACAGACATCCTCAGCGCCTTTGGGGGGTACCATTGATCAGGGACATCACCATGGTTCTTGGCAGCAGCAGGACCACAGGCTTCAACATGGCTTCAGGTGTTAGCTCAGACCACTTACATCAACATGGCTCCTAGTAGCTACATGGCCCACAGACATCAACAAGGCTCCCAGGTGCAGTAGGATCACAGACCCTAACATGGCCCTCAGTGGCAGCACAGACCACAGACATCAACATGGTCTCCAGCAGTAGCACAGTGCTTGGAAATCTACATGAACCTCTCTGGGTTCAACAAGGCCTGGGACCATAGCACAGACCAAGAATACCTCTCCTCTCCTCTTCCCTCCTCTCCCCTCCCCTCCCTTCTCCCCTTTCCTCCCCTCTCCCCTCTGCTCTCCTCTCCTCTTCTCTTCCACTTCTCCTCTCCTCCCCTCACCTTTCCTTTTCTCTCTTGTTTTTCCTTTTTATAATGTTTTTATGTGCAATGAATATTTGCATGTAAAACTATTTGAGCAAAAAACAAATAGTGTGACCCTGTCCCTCAATCAAAGAAGAAGAAAAGAAGAAGAAGAGGAGGAGGAGGAAGAGGAGGAGGGGGAGGAGGGGAAGGAGGAGGAGGAGGAGGAGGAGAAGGTGGAGGAGAAGGAGGAGGAGGAGGAGGAGGTGGAGGAGGAGTCCAATTTGTGTTTCTTATATACTCACTGGAGCATGGTAAATCTCTCAGTGGCCAGGCCCTTAGAAAAAAGTTGAGTCTTTCCCCACTCAGACTCCTCCCAGATGCCATTAATTGTGCAGAGGTACATTTTGGCATTCTTAGCACAATTCTATTCTATAGTGAAGCCACCCCCTAAAGTGACAGATCTGGGAAGCTAAGCATGATCAGGTCTGGTTAGTACACAATGAGACAGCACCTAGATTATTCTTTATTTCTTGCATAACTTTTCTTCTTCTTCCTCCTCCTCTTCCTCCTCCTCCTCCTCCTCCTCCTCTTCCTCCTCCTCCTCCTCGTCGTCTTCTTCTTCTTCTTCTTCTTCTTCTTCTTCTTCTTCTTCTTCTTCTTCTTCTTCTTCTTCTTCTGTCTTTATTTTCAACTTTTAAAAATGATTTATTTATTTTTATTTATATTTATGTCTATATGCATATACACAAATGAATATGAGTACTAGTGGATACTGGAAGAGGGTGTTAGATGACGTGGAGCTGGAGTTACAAGTGGATGTAAGTTGTGGATATAAGATGTGAACTCAGGTTCTCTTCATGACCAGCAAGTGCTATTAATCAGTGATGTCTTTAGTCACCTATATTTCATTTCTTCTAAGAATTTAAAGTGTGTTTCTGTAAATGGGAGAATATCACATTTATAATTTTTTCTTATAAAAACTAAAAAAGCTTTGTTAACCATAATGGTGTGTGTGTGTTCATGCATGTATTATGTGTAGGTATATGTTCTCCATTGTATATTATTTCTTATTATTTTTTAAAACTATAACTCTGCATTCTTAATTTTCCAGTTTTTCACATCCCTTGAAAGTACTAAAATTTTACAATTTAATTCCATTTATCCACAATTGAATTTTTTTTTTTTTTGGTTTTTTTCAAGACAGGGTTTCTCTGTGTAGCCCTGGCTGTCCTGGAACTCACTTTGTAGACCAGGCTGGCCTCGAACTCAGAAATCCTCCTGCCTCTGCCTCCCAAGTGCTGGGATTAAAGGCGTGCGCCACTACTGCCCGGCTCACAATTGAATTCTTTATATTTTAACACACTTTGATGTCTTAACATGCTTTACATATCATATGGTCATATCTTAGAAGTCAACAGGAATTACAGAACTTGCTGTGATATCTTATTAGATTATTTTTGTTCACCTCACTTATTTTACTAGCCATAAAATTGAGCACAACAAATTGAAGTGCTTTATCCAAGTTAATGCATCTTGCATTAACAGACCCAAGACTCAAAATATTTGAATTCTAGGTCAATGCTCTTCTCTTTATAAAAACAAGTTTCAAATATTTTGAATTGAATGATAACTTTTATTGACATACATATAGTTATAATATAAACACAGACTATCATTCAGAATCAAAATGTTCTCTTCAACAGTGCTATAGGAACAATAACCATCCTGTGCACATGAATGAGACAAGAGTCTTCCCGAAATAGGACATATTCCTAATGTATTTTATTAAGGATTTAAAAATTATTCTATCTGAAGTACCCTTTACTGAAAGGTTGATTAAACTAAAGGCATTTGGTAAGCAGCAGCCATGCAAGGTCACTCTGAGCTTCATGTTATGTCTTGAAGGACAAAATGAATGTCCCTCCCAACCAATATCTTCCATGTACTAGGAAGAAAAATGTGTTCTTATAACAAAGAGGGGAAACAAATCTTGTAGCATCGATGCTCTTCTTTTTATCTACTTCACTTTGTAAACAAAGACTCTAGTCTATGTCCATGTAGCTCTTTACATAGCCATAATTTACAACTCTTTGTCCAAAGAAATACCTATTGTTTTTATTTGGGGTCTTCATTGCATTTTGAGGGCAATTGTCCTAGAAAACACATGTGAAACATAGATTTGCATGCTTGATTCAGTTACTCTCTCATATATCTATCTAGTTCTTAGATCTAGCCGAGATACTAAAATTACAGAACTTGATATTTGTCCCCTATAGTAAGTTTTATAAACATTTACTAAGACTTACTATGGACAAGGTGTTAGATTGCCTCTAGCAATTTTCAGGTCCAATAACTATGTGTTAATTACAAGATATATAGCATTGGGGCCTATGGACATGCTACAACAAGGAAGGATGCTCATCTCACAAGTATGAGGACCTAAGTTCAAATCTTCAACACTTACATAAAAAGATGGGCTGAAGAGAGCAGTTATGAGAGTTTGATGTTCTTGCAGAAGACCAAAGTTTAGTTCTCAGCATACATGGCAGATGATTTACAACCACCATAATTCCAGCTTCATGGATTTCATAGCCTCTATCTCCACAGGCACTTGTATCCAATATCACATTACCACCCACATACGCATAATGAAATTAATGTAAAAGAAAATTTTTAAGTTGAGCATTGTTTGCTTTAGTAAAAGAACAAAAGTGGATCCCAAGGGTTCACTGATTAGACAGACAACCTACATAACATGGTTAGCTTCCAGATCAGTGGGACACCTTTTCTTAAGGTAGTAACATGGAAAACAAAGGATGACACCTGGAGTCTTGTCCTTGTCTCAATGGCCATTCACACTCACACACTGCTGTGCACACAACACAATATATAATTCTTCATTCTTATCCTTGGATACATTGTTGAGTAGCAGGGTTTTCTACTCAAACTTAGATATTTAGTTGTAATTTTTCAAACACAGATGCCGAATAAAGGCAAAGCACTTCTGAATAGTAAGTTCAAGGAACAAAGGCTTACGGACAGAACTCTGTAATCTATTGTTGGATTTTCTATTTCGATGAGGAATTCAACTAATAAATGGGTTTGTGAAATAATTTTCTGGATATAATCTAGGAAGACATACTGGCCTTGACTTCTGATTTGTCATCTCTTTGTTTTATATTGAGTCTGAGATCCTCGGATATCGTACCTGTATTGGTCATGGATGTCAGTGCTGCTTGGTGCATAACAGGGCCCATTGCTTTATACAAAGCCTCACAGTGAAATGTACATGGCAGGTCTATGTCACCTCCCATCATAAGAGTTAAATACATGTTTATTTGAAAACTAGGTATTTCAACTTTAAGAAATAATAAAAACACATTAGATTGTGAACAAATCACTTCAAAGTATTGCTGTGTAGATGCCGTTCTATCTTAACAGGGTTTGTAACAGACACCAATCTAATTTAAAACCAAAGCAAGACAGCAATGGCACAAATAGAAAATAAATCCTGTTTTCTGGAAGAGCTGTTCAATATCTGAAAATAGAATTAAAAGATAAAGAAAATAAAAAAAAGTAGAAGATCACTTACAAGAAAATGTAACAAAGCACTTTAGGAAAGCCCAGTTGATGTGAAGTTTATAGGAATAAAAGTCTACATGAAGAGACTGATACAGACACCAATCAACTGGTAAGAAAGCAATTCTTCAAGGCAAAGTAGATGTAATCCTTTGAGGTTGAAAATCTGATTGATCACTAGAGATTCATTGCAAAGACTACAGGAAAAAAATGAGCAGGAAAATTAATGAAAGAAAAGAAGAAAGTATTTTCTTTTAAAGTTATTCCATTTTCAAAAGTACAGTAAATGGGATAACTGTCATTGTAGGCATACATTTTTTGAAACCTACTTTTAATAAGGGTTCAACCTCTTCTTTAGCCCACCACCCAGTACAGGTAGTGGAAGAGAAAAATTATTAGGAGATGGAGTAAGTGGACCTGTTCAGCAATATTTCTTTGGGAGTGATCTCGATCTTCTTTGGCAGCAGTTCAGTCCTGGTAAGCAAAGACCAAATACTTCTCAACAACTGCAGACCAGTCTTCTAGGCAGGCAGACACTAGGCACAAACCAGCAACTAAAGTTCAGTCCTGAAGAAACCTCAGCCAACTGGCCTGAGGCAAAGCTGTGGAAGCTGCAAGCTGCTGCAGGCACCTCACAAGCAATTTTTGGGTGAGTTTCTCTCAGTGACAATGTTACCACAGGTTGAGCTCAATAATGCTATGTAAGGTGAACCAATTCATGAATGTTGTTATCAAAGAATAGCGAGGCGGAACAAATCCAAACAATGCTCATTGCTCGTCTCCCACTGACTGTGGAGTCATATTTATCCTCTTTCCTCACAGGTCCTTTCACGTATTTGCTATATCAAAACATCCTTTCACCTGTGTCTGCTTCAGGAAACCATTCTTTCAAGTGTCTGCTTTAGCAAGACATCCTTTCACCTGTGTGCCCAGCAAAACATGATTTGATATAACTTTCCTAAGAAACCAGAAGTTTTCACTTCATGCCATGATCAAAAGCAATTTAAGGGAAAAAGAGGGTCATGTTAGGTTATTGTTCCTGAGAGGATACAGTTCATCATGGTAAGAAAGACATGGCTACAGAAGCCTGAGCCAGGCGTGGCTGTAAGGAAGCAGAGAGATCACTGTTTATCCGCACACAGGAACCAGAAAGAGAGAACAAGAAATGGGACAAAGCTATACAATCTTAAAGCCTGTCTCAAAACATACTTCCTTCAGCAAGGCTTAGCTTTCTAATGGTTCTATGATGTCTCCAAAGAGTGCAAAGGGTTGCAATACATGAACCTACTCAGGAGGGTTTTTTTTTTTTTAAATCAACTTAGTGGTGAAAACATTAATGTGACTTATGTTTCAGTACTAAGTTCAACTCAAGATCTTAGATTATATTCAAGTATTCAGTGAACACAAAGAAATTAAGAATCTAGACTGACATCAGAGACATGTTAATCTAAACTCTGTATATTGTAGAAAAAGCAATAAATCCCTAGGAGGTATGACTTTCTAAGGGCAGAGAACTAATAAACTAGCAAATGCAAAGCTAGTTTCTATGTTAATCTGAAATAATTTGTCAATTCTTTGAGACTTTACACCATGAAAATTATAATCATTCTATTGGAGGTATCATGCCTTCTTCTGTCTTTGGGCACTGGATAGCCCTTACTAATTGGTACTAATATAACAAGAAGCATAGTTTTGCTCGTTGATTCTGTTATTTGCTAGGAATAGGGTTATTTACTGTGAGTCATACAGTTTGTCTTTTAAAAATATATCTCAATTTACATGTAATGTTTCAAGTAGCCAAATGGTGAATAATTTTGTTATCCATATTTCTTTACTACCTGAGTTCTCTACTCTGATGTTATATGTATGGGTTTGCCAGATATATTTTCCAGATTCTCTTACAAGCATTCTTTTTGATAAATGTGTTTAGCTAATATGAAGCCCCAGCAGGTAATCAGAAGGCTAAAAGAATAGAGAGGCTTTTAGCTTCGGCTAAAGTGGCTATTGCTGCTTGCTGTTGGTAATTGCTTATGTTGCTAGAGCCTAGATGAAACAAGGTGACTGAGAATTGTGTGGGTCCTGTTAGTGGCTGAATTCTGCTACTTGTTCTCAGCCCTGCTGTCCAAGGCAATTCTTTAGCAGTTTGGAGGCTTTCAACACCGGTTCCAGCAGCCTAGCAGGAGCTGCAAGCTCATGAACGTTTGTTCTGTAGTATTGGTTGGCTTTCAGATAGCATGCTCACTCTGCTGTTCTGCGGGTGTCTTTGCTGCACCAGGCCTCCTAATGCTGTACAGCAATTGTCTGTTTAGACACTGCTTTGTTGGAAACACAAAGGATATTTCTGTTTTCTTCCCTGTTCCTTGATTGATAAAATTTCTAAATTGTGATGACATGTTTCCTTCTAGGAAAGCAAAACACAGTGTTGGAGACCACAGCATTTTTAGCTGAGAAAATCAACATCATTTGTAAGTTCAAGATGCCAAAATGCCCACAGAAGAGATTATATCAACAGACAAAACTTTGCATCTTTATCTTCTCAGCAGTAAGCATTCTTTACTCTTAAGTAAAAGTGACTAAATCGGTTCTGTCTTTGTTGGGGATAACTATGTAACACATTTTCTCAATGATGTGGATTCAAATAGAATTAAAACTGAAATTCCCTATAGTGATGCCAATCAAGTGAAGCTGTTGATTGACCAGGGCCAGTCTACAGATATTTTGCAGTCTGTGAAGAAGGATGAGGAAGAGTGGGAGTTGATGTGTGTGAGAGAAAGAGGGTAAAGATTGAATGGACACACTATGCCTCCATTCAGAGAAAATTCACTAAAACACATTAGTGAAATAACTATTTATAACACTATTAACAACATGTTATAAAATACTGAATAGGCATACCATAGGAAAAAGAACAACAAATTCACAATAATTCTTATTAAGATAAATAGGACTATGTAACAAGGTTTTCTTTTTCATTTTTTTTCTGGTTTTTGATATTATAGCATAATTACATTATATCTTTTTACCTTTTCTCACTCCAAATTCTCCCATATACCCGTTTGCTCTCTTTCAAATTTTGACTGCTTTTTTTTCCATTAAATTCTTATTATATGCATATTTGTGTGTGCATATGCACACACATATACATATATTTCTAAATATAATCAGTTCAGATGGCATAATGTTACTTGTATGTATGTTTTCAGGACTGACCATTTGGTATTGGGTAACCAACTGGTGCATTCTTCCCTGGGAAAGACTATTTATCCTACTCCCACCATTTCTTATTTGACTGTAGTTTTAGAGTTGAGAACCAAAAGCTTTTTACTTCATCCACTTTGGCATGACCATTGTCATTCTTGTTCAGCTCATGTTTAGGCTGTCATATTGGTAAGACTTTATGAGTATAATTCCTGGGAGTGTGTCTCATAGTAATATCAGAAGCTGGGTTTGTTGTCTTTAGAAAAGTGTCATGTGTATTTTCTTTTTGGGAAAAAGCCCACAATTATTAAAGAAATAAATACCACATGAAAATAAACAAATACTTTAAAATCCTAATGATTCTGAGGAGCAACCATCAGTGTCTAAGAATAACCATAGCTCTTGTTCCACAATAAAGAAAACTGACAGTGTAAAGAGTAATGTATTTGAACAAGGGTTAAAAGAATTGACCACTTCTGAAAAGAATAATGAAACTAATTCCACTGGACATAAAATATAAGATACATAAAATACAGTCAGAGAGCAAGATTGTAAGAATCATCTGTACTTGGACAGATCTGTGAGCAACACAAAGTAGTAGAGAAGCTTGAAGACTTCTGTGAGCAGAAAGGATGGAAGAGCCAATTCCTGGGAAAGAAGAAAAAAAAAAAGAACCTAATAAAGCATTTAAAATATTAGATCAAGACAGAATCCTTAACATAGCCTCTGAGGAAATAAAAGTAAATGAGATGATTAGTTTTAGCATCTAGTAGAGTGGGAAATTTCTCCAAAATCTCATTCTACTTCTTAAAGACAAAATTATTTACTTTTATACATGTAAATAAAATGTTATGGTTTTCAATAGTTGAGCCAGCTATCTTGACTTTCTATACAGTAATGTTTGTAGAAACAAAACCACTAATATTGTACCTTATGGAAGCAAACTGTTGGAAATTCAATATCGAAGTTGAAGAGAAGCCAAGTTTATTGTGATATTAGATACTTGCAATATTCCTTTGTACTCACAGATTCTTTTACTGAAAACTAGTTCCGGTTGCTGAATACAGAAAGTGTCTGTGATGCTTAAATAATTGCAGCCCATTCTATAACCTCAAACAAATAATGCTTTTGATTTAAAATTGTTTAATCTCAAAGAGATCAGTATAGAAAACAGATTAGAAACATGGATGGAGTGCTTTCAAACAGTGGCTCCATTCAGCTGCAAAGCTAAGCAACGGCATCTCTCAAAAGATGGCTTCGTGATGGGAAGTGGAATCAAAGACATGACTGCATTCCTTTGAATTTAAGTGAGCCTTTAAATCAGAGGGTGAGGGTATCAAAAGCAGCCCTTTGTGAAGGATTGAATATGAGCCAATGCTAATTTTATATCTTTGCTCTCCCAGGAAACATATAATAGTTAGAGTGAAAGAAAATGAAACTCTTCTTATATTTTAAAATCAGAATTCATGCTGACAGAAATGTTTTATCACTAAACTTGTGTTCACTGCCAAGATACCCAAGTTCACACGAATCGCCCCAGCAAAAATAACAGCAAAAAAGCAATTTCAGCAACCACCACCAATATTTACTGACTGAACAGTGTGAGCCATGGATTCTTTTTAAGTATTTTGCAGGCGCTAATTTAATCTTCAAAAACACTGCATAATTTAACAGAGAAAGAAATGGACCACTGAATATTTATGCTCCAAGTTCTTGAGCTGAGTAAAATGTGGCTTCTCTTCTTCATAATTAGGATGGCATGATTATGATTTTGATATATCTTAAAATTTTAAATTATATTTTCTGTAGTGTGTGTGAGAGTAGGCTCCACATTTGTATGTGAGCATCCATGTTGTACCACAGTTCATAGGTAGGTCAGAGCACAACGTGGGGAAGTTGGCTCTCTCCTTCCATCATCATGGGCTCTGGGGCTTGAATTCAAATTGTTAAACTTGGAAGGATGCACATTAGCTACTGAGCAAATGTGCCAGCCTCAATTTTTATGTATTTTGCAAAACCATTCATGTAAACAGAGCAGCTAAACTAAGAAATAAAACCTAAATCACAGAAAGGTGTACATTTGCAACTTATTATAGCCACAAAGCTCCTTCCTGCACAATGGCCATCTGCAGAAATTTAGATTTCAGATCTGTTAGGTGGTTTTTTTTTTTTGACATTATACATTTTTTTTTATTTTATTTTTTTAATTTACATTCCAAATCACTTCCCCTTTCCTGTTTCCTCCCTCCCCGAAAGTCCAATAAGCCCCCTTCCCTCCCTCTTTTCTCCATTCAACCCTGTTAGGTGTTTTTATAAAGGCTTTTAACAACATGGGTAGACTAGAAGTAGAAAGCAATTATAAATTAAGAGGCCATAATTTGACTAATTAAGTACAGCATGATAACAAGGACTGTTTTTGTGTTTGGGCATGAAATTTACTATGTTTCCAAGCAGTCACAGAAAAATACAAATTAAAGATGGATGCATGATTCTTAATGCACTGAAGCCCACTGAATTGTATGGTTTAGACGCTTAATTGTATGATTCTACTATATTCCATAAGGAAAGTACTGGGTGAAAATGTAAATTGAATATTAATACAGTTATTACTGTTTTACACTAAATAACTCAAAATATGTATTTTCCATAATATGCATACTTGTGCCTTTCTAATGTTCAATATGCTAATTTACAAATGAGCCATAATCAACAATGTGATGGCATTGGGAGTTGGGAACCCTGGAATGAAAAAGTATGGAATTAAGATCCTTGCATAAGAAACTTGAGGGAGGATAATTTGTCCCTTTCTACTGGCTTGTGGTTAAAGCTGGAAATTATTCTCTGTGAGCCAAAAATGATCTATCACAAAACAATGAATAACTAGCTTTTTGACCTGGGACTTACCAGCTTCTAGAACTGTGGTTTTTTTTTTTTTTTTTTTTTTTGTTTTTCGAGGCAGGGTTTCTCTGCATAGCCCTGGCTATCCTGGAACTCACTCTGTAGACCAGGTTAGCCTCAAACTCAGAAATCCGCCTGCCTCTGCCTCCCAAGCGCTGGGATTAAAAGCGTGCGCCACCACCGCCCGGCTGAACTGTGAAGATCAAATGTTTTCTGTCATCACTTAAGTAAAGATATTTTGTCACAGAAACCTACATACATTAAAAGACCTGCAATTACTGACATTGGAGATCTAACTGCAGAAATGGCTAGTCCCTACCAGCTGATCTAGAGGGCAGAGGATATGATACTAACAGTAATGATTCAGTTATTAATTGTATGCTTACACTACACAACTGTGAATGAAGAATTATGTGCTAATAATTTTTGTAAAAGGAATCTTAAATATTCCTCTACCAGAATTTGAGTTAAGCAGCAACAGTTTAAACAGATGGGGATTTTGCTGTAATCAATGCCACAAAAAGTCGTTGAAATACAATGCAGTGATTCCTGTGCTAAGAAAGCAATTTGTTTAATGGATGCTGCGTCAAGTGGGGAAGGCTTCTAAGCAAGACCATGTTAAGGGTCTGCACTATACTGATAAAGTCTTACTGATAAATTTAAGAACTGTGATTCAAACTGTGAGTCGGAGAGTAGGAACAAAAAATAGGTAGAAAAGATATTGTCTATCAATATCTATAACTCTCTTGCAATGTAAATTAAAACTAAGGAACATAAAAACAAATGTGAAAGATACCAGGAATAGCACACATTTATTTTGTACATATGTATGTGTATGCAACATGTGTGTACTTGGAGTCCCTGGAGATCAGAAGAGGCTGACAGATCCCCTGCAATTGGAATTGCAGACAGCCGTGAGCTGCCATGTGCACACTGGAAATCAAGCCCTGGTCCTCTGTGAACACAAGCACTCTCAATTGATGGGTTATCGCTCCAACTTCCATTTTAGGCACTTAAAAATTATCTTACTTTTAATTTTGTGGTGTCTGTGTACATGAGTGCAGGCGCCCACAGATCTCAGAGGTGTTAGATCCCCCATAGCTATAGTTATAGATACTTGTGAGCAAATAACCGTGAGTGCTGGAAACTGAACATCAGTCCTCTGAAGGAGCTCTCGTCTGCTTTGCCATTGCTGTGGCTCCATGTTTCTTTGGTTTTCACAGAGGTTACAGCTATTTTCAGTGGGAGGATATGTATGAATTACAATATTCTCAGTTCATATTTAGATTGTTTATGCACTGATAATTACTATGCTAAGAGAGACAAGATCTCTTCTTTTGTTTACTTTTTTTTGAATTTACCATTTTCTAGCATGTTTCCCCAAGAAAAATCTTATATTTCTTGTCGTACAGCTATTTTTTTTCAAACCCCCCCCCTTTTTTTTGAGAAGAAATATATAAGGATGATAATTAAAAGTAGGGCAGTTGCAATGAGTACTGTGATGGCCTTTCCTTTTGTTTACTTTTTAAATATTTATTTTATGTATGTAGGTATACTGTTGCTGTCCTCAGACACATCAGAGGAGGACTTCGGATTCCTTGAACTCAGGACCTCTGGAAGAGCAGTCAGTGCTATTAACTATTGAAGCATATCTTTAGCTCCAAGGTCACTTCTTAAGGAACAATATTTTTCTTTAAGCCTATACATATTTCTTTCCTGATATCAGAGCAAGGAAGACTACCAAAAAAGATAAAGCATATTGTTACCCCATTTGTTTATTCCTGAGTTTTTTTTTATTGGGGGAGGGTGTCCTTTCATCCTTAATTTCCTTTAAATTTCCTTCCTTTGAAATCAGCATCTGTAAACTTAATGCAGTTGCATTATGCGGGCTAAGTCATCCTGCTGCTATGGTTAATAGGGGGAAAATGCTGGCAGACCCAGGATGGATGATGTGCAGTTAGAAGTGGGCTACCCAAAGCCCTCTTCATCAGACAAATGCAAATTCAATCTTTCATTAATTTTGGGTTTATTTCCCATGCATCTTAGAAATAAGAGTATAAGTAAAATGTCCCACTATCTTACATGACAAACCTTATGGTTACAAGATTACCCTCCCATCATCCCCTTACACAGCTGAGACACAACTAAATGGCTATAAGATGACAGCTGACTCGCAGTTTGTACTGCTTTCTGCACAGTGTGACTTGCCTCTTCATTCTTCAGATCTGTATCTAGGCACTGAGAATGTCTATCTAGATGTCTTTTCATTTCTAGAGCTGAGAAGCCAGGATATCAAGATATCCCAGAGTGAGAAAAATGGTTAAGCGTACATGTGTTCAGTGCTGCAGGATTACAGGAAGGAAATAGTCAGTGAGCAGTCAGCACGAAGGCAAGTGGATGAAACTCTTATTTGTTCTGTTATTAGTATTGTTTGGATTTTTTCTTTTTGACAGGATTTTGCTTTGTAGTATGGACAAGCCTGGAACTCATATATAGCTCAGACTGGTCTTGAACTTGTTGTAATCCTACTGCTTCAGTCTCCTATGTGCTTCGACTAGAGTGACCTTGTCAGGCGGACTTAAAGGAAGACAGAAGCTGTAAATTTGCAAGAGAGCATGGAGAGGTATATGGGAGTGTTTGGAGCAAATATGTGATAGGGGAAATAGAGCAAAACTTTGAAAACAAAAGACTAATAATTTTAAAATTATCAGATAATAAGAAAAGATAACATGTCAATCAAAGCAGTTCAGTCCTTTCAGCCTGGGGCTTTTTCAGTCCATAGAATCTTTTCATGAGTTACAGGGTTAGGGGGGAAGGAAAAGAAATAGGAGAAAAAAAGAAAAGGGATGCAAAAAAGAGGGAGGGAGGGAGGGAGATAGAGATAGAGATAGATAGATAGATAGATAGATAGATAGATAGATAGATAGGGAGGAGAGAGAGAGAGAGAGAGAGAGAGAGAGAGAGAGAGAGAGAGAGAGAGAGAGAGAGAGAGAGAGAGAATGACCTATGACCTATTGTCAATTTGTGCAGTAGTTATTCTAAAAATACTCGGCTGGGTACGTGTGTACACCTAAACTCTGAGTGGCATAGGTTCTGTGCAATTACAAGTGTGGTGTGAATGCACATTGCACATGCAATTCTTTAAGCCTTTTGTAAACATTTATATGCTTCTTGTAGTGAAGTTATCAATTTGCAGCTTAAGTTTTTACTCACCTTAACAGTTTCAAACTTAAAAACATGGGAAAAGCCAATTGAAGTTATATAAAATAAAAATGCATTTGTGTTCTTTGTAACACCAGTTTTTTTCCCAAATGGTGCTATTTTTCTAGGGAAATTAAATAATTTTCAACTCACTTGTTAAAGTTACACAATGCAAACAAAGACAAAAAATATATTGGAACTCATGAATTTCTGTAGCATTAATATTTACTTTTCAAGACTCAACTAAGAGCATCAACACAACCTGTCAAGTTCTTTGACACACCCCCCAGCCCGTGTAATCAATTACAGTATACAAGAACGGTCATTCACATTTTAAACACACAGTTCAACACTGCTGAAGCTGCAATATCCTTTTCATCTCAAGAAAACCCTCATAGAGACAGTCCCAGTGACATAGTGTACTGTCAGATTTCTCTCACTGAGGACCATCAGAGAACCAGAAGTTGCTACAGAAAGTTTTAAGTCAACTGCTTGTTTAAAAATAGCTATTTTTGGCTAGAGGCTAGTTTTCAGATGACATGAAAATAATCCTCTCAAAGTAAATAACCCAGGTTGGCTATGAGACTGTAAGTCTTCAACTCCATCAAAAATCCAAGAATGACTGATGTTAACTGAAAATATAGGAAGCCTAACACAGCTTCCAGAACTGAGACAAACTGTAGAGACAGCTGCCTACCTACACAGCCCCAGTAAGTCAGGAAGGTGGAGCATCAGTCTTCAGCCTTCTGGCCCAGGATATTCTGACAGACCTTGAAAAGCAGGATTTACTAAGGACTAGCTTGTTCTGTCTCGGCAGAACTAAACTGTCCTAACCTGTAACTTGTGTCCTCTCAAGGACAGTACAGGTCTGCAGGAAAGATAGGCACTTTCTGCCCAGTGGCCACCTAGACACAATGCACAGCCTCACCAGAGGGAAGATACTCAGCTGCTTCTTTGAGTCCACGAATGGGAGCTGTTAGGAGCAGATATGTCTCAACAGAAGTGAATAAATAACATTAAATGTCACACTGTGGATTTCTGACATTATTGAAAACCAACTATCTATGTAAAGTAATCTGGACTGTTGTACATTAACTACTCTAAGCTATTTTTAATTAAAATCTTGAAAACACCCTAAGTATAAACTCAGAGCTATGAATTTGCTATTTGGCCTTAAACTCACAGACTTAAACATCTCAGATCTATTTATAACAACAGCAATAAAAGAACTGGGTCTAAGTCCTGTACTTACAACCTTTTAGTATCAATAGAAGAAAAATTTGCCAATGAAAACCTTGATTTTGCATCAAAATGAGTGGAGAGGGACAAATTTGAGAGGATAGTTTTCAGATGACATACAATCTAAAGCCAGGACTTAAGTCAGGTGCAGAACTATAGTCTTTTAGGATAGAGGACAGTGTTCAATTTTATTGGCAAAAATGTTGGATTGGGTGTTAGGTCTATCTTATTCCTTAAAATGGTAATAATTGTGCTCAATTTATATTTTGAGAGAACATTTTTTTTGTTTTGTTTTGTTTTGTTTTTTTAAGTAAACAGAAAGGGTGAAGTGTAGCAGGAGTCCCCTGTCCAATCACAGTAGGGCAGTGGAAGGCCTGTGAATGGACAGGAAAAGGGAGGCGGAGCTAGGAGTTGGGGAGACAGAGAAGTTGCAGGAGGAGAAGGGAAGAGAACTGAGATGGCTTTGGACAAGGACCTGCGTGGCATTTACTAGCCACAAATAGCTATGTTTTTATAAGGTTAAAATATTGGAATAAAGCTTTTATCATTATCAATTGACTCTAAAATTGTTGTATGAATATCCTGTAAATTGTAATATTATTTATACATAAATCTGATTGGTTAATTCAAATATAGATAATCCAGCATTTCAAAAATTTTCCATTTGGATCTAAAAGCATCCAGGTTTCCAACAGCTAGAAACTATTCATGCAATCTGAGACATACAAAGATGCTAATAAACTGGAGGGGATTTCTACTCTGGAAACAAAACAGAACAGTGTAGAGGACAAGAAAAGCGCTCAAGACAATGCAGTGTGTACAAGGTAAGCCATGTGAGAGCATTCTGTGACAGAACCATCTGTGGAGAAAGTTTTATTGGCTAACTTGGCCTAACCCTCAAAAGAAAGACAGCTCTCTATTTGTGGCTTGCTCTAATTTCTTTTAGCAGAATGCGAAGTTAGTGAGACTTTCATGCTATTATTCTAAAGGGGAAAACCAAGTTAAGATTCCAACTTTTCAGGCTGCCTGTGGTTTTAATGGCCAGCGTGCAGGGCAGAAGCATTTTGCACAGTTTGTTTTCCTGTCTTGCACTTACAAATAAGGTCTATGGGAGTAGCATGAAAAATGGTTGTTGTTTTTACCCCATTTCTTTTTGAATGACTTTTGTTTAAAATTTGATCGCCTTAACTACTGTAAACATAGACTGTTTTTGTGCATAAAATACTAAATAGAAATCTCCATTGTGTGTTGCTGGACTGTTTTGGAAATGTTTCATCAAATATATGTTAATTTGGCTGTAATGGCATTTAATGCAAGTAAGCAAACAAACAAACAAAAAGCTGTGAAAAGGACCCTGGAGCATTATCTTTAGTTACTTGAAGAGTTTCTAGGTTTTTTTCTTTAAATACAGTTTATGTTAAAATAATCTTTATTAATTTAAAGAAGACAATGTCTGTGAAAGAACAGACTTTTTTTCTTTTTCTTTTGTGGTCATTGTGAGTCATTGCTTTCTTTTCTTAGTTTCACATTCTTCCTTTGTTCTAAATCTTAGACTGACATTAGCTTTGACAATCACAGTATGTTTTATTTTCTAAGAGAGGATAACATAAATGCTGTTTAGTTTTGTACTATTGGTGTGTTGGTGAATTTTTAAAAACTGTGTGCTAACTTCAATATTTTACATGAACTGAGAAAAAGAAATGATAACATAATTATAAATATATGATAATAGAATATCTAATGGCTGAGAAGCACCTAAAGAGATGTTCATCATCCTTAGTCATTAGGGAAATGCAAATCAAAACAACCCTGAGATTCCATCTCACACCAGTCAGGATGGCTAAGATCAAAAACACAGGAGACAGCAGTTGTTGGCGAGGATGTGGAGAAAGAGGAACACTCCTCCACTGCTGGTGGAATTGCAGGCTGGTACAACCACTCTGGAAAGCAGTCTGGCGGCTCCTCAGAAAACTGGGCATGACACTCCCGGAGGATCCGGCTATACCACTCCTGGGCATATACCCAGAGACTTTACCTGCATGCAATAAGGACACATGCTCCACTATATTCATAGCAGCCTTATTTATAATAGCCAGAAGCTGGAAAGAACCCAGATGTCCCTCAACGGAGGAATGGATTCAGAAGATGTGGTATATTTACACAATGGAATACTACTCTGCAATTAAAAACAATGAATTCACGAAATTCCTAGGCAAATGGTCAGAACTTGAAAATATCATCCTTAGTGAGGTAACCCAATCACAAAAGATCACACATGGTATGAAGTCACTGATAAGGGGATATTGACCCAGAATCTCAGAATACCCTAGACACAATCAGCATATCAATAGATTTCTAAAAAGATGGAAGGAGAGACTCCTGGTCCTGGAAAGACTGGATGTAGGGGAACGCCAGGACAGAGTAATGAGAGGGGGTTGAACAGAGAAAAGAGGGAGGGAAGGGGGCTTATGGGACTTTCGGGGAGGGAGGAAACGGGAAAGGGGAAGTGATTTGGAATGTAAATTAAAAAAATAAAATAAAATTAAATTAAAAAAAATATATGATAATAGAAACAGATTTGAAATAACCCCACATCTTAGGAGCGTGGAAGTTCCTTTCTCATATTGCAGTATAAACAGCTGTAAAGCAGGGTAGGAAATGGTAGCTACTGTGGACTCTAAGGAAATGGACATCCTACAGTCCTGACATATTGCATGCAGCTAAGCACATATATGTAGATAAATAGAGACAGTGAAGATGAGAATTCAGGAGGTTTTGTGAGTCAGATCCCTCATATCCCATTGAGCATTGTTAGTGGCATACAGGGAGGAACATTGTTCCATGTCATTAAACACACATCCAAAATAGGATTACTTCAATAATTTTAAGGCATTATTGAGTTGGGTATCTGAGAAACAAATCACCTGTTTTTCTATATGTAACTAAAATATGGACTCGCTTTTCTGTTATTTGTTTTTATGGCAATAAAGAAAAATTAGCAACATTTGTGCTTGCACTATTCTTTATAAAACCTGAGACGAAAGCTGAGGGTTACTCTTCACTTATCATTGAATGAGACTGTAGGGGAGGCCATCAAGGATAATGGTTGGTTACAGATCTTGTACCTTTAGGAGTTGGGTTTACAATGGGTGGAGTCCAAATGGATCTAACCTACTTGGTAGCTACCTCTAAAGAAACAGACATTGGACAATGAAGCTACCCTGAAATTTGTTGGTGTGCTCTGCACATGGAGCCAGCTTCTTTTCCCCTCAAGACAGGATCTTTACTTGATACTAAGTTATGTGAATACAGGGACTACCATTTGGCCTACATTGTAGATTGTGTCTAACAGGGAAGAAAAATGAAGGAGAGCTATTGATGTGTGTGGGCAGGCAGCAACCTGAGTTCCCTCAAGTTCAAATTTGAGACTCATTAATAGGGTCTCAAATTATTTTGGAAGAAGCATCATCCACAAGGATTCCTAGGTACTACAGGAAAGATAAAGGATATAGGCCAGCCAGAGAAGGGAGGAGAGGGCTGCAGCCATTCTGAAGTTGGCACTCATCAGAGACATCACAACAGTCTGTCTAATGGACCAAGCTAGGAACTGTTCATATGATCCACAGAAACCAGATCCCAACTGGGAGCTGATGCATCTAACTAATCGCTTGGCATTTTTACACTTGTTCTAAACAGTCTCTTGGTGTTGGAAACAGTGACAGCTTAGCAAGGAGAAATCAGAGTGAGATAGCAGCTGGCTGTGCTGGGCCATATGACCCGCTGTCCACTCCCCACTAGCACACTAATGCTGGTCACTTTCCAGCCTTTCACTGTATTATTTAGGTGGAGGAGTCCTACAAAAGACTCGTAGACTTGAAATTGTTTGTAACTTGATGGGGTTTAATGACTGAAATGGAACTCTTCCTGCAACTAATAGGGACATATGAAGTTTGTAATTCTTAAAAATAAGATTCAAAGTGTCTTGAATTTTAAGGTGATGTTAAATGTCTCTTTAGCCTGTAACATAAGGAGAGAATCTCTGGCTATAAAACAGTAAGTTTCTTGGAATTTCTATTTTCCTATCAGGCATCAAAGTTATACCACAGGTGGAAAAATGCTACTATTTAAATCTGCACAAGTGTGTGTGTGTGTGTGTGTGTGTGTGTGTGTGTGTGTGTGTGTGGGTGTGTGGGTGTGTGGTGTGTGTATGCATGAATCACATCAGTGTATAATCCTGATGTCAAGACAAAGGATCAATTCTGACAATTCAGTCCAAAATGTCAAACTAGATGTCTGGCACGAGATAAGTATAAACTTCAGCATTGACTGAATTTTTAACATTTCAACCAGCTATTTGAATGTCAGAGAGATCAAAATAGGGAATTTGGTGGCCTAAAGCTTGAACCAAAAGGTTGTGTTTTCAGATGCTATATATTTTATGCATTATAGATTAATTTGCTAACTAAATAACTTCCCCTGGCTTAGCCTTTTAATAATTCATAGGCAGCTCAGTGACTGCAGATAAGTTCACAATTAGTTTCAAACAGATATTTTAGAACTCTATAGCATAATGATTATTTTGTAACAATCATTTACAAGATTAGAGTGTCAGTCATCTAGTCAAAACTCTAATTATCATACTCTTTTTCTTCCCACCAGCTACAGATACCACACTATTTTCCTTTCCCAAAGTATGTAGAGGTTTTGTTTTTTTTTTTGTTTTTTTTTTGTTTTCTTTTTCTTTTGGAAAGCCTGATACAAATTAACTGCTTATGAGGTTTGCAATTATATAGAAGAGTGGAGAAAACCAGCCATACTCTAACATATGCATTTGCTATATGACATGGTTGTTTGTACTCTATATCTTTCTTTCATATCTTGCAGAAAATATAGGAAATTTTTATCATTAGCAATCTCTTTTATGTCCTGTTTTCTTTCTTTTCTATGTCTCTCTTGCCACGATGGCATAATATTTTGACCGTCTACTCTATATAAATATACTGAAGATGAGGAGGATGAATAGAATGGGCTGATATTTTTACTGAATATACAGTCTTATTATTGAAATGACAAGTGAACACATAATTTAACCACAGAAGTACTATGTGTCTGTAAAAGGGGGCAACATTTTGTGTGTTTTCTTGGAAAGTTGAGGTCAGCTTCATAAGAAAGACTGACTCTTTATCTCTACTTCATACCATGTGACACTACTCTTTATTGCAGAAAAGCCAGATTTGCACTAATTGTTACTTTTCAATTCTTGTGTGTGTGTGTGTGTGTGTGTGTGTGTGTGTGTGTGTGTGTATGTGTGTGTGTAGGTCAGAGATCAACCTCAGGTGTCAATCTTCAGGAGGTATCCATCTTGTTTCAGATACAGGGTCTCTCATTGGTCAGGGAATTGCTACTTAGTCCAAGATGACTAGCCAAGGAGCACCATGGGTCTTCCTGTCTCTATTTCTCCAGGATTGGAGTTAGGAGATGCATGCCACCAAGCCAGGCTTTGTTTGGTGTCTTTGTTTCACACAGCTCTGGGGATTGAACTAATAATGTCCTCACACTGTGAGGCAAGCACTTCACTGACTGAGTTGTCTCCCAGTCCCTCATTCACTGCCATTTTTTTTTATTTTTACCAGAAACTTCTCTGCATAGACAAAGATTTATTTATGTTTACCTTGCAAACATTTACCCAATAAGTATATATAAGTACTCCATAAGTATATATAAGTACTCCATAAGTATATATAAGTACTCCATAAGTATATATAAGTACTCCATAAGTATATATAAGTACTCCATAAGTATATATAAGTACTCCATAAGTATATATAAGTACTCCATAAGTATATATAAGTACTCCATAAGTATATATAAGTACTCCATAAGTATATATAAGTACTCCATAAGTATATATAAGTACTCCATAAGTATATATAAGTACTCCATAAGTATATATAAGTACTCCATAAGTATATATAAGTACTCCATAAGTATATATAAGTACTCCATAAGTATATATAAGTACTCCATAAGTATATATAAGTACTCCATAAGTATATATAAGTACTCCATAAGTATATATAAGTACTCCATAAGTATATATAAGTACTCCATAAGTATATATAAGTACTCCATAAGTATATATAAGTACTCCATAAGTATATATAAGTACTCCATAAGTATATATAAGTACTCCATAAGTATATATAAGATGTTTATTCCTGACACCATAATAGATAGTTTGTAATTTTAAAATTCATACTTGGCAGCAATTAACAATGAATTCTGATATATTTCTTTGATCCATCGATGATGAATAAAAGAATTGGAGAATTAGAAGTTAAAAATGAGGGTTTTGTTTTTCAGGTCAATATATTGCATACTCCCTTGTAAAGTTAATTTTAGACATAATTATTGATGATAGTTCTTTAAGATATTTTGGTGTTCGGTTATTTATTCATTTTCCTTTACAAGTGATTGCCTATATTTAATACAGAATACCTTGTAACTATGACTAAAGAGTTTGATTAGTCTAGCATTTCCATTTTTAATTGTATTTAGCCTATGGAATATTACCTGCCAATAGTTCTACTCAGTTTATTAAGGGCAAGAACATGTGATTGAAAAAACCTTTATATTGGAAACCAACGCTATTACAAGGGCTTCCTTGGTGGAACATGGAATTGTTTTCATTACATAAGATAAAATTATATATCCTTTACCATAGTAAAGTAACCATAGTAAAGCATAGTAAATTGATATATATCAAAACAAAAATGATTATATACATTAAAGATGGTTTGATATTGTTAGAAATAATGGGATTACCTAAACAGCAAATCTATTAGCCCCCCCCCCAAATTTACTTTGATCATCCCAGGAATAGTATCACATTATCTAAAAATATGTATGGTCTTTAGTGGAATAATCAAAAACTGAGCCAAACAATTGATCACGTTAAAATTCGTTAACTCTGCATTGTAGGACATTTTTAGAAAAATATAGCAGAAATTATATCACTTATGTGATTCTATGGTTGATTTTAAAATGTTGAGTCTCATAACAAACTAGATGATGATTTCGGTTGTGCTAAATATTTTTGGTGATAGGGAATATTAATTAAAATAGTAATCAGATCGGTGTTCATGACCTTATGTTCCCCCAGAGGAATTATTATTCACAAGTAAGGCAAATAATACAAAATGTATGAGAAATATATTCATGTTGACATTTTAAATGAAATAATCTATTTTCAATACACTGTAAATAATTTCACCATTGAATTCCGACATTTATGAACTATCAAATATAAAGTGAGAACTCATCTTCCTACTAGCTGTGTTATATCTCACCAGTAGAAAGCCACTGTGCTGCCTTTCAGAATACTAATTTCCAGGTAAGATGAGAGTGCTGCCCTCTATTCCTGCCATCATCTAAATCCTGATCTGAGAACAGATTAAAAATGCTGTCATTTGGGAATGTTGGGGTTAACACAGAATCACTCATGACTGGTATATAAACTGTAATGTCAGTGAGCTCATTTAAAATGGAATATAAGTATCTTGGTGCACCTACACTCCATCTCCAGGTTCAGCATAGTCTGTACCTATATGGCAGATTACCAGGTAACTTAGAGTAACAATCAGGAGTGCTAATGGGACCTGAGAGCTATCTGGGTAGGCCTTTAAATTTTTGTAGTAAGACTGCTGGCACTTTACAGTGTATACAGATATGGTTTCTTTGTGGCATTTTTTTTTCTGTACAGTTTTGTGCTGCTTTCCTAATTCAGGTCTGAGAAAGGCAGCTCTGACTTTTTACCTCCAAGGGGCAGATAATATCATCTTCATTTGTCCATATATTTATTTTAATCTACCTGCTTATTCTACTTTTATTCTCTTTTGACTATGATAATGAATAAACACACTTTAAGATATAGTAAAGCAATTTTATCTACAGTCACTCCTTTCCTATATGAGAACAATTTTTAAGAGTATTAGAAAATTTTAAGAAAAATAAAATTTTGTGATTATTACAAAATCAATTAGGTAAATATTGGCAGAACCAAAATTTTCATCCATTTAGTCATTCTCCTTCACAAACATGATTTTTCTCTTCATTGACTGAAAGCTTTTATATCAATAAAATCGTATTATCTACATTCAGGCTCTGCCTAAAATTCTAGCATTTTATATTTCATACAAAGATTATGGTGGATCTTCTTTTATCATAAATCATTATTGCTGGCATTCAGAAAAGTTATTGTTAAAAACTCTATTTAAAACATTATTTTACTAACTTTCTTTTTTACTCCCATTTTTATTGGGAATTTCATAAAATGCATTCTCATCATATTCATTCTGTTTCCACAACTCTTCCAAGATCTACCCACCTTCACTAACCATCTAACTCTAAATCCCTTGTTTTTATGTTTGACTATCATGTCCAAATTGTGCTGCTCATATACACTTGGACGTGTGGCTATCCACTTGAATGCAGTTGACCTAGCAGGGGTCACATTTTTAAAGAAATATGCCTCTCGATTGTCAATATCTCCTCATCCAGCAGTGAGACTTCATGCCCATATACACTTTCCATGCTAGAATTTTGTCTGGGTAGAGCTTGTGCAGGTGCAGTGCAGGCTGTCACAGTATTATCACTTTCTATATACAGATGCCCTATTGTGTCCAGAGAAATATTCTTTTACTAGCTTTCATAGCACTTGAAAATGCAATGCATGTTCTTGGGACGAGGTGGACGTCATTACTGGTCTTAACTACCTGTGGCCTCTGTTAACTACAATAATTCATACAGCAAGATATTCCCATTGGTGTAATAATGGCATGGATGTTATGGGGACAACTGATTTCTGATTGGATATAAGGCCTTGTTCTGAGAAAGAAACGTGTCTCATTCAGCAATATTGGCCAAGAACCAATGTTTGGGGAGCTCAAATGTCCTAGGGGTGATCCTATTTCTATTATTTGGCTTAATGGATAGGAGTATTAAATTTTCCTCTAAATCCATATCTCTATGTATATAGATTAATGTAGCTTTTATTCCTCCTCAGAGAAGTCATTTGAGAGATGGAAAGCAATTAATGCTGAAATTCGTAATTGATCAAACTTCAGAGAATAAATGCCAGTGGGATGCTCAGCCACAAATGTAGCATCTATATCATGTCACCCCTGGAACCCACAAGGATTAAAGGTCATCATGGAAAGGGGGCTGAAAAGATTGTACAACCCCAGAGATTATGGAAAACTAGAACAAAACAGTATCCTGGACTTCTACATTTGTGAATGTATGGCAGTTGTGGTTGCCCGTAGAAGACCAGTACAAGAACAAACAAATCAATATTTTAGCATGGAAAAGATAGGAGTTCGAGAGCTGTTACCTTTAGCAATGGAGATATCAGCAGTTGATGGCTTCTCGGGCAAGGAGAATAAAGTGGAAATTTCTGATTTCCTTAGAGACTTAGGTTATAATGATGTTTTGCTGGGGCAGACAGGTGAAGGAATATTTTTCTGAAGCAGAGACAGGTGAAATGAAAGGATGTTTTTCTATAGAAAACACATGAAAGGATGCATGATGTTTAGAAAGAATATAAATATGACCCCACAAATAGTGGAAGCTTGATCATGGATTCACTTTGCTCAGTCTCACTAGTCTTCACTGACAACACGCATGTGTTGGTTTACCTTATATTGCTTTGCTGAGCTTCACTTGTAGTGACTTCATAGAGAGAAATTCATCAAACAATTCATGAGATTCCTGCTGCTTTTGTAGACTTGGGCCTATTGGTGAGCTTCAAGATTTCTTCTGGTTTGGATTGCCATTGCTGATTCAAGTGTGTTGTCTGCTGTGTAAACTTGACTGTAGCTGGTGATTCATGTTTGGTGTTTGCTAGTGAACTGGCCTGAGAACAACAAAGATTGGAATCACCCCAAAGAACTATTTCTAAACAGTTCCATTTCCTCTGTATCCTAATAACCTTTGTTTTCCACTACCTCTGGTGGGTGGTGGACTTGAGGGGAGGTTGAAACCTTATTAAAGTAGGTTGTAAAACATATATGCCTATAGCACAGTCTGCTTCCATAAAGTATGTAGGCCATTGTAAATCACAGTGAGTGGTCCCACAACCACAAGTAGCACAAATATGATTCTATGTTATTAAAAAATAAATAGAACATAAAAGTGGAAGGTTTTAGGTAATTATGCAATAGCTATGGAAGGAATTGTGGAAGAGCAAAGGGGTGAATTTGATCAAAATACACTGAAATTCTTAAAGAATTCATAAACTAGTATATTATTCTTTTAGCTATGCACTTCATTGAAGCATCTCATTATTCTTTGTTCATTAAACTACTGCTCTCTGTTTTATACTCATGTTTTTACTCAATGAGGAAAGATTAATTTATGATCTTATATCAGAGCATGATGTAAAGGTCTTGAGGCACAGGTATATGAACTTATGACAGTTAAAAAGAGTCAATATGTTCTAGAATAGGAAAACAAAATAAGAAAACTGGTTAGGGAGTTAATACTGAAAAGACAAGAACAAAACCCCATGAATGGCAAGGTATTAAAGCAGCAAAAAGGAAATATGTATGACATAACAGTAGAGAGAAGGAATTGTGAAGCAGAAACATTTAAGCAGGGAAGGGGATGGAAGACCTGGAGGAAAAGGGAGGATAAAAAAGAGTTACTCAAAATTACAGTGGTATAAAAAGGTCATAGAAACTTAATACTTGCAATCCCACCAGCAGTGGAGGAGTGTTCCTCTTTCTCCACATCCTCACCAAAAACTGCTGTCTCCTGTGTTTTTGATCTTAGCCATTCTGACTGGTGTGAGGTGGAATCTCAGGGTTGTTTTGATTTGCATTTCCCTAATGACTAAGGATGTTGAACATTTCTTTAGGTGCTTCTCAGCCATTCGATAAACTTCAAGTGAGAACTCTTTGTTTAGCTCTGTACCCCATTTTTTTCTTTTCTTTTTTTTTATTTTCTAAGTTTTTTCTTTACATTCCAAATCATTTCCCCTTTCCCGTTTCCTCTCTCCCTGAAAGTCCCATAAGCCTCCTTCCCTCCATTTCCCCATTCAACTCCCTCTCGCTTCTCTGTCCTGGCATTCCCCTACATCCAGTCTTTCCAGGACCAGGGGTCTCTCCTTCCATCTTCTTGGAAATCTATTGATATGCAAATTGTGTCTAGGGTATTCTGAGATTCTGGGTTAATATCCCCTTATCAGTGACTGCATACCATGTGTGTTCTTTTGTGATTGGGTTACTTCACTAAGGATGATATTTTCCAGTTCTGACCATTTGCCTAGGAATTTCGTGAATTCGTTGTTTTTATTTGCAGAGTAGTATTCCGTTGTGTAAATATACCACATCTTCTGAATCCATTCCTCCGTTGAGGGACATCTGGAATTGACAAATGGGACCTCATAAAATTACAAAGTTTCTGTAAGGCAAAAGACACTGTCAAAAGGACAAAGCGGCAACCAACTAACTGGAAAATGATCTTTACCAACCCTACATCCGACAGAGGGCTAATATCCAATATATACAAAGAACTCAAGAAGTTAAACTCCAGAGAGTCAAGTAACCCTATTAAAAATGGGGTACAGAGCTAAACAGAGTTCTCACCTGAAGAATATCTAATGGCTGAGAAGCACCTAAAGAGATGTTCATCATCCTTAGTCATTAGGGAAATGCAAATCAAAACAACCCTGAGATTCCACCTCACACCAGTCAGAATGGCTAAGATCAAAAACACAGGAGACAGCAGTTTTTGGCGAGGATGTGGAGAAAGAGGAACACTCCTCCACTGCTGGTGGAATTGCAAGCTGGTTCAACCACTCTGGAAAGCAGTCTGGTGGTTCCTCAGAAAACTGGGCATGACACTCCCAGAGGATCTGGCTATACCACTCCTGGGCATATACCCAGAGGCTTTACCTGCATGCAATAAGGACACATGCTCCACTATGTTCATAGGAGCCTTATTTATAATAGCCAGAAGCTGGAAAGATCCCAGATGTCCCCCTGTACCCCATTTTTAATAGGGTTATTTGGCTCTCTGGAGTCTAACTTCATGAGTTCTTTGTATATATTGGATATTAGCCCTCTGTTGGATGTAGGGTTGGTAAAGATCTTTTCCCAGTTTGTTGGTTGCCGCTGGTGGGATGGCAAGCTGGTACAACCACTCTGGAAGGCAGTCTGGCAGTTCCTCAGAAAACTGAGCGTGACACTCCCAGAGGATCCTATTATACCACTCCTGGGCATATACCCAGAGGCTTCCCCTGCATGCAATAAGGACACAAGCTCCACTATGTTCATAGCAGCCTTATTTATAATAGCCAGAAGCTGGAAAGAACCCAGATGTCCCTCAACGGAGGAATGGATACAGATGTGCTATATTTACACAATGGAATACTATTCTGCAATTAAAAACAATGAATTCAAAAAAAAAAACCAATGAATTCATGAAATTCTTATATAAATGGTCAGAACTGGAAAATATCATCCTTAGTGAGGTAACCCAATCACAAAAGAACACACATGGTATGCAGTCACTCATAAGGGGATATTAACCCAGAAACTCGGAATACTCAAGACACAATTCACATATCAATAGATTTCCAAGAAGATGGAAGAAGAGACCCCTGGTCCTGGAAAGACTGGATGTAGGGGAATACCAGGACAGAAGTGAGAGGGGGTTGAATGGGGAACAGGGGGAGGGCAGAGGGCTTATGGGACTTTCGGGGAGGGAGGAACTGGGAAAAGGGAAATCATTGCTCTTTTGCTTGCATTTTATTTTGTTACTTTGATCATGTAATCCAGGCACTATAATTAATTGATCAATAATAGACAATGCAATCTTCTATGTATCTATTACAGTGGTCTCCAAGTCTCTGAAGAGACTTTTCACTGATTGTGAGGAAAACAACCAAAAAGCTGATATTTTATTTTATACTCTTTTCTTCATTATAAAAAGTGCTTTTTAAGAAAATAGTCTGGATACTATTGAGTCAAATTTTAGAAATTATAACGATATGAGAAGGATATTATTATTATGCAATTCTTTTGAGAGTAAGTCAACAATACTACCTCTTGAATCTGAGAGAATAAACAGACTACCACCTAGCTCTGCTGAACCATAACCTTCATTAGCACAGTTCTCACGTGATCCAGAATTGACCCTGGACCTCTAATTACTTCCCATTTATGTATAATTATGACCACATAGTAAATGAAGGAATCATAACCTCAAGTGAATTTAAATACTCAGCTATGAAAATACAGATTTTTGGAGCTCAGACTACACTAATATGTAAATCCATAATGATTTTCACCTCCAGAAATAGAGGTTATTTTCCTCTCAAAGTAATTACTATCATTCTGGCTTCATAAGTATACATTGTTAATGCATTGTAAGATAGGCTTGTTCCAAATTTTACTTTCCCCTCTATTTTATATCCTCAGCAGAGTATTTTTACATTGATCTAGTCTCATTTAAAAAATGTTTCCATTTTCTAAAATACAGCTACAACTGACCTTGTCAAGAACAGTCCTGTTTTTATATAAAATTTCAAACTGGTAAAAGCATAAAGAAAAGTCGAGCTGAAGCAGTGATGGTGTTCAGCCTACAGTCCACAGCATCAGCATGACTAAATGACCCTCTAGCCCATAAGTCTCTATCCTAAGCTTATTATTTTCAAACAGTATTCAATGAATACTGTGAAGATATGGAGGATTTACAAAAGATGTTTATTCTACGTTTGTTCTCTAAAATCCAAAATTGTTTGAAAACCTAATCATTCACCATGAATCTGTAAGTTGGATTAGAAAACAAGTACCAAAGCATATCATTGTCACAGTATGTTTTAATGTGAGGCATATATGCAAAGGTATTTTCTCTCCATTACTATTTAATATTAACAAGGCTTGGCCAAGATTAATCTATATCCTAGGATTGACATCTTAATTGTGGATAAGTCAACAAACTTAGCTTGTTCTTCATAGAAACAATCATATTTTCTGAAAGTTTTGTAATATCTGATATATATTTAAGCAAATTATCATACTAGCAAATCATTAATTATAGTCCTTGTTTTGGCATAAAAATAATGATCATGTAATGACTGAGTATAGAGAGGAAACTATAAGCCACCTGAGGTTGCTTTTGATAGAATTATTAATTGAAAGTAAAGAAAGCACCTGATTTAAATCAGGAAGAGACACATCTCTTGGCTCAAATCTCCAATCTCATTTTCTTTGACATTAAAACATTAAGGCAACTAATTAAAATTTCTGCATACATATGCCAGCCAGCTAATTGTGTTTACGTTTTAAAAAACTGTGGTCTCCATTTTAACCCCGATGTGAAGCCCAATGACTTTACTCTGTCCCCACTCTCTAGCAAAACATAAAATTAGATGGCTTATGTATATCTGAGATAGATGAGGTGTTAAAATTTAAAAAACTATCTCAGAATGAGCTTTAACATAGTGGGGGCAGGTTGTTGACTAAACTGTCAAGGATGATTGATGCAATTGGAGTGTCCTACTCATTGACTTCATTTTACTCCTTATCATGGTCCTACATGTAAAGCAAATACATTGGACTAAAGTGCTCCCAGGAAAACCTGGGTCAAGTCAAAATAACCCATTAGAAAGGGTTCTAAGCCTCTAAGCATCAGGGAATTGCAACACTAGACATTTCACTATTTAATAGTTCTTTGGTTTATGAAGAATGAAGTTTTTTATTAATCTATGGGCTTATTTTTCCTACAAGCTGGGGATTTCTGTGACTTCTAAATAGCTGTTTTTCCTTTGTGACAAATTGACTATTCTAGAAAATAAATCAATTGAAAAGATTAATGTATCATAGAAACTCAGTGGTACAGTCGCCACTTCTGTAACCACATGTACTGCCATTTAGGGATATTCTTGATTTTTAATGCCAAAGTTGAATGGATTCCATAAACGTTAAGCCATACAGTATTTGTATATTATATTTACTAAGGAGATTAAATTCAATATTTCTACTTTTTCCAAGAATAAAAAACACATTTCCAGAGTTAGTACCTTGAATTTTATCATGAAAAGTGGTCAAGACATGTAAAAGTTTAACTTTTATGCTCCTGGAATTCTTCACTCCAAATTCTCATGTAACTTGTTTTATTTCTGCAAATGTTCACATTTGACACAGTTGATTTAAAGTGATATCTATTTTATCCTCAGATTAAAACAAAAACCAAAAAGCTAAAACATATAAACAAACAGAACAAAAAACAATAAAAATCCCCTGAGCCTTTCATCCAGTTTCTGAATATAGACTGCATGGTTATTACTCTTTAGAAAATCTATTAAAATTCTGTTTTATGAATGATACTAATTACCATATTAATCTTATATGTCAAGTATAAATATTTTACAATATTAAAATATACATTTTACAAAGGATAAATATTTTACAGTATATGAGGTTCTTATTTGAGTCAATGCTTAGTTTTGAATTTTGCATTTATTTTAACCCACAGTGCTCTACAATTTTATTTCTTTGCAACGTTACTTTTTATTTAGTTGATTCTAAAATGATCTGTTTAGAACAAGAACTAGGACAATGATAAAACAGTAGCTTAATAACTTTTATAGTTCACATCCCATAAGACCTTGTGTGTTTTTGAGTTATCTACATTTATTTCTTTATTATTATTATTATTATTTTCTGTATTCTTTATTTTCATTCCAAATGATTTCCCCTTTCCTGGTTCCCCCACTCCCCGAAAGTCCCATAAGCCCTCTTCCCTCCCCCTGTTCCCCATTTACCTAAGAATTTCATGAATTCATTGTTTTTAATTGCTGAGTAGTATTCCATTGTGTAAATATACATGGAAAATATCTCTGATAAAATTGAAGAAATATAAAAAAACACGTTAAGATTGACTATTTCATGGAAAAATTATACAGATAAAATGGTAGGCATAAAAATATTCCTAAGTTGATTGATAGTGGAATTATAAACATTTTCTGATAAAATTGAAAATCTATGAGCAAAATACATTTTCTGATAAAATTGAAAATCTACAAGGAAAATATTTCTGATAAAACTCAAGAAATATATAGAAAAACACATTAAAACTGACTATTTCATCAAAAATTATACAGATAAGATAGTAGGCATAAAAATATTCCTAAATTGATTGAAAGTAGAAGTAAAAACATTTTCTGATAAAATTGAAGATTTACATGGAAAATATCTCTGATAAAATTGAAGAAATTTATACAGATAAATTGGTAGTAATTAAAATATTCTTAAGTTGATTGAAAGTGAAATTATAAACATTTTCTGATAAAATTGAAGATTTACATGGAAAATACTTCTGATAAAATTGAAAAAAATATGGAAAAACATTAAAATAAAAGATTATCATGGAAAATTATACAGATAAATTGGTAGGCATAAAAATATTTCTATGTTGATTGAAAGTGAAATTATAAACATTTTCTGATAAAATTGAAGATTTACGTGGAAAATATCTCTGATAAAATTGAAGAAATATATAAAAAACGTGTTAAGATTGAGTATTTCATGGAAAAATTATACAGATAAATGGTAGGCATAAAAATATTCCTAAGTTTTTTGAAAGTGGAATTATAAACACTTTCTCATAAAATTGAAGATCTACAAGGAAAATATTCCTGAAAAATTTCAAGAAATATATAGAAAAACATGTTAAAACTATTACATGGAAAATTATACAGTTAAAATGGAAGGTATAAAAATGTTCCTAAGTTGATTGAAAGTAAAATTATAGACATTGTCTGATAAAACTGAAGATCCACATGGAAAATACTTCTGACAAAATCTAGAAATAAGTTCACATATCTATGGACACCTGATTTTTGATAATGTAACCAGAAATCCTTACTGCAAAAAAAGGCAATATCTTCAGCAAATGGACAAGTCAAACTGAATGACTGCATGTAGAAAAATTCAAATACGATTTATCTTTATCATCCTGCATAATTAAATTGAACTAGATTAAAGACCTCAATGCCAGACACCCTGAATCTGATAGAAGAGAAAACGCTCAATAACTGTAACTTATTGGCATAGGAAAAGCCTTTCTGAACAGAAAACAACACAAGCACTAAGAGCAACCATTTATAAATGGGACCTCAGGAAACTAAGTAGTTTCTGTATGGCAAAGGATACCATCATTCAGAAAGAGTGGCCACATACAGAATGGGTAAAGATTTGTATCAACTACAGAGTCTGTGGAGTGCTAATATCCAAAATAGAATTATTAAAAACTTCGAGACCAAGAAAACAACTGAATGACAAAATAAAGTATAGAGCTAAACAGAATTCTCCAAAGACAAAACTCAAAAGATTGAAAACACTTATAGAAATGTCTAACATCCTTAGCCATCAAGAAAATGCAAGTCAAAACTGCTTTGAGATTTTATTTTACACACATAAAAATGATTAAGATCAATATAAAAAATGACAGTTTATGCTGAGGAGGACGCAACGAAAGGAGAACACTCTTCCGTTGCTGGTGGGACTGTTAACTTATACAGCTACTATGAAAATCAGTGAGGCAGTTCCTCAAAAAGTCTAGAATCGATCTACCTCAAGATCTAGCTATACCACTCTTGGATATATACCCAAAGAACGCTTCATCCTATCACAGAGACATGTTCAGCTGTGTTCATTTTGGCTGTATTCATAATACTCAGAAATAGAATGCAATCTAGATGTCTTTAACTAATGTATAAAGAAAAAATGGTGCATTTACATGAGGCAATATTACTCAGTTTTAAAAAATGAAATCTTGAAAATTGCAGGTAAATGCATAAAAAAATCATCTTTGTAAGGAAATCCAGATCCTGAAAGACAAATATGATTTGTATTTGCTTATATGTGAGTATTAGCTGACAATGATAACCAAACTATGATCCATAGAACCACAGAGGTTAGTTAGAGAGTAAGAAACTTGGAATAGTGCTGGGCAATGATGGTACATGCCTTTAATCCTAGCCCTTGGAAGGCAGAGGGAGGTGGATTTCTGAGTTTGAGGCCAGCCTGGTCTATAGAGTGAGTTACAGGACAGTCGGAGCTATACAGAGAAACCCTGTCTCGAAAAACCAAACAGAAAGAAAGAAAGGAGGAAAGAAAGAAAGAAAGAAAGGAAGGAAGGAAGGAAGGAAGGAAGGAAGGAAGGAAGGAAGGAAGAAAGAAAGAAAGAAAGAAAGAAAGAAAGAAAGAAAGAAAGAAAGAAAGAAAGAAAGAAAGAAAGAAAGAAAGAGAAAGAAAACTTGGAGTAGACAGATATATCTTTCTAGGAAAGGGAAACAGCAGACTTTTAGGGATGAAGAGAGGGTTGGGAATAGGCATGGGAGAATCAAGTAATGAGAGGAAGGGAAGATAGGGAAGATAGGGAATATGTGGAGAGATAGCAAAAATATAGGGCCATTTGAAGGGTAATATGGGAACTAATACAGTAGCAGCTTCCTATAATATATACATTTATGAAGGTGATCTAAATGAAATGGCCAAATAATAAGGAAGAAAGAAAAACCCAGACTGTTGCCAAGATTATAGAATGCTCTACACAAACTGATAGAAAGGCCCATTACTGAAGATAGCATCAATTAAACCCATTGAACAAGAAGTCAAGCTGGTCCCACATAAAAATTTCACCCATTTGAGCTAGCATTTTTTTCTACAAGAAGCTACTTCACACACTACCAAAGGAGAAACACAAACACTGTTCCAGCTTCAAAACCTTTGGTGTACAATGGTGTCCTGCCTGTAAGATATGCTAGTACAATAGTGGTCCAAAGCTTGTGGAAGTAACCAGTCAATATCTGATTTGAGTAAGGTCCACTCCACAGTGTGGAATGCAAACCTAAGAAAATGGACACGAATGGAGAGGAACTAGGAGGAGTAGAAGGAGGGGAAGTCACAAACAGGATATATTATATGAGGGGAAAAAACTATTTTTAAAGATTTCTTTTTTTTGTTTAAATTTTTATTAGATATTTTCTTTTTTTCCAAGAGTACTTATATAATTTGCTAATCTGAAAAAACTAGATTATTTTCTAACATACACTTGTGCTTATTTAAAGTTCACAGGAGAAATCCATTTTCTACCCTCTTCTGATAATTTTGAGGTTTTGATGTAGTCTTTGATAAAGCAGGAATTTTTGGTATGAGGTCTGTTGGGAATTTCTGTGTTCTTTGTGTTATCTTTTTTTCCAGTTCACTCTGAGGGTTTGCAAGAAATGAGAAGATGGACCTCAGAAGCCACATTGTTCATCCCTACCCTGCTGAGAGGGAGTGACACCAGGAGACAGGCCTAGGAACTCTCTAGGAAGCTGGCTGCCATAGGTGTGACTGAACTTTGACATATTCTTTGCATATGCTTGGAATTGTCAAAGGAAGGATCCTTATGACTGTTATGCTTCCATCGTCAACCCTAGGCTGCCCTTGCTCTGGAAATCTGCATCTTCTCTAGAATGCAGCCCTTCTAGGATGCACATATCCAAACCCTCAGAGTGAACTGGAAAAGATATATTTTTTTATTTACATTTCAAATGTTATCCACTTTCCTTGTCTCCCCTCTGAAAACCCCATATCCTATCCTCCCTCCCTCCCTGCTCACTAACCCACCTCCTCCTGTTTCCCTGTCCTGGCATTCGCCTACACTGGGCAATGAACCTTCTTAGGACCAAGGGCCTCTCCTCTCATTGATGCCCTACAAGGCCATCCTCTGCTACATATGCGGCTGGAGCCATGGGCCCCTCCATGTGTATACTTTGGTTGGTGGTTTAGTCCCTGGGAGCTCTGGGGGTACTGGTTGGTTCATATTGTTGTTCCTCCTATGGGACTTCAAATCTCTTCAGCTCCTTGCCTTTCTCTAGCTCCTCCATTGGGGACCCTGTGCTCAGTAAAATGGTTGGCTGAAAAAAATCCACCTCTGTAATTCTCAGGCACTGGCAGAGCCTCTCAGGAGACAGCTATATCAGACTCCTTTCATCTAGCACTTGTTACACTCCACAATATTGTCTGGGTTTGGTAACTGCATATGGGGTGGATCCCCAGGTGGGGCAGTCTCTGCATGGCCTTTGCTTCAGTCTCTGCTCTGCATTTTGTCTCCATATTTCCTCCTTTGAGAATTTTGTTCCCCCTTCTAAGAAGGACAGAAGTATCCAAACTTTGGTCTTCCTTCTTCTTGAGCTTCATGTGGTCTGTGATACCTTGGGTATTACAAGCTTCTGGGCTAATATTCACTTATCAGTGAGTGCATACCATGTGTGTTGTTTTGTGATTAGTTTACCTCACTCAGGATGATATTTTCAAGTTCCATCCATTTGCCTAAGAATTTCATGAATTCATTGTTTTTAATAGCTGAATAGTAGTACATTGTGTAAATGTACC
Source organism: Tokudaia tokunoshimensis (assembly GCA_036184795.1). NCBI lineage: Eukaryota > Metazoa > Chordata > Mammalia > Rodentia > Muridae > Tokudaia > Tokudaia tokunoshimensis. The sequence goes on along the minus strand of BTHU01000012.1, from coordinate 82,174,025 downwards.
ACATTTTCTGTATCCATTCCTCTTTTGAGGGATAGCTGGGTTCTTTCTAACTGCTATAGTGGAGCCTGTGTCCTTATTACATGTTGGAACATCTTCTGGGTATATGTGCAGGAGTAGTATAGCTGGGTCCCAGGTAGTACTATGTCCAATGTTCTGAGGAACTTCCAAACTAATTTCCAGAGTGGTTGTACCAGCTTGCAATCCCACCAGAGATGGAGGAGTGTTCCTATTTTAACACATCCTCAAAAGCATCTGCTGTCACCTGAGTATTGATCTTAGCCATTCTGACTGGTGTGAGGTGGAGTCTCAGGGTTGGTTTGATTTGCATTTCCCTGATGACTAAGGATGTTGAACATTTCTCTAGGTGCTTCTCAGCCATTCAGTATTCCTCAGTTGAGAATTCTTTGTTTAGCTCTGTACCCCATTTTTAATTGAGTTATTTGGTTCTCTGTACTCTAACTTCTTGAGTTATTTGAATATATTGGATATTAGTCCTCTATCGGATGTAGGGTTGGTAAAGATCTTTTCCAAATCTGATGGCTGTCATTTTGTCCTATTGACAGTGTCTTTTGACTTACAGAAGCTTGCAATTTTATGAAGTCCCAGTTGTCAGTTCTTGGTCTTAGAGCTTAAGCTATTGGTGTTCTATTCAGGAAATATTCCCCTGTGCCCATGTGCTTGAGGCTTTTCCCTACTTTCTTTTCTATTAGTTCCAGTGTGTCTGGTTTTATGTGGAGGTCCTTGATCCACTTGGACTTGAGTTTTGTACAAGGAGATAAGAATGGATTGATTTGCATTCTTCTACATGGGAACACCAGTTGAACCAGCACAATTTGTTGAAAATGCTGTCTTTTTCCCAGTGGATGGTTTTAGCTCCTTTGTCAAAAGATGAAGCGACCACAGGTGTGTGTGTGTGTGTTCATTTCTGTGTCTTCAGTTCTATTCCATTTATCTACCTGCCTGTCACTGTACCAATACCATTCCATTTTTATCACGATTGCTCTGTAGTACAGCTTGAGGTCAGGGATGGTGATTCTGCTAGAAGTTCTTTTGTTTTTGAGAATACTTTTCCATATCCTGGGATTTTTGTTATTCCAGATGAATTTGCAAATTGATCTTTCTAACTCTATGAAGAATTGAGTTGGAATTTTGATGAGAATTGCATTGAATCTGCAGATTGCTTTTTGCAAGATGGCCATTTTTACTATATTAATCATGCCAATCCATGAGCATGTGAGATCTTTTCATCTTCTGAGATCTTCTATTTCTTTCTTCAAAGAATTGAAGTTCCTGTCATACAGATCTTTTGCTTGCTTAGTTAGAGTCACATCAAGATATTTTATATCATTTGTGACTATTGTGAAGGGTGTTTCCCTAATTTCTTTCTCAGCCTGTTTATCCATTGAATAGAAGAAGGCTACTGATTTGTTTGAATTAATTTTATATCCAGTCACTTTGCTGAAGTTGTTTATCAGGTTTAGGAATTCTCTGGCAGAATTTTTGGGGTCTCATAAGTATACTATCATATCATTTGCAAATAGTGATATTTTGACACTTTCCTTTCCAATTTGTATCCCTTTGACCTCCTTTTGTTGTCTAATAGTTTTAGCTAGAACTTCAAGTACTCTATTGAATAGATAGGGAGAGAGTGTCTAGTCCCTGATTTTAGTGGTATTGCTTCTCCATTTAGTTTGATGTTGGCTACTGGTTTGCTGTACATTGCTTTTACTATGTTTTGATATAGTCCTTGAATTCCTGATCTTTTCAAGATTTTCATCATGAAGGAGTTTGGATTTTGTCAAATGCTTTCTCAGCATCTAATGAAATGATCATGTGGTTTTTTTCCTTTGAGTTTGTTTACATAGTGGATTATGTTAAAGGCTTTCCATATATTGTACCATCCCTGCATCCCTGGGATGAAGTCTACTTGATCATGATTGACTATCATTTTGATGTGTTCTTGGATTCAATTTGTGAGAATTTTATTGACTAGTTTTGCATCAATATTCATAAGGGATATGGGTCTGAAGTTCTCCTTTGCTGGGTCTTTGTGTGGCAAAGAACTAAAGAAAATATAAATAAAAGATGTTCTTCATAAAATTTGAATATGTGCAAAATATGTATATACATATACACATATGATTAACCAATGAATATTTAGTGTTAAAAATACAAAATTATGTCTGCACAAAAATATAATAAATAGAATTAGCTGTTCCCACATTCAAATATTTTTAAGATATATATGTCAATTTGTGTCTGTTTTACATGTAACAAGAAAGAGAAAACCTAAGAACAGCTTTCTTTAGGTCTATGCTGGGAAGAAAAAGAAATGATACACTGTGATTTTCCTATTTTATAATTTTTTGATATTTAAACATATTCATATATTATTTTAATTTCAAAATAAAGTGATGTTGAAATTCTAGAATCCATTTTTAAATAGAGATTTATTCATGTTAACTTTCAGATGTAATTGTCAAAGATTTTAAAATTTTTTATTGAGGCTTATATGTTATAAGCTTAGACATTTAAAGGTTACATTATTAACTTCCCAGAAAGATAAGGTAATTATTTACATGTTTAAGTAGTGAGTTATCCATTTCGGATCCATTGATCTATCCATTGAGTCATCCATTTCTGTGTCCACTGAGTTGTCCATTTTTGAATTAATCCTCTGCAGAGTCTAGTAAGAAGTTCTTACTCTATGAATTCAGTTTTTTTTTCTTTGTTTGTAGACTTTTTGTATTTTATGGCAATGAGAATGTAAGCATTGATTCAATGATATTATAAAATCAGTGTTTTGGATAACTATGGTGAAAACTTTATGTAGTGATTTGTGTTTCCAAACATGTATGTACACAGAGCTTTGACAAGCAAGATATAGGAAGAGTGAGTTGAAGAGATGGCTCAGTGGTTAAGAAGGTAGACTCCGTACAAATGTGTATGTTTTTCTATACATGTTTCTTTGTTTTTTGTTCTTTTATTCTGTTTGTTTTGTTCTATTCCAGTGTGTGTGTGATTTTGTTTGCACTTATTTTGTCATTATTATTTAGATGCCTGTATGTTTTCTAAGGAGAGACAGAAAGGGTGTAAATTCAGATGGGAGGGGAGGTGGAGAAGATCTTGAAGAAATGGACAGGGAAACTATAATCAGAAGACACTTCATGAAAAACATTTGCTTTTATAAGAGAATTTGAAAATAAAGTATGTACTGTTCTTGAAAAGGACACCAGTTCAGTTCTCAGCACTTATATCGGAAGGCTTACGAACACCTGTAACTTCAGTTCCAGAGAATCCAACATCCTTGCTTCTACTTACAAGCACAATGCCCCCATACAAATACATGTAATTAAAAAAATAAAAACAAAATCTTAAGACAAAATGGTAGAAAAATTTGAAACAAAAAAATACCAAGAATTGAGTAGAAACTTGAATAAGATGAACAGTATACTTTTGATAAAATATGGAATTATAAATTAGTCTAAAGCAATTTTCTGTGATATATAAAATTAAACATGTTGCTATGTGATCAACTAAGTATCAAAATATCAAAGTTAATTAAAAATGCAAAATCAAAAAAATTTATGACTATTAAACTAAGTTTAGGTTGCTATCATAACTAGTATTCAGTAAGTTATTAATATTTATTAATTCAAAAATAAATTACTGGCATTACTAACTTCTTCTCTGTGCCTGAAATTATTGTGAGTATAATCCATATACCTCTCATCACTATAGCCCTAGGAATTGGTTATGTGAATCAATGATACCTGACAAGGCTACCATCTAGTGGTGATTAGTTTAAATTTTAGACAGTTAACTCAGGGCCATATATATTCTCAAGGGAAGGAGGCTGAGGAATTCTGCTACAGTAACAAAATTCACACTGATGAAGATGAATACTTGATTGGAAAAAGCATGAGGCTCTAATTAATGATGCTGTAGTCTATGTCTGCATTTTCCAGTGCATCCTATTATAAAAACTTGTGTTAATGAGTCTATGCATGATAAAACAGTGTTAATTTTGTTGACAAGAAAAAAAATAATTGACAATATTGCCTCCCACTTGTGAAAGAATGTATTATTTTCATTACCTTATGCAATTATCATATAATAACAACATAAGTTGTTTAAGTCATTGTTCACTGTATTACAGAAAGTTGAATAATTGTCTTTAAAAATAGGTGGGAATAAGGTGACAGGCAAAATCAGAAACACTTATTGAGATAAATAAGTAGAGAAAGTCAACCCAACTAGCTAAGTATCTAACTCTCCAACTATCCAACTATCTGCTTATATATTCTACTATCAGTGTTTTCCAACCATGGTTCTTTAGGGCAAACTTGGTGTTTGGAATTTTGGATAATGCAGTATAGAACACGCTAATTAGTTACTTCCATGGCACAACTGACATCCTATCACAGACCTCCATGTATTTGGAACTAACCAGAGGATCTCATGAGACTTTACACTCATATACAAAGCACTCTAAAGATGACTTTATGCTGGTTTTCTCAATTAATTACAGCAAATGTCAACATGGACAGCTTGCAATAGCTAATTGAATTTGACAGGTTAACTTGAGACTCCTTTTTCTGAATGCATTAGGGGGTTAGGGCAAGCAAAAGGCTGATTAAGACAGAAAACAGAGGAAAGAAGTGAAAAATGTAGTGGAGTCATCACTAGCCAGTTTGGAAATATCTATCTGTGAGTGAAAGGTTTGATCTGTGAGGCGTCATGTCATTATTCTTGAATAGTTCAATTTGCTTCTACTATGAGTGTTTCATTTTATTAGTTTAAATTAGCATAGAGAATAGAAAGTTCCCTTATAGTATTTTCAGTAATTCATCTTCACTGATCCCCCTGCCACATTTCTTTCCTTCCTTTTCTTTCACTTCCCCTCCCCCAAACTCCACTGGCCCTTGTTGTAGGATATTTGATGACACTGTGAACCTGAGATTGTGTTGTTTACTGGAAAAACCTGTTTCTAATTGTGGTGTGGCTCAGCCCTAACACACATCTTTAATCCACAGTCTTTCTGCTTACTGTAAATGGGATTAAATAAAATAAACCATAGGGGAGCAAGCAACCAGTTTACAGAAAGGAAACATACAAAAAAAAATCATAGTGAAAAAGAGGAAGTCAGGAGGATTGATAGACCCTCAGGAAGTAGAAGGGAGGGACATTCAGTTTGAGAGTCTTTTCAAGATGGCATGGAGAAGAGAGTGCTTTGGGGACATCAGTTGTGGATGGGAGGTCAGCTGGGTCCCTTTTCTGCTTCTCTGATCTGGCAGATTTTCACCACAGCATCTGGCTTCAGAGTCTTCATTAGTAAAATCAAATAATTGAGAATTTGTTACAACAAAACAAAATGCAGCAAAACAAATAAACAAACAACAACCAAAACAGGTCCGCATTCCTTTTGCTTCTTCCACCCCTAATCCCAGCTACTCACTTCTGCTTTCAAGTCACATACATTCTATAACTGACCACTTCCACCCAAGAATTGTTTTTCCCTTCTTGTATTCTCTTTTCCAATATGATAAAGATTTTAGGTATTTCTAAATGAAGATTTTTAGAATATCAGCGGTTTTTTTGTATTATGTGAATATCTGCACAAAATGAAAAGAAATTGCTATTTCATGCTTCCTACTGAGTGTATCCAAAAGCCATGACCAGTTACACCTTCAAAATTAATTTCATTTTCTGGCTTCTCAATTTAAATTTATCTCATTTACTCATATCTCAGAGGCTTGTCAACCAGCAATACAAGAGCAATTCATCTGATATAAATACAATTTTAAGTTCATTTTTTTCATAAGTCCACTACTCAATACCTTTTAGTGATTCCCATTATTCCTATTCCTCAAATGTCTTGGAAATCTCAGATTACTGATATTTATGGTTCTAATTCTCACTATATTAACTTGCTTAATGATGAATTAAAAACATATATTTGATAATCTTTCATTTTCTCGTCTTCTATGTTCTACTGCCTTAAATTCCATCTTCTATATGATTATATGATTTTACCCTAAATTTAAAATTGGATTGCCTTGTTTATGTCTATAAAAGACTAAATACTGATTTTATATAAAATTAATTTGTTTATTCAAACTGAGGTATATGTAACCTTGTTACTACATTACACACTATAGCTCTAAAATTTTTTAAATGTAAATAAAAATATCAAATTTCTAAAGAGACATTTTGCTTACTCAAAGCATAGGGAAATAAATGGAAATAGGACTACAAAAAAAAAAGGAAGACAGAAATGAAGCAAATGGGGACTAGGAAGATGTCACAGCAGTTATGACCCCTTCAGAAGACTCTAATTTTGTTCCCAGTACCCAGGTGCAATGACTTACAATTACCTGTAACTTCAGCTCTAAGGAATCCAACATTCTGGCTTTTGTGGGCACTTCAATTATGGGCACTTAACACACACACACACACACACACACACACACACACACACACACACACACACAGATAAAATTAAGATGAAATAAATGAAAAGAAATAGAAACAATCCAATATTATTAGCCACTATATTTAAAGATGAAGTTCAGGTTTGTTCTCCAACACTGTGTAAATTAGGCATATCAATTCTTATCTATAATCTCAGGACTTGAAATGTGGAGAGAAGAGACTCAAAGGCTTATGACTAAATATTTCAACTATAAACAGAAGAGATTTTGAGACTACATTAGAAGAAAGTGCTCCACAAAATGTCTGTAAAGCATGCACAGTGCAAACAGTAGTTCTAAGAATGACAAATGGCATAGGAAATGTTAAGGTCATAACATAATTCCTAATCATTTTAAGAGAATTAAATTGGATAGTATGAAATTTCTAACCTATATAAAATTGAATTAGAAGGGACTTGATCCATCCACTGACACACAAATCACTAAGTATTGGCCATTGAGCTCGATCCATGTGTGAGAGTACTTCCTGGGCAAGGCTGACAAATTGAGTTAGAACATATGATGCTCTTCTGCCCTCCACATGTAGAGTATGGCATGCCCAAATATGCACACAGATAAAATAAATTCATAAATAACCTTGCAAATAGAAAATAATAGAATCTACAAAGTGTAAATAATAAAATTTGCTTTCATTGATAGTTCAGTTCAGAAATTAAAAATCCATGATTTGGGAAAACGTATTTGCTTGCTGTATATGATAAAAGACAATTAAAAGATATTGAAATATATGTATCAATCAATAAGTAAAGGAAAACAATCTGATATAAATGAGAAAAGTTTTGAACAAATGTTTGATAAAGGAAAATATACAAAGGTCAATAATAAAAATAAGCAAATGGCCATGAACTATAAAAATCTGTGTCTGATCATAACAGAATTACTGATTAGGGAAGCACAACCTAAGCTCACAATGTAATATCATAGTCACGAACATGAGTCAAAGATTAACAGCATTCAAGGCTGGTCAGCTTATGAAAGAACAGAAATAACAATGCAGTATTAATGATCCTTATATTGTGTAATTATTTTGGAAAAAGATTGCTGATCTTATTAGATAAAACCCAAGTGTTGGCCCAAAAGATAGGAACACAAATACTCACAAAATGACTGGACTAAAAAAATTTATAAACTTTACATTAAGGCAGGTCAAAGTAGAATCAAATGCAATGTTTATCAAGGGGAAAGTAGATACATTGGTGTTTTATTCAAACTATTGTAAACTACTCAGACATGTTAAAAAAATTAAACACTGTCCTGTGCACCATTAATATCAGGGATTCATAGTTGCAGAAAGAAATTTGGACAGAAAAAGCAGGTACTTTTTTATGCCTATTTACTTGAAAGGCAAAAAGTGTGACAAGGATACTGAAGTTAGCTCTCCACAATTGATGGATTCTGGCATATGTGCTACACAGGAGGAACTCAGATATTCATTCTACTTATGAATTAAGTAAGACTCTACTTATGGAGCGGGCCACTGAGAGTTTGACCATGCTGATAGCACAAATTGAGCTTTTAAATTTTTCTTATGTCTAATTTAATTTTAAAATCTTTTTGTGGGTGTAGTCCCAAGGAATAACAGGGAAATTAGTGTGATTGGGGTTCATGTGTCAAATTCCCAAAAGAATATATATATATATATATATATGTATTAGCCTTTATGATAGTTATTTAAAGAACAATTGCTGGAAAGGGCCCACAAGAGAAACTTCTGTGACAATGAACATATTTAATATCTTAACTTTGATGGAATTTGAGTGTTTAGTTGCATTTATATATGCAATATTCTTGTATAGTAATGTTAAACTGCTCATTACCTTTTCCCGTCTGCCACTCTGAAACGATTTCCTTTCCCTTCCCAGAACTTCCTTCCTATTTCATGGTATAAATTTTAAGTTTAAATTCCATATTTGAAGAAACCTTGAAGCAGTTGTCTTTCAGAGTGTACTTTCTTTTGCTTAATACAACAATCTCCAGTTCCACGTATATTGTTCATATTGATCCACTTTTTTTAATCCATCCATACATTGATGGGACCTTAATGAATTTTATAACATGATTGTTGTAAATAGTGCTGTAATAAATATTGATATTTATGTATAACAAAATATATCTTAAGTGTCCTAACTATTCAAATGTGCTTGTGCACACACACATACATGCACACACACTCAAGCACACACACATATAACTGCATAGTTATTAATTATTATATATTAGTAAATTTCATACACTATATTAGTTGATTTCATCACCCAAATCATTTGCTAATATAGATGTACAAGTCATGCTATATACCATGAGTAAATGCAATATTTATTATTTAATTTTATCTCAATAAAGATAGGAAATAAGTCAGAAGTTTATGCTGATGTCTGAAGCAATATGCATTGAATGAAAAACTCTCAAGAGTTAAATGTAATTTAAATTCATTTAGTGTTAAGCTGACTATCTGATACCTAATTATTCTATGGGGAAACTGGTTTTGGGGGATAACATTTGAAATGTAAATAAATAAAATAACCAATAAAAATATTTTCTCAATGAAGGTTTTATATTAAAATTGGTTATTTACAAAAATAATTGAGTGATTATTTAGAAGTTTGCTTGTTCTTAACTTTTTCCTATAAGATTTCCACACAGAATATAAGACCATTAGTGAGGTAGTTGTTTAACATTCATGCTAGTGGAAGTAATTGGAAAAAGTTATCTTTTTATCCAGAATTTTACTATTTTAAATCATATTAGCAAAATTTACTGACTTCTATGGATATCAAATATTCATATAATATTTAATAAAGGAATGTAGCTAGAAAGTTATCTAAATGATGAAGATTTAAGTTATAAGCATCAATAAAGAATGGAAAGAGTTTTTTTTGCCTTCTAGAAGGTGTTGCATGAATGTAAATGTCTATGGTGTTCAGGTCGCATTAAGGTAGGATATGTTTTCAAGTTTAAAACCTTAGTATCTTCCTATTAACTCACTGAAAATATTAATGTAAACCTATAATCAAGAAATGTAGGAATAAATTATCAATATGAACCTGCAACTGAGATATGCTGGGATAAATTATCAAATATAAAATTACTAAATTACCGATATGAATATGGGAGAGAAGTACTACAATGAATTTAAAAGTGGAAAAGTACTCAAAAAGAATTGATAATTTAAACTCAGTGAAATATGTTATGATTAAACACTCTAATTTTAGATTTTTTTGTAAGCAGTCAGAATAAGTAATGTTCTTACTAAGATATTCTAATGAAGTATGATATACATTGTTTTAACATAACTGACTCAGTAAAAATATGGACACACCTGCAAGCTCCAAATTTCACAGTGATGGAGTCCGAGGCAACAATGAGACCTAGCCCAGACCAGGCACTTCTGTTTTACCAAACTCACTGTAAGGAAAAAAAAAAATTTACAATCTAATTGTCACTCAAGCAGGAGCCTTTCTACTTTTAGAGATACTGATAGGCAGCCTTTCTAGACAATGTGGGGAAGTCCTTAGCAAATAGACAGTCCTGGTACAATGATACCTCACCTAAAGCACAAGTTTACCTCAAAGCCATGCACCCGTTTTTTCATTCTTTCTCCTGCCTCTTGTGTGGGAATCACAGAGCCTAACTACAGACATTTGCTTGAAACCCACCCCTTCCCCCAGAGAACCATAAGAGGCTCATTCTGTCACAAGGGCTCTGATTTCTCTTTAGAGACCCTGTCATGTTTGTCTCTGGCAGTGAGGTCTGAATACTCCTTGGGATTCCCATGATGCTCTCGTCCCTGTCTGTTTGTCTGTCTGTCTGCCTGCCTGTCTGTGACCTTAATAACTCTTCTAAAAAATTCCTTATTTCCTAGCAATCTGTCACAGTGGACTCTCGAAGGCCCCTCCATTCACATAGCACAGAAAATAAATGGTGGGATTTGAACATGTTTTAGAAGTTAACCAAGATATTCTGCTAGATTTTAAAGTGAACATAAAATTCACATTATGGTGTAAAGTTTTACATTTATTTGTTAACATATTTACTCATTTTTTGTGTATATGTGTGTGTTTGTATGTAGTCATGCTTATAGCAGGATGTTAGTATGTATGTAGACCAGAAGAGAACTCTGTGAAGTCAGTTCTTTCCTTCTACCATGTGGATTCTGGGAGTTTAATGCCAGAACAAATCTGTAGATTACAAGTGTTCCAAACACAGCAGTAAGTTTTTACAACTTAATACTCCTTTCCTATTCCAATTCAGCAAAAATAAAAGTAAAATGGAAGAATGACTAGAAATATATTTTTCCAGAATGTGCCACAGCAACCATAGAAATTATGAATATTGTCATTAAACTATTAATGTTAAAAAATATTATATATTATTTTGGTGTTTTGATGAGAAATGTTCCCCATAGAGGTCTGTGGTTGATGGTTAAGGAGATGTGGCTTTGTCAGAGGAAGTATGTTGATGTGGACCACTTTGTCACTATATAATTCCCCATCCATTTCCAATTCTCTCAGGGTTTTGTCATGCTTGTAGTTGAGGATGTCAGATCTGAGCTTCCTGCTCCTTCTCCTGAACCCGGTGCTGGCTAATGGGCTTCCCTAACCATTATGAATCTCTTCAACCTTAAAGTCAAATAAACTCTTCCTGCTATAAGTTGTCTTTTCCAAGGTGTTTTATGATAGCAATGGAAAAATAATTAATACTATAATTAATATGCACTACTACAGATAATAGATGAGGTATTAACAGATAAACCATCATATTGATATTAATTTCTGGAAGTGAAAAAATTCATTTATCAATAATATCACAAGCACAAACATATATAATTCACAGAAGCCCAGATGTTTTAACAATTAAATTTCAACAATTGTTATTTCAAATATTAGAGAGTTGTTTCCAGATATGGGAAATCAATAAATCTGTTCAATATTTATATTGAAATAGATAATGTATTGAAATCTACATTGACAGACTTCTAAGAACATAAAACCAAAGGAAATATAGCTAAGTGTTCTCACTGATAAGCAGTGTGTGCATACTACAGTATCAGAATGAAGAATTCATGCATCAGGACCACTTACAAGTTTTCTTTAGGAATGCAGTGGTGCAAAGATAATCTACAGTTAGAACATCCATTTATGTAATTCATCGTATTGAGTGACAGAAAGAAAAAAACACTATAACTCTTCTTTTAGATATTTGAGCCTTGGTGGGAAAGACTATTTCTACATTATAAAACATATAATTATAAAATATCTTCCAATCAAAAACTTTCTGAAATATCCAGAAGTAAATTAGCATAAAACAAAACCCAAAGCCGGGCGGTGGTGGCACACGCCTTTAATCCCAGCACTTGGGAGGCAGAGGCAGGAGGATTTCTGAGTTCGAGGCCAGCCTGGTCTACAAAGTGAATTCCAGGACAGCCAGGGCTACACAGAGAAACCCTGTCTCGAAAAACCAAAAAAAAAAAAACAAAAACAAAAACAAAAACAAAACAAAACAAAAAAAAAAAAACAAAAAAACAAAACCCAAAGCATGCTAGGAGATAAAGAGAAGAGGTGATCCATTATACATTTAATAATGTTCCAGAAATCAAAATGAAAAGAATACTTAGAAAAAATTAGGAGCAGCAACAAAAACTGCATAGCTATGTAATAAAAGTGTTTTCTCACATAAACAGCATTAAGAACAGATTTAAATAACTGACAAACCATTCTTCATATCATCGTGATTAGTCTGTGAGGTTGGAAGTGATAGTTTATAGTGTCTCATCCTACTTATACTAAAACCATGCTTTTCAGAGCTCCATGCTCTCACCCAGGCTTGGCCAAAATTGGCATCTGCTTGACATTACGAAGGGAGGAGTGCAGGAGGGTCTGTTGTTACCCTTTGGTTGTCATTAGATGAGGTATTGTGACAAAAGAACCAGTTTGCTTCCCTCTCCTTATGTATATTTCTTGTACCACTACCCCTACTTACCAGCAGCAAGGAAGCTATCATTTCATGTTTGTACTGGAGACCTTCATCTTTTTTCCCTTTTTTATTAGATATTTTCTTTATTTACATTTCAAATGTTATTCCCTTTCCTCCTCTCCCCTCTGAAAATCCCCTATCCCATCCCCTCTCCCCCTGCTCACCAACCTGCCCACCCCCTTTTCTGACCTGCATTCCCCTAAACTGGGGCAATGAGCCTTCACAGGTTCAAGGGCCTTTCCTCTCATTGATGTCTGACAAGGCCATCTTCTGCTTCCCATGTGGCTGGAGCCATAGGTCCCTCTATGTGTACTCTGTGGTTGGTGTCTAAGTCCCTAGGAGCTCTGGGGGTACTGGTTGGTTCATATTGTTGTTCCTCCTATGGGACAAACTCCTTCAGCTCCTTGCGATCTTTGTCTAACTCCGACTGGAGTTCTTTAAAAGCAATAGCTATACAACGTGGACTCATTGCCCTAGGTGACCCTAATGTCTTATGTTAATTTGCCAACAATTATCAGTTTCCTGTAATCTCTCACAGTCTCTACTATTGGGACATCTCTGTATTTCAGTAGAGATGGTTATTGACTTAAACTTAATCTTCCCAATGTACTTTTCATATTATTCTATCCTCCTTCATTCACAATTGCACAATGTCCTAATATTCTTCATTCAAATCTCCTTGGTCAATCCCCTCCTTTAAAGTGTATTGATACTTTATAAATGATGATGAACAACTCTGTATCATATACAGTATTGATTTTTTTAAGATGCTGAAAAAGATAAGAGAAGACAATTATGCTATTTTTAATATCACCAAATTTCTTCAGAGTATCAATATTCGCATTTTATACTACTCATTTATAGAAGTAGTGAACAATTCCATTTTTATAAATATCACATGAAATTTAGCAGCATAATTATACAATTTAATAAACCTTATTTTAAGTGTAATATGGATTTGGAAACTTTTCACTCTGAAGCAAATAATTAGTGATGAAATTTTTCTGTTGATAATTAGTAAAGGAGTCAAAGTCCATTTTTACAAAGTCTTGATAATTCTTTTTACTTTAGATAATTTAAACAAAAGAAATTCTCTCCTTAAGCCTTGTTTATTTTCTTCCTTTGCATAGTCCATTCCCTTATGGTTCCTCAAGGTCAGAGTTAATACACAATGAACACCACCTTTCTTTCACCAGGGACATAATAAATGGTGGTTTTATACTTGAAAGCAAAAGATCTGTTTTCAGTGTGGGGGCTGTCAGTTTCCTTCTATACATTTCAATTTCCAGTTCCTTGCTTTCTCCTCTCCCAAACAGTGCTCATTATCACAGGGAGGGAGAATTGTCACCGGCAGTGACAAATTGTTTCATTTATTTAAGACCAAGCCTTTGTATTTCACTCCATATGCTAATGAAAACACATCTTTAATGATTAGAAAGAGATGAAATCCTTACCTACTCAGAAAATTTCTGTGTCCACAGGTTGACAGGCCAACCCCATACTGAGTAGTCAGTCCAGCTGTTTGAACAGCCAGTTCCTTCTAATCAGCAAATCATTGTGCCAATGACTACATCAATAACAAAGTTATTCATTTTTTTGAGGTTAGTTTTCAAAGATTACTCTGCATGTTCACAGTTTATCCTTGAGGGAGATCTTTTACCCAATGACTCAAAAATGTGGTTTTTATGTAGTCATAGCACTTCATTGTTTTTTATGTCTAAATGGGAGCGTTTATGAATATGCTAAACCATGATTGTCTGTTGCTCATTTACCAATTAACTCTAATCCAGTACCAACAACATAACCTGTTAAGACAACAAAGCTAGATATGTTCCTCAGCATAGTAATGAGTAACTAGTTTGTGTCTCAGAGGCAGATCTATAAGGCAAGAAGAAAAACAGAATCAAAGTGAAAGAAACATACAGTTTGGTTATCCATGGGCTTGTAAACCACCTACTTCAGTCTAAAAGGCTCTATGTTGGAAACATTAAAAGCAAATGCTTCAAATTTAGCCATATTGTTTGAATAAGAAGAATCTCCGCACAGTCTCATGTGTTATAAGCTCTGTTCACAGCTAATGGGTCATGATGAGATTGGATTATGATGGTGCCAAGTTCAGCAATGGGTGAATTCATTGACATTTACATACTTAATGGCCTCTTAAAAAGTTTGCCTCTTTAGAGGAAGCATTTGTCTGGTTCCTGTTTACCTGTCTCAGTTTCCTGGCTGTTAGCAGCTTTCCTCTGTTATACTCTTCCTATGTTTTTTCCATGTTGAGGCTTTGCCACAGATCTAAAAGCAATGGAATCCTATGATCCTGAACTGACACCATGGGTCAGAATGAAGCCTTCCTCCCTTCAGTTGTTTTCTCTGATGTTGTGTCACACTAAGAAAATTTGAGGAATACATGGAAATGATGGGTATACTGGTTTTCCTGTGCTACAATAATCTACAGGCAAAGCCCTGCCTACATATTCTTCAAATTACCTTTAAACAAATTACCCATAGTAAGGGCTTCTAATTGATTCATTTTTGCTAACACATAAAATACTAATCATTTCCCAAGAAATTCATTCATGAAAAATATGCCTAATACTTGAAAGTGGGAACTACAGCTGGATGCTTCCAGGTAGCTTTAGATAATTTGATTCATTTTCATTGTGAAAATATTATTTTGAAATTGTTAAGTAATTTCAGAGATATGATGGTCACATGTGAAACTTTTGATTGTTTATAATTTGAGAGTAAAGAGAAAGACAAAAGAGGAACTGATAATGTGAGACAAATGAACCCAGTAAGTGAAAAGAATACAGAATTTACACGTTACAGTCAAAGTATTTTCTATTTTATAATAAACCAAAAACCTGGAGCTGAGTTGGAAGGCTCAGTATTGCAGTCTTGCCACCTGGCTGGTAGAGGTAGGGTTATTAAAAAGCTCATGATCATTGGTTTATAGTTCAATGTTAGCCTGATTGACATAATAACTTTAGTAAGAAACACAAGAAGTAAGTAAAAAATATCAATACTCACAAAGTCATTAGTCTAGATATTTTTCTTATTATTCGTTATTCTTCTTATTATTTTATTAACTTTTACAAAAGATTTATTTTGCTTTTAATTATGTAAATATGTGGTTATGTGCAAGTGGATGCAGATTCCTGAGGAGGCCAGAAGAGGCTGTCAGACACCTTGGAACTAGAGTTGCAGGCAGGTTTCGGCTCTCTGAGGTGGATGTTGAAAAGTGAACTAAGGTTCTGTAGAAGAACAACAGGCTCTCTTGATCATTGAGCTATTTCTATATACTTTCTTGATATTAAAAAAAATTAAAGAAGACATTCATAATTTTTGCAAGTTAACTTTAAAAGGTAAAGGAGTCCTTAAGACTTACATCTTTGATTATTGTTACTGAAATTCTTTCATCATTGTTACTCAAATAGGATGGATTGGAAGTCCTTATAATACTCTTCACAATAGCACTACAAAGAGCTTTCTGACTCCAAGTGCTTTGTGAATAATCACTAGTCTGGCAAAACAAGGGAAATTTATTCTAGAAAGTAAATTACTTGTAGCTATGAGAATTTTATTTTGCTCTGCTGTTATTTTGAATTCAACAACACTTGCTTTATGTAGATTTGAATTGTGGTATAAGCTCATTCTCCCACTGAGAACTTCATTTCCAGGGGCCAGAGGACATACAAGGTAAAGGTGGGGATGCTTTGCAAGTTTCTTCTGTATGTTGCAAATATGATGGATTTCTCAATGCATTCATTTTTATATTGAATATGAAAAAAGGAGCCTCATGAGATCTCAGACTACTTGGTAGTGAGTCAAAAAAAAAGAATTGAATGAAAACCATGATATGACTTGAGAAATCCAAAAACTAGTTTGTTCTGGAGTGAGTAAAATGATAGCTCCTCTCTAAGGATATGCCCTTGTTCTAATGCTCTAATGTGACCTGAAAATGAGACTTCACTGGAAAAAGAAATCTTGACAATTTAAGAAATTGATAATATTGAAAAGATAGTATCTGCTGTTTGGCCCAAAATCCATTAAAATTGTTCTTGTAAAAACTGGTGTAGAAGCTGAGGAAGTGACTCAGCCGGAAAAAGCATTTGTGGAATCAACAAGAGGACAAACAGGATGCACTAGTGCAAGTGTCTTTAATGCCAGGACACCCTGGCACAGAGGTGGGAGGTGTAGACAGGAGACTGTAAGAACAAGCCTGGTTTTGGCATCAACAAAGAGACATTATTTCATACAAAATGAAAAGAAAAGGACAAACACCCAAAGGTTGTCTCTGATGCCTGCAAGAAAGGTCACCAGATGATCTGTACTCCTACACATGGAAAGGTGCATGCAAAGACAGACAGACAGACAGACAGACACACACACACACACACACATAATTATTATGAGAGACACACAGAGGTGAAGGCACAGAGACAGAAGCAGGTGCTGGAGCTTGACCTCATGCCTAAAGAAGCAAAAAACAGATTTTATCCTCATCCCAGTTTAGTGGCCCAACCTGTCAGTTTTCAGCTGTCTATATTCTTCAAGTACGAGAAAATAAACTTACAGTGTTTTGATCCACAGAACACATGATAGTTTTTAGTTCATAATGATGTCAGAGAACTGATATATATAGACTTTCACTTTCATTTGGAACCTAATATCTGTGGAAATTAAGAGTACTGTATCCAGTAGTGCTAAGAAGACATGTTGACACTGTGGTTGCCAACTCATATCTGAATCTCTGAAATTAAGTCTCAATTGTGCTAGCTTAGTTGGCTCCTTTATCTTACAGCAACACAATTCATAACTTCTATTCAGAATATATATGTTTTTTCTACTTACTTTTATTAATTAACGCATGGTTGACTGCAAGTATCAAAAAAAAAAAATACAACCCCAAATGGTTACATTTATAAAGTTTACTGTTTTATACATTAATTTTTTGGATATTGGATCATACCAAAATCATTAGAGAATATAGTCTTTTCCATCTTGTTCTCATTTTGTTATTTATTTCAATTTTTTATTTATATTTGCGGTAATGTGGATCAAATCCTTGGACTCACACGTGAAAGTTTAGACGTCTGCCACTGTGCTGTATTTTGTAACATTACTTTTCTTTTATTCATAGGCATGAGGTTATTTATCAGACAGTGAACAGGTTTTCAATAGCTATACTTCAAAAGAAAATAATTTCTTCTTTGGTAGCACAATGGGTCCTCAGCAAGGGTGGGGCCTCATGTATATAGATCTCCTCTATCATTATTGACTTTTATGCTGAAATGAAACTCTGAGACTTATTAGAATTAAACAGATTAAGCCTGTGCAAATTATATTGAACCACAAATTGTCTTTATTTTTAGGTAAAAATTGCCAATTTTGAAATATATTTAACCATAAAATTTACTAGGCTAAAAAGTGGTGTGTTTTGATATTTTAATGTGGTTCAAATGTAACGGTCAACAGGATTTATTCACTTAAAAAAAAACCTTGGTATGTAGAGGAATGGTATCTTGATTATCATTCCCCTCCTTTAATAGGTTTTACCATGACTTTCCAGAGTTTAGAGTACAAGCATTCAGTAGTAACAGAGTCTTCTATGAATAAATTATATACCCCATAACACACTACACAAAGAAGAAATGGAGTAACAGATAAAATGAGTGTCTGAACCAATAGGGATGTTGGGTCCTGTTCTGAAGCCCTCATTACTGGAAGGTTTCATTTTCTCCAGGCTGAAATGATTCTTATTCTGGTGCTGTCATGAAACAAAACCATAAACATTGATGCATGTTCAAACAAAGTGTGGTCTGGTTCATTAAAAAGTGCTTAGTAGCTGACAGTGTACACTCAGCTGCCTGTTTTCATGTATGATTCAGAGGCAAGGCATAAACATGAATCACAGAGGGGAAAACAACTTGAGACAGTTATCTTCTGGAATACAAAATACTCTGCCATCTTTGGGTTGTTCTCTAGAATTTTTGAATGCGCTATGCAATACTTAAACAAGTCTCTTCTAGCTCAAATATTGCAATTCTATAAATACTGAGAATCCTTACCTATTGTATTAAGATATGTCAACATAATAAAGCAAAATATGAAAAATATAAAGGTACAATCTTTTGTGACCAAAACTGTTTTATGCTACATTAACCTGATTTTAGTTTTAAATGCCATTTAGTCATGTGTGTGTGTGTGTGTGTGTGTGTGTGTGTGTGTGTTCATAGCAGAGCACATACATTAAAGGACAACAGCAGGAGTCAATTTTCTCTTTATATCATGTATTTTCCGGGGATAGAATTCAGCTCATCAGGTCTACTGGGTAACTGCCTTTTCCCAACTTAACCATCTTGCCAACTCTTACCTTATTTTAAAAAGTACATATAAGGTATTAGGGAGAAGATTCAGGAGATTAGAGTGTTTGCTGATCTTTCAGAGGGCTACATTTTAGCTCCTACTACCAGCAGTTATCTGACATCTTCCTCAATAACACATGTGATTCACATACATACATTCAGGGATTCATACATACACATAAAATATAAAGAAACTTTTTTTAACATTTTTTATTAGATATTTTCTTTATTTACATTACAAATGTTATCTCCCTTTCTCATTTTCTCCAAAAACCCTCTATCCCATCCCTCCTCCCCCTGCTCACTAACCCACCTACTCCTGCTTCCCTGACCTGGCATTCCCCTATCCTGGGGCAATGAGCCTTCCGGGGTCCAAGGACCTCTCTTCTCATTGGTGTCCGACCAGGCCATCGTCTGCTACTCGTGTGGCTGGAGCCATAGGTCCCTCCATGTGTACTCTTTGGTTGGTGGTTTAGTCCCTGGGAGCTATGGGGGTACTGGTTGGTTCATATTGTTGTTCCTCCTATGGGACTGCAAACCCCTTCAACTCCTTGGGTCCTTTCTCTAGCTCCTCCATTGGGCACTCTGTGCTTTGTTGTCTGAGAGCATCGATTGCCCTCTGTAATTGTCAGGCATTGGCAGAGCCTCTCAGAAGACAGCTATATCATGCTCCTGGCAGCAAGCACTTGTTGGCATCCACAATAGTGTCTGGGTTTGGTAACTGTATATGGGATGGATCTCCAGGTGTGGCAGTTTCTGGATGGTCTTTCCTTCAGTATAAAGAAACTTTTAAAAACCCATTTAAAATATTTGCTTTAATTTCTAGAAGAGATAAATTATAATGCATCTTCTAGAATCATTGCACTATGAAATTCTTTTCTCAACATGTGTCTAAGTTTGGTAGAACACATATTTGATATTCACTGTAGCACACTGAAAAAGGTACATTGCATAAATTAAGCACCATCACTGTGTTCTTTGAAAAGATAAATTAGTATTAGCTTGCAGAGGATATCAAAGAATATTTAATAGCTTAATAGTATGCTTGACAGAGACACAATAGTCTAAAATTGGAAGATAAGTTTAAAAACAAATGGAAACTGTCATTCCACAATGTAATACCTATTATTATGTGGTTATTCTAATCAGGTTTTATAAAATTATTGAAATTATTGATTGTGGATTTGAAATTATTTTTAGACTTAAATCTATTCAGGTCTGTAGTATGGAGACTATTCCACAAGGTTGATCAGAGATTATTTTGTTTACCTTCCCCTTTTAGCCAACCAGGGTACTTAACCTGAAATACCTTTGACAACACTATATGCCTACAATGATCACTGATGCTTATAGACTCCTTCTTGATGACAATGGTGTCCTATCCTGATTTCAATCATTTGCTCAAGGCTGGCACTGTCATCAGTACACTGGGTCCTCCTACATTAATCATTAATGAAGAAAATGCCCCTACCACTTGCCTGCAGGCAAATCTGATAGAGATATTTTCTCAGGTAAGGTCCCTTTTCACACACATGCACAGGCACAAACACACAAATACACACACACAAGCATACACACACATGCATGCATACACACACATACATGCACACACAGGCACTCAGTTATATGTATGTCAATTTAAAAAATAATATATTTAGACTCAGAAGTGGAGATAAACAACACTTAAAAATTCACACCAGTCAGGATGGCTAAGATCAAAAACACAGGAGACAGCAGTTGTTGGCGAGGATGTGGAGAAAGAGGAACACTCCTCCACTGCTGGTGGAATTGCAAGCTGGTATACAACCACTCTGGAAAGCAGTCTGGCGGTTCCTCAGAAAACTGGGCATGACACTCCCGGAGGATCCGGCTATACCACTCCTGGACATATACCAAGAGGCTTTATCTGCATGCAATAAGGACACATGCTCCACTATGTTCATAGCAGCCTTATTTATAATAGCCAGAAGCTGGAAAGAACCCAGATGTCCCTCAACGGAGGAATGGATTCAGAAGATGTGGTATATCTACACAATGGAATACTACTCTGCAATTAAAAACAATGAATTCACGAAATTCCTAGGCAAATGGTCAGATCTTGAAAATATCATCCTTAGTGAGGTAACCCAATCACAAAAGAACACACATGGTATGCAGTCACTGTTAAGGGGATATTGACCCAGAATCTCGGAATACCCTAGACACAATCCGCATATCAATAGATTTCTAAAAAGATGGTAGGAGAGACCCCTGGTCCTGGAAAGACTGGATGTAGGGGAACGCCAGGACAGAGTAATGAGAGGGGGTTGAACGGAGAAAAGAGGGAGGGAAGGGGGCTTATGGGACTTTCGGGGAGGGAGGAAACGGGAAAGGGGAAGTGATTTGGAATGTAAATTAAAAAAATAAAATAAAATAAAAAAAAAACCAATGAATTCACGAAATTCCTAGGCAAATGGTCAGATATTGAAAATATCATCCTTAGTGAGGTAACCCAATCACAAAAGAACACACATGGTATGCAGTCACTGATAAGGGGATATTGACCCAGAATCTCGGAATACCCTAGACACAATCCGCATATCAATAGATTTCTAAGAAGATGGATGGAGAGACCCCTGGTCCTGGAAAGACTGGATGTAGGGGAACGCCAGGACAGAGTAACGAGAGGGGGTTGAATGGAGAAAAGAGGGAGGGAAGGGGGCTTATGGGACGTTCGGGGAGGGAGGAAACGGGAAAGGGGAAATGATTTGGAATGTAAATTAAAAAAAATAAAATAAAATAAATAATAAAAAAATTCACATCTTGAAAATAATTGTAGCCAAAGTTTTTCTAGGTGTTTTCCTGTGCTAAATATACCTTCATATAAAAATAGATAGTATTATGCATGTTGTTTTATTATCTGAGATCTTGCTTGCTAAACAAAACCAGTATTTATATGTCATATATCTTTACTACATTGTTCTATGAATTGGTGTAAAGTTCATTGGATGATTATATCTTAAAGGATTTACTTAAACCAAAAATAACCATTGATCATAAGATGGAGTAGATATGATTTCTTTCTGTTTACAGTGGGTATTTAAATTTTTTCCCAATTAAGACAGCAGGTGATACAGAAAACCTTTATTGTATTCTCCAGAACTGTTACATTTATGAAAAGAAAATATTTTCTAGTCCTAATGGTTAATTATTCTCTCAATTTATTTCTTTTTCTTTGAAAACTTGTAAGATATTCAGATATCACAAAAGAATATCTCTGATCTTTAAAATAGACGTTGAGAATAAGAAACACCTTGTGCAGGTACTAGAAAAAAAAATCACAGACAGCAGACCACAGTTCAACAGAAAAAAATCACACTAAACTGCATCCAGGAACTCATATTTGTATAATAAGCAGAAAGATCTCACATAAGGCCAGCTTCTGATGGTACAGAGGTGTCCTTCCACTAGCGTCAGGACCCATGACCTCCACAATTGCTTGTCTTTGCGTTGGTGTGCCCTCACAAACTCCTTGACTCACATATTGTTTGTTTGGTTCTAAGAGTCTTAGTCCAACAACAATAAAATTACTTTGTACATATTCTTTCAAAAGCTAGACAAGCAGAAAGGCAAGCTCCATTATGGGGAGAGAGAGAGTTCATCTGTAGCTCTGTTAAGATAGCTTATCAGTCATTTAAAAATACTACAGCGAGAGAAATGGAACTGATTCACATGGAAAGAACTATCCTTCTCCAGAAGCGCTGAACATTCACTCTATTGCTGCTTTGTAATTTCCTATTTATTCTAACGTTATTCACGTACAATTACAATTAGTGTAATTACCATGCAATCACAACAGTTGCACCTGGAAGGTACATAATATTAAATACATTATTCTTTCACTTGTATATGTGTAGCTTGAGACATATTAGTTCATTGGCAATTTCACTGAGTTAAGTACTAGAATTACAAATAGATTGTTCTTAAATGTTCAGAAATATGTAAATACTTAGTTGTATTTAAATGTTTCATTGAAGTTTAAAATTGATTAGCTGTAATTGTATTTTAATTTTATTTTAATGGATGATTTTGAATACCTTTGAAAAAGTACCCTGAGGTATGATTTCGACATTTAGAAGATTTGCATCGCTTTATATTTTGATGAAAATATTCTAACTTCATAGATTTTCATTTACATTTCATTTTAAAAACATATTATTTATTGTTACTAATGCACTACAATATCTTAAGTACGTATCAAATTGGTTTTATTAAAATAAAGTCATCTAAATGTACTTAATAAAATAAATGATAACAAGTCATTTGTTTGTTTTAAATCTCATCCAAACATTGCTTGTTCATCAACAAGATATTTTCATGCATATATGGATTAAAATTGCACTGACCTTCTATATAAGCCACACTTAAAAATTTATCTTTATGAAAGAAAGTTTACTAAAATACAGAGATAGAAATTATCAATGTCTATAAAATTTCAATTATTATACATATGAGGTGCACACATATTCTTTTCAAAAAGTAAATGTCAGATATGGACTTGGCATGTCTTTAAGTGCTATGACTATTTTTTCAGATGGAAAAATGAGAATTCGAATATACACACACAATATACATGCATACACATACGTACACACAAAGACACGCACACACTCACACATGCATGAACTCACATAGTTATTCCACTTCCAGTGCCAATCCTCTCCACAAAAACAATAGATAACAACAAAAACCTCAGTATGATGAATAAGAAACCTTCTATTGAGTTGGTTAGCAGAGTCCTAGATATTCTCCAAAGAATGTAGAACAATTGTTGCTGCCCTTGGATGCCTTCTAGAAGTTGAAAGAAAGTCCACATTGCTGAAGATACAACACATTTCAGACATAGGAATCAAGGGATTCATGCTCAATCTGAGCTAAAACCCACCTTTCTGAAGACTAGTTTTCATAGTACCAGAGGATAATACAGAAGCCACAAAGAGAGTGAAACGGTAATTCTACACAACTGTGCATTCTATGAATCACAACAATGTTAAATATCCTGAGAAATGCAATAGTGCCATTTATATCTTGACAATAGTCAATGGCTGTGCAATTAGACTTAAAGTCCATTTAGCAGGGGAAATTATTTCTGGTACTACAAATGTAACTTACTACATTTTGTTAGGGAGTTCATGGAGCTTAAAGGAGACTGTTTCTTTCTCAAATTGGTATAATTCCTAACTAAATTGAAAAGACTTACTCTGATATCCATAGAGGAGTATAGCTCTCACCCCTTATTGAGAGAGATGATTACAGAAGACACAACTAGTCAAAAAGCAGAGAACACTGACCACGTGGTGCCCAACACCTATTAATGTATCTATAGAACAACCCCTGGACTAAAGGCCCAGGGAAAAATCCAGGAAAGAGGTGGAAAGATTGTTAAGAGTCAGTGTACCAGGAAGTCTACTTTGAGATTATGCCTTCTAGACTTACAAGAAAACTACACCTATGAAATCTTAAAAATATGGTTACTTAAACAAGACTAGAAAAACAAAGATGCAAGATGACATGTGAATGTGGATATAGAATATCTCACAGGTCCCCACCTCTAAGTGATGAGTTATAGAGTTAACAACTGCTCAGAGAGGGAGAATGAGTCTTTCCCAGTGATAAGCCCTTAACTGGTTTTCTAAAATCAAGTGGAAAGCCTAAAACATATACATACAAGCAAAACTAAATGGATTTAGCAAGTTTATTTATATATTCACACACATTATATATGTAACAATGATAATTAAGGAATGAATTTGGGAGGGAGTAGATGAAGAGGGGTGACATAATACAAATATATTTTAATTAAATAAAATAAATTGATAAAATGCTGTTGACCTGCTTTCTTTTGGTATTTAAAAGATCCAGTTGCCCTTGAAGCATTTTAAAGTATATCATTTTCTTTTTCTTGGATATTGGAACTAATGTAATGTTTCCCAAAAATATCTCTTTTTTTTTCTGTTCACAGTCCTTTAAAAATGTTGTTTTCCTCAAGAGTGAGGTATATTATATGTGGACTTAGAGAGAGGAATGTAAAGAGATAATGTTATATAACTGTATTTTATAATTGCATTATATGCATCATGTAATACATGTAAATATAATCTCAAAAATAAAATTAATAGTTAAAAATGTACCTTTTCTTATTATAAATTGCAATGGTAATTTTAATATGAATTTGTGCAGTCAATTAATACAGTGGTTGTACTTCTTTATCCTAGGTAGTTCCCAAATAATGACACAGAGAGACAAGATTTATTTAATTAAGCTTTAAAGCAGGGCTGGAGAGATGGCTCAGCAGTTAAGAGCACTGACTGCTCTTCCAGAGGTCCTGAATTCAATTCCCAGCAGCCATATGGTGGCTCACAACCATCTGTAATGGGTGATCTGATGCCTTCTTCTGGTGTGTCTGAAGACAGCAACAGTGTACCCACATTCATTAAATAAATAAATAAATAAATAAATAAAATAAATCTTTAAACCCCCCCCAAAAAAAATCAAAAGAGCTTTACTAAAAAATACCTTGATAATCATTGATCTGTTTTAATCCTCTAATCTAATCTGGAGACCCCCCATCCAAAATCTGGGAAACAGCTGAAGTTTTGTATTGGTCTTGTCCTCAAGGCTTTAGGTGTGTTCTAACCTGATGTCTGTCTAGACCTTTCTCAGGGTGACTCTTCTCTACCTCTCTTTCTGTCCCTCCTTCTCTGACTGACAGAAATCCCACCTATTCTCTCTATTGCTTAGTTTCTGGCTTTTCCAGTTTTTATTGACAGTGCAGATGATAAATGATGAGCTTTGCTTATACAAACTTGAGACAGGTGATTCTTGACATAAGCATTACAATGCCATGTCCAAATAGAAACAAGATATGAGGGTAGAGAAGTCAGCATTTGAATAACACAGGAATAATCTTCACACAATGTACAAAAACATTATGCCTACAATGAGTTATGAGTAAACTTTAAGTTGGCATTTTCTAGAATGAGAACAATGTAAATAATAATATTTCATCATACTTTATGCTTGGAGGATTTTTATTAAGAACTTTTTTGTTTTGTCCTTGTGAATATATTTTAATTGGTTCCTTCACTTGTATACTTTTACTTTTGGATCTCTGCATTTGACTTCTATATTCTAATAGTCCATCACAGTCCATGAAAGTAATAATAAATTCTGGTTTCAGTTGCCTAGTTATCACTTTTCATCATACACACACACACACACACACACACACACACACACACACACACACACACAATTTCAGTCAAACTTGAAGTAGATTCTAGTAGACTTTATTTAAAACTTTTAATATTACCAAACTTGGTCACAGGTCTGTTTCCTGCTGATATTTTCTCTTGTTAATAATATACACATTACTTACTCATGATCCATTTATTTGGTAATTATAGTTGTAACATAGACATTAAATTTAACATTAGTGACGGATTATGAAAACTTACCTAATAGGCTTTCTTGTTTTAATTTTGGTTTTCTGACACAAATGATCTGATTGAACCCTATAAATTATACTTCCTGAAGAGCACCAAAATCTTAGTTTAATTCTTTAATTTTCAGTTAGGGTGCTTAGAACTTATGCTATTGTTTCTGCATGGCTTTGGCATCAACTGTACATTGAAATGCAGTTCATATGCCTTGCTTCTGTGTCTTCCTTCCAGAAGTATTTGCTCACTGACTGTGTCTTTCTCTCCACTAAATAATTTTATGTTAGCCTCCTCATCTTCTTTGCAGTGTTTTCATGCAGTGTAGCTGCTCATCTATTATAAGGCTCCTCACCCACAGCATTCCTTCAGTCTAAAAAATCACACA
This sequence comes from Tokudaia tokunoshimensis, assembly GCA_036184795.1. NCBI lineage: Eukaryota > Metazoa > Chordata > Mammalia > Rodentia > Muridae > Tokudaia > Tokudaia tokunoshimensis. Next base: position 82,147,327 of record BTHU01000012.1, on the reverse strand, counting down.
ATTAGAATGTCATTATTTATTATTCCTTTTTTCCAAGGGCTTGAATTTGTGTTTTTGTTAACTTTCTAGTGCGATAAAATAGTTTTGTGTGTTTGTTTACTTATTTTCACTGTGAGTTTTTATTTGATTAAATTCACTCCCTCACTTCCAAGATTAATGTTTATAGTTCAGGTAGGCCCAGTCCAATGAGAAAATTTTCAGCCAAACTAGAAAGCAAATTTTAGAAAACTTTATTTAATTTTGTTTTTAATTTTACCAATGTTTTTCTACAGTATTTTCTCATCTTTCAAAGTTATCCTAAATAAATAGAAGATTCAATTTCAAAATTCACAGATGCTTTGTTATATTGAACAGAAAAAAAAATCATTCAAGATATCTTATTAGAGTCTGACTCAATAATCTTACTCCTTGCCAAAACATCATTGCCCTCAGTATTTAACAATAGCTACACAGAAATTTAAGGCACTTTTTTTCTGACATTGACTATATAATTAATAGCTAAGTTAAAGATTTATAGGATGGAAGAATTTGGGAAATTGGAAGTCAAATGGATTTTGAATTTAAATTTCTAGCTTTTGACTCTCTTACCACTTTGATACACTAGTCAACCTTCCAAATATCTCTGAACCTCAATTTTCCGATCTATGAATTGGTGATTACATTTTCTATTCAACTCAAATATGAAATAGTTCTTCAATTGAAAATATCTTATACATGCTGTTGCTGTGACAGTAAATTTACAACTCCCCTCAGCAGCAATCTAGATATTATTATCTTATTCTGTTTCTTCTGTCATCAAACTTTCTTAACATAATTCATACATACCTACATTCATGTGCAAGACATATGAAGCTCAGAAGAAGGAAGACCAAAGTGTGGATGTGTTAGTCCTTCTTAGAAGGGGCAACAAAATACTCACAGGAGGAAATACGGAGACAAAGAGTGGAACAGAGACTGAGGGAAAGGTCATTCAGAGACGGCCCAACCTGGGGATTCATTCCATATACAGTTACCAAACCCAGGCATCTGTGGATACCAAGAACTGCATGCTGACAGGAGTCTGATATAGCTGTCTCCTGAGAGACTGCCAGAACCTGACAAATACAGAGGCAGATGCTTGTAGCCAACCACTGCATTGAGCACGGGGTCCCCAATGGAGGAGTTAAGGAAAGGACTGAAGGAGCTGAAGGGGTTTTGCAAACCCATAGGAAGAAAAACAATATCAACCAACCAGACCCACGCCCCCCAAGCTTTCAAGAACTAAATCACCAACCGGAGAGTACACGTATGTAGCAGAGGATGGCCTTGTTGGGCATCAGTGGGAGAAGAGGCTCTTGGTCCTGTGAAGGCTTGATGCCCCAGTGTAAGGGAGTGCCAGGGCGGGGAGGCAGGAGTGGGTGGGTGGGTGGGGTAACACCCTCACAGAAGCAGGGGGAGGGAGGATGGGGTGTGTAACCTGGGAAGGAGATACCATTTGAAATGTAAATAAAGAAAATATTTAATAAAAAAGATTAAAAAGAGGAAAAACGGGCGGTGGTGGCGCACGCCTTTAATCCCAGCACTTGGGAGGCAGAGGCAGGAGGATTTCTGAGTTCGAGGCAGGAGGATTTCTGAGTTCGAGGCCAGCCTGGTCTACAAAGTGAGTTCCAGGACAGCCAGGGCTACACAGAGAAACCCTGTCTCGAAAAACCAAAAAAAAAAAAAAAAAAAAAAAAAATTGGAAAAAAGTGTACACAAAGCTTTTATATCCTGATGTATTTCATATTTTCTGATAGAGGAAATCTTAAAGGATACAAAAATCACCATTTACAGTGATGAAACTGATTTTTAATATCATTAACTAATTTTAGTTTTTAAATTAAACAATTTAATTTTAGTGTTTTCATAATATATTGTTATTAGTTAGTTACTTTCTTTTTTGAGACTGTAATATTAGCAGACTTGACCCAAACTCATTCTTGTAGCTGAGGCTGACCAAGGACTCCTAGCCCCCTGATTTATGCCTTTATAGGTAGATTTTTCCCCTTACAACGGGTAAGAGTGTAATGTATTTTCATGTATTTTAGTGCCTTGACCAAAACAGCTTAAGCTATAAGTTTAGTGTTCATTTTACTAATAATTTACTGCATTTGTTAGCTTTGAAAAAATAGCCATCATGTTTAAAATGCCAAATTTTCACTTTTACTTAACAGCTCCACCTCAGATACTCTAGTGAGACCCTGTTCTTTCCAGCCTTGGCACACTATAGGGAAGTTATATGATATTGAGTTACACCGTAAACATTAGCCAATGTTTAACTTTATTTCATATTTATATTTTTCTTTTCTTTTTAAATTTTCAGGTTTTTAAATGCCATTTGATTTTAGCAGTATTTATATATTCTAGATATTAACCCTGTTACTGAAGTAGTCAAAGGAATTCTAAACAGAAAGGATGTTGCCACAGGTATCAAAATAACTGACTTCAAATTATACTACATTTAAGAGTTCTCATAGCTTTGCGGCTCTGCCTTACACTGTTACAAACATTTCGAAACTATTTTCCAAGTCTGAGCAGACTGAATTTTAATCCATCAGTCAAAACTTCATTTTTAATTGAATATTTAAGTTTTTCTATTTTATCTTTTAAAGTTTATGTTGCCATTGTTATATTTTCTATGTTTAAGCTTCTTAAGCTTCTTAATTACATTATGTGAATTATTTTGTCCATCTTACTTTAATATTTGTTGTTTAATAGAAATTCTAGTAAAATTGAACTATGTCACAGAACACTTGGCATTAAATTACATAGAGACACTCTTGACTGTCCTACAAGAAAATTTTCTTTTGAGATAAAATTTCAAACAAGAAATTCCATGAAGTTGATTAATGTGGTATTAATTCTAATGGCAAGAATTTGGGAATGAGAAATCCTTACAGAGGATGATAGTTGAATAACCTGTGGTGTAGCCACAGGATATGGAATATATATGTACATTCATTCCATCTGCTTTCCTCTGAAAGAAGAAACAACAAGAGCATGATTAATAATCTAACTTGAGTTAATTACCTTTGGAGAGATCATTTGGCTCTAAGATTTCTTTTATGGAATTTTCATTATCATTTTTAAAGAAGTTCTTAAATATAAAAAGCAAAATTCTTTATGATTCCCAGTAAGATCATTTTTAGAAAAATCTCATTCAGAGTTCTTAAAAATGAAGACATGTAGCCATTAGCTCTTGAATTGTAAGTTCTAGTGTATAGTTTTATAAAAATGCACCATAATGTTTTAGTTGTTTACATATTGTCCAATTTGCCCAACAGAACTAGTCTCACCAATCTTCATCTCACTCTTATTCTTTCTAATCACATGAAATTACAGAAAATACCTGATTATCAATAGGACTAATGTACTATAGAGAAATGTGTCAATATCATTATTCATTAACTTCATATAAAAACATACAATTAACACAGTTCTGTTTAGGAAAATTCACATTTCAACTTTTCTTCTCTAACTAATGATGAACACCATTTGCAGCACAAAGAGCATTCAAGACCTGGGTCTTTAAAACTTTAGACAGTGGCTCGATCCAGCACTAATTAAGAATAGAGTATATACTAGTACAGAGAAACAATATCATTGATATGTTTTTCTATGTGTGTTTGAATAGTCAAAGAAAGTGCAAATAATTCATTAAGCACCCATTAAAATGTAAAAAACAATGCCCCAAAGACTACATTATATTGTGTCTTTTTATGTTAGCCCTTTGGCAAAGAAAATTTAAGGACCAACATAAAGTTTTATTTAACGCCTTCTCCTAACTTCTTTAAAATCTTCTCCCTTGGTGAGCATCTTTCTATACTCAGTTCTCTGGGAATAGCTCAGATTTACTTTCAACATTAGTGTTAGAAAAGCAGCCAACATTTGCTTACAATATCCTTTCTGCACTTCTCAGTCTACTGTAGACCAAGTCCTTCCATGTTATAATAAATATAATACACATTAACAGGTACTATATGGTATATATCTTGTCTATTCATACATGATCCTTATCCCATTAGACACTGCTTGCAAATCCAAGTTCAAAGAAAGAAATGTTAAGATTTTAAGGATGACAATAGCAGAATATGAAACCTGTCAAAGTCATTCTTGCTTGAAATTTCCACTTTCGACTAAGTTATTTTTATTCTGAGTATCCTAGATGTGACTAACCCACTGTCTTCCTTTAAGGAAACTAAGGAGCCACAACAGTGCAGCTTTCACACTGTTGGGTGACTCTGCTCATCTTTCCATAACCTACAGAAAGTTGAACAGATACTTTAATGTCAGAAAACTTAGACTCAAATATGTGACCCAATTTTAGAAAGTACTGTGATATTTATTCAAAATTATACATCATACCTAAAAATTTCACTCACAGTCCACCTTATTTTTATCTTTTCCCTCTTAAATCATTATTGCATTTAATATTGCATTTTTAGTCACTATGTATCTTATCCAATTGAATCATCTTATGTTCTCTTTAGAATGAGATTTTTTGTCTATAGCCGTCTTATTATAAACAAAGGTATGAAAATGATACATTATGAAAAAGACCAAATCTTTTAAAAATGTTGCTGGAGAATTGCACATCACATAAAAGATTGAAATTACACTATTGTTTCATTATTTCACATCAACTTAAGCAGATCAAAGCATTCATGTAAGACCAAAACCTAAAAATACTAGAGAAAAGCACAAGGAAGACACTTCAAGATATGACAGCAGGAACCACAAGATGCTAAGTGTTGCCAGCAACTTGATGAGCTTGGAAATATCCCACCTAGAGCTGCCCTGAGCTCGCCAACTCCTGTTGATATCAGTTTATGAAACCAACTTCAGCAGGGCATTCTTCCAAACCTTACCAGACTCCTGACCTACAGAAAGCAGAAATTAATAAATATAATCACCTTTATATTATGTGTTTTACATTTTGTTAACCTAATGATAGAAAACTAGTATTCACAGAAAACACTTTCTCTTAAATATAGACCCTGTCAACTATCAAATGATTTCGGCTAAACTAAGTATATATTTCCATTAGAATCTCGCAACTCAGAACTCAATATTGTCTTATGCATGTGACACCATTTACATTGAACAGATGTACTTTGAACAACAAATGACCTTCCCCATCACTGAGAAGTTCCATGTACTAGGAAGCTTCTTCTGATGAAATCTCATGAACGTCTGTATTCCCATACTACTTCTGTGTGGCCGTTAACATGGGTACTCTCTCTCTGTCTCCCTGTCTCTGTCTCTGTATCTCTCTCTCTCTCTCTCTGGGTGCATGTGTTCATATCTAGAATGAGAGTTCTAAGCATTAAGATGCTGTATTTTTTATTTTATCCTCTACATCTGACAGCAGTCTTTATACTACAGAATATCCAACATCATATCAAAGTTTTGTATTATACGTGGCTATGAAGGTTTTCAATTTTCTTTAAGAAGCTATACTTACTTTTATAGGTGGTATAAGCTGTCCTATAAAGATAAGGTTGGTAGAGAGAAGAAGGACTGGTGTGTTTAAGAGTATTCTCTGTATCAGCTAAAGTAGTAGTCAGAGTAAACATTTCTAAAGGGTGTATAATCTAAGCTTTACTGAAGAACAATAAAGTTATTGAAAACATTTAACATATGTTAAGTTTGCAGCACATACTAGGCTAATTAATATTCCTATTGTTCTTCATGTGTTGGTTAGTTTTATATTAACTTCATATAAGCTAAAGTCGTTTTGAAATAGGCAATCTTAATTGAGAAAATTCCCCCACGTGATTGACCAATGGGTAAGCATGTGATACATTTTCCTCATTGATGATTGGTTTGTGAAGACTCAGTTCATTTAGTGTTGTCTTAGATTGTATAAAATGTAATCTGAGAAATCCATGGAAAGGAGCCTGAAGTCCCTCCAATGCTTCTGTTTCACTTCCTGCCTCTAGGTTCCTTCCCTGTTGGAGTTTCTGCCCTTGATTTCATCCCAAGTTGAACTTGATATGGAGATTTTATGCTGAAATAAACTACCTCCTCCCTAAGCTGCTTTTGTATATAGTGTGTCATAATAACACTAGAAACTCTCAGACAATGCAATACAATACAATACAATGGAATACTCAGAACCTTACACTGTTGTTATTACCAACAAATTCATTGTTGACATTAAAACACAGAGAGACACAATAATGTATCCCAAGTTCCATAGCTGTGAAATTTCAAAATCCATACCGTGCAATGTGTTATGATATTTAGAGCCCCTCACTACTGCTCTAAAATATACCTGGCAACATTGCCTTTCTTCTGCTTTCCTCCCAATCTACATGGAAGGGCACATACATGTTCACAGATATTGTCAACTGACTCAAAGTAATCTGTCTGTAGTATTTGCAAACTTACCTAAGGTACCATTTTATTTTATCTTACATGCAAATGATGAAAATATAACTGCCATCTAGGAAAATATATGCTATGCTGTTTAGAAATCATGTGAGCCACAATTTCTTACAATGACTATCTCTGCTACATGGTAAAATCTTCTCCTTAGAAGCCCATAGGTCTTGGATGTTCAATCTTAACTCTGGTTGATTAAAACTTTGACATAAACAATCCTGGTTTCCAATATTAAGAAACTAAAATAAAACAGATAAAACACCAAAGACTTAAAATGTATCTAGTCTCACTTTTTTCACTACTAATTTTAATAACATCTGAGCTATTTCTCCTTTTCCAACTTCAAAAATAGCTATAAGATACCTTCTTATTTATTTTTTATTAATTTCTTGTATTCCTTTACTTTACATCTCAATATCAAAGCTCTCCTACTCATGCAAATCCCATCCCTATTCTACACTCCCCTTCTCCTTTGCAAAGGGGGAGGCTCCCTTTTGGTGTTAGCCCCTGACTGAGACCAGACAAGGTTGTCCATTTATAGGAATGGGCTCCACAGGCAGGCAGGCAACAGACTAAAGGACAGCTCCTGCTACAGTTGTTAGGGGGCCTGCATGACGACCAAGCTGATCATATGCTATGTGAGTGCATGTGGTCTAGGTTCAGCCTATGATCAGTCTTTGGCTGGTGATTCAGGCTCTGGGAACCCTCAAGTGTCCAGGTTAGATGACTCTGTTAGTATGCCTATGGAGTACCCAACCTCTTCAGATCTCTCAGTCCTTCTTGCATCTCTTCCATAAGACTCTCTGAGCTTTATCTAATGTTTGGCTGAAGGTCTCTGAATCTCTTTCCATTAGCTGCTGGGTGGAGTCTTTCAGAGGACAGTTATGCTAGGTTCCTATCTGGAAGGCTAAAAAAAAAAAAAAAGCAGAGACTGAGAGAATGGCCAACCAATGACTTCCCCAGATTGAGACCCATTCCATGCAAGAACTGATCTCTAATACTATTAATGATACTTTGTTATCCCCTACTTATTTCCCTTCTCTCTCCTCTGCTCTCCCTACATCTGAAAACCCCCTTTACTCCCATCCCCATCTCTTTTCCCAGTCAGTTCCCTATTTCCATCTACCACCGATATTATATCTACTTTGTTTCCCCTTCTGAGATAGACTCAACCATCCTCCCTTGGTTCCTCCTTCTAATTTGGCTTCTTTGAGTCTGTTGATTATGGTTATCTTTCACTTTATGGCTAATATCCATTTATTAGTGAGTATATATCATGCATATCATTTTAAGTCTGGTTCTCTCACTCAGGATAATATTTTCTAGTTCCATCTATTTGTCTGTGAAATTCATGATGTCCTTGATTTTAAGCCATTGTAGTATTCCATTGTGTAAATAAACAACATTTTCTTTATCTACTCTTCAGCTGAGGGACATCTGGCTTGTTTCCAGTTTCTGGCTATTATAATTAAGACTGGTGTGTTCATAGTTAAGTGAGTGTCCTTCTGGGATGGTGGAACATCTTTTGGGTATATGCCCAGGAGTGGTATAGCTGGGTCTTGAGGTATAACTATTTCCAATTTTCTGAGAAACTGCCAGATTAATTTGTAAAGTGTTTCTACAAATTTGCACTCCCACTAATAGTGGAAGAGTATTCTCTTTGCTCTACAACCTTGCCAGCTATGTACTGTCCCTTGAGTTTTAGCCATTCTGATAGGTGTAAGGTAAAATCATAGAGTTGATTTGGTTTGCATTTCCCTGTCAACTAAGGCTATTGAACATTTCTTCAAGTGCTCCCCAGTCATCAGAGATTCCTCTAATGAGAATTCTCTGTTTAGCTCTGTATTCCATTTTTAACTGGATTATTTGGCTTGTTGGTTTCTAAAATCTTGAGTTCTTCATATACTTTTGAATATTAGCCCTCTGTCAGATATAGAGTTGATGAAGATCTTTTCCCAATCTGTAGGATGTCATTTGTCCTATTAATGGTGTCTATTGACTTACAGAAGCTTTTCAGTTTTATGAGGTCCCATTTATTAATTGTTGACCATAATGCCTGAGCCATTGGTGTTCTGATCAGGAAGTCATCTCCTATAGCAATGAGTTCAAAGCTATTCCCCATTTTCTGTTCTATTAGGTTTAGTGAATCTGGTTTTACATTGAAGTCTTTGATTCATTAGGACTTGTGTTTTAGGCAGGGACATAAATACGGATTGATTTGCATTCTCCAAATGCAGACATCCAGTTAGTCCAGCTCCATTTTTGAAGATTCTCTCCTTTTCCATTATATGGTTTTGCCTTCATTGTCAAAACTCAAGTGTCCATAGATGTGTGGATTTATTTCTGTGTCTTCTATTCAATTCCTTTGATAACTCTTTTTGTTTCTAAACCAATACCATGTAGTTTTTAATTACTATTTCTCTGTAGTACAGCTTGAAGTCAGGGATAGTGATATCTCCAGAAGTTCTTTTACTCTTCAGGATTGCTTTAGCTATTCTTGTTTTGTTTTTTTATATGAAGTTGAGAATTACTCTTACAAGGTCTGTAAAGAATTTTGTTGGAGTTTGCATTGAGTCTGTGGATTGCTTTTGGTATAATTGCAGTTTTCATTATGTTAATCCTACAGATCCATGGGCATGGAAAAATCTTTCTGTCTTCTGACATCTTCCTCAATTTTTGTCATATTTGGTTAGAGTTAGGCCAAGATATTTTACATTATTTGCCTTTAGTTTGCAGGGTATTTTCTCCCTATCTTCTTTTTCGGCCCATTTATTGCTTGTATAGAGGAGGGATACTGATTTCTTTGAGTTAACATTTTATCCAGCCATGCTGCTGGAGGTGTTTATCAGCACAACTCACCTCTGCAGGCTTCATCCTTCTTATTTATTTTAAATTAAATAACTGGATTGGTTTCCTTAAGTATCTTAAATTAGAAATTGCAAATCTGTATATTTTTTCTTCCTTTGCTTTCCTCTACTTCTTTCAGTAAGTCTGTAGCCTTGATAGGTTCCTGTCCTATAGGAAATAGTGTGGGATACTAGCACTTTATCAAACATTAAGTATTTCCTCAAGAATTCTGCATTACTTTTCATTCCCTATTCATTGGCTTTTCATATCCAAGATTTATAAAGCAAAGAAAGTCATTATTTTTAAGGTCCATCAGAATAAATTGAGAACTGTTAAGTACATAGATTTCTTTTTTCTAATGAGTTATTTTTTTATATATTTGAGATAGATGTTGGAGATTTTCATGTTTACAAACTTCAAGGGGTACTTTTATTGTTACTCTGTGGTCTTCACCTTAAAAGCAACTATCAAAGAACTTAGTTTCATTTTAGGATACTGGAGACATACTTAAATAGCCATAATTTTAGCCTTAAAATAGGTGCTGTTTTCTAAAACACCTACTTAGAAAGTAATAGATTTTTTATAAATTTGAGTTATTATTACAGTCAACAGTATACTTGATAGTGGAAACTAGGAGTTCCTGTAATTCACTAAAATATGGAGACTCTTCTCTCTTAAGATCCTCTGTTAATTAATTCAAAAAGACATACTAGCAGGAGACAAGTCATGAGCACATTGTCTTGCAGATAGAGATACCTAAAAACAAAACTACCAATAAGAAAAAAAAAGCATCTTTTCTTATTAGTTTCATGAGGATGTTATCATGGAAGAAGTATCTTAATAGTGTAAAATACAGGTGAATGGCACTGAACTCATCAAGAGGCCAAGAAGAAATGATTTTTTCATTGGTATACAAAATTTAAGTTAAAATGTCATTTTTGTTCTTTGTAAAACATTTAGCAATTATTTCTATGAGAATTTTATACTGGGTATTTTGAGCATATTTATTTTTCCATCTTCAGATCTTCCCAAATTCAAACCCTTCCCAACTTTGTGCCAAAAACAAACAAACAAACAATAAACCCATAAAACCAATCTCATTGTGTAAGTATTCTTGGATGTGTGACCTTCCACTTCATCTTGGTTTAATCTGTCATTCCCTCTCCCAGTTGCCAACAACTGCACCCATCAGACACAGCCTACTATGTCCATCTGAGTTCAATTAATGTTGTCCATATGTACATGTGTTTAGTACTGATTACAAGGAATGGATAAAGTGTAATTATCATTCCTAGAGGAAACTGATTTTCTTCCCTCAGCAGCCATTGACTGCCTGTAGCTCTTTAACTAGGAAAGGTATTGTGAATTATTTCCTGTAGTGGTTTGAATGAGAATGGCCCCCACAGGTCATTGAATAGTTGGTCCCTATTTGGTAGAACTATTTGAGAAGGATTAGAAAGTGTTGCCTTGTTGGAGGAAGTTTGCCACTAGTGGCCAGCTTTGAGGCTTAAGATCCCTGTAGTCATTCTCAGTGTGATATTTGTTTGCCGCCTGGCATCTAAATGTGAAGTCTCAGTTGTAGGAACAGCTTTAAGTAGTCTTTAAGAGTTTCTTTTATAACTTACCTTAGCCATTGTGTTTTGTCACAGCAATTGAAAATTAAAGTATCTACCTCCCCTCAACCTCATCTGTGTTGTCAAGTCAACTGATTTGGTCTTGTGCATGCAACTATATTGTTGAGAGTTCATGAATACAAAGTCCTTGTTTTGTTTAGAAGACATACTTTCACAGATGATATCCTGGTCTTCTGGCTTTTGCAATCTTTCTGCTCTCTTTCCATGATGCTCCCTGGTCCTTAGGTGTTAAATGTGGTAAGATGTTCTAATTGGGTCTGGGCATGCCATGGTAATTTATTCTCTACATTTTGATGAGCTGTGGATCTCTTTAATAGCATTTCTGTTGCTTAAATAACATTATTTGAGGGATGGTAAGACCTACCTTTACCTGAAGGAATAATGAGATGTATTTAGAATATAGTTAGAGATTATATAGGCTTAGAAATCTGTCAGGAGTACGTTTGCCTCTAAGGTCTATAACCTCTCCAGGCATAGCTGTAGCTTCTTTGCTGTATTTATGCCTTGGGGACAAATATTAGCTATCCTATTGGACTTAAGGAGTTTCTTACTTTTAATAGTCAACATGTATAATGTTGTAATCTGTGACATATATACTAAAATCTAAGACTTTTGAAGTACTTTTGAAAATATCTCTTTAAAATAATAGATTTCAGTGAAACTGAACTCAGTTCTAAATATATTTGAAAATATAATTTGAATATGTATTTGCTAATTAAAATATTTAATGGTTTCCCATTCTAGCATTAATTTTGTTTCTATAGATATTTTCCAAAACTCAATAATAGATTTTTATTATCATTGAATGTTATTCTTACCATGAAAACTTATTTCTTGCGTCTTTCTCTGTCATCTAAGTAATGAGAATTTAGAAGAAACAATAGTAAAATATACATTGTTGTTGTCATTAAATTATTTTATTAATACGATAGCTATTATATTACCCTACGTATTTGAATTAATTTCACTTAGAAAATATGGAATATGCAAAGAAGAAAAATGTTTTAACTATAATTTAATTTAAACAAAGCATAGATATTTTAGTTTTGATTTCTACAATTAATAGTGATCAATGAGACAAATAATTGAAGAATGTTTGGATATATTTTGTACACCATCTTCTATATAGGCCTGAACTTTTTAAATTAACTTTCCAAAATTTTAAGCACTGTGAAAAAGCTACTACAAATGTCTGTTTCCCTCCGGAGACGTCAGCATTCTACCTAGCTAATTTATTACCATTTAAAGGTTGGCTTTTCAATATGATTTTAAGCTTTTTTTTTCATGTCTTATAAAATAGGAAATTTCAGATACTCCAGGAAAGTACCCTCTCTATTGATATGGAAAAGCATTGTTGAGTATTATATATTATGGGGACTATATCACTGGACAGCAACCTATGAAAACTATAGTTCAGTGAGATTGGATCTTGATTGTGAAATAGTAGGATGAAGGTACATCCAAGTAAGGTTATGGAAGGAAGGAACAAAGCACTACCTCCAACTTTATGACCCAAAGAAATCACTAACACTAAAGTCAAGAAGCATACATCATGGTGCTAGTTTATTGGGAAAAATGTTTTTATATTATCTGTATATGAATTCCTGTGTATTTATTGCTTAAGCACTTACTTATTCATGAAATTGTCTGTAAGAATTTATAAAGTTGGGAGGGACCCCGCGCAGGGAGGGAGCCCGCCAGCTTCCCTTCCGCTACCTCTGTTCCCGCGGACTGCGCTGGAGAGACCGGTACCCAGGCTCTCCCCCCGATATAACATCACTTGGGACACGGCCTGTTGGGGCTTCCGTCTGTGCCCGAGGGCGGGTTGGCGCTGTAGTCGTCTGGGCGCCAGATCGGCGGGCCATCGTGACCACAGGGTGAGCAGCGCCACGGAGAGTGCCCTCCGCCATCTTTGCTCCAGTGACCAGGTAGTTGGGACCACCAGGCTCAGAGACAGACAGGCATAATATCGCTTCGGTTTCAGGCAGCTTGGGTGTAACCTGCTCCCAGGTGCTGGGCTGATCTGCAGTAACCAGCGCGCCAGTTCCTCGGTGGGACCTTCTGCCTGCTGGAGGGACCCCGCGCAGGGAGGGAGCCCGCCAGCTTCCCTTCCGCGACCTCTGTTCCCGCGGACTGCGCTGGAGAGACCGGTACCCAGGCTCTCCCCCCGATATAACATCACTTGGGACACGGCCTGTTGGGGCTTCCGTCTGTGCCCGAGGGCGGGTTGGCGCTGTAGTCGTCTGGGCGCCAGATCGGCGGGCCATCGTGACCACAGGGTGAGCAGCGCCACGGAGAGTGCCCTCCGCCATCTTTGCTCCAGTGACCAGGTAGTTGGGACCACCAGGCTCAGAGACAGACAGGCATAATATCGCTTCGGGTTCAGGCAGCTTGTGTGTAACCTGCTCCCAGGTGCTGGGCTGATCTGCAGTGACCAGCGCGCCAGATCTGCTGTGGGACTTCTGCCTGGCAGAGGGACGCCCCCTCCCCCCCCCAGGAGAGATCACACACCCCTGCACAGGGCAGGAGCCTGCCAGCCTCCCTTTGGCGACCTCTGCTCCAGGAATCCACTAGGCTGAGCCTTTAGATGTGCAAGGCCTCCCCAATATAAGATCACTTGGGGCAAAGCACATTAGGGCTCCAAAGTCACTCAGGAGCAGGCAGGCCCCAGAAATCGGTGCCAGGGGAATCCTGGTAATCCAGGGGGGGGCAGAAATAGCTTTGCAGGCTCACAGGAGGTCCAACCAACAGCCAGTGGCAGCAGGACCAACTAACACCAGAGGTATCCAGATGGCAAAAGGCAAACGTAGGAATGTTACTAACAGTAATCAAAGTAATGTAGGACCATCCGAACCCAACTCTCCAACAGCAGCAAGTCCTGGATACCCCACCACACCCGAAAGACAAGATCTGGATTTAAAATCACTTCTCATGATGCTATTAGAGGATCACAAGAAGGACACAAATAAATCTCATAAAGAGTTACAGGAGACCATGAATCAACGGTTAGAAGCCCTTACAAAGGAAACACAAAAATCGCTTAGAGAAATGCGGGAGAACATGGATCAAAAGATGGAGGCGCACAAGGAGACAACACAAAAATCGCTTAACGAGATGAATCAACGGGTAGATGCACTCACAAAGGAATCACAAAATTTGCATAAAGAAATGCAGAAGAATATGGGTCAACAGACGGATGCCCATAAGGAGGCAACACAAAAATTGCTTAAAGAAATGAATCAACGGTTAGATGCCCTTACAAAGGAAACACGAGAACTGCTTAAAGAAATGCAGGAGACGATGGATCAACAGATGGAATCCCATGAGGAGGAAACACAAAAATCGCTCAGAGAAATGCAGGAGAACGTGGGTCATCAGGAAGAAATCCTGAAAGAGGTAATGCAAAATTACCTTAAAGAAATACAGGAAAATACAAACAAACAAGTGAAGGATCTCAGCAAATCCATCCAGGAACTAAAAAAGGAAGTAGAAACAACTAAGAAATCACAAAGGGAGACAACTTTGGAGATAGAAAACCTTGGGAAGAAATCAGGAGTCATAGATGCAAACATCAACAATAGAATACAAGAGATGGAAGAAAGAATCTCAGGTGCTGAAGATTCCATAGAAAGCATCGACTCAACAGTCAAAGAAAATGCAAAATGCAAAAAACGCGTAACCCAAAACATCCAGGAAATCCAGGACACAATGAGAAGACCAAACCTAAGGATTATAGGTATAGATGAGAGTGAAGATTTGCAACTTAAAGGGCCAGTAAACATCTTCAACAAAATTATGGAGGAAAACTTCCCTAACTTAAAGAGAGAGATGCCGATGAACATACAAGAAGCCTACAGAACTCCAAACAGACTGGACCAGAACAGAAATACCTCCCGTCACATAATAATCAAAACACCGAATGTTCTAAACAAAGAAAGAATACTAAATGCAGTAAGAGAAAAGGGCCAAGTAACATACAAAGGAAGACCTATCCGAATCACATCAGACTTCTCACCAGAGACTATGAAAGCCAGAAGATCCTGGGCAGATCTCATGCAGACACTAAGACAGCACAAATGCCAGCCTAGACTACTATACCCAGCAAAACTCTCAATCACCATAGATGGAGAGACCAAGATATTCCATGATAAAACCAAATTTTCACAATATCTTTCCACAAATCCAGCCCTGCAACGGATAATAGGTGGAAACCTCCAATACAGGGAGAGAAACAACACCCTGGAAAAAATGAGATAATAACCTTCTTGAATCAAACCCAAAAGTAGATAACCACTCAAACATAAAGATAGCGTCAAGAATGGCAGATGGCAATAATCACTATGCCTTAATCTCTCTTAATATCAATGGTCTCAATTCCCCAATTAAAAGACATAGACTAGCAGACTGGATACGTAAACAGGACCCAGCTTTTTGCTGCATGCAGGAAACGCACCTCAGTGTCAAAGACAAACACTACCTCAGAGTAAAAGGCTGGAAAACAATTTTACAAGCAAATGGCCCCAAGAAACGAGGTGGAGTAGCCATCCTAATATCGGATAAAATTGATTTTCAACCCAAAGTCATCAAAAAAGACACAGAAGGACACTACATACTGATCAAGGGAAAAATCCACCATCAAGAACTCTCAATCCTGAATATCTATGCTCCAAATGCAAGGGCACCCTCATTCGTAAAAGAAACTTTACTAAAACTCAAAGCACACATCGCACCGCACACAATAATAGTGGGTGACTTCAACACCCCGCTCTCTGAAATGGATCGTTCAGGAAAGCAGAAACTAAACAGGGACACAGTGAATCTAATTGAAGCCTTGGACCAAATGGAACTAACTGATATATATAGAACATTTCATCCTAGAGCTAAAGAATACACCTTCTTCTCAGCTCCTCATGGTACCTTCTCCAAAATTGACCATATAATTGGTCACAAATCAGACCTCAACAGATACAAGAAGATAGAAATAATCCCATGCCTCCTATCAGATCACTATGGAATAAGGGTGGTCTTCAATGGCAACAAAAACAAAAGAAAACCCACGTACACATGGAGGCTGAACAATGCTCTACTCAATGATAACTTGGTCAAGGTGGAAATAAAGAAAGAAATCAAAGACTTTTTGAAAGTTAATGAAAATGAAGGCACAACATACCCTAACTTATGGGACACAATGAAAGCAGTGCTAAGAGGAAAATTCATAGCCCTGAGTGCCGCCAAAAAGAAACGGGAGACAGCATACACTAACAGCTTAATGGCACACCTGAAAGCCCTGGAACAAAAAGAAGCAAATACACCAAAGAGGAGTAGAAGGCAGGAAATCATCAAACTCAGGGCTGAAATCAATCAAGTAGAAACAAATAAAACCATACAAAGAATCAACAAAACGAGGAGTTGGTTCTTTGAGAAAATCAACAAGATAGATAAGCCCTTAGCCAGACTAACCAGAGGGCACAGAGATAGTATCCAAATTAATAAAATCAGAAACGAAAAGGGAGAGATAACAACAGAAACTGAGGAAATTCAAAAAATCATCAGATCCTACTACAAAAACCTGTATTCAACACAACTAGAAAATCTTGAGGAAATGGACAATTTCCTTGACAGATACCAAGTACCAAAATTAAATCAGGATCAAATAGACCATCTAAACCGTCCTATAACCCCTGAAGAAATAGAAGTTGTCATTGGAAGTCTTCCAACCAAAAAAAGCACAGGTCCAGATGGTTTTAGTGCAGAATTCTATCAGACCTTCAAAGAAGACCTAACACCAATACTCTTCAAACTGTTCCACAAAATAGAAACAGAAGGAACACTACCCAACTCGTTCTATGAAGCCACAATTACACTAATACCAAAAGCACACAAAGATCCGACAAAGAAAGAGAATCTCAGGCCAATCTCTCTTATGAATATCGATGCAAAAATACTCAATAAAATTCTTGCCAACCGAATCCAAGAACACATCAAAACGATCATTCACCACGATCAAGTAGGCTTCATCCCAGGGATGCAGGGATGGTTCAATATAAGGAAATCCATCAATGTAATCCACTACATAAACAATCTCAAAGAAAAAAACCACATGGTCATCTCATTAGATGCTGAGAAAGCATTTGACAAAATTCAGCATCCTTTCATGCTAAAGGTCTTGGAAAGATCAGGAATTCAAGGCCCATATCTAAACATAGTAAAAGCAATTTACAGCAAACCAGTAGCCAGCATCAATCTAAACGGAGAGAAACTTGAAGCAATCCCACTAAAATCAGGGACTAGACAAGGCTGCCCTCTCTCTCCATATCTTTTCAATATAGTACTTGAAGTTCTAGCTAGAGCAATTAGACAAGAAAAAGAGGTCAAAGGGATACAAATTGGAAAGGAAGAAGTCAAACTATCACTATTTGCAGACGATATGATAGTATACATAAGCGACCCAAAGAACTCCACCAGAGAACTCCTACAGCTGATAAACGACTTCAGCAAAGTGGCCGGATATAAAATCAACTCAAGCAAGTCAGAAGCCTTCCTATACTCAAAGGATAAGCAGGCTGAGAAAGAAGTAAGAGAAATAATACCCTTTACGATAGCCACAAACCATATTAAGTATCTTGGCGTGACGCTAACCAAACAAGTGAAAGATCTGTATGACAAGAACTTCAAGTCTCTGAAGAAAGAAATTGAAGAAGACCTCGGAAGATGGAAAAAATCTGCCATGCTCATGGATTGGCAGGATTAATATAGTAAAAATGAGCATCTTACCAAAAGTAATACACAGATTCAATGCAATCCCCATCAAAATCCCAACTCAATTCTTCATAGAGTTAGAAAGAGCAATTCAAAAATTCATCTGGAATAACAGAAAACCCAGAATAGCTAAAACTATTCTCAAGAGTAAAAGAACCTCTGGGGGAATCAGTATCCCGGACCTCAAGCTGTACTACAGAGCAATAGTGTTAAAAACTGCATGGTATTGGTACAGTAACAGACATGTAGATCAATGGAACAGAATTGAAGACCCAGAAATGAATCCACACTCCTATGGTCACTTGATCTTTGACAAAGGAGCTAAAACCATCCAGTGGAAAAAAGATAGCCTTTTCAACAAATGGTGCTGGCTCAGCTGGAGGTCAACATGCAGAAGAATGCAAATTGACCCATCCTTATCTCCTTGCACTAAGCTCAATTCTAAGTGGATCAAAGATCTCCACATAAAACCAGACACACTGAAACTAATAGAAGGGAAACTAGGGAAGAACCTTGAACATATGGGCACAGGGGAGAATTTCCTGAACAGAACTCCAATAGCTTATACTCTAAGATCAAGAATAGACAAATGGGACCTCATTAAATTACAAAGTTTTTGCAAGGCAAAAGACACCATCAAAAAGACAAAGCGGCAACCAACTAACTGGGAAATGATCTTTACCAACCTTACATCCGACAGAGGGCTAATATCCAAGATATACAAAGAACTCAAGAAGTTAAACTCCAGAGAGGCAAGTAACCCTATTAAAAAATGGGGGTACAGAGCTAAACAAAGAGTTCTCACCTGAAGAATATCTAATGGCTGAGAAGCACCTAAAGAGATGTTCATCATCCTTAGTCATTAGGGAAATGCAAATCAAAACAACCCTGAGATTCCATCTCACACCAGTCAGGATGGCTAAGATCAAAAACACAGGAGACAGCAGTTGTTGGCGAGGATGTGGAGAAAGAGGAACACTCCTCCACTGCTGGTGGAATTGCAGGCTGGTACAACCACTCTGGAAAGCAGTCTGGCGGCTCCTCAGAAAACTGGGCATGACACTTCCGGAGGATCCGGCTATACCACTCCTGGGCATATACCCAGAGACTTTACCTGCATGCAATAAGGACACATGCTCCACTATATTCATAGCAGCCTTATTTATAATAGCCAGAAGCTGGAAAGAACCCAGATGTCCCTCAACGGAGGAATGGATTCAGAAGATGTGGTATATTTACACAATGGAATACTACTCTGCAATTAAAAACAATGAATTCACGAAATTCCTAGGCAAATGGTCAGAACTTGAAAATATCATCCTTAGTGAGGTAACCCAATCACAAAAGATCACACATGGTATGAAGTCACTGATAAGGGGATATTGACCCAGAATCTCAGAATACCCTAGACACAATCAGCATATCAATAGATTTCTAAAAAGATGGAAGGAGAGACCCCTGGTCCTGGAAAGACTGGATGTAGGGGAACGCCAGGACAGAGTAATGAGAGGGGGTTGAACGGAGAAAAGAGGGAGGGAAGGGGGCTTATGGGACTTTCGGGGAGGGAGGAAACGGGAAAGGGGAAGTGATTTGGAATGTAAATTAAAAAAATAAAATTAAATTAAATTAAAAAAAAAAAAAAGAATTTATAAAGTTGAACTTGTGTGAAATATAGAATTACACAAAGGACTCTATGCCCCTGAGAAATTCCTAATTTATTTCTCTACTGAAATTATTTAAATTGTTATGAGAAATATATACCATTTAATTTCATATTCTGATTGTTTCACATAACAAGTCAGTAACAGACATTTAATACTAGGAAATGAAGGATTATTAAACATAATTATGCATAAAGTAATACCAGAATAAATTATTTGGTATATATATCCATAAAAAACTAATATATTTTTATGGTATTTAATGGTTATGAAAAATTGAGAGACTGTACATTTTAAAGTGTGGGATAGATTTTTAATAGGAAAGTGACTTGGATATTCAAATCATATCATAGCAATCAACATAAATTATGAGGCTACAGGCAATGACAGGATTTAAATTGGATTACAGTTACAGAGGTTGCTGACAACAATTTATTTGCCACATATGTGATTCATTAATGAGAAGTTTATTTTATGGAAATTATGACTGAGAACTTGGAGTGGTGGGGACCTAGTATGTATTGACACTGAATAATAAATGCCAGATCTTTAACATAAGTATTCAAAGAGTAATTTCTTAGGACATGTTTGAGCAAAGTATCATGAATTTGTTAATAGAATTTCTTGGCTGCAATAATTTGTCTCTAAGTCTGATAGTTAAGTAATTGTGACAAGTATAGACCTTTGTTACTTACATGAAACTTTAACCTCTTTAAATTAAAACTGACAAACAAGCAAAACAATTAAAGATCACAAGAACACACAGATCTCTCTCTTTGTTGAGAGAAAACTACTGATTGCAGGACAGTAGTTTGTATAACAGCTCCAAGATTCAAAGGAGTTTGAAGTGATCAACGAAAAGACAAATATATAGCAGAGGATGATCATTTCAAACATCAATGAGAGGAGAGGCCATTAGTCCTATGAAGGTTCGATGCCCCAGTGTAGGGGAATGCCAGGTCAGGAAAGTGTGTGTGTGTGTGTGTGTGTGTGTGTGTGTGTGTGTGTGTGCGTGTGTGTGTGTCGGGGTGGTAAGAAGGGGGAGGTCGGATGGGATAGGGGATTTTTGGAGGGGTAACAAGGAAAGGGGATACCATTTGAAATATAAATAAAGCAAATATCTAATAAAAAATGTGAGTTTTAAGGAACAATGAGATAGAGTAAAAACATGGGTCCAGTCATAAGCAGATTAAACCTGAGACATCAGACAGATGTGATGGCATTCGCTATGTGAATATTCCAAGTCTGACAAATAGGTTGAAAGAACTGCCTCTTAGTTAAGTGAAACTGTAGCATTCCTTAAAGGAAGCCAGTCAAAGATGAAAGAGGCGTGTCATGGATTATAGAGATTTTTATTGCTAGATTACTATTAACACATGAATCACACAATAAAATCATGTTTTATGAGAAAAAAATAAAAGCCCTTGGTCAAAATGTTAGATTCCACTGAAATGTTTGGCTTCAATGTTGAAAAAGATGATACAACAGGCACCTGAGAATAGATCAATAGATTTATTATTATGGAATAATGTTTTCTTTGGTAAGCTAGGAAGAATCTCATATTGGTCAGAAAATGGCTCGAGATGCTGTCATGGGTTTTCATGGCAGTAAAAGAAATGCCAAGCTGAGAAATCCTACAGCCGCATGTTTGAGACATAAGTGTTAAAATCCCTGTTAACTCAAGCAAAGCAGGTAATCAAAAGTCAGTCAGTCAGTATTTGATGTTTGAATGAGGATAGACTTCAAGGCCCATCATTTATCTCATTCACCCTTTTAAAAAGTCTTTTAAATTCTTTGATTTAAAATTCCAACAGAAGTTTTAAAGTGATTTTTACAAAAAGCCACATGCTGCCTGACAATACCCGAGCTAATATGAACAACATATAAAATAATATATAATATGTTGCGTAGTGATGTGATGTGATAGATATGTCTATATAAATGTACTGTTTCTTTTTTGCCAAAAATAAAATCACCTAATGGCACATTTTTCAGGACATTCCTGTTACCTTGGGTAATATATGTTTTTAGGCATGCTTTGTATTATATAATGAAACATAACTACTCTCAGAAGTAATTTTAAGAAGGAAAGGGTTCTTTGGGTTCGTGGTCACAGGAGTTTCAGTTATCTGGGCTGAATATCATGACAGATGTTGTTATAGAAACTCAACTCCTTCATTCCCAGGAGAGGAGAAGGAGGCAGGACGAGAAGGAAGAGGACAAGGACAATGACAAAGAAGAGGATGAGGCTGAAAAAAAAAATAAAGTGAGTGAAGTCACGGGTATGTTACATTCCCCAAAGATACATCCCCTGATAATTGTTGGTTCTGACTATGCACTGTTCAAAACTAACAAAAAACTGAGGTATGAAATAATTAGGTCATTCATTAGGTAAAAGCCCATGATCAAAAAGTCCAAGATGGCAAGCAAGCATTTGGTGGGTCACAGCATCTTTAGACCTTAGTGGGTACAAATTTCTCCATGTTATTTTTTATTTTACCATCAATAAACATTTTATCAGGCAGGAAGTAGGTGCCTTGTGGTCACTTTAAAATGCATTTTCCTCATAATTAATAGTGAGGAATACTTTTTCACATACCAACTAACTATTCTATATGTACCTTGGATAAATGCCAATGAATATTTTAATGATTGTTGAAAGTTTATTTGCCTTTTTAGTATAGGAGTTGTAGATATGGTTTATAGCGAAACTCTTTTTTTTTTCTTTTTATTGGACATTTTCTTTATTTAAATTTCAAATGTTTTCCCTTTTCTAGGTCTCCCCTTTAGAAACTACCTCCCTCTGCCTCTATGAGGGTGCTCCCCCACCCACCTATTCCCTTCTTCCCGCCCTGGCATTCCGCTACACTGGGGCATCGAACCCCCTCAGGCCCAAGGGCCGCTCCTCCCACTGATGTCCAACGAGGCCATCCACTGCCACTTAAGTGGCCGGAGCCATGGGTCCCTCCATGTGTACTCTTTGGTTGATGGTCCAGTCTCTGGGAACTCCGGGTGGTCTGGCCAGTTTCCACTGTTAGAGCTGAACTCTTTTTTTTTTTAAAGATTTATTTATTTATTTATTTATTTATTTATTTATTGTATGTGAGCACACCGTCGATGTCTTTGGACATACCAGAAGAGGGCATCAGATCCCTTTACAGATGGTTTTGCGCCACCATGTGATTGCTGGGAATTGAGCTCAAGACATCTGGAAGAACAATCAGTGCTCTTAACTGCTGAGCCATTTCTCCAGCCCTCAGAGCTGAACTCTTAATCAAATGTATTGCCTATAAATATTTTTTCTACACCATAGTTAACCTTTATGCTTTCTTTTCTTTGTTTATAGTTTTCTTTAAATTTGACATACTTATCTAGCTTTCTGCCTGTTCCTATTTTTGTTGCTATAATTAAGAATTATTGCTAAAACAAATGATATTAAAATTACCTCCTTTTTGTTTTCCAGTAATTTATAGTTTCAGATTTCATTCCTCAATACATTTTCATTTGGTCAGCATGTATGAAGGGAATTAAAGAAAATTTCCTACTTTCCAGGTGAGCATCTTACAAGCACCATATAATATGAATAAATCCCTTACATCATTGTGAGCCATTTGATTTCTGTTGAAAAGAATCTGTTAATTGTTATCTAAGATTTTATTCATGGTGTTTCTCACCCTTTCTCTCTCCCCTCCATTATTCTCAGTGGCTTCCACCAAAGAACCAACCTGTGCCAGTTCTTTATTAATACTGTCAGTCACGTGAGACAGATATATTCAAATAGTTGCTAGTCCTTCAGGTAGCCTGGCCAAAAGCCTGCCACTTTCACAACGTTTGCTGTTGTTGTTTGTTTTGTTTGTTTAAACGTGATTTTTTTTTTTGTCACTGAGCTATGCTATAAATGATGTGAAATGAAGTCAGCCTTCTGAACAGACCTCTAAAGATACAGAACCTTGACTGTGTGCTCCCTCATCCTTATCTTTCTATGTGAGAGACTACTGACTTTGATGGCTCTTTTCTCAGACCAAATTATGCAGGATTGAAAGAAACACTAATGAGTATGAAGAAAAGCATCCTCTTCTCTCCTCCCCAAGGTGGTTGCATCTTGGTGGTTACTTGTAGCTCTGCAGCTCCTTAATTGGTTTTTCAGAAATATCAAAAAGGTATTCCACACCCATGTCATTACTTGGTATTTGTGTGGTTGGACTCCAATGCAGCTATTTCCTATTATGAATTCTTGCTAAATATTTTTTTCTTTTTATCAGCCTTGGCTTCTTGTTAAGTAAGCTAATAATGGACAGTGAGCTCCTTTCTTTAGCATACCAGGAAGCTCAAGTATACACACACATATATACATATATGTATGTGTGCATGCATATACATATTTATGTATATATGCATACATATATACGCAAACGTGCACACACACATTTAAGACAACACATCTGAGTATATACTCGCCCTGGCCATACTCTCCAACCTACAGTAAAATTCCAAGCACTTATCCTTTACCTCTGATTCAAAGACATAATAAACTCTCTGCTTTGCTCCTTCCAGAATAGCCTCATCATGTGAGAAAAGACTTTTCTTGCCTTGGAGAACAACTGCATCAGCTGCCTTGATACTAGAAACACACTTTTTACAGTGAATCTTCCAACCTCTATGCATTGATAACTATTTGGATTTCTATTTATATTTTGACTTATGTTATGTATTAATTCATGAAAATAAAGCTATCTTTGAAGTCAAGCTTAGTTTAACAAACAGGCTGAGATGATGAACTGAAGAAAAGCAAACAAGCAAACAAACATTTGTTGTCATACATAAGCCAGAAAAACAATGAAGTAAAATAAGAAGGGGATTCTATCATTTCAGACATCTTTGAATGAGTTCCTTCTGAGTGGACTGAGTGTTGGAAATGGGTCAAAGCGTTCTCTTAAAAATTTGTCTTTGCCTGTAGAAGTGCCTTCTCTACTGTCAAGCAGAGTACAGAATCAAGAAAGGATCATGCTCATCAGTTCATTTCACCCATGAAAGTAGATTTTAGAGTTTCTAGAGGAGATGAGACATTGAAGCTTGCACTTGGAAAGATACTACAACATAGTCTTTCTTAAATATGATTTCCCGACTCCCACTTACACAATAGGCTTGTGATACCGGTCTGTAGGCTCTCTTCAGCTACACTGCATATTGGACAAGCTGTTATTTATCCTTTCAATCACCATCCCTTTGCTTTCATAAAAGCAAACTGCAACCTTCTTAAATTAGAAAGTGTGCTTAAAGTTTACATTTGCAAACTGCAACAACTCATTTCACATTGATAGAAGTATTTAGTAAAGCCTGTTCATTCATTTGTAAAATAAATTCATTTATAATTAATGTATCTATTCATTCCTTCAAAATTATTTATTGATTTTTCTACTTTCTTCTGTTCAAGCTTAAAAATAAACAAGTAAGTCAATAATAATATCACTTAAATAATAAAGTGATATGTAAATAGCTTAATATGTTCTTTAGGGATGGGAATGAAGATGGGAAAATATCTGTACATATTGGGAAATAACAAATATTATGACTAGTATTTTTGACCCATAATTGTTCATATTAATAGATGAAAAACATTCTAAATCCTGTACTTCTTATTTTTACGTTTTGCTAAATAACATAGAAAAACTGCACTTGCAATGCTCTGATGTCACACCAACCCAAGTAAAATCTGTATGTAAAAGTTAGCTATGTTTATGATGCGTAGTTTATGCGCTAAAAGATTACTCCAGAGGGTTGACATTCATGTGATGTTTTGATACATAAATGCATTAAGTGAAAATCAGAGCAATTATCAATCTGAAACTGACAATGTTTTCCATTTCTTTGTGATAAGAAAATTTAAAATCATCTCATGCTGATGTTTTAAAGTATGCATCCCATTGCTATTAATCCAGTCTTCCTAGTGTGTTTAAAATAGAAAATTTACTCCTCTTTTGAGATATTACATTATGTCCATTGGCCCTCTCTCCTTATTACCTCTACCTCCTACTCCAGGGCTACAATATGTCCAACAGTTAAATAATTATTTAAAAAGCCAATCAATTAAATTATGCAGATTCTTCAAGAGCCCAAATAGCACTAGCAGTTTTTCGACCTATTTTGTCTTAGCAATAATCTAAGTTCCACATATATTTCTCAATCACAGTTTTAGTCAGTTAAGAGTCAATTCATATTATTATCCCACATACATTGAATTCAAAAGGGGAAAAGCTCTCAGTAACTGAAAGAATATGGTAGTGAGCAAGTCACATGATTTCTAGGCTCAGAAATTTTATCTAAATGGGGAATGTGTTAAGTTAGCAGGTACATACAAATCAGTGTTATATAACACAGTGATAACAAGTGGAGGATTTATCTCTGCTGTCAGCAAACAAAATTTTTCATCTGCACTGATATATTAGTTATGACCCACAGGACAAGGATGAATTAGCCAAGTGAAAAGACGAATTAAGGGTCAAGTGTATTTCTATGATGCACAAAGACATTTGTGAAGGCATCATATTTGTGGAAAGGTAGTTTAACTTAATACTTCTGAAAGGTAGTTTGAAATGGATAGTAAATTGCATAAGACTGGAAAGCAAAAAATAATCTTGTATTTTATTTTAAGAGCAATTAACTATTTAAAAAGTGATGAGATGTATCAGAGATTCTTTTTCCTTTCATGCTATAGAAAATTGTTTTTAAATATATTAAAATAAATATAGAGAGATTTAAATATTTTTCTCTTCATTGAAACTCTAATTAAATACTGCTTCTAAAATCTGGGCACCTGTAGAAATACAAATGTGAATAATCCTTTAATCATACTAAATCCTAAAAGTTTTACAATTGTAGTAGAGTTATAAAAAATGCCCTATTAAAAATAGAAGATCATTTCTTTAGGTGCTTCTCAGCCATTAGATATTCTTCAGGTGAAAATTCTTTGTTTAGCTCTGTACCCAATTTTTTAATAGGGTTACTTGCCTCTCTGGAGTTTAACTTCTTGAGTTCTTTGTATATATTGGATATTAGCCCTCTGTCGGATGTAGGGTTGGTAAAGATCTTTTCCCAGTTTGTTGGCTGCTGCTTTGTCTTTTTGACAGTGTCCTTTGCCTTACAGAAACTTTGTAATTTTATGAGGTCCCATTTGTCAATTCTTGATCTTAGAGCATAAGCTATTGGAGTTCTGTTCAGGAAATTTTCCCCTGTGCACATATGATCAAGGTTCTTCCCTAGTTTCCTTTCTATTAGTTTCACTGTGTCTGGTTTTATGTGGAGGTCCTTGATTCACTTGGAATGGAGCTTAGTGCAAGGAGATAAGAATGAATCGATTTGCATTCTTCTGCATGTTGACCTCCAGTTGAGCCAGCACCATTTGTTGAAAAGGCTATCTTTTTTCCACTAGATGGTTTTAGCTCCTTTGTCAAAGATCAAGTGACCATAGGAGTGTTGATTCATTTCTGGGTCTTCAATTCTGTTCCATTGATCTACATGCCTGTCACTGTACCAATACCATGCAGGTTTTAACACTATTGCTCTGTAGTACAGCTTGAGTCCAGGATACTGATTCCCCCAGAAGTTCTTTTATTCTTGAGAATACTTTTTAGCTATCCTGAGTTTTCTGTTATTCCAGATGAATTTTTGAATTGCTCTTTCTAACTCTATGAAGAATTGAGTTGAGATTTTGATGGGGATTGCATTGAATCTGTATATTGCTTTTGGCAAGATGGTCATTTTTACTATATTATTCCTGCCAATCCATGAGCATGGCAGATTTTTCCATCTTCTTAGGTTTTCTTCAATTTCTTTCTTCAGAGACTTGAAGTTCTTGTCATACAGATCTTTCACTTGTTTGGTTAGAGTCACACCAAGATACTTTATATTGTTTGTGGTTATCGTGAAGGGTATCATTTCTCTTACTTCTTTCTCAGCCTGCTTATCCTTTGAGTATAGGAAGGCTACTGATTTGCTTGAGTTGATTTTATATCCAGTCACTTTGCTGAAGTTGTTTATCAGCTGTAGGAGTTCTCTGGTGGAGTTCTTTGGGTTGCTTAAGTATACTATCATATGGTGAGGATGTGGAGAAAGAGGAACACTCCTCCACTGCTGGTGGGATTGCAAGCTGGTACAACCACTCTGGAAAGCAGTCTGGCGGTTCCTAAAAAAACTGGGCATGAGACTCCCAGAGAATCCTGTTATACTACTCCTGGGCATATACCCAGAGGCTTCCCCTGCATGCAATAAGGACACATACTCCACTATGTTCATAGCAGCCTTATTTATAATAGCCAGAAGCTGGAAAGAACCCAGATGTCCCTCAATGGAGGAATGGATTCAGAAGATGTGGTATATTTACACAATGGAATACTACTCTGCAATTAAAAACAATGAATTCACGAAATTCTTAGGCATATAGTCAGAACTGGAAAATATCCTTAGTGAGGTAACCCAATCACAAAAGAACACACATGGTATGCAGTCACTGATAAGGAGATATTAACCCAGAATCTCGGAATACCCAAGACACAATTCACATATCAATAGATTTCCAAGAAGATGGAAGGAGAGACCCCTGGTCCTGGGAAGACTGGATGTAGGGGAATACCAGGACAGAGAAGTGAAAGAGGGTTGAACGGGGAACAGGGGAAAGGAAGAGGGCTTATGGGACTTTCAGGGAAGGAGGAAATGGGAAAAGGGAAATCATTTGGAATGTAAATAAAAAAATATAGAAAAAAAATAAAAGATCAGGTCTGGAGATGCTCATTTCTTAAGAATGCTAAAAGCTCTTGTAGCATTCCTTGGATTCAATTCTCAGCACTTTCATGGTGACTCACTACTATTTATAATTCCAATTGCAAGGAATCCAACATTTTCTTATAACTTCCCATGGGATGATGCATGAGCATGGTACACATACACTCACATTCATACATACACATACACACACACACACACTCATTCATGTACTCACACATGAACATACATATGTACTTATTCAAGAACACATACATGTACATTAAATAAATAAATGAATGAGTAGATAATTATAAACATGAGACATTTGAGAGAAAATTTGTACTAAGTGTATGGCTAAACCCAAAATAATTGAAAAAAGACAGCAAAACAGATGGTTAGATAGCATATGACTTAAATATTAAGACTGAATCCAATGAATAAAAGGTAGATGATTTATTATTATTAATTACTACGACTACAACTATTACTACTATTACTATGACTACTACACATTTGGTAGGTCTGTGTAGAGGAATTAATCCAGAAATATAGAATACAGGCATGCCCTTAGCAAACATCTTTAATCCCTCTGACTGGAATACAGCCACACCTTTAGTACATACCTTTAGTCTCAAACAAATTGGGGAGCAACAATCTGGCAAGTTAGAGAAAGATTTGACAGAATGAGTCAGAGTTAGGGTACAGTCAAACCTCAGAACACAGAAAGAAAGCAGAGGCTACCTATGAACAATGCAAGGAGAGTGGAGTTGAGTTCTGTGCAGTTCAGTTGAATCCCGTTGAGTTTAATTGAGTTCATGCAGTTCCGTTAGTCAGTGCAGTTCAGTGCCTGGAATTCAGAGCAGGTTTTCCAAGCAGAGCAATTCAGTCAGAAGCTGAGAGAAGTCAAATTGAACAATTCAGCTTGCAGATGCGTTTGAGACAAAACAGTTGAGTTGAATCAGCCAGGTAGAGTTCAGAAAGAACTAGAAGGGGTAGGGGAGATGGTTGAGCTTACTCAGCAATGAATTTCAGAGACTGAAACATTCTAGGCTTAGGTAAGCAGAATGAGCCTTGAAGTTGAAGTCTTCAAGGTTGGGCTTGGAGAAGTTTTGATTGTATAGAGGCTAGAAGTTTCCAGGCCTAGGGATAGATATATAGAAACACTTTGGTCTCAGCCTAAGCTATGTATTCATAAAACTTGGGTATGGTTCTCATTTCATCTCTTCATCTGAGGAAATAAAAGAGGTATTTACAGGTCTGAATGATTTCAAATATAAAACTTCAAATGGAAAAAGAAATGAGAGAATACTGTAATGATGTTAGAGGTTGTAAGACTAGAGAATACTACTCTGATCATCCAGTTGTGGGTCTTGGGCTTTGTGGTAAGAAATCAGTTCTAGGACTTAGTTTAGGATATTCCTTTAGTTGCAAACATTTTCAATTTTTTTTGCTCCCATATCTATGAAAGAAATGAAGTTGTTTACTACATATGAATATAAAAATATTTCAACAATAAACCCTGTATCTAACTGATGGATCTATTTTAGGGTATCTATCCCTTGACATTTCATTTCTTATGGTAATTATGGAAAATTAGGCGTTTGTTTGGTAGGGTAAATTGTAAAACTTAAGTATGGGTCTGTTACTGTGATAGTTTCACCATAGTGAATCTGTAATACAGTATTAGAGGCATCACTTCGTTGGCTTCAGATGAAAATGGAATGTTTTCGTTTGAGGAAACTTTATCAAGTATCAGTACATACTTATGACAAGATTCCTTGCCTCTTTCTGGCAAGTGATAGCACTCTGCAAGTAACTCAAGTAGTTAAAATAATAAACTTTTAACTTAAACTGGAGGTAAAGTGGTGTTAAAATGTAAACAAATTGAGTGTTAAGAGTTTGTTAATACACTATATGTTGTTTCTCTTAAGTGGTTGAGTCTACTAACACATTACAAATGTCATGAATCCAATAAAAAGAAAGAAAGCGCCTGTTATCCTAGATACCCAAAACTGTAACTGGTAAGGTCTCATATAAAGATTTTTAAAATGAAGACATAATTAAAGATAGATGCATTAAGAACTGCTAATCATGCATTGTTTGTGTGAGACCAAGAGTATGTGGAGAAAATAGTTATGATAATGATGTAAATTTTAAGTAAAGTTAATTGTATTAAAATAAGTATCATGCAATAAATAAAGTTCTAACTTAAATACACTCTACTTTTACTGTAGAATAATATTTTAATTTTTTACTTGGCTCTCTTACTTTATTAGCTTGTACTTTTCTTCACAGATCAAAGTTTCTGAATATTTTGAAGAACAGAACTGGCCATACTTTGCCAGTAAGTACATTTATCCAAAATTATAAATGCATATATTTCTAATTAAAGTACAAGCTACAAAGGTCATCTAAATTTCAAAATAATAAAACTATTGTAGCATCACACTCTGTCAGGAAACACAGTTTTCTTTTTAAAAGCCAGTGCATGTTTTTTTCTTTTTGTATAGTCTTTGGTGACTCTGAATATTCAGAAAAGTTTAGCGTGTTTGTTGGAAATACTTTTGAAATGTGTAAATTATTATTTTTTACAGCGAAGGGAATGCATGCCTGGTAAATTTATTTTCTATGTATAATTCAGACAAAATACGGAATTAAAGAAAAAAAAAAAGTACCCGCAAGTGATTCAATAAAGGATCTCAAACACAGAAAGCCATACTGTTTGTGCTTTTGATTTCAAGAAAGAAAAAAAAATAGAAGTTCAGTTGAACCATCGGATGGACAGCAAATTGTTCCCTGGGACTCTATCACCACTTATGCATGTGGATATGCTATATGTTGACACAATTTCAATTATTAAAATAAAATATAAAACTCCAAATGAATAATTAACTTCTAAGAGATAGACAATAAACTGCCCCCAAACCCAGAAATGTGATATGACTTTCAATATTCTTTCCTTAACAAAAGAGGGATTCCAATAGTGTCAAATGACATGACATCATTTAAAAAAATTGCCAGTACTACAAGCAATTTTATGTCTAATGTATATCATAATGTCCTCATTATGTCAGAAAATAAAATCAATTAGGCAAGATTTTCTTTGAATGCAAATGCTACAATGAGCACTTCAAATATGTTTGTAGAGTGAATACTTAAGCAATCACCACTATCCATAAAAGACTTTAAAAAGCTATTGTAATGTAATTTAGTTTCAGAATTCAATCTTAGCTTTGTATGAATAAATTCTGCTCCTTTCTTAAATGATATTATTAAAAAAGAATTTTTATGTTGTAAGTGATAGAGGCTTTTTTAAATTGTTAAAATATTGCTCTGCAGAAAGAACATCAAATGAAACAGAAATGACATCACTGAAGTATGTACCACATGTGCATCAATACATTGCCCTGGTTTGCTTGACTGACTCCTTCTTGCCACACTCCAGTAACCACGAGCCTATGAATATTAAGTCTACAAGGGCTAATTGCAATTTATTGAACATGTCAGAGAGGCAAAACTTCAGTAAATCAAGTTTAAGTCTGTGGGTAGGTTATAATGTTCTCCCCATCCTCTTAACCAACTGATGGCTTCTACTTTCAGTCAGGATACATTACAGATAGTTCCTTGAATATTTGTGGCAGAAGAAAAATGGTTCAAAGACCAGATGATCCTGTTTTACAACTCTTGCCATGAAGATTAAAACCTCCACTTCCAGCAATGCACAATTTCATTCTATTTCAGGGACTCTGACCCTGAACTGAACTTCTTCAGCCTGTTCAACCTGAATTTATAAGCGCTAGTGAGAGTCTCCAGCATGTAATGGAAGAAAAACAAATGGAGAGACAGCTGTTTGCTTTCTTAACCAGGCTATTGATGTTGAGATGGGAAAAGCTGTGACATGTTGGATTCAAAAGGAAGTGGCCCTTAACATTTGCAAAGGGAAATACCCTGGTTCTCTGTTGATTTGGAGGCAACTGCTGGCAGTTGTACCAGGGGTCAGATGGGGGACACTTTTCCCTGAAATGCTGACATATGGCCGGTTTTGAGGAGCTGACTGTCTTCTGCAGGACATTGAAGACTGTATTGTACTATTCATCTGCTTATGTATGACATCATTTGGTATATATAGGAACATTACAAATTGTCAAGTGCAGCTATTTGGAATGCAGTGCTATTACTACTATCCCCTCATGAAAATAAACTTTGAATTCCTATTCCACTCATAATATTGAGCACTTTGTCTTTAAAACTTAAATATAACAAATTAGGAAATTCCCAAGGACATTGTACTACATTTGTAGCTCATGTTTGTTCTTTTTACAGTAAAACTTGCAATATGTCAATATATATCCATCAAACTGACACATTCCAATAATCTGTCACAAAGGCAAATTACAAAATGACAATTCTAATTGAATTTTGTATCTTCATTATCTGTAAAATACAATATTTAATTTTGTGAAAGAGACATTTAACATGGTAAAACAACAGCAACACCACACTTCCCGTTCTGGATGGAACATGTCATTTGTGAAAATTCAGATGCATAGGACATTCTCTTTGGAACAAATGCAAAGAGCTCCTTTTTCAATGTTTAGAATACTAAAATCCTCAGTGCCCAAGGAATTTGAAGTTAAGTTCACTTATATATAAAGAGCAGGAGACAAAAATAAAACTGTAGTGTATGAAGACTGTGAACAGATATTTTAATACAGCTGTTCTTGTCCTTTGAAAATATTACTTCTCAAATGTCCAAGTAAATTAACATTTTCCTGCATTTCTGAATGTCATAATTTTACATGCACCTTTCTCTATCTTCTCCTCCTTCTTCTGTCTATATTTTCTCCAGGTCTTTATTTTTCCCCCTTACTCCCTCCTTCCTTTTATTTTTTCTACCCTAAAGTGAACTCCAGCTTCTTTTCCATCAAAATGCAACAAAAGTGTCATTGAAATTTAGAAGATAATACATTGACTTCTGCTATAATGTGATCTAAAATATAAGGTAACACAATATCAGCTAATTATCATAAGAGACTACTGATAGAGAGTTCAGAATCAACTCTCCACAAACCAATGCCTTGAAATGGGCTTAAGACACAGGCTATTTATGTGGAGAATCTGCAAATACCAAGTGCAGCTGTTGGCTTAAATAAGGGAAACAATCACCCAGCATAAAATTGGAGAGTGTGGTGGAAATTATCTCTGGTTTTGAATGCTGCATTTATTAAAAAATTAATTAGAATGCCATTGTAGCTTTAATTTCTATTTATAATATCTTATGTGATAATTTACCTCTTTACACATAAGAATAAGTTCAAAAGAAAATTTTCTAGTTGAGTAATTATTCAATTATTATAAAGAAAAAGTAAACACACATATTTGTTAATTCTAATGGAGAAAAGAGTAGCCAAAGATTACAGAGATGAAACAGCACACTTCTGCAGACAGAAGTTGGTAAGGGATTCTGTTCCTGTTTCATGGGGAAACCAACCAAGTTCCCGTGGAATGTGGCAGAGCTTTACAACAGAGAATGCCATAGATGTGGAGGGTGAAAGCCAAGCAAACAAGTAACTATGGTAGCTATGAGGGTGCTGATGCCATATATGTGCAACTAGTATCTTCTGATGATCACATATTAAATAGAACACGCATTGTGTGAGGAACAATAAATCCAGAGAAGGGCAGGTTATAATGGGCAGAGAACAAAAACAATGAGGTCTGTTTAGAGAAAGCTCCTGTCATAGGTGCTACTCAAAGTTTGCATGTATGTAGTTCTGGGGAACCACTGGACAGGGGTGCGGGAGGATAGGAGATTGGGGGATTGTGGAGGTGGGAAGGCAGTTGGGGAAGTAGGTATTTGAAGGGTGTAGGGGAATGGTGGTGTGGGAGCAGGCCCAGAGCAAGAGTGAGGTCAGGGCTTGTCCAAATCCTAGAAATCTCATCCTGAGATCTGCAGGAGTAGGATCACTCTTTCCCTACCCTGGGCCCGTATTTCTGGTGCATGTAGCCCTATATGCCACATTTGCCCCACTATAGGTGGTCATGTAGCCAGGTTAAACTCCCCTTGCCTTATATGGTCATGTCTAGCAACACCTAGAATTTTTCCTTATGCTAATGAGACATTCCTAGAACCCTGGCCAGGGCTAATGATGCACACTCAGTCTGATAACTCGGACTCATTCCCCAAAGGTTTAAATAGCCTTTGCTCCCCCATCATTAAAATGAGCTGTCTCATTGAAGCTTCCTCCAGAGATCCTGGCAGTCCCACCTCATTTCCTGTACCAGGATCTACTGGTTGTGATTAGGTTAGAGTGGGAAGTCCCAATACTACTGGCCAGGCCAGGAAGAGAAGCATGAACAGCACACGTATTTTAGCTATAAGTTCCACTTCCTTAATAGCTCTACCAAGATTCCCAATCTCCTAAGTGCACTGAAAATGCACTGGAACTGTTGATGGCTGCAAGCTGCCTAGATTGTTAGATAAAAGTAATGAAAGTAATTGCTTTTGTTCAGCAAAAAGAAAAGATGGACCATATGGTAAAGCCACAGGATGATATATATAGATTCATACAGTGAAATCTGTAGAAGCACCCAGCATTAAAATATGAAATTGTTTGTATGTGTTCTTTTTAGGGTTTGCCACTTTGTATTGGACAGTTTGGGACTCATCCCTTAAGAAGAGTGACTGTCAGCCATTATTTAATTAGCTATTGCTCTTCACCTAGGAGTAAAACCTTCTGGGACTTTTCCTCATCCACATTGGTAATCAACAGTGGCAGTGGTCAGGTCTTGTTTAGGCAAGTAAATTGTTACGAGTTTATGGGTGTAGCTCTTTGTCATATATGTAACAATCTGACAGCAAATATTCAGATTCTCTAACTCCTACAAAATTTTCAGCTTTCTTACTTGATGTAGCACTAAATGGACTCCCAATTATATTTAAGTCTTTATTCATGTACTCATAACAATAATTATTAAAGTGAAAGAAGCCATAAACTTGAGAGGGATTAGATAAAGGGAACATGGGAAGGGTTGGAGGGAAGAAAGGGGAGGTACAAAATGATGTCGATATAGCACAAATATGTGATATTTTAAAATAAATTATTAATGAAAATATTTCAGTTCTAACAACAAAAAAATCTCAGTATTATATATGTGATGGACATATACAATATAACAAAAATAACCCACTCTTTTCCATCCTTCCTAACACTGTTTCTTGTGAAATCTCAACAAAGGCCATACAATTTTTCAATATTTCCATAGGAAATCCAGATAATCAGTTTATTCTGTAGCTAAACATTTTATACTTTTGTAAATGAATACAAACGAAAGTCTTATTGTTTTGTTTGTGATACCCTGCCACATTTTGTTTTATAGAACATAATCTCACTAAGGTAACACAGGCTCCACTATTATTCACGAATCTCCTTATTTTGCCACATACATGCTGAGATTTCAGATGTGTGCTACCATCCCAACTACCAAGCATTTCTTGACAAGGTTTTATTAGTAAATAGGTAACAGTGACTGTCATATATCACTCAATAAAGGTAGGATGTCAGGAAGTATTATAGAGATAGCCTAAGGAAATAATTTAATACAGAAAACTGGTTACACATTGTTTGGAAAGCTGGGCAGGGAAACAAAGCCATAGATACCATTCTTAGGATTAGTAAAAGAAACATTTGGGCTGGGAGCAGATAGATTCACAGATGAAGGACTTTACACTGCAGCTGTCTGCTTAGCATTCTAAGAATAAAATTTGTTACTTTTCAGTCTTATCCAACCAGAAGAGGAGGCGATTACAGATGGAAGGGAGGCAGTGCTGTTTACCCACCCTGATGTTCTAGTCCCCTGATGCTCTTGATGCAAGACTAGCTGCAGGAATAACTAGAGGAAAAATTACTATCACTATCTGAGGGTGCTGGAGCCAATAGCCATTGATAGGACACTGACATAGAGAGCTCTCTCTATCTGTCACTCTCTCTGTTTCTCCGTCTCTTTGTCTCTGTCTCGTCTCTCTGTTTCTCTCTGTCTCTGTTTCTCTCTGTCTCTGTCTCTGTTTCTCTCTCTCTCTCTCTCTCTCTCTCTCTCTCTCTCTCTCTCTCTCTCTCTCTCTCTCTCTCTCTCTCTCTCTTTCTCTCTCCACACAGTGACCTTCAGTGTGCACATAGGGTTCCAAATATCCAGGGTAAATGGAATTTGTAGCAGTCAACTTGCAGAGTCTAGGGTAAGGACAGTGGCTTTGCCGCTGAACAACAATAGCTTAATTATTGGCATACTTAGCTGAAATCTTTACATGAGAGTATCAAGTAATTAAAAACTGCTACGAATGTGAAGTATTTGAAATGTTTTAATTACCCTTGCAGTTTTAGATTACATTTCATTTTAATGTTGCTCTTCTCATATAAAAACACTTGACACAATGATGGTGGTGACCGGAGGAGGTGGGCAGCCTCCAGAAGCTCAGCATCTGTAGGGCATTTTGAATGCCACAGAAACACTGCATGACTGGTATCTTTGCTTCCATTGTATGGCTTAGGGACTACATGATGGCATTTGAGAAGGAAGGATAATCATAAAATCAGCAAAGCAAAAACAAACTAAACCCGGCCACAGTCTAAAATCCATGAGCATAAACTAAAGCTGTCACTAATGAATATTTGGCTAGGAATACTTCACCCAGCCAGCGAAGCTCCTCTATGACAAGGTAGAAGAATGGTGAGTCTGGTTCTGACTCCCACAGTGTGGGAACTACAAGATCACCTGCTCCTGCATTCTGAGCAGAAAAATACGGAGTTCCTGTTTGACTTCCATGCTGAGAATATCAGCATAAAAGTATTTATTTATTTATTTAGCCTCATAACACCTTTTTACTGATTCTCTAGGAGTTTCACGTCATGCATCTCAATCACAATCCTGTCCCAGTTCTGTGTCCCCTCCCCTTGTTGTCTCTCCTGTCAAAAGAAAAAGAAAAATAATAAGAAGAAAGCAAAACAAAACAAAAACTCCAAACAAACAAAACAAAACAAAACAAAAAAACAAATAAAATAAGTCTACTTTGTGTTATCTATATACTCACTGGAACATGGTCAAACTCTCAGTGGCCTGCCCCTTGAATAGGATCCTGTATCTCTGTCAGAGTCATCAATGTTAAGAGCTGCTTTTCAGCATCCCCATCACACTTTTTAAGAGTCCTCTTCAGTGGCTTCCTCTCTAGACTGTTAGTTTTGGTGGGGGTGCGGGAATTGGGGAGAGGGATTTTCACAGAAGTTTTTCCCTCTCTACTGTGTGTTAGCAAAAGTAACCTTCTCGCTCTTCACACTCAGTGGGAACGTGGATCATGGGCCTCCAGATGATTTCTGGCAACAGCACGGACTATGAGCACAGTAACCCATTTGCAGTGGGACCACGGAGAAGGTCCTCAGAGGTACCCAAGAGCTCAGACATCACCATGACCTCAGATGGCAGTAGAGACCGCCCATATCAACCTAGCCCTCAGGAGCAGCACAGGCCTGGAACATAGCCAATGGATATCAATTTGACTTCAGGCAGCAGCACAGACCATAGATACCCACACAGCCTTTGGTGGTATGCGGCATTAAAATAGACCCTGGCTATAGCAGGGCCTCGGTTCCTTACATGGCCCTCAGCGGATGCAAGGACTCTAATATCACCATGGCCTCAAGTGGCAGCGTAGGCACCCCACATCAGTATGTCCCTTCCCCTTCTCGACAGCAGCTTGGTCTCACAGACATCAATGTGGCTTCAGGCTTCAGTACAGAAACAGATATCTGCATGGCCCTCAGTGTGCCACAGACATTATTCTGGCTCCAAGTCGGTGCAGGCTTGCTTGCCTGGAGTGGGGCGAGGTGTGGTAGGGCAGGGCATGAAGCTCAGTGGCTGGCTCTTCCACCTCCTGTGCACCCACTTATTTATTTATTTATTTTTATTTAAAGCTCATAAGAATTTGAAAGCAGCACCGACATACAGAGATGAATTTGTTTAGAGTACGTAGAAGATGTATTTTCCCCCCTATGGTTAATTTTTTAATTGGATATTTTCTTTATTTACATTTCAAATGTTATCCCCTTTCCCGGTTCCCTCCCAGGAACCCCCTATCCCCCTCCCCCTCCCCTTGCTTCTATGAGGGTGTTCCCCCTACCCACCCACCCACTCCCACCTCTCCACCCTTGATATCCTCTACACTGGGGCAACAAGTCTTTATAGGACCAAGGTCCTCTCTTCCCATTGATGCCAGACAAGGCCATCCTCGGCTACATACGCAGCTGAAGCCATGGGTCCCTCCATGTATATTTTTTGGTTGGTGGTTTAGTCCCTGGGAGCTGTGGGGGTGGAGGGGTCTGGGTTGGTTGATGTTGTTGTTCTTCCTATGGGGCCGCAAACCCCTTCAGCTCCTTGAGTCCTTTCTTTAACTCCTCCATTGGGGACCCTGCGCTCAGTCCAATGGTTGGCTGAAAAAAATCCACCTCTGTATTTCTCAGGCACTGGCAGAGCCTCTCAGAAGACAACTATATCAGGCTTCCATCAGCAAGCACTTCCCAACATCCACAATAATTGGTGGCTGTATATGGAATGGATCCCCAGGTGGAGCAGTCTCTGGATGGCCTTTTCAGTTTCTGCTCCACACTTTGTCTCCGTATTTTCTCCTGTGAGTATTTTGTTCCCCCTTGTAAGAAGGACTGAAGTACCCACACTTTGGTCTTCCTTCTTCTTGAGCTTCATGCAGTCTGTGAAGAAGATGCTTTTTAATGTAAAAAGTACTCTAAATTGAGAATCTTGTGATAATACACACATTTTAGCTTAAGAAATAATAACAAGTTGGTAATTAAAAATAACAGTAGAACTACCTATACACTATTTGAAATACATAATCTTAGTTTCCAAAAAAAAAAAAATGTCTGGGCATTTAGTAGCCTGCTTTTGTAAATATGATGATAAACACAATGTGATTACAAAAAAGAAATAAGCTCTGTAACTTATGCATGTCATGTATGAATGTGTTAATGGTAAACTAAAATTATATATGAGAGTTGTGTGTCCTTTTC
Organism: Tokudaia tokunoshimensis; assembly: GCA_036184795.1. Classification (NCBI taxonomy): domain Eukaryota; kingdom Metazoa; phylum Chordata; class Mammalia; order Rodentia; family Muridae; genus Tokudaia; species Tokudaia tokunoshimensis. Next base: position 82,108,189 of record BTHU01000012.1, on the reverse strand, counting down.
ACTAAATGCATACACTTCAGTTTACATTAATGAAAATCTTTGAGTGTGAAAACATGCAGGTGATTTTTTTTTTTGGTACAGCATATAAAATATTTCAGAACCTTTTTAATACTTGATATTTTTAAGGATCTAATAGCCCTTAGGCTAAGCTTTGCTTGAAAGCCACTACAAGACTATAAAGAACAGTAAAATAATGGTATTTTCTTCACAAAAGACACTAAATTTATTTTTATTTAAGAAATACAGTCTGAGTCACTGCACACACATGCTCTGTGCAGTAGATGTCACAAACATTAAAACATCACAGTGCTTCCTATAAAATACCACACAAAGCTACCGTGTGAAGCATGTTTCAAACGCATCCCTGTGTGCCATCCCTACAGCACCCAGAGCTAGCCTTCTGTGAATACATAGTGCTCTAGATGGAACACTCAGAGTTGTTTCTGTACCTCTGTCCTTAGCAACCTGATACACTTTCCAGGCTTCTCACCATCTTATTTAACATTAGTAAAGAGAATGTCAGCAGGCACACACCCTACACATGCACATCTAACTCTGCAAATTAAACATGCTTGGCATGCATGAATTATTTATTCCTGTTTGCTTTTAGGTGCCAGCAGGTGAATGTTCAGAAAAGAAAGAAAATGAATGACTTCTATATGAATCAGGCTTATAAATTATATAAACCAATCCACTGAGTCAGGGAAAAGATAAAATTAAACGTGTCTGAGAAACTATACTCCAAGAATTTTATAGGATATAAAAGAAAGTAAGAACAATTGAAAATAATAATAATTTTTGAAGTCTTCAGGTTTCTCAGAATTACATGAATATCTATAATTAAATACAGTGTAGTTCTTAAAATACTGCTAAGGGAAACTTCAATAAGGGGTGTATTTTGGATAGGAATACAATAATAATGTAAATTGTTCAATTTTGATCCTTGTACTATGAGTATTTATAAGAATATCTGTATTACTAGAAAATACACACTAAAGTGCTTAGATTTAAGGGGAACAATGACTGCTTAAACAGTTCAGAAAAGATTTTGTGTATGTGTATGTGTGTGTGTGTGAGAGAGAGAGAAAGACAGAGATACATAGAGACAGAGACACAGAGAGAGACTGAGACACACCCAGAGAAAGACAGAGATACAGAGAGGGAATGAGAAAGCAAATGCATTAATGTATAGTATCTGAAAAATCTGGATAAGGATATATACAGGGCTTATTTGTATCATTAGTTTATAGTTTTTGGTTATGATATTATTTTAAGTTTAAAAACTTGTGTTTCTGAACACTAATTTCACGGTGTTACATTGACAACATAGGGAATGGCCTGAAATGAAATATGAGCCCTATACAACACAGATGTTATTAGTCACCACTTTAAGTATTTTTGACACTCTGCATTCCTGCAGACCTATATGCCACTTCCTAATATTCTCATGGCAATGCATTATATGTGAATTAAAGTTACTCTTTAGTTCTCATCAACTTTGGATGACTTTAATTGATTTTTTTCCTATTAATGACACCAACATTACACTCACCAAAAGGGCTTGTTAATTTAACAGGAAGAAAATTCATAGTATTCTCATGTATTTTTCCTCATTAAAATTACATTATGGGAGTAATGGTTGTCTTAAAGGGGTATAATTATTAATAAGAAAAGTGCACATATTAATTTTAAAACTTAATGGCTTCAGCACTTTTTGATATTCTAGACACAATGTAGACACACTTGCATGAATTTCAATTCCCCTTTACCCACAATTATTAATAATTCTATAGGAAATACAGGGCAGTGTAAGACAGAGGTCATAGGAAGGGAGCCTGCATACAGCTTGCTAATTTCTGCACTAATTTTATATTTCTATCTGTGGCAACTTCTACCTGTTTTTATCTCAACAAGAACACATCATAATAATGTACTCTCCTTCACGAGACTAGAAACTCACAGGTTTCAGCATGATATTGTTTATAAAGGTTTTATTAGTGTTTCATTTTTAATTTCCTTCTTCATTTTTTTCTTTAGATGCTGAAGCAGCCCAACAGATCCCATTCTGGTAGTTTAAATCTATAAAGGCAATGCAATAATATAAAATAAATCAAACTATTTAACAGATTCACTATCTCATTTCATAAGTACTCATTTATCCTCTAGTAATTCACTCAGCCTTCATTTTCTAATATTTAATGAAAAATAGCTTAACTGCAAAAACAGAAGTTCTCTTCTCTGTCCTCATTAATTTTGAACTCTCATGTATCTCAACAGGCGACAGTAAAAAGAAAAGGATTTCAAAATGCATACACCATCATTTAAACCCTGAAATTTGTCACACAAACAGCTTAACTATATTTCAAAATATCTCAACGTCTGAGTGTCTAAAATATGTTTATGTAACATTCTTTAAGTTTTATGCTTTTTGCTTATTTATTTTGGGGGGGGCATTGGAAATGTTAAGTGAAACAAAAATGAAACAAATAACTACTGTCTACAATGTATCAATTTCTTAAAATAGTTTAGTCTTGTTACATATATACAACAGGTGAAAGCCACTCTAAAGATTTAAAGAACAAAAGGTGTAGCCTAGAATGTTTCATTGAATTTTAGAATTTCAGCTTTTTAATTTCTCTTTATTTAAGCTAACCTAGAATGAGTATACTCTGTACAGAGAGTGATATATTTCATAATTGTAAGCAGACATGTTAACTGAAGCAACATGTTTCAGTGGGGAAGGTTGGAGGCTTCTCTGGGCAGATTTTAATTCTTCAGTGATGTAAGAAACTGGGCTTGTCCAAATTTCCTTTTTGACAGGAGTCAAAAATTTTGACACAAAAGAGTGCTTAATGTAAATTGGTTACAGCAATATCAGCACTATAATGTAGAGATGGTAAAGCCCATTCTTTTTTTTTCCCTCAGAGATGCAGGCCACCAGTGGCTACCCATGCTCCAGTAGATGAGTCACTACCCATGTATGTACAGACAGTGTTATATGGATTCACTGAACACTAAAGACGTAAAGAAAAAGTAAAAACAGAGAGAGAGCAGTTGGTAGGGGAAAGCCATTGGGGGGATTAAAGGAACACACAGAGACAAGGGAATGGAAGGTAGGAGATGTGATTGAAACATATATAAGCATGTATTAGTATTAACTAAAATACTTTGAAAATTAAAATGTTTCTCAATGGAAAACAAATAATGGCTGGTACTAACCAGCCCATAACCTAGATTATAAGACTTTGTCTTTGCTATTTACAAGAAAAAGCAAATACTAGAGAAGATCCCAAATTATTACATATTATAAATTCATTCCATGATTATTTAGTGACAATATTTGCATTAGCATAAAGAAAAATTCACAAATATGATTGGTTTGAATGACCCCCATATGTGCATATATTTGAACACTTGATTGGCAATTGATGTCACTCTTTGGGAGGTGTTATGGAGTCTTTAACAGGTGTGACTTTGCTAGAGGAAGCATAATACTTCAGGCAAGATTTAAGAATTTATAGCCTTGTCAACCTCCAGTTCATTCTCTGTGCTTTGTGTTTGTGATTGAAGACTCAATGGTTCATCTTCTTGCTCTGGCCACCTGCTATAGTACTTCTCTTTCCATTGAGAACTTTTCCTCTGGAACCACAAGCCCAAGACAAACTCACACTTCTATAAATTACTTTTGATCTCATAAGTGCTGGGTTTATAGGACTGAACCACCACACCAAGGCTTCTCCTTCTTTTTACTGTTAATCGAAATTGCCTTAGATTACAGAAAGCATATTAAACCAGAAATATTTAAAAGGGCCACATATAATTTTTCTGCTGTAGCCATATCTGCCCTTTCTAGGTATTATAAGTATTAGGCTAAGATTTTAAAAAGTTGGGATTGTGATTGGTGGAGTTCATTGATTATGACCTGCAGTCTGACTTCCTGAAACAGAGAGAAATTGTCTATAACTATCTTCTCCAATCCACCCAGTAGTCCTACTATTAACTTCTTTCTCTAATTGGCTATAGAATCGCTAAGAGAAACAACTGGTTAAGAATTAAGGGAATTGGGATAACTTCACTGCATATTTAGAGAGTTTATATAAGAATTTTCAGGATAAAAATACAGCAGTAGTATGAAAGTTTCTGTAACAGTGATTATTTGCTCAGTGCTTACTAATAACCACTAGGAGATATTCTAAATGCATTGTGTGAATTGTCACCTTTAATCCCCACAGTTATCCTATGGCATAATCATTAATATCAGGCCCACTTTTCAGACTTCAGGCAAGGATTCTGAAATTCAAAGACACAACAGTATGGCTTCAGAACCAAGATATTTGACCATACATGTACTCAATCATTCATTTTCTTTCCCAGCTTATGCACAATTGTTTCTTGTTTTGCACTTGGATTATGTCTGAAGGCCTAAAGATATCTTTCAGAAAGTATTGTGCTTGTGGCTTAGGTATATAGGACCATGTGTTCACAGGTCTCTGAGGAAACAAAACCTAGGTCTTTGCCCAACCCATGCCAACATCACTACTAAAAGATAAAACTATTAATTTGTTGGGGTTTCTATTTGTCTGGGAGTCTGTTTTTCTTCCAAATAGTTTATCAAGAGTACAATATCAAAGTCCCATTCTCCAAAGCAAGTTCTTCACTCAGAAGTTTGTAATAGTCCTTCTAAATTATTTTATTGATGACATAGAGGGGTATAAGTAAAAATTTATAACTTGCTTCTGAGCCTAGATAGCCAGAGGCTTCCTATAGCATTAACTTTGCTTTTGATCTTTCAAAGAGTCCTTAAAATTGTTACAGAACTCTAACCATCATAACCAGAGATTATTCATTTCATGAAACATACGTGCTGTTACAATCAGGAAATAACTGTAGGGAAAAAAGTTGCAACCAATGACAGTAAAGCAAGAGTCATTTCTTTTAAAAAGAAAATATCTTTTTAATCCACCTGAAGATATGTTTTTGGTAATGGATTCATTACAGGAGAGGAAAGCAAACAAGAATAATACACAACTCAGAAAAACGCAGAGAAGAAAATCACCCGGGAACAAGTTCAGAGACCCAAAAGCTACACATGAAACTTTAATTCTAACAGGAAAAGGGCAAAGCTTATTTTAAAATCTATGTTTAAAAACACTTGTTCTTTTAACATCATTTTCTTTTTGATTTTTTTTAATAATGTGAATTTTGCATTTTTTAAAATTAAGAAAATAAGTATTATATCTGTGTGACTATGTAGATGTGAGTGTGGAAGCCTGAAGAGGGCCTCAGGCTCCCATGGAGCTGGAGCCTCAAGAATTTGTGAACTGGTCAGATCAGCCGAATCAACCCTGGCAATCAATGGGGTGACAGATGTCGCAGCCAGATCGCCCTCACTTCCCTGTTATACCACTCCTGGGCATATACCCAGAGGCCTCCCCGGCATGCGATAAGGACACACAATCCACTATGTTCATAGCAGCCTTATTTATAATAGCCAGAAGCTGGAAAGAACCCAGATGTCCCTCAACGGAGGAATGGATTCAGAAGATGTAGTATATTTACACAATGGAATACTACTTTGCAATTAAAAATAATGAATTCATGAAATTCTTAGGCAAATGGTCAGAACTGGAAAATATCATCCTTAGTGAGGTAACCCAAATCACAAAAGAACACACATGGTATGCAGTCACTGATAAGGGGACATTAACTCCGAAGCTTGGAATACCCAATACACAATTCACATATCAATTGATTTCCAAGAAGAAGGAAGGAGAGACCTCTGGTCCTGGAAAGACTGGATGTAGCAGTGTAGGGGAATACCAGGATAGAGAAGTGGGGAACAGGGGGAGGGAAGAGGGCTTATGGGAGGGAAGAGGGCTTTCGGGGAGAGGGGAACCGGGAAAGGGGAAATCATTGGAAATGTAAATAAAAAATATAGAAAAATTTAAAAAAAAGAATTTGTGAGCCACCTGACACGGGGCTGAGATTTGCACGTAAGTTGACTCCAACATATGTAACTGCTTTCAACCTCTGAGCCATTTCTCAAGCCCAAATAATGTGCACTTTCAAAGTGGATTGTGTCAATTAACTTAGAGCATCCTTTCATTCTCCAATTTAATAAGTCCTGTTAACTCGGTTATTTCAAATTAAATATTGTTAAAAGCTTATTTTTATTTTGCATGCTGCAGTTTCCTTCTACATATCAATTTACATTGTTAAAATAGTTGCTAAACCTGAGGCACCACCTTGGAAATTTCCTCCAGCAGCTGACAAAAATGTATTTTCAACAACAATTTAACAAGGCCAACACCTGTCTGATAGATTTTGCATTTCAGTTAAAACACACCACACACACACGCACACACACACACTCACACACACACAAACACACACACACACACACACACACACCCCTACGCTACTTTTACTGACCAAGATATTCACAGAAATTCATAGAAAATAACTCTTAAAAAAACTCACAGCTCAATATGATTAACACACTTTTTAGCTATTTCTAATATTATGATTCATCTAGAATGGCATGGATTAATAATGGGTGATGGTATGTCAGTCTAGACTAATCTTAATATTATAAACACTTTCAAATGTTTTGTAAAGAATAATCAGAAGTTATTAAATTAAACACCTAAATTATAGCATATTAAAATACTTAAGGCTGAAAATGTGCCTTACAATCCTGCTTAGTACCAATTTTCCAGAGATCATTGGTGAAGTGGTTAATTTATTCACTTCTTCATCTGTAAACCTGAAATAATAGTGGATTCTTGCAATGGTTGATGTAGTAATTTTCCTTGAATAAAAACATTGTAGAAGGGAGGAGGGAACCCAATAAAAACAAAGGACAATCCAACTCAAGGAGAACTGTAGCTTACAAGATTCACAAGGCCTCTCCTCAAGGATATAGAAGGAGTAAATAATTGTTGGGGAGAAGCAAGGAGACAGAGATACCTGCAGAAGATCCTGTGATCAGCACAGCTGCCTGGAAGAGACTTTTGAACATGTTGAGTGGCTTACATGTATGGAGAGAGATCCAGAGGTATAGCTTTCATGAGTTTCCATGGAGACTGGAATGACAAAGATACATTTGAATTGCCCTTGCTCCTATAGATAACTCCTTACCCATTTCCCTGCAAGTAATGCTAATATACTCATTGTTTCTATGCTTTTTGTTGAATTTTGTGTGCAAACCACTTAATGTAATGTATGACTTAAAAAAGAAAACTTCTTATATTCAGTGCCAATTTTTCTATTATGTCTATTAGCTTACATACAAATATACCTTCACTCTGATTATCTACAGCTTGCACCCTCAGTTAAAATGCTCAGATATTCTTCTTTCCAGTGCACAGTGTTCTTTTACATCTCCATTTCTAGGTTCCTGAATTAGCATATGTACACAAACACATTTCATTCATATTGTCCTACAAATGTCAATCATAATCCTTGTCTATTTCAAAGCTATCTGATAACTTATGTTATAAGTACTTTGGAAAACCATGGTTTTTATATTGAATACAGACTTCAAGAGATGTTTGATACTGAGTCATCTAAGTTCTTTTTTGTTCTTGGCATATATCCTATGGCTGAGTAATACTCCATCGCTTTATCCATTTATCTGTTGATAGACATTTAAGCTGACTCAATATTTTGGATACTGTGAATAGTGCTGCAGTAGATAGACAAATATATAAGCATCATTATGATATATTGACTGACAGCCTTAGTATAGTTGGTTCAGACATTAGATCTATTTTTACTTTTTGGGGTAGCTCCAACCTGATTTCCATTGTGAGTGGAATAGATTACATTCTCCACAACCGTATTTAAGGATTCCCTTCACTTATATCCTCACACAGCATTTTTTTAATTTTCATAGTAATAGCTGTTCTGATAGAGGTGGGATAGAAACTTCAATTTTTTTAATGCACATTTCATGATGAATACTAACCCTTCTTCAGGCTTATGGCTGTTTTTACTTCTTCCTTTGAACACTGTGTGTATGTGTGTGTGTGTGTGTGCGTGTGTGTGTGTTTGTGTGTGTGTGTGTTTGTGTGTGTGTGTTTGTGTGTGTGTGTGTTTCTTGATTAGTGGATTTGGTCTCCTGGGTATTTGAGTTCTTTACAAATTCTAGATATTAATCATACTCTTTGTATTACTAGTAAATATTTTCTTCCATTTTATAGTATTTCTTGATTCTATCAATTCATTTATGTGAAAAAAGAGTTTAATTTTGTATAATCTCATTTGTTAATACTTGGTTGTATGTATAAGGCCATTGAAGTCCTTCTTTATACTTATGTATTGAAGTGTTTTTACTTAGATTTACTTATTTACTTATACTTATATACTGAAGTACAATTTACTTTAACAATTTTAAAGTTTCCATATGAAGTTGAGAATTGCTCTTTCTACCTCTGTGAAGACTTGAGTTGAAATTTCGATGGGGATTACACTGAATCTTTAGATTGGTTTTGGTAAGATTATAATGAGGTTTCCTTGATTAGTTTTATATTGAGATTTGTAGAGGGGGATAACAGGATGCAGTTGTGTTTTTCTACATGTGAATATGTAATTTCCTCATACTATTTGTTTAAGAAGCTATCTTTTCTCCAATATATTTTTGCTTAGATATATTTTATATGTGTATGTATCTTTGCATAAATGTATTATATGTGTACCATGGAGGCCAGAAGAAGGAATGAGATCAATGGATCTGAAGTGTCTGACAGAGACAAGCTGTAATGTAGGTGCTGGGAATCAAACGTGGGTCTTCTGCAAGCACAATCAGTGTTCTTAACCAGTAATCCATCTTTCTATCCCCTCTAGCGTATGTCTTTTACTATTTTTTTGTCAAATACCAGATGGCTGGTACTGTATAACTCTTGGTATTTTATTCCAGAAGAAATCTACATTCATTCTCTCTCTCTCTCTCTCTCTCTCTCTCTCTCTCTCTCTCTCTCTCTCTCTCTCTCTCTCTCTCTCTCTCTCTCTCTCCCTCTGCCAGGACCATGATGGTTTTATTACTATGGTTTTTAGTATTATTAGAAATCACATACATTGATTCCATATTGCTCTTTTTTCTGAGGATTACATTGTATATCGAGGATCCCTTTTGTATCTCATGAGTTTCAGGACTGTGTTTTCTGTTTCTACAAAAAATAGCATTTGGATTTTGATGGTGCTGTCTTGACTCCAAATATTGCCTACGGTAAAATAAGCATTTTCACTGTGTTTCTTTGTTGGTGCTATTCATGGGAAGTTTTCTGTTCCAACAGTACCTTCTGTAATTTTTTCAAGTGCTTTAAGTTTTTTGTGAGAGGGCTCTTTCATTTCCTTGGGTTTGTATATTTCTGTTTTTTCCTGATTTCTCTATTACTAGAATACAGGAGCCTATTGATTCAGATTTGTTGATTTTGTATGCTACTATTTTGCTAGTTTACTAGTTTTTAAGAGTTTTCTGGAGTGTCTCACACATATAGGATCAGATCAAAGACACTTTCACTTTTTGCTTTCCCATTTCTATCCCTTTATTTCCTTCCTTTGTTTTACTAACACTAATTAAGATTGCATAATATATTTAATAGATAAGGTGAAATCCATCGTCTGATTCTCTTTTTTTTAATTGGAAAAGGAAGTAGAAACATTTTATGAAAGAAATGAAGATTTACATGGGAAATATTTTTAATAAAATTGTAGAAAAATATAAAATAACATAAAATTGAAGATTACCATGGAAAATTACAGATAAAATGGTAGGCATAAAAATATTTCTAAGTTGATTGAAAGTGGAATTATAAACATTTTCTGATAAAATTGAGGATTTTCATGGAAAATATCTCTGATATAAAGAAATATATAGAAATAATGTTAAAATTAAAAATTATCTTGGAAAATAATACAGTTAAAATGTTAGACATAAAAAATTACTAAATTGATTGAAAGAGGAATTATAAACATTTTCTGATAGAATTGAAGATCTTTTTTTTATTTTATTTTATTTTTTAATTTACATTCCAAATCACTTCCCCTTTCCCATTTCCTCCCTCCCCGAAAGTCCCACAAGCCCCCTTCCCTCCCTCTTTTCTCCATTCAACCCCCTCTCCTTACTCTGTCCTGGTGTTCCCCTACATCCAGTCTTTCCAGGACCAGGGGTCTCTCCTACCATCTTTTTAGAAATCTATTGATATGCGGATTGTGTCTAGGGTATTCCGAGATTCTGGGTCAATATCCCCTTATCAGTGACTGCATACCATGTGTGTTCTTTTGTGATTGGGTTACCTCACTAAGGATGATATTTTCAAGATCTGACCATTTGCCTAGGAATTTCGTGAATTCATTGTTTTTAATTGCAGAGTAGTATTCCATTGTGTAGATATACCACATCTTCTGAATCCATTCCTCCGTTGAGGGACATCTGGGTTCTTTCCAGCTTCTGGCTATTATAAATAAGGCTGCTATGAACATAGTGGAGCATGTGTCCTTATTGCATGCAGGCAAAGTCTCTGGGTATATGCCCAGGAGTGGTATAACCGGATCCTCCGGGAGTGTCATGCCCTGTCCTCTGAGGAACCGCCAGACTGCTTTCCAGAGTGGTTGTACCAGCTTGCAATTCCACCAGCAGTGAAGGAGTGTTCCTCTTTCTCCACATCCTCGCCAACAACTGCTGTCTCCTGTGTTTTTGATCTTAGCCATCCTGACTGGTGTGAGATGGAATCTCAGGGTTGTTTTGATTTGCATTTCCCTAATGACTAAGGATGATGAACATCTCTTTAGGTGCTTCTCAGCCATTAGATATTCTTCAGGTGAGAACTCTTTGTGTAGCTCTGTACCCCATTTTTTAATAGGGTTACTTGCCTCTCTGGAGTTTAACTTCTTGAGTTCTTTGTATATATTGGATATTAGCCCTCTGTCGGATGTAAGGTTGGTAAAGATCATTTCCCAGTTAGTTGGTTGCCGCTTTGTCTTTTTGACAGTGTCTTTTGCCTTGCAAAAACTTTGTAATTTAATGAGGTCCCATTTGTCTATTCTTGATCTTAGAGCATAAGCTATTGGAGTTCTGTTCAGGAAATTCTCCCCTGTGCCCATATGTTCAAGGTTCTTCCCTAGTTTCCCTTCTATTAGTTTCAGTGTGTCTGGTTTTATGTGGAGATCTTTGATCCACTTAGAATTGAGCTTAGTGCAAGGAGATAAGGATGGGTCAATTTGAATTCTTCTGCATGTTGACCTCCAGCTGAGCCAGCACCATTTGTTGAAAAGGCTATCTTTTTTCCACTGGATGGTTTTAGCTCCTTTGTCAAAGATCAAGTGACCATAGGAGTGTGGATTCATTTCTGGGTCTTCAATTCTGTTCCATTGATCTACATGTCTGTTACTGTACCAATACCATGCAGTTTTTAACACTATTGCTCTGTAGTACAGCTTGAGGTCTGGGATACTGATTCCTCCAGAGGTTCTTTTACTCTTGAGAATAGTTTTAGCTATTCTGGGTTTTCTGTTATTCCAGATGAATTTTTGAATTGCTCTTTCTAACTCTATGAAGAATTGAGTTGGGATTTTGATGGGGATTGCATTGAATCTGTGTATTACTTTTGGTAAGATGCTCATTTTTACTATATTAATCCTGCCAATCCATGAGCATGGCAGATTTTTCCATCTTCTGAGGTCTTCTTCAATTTCTTTCTTCAGAGACTTGAAGTTCTTGTCATACAGATCTTTCACTTGTTTGGTTAGAGTCACGCCAAGATACTTAATATGGTTTGTGGCTATTGTGAAGGGTATTATTTCTCTTACTTCTTTCTCAGCCTGCTTATCCTTTGAGTATAGGAAGGCTTCTGACTTGCTTGAGTTGATTTTATATCCGGCCACTTTGCTGAAGTCATTTATCAGCTGTAGGAGTTCTCTGGTGGAGTTCTTTGGGTCGCTTAAGTATACTATCATATCGTCTGCAAATAGTGATAGTTTGACTTCTTCCTTTCCAATTTGTATCCCTTTGATCTCTTTTTGTTGTCTAATTGCTCTAGCTAGAACTTCAAGTACTATATTGAAAAGATATGGATAGAGAGGGCAGCCTTGTCTAGTCCCTGATTTTAGTGGGATTGCTTCAAGTTTCTCTCCATTTAGATTGATGCTGGCTACCGGTTTGCTGTAAATTGCTTTTACTATGTTTAGATATGGGCCTTGAATTCCTGATCTTTCCAAGACCTTTAGCATGAAAGGATGCTGAATTTTGTCAAATGCTTTCTCAGCATCTAATGAGATGACCATGTGGTTTTTTTCTTTGAGATTGTTTATGTAGTGGATTACATTGATGGATTTCCTTATATTGAACCATCCCTGCATCCCTGGGATGAAGCCTACTTGATCGTGGTGGATGATCGTTTTGATGTGTTCTTGGATTCGGTTGGCAAGAATTTTATTGAGTATTTTTGCATCGATATTCATAAGAGAGATTGGCCTGAGATTCTCTTTCTTTGTCGGATCTTTGTGTGCTTTTGGTATTAGTGTAATTGTGGCTTCATAGAACGAGTTGGGTAGTGTTCCTTCTGTTTCTATTTTGTGGAACAGTTTGAAGAGTATTGGTGTTAGGTCTTCTTTGAAGGTCTGATAGAATTCTGCACTAAAACCATCTGGACCTGTGCTTTTTTTGTTGGAAGACTTCCAATGACAACTTCTATTTCTTCAGGGGTTATAGGACGGTTTAGATGGTCTATTTGATCCTGATTTAATTTTGGTACTTGGTATCTGTCAAGGAAATTGTCCATTTCCTCAAGATTTTCTAGTTGTGTTGAATACAGGTTTTTGTAGTAGGATCTGATGATTTTTTGAATTTCCTCAGTTTCTGTTGTTATCTCTCCCTTTTCGTTTCTGATTTTATTAATTTGGATACTATCTCTGTGCTCTCTGGTTAGTCTGGCTAAGGGCTTATCTATCTTGTTGATTTTCTCAAAGAACCAACTCCTCATTTTGTTGATTCTTTGTATGGTTTTATTTGTTTCTACTTGATTGATTTCAGCCCTGAGTTTGATGATTTCCTGCCTTCTACTCCTCTTTGGTGTATTTGCTTCTTTTTGTTCCAGGGCTTTCAGGTATGCCATTGAGCTGTTAGTGTATGCTGTCTCCCGTTTCTTTTTTGGCGGCACTCAGGGCTATGAATTTTCCTCTTAGCACTGCTTTCATTGTGTCCCATAAATTAGGGTATGTTGTGCCTTCATTTTCATTAACTTCAAAAAGTCTTTGATTTCTTTCTTTATTTCCACCTTGACCAAGTTATCATTGAGTAGAGCATTGTTCAGCCTCCATGTGTACGTGGGTTTTCTTTTGTTTTTGTTGCCATTGAAGACCACCCTTATTCCATAGTGATCTGATAGGAGGCATGGGATTAGTTCTATCTTCTTATATCTGTTGAGGTCTGATTTGTGACCAATTATATGGTCAATTTTGGAGAAGGTACCATGAGGAGCTGAGAAGAAGGTGTATTCTTTAGCTCTAGGATGAAATGTTCTATATATATCTGTTAGTTCCAGTAGGTCCAAGGCTTCAATTAGATTCACTGTGTTCCTGTTTAGCTTCTGCTTTCCTGAACGATCCATTTCAGAGAGCGGGGTGTTGAAGTCACCCACTGTTATTGTGTGCAGTGCGATGTGTGCTTTGAGTTTTAGGAAAGTTTCTTTTACGAATGAGGGTGCCCTTGCATTTGGAGCATAGATATTCAGAATTGAGAGTTCTTGATGGTGGATTTTTCCCTTGATCAGTATGTAGTGTCCTTCTGTGTCTTTTTTGATGACTTTAGGTTGAAAATCAATTTTATCCGATATTAGGATGGCTACTCCACCTCGTTTCTTGGGGCCATTTGCTTGTAAAATTGTTTTCCAGCCTTTTACTCTGAGGTAGTGTTTGTCTTTGACACTGAGGTGCGTTTCCTGCATGCAGCAAAATGCTGGGTCCTGTTTACGTATCCAGTCTGCTAGTCTATGTCTTTTAATTGGGGAATTGAGACCATTGATATTAAGAGAGATTAAGGCATAGTGATTATTGCCATCTGCCATTCTTGACGCTATCTTTATGTTTGAGTGGTTATCTACTTTTGGGTTTGATTCAAGAAGGTTATTATCTCATTTTTTCCAGGGTGTTGTTTCTCTCCCTGTATTGGAGGTTTCCACCTATTATCCGTTGCAGGGCTGGATTTGTGGAAAGATATTGTGAAAATTTGGTTTTATCATGGAATATCTTGGTCTCTCCATCTATGGTGATTGAGAGTTTTGCTGGGTATAGTAGTCTAGGCTGGCATTTGTGCTCTCTTTGTGTCTGCATGAGATCTGCCCAGGATCTTCTGGCTTTCATAGTCTCTGGTGAGAAGTCTGATGTGATTCGGATAGGTCTTCCTTTGTATGTTACTTGGCCCTTTTCTCTTACTGCTTTTAGTAGTCTTTCTTTGTTTAGCACATTCGGTGTTTTGATTACTATGTGACGAGAGGTATTTCTGTTCTGGTCCAGTCTGTTTGGAGTTCTGTAGGCTTCATGTACGTTCATCGGCATCTCTCTCTTTAAGTTAGGGAAGTTTTCCTCCATAATTTTGTTGAAGATGTTTACTGGCCCTTTAAGTTGCAAATCTTCACTCTCATCTATACCTATAATCCTTAGGTTTGGTCTTCTCATTGTGTCCTGGATTTCCTGGATGTTTTGGGTTACACGTTTTTTGCATTTTGCATTTTCTTTGACTGTTGAGTCGATGCTTTCTATGGAGTCTTCAGCACCTGAGATTCTTTCTTCCATCTCTTGTATTCTATTGTTTATGTTTGCATCTATGACTCCTGATTTCTTCCCAAGGTTTCCTATCTCCAAAGTTGTCTCCCTTTGTGATTTCTTAGTTGTTTCTACTTCCTTTTTTAGTTCGTGGATGGATTTGCTGAGATCCTTCACTTGTTTGTTTGTATTTTCCTGTATTTCTTTAAGGTATTTTTGCATTGCCTCTTTCAGGATTTCTTCCTGATGACCCACGTTCTCCTGCATTTCTCTGAGTGATTTTTGTGTTTCCTCCTCATGGGAATCCATCTGTTGATCCATTGCCTCCTGCATTTCTTTAAGCAGTTCTCGTGTTTCCTTTGTAAGGGCATCTAACCGTTGATTCATTTCTTTAAGCAATTTTTGTGTTGCCTCCTTATGGGCATCCATCTGTTGACCCATATTCTTCTGCATTTCTTTATGCAAATTTTGTGATTCCTTTGTGAGTGCATCTACCCGTTGATTCATCTCGTTAAGCGATTTTTGTGTTGTCTCCTTGTGCGCCTCCATCTTTTGATCCATGTTCTCCTGCATTTCTCTAAGCGATTTTTGTGTTTCCTTTGTAAGGGCTTCTAACCGTTGATTCATGGTCTCCTGTAACTCTTTATGAGATTTATTTGTGTCCTTCTTGTGATCCTCTAATAGCATCATGAGAAGTGATTTTAAATCCAGATCTTGTCTTTCGGGTGTGGTGGGGTATCCAGGACTTGCTGCTGTTGGAGAGTTGGGTTCGGATGGTCCCGCATTACTTTGATTTCTGTTAGTAACATTCCTACGTTTGCCTTTTGCCATCTGGATACCTCTGGTGTTAGTTGGTCCTGCTGCCACTGGCTGTTGGTTGGACGTCCTGTGAGCCTGCAAAGCTATTTCTGCCCCCCCTGGATTGCCAGGATTCCCCTGGCACCGATTTCTGGGGCCTGCCTGCCTGCTCCTGAGTGACTTTGGAGCACTAATGTGCCTTGCCCCAAGTGATCTTATATTGGGGAGGCCTTGCACCTCCAAAGGCTCAGCCTAGTGGATTCCTGGAGCAGAGGTTGCCAAAGGGAGGCTGGTAGGCTTTGCCCTGTGCAGGGGTGAGTGATCTCTCCTGGGGGTGGAGGGGGCGTCCCTCTGCCAGGCAGAAGTCCCACAGCAGAGCTGGTGCGCTGGTTACTGCAGATCAGCCCAGCACTTGGGAGCCGCATACACACAAGCCGCCCGAGACCCAAGAGATATTATGCCTGCCTGTCTCAGAACCTGGCTGTCCCAACTTCCCAGTCACTGGAGCAAAGATGGTGGAGTGCAATCTGCACTCTCTCCGTTGCGCTGCTCACCTGCAGACGTGATGGCCTGCCGATCTGGCACCCAGACGACCACAGCGCTGACCTGTTCTCGGGCACAGACGGAAGCCCCAACAGGCCGTGTCCCAAGTGATGTTATATTGGGGATAGGGAGCTTGGGGTACCTGTCACTTCAGAGCAGTCTGCGGGAACAGAGGTCGCGGAAGGAAAGCTGGTAGGCTCCCGCCCAGTGCGGGGTCCCTCTGCCAGGCTGAAGTCCCACAGCGGAGCTGGCACGCTGGTTACTGCAGATCCACCCTGCACTTGGGAGCCGCATACACAGAAGCCGCCCGAGACCCAAGTGATATTATGCCCGTCTGTCTCAGAACCTGGCTGTCCCAACTTCCCAATCACTGGAGCAAAGATGGCGGAGTGCAATCTGCACTCTCTCTGTGGCGCCACTCCTCAGCTTGTAGTTTAACTTCCCAACAATAGTCAGCAATACTTATGGGTGGAAGTCCAAGGATGTAGCAGTTGTTCAGTCCCACAAGGCAGCCATGAATGGAAGTCTGAGGATCTAGCAGTTGCTCCGTCCCACGAGGTAGGCCAGGAAAAGCCAGAGTCAGAATTGAAGATCTATAAGGAAAATATTTCTGGTAAAATTCAAGAAATGTGTAGAAAAGCATGTTAAAACTGACTATTTCATGGAAAATTATACAGATAAAATGGTAGGAATAAAAATGTTCCTAGGTAGATTGAAAGTAAAATTATAGACATTGTCTGATAAAATTAATGATTTACATGGAAAATATTTCTGATAAAATTGAAGAAAAATATAGAAAAACGTTAGAATTGAAGATTATCTTGGAAAATTATACAGATAAAATGATAGGTATAAAAATATTCCTAAGTGGATTGAAAGTGGAATTATAAACATTTTCTGACAAAATTGGAGATTTACATGAAAAATATTTCTGTTAGACTATGTTTTTTGTTGGGGAATTGAGTCCATTGATGTTATAAGATATTAAGGAATAGTGATTGTTGCTTCCTGTTATTTTTGATGTTCTTTTTATGTTTATGTGGTTACTTTCTTTTGGGTTTTTTGGAAGAAGATTACTTTCTGTCTTTTTCTAGGGTGTACTTTCCCTCCTCATGTTGGGGTTTTCCATCTATTATCCTTTGTAGGGCTGGATTTGTGGAAAGATATTGTGTAAATTTGGTTTTATCATGGAATATCTTGGATTCTCCATCTATGGTAATTGAGAATTTTGCTGGGTGTAGTAGTTTGGGCTGGCATTTTTGTTCTCTCAGGGTCTGTATGAGATCTGCCCAGAATTTTCTAGCTTTCATCGTCTCAGGTGAGAAGTCTGTTTTAATTCTGATAGGCCTGCCGTTATAGGTTACTTGACCTTTTTCCCTTACTGCTTTTAATATTCTTTCTTTGTTTAGTGCATTTGGTGTTTTGATTATTATGTGCCAGAAGGACTTTCTGTTCTGGTCCAGTCTGTTTGGAGTTCTGTAGGCTTCTTGTATGTTCATGGACATCTCTTTCTTTAGGTGAGGGAACTTTTCTTCTATAATTTTGTTGAAGATATTTACTGGCCCTTTAAGTTGGAAATCTTCGCTCTCTTCTATACCTATAATCCTTAGGTTTTGCTTCTCATTGTGTCCTAGATTTCCTGGATATTTTGGCTCAGGAGCTTCTTGTATTTTGCATTTTCTTTGACTGTTGAGTCAATGTTTTCTATGGTATCTTCAACCCCTGAGAGTCTTTCTTCCATCTCTTGTATTCTGCTGTTGATGCTTGCATCTATGACTCCAGAATTCTTTCCAAGATTTTCTATTTCCAGAGATGTCTCACGTTGTAATTTCTTTATTGTTTCTACTTCCATTTTTAGATCCTGGATGGTTTTGATCAGTTCCTTCACTTGTTTGTTTTGTGTTTTCCCGTAATTCTTTAAGAGATTTTTGTATTTCCTCTTTAAGGGCTTTTACCATTTGATCCATGGTCTCCTGTATTTCTTTAATGAAGTTATTTATGTCCTTCTTAATGTCCTCTAACCG
This sequence comes from Tokudaia tokunoshimensis, assembly GCA_036184795.1. Taxonomy (NCBI): domain Eukaryota; kingdom Metazoa; phylum Chordata; class Mammalia; order Rodentia; family Muridae; genus Tokudaia; species Tokudaia tokunoshimensis. The sequence continues at coordinate 82,090,061 of BTHU01000012.1, read as the reverse complement.
CATCGTGAGGTGAGAATTTAAATCCAACTCTTGCTTTTCTGGTGTGTTGGGGTATCTGGGACCTGCTGTGGTGGGAGAACTGGGCTCTGATGTTGCGAAGTAGCCTTGGTTTCTGTTGGTAGGGTTCTTGGGCTTGCCTTTCGCTATCTGGTTATCTCTGGAGTTAGTTGGTCTTGTTGTCTCTGGATGGAGCTTATCCCTCCTATGGACCTGTAAGCCTGTGTCTGTACTCCTGGGAGACCAACTCTCTTCTGGCAGTGTCTCTGCACAGAAGGCTGTGGAGCTGTCTGGTTCCCTGCTGCAAATGGTGGTTGGAAGGGAAGACTCCTGTCCCAGAAGCTCCACTGATTTTAATGTCCTGTGTGCTCCTAGCTGTTCCCCTCCAGAGAGAAGGTGGAGATCTCACCTCAGCACTCAGAAGTGAAATCAGTCTTGCTGGGAGATCACTCTCTCCTGGCAGGGTAAGCACAGAAGGCTTTGGAGCTGCCTGGTTCCCTGCTGCAGATGGCGGCCGGAAGGACATCGTCTCATTCTTATTTTGAGCAAAAATGCCTTGTTTTGCTCAATTAGTTTATCATTTGTCTATTTATTAATCTATTGCTATCTAGAGAAAGAGAAATGAAAATATGTGTGATATTTGTTTTTCTGATTTTTAATTATTTTGCATACCACAATGATACCTAGTTGTATCTATTACTTACAAATATTATAATTCCTGGCTAATTTGCAGTTGAATGAAATTACTTTGTGTATATGTGTTATATAATATTTATTCATTTGTTGATGTATATATATAGAAATGTATTTGTTAGATAAGACAAGAGTACCGACTGTCTCCATCTTATTCAACATAATATGCAAATCTAGCAGTTAGGAGACAGAAATAAATGGACTACAAATACAAAATGAAAATGTCAAATCATCTCATTTTATAGATTACAAAGATCCTAATAAGAACACTACAAAACTCCTAGAACTGTTAAACTCTTTTGGTAACATAGGAGGATACAAATATCAAAACACAAAATTCAGTATCTTTTCGGTATTCCAATAATGAACACTCACTGAACTATTTTTCTTCTATTCCTAGAACTTTGGAAATTCTATCTTGAAGAGTATTGGATGTTCTTGTGATTTCTGTCTTTGGGTATATGCATGTGATAAATTATATTTGTTGTTGTGTTCATGTTTAAGCACCCTTGCATTCTTGGATGGAATACAATTTGATAATTTTAAATGATATCTTTATGTAAATCAATAAAAATTAGAGTTGGTTCTCTGAAATTGAGTGCAAGATTGATAATAACTGAGGCAAATAATGTAAAAGAGAGGAAACCCAAGTTAATAAAAATAAAATAAAAACAGAGCTATTACAACAGATACTAAGAAAATTCATGTGGGAAAAAAAAGAAAAAGAAGTGGGGCCTGGCGCGGGCGGACACAGGGGCACACGCCAGGCCAGGCGGCGCGCAGGCCTCGCTCTAGGGCCAAGGCAGCGTACACATGCAAAGGACGCAAGCGGACACGGTTCCGCGGTGGGGGGGGGGGGTTGGGGAAACAGGCAAGATGCACGCGTGCCTCGGCCTAACCAGGAGCGGGCGGCCACATGGCAGGTCTCGCACATGGTGCGCGGGGGGTGGGGTGGGGTGGGGTGGGGTGGGGTGGGGTGGGGTGGGGTGGTGGGGGGGTGGGGGAGGGCGCAGAGAGATCCCAGATCTCTCTGCGTGTTACCTGTGCTCAGACTGTCTGCTTAGCTGAATCCCAGAGTCTCAGACAGAGGCGCGTACCAGCTAGCTCCGTGTGGCGAGTTTAATAAGAGGCGGCCCATAGCTTTGATGTTTTATTATTAAGAAAATAGAAAGAGAAAAGAGATAAAAAGATAAAGAAAGAGGAGAAAATATATAAAAGAAGCCATGACCACGTGGAAAGGAGAGAAGACAGAGAGATAGACTAAGAAGAGGGCAGGGAGAGAACAGGCAGAGAGAGAGAACACGCGCTGAGGGGTGTTATTTATAGTGAGTTGGGCGGTCAGGTGACCAGGAGGTGGGGACAGTGTGGCTGCAGGCAGGTGACTGCCTAGGCAGAGTCAGGCTAGAACCTGGGGCGTGGCCACACATCTCATTAAGGTCCCACAAATTCAGAAGATTAAGATATATTTAAAAGAATTGTGTGCCAACATACTGGAAAGAGAAGTATCTAGAAATATGTTAACTAATAAAGTTAAGTGATGAAGTTGTAAAAAACTTACAAGCAATGAGATTCACATAGCAAAAAACATCTCTTAAGTAACAAAAGGCCTAGAGCCACATGGAGCCACTGATAAATTCTGCCAGACTTGAGAGAACACCAGTGTGCTACCATCAACTATATAAAATGTTAAGGAAGTATTAGTATGTTAGTAAACTCTTACTGAAACCTGTATTACTCTGACATCCAAACCTGATAAAGATACAACCAGAAAGTAAAATGTAAGCCAATATTCCTGATAAATGTAAATATACAATATTTGAACATTTCAATTCCAATATTTGAAATCAAAATCCAACAAGATGTCAGGGAGTCTTCCAGTCTCCTTATATTGAGAAGCAGATCAATCTCAGCCTTCATTCATTTTCTTCCAGAGGTCCATTATTTATAAAAAGCTCACAACCTAAGCAAAAATACCACCTATGCTTCTTTTGTATCGGTGCCTATGGAGAATATCCTACAGAGAAAACCAAAGCAAAACAACACAAAAACAAATTATAACTCAGGGTGAAATCGGAAACAAACCTATCCCTGGCTCTAGAGCAGTAAGTGATTCCCAACCTGAGCATTGCTACCCCTTTGTGTTGCATATCAGATATTCAGCATATCAGATATTTTCATCATGATTCATAGCAGTAGCAAAATTACAATTATGAAGTAACAATAAAATGATTTTATGGTTGATGTCACCAAACACGAGGAACTGCATTAGGAAGGTTGAGGACCTGTTCTAGAGAATTTAGAAATCGTGCATGCCTTTGGAGGCAGACTCAAATATGGAAGAAAACTTCCACATATCTGAACATCAATCTTCTTTTAAGCCTGGATTGAGGAACAATATAATATATTACATAGTATAGCTGAACATTTACTTTAACATCCTCTGAAGTTTCGGCACAATTAAGCAGATGTCTAACATACAATGTTTCCATATCTTCTGGAAATTGAGGGATATATTGGTTCTGGAAAATGAGCCAGAAAAGAACCCTAATTCATATGTATGATTCTTCATAAGTCTCTGGAAAAACATTTGTTATGTTTAGGTCCATTCATGGTCTTTGTTAACTGGATACTGTACTGGTGAGTCCTCCCTGTACTGGCTGGTTTTGTGTGTCAACTTGACACAAGCTGGAGTTATCACAGAGAAAGGAGCCTCCCTTGAGGAAATGCCTCCATGAAATCCTACTGTAAGGCATTTTCTCAATTAGTGATCAAGGGGGGAGGGCCCATTGTGGGTGGTGCCATCCCTGGGCTGGTAATCCTGGGTTCTATAAGAAAGCTAGCTGAGCAAGCCAGGGGCAGCAAGCCAGTATGTAACATCCCTCCATAGCCTCTGCATCAGCTCCTGCTTCCTGACCTGCTTGTGTTTCAGTCTTGACTTCCTGTGGTGATGAACAGCAATGTGGAACTGTAAGCTGAATAAACCCTTTCCTCCCGAACTTGCTTCTTGGTCATGATGTTTCTCCCGAACTTGCTTCTTGGTCATGATGTTTGTACAGGAATAGAAATCCTGACTAAGACAAATTGGTACCAGCAGAGTCGGGTCCTCCTGTAACAACCTAACTATGTTTTGGGGAGGACTTTGAAACTTTGGACTAGAAGAGCCATTGGGTGTTAAGAACTCTATGGGATGTTCTGTAGGATCTTGGAAGATAATATTGAGAACAGTGCAAACAATGGAAGCATAGCTTGTAAAATTCCAGAGGGAAGATCAAAGACCCTTATAAGGGCCATTGATTGCTTTTTATGATTGTGAAGATTCTTTGGTTTGGTTAGCTGGGGCTGAAGAATCAACTGTGATTAACAAGATACCAGAACGACTAAAGCAAAACCTTTGCATTACTGGGACTATTGATGCTGGTTAGCTGGAGCAAAGAAATTAGTGGTAATTAAGAAGAGATCAGCACCATTGAGGTGAAATCTTCTGGGATGGGTTTTCTGAGAGCACAAAGAAACTGTGTTCCAGAAATAGCCAAAGTTGTACCTCATGCTGTGGCTAGACTTGGTAATGTGTAAGATTCGCCCAGGTGTACTGGTTTTGAAGGAATGAAGGGTTCATGAAGAGTAGCTGAGACTTGGCACTGTGAGGGGCATAGATGGCCATTGGCGAAGGTGCAGCCTCAGTTGCAATTGATGGCCCAGTACTGTGAAGGGGTCATGCATAGGAGTTGAGGCTTGGCTCCATGAAGAGAGCCTGTGAGAGGCTATTGGTGAAGTCTAGTTGCATCAGAAGACAGCAGTGTTTTGGGGATTCCAGTACCAAGAACAGCAGTAACAGTGGCTTACAGGCAGTTGGAGCCTAGAAGACAAGGTATGTGCTACACAGGGCAGAACTGGAGAAGTGACCCAAGCCCTTGGACGGGCCCAGAAGATTGTAGGTGGATCCCAGACATTGGACAGTTAGAGTTTGATATTGCTTTTGATGTGACTGTGCCCTGATATTTTTCCATCTTTAAGTAAGAATGTATTGTAGTGGAGCCCACAGTTCAGAGACTTTGAATTGTGAAAACATTTTGAATTTTAAAAGAGATTAGATATTTTAAAGGGATTGAAAATTTAATGTATATGAATTTGTAAAGACTATAGGATTTTTAAAGTTATTTAATTCTTGGGGATGAATAAGAAAGTAAGGCTTAATAGTTATGTGTTTGTGTGTCAAGTTGACAAGGGGTCAATTGTACTTGCTGGTTTTGTGTGTCACCTTGATATAGGCTGAGTTATCACAGAGAAAGGAGCCTCCCTTGAGGAAATGCCTCCATGAAATCCTACTGTAAGGCATTTTCTCAATTAGTGATCAAGGGGGGAGGGCCCATTGTGGGTGGTGCCATCCCTGGGCTGGTAGTCTTGGGTTCTATAAGAAAGCAAGCTGAGCAAGCTAGGGGACACAAGCCAGTAAATAACATCCCTCCTGACCTCTGCATCAGCTCCTTCTTAAAGGCCTGCTTAATTTCCAGTCCTGCCTTCCTTTGGTGATGAATAGCAATGTGGAACTGTAAGCTGAATTAACCCTTTCCTCTCCAACTTGCTTCTTGGTCATGATGTTTGTGCAGGAGTAGAAACCCTCATATATATATGAGGAGTAGAAACCCTCATATATATATGAGGAGTAGAAACCCTCATATATATTTCCCATATGTGTGTGCATACATACAGAGTCTAGGAAAGTAGATCAAATCCCTAGAGCTGGAGTTACAGGTGGTTGTGAGCCTTGTAACATGGTTAATAGGAACCAAACTCCAGTCCTCTGGAGGAGCAGTAAGATTCCTTTGTGATATAAGTCATTGCTCTACCCCAGGTGCAGTTTGTTTTAAGGTTCATGAAAGATGCATTTGTACTGAGATAATGTTGTCTCTGTGGAATTACTAGGCTATTCTTGGAAATTGAAGGTCCAATTTCCATCATACTTCTGTGTGACATACTGTGCCAGCCCTTTAGAATTATTTAATTGAACCTTCTAGTTTTCATAAACTTTATACTCTTTGTATGTCTTCTAGAGCATATTGCAAGTGTAAACACTAGGGAATGCATAACAAGAATCAATCTGTTTCCTAAAAAATGTTGACATAATCTACGAGTAAGTATAATGCCATTTTGGTGCAAATGTAAAAACCAGTAATAAAACAATAAACAAACAAACAAATAAATAAAGCAAATAATACTTTTTGAAGTAATACATTAGAATCCACATTTGACATTCAATATTTCCATGTTGAAGCCCTAGATGAGATGGAACTCACTGTGTAAACAAGGCTTGACTTGAAGCAGAGTCCCTCATTCTCTCTATTTGCTGAATGCTGGATTTAAAACCTCACCCCACCTCACCCAATCTAGGTTTCAAATATCACAATATAAATCAAGACATAATTAGTACTATTGCCCTTAAATAAGATATGTATCTAAGTATGTTCAAATTTGCCTATCATCCCAAAATTTTGAACGTAAAATTTGAAAGATCAGAAGTTCAGCATTATCTTCAGTAATATGTGCTAAAAAAAAATCCTAAGCTAAAGAAATGTATGAAAAACAAAATCCCAACGAACAAACAAGGAAGTGTAAGCGGACAAAGAAGTAGGAAAAGAGCAAAAACAAATTACAAAACTGTAACTTCTGTGAATGAAGTTAGTGAGAAAAATAAACAAGAAAAGAAAATGTCTTTTCAAAGGTAGAAGAAACAGTATTTAGAATACAGTATAATCATATAAATGCACAATAAATAATTGATCACAGGTAAATACTATAATGTATTTCACAGAATAAAAAGCAATCACACCATCTATTCAATAGAACAAAAAATTACTTGGTGAGAGTATGGCAGAAAGTTAATTGAGACCATAAACGATGACAGAGTAGAACATAGAAAATGTTCTTAACCAATCAGATGATCCAGCTTACAGTGGGTGATTATGTTTATCAGCACAGGGTCTTATCCTTGAATGGATATCTCTCTATATAAAATGTATAAAATCTGACTGTTTTCTTGACTTTCTGTGATCTTCAATCATCAAACAGCAGCATGACTTCACTGAAATAAAATCAGTTACTTCAGCCCTATAATAGAAGCTCTTTCAATGTCTTCAAAATATCAATCTTCAAATATTATGTATATATATATATGCTGTAAACCATGGTTTTATTTACAACAAGAATCTAATATTTATTTTAGACGTGTGTTATTTTTAAAAAGAAATAGTATTAATGATAAAATAATAATAATAAAAACATTTAAAGCATTCAACTTGTTGCTACTTTTATCTTTATACATAGCTAGCACTATATAATATACTACATAATATGATTGAGTTGAAATTCCATAAAAAGAAAGAGAAAACAAATATTTATTTCTAGTTAATTTCAAAGAAATTAAAAGGAAAAATCAGCTATACAGTAATTCATATTTTATGTCAAATATTTTTACATTACTTCTATTATATATAAATAATAAATCTACAAACTCAAATATTGTAATATTTATTTGGTTCCCAGTAAAAAGACTGTTTTTATTCTTACTTAGGAAGAAATGTCATAGAATCATTTTTTGAGCTAAGGTATTATGGTGATTTGAAGAAATATAAATGTTACATTACATTTTAATTATACTGTGAAATTTGAATGTAATAATATTCATATAAGCTTTTATCACTTTTACTTCTAATCATGCAGGAATGAGAGGTCACTGAATTTGACTTCCTGATAAGTATAGAACCACATCACATGAGGAATAATTTGAAGAAAGGCCAAGGTTAAGTCTTTATAAATTAGAGTATACTTGGGTTTTCTATCATCTAAACTTAACACTGAAATTAAGAGTCAAGACCATTCTCAGATACCATGGATAGAAAATAATCTATCCCTGTACTTGCATACATTTTGCATTTGTTGCAGGAATCATATTGATCATCACACAAAGATCTGACACTTTAGAGATTGAGATGAAGATCAATGTAGACTTGGAGGTAGTTTCAAAGATATCATTTTGCATTAACCATTCTTCTAGTATTCTGAATGCAAAAATTGTGTTTGTAGCTAGTCTGCCATAAATGACTTCCGTGTGTGTGTGTGTGTGTGTGTGTGTGTGTGTGTGTGTGTGTGTGCATGTTATTCTCTAGTAATTAGGAAATGCAAGAGAATTACTGTTTAAATAAGAATCTTTGCTATAAGGGAACCTGTTGGGTCCCTTGCCCTTTGAATTAGAGTTCAGGCTGGAGGAACTGCTCTGTGCTCTTCAGTGCACAGTGCCATCCCTGGCTTCTAACTGCTAGATCTAAATAGCACACCCTTCCTACCTCCCCTTAAGACAATCTGACCTGTCTCACGGATTTGTCTAACACACTCTGGAGATTTAAAATTGTCTTCAGCTTCCCCTAGAAATCCATTTTAGAGTTTATAGAAAACTGTGCGTTAAGTGGAAGGTATCTGGTTGTGTCAGTGGCACAACATGGGCAACTAAAGGTTTCAACACAGGACTCTAGAGAGTTCATTGAGGTCTAATTTAAAACAATTCCATTTTACTTGCAATCAGGATTAGAAGCCAGATGGAAAAATCCTTCTGGGACTGGGAAAATTCAATAAATACACTTTGGAAAGTCGAATTTAAATTGAACTATGGCTTGAACAGGATCATAAAATGAACTTCTATTTGGAAACTGCCTTATCCGGCATTCTATTGCTGTGAAGAGATACCATATAAGCAAGTCTTAGAAGCAAAAGCATGTAATTGGGGTTTGTTCACAGTTTCAGAGGTTTAATCCATTATCAGCATGGAAGGAAGACTAGTGGCACACAGGCAAACCTGATGGTGGAGAGGAGCTGAGAGTTCTGCATCCAGGTCCACAGGTGGCAGGAAGAGAGAGAGGTGCTGGGCCTGATTTGTATTTTAAAAACTTAAAACCCACCCAAAGTGACAAACTTCCTTTAACAAGGTCACACCTCTAATCTGGATGGAACATTCAAATCTACAACTCTCTCTACTGGGCAGTCATTCTTATTCAAACCCCATAAAGGCAATATGTCACTGTATTTTCACACTGCTAACAGTCCAAATCCCTGAAAGCCTCTTGACTATTCCTAAAATGATGATGGTGGTGTATGGCAAGCTCTTCAATTAGCAATACAGGCTGAATTTTTTTGTTAGAAAAAAATCTGTTTTGTGTTGCCAATGTGCATTCTATGTCACCATCTTGCCAGGACTGCCTTTCCTTGATGCTGCTTCCTCCTCCTCCTCCTTCTTCTTCTTCTTCTTCTTCTTCTACTACTACTACTATTAGATATTTTCTTTATTTATATTTCAAATGTTATCCCCTTTCCTGGTTTCCCCTCTGAAAACCCCCTATCCTATTCCCCCTTCCCCTGCTCACCAACCCACCAACTCCTGCTTCCTTGTCTTGGCATTCCCCTATACTGAGACATCAAGCCTTCTCAGGACCAAGGGCCTCTCTTCCATTTGATGTCCAACAAGGCCATCCTCTGCTACGTATGCAGCTGGACCCACCAAACCCAGATGCTATTGTGGATGCCAACAAGCTCCTTACTGACAGGAGCCTGATATAGCTGTCTCCTGAGAGGCTCTGCCAGCACCTGACAAGTACAGAGGTGGAAGCTCTCAGCCAACCATTGGACTGAGCACGAGGTCCCCAATGGAGGAGCTAGAGATAGGACCGAAGGATCTGAAGGACCTTGCAGCCTCATAGGAGGAACAACAATATGAACCAACCAGTACCCCCAGAGTTCCCAGGGACTAAACCACCATGCTTCTTTTATATTACTGTTAGCCAACACTCATCAGTAATGGCATTCTTACCCTTTGATTCATTCTTAGAATACTTACTTCAAGATCACTCTTAGAATCACTTCCAGATTGCTCTAAGTATTATGTGCCATCCATCTTTGAAATTTCACATAACAATGAAATATTTTTTTATTATTTATTATTTTTATTATTTTTTTATTCTTTATTTACATTTCAAATGATTTCCCCTTTCCTGGATCTGCCCTCCCTGAAAGTCCCATAAGCCCTCTTCCCTCCCCCTGTTCCCCATTCAACCCCCTCTTGCTTCTCTGTCCTGGTATTCTCCTACATAAACTCAAGCAAACCAGTAGGCTTCCTATACCCAAAGAAATATTATATAACAAATTTCTTTTTTTTTCACAGTTGTATGCAGCTGCTTTGGTGGTTTTATTCGATATTATTTTATTTTGATTATTTTAAGGTTGTCCATACATGCAAGGTGTTTCTTTTATACTACTACTATTACTACTACTACTACTACTAATAATAATTTTATTTGTTTAAAATCCAGCAGCTACCCCTATTCCAGTCCCCCCCGCCCATAGTTCCTTATCCCATTCCTCCTCCCTCATGTCTCTGAGAGGATGCACCCCACCCCCAAGGCTTCCCCCTCCTGGGGGTCTGAAGTCCTCTCAAGGATTAGGCACATCTTTTTCCACTGAGGCCAAACCAGCCAGTTCTCTGCTATATACGTGCTCATGGCCTCAGACCAGCTCATGTATGCTGCCTGATTGGTGCCTTAGTTTCTGGGTGCTCCTAGGGGCCCAGGTTAGTTGAGCCTGCTGTTCTTCCTATCGGGTTTCCCTCTTCTTCCATTTCTTCCTAATTCAACTGTAGGAGTCCCCAACTTTAGTTCAACTACTGGGTATCTCTCTCAGTCATCTGCTGGTTGGACCTTTCAGAGGACAGCCATGTTAGACTCTTATCTGTAAGCACACCATAGAATTGGTAATAGTGTCAGGTTTTGGTGTCTCCTAATGAGATGGATCCCTAATTGGGCCAATCATTGGACCACATTTCCTTCAGTCTCTTCTCCATTCTTGTCCCTGCAGTTCTTTCAGACAGGAACACTTCTGGGTCAGAAATTTTGACTGTGGGTTGGTAATATCATTCCTACTGATAAGGTCCTGTCTATCTATTGGAGGTGGACTTTTTGAATTCCTTCTCCCCACTGTTGGGCATTTCATCTAAGGTCACTCCCATTGAGTCCGGAGAGTCTCTTACATCTCCCTTCTCTGGCACTTTCTAGAGGGTCTCCCAACCTTCTCCCTTCTGAGAATGCATATTTCCTTTCATTCTGCTGGTCCTCTGGGCTTCTCTCCTATCCCCACCATGTACCTGATTCTGTTTTCCTTTCTAGAATATTTTGAGAAGGTAAAATAGCTCAGTGTGTAAAAGCACTTTTCACCAAAGATAACCACCTAAGTTTGAACCTGGAATTCATATTGTAAGAGAGAACCTAGTGTCTTCTCACATCTGAAAAACAAAGAATTTCACTCTTCAAAAGAACTTTCCAACTCCCACCTCAGGAATAGGATCCAATATAAATAGAATGAAACTTTAACTTATTCTATATAGTTTTTTATTTAATTAACTTTGTCTTGATTATTTTTGTATTTGTTTATTCTTTGGATGATTATTTTCAAATATTTCTGAAGACAGGGACCTGCTATGAATGAATATCTATAATTTGTTTCTAAAAAATATTAAGTGGGCTTCAGTAAATCAAAATCCAATCCTTTCTGCTTTAAGGGAATGATCTATTTCAATATAGTATGAATATAACTTGAAATAACAAAATCTGCATCACATGATTCATAAATATCCTGTCTCTGAAGAATTAAGAGTAGCTGAGTTCTAGTGTGGGTGGTACTGCATGGAGCCTACTTGATTGAGGCTCAATGGAAAAGGAACAATCAACAAGCAAAGGTGGCTTTGAACAATGTTAAGAGTAGAGAGTAGACAGGATTCTGGACATAACATGGTAGCTCCTTCACATGGCAGTATCATCTAGCTTTTCCCTCACTGATTTAAATATTAATCACTCAAAGAGAACACACATGAACAAAGCCCCCAAAGACTTAACATATTTTAAAATTCATTCTATTATGCCTTGAAAAATCTAAGCAAGCAATAAAAACCACTGAGCAATAGTAAGAACCCAGAAAACTGTGCTTTGGAAGTAGGTAACACATGAACTCCCCTCAGGAGTAAGGCCAACGTTTTTGTCTTCTCCTGGAACACTGAGTGCTTTGGCCCACATTATGTGCAAGGAACATGGTGGAGATGCATTAGACATGCACTAGTGTGACTTGGCACAGACCAACCTGTGCCTGTGATACTCCACTCAGTGACTTGGCAGTAGAGATGACAGAAGCTTTGGCCAACACAGGAAGAGTTGTGATGATTGTTTTGAGAAAAATACAGTCCAGAAAAAAGCAGCAAGACTGAAGAAAAATAATGTATCCCATGGAGAAGCCAAGAATGTATTCATATGCATGTGCAACCTAGATTTCACCAGCCTCTCTTGCACACAGTTGCATAGGGAACCTAAAAAAAAGTGTGTATCTCATTTTGTTACTGTTGAATTATCAAGTAAATTTAGTAAAAATTGCATTAAAAGTGAGTAAAACCAACAGTCCCACTTACCGTATAGATCATTAGTTAAAGTAGTTATTTTAGTAGTATGATCCTTCTTCAGCTCCAAGTTCAAGAAACATCACAGATCTTGGAAGTTTTCCATTTACTGTTTCACATTCTCAATCCTGAATCTATAATCTGTCTTTTGTAGGTGTGGTGAATGGAGTAGTGGCAAGACAGGAAAGATACTTGCTCTAAAATCCTCACCTTTGTTAAAAAAAATTTTGTCATTGAACTTAGGTGATTCTAGTGTGGTGGGTTCACTCTTAGTGTGGTAGTGTTCATAGTCAATAAGACAGAACCTAGAATCACCTGGAGATGAACCCATAAGTATGCATGCAGGCCATTATCTTCTTACTAATTAGTATGGGAAGACATGCCCACTGTATGTGTGTGGCACCTTTTGCTGTCTGGGATCTTACCTACCAGTAAGTGGAGAAGAGGAACTGTGTAGCAGTGTGCACTCATTTCCTTCTGCTCTCTTAGCATGGGTACCACCCTCCTGCTCTTTCCATTGTATCTTCCATCTTTGGTAATGGAAGTAAGTAAGTAAGCAATCAATCAATCAATCAATCAATCAAGCAAGCAAGCAAGCAAGCAAGCAAGCAAGCAAGTAAGTAAGTACTTGCAAAACGAACATGGAATCTTCGAGGAAAAAAAAGGACAGGTCAGTTTGTTTCTCAATGAGATGGAGAAGAAAGTGAAGTTTAAAAGAGACTTTGGAGCAGATCCTATTAGGGTTTAGAGTTAGAAGTACAAATTTAAGTCTTAGTGTGATGGGAAGGAGTCAAAGGTAATCATTCCCTAACCTGCTGAACACTCAACGTCTGCCTTGGTAACACAGTCAGAACTTTCCATGACTGTGACCATAGCCCAGGTGAGCAACCAAAACAACTGGTCTTACAAGATTCCCTGACCTACATCTGAGAGGGATGTCATTGTGGTTTCTATGGTTTTTACCTGTATAAGTGATGTTCATCTAAGCTTTCATGCTGACAGTTTTTTTTGGGGAAAAGAGCCTGATCTCAATCACTATTCAAATAAAGGACTCTTATTTGGTTCATTGCATAGTGATCTGTGAGTTTATTTCCTGGACTAAACAAAAGTTTTTGAAAAAGAGCAAGGAGAGGCACATGGGATCAAGGAAAGAACAAAGGGAAGGGAGAAGTGATGTAATTATATTATAATCTCAAAAATAAAAGAAATAATTATAGTAGGGTTGGAGTGATGTGACTCTATTAGTCGTTCATTGTGGAAACTGGATTTTTGGATGTTCTGTGTGGTAGTTCCATTGAAAGCTATTTATAAAGTCTAATACCGAGGATTGAAAGGTACATACTATATTTTATGAAGATTACTCTATTTATTAATCATGTCAAGATTTAATGACATTGTTATTGACTTAGTAATGTCCACAAAAAGAAAATTAGTTATAACTATAATTTCTAATTTCATAATCAGTCTTCTTAATAATATAATTATAATGCTATAAAGCTCAACCACCAAGGAATATTTATAATAATTGTAATTGCAAGTATTGCATGATTCATATTAAGGCCATTGTTTTAATTGACTTTTGGTATTGAAGGCATGTATCAAATCACCTTTTTGTTATTTTGTTATCAGTTATTGACAGGAAAAAACCAATTTGACTTTAAAACATTTCCATAATTAAAGTAAATCTGAGTCCAAGTCTATGTCAAGACATTTTTTCAATGTCTATAAATTATAAGCTTACTTGGGTGTTTGATACTTGAACAATGCAATCAACCAGTAATGAATACTCATATCTGTTATTGGAATATGAAATAAAGAGGTCAATAGTTTCTATGTTAGAAAATATAAATGTCAATATTTTTCATACAAATGAAGCTGGTTGAATGAGCACCTGTAGTCAGTGAAATTTTTGGCTCCATTCTCCAACTTTACAGAACCAAGCCCAGTTCATTGGTTATAGCTCATGATTACAGTCATTATTCTAGGCATATTCAGTATCTTTTAATGTAATTTTCTGTTGAAAACCTAAAGACAGGGTTGGAGAAATGACACAGTCTTAAGACAGAAGTAGCAATAAAATAACTCCTAATGGTATTCTGCTATACTCACAGATCAGTGCCTTATTCAGCTATTATCAGAAAATCCCTATTGCATCTCTAAATGGTTTGTCTCCATCAAGTCTGTCACCTCGGAGCTCAGGGACCCCTACTCCCACCCCATGCCACAGAAGAGGAGACAGAAAGAGTATAAGAGCCAGAGGAAATAGAGAATGTCAAGAGAAGAAAACCTGAATCAACTGAGCAAAGCTCATTTGGACTCGCTGAAACCGCAGCAGCAAGCACAGGGACCTGCATAGGCCTGCACAAGTCTGCACTGGGTCTTTTGTATATTTATTGTGGTTCTCAGTTTACTGTTTTTATGTGACTCCAAGTGCATGAATGAGTGTCTCTGTTTCCTGTACCTCCTCTTGGGCTCTTTTCCTTCTGTTGTATTGTCTTGGTCTTCAGTGTGAGAGTCTTTATTTTATCTTACATTTCATTTTCTTATCTATTGCTTTAATCTCTTTAGAATCCTATTCTTTTCTAATGAGAGACAGAAAGGGAGTGAACCTAGAGGGGAGGGAACTTGGGGAGGAACTGGGAGGAGTAGAAGTAGGGGAAACTATGATCAGGTTTGCTTACAGTGCCCACATCGGGTGGCACATGAGCACCTGTAACTTCAGTTCCAGGGATCAAGCACAGTCTTTTTGTTTCTATGAGAATCTCCCACCCACCGCCCATCACCACACACATAGAATAGTAACAGGTATATCAAACATTAAAATTAAAATTAAATCTTAGAAAAAAATGAAAAATAGAAAACGAAAATATATTTTTTTTTCCTTATGGTGACAGTACAACTTCAGGACAGTCATTTTCAGAAAAATAAAAACCTGTATTTGAAACAATAACATATTAAAAGTTAACATTACTTCTTCATTTTCTTTCTAATATGATAGAATATTTATACATTTTTCAAAGATTTCTTAGAATTTCTTTTCATAATTCAATGAATCCTTTGAGTTACATTAGGGGGAAAAACCCTCACCATATTATGGAAATTTTAAGGCAAGTATTTTACAATGTATTTTAAAGTGAAATCATATGATCTATGAGGTGACTTCCTGGCTTAAAAATGTTATTTCAAAGTAATAGTCTGTGGCATAGAAATCATAAGTAGAGAATTATATAAGCTAAGTCGTAAAAGACACAGTTTGGTTTTTAGTATTCCTAGCCTCAAACCAAAAAAATCATATGCTATTTTACTCTCATTGAAGATGAGGAAAGTAAGAATCAAAAGCTAAGCAGAAATTAAAAGCTCAGGTTTGTTTAGTTCTGAACATTAGAGGAACTTGCTGGGAACACAATGCTGCTCTTGTGGCCATAGTACACAGGTCTATAAACTAAAAGTAATATCATAATCCATATTTTAAATGTTTTTTTATTGTTTTCTATATTTTTGTTATTTCCATTCAAAATGATTTCCCCTTTCCCGAATCCTCTCTCCCCGAAAGTCCCATAAGCACTCTTCCCTCCCCCTGTTTTCCATTCAACCCACTCTTGCTTCTCTGTCCTGGTATTCTCCTACATCCAGTCTTTCCAGGACCAAGGGTCTCTCCCGCCATCTTCTTGGAAATCAATTGATATGTGAATTGTGTATTGGGTATTCCAAGCTTCTGGGTTAATATCCCCTTATCAGTGACTGCATACCATGTGTGTTCTTTTGTGATTGGGTTACCTCACTAAGGATGATATTTTCCAGTTCAGACCATTTGCCTAAGAATTTTGTGAATTCATTGTTTTTAATTGCAGAGTAGTATTCCATTGTGTAAATATACCACATCTTCTGAATCCATTCGTCCGTTGAAGGACATCTGGGTTCTTCCCAGCTTCTGGCTATTATAAATAAGACTGCTATGAACATAGTGGAGCATGTATCCTTATTGCATGCAGGGGAAGCCTCAGGGTATATGCCCAGGAGTGGTATAACAGGATCCTCTGGGAGTGTCATGCCCAGTTTTCCGAGGAACCGCCAGACTGCTTTCCAGAGTGGTTGTACCAGCTTGCAATTCCACCAGTAGTGGAGGAGTGTTCCTCTTTCTCCACATCCTCACCAACACCTGCTATCTCCTGTGTTTTTGATCTTAGCCATTCTAACTGGTGTGAGATGGAATCTCAGGGTTGTTTTGATTTGCATTTCCCTAATGACTAAGGATGCTGAACATTTCTTTAGGTGCTTTTCAGCCATTTGATATTCTTCAGGTGAGAACTCTTTGTTTAGCTCTGTACCCCATTTTTTAATAGGGTTATTTGGCTCTCTGGAGTCTAACTTCTTGAGTTCTTTGTATATATTGGATATTAGCCTCTGTCGGATGAAGGGTTGGTAAAGATCTTTCCCCAATTTGTTGGCTGCCTCTTTGTTCAATTGACAGTGTCCTTTGCCTTACAGAAACTTTGTAATTTTATGAGGTCCCATTTGTCAATTCTTGATCTGAGAGCATAAGTTATTTGTGTTCTCTTCAGGAAATTTTCCCCTACGCCCATGTGCTCATGGTTCTTCCCCAGATTCTTTTCTATTAGTTTCAGTGTGTCTGGTTTTATGTGGAGGTCCTTGATCCACTTGGAATTGAGCTTAGTACAAGGAGATAAGTATGGATCCATTTGCATTCTTCTGCATGCTGACCTCCTGTTGAACCAGCACCATTTGCTGAAAAGGCTATCTTTTTTCCACTGGATGGTTTTAGCTCATTTGTCAAAGATCAAGTGACCATAGGAGTGTGGATTCAATTCTGGGTCTTTAATTCTGTTCCATTGATCTACCTGCCTGTCACTGTACCAATGCCATGCAATTTCTAACACTATTGCTCTGTAGTAAAGCTTGAGGTCCGGGATATTGATTCCCCCAGAAGTTCTTTTACTCTTGAGAATACTTTTTAGCTATCCTGTGTTTTCTGTTATTCCAGATGAATTTTTGAATTGCTCTTTCTAACTCTATGAAGAATTGAGTTGAGATTTTGATGGGGATTGCATTGAATCTGTATATTGCTTTTGACAAGATGGTCATATTTATTATATTAATCCTACCAATCCACGAGCATGGAAGATTTTTCCATCTTCTGAGGTCTTCTTCAATTTCTTTCTTCAGAGACTTGAAGTTCTCGTCATACAGATCTTTTACTTGTTTGGTTAGAGTCACACCAAGATACTTTATATTGTTTGTGGCTATTGTGAAGGGTGTCATTTCCCTAATTTCTTTCTCAGCCTGCTTTTCCTTTGAGTATAGGAAGGCTCCTGATTTTCTTGAGTTGATTTTATATCCGGCCACTTTGCTGAAGTTCTTTATCAGCTGTAGGAGTTCTCTGATGGAGTTCTTTGGGTCGCTTAAGTATGCTATCATATTGTCTGCAAATAGTGATAGTTTGACTTCTTCCTTTCCAATTTGTATCCCTTTGACCTCCTTTTGTTGTCTAATTGCTCTAGCTAGAACTTCAAGTACTGTATTGAAAAGATATGGCAAGAGAGGGCAGCCTTGTCTAGTCCCTGATTTTAGTGGGATTGCTTCAAGTTTCTCTCCATTTAGATTGATGTTGGCTACCGGTTTGCTGTAAATTGCTTTTATTATATTTAGATATGGGCTTCGATTTCCTGATCATTCCAAGACTTTTAGCATGAAAGGATGCTGAATTTTGTCAAATGCTTTTTCAGCATCTAATGAAATGACCATGTGTGTTTTTTGTGTGTGTGTGTGTTTTTTTCCCTTTGGTTTATGTAGTGGTTTACATTGATGGACTTCCTTATATTGAACCATTCCTTCATCCCTGGGATGAAGCCTACTTGATCGTGGTGAATGATCGTTTTGATGTGTTCTTGGATTCAGCTGGCAAGAATTTTATTGAGTAATTTTGCATTGATATTCATAAGAGAAATTGGTCTGAGATTCTCTTTCTTTGTCAGATCTTTGTGTGATTTTGGTATCAGTGTAACTGTGGCTTCATAGAATGAGTTGGGTAGTGTTCCTTCTGTTTCTATTTTGTGGAATAGTTTGAAGAGTTTTGGTGTTAGGTCTTCTTTGAAGGTCTGATAGAATTCTGCACTAAAACCATCTGGACCTGTGCTTATTTTGGTTGGAAGACTTTCAATGACCACATCTATTTCTTCAGGGGTTATAGAACGGTTTAGATGGTCTATTTGATCCTGATTTAATTTTGGTATTTGGTATCTGTCAAGGAAATTGTCCATTTCCTCCAGATTTTCTAGTTTTGTTAAATACTGACTTTTGTAGTAGGATCTGATGATTTTTTGAATTTCCTCAGTTTCTGTTGTTATATCTCCCCATTTGTTTCTGATTTTGTTAATTTGGATTCTGTCTCTGTGTCTTCTGGATAGTCTGGCTAAGGGCTTATCTATCTTGTTGATTTTCTCAAAGAACCAACTCCTAGTTTTGTTGATTCTTTGTATGGTTTTATTTGTTTCTACTTGATTGATTTCAGCCCTGAGTTTGATGATTTCCTGCCTTCTACTCCTCTTTGGTGTATTTGCTTCTTTCTGTTCCAGGGCTTTCAGGTGTGCCATTAAGCTGCTAGTGTATGCTCTCTCCTGTTTCTTTTTGGAGGCACTCAGGGCTATGAATTTTCCTCTTAGCACTGCTTTCATTGTGTCCCATAAATTAGGGTATGTTGTGCCTTCATTTTCATTAAATTTTAAAAAGTCTTTGATTTCTTTCTTTATTTCTTCCTTGACCAAGGTATCATTGAGTAGAGTATTGTTCAGCTTCCACATACATGTGGGCTTCCTGTTGTTTTTGTTTTTATTGAAGACCACCCTTATTCCATAGTGATCTGATAGGAGGCATGGGATTAGTTCGATCTTCTTATATCTGTTGAGGTTTGTTTTGTGACCCATTATATGGTCGATTTTGGGGAAGGTACCATGAGGTGCTGAGAAGAAGGTATATTCTTTTGCTTTAGGATGAAATGTTCTATATATATCCATTAGATCCATTTGGTCCAAGGCTTCAATTAGTTTCACTGTGTCTCCTGTTTAGTTTCTGCTTTCCTGATTGGTCCATTTCAGAGAGTGGGGTGTTGAAGTCACCCACTATTTTTTTGTGAAGTGCAATATGTGTTTTGAGCTTTAGTAAAGTTTCTTTTATGAATGAAGGTGCCCTTGCATTTGGAGCATAGATGTTCAGAATTGAGAGTTCTTCTTGGTGGATTTTTCCTTTGACCAGTATGTAGTGTCCTTTCGTGTCTTTTTTGACGACTTTAGGTTTAAAGTCAATTTTATCTGATATTAGGATGGCTACTCCAGCTCATTTCCTGGGACCATTTGCTTGTAAGATTGTTTTCCAGCCTTTTACTCTGAGGTATTGTTTGTCTTTGACACTGAGTTGTGTTTGCTGCATGAGCAAAATGCTGGGTCCTGTTTATGAATCCAGTCTGTTAGTCTATGTCTTTTTATTGGGAAATTGAGACCATTGATATTAAGAGGTATTAAGAAATAGTGATTATTGCCACCTGCTATTCTTGACACTATCTTTATGTTTGAGTCGTTATCTACTTTTGGGTTTGATGAAAGAAGGTTGCTATCTCGTTTTTTCCAGAGTGTTGTTTCTCTCCTTGTATTGGCGATTTCCACCTATTATCTTTTGCAGGGCTGGGTTTGTGGAAAGATATTGTGTAAATTTGCTTTTATCGTGGAATATCTTGGTCTCTCCATCTATAGTGATTGAGAGTTTTGCTGGGTGTAGTAGTCTGGGCTGGCATTTGTGTTCTTTTAGGGTCTGTATGAGATCTGCCCAGGATCCTCTAGCTTTCCTAGTCTCTGGTGAGAAATCTGATGTAATTCGAATAGGTCTTCCTTTATATGTTACTTGGCCTTTTTCTCTTACTGCTTTTAATAATCTTTCTTTGTTTAGTACATTTAGTGTTTTGATTATTTTATGTTACAGGAGATATTTCTGTTCTGGCCCAGTCTGTTTGGAGTTCTGTGGGCTTCTTGTAAGTTCATCGACATCTCTCTGTTTAGGTGAGGGAAATTTTCCTCCATAATTTTGTTGAAGATATTTACTGGCCCTTTAAGTTGCAAATCTTCACTCTCATCTATACCTATAATCCTTAGGTTTGGTCTTCTCATTGTGTCCTTGATTTCCTGGATGTTGGGTTACATGTATTTTGGATTTTGCATTTTCTTTGACTGTTGAGTCGATGCTTTCTAAGGTATCTTCAGCATCTGAGATTCTTTCTTCCATCTCTTGTATTCTATTGTTGGTGTTTGCATCTATGACCCCTGATTTCTTTGTAAGGTTTTCTATCTCCAAAGTTGTCTCCTTTTGTGATTTCTTATTTGTTTCTATTTCCTTTTTTAGATCCTGTGTGGATTTGCTCAGTTCCTTCACTTGTTTGTTTGTGTTTTCCTGTATTTCTTTAAGCGATTTTTGTGTTTCCTCTTTCAGGACTTCTGCTTGTTGACCCAAGTTATCCTTTATTTCTTTAAGCGATTTTTGTGTTTCCTCCTTATGCGCTTCCATCTGTTGACCCATATTCTCCTGCATTTCTTTAAGCAATTTCTGTGTTTCCTTTGTAAGGGCATCTACCCATTGATTCATGTTCTCCTGTATTTAAGTGATTTTTGTGTTGTCTCCTTATGGGCCTCCATCTGTTCACCCATTTTCTCCTGCATTTCTTTAAATGATTTTTGTGTTTCCTGTGTAAGGGCTTCTACCCATTGATTCATGTTCTCCTGTTTTTCTTTATGAGATTTATTTAAGTCCTTCTTGAATTCCTCTAATAGCATCCTGAGAAATGATTTTAAATCCAGATCTTGCCTTTCTGGTGTGATGGAGTATCCAGGACTTGCTGCTGTCAGTGTGTTGGGTTCGGATGGTGCCATATTGCCTTGATTTTTGTTAGTAACGTTCTTATGTTTGCCTTTTGTCATCTGGTTATTTCTGATGTTAGTTGGTCCTACTGTCACTGCGTGGTGCTTGAACCTCCTGTGAGCCTGCAAGGCTATTTCTGCACCCCTCTGGATGACCGGGTTTCCCCTGGTACTGATTGCTGAGCGGCTGCTCTGCTCCTGTCTTTGGAGCCCTGGTGTTCCTTGCTCCAAGTGATATTATACTTGGGAAATCCCTTCATACCTGGAGACTCAGTGTAGTCTATCACCGGAGCAAAGGTGGCTGAGTGGAGGCTGCTGCACTCCCTCCCTGTGCTGGTCACTCTGCAGGGCAGATATCCCTCAGCAGAGCTGGTGCATAGATGACCACGGAGCAGTCTAGCTCTTGGGTGCAGGGAGCACACCAGCTGGCTGTGTCCCAAGCGATGTTATGCTTGGTTATTCCTGCACCTGTTGGTCCCAACTGCTCTGTTGCCAGATCAAAGATGGCGTAGGGTACTGTGCTCCCTCCTGGTGCAGGTCACTCTGCGGGGCAGATGTCCCACAGCAGAACTGGCTTCCAGATGACCGCAGAGCTGCCCCGCTCTTGGGCGCAGATGGAAGCCTAGCAGCCTGTGTCCCAAGCGATGTTATACTTGAGAAATCCCTGTGTACCTGGAGACTCAGTGTAGTCTATCCCCGGAGCAGAGGTGGTGGCTGAGGGGAGGCTGCTGCACTCTCTCCCGGTGCAGGTCACTCTGCAGGGCAGATGTGCCACAGCAGATCTGGCGCGCAGATGACCACAGAGCAGCCCAGCTCTTGGGTGCAGGGAGCACACCAGCTGGCTGTGTCCCAAGCGATGTTATGCTCAGTTATCCCTGCACATGGAGGTCCCAACTGCTCTGTTGCCAGATCAAAGATGGCGGAGGGTACTGTACTCACTCCCTTTCTTAAATGTTTTATTTTACAAGTTCCACACTAAACTTGGACTTTACACAGGAAAGATACATTAGAAATGTTCTTTGTTCTT
Organism: Tokudaia tokunoshimensis; assembly: GCA_036184795.1. Lineage (NCBI taxonomy): Eukaryota > Metazoa > Chordata > Mammalia > Rodentia > Muridae > Tokudaia > Tokudaia tokunoshimensis. The sequence continues at coordinate 82,067,947 of BTHU01000012.1, read as the reverse complement.
TTTAATTAGCCAATATGTTTTGTCACTAGGCATAGAGCCGTAGAATTTGGTTTATAGAAAAATATACAGCCATGATTTATGTTAATTTGGAAATAGCCAAAGAATAATTTTGTGTAACTTGCTAATGGAATCATATTGGGCATTGAAAAATGAGTTAACTCAATTGGGTACACATCATGTTAATAGGATGATTTGCTTTATTAGTTTTCAGTGATCACTAGAAAGACATATGGAAAAATGTATAAATATCCAAATCAGTAGAAAATGTGGACGATCCATATTTCCATTATTAAATTCTTAGTGAGACCCTTTCAATCATTTATTCTGTTTTGTCATACTGAATAACTTTATGAATCCTGCACTTCAGTGAGATTCTGGTTTTTGATTTCTTCTATGTGCCTCCTGATTAGATGCCACTCATTATCCTTAGCCTCTAACTTCTCCAGACAGAACAAAATACGGGGTAAAAGGGTTGACTCAGAATTTGAAAGGGCTCATGCACTTGGGCACAATGTCATGGCCTTAGAAGCTGGTGGCAGAGGAGCTTCTGAACATGCCAGATCGGAAGCAGATAGGATCTGGTGACCTGCTTTCTCATCTTGCAACGTTTCTAGAATCTCCTCAAATAGCATTACCAACTGGACACCAAATGTTCACATGAGCTTGTTGGAAATGTCTTTTATTCAAACCATAGCACTACTTGTCTGTTCTCAAAGTCTCTATATTTCTCAGTCTTCTCCTAGAAGTTAACCTAGAAGTTATGCAAAAGGTTTAACAGATTTTATCTCCAGAGTATAGGATGATGCAGACATATATTTATTTACCTATCTGCTTTGTGATAGTAACTGCAAAAAACACAAGTTTTAAAAAAACAGTCTTCTAATCTCCCATGTTTTCTAATACTTCTTTATCTGTCTTCAGCTTCTCTCTTATTTCCAGTGAATATGTGTTCTTAGTTCTTGTCATTAACAATGATACCAAAATTAGGAAGTTAATGGTTGGTGTTCTAACCCATACATAAGCTTTGGCTTCTTTTGCATCCTGATGCTGATTATACCAGCACCTCACACTGGTGGGAGATGAAGTAGCAGCACGAATGTTAGAGTCTCTAGGTCACTGGGTAGCTTTTCCTTTTTCAAGAGGATGATTTTTTTTTCCATTTGATGATTTACTACAACCATAAAGTATTATACCCAGATTGAGGCCTGTTAAATTTTTTTATTAAAAATTATAACTAGAAAGTTATAATTTCTAGCAGTACTCTCTTTTTATCTAGGGGCTTAGAAAAAAATCACTACACAAAGAACAGAAAGCAGAATTAAGGACATGGTCTGGAGATCAGTCTGACGGCTCACCACAGATATCCTTGATAAAACCATATACCCTTTCACTTGGATCCAACATGAAATACAATCGTCACTATTTCTCCATCATTCCCCTCAAGTCCGAAATATGATATCTTTGGATTTAACCCAGAAAAATTATGATACTGTGATGGTTAATACTTGCTACCAATTTGAATAGATTTAGAATCACCATGGAAATGTACCTTTAAGTGTGCCAATGAGAATCTTTTCAGAAAAATTAGTAAAGAGTAAAGAGACACCTGTTTGTGGGTATTACAATCCCAACTGGCAAATATAAAGGAAATATAAAGGAGAAAATGAACTAAGTAGCAGTGTCTGTTACTGTCAGGCTCTTGACTGTGGAATCAATGTGAGCTGACCCCATGTTCTTGATGCCTTGATTTACCCATCCCATCTTCCTGTTAAGGCTTTCTAGCCATGATATACTGAATTCTCAAACAGGGCTCAGATAAACCCTACTTTCCATTAGTTGCTTTAATTAGATATATTATCATAACTAATATAAATACTTAATTGTAAAATTTTAAGTATATGCATCCATTTTATAAGTCCTTCATAGAAAACTAGTTTCCTATTTAATATAAGCACAGCTGAAAATGTTGCTATTTACACATCAATGGACAACCATTTTCAGTGCTTTGTACAATGCATTTATTTGATTCTCAAAAAAAAACTGTATTAAATGTTTATATATTCATTTTATACATGATAAAACAGGGTGCTAGGTTAATGAGTGGTTTAATATTTTGCCCTGAATCAAAAGGCCATTGGATGAAATATAAAGGATTCAGACCTTAAATCACCAATGCTTCCAACCTCCCAACCAAATGCCCTCCCTGAAAAGCCTGCTGACATTTGTATGTTACTCTCTTCCATGGCTCTTCCTGTCCTGGTTACTCCATCGTATTTGCTTGCTCCTTACTTTGAGGGCACATCTTACGAAGTTCTAAGAAAGGCCCAGCAAGCTCTTGCTTATTTAATGCTTATATTGTAACTGTGTTGGAGTATCAGTTAGATATAGTTGATCCACCTTAGAATATCTCTCTCCAAAAATACTCATCAGCAGCTCAGAATATTCTGCTGTTCTTTTTCTCTGTGTATGGGGTCAACTTAGTTAAGCAGGAAATATTCCCCTACACACCTTCCCTCCTGTGCTTCGTAATCAAACTGGCCAATGGGATTTTTGTGTGAGTTTTAGAGGGAAGAATCAAATTAACAGTCAAGTTCTCTAGAAACTGATATAGAGGCAGGAGCTGCTGCCGCTCTCATATGGTGTCTTAGACTATATAATCTACTTGTAGGTACGAAGCAGCAACAAATTAAAATTCCATCAACTCTTTACCACCTATGTGATTCCTAAGCCACTGTATATTTAGATACATAATAAAAACTGTCATTTTTTCCCCCAGAAGTCAGACTTATCACTGAATCAGATTCTGGGTGACAGGGAGAAAGTAGGTAGCTTCACACAGAGGATCTACTTTGCTTTGATTCACACCTATCTTTCATTTCCAACCATCTGTGGAATTGTCTTAGGGTTTTCATTACTGGGATTAAGTGTCATGACCATAAGCAACTTGAGAAGGAAAAGGTTGTTTCAGTTTAAACTTTTGGATGGCAACTCATCACTGAGAGAGGTCAAGTCAAAAACTGAGGACAAGAATCTGGAGTCAGAATCTGATACAGAGACCATGGAGGAGTCCTAACTGGTGCCTCTTCACAGTAGAAAAGTAAGACAAGGAGTATATGGAAGGGGCTGGACGAAGGAAAGAGAAGGGGAAAATGATGTGTTACATTATAATCTTAAAATTAACTAATCTCTCTCTCTCTATATATATATATATGTACATACATATATACATGTCTATCAATAGATCTATCTACATATCTTTATATGTAGATAGATAAATATAGTTAATTTTAAGATTATAATAGATACATAAATAAATATAATTATCATTAAAATATTTAGCAAGACTACTTCTAATAGTTTTGTTTGAATGAGTATTCAAGGGTCTTCATAATCTCAAAAAGAACCACTGAATCTCACAACCATGCTGGGGGAAAAAATCGATATAATCTTGATTTCTTAAAATCAATTTTCTCCTCAGAAATCATATAAGAACCTCTTTTCTTCCTTGCCAGGAAACTTGCTTCCTAGCACATTTCTTCACTCAGGCATGTGACATGATGTATTATAATGTCTGGGATGTGCAAATACTCAGTTTTTCAGCACTCTTGTCTATGCTGAACACACCTCACAAGCGTACCATCATGATTGGAGTAATAAGGTCCCATGTAGGGTTGAATTAAAAAAGGAATAAATTTGGAAAAAAGGTCAATGTTCTTAGCTTTTATGTAAAGGTACTTGATAAATACATGTCTCTGTGTTCTGGTCATTATACTCTGACATTCCATTTTAAAGTTCATAAACCAATTAATAATAAAACAGCTAAATTATTTCATATCCTGATTTCCAGTTTTGTAGAAGGCAATGAAAACTTCATTGCTTCTGTATTATAAGTATGAATATCTACAAACTGGGTCATATTTTACATCAATAATTTAATTCAACAGCACTATAAAATGAAACTTATTTTTCATTCTATCTTTTCCTGAAATTTGCAATAATGATTTACAAAGAACATTTGCTAGTAGCCAGATTTGTGTTTTTTCTTTTTTCTTTTAAAGAATACCACTTTTGAACATCCAATTTAATTTTCTTCTCAATAATCATGGTATCTGCCAGTCATGCCATGACATGAAATAAGTTTTAAGAGAGTAAAGTGCTCTTTACATTTTATTTGTATGTTGTTATATCTCATCCTAAAATACACTGATATTACTAACAGTTAAAATTAAACATTGTGTGATAGAACTAATTTTATCTACCTATTAAAATTTGATGATCTATCAAATTCACGCATAAATTTTTATAAAATTATTTAACAATAGATATTTAACTACTAGCATCCATTCAATGAAATCTCATGTGGTTTAGATTTGTAAACCTATTATATAATATATATATATATATAATATATATATTAATTATTACTATTTTCTTTACAGTTACATCTGTGAGATTTTCACCCATAAAGGCTCTTGTCCCATTGTTAGGTGAAATTTTCCTTAATTTCTTAAATTCCTGGATGTTGATAGCACCAGCAGTCTCTTCTCAGGCATTGTTAAGTGTTGTTACAAACATGGTGAGAGTCCTTGTGAGTCCTGTAACTTCCTGAGTTTCCTGAGTCTTGTAAGGTGACTGAGACTTTGTGATCAAATGTTGTATGTTTTCTGATCAAATGCATTCAGTTGGTTGGGCTTCTATCATACTGCATAAGGGTCTGTGGTGGTTTGAATAAGATTGGTCTCAGTAGGTTCATAGGATTAAATGTTTTGTTTTTAGTTTGTGGACCATTTCAGGAGAATTAGAAGGTGTGGCCTTGTTGGAGAAGGTGAGTCACTGCAGATGCATTTTCAGGTTTCAAAAGCCCATTTCAGTTCAGACTCCTCTCCCTCTCTGTTTCCTACAAACAAGTCAAAATGTTACCTCTCTGCTACTGTTCTAGCAACCTGGTGCCTGCCTTCTCCTGTGCTTCCTGCCCTCCTGAACATGGACTCACTCTCTGAAACTGTAAGCAAACTTCCAATTAAATGCTTTCTTTTATAATTTGCCTTGTTCATGGTGTCTATTTACAGAAATAGAACAGAATCTAAGACAGGACTACTACAATTAAGTACCGTGGATTGGGTAAGTTACAAACATGTTCCAAGTTTTGGAGGCTGAAAAGTCAGTGTCTGTACACTCAGGATCTCACTTTTGATAAAAGATTCCTCCATGCTGGGTACTAATCTAGTATGAGTAGAGACTAAGCCCCATGTGACTCTTTTAAAGGCACCTATATCATTCATGAAGCTACATCTCATGCTCCAATTATCTTTTAAGAGCTTTTCATTGTTATTTGGAATTGAGGACTTGGCTTCAGTGCATGTTTTGTGAGGGACAGAAAGCTTCACAACATAGTAATTATCTTTTCCCAGGTGTTCATGTAATATTTATGTAATTCATAGTAAAAGTTGGATGTTTTGTTTTCTGTCATCTTTATATTAAATCTGGCTTTCCACTTCACATTTGGGGTGTAAACTGGTTGACTAGGCTATCTAGAGCGAGGAGCACATTGCTTCCATATGTAGTCTGAGCCTCTTTACTGTAGGCTTGCTGACAACATGGGATTTAATGGCTTCAAGCTTCATACTTTGTAACTGATTACTCCTGACTGCTTCTAAATATTTCAAAGGGACAGAGTGGAAACTGAAGTTCTGATGACCTAATGTTTAAAATGATTGAACATCAGAAGTCCCCAGCTTCTTACTTTTCAAATAACGGATTAAGGGCATTTCACATAAACCAAGAAAATTAGTCTCTCCCTGTTAATGGGGAGAAACCTGGAGGTTGTTGCTATATTTTCTTTGCTTCCCATACAGTTATATTCATGAAACCTAAAAAACAAATAACCTCGGTGGTTGTTTATAACTAAGGGTTGACAAGGTTAAGTTTCGCAATAAGTATTCATAATACTTTTCTCATTTATTTTTCATAAAATGTATCTTAGCTTACTTTAATAAACTCTTACACTTCAAGTCAGTTGAAATCTCTGATGCCATTTCCACATAAGTAAATTTACACCACAGTTTGGCTTGGCTATCTTTTACATATTTCTAGAGGACACTCAAAAATATAGCACTTCTGATCTTTCTCATAAATATTTTCAATGCAATATCCACAATAGTGTCAATAAAAACCAATGATAAAAGAAATGTACTGGGGAATCAAAACTGATAAATGTTTTTAAAATGCTAACTTATCTCATTGACCTTAGAAGTTTATGAAATGGGACAACATGTAATAAATAAAATGGTTTAAAATTTCACCGCAGAAAAAAAGTAATATGAAAATGAATAAAAAATAAAAATTTGAAAGACAATGTTTTAAGAGAGACTAACATAAATGAGAAAAATTTAAGAAAAATAGCTAATGTAAAATTTATGTTAAAACAAAGCTTAAAAAGAACAATGCATTAATGATTATATTTATTTAAAATATCAATTTAATTAGAGATATATATGAAATATAAAAGTTAATCATGACATATGTAATGTATTCCCAAACCTAGTTCTATTTTCACTATCAAAATAAAAACAGACATAATAAAACTCCTTCAAAACGTTCCTGTTTAGGATTTATATGTTATCATTTATTTTGGGATATGTACATATATATATTTGATTAAGCACTATGTATATTATATACTCTTACAAATAATTATTTTTTACATTTGTAATATGTTAGTACATTTAGCATGTAGATATATGCTTTATAAAAACACATATAAATGTGAGTACTGAAATCCATAATGTAACATCCAATATTTCATATAATGTATTAAGAATACAATATTAAATATAAAATAATTTAATTCTTCATAATTATAATCTAATATAGCCTTGCAATAAAACCTTAAATGTTCAAATTGGATATATGTTGGAAAAAAGAAATTTTCTTCTCTTCTAGTCATTTTGTTTCTACTCCCAGAGTGAATAAAGATAATGCATTTCATTTTCTATGATGCTCCTATGTTCATGCATTACAAAATTTCCCCTTACAGAGAATAGTTTATCTGCATATTTTGTGTTCTACACACATTATGTTCTGCAAAAGGCAAAATTATGAGAGTAGAAAAGAAGCCACTGAATGTCAGCTTTAGCACATATGAACGGTTAGCAAAGAAAAATTCTAAAACTAAACTGTTCCTTCAACTTTTCATACATGGATGTTACTTTCACTTTCTCTTCTCTCCGTCCAATCCCTGCCAACCTCCCTTTCTCAGTACAAGTACCTTTCTCATGTTCATGTTTTTCTTGTTGTTGCTTTGTGACCCACTGAGTTTAACCAAGATGATCACATGGAAACGGAACTATCCATTAGAGTGTGACAGACTCAAAACTTATAGCTGGGATGTTGTAGGTCCTAAAGGGGGTAGACAGCTACTTCTGTGTCCAAACAGTCAAAAGAATAACCCATGATGAACAATGGTGAACGATGATGTGGGGAACTTTGAGAGAGGCTTCAGAGAAAAGGAGGCCTTTACCTCAGATTCATTGTGTTTCCTAGATTGTTCTTGGATCTGATTCCTTGCCTCCTGTGACAAATATTTATATTCAATTCATAAGATGTGGTTACACCTGTTGGATAGCTATAGAACCCAATCTGGTTAGTGTACCCTGAATCTGGATTTGACCTCTGCCTTGATTTGTGCTTTCCCAGATATAATCCATAACACATACCAGACAATTGTGTTTAAATTGGCTTGTCCTGAGAAAATTCTGGGAAAGAGGTCCTCTGTTTATACATAATATGTGCTTACTGTTGCTTATTTACATGTTTTATGAACTCAAACAACCTTTCTTAGATCACTGTTTCTTTTGTTATTCATGTATAAAAGTACACCAAACTCAAGTAAGTTAGTCTATAGAATTAGACTGTAGTCTGCCCCATTCTTTCAGGTTCTCAGATCCCAGGTCGTGTACAGTGCAGCACAGGTTGGCAGAAAAGCTGACAATGTTCCTGTTCTACTAAGTGTACTTGGTGTTGATTGCCTTCTAAACATTTCTCTTCATACCCAACTGATAACTGGTTTTAGAAACAGGAGAAAAATTTGGCAGGTTGGTTCAGGAAAGGCGCTGGCACAAAATTACTGTTCAAACTCACTCTTGAACTACAGGAATGGAAGCATTGAGGAGAATATAGGCTTCCTTTTAACCTGGAAAGCTTCATTAAAACAGAAAGCAGAAAGGAAAAGGGAAAGGCATAGCTGCCATAGACTGGATGAGAGGAATATATTACTTTTATATCTGCTCAGGGGCTGGCAGGAAACTTTTCACCGTATGATTTATTTTGGAGTAGCTTGTGTGTTGGCAAACAGAGAATGAGGTACTCAGTAAGACTTCAAATTGGGACTGATGAAAACCACAGCACAACCATTTTTTTTTGAGGATAAAGTTTTTTATAATTATTAAAGAAAAATGAACTGCACTTTATTTTCCAGAGATGATAACCTGGGTCTTACTAAAATTGTAACTAAGATTATCATTGAAGATTATAGTAATAGCTCAGCCATAAAATGATAAAACTCCATATATCAATGTCTACTGCTACTATAAAGCACCAATGTACTACTATTGTAGAGGTTTAGTGAGCTTGAGCTCCTCCATATAGCTTTCAACTCCCCTGATCCCTGACTTCACCTTCCTACACTGTGTTTATTTATTTATTTATTTATTTTATTGGATATTTTATGTATTTACATTTCAAATGTTATCCCTGTTCTTGGTTTTCCCTCCAGTTCCCCACCTTTCTGTCACCCTCTCCCTGCTTCTTTGAAGATGCTCCCCCTCCCACCCACCTTCTTAACCTTTTGTGTTAAAGAGAAGGCATTGGAGTGGGATGGAGCCTGATTTCTTTAGACTTCAAGATCTGGCTGCTTATAGCTACTAGTGTCTTAAAGGGTCACGCACTTTCCCTATTTATTTGCAACTTGTTTCTTAAATGCATATGAGTTTGGAAGAAAGAAAACTATTTATATAACAGATTGAAAAATAAATTGCACATATACGAGTCTGTTTTCTTATTATTAGAGAAAAATAAAGAGATATAAATGTGCCTCTTGCATTTATGCTTATCCAAGGTTTTCTCTACAGAGAAGCTCTGGAAATATTGAATCCCCAGAAGTAACGAACATTCATATCATGGTATTTTCATGGCTTCCTCTAGTTGAAGGATATTGAGTTCTTTGGAGAAGTATTTGATTCTAGATCAGGGGAAGGAAAACTACAGGATGACTCAGCCAATTTTTAAAAGAATTTCTTTTAAAAGGATGATGATACATGGGAGAGGGCATTTGAAACTAAAAGAGCTCCATCGGCTAATCTAAAGCACTTGGGGCATAAAAGAAAAGTGTGATAACCCATCCAGTCTAACACAACAAACAAACCTTCAATATAGAGCACCAGATTACAGTCCAGAGAATGGCATAACTAATCTCCTTGTCCAACAGATATGCATGAAAATTGAAAAAAAAATGTTGAAAAAATTGACATTTCAGCATTATAGACTAAATTCAATTAGTAGAGAAAAATATTGAAATTAAATTTTTCTATTCTAATAACATAGAAATAATTCTCAGTTTTAAGACATCATGCTGTACTTATGTAAAATTTAGAAGAGATAGCTTCCCAGACATGTGTATAGTGTCAGAGCATCCCCTTGCCATCTTATTACTAGTACAGAGTCCAGAACTAGTAATTTTACAGAGGACACACCTGAGGCACACTACAGCAACAAACCGGTGCTGTTTGTTTAGTTTCCCCAGGTACAGTAATATGCTCTTGGATGAGACGGCGAGAATAGCTGCAAGTGCACAGCACTGATTTAATAATGTGAAAATATTAGATAAGATAAACTAAGTGCAAAAATCATCTTGAGGGAAAGAGGTAATGGTAAAAAACAGGGAGATGGAACAGATGAGTGTGGTGTGTGTGTGTGTGTGTGTGTGTGTGTGTGTGTGTGTGTGTGTGTGTGTGTACATGTGCATGCAGATCCATGGACAGAGAAAGCACACACACACACACACACACACACAGTTAGTTGAAGCCATGCAGAAGAATTTATCCCTGAGCTTAGCCTGGATACCTCCACACAGCAAGGATGAGAAAAGTTGTTTTCTCTTCTGACTGGAAAAAAAAAACATCAAAAAATTATTTTTATAACTTTAGATGTGAACTTTCCCTCTCTACTTCATTCTTAAAATTATCCTATTTTTCAAGATTTCTTAGAATCATTTTCTTTTAAACTTGTAAAGATTGCCTTTAGATGTCTCTGAGGCAGACAGAGAAATCACCAAACATTAGCAAAAAGCTCGCTCATTTTCTTTCTTTTCTGACTTCAGAAGGTGAATTGAAAGTTACCTTCAAGTGAATATTCACTTTCAACATCAAGGCCCAGTAACAGAATTTGAAAGTGGATTAGGTTATATTTAATTAGTGCTAAGTTCTTTAAGGGCTTCTGGTCCTTTTGGTAAAGATTTAATGAAAATAGTGTTAGACTGAAGAATTTGGATAGTTTAAGTTTCATAAATAACTGCTCAATTATTAAGACTTTTCAAGATCCCTGAGTAAGAGTGAATAATTTCCTCGTGTACTAGTTCATGTTCACTTCAGAATATATGGTACCTGTGATATGGCATCAAATCTCCATTCTTCATTTGGTAAATAAATCAGATATCATTTGCTAGAATTTACATGTAAATCGAGGACAAATATACATATTTAATGAAAAAAAATACAGCCTTGGATAATGCCTTTTTCAATTTTTCAATTTATTTTTAACTGATACACAGAACATAAAAAATGTACATGTCAATGTTTGCTATGTTTGTTATTCCATGGTTAATTCAGTTTAAATATACTTATCTTCTGAGAGAGTCAATATTTCTTTTTTTTTCTGTTTGTTTTGTTTGATTTGTTTTTTAGATGTGGGGGTCTCTTGTATGCCACACTGGCCTTGAATTTACTATGTAGCAAAAGATGACCTTGAACTTCTGATATTACTAACCTTCTTACTAATGGCGTTACAGACATGTTCAACCACACTTGGTTCATGCCAGTAAGAAGCCAATGAAGATCTTCCTGCAGGTTTGGCAAGAAGTCTACCTTGATATATATCCCTACTCCCTTTCAATATTAAATCATAGAACTGATTTTTCTCCTTGTATGAAGCATACCACATGATATACTTCACATGTACATGGTATGCTTCACATGGTACAAAGTCACCAAAACTTTGGAGTCTTCTTCAATTTCTTTCATTGATTTTTTACAGTTCTTGTAATATCTATTTTTTACATTGGTTTAATTTCTTTCCAGTATGCATTTTTTAGCTCCTACAAATGGATTATTACTCTCTTCGCTAAAACACTACTTGTTTTTACATATTATTTTTCTAACTTGAAAATGTATTGAATTCATTCAGTAATTCTATTTTGGAACATTCGCATTGGAGATTTGCTCTATATAAGGTCATGTCATCTGCAAACATGATTACATGATTTATTTTTCTAATTTGGAAGACTTTTATTTCTTTGCCTTGACTGATAGTTCTGGCTAGGACTTTCAGCACTATGTTGACAAAGTGGTACAATTAGGCACCTTGGTTTTGATGTAGATCCTAGAGAGAAGACTTTTAACTTTCCTGTACTCAGTATAATGTTATCTGCTGACCTATCAAAAACACCTTTCATCATATTGAGGTATGCTTCTTGTCAGTGACCAATGCCTTTTTTATATATGAGAAAAACAGAGCATACTGAAAAGATAGATTATTATAGTTTATTTAGACAAGATAATTAATGTCTATTCTTATATGTTCAACTTATAATATCTACCTCTAATTTGTATTTCAACATCTGCCTTATTTATAAATTTATAAATATAAATGTGAATATATAAATCATTCCATTATCTATATAGTTTAAAGAATACCATACATGGGTAGCTTCTTAGTGTAGACTGTTCCATCTCTATGAATACACAGTTTTATTTTTGTATCAAATCCAAAATAATCTTAGTGCATGATTGTTCATACTTTGAGAATAAATGACAAACTTAATTAAAATGTTTACATCCAGCAACACTTTTAGGTGAAACCCAGCTAAATATCAGACAAAAGTCATCTATTTAGTAATCACAAATAAGTCACTTTTTCCTTTCATTTAAAATAGATTCTTTTCTCATGCAATATATGCTCGTAATAGTTACCCTTCCCTTCACCCAGTTTCTTCCTGCCTCCCCTTGCCCTCCACCCTCTGGATCCACTTCCTATCCACTTCTCATTAGAAAAACACAGCCAGCACCATTTGTTGAAAAGGCTATCTTTTTTCCACTGGATGGTTTTAGCTCCTTTGTCAAAGATCAAGTGACCATACGAGTGTGGATTCATTTCTGGGTCTTCAATTCTGTTCCATTGATCTACATGTCTGTCACTGTACCAATACCATGCGGTTTTTAACACTATTGCTCTGTAGTACAGCTTGAGGTCCGGGATACTGATTCCCCCAGAGGTTCTTTTACTCTTGAGAATAGTTTTAGCTATTCTGGGTTTTCTGTTATTCCAGATGAATTTTTGAATTGCTCTTTCTAACTCTATGAAGAATTGAGTTGGGATTTTGATGGGGATTGCATTGAATCTGTATATTGCTTTTGGTAAGATGGTCATTTTTACTATATTAATCCTGCCAATCCATGAGCATGGCAGATTTTTCCATCTTCTGAGGTCTTCTTCAATTTCTTTCTTCAGAGACTTGAAGTTCTTGTCATACAGATCTTTCACTTGTTTGGTTAGAGTCACACCAAGATACTTTATATGGTTTGTGGCTATCGTGAAGGGTATCATTTCTCTTACTTCTTTCTCAGCCTGCTTATCCTTTGAGTATAGGAAGGCTACTGACTTGCTGCTATAATAAGTCTCTCTGATGATGCAACTGGTCTAGGATTATAGCAGAATATCATTAGAAACCATTTTATTCATTTTTTGCCAGTTTTGTTTGCATCTATCCCAGGTCTCTGTGCTATCTAGTCTCTGGTTCTGTTACCCAAGCAGACTCAGGTTCCTTTTGGGAAGTGCGCGTTAAGTCAAATTAGACATTGCTTGACTATACCCACAAGTTCTGTACCACTATTGTCCTAGCATATTTCCAGGCAGGATTATATAGGTCAAAGGTTTTGTAGCTGAGTTGGTGTTCATATTTGTTTCATCAATGTGCAGAGACCCTTTCCATACTAAAGAGACTGGGATGTAGGGGTGAAGGCTTCATGCAGGAGTCAGCTTGAATTCTCTCTATAGTTAAGGAGTTGCATGAGGTTGTCATCAGCAGTGGGGCCTGTTGTTAGTTTACATAGCACAACCCTTTGTCTTAACAATAGCCTGAATCGTTTAGGGATTTCTATGACACCCCATGGCTAACAACTCAGTTAATTGCAACCTAGTCCCACAACTGGAAGCCTTGCTTGGCTATTGGAGATGTCCAGTTGAGATTTTATATCTCCACAGCTAGGAGTTGTCAATACAATCCCCTTCATAGAATCTAGGAAGTTTCCACAGCACTAGATTCCACACTACTCCCCAAATGTGCCTTAGCTACACTCATTAATCCCTGCACTCTCTCCCTCTATCCCATCTCTTTCCCCTTTATGATCCTTGCATATTTGTCCCTACCTGCCCCAAGCCTGCCCATTTAATCTCTTCTATTTCACCCTCCCAGGGAGATATATGCATTCCCCCATAGACTTTTTATCTTTACCTAACCCTTTTGGGTCTGTGGATTATATCTTGGTTATTTACATAATGGCTAATATTTCCTTACAATTGAATACATACCACATTTGTCTGTCTTGGTCTGGGCTCCCTCACACAGGATGATTTTATTAAAGTTCCATCCATTTGCCTGTAAGTGTCATCATATTACTTTTTTAACATTTTACATTATTTGTGTAAATGTACCGCATTTTGTTTATCCATTCATCCATTGAGGGACATGTTTTTTTTTGTTTTTTTTAGTTTCTGGCTCTTATGAATAAAGTCACAATAAACATGATAGAGAAAGTATCCTTGTGGAATGGCATATCTTTTTGAGTACATGCTCAAGAGTGGTAGATCTGGGTCTTGAGGTAGATCTATTCTCAACTTTCTGAGAAGCCATCATACTGATTTCCATAGTGGCTATTCAAGTATGCACTCCTATAAGCAATGGAGGAGTGCTTCCCTTGCCCCTCATCCTTGTCAGCATGAACTGATACTTATGTTATTGATTTTAGCCATTCTCACAGGTATAAAATGGAATCTGAAAGTAGCTTTGATTTGCATTTCCCAGAAAGCTAAGGTGTTGAACATTTTTAAAGGTGTTTTCAGCCATTAGAGGTTTCTCTATTGAGAATGCTCTCCTAGGATATGTACTAAATTTTTAAATTGGATTACTTCGCTCTTTGATACCTAGTTTCTTGAGTTCTTTATACATTTTGGATGTCAGAGCTCTATCAAATGTGGAGTTGGTGAAAATCTTCCAATTCTGTAAGTTGCCACTTTTTCCAGTTGACAGTGTCCTTTGTCTTATAGTTTTTTTTTCTGTTTTATAAGGTCCCATTTATTTATTGTGGATCTTAGCACCTGAGATATGAGTGTTCAGTTCAGAAAGTCTTCTCCTGTGCTCATGTGTTCAAGGCTATCCCCCACTTTCTCCTGTATTAGGCTTAGTGTTTCTGGTTTTATGCTAAAGTCTTTGATCCACTTGGACTTGAGTTTTCTGCAGGTTTATAAACATGAATCTATTTTCATCCTTCTACATGTAGACACCCTTGACTAGAACTATTTGTCAAAGATGGTATCTTTTTTTTTCCAGTGTGCACTTCCCACTTCGTTATAAAAAAAAAAATCAGGTGTCCTTATTTGTGTGGGTTTATGTCTGGGCCTTCAAATAAATTCCATTGATCAATGTTTCTGTTTTCCTGCAAATATCATGCAGTTTTTATTACTATGCTCTGTAGTATAGCTTGAAATTTGGAATGGTGACACCTCTGGCAGTATTTTTATTGTTTAGGATTGTTTCAGCTACTGTGAGTTTTTTATTTGCCCATAGTTAAGTTGAGAATTGTCCTTGCCAGGTCTGTAAAAATTGTATTAGAATTTTTATGGGGACTGCACTGTCTCTGCAGATTGCTTTTGGTATGATGAGCATGAGAGATCTTTCCATTTCCTGAAATCTTCAATTTCTTTCTTCAAAGACTTGAACTTTTTGTCATAGAAGTCTTTCAGCTGCTTGGTTAGAATTATCCCAAAATACTTCAGATTATTTAAAGTTATTATGACAGGTGTTGTTTCCATGATTTCTTCCTCAGCCCTTTTATCATTTATATACAGAAGGGATACTGATTTTTTTCAGTTAATTTTGTATTCAGTCACTTTGATGAAAGTGTTTCACAGGTATGGGAGTTCCCTGGTGGAATTTTTATAATCCCTTATGTATATTATCATATCATCTGCTAATAACAATAGTTTGAATTCTGCCTTTCCAATTTGTATTCAGTTAAACAATTCAGCTAATCCTTCAGTTGTCGTATTGCCCTATGTAAAACTTCAAGAACTATTTTTTTTTTTTTTTGGTTTTTCGAGGAAGAACTATATTAAATAGAAATAGAATGGACAACTTTGTCTTATTCCTGATTTCAGTGGAATGGCTTTGAGTTTCTCTCCATTGATTTTGATGCTCAATATAAGCTTGGTGAAAGTTGCCTTTACTATGTTTAGTGTCTAGGTACACCCCTTGTATCCTGACTCTCTTCAGGACGTTTATCATGAGTGTTGAAGGGGTGTCGAATTTTCTCAAAAACCTTTTCTTTGTGTTGATTTCTTTGTGTCTAGTTTATTGATTTCAGCTCTGTGTTTGATTATTTCCTAGTATCTAGTCCTCTTTTATGTGGTTACTTCTTGTTCTAGAGCTTTCAGGTCTGTTGTTAAATTGCTAGTTTGAGATCTTTCCAATTTTTTTATGTAGGCACTTAGTGCTGTGAACTTCCTTTTAGAACTGCTTTCATTGTATCTTATAACTTTCTATATGCAGTGTATTTATTTTCGTTGAGTTATAGAAAGTCTTTATTTTCTGTCTTTATTTCTGTTTTTGCCAATTTTTCATTCAGTAGAAAGTTGTACAGTTTCTATGATTCTGTAAGCCTCCTATTGTTGTGGATAGCCAGGTTTAAGCTCCCATGGTCTGATAGTATATAGGTATTTCAATTTTCTTATATCTGTCGAGACCTGCATTGTGTCAGATTATGTGGTCAGTTTTGAGGACAGTTCCATGAGGTGCAGAAAAGAAGGTATATTCTTTGTGTTTGATTGGAATGTTCTGCAAAGATGTCATGTCTATTTGGTTTATAACATCAGTTTGCTCCAGCATTTTTCTGTTTAGTTTTTTGTTTGTTTGTTTTGTTTTGTTTTGTTTTTTGGATGATCTACCTGTTGGTGAGAGAAGGGTATTAGTTAATCCTGAAATTAATGAGAGAAAGACTAATTCCACAGTTTTGAGCCAAATTTGTAGCAATCTTTACTTAAATTCTGACCAGTTCCACTACTGGGTTCTCAGGAAATGGCAGAGGCTTAAAAAGGCAAAATTTCGTATTTCTCATAAGGTCCAATTAGGGGCAAGTCAACACCCTCACATATTTTCTGCCTACATGCCTCCTACCTACTAGTGATCAAGCACATCTGGTGTAGATGGCTCAAACAAACTTGTTTGGTGAAGTAAAAACATGTGACTTGCTATTTCTATAACTAGCTATTTCTATTTATTTCTATAATTAGTTATTTCTATAACTTGCTATTTCTAGAACTATAACTCCCAGCTTTCCAGGAAGTTACATTGTCCTTGGGCAAATAGGTTAATTTTGGTTCTTATATTTCCCTGTTCAGTTGTATCTTGGGTACCTGTTTATATTATAATATAATAACCAACAGCTTAATGGTACCCAGATAGTAAACAGAATGATCAAAAGCCCAGTGAAGGCTGACATTAGTTACTATCTAAAAGGAGCCTGGGAATAGACGGATTGCCAGTCACTTATTTCATCTCAGTTTTCTTTTTGCGATGTTTCTGTCAGTTGAGCCAGATTATAATTCTGAATAGTTTGTATAGAAATAATGATTTTCTCTAAAGTTGTATAATACTTCTTTGTTCTGCATAAAACAAGCCAAGTGCCCTATCAATGTAGAACTATTTTATTAATGAATTTACCTGTTGATAAACCTGGACCCACTTTTCTAGTACGTCAATGTCATTATAGCTAGCCATTTTGTCCTCTATGCCAGGGAATTTCCCTTTGACTTGGAATTTTAGCATGTTGGAGACAAGGGAGAGCATATTCTCTTCTGTAATTACTTCTGACTTAAATTAGGATGTTGTTGTCATGGTGCAGGAAGACTGGAATGCTAGTCAAAGATTGGACAACGGAGTTTTCATCAGAAGCATCTCATAAGTTGACCCAGCTAAAGAGAAAGGGAGCAATCACGTCAGCTGTGCTAGTCACATCAGCTTTCAGAAAGTCCAGAGCTCAGCAGTTTTCAGTGCACAGCTGATCTCTGGATGTTATCTGTCAGCCAAGTGGAAATCTGCTGAGACAAATATAGACTAGGGATAGAAGTTAAAGTTTAGTGACTTAAGGGAAAAACTTACATCTGGAACTTTCAGACTCATAGTCATAGTACTTGGGGGAGGTAAGGAGTCCCAAGACCAGGGAAGAAATTTCACCCTTGGGAAATAGACAAGTTTGGAGATTTGGGCTGTACTTAGTTGGGGCCCATTTAACCTAGGAACAGTGGATTCAAGTCTCATAATTCCATCAATTCTCTGAAGCTTACATGAACTTTTAGTTTTGAAAAGGAGATTGAGATATATTTGCATTACTATTGTTTGTAATCTGTACTGAAATCCATATTGTAGAATAATCAGCTATCAGGTATTGGTCAAAATAACTGGAATAGACTCATGCCTTTGAGTCTAAGCCAAATCTATAGTTTTGAGTTTAAAAGAATCAACATTTTTTTCTCTGTCTGGAGAGCCGGCTATATAGATTGGACAGAGATGTTTTTAGCTGATGAGAAGCACCTATAAGTTTATACTTAGAAGACAACCAAAGGAACATTAAAATCCTGAGCTTGGAACTGAGAACTCCACTGACCAATGTTAAATCTTTGAACTTTTGAAATCTTAGTATAACAATAGTATTGAAGGAAAAAAACCAAATCATCTCCCCTTATTTATATACCTTATATCATTTCCTTATACCTTTGTAATTTACACAGATGTTAAATCCCCACCTTTTAATCACTTATCAGTGACATGGCTAGTTATTTTTGAGAGCAATCATTGTAAGGTATGTTTCTTTAGTAAAAAGTTGCACCTGAAACCTGTTTATCCTTTAACATGAAGCTTCTTAGTAAGGCAAACTTGTCTTTATTTTCCTAAGAAGATATCCAGTAGCTCTAGATAAAATAATAAGGTTCCTGCAGCTTTGGGGAAAGGATCTGGCTGCCTGCTGATGCCAAGCTGACAAAGCTCCAGTTTAGCCTAGCCATCAGTACCATCAGAGATCTGAGGATAAATTATAGTATGGAGTCTAATTCAAGGTGCTTATGTATTAATTGAAATGACAGACTAGTACATTACCTAAACAGTCATCACAGACCCCTTGGTTTCCATCACTCTGCTTTGAGGGCAGAGGTACTCGAGTAGTATCACTCTTCAGCCACCAGGCCCAGAAGATGAGATGCTTTCCTGTGGAAGAGGACATGGGGAGGGATGGATACTGAACTTCCTTTGTCTAGCCAAAGTGGGGAAGTCAACTCTGCAGTGTCCTGATTATCCAGTTTTGGCTGGGCCCTGGCAGCAGACAAGTCACTGGGGCGGTCAGGCCAAATTGTTAGCATGACCATCATCTAGGTGGAGTTCTTATTGTGCCCCACCATTTTCTTAGAGACCTCAAAGTCACTGCTGGAAGCTTGGGGTCCCTGTCCATCATAGGATATTTAAACATCTTAACTGGCATATCCAATAGACTTCTGACAATTCTGGGGACAATTATGTATTAAGTATATCTTTAGTTACTTGCTTTAGGCTTAACCTTGAAATCATATACAGGAGGCTAAATAAGGCTTTTATTTTCTGTAATTAATTATATTACTACTTAGCATGACTACAAGTATAGTTGTGAACATATTAAGGCTTAATCATCTTTAACAGTTTAAAATAAATATAATAATTTCTGATTTGAAGCTCTTTTAGTATCAAATTAAAACTTTAAATCATAAATACACCATAGAGGAATCCATTGGGGATAGGGTCAGAGTGGAAAGGAAGATCACCACAGTTTTTCTGCTACAGACCTGGGAATGATAGTGAAGGGATTGGATCTTAAGAGAAACAAAGGAAGGTGTAGGTCTAACTTCAACCCACTTGTTGTCTTGGAAGTATGTCCCTCAAATTAGCAGACAGTGACTCCTGGAGTTAGGGGCTGGGATAGAGTGATGAGTAGGGGGATAGAGGTTAGAAAGGATGATCTGTGAAATCAACAGAGGATGTGGGTAGGGGACAAGGGAAGCTTCATATGGAGGTCTGTGCCATGCTAGTGACAAGACTGGGGGGTTGTACATGGGGGTCCAGAGATAACCAATCATTTTTTTAAATGAAGACAAGAAATAGACACTAGAATGAAAGGAAAACCCTGGAAGGAAACAATTTCTATGTAACTACATTTTGTCAGGCACAGAAAGACAAGTAACACACAGTATTATTTGTGATTTATGAAAACGTTGAACATATAAGTAAGAATAAAGTCCTTACTA
Organism: Tokudaia tokunoshimensis; assembly: GCA_036184795.1. Taxonomy (NCBI): domain Eukaryota; kingdom Metazoa; phylum Chordata; class Mammalia; order Rodentia; family Muridae; genus Tokudaia; species Tokudaia tokunoshimensis. The sequence goes on along the minus strand of BTHU01000012.1, from coordinate 82,048,075 downwards.
GAGGTTGAAGAAGTGGAGGAAAGGGAAAAGAAAGGGTATTAATTACCTTAACGGGTAATTATCACCAGAACAAAGCAAAATGTTGAGTGTACTGTGTCATTCTGTTTTGACTATTGATATCAATAATCTCTGCATTTCAAAAACCTAGAAGAGTTTTTAAAATTTTCACCAAAACAAATAAAAGCTTGAGGAGATAATTATTCAAACTTATATAGACATTATACAATGTATATACATCTCAAATAACATTTAAAATAGTCACATAAATACTTTGTAAATTTAATTAAAAGGTAAAAATCTTTACAATGAAAACTATAAAACACCAGTGGTATGGGTATCAGAAGAAAGCATTACAACATGGGAAAGACCCTGTATTTTAGCATTGGCAGAATCATGTTTACACTTCCAGAATACCTACTGGAACATGCAGATTTGACGCAATTTCTATAAAATGCCACAGTGTTCCTCAACAACACTGCACACACATGTGTGCACAAACACACATACATATACATCTAAAACTTTTATGGAATCATAGCCAAAGACAATGCTATGTTTTCATTTATTTAACATATAACATAGATGTTAAGAGCAACAGAGAATCCACATTCCTTTTTTTGTTCTTTTTGCTTGTTTTGTTTTTTAAAGCTTCTATCTATCTATCTATCTATCTATCTGTCTGTCTGTCTGTCTGTCTGTCTATCTATCTATTTATTATGAGAACACTGTAGCTATCTTCAGACACAGCAGAAGAGGGTATGGGATCCTATTATAGATGGTTGTAAGCCACCATGTGGTTGCTGGGAATTGAACTCACTTCCTCTGGAAGAGCAGTCAGTGTTTTGGACTGATGAGCCATCTCTCCAGCCCCAAAATCCAAATTTACAATACTGTCTATAAAGTACTTAATGATTTGCCAGTTCTTTATAAATAGAACTTTTACTCCAAGAAAAAATATGAGTAATTATAGTGCTTCTATAAATTAATGTTCAAAGATGACAATAAGTTTAGTGTGGCACAGAAATTAAACAATGGGAATAGAATTAAATTTCAACTTTATTGTTTTCAAATTAAGCCACTGTCAAGAACCAGTGAGAAGTAATACTTTTCTATCAATTAATAAACTTTATCATGATCAAACCTACTCACTCCATTTATATTTTTATCTAATTGTAGGGTTCTTAGACCAAAAATAATACACAGAATCTGTTTCACACACACACACACACACACAAACAGACACAAATGCATACACACACATTCCTCCTTAAATCCTGCTGACTTCAAGCCGAGAGACTTGCACAGTTATACAAGATTCAGTTAAGCTAGTGTTTAAATAATTACTAAAATTTAATTATTTTATTTTATTGTTTATATATTTTATATAATGTATATTATAATATAATGTAATATTTTATATAAATATAACATATTACTTTTTATTATCATACTTTAATTGTTAATGTATTTAATTAATTGATTAAATTAGTATTAAAATCATGTAATTTGGCTTGTTTAAAGATATGTTAACATTTGGGATTATTAAATGTAGAATAATCTAATCTTTTCTTATTTTTGTCCCAATTTTAGCAAATAGAAAACTGAATGGCAAATCAGCCTGATGTGACAAAAGTCCTATATTTTAACTTATAAATTGTGTTTGGGTGGACATATTATTGTAACTAGGTTACCTTCCCTATAATATAAAAAATATGTAATGATTCCTAATACACGGGGCTTAAGTGTGTCCTGTACAAAACATCTTAATAAGATGATGAATTCTAGTTAAGAAAACATTTATCATGTATGTGTAGAAAATACTAAGTGAAATTGGGTTAAATAAGTTTGTCTGAGTATTTAAATACTCACATGAGTGTCCATGTGTTTGCACACATACATGTACATGTGTGTACAGGTCAGAGGTCTGTGGTGGGTATCTTCCTCAATTGTTCTCCACCTTATTATTTCAGATAGAGTCTCTCAATCTTGGGGCTCACAAATTTGTCTAGACTGCCTAGCCCAAGAGCCCCAGAGATTCTCTAGCTTTACTTCCTCCATCTTAAGATGAAAGGCATTTGCTGTGACATTCATCACAGCCTTTTATGTAGATGCTGAAAATTGTTATAGTTACCTGACCAGCTTTTCACCAGATTTTCTGAGAAGTCACCCCAGGCCCCTGAAGGAGTTTACTTAATTGAATTATGCACTCTTTTAATATTTTAATCTGAATTGTGAGTTACAACATCTAAGTGAACATAGAATTCCCTGGAGATGGCTCAGCAGTTAAGAGAATTTGTTGCTTCTAGAGAAGACCTGGGCTAGATTTCCAACACCCACATGATGGGTCACAACTATCTGTAATTCTAGTTTCAGAGAATCTTATGCCCTCGTCTGACCTTTACAGGTACCAGTCTTCTATGAGGTGTATATGCATGAATGCAGCCAAGACATTTAAACACATAAGATCAAATAAATCTAAAAAGAAAAAGTAATAAAAGGTTATGGATTCTGGAATGTATGTAACTGTTAAATTGATTATTTTATAAATAGTGGGACTTATAGATAGTTAAGTACCATTTCAGCAGACTCTAGACTCTTAGGTAATTGTGTTCAACTATTATTTGTGAGTATATATATAGTGTTTTTGACTAACCAACAAAGGTGGCAATTATAGCATGTAGGAAAAAAATAATTGTAAGAGGAAATGAGTACTGTAAACAATGAGATAAATATACTCTCCAACATAACTGATAGACTTTTTAAGTGCTAGTAATTTAAATAGCTTTCAAGTTTTTGCATAAACTTTATATGCAGGAATGTCGATTGCCTTGATCTTGCATTCATCTATTGTAGGCATCCACAGAAGCTGTGAGTTCAAATTCAGTGTAAACACATCATTCCTGACAAGTGCAATTCTTTTAGGTGACGATATTTACCTAAATAAATTAATTTAGCTGTTAGCAATCTATCAGTCCAGCTTTAGGGATGATTGACTTGCTCAAATATTTGGCTACAATTGTGACTATGCAATTTCCACTTCCCCAATTGCTCTGCTCTTCTACTCTATACAGATAGAAACTTGTTACTTCCACTGTACTCCCAATCTGCTAGCTTTATAGTCTTGTGTTTCTTAATCTTGATGGATCACAAAATTAACTCTTCTCTTAGTTAACCTCAGAAGGAAACTGTTTGCATTCTAAAGTTCATGATGATTATAAAGAAGATAACAGTTTATAGCAATTCCACATCATTGCCTACAGAAAAAAATAGTTATCCTTATTTTAAAGTGCCCTGTTTTTAGTGCCCAAATATGAACTAGCATCACAAGAAAAACATTTTGTGTATATTCATATGTGTGTGTGAATAAAATCTCTAGATTTTTTTCTCTATATAGTGTGTCATGTATACAACTGTAGGGAATTAATTGCTTTTTGTTTGTTTGTTTGTCTTAGTTTAGACTCAAAAGGCAACACAATCATTGGGCACAGCAACTAGCATCCTAATAGTGGGCCATTCTAAATTAAATTCTCCAATAGCAGATGCGATGGATCTGCCACCTGAAAAGAGCCTCCACAAGCTACATCTTTTTTCTCCACCCTGTCTCCCCATCCAAAAGCCTATATCTCTCTCCTGCCTCTTCTCTTTCTCTCTCTGACCTGGAAGTCCTGCCTCCTCCTTTCCCACTGGAACTCTTTATTCATTATTCCTAGAACTCTTTATTCATTAGGGGAAGGTCCACAGGAAGTCACTTCAGTTTGTGACTCCTTGTTTCAGGCAGCTCCTCCTGGGGAAGAAAATTAGCATCAAAATACAAACAGCACTAGGACCATCCGCAATACTTTCCCCTTCCTGTCCAATTAAAAGACTCTTTTATCTCAGATTTAAATTGAGCACAACAATCACCATTCTGTAATTTATAAAGTACAAGATAGACCTAACACCCAGGCTATCATTTTTGTCAATTAAATAGAACACTCTATCATCTATCCTAACTTAAAAGACTCACAATGCATGTTGTGTCCTAGTTTGGCTTGTACACTATCTAAAAACTATCTTCTCAAATATATTTTCTCAATGTTAAATAGCTTGGGTTGGCTATGAGACTATAACTAGTCTTTCAACCCCATCAGAAATCTGAGAACGACCAACATTATCTGAAAATCTAGGAAGCCTAACACAGCTTCCAGAACTGAGACAAACTGTAGAGACAGCTGCCTACCCATACAGCCCCAGTAAGTCAGGAGTTGGAGCATCAGTCTTCAGCCTTCTGGCCCAGGATCATCTGACAGACCTTGAAAAACAGGAATTATTATGAAGTAGCTTATTCTGTCTTAGCAGAACTAAGCTATCCTAATCTGTAACTTGTGTCCTCTCAAGAACTGTACAGGTTTGCAGGAAAAATAGACACTGTCTACCCAGTGACCACCTAGCCACAATGCACAGCCTCACCTGGAGGGAAGAGATGTTCAGCTGCTTCTTTGAATCTATGAATGGAAAGCTGTTAGGAGCAGATTCGTCTCAACAAGTAAATAAATAACATTAAATGTCACATTTTGTTGATTTCTGATGCTGTCGAAAACCAACTATCTATGTAAAGTAATCTGAACTGTTGTCTGTTAACTACTCTCAGCTATTTCTAATTACAATATCTTCAAAACACCCTAACAAACTCAGAGCCATGAATTTGCTATCTGGCCCTTTATTCACAGGCCTAATCATCTCACATCAGTTTGTAATGGTATTTGTAGAGAACTGGGTCCAAACCTTGTACTTTTAAAATTTATGTATCAATAGAATAAATTTATACCACTGAAAACCTTGATTCTGCATCGAAATAAATTCTATACCAAAATAAGAAATTATGACTTCAACTTAGTAACTGTTGTAAAGATTTCTACTGAATGACATTAGGGCTGCACAATCAATTCTAGCTATTTCTGTCCTGTTCAAATTATGACCATTTCATTTCAAGATTCCCCAGTCAGACAACTAGAATAACCACCTGTAGACCCCAAAGTCCAGGCAACTGGGGCAATAACTCTTCATAACTTCTTCATGCTGAATATGGAAGTTGAAATATCTTTGAAGGGGAGGAGGAAAGTAGGGAAAGTACAGGAGTTGGTTGGCCTTAAGATAGCCACACCAAAAATTGTATTAGTCTCTGATGTCTGTTTCCTGACTGGATCCAACTGAAAGACCAAAAGATCAGGATTTGAAGCGGGCAAGTTCAGTGTGTCTAATGATGAGACTCACCAAGGCTGTATATTCTGTAATATACAAATCGCAAAACAAAATTCAGTATCATCAAGATAACTTTTTTTGTTTGATTCTCTGGAATCTAATTCTCCAGTGGTCTCCCTTAGTCATATCAGATCCATATCACTCTGGAATGTATACAGACACTAATCACCTTTTCTAAAAATGCAAATACAAAACCTTTCTCCCAGTTCAGCATATCCTTGAGCCAATAAGCAGAAAAAACTTTATTTTGACCTCTCCCAGAGGAATAATATAACCACAAAACTCAAAACACACCCATTTTGAACATTAAAGCAATTCAAAACAAGTGAAGTAAACTAAACAATACTGTATGAGACTATTTTTTTGGCCTGTTCTAATTTTTCATGCCAAGAGAATAATCCAAAATTCTTGTGGAACCCACATTCGAATAATGTGAGTTCCTGCAGACTTTAATATACCGTATATCTGATATGTTCTCTACCTGGAGCCACAGATTTCTATTATTAATTCTTTTTTTATAATATCTATCTGTTATACTCTCTACTTAGAGTTATAGACTCCCATCAATACCTGTTCATTGCAGACAATTATTACTGCTACTTGAAGTCAGTGACTAAATTTCTCTATCCTGGTTCCGAACCTCAGGTGAAATTCCCAATGTGATTGAGAAAAAATCTGTATATAAATCTATACTAAAAGCAAATAATCCCAATTTTATAAATTCACAGTTCAATCAACCCCAAGAAGTAGGCAGCTTCCATTTTCCTGTTCTCTGACTCAGGGCAGCCGTCTTGTCTCTTTTCATTTCATAGGACCTCAGAGCCGTCTTTTTTTTTTTTTTTTTGTTCCAAGTTTCCCAAGCTTGAGTCATGTGACTTGACTCACCAAACCTCCAAATTTCTAACTAAATTTCTGACTCATAGGCTAAGAATCTTAAATTTCTAGTGGGTTCAGCGTGCCACATTGGGTGTCATCTGTAGAGTAAAATAGTAAAAAAGAGGTACTATCCCACACTAGCTCAGGCTACTCTCTGGCTCCAGCGGTCTCTCTTGCTTGGAGCGCATAAATCTCTCCACCCAGCTTATTCATTTACCATTGGTGGGTCCCTACTACGCCAGCCCCATGCTTCAAAATTCCCATGGCCTTTTTGGGTGCACTTCTTGCAAACCCATGCTTCCTGCCGTACCTTTCTCTCTGGAACCCAGTTGATCCACCAAACACCACCCAAACTTAGTTCAGAATCAATGGTAACTCAATTACTGGCACAACAACTAGAATCCTAATCTTGTAAGCCATATTAAATATAAATCCTCCAGCGGCGAATCAGGGACCACTTGTAGCTACATCTTGTTCTCTCATTATCCCCGTCTAAAAGATGAATTACTGCTTTTTTAAAGATGGAATGTTAGCTGAACACAGAACTACCAACCAGGCAGCATGCTTGAGCTGTTCTGAGGCCCCTGACACATATAAAGCAGAGTATTGCCTGGTCTGACCTCAGTGGGAGAAGATGCTCCTAGCCCTCAAGAGATTTGAAGTCTCAGGGAGTGGAGAGGCCTGGTGGGGTGAGGACATCCTCTTGGAGACAGGGAGGAGGAGGAATGGGATGAGAAACTTTTGCAGGAGGTACCAGAAGGAGGGCAACGGCTAGACTGTAAAAAAAAAAAATGTAATAATAAAAAAAGTAACAGCAGCAACAAAAAAAAAGATGCGATGTTTCAAGTTCACTGTGTTAGAAATTGAATGAGGCATAACAAGGACAATGTTGATACATCAGGAATGTGGAGGAAGATAAATGACAGATGTAGTCTATTTACTGATCTAGAGTGCTGATCATAAAGGGACTAACCAAACATTACCTCCACTAAACACGTATGATAATTTTTTTTCAACAAATGGATAGAAAAATCCACAAGTACCACTGACAGCTCCTTAGTTCCTAAGGATAAAAACTGAACTGGGGAATCATGGCAACATCAGTGATGAGCCAGAAAGAATGGCGATCAGGAGAATCAGCCAATGATATAGCACCTCAAGCACAGTACATCAACATGGTGTTCAAGTCTGGGACATTGTAACCCAATAAAAAAGCAGATAAAGAGTCCAAATGCTTAAAACATTACTCCCTGAGCCCTAAACTGATCTTGTCCTGAAATTAGGGTTCTAATATCAATTCTAAACTCAACCAGTTAAAGACAGCCTGCAAATTAACGTAAATGATCGTCTTTAATGAGGATTGGTTCAATAGCTGCAGAAATCTAGATGAGATTGACAATGGTGGCCAAGAAAAGTAACTGATCGCTGCAGAAAAGAGGGGGTGATAGATCCTCGTCTGAAATAAATGTTTAAGTCAATTTCTATAGTAGATTTTGAAGTTGAGACACATAATAAGGCTCACATTGGGAGAGTAAACAAATTGATTCCCAGGGATCTTACAATACATTAAACTGAGAGTAATAGTTTTCTTTTGAGTACTACTTATGTGCAATTATGTATGTTAATACACATCTCTATACACACATATGGCTATATAATGTATATATCATTAGATTTCTTAGGCAACTTAAAGGCAGAAGGTAGAAAAGAAGCTCATTTGAACTCAGCAGAAGAGACTACATTTTAAACATGAAGGAACAGACACTCTCCCACAAGAATGAGTGCCTGTGAAAGAGGGAGGGGATACTTGGAGTTTATATAGGGGATTAGGGAATGGAAAGTTAAATGCAACTTCAGGAGCTACATGCAATCTCTCCATCTTGGAATTGTTGGCCCACAGAAAATGGTTTTATCTTTAGAAACTGGCTGCCTGGGGTTATCAGGATGCAGGTGAAAGTGGGCTGGAGTTTCAACATAGAGGAGGGAGAAGAAGCCCTAGGGGAATGGAAAGACCCTTGATCAGGGTATGAATGAGTTTGTTCAAGGTTTATCCCAGCAATATATATATATATATATATATATATATATATATATATATATATATATATCCATATCCAAAGTTTCAAGCCACATTCCACTATAGTTGAGACACTGCATTGTTCAGGGCAAGCAGAATACTTGATTATACTTGAGGTGGATATTCCAGGAGAGTTCAGATAGAGAGGTGGAGGAGGAGTATGGAAGGCAACTGCCTCTCAAAATCTATACTCCCAGCAACACTAAATCCATGCTCTTAAAGTTTATAACCTCAGTTCATACACTTGGAGTTTTCTAGCCACACAGTTGTGGATTTATGCTATTATAACCAAAGCAGAATGTTTAATTTCCTTCTTTCTTTTGCTTAGTTGATAACTGTCTTTTAGAAAAAGGTGAACTCTGAAAGCTAGCAAGTTCAGTCTTCCCAAAGCACATATTTTTCAGGTTGGAGCAGCTCCTTGCTATTAAGATAAGAAATAAAATGAAGCAGAGCTTTCAGCCTTGCCTGTGAGGCAAGCGCTTTCTCTCTGATATGCTCTTTGTGAAATATAGATGTCAGAATAAAATCAATGCTTCTTCTATAAGGAAGTCTGAACGAATGAGCGGCATCTGCTGTCAGAAGCTCAGTTCATAGTTTCAGCTTCATCTACATTTGCATCATAATTAAACATGAGAAGATATTACAATATTCTTCCTTTTATAGGTTGGATATAATGTCATTTTCCCTAATAGCTTACCATGCATTTTGATTTAATAACATAAAACTTGTTTGCTTTATACCTGTTGTAGAAAGTGGAAATGATCTTACAAGTTCATGAAATTTTATTAATTCCTGTTTCAAAACAGTAAATAAAAAAATAAAAAAAACAAAAACAAAAACAGGAAATAAAATTCTATTTCAAAAAAACCCCCTCAATTTCATAAATATTTAAATTTTTCTTTCTTTTAAAAAATGATTGGTTTCAAGCAGTGCTATTCAAGAAGGCTGTTTTATAGCTAACTTTATTTGGTTTACTAAGGATAAAAGTTTCTTTTTAAGCAATAAAATTTCAGTCAATCATCTGCCCTTCATCCTGATAAGATCACCAGAATTTCATGCGATATATAATATATGCGTATTTGTAATATCCAGGAAAGGGCAACATAACACAGAGTTTATGGAGGTCCACACATGAATGTGCTGAAATTCATGCTGTCTTTTCACTTAATTGCTGTGCTTATTAAAAAAATGCAAAAACTCTAAAGCAGGCAGTTATCTTATATTACAGTGAGATATAGCTATCTTCCTCTTCTCTCTCCAAATCTATTTCATTTTTCAGCAACACTTTCAGCTCTTTCTCCAGATAATTAACCTTATTGTTCTGATATTTTTCCAACTCTTAATTTTAAACAATTAATAATCTTTTGAATAGAACATTGCTTGCTGTGTTTACAAAACACCCACATCTCACAGCACCCACAGCAGACAGGGTCACAGACAAACCATACGAAAGTTCCTAGAATAGCTGTTATATTTAATTAAACTAGTACACAGAGCTTGCATTGTTCTGAGGAAGTTAATATTCACATAGAATCTCGGTGGTATGGCATGATTAATTGCAACTTTCTGTTTTTTCAAAGATAGTAATTGTACTGGTACTTCTTATTTTCTATCTCATAAAACTCAGTGCATTTACAAATTGCAGCTAGCCTGCATTGAGTAACAAAAAATGTTTATTCAGTAAATATATTTTATCATACATGTATAAAGTAGACATTTCTTAAACCAGTTATTGGCTTCTTTAGGTTACTTTACTCATAGTATTTCATCCAGGTCAGTTTTTAATCTGTAACTGCCAAAGTCTGACAAGGACAGATGATAAGATACAACCCACACGTTATATTCAGATATACGCAGTGGTGGAGTTAAAGCACTACAAGTGCTATATCCTCAAAACACAGGAAGGCTAGGTCAGACCAAATGGGTCACTGAGTAAGAAATCTTGTTGTAAAAGCATGATCAAGATGCAAGTTCAGAAACACAGCAGCCAGGGGAAAAAATTTCCAGGTTTAGCTATGTTCTGTTGTAACTCCAGATCTCCCGAACAGAATGGGACCTAGAAGCAAGATTACCATTGAGGCTTGTTGCCTTCCTACATTCACGATTAGTGTGAGAAAGCCTGTCTCAAATGAGTAAGTAGAACTTGGTAGAGCAGGATAGTTGATATTTTTCTCTGGCTTCTGCACACACACACACACACACACACACACACACACGCACACCAACACAAAAGAAACACACATATATTTTGCACAATTATAATCAAGAATAAAGTGTGATACATTTGTCTTCGTATATACTCTGTTATCTAGTGTACTACTGGCTTTTTTTTTCTTTTTTCTATGATTTTCTAAGAACTAAGCACTCTGCTCACACTTGACACTCATTTCTTCCCCTCCAGTAATTCTGACTTCTGTAATCTTACATGCTTTCATTTTCCTAACCAGGTCCTCTGGTATCAGTCACAGAAGGGCATAGTCTTAATATGATAAACCTCTCCCTACCATCTCTGATACAGCTAAGCCAGGAAAATTTGCATAATGTTAGGAGATTATTGGAAGCTGTTCCTACACTAGGACTGCTGGCAAAGTTTAACTACTTGTGGAAAAATATTTGAGCATAAAGAATGTGTCCTCAACACAGCAAAATATTACACTTTCAATATAACTTCTTGGCTGCATCCTACAGATTCCTAAGGCCAGTTACACTAGAGCAACCCCAAAAGCAAATGTGATACCACATGCATAGCAGTGTATACCTAGACAGCCTTGGCTAACTCAGCTGTCACAAGTCTTGCTTCTAGTTCCTAGAATAAATGCAGAATGTGCTGAGCATGCAACATCTGAGATGAGGAAGGCCTGTCTGATGTGGAGCCCGTCCTTGTCCCAATAGAATAAGATATCCTACAATCCATGTTCACATTTATCCAATTGTCACTTGGAACATAAAACTAAATGAACCCTTCCAGGATCTCTTAGCTGGTACAGAATGTCAGGCTTTCTTACTTGTGACAAGATGCCATGTATACATACACAAGACTTTCTGTGCCCAAGGCAGCTTTTCAGGGAATTGATTGACAGGTGCCTTATCTTGGATCTTGATTTCTTGCCTTCCCCAATTTATGTGATCTACAGGTAAGATTGAAATGGGTAAGAGAATGTCTGCTGCCTCAGGTAGTATCTGCTAAAGCCCCTGCTGGAAGAGAGCACTTGCAGACTGTGGGAGTGTATTTATGTACAATCTCCTACCAGATCAAGAACTTGCTTAGTCTTAGCCCTGAAAAAAAGTATTAAAACGTTGTCTTTCAAGTAGTCACAAAACTATTTGATAATTTCATAAAGTGTTATGGCTTTTTGCTTCCAGTGAAATGAGTCTATGCAATTATGGACCTTAAATTTCAAGATTCTCTTCTTAAAATAAACATAAGTGCCAGTAACTTCCTGAGAAGAGTGTGAGAAATGATTATGTCCATAACTAAAGTTGTCTGCAGCTCACATTTAAACTTAGTTATCAGTTACCTGTTGTCTTAGTTAAAGTTCTATTGCTGTGAAGAGACAATGTGACCAGGGCAACTCTTACAAAAGAAGGCATTTAATTGGGGGCTTGAGTACAGTTTCAGAGGATTAATCTATGGGCATCATGGCAGGAACCAAACATGAATGATGCTGAAGCAGAAGCTGAGAGCTTTATATCCTAATTGGCAGGCAGGAGACAGAGGAGGTTAGGGAGAAGGAGACTGGGAGAGAGAGGAAGAGGGAGAGGAAGAGAGAGAGAGGCTGCCTGAAACCTCAAAGCCCATCCCTTGTGGCACACCTCCTCTAAAGAGGCCATACCTCCTAATCCTTCCAAAATAGTTGATAAACTGTGGATTTACCATGCAAGTATATGAAACTACAAGGAATCTTTTTCATTCATAACCACATGTATATGCACGAATGTATGTAGACAAATCCAGTGTCATTTTGAATTCACTTCCTTTATAGTATCTGTTTTATTTACTTTCTTCTGTTTTAAATACTTTCTTCTAAGAAGTTTTTAGACTTCTTAGAATTTAAATTGTGAATCACCAAAGTTCACGTGTTGAAGTCCTCCACGAGATAACCCCTAATACAACTGTATTTGGAAACAGGGTAATAAATTTAGTTACAGTTTGGAGAGGCCCGGATGCAGTATGACTGGCATTCATGCAGAGAGAGAAAAGCCAACATGTGGAACAGCATTCCTCTATTAAAGACTCTGTAGAGGCCCATGGAAAGAAGACAGACAACTCCAGGAGAGGATTGGATTGGACATTTCCTATATTCATCTGAAGAAGTGATCCTGCTCACAACCTCATCTTGTCCGTTTTATCTCTAAAACTGTGACACATTCTTTTTTATTTTCAAATAACACAGCTCTTGGTATTTTGTTATAATACCTCTAGGAAATGAATACACAACTCTATTTTCAGTGGTGTAAGATTTAGTCATATCATACTTTATATTTTTTTTTTAATTTAATTTTATTTTATTTTTTTAATTTACATTCCAAATCACTTCCCCTTTCCCGTTTCCTCCCTCCCCGAAAGTCCCATAAGCCCCCTTCCCTCCCTCTTTTCTCCGTTCAACCCCCTCTCATTACTCTGTCCTGGCGTTCCCCTACATCCAGTCTTTCCAGGACCAGGGGTCTCTCCTTCCATCTTTTTAGAAATCTATTGATATGCTGATTGTGTCTAGGGTATTCTGAGATTCTGGGTCAATATCCCCTTATCAGTGACTTCATACCATGTGTGATCTTTTGTGATTGGGTTACCTCACTAAGGATGATATTTTCAAGTTCTGACCATTTGCCTAGGAATTTCGTGAATTCATTGTTTTTAATTGCAGAGTAGTATTCCATTGTGTAAATATACCACATCTTCTGAATCCATTCCTCCGTTGAGGGACATCTGGGTTCTTTCCAGCTTCTGGCTATTATAAATAAGGCTGCTATGAATATAGTGGAGCATGTGTCCTTATTGCATGCAGGTAAAGTCTCTGGGTATATGCCCAGGAGTGGTATAGCCGGATCCTCCGGAAGTGTCATGCCCAGTTTTCTGAGGAACCGCCAGACTGCTTTCCAGAGTGGTTGTACCAGCCTGCAATTCCACCAGCAGTGGAGGAGTGTTCCTCTTTCTCCACATCCTCGCCAACAACTGCTGTCTCCTGTGTTTTTGATCTTAGCCATCCTGACTGGTGTGAGATGGAATCTCAGGGTTGTTTTGATTTGCATTTCCCTAATGACTAAGGATGATGAACATCTCTTTAGGTGCTTCTCAGCCATTAGATATTCTTCAGGTGAGAACTCTTTGTGGAGCTCTGTACCCCATTTTTTAATAGGGTTACTTGCCTCTCTGGAGTTTAACTTCTTGAGTTCTTTGTATATCTTGGATATTAGCCCTCTGTCGGATGTAAGGTTGGTAAAGATCATTTCCCAGTTAGTTGGTTGCCGCTTTGTCTTTTTGACGGTGTCTTTTGCCTTGCAAAAACTTTGTAATTTAATGAGGTCCCATTTGTCTATTCTTGATCTTAGAGTATAAGCTATTGGAGTTCTGTTCAGGAAATTCTCCCCTGTGCCCATATGTTCAAGGTTCTTCCCTAGTTTCCCTTCTATTAGTTTCAGTGTGTCTGGTTTTATGTGGAGATCTTTGATCCACTTAGAATTGAGCTTAGTGCAAGGAGATAAGGATGGGTCAATTTGCATTCTTCTGCATGTTGACCTCCAGCTGAGCCAGCACCATTTGTTGAAAAGGCTATCTTTTTTCCACTGGATGGTTTTAGCTCCTTTGTCAAAGATCAAGTGACCATAGGAGTGTGGATTCATTTCTGGGTCTTCAATTCTGTTCCATTGATCTACATGTCTGTTACTGTACCAATACCATGCAGTTTTTAACACTATTGCTCTGTAGTACAGCTTGAGGTCCGGGATACTGATTCCCCCAGAGGTTCTTTTACTCTTGAGAATAGTTTTAGCTATTCTGGGTTTTCTGTTATTCCAGATGAATTTTTGAATTGCTCTTTCTAACTCTATGAAGAATTGAGTTGGGATTTTGATGGGGATTGCATTGAATCTGTGTATTACTTTTGGTAAGATGCTCATTTTTACTATATTAATCCTGCCAATCCATGAGCATGGCAGATTTTTCCATCTTCCGAGGTCTTCTTCAATTTCTTTCTTCAGAGACTTGAAGTTCTTGTCATACAGATCTTTCACTTGTTTGGTTAGCGTCACGCCAAGATACTTAATATGGTTTGTGGCTATCGTAAAGGGTATTATTTCTCTTACTTCTTTCTCAGCCTGCTTATCCTTTGAGTATAGGAAGGCTTCTGACTTGCTTGAGTTGATTTTATATCCGGCCACTTTGCTGAAGTCGTTTATCAGCTGTAGGAGTTCTCTGGTGGAGTTCTTTGGGTCGCTTATGTATACTATCATATCGTCTGCAAATAGTGATAGTTTGACTTCTTCCTTTCCAATTTGTATCCCTTTGACCTCTTTTTCTTGTCTAATTGCTCTAGCTAGAACTTCAAGTACTATATTGAAAAGATATGGAGAGAGAGGGCAGCCTTGTCTAGTCCCTGATTTTAGTGGGATTGCTTCAAGTTTCTCTCCGTTTAGATTGATGCTGGCTACTGGTTTGCTGTAAATTGCTTTTACTATGTTTAGATATGGGCCTTGAATTCCTGATCTTTCCAAGACCTTTAGCATGAAAGGATGCTGAATTTTGTCAAATGCTTTCTCAGCATCTAATGAGATGACCATGTGGTTTTTTTCTTTGAGATTGTTTATGTAGTGGATTACATTGATGGATTTCCTTATATTGAACCATCCCTGCATCCCTGGGATGAAGCCTACTTGATCGTGGTGAATGATCGTTTTGATGTGTTCTTGGATTCGGTTGGCAAGAATTTTATTGAGTATTTTTGCATCGATATTCATAAGAGAGATTGGCCTGAGATTCTCTTTCTTTGTCGGATCTTTGTGTGCTTTTGGTATTAGTGTAATTGTGGCTTCATAGAACGAGTTGGGTAGTGTTCCTTCTGTTTCTATTTTGTGGAACAGTTTGAAGAGTATTGGTGTTAGGTCTTCTTTGAAGGTCTGATAGAATTCTGCAGTAAAACCATCTGGACCTGTGCTTTTTTTGGTTGGAAGACTTCCAATGACAACTTCTATTTCTTCAGGGCTTATAGGACGGTTTAGATGGTCTATTTGATCCTGATTTAATTTTGGTACTTGGTATCTGTCAAGGAAATTGTCCATTTCCTCAAGATTTTCTAGTTGTGTTGAATACAGGTTTTTGTAGTAGGATCTGATGATTTTTTGAATTTCCTCAGTTTCTGTTGTTATCTCTCCCTTTTCGTTTCTGATTTTATTAATTTGGATACTATCTCTGTGCCCTCTGGTTAGTCTGGCTAAGGGCTTATCTATCTTGTTGATTTTCTCAAAGAACCAACTCCTCGTTTTGTTGATTCTTTGTATGGTTTTCTTTGTTTCTACTTGATTGATTTCAGCCCTGAGTTTGATGATTTCCTGCCTTCTACTCCTCTTTGGTGTATTTGCTTCTTTTTGTTCCAGGGCTTTCAGGTGTGCCATTAAGCTGTTAGTGTATGCTGTCTCCCGTTTCTTTTTGGCGGCACTCAGGGCTATGAATTTTCCTCTTAGCACTGCTTTCATTGTGTCCCATAAGTTAGGGTATGTTGTGCCTTCATTTTCATTAACTTTCAAAAAGTCTTTGATTTCTTTCTTTATTTCCACCTTGACCAAGTTATCATTGAGTAGAGCATTGTTCAGCCTCCATGTGTACGTGGGTTTTCTTTTGTTTTTGTTGCCATTGAAGACCACCCTTATTCCATAGTGATCTGATAGGAGGCATGGGATTATTTCTATCTTCTTGTATCTGTTGAGGTCTGATTTGTGACCAATTATATGGTCAATTTTGGAGAAGGTACCATGAGGAGCTGAGAAGAAGGTGTATTCTTTAGCTCTAGGATGAAATGTTCTATATATATCAGTTAGTTCCATTTGGTCCAAGGCTTCAATTAGATTCACTGTGTCCCTGTTTAGTTTCTGCTTTCCTGAACGATCCATTTCAGAGAGCGGGGTGTTGAAGTCACCCACTATTATTGTGTGCGGTGCGATGTGTGCTTTGAGTTTTAGTAAAGTTTCTTTTACGAATGAGGGTGCCCTTGCATTTGGAGCATAGATATTCAGGATTGAGAGTTCTTGATGGTGGATTTTTCCCTTGATCAGTATGTAGTGTCCTTCTGTGTCTTTTTTGATGACTTTGGGTTGAAAATCAATTTTATCCGATATTAGGATGGCTACTCCGGCTCGTTTCTTGGGGCCATTTGCTTGTAAAATTGTTTTCCAGCCTTTTACTCTGAGGTAGTGTTTGTCTTTGACACTGAGGTGCGTTTCCTGCATGCAGCAAAATGCTGGGTCCTGTTTACGTATCCAGTCTGCTAGTCTATG
This sequence comes from Tokudaia tokunoshimensis, assembly GCA_036184795.1. Taxonomy (NCBI): domain Eukaryota; kingdom Metazoa; phylum Chordata; class Mammalia; order Rodentia; family Muridae; genus Tokudaia; species Tokudaia tokunoshimensis. The sequence continues at coordinate 82,031,394 of BTHU01000012.1, read as the reverse complement.
TCTTTTAATTGGGGAATTGAGACCATTGATATTAAGAGAGATTAAGGCATAGTGATTATTGCCATCTGCCATTCTTGACGCTATCTTTATGTTTGAGTGGTTATCTACTTTTGGGTTTGATTCAAGAAGGTTATTATCTCATTTTTTCCAGGGTGTTGTTTCTCTCCCTGTATTGGAGGTTTCCACCTATTATCCGTTGCAGGGCTGGATTTGTGGAAAGATATTGTGAAAATTTGGTTTTATCATGGAATATCTTGGTCTCTCCATCTATGGTGATTGAGAGTTTTGCTGGGTATAGTAGTCTAGGCTGGCATTTGTGCTGTCTTAGTGTCTGCATGAGATCTGCCCAGGATCTTCTGGCTTTCATAGTCTCTGGTGAGAAGTCTGATGTGATTCGGATAGGTCTTCCTTTGTATGTTACTTGGCCCTTTTCTCTTACTGCATTTAGTATTCTTTCTTTGTTTAGAACATTCGGTGTTTTGATTATTATGTGACGGGAGGTATTTCTGTTCTGGTCCAGTCTGTTTGGAGTTCTGTAGGCTTCTTGTATGTTCATCGGCATCTCTCTCTTTAAGTTAGGGAAGTTTTCCTCCATAATTTTGTTGAAGATGTTTACTGGCCCTTTAAGTTGCAAATCTTCACTCTCATCTATACCTATAATCCTTAGGTTTGGTCTTCTCATTGTGTCCTGGATTTCCTGGATGTTTTGGGTTACGCGTTTTTTGCATTTTGCATTTTCTTTGACTGTTGAGTCGATGCTTTCTATGGAATCTTCAGCACCTGAGATTCTTTCTTCCATCTCTTGTATTCTATTGTTGATGTTTGCATCTATGACTCCTGATTTCTTCCCAAGGTTTTCTATCTCCAAAGTTGTCTCCCTTTGTGATTTCTTAGTTGTTTCTACTTCCTTTTTTAGTTCCTGGATGGATTTGCTGAGATCCTTCACTTGTTTGTTTGTATTTTCCTGTATTTCTTTAAGGTATTTTTGCATTACCTCTTTCAGGATTTCTTCCTGATGACCCACGTTCTCCTGCATTTCTCTGAGCGATTTTTGTGTTTCCTCCTCATGGGATTCCATCTGTTGATCCATTGTCTCCTGCATTTCTTTAAGCAGTTCTCGTGTTTCCTTTGTAAGGGCATCTAACCGTTGATTCATTTCTTTAAGCAATTTTTGTGTTGCCTCCTTATGGGCATCCGTCTGTTGACCCATATTCTTCTGCATTTCTTTATGCAAATTTTGTGATTCCTTTGTGAGTGCATCTACCCGTTGATTCATCTCGTTAAGCGATTTTTGTGTTGTCTCCTTGTGCGCCTCCATCTTTTGATCCATGTTCTCCCGCATTTCTCTAAGCGATTTTTGTGTTTCCTTTGTAAGGGCTTCTAACCGTTGATTCATGGTCTCCTGTAACTCTTTATGAGATTTATTTGTGTCCTTCTTGTGATCCTCTAATAGCATCATGAGAAGTGATTTTAAATCCAGATCTTGTCTTTCGGGTGTGGTGGGGTATCCAGGACTTGCTGCTGTTGGAGAGTTGGGTTCGGATGGTCCCACATTACTTTGATTACTGTTAGTAACATTCCTACGTTTGCCTTTTGCCATCTGGATACCTCTGGTGTTAGTTGGTCCTGCTGCCACTGGCTGTTGGTTGGACCTCCTGTGAGCCTGCAAAGCTATTTCTGCCCCCCCTGGATTACCAGGATTCCCCTGGCACCGATTTCTGGGGCCTGCCTGCTCCTGAGTGACTTTGGAGCCCTAATGTGCTTTGCCCCAAGTGATCTTATATTGGGGAGGCCTTGCACATCTAAAGGCTCAGCCTAGTGGATTCCTGGAGCAGAGGTCGCCAAAGGGAGGCTGGCAGGCTCCTGCCCTGTGCAGGGGTGTGTGATCTCTCCTGGGGGGGGGGAGGGGGCGTCCCTCTGCCAGGCAGAAGTCCCACAGCAGATCTGGCGCGCTGGTCACTGCAGATCAGCCCAGCACCTGGGAGCAGGTTACACACAAGCTGCCTGAACCCGAAGCGATATTATGCCTGTCTGTCTCTGAGCCTGGTGGTCCCAACTACCTGGTCACTGGAGCAAAGATGGCGGAGGGCACTCTCCGTGGCGCTGCTCACCCTGTGGTCACGATGGCCCGCCGATCTGGCACCCAGACGACCACAGCGCCAACCCGCCCTCGGGCACAGAAAGAAGCCCCAACAGGCCGTGTCCCAAGTGATGTTATATTGGGGGGAGAGCCTGGGTACCGGTCTCTCCAGCGCAGTCCGCGGGAACAGAGGTCGCGGAAGGGAAGCTGGCAGGCTCCCTCCCTGCGCGGGGTCCCTCCACCAGGCAGAAGGTCCCACCGCGGAACTGGCGCGCTGGTTACTGCAGATCAGCCCAGCACCTGGGAGCAGGTTACACACAAGCTGCCTGAAACCGAAGCGATATTATGCCTGTCTGTCTCTGAGCCTGGCGGTCCCAACTACCTGGTCACTGGAGCAAAGATCCATACTTTATATTTTATATTTGTTAAGGAACCTGTTTTAGTATGGAAACAGGTGATCATCAGTTCTACCATGTGGTTTATGTTTTCTTTTGTCTGACCCATGATAAATTATTACTCTCTGTTTCTTGATTTCTTGCTGAAATTCACATGAGGAGAAATAATGAGTTTTTAATTTTTACTTTTTAAATTGAAATATAATTTCATCATTCCTTCTTCTCTTTCCTTCTTACAACCTCTCCTACATGTGTGTACATCTTTCCGTGAAGACACATAAAACATATATATAATTCAATGAATTCACATCATTTCTGAACAAATATTTTCCATATACTTTTTTTCAATTTTATATTCTATTCCTTTACACATTACATTTGTGTTTAGTAAACTAAATCATTGAACTTGATGAATTTTCTTTACACACACACACACACACACACACACACACATAATCAATTTGGCAGATGGGAATTTGGGCTAGATTTCATTATATCAGACTTGGTTGGTCCCGTCTTAGTATGCTTGTGTATCTGCCATGGGCTCTGGCATGAGACAAGGGCTCATTTTAGCGTTACGTGTCCTTTTGTCCTCTAGTCTCGATCCTAAGAAAGCTTATATTATAGATTACATACTTACTTTTGTGTGGTTTTAAACTTCTTAGGATTTAAATTGTGAGTCCTCACAATTCACATGTTGATGTCCTCCTCCAGATGACCCCTAATATAACTGTCTTTTAACTCTCACACTGTTGTCTTATCAGGATCACTATTGAGTTCATGCTGCTAAATCATAACTTTTTAAATAATTATTTGATGAGAAGGTCATCAAACATTTCTTTTCTTTTATTGAATATATTCTTCATTTACATTTCAAATGTTATACCCCTTCCCAGTTTACCCGCTCCCTGAAAACCCCCAACCCATCCTCCCACCTCCTGCCCCCAAGAATATGCTCTTCCACCCAACCCACTCCCATGACCCCCACTTGATTTCCCCACACTGGGGCCTCTTTTGAGCCATCACAGGGCCAAGGACCTCTCCTCCCACTGATGCCTGACTATGCATTCCTCTGCCAATCTTTTGACTGGAACCACGTGTACCTCTTGGTTGATGGCTTAGTCCCTGGGAGCCCTGGGGCATCTGGTTGGCTGACATTGTTGTTCTTCCCATGGGGCTGCAAAGCCCCCGCCAGCTCCTCCAGTTTGCCTTCCTACTCCTCCATTGTGAACCCCGTGCTCAGACCAATGGTTGGTTGCTAGTATTCGCCTCTGTACCTGTAAGGCTCTGGCAGGGCCCTTTCAAAAGACAACCATAAACGGCTCCTTTTGGTACACATTTCTTGTCATCCATAGTAGTTTCAGGGTTTGGTGACTATTTATAGGATGAATCCCCAGGTAGGACAGTCTCTGGGTGGCCTTTCCTTCTGTCTCTGCTCCACACTTTGTCTCCATAAGGACATATGCTCCACTATGTTCATAGCAGCCTTATTTATAATAGCCAGAAGCTGGAAAGAACCCAGATGTCCTTCAACAGAGGAATGGATACAGAAATTGTAGTATATATACACAATGGAGTACTATTCAGCTATCAAAAACAATGAATTCATGAAATTCTTAGGCAAATGGATGGAACTAGAAAGTGTCATCCTGAGTGAAGTAAACATTTCTTTTCAAAGACAATCTTTCACCATCTTGTTTTTGGGTTGCTACATTTGAGTGCCTTCCCTATTACACTACTTGTTAATCCTTTTTGATCTCCTCCTATGTTGGTGAACTTCATAGTCACACGTTCACATATTAATGAGCAACAAATCACAAGTTTTGAAATGTTAACTTCTCTTTTGTTATTTAGTCACTTTGAGTTCCTTTTCCATTACAGTCTCAGGACACAGAAAATTCTATATTTGGGTGGTCTCCATGTTTATGTCTCTAACTTGGACTGTTCAGTTGACTTCTATGTAGGCATTTAACTGCCAGTCCATTCTTTCAACTTAGACACATAATTGGAATTCTAGACATTTTAGAAGTAGAACTCCCCTAGTCCCACAATTCAGATTTATTGTTCCTGAAGTTGTCTCCATTTTCTCAACAGCAACCTCAGCTTTACATTTCTCAAACCAAACATGTTTGTGTCTACTACTTTTCATTTTCACTTCTGTTTCAGGGTTTTACTGCTGTGAAGAGATACCATGACCAAGGCAACCCTTATAAGGACAACATTTAATGGGGGCTGGATTACAGGTTCAGAGGTTCAGTCCATTATCATCAAGGTAGGAACATGGAAGTGTCCAGGCAGGCATTATGTTGGCAGAACTGAGAATTCTATATCTTCATCTGAAGGCTGCTAGCAGAATACTGATAGAATCAGGGCAGCTCAATGAGGGTCCTATTTCCCACACCCACAGTGACACACTTACTCCAACAAGGTTGTACTTAATCCAACAGGGCCATACCTTCCAGTAATGCCACTCTCTGAGTCTAACATATACAAACCATTATAACTCCTAACCCACATCCAGTCCACAGTGCCATCCTCTGCTGTCTTCTACCTTCTACCTGTTTACTGTCTCCCCAATTCTATCTACTATACCTTTTAGAATACTGACCAAGATAACACAATCACTTCCTAGATTATAGCAACATTTTCAAAATGGTTGTCCTGAGCCCGCCTTTATTCTAATTCTGATTAACTTATCCAGAGAGCAAACAGAGTAATTTCTTCAAAATATAGTTAACACCATACCAACACCTTCAAAGTCACAGTATCTTCTTAGCTCGCTAAAAGTACTGATCTATATCACTATGATACAATGTAATGACCAAACAGATTAATTTTATACTGTTAGAATTATGAAAACTTACAGAAAGTCAAAAGACTTATTAAATAAAGTTTTGACCACATAGGTGGATACTATGATTATTAACAGGAAAAATCTTTGTGGAAGTATCTTCCCAGACTTTAATAAGTAAAACTAAACAACCAGTAAGCAAAGCATCGTACCATAACTGATAACCTACTATGAATCTATATCATGAAAATACAGTTAACATAGTGGATAATACTGAACAATGGAAGGTAAAAGACTGGAAATAAGTCACTATCCACACAAAGGTGACAAATAACATTTTTATATTCTTTTAAGAAAGGTGTATGCAGCCTGCACATATATAACAGTTTTAGATAGATTACAGACAATCTAAAATTGACTACAGACTTATTTTGTGCAAAAAAAGCATGTTTGAAAGTAAAACATTTAAACTCGTTTTCCTTACTTAGTGGAAAGTTTAGGAGTCTATCTTTATTTGAAAATTCAAATATGAGTTTTTTTTTTAGCAAAAGCAAAATGTATAAACTACAGATAAAATTGTGATAAATTAGGTTTTATTAGAATTAAAACTAATTCTCATAAAAACTTGTGAGAAGGTCATTTGGAATATGTGTTCAACAATTAGACTATAAAATGTTTAAACATTCTCCTACTAGCCTTAGGATTGATAAAACAATCAGAAATGTAAAAATTATAAAGAATCACTTTATAGAAGGGAAAGACAATTGAACGAGAGATTTATCTTCCTTTAAAAAAAATACAGCTCATACGGACAAAAATTATACTCTTACAATTCTGATGCAGATGAATATACTTGGCTGTAGTCTCTCACATATTTATGAGAAACATGAAATGATATCATTTCTTTAAATATGCTGAATTATCTACAAAACTGGAAGCTTTAACATGCTATAAAGTTAAGAGATGAGTGAAGGCTGCGGACGCTGAGCATCAGTAGCCATGGGAGAAGAATCTGGCATGAACCATTCTACTGAAGTACTTGACTCGTATACACTTCACAAACAGTTGAGCTCAACATTTTAAATATTTTAAAATATGTAAATATAGTTTGAATATTTGCATAGAATCACAGAGGTAAATGCATTTCCTCTGAAGAAACACAAGTGATTGGAATTTGGATTTGGGTCAAGTTCCCCAGAAATTAAGCAGCTTCTGAGAAAAAGTATTAATGTCAGGAGGAGATTATAAGCTGACCCTACATTTTATCATATAGCAGGCAATCAACCACATGACAGTTCAGACCAACTGCTTCAGAGAAGAGAGCCCATTGCAATGCCTGGTGATTGTTCCAGCTGAAGTTACATTTAGTTCTTCTCATTGTTTAGATGTGAGGTGGGCTTTTCCTCACTTAAAAGCTCATCCCAATTACATTTACCCATTTTTGTTTTGTTTAAAAAAGAAAAACACAAGGATACTTTAACAAGTTAGACATTAATTTAAAAAGAAACCAAACCATGATCATTATAGTTATCTAGAAAGGTGTAATATACATTTATTTGAGTTATTTTTCCTAAGGCATTATTTTCTTTTTGGCTTCATGCTTAATTATATAAAGAAGAAAGCATTAAGTTGAATAGTTTTCCTATTTCAATCTATTGTCATAGAAATATTTATACAACTGTGATAAATAGCTAAAATCTTTAAGCTGTACAATTAATACTAAATAACAGTTTTGAGATTAAGCTCCCAGTTCCTTTACAGTTTTGATATGTGTTTTAAGTTTGTTACTTAAAATAAGCAATAGCTGATGATACTTGTAGCAGCACTTCACATATGTCCTTGTTTAAATCCACTAAAGTTCTGGATGTTCCTGTGCTACAAAAGGCTCTGCTGAATTGGGGAAATGTGAACTTCTGCATGCATGTGTTTCCAAAATTCTTCCACCTCTTTCAAATAGATAACACAGAGAATATTTTAAAGACATCGTGAGTTTAGGGATGTAAAAAGGACTTAGAAATTTTGAAGCATATCAATATTTTTGTGTTCCTTCTAGAAAGTAACTCCCAGTTATGAACACAATTAAAAATAATTCTGTTTTTCATTTTGCTATAAGAATTGTGGCCTTCTCTGCATAATTTGAAGGATTGAATTCTAATATTTATATTTCAAAATGAGTTAACAAATGACAAAGAATTATCTCTGACTCTCATCGCACCGAAATGTTTTCCTAGGCAGTTGACAATATGCTCTGGTGAAAAGGCTCATTTGTTTATGCATCAAAGACTTATCAACTGAGTTAATTAAGCATGTAGCAGAATACATCTTTGTGACAATCACTAGGTTGCAAATAACTGCATGCAGAAAATTTGATGAGCACCAGGAGGCCAATATTCCCAGCTCCTATAGTTCTTTGGGGTGTGCTGGCACAGTGCATGAGGACCGTACAGAGGAGCAGAGCAACAGAGGAGAACTAGCTGACAGATTTGATATTTGTATTGAGGATCTGTGTGCCTTCCTAGAAAAATTTGATATTTGTATTTGAGGATCTGTGAGGAGACCAGGCTCTCCATTCAGCTCTGCTATTGTTGAGCCTGTGGGCAATGGCCAAGTTGGTGTCCACCAGTGGATTTTGAGATTCTGTGTTTCCAAAGAGAAGCCTTAACAACTGTACAAACAATACCACTAACTATCTTGAACAAAGGCACATGCTGCCAGAACTTTTAATTAATTTTATAACACTCACAGGAAGCAGTCATAGAGAGAAATTTCTGAAGCTTTGACAGGGTCACTAAAAGGCTATAATAATTAAATAATGTGCCTATCATACTTGAAATCTCACATCTTGTCAATCATAACACTTAGCTTCTCATAAATTTCCTTTATACTCATCTTCTTAAGGATGTGTATTTTATAAAATAGCAAAGATAGTCTTTATTTCACAAAGTAATAAATACTTAACTTTTAGTTTTAACAGTTATAAAATTATTTCTCTTTTTTAAATTGGTATATAAATCTCATTTCTTTTTAGAGTAATATTTTTATTGATTATTTTAGAATTTCATATATTCAGACAATGTTTATTTTTTTAAATTCACTTTCAACTATTTCCCAATCTCTCCTGCATGTACCTCACATGATCATATATGTTCATGGTTAAACATCTGCACCATTTCCTATAATGTTAAAGCTCTCATGTATAAGAACATGCTTTAACCACAATTAACATTATGTGTCTGTTTGTATATCTGTGTGCATGTCTGCTTCTAGGAAGGCACTTTGACTCCTATAAATAGCCCTGATGTTCTTCTAGGTGTGTCTACAGTTAGAAAAATACAACAGCATCATTACTGACAGAATTTTAAAGTACCAAATACATTGAGTTCCAAATAATTTACAAATATTTATATAGTGTCTTAAATTATTTCTTAAATTTATTCTTCTCTCATGTATTACATCCTGACATGACTTTTTCCTTCCTCTTCCTTTCCTCCTTCTAGTCCAATCCCCACCACCTCCCTTCTCCCCGAGATCCATTCCTCCTCCATTTACCACTTGCAAAGGACACTCTTCCCAGGAATATCAATCAAATATGGCATATCAAGTTTCAATAAATTGAGGCACATTGCATTATATTAAGGCTAGATGAGATAACACAGCAGGAGGAAAAGACTCACAAAAGGAGGCAAAAGAGTCAGAAAGCCCCTTGCTCTCACTCTTAGAAGTGCCACAAGAAGCTACACAATCATAATAATATATACACAGGGCCTATGTCAGACCCATACAGACTCCCTGATTCCCAGTACAGTCTTTGTGAACATTTATGAGACCTGGTTAGTTAATTCTGTGGGTTTTATAGTGGTGGATTTGATTAGAAATCATATTTCGTTAGGTAAAGATACTTGTAAAGTATAAGAAATCAGGGTAGGTGTGGTCTGTCATGCCTGTAATTTTAACTAAAGGAAGAGGATTAGGGGGCAGACTGAGCTAATGGTGAGCTCCAGATTAGCCTGGGTTACAGTGTGAGATCCTGTTTGAAAAACAACATAATTAAATGCCCCTGATGACACAGGGACATGCAGAATGCCTAGGTATGTGTGCACAATTAGGAGGAACCTAAAAAAAGTAGAAGCCAACAGAAGAAATCAACTCAACTAGTGAGGATGCATAATAGAAAATATCAAAATGAAATGTCGAGTACTGGGGGGGGGATGTCTGAATGAATTAGAAGCCATTCTGTGAGAGCATGTTGGTTTAAGTTCAGATTCCTAACACCCATATAAAAGCTGCTGCATGCAGCTGCACCAAGAACATACTTACAATCCCAGCTATGGTAGGAAGGGTGGTGAATGGAGAGAGAAGGATCACTGTAGATTGCTGGTGGCAAGCCAAAATAAACAAACTAATGAGCAAATAAATACATCAAGCTTCATGTATGATCCCTGCCTCTAGAGGATAAGGCAGAAATGATAGAGCAGGTCACCTGGCGTCATATATGGGGACAGATGATGCCCATCCCCAACTACAAGCTCTTGCTATTCTTCCAGAGGGATGGAGTTCAGTTTATAAGACCCACATCAGCTGTCTTACAACCCCCGTAGCACCAGTTCAAAAGAATATACTTTTTCCCCTCTGAGTGAACCTGTATACCCATGGTGCGTGCATAGGCACTTGCACACATGTGTGTGCACATGCTCACTCACACACGCTCTCACACACAGACACAGACAAACATATATAAATAACAATAAAAGGAAAAATATAAAGACAAAAAGAAATAAGGTAAACATTTATAAATAATTTGGAAGTAATACAACATATTTGCCACTTTAAAATTCTGTCAACAGTGATGCTGTTGTTATTTTCTAATTATTAGGCATGCCTTACAGAATGTCAGGGCTGGTTAAAGAGTTATGGTGTCTTTTTAGCAGTAGACATACAGAGAGATATCAGACAGACATAATGTTTGCTGTAATTAAATCATGTTCTTATACATGAAGGATTTAAAAAATAAGGTAAGCACGTAAGTAATCTTCAGCCAGTTAGGGGCGAAAGAGGTTTATACTCAGTGACCATAAAACTAAGATGCTGCAAACAGCCTGGGGCATCACGACAATTAGAAACCATATAAACTCCAGGAAACCCAGTATTCTGTATGGACATGAGGGACTCATTTCTTCAGGTCTTCCTCTCATCATCTAAAGCAATGCACTTTGTCATCACTTGTACATATGACCCTTCAACACTAGCAGCATTTGGTTGTGAATGTTCAGCCACCTACAATAGCTAACTGGGTCACCATTCAATGACATTTGTGAAGGGTATTTTTTAAGTCCCTTATTAGTTATTTCTTTTCCTACATGGTACATCAGCATCTACATCCCTCAGTAAATGATTATATGAACAGTTACTAAGCTACCACATTCTAAAATTTAATACCAGTTTACTCTATTTACATGGTGTAAGGACAAGTGGGTAAGTGGGTATGGAGGTCACAGAGTTGATGTCAGGTGTCTTTCTCAATTTTTATTTATCTTACTTTTTGAGACAAGGTGGCCTCACTAAGCCTGGAATTTACCAATGTGTCTAGAGTTGAAAGTCAGCAAGCTCCAAGGATTCGCCTGTCTCTGCCATCAGTACAAGCATTATAGGAGCATGTGGAAGATGGGAATGACTCCAGGTCCTTATACTTTACAAACTGAGGCAACTCTGTAGCTCCCCAATTGTTTGTGTTTGAGACAAGGTCATATGTTATAATCCAGGCTATCCTCAACTTGCTGATGAAGCTCTAGAACAGCACATGCCACGTCTCCATCTCTACAATACTGAGACTGCAGGTGCGCCATGATTGGTTCATCATGCTCAGCATACAATCTACCAACTGAACTGTGTTCTGAGTCTCACACAGGTCTTAGCATACAAGAAATATTCATGCAGATAAGCTCCATTTTTGACATGTAATAGACCTCCTTAACTTATACCCCAAGTGATGGAGCTTTAGATATTAAAGTATTGTGTTATATTCCCATATCTTATTGGTTTGTTTTAGATAGAAGAAGGTTCCCACAATCTGTGAGGAAAAGATCTCATAACCCAAGCACTCATAATGCTGTGAAGTATAATGCAGCCTTTAATATTAAGCAGCATTGTTTCACTGAGACTGTGTTTAGCCTATGAATAATTCCTATTTATTGTGGAAGGGAATGGTGGGTTTATTTCCTCCTGTCTTCTGTGCATGTTTGTTTAGGTGAGAGTTAATGCCCTGGGAATTGGTTACCCATGCAGCTATTTATGTGCTTTCCTTTCTTACTCTGCTTCTGTTGCTCAAAGCAATGGGGATGAACAAAGAGCTGAATGATTTGTCTTGAGCCCAGACCTTATTGATTGACCTCAAAAATACATGGAAATTGAAAATCGTTGTATCCAAACAGAAAGAGGCCTTGAAAAGACATGAATATGTGTATTGATTTTGTACCTGGAAACTGAACTCTTTGGTCATTTGTCAGTTTCACCTTATTCGTAGCCCCTGTAGAAAGGGGATAACAAGTCAATTTCGAGAGGCCAGGACCAGGCAATAAAAACATTAATCAGGGTAGGGCCTCATATTTCCATTTCCTGATTTTGTAAAAAAGGGAAAGAATGTAAACAGTTACTAATCTAGCAAGAGTAAATGGAGACAGTGACAGGAATTAAGAGGGATTTCATAGATGTTTCTCCAGTTGACCCAGGATGTCCTCACATGGCTCATTGGGAAAGGCTAGGGGAACTGCCTGAATCTACAGTATCCCAGAAGAATTTCCCACAGATTCCAAGAGGAGTGAATTTGGAGTAGGCTACCTGTATAAACCTTACAAATTCATAGGTGATTCTGCCTTACTATCAGGATTGGGAACCATTGATGTTAACTAGGAGACAATTAACACTGGATCTTATAAGCATGCACAACCTGTTTCCACACATCTGGGGAGATGACAGCCTAATGAGGTCCCAGTTGAGGTCCTTGCCACAGCAGCTGCCACACACCGCAGGCCAGGAGTCCACAGTGGTTCTCCTGAGGTTTCCTCATTCTGCTAGGGAAAGCACCTCAATCCTCTCTATTGGGCATATTGCATTTCTAAGGCTAATAACTAAGTTATATAGCGTTCTATCTTCTCTCAAAGAAAATTTCTATTTTTAAGAATAAATTGACATTTTCATTGCTTAGTATTTAAAGTGACACTGTATTATTTAAGTACATATGTTTAAAGAATTAATTGATTGATTCATGGTGGGGTTCCCAGGAAGCAAGCATGTAGGAAACTATAAACCAATGTCCTTTGCACTAACAGCTATGTCTCAATAGTTACATAGTTAAATAAAATTTGAATATACTGTATACTCAATATAAAGAAATAATACAGTCTAATATGATAGATGTGTTATTTGTCCTAATTATTACTCAATGTACATAGGACTTAGAGTATTATGCTGTGCCCAATGCAGACAAGGAATAATGGAGTCTTAATTGTAAGTAATTGTATTTCATAACTATGTGTATTATGTATTGATCATAGAAAATATTTAAAAAAATAGAATAGTCACATTCTTTGATAAGAGGGTGTCTCCTAGTTTTAAGGCTTTAAATGGATGGATGTCATCCCTTTTTCTCATCTTTGACATAAGTAGAATTCTCCACAAATCAGAGCAAGAATGCATGAATTTAGGTAAGAAACTTTCCAATCTCACCAAGATGTCTCTATCTACTCTGCCCTTTAATACTTGTAGTTATTATTGGTCTCATCCCCACTCTATCTCTATGTCTATTGTAAATGTTTCTTCTCTAGGTTTCCTTGGTCATGGTGCCCTATCACAGCAGTAGAAAATTAAGTATGAAAGGAATTTTCTACATGGGTGTTATTGCTCAGAAAAACAGAATTTGATTACTCCAATTCCCACATTCATGATGGAACTATCTCATGAAGACTGGAAGTTTAACAGCATAAAGAAAGTCACAAATCAAGGGAAACTTGAAAGACATTGGTATGTGCATGAGAGAAGCCATTAGAGAAAGATGTGAGAAGCTTTTCTATAGTCTCACCATGATAACTGTCTTAGAATTGGAGTTGATAAAAGCTAGTGGCCTGCTAAATGAATAGATTTCCAGAGATTTTCATCTAGTAGTGACTAGTTGTCAATTCAGACATAGATTTGAGCAAGTAATAGCTCTTTTGGAGAAGTATCTTGAGATAATATCACTAGCCGCTGGTCCGGCAGCTTTCCACTCTCCCCCCAGTAGTAAAGTTTGAATTAATCAGCCAGTCTCCATAGATACAGCTTCTTTCCAGGCATTCTCATTCATAAGACTTGTTTCTAGCCACATTTTGTTATCAGATTTTGATGTTTTTTTTCCCCCAAAACAAATGTCAATAGAAATTAAAGTCATTCAAAATAAATTGAAAGCAAGCTGTCATATTTCTCAGACCTTTAAATAATTGTCTGAATCTATTTGGGCTGTTGTAACCCAATGATAAAAACTTAATGGCTTTTAAACAGCAAGCATTTATTTCTTGTGGTCTGGAGACTGAGCAGGCCAAAAAGAAGGTGCCGGCAGATTGTTGTTGTGTAGTTCAGATAGCCATATAAAATTTCTGCCCTCACGCATCCCAAATGCTTAGGATTCCAAAGTTTCCTGCATGGTGGTTCTAATACTACTTACAGATCTCTAATAAACGCTACCTGATTTTTTTCCCTGGTAACAGCATTTGAGCATATACTAGTCATATCAAGAATATTTTGGTGAAAATATTTATTAAAAGATAAAACAAAAGCAAAATAAACAAAAACAAAATCGAGGTTCTTGTAACATTTGTATGATGATATAATTTCACTTGAAGAACTGACCAGACAAAAATATTCTATATACTCTTTGCCCTAATATTATTCTTTACTTGCTTTTGGTATTAGAGCTATAATGGCTTTGTAGAAAGAATTTGAGGGTTCTTCTTTTGTTTCCTTCTTTTCTAATTAACGAAGGATTGGTTCTTCTTTGGTAAAATCTGTCCATTGTGAATCCATCTGCCCCTGGACTATTATCAGCTGAAAGGTTGATAATAAAATTACTATTTCTATATTCTTAGTTATTTTAGGTCTGTTTAGATTGTTGGCATCTTGGTTCAATATAATGGTTCTTTTGGTTTTTACAGGTTAATAGAGTGCAGGTTTTTAAAATATTTCTTTATACTGATCTGAATTCCCTTTATGTCTCATGTCTGTTGAAATGTCTTACTGTTTCTGATTCTGTTAATTTGAGTCTTCCTGGGTTTTTTTGTTTGTTTGTTTGGTTTGCTTTTTGTTTTTTGCTTTTTGGTTTTTTTTTGGCTTAGTTAGGTCAAAGCTCTGTCAATCTTGTTCATCTAGCAAAGAACTAGATCTTGTATTTGATTATTTTTGTACTGGCATCTTTGTTTATATTTCATTGATTTCTGCTCTGAGTTTTATTATTTCTTGCTGTCCACTGGGTTTGCATTTGATTGGCTCTTGTTTTTCCAACTTTTTGAATTTTAAATCATTTACTGTGCTCTTTCTAAATTTTCTAATGTAAGCAACAGGATTCATCAGTTTCTGATGTAGAGCTGCTTTCCTTGTTTCATGAAGGTTTTGCAGTGTTCCATTTTCATTAGCTTAAGCAAAATTTTAATTTATTTCTTGATTTCTTCTCTGAAACATTTCTCATTCAGTAATAAAGTTTTTAATCTCTGTGAATTTATGTATTTCCTAGAGATTTGCTTGCTTCAATTTTAAGTTTTATTGCACTGTTGTCAAATAGACTATAAGAAGCGATTTAAATATTTTGAATTTGTAAAGATTTGTGTCCCAGAAAAGCTTCTGAGTGAGCTGAGTAAAATGTGAATTCTTCAGTGTTTGGGTAGGATATTCTGTAGGTATTTGTTAGTTCCATGTGATACATGCTGATACTCAATTTTTATGATTTATTTCTTGTCCAGATGAACTGTCTTTTGGGAAAAGTGGAGTTGAAATCACCTTGTATTATTGGATTGATATTAATCTGTATTTTTACATCCAGTAGTATTTTTTTAAATGAAAATAGGTGCTTCAGATTTTGGTGCACATATGTTTAGATAGTCATGTCTAGTTGGTTAACTATTCCCTTGATTAGAATGAATTTCTCGCCTTTAACTATTGTGCTCAGCTTGAGTTTGAAGTCTATGTTGTATATTTCAGATATTAGCATAGTGACAACTGTTGCTTTCTGTTTTTACTTGATTGGAGAAGTTTTTGCTTTCTTTTTATTCCAAAATGGTGTTTATTTTTAAATTTAAAATGTGTTGCCCGTAAAAAACACACAGATAGAGTTTATGATTCTTGATCCATTTAACCAGTCTTTGCCTTTTTATTAGAGAATTGAGATTATTAATTTTTATAGTTATTTATTAAGACATGTGATAGAGTGGCCATTGTGTTTTTGATTTTTGGTGTGGTTGTCTGTGTTCTTGGTGATATTTTTTTTGTTTTAATAATTGTAGCTTTGTTATTTCTTTCTGTAGTCTCTCTGCTATTTTTCCCTCTCATCAGCCTGAAATATTACTTCCTGTATATTTCCTTCTGTTGTGGCAGATATTTTTTCTGGGTATATCAGTCTGGGTTGGCTGCCATAGTATTCAAAGACTTGGAATTCATTACTCCATACTCATATGGCTTTTAAGCTTTCCACTTAACATACATGAGGTTTTATTACCTAATATTATCCAGTTCAATATCCATTTTCCTGAATATTAACATTATTTTAAAAATTAAATCAAATTGGTTCCTTACAAATATTTGAAATTATGTCAATCCCCAGTGGTAAATTTTTCCTTAAAGTTCAAATTAATTAAGTATTGTAATCAATATCAGATACTTTTATATTTAAAATGTTAATACACTTTTCATCCATAATATTTTCTAATCAGAGTCCAATCAGAGAGATGTTTTAAGTGAGTCATGAGAACTGACCAGTTTGAGCATGGGTTTGTATTAGAAGAGACATGTAATAGCTAAGGTCCTCTGTAAGGAATCTGAAGTTTTTCCCTCTGCTTTTCTTAGTTTTCTGCTATGTGCTATCAGTGACTAATAGCTCACTCCTTCAGTTACAGAGAGGGTACAGTCAAGAAGCATGATTGTATGAATGGTGACATAAAAAGGTTCCTAAAGAATAATGTCTCTGATTTGGGCAGGACTAACAAAGCGAATTATCATGATATTTGAGACATATAAATTAATATCCTTTTAGTAAAAAAGATTTAGTATGAGCAAATTCTCTTTAAAAAAAAGTATCTAGATGTTTAGAAACATCTAATATTATACTCCTGTTTTTAATGCCCTGAAGAAATGATAGTAATTAAAAATATAGTTGTTAAATTCATGGCATTTTTATGACTTCCTCATTTTTTATCTTGTAATTTCTCAATGCAAGGATTTAATTACTGTCATTTTTGGATATTGTATCTTTACTGCCTTGGGTTTGTTTCTTAAACAGGGATGGAGTTCCTCTGAAATATCTTATAAAATATTCTTGATATAGAAAATAAATCTAAATAGAATGATTTTGAAAGTTAAAAAGAGCTAATTACTGGTCCCTTTGAAGTCCTTTGAAAATAACTTTTAAAGTTTGCCAGAGAAGTCTCAGCTTGCCCAAAAGGGGAATTCAGAAATTATTCACAAAGTGGCATTTCACATCCAGGAATCTTTCCTGGAAATTACAAGCTGTTTGGAGAAGTGAAAAGGCTCCAGGGAAATGGGCAATGAATTTTAAGTGTTTTAGGTTATAGAGCAGAGAGCATGGTTACTCTCTATTTTAAATGAAGATACTGTTTTGCAGGGGAGTCTGAGTTGATCAGGATATGCTAGAGAGCTCATGCACCTAAGCTTTTACAGGAAACAGGCACTTATCCTAAAGATAATACTGTATTTTCAACATGTTTAGAATGAAACATTTATACTGTATTCATGACTATATATGTATACTCATTTTAGGTGAAATAATTTCTCATTCAAAAGCAGGCAAGGTATAACCATGGCTCTATAAACGTAAGTAATCCCTGACCGACAAGTGACCATGCTGAACTGCGTGCAGAGGTGGAATGGGAATACAGGGCAGTGCAGCAGGAAGACTGTGCAATTGGTCTCCTGGACACAATGCAAAAAATAAAAAAAAGAAAAGAAAAAAAGGCTGCAAAGCTGCTGAGTCCCTGGAGGACACAGAAACAGCAGGCACCGCTGGGCTTTCAGGCTCAGATGGAAGACAGCAAGACAGTGTTCTGCTTTTCCTGACTAGAATCTGGGAAATCATCATAGGACATAATTAGATAGAGAGTAAAAATCAAATAAACAGATTTGGTTCTCGTTCGAAACAAAGCCTTTAATTCATGAGAGGAAGAGTAAAATCTATACTTTGGGATACTGAGAAAGCATGACTGGAAAAATAAAGGAAAATGAATAAAATGACATAATTAGATCCAGAATCCTGAGCCAAAAACCACGGCTGAAGTAGGCAGCCACAGCGAGAAGTGCAGAACGGTAAAATTTAAGACACTGAGGCTGTCCAAGATTAAGGCATAGCCAAGAATGAGGCAACACCATCAATCTGATATTAGTGATGAGGTTAAGGAATGAAAACTAAAAGCCAGAGTTGTGCCCTCCTGTGAGAGCTGCAAGAGGCAGATTTCCTGGAGGCCAGATGCAAATGGAAGACTGAAGGTGGAGGCAGAGTAGAGTAAAATTAGATACTACTATACTTGAAAAAAGTAGCGATGATTCCTAATGATATTCTGCTATACTCACAGATCAGTGCCTTATTCTGCCGTTGCTAGAGAAGCTTCTTCCTGAAGCAGATAAGAATAGAGAGACCCACAGTTAAACTTTGTGTAGAGAGGAAGAGACCTTAAAATACTCAGATCTAAATGGGATGCCTCCATCAAGTCCCTTGACTTAGGGATCAGGGAAGAAGAGGCAGAAGGAATGTAAGTGCCAGAGAAGACGAAGGACAATGGGGAACAAGTCACTCTGAATCTACTGAGTAAATCTTCTATGAACTCAAGACTTGAGCAGCAAGTACCTATATAGGACCTCTGCATATATATTAAAACATTCGATTTAGTATTTTTATGGGACTCTTAAGAGTGTCACTTCTCCTAGGCTCTTCTGTTCATTCGCCACATTCAACTTTGATATGACAGTTTTTGTTTTATCTTACAGTATATTCTGTTATGTTGTTACTTCTTAGAAGCCTGTTCTTTTCTGATGAGAAGCAGGGATTGGATACAGATGGGAGGGGAGGATGAGAGGAACTAGAAGTTGTAGAGAGCAGGAAAACTGTAATCAGGGTATATTTCTTGAGAAAAAAATCTATTTAAAATAAAAAGGTAAAGAAATATTAAAATCCATGTCAGAGTCATCTGGAGATCTAAACCAATAACATAGATATTTTTTTAGATTCATTATACGGAATTGCAAACATGACCTGGAGGAAGGCAAGTTGGTTTTGACAGTGGGTTGACAAGTGGAGACATAAAGAAGCTGGTGGTGTATCTTCATCATGACTCTGAAAGCCCAAGAAGCAGGAAAACAGAAGCAGCAGGCTGACAATTTGGAAAGAAGCCTGTCGATATAGTTCACTTAGTAGAATGCTGGCTTAGTACGTATATAGCTCTGGGTTTGATTAGCTCCGCACAACATACTATGTGTGGTGCACACACCCATAATCCTAGCATTTAGTATGTGAGCTCAAGCTCATCCTTGACTATGTGGTGAGCTTGAGGCCTACCTGGGACATATAGATTCTGTCTTTAAAATAAAGAAGAAAGGAAAAAAAAAGAGTCCCAGAAAAACAATGTTTAACTCTGAACACAAGGAAAGAAAAATACTGAAATCACATCTCTGAGTATCTGTACAAGTAACTGTTATTCACCTGAAGTAATTCTCTCAGAGGCTTCCTGCTGACTAAGCTCATCAAGCTCACCGTTTCTAGTTCACTCTAGACTCTGGCTGGCTGGCCCAACACATCTGTTATGGTTCAAACTCCTCTGTAAGTTCACTGAATCAAAACAGTTGGCTTCTCTGGCTTACTCACTGAGTTAGTGTGCTTGGCTTCAAACTAACTCTAACAAGCTATTCTAACTTTCTGGTGCCTTCTTCTTCCATGGGTCATTCTGCCTTCACCCATCGAGTTTTTTCTTTCTGCAACCTGTCCTTGTAAAATGTCCTGATAAAAACTATCTCTGAACTGCCACCAGCTGAACTGGCTCAAACTCAGCTCCACTGCAGTGCCTCTCAACTGACTTCCAACTCACTGAATTGCCCTCTACTTGGACATCACTTTCAACCATTTGTTTGGAAAGTGGTAGAAGGAACATGTTTGCTTCTTTCTACCAATGAACCTTACCTACACTATTTGAGATGAAAAGTGTGTCTTGTGGGTATGTACAATACTAGCCAGACCATACTATAACCCATGGTATGTTTGAATTCTAGCTGGATAACATAGACCTAAAAGATCTTTGATGTGATCTCTTGCCAGAGGAGCCATATTGATGGATTAAAGTTCCTCTACTTTAGCTGTCCAGCAGCCAAGGATGAACTGGGTTACCTGAAAGAGAAGCTGGAAATTAAAAAGGACTGGCTGCAAGAGAAGGATGAAACCAAGACAAAAGTTTCTGATCAAGGCTCAAAGTTTAATAGTCAGCACTTCACTTATATAGGGAAAGCCCACAGGCCCCATCCTTTGTTTCAGCTGGACTGAGCTGCAAAGCAAGTTTAGTGGGCAGTTTACTCCCGTAGGAAATTGACTCCACCTGGGACATTAAGGTCTAACTGTGGCAAACACCTAAGGTCTATTTAGCCTGCTCAAGGATGGGGGAAGGGCACACTCTACAAGTATCAAACAAAAAGAATTGAGCTTTTTCTTGTAAAGACTTGACCTTTGACAGTCCTTGAACTGTTAGGATAATGTCCACCCATGTAAAGAAGACAAAAACCTTCATTAGACTACCACAAACAAACCAAAACAAAACAGAAATGACAACTTTATCTCATTATAAATCTCAAAACAAGTTAGTGTCCCCTCTAAAACAGGAGACACTGCTAGAAGAATTAGAGGCCTGTGACACCAGCTAATTACAGCAAGAACAATCTCCAGCCCATCCAGCTCTTTAACTGTGCTGAAAGCCTGGCTGGAGGAGGGAGGTATCCCACTCACTCATGATTCCCAGTGGAGATGGCTTCCATTAAAAAGCCAATGATTACAGAAACTTTGTAATTTTATGAGGTCCCATTTGTCAATTCTTGATCTTAGAGCATAAGCTATTGGAGTTCTGTCTAGGAAATTCTCCCCTGTGCCATATGTTCAAGGTTCTTCCCTAGTTTCCTTTCTATTAGTTTCAGTGTGTCTGGTTTTATGTGGAGGTCCTTGATTCACTTGGAATTGAGCTTAGTGCAAGGAGATAAGAATGGGTCAATTTGCATTCTTCTGCATGTTGACCTCCAGTTGAGCCAGCACCATTTGTTGAAAAGGCTATCTTTTTTCCACTGGATGGTTTTAGCTCCTTTGTCAAAGATCAAGTGACCATAGGAGTGTGGATTCATTTCTGGGTCTTCAATTCTGTTCCATTGATCAACATGCCTGTCACTGTACCAAAACCATGCGGTTTTTAACACTATTGCTTTGTAGTACAGCTTGAAGTCTGGGATACTGATTTCCCCAGAAGTTCTTTTACTGTTGAGAATAGTTTTAGCTATCCTGGGTTTTCTGTTACTCCAGAAGAATTTTTGAACAAAGCGGCAACCAACTAACTGGGAAATGATCTTTACCAACCGTACATCCGACAGAGGGCTAATATTCAATATATAAAAGAACTCAAGAAGTTAGACTCCAGAGAGACAAATAACCCTATTAAAAATGGGGTACAGAGCTAAATAAAGAGTTCTCACCTGAAGAATATCTAATGGCTGAGAAGCACCTAAAGAGATGTTCATCATCCTTAGTCATTAGGGAAATGCAAATCATAACAACCCTGAGATTCCATCTCACACCAGTCAGAATGGCTAAGATCAAAACCACAGGATACAGCAGTTGTTGGCAAGGATGTGGAGAAAGAGGAACACTCCTCCACTGCTGGTGGGATTGCAAGCTGGTACAACCACTCTGGAAAGCTGTCTGGCGGTTCCTCAGAAAACTGGGCATGACAATCCCAGAGGATCGTGCTATACCACTCCTGGGCATATACCCAGAGGCTTTACCTGCATGCAATAAGGACACATGCTCCACTATGTTCATAGCAGCCTTATTTATAATAGCCAGAAGCTGGAAAGAACCCAGATGTCCCTCAACGGAGGAATGGATTCAGAAGATGTGGTATATTTACACAATGGAATACTACTCTGCAATTAAAAACAATGAATTCACGAAATTCCTAGGCAAATGGTCAGAACTTGAAAATATCATCCTTAGTGAGGTAAACCAATCACAAAAGAACACACATGGTATGCAGTCACTGATAAGGGGATATTAACCCAGAATCTCGGAATACCCAAGACACAATTCACATATCAATAGAATTCCAAGAAGATGGAAGGAGAGACCCCTGGTCCTGGAAACACTGGATGTAGGGGAATACCAGGACAGAGGAGCGAGAGGGGGTTGAATGGGGAAAAGAGGGAGGGAAGGGGGCTTATGGGACTTTCGGGGAGGGAGGAAACGGGAAAGGGGAAATCATTTGGAATGTAAATAAAAAAAATATAGAAAATGAAAAAAAAAAGCCAATGATTTGGCAAAAAGACAGGAAAATGTAAGGAGTTGTGGAAAAGTGTAAGGACCCCTAATTCCAAAGTCTCCTTGAAATCACTTGCTGAACTGAAAGTTGAGGATTGCAGCACAGATAACAAAAGGTTGCCTCTATAGAGAAATAAATCCTTTTTAAATAGGCTTATTTCAATAACAACAAACTGCGTGAAGGGGATTGTTGTATGTCTTTCTCCCTTTGTAAGATATAAGCTGCATATAGATTTACTTTAACAGCTGTAATCTAGTCAATCTCCCATTTACAATGAATATATACTTTTATATATGATGTTATTTAATATTTTATATATAAAAATATTATATATATATATTTAGAGGGAGAAAGAGAGAGAGAGAGAGAGAGAGAGAGAGAGAGATCCTAAACAACCTTTGAGTAACTTGAGGAGCCAAGGCAAACTGTACAGCTGTACATATGTTATAATATGACACTAAGTTTGGCACCCACTTGAGAATGCCATGTACACACATACAGTGCTTTCCCTAGTGACCACCCTTGTTATTATTGTCTTCGTTTAAACTTTCTGTTAGTAAACTGCAGATCTGCTTCATACTGATTGAAAAGAATTTCAGAGTCCTGCCAAGAATCCTAGCTTCATCTAAGTAGGTATCTGAAGAACGCCTCTGCTGCTACAGGTAGAAGTATGGAGCTGTGCTTGCGACTCCTAATCCCATTGCTGCTGACAATGCCATTTTTTCTCATCCTCTCCCTGCAAAAAAGGAATGGACTGCAGCAAAATGGTTGCCAGAATTACAGCTGGTTATAAAACTTTAATTCCCAAATATTGTATTCTACCTTATTTATACTTAGAGATGTCTGCTTATATCTGCCTTGTAGTTACACTGAAAACATATTCACACATTTGTCAATATATGTGTGTTTACTATGAACAAAGCAGAAGGTGACAATTGCTACTACCAAAAGAAATGATATGGGGAATTAACAGCATCTACCTTATAAGTTAACATAAAGTTAATTATCTTGAGAAAATAGCCAAGTTATAGTTTTTAGTAAAGGTTTTCAGATTCGGATGTCTTGTAGGTTTAATGGGGTCAATAGTGAATTAGGATGTTTTCAAACTCCAGTGTGTGGTAATCATTTTAGATCCTGTTAATAAGCACATTGTATTACAGAGTTACAAGGAGATATTCAGGATTGGTCATTTATAACAAGTTTCAAGATGATATGGATTCCATTTGGAGTTACAGTAAACTGTCATGTTGGACATTTCCCAACAGCGAATACATGTGTGATTAACTTCCTCATCTGCAGCCATCACCAGAGAGAATGTTGCTGCAGAACGTATGCAGACAAATCTAAGTCATAACATATTCACAGAGCACTCATAGCCTCAGTTTTTAAATGCTCTTCTGAAGACTCCCCCACTTTGTATCATCACATGCAATAATCATTAATTCTAGTCCAGACAGTTTATTCTTGTCGTGTTCTCTAATATGAATACATTTTAGTTACTAAAATTTGGAAAAAGCCATGACCCAGAAAACTACTATGAACATTCAGAGAAGTAATAGAGTTGAGCATTCACTCAGAAACTGTATTGAGCAGACAGATCATGTCATCAGAGTTCCCATTGTCTCAACATAGCAAGTGTTGTGCCATGTTTAAGAACCTATTTTTGACAAATACTAGATTTTAGGTGAATGAATCATTACAAATGAACTTCTCTCTAGAATGTCTATTTCCAAGTAGAGAAATGAAGCTTTTCAAGGATAATTTATTCACTGGTTTTATTGTACATCTTTTTATTTCAGAATATAAGATAGTAGCTTATCATACTTGAAATTAGAAAAATGTCATTTCTTAGTATAATCCATTTATGGAATGCAAAAACAAACCACTCATTTGAACAACAAGATTTCTTCTATTTTGGTCATGACATGAACTTGCAATTTTTGGTGCTGTCAGTGGAAGTGTTTTCTTTGTTGTTGATTTTGGGTTTTGTTTTGTTTTTTTTTCCATATAAACTGCTTTTTCTTTTTATCCCCTAAAACATTGTTATTATTCTTTCTTATTATATGCACATCTATCTTGTCCTTAAAATTCATTATTTTGGAACTTTGTATTTAAATTTTATTTTTGTGTTTGCACTTCATATATTTTCAAATATATGTAGAAAGCAAATATAAGGAGTTTATAATAAAATTATTATTAGCTAAGAAATTGGTATACAATTTTTCAAGAAAGAGAAAAGAATACATAGAAATTAAAAATAAGTCTGAATTGGTGCACCGGAGTTTTGCTTAGAACTTTGGTCACTGGTGACATATATTCTTAATATTTAAACCAAGTACCAAGAACTTACTATGTGTATATCCTTAGATTCTAACTGAAAACTCATATATCTCCTCTCTTAAGTGTTTTTAAAACCCTATGATCTCAAGCTTCTAATGTAGTCTGCAAATATTTGTAAGTACATACTGAATTACATATCTGCTAAATTATTTAATTGTTTTTAAAAGTAAACATTATAAAATATGAATAAAATACTGAATGCTATTACATAAGTATTAATACAATATCATTAAAAATTAAGCTAAATCTTATGACATTGAAGAACATCAGGTCCTTTTCCAGCAGTAATCTGTGGTTTCACTACTGTTACAGTCTTAATATGATTTAATAGTATACCCTAAAGGCTCAGGAGGTAGTGAAACCTTCAAATGAGGCCTAGAGATCTTAGTCACTGTAGAATGACAACAGAAAGCATTTTTCTTTGGGTTCCTTGAGGCCCTTGGATGTACTGCTAAATGAGTATTGGAACGTATTGCTAAATGAGTAATTATATCCAGTTCCACTCTCTTAGAATTAATGTTTTTTTGTTGTTGCTCTTGTTGTCTTGTTCCTGACATTGCTGTAGGATGTGTGTGTGTGTGGGGGGGGGGGCGATGAGGCAGCCTAGCACTCGAGCACAACCAAAAGAGCCTGTCTTATACTATTTAGACTTTAGAGTTTCAGCACTGTGAATTATAAAACCTCATTTTTTCATATACAGTCTCTGCTTGGCATTTCATATCAGTGATGAAAAGTTGATTAATAAACCTACTATAAAAGTTAGTTCAAAAAGTTGATAATATGAATATATATTCAAATCACAAACACACACACACACACACACACACACAC
Source organism: Tokudaia tokunoshimensis (assembly GCA_036184795.1). Lineage (NCBI taxonomy): Eukaryota > Metazoa > Chordata > Mammalia > Rodentia > Muridae > Tokudaia > Tokudaia tokunoshimensis. The sequence continues at coordinate 82,006,155 of BTHU01000012.1, read as the reverse complement.
ACACACACACACATACCATAAAGACTAAGTGAGAAGTAGTGCCTGGTTTACCCTCCCCCTTTTGGTTTATGCTGTGTGCTAGCATTTGGATATGTATGTTTGGATCATGCCAAGTGCAGTGCAGTCGTTATTTCTTCGGTATGTTCTCTCCATTGCATACTTCATAGCACCACCTATACAGCCTGGCTGCATTTGCATAATTACTACACCAACAAAATTACTTTCAGGTAAATATGTACAAACCACTTTTATCCTTCAAGAATAATAATATATTTCACAAACTGTTTCAAATTACCTTCTAATTTCTAAGGCTCTTTGGACTCTATATATTCTTAATCAGATAAATTTATCCTTCTGATCTCAGCTACCAACAAATAATAGAATTCCACCCCTTATGCATGGGAGTAATTATAATTTGCATATGGTTATTTCTGGGCATTTGACATTCAGTTGATATGATCAAATATCATATTCATTTCACCTGTAGTGCTCATAGCACAGCACATTATACACTGCTAGTATCAAATAAATTACATAACAGTAAACCATTGTTTTCAATATAATGAATAGTTAAAGTCCTAAATGCTTGACCAAGTAAAACTCAGGAGTTATTTTACCACTGACCCACTAAAAAGTCTGTGATAAGCATATGTGTACTCTGACCTCTTAAGGAGGGAAGTTCCAGGACTCTCCAATCACTTTTTAAAGATTTATTTTCAAGCCTGTGTGTCTTTGGTGGGGATCGGGGAATATGTATGAGTGCAGGTGACCACAGAGGCTAGAACTGTTATCTCATTAGAATCTGAGACACATATGGGTGTCTCTGAGATGCATCATATGGATATTAGGAACAGAACTCAGGTTCTCCCTAAAATCAGTATATGCTCTTAATCACTGAGCACACTTAACCACTCTAGTTTATCTCCCTCACAATTATTTTAAACTGTAAGACCTATGGTTATTTTAGAATATCTTATAACACTAGAACAATGTGGAACATAGTTTTAAGATGACAGAGAATATGAATGAGAAACACTGTGAAGATACGTCTTTATTCACTTCAATACACAGTTGGGGTATAAACCCATTAAAAGGAATATATGATTTATGTAAGACAGAACAGATTTGCACCTTTACCCTTACAGAATCTGCTGTACCCCAAGTACTATCTTACATGTTTGAATGGTTTGACTCTGCATATTAATTTTAGTGTTTGAAATTTAGTCGAACAACAGGTGTTAATTGCCCAGGCCAGAAAAATAGAATAAGCAAGAAAGTCAATAGAATTTATTTTTAGGTTTTCTTTTTCTTTTTTAATTTTTTTATTGGATATATTCTTTATTTACATTTCAAATATTATACCCTTTCCCAGTTTCCCCCCTTCCCGGGTAGCCCCTATCCCATCCTCTCTCCCCCTACTTCTATGAGGGTGTACCTCTACCCACCCTCTCCAACCTTCCCGCCATTGATTCCCCTAAAATGAGGCATCTATCCAGCCTTCATAGGACCAAGGACCTCTCCTCCCCTTGATGCCTGACAAGGCAATCCCTGGTACATATGCAGCTAGAGCCATGTGTACCCCTTGGTTGATAGCTTAGTCCCTGGGAGCTCTTGGGGTGTCTGGTTAGTTGATATTGTTGTTCTTCCTATGAGGTTGCAAACCTCTTCAGCTCCTTTAATCTTTTCTCTAAGTCCTCCATTAGGGACCCCAATGGTTGGCTGTGAGCATCTGCCTCTGTATTTGTAAGACTCTGACAGGGCCTCTCAGGAGACAGCCAGAGCAGGTTCCTTTCAGCAAGCATTTCTTGGCATCCATGAAAGTGTCAGGGTTTGGTGACTGTATATGGGATGAATCCCCAGGTAGTACAGTCTCTGGATGGCCTTTCCTTCAGTCTCTTTTCTACACTTTATCTACATATTTGCTCCTGTGAGTATTTTTTTCCCTTCTCAGAAGAACCGAATCACCCTCTCTTTGGTCTTTGTTCTTCTTGAGCTTCATGTAGTCTGTGGATTGTATCTTGGGTATTCAGAGCTTCTGGGCTAATAAGAAGTTATCAGCAAGCATTCACTATAGTTACAGAGCTAGAAGACCAGAGACCATCAGTCTTTAAAAACAACATCCAACGCAGTTCTACTTCAAACCATTCCAGGCTGTGCTGGCTTCTAGAAATTGAATATGAAAAAGTACTGTCTCTGTCAGTAAGGAGAAAATGGCTGTTAAGAAAACTTGTAAAGTAAATTTATGAAAGAACACACCAAAATCAAATTTTTTAAAATTATTTTTAAAAGTCCTAAGAAACCATCATATTATAAAAAAGCATAATTTACATGAAAAAGGAAGCAAAGAGTGAAGTGGTTTCTTTGGTTTTTGTGCCCCCCTGTATAGGACGGAGCACTCTGTGGATATATGAATAGATTAAAGCATGGAAAGGCACAGTCAAAGCCATAATGTTTTTATTCCATGTGAAGTGTGAATTTAAAAAAAAATTATAAATTAATACATGGGATTTTCTCATTATAGTTTTCTCTCAAAGAACATTATATCATTCATAACTTAAAGGATGTATCTTCTCCCAGTTAATCTCTATACAATCTGTTCTCTGGGATAGTTCATTTACTTCCAGAAACAATTAGTTTTGGAATGAATTATGCATACTGATGAAAAAGGTGCTAGTTGAAGCCAGGTATTTTAATCTGTCAATCTTAATCTGAATTTAATAGTAGGGGGCAATTAAAAAGGTAAGGTTCTCAAAATTATAAGACAAAAATTAAAAGAAGAATATCTTTCTGATCTGTCAGTATTTAGAAAGTCTTACTGTTAAGCTTAGATGAGGACCAGTTCTCTGTAAGCTAATGAGCTTAAATATTAACATAAAGTCCATGTCTACTAAACAAGGAATCAAAGAAAAAATTGTGTATGCTATTATGAACTCTCTACTCAGTGCTTACTTTTCTTTGCCAGAAAAATGCAAAGATCCCATGATATAAATTTTCAATAAATAAGAAGCCTAATGCAGGAGCATATGCAGACAAATTTTAGTTCATCAACATGGCTAATCTGGCTGGAATACAGACACACCCTTAGTTCATACTTTTAATCTCAAACTATGTAGGTAAGGTTAGTTTGTAAAATAAACAGTCACGTTTAAAAGTGAAATCTACTAGAAGGGGAAACAAAGTGATGAACCAGAGAAGGATTTGATAGAATGAGGCAGAGATAGGATATACATAACTCTAAAGAGAACAGAAGGAAGTGGGAAAAAAGAGAGAATGGAAGGCAACTCAGTTGAGTTCAGGTAATGCAGTGAAGTTCAGTTGACTTCAGTTTAGTGCATTTAGCCTCAGTTCAATTGGATGCAGTTGAGTTCAATTAAGTTTGTGCAGTTCTATTCCATTCCATTCAGTTCATGCAGTCAGTGCAGTTCAGTTCATGGAATTCAGAGGCAGTTTTTCAAAGCAGATCAATTAAGTGAGAAGCCCCGGGAGGATCTGAAGCAGTCATCTTGGAGAGGAATTTGGAGCCAGAACAGCTGAGTTGAAGTAGCAAGCCAGAGATCAGAAAGAACTAGAAAGGCTGAGCTTACTCAACAGTAAGCCTCTGAGACAACAATTATATCAAATGAATAAAAGTTACTATTACAAGCATACACCTGTAATCCTAGTACTTGGGAGACAATCGGATGAGGAAATCACCTTTGGTCATGCAAGGGTTTCAAGGCTGGCTTGAGCTGCTTGAGACTCTACATTAAAACAAAATGCCAACAAACACCAAACCACACATATAACTTCAAAGTTATTTATCCAAGTTCATGAATATCTGTTATCATCAAAAATCAAAGGATATTTTTAATTTGATTAAGTATTTATAGCAGAATTTTATGTCAAAAGTTAAGAAAATAATCTCAAATAGTCAAAGCAATCTTGAATAAAAGTACTCAAGGTCAAGGCAATATAGTAATCAGTGTCTGAAAAGGTAATAAATAAGGTATTATTAAAGCCTGCCCCCCTATCATTGCTGCAGCCATTTTGCTCCATGTCTGCCCACTATTTCATATTGTTGCTGTAATATGTCTGCCAGTCATTGACACAGAAAACTTCCTTGACTCAGAGCAAGGTGATGCTGATCACATATCTTGTTGTGTTCTGTGTGAGGATTGTTAATCTTAAGAAGTTCAACAAAGTTTTACATAGGACCATCAAATTAAAGGTCAGTATGAGATATTATGTCTAAAATGGTTTGAGTCAGAGCTGACTACCAGGTAGCACTTCATTCAATTGCATATGTGGTTTCTCTGGTTTTAGTTTTTATAAGCTGATAGAGAAAGATGTTTGGAGTCCTAGCCTCAGCCCCCAAATTGTGAGTACAGATGGTCCTGATTAATCAGTCTTAGGGTGTGTGCCAATAAACCACCCCTGTCTGACTTAGAACAGTGTTTGTGTGGCTTGTGGGCAACTCCTGAACCACAACATTGTAAAATTCACACCCACACACACACACACACACACCCACACACACACACTCACACATACACATGTATGCACACAAACAAAAATATGTATACATACATACATACATACATAATAGAAACAAAAAACAAAATAGAGATTCCAGAAACAAGTGCACACATTTAGAGTCAATTAATGTTAGCATTTTAAAACTATGTGACAGAGAAGGATGACTTTCAACAAATGATCCTGGAATAACTAACTACATGCAGAAGAATGAATTTAGACCCTATACTGTGCTACATACAAACGCCAACTCCAAACAGATTATAAACTTAAGTTTCAGGTGTTAAAATATGAAATCACTGTAAGAAAAATGGGGAGAAAATGGTACAGAGAAGTAACATGTTCAGTGACTTGTTGTACATGACTCTAACAACACAATCAATCATTCTGAAAAAGCACAAATGTGATTACATCACAGTAAATAGCTTGAACACAGTGTGAGAAATGATAAACAGAAGAAGGATAAATTTGCAAACCAAATGTCTGACAAGGAGCTAATATCTAAATTATATATGAAACAAGGGATTTTCTAGTAAGAAAACATATAACCTAATTTAAAAACTGGCAAAGTTTTGGGATATATAAACACTCAAATATCAGTAGATTTCTATTAGTGAGCTGTCTGAAAAGATATCAAGAAAACAATTCCATTTATAACATCTACTAAAATAAAATATTTAGAAATAAATTCAACCATGAAGATGAAAAATCCCTACAACAAAATATGTATTTATTAAAGAAATTGTAGAAAATAGGGCCAACATATGTATTGAACCAAAAACTGTCTCTTCACTAAATGATGCTATGCAAACTGGATAACCCAAGAAAGAAGATTCCAACGGGAGCCCCTATCTCTCACGAAGAACAAAAATTAATTGAAAATGTATAAAACACTTTGATGTAAGATGAGAACCACTGAGACTGCTAACAGAAAATGTGAGAGAAAGATTTCAAGATAATGGCACAATCAGTCATTTTCTGCTTAGAACTCCAAGTGCATAAGAAAGCACAAGCAAGGATTGACAAATTCTCATCAAATTAAAAATCTTCTGTGCAGCAAAGGAAGCAATCAAAGTTAAGACAATCTACAGCAAGTGAAGACATATCTACAAGCTATTCATCTCAGGAAGGACTGATATCCAAAACCAATAAGGAACTCCAGAAATGATAATAGTAAAAATAATTAATCCAATTTAAATTGGACAAACAAAATAACGTGAATGTACATTTTCCTGAAGAGGAAATCCAAATCCAGAAGAAATAGATGAAAAACTCTCAATACCTATAGTCATGAGTTAATGCACATGATAACTATAATGAGGCACCATCTTACCCTCATTAGTTAGATGACTATTCCAAATCACATAATAGAAACATTTAATGTTGTCAAGAATATGAAGAAAAGGAACTCAAAATATTGTTGATCAGACAGAGCTTAGTACAGACACTATAGAAAATAATATGGAAGTTCTTCAATAGTCTAAAATAGACTACTGAAGATAGATATTTTGTTTTTGGACATACAACCCAAAGGAGATGTAGTCACCATATTCAAGAGATATCTGCACTCCCACAATTACTGTGGTATTATTTACAATAGTCAAGATACAGAATTAGCCAATAGACCCATCAACAGATGAATGGATAAAGTGAATGTGGTACATATATACTACATAGCACTATAAAATAGATTCAAGTTCAAGTATTTGGAAATAGAATACTTTCTTGGATACTTTTCATGGGTTATGGATAAGATCATTCTTGCTAATGATCTATATGCACTATCTTTGATGCATGTCATTGTGACTTCTCTTCTTGTCTCTCAAAGCATCACTGCTAATCTAGAGCCTACCAAGCACCTTCCCTGGACCCATTCTATTTCCAAACATCCCATCATCAGAAGCTGAGAAGACTTAAGTCTGTTTTTTACCTATTATGGTTCACTAAACCATATTGGCAATACCCTTATAAGTTCTATTTGGAAATAACACCTTTCTTTGTATTGGAAAGTGAAAATAATTGCTTAAAACATAAAATACTTAGAATGCTAGTCTTTATCCTTAAGTCTAAACTGAGGAAACAAGAGAAATCAGGGAAATCGTAGGAGTCATAAGAAACAAAGATGCAACATCAAACTTAAGTTTTCAATGAAATGTATCAAATGTCATCCTCTAACACTGTCCTTAGCAAAGCAACCACTTTATGTCCACTTGATCTGAGACTAAGGAGGTGAAAGCTAACAACAGATATAACATTCCAGTCACAGGAGTTCTAAATATACATTGTCATGAAGATTTGTGTTAGTGATTTATTATTTGCTTAGTGTTTTAAGGCTTTATTGCTATGAAGAGACACTATGACCAAGAAAACTGTCATAATGGAAAGCATTTAATTGGGGCAGACTTACAGTTTCAGATGTTCAGTCCATTATTATCATTATAGCAGGAAGCATGGCAGCATGCAGGCAGACATGGTGATGGAAAGAGAGCGGAGACTTCTACATCTTGAGCCAAAGGTAGCTAGAAGGACACTGTCTACCACAGGCAGCTAGTAGACTGTCTTCCACAATGTGCAGAGCCTGAACATAGGAGGCCTCAAAGCCCACCTACACAGTGACACACTTCCACCCACAAGTCTACACCTACTCCAACAAGGTCACACCTATTCCAATAGGGCCACATCTCTTAATAGGGCCACTCTCTATGACTGATATACATTTTATGAATGTTAATGTTCACTTATAGAAAAAAGTTTTTAACTATTCAATCATAGAATTCTGTATATTTTAGGTAAATTAAAAAATAATATAATTTATACTTAGTATCAAATACTTATTAAATCTCAAAGTTAATTTTAATAATTCCATAAAACAAACTTGGTAAACTGACTAAATTTCATATAACTACATGTATGTCTTTTTTCTTTGCAATCTGAGGTTTGATAATTACAATACCACAGGTCGCATTCACAGCTGCAACTGATAGGGAGTGCTGACTAAACTGTGCATGCATGTTGTTCTCTCTCAATTTCCACTTCTATAACATTTTCTTCTAACAATAGTTTAATAAACTAGGTATATAAATGTCTCATTAATTAAATGTACATTTATTATATTTATTATTATTCAATATACCAACATCAAATAACTAAATGACTTTCTATCAGTCTGTTTTTTTTCTTTATGTCAGCCAATAAACTATGTTATTTTTAGATATGCGCACTTACAATAAACTGATGAAAACATATTTTGTCGTTTGGTCCATGGCCTTTTCCATAGCTCAAAAGAACCAATAATAAATTGCTTAGATGTCCCACAAAGTTGCATATGGGTGCTCTATGTTGTTTTTTTTCTCTGACCTTTTCATATAAAGTTTACTTTTCCCCTAAGCCTAAACTTAGTTACTTGCACAGGCCCTTTTCCTTCTTTAAATAATGTTCCACATCATGATCATATCAGTCTATCATCTATGATGCTATCATTTACATATCTGTCATTTAGTGTATCTAAATTTCATCCACCTTGTGCTAACTAGCTCCTATGAAAAGTACCATAGAATACCCTTACATTTTGACTTAGACTATTTGGGCAGAACACAGTGTGATTTGTGTGTATTGAGAGGTTTGTTTCTGTCCTGTTTCTCTTAAAAATGCTATTGAAGTTTAGAAATATGAAAAGATCATCAGAGAAACAAGGTGATATTAAAATTAAAATGTTGACAAATCCAACTCGCATTATGTTTTTCTCTTCTCTCTTTGACTGCCCCCATATTAAATTTTATTACCCTACTGCCACTGAGACATTTTCAAATATGGTATTTTAGATCTTTCTACTATTAAATGTTCAATGATATTTCCATTTCTTAAGGAAAGAAATGTTTAAAAAATACTATTGTGCAACACAAAATTAAAATATATAATAAGTACTAAATTAATATTTGTAAATAAATAGGCAATAATTGTAATAAATGGGTACCTTTTTACTATAAATAATCTTTCATGGATTATTCATTGGTTGTAGTGTAACCAACCATCAACAAGTCTTATATACAAAAAAACACTCATAAAATATCCATCAGTAGCACGTCATTAAAAGACAACATTGAAGTATAAATCTATAATTAGTAACTATAAAAATAAATGAGACTCCCATGGGTGAAAGTTCCAATTAACTTTCATTATTCTGGGTATGTATGTATCATATATATATATAATATACATATATATTATATATATGTATATTAGTTAGGTAGAAAATTTTCATGATATAATGCTCATTCTACTAGATCTCAATTGAGTTTAAAATCATAGATATAGACTGTGAGATGCCTCCATGGGAAAGGTACTTCCTTCCAAGACAGGGGAGGTGAATTCTATTCCTGATATGCTGATGCTTATGGCATTGGAAAGGCTTTAGTAAATTTCCAACTTGCTCACCTAAGGAGTATACACACACACACACACACACACACACACACACAGACACACACCCAAATAACACAAACACACACACCACACAAACACACTAAATATATATAATAATTAAGTTTTTGAAAATCTTAGTTATCATAAAAGTAAGTAATTTCTGAAAAATATTAGAAACCAAATCAAGTCCAGAAATTGCCAAAATTTATTTTGGGGAAATTATTATTGACAAGAGAAAATGTTGCTTAGTATGATGCATTTTAATAATGTGTCCTTGGTTAGTTTATATGGTAGGAAATAATTCACAGTTTTAAATAACTCTTCTTTGTTTCTTAGAATAAGAATGCACCGGCCCTTGTGAGAATCTGTAGCAAGAAAGCTCTGAGCTATTTGTCTTTTTCACTCTATGAACCAGGACTCAAGAAAGATAAATCAGCATGATTTCCAAAGACAGGCCTTTAATTAAATGACTCATAACTCAAGTATGTTTTCTTGGAGTTTTTTGTGAGAATCTCTTTAGCTTGGCCTTAGAGCTTGAATGTATGAACACATTCACTAAAGCTCTGCATTACTTTACAATTTAACCCTAGTTTTTCTTTCTTATTGAAAAAGACCACCTTCAGCATTTCCAGGGAATATTATTAGATATTGTGTTATTATCCAGCAAGATTCACCTCTAAAATGCATGTAACTAGAGCATAGCAACTTATTTTAAAATCAGTTCCTTGAGGATTCTTTTTGCAATAAGTTTTGACTGTGTTCACCTCTCTCTCAGTTCCACCCAAGTCCAGTCCCCTTAGGAGCACTTCCTATAAAATTATTTTGAAGTATTACAGCAAAGAAAATAAAACAAAAATTAAACTTAATTAGAGCTATATAATATTTGGGAAGGAATTTGTTGTAGTGCTGTGAGTGATTGTCCTGTCCTTTGGTGGGGAAGTTTGAATACCTTTGCTTACATGCTTCTTATTCATCTAGATAACTCTGAAAACAAGTCTGTGATGAGTCAGTCCTGAAATTAATATTAAAATGAGTAATACGGTAAATACAAAATGCATACATTGAAAGAGACAAAAAGAACAAACAAAATTTACATATGCTCTAACCCCTCCTAAGATCAAGCTCACACTAAATTTTTCTTTGATATTAATAGATGACATGTGTTGATCTTGATACATGAGGTCAAAACGAATGAATCTCAGAAAAAGTAAAATTATATGTCAAATATGTTTACATTTCTGTGCCCACACATCTGTGCATTGTTAAACTCTCATCAGAGAAGCTTCTTGGAGTAGATGGTAGTTAATACAAAGACCAAGGAACAAAAGAAGCACACAAGAAAGACCCCCCCAAAAATTAGCTCTAAGATAGTTATTTCATCTATGCCTAGATGACAACATAAAATTACAATTGATAACATCCAGGGCAATATGTCTTCAATAGAGCTCATTAACTTTACTACAGCAGGGCCTGAATGTTCCAATTTAGCTTAAACACAAGAAAAAAGACTGCTTTATGAAGATGATAGAAATTCTTAAAGAGGAAATTAATAAATCCCTGAAATAAATCCAGGAAAATGCAAACAGTACAATGAAATGAGTAAAGTTGCTTAAGACCTGATGATGGAAATAGAATTGATGAAAAATACTTAAACCAAGGGAATTCTGGAAATGAAGGTTTTAGGAATTTAAACAGAATCAAAGACAAAAGATTCAACAATATAATACAAGAAATGGAAGAAATAATCTCGGGGAAGAAGAAGAAGAAGAAGAAGAGGAGGAGGAGGAGGAGGAGGAGGAGGAAGAAGAAGAAATGGATGAATTAGTTAAAGAAACTGCTGAGTCTAAAACACTCCAACACGAAGCATCTAGGAAATTAGGCACATTATGAAAAGATGAAATCCACTAGAAATAGTGGAAGGACAAGAAATACATCTTAAAGGCCAAGAAAAGGTTTTCAACAAAATCATAGAATAAAAATTTCCTAACTTCAAGAAGGAGATGCCTATAAAGGTACAGAAAGACACACCAAATAAACTGTACCAGAAAACAAAATACCCTCTGCATATAATAATCAATACAATAAATGTACAACAAAAGGAAAGTATATTAAAAGCTGCAAGTGACCAATAGACCAAGTGACATACAAAAGCAGGCTTCATAGAATTATACCTGACTTCTGAAGGGAGACTCTAATAGTCAGAAGAGCCTGAATAGATATGCTGCAGATGCTGAGAACAAGGTTGCAGCGCAGACAACTATACCTGTAAAAATTTTCAGTCATTGTAGAAGGAAAAATAGAATATGCCATTAGAAAGCCAAAATTAAACAATAGCTACAAATCCAATCTTACATAATGTGCCAGAAGAAAAATTGTACAAATAGTTCTTAAACATTAGGTTTAAATAGAAAAGCTATTCAACTTAGTGTTTTCTCCATTGTATAATTAATCATGAAATCTGAAAGAATGCCTTAGCAAATGAATGGGACTAGAAAAAAAAACTCATCCCGAGAGAGAACCCAGAAAGGTAATCATGGTATGTATGCACTTATATGTAGATATTGACCATTAAATAAATATCAACCTATGATCCACAGAGGTTAGGTATAGAGGAAGGAACTATGGGAGAACACATGGATCTTTCTGGGAGGGGAAAATAAAATAAATTTTATGTGTGAACTGGGAGCACTTGTGTGGAGACAGAAATCGAAAGATCAGGCGTATGGTATTCAGGGAGGGAATGAAGGAAGAGACAGCTGGGGGCATTTGAGGGGCACTATGAAAACCTAGTGCAGTGCTAACTTTCTAATTGTATGAAGGCAATCTTATTCAATTATTCAAACAATGCAGGAAATGGAGTACATACTAGCTATCTCTTGTCACCAAATGATGTTTCCAGTTCAGGGAATGGGTTACATCCAATGAGTTGTTGGTCAAAGGGGTCCCATAGAAATCCACAAAGAACTTTGGCTTTTTATAAGACAATAAGTTGCTCTCTGCAAACTAACCAAAGTGCCCAATTGCTGAAAACACGACTCACAATACTATAGAACGTGAAGAAGGTGAGCTGGTGCCTACATAGAATCATTCACACGGATGTTTTAGTGTCTTTGGTACAGGAAGGCACTCTGTAGACTGAGGAAAAGGAATGATAAATATCAACCCAGCCACAAAATCTTTTATGCACAATATTTCCTGCCTGCAAAATAACCATAGGGCAATGGTGGCAGTAACCACCATTTGTGGGAATAGCCAACCAATTCCTGCTTGACTAAGACCCAACACACAACCTATACTTGATTGAACCTATACTTGAAACTGCTTGTGTTACCAAGAAGCAGAGACTAGATAACCCAGAGACCTAGTATAAAACAAATACTACTACTACTGACTACTAATAATAATCTGCTAAACTCATAGATCAATACTTTTCTCAGCCATCATCAGAGAAGCTTCCTTCTGCAACAGATGAAAACATACACAGAGACCCATGGTCAGACCTTACACAGAGTAAGATCTTGGAACACACAGCTCTAAATAGGGTGTCTCCATATCCCCTCCACCTCAGACTCAGGAAACCCCATAGAGTAGGAGGCAGTGGGGATGGAACACATTGGAAAACCAATACTCTCTGTGTCAACTGACCAAAGTTCATATGATCTCACAGAGACTGGAATAGAATGGGCAGGAACTATGTGGGTTTGCACTTGGTCCCCTGTGTATATATTACAGCTTTCAGTTTAATATTTTTTGTGAAACTCCTGAATATATAAGTGAGTGGGTCTCTGATTCATGTGCCTTCTCTATGTAAACACTATGGTCATAGGTTGACTCAGTCTTTTCTCTGTTACTTATCATTTCTATACTGTGGAACATCCTGTGGTGGGCCATCTTGGTAATGAGGAAGCTGAGATGTATGCATACACACAGTTATTCCTCTAATGTATGATAGGAGGACATTTTCACTTGACAATCTATTTGACTATTGCTCTTCCTGAATTATCCAAATTATGTGAAATTTCTTTTCAAGTGACATGCATATAGAAATAACCTTTTTAGAGGTATACATAAAAATAATTCCAGGAAGGTAAAAGTTTTATAAAATACTATTTACTAAATTATATGTTGTAAGCTACTGATATCACTGGGGCATGAGCTATGAGCATCACTGGGGTGTATCCGTGTCTTCCTGAAAAACATAAAATAACAATTCTCAGATGCTTTCACTTCCTCAGTACAGTAATTATATTTGCACTTAATTTTGAGCTTGTTACATACAATATTTTGCCAAAGATGATCATTTGGAGTCATTTTGACACTGGCTTAGCATCATAAATATTGACTGTGAAACAGCATTGACTGCATTTGCCTAAAATATGAGCATTTTGATCCAATTATATGAGAATCTGAAATGGAAAATATGCACAAATCTCTGTCAGTTCAGGATTTGCAGAGGCGGATGTGAGCTGTCATTGCCAATATACTCATTGTCATCTTTGGCTTTTAATAACTGACTAACATGCACCAGAGTTTAGTCACTACAGTGTACTATCAAATGGCAATATTCCACACATGAACCCAAACAACAAGAAAAACAATAATACAGTACATTTTATTCCATTTCATGACTTTCTGTTGTTTTTCTGGAAACAAACAAAGAAACAAAAACTAAACAAACAAAGTCACTGAACTCCAACTACCTAAGTTATGATTTTGTACGGTTGTCTGAAACTTCCTCATGTCTTGTAACTATCTAGTTCTCCTCCAAGTGTCATGTGATCATGTAGATGAATGTGATCGTCCGGATTATGTAGCAGATTTAAATCTTTGTATTCCAAACATTCTTCAGTTGATTATGAAACTACCACTTTTGGACTTAGCCACTGTTTTATCAAAGACAAAATTGAAAGAAGTAAGAGAAATAATACCCTTCACGATAGCCACAAACCATATTAAGTATCTTGGCATGACTCTAACCAAACAAGTGAAAGATCTGTATGACAAGAACTTCAAGTCTCTGAAGAAAGAAATTGAAGAAGACCTCAGAAGATGGAAAAATCTGCCATGCTCATGGATTGGCAGGATTAATATAGTAAAAATGTCCTTCTTGCCAAAAGTAATACACAGATTCAATGCAATCCCCATCAAAATCCCAACTCAATTCTTCATAGAGTTAGAAAGAGCAATTCAAAAATTCATCTGGAATAACAGAAAACCCAGAATAGCTAAAACTATTCTCAAGAGTAAAAGAACCTCTGGGGGAATCAGTATCCCGGACCTCAAGCTGTACCACAGAGCAATAGTGTTAAAAACTGCATGGTATTGGTACAGTAACAGACATGTAGATCAATGGAACAGAATTGAAGACCCAGAAATGAATCCACACTCCTATGGTCACTTGATCTTTGACAAAGGAGCTAAAACCATCCAGTGGAAAAAAGATAGCCTTTTCAACAAATGGTGCTGGCTCAGCTGGAGGTCAACATGCAGAAGAATGCAAATTGACCCATCCTTATCTCCTTGTACTAAGCTCAATTCTAAGTGGATCAAAGATCTCCACATAAAACCAGACACACTGAAACTAATAGAAGGGAAACTAGGGAAGAACCTTGAACATATGGGCACAGGGGAGAATTTCCTGAATAGAACTCCAATAGCTTATGCTCTAAGATCAAGAATAGACAAATGGGACCTCATTAAATTACAAAGTTTTTGCAAGGCAAAAGACACTGTCAAAAAGACAAAGAGGCAACCAACTAACTGGGAAATGATCTTTACCAATCTTACATCCGACAGAGGGCTAATATCCAATATATACAAAGAACTCAAGAAGTTAAACTCCAGAGAGGCAAATAACCCTATTAAAAAATGGGGTACAGAGCTACACAAAGAGTTCTCACCTGAAGAATATCTAATGGCTGAGAAGCACCTAAAGAGATGTTCATCATCCTTAGTCATTAGGGAAATGCAAATCAAAACAACCCTGAGATTCCATCTCACACCAGTCAGGATGGCTAAGATCAAAAACACAGGAGACAGCAGTTGTTGGCGAGGACGTGGAGAAAGAGGAACACTCCTCCACTGCTGGTGGAATTGCAAGCTGGTACAACCACTCTGGAAAGCAGTCTGGCGGTTCCTCAGAAAACTGGGCATGACACTCCCGGAGGATCCGTCTATACCACTCCTGGGCATATACCCAGAGACTTTACCTGCATGCAATAAGGACACATGCTCCACTATGTTCATAGCAACCTTATTTATAACAGCCAGAAGCTGGAAAGAACCCAGATGTCCCTCAACGGAGGAATGGATTCAGAAGATGTGGAATATCTACACAATGGAATACTACTCTGCAATTAAAAACAATGAATTCACGAAATTCCTAGGCAAATGGTCAGATCTTGAAAATATCATCCTTAGTGAGGTAACCCAATCACAAAAGAACACACATGGTATGCAGTCACTGATAAGGGGATATTGACCCAGAATCTCGGAATACCCTAGACACAATCCGCATATCAATAGATTTCTAAAAAGATGGTAGGAGAGACCTCTGGTCCTGGAAAGACTGGATGTAGGGGAACGCCAGGACAGAGTAAGGAGAGGGGGTTGAATGGAGAAAAGAGGGAGGGAAGGGGGCTTATGGGACTTTCGGGGAGGGAGGAAACGGGAAAGGGGAAGTGATTTGGAATGTAATTTAAAAAAATAAAATTAAATTAAAAAAAAAAAAGAAGCGCAAAACAAGAGCAATATCAACAGTCTTTAGGAGGATGCATGCAGGAACCTGCACCAGAAGATGATTGTTCTCTTAAAGGGCAAATGCTTGTATAGTTTCCTTCTTGTATGACCTTTTTTCATTCCAACCATATTTCTTTGCTCCTTTACTCACATTTAGTCTAAAAACTTGTATGTAGTCTGAACAAGAAAAAGAGTCTATGGTTGGCATGAGACTGTGAGACATAAACGATGGATGGACAATGGCAGTGGCCTCTGGCAGGACGTGCATAAGAAAGTCTGCATGGGTAGTCATAGCCTGAACATGGACAGTGGAGACCAGACAGTATGGTATCACCAAGCATAAGCAAGTATCAGGCAAAGGAGGAGAGTGATAAGGGTACATTACATTGAGTAAAACGGCTCCAGTGCAGAGACAACGGCCACAGTGACAGCGGAGTGTAGGTAAACACAGAGGACACTGATCCAATATAGGAAATATAGAAAATGTAGGAAAGGTGTAAATAAAGGTACATTTGTTGCTGTCAATGGACAGTTATAAATATAATGAAAGTAAATTATGAATCAGATATGTATTAGAAAATGTGTTTGAGATGCTAATTTTAAAGGAGACATTATTTTGAATTCATGATTTTAGTGCCCTTTGACCTGTTTTATTTTAAGCTGATACCCACATAAAAATTGTCAAAAGCAGTTTGTTAGAATGCAGAAATAAAACTAGACATAAAACGAATAGTATCTGAATGAGTACATGTGAAGGTCTCAGTTTTATCAACTCATGGTCATTGGTCACACAAGGTCACATGGCATGGCTTTATAAAGTATTCTCCACTCCACTAAAAAGACTCTAATCTCATGGTAAATGTGACTGAATTCAGTTACAGTACAGAGAAAGAGCAGAAGATTCGGGAACTTGAAGTGTCAGGAAGCAAGAAATATTTTGAAATGAAAATATTATGTCAAATAAAAACATCATCAAAGTAAAACAAATTAACTCAAGGGCTGGGACTGTACCTTGGTAGAAGAGTGAAATTAATAACAACCACAGTAATGGTAACAAAAACAACAATAATAAAGTTAGAAGTCATGCAGAAGGGTTTAAATGAGGCAAGTTGAACATTCAAGTAAAAAAAATCATAATAGCAAAGTGTAACCCTATGAGCAAAATGAGAACTTTCTAATAATGATAGTGACATAAATGATAGAAAAATGTTTTTCTTTTGAGATAATACTAACAAATATACAAAAATAATAAAGTGAGACAAAAATCCACTTAACTATGAACATGGCAAAAAAAAAGCATTTCAGGCAAGAAACAACACACATAGAAATTAGTCATTGAGATTATATAGAAAAAACAATATATTCACCTTCTCAAATTTCATGCCCTCAACGTACATATTGAGAAGAGGAGAATTGAGTTGGCAGTAGAAGAAATAACCACTGATTTAATAGAGTAATGGGGAAATGGAAAGCGTGTGCTACCTGATGGGAGCTGCGAGCAGAGCATGGCATCATTCTAGGGAATCTCTATCAGAGATGCAAAACCTGCACCTAGTCGTTCAGGAGCATCATACACCCACTTCAAGGGCAGTTCAGTGAATACTTGTTTCAAAAGTAAATCTTCACAAGTGACAGAGTTAGGGAAATTAAGGAAAGACTGGAGAAATGTTCAATCTGTAAGAGTTTTAAGAAAAATAGATCACTTCTAAATGTCAGTTACGAACCCATTCAATTTTTGTCATATATATATATAATATATAATATATATATAATATATATATATATTATATATATTAATATATATTATATATATATATTAATATATATATAATATATTATATATATATAATATATTATATATATAATATATATATATAATATATATATTATATATATATATATAGTAATATAATATATGTGTTAATGAGACAACTAGTAAAAACTGATAAGGTCCAAATTGTGTAGGGAGCAAACCTTCAGTGTCCACTGTCTGGCTTTGATTGTTGTATTGTGGTCTTTTTCAAAACCCTGCTCCCTTTCTTTTGGCAAGTACACACACACTCATGTATTTGAGGGCCCTTTTCTTGGCAATCAATTTCCTTACAATTCTGGAATTGGGCAAGGGTGCTCTTTGTTATAGTCTTACAACTTTCTCTATAATTTTAAAAGCTGGAAAGAACCCAGATGTCCCTCAACGGAGGAATGGATTCAGAAGATGTGGTATATTTACACAATGGAATACTACTCTGCAATTAAAAACAATGAATTCACGAAATTCCTAGGCAAATGGTCAGAACTTGAAAATATCATCCTTAGTGAGGTAACCCAATCACAAAAGATCACACATGGTATGAAGTCACTGATAAGGGGATATTGACCCAGAATCTCAGAATACCCTAGACACAATCAGCATATCAATAGATTTCAAAAAGATGGAAGGAGAGACCCCTGGTCCTGGAAAGACTGGATGTAGGGGAACGCCAGGACAGAGTAATGAGAGGGGGTTGAACGGAGAAAAGAGGGAGGGAAGGGGGCTTATGGGACTTTCGGGGAGGGAGGAAACGGGAAAGGGGAAGTGATTTGGAATGTAAATTAAAAAAATAAAATAAAATTAAATTAAAAAAAAAATTAGCCAGTGTATCCTGTATGCTATTCCTATAATTTTCACATTCCCTTTTCCGACCACAGGCCAACTGTTCCCAGATAACAAAGCAAGAAGCAACCTGTGATGGTTTTCCTAGAAGGATACCAAGGCAGAACAATGTGTCCTGATAGATTTTTTTCCCCCTAGATCAGTTTAAAGAGCAATTGGATAAAGTCTGTGCATAACCTGGTACCAGGTCTAAAGGCTCCTGGGCTGCTCAGCTGTAAGTGTACCAGTGAAATTTTGGCAATGTAGAAAGACATCCTATTTTCAAACCAAGAGTTTTTCCGATCACATGCCTATATACTCTTAGCAAAAAGTTGAGGCAACATTGTTCCTTTTGAACCAATAAAGACAGAATATCACATTGCCACAGAAAGAATTCATTGTTATACCTCTGCTAAACATAACTTATTGAAAGGTTTCTGAAGTGATTGACAAATCATATGCATAATTCACAGAAGGTGATGACCATGGGCAAATCTTCCCCAACCGAGAACAAATCAGTGATCTCATTGTATGGGAATTTTTACTAAGTTGGTTAAAAAAAAGTTTAGAAAAAAACCTCAGAAGTGGGCATTAGAGAACACTTTTATATGGGATTCATATTCATAACCTCTAAGTAGGCTTGCATCAAGCCTATTTGAATTTGAATCCTAAGCCATCCTTGTGGAAGTGTCAGATAGAACCACAGGACAGGAAGAGGCTAGACATTTTCATTTCTCTGCTCAGTGGCATGATTATGCCTGCATCTCCTAAAATCTTGGAACTCAGATAATTATCCAAATTCTTTTTGTCACTGAAGTAAGTATCTATGTAACTTCTAATGAAAAGGAATTGAAGGACAACCTAGGCTTCTTTTCTAATAATATTTGTGTTTAGACAATTAGATCTAGTGGATTTCTTCAGCTGTGTTGTAAACCTAGAGAGATGATTCTATTGTCTCTATCAACTAATCCACAGCTAAGTTTGAATATAAATATAAATTTATATAAATATAAAGATGATTTCTGACACAATATATATAATACTTGGAATTTTTGTATTTTTTATATTTTTAAAAAATTTAAAATATATTTTTAAAATATATATTTGTCTTAGTAAGGGTTTCTATTCCTTCACAAACATCATGGCCAAGAAGCAAGCTGGGGAGGAAAGGATTTATTCATCTTACACCTTCCACATTGCTGTTGATCACCAAAAGAAGTCAGGACTGGAACTCAAGCAGGTCAGGAAGCAGGAGATGATGCAGAGGCCATGGAGGAATGTTTCTTACTGGCTTGCTTCCCATGGTTTGTTCAGCCTGCTCTCTTATAGAACTCAAGACTACCAGCCCAGAGATGGTACCACCCACATTGATCACTAATTGAGAAAATGCCCCACAGCTGGATCTCATGGAGGCACTTCCCCAACTGAAGTTCCTTCCTCTGTGATAACTCCAGCCTGTGTCAAGTTGACATACAAAACCAGCCACTACAATATTTAAAATAATTTCTATATTTGCATCAAACTTAAAAATTGTTCACATATTTTATCACAACCTGGATGAATAATGCTTTTAAATTTTTACAGTATTATCTACATACTCATTCCAAAACTCATCAATATTTTAATGCCTTAATAAATTAGCAGTAGAAACAAGAAATTACTACATAGGATAAGGTCTTGGTGATGTGAAAACATTAACCATCTGCTAAATAACTTATTATTAAGCATCAACTTAGCATAGACTATAAAGATGACACTGATTTAAACAGAAAGGTGCCAGTATATTCTAAAGTGAGAAAGAATTAATTGGCATAAGCATGTGGTAGGCATTCTTGGTGTTCTGGCTTCCTACAGCATTGAAGTCCTTAAATGCTTAGCCATGTCACAAGCTCTGCCAATGAGAAAGAGACAAAAAATTAAATGCAGAGCTTCTGAGAAACCCTTTCAAAAAACATGGCGTTATAAATTTGTGAAATCTCTCTAGACACAGAATAGAGTCAGGGAAAATTATGGGGACTTGAGAAGGGAAATAAGCCCCTCACCTGTAGTCAGGTTGAAATCTCTGGCCAGCTGCAATTTAGAATGCTCACATATTTGCTTATGGTCTTTCGTCTTTCCAGATCATAAAGCTGCAATTCTCTAGGATTCTAACTGGAGCTCCCTTGTGGCTCCAGGTTTTACTGTATCAGATTCTAATCCATTATAGGAGGGATTACACCTCCACCTTATGATCTCAGTTATTAGAAAGGGGCTAAATGAGGGAAGGTTCCCTAAGAAATTCACTGAGTAATGGATCCCCAAAGCTTCTAAAAACCTATCTAGAGTCACATTAATTGTGACTCTTCTTTGAGAATCCCATCCCTGTACTCTTAGATGTGTCTTTTCAATTTTTATAAGCTTGGACAGTGTCCCACACATTCTTATCCTGAAATGATTTTCTGTGAGGAAGTCAAGGATCCTATTTTACAACATTCCAGGTCCCTAGAAGATCATGAGAATTTCTCAGCTGACTATGGGTAATGATGGGGTTCTGTGTGTCTGTACTTGGGGCTGCTGACATCCGTATCCCAATCCCCTTTCTCCTTCCTTCTGCTTCTTGAAGTGTGACATGGTACCTATGGGCATAGTAGCCATTTTTCAATGTTGCTGATAACACTGATGGAAAAAAAGAGATGTTGAAAATGAGAATCTGTGTTCCCTAGGGTCATTTGCCAGTGTGTCTTTCAAACTCTGTGTTACTTTTAATTGTTAAGAAATAAATAACTATTTTATCCTAGCAATCCCTCAGTTCCTTAGAGTTTGTTTTATTTAAACTTACATGTCACCATAATTTATATTATGTAAAGTGAGACATTTTAATAGCATACTGGAACATAGAAAACTTAAATCATTAGGGCAGTATCACCTAATGATAACAAACAGTTTAAGAAAGACTTTACTTCCGGTTCCAAATTTTTGAAATACTGGAAAACCTTAGTTCAATAAACAATAATCTATCATTAAAAAAACAAACAATAGCCAATAAGGCTTCTATAACAAGAACTAAGCTTGTTTTTCCAGACAAATGGTTATATAGCCAAGAGAATGTCTATACAAAGAAACCAATGCACAATTATATTTCACAACTGAACTCTGATACATCTACCATGAAGCCTCTACCACACACACATGCAGAGATATAATACTTATTTATATTTGTCTGTTTAAGCTTTTCTGCAGTATTTTATTTTCCAATTCCCTTCAGTTTACTTCAAAGATACCAAAACTAAATATGTACACACCACAACTAAGTCACAGTGTCTTTTGAGGGGTATAATATAATCACGACACCAAGAGAACTGCATTCCCTTTGAGAACACTGAACTATAGTTTCAGCCCAGGTCATACAAACAAGTAAATAAAATATTAAAAGAAAATCATAATTATTTTTCTGAACTTGAATTAATGACTTTCCTCATGTGGCTTAAATTGTGAAAGTATATTTTATCATGATATTTAATAAAAATTTTTAATAACATTGACTAATGATTGTGCATGATGCATGTAGGCATCAGATGTACAAATCAGTACTGACATGCACAGTGTTGATAGCAGAGGGAAGGGCACAAATGTGAGGTTCACAT
Source organism: Tokudaia tokunoshimensis (assembly GCA_036184795.1). NCBI lineage: Eukaryota > Metazoa > Chordata > Mammalia > Rodentia > Muridae > Tokudaia > Tokudaia tokunoshimensis. Next base: position 81,984,228 of record BTHU01000012.1, on the reverse strand, counting down.
AGAAAACCACCAATGTGACTATTAACTGGGCTAACAGAGCCTTTGGTCTATGCTTTTTCTGTTATGATTATACTCGTAGAGTCTCAGCTTCCGATTTTTATAGGCAATGAAACATTTCAAGCATGGTTTCAAGAAATAGTGTACTTGCAATGACTCCATGTTGGAAATCTGAGGATAGCAATCTGCTCTTTAAATTGCATATTATTATTTTTTAGATTGTCTATTGTATAATCTTTATTTCTCTCTAATGTGGAAAAATGATAGAAACATTTTCATGAACAATCACTGGTTTTACTTTGCATTAATTCAAGTTCAGAAAAATAATTATGATTTTCTTTTAATATTTTATTTACTTGTTTGTATGACCTGGGCTGAAACTATATGTTAAACTTATAAATAAGATCATACATTGTTACTAAGGGCATACATTGTTTAGTTTTCTGTCAACTTGACACATCCTCTGGTCATTTTGGAAGAAGATCCTCAACTGAGAAAATGTTTCTATCAAATTGGCCTATAGACATATCTGCAGTAAATTTGTTTGATGTAGAAGGATTCAAAACACAATGGACAAAGCCACCCCTGGGCCAATGTTTTCTGGGTTGTTTAAAAAAGAGAGAGAGAGGTATCCATGGAGAGAAAACCATTAAGCAGCATTCCTCTGTGGTCTCTGCTTCAGTTTCTGCTTCCGTGTGCCCTGACTTCTCTCAGCATTTGGAATAAGATAAAGATTTGAACGCTAAATAAACCATTCCCTCCTCATGTTGCTATTGGCTGTGGTCTTTATTACAGCAATAGAAATCAAACTAAGACAGAATGTTTCTTTGTACGGTTTATCATGGACTTCTCAGTAACATTAACTGCGTATATTAATGAAGCTACCACTTAATGACTGACTGCTGTTTGTTTCAACTTCTATCATACCTTTTTTATTTTCTAAAAGAATCAGATATCAATTGGTCTTAATTACCCACTAAATAAATGGATACTATTCCAAGCTTTGCTATTAAAGGCTGTTTTAATTTGATATTTGTAAGATCTATGAATTTTATATTAAAATATAAGAAAAGCAAATGAAACAAAACAAAATGAAGTCCCCAAAATTACCTAAAGTATAAATACCTTCATAGGAAGTGTTCTTGATTGCAAACTTTGGAAACAGACCAAGTTATTTACATCCTCAGTGAAGTATTTTGTAGAGTTCATGAGAGTTATTGTGACTATATTATAAGAAAAAATCATTTGGAAGAGAATATAAGAGTTACTTATAATTTTTTTCTGATTATAAGGTTACACTAAGAAGTTGATCAAAGAAAAAGAGGATGAATTTAAATTTAAAGAAAGGCCATGGGAAGTGCTAAATCTTGAAGACTGATTAGGAAAATTGCATACGGTAAAGTCTGAAGTGACTGCAGAGTTTACAAGATTTTGAATATGGTTTTCAAAGAAGTTATTGTTTTATTTATATGTGCTCCTACAGCTGCTGACAACACATGAACCACTTGATAAAATAAGTATGTATTTTAATGTTCAGACAAATGTTTGCATGCCACAGAACAGCCTCATACTCTAATGATACAATTCTTGCCCTATTTTATCATCTAAGAGAGGTTTTGGATAAGTGAAACAAGAGTATTATATGCAAATCATCTTATGTCTGTTTTGAAACCATCTATAAATGTCCAATTTATTCACTAATGTCCTTTAAAAACAAGAAAAAATTGTAGAGGTTACTAATAGAAAACTTACATCCACACCCAGAATAGCTGTTAGCAAAATTTATCTGAACATAAAGACACAAGTATCTGAGCATAAGAAGACATTATTTTCTTCTATGCATGCATAGTGTCCACCAAAAGTGCTTTATAAGAGCATCACATAAAAACATACAGAACAGTCTTATGTGGAAATTAGGATTCCATAAATGGTATCATCACAGATTCGACATGAGGGAGAAAGATCAATAGTAACATAAACCAAAAAATGAAAACATGTTAAAATGCTCTCTGTGGAAAACACTTTACAGTGTCTATGAAACAAAAAAAGTGATTATATCAAAGGCAATGTTAACAGAGACTTATTTCCTTCTAGTGAAATCTCGAACATGCCATCTAAATGCAGTTGATGTCTAGAAAATGACTGTGAATGTTATCACTGTCTTTTAAGGAAGACAACCAACATGGAGAGCATTTCTCATATTCTTTGGTGTGTAGCTAAGCATTGACATTATATTACACTTCACTTTTTCCTGGCCAGAGTGATCTCCCTGTGAAAACAGTTGTACTGTGTATTACACAGACTAACAAAAAGGCATCACTAAGATGGTTGTATAATCTGCACTCATCCCATGATTTAACTGGTTAAAGATCTGGTTAACTAAAAGGTGTTCTTTTCTGTCCTCAGTTTGGGGACCCGTGCCATTCATGATAGAGTATACCTTTTCCTGATTGGGTATCTATGAATGAAATTCTGAGAAACTGAGTAGAGGATTAGGCTTTTGATTTAGGCAGTCCTAGAGCCTGAAGACAATTAGATGAAATTGCAATGGCTATTAATCTTCCTGGGTGATGCAATCTGCAGTCAGGAATAAGAAAGGGCACTTAGCAGAACTTGGCAGTTTTGATGGTTATAAAAGAACACATTTTTCATTTAAGTTAAAATATGCATCTCCCTATAATTATACAAGTAATCAGAAAAACTTATATATCTTCCTCAACCCTTTAAGAATAAAAGATAGACTAATTAAACTCTTCCAATAAGAAGATATATTAATAACAGAAAAAATTGTGAATAGATAACCTCACATACAAAAACAAACTTTGCAGATGGGATTATGTCTCTAGAAACAAAAAGCTTGTCTGAACCACTGAAGTAGGGCAATGTATAAGCAATCATATAGCAGGAGGAAGCACGTCAGAGATGGATCCATGTGGTAGCAGATGCAAGTGTTAGAGAGATGTGCTGTGAAGACAGAGGAAGAGGCCAGGAACTAAAGAAAGCAAGCAGCCTCCAAAAATCTGGCAAAAGAAAACTGTGGATCCTAGACATTCCAAAAGGAACCCAGCTCTGTTGGCTCCTTAATTTAATCCTCTATATGAAAAAAAAAAACAGAAAAAGAAAAAAATCTATGGTATGTCTGACCAAAAATAATGAGTATGATAACTTGATGTATAGCAGTGGGAATCTGTGAATGACACTGTTGAATAGATCACCATATAAATGTCACTAATGTCTTTCCCAAAAAGAAGCTGTAGTCTAAATGTAATAGTATCTTTAGTAGGAGTTATTTTGAGGCTTAAGTAATTAGACTCCTTTTTTTGGTGTGTGTTTTTAACATTTAATGCATTTAATGACTATATGTGCACCCATACAGAAATTCACTTAGGAATTTCATCAAGTCACAGGTAAAGCCATTGTACCACAGGAGAACACAACTGGCACCCAGAAAATGGTCAGAAATATGGTCATATAAATTGTCAGTTGTTAGCCTGTCATGGCATGTTATATTCTCTCAAAAATTACATTCATTATAAAAAATGTGTTTTTAATTTTAATTAGAAATAATGACATATAAGCATACATGAAGATATTTCAGTCCTGCAATATCTCTAAATTATATAACAGATGAAGCAGAAAAAATAGAAACTCGCTCACAACTTCTAATAGGATGATAACTATTTTATAACTGTTTCAATAAGAGATTTGACAAAAGATAGTCTAGAATGTATTACCAACAGCAATTTTTCCCATTGTCCAGAGGTGTCAGTGGCAAGCAGTCTGTTTGCAAGTATTGGTTATCCCTTCCCCAAAGGGCATGTGCTTGTTGCCTAATTGGAGTAGGTACTCTGTGTAATGAAGAGTGACTAGATGTCAACAGGGCACACCACCATTCTTGTTCTGTTTTCCCATGATAACAGTGATTCTGAGAGATGCTGGTGATACAGTTATGGCTCCATGGGGACCTTGAAGAGCCTTGTTCCAGAGGGATCTAGCTGAGAACCTGTGCAAATGGGAGGCAAACTAGGCTTCAGTGAGTCTCTGACATCTGAGGGCACTTCTCCTAAGCCTCTGAGATTTGGAGACTTTATAATAATCCAGCAGGCAGTTTTCAAAGTGTGGTCTGAATAATTGTCTGTGGCTCCAAAGTCCCTTTGGAGGCTTCTGGGAAATCCTTCCTTTCCAAACACAAATCTACTTAAGCTTGGGTTCCCTTCAGTCAAAGCACAATATGACTAAATACTTTAAGCAAAAGCTGAAGTCTGATTGCTTTCTATCAAAAAGATGTCAAAAGAACAGAGCACATTACACAAAGAAAACCACATAAATCATTTAGATGTTAATTGGCTATTTCTATTTGAGAAAATATGCATATTTTATTAAAACAGCTTATAATAATGGTGAATGGTCATTATGGTTTAAAAAAAACAAAACAATACTATAAATCCTCTCATTTTCAATTTCTTACACAGTCAGCACCATGAGAAAGCATTCTTGATCAAAGAGGCTTGTGGTTCTCCAGCCATGCCTGCTGACTGGGCCAGGGGCTGCTGTGCTGCCCACTTTTTTAGTTGTAACTTCCTGCAGAAACAGAGAAGATGCTAGCAGGCCAACAACCAGCAAATTCTTTTCTCCTGAGCAGTCCTGGGCAGGAACAGGTATGGTTCTTCTCAGGCGTCCTTACCACTAAGTCTTAAAGCTCTGATTTTCCATCTTTGATTTTTAATTCCTCCATTGTTTTCTTTCCCTGTTTGTAACACATCTCAACACCACCCTTTTCAAATTTAAGATGAATTTAAATTGATCCAATTCTGAGACTAAAATAAAATTTTGGAACATTTCTGCTATATGAAAATCTATTTTATTGAAAATGTTTTACCTAACAATGAAGTATTAATACGTATTTAATACTTAGACATATTGATTGGAATCATGATCAGATAAAAGTGATCTAGAATATGTGTTACAGATGCTGTCAACTAGTCGCCCCTTTAAGGCTGAGAAAGCAGTTGGGAGTTTGAGGCTGGCTGAAAGTCATCTGCTGTCACAGCTCTCTGGAGAGTCACTTGGTCCTCTGGCTGGCCCAAAGCCACTCTCTCTTCCAACTTCTGCAATGCTGACAACTATCCTCTATGGTTATACAGAACTCACACAGTCTCACCTCAGCTACCAACCCCTAAGAGTCAGTGGCTTCGTGTTACACTACACAGGCTTCTCCGTCTGCACCGTATGATACTCGCCCCTCATCACATTCAGCTGAATAAACTTCAGCACAGGATATTATTGTGAAATACAAGAAGCAAAATCACTATCCAGGTTCACGGGGAGCATCAGCTTTATTTTCTTGCCAAAGGAAGATTTCCTGGAGGAACGAGCTTTGAAGCTGAGCGATAAAGCCTGTGGCAGAGTATCCAAGCAATAGTGCGAGGGAGTGAACATTCCAAGATGCTGCCATAAACCAATGGCTTCGCTGGGAGGAGGGAGCACATGCTTTACCCAAGCTCCATCTCTTAGATTGTTTTTCTAACTACCACAGAGAATATGCCAGAGCCATGCAGCACAATGACATGATTTTATATTCAAATTTGTTTGGAAACTTTTTCCTTTGTGCCATGATGTCATAATTTCTTTTGTAATTGCTTATCTACATGGCTTCTCAGTCTGCTCTCGCTCCTAAATCTGAGATATATGCTGACAATCAGAGGGTTCAGAACGACTCCTGGGAAAAGCCTTGTGTTGTGGCTGTATTCAGTTTAGGAATAGTTCCCAAAGGCCCACATCTTGAAAGTATTAAATTAAAATTCTCTGTAGGAGAAAAGCTGCAGAGGTTGGTGTGTTTTCAAGTACTAATATGTCAGCAATATGGAGCTGTCCTGAAATAAAAGACAGGAGACTGTTTGAGAGAGATTATGTATGTTTGCGTATGGAAACCAGGGATAGCATCAGATAATCTTTAGGGGCAGTTCATCTTGATTTTCTTGTTTCTGAGCCTGGGCTATTTACTTAGGCTTAGAGTTCACTAGTTAGACACGGATGTTGGGTAAGGACTCCCGGATATCCAGCCTTCTTTCTGCCTTCTCAGTCTGAGGATTACCAGCATGCACTCCAACAAGAGGCTTTAACATGGATGCTGGGAACCACACTCAGGTCCTTACATTATATGGCAAGAACTTTATCTATTGCATGTAATGAGGTATCTCAAGAGTCAGTACAGGAGATGTTGTAAGAACTACAGTAGAGAAACCATATAGCCTTCCATTTTAGTTGATTGCTTTTACTAAAAAAGAAAGTGATTTTTTTTCTAACTTTCATGACAGAGGGAGTTTTCACAACAACTTGAAGCAAGATGCTAATTGACATTAAGTTTTGCTTTCTGCAGAACTATGAGATGCCAAAGATTTCTACCTCAGTGGTCACATTTTAAATAAACAAACCCAGTGATCCTTGATAAATATAATCTTGAGTTATAATACTAACTTAAAAATCTCATACCTGAAAATGACAGTGGAAGAACTTGAAACTATACATTTTCTAAAATAAATACTTGAAAGAAAAAAGACAACGTTAGCAGTTCATCAGTGTGACTAGATAACTGAGAGAAATATTATGTGTGAGTGTGTGTGTGCACACACGTGTGTGTGTGTGTGTGTATACATGTATGTGTGTACATATGTAAAAGGAAGATTAGTCTCCTTCCACCATGTTGGATCTGGAGATTAATTCAGGTTACGGGGTTTGATGGCAATTCCCTTTACTTGCTGAGCCATCTCACCATCTTGAGAGGAATAAAGACAAAAAGATAAACTCTATTTTTTTTTCTAATTGGTAGGTATGTTCTGATTGGTGGCTTCACAGGCTTAAGTCTATCATGGTGAAAGATATGGCAGAAGGCATGAAGAGAAAGAATGTCTGAGTTATCAAGTTACCACATATTATTCCCAGTTTGTGGGAAGGTGCCACTCATATTCAGGTATAACTATCCCCACTCCACTGGTTAATGCTTTCTGGGAACAGCCACAGAGCAATGTATTAACAGTTGCTTCAGTTGCCACTTATTCTGATCCAACTGATAATGGAATTTAGCATAAATCCACCCATCATCTTCTTGGACTAAACATACCTTCTAAAGCTACTTAATCTCCAAATAAAGACACCATATTAGTTACTGTTCTGTTGCTTTTGATAAAACACCATGATAGGCAACTTACAGGGGAACGAACTTATTTGGGCTTATGTTTCCATCATGATTGGAGCAGGCTGCTGAAAACTCATATCCTTTACAGTAAACTACAAAGCAGAGAGAACAAACTAGAAATCATGTGAGGCCTTTCACCTCAAATTCTGCTCCCAGTGATGTACTTCCTCCATCAAGATTGCACCACCTAACTCTTCCCAAACAGCAGCACCAACTAAGGACAGGGGTTCAAACTGTAGCCAGTGAGAGCAGTTCTCATCCAAACCACCAAAACACCAACAAACTCATAATTTTACCTAGCAATATATAACTCTTCTGGTCTTACCTTAGACTGATTTCTTCTCCAGCATATCAATGTTTCTAACATTTCTCTTTTTTTTTTTTTTTTTTTTTTGTTTTTCGAGACAGGGTTTCTCTGTATAGCCCTGGCTGTCCTGGAACTCACTTTGTAGACCAGGCTGGCCTTGAACTCAGAAATCCGCCTGCCTCTGCCTCCCAAGTGCTGGGATTAAAGGCGTGCGCCACCACTGCCCAGCTCTCAATGTTTCTAACATTTCTCAAAAGTTAAAATATAAATTCTCTTTGACACACAAAGCAAGACCTTAGCTGTGACCCTTCTGTAACATAATTAATAGAAAAATCAAGTTACATACTTATAAAATTCAGTGGCACAGAGTAAATCTTTCTAAAATTCCAGCATAGAAACTTAAATGGGAACTTTGGATTCTACTAAAGCAACCTTACAGCCCTACAGGAATGATGTTGAACATTGTTACTCCATCTCCAACACTGGGGTCACTTAATGCCATGGCTTCCAAGGCTTAGGACACCTCATTCCTATGGTCTTTCCACTTGTGGCACACATGACTTCTCTTAGGTATGATTCTGTCCTCTATCTGAATCTTTCCTCAGCAGGAAAGATGTTCCTGGAATCTAGTTTCCTATGGTCTCCAGAATATTTTCATATACACCTTAAAAGATTCACACATTACTTCAAAGGTATCCTTCAGGGATTCTGAATATAATACACACTGCCTGGCTTTTTATACTCTTCTCTGAAACCTGGGTGAATGCATTTTTGACTCCAACTCTTAAATTTGATATGCCTGCAAAGCCAACATCACTTGGCTGATGGTAACATCTGCGAAAAACTCAAACAGGAGCTGGGTCCACTTAAATCAAGGCTTTAGTCACCACTGAGTCCCTGGATGTATGGACACAGGATAACACTTCCCTAGGTAATCCTGTGTGAGAACAGTATCTTGGTTTGCTTTTCAAAGCATAGCCTTTCCCTTGAGTTAAAATCTTTATATTGCTGTTTGCAATGGATAGGGTCTGGCTAATCACTTAGGTACCTTCAAGTTATCTTTCCCAGTGTCCTCATTTAATATCCACAATGTCTTTCATACCTATGTATTTTATGTCACTATGTTTTATGTACTTCTTTCTGGGAAGACTGCAATTTTTTTCAAATCATTCAATCCTAATTTGGGCTCACAATTATCTGCCTAAAATCATCCATCAAGAGCCATGAATGGAACACCAAGGGTTGAATGGGGGTGCTGGAGGAGAGGAGATGGTAGAGGAGGGAAATTGGGTAAAACACATAATGCAAGACCTTTTGCAAAGGTCATAGAAAACCATCTACACACACACACACACACACACACACACACACACATCACACACACACACACACATCACATGAACAGTGAGACACAGAGAGAAAAAGCTGTAATGAAATTTTATAATACATTAAAAATTGTCCCTACTAGATATGACAACCTAACAAATAGAAAGTCTAACATCATAAATGAGTTATTTCTTTTGGAGCTGCAGACCAATGAGGTTCCACAGTTTCCTAACTTTGTGGTCTTTCCAATGCTATTGCTTGTGCTCCATAATTTGTTGGGAAGAGCCCGTTGCTGAAGATCAGATATTTGAATAAAGCTAGTACTGACCTGGAAGCTTCATCTCTACTGTCTAGCTTTTGTATTTCTGGAAGATGTTACATATACTAATATAGGAGAAAAATAATAATTAGCTTAGCCTGTTCTGAGTCCTGTGAACTACATTGATTACTGGCCCAGTAAGACATGCCTACTGGTATGGCATAGATATCACAGAAACAACCAGTCTCTTCCTAAATTGTTTAAGTCCTTATCCACAAGCTGAAACCAATATCTGGTACCATTATCAGGCCAAAATGCTGTGGTAGATTCTTTATCCTAGGAAAGAATCCACTATTATTATTCTGCTAAATGGACAAATCACCAAACCATTTCCTAATGATTCATTCTTATATCCATAGGTTAAAGCATATCCCAATGTTTGTTAGCTAAACTTATATTTGCGGTAGATGGTGATTAAAATAGAGACCCAAGACTGGTCATGTTGCAAAGAATAAAACAGTGCAGAATGCTCCTCCTCTGGAAGAGGAACATATATACTTTAACCTCCTTTCAAAGCTCAAAGATCATTGTGGGAAAGGATGTAGAAAAAGTATAAGACTCAATTTCAATGCATAGATTAAAGGAAATATCATCTTCTGGACACACAAGGCAGAAGCAGCTCTTATGAATGCACAGTGGCTGTGAAGTATGTACAAGATCTGTGCATGTTCAAGCCAGACCAAATCCCAGCATGTAGATGGAATTATGACACAAAATTCCTCCACTAGCTGAGGAACAAACAACTGGTAATTGTTAACTTCTGGAAGTGAAAGAGTCAGGTATTGTATGAGTCTAGCCCCTGATAAGTTAACCAGGCTCCAATGGAAGGCTACATGTGCAAGAGTATTTTGGCATCACCAATTGGACATGATTGGACTAAATAAATGACAAAAGTGTGGTTATTTGGGAAGGTGCTTGGATCTGGGAGGATTTAGAGGAATGGGAGGTGAATATGATCACTAGCTTCACTGGAGGTAGAAGTAAAAAAACAATAATAGTGATGAAATATATTTTAAAAAATCAATGTACAATAGTCTGAAATAGATCTCTCTTCTGGCAAACCAAAGGCAAACTTTAATACAGACAAATAATACTTAAAAGGATTTTGGTGATGTTTTCTATCATTATTGTCTGAGAATTTTTCTTATATATATGATATCAAATTGATGCTAAATTTTAATTCATAAATATGAATATACATACAGTATTGTCCTACAATAATTTTATTTTGAGAATAGTACATGGATATTTTCTAGAATTTTATATTACAAATTTATATAATTGATATAATTTAAATTTATATAGAATTATATTTCTAGGATTTTATATATTTCTTTTAATTATACTAAAAATATCTTATATGCAACTGATTGTCACTGTACTAATTCTTTTGCAATTATTACAGTTGCTATCACTGTGTTTGCTCAACTTTGTTGAGAAAATTATATCACAAGAGATTAGGCCAGAATGAGATGCTAGAGTGCTAGGTGGACAAATAAATACCACACTATTTCAAAGATGTTACATAAAAATATATTTTGGGTTAAAATTTTAATATAAATTACTGATTTGCTAAAAATAGTATAAATAAATCCATTAACAAAGGTTTAATGAATGTCTGTGTATTTAGAATTTACTTACTTAGTAAAATTTTTGGTGTAAAATATTTAGAATTTACTTAAATATTAATTCACTCAAGCTTCAACGATTATTATAATTTTGTAGAATCTGGGACTTTTGTTTTTATTGTTGTTTTGTTGTTTATTTAGTTTTGAGACAGGATTTTATTATGTACTCCAGGCTGTTTCTGCACTTAAAATTCTCATAGTTCAGCCTCACAAATGCTGAGATTAAAAAAATTTACAACACACAACACACTTAGCTTTCAAAAGTTTCTTTCTGCATGCCATTATTTAAGTGAACTACAGGTGACTAAAAATATGGTAGCCTTTACAATTAGTCTTCTCAAGGTTTTTCTAATTTTTATTTATTTATTTTTTTTATGTTTTAAATCTGCTCAGTGTTAAAGCATTCATTCTGATGTTTGGTAGGGATTGACTCATAACAGTGAGCCAGGATAAAAATGAGAAGGAAAACATACTCTTTTCTTCCTTAAAACAACAACAATAAAAACAAACAAAAGCCCAAACAAACCAACAAACAAAAACCAAAAATACTGCCAAATCCCAGTAGGTAAGAAGCATTGCAGTGCACTGACACCTCAACACTTCAGACTGCCTGGACCTCCTATCCTTCAGTGGTCAGTCATAGATCAAATGTGGTAATCCATGGCTAATTCATCTCTCATTTCTACCCACTTCTATTTTACGAAACAGAGAGCATTTTTTTCCCCTGTTACGAAACTTTTGTAGCCACACTAAACCAGTGAAATCTTGATAGAATGGTCAGAGATTTGTGAATCGAATTTAATTAATCCCTCTTTGCCAAAATGGAGTAGTGCTAAACTTTGTTCACAGCCTTTCAATTGTTCTTATCAAACCTTCAAGGTTTATAGAGCTCTAGGTTGCTGATAGCTTCATAAGAGACCAAAGAGCTCTCACCATACCTGTAAGGCATACAACCTCATATCCTCACGGTCTATCACATCTTAAATTGAAACCCATCTCTTCAAAGAATGCAAGGTACTGATTGTTAATAAATATCAGCAAAAAATCCCTACTAGAAAAATTATGCATACAATTTGAACAACTTGTGCTTAGAAAATATTTCTTCTGCTCCAAATTTAGGAATCATGCAGCTACTGTTTTTAAAAACACGTGGCATGAATCCATAATAATCATTCTGTGTATGTCAAGAGTGCACAAATTTTTATGGCATCATCAAATTTGGCTCTAAAAAGGACATGCTAAACACTCTGATTGGCAAGTAAATTGCTCAATGGTCATTATTTCCCCAAAACAGAGGCGGACATGTTTAACCACAAGTCACTTAAAAATCTGCCCGCCAATTTCTCCTTCTTAACTGATAAGTAAACATCACTGGAGAGTTTGTTTTGGATTTATCTGCATTGACCAAGCTCTTATCCTCTGAATGAGCAAACACTGAGATGAATTTTGAGTATTTTTTTATCCTCAGCCCAATATATAGTCTGATATAAGGAGCTTTCTCCAAACAGTTTATAGCACAGGATTTTTTCTCAATTAAGGGCTAAAGAAGTAGAAATTGTTCACATCTATGTGAATGATCTGAAATAGACTACCACTAAGCAAATTGATCTGAAAGTACTTTTCCTGATGAATACTTTCTGCAGAAAGAATGCAATCATTGAGACCTCTACAGAAAAAAAAAATGTAGGCCACGAATAATTTTAAGATGCTCTTAGTTAGAACATAGTTTGCTATTACTAACAGTTTTTTTTACAATATATGACAGTACTGAAATTATTGATTATAACATTTTTTTCCAGTTGAGAAGTCATTTCTGAATACTAGTTTAAATATTCTGCATTTTAAATTTAAACTGATATTCAGAAATGACTCCATGAGAAATCCCTGGCAGAAAGACATGTGTGAACATGATGAGTGGATGTGAAAACATGTATATACATACCAAAATGTATACGTACACACATATATCAAAAGGCTACCCTCAGGTACTATGATTAGCAGAGTTGAGTGACTGTGTCATCAGAACTTTTTGTTGTTATTTTGTCCAAGTTTCATACAGCCATGGCTAGCATGGAACTTGCTTGGTAGTTTGTGCTGGCTTCAAGCTTCTTTTTCCCATTTCAGCCTTGTGGGTACTGGAATGACAAGCATATATGCTTTACCAGATAGTATATTTTTATAAGTTCTTCACATACTACTGATGTACACCCAAATAGTGGAATCTAAAGCATAATGAAATTTTTTAGGAAATGTTTCTACTATTTAATATAAAAATTTGTGTTTCAGTTTCATAGGAAATAAAGATGTGATATTTAGACATATAATCACAGACATTACATATAAACTCTAGATATGTTTCTTATGCTCAGAGTACATCCTAAAAAACAATTATTACCATTGATTAAACAATTTTTATAGAAACTACATATGGCATAAAATGAATATCTTATTTTAACACAATTACTGCTGATGGAGAAAAACAAAAGAAGTTATGCATTTGTATACTGTTTAAGTTATATCTTCATAGAGTAATTAGATCAAACTTCAAAATATTTTGTAATCAGAAAGAATATTTTAAACAAAAGATTATTATTAATATGTTAATATGGTTTAATATATTAACATATACATATATTAAGTTTTATATTTAAGCCTATGCATAACCAGATAAAATTTGATAAATATTAATTAAATTCCCAATATTATAAAAAAATGTAAACATGGGAAGAGTAAACTCGTGATAATTCAAAGGCAACAATAAGAGTTTCATGAAATAAAGTAAAAATAATTTTCTGAGTCTGAATTTATAAATTTAGTAAACCACATCCAGAATATGAAATGCTAAAGGCTTTATTTTCATACTGTAAGACCTTCTACATTCAATCCACAGGTTTAATTGGCTTAGTGCTATAATTCCAACAGTATACAGTATGTGAACAAAGGAAATGAAATGTAATTTTCACAGTAAATCAAAAGTTTAATTCAGAATAAAAATATCCTATTTCCATGCTGAAAACAGATTGATAGTCAGATTCCAGTGAGAACTGTGTATTTCAAGAACCTACTATGAAACCTGTCATGATATTGATTCCATAATATAATATAGCCAATGAAAACAGGTCAGAGCTAGGAATGGAAGAGGTAGTGTCAGAGAGAAAGAGCTCAGCAAGCATTTCAGAGGAATGCAGCCTCGGAACACCCAGGAGTTGTGTTTCCAATTAAAGCTTAAGTTTGTACTACTTCATCCTACAACTGCTTTGGGAACATTCTGTGGCGATGGTAGCCCTTGGAAAGTGAAGACATTACACAAGACAGATAAGCTCCACAAATATAATTACTTTTGAGTGGGAAGGACGGAAACTAAAAGAACAAGGACAAATTTAGTCTATTCCCAGCCTCATACTCCTTCAAGAGCCCCACACTCCCTAGTTTTCCTTAGGCGATCAAGGTGGTTTCAAGACTTCCCCCTAGTCAGTTAGCTCACACATTCAATTCTAAGAATCCTCATTTTGCAATAACAAGTTAATATGATTGTTAAATACTTATTATCACCTGGAATTGTCACAGAAACTACTTACAGACTAGAAAAAAATTAATTCTGATAGCATAAGTTGCTATGAGATTTATGGCACAAATAGCAAGATGTGAGCAAAAGATAACAAACAAAAAGACCTCCATTAAGTTTTAGTCCCTTACCCTTTAGCTACACTGAAATTTGTCAAAATTCAAAAAAAATGTAATCCGTTTCTAAACAAGAGTATATATTCTTTTCATTAGGAGTTTAAAACTGGTATTTTAAAAGTTAATTTCCTCCCTGAGTTGTGAGAAAGTTTTTCATTATCTCCAAAATAAGGTTCCATAAGAAATGGTTTCCTTTTAAGATAGCTCATGCCAAGGTAAACATGAGTTAAGTATTGGTTCCCACATTCATCAGTGGCCTGCAGTTTATATTGTAAAGGAGGCAGTAACCAGCAAAATCAACAACAGGTCTGCGAGGAGACAGAATAAGAGCTGTATGACACCTAGTGGCAAGTTTGGCAACAGCTGAGAATCCCAGTCATGTTTCAACAGTTTATCCTGTTTGCAATGCTACTTATCACCAGCAATTTTGGACTATTTATTTGAGTTTTTTTTTTAAATAAATGCTTAAGTAATATGCATAATAAGAGTTATGCTGTGTTTGTTTTATTTCAAAAACTATGGTCATACAACAACTGGACATCTTCTCCATAGCCTGCTGTTTCCTTTTTGGTTATTTTAACAAATGTATTTCTTCTGAAAAGGCATCACAGGATCATCAGATTTCCAAAACTGTAAAATGAGTTTTCTTACTTTTGAAAAGATTGAAATTTATGTCTAAAGTATGTATTAATATTAAACCTCACATTTCATTTCAGCTACTTTGTTTTAACAAATAAAGAAGAGCCGCTATAGAACATGGGACTCATCCTGTATTCTAAGCACACAGGAGGCTAAGGCAGGATGATTGCAGTGAGTTTGAAGTCATCCTGCACTCTAGGGCGAGTTTGAAACTAGCCTCGAATAAAAAAAGCAAACTAAAGTGGCACTCTGTCTCAAAAAAGGGAAAAAATGCAACAACAAAAAGAAAAACAGAAAAAATAAAGATCATATATTCCTTGTTATTTAAAGCAAAATTAGATAAAAAGCCTGAGAGGTATTTTTCAAATTCATAAAATAAACTATGGTTAATCAAATCTGTTAGACTATATATTATTATTTATAGGTCATTATAAAGCCAGTCAACATATTTATGTAAAATCCATAAAGTTTAAGGGAAGACTATTAAAAATTATATAAACAGGTAGTATTTACTTATAGTGAGAGTATAATTTATTATAAAAGACTGCTAAATTGTTTACCAATACTATTTATTTAATTCTTTTTTTTTTAAATTTAATTTAATTTTATTTTTTTAATTTACATTCCAAATCACTTCCCCTTTCCCGTTTCCTCCCTCCCCGAAAGTCCCATAAGCCCCCTTCCCTCCCTCTTTTCTCCGTTCAACCCCCTCTCATTACTCTGTCCTGGCGTTCCCCTACATCCAGTCTTTCCAGGACCAGGGGTCTCTCCTTCCATCTTTTTAGAAATCTATTGATATGCTGATTGTGTCTAGGGTATTCTGAGATTCTGGGTCAATATCCCCTTATCAGTGACTTCATACCATGTGTGATCTTTTGTGATTGGGTTACCTCACTAAGGATGATATTTTCAAGTTCTGACCATTTGCCTAGGAATTTCGTGAATTCATTGTTTTTAATTGCAGAGTAGTATTCCATTGTGTAAATATACCACATCTTCTGAATCCATTCCTCCGTTGAGGGACATCTGGGTTCTTTCCAGCTTCTGGCTATTATAAATAAGGCTGCTATGAATATAGTGGAGCATGTGTCCTTATTGCATGCAGGTAAAGTCTCTGGGTATATGCCCAGGAGTGGTATAGCCGGATCCTCCGGAAGTGTCATGCCCAGTTTTCTGAGGAGCCGCCAGACTGCTTTCCAGAGTGGTTGTACCAGCCTGCAATTCCACCAGCAGTGGAGGAGTGTTCCTCTTTCTCCACATCCTCGCCAACAACTGCTGTCTCCTGTGTTTTTGATCTTAGCCATCCTGACTGGTGTGAGATGGAATCTCAGGGTTGTTTTGATTTGCATTTCCCTAATGACTAAGGATGATGAACATCTCTTTAGGTGCTTCTCAGCCATTAGATATTCTTCAGGTGAGAACTCTTTGTGGAGCTCTGTACCCCATTTTTTAATAGGGTTACTTGCCTCTCTGGAGTTTAACTTCTTGAGTTCTTTGTATATCTTGGATATTAGCCCTCTGTCGGATGTAAGGTTGGTAAAGATCATTTCCCAGTTAGTTGGTTGCCGCTTTGTCTTTTTGACGGTGTCTTTTGCCTTGCAAAAACTTTGTAATTTAATGAGGTCCCATTTGTCTATTCTTGATCTTAGAGTATAAGCTATTGGAGTTCTGTTCAGGAAATTCTCCCCTGTGCCCATATGTTCAAGGTTCTTCCCTAGTTTCCCTTCTATTAGTTTCAGTGTGTCTGGTTTTATGTGGAGATCTTTGATCCACTTAGAATTGAGCTTAGTGCAAGGAGATAAGGATGGGTCAATTTGCATTCTTCTGCATGTTGACCTCCAGCTGAGCCAGCACCATTTGTTGAAAAGGCTATCTTTTTTCCACTGGATGGTTTTAGCTCCTTTGTCAAAGATCAAGTGACCATAGGAGTGTGGATTCATTTCTGGGTCTTCAATTCTGTTCCATTGATCTACATGTCTGTTACTGTACCAATACCATGCAGTTTTTAACACTATTGCTCTGTAGTACAGCTTGAGGTCCGGGATACTGATTCCCCCAGAGGTTCTTTTACTCTTGAGAATAGTTTTAGCTATTCTGGGTTTTCTGTTATTCCAGATGAATTTTTGAATTGCTCTTTCTAACTCTATGAAGAATTGAGTTGGGATTTTGATGGGGATTGCATTGAATCTGTGTATTACTTTTGGTAAGATGCTCATTTTTACTATATTAATCCTGCCAATCCATGAGCATGGCAGATTTTTCCATCTTCCGAGGTCTTCTTCAATTTCTTTCTTCAGAGACTTGAAGTTCTTGTCATACAGATCTTTCACTTGTTTGGTTAGCGTCACGCCAAGATACTTAATATGGTTTGTGGCTATCGTAAAGGGTATTATTTCTCTTACTTCTTTCTCAGCCTGCTTATCCTTTGAGTATAGGAAGGCTTCTGACTTGCTTGAGTTGATTTTATATCCGGCCACTTTGCTGAAGTCGTTTATCAGCTGTAGGAGTTCTCTGGTGGAGTTCTTTGGGTCGCTTATGTATACTATCATATCGTCTGCAAATAGTGATAGTTTGACTTCTTCCTTTCCAATTTGTATCCCTTTGACCTCTTTTTCTTGTCTAATTGCTCTAGCTAGAACTTCAAGTACTATATTGAAAAGATTATTTATTTAATTCTTAAAGACATTGTGTCTGAAATTTCAGATGAGCTGAAAACTTTGAAAATTAGATCTCCACCATGGATCATGATCCACAAGAACACATGCATGTACATAATCCAGAGTAGAGTCGGGTCTCAGTAAAGCTTGTGGAAACAGGACTATTTTTTTAAAATTTTTTTTTCTATTTACATTTCAAATGCTAAAACCTTCCCCGGTTTCCCCCCTCCCCGAAAATCCCCAACCCCTCCTCCCACCACCTGCTTCCAAGTATATGACCCTCCACCTGACCCACTCCTCCCCCCTCGATTTCCCTTTGTTGGGGCATCTATTGAGCCTTTACGGGACCAAGGACCACTCCTCCCACTGATGCCAGACAAGGCATTCCTCTACATTTTTGGCTGGAACCATGTGCACCCCTTGGTTGATGGTTTAGTCCCTGGGAGTCCTGGGGCATCTGGGTGGCCGACATCGTTGGTCTTGTCATGGGGTTGGAAAACCCCTGCAGCTCCTCCAGATTGCACTATGTCCAGAAGGACCAGTAACAAGTGATGCATTTTTTTTTCAGAGTAGCCTTGATATTGCTTAATATATAATCTAAGAAGAATTCCAAAAATGGAGCCTGAATCTCTTTTTTTAAAAAATTTCTTATTTTTCTGATTCTTCTAAACAATTTTTATCCATGGTCACCCAAATTTAGGTATCTAGGCCTTATATTTTTCACCATTGAAATCTGGTTTAGTGGAAATTTTCTATAAGGAAATAAGAGATGTTAAATTTCAGGACAATCAGTAGGAAAGTTCTGGAACCGACAAAGATTTAAAACAATCAATAATTGTATAATCAGGTCTTTTTGGACAAGTTGATGATATCATTTTCTTTCCTTGACATTATACTTCATTGCCTATTTGTGTAAAAGAAAATACAATGTGCTACAAGATTACATATGGAAGTAAAATACTTACCATAATGAAAATACTTTATATGGCACCCATTCAACAACTAATTAGATCCTGGATGGAAGTTATTCCTCTCAACTTGCTAAATATGCTTCCCTACTTGGGCAGAGAATTCCAGTTAACAACTCTATTTATAGCCCATAGGAAGTGTTCGGAGGATGCATCAGCTTGCTCCACAGTCTCTGTGATTCTGAGGATAAATCATTATGAGTAAAGACATACAATCTAAAATGATCTATCACAACTGAAAATCAATACATCAAGAGTATAAAAGAGTCTAGGATAATTCACTTGCCAAGCCATAAATTAGGCATGCATATCAATGCCACATGGGATGCAATACCTCATAAAAATAAGCTTAAAATTCTTAAAATATATGATTAATGAAACTACCACAGCTTGAAATATATATATTATACTGCTTACACTAACCAATATATTATACTCAGAGTTTTATGCTTCTGAGAAATGGCATTTACATACACAGTATCAACGGTGATGATAAATCAGAAATTCTTGCTCCAAAGTCCAATTCTTTGGGTAGTGATTCATGTTTCACTTTTTAAAATGGTGATTTACACTAATGTATTTCTCATAAAATATTTAATACTTCTTACAATTATTGCCAAAACTATGTTCTAGCCACTTCTATCAGGGTGCCCACAGAAACTCTTCCCAAGGCAATCATAAATTTTTGAACTTTGACATTTTACAATAAAGCGACAATATTTTATACTCTGGAAATTCTTGTGCCACAAACCCTGAGCCTCCTTCTCAGAGCCCACCCATCTGCTGCAGATATCCACAGCTCATAATGTATGGGGTGTTGCAAAATCACTGGCTTAATGTGTCTGGGATCCATTCCACTGACAGTCTGTGCTGGCTGCAGTTTTCCAAAATATAACCCAAAACATGTTTTGAAGAAATTCTTATTATTAGGAAGCACTAGCAACACTGAACTTCATCTGAGGATGAACTTCAACCTTGTGGAAATAAGCTTCCCACACCATGGAGTTCCAATATAAAGAATCTCCATACCAGTACATCATCTACATAAGACCCAATCATGCCCTGCCCCTGGTTTACTATAATAAGAAAACACCATACTCTCTAAGTTCCCATCATCTGCTTCTTTTTTTTTTTAATTTGATTTTATTTTCTAAGTTTTTTTTAATTTACATTCCAAATCATTTCCCCTTTCCCGTTTCCTCCCTCCCCAAAAGTCCCATAAGCCCCCTTCCCTCCCTCTTTTCCCCATTCAACCCCCTCTTGCTTCTGCTTCTTAGTCAAGCTACTTATCCCTACTGTCACTTTGGAAAAGGGTCTTAGCGATTTTTACTGACTAAACTTTAAAATAAACTTTTCAGTTTTTTCCCTTGGTCTTTAAAGTGTGGCCTATCTTTGTGTTTAAACAAGCCTTTTAATGTTGATTGACCTGTTCTTAAAGAACTTGATTGAGATTGCCTACTTCAAAAAATATTTATCTCAAATATCTGATCTAGCAACTTGCACCAGGACTACTCCAACGCTGTTTGTACACCCTTGTTCATTTCCCCTTAGGAAAGAGACCCCATTCCTGCTTAGACTTTGTTGAAATTTACATAGGATTGGCTTCCCTCTTAACAATAGTTTCCTCATTTTGTAATTGCCTTTTACAATATCTTTTTCTTACCTAAGCTGAGTTTTTTTTAATCTAATAACATCAAAAAAGGGGAATCATCTAATGTTATCGAGTACTTAAATTCTCTGTAAGCCCTAATGAATACATGAAGACATTGTAAACAGTTGCAAACAATTTCTCTTTACTCTTGAGAATGTTTTATGCATCTTCATAATGAAATATGACCAAACCTATCCTCTTTCACCTCTCCAATTTCCCCATAAACAATGCATTTTAAATAGCAATTTTATGAGAGATTCCTCAGATGTTACAAAGTTCATTCTTCCCAGGTACAATTTGATAGAATTTTGTATAATCAGGAATTTCATAAGAATAAATTTACTTTAAAAAAGAAATCGGCAAAATGATAAGATAATATTTCATTTGCCTTTTAAAATCTTATATGGAGACATGTATGGAATAAGTATGGCGATGACCCTGTGTCCGAATCATTCACAAGGTAAGCATGAAGAGCTGAGTGCCAATGCTCAGAGTCAGCCTAAAACTGTGCATGGTATTGAATGCATGTCTGTCGTGATGATGCTCCTAAGGCAAGATAGAAGATGAATGCACCAGGAACTGCAGAAGCTGGCATCTGCATTAGTGAACAAAATATCCCATCTCAAACAAAGTAAAAAGCAAGTACCAGAATCAGAAATGGTCTTCTGACATGATATGGCACAAACTTGCCCATATTTGTACACATTAATATGAACACACAAACACACACACACGCACACACACACACATACACACAAGCACTTCATGAGCACACAACAAACACATGCAAATGAATGTTTTTCTTTCTACTTTTTCTTTCTTTTTTGACCCCTAATCTTTTTTTTTCTTTTTCTTTTTTTTCTATTTTATTTTTTTTAATTTACATTCCAAATCACTTCCCCTTTCCCATTTCCTCCCTCCCCAAAAGTCCCATAAGCCCCCTTCCCTCCCTCTTTTCTCCATTCAACCCCCTCTCGTTACTCTGTCCTGGCGTTCCCCTACATCCAGTCTTTCCAGGACCAGGGGTCTCTCCTTCCATCTTCTTAGAAATCTATTGATATGCGGATTGTGTCTAGGGTATTCCGAGATTCTGGGTCAATATCCCCTTATCAGTGACTGCATACCATGTGTGTTCTTTTGTGATTGGGCTACCTCACTAAGGATGATATTTTCAAGTTCTGACCATTTGCCTAGGAATTTCGTGAATTCATTGTTTTTAATTGCAGAGTAGTATTCCATTGTGTAGATATACCACATCTCCTGAATCCATTCCTCCGTTGAGGGACATCTGGGTTCTTTCCAGCTTCTGGCTATTATAAATAAGGCTGCTATGAACATAGTGGAGCATGTGTCCTTGTTGCATGCAGGCAAAGCCTCTGGGTATATGCCCAGGAGTGGTATAGCCGGATCCTCCGGGAGTGTCATGCCCAGTTTTCTGAGGAACCGCCAGACTGCTTTCCAGAGTGGTTGTACCAGCCTGCAATCCCACCAGCAGTGGAGGAGTGTTCCTCTTTCTCCACATCCTCGCCAACAACTGCTGTCTCCTGTGTTTTTGATCTTAGCCATTCTGACTGGTGTGAGATGGACTCTCAGGGTTGTTTTGATTTGCATTTCTAATCTTTTTATCTAAAAATTTCATGTATTTTGATCTTTTCCTTTCCTCAAACTTCTTTCAGATCCTTTCCATCTTTCTACTTACCCAACTTCATTTTCTTTCTCCCTCTGTATCTCTCACAAATGAAATAAAACATTATATACAACAATTAAAACAAAACAAACAAAGAGTACTAATCCAACAACAAGGACAATAACAAAAAAGCTCAATCAAAACAAATCCGCCCCCTCACACAGTCCCCAAATCCCATGGAATTAATCGTATGGTTTGCTACTTCTGGGATTGGGCCTTGTCTTGAAATGCAGTTTAACCATCTAGTGCCATGCCTGGCAAATAATATTTGCAAATAGCTTCTTGGTTAAGGGTAGAAACTACATCCTCTTTCCTCTCTCAGTGCTGGAATCCCATCTGACTTGAGTCTACAAATCTTGTGCAATGTGTTCCAGTTCCTATGAGTACATCTATCAGTCCTATTGTATCTGGAAGGCACAGTTTCCTTGAAATTTTCCACTGCCTCTGCTCTTACAATCTTTCTGGTACCTCTTCTGCATAGAATCCTAAACCTTGATAAAGTGCTTTTGATAAAGACTTCCCATTTATAACTGAATGCTCCAATGTCTTTTACTATCTGTACATTATCCAATTGTGAATCTGTGTTAATTCCCATCTACTAGAAAAGCGAGCTTCTCTGATGAGCTTCGAATGAAGCAATTATCTACAGGTACAAGAATATGTCATTCAGAGTCCTTTTATTGTTGTATTCATTTAGCATATTAATAGTAGTAGGTCTTCCAATTTTCTTGAGAGAAGTATATACTGTAACCTTATTTATAAATACATCAATTCCACTTGATTAGTGTTTTCAGTAAAACTTAAAACATTTTATAAATATTATCATGTGTTTAGACCCACGAAAAATATCATTTTAAACCATAACCTTTCCTTTCTAGTCCCCAAGTCCATGTTCATTTTATCACAGAGCAAAATAAAAGCCCAACAATCTTTTTCTTTTCTTTTTTCAAATTGCTCAGCCAGTATAATGTTACTTATATGTATGTTTTCAGAGATGATCATTTGGCATTAAATAAACAAGTAGTATTCTCTTTCTCTGAGAAGTAGACTATTTCTCCAATACACAGTATTGTTTATTTGCCTCTAATTCTTTGTGTAGGATTGAGGTATCAGGTGCTTTTTCCTCATCTACTTTGGCATATCTATTCTTTTCCTTAATCAACTCATGTTTATGTAGTTACTTTGGTGAGACTTCATGGGTATGGTTTCTGACATTACTAGAAGACACAACATCAGAGTAAACTCCCTGATCCTCTGGCTCTTACATTCTTTGCTTCTTCCACATTGTTAACTAAACCTTGGGAACAGCAAGGTTTTGTCGATATAGCATTCAGGGTTAAATCCCAACAAGCCTCCATCTGTTGTTAAAAATAAGTTACCTTGATGAAGGTTGAAGACTACACATATCTGTAGTTATAAGGACAAATGTTTAGATTTGCAAGGATTATGCTGATTTAGTAAAGTGATGGAGGTATGACCTATGATCTATGACATCAGTAGCATAGTGTAGTTGTCTGGGATTCCAGTGCCATGCATAGATTATCTCTTGTTGATGTTTAAATCTAATTAAAGGGCTTTCTGTTACTGCCAAGGGAATGCATGTCACAGTTTTACCCTAGTTTTATAGTAATTTCCGTGGGTCATAGGTGTCATAGCTAGGCAGGACTTTTGGTTGCTTCATTCCATTGGAAGCTTTCATGGCCACTTCTAATAATAAGAGAGCGTCTTCAGGGAGGGGGCCTTTCAGGTAAGTTACAGTGAAGGAGCCTCTGAGTCTGAAGAGCATAGTATCTTAAGCAATAGGGACTTACCTTCCACCTCTGTTGGTGGGGTAATCAAGGGCAAAAACAATATCAATAGCATGTAATGTTTTGGGAGTTTCTTGGACAACCCAGACCAACAATTTAAAACAGGACTTCTCATGTGTAGTATTAATTTTTGTTTTGCTTTTATTTTAGCTCTTAGAGGGAACATTGTCATTCTAGAAGAGAAAAGCTCATTAAAACTATGACTGCTCGTTTATTCACAAAACTATATGTACTTTAGGTTTTTTGTCATAGTTAATAGTGTGATTGCTTATGACTTTTTTCTACATCTTACTGTTATGTTATTCTTTTCCCCTTTTTTACACCCCTTTGCTAGTATGAACTAACTTCAACAGTCTTTAAAAAATTCAATGTTTTCTGTTACTATGAAAGGTAGACCTCAGGAAGGAGTCTTTCAGTTTAGATCTAGCTAGAATCTTTAAAGTCATGGGTCCAAAGTGTACTGTTTTTCAAGAATAGGGACTTGCAGTTCACATCTGCAAGGCAGTCAAGGGCGACAGCAATAGCTTATATTGTTTTGGGAGTCTCCTGACCAACAACTTGAACTATTATTTCTCATCCCTAGTTCTGGACTTTATGTCAAATAGTCCTTGGGTTCTGTCTGAAGAATCATTAACTGAAGTGACATAACTTCACACACACACACACACACACACACACACACACACACACACACACACACATACACACACACACACACTTGAAAATTTCAAAGTCCCTTTTAAAATATCTAAAGTCTTGTAACAACTGACTTTTGTAAAATCCTAAACAACTTGCATATTTGCTGCCTCCAGGAAGGAAGAACCAGGGTTTAAAAATAATATCAAAGCAGAATCCAACATTGAATCAGGGTACCCGAATGGGAGAGTTGGGGAAGGACTGAAGGAACTGAAGGGGATTGCAGCCCTATAGGAAGAACAACAATATGGGGGATTTGTGTGTGAGAGGGAGTCCAGGAAGGAGGACAAAGTTTAAATTATAAAAACAAACAAATAAACAAATAAATAAATACATACATACATAAAACAAAATAAATAAAATAACAAATAAAAAGAAATCTATGAAAGCACAATAAATAAATAAATGAATAAATAAATTCTCTAGCTCAATATACAGCATCACAAATGCACTGGGCTTCAAAGGACTGTATAATTCCTCTGCTGGAAACTTTCCACAAGAGCACATAGTTTGTCTCAAGGCTTATGCCAGTTCCACTATGTACCTGCTGCATCCAGTCTTTCCAGGACCAGGGGCCTCTCCTTACTTCTTCTTGGGAATCAATTGATATGCAAATTGTGTCTTGGGTATTCTGAGCTTTTGGGCTAATATCCCCTTATCAGTGAGTGTATACCATGAGTGTTCTTTTGTGATTGGGTTACCTCACTAAGGATGATATTTTCCAGTTACACTCATTTGCCTAAGAATTTCAAGAATTCGTTGTTTTTAATAGCTAAGTAGCAGTCCATAGTGTAAATATAACACATTTTCTGTATCCATTCCTCAGTTGAGGGACATCTGGGTTCTTTCATGCTTCTGGCTATTATAAATAGGGCTGCTATGAGCATAGTGGAGCATGTGTTCTTATTACATGCTGGGGAATCTTCTGGGTATATGTCCAGGAGTGGTATAACGGAGTCCTACAGTAGTATTATGCCCAGTTTTCTGAGGAACCGCCAGACTAATTTCCAGAGTGGTTGTACCAGCTTGCAATCCCACCAGCAGTAGAGGAGTATTCCTCTTTCTCCACATCCTCACCAACACCTGCTGTCTCCAGAGTTTTTAATCTTAGCCATTCTGATTGGTGTGAAGTGAAATCTCAGGGTTGTTTTGATTTGCATTTCTATAATAACTAAGGATTTTGAACACTTCTTTAGGTGATTCTCAGATATTTGATATTTCTCAGGTGAAAATTCTTTGTTTAGTTCTGTACCCCATTTTTTAATAGGGTAATTTGGCTCTCTGGAGTCTAACTTCTTGAGTTCTTTGTATATCTTGGATATTAACCCTCTGTCGGATGTAGAGTTGGTAAGGATCTTTTCCCAATTTGTTTGTTGCCATTATGTCCGATTGACAGTGTCCTTTGCCTTACAGAAACTTCGTAATTTTATGAGGTCCCATTTGTCAATTCTTGATCTTAGGGCATAAGCTATTGGAATTCTGTTCAGGAAATGCTCCCTTGTGCCCATGTACTCAAGGCTCTTCCCCAGTTTCTTTTCTATTAGTTTCAGTGTATCTGACTTTATGTAGAGGTCCTTGATCCACTTGGACTTGAGCTTAGTGCAAGGAGAAAAGAATGGATCAAATTGCATCCTTCTGCATGTTACCTCCAGTTGAACCAGCACCATTTGTTGAAAAGGCTATCTTTTTTCTACTGGATGATTTGTAGCTCTTTTGTAAATGATCAAGTGACCATAGGTGTGTGGATTCAATTCTGGGTCATCAATTCTATTCCATTGATCTACCTGTCTGTCACTGTAGCAATACCACAGTTTTTAACACTATTGTTCAGTAGTACAGCTTGAGGTCTAGGATACTGATTCCCCCAGAAGTTTTTGTTTTTTTAATTTTTTTTTATTTTCTATATTTTTTTTATTTGCATTCTAAATGATTTCCCCTTTCCCGTTTCCTCCCTTCCCGAAAGTCCCATAAGCCCTCTTCCCTCTCCCTGTTCCCCATTCAACCCCCTCTCGCTTCTCTGTCCTGGTACTCCCCTACATCCAGTCTTTCCAGGACCAGGGGTCTCTCCTTCCATCTTCTTGGAAATCTATTGATATGTGAATTGTGTCTTGGGTCTTCTGAGATTCTGGGTTAATATCCCCTTATCAATGACTGCATACCATGTGTGTTCTTTTGTGATTGGGTTACCTCACTAAGGATGATATTTTCTAGTTCTGACCATTTGCCTAAGAATTTCGTGAATTCATTGTTTTTAATCGCAGAGTAGTATTCCATTGTGTAAATATACCACATCTTCTGAATCCATTCCTCCGTTGAGGGACATCTGGATTCTTTCCAGCTTCTGGCTATTATAAATAAGGCTGCTATGTTTTTTACTGTCTAGAATAGGTTTAGCTATCCTGGGTTTTTTATTATTCCAGATGAATTTGAAAATTGCTCTTTCTAACTCTATGAAGAATTGAGTTGGGATTTTGATGGGGTTTGCATTGAATCTGTATATTGCTTTTGGCAAGATGGCCATTTTTACTATATTAATCCTGCCAATCCATGAGCATGAAGAATTTTCCATCTTTTGAGATCTTCTTCGATTTCTTTCTTCAGAGAATTGAAATTCTTGTCATACAGATCTTTCACTTGTTTGGTTAGAGTCACACCAAGATACTTTATATTGTTTGTGGCTATTGTGAAGGGTGTCATTTCCCTAATTTCTTTCTCAGTCTGTTTATCCTTTGAGTATAGAAAGGCTACTGATTTTCTTGAGTTGATCTTATATCCGGCCACTTTGCTGAAGTTGTTTATCAGCTTTAGGAGTTCTCTGGTGGAGTTTGTTGGGTTACTTAAGTATACTATCATATCATCTGAAAATATTGGTAGTATGACTTCTTCCTTTCCAATTTGTATGCCTTTGACCTCCTTATGTTGTCTAATTGCTCTAGTTAGAACTTCAAGTTCTATATTGAAAAGATATGGAGAGAGAGGGAAACCTTGGCTTGTCCCTGATTTTAGTGAGATTGCTTCAAGTTTCTCTCCATTTAGTTTGATGTTGGCTACTGGTTTGCTGTATATTGCTTTTACTATGTTTAGATATGGACCTTGAATTCCAGAACTTTCCAAGACTTTTAGCATGAAAGAATGCTGAATTTTTTCAAATACTTTTCAGCATCTAATGAAATGACCATGTGGTTTTTTTTCTTTGAGTTTGTTTATGTAATGGATTACAATGATGGATTTCTGTATATTGAACCATTCCTGCGTCCCTGGGATGAAGCCTACTTGAACATGGTGAATGATCATTATGATATATTCTTGTATTCAGTTGGCAAGAATTTTATTGAGTAATTTTACATCCATATTCAGAAGGGAAATTGGTCTGAAGTTCTCTTTCTTTGTTGGATCTTTGTGTGGAATAGTTGGAAGAGCATTGGTGTTAGGTTTTCTTTGAAGGTCTGATAGAACTCTGCTCTAAAACCATCTGGTCCTGTGCTTGTTTTTGGTTGGAAGACTTTCAATGACCACTTTAGGAGTTATGGGACTGTTTAGATGGTCTTTGTTCCTGGTTTAATTTTGGTATTTGGTATCTGTCTAGGAAATTGTCCATTTCCTCCAGATTTTCCAGGTGTATTGACTATATAGGCTTTTGTAGTAGGACCTGATGATTTTTTTTGAATTTCCTCAGTGTCTGTTGTTATATCTCTCTTTTCATTTTTAATTTTGTTAATTTGGATACAGTCTCTGTGCCCTCTCGTTACTCTGGCTTAGGGTTTATCTATCTTGTTGATTTTCTCAAAGAACCAGCTCCTGGTTCTTTGAGATTTTTTTGATATTTGAGATCTTTGAGATTTTTCTTGTTGATTTTTTTGGTATGGTTCTTTTTGTTTCTACTTGGTTGATTTCAGCCTTGAGTTTGAGGGTTTACTGGCTTCCACTTCTCTTTGGTGAATTAGCTTCTTTTTGTTCAAGAACTTTCAGGTGTGCACTTAAGCTGCTTGTGTATGCTCTCTCCAGTTTCTTTTTGGAGGCACTCAGGGCTATGAGCTTTACTCTTAGCACTGCTTTCATTGTGTCCCATAATTTTGAGTATGTGGTGCCTTCATTTTCATTAAATTCTAAAAAGTCTTTGATTTCTTTCCTTATTTCTTCCTTGACTTAGGTATCGTTGAGTAGAGCATTACTCAGTTTCCATGTGTATGTGGGCTTTCTGTTGTTTTTGTTGCTATTGAAGACCACCCTTACTTCATAGTGATCTGATGGAAGGCATGGGATTATTTCAATCTTCTTATGTCTGTTGAGGTCTGCTTTGTGACCAATTATATGGTCGATTTTGGAGAAGGTACCGTGAGGTATTGAGAAGAAGGTATATTCTTTTGCTTTAGGATGAAATGTTCTATATATATCTTTTAAATCCATTTTGTCCAAAATTAGTTTCACTGTGTCTCTTTTTAGTTTGTTTCCCTGATCAGTCCATTGAGGAGAGTGGAGTGTTGAAGTCACCTACAATTATTGTGTGAGGTACAATGTGTGCTTTAAGCTTTAGTAAGTTTCTTTTATGAATGAAGGTGCCCTTGCATTTGGAGCATAGATGTTCAGAATTGAGAGTTCTTCTTGATGGACTTTTCCTTTGACTAGTATGAAGTGTCCTTCCATGTCTTTTTTGATGCCTTTAGGTTGAAAGTCAATTTTGTCCGATATTAGAATGGCTACTCCAGCTTTTTTCCTGGAACCATTTGCTTGTAAAATTGTTTTCCAGCCTTTTACTCTGAGGTAGTGTTTGTTTTTGACACTCAGGTGCGTTTACTGTATGCAGCAAAATGCTGGGTCCTGTTTACGTATCCATTCTATTAGTCTGTGTCTTTTTATTGGGGAATTGAGTCCATTGATGTTAAGAGATATTAAAGAAAAGTGATTGTTGCTTTCTGTTATTTTTTATTTTATTTTTATGTTTGAGTGGTTATCTTCTTTTGGGTTTGTTGAAAGAAGATTACTATCTTGCTTTTTCTAGGGTGTAATTGCCCTCCTCGTATTGGCATTTTCCATCTATTATCCTTTGTAGGGCTGGATTTGTGGAAAGATATTGTGTAAATTTGGTTTTATCATGAAATATCTTGGTTTCTCCATCTATGGTGATTGAGAGTTTTGCTGGGTACAGTAGTCTGGGCTGGCATTTGTGTTCTCTTAAGAGTCTGTATAAGATCTCCTCAGGATCTTCTGGCTTTCATGGTCTCTGGTGAGAAGTCTGGTATAACTCTGATAGGTCTTCCTTTATATGTTACTTAACCTTTTACTCCTACTGCTCTTTCTTTGTTTAGTACATTTGGTGTTTTGATTATTTTGTGATGGGAGGTATTTCTGTTCAGGTCCAGTCTGTTTGGAGTTCTATAGGCTTCTTGTTTGTTCATGGGCATCTGTCTCTTTAGGTTAGGGAAGTTTTCTTCTATAATTTTGTTGAAGACATTTACTGGCCCTTTAAGTTGCAAATCTTCACTCTCTTCTATACCTATAATCCTTAGGTTTGGTTTTCTCATCGTGTCCTGGATTTCCTGGATGTTTTGGGTTACAAGGTTTTTGCATTTTGCATTTTCTTTGACTGTTGAGTCAATGCTTATTCTGTTGTTGATGTTTGCATCTATGACTCCTGATTTCTTTCTAAGGTTTTCTATCTCCAAAGTTATCTCCCTTTTTGATTTCTTAGTTCTTTCTACTTCCGTTTTTAGATCCTAGGTGGTTTTGCTCAGTTCCTTCACTTGTTCTTTTGTGTTTTCCTGTAATTCTTTAAGAGATTTTTGTGTTTCCTCTTTCAGGACTTTCAGACCTAAGTTCTCCTGTATTTCTTTAAGTGATTTTTGTGTTTCCTCTTTATGGGCTTCTATCTGTTGACCCATTTTCTCCTGAATTTTTTTAAGCGAATTTTGTTTTTCCTTTATAAGGGCTTCTACTTGTTGACTCATGTTCTCCTGTACTTCTTTAAGGCAGTTATTTATGTCCTTCTTGAAATACTCTAACAGCATCATGAGATGTAATTTTAAATCCAAATCTTGTCTTTCTGGTGTGTTGGGGTATCCAGGACTTACTGTTGTGGAAGAATTGGGTTCAGATGTTGCCACATTGCCTTGATTTGTTAGTAATGTTCCTATGTTTGCCTTTTGCCTTCAGATTATCTCTGGTGTTAGTTTGTCCTGCTGTCACTGGCTGGTGCTTGAACTTCCTGTATGCCTGCAAGCCTATCTCAGCACTCCTGGGTGACCTGCTTTCTCCTGGCACAGATTGCTGTGGGGCTGTGTGCAGGTGAGGCCCTGGCAGACCGAGTCCCAAGTGATCTTACACTCGGGTGTTCCCTCTGTACCTGTTTGCATCTGTCTGCTCAGTCTCAGGAGCAAAGATGGTGGCCTCACCTCTAACAGTGGGACTCCCTGCAGGGCAGATATCCCCTGGCAGGATAGGTGCACATATGGCTGTGGTGTTGCCCAGCTCCTGGGTGCAGGTGGAGCCCTGGTGGGCCGTGTATCAAGTGATGTTATACTTGGGTGTTGGGTGATCTCTGCTTACCTGTCTGCGCCTGTCTGCTCAGTCCTCAGGGTCGTTTTGATTTGTATTACTCTGAACACTAAGAACTTTGTACTTTTTTTTTTTAGGTGCTTCTCATCCATTCGAGATTCCTCAGTTGTGAATTCTCGGATTAGTTCTATACTCATTTTTTGATTGGGTTGTTTGGTTTTTTGGTGATTAGCTTCTTGAGTTCCTTATAAATTTTGGATATTAGCTCTCTATCAGATGTGGGGTTAGTGAAGATTTTTTCACAATCTGTAGGTTGCTGATTTGTCTTATTGACTTTGTCCTTTGCCTTACAGAAGGTTTCCAGTTTCATGAGGTCCCATTTATCAATTCTTGATCTTGGAGCATGGCCATTGGAGTTCTTTTTAGGAACCTCTGTGCCAATGAGTTCAAGGCTCTTTCCCACTTTCTCTGCTATTAGATTCAGTGTATCTGGTTTCATGTTGAGGTCCTTGATCTACTTGGACTTAAACTTTGTGCCAGGTGACAAATATGGGTCTATTTTCATTTTTCTACATACAGACAGCCAGTTACACCAGCACTATTTATTGAAGATGCTTTCTTTTTTCCATTGTATATTTTTGGCTTCTTTGTCAAAGATCAAGTCTCCGTAAGCATGTGATTTTATTTCTGGATCTTTGATTCCATTCCATTGATCAATGTGTCTGTCTCAGTACCTATACCATGCAGTTTTTATCACTATTGCTCTGTAGTAAAGTTTGAGGTCAGGGATTTTTATTCCCCCAGCTGTTCTTTTATTGTTAAGAATTGTTTTTACTATTCTGGGTTATTTGCCTTTCCAGATGAATTTGAGAATTGCTATTTCCATGTCTTTGAAGAAATATGGGATTTTGATGAGGATTGCATTGAATCTATAGTTTGCCTTTGGTTTGATGGGCATTTTTACTATGTTAATTCTGCCAATCCAAGAGCATGGGAGATCTCTCCATTTTCTGTGATCTTTGATTTCTTTTTTGAGAGACTTGAAGTTATTCTCATACAGGTCTTTCACTTGTTTGGTTAGAGTTATCCCAAGATATTTTATATTGATTGTGGCTATTGTGAAGGTAGTTGTTTCCCTAATATCTTTCTCAGCATGTTTGTCATTTGTATAAAGGAAGGCTATTGATTTATTTGAGTTAATTTTATATCTGGCCATTTTGCTGAAGTTGTTTATCAGCTGGAGAAATTTTCTAGTAAAATTTTTGGGGTTGTTTACATATACTATCATATCATCTGCAAATAGTGATACCTTTATTTCTTCTTTGCCAATTTGTATCCCCTTGATCTCTTTTGTTGTCTTATTGTTCTAGCTAGCACTTCAAATACTATATTGAATAGATATGGGAAGCATGGTCATCCTTGTCCCCGATTTCAGTGGGATTGCTTCAAGTATGTCTCCATTTAATTTGATATTGGCTGTTAGTTTGAAGTAAATTGCTTTTACTATGTTTAGGTGTGGGGTCTTGAATTCCTGATCTCTCCAATACTTTTAACATGATGGGGTGTTGTATTTTGTCAAATGCTTTTTCTGTATCTAAGGAGATAATCGTGTGATTTTTTTTCTTTGAGTTTGTTTATATAGTGGATTACTTTAATGTAGTTTACTATATTAAACCAAACTTGCATCGCTGGGATGAAGCCTACTTGATCGTGGTGAATGATGATTTTGATGTGTTCTTGGATTTGGTTTGCAAGAATTTTATTGAGTAGTTTTGCATCGATATTCATAAGTGAGATTGGTCCAAAGTTCTCTTTTTTGGTTGGGTCCTTGAGTGGCTTAAGTATCAGAGTAAATTCATCACATAGCCTCAATTTATATTTGCAGTTCAACCTCATAATTCATGATAAATTCATGATATAACACCATGTTTCTAGTTGTTTTCAAAGTGAAATAGATGTATTTATAAGAATTCCAAATGTTTATAAATTAGGCATTAATACTATCATATATGAAATTCAAAATTTTCAATAAAAAGTATTCCATTCCTTTCTTTGCCCCACAGGAAATTATATTTTGAATGAACTTGTCTTTTGACAGGCATCTTCTTAACCTGAAAATGGGAAAGCATGTGGAAAAGAGAAAAGATGGAACATTTCAGAAAGCTTGGTCTTCAGGAAAAGAAAACAGGGAATATAGAAAACATAACTTTAGAACAAATTGATTGTATGTCTATAATTGCAGCTGGCTGGCCAGTCAGTCCAGGCAATTGGTGGGGTGTAGCTTTAGTGTATAACTCTTGACTCAAAGATTGAGTTTGACTGCAACTGAGGTAAACACCTTATATCCACTCTGACCTCCACAGGTACACAAACATGGGCACAAGACCATCATGCACACATATGTGTACATGTACGTAAACATACACCACACATATACTAATTTTAAAAATCAATATTCATTAATATTTAAAGGGTCAGATTTATTCATGATTGAATATTTTCATGATCATTTCTTGGAGAGAGAGAGAGAGAGAGAGAGAGAGAGAGAGCGAGAGAGAGAGAATATGTTTGAGATAAGAAAGGAATATTTAAGTCTTTTAAAGACTCCATGCATGAGAGGCAAGTTAACTTAGAATGAATTTCTATTAAAGAAAGATAAATTTAAAAACTATTAAACTTAGCAGAGGAAAATCAACTTCTGGATCCAACAAGATAGCATGTAACTTACTGCAAATCTTGGAATTTTGGTGGCCTGATGATTCTACTTTAATTACCTGAACCTCTGAGCTCCAGGTGTCCTCCATATAGGTGCCAATTTGCACATGTGGTCTCTCTCTCTCTCTCTCTCTCTCTGTGTGTGTGTGTGTGTGTGTCTGTCTCTCTCTCCCTCTCCCTCTTTCTCTCCCTCTCCCCCTCTCTCCCTTTCCCTCTTCCTCCCTCTCCCTCTTTCTCTTCCTCTCCCTCCCTCTTCCTCTGTCTTCCTCTGTCTTTCTCCCTCTTCCTCCCTCTCCCTCTCCCTTTTTCTCTTCCTCTCCCTCCCTCTTCCCCTGTCTTCCTCTGTCTTCCTCCCTCTTCCTCCCTCTCCCCTCCCCCTCCCCCTCTCTCTCCTCTGTTTCTCCCCCTCTTTCTCACATATATGCACACAATGACTAAGGTCCAAGGTGTTCCTAGGGAGTGGTTTTGCTTTAGCATTTGCACTGGAGAACTTACTACCATCTCTAGAGTAGACCAGCATAATTTCTACCTGGATTTGAGTGCTTGCTTTATAACCATAGACAAGTATAGCTCTCACCTTCTATCAAAGCAGATTTCCTTTTCAGCAAATGGAGACTATCACAGAAAACAAGATACCATGGAGTGTTCACCCCAAAGGATAAAATACAAGTATTACACTTAAAACTTAAGGAACATCATCAGAAATGGGACAAAATGAAAGAGCCAGAGGACTTACGTACAGCCCCTGTGGGGGAAATATTGAAGTGACTGGAAATAGGGTAGGAGGGAGGAAAGAGAATTGAAGAGAAGATGCAATAGTATGTTAATTAAAGTATAAAAACTATTAAGAAGAAATGAAAGTTCTAACTTCCTCTTCCTTGTTCCATCCTAAGTGTGCAGATCAATTGAAATAACAAGTCAGCTTTTCATATACCCTCTGGGAATGATAAAATGGTATAACCATGTATTAGTCACTATACAAAATAGCAGTTATGGAAATGTCAATTCAATATTTAGATTGTAGAAAATGTTTAATAAACAGATATTATTATTTTCAAAAATTTTCCAAAAATTAATCAAAAATTTCTCATCTATATGTTACTTTGTCTTTCCTTTTATTGTTTTTTAAATATAGTTTGGGACTAAAGTTGTATCTCACATAGTAGACTCTTTGCCAAGCATGCATAAAGCTCTGGATTTGACTACAAGCAGCCCATAAACAAATCTTTGGAGAGCTCAGAAGGTGAAGGCAAGTTGTCTCTAGAGTTTCAGCCATCCTTGGCTATAGGTGAGTTTGAGGTCAGACTGGGATATATGAACACTCATCTAAAACAGATAAGGAACAGAAAGAAAACTGCATTCGTGATCACATACACACACACCTTAATATGTAGAATTTTAGATACTCTAATATTATTGACAAGAACCAGGTATGCTGATGCATAGTTTCTGTCCTAAGTGTCAAGATACTTTGATTCCATCACTGTTTGAAAATTACATTATGAAGGATGGCAGGTCAAAATAGAAGAAGGATAGTAGGTCTGGGTGAAAGTGTAGGTTGGGGAACTAAGATGAGTGGAGAAAGGGGAAATGTGGTTGGAATGTATTGTATAAGAGAAGAATCTATTTTCAATAGAAAAGGAAATAAAATAAAAAAATCAAGGAGTTTTCCATTTGAATTTTCCTCAAATAAGTTGTTTACATAAATTCCTTGTCAATTATATTTGTTTTATTGCTTGGAATTATAGATTGTTCTTGTGACTGTATACCGTCTAACTTCATATGAACTTTGCTCATGACTATGCTTAACCAACAGAATATTCTCAGAATATAAATTGTCTTATGCCCTGAATAAAGTTGAGTATTGCATAAAAAAGCATTTTATAATACAATTAATAGCTCAAAAAGTTTACTCTAGAAGATTATAAGTGCATATTTGACTTGCTTAACTAAAAACTCAATATAAAAATTATTAAAAGAAAATTTGAATTTTGAGAAAGTAGTTAATAATATTTAGGAAGCTTAAGAGCAATAAGAGTTTGTGTTTATTACTCAGTACTGTGTGGTTTTTCACTATCTTGGCCCCTATTATAATGTATTTCATAGTCTGATTTTTTTTAAGCCACCAGTTCCTTAAGGGAAACTTGAAGGTATTGGCATTTTTATCTTTGCTCAGAATATTAAATTATCTCTTTTGATAGTTAATAGTTGAAGAAAGACAGGATAAATTAAAAACTATGTAGACAAATCTTTATAAACCAATAAAACTGATGAAAGTTGGGTGTTCTGATATGTCACAGTTTCAGTTAATGAAGGATGAATTTATTTACGTGCTGATATCCTCACTTGTTGGGGACAAGTTCCACTGATGTATGAGTTGCCATTATTCTCAATAACTTCCTAGTTTGTGGGGAGAACACAAAAGAAATAGACTTGGTATTGATTCTGTTTAACATTACATTTTATTACATTTATTGTTTTATACATTGTGATATTCTATACCATTAAGACACAAAATTGAATGACTTATAAATCTCATCCATGCAAACAAGTGAATATGTATTCTTGTTCTTCATTCTGTAATGGTTAAAGAGATGAGACTAAATTGGGCATTATTAGTTGACTGCAGAGCATGATTTCAAGATCTTTTTACAAGTTTATTTAAAAGTAATATAATTACCTTGAAACCACACATCTCATAGACATCAGTAGTGATGATTTTTCCTCATTAGCTTAGTCTATGTTTAAAAACATATAATGAGACAAATACTGGTGGCGTTGGCTTTCCCTCACCTGGAAATTGACTCAAGACACAGCCTGCTGGTTCCAGAGAATCAGAAGTAATTGGTTGTTAAGTGAGCTTTAAAGCAATGCTATGTCTTAATTAACCAGGATCTGTTTCCTTGTGGTAGCAGTATTCATTAACCAATATGCTCTTTAATAAAGAATGTTTTTCTATTCTTTTTTTTAAAGAATGTTTTTCTAAACACTGCATTTTTATTTATTTTAATATAAACATCTCTTAAATACAATGAATCACTTTTTATTATAATCTAGTTACAAAAATGGGAATTTTTCTATGTCTTCAAAAATTTAACTCAGTAGCAGGAAATATGACGTTATCATTACATTTCTTAACACAAATAATATCGCTAAACAGGGTACAGAATAGTAGAGCCTGTGTGAAGGAAGACTCTTCAGGTTTGATACTACTGCCCTAATTCTGTTCTCAACCGTAGAATGAACTTATTGTATAATTTCATCTCAAAATCTTACTTATTTCAAGTAAGTTATTAAAACCCAGAGCTAGGACTCTAGGACTGCATGACAAACAACCTATTCTTTGACTATATGACTCCAACTCCATATAGTTATCATAGACTATGTGTGAGATCCATGGCAATATATCAGCATAAACATTTGACCAGGAAATATCTTCCATATGTGACTTTTGGTATCTCATTTTATCAGAATATTCAAAACTTTCCCTTTAAAATATCATTACAGCCTATTGTGCAGTATTATGGCACTGGAATATGGGTGAAATCTAAAATTACTTACAATATGATTCCCTAATAGTTGTCCAGCACACTGTTTTTAAACTGAAAATTATGTAATGTTGGGGGATATTCTCTCCTTCTCGTTCTCCCTTTCCCTCTCCCCCTTCTCTCTCATCCTTTCTCTCTTTATCCTTTCTTCCCTTTCTCTTTCTCCATTTTTCTCTTTCCTTCTTTCTCCCCTCTCTCTCTCTCTATCTCTCTATGTGTGTCTCATCTCTCTCTGTCTCTGTGTCTATGTATTTCTTCCAGGATTTTACCCAACTTTCTTATATTCAGTCTAGAAAAGGAGGTATCTGTCTTTATTTTCAGAGGCCTAGAGCACAAGTATAATCGTATTTTTATTATATTCCTTGTATTCCTAGGTTTTTAAGTTTCTTAAAATAATATTTCTTTTAATTATTAGAGAATTTAAAGATTTTTATTTTTTCCAAATTATGGTGTGTGTGTGTGTGTGTGTGTGTTTGGGGGTGTGTGTCTGTGTGTGCCACCCCACGTATGATATACCACATAATATGCTCTCAAAACCAATTTTTAGTCCTATAAATTCACAAAACATGGACTCTATATGGCATCCAACATTCTGCACAAAATAAACAATGCTTCTTTTTTGCACTTACCCTTCAGTTTACCCCAGTCTTTCTTCATTAGACTTGACCCCTTACCCTTATCTCCTCACTATATCAAAAATTTCAGTTTCTTTGGTACTTTCAAACCTCAATTACCTTATAAAGGGCTGTTGAGACACTTGGTCTTCAGGAAAACTCTCCTGACTGCTACAGCCAAGGCTGTACGATGGGGAGTGCTTACAGTCATCACTGGAATTCACTGGAAACCCTGGCAGTGCAATAAAAGGTAGCTACATCCATCATACTATCATCAAAGACTCATTATATGGAGTGGGTCTGAACTGTTTACAGTCTCATACAAGATCTCCACTACAAATGCCAGTGTCCAGTTCATCAGCAAATGTGTTCTTTCAGCCACTTTTTACTGGTTGGTATTAGCCCAAATTCATACCAATTCTGGCTGGCGTGCACAACTGCATGAAGTCGCATTGTTTTCAATTGAATTCTCACAGACTCTTCACCCCTGACTCCTGACATGGCCAAAATCTATTCTCTATACCAACCAGGTCATGTTGTTTTAAATAGAAATTGGATAAACTGAAGCTTCTAGAAGCATCAGTACTTTAAATACCTCATAGCTCATTTATAATAAAACACAAACCTACCATGGCCTCTAACTAAGGCTCTACATGAACTGGCCTCTGGTTAGCTCCTGATTTCACTTTCCGCTTTTCTCGCCTTGTTCCTTTTGTGGTTACCTGAGCCTTTTACTATTCACGGAATATGACACCTCACACTCACACTGGCAAATTTGTCCAGTCAGTTTCATTGACCTGTAATTATCTGCCCTCAGATCTGCAAGTGGCTGACTCATTTTGTCTTTCTTATCTGAGCTCTGCTGTTAACTTTGCAAAGTCTCCCTTAAGCAACATCTTAAGCATATTTGCCACAACCATTTCCTCTTCCTGTTCTCCATCTTGGAGAACATACTACTCAACACACAATGCTCTGCTTCTCATTCTTACCTACAATGATTTAAGAGTATGGAGAAGAGGCCCAAGACAGTATCCCATCACACATTTCCAGTATCCGTGTTCTTTTTATTTCTCCATTTCAATATTTTGAATGTTGTTATATTTCTGTTTCTGTTGCTGTGATAAAACACCCTGACCAAAAGCAACATAGGGGAGGGAAGTGTTCTTTGTGGGAGTGGAGTGCTTACAATTCCACATCAAAGTCTATCACTAAAGAGAAGTCAAGGCAGGGATTCAAAGCACTAGTCACATAGTATTCATAGTCAAGACAAGAGCAAAATTATAGTATGCAAGCCTCCTGCTGATTTACTACGCTAATACAGTCAGGGAGCAGTATGGGCCAATTAATAACCAAAACAACATTAAGCAGACTTGCCCATATTCCAACATGATCCAGGAAAATCCTTACTAGGATACCATTCTTGCAAATGGTATCTAGGTCATGTCAAGAAGACAGTTAAAATTAAGCAGCACAAACTTTATCTACCATAAACAGCAAAACAAATATCCAGACTAAAAATACATGAGAAAAAAATCAATAAACAAAGGGTTATACAAAATTATTCATATACTTGAAGGTATTTCTTCTCT
Source organism: Tokudaia tokunoshimensis (assembly GCA_036184795.1). Taxonomy (NCBI): domain Eukaryota; kingdom Metazoa; phylum Chordata; class Mammalia; order Rodentia; family Muridae; genus Tokudaia; species Tokudaia tokunoshimensis. The sequence goes on along the minus strand of BTHU01000012.1, from coordinate 81,944,711 downwards.
TTTAATATTTATTTAATTGTTTTCCATCATTTCTTAATGAGTACTATGTTTACATCATTCAACCCCACCTCCAATAACATTCTTTAGAAATTATATTGGCATCCCAACACTTTTACAGTCATTTTAATACTTGCTTATACTACCTATAACTTATACTTAGTGAAAATTTCCTCTTTTTTTCCATTCAGTTAAAATGATTAAGTAGATAAAGCATATGGGAGACACAGCTGGTGACTCAAAAATTTATCACTGAGGACACAGTGACAACAGCCTTGTTTTGTAGTGAGTGCAAGAGTTAGTGTGGCCGTTCCAGAACACAGAAGAATGAGCAGGGAGCAGCAAACCATGAATCAGAGTGAGGAGGTAGAAGAATGGCCTTTAACTTCATCTCCAGCATTGTTCTTCAGACAAGAACGGAAGTATAAACAGAGTAGTAAGGCCACGGGTGTTTCTCCTATGCTTCCTAAGCAAGCACAAAAAGGATACAGCCACAGTAGATTAAAGATATCATCTACTAGTATATATTACCATGGATTTCATATAAATGCTATTTTCTTTCCCTTTGCAGTCCTTTTTCTGGGGCCTCATTGACCTTCTTAATCATCCTTGTGGCTGAGGCTCTAACAAATTACTCCTGAATCTCCAAAATGTATGAGTCTTTTAAACGTGCTGGGACTCAGCCAATGGTTTTGAAGTCCTGAATGCATGTTAGAATCAGGAATGCAAAGAAATGTTGTAATCTGGGCATGGAAGCTAGCAGCAGTGAAAATTCCTCAGATGACATTGATCTACAGCCAACTTTTAGAATCATGGATCTAGGCCAAGGACAGAATATTAGCCGGCTTAATGAATTCATTTTGGTTATCTCATCCATATTTCTGCTTTCAAACTGGATGCTATTTAAACCATAATAGAAAAACAATAGATAATTCTCTTATCTGGAATGGTATCTTTCATCTTTTAGTTTTAAAGATCAACAATAGAAATATGTATGTTATGTAACATTATAAGAACTGAACAAGTTATATATATGAATATATATATATATACACACATGTACACATGCAATAACACTTAGTGAAAAACAGAGGCCAGAAATTTCAAAGAGATTGGGGGGGTTGTATCTGGGTGTGTTTGAAGAAGGGAAAAATGTTGTAATTATAATTATACATATTATAACCTCAAAAATAAAATGATATTAGGCTAAAGGTCAACCATGGAGATTGAAACAGCAAAACTAAATAATTAGGCTTCTTTTTACTCTTACCCTACCATGCAGTGCTGTATCTGTTTTAAAAATCCATGCTTCATGAGCATACTCTATGATATTTAATGCTCAGTGGTCTGGGATGATGTATTTGCAGTCACCTTATCATTAGTAGAAGCATAAGGAAGTAACATTTATATAACTACAGGGACATGACTTATTCAGGTTTGCAAAAGATTATCACAAAGAAATTCATGAAACTTAAAAAATTAATCTTCTTTTTACTTGCTACAATGAAACATCAGTTGGTACTTAAACAATGCCATAGGATATATTTCTAGATAAACCAGCTTAATAATAAATAGAATTGGCACTGCTTGTAGCCATTATTCCCCAAAGAACAGATATTTTACAATGCACCAGGACGTGTTCTAAAAATACTACATGACCTTTGTGCTACAGTTGTCAATATGAAATTTAGCACTAAAGGCAGACAGCTTTGTAAATATGGTTAATTTGATGTCTTTTAGATCCTTGAGATAAGCAGTGAGTCATATCTTAGAAAATTATTTTATACAATCAATACCTATCTTGATCCTAGCCTCATTCCATTATTTCATATGACTAATAACTGTTTGGGACAAAGTTCACTGAAAATTAAAACCATATGATGTCATGGTATGACCCTCTAACCTAATGATTTCTCCTTTCTCTGTCTCACACCCAAATTCGTTAATCATGAACTTGACTCAATGGTATAAACAAAAGAATTTGTGTTTATGTTTAAAAAAAACCAGCTTGCTTAGGAAGTCACTTCTGCACTTCAGATTTTGAAGATCAAAGAGTACAGATAAGAACAAGAGCTATTTTCAAGCTATAATTTTATAATGCTAAATATCATTATTTTATACTTATAGACAAAACAATATTCATAAATAATTGGTTCAGTTTCCTCATTAGGAAAGTTCTAATATTTATTAGAAACACTGTATTGATGGTCAGTTTGGTTTGCATAGAATAAAATGTAACACAAATGCATGTATTTAATAAAATTAAAATATTTTTTATTAGGTATATTCCTTATTTACATTTCAAATGATTTCCCTCTTACTGGTTCCTCCCTCCCCAAAAGTCCCATACGCCCTCTTCCCTCCCCCTGCTCCCCAACCAACCCACTCCCACCTCCCCTTCCTGGTATTTCCCTACACTGCCACACTGAGCCCTTCCAGGACCAGGCGCCTCTCCTTCCTTCTTCTTGGGTATCCTTTGATATGTGAATTGTATATTAAAATAATACTATTAATAATCTTATACTCAATGGATATTGTTAAGATCAGGAGAGTGATACTGACCTTGGTAATTTGACAGTGCATTGTCAGATAATGGTTGAAGTAAAATTTTCTGACTTTTCACTTAACATTTTTCAGTTACATGAGATTTCTCAGGATTTGTCCAAAAAATGACAGGTTATATTTTCCCATGGTACACTGAATATGTAGAACTGCTGCACTTGATCTGCACTGTGACACTGACTTAGACATGGGGAAGGACAGAACCAAGGCTATCTGTTTGGCCTCCAGAATCTACAGAGGACAACCTCAGCTTGTGCCCTGGTGTTTATTCTTTGCTGATGACAAAACAACTGTCATGTATTTTTGGTAGACCACTTAAATATCAAGGAAGTGTCATTACCAGACTGTTTACAGTTACAGTTTATATCATTTATCTACTTATTTTCACTACAATACCTTTAAACTGTTGTCTAACCTTATCACAATCCTCTTTTACTCCATTTAAAGACTGCTTTATACACGTGTGTGTGTGTGTGTGTGTGTGTGTGTGTGTGTGGTGTGTGAGTGTGTGTGGAGGGTGTGTATGCACACATGTGCATGCCTGTGCATGTATCCCACTCCTTACATGGCAAATAATTGCCTGTGAATTACATCAGTTTCTCTGGTGTGTGATTCCATTTTTAGGTAGTTATATATTTCCAAGTGTCTGATGAACATATGTTATAGATAGGTAGATAGATAGATAGATAGATAGCTAGATAGATAGATAGTAGATAGATAGATATAATAAAACAGAAAACATGAAAGAAGAGATTTTTTTCTGTATTAAACCAAAATCCTTTTGTTTCTTTTCTACATTTGTGTGTGTATAAGTATGTGTATATATATGTATATGACATAAGAAGAAATATATATATATATATATATATATATATATATATGACATGACATAAGAAGAAATATATAGTTGGTCCTACTGCACCTTTATTTCTGGCACACATCTCCTAGAATTTTAGAATGAGTGTCTTTTATATGTTAGGACTTGAAGGATGGTTGCCAGGGGAACCATTCATGTGATTACAGGGTTGAGATTGTGGCCTAACCCACTGCTGGAGAGGAAAGAGGCTAAAGATTAAGTTGAGAACCATTAGTCAATTATTTAATCAATTGTACCTACACAGTGAATAGTCCATTTAAACCAGAAAGTATGGGATTGGAGAGCTTCCAGGCTGTTGAGCATATGGAGGTTCTGGGAGGATGGTTAGACAGGAAAGGTGTGGAAGTTCCTTTTCACTTTATCCCCCAAACTCATCATCTGCATCTCTTTGTGTAACAGTTCATCAATATCCTTCAGAAAAAGTCAGTAAGCAAAGTAAACATTACCCTGAGTTCGGTGACTAGTGCTGGAGAGGGGCCTTGATTTATAGGAGAGCAGTTAGAAGCAGAAGTTTCTTCACAAAGAGTTCTCACCTGAAGAATATCTAATGGCTGAGAAGCACCTAAAGAGATGTTCATCATCCTTAGTCATTAGGGAAATGCAAATCAAAACAACCCTGAGATTCCATCTCACACCAGTCAGGATGGCTAAGATCAAAAACACAGGAGACAGCAGTTGTTGGCGAGGATGTGGAGAAAGAGGAACACTCCTCCACTGCTGGTGGAATTGCAGGCTGGTACAACCACTCTGGAAAGCAGTCTGGCGGCTCCTCAGAAAACTGGGCATGACACTTCCGGAGGATCCGGCTATACCACTCCTGGGCATATACCCAGAGACTTTACCTGCATGCAATAAGGACACATGCTCCACTATATTCATAGCAGCCTTATTTATAATAGCCAGAAGCTGGAAAGAACCCAGATGTCCCTCAACGGAGGAATGGATTCAGAAGATGTGGTATATTTACACAATGGAATACTACTCTGCAATTAAAAACAATGAATTCACGAAATTCCTAGGCAAATGGTCAGAACTTGAAAATATCATCCTTAGTGAGGTAACCCAATCACAAAAGATCACACATGGTATGCAGTCACTGATAAGGGGATATTGACCCAGAATCTCAGAATACCCTAGACACAATCAGCATATCAATAGATTTCTAAAAAGATGGAAGGAGAGACCCCTGGTCCTGGAAAGACTGGATGTAGGGGAACGCCAGGACAGAGTAATGAGAGGGGGTTGAACGGAGAAAAGAGGGAGGGAAGGGGGCTTATGGGACTTTCGGGGAGGGAGGAAACGGGAAAGGGGAAGTGATTTGGAATGTAAATTAAAAAAATAAAAAAAAAAAAAAGAAGTAGAAGTTTCAACTTGGACTTATGATTAGCATGTGAAGTAGGAGAGAATCTTGGGATTCTGAGCCTTTTACTGTGAAATATGATGCTATCTGGATAGTGTTAGAACTGAGTTAAGTTATAGGACGGCAAGCTGGTTTCTATCAAGAATTGAGTAATTGTTAGCTGTGGGGAAAAAATTCCAAACATTGAGTGACCTGAAGCGAAGGTGTGAAGTGAATGTTAAATGGAAAGTGTAGAAAACCATTCATGTTTCCTGGAGAGAAATGAACATGTATCAGTTATTTTTCAAGCTACATACGTAATTGTAAACACTGGATATATAATAAAGTAAGAACATGGCTGTGAATTAGAAATAGATCTTTAGCACTTTGATTAAGATTGACCTCACAGACTAGATATTTGAACACTTGTTTCTAGTTCTTTTTGAGGGGGTTTAGGAAATTTAGTCTTACTGGAGGAAGTATCACTGTCGGATTGGTTTTGGACATATAAAATATTTCCTCATATTCTGTTTACCCTCCCTGCTTTATGTTTTCATTCAAAGACATGAGCTTTCAACTTTGGCAATTTTACCACCTCCTTCCACATTTCCCCTCCTGATGATGGACTCTTATCCCTCTGAAACTATAAGCCAAGTAAACTTGTTGTCATGCAAGATAATTTTGTCTTGGTGTTTTATAATAGCAACACAAATGTAACTAATACAAGATCAATGAAAACACATAAATAAAAAGTTGGGGAAAGAAGACAATAAAGAATCTCCTCAGCACAAAATAGAATAATATGCTGTGGGTAAAATTGGTGCCTACTAGCTGCTTAGGATGATCTAATAGTATAGAGAGCATCTAGTATAAAATCAAGTGGTCTCACTGAGCATGTCTAATCCTAATGACAGTAGCTTTTGAATCACTGTGTGTGAGTTGCAAAAGGTATAAGAAGAAAGAGGGAAGTGCCACTAGTTTAATATAAGCAAGAAGAACTCTGACTGGCAAAGATCATGTGCATTAATGTGTGTTTCCATCTTCTCCTGAATCACATGGCATTTGTCACATTTCAAAGATAATAGAAACAGTCACATATGACAGCCTTACAGAAGAAAAATAGTGTAAAACCTGGTTTTAATAAAATGATTCAGATGGAAGACCTGAACTTCAGCAAAGCTGGAAGACTAAGAGAATACAGAAACCCAAGCTGTAAAAGAAAATTGACAATGTGGCTTTAATAACCAATAAAGAATTTTGTCACTGAACCCAAACTTTCAGCCATGTTTGAGTAATATTTTTAGTGCTTGACATAGGAAATGTGAAAAGAAGATCAGGTCAGAGGAAAACATGATGACTCTTTCAGTCTATTGAAACAGAAGTATATTTGCATAGCCAGTGTGAACTGCTCCAATGTGCACTCTAATTAGCACAGTTTTCTTTTCCTTCTTCACAATTTAATAAATATAAGGTCATAGCAACCTTGGCCTCCTCCTCCCTTATTAAATCAAACAGTTTTATGTTTTAACTTGAACAGAGCGCCTTACAACTTCTCTGAAGTAAGTCAGAATTGCCAGTATCACTACTCTTACGGGAACTCCTGTGAGGAAAAAAGGGAGTTATTTGGCACAGCATAGAGCATGACATTGAACAAAACAACTAAAATCTACATAACAGGTTGTGGTGGTTTAAATAAGAATGACCCCATAATAAGTTCATCTATTAGAATGTTTGGTCCCTAGTTGGTGGAACATTTTGGAAGTATTAGGAAGTGTGGTTTTCTTAGAGGAGGTGTGTCACTGGGAGTGGACTTTGAGGTTTTAAAAGCCCTTGCCAGGCCCAGTCTCCCTCTTTCTGTCACATGTGTGTTGATAAGATGTAAGTTCTCTGTTCAGTCCATTGGTTGGCTGTGAGCCATGAGTATTTTGATCCCCCTTCTAAAAAGGACAAAAGTATCCACACTTTGGTCTTCCTTCTTTTTGAGCTTCATTTGATCTGTGAATTGTATCTTGGGTATTCCAAGCTTTTGGACTAATATCCACTTATCAGTGAGTGCATACCATGTGTGTTCTTTTGTGATTGGGTTATCTCACTCAGGATGATATTTCCTAGTTTTATCCATTTATTTGCCTAAGAATTTCATGAAATCATTGTTTTTAATAGCTGAGTAGTACATCATGGATCCCCAATGGAGGAGCTAGAGAAAGGACCCAAGGAGCTGAAGAGGTTTGCAGCTCCATAGGAAGAACAATAATATGTACCAACCAGTACTCCCAGAGCTCCCAGGGACTAAACAACCAACCAAAGAGTACACATGAAGGGACCCATGGCTCCAGCTACATATGTAGCAGAGGATGGCCTTTTCAGACATCAATGAGAGGAGAGGCCATTGGTCCTGTGAAGGCTCAATGCCCCAGTGTAGGAGAATGCCAGGTCAGGAAAATGGGAGGGAGGGGTGGTAAGCAGGGGAAGGGGAATGGGATAGGGATTTTTGGAGGGGAAATGAGGAAAGGGGATAACATTTGAAATGTAAATAAAGAAAATATCTAATTAAAAAATAAATTTAAAAAAAGATGTAAGCTCTCAGCTACTGCTCCAGTGCCATACCTGCCTGCCTGCTGCCATGTTTCCTATGATGATGGCCATACTCACTCTCTAATACTTTAACCAAGTTCCCAAATAAATGTTTTCTTTTGTAAATTGCCTTGGTCATAGTGTCTCTTTATTGCAATAAAAGAGTAACTAAGATATAATTGGATAGTAAAAAAACTAAGAATAACGGAATGGATGATTAACAACTGCCAAGATGGAGTGGGAAAATGTGAAATGACATTGAACTAAAAAGAATAGCTTAAAACATTTTTTTCTAAAATTTTCCACTTTCTATTTTCAGATCCTGATTATTGAAGGTAACTGAAACTGAAGGAAGTAAAAGTGCAGAAGTGGGAATGTATAGTATTTTACTGAGTTATAGTGTTTCTGTATTGCCCATTTTAAATGTAATTTCAATAAATAAGTAGCCAAAGTCAAGAAAATCAGTGATACTGATAGCAAAACAACTTTTGAAGGAATAGGATGTATTTTCTCACTTATCATATGTTGTGGATCCATTATTAAAGTACCCCAATTATTTTGAATAACAATATAAAATATTATTACAGTTTTTACAAAATAAAATAATTGATATCTGTATAATTTGCATTCATGTCATTCTCTTTCTGTAATAACCCTAATTTGCAATGTGCTTTCTTTAATTTTATATTAAAGGTTGAACATTGTTTTATGGCAGTTATAATGATGTTCCTCACAATTAACAAAGAAATTTTTTGAATAGTATTGTGATGATGGGTGTGTAGAGGACTCTGTGTAAGCTGACTTTGAAGCCTTTGAATATTGATCTAGAATCGGTACAGCTGGACAGGTGCTCATTTTGATTTTGATCATTGTAGAAGCCTCTACCCTGATTTTCATTGAGTCTGCAAAATGTCCATTTGCATCAAAAATACATAAGGGTCCTTTCTCCATACCCCTACCAGTAGTTGTTCTTGCTTTCTTGAACACATTTTTATGTATGTATTGATCATTTTCTTGCTTTCTTGAACACATTTTTATGTATGTATTGATCATTTTCAGTTTTCATTTCAAAAGTATCTGTAGTCATTCTCACACATATCAAATATGTCATTTTCTCTTTTAATATCAGTGCTTGAATATTTCATATAACAAAGATACTAATCCTCTGTTAAATGAATACCTGGAAATCCCTTATTGTGCAAGCTGTGTCTTCCTTCTGAATATTGTTCTTTTGACTATAAAGAAGCTTCTTGTATTTCTTTAGTTTATTATTAGTGTGATTATGTGTGGACTTGCATGGGTCATGATGCATGTAGTTAGTTTGGGCATCTTGTTTTGTGAAACCAGAGTCTCTCTAGTTTCTGTTGCATTGTGTACTCCTGTGAAGGTGGTCCCTGAGATTCTGGTTAATTGTCCTGTCTCTGCCTCCCATCTCTCTGAAGGAATGTTGAGATTACAGATGTGTATTACTGACCTAGATATTTTACAGGAGGTCAGGTGGTCAAACTAAGGTGGTCAGCATGGAAAACAAGCCCTTTTACCCATTGAGCCAGTAGGGTGGCCTAAGAAGCTTTCAAACTTAATATTATCCCATCTGTCAATTCTCGATATATTTCTAAGTGGTAGTTTTACTCAGAAAACAATTAGCTGACACCTAGGTTTTACTCTAGTCCTTTTTCAAAATTCCAGGTTGTTAAATGGAGGTCTTTAATCCATTGGTTCCTGATGTTTGTGCTAGAAGAAAGAAAGAGATGACATCATGATATACTGATAACAAATCATATAGTATTCAAAAAGAGTAAATATATAGCATCAAATATAGAAGAGTAAATTCAACAAAGAAGTGTAGAATGATCATCAATCATCATTTGTTTTTGGTTAGGTACTTTCCACATAACTATTGAACATCTTTTTAAAGACAGTTTACTTAAATATTATGTAGTTTTATAGAAGTGTTAAAAATCTTGCTTTTTTAGGATACTATGTTTCTCTAAATTTATATGTTGAAATGTTTTTTCCTCCTCAAAAGACAATAGCCAAAGAAGGTAAGAGATTCTAAGTCTTGAGATTAATCACCCTAATTTGTGGGATCAGTACTCGCCTAGAAAAGTTCTAAGATAGATGCCTCATTCATTCCATCATGTGATGGCATGGCCAGAAGGTATGCTCAAGAGCAGATGGCAGATCCTTACTAGATATCATATCTGATATTATCCTGATTGTGGACTTTGCAGAATGGGAAAAGATAAAATTTTGCTTTTGAAAGCTTCTCAATATAGTATTTTTATGGTAACTGTCTGATGAAATTAATTGATTTTTGTAAATATTATGTATATAATTTTTGAAAGGTAAAAAAATCTGTAAGATATTTTTCTTTAATTAATCTATTCATTCTATTATCAATATGTTTCATAACTATTAAGACTATAGAATATTCCTACAAGAAGATTAGAAGTATTTAAAAAAGAATAAATTCTTCTGCATATTCAAATGATAATCAAGTAGAAATTTTTAGTTATGACAATATAGATAAAAATAGGTTTTAGAGGCAAAGTGTAATATATTTGGAGGGCAGCTATGAATATCACCAATTCAACCACCAGGAGCATATTTAAAGATGGGAACACAGGAAACTAAGACCAAGAGGGAGAGTGATTGAGATGTTCCTTCAATGGTAAGATTCTGATGAAGAGTCAATCAAAAGCAGAATTAAAAAAGGTTGATATTGTAACTAGCCAAGCTTTATTGTGTCACAAGAATGAAGGACAAGGTGAGTGAAGAGTAAACTCTAGAGAGAAAGAGGCAATCGTTTTTCTCTGTGATCGATAATTCTGTCCCAGCCTCTGCCACTTTTCAACTCCTACCCACTTGTTCCCTTGGAAGCAAAAGTCATGGAAAGCCTGAAGCCATCAGAGTTATTAACTATTTTGTTAAGTTGCATTAGGAAAGGGAAAAAAGGACACAAGATATCCCAAGGATTTGTAGGTGGCAAAAATTAAAGACCCTCATTAAGGGACAGTAGCATACACTTGTAATCCCAGCGCTTGGGAGGCAGAGTCAGGCAGATCTCTGGAGTTGGAGGTTATCCTCATCTAAATTTCCACCAACAAGAGTTTATAATTTACCACCTGAACCTCCTAAAATAATTATTAAATCAGACATAAATACGAGATAATATTTTTCTAGTAGAACTTGCCCTAGCAACTTCTTAACCATGATTAACTCCTTTTTTGCATTTCAACATGCTCCTCCATAGATTAAATATTCATCCAGAAGTCTTGGCTTTTTCTTGCTACCTGCCCAGCTTTATTGTTTTCCACTGTGACGTATGTAATTCCATCATGTGATGCAGAGCACTATACCACCAGGGAGATAATGTCTCTCCACATCAGTTGTTTTGTTCTCAAATTTAATTAAGCCTCTTAACTCATGGTCAATTGAAATGTGTCCTGAAAGGCACAAAGAGGTGGCTTGTTCTGTGCTGTATTCAGATTAAATGTGGAATTGAATAACTACTTCTTACACCTTGACTAATCTTTTCCTCGAGCTACATTCTCTTTTTCCAGCATCAACTTGTACTTGACATTCTTGATGACACTTTTTATATAGTTTCTTATTTAATTTTTACAAAGTCTTTGCCGGTTAAAGTACAGAGAGTTAGAATTCCCTGATGGTATACAGTTCATATTAAAATTCAAGGATTTAAGCACGATCTGCCAGGGCCAAATCTGACTAAACAGTAACTGTCAATTAATTGAATGTATTACCCTGTACTACATTCTAAATCTGTGAAATAACATTTCAATAAAAGGATTATTAGGATAATGGGTAAAAGCTCAACTTTTATGTCACACTATATTTTCAGAGTTTATACTCTGATTTTTATAAGAGAATGTTTATTCTTGGGAAATGTATTAATGTGATTTCTAAGTAAGAGAATTAAATGACAACAATCTATAGGCTAATGGCTCTATATTAACAACATATGTTCATATGCACACACTTTTAAAATGCTATTGCCTAGTAAAGTCATGAATTTTCATGGAAATTAAGTGAAGAATATCTTGAAATTTTTTTTTTTTTTCCGAGACAGGGTTTCTGGCTGTTCTGGAACTCACTTTGTAGACCAGGCTGGCCTCGAACTCAGAAATCCTCCTGCCTCTGCCTCCCAAGTGCTGGGATTAAAGGCGTGCGCCACCACCGCCCGGTTATCTTGAAATTTTTATGTGAGTAAAATCTTTTCATAACACAAACCAAACAATTTGCAAAAGAGGTAAATTTTCAGTAGAAAATATTGTGACAAATTCCCCCTTTTTGCTGATTTTATCTTATTTTATTTTACTTTATTTTATTTGAAAGCAGGTCCCATGTAGTTCGGGCTGGTCTGAACTCATTATGTAGACAAGAATATCCTTGAAAACCTGATCCTACTGTCTCTGCCTCCCAAGTGCTGAGATTGCAGGAGTGTTCTGTGACTGTGTCCAGTCATAATTTTAAGTCTTTAGTACAAGAATTTGGGAGACAAAAGAGATGTGAGTTTGGGAGGTGATGCCATCCTGGTCTATATAACAAACTCTAGGCCAGCCAAGGCTAGATAAAAAAAAATTCTGAACACCATTGTGCCATTTTACCACTATGGCTGTATTATTATGTTTTGAGATCAGGAAATGTGATATATATTTCTTTGAAATTTCCTTATTTTGATTTTTCTCTTGGTTCTGTGTGAACTTTAGAATGAATTGTGTATTTCTATTAAATTGCTTTTGGAATTGTGAGGAGAAACACATTGACACTTAGGACCATTTTAGGTAATATTAAAATCAACAGTATTCTAACTCACATACATGGAAATCTATCCACTAATTTGTGTATCCAAGTCTTTCATCAATAATATGTAATTTTCTTTTTTTTTTATTTTATTTTTTAATTTACATTCCAAATCACTTCCCCTTTCCCGTTTCCTCCCTCCACGAAAGTCCCATAAGCCCCCTTCCCTCCCTCTTTTCTCCATTCAACCCCCTCTCGTTACTCTGTCCTGGCGTTCCCCTACATCCAGTCTTTCCAGGACCAGGGGTCTCTCCTTCCATCTTTTTAGAAATCTATTGATATGCGGATTGTGTCTAGGGTATTCCGAGATTCTGGGTCAATATCCCCTTATCAGTGACTGCATACCATGTGTGTTCTTTTGTGATTGGGTTACCTCACTAAGGATGATATTTTCAAGTTCTGACCATTTGCCTAGGAATTTCGTGAATTCATTGTTTTTAATTGCACAGTAGTATTCCGTTGTGTAGATATACCACATCTTCTGAATCCATTCCTCCGTTGAGGGACATCTGGGTTCTTTCCAGCTTCTGGCTATTATAAATAAGGCTGCTATGAACATAGTGGAGCATGTGTCCTTATTGCATGCAGGTAAAGTCTCTGGGTATATGCCCAGGAGTGGTATAGCCGGATCCTCCGGGAGTGTCATGCCCAGTTTTCGGAGGAACCGCCAGACTGCTTTCCAGAGTGGTTGTACCAGCCTGCAATTCCACCAGCAGTGGAGGAGTGTTCCTCTTTCTCCACATCCTCGCCAACAACTGCTGTCTCCTGTGTTTTTGATCTTAGCCATCCTGACTGGTGTGAGATGGAATCTCAGGGTTGTTTTGATTTGCATTTCCCTAATGACTAAGGATGATGAACATCTCTTTAGGTGCTTCTCAGCCATTAGATATTCTTCAGGTGAGAACTCTTTGTGTAGCTCTGTATCCCATTTTTTAATAGGGTTACTTGCCTCTCTGGAGTTTAACTTCTTGAGTTCTTTGTATATCTTGGATATTAGCCCTCTGTCGGATGTAAGGTTGGTAAAGATCATTTCCCAGTTAGTTGGTTGCCGCTTTGTCTTTTTGACAGTGTCTTTTGCCTTGCAAAAACTTTGTAATTTAATGAGGTCCCATTTGTCTATTCTTGATCTTAGAGCATAAGCTATTGGAGTTCTGTTCAGGAAATTCTGAAGACATACATGGAAATCTATCCACTATTCTGTGTATCCAAGTCTTTCATCAATAATATGTAATTTTCTATGTGTAGGTCTTTCATTCCTTGGATAACAAAGTTCTCCTATTTAGAAAAATGGAGTTTATACCTAGCTGTATATTTTCTTTAGTGTTTGAAAAGACTGTGCTTATCATATATTATATAATGCTTAAGCAAGAATTGTAATATTACTTTTGCTTTCAATGGAATGAGAATGCTTTGTTTTGTAAATAAAATTTTCACCTAAATGTTTTACAATTTTATTTCATCTCTCAACTTCTTTTGGAATATTGTTTAAATGTTCTGCAAATGACATGTACTTGTAATCATTTAAATGGAGAAAGCCCCTGTGTTTATACATCTGTTAATGCAGTCTATGCATATGAAACCTGTAGCTGTGATAGCTCTGCTCCCTTTTCCCTTATCATAATAAACACACCATGATATAAATATATGAGAATTATTTTATTTCTGCTAAGTAGAGTTTTTACTTTTTTCTCTACACTTTTTGATTCCTTTTTAGGAAGGAAAAGGATAAAACTGATGATATTAACACAAAATAAATTTTGAAAATTTATGAGATACCATCAGTATAGCAAGGAAACATTTAATCATGAGAAGAAAATCACTTCCAAGAAGATGACCAAGTAGGAGATCAATTTTTCTTTGACAAAACTTTCTTCTTTTGCCTTTTTTAATACAACAAAATGAGGATAATTAATTTTCTTTGACTTTAATGTTCACCTCATATATATATATAATTTCATAAATGGTTATGGTTTCTGAATTTTATTATAGGTTTTCATTTATCAGAGCATAACTCTTTATTTTGTGAATTCACATCGCAAACTGACTACTGTACTTTAGGTTTTTGTTTGTTTTGTCTTTGTTTATTGTTTTGTTTTGTTTTTAAATGTAAAGCTGGTGAGGGGGTTAGAAGTTAGGAGTACTTGCTGCTCTTGTAGAAGTCCAGAGTTGAGTATCCACCCTTACTGAGAGGCTCATAACCTCCTGTAATTTTGCCTCTAGAAGATTCCACAGCTCTTTGTAGCCTCCATGGATACCCTGACAATCTCACATACATATACATATAAATTTAAAAAAATGTATGAGGTTTTAAAAATCATATGAAGACTTATACATAAATAAAATAATTATTCATAATATTTGGTGCTTTATTGTTGCTACTCTCAGGTTTACCTTGTAAGACCGGTAAAATAAGGAATCAGCACTATTAAATTCCTATATCAGTTAGTGTAATAAATCTGAAAAGTGGGTTTAAAATCAATGAGTCCATGAAATGTAATAGTACATAAAACTATCTTACACTGTCTTTCCCATTCTCTGTCTACCCCACAGAGCAAGCTTCCTACAAAAAAGAATACCTGTTCAATTGTACATATTTATTCTTACTGTGTGGTTAAAAACTAATTACCACTTGGTGGCTGAATCACCATATTCCTAACAGACACTGTCTAGATTAGAAACTTCTACACTGGTAATGGCTTTCAGATTATTAGACAGTGAGTTAACATAAAAAGTAGTATATATAATGTAGGACTATTCAGTTAGCCTCTTAGAACATTTTACAATAAATAAAAAGGGAATATCATATAAACTATTGAAGGTATTTTTGACATTGACCAGCATATATCAGGGACAAATGGATACAACATAGAAGACATTTATTAGCCTCTGGTATATGATTAAGTTTATATACAGTGGTTATCAACACTATTGTTTTCTTCCTTCTTTAGGAATGTATGTGATCAGTTGTGCATGTTATCTTGAAGTAGAAGTTTCTGGTTATGTCATGTGATCCACACTCACATGATGTTTTGCTGAGGCAAGACCAGTGTGATGACAAGTGATATTTGGAGAGAGTATATGTGAATCTCAAGAAACACTGACTAGGTGCTTGTAGAGTTGGCTGCACAGCTCTTCCTTGGTCTCCTCTCTTCTCTGATCTTTACTTCATTGAGAAAGGCATGGCAGAGAACTCCTGGCATTCTGGCTGGTCCTGGTTACTCCTACTGACTCATACCCCTTTGGCAGCAGCTTGGCATTTTCTTCTGGATTGTACCACCATTGCTGATTTGTGTTTGGTGACACTTTTGAAATGGACTATTAGTATCCTGACACTACTGAACTGGACTGTCGGTGTCCTTACAAATGGAAATTGAAATCACCCCAAAGAAATACTTAAACAGGTCCACATCTCCTTGTCCTATTTACCATCTTTTCTCTCCTAATTTTGGACAGTGGGCTGAAAGGTCAAAGAATTTGAGAACCCTTATTAAAATAGATTTTAAAAAATCTAAGCCTATATTTTCTGATGCTAGAAACATTTAAATGTAGACAACTTTCTCTTTAATCCTCTTCTTCCCTTCAACCTTTGCTCTTTTGTCCAAGATATTTTTTTTCAGGAGAATTATCCTTATACTTTCTTTAATTTTTAAATCTTACAAATTATTATTACTAAATACTAAAATGACTAACCTACCAGTTTTCAAGTACTTTTAACTAATATGCCCATGATTCTATGAAGTGATGTAGTATAGGTCCTGATAGTCAAAATAAAAGGAATATAAGTTCTAATCAAAATGCCTTAAAAATAAAACAAGAAGTTGGTTCATGAAGAAAAGATAAATAGAACAATCTCTTCATACAGACTTTGATTAAGAGGGAAAGCATGGCTGATGGTCAAAGGAGGCCACAGTTTCCCTTATATCTCCTTCTGGAAAAGAGGCTGATTTTAAGCCTTTCTTCATTTTTTAGAAACAGCATGACTTCCAAAAACTACCAGACCCATCCCCCTGAGAGAGAAACAAAGATGGTTTCCATCCAGTTAATTCTTCTCTAGTTGAATGTGCACAAGAGTGCATTCGTTAAACTGAAAGTTGTAACTCAAATTATAGAGCCACACTCAGGTACACCTATGACATGCACACACACACACACACAAACAAAACTACATATATCTTTAAAAATAATAAAAAGAATCTTTTTTAAAAGGGGGATTAATACTAATAGAAATTAGATACCAAAGATGCAAGAGGGATATTTTCTAATGTGAACAGCAAGGTTTTAATATTGAAATACGCTCAGACGAAGTTGAAATGAAATCCAGCTAGTCTTGCTAAATTAGGTTTCATTTTTCAGGCATGCAAAGTGGATTAGACATAATAAGGTCAATTTATGGAGATTCATAATACTGGATTTGGGACTGTAGATTTTGTTCCATGGAAGTAAGAAATCATAGCTCTATTTGAACAGACGACTAACATTTTGGAGGTATTTGCATTAATCCATTTTTCTACTATTATAACAGACTAGATGATGCTGGAAACACACAGGCGTGTTTAAGTTCCATTTTGAGGCAATAAAAGCCTATACTTCATGTAGACAGCTCCATCAAAAATCCTTCTGAGCAGGCCACATTATGGTGGACCCCATCAAGACAGTAACACAAGCAGGAAGGTATTACACGAAAAGAAACTAGAGACTGCAGAAAAGCCTCCTTGAAAATATTCTTGTGAGACTGATCAGAGCCTTTTGAGAATGATACTAATTCCTCCAAAGATAGCACCCATAATAAACCAGTCACATTTCACTGCATTTTAAATACTCTATTGTCAGAAAACCATCCATGAATGGAGTCATAAGGGTGACTACAGTTCTAAGTGCTTGTGAGAAACTTCCAAGAAAAAAAAAAGAATTTTGTGACCTCAGTTTTTTCAAAACATAGGTTTGTTGTTGGAATGTGTTTTCATCCTCCTCTCGGGTGTAGCAGATAGATATGAATTTGCTTCAGATTACTCAGTATTCCTTGCCATTGTTATTTAATGAAATGTTTATGCTTTTATGGAAAACCATGTTTCTGCCATGTGAGACATGTCCTTGTGATTGTATATTTCACTCATGCTATTCTTCTTAAACCTCAGAGTATAAATTGTTTGATGCCCTGAATAAAGTTGGCTATTGCATGAGACTTCAGTCTGGGTCACTTACCAGTTTTATTCTACCACTGCCTTTGGACCGGAAAACACTCTACCACCCAGTAGTGGAATACACTGGAGGCCAACCCTCTTCATTTGGTTCTGATTGGCACACTCCCATTTTGTTTAACATGGTGGTGTTTTATGTGGAAATTAAGTTGAGCAGTGGTATCAGGGAAGAACATTTGTCAATCAGAGATGCATAGTAAGCAACTTATTTATTGAGAAATATTTGTTTCATCAGCCATTATTTTAAGGAACTTGAAACTCAGCAGTAAACAAAACAAGCAGAAAACTCTACACTCCTGAAGCTCATATCCTCATGGGATGCCTCATGTATAAATACATTCAGTTCTCCTGTTTAATTTACAAACTGGGGATCATTAACCATATTTTAGAGCCAAGTCATTAGAAAATAAATTAATTTGCCAAGGTGACATAGTTACTAATTGGCAATTAGAAATATATTTTCAGGAGTATGTCAGAGAAGTTTGAAATATGTTTTCAGTAGTATGTTAGGGAAGTTAAAATAGGAGGCTAAAGCGGTAACCCAGACATGTTTTATTAAAGTCCAGCATAAAGTGGTATGAGTAAGAATGACAGAATAGGCAGAAGAGGTGACTCAGCTGTTAAGAGCACTGATATAGGAGGAGAGGTCCTTGGTCATATGAAGGCTTGATAGACGCTCCAGAGCAGGGGAATTGAGGGTGGGAAGGGGAAGGAATGCCCTCATAGAAACAGGGAGAGGGAGGATGGGATAGGGGGGTTTCTGGGAGCAGGGGGGAACCGGGAAAGGGGATAACATTTGAAATGTACATAAAGAAAACATCCAATAAAAAAGAGGAAAAAAAAAGCCAAAGAAGAGAGTATGTGAGGAAAAAAAAAAAGCATTGCTATCACCCAGAGGACCTGATTTTGATTCTTATCTCCCACAAGGCCACATAAATGCTATGTCCTCTTCTGACCTCTGCAGGCAATCATGTATGTGGTATACAGACACACATTCAGGTAAACACCAAGACACATAATACAAAAGAATAACAGAAATGGAGATTCACAGGCTAACTCACATTAGCAAGGTGGGCCATGAGCAACTGTTGTTAAAGGAAGATGAAGAAATAAGTTAAAGAAAACAACTGTTAATTCCAACTTGGAATACTTATACAAATGTCAAAAATATACATTTTACTTTGTAAGAAAATGAATATTTGATATCTTAGGTGTTGGTTTTGAAGTGATAGACTGGTATTGAACTGATATTGAACTGTTGTAACACCACTGATGCTAACACTATATACTGACTAAGGAGTTTAACACAGGAAGAATCCATGACCAATCCTTCTGAGAACAGTTGACACTTGCCTGGTATTTATTCCTTATCAAGCACTCAAAGTATTCATGTATCATGTGTATTTTTTTCTAAGTTAACAATTCTTTCAAAATTGCAAGTATCTAATAAAAAATTCATTCAATGTGGAAATATACGCTCAAATCATATAATTTATACATGGCAGAGCAAGAATTTTTTTCTAGATATAATGAGTGCTAGATTCCAGATACTTAAGCATTATTCTCTGTGCTGTAACCCAAACTGTACACCCCAATGCTGGATATTTTATCTCAAGACAATCCATTAATTTGGGAGTCAGAGGCAGGGGGATTGCTATAGGTTCAAGGTCAATCTTTTTGACAGAACAAAGTTCTAAGGCAGCCAACAACAACAACAACAACAAAAAACAAGTACCACCAAATGTGCATACACAGAAAAATGAAAAGACAGAGCTGAATGACCTTAGACAGAATTTTTTTTTAAGATTCATTTAAAATTTCAAAATATGGTGATCTCAAGAAGATAATTTGGACAGCCTTAGTCTGTGTACGTTTTGTATATCTAAATACTTAAACTCACCTCAACTTGATCATAAAGAGAAGATAATTCAAGATTTATGTACATAATTTAACAATCTTTGAACCATGTTATTTTCATTTTTATTTTATTTTATTTATTTTATTTTTTTCCCTTTCCTATTTTTTCTTCTTTAAGGAAGCCATGGCTTAGAAAGTGCTTAACATGAAAGGTAGGTTTGGCAAGAAAACATCAAAGCCTCAACAGAAACAACAAATATAATTACTTTGAAGTTTTTAAAAAAAGTAAAGGAAGACTCAAGAGTATTTCATAATAATATTTTGTCTATGTACAGCACATTTTATTTAAATATCTCCATGAACATTATTACAGATCATAATTATAATCAAATTTATGAACATCCCACTGAGTTAGTTGTTATTTTATTATTACAGATAATAAGAAGAATATTAATTTGTCAAGGTCATTCAAGGAGTCAGAAGCTGAGATAAGAGTATAATAGAAGATTTTTTAATTCAAATCATTTGGTAAATATAACTATAAGTGTACTCTGGGAATGGCAAAGTTCATTGAAATGTCAGAAGAAATTATAATTGATAAAAGAAACATACCCCCGGGGGAGCAAATCTGATACTTTTAAGTGGGAATTGTGATATTCCTATACCTTTGTTCTCATGCATCCATGTTACTCCATAATTCAAAATATTGGAACATGTAAGAAGAAGAAACAGTTACTAAACTGTACTTTTCTTAAGGGTCATATTTGTAAGTAGAATGCTGGGGACAGCCGGAAAGTGTTCTCTCTGTCACCAGAAGAGCAGTCATGTAGACATAGTGAAATTCTGTGAGTGGATAAACCAACTAACAATTCTTTCAATCTAGACTAATATAACTGTTGAAGTTCAGAGTAAATAAAACTAAGCATAAAATACAAAGTTTTTAGATTTAGTGACATAAAGCAAAAAACAAACTATGAAATCTCACATCAGTGCCTAAACTCTAATTAGTTTGGGGTTTATAATTTAAGTTGAACAAACATGAAATTTCTTATATCCAAGAAATAGGTAACTCCTGATAAATTAAAATGCATAGATGAGGATAAACACCAGAGACTCTGGCCTGTACAGGTACAGCACTACACACATGCACATAAACCACAAAAGAGAAGAAATCTCACACAGCAAGTGAGCCTCTATTTCTCACCAATACGTCCTTCATGCTGTTCATTATATTTTCTAACATACATTTCATGTGAAGGGCAATTCTTTGATTCAACTCTTATGAAACTAAGGAATGAAACAAATTTTATAGCATTTGGACCTGTAAAGAAAGGTAAAAATATTGTGTACTTGAATATCAACATAAAGGTTCAGAATGAAAAATCATATGTATAAACATTCCACACATTTAATTAAATTTTGAAATTTTCATTTGACTCAATCCATACTATGTTAATTATACATTGATTATATAATAAAATGTAGATAACCTTTTTCTAATTTTCTCAAAGATCAAATTTATATTAGGTAGATTCTCTTAGGTAGTTGGGACAGAGTCAACTTACACACCAAGGCTGACTTTTCAACCAAAAGTAACCAGCTCATTCTTTTATTTTGCATAGATGTCTCTGGTAAACGCAGATGCAATCAAATCAACAGATAAAGTCCTTCTTCCTCAAATGCCATCCCACTTTTTTGCTTCTGTCTATCTTTACCTGATAAAATGAGCATCAAAACGTGAGTTCACAAGAGTGGAGATTCCCAAGAATATATGTGATTGCTTCAACAATACAATGTTTAAAAAACAAATGATGACTCAAGTGAATGATTCAGGATAATTCTCTGAATAAATCCATCTTCAAATGCAATCTTTTCAACACTACTTGATTTGCCATCAGTTTGACATCTCTTGACACTGTTTGAATGACAAGAAGGCCATCCTCTGAAAAGTTTATTTTACTCATGAAATGTGGCTTATACTTAATCATCGTATATATAAAAATGATAGCTATTCCCCATTAGAAACTAGTAGTACCAAATAGAAGATACATATTTGAATTCTCAGTAGGCAAATGAATATCAGTAATGATCAAATACTAACGTTGTGTCTTATTTACTGAAGATTTTTCTATATAGAAGTCCAAGGTATTTCCTTGTCCTTGGAAAGGTGGTACACATGTGCTTAGGAACACTGACAATGGAAAAATCTTGGCTAATTTTAATCAAGTTTACCTTATCGTACATTAAAAATAGTAGGTTCTTCATACACATGGATATGTTGCTAGATATTTTATTTTACATTTAAAACTCTGTGCTTTATGATACATGCTTGAAACAGGAATAGAATCATAGTTTCTGGTAGTTTGTGGACAGAATTTTAACAGGAATCCCATGGATAGAGTTTAATAGACACCCTGTGCAGTGACTTTTTTTTTTGAGGTGAGGTCTATGAGTAGGAATTTAGGGGGAAAGATAATAAATCTTGCAAATATGGCAAATATTTATCCATGACCATTGTTTCAGGTGGAATAAAATGTGTGTTTGTTTAGATCCATGTTGTTTGAGTTTTCCGTGACTTGTGGTGATAATATTTAGAACTGAAAAAAAATCTCATAAATTTTAAAAGTACTGACAGCAGGACACAGTGGTACAAGGTGTTGCTCTAGGATACAGGGAGAGGCAGTATATGAAGACTTCGAGGCCAGCCTGGTTCATGTCTCAAGGAGTCAGCATGAGGAGAAAGGAAGACAAAAGACACTATGAATTCATAAAACTAAACCCATAATGGATTCACAAGTTGGAGAGCTAGAAAGAACGGGGAAACTTCAGACTCACTCATTCCCTCATCTCTTCATCTGTGCAGGCTAAAGTATGAAGAGATTGTTTCCTTTATTTTATTTGTTCAGCTCAACAAGATGGAAGATATCACAAAGGAAAAAATCAAACTCTTTGTTAAATCTAAGAGTTTTTTGGTCATGTTCTTATTTTCTTAATTACTTCTTTATTTTGTATGCTTGTTAAAGCATGGGAATATGTGTGCCATGGTGTGCCTGTGTCTGTGTGTGTGTGTGTGTGTGTGTGTGTGGTGCGGTGGTCAGAGGACAAGTTGTGAAAGTCAGTTCTCTTCTTTTCCTATCTTGTTTCCAGCATTAAGGTGACATCCTTGGACTTGAGGCATGATCCTTTACCAGCAGAATCATCTTGTCTTCTTGCTTCCACTAAGATTTTAAGCACCATATTGAATATGAATGAAGAGAATGCATGTCCTTGTCTTTAACCCAATTTGGAAAGATATTCTCTCACCTTCTTCTACTTTATATAATATTGGCTATAGGATTACCATATATAGCCTGAATAATGATGAGGTAAGTTCCTTCTCTCCCTAGTTCTTAAGGCTTTTTTTATCCTGAAGGAATGTTGTACTTAGTGGAAGCTATTTCTTTCATGATTGAGATGATTGTATACTTTCTGATCTTATATCTTTTTGTGTGATCTATTATAGTGACTGATTTGTATACTTGAACCAATCTTATAACCCTGGAAAGAACCAAATTTATTGTTTTATTTTCACATGCTTTGAATTGTACTTGTGAGAATTTTATTTAGAAATTTTCATCTATGTTCATCAGAAAACTGTTATATATTCTCTTTTTATTGTACCCTTATCAAACTCATATAAGTATAAAACTTGTTTCATAGAATAAACTTTATAGTATTCCTTCTTGTTTCATGGAACAGATTAAGGAGCATTATGATAATTTTCCACAAAGGTATGATAGAATTGCATTCAGCAGTAAATCTATCCATCTGTGGACTTTCCTTTGCTATATTCTATATAACATTTCTTTGTGTATTTTTTCTTGCTACTTCAATCTCTGTGACTGTTATAGACTTGATTACTTTGCTTATATATTCTTGATTTCACTTTGGTAGGTCATACATGCCTTAGACTTTGTACATTTCTTCTAAATATTCTAGGGCTTTTTATGTTATATTAGTTTTCAAAGTACCCATGAATAATTTTGGTCCTACCTAGTTTTAAGTCAATTAGACACATATTGAAGTCATTTTAGAAGAAGGAACCTCAATTGAGAAGATTCCCCTATTAGATTGGCCTATGGGCAAAACTGTGATACATTTCTTGATTGATAGTTGCTGTGAGAGGGTTCAGTTCACTATGGGTGGCGGATGCCCTGGGATGGTCTTCCTTTGTGCTATCAGAAAGCAAGCTGAGCAAAGCATGAACAAGCCAGCAGGACACATAACTCCAGGGCTTCTGCATCATGTCCTACCTCCAATTTTCTTCCTTGAGATTCTTCACTGACTTTTGTCATAATGGACTATGACATAGAAATGTAAGCTGAAATAAATTCTTCCATCCCCACATTTCATTAGCTCATGTTATATCACAGTAATAAAAATTCTAAGAGAGTTCTTTAGCTTTCATTGGGATCTACAGCAATATCCACTTTCATCTCCATTTTTTTCTTTTTTAATTTGTTACATTTTCTTATACATTAATAGTAGCATGAGTTTGAAGAACAGATAGCTGTCAAGTATAGAAATCCCAAAGAAAACAAAATTTCTTGTGCTTACAGTAATTTTGGACCAAAGAATTTTCATGTGCATCAAGGTGTAGGCAGCATCTAGCATGGAACTGAAATTAACAGCATAGAAATGAAGGCTTATTTCCTTGCTGGTTTGTCAGCTAGTGGCCAGCATGAATACTAAAAGCATTTCAACTTCTTGCAAGCGAGTCTCTAGTGTGCTGCAGTCAGCAATGCCCAATGAAACCTCCCAATCAAATCTCTCTGATTTTATCTTCTGCCTCCTGGTGCCTCCAAGTCTCCAAAATTTATGAGGTCACATGTTCACATTGTGCCCTTGTAGATAATCCAGGATAATTTCCTCATTTTAATGGCAGTATTTATAATTACCATTAAAAATATCTTCTTTGCTATGTAAGGCAGCTTATTTAAGGAATTAAGCATATAGAGTCTTTAGAAATCAAACATAATACTCATTCAGCCTATCACACATTTTCAGTGTCATACAAACTCAAACTGACCTTTTCCTCATCAAAAAGGTGGATTCCCCAAAATGTTTATATTAATTTATCTTTCAAGAGAATGCCATGCATTATTCTGTATTTTACACATCTCTATTAAACTTTTCTCTGTCCCCACTCTATTAGTGTCTCTCTGCTATTATAAGGATGTGCTTTCTTAGCATCCACTCTCTGTTTTTGTTCCCATATAGAATACTGCAAATTTTACGCCTCTTTATTCTTTGGTCATTAAAGTAGGGTCAGTTAAAATTAGATGCTTGTAATTCTAGATGTTTTCCCTCTGTTCTTCTATGTTTCCATCAATGATGAATTATCACATTGTGATGTGATGAAAGTACCACAATTACCACAAAGCAAGAAGATGAGCCAGTTCTCAGAAAACTAAGATGTCTAGTCAGTTTACTAGAAAGTATTTGATCATAATTTTGCTTTCCTTTATTGTTCAACCTCATGATGTTGCTTAACCTGATTTATTTAAAATGACATTATATAGGAATGCCATTAGCATAGCGATTTCAGGAGTGGTTTATATGAAATCAATAGATTTTCAATGATCAAAAGGGAAGGCTGCCTTCAGATGTAAGCTACTATATTTTCACTACTGACTTTATGATATATTGAGGCAATTGGTCCTTTTCCTATACTGACTTTTTAATGCAAGGGTCCTAATTTTGCCAAATTATAACTATGCCATTTTTCGTTATCTTGTCTTTTATAAAGGGTTTATATACTTGTCCTTTATGTGATTCACTTTTTTAAAAATGGCCTAGATACGTCATCCTATAATTAACCCCCAGAGTTCCTTTTTGTTTATGAGTGGGAATTGTACAAGGCATGAATAAAACTATTAAAGCAAAAGAATGATAAAGTTATATATAGTGTTGTAACAAGATGTTGGCTGAGAAAAAAATCATATTAAGAATTTGTTTGGGTACCTAATAAAATTCTATTATTTAGGATAATTTTTATATATTGAGCTATCTCTATGCATTGAGACTATATTATATATTAAATTTGTATATAATTATATAAATATGTAATGTATGATTTATTACATACAAATTATATATTAATATTATACAGAGACATGTAAATATATGTTACCGAACTTATATTCTGCTTGACTTAATAGCTTATTCTCAAGAAGGGAGATTTTGCATATCCTGTCTCTTCAAATTATACTAGACTAAGACTTTTAAAGGAAACATAATTGCAGAAGTTAGTCAGAAGAGACTCCACACTTATGCAGAGAGCCTCTCAGCATAATATATATAGTCAGGCTTCTTGCCCCCTACCTCATACCACATTGTCATTTTTCTGAATTGAATAGCTGAACAATGTATCAGAATTTCAAGAACAAATAGAAAGGATACTATAAAGCACTTTTATCTGCACAAGAAAGTTGATGCTTTGTAAAAGTTTGTTTATATCTATAGACCTGGACTGATTTCAAACCTGGTCGTTGAAGCTATATTTTGGAGTAGGTAGGCAGTGCTTAGTGAGAAACTCATACTTGTCAAACTGCTGAATTCAGTGACTGTTGTTCTCTAGCCCTACATGAGATATTATATCACCCTCCACCAAGACTCAGGGAGCATCACAGAAGAGGATCCAAAATGGATATAAAATCCAGTGAACAGAGAGGAACACAGTGATGTACAATTCTTTGAACATGATAGGACTGTTGTACTTATGATCCCACAGAAGCTGTGGTTATCTGCATAAGACTTGCATAAGAATAAGACAGTAAGCGTTTCAGCAGGAAGTCAAATAATTTTTCCAAGCAGAGGTAACTACTGGTAGCTTTTCCAAGTGCCAATGATGCCTCACACCCATGTGCATGTGAGCAGAACTAATTGGAATCAGTGAGTTATAAAAACAAGCAGGGACATGAAGTTGAGAAGATGTCCTAGGGAGAGGTGGATATGATTGGAATCCATTGTACAGATATGAAGTCCTCAAAGAATACAATACAATGGTACTTGAAAATCAAAACAATGAGTGTTGTAGGGACACAAGCAGAAGTGGAAGGGGGAAGGAGAGGTAGAAATGATGTGAATACAGTAAGCATGTAGGATATTTACACGAAAAGTAATAAAAATAAATACCCATTAAATTAAATCTTTACATTTTAGTAGAAATCAGACTTTCATTAAACCAACTAGTTCACATAAATCTCTATTATAAATACAAAGTTACAGATCTATAATAATAAAATCAATATTTACTTTTAGTTGTAGAGTATGAAAATTTTCACATTTTTCTGACTTCCTATATTTTTATATAATGACAAAAGTCAATTGTTTGAATTATATTAAGTATTCATATGGCAAAATGGCTAGTATCAAACAGGTTTCACTAGGAAACATCTACTCATAAATACTCAGAATCAGACATACTGATCTTATGTATAGTGAGCTCTAACGCAAATCTAAAAATGTTGTGAAACACTTCATGGTCACAACTGCTGAGTGTGCACAGAATCTTGTATAAACTCACTGTGTTAGAATCATAATCAACAAACTATCCATTGAGTTACTACAGCAGAATCAGCTTGATACAGCTTACAAAACTAAGGTAGTTCCATACACCTGACAACTGTTCTGTACACAACTAACATAGTTTTTTGTAACAACATCATTGATTTTGTAAACTGTATCATATCCAGGGTGAGTAACTATCCACTACAAACTAATTGGTAGGCAGAGATGGCAAGGAAACAACAATCCTTACAGCTTGTAGGTCACACATTCCCAGATGTCTGCCAGTAGCTTCATCAGAAACTGGTAATTAGAGTAGTGTGATGGTAAAGACATTTCAGGAAAACATGTATGATTCATTAATTTTTCTTGGAGTTCCTCTCAAACGTGGTTTTGAATTTTCTTATTACCTCAATAATATCTTTAAATGCTCCTACGATATTAAATAGTAACAGTAAGATTATGTCATTTACTTGTAATAACTAAAATGTTTTACAATATGTTTTCAGGAACATAGGAAAAGGGTATATAATTAATAAACAATGAAATGAGTTATAGCACATGTGAGAAAATTTACATTGCCTGCAGTATATGAGACTTGTCAGTTAAGAAAGATTCATGAGAAAGAATGCATCCACTGATTCAGCTCTGAGCGTTGGAACAGCTAGAAACCGGAGGACTGACTAAAAGACTAGGCTCATTTTATTGGTCTAGTTATATTGAGAATGGAAACTTGGCACATTTAATAAAACAAAATAAAAGAACAAACAAACAAACAAACAAACAAAAAAACTCCACATCTTTGACACTCCTTTGAATCTCACCCATAACTCACCAGTACCTGTTTATAAAATAAGATTGAAGTTAGGATTCAAAATAATAATTTAAATTCAGCTCTGAAATCAAGTCAGTAAGTCACTAGGTATGAGTGAATGGTGTTTTTATTTTGAGTACCAGCTACCAGGTTCTTATATCTACAGAGTGTGAATCAGAACACACTAGACATCTATCCATAAATCAGCTACATCATACTTGTATTGTAGAAATTCACTGCCAAACTCAACACTGTTGTGTTACTTAAACTGGCAATGTGTAAAATCCTAAATTATATTGAGAATTATTAAAACAATAACCAAGGCAACATTTTATTAACAGAAAATGGACACCCTACTGCCACACCTCTCCAAAAGGTGAGGCACTTCTTTGTAGGCACACACTCTAGAAATAATGAACTGCCTAAGCTTAAATTACATGTTTTCACCTAAAACAAAGTAGACACCAAATTTACAGTTTTAAAGTAATCTTTTGTCGGAGATGGTCATCAGATTGTCCCAACTGCACAAGATTTCTACTGTTCTTTACAAATATTTCCACCTGTTTTTACTTCTGTAATCCAATGTATTTCAGATGAAGGTAACATTGTTTTCTATGACTTCCTAGCATACTAAAGGTTTGGTTTTTTTGTTTTGGTTTGGTTTGGTTTTGGTTTGGTTGGGTTTGTTTGTTTTGCAAAAATATCACACACTTAAAATGTTTGATGAATTAAGTATCTACACAATTTCTATTTTGAGGTACCATACATGTTTAGAGGACATGTCTTTTTTACATTTAAATTAAATTATATCTTTTTTCAATATGACAATTGTCATTCAATAGTTCAATGTCTTTATTAAGCAACACATAAACTAAAAAAAAAAATGAGATTATTGTCTCTTGGTTTAATCCAGCAAGACTTAATGGGATCTTTTAACTAGGCAATTAAATGTGTTCTTCACCAAAATCTTTAGAGACCATATACCATAAAATTGACTATTCTTAATATTATTTGATTTTCTTAAATGTTGCATTACTACATGAATTCTTCCACAGAAAAAGACATTATACTGATAAGAACATAAAATGGACTTAGAAAAAAATGTGGTTTCTAGAGTTTCCAAATTTGGAATTTCATTAAAAAGTATCTAACCTGTAATTCATGATGCAAATAATGATAATATGGAAAGTGTAAAGTTTAAGAAATGCCTGCATTTTATATTTTTTCTATGTAGGAAAGCTGATGAAAAATTATTATTTAAATCATAATTACATACCTCATGTAAAAGATTAATTGTGCCTTATTTAATGTCTGACAAAGAAATTATAATAGAGAAAAAAATGAAAATATTTTCAATTTCCAATAATATCTAGATTTCCTTGCTGTAATACATTCATAGATAGGACTTTCCTTGTAATTAATTAACATTTGATTGAATTTACTAATATTACTGTTTTGTTAACATACAAAACCTGCACAGTTTGCACAAGCTTTCCCCATCAGGCATGAATGTAATTATCCCTTATCTTTCAACACAGCCAACCCTTGTAAATATAATTACAAAGTTTTATGTTTAGTGAAGCATATAAAATCTCATAAAATTAATATTGTATTTATCCTCTTACCTTTGTTAGTTATTAAAATTCACCAGGGACTTTTTTAATTCATCCTCTGTAACTATAATTTCTAGCTAGAATTAATTTTTACCCTGAATTCCAAACTTTAATAAACATAGTTACAGGTATTTATAATTTGGCAATTGTTAACAGTTTAGGCTTTTGACATAAAGACTGAATTTGGATTATAAGTTTTAACAATTAGGAAACTGGGAATAATTTCATAGAGCATAAAGAATAAGAAAAACATGTCCCTACCCAGGGAAATAGGTAATGAAAATAATTTTATGTCATACAATTCAGATATCTATATTTCTTGTTTTCTGTTTTATATTCTTATTGTTATTAAACAATTGTGTGTGTGTTTGTATGAGTATGCATGTATGTTTGTGTGTGTGTTTTATGTGCATGTGTATACATATTGATTTATATCCATGCATGCATGTGAGGTCAGAGGATTCACAGAGGTACTGTAACATCACTCTCTGCTTAATTCCTTTGAGATAGGGTCTCTCACTAAAACTCAAGCAAGGCTGGCTGAAATTCACTTATGTCTGCAGCTCCAGTGATGGGGTTTGAAGCACATGCTTTTTATATGAGCCCTGGTAATTAAGCCTGGGTCCTCAGCCTTATTCAGTAGGTTCTCTTACCTCCTGAGCCATCTCTTTAGACCAAGACCTCTTTGTTTCTCAATGAACATCTATAATATATATTAAGTTATAACACATGTTATTATGAAAGACATTATTCATTGCAAGAATGATTAAACTGATTATATTACTCTAGTAATATGTATTAAGTGGATCGATAGTCCACTATGAAAATACTCTTTAAATGACAAGAAAGATTCCTGGAATGTTGATGAAAATTAAAAAGTCTATTTTTTTTAATCTGAGAAAAGATAATTAACCAACCAATATAATGTACAGAAAGCAAAATGCAGTCCTGAAAGTTAACTTGTTTGTTTTGTTAATTTTTGACTGGTTGATATTTATTGTATTAAATATATGAAAACTTCTGTATTTGACATTTATGTGCCTTACTGGACAAAGCAGAGAATAGAGCTTAGAAAAGGACAAGTGTCATTTCTGTTGCTGTTATCAAATATACTGACAAACAATTGAGAAAAAAAGGGTTCATTCTGCTTAAAATTGCAGGTTATAGTTGATCTTTTTCAGAGGTCAAAGCTGTGGAAACTTAAAGGAACTAATTTGGGCTCAATTTCTCCACTATTACACAGTTGAAAACCTCTGCCCAGGGAACTGTGATGTCAACAATGGGATAGATCTTATCATGCCAGTTAACTGAATTAAGACATTAACTAACAGACGTGTTCACACAACACCCCAATGTAAATAATGTTCTATTGAAACTTTCTTCCCAGATTCTATTTTGTGTCAAATTGGCAATGAAATGTACTATAATATCTATGGAACAGAAATACATCAGAGAGAGTTTCTAAGACAGATCAGTTGTTTCTGCTTGTAAAGCTCTTGAGTTTTTCAAAGTGGAGGTTCATATTACTCATAACCACATATTAGATGCAACCCCATCCATTCTGAATACTAAATCAACTTTACATTCAGGATAACCCTGGAATTAAATACCTTTAGTGAATGAAATGTGATAAAACAACAAAATCAGACCTAGACAGGATGGAAATATCCGAGTATAGGAAAGCTGAAGTTCTGTTCAGATTTTATTCATCTTATCGACACATTAATCACATCAGACTCCAAAAGGAGGCTGATATAGAAATTTTCAAGTCTATAAGAGAAAAAGAAATAATACACAAGGCTGAACAATTCACCTGATATCAGACTTCTATACAGAAAACTTGTAGACTCAAATGTGTAAAATGAGGGTGTTACCCTATCAAAAGAAAAACAAGCAAACAAACACCCTCAGTTTTGTCCAGAGCATTGTATCCAACAAAGGCATCATGTAGAATTGAAGGCAGGAAAAGATAAAAAGTTCATATTCCTAAGCTATAATTCATTCTTTGTGAAAGAAATTTTGCCATCTGAAACTATACTAATGATTTTGAAGAAAACACTGACATTCTTAAACTCACACGAGAGTAATTATAAAGATTAATTCACAGTGTCATAATGTTATAAATATAGTATATAAGTCATTGATAATTTATCATAGAAAGTGAAAGTCAAAACATCTAAAAATAAAACTGCAGTAATATGTAAGGAATGGGTACTGAATATCAGGGAAATACAAATCAAAATTTCATTGAGTCCCATTTACTCAGGTGATTATTAAGAAACAAAAACAAGGGCTAGAAGATGGCTTAGATACTAAAAGTCTTGGTCGCTCTTGCTGAGGACCTAGGTTCCATTCCCCAGAGCCACAGTATGCAGCTCTCACCGTTTGTAACTCCATTTGGATCAGATGTCCTCTTGGGCCGCAGTAAACACTTGCATACACTTAGTACACATACACACAGTGAAAATTTTAAAGAAACAACAGCAAAAGCCAGTGAGAATTCAGGTGGGGCAAAATTAACATGCTAATTGAATTGTAAATTAGTCCAACCACTATGTAAATCAGTATATATGTTCATCTAAAATATGAAAGTAGATACTATAATACCTATCTATACTACTACTCTTAGGTATAGATCTCTCTAATCAACATATCACAGAGATCCTTGCATATCTATATTTATTGCATCAGTGGTCATAAATATCTAAGTAATGCAATTCTCCTAGGTGTCCAAAAACAAATAACCAGATCAAGAAAGTCCAATATATAACAGAATTTTATAGGCCAGGAGATTTCTCTTGCTATGAAAACCTGAGAACCTGATTTAGAAATGCTAGCAATCACAAAAAAAAAAAAAGTTGAGTGTGGCTTCAAGTGTCTGTAGTCAAAATGTTGGCATAAAAATATTCCTATGTTTTTTGAAAGTGAAATTATAAACACTTTCTGATAAAATTGAAGATCTACAAGGAAAATATTCCTGAAAAAATTCAAGAAATATATAGAGAAACATGTTAAAACTGACTATTACATGGAAAATTATACAGATAAAATGGAAGGTATAAAAATGTTCCTAAGTTGATTGAAAGTAGAATTATAGACATTGTCTGATAAAACTGAAGATCCACATGGAAAATACTTCTGACAAAATTGAAGACAAATACAGAGAAACGTTTAAATTGAAGATTATCATGGACAATTATACTGACAAAATGGTAGGCACAAAAACATTCCTAAATTGATTGAAAGTGGAACTACAAATATCCACACACCCCCCCCAACGAAACCAAAGATCTACATGAAAAACACCTCCAACAAAATCGAAAAAATACACAGAAAAAATGTTAAAATTAAAGATTATCATGGAAAATAATACAGTCAAAATGGTAGACACAAAAAGCATTACTGAATTGAAAGAGGAGTCACAAACTGTATGATTTTTCCATGAAATACTCAATCTTAACGCGTTTTTAATATATTTCTTCAATTTTATCAGAGATATTTTCCAGGTAAATCTTCAGTTTTATCAGAAAATGTTTATAATTTCACTTTCAATCAATTTAGAAATATTTTTATGGCTACCATTTTATCTGTATAACTTTCCATGATAATCTTCAATTTTAATGTTTTTCCATATATTTTTTTCAATTTTATCAGAAATATTTTCCATGTAAATCTTCAATTTTATCAGAAAATGTTTTTACTTCTATTTTCAATCAATTTAGGAATATTTTTATGCCTACTATCTTATCTGTATAATTTTTCATGAAATAGTCAGTTTTAACATGTTTTTCTATATCTTTCTTGAGTTTTATCAGAAATATTTTCCTTGTAGATTTTCAATTTTATCAGAAAATGTTTATAATTCCACTTTCAATCAACTTAGGAATATTTTTATGCCTACCATTTTATCTGTATAATTTTTCCATGAAGTAGTCAATCTTAACGTGTTTTTCTATTTATTTCTTCAATTTTATCAGAGATAGTTTCCACGTATATTTACACAATGGAATACTACTCAGCAATTAAAAACAAAGGATTCATGAAATTCTTAGGCAAATGGAGCAGGGGGAGGGAAGAGGGCTTATGGGACTTTCAGGGAGGGGGGAACTGGGAAAGGGGAACTCATTTGGAATGTAAATAAAGAATATAGAAAATATAATAATAATAATAATAATAATAATAATAATAATAAAATAAACCCTCTTTTAATAAAAAAAAAGTGCTGGAAAGGGTGAGGGCCACAGAGTCAGGAAAATCATTGGTATTTACGAACTGCCAGTCTAAGCAAAAACCAATGAGTTCCAGGTAGAGTAAAGGATCCTGTCTCAAGGGAATATGGTGAAGAGCAACACACAAGGGTACTCAGTGTCATTTTCTGGTCATGATGTGTATACACATGGCCATATTCACCAACACATACACATGTACACTCTTTATTACATACTGTTTGCTATTGTAGTTATTGATGTTATTGAAGGTAATTTACCAATGAAAGTCATTTTCTGTAAAATAACAGAGTCCATGTGTGTTTATTCATGCCTCTTTCCTATCATAAGCATTAAAAAGGATTAAACTGTTCACCTCAGAGAATTTTAAATGTCAAATTAAACAATGTAAAATAAAAGTGTTGCTTTATGGTTTACTAGCACTGATCAATACTTGATACTGAAAAAAAATGAAAATAATTCTCTGTCAATGTTCATTAAATGAGTAAACACACAAACAACCCCTCCCCCGATTTTTAGTTCCTTCTAAGCGGGGCTACCAGGAATTATGATAGATGCAGTAACATTATCTTTTAGTTTTGGGGTTTGAAAGATAGTCAGGATTAGTCAACAAGATAGAATTGCTTTCAACTTTTATATTACCCAAATTTTTCAGTGTCTAGGAGCAACTGCCTACCTGTAGCATATTTTTATTCAAGGTATTGCAAAGCTCACATTTTTAGGCCATTAATGTCACAGCATATCATTTAAAAAGAGACTGCTCTGGCCACAAGGGTCCCATAAACCAACAGGCACTTTTCCATTTTAAAGAAAAATGGGTTTTATACACAGAGGTTGTTATTTGTGGACCTTGTCATAAAGAAGAAAAAAGATTCCATACATTAGCAGTCTATCTCTCCAAAGATATAATTAAGAATTATTCTTTGTCATTAAATAAATTTCAGCTGCTAGGTACCCAGGAGCACTGCTGTAGGGGCCCACCATACTCCAGAGGGAAATAACTTCATTTACAAAGAACCACTACTCTGCTCAGCCGACTGTCTGTCCAATTCCCTAGCATGTCTCTTAACAGCAGGAATGCTGTATATGATACCACGGTCCTGCTTTTTATCACAAAATAACAAGGTCACTTTCTTCACCCCCTCACACAGTACTACATGACCTTTCTTAGTCAGGAAAGAAATGCACTGTGCATGGATGACACACAAATTGGTGAAACATTCCAATATGGAATACTGGGGAAAAAAGAAAATGTGTGTTAATAAAAGGAATATAATCCATAAAATTAAAAGAAACTGTGTGGTAGTGTGCTCCTATAATACTAATACTCGGGAAGCGGAGGCAGGTTCAGGAGTTCAAGGGCAATTTATGCTACATAATACCTTGCCTCAAAAACCAGTAAATAAGTAAATAAATACATGCCAACCAAGTCTGCCATCATCATTAGCTTGATCCCAATAAACTTGTGTCCCTTGCTTGTTAAAGCCTCATAGCACCTACTTCACAATGTGTGAAATTGAATAAAATAATGAGCCTGGGAACAAGTAGAAAACATAAACGTTAGTTTCTCTGCAACTTCCAGTTGCAGTAGAGAAGTATAGTCACTGAAGATGAATACTAAGCTACATTCCGGATATTCATAAGTACATGGTACTTATACAAAGTAGAAATTTTAGAAAACAAAGCCATTACACGGTGAGTTTATTCTCTTAATGAAGATTGATCTTGGGTTTGCAAAGCACTCCATGAGATAAGGAAATCTCAGGATAATTAACTAATAATTGAGAAAAAATGCATATATTTATAGACAACACCAATCAATATCAAAAACAGTATAGAACAGAAAAAATGTTTCATAACTGAAAAAAATATTTGTAATAAACAGTACAATATCATTTATATGAAATTATTTTAAAACACTATTACTAACAGGAATATATAAACATTTAATAGCCAGTTTTGAAGGCATGTTTTATATATCTATATAAATTATTTAATAGTTTCACAAAAATTAGCATTTAGCGTTCACAGTAAGTAATATTTTCTGGAATAACATTTTTAAAAGGAGGCAAGTGACTAAATGGTTATTTATGTGAACACTTCATGAAATTTAACTTAAAACACTGGTTGCAGGTCATGTTGTCCTCAGCTTCACCGCACCAGTGACCCTGTTTATGTGGTGATCAATGCCAGTCCTATCTTCATGCAAATTCAGCAAATAAAAATGATGATCATTAGTGTTTTCTCTGTGATGGGTTCATTAGTTAAGATGTGGGCTGCAGTGAGCTTTTTTCTTGTGTGCTTGACTTGGAATTAATAGTTTGTGTGCATAATGCCAGAAAAAAATGAAACAACAAAAAAAGTTACTGAATAGTTCTACCTTCCCCTAGAAAGTAGCTTATATATTGGATAAGAAACCTTTGAAACTGTCTTTCCCGTCTTCTTCCATGATTGATGAAGTCATCTGGTAACTTCTCTTTTATAACTATATCACAGCCCATGGACATGTTTGTCTATATCACTTCTTGTAAGATCATCACTGCATGAAATTGTTTATTTTATATGACTGCCAGAATTAAGTGACTTAAAGATAGTGCAGCCTTTCATTTTTGTATGGCTCACACTGATTCGATGTTTATTAGTGAGGATTTCAGTGTTTGCCTTCTCCTGTGGGAACTGAACTGATTTGTAGTAAAGATGATTATACCCTTAGAGAAAAGAGACAACAGTTTGAACACACACAGAGAGACACATACATACATACATACATACATACATACATACATACACACACATACACACATATACACACACACACACACATACACACATACACACACACACACACACACACACACACACACACACACACACGGTAAATATTTAATGCAGGAGAGAATACCTTCAGATGTTTTCCTGAAGAATAATATCTAAAAAAAAAAGACTATGTATATGAAGAACATAGAATTCATGAAATATTTATATTACAGGAAATTTTATGTAACATTTAAATACAGGGCACTCCGCCATCTTTGATCCAGTGGCTGAGAAGTTGGGAAAGCCAGGCTCTGAGACAGACAGGCATAATATCGCTTGGGTCTCGGGCGGCTTGTGTGTATGCATCTCCCAAGTGCTGGGCTGATCTGCAGTAACCAGCGTGCCAGCTCTGCTGTGGAACTTCTGCCTGGCAGAGGGACCCCGCACTGGGCAGGAGCCTACCAGCTTCCCTTCCGCGACCTCTGTTCCGGTAGACTGCACTGAAGAGACAGGTACCCAGGCTCTCCCCAATATAACATCACTTGGGACACGGCCTGTTGGGGCTTTCGCCTGCGCCCAAGAACGGGTCAGCGCTGTGGTCGTCTGGGTGCCAGATCTGCAGGCCATCGCCTCTGCAGGGTGAGCAGTGCCACGGAGAGAGTGCAGAGTGCACTCCGCCATCTTTGCTCCAGTGGCCAGGAAGTTGGGACAGCCAGGCTCTGAAACTGACAAGCATAATATCGCTTGGGTCTTGGGCGTATTGTGTGTACGTGACTCCCAAGAGCTGGGCAGATCTGCAGTAACCAGCGTGCTAGCTCTGCTGTGGGACTTCTGCCTGGCAGAGGGACGCCCCCTTCCCCCCCACACTCTAGGAGAGATCACACACCCCTGCACAGGGCAGGAGCCTACCAGCCTCCCTTTGGTGACCTCTGCTCCAGGAATCCACTACGCTGAGCCTTTGGATGTGCAAGGCCTCCCCAATATAACATCACTTGGGGCAAGGCACATTAGGGATCCAAAGTCACTCAGGAGCAGGGCAGGCCCCAGAAATCTGTGCCAGGGGAATCCTGGTAATCCAGGGGGGGCAGAAATAGCTTTGCAGGCTCACAGGAGGTCCAACCAACAGCCAGTGACAGCAGGACCAACTAACATCAGAGGTATCCAGATGGCAAAAGGCAAACGTAGGAATGTTACTAACAGAAATCTAAGTAATATGGGACCATCCGAACCCAACTCTCCAACAGCAGCAAGTCCTGGATACCCCACCACACCGAAAGACAAGATCTGGATTTAAAATCACTTCTCATGATATTATTAAAGGATCACAAGAAGGACACAAATAAATCTTATAAAGAATTACAGGAGACCATGAATCAACGGTTAGAAGCCCTTACAAAGGAAACACAAAAATCGCTTAGAGAAATGCAGGAGAACATGGATCAAAAGACGGAGGCGCACAAGGAGACAACACAAAAATCGCTTAACGAGATTAATCAACGGGTAGATGCACTCACAAAGGAATTACAAAAATTGCATAAAGAAATGCAGAAGAATATGGGTCAACAGACGGATGCCCATAAGGAGGCAACACAACAATTGCTTAAAGAGATGAATCAACGGTTAGATGCCCTTACAAAGGAAACACGAGAACTGCTTAAAGAAATGCAGGAGACGATGGATCAACAGATGGATTCCCATGAGGAGGAAACACAAAAATCACTCAGAGAAATGCAGGAGAATGTGGGTCATCAGGAAGAAATCCTGAAAGAGGTTATGCAAAAATACCTTAAAGAAATACAGGAAAATACAAACAAACAAGTGAAGGATTTCAGCAAATCCAATACAGGGAGAGAAACAACACCCAGGAAAAAATGAGATAATAACCTTCTTGAATCAAACCCAAAAGTAGATAACCACCCAAACATAAAGATAGCGTCAAGAATGGCAGATGGCAATAATCACTACGCCTTAATCTCTCTTAATATCAATGGTCTCAATTCCCCAATTAAAAGACATAGACTAGCAGACTGGATACCTAAACAGGACCCAGCATTTTGCTGCATGCAGGAAACGCACCTCAGTGTCAAAGACAAACACTACCTCAGAGTAAAAGGCTGGAAAACAATTTTACAAGCAAATGGCCCCAAGAAACGAGGTGGAGTAGCCATCCTAATATCAGATAAAATTGATTTTCAACCTAAAGTCATCAAAAAAGACACAGAAGGACACTACATACTGATCAAGGGAAAAATCCACCATCAAGAACTCTCAATTCTGAATATCTATGCTCCAAATGCAAGGGCACCCTCATTCGTAAAAGAAACTTTACTAAAACTAGAAGCACACATCGCACCGCACACAATAATAGTGGGTGACTTCAACACCCCGCTCTCTGAAATGGATCGTTCAGGAAAGCAGAAACTAAACAGGGACACAGTGAATCTAATTGAAGCCTTGGACCAAATGGAACTAACTGATATATATAGAACATTTCATCCTAGAGCTAAAGAATATACCTTCTTCTCAGCTCCTCATGGTACCTTCTCCAAAATTGACCATATAATTGGTCACAAATCAGACCTCAACAGATACAAGAAGATAGAAATAATCCCATGCCTCCTATCAGATCACTATGGAATAAGGGTGGTCTTCAATGGCAACAAAAACAAAAGAAAACCCACGTACACATGGAGGCTGAACAATGCTCTACTCAATGATAACTTGGTCAAGGTGGAAATAAAGAAAGAAATCAAAGACT
The DNA here is from genome assembly GCA_036184795.1 of Tokudaia tokunoshimensis. Classification (NCBI taxonomy): domain Eukaryota; kingdom Metazoa; phylum Chordata; class Mammalia; order Rodentia; family Muridae; genus Tokudaia; species Tokudaia tokunoshimensis. The sequence continues at coordinate 81,905,764 of BTHU01000012.1, read as the reverse complement.
TTTTGAAAGTTAATGAAAATGAAGGCACAACATACCCTAACTTATGGGACACAATGAAAGCAGTGCTAAGAGGAAAATTCATAGCCCTGAGTGCCGCCAAAATGAAACGGGAGACAGCGTACACTAACAGCTTAATGGCACACCTGAAAGCCCTGGAACAAAAAGAAGCAAATACACCAAAGAGGAGTAGAAGGCAGGAAATCATCAAACTCAGGGCTGAAATCAATCAAGTAGAAACAAAGAAAACCATACAAAGAATCAACAAAACGAGGAGTTGGTTCTTTGAGAAAATAAACAAGATAGATAAGCCCTTAGCCAGACTAACCAGAGGGCACAGAAATAGTCTCCAAATTAATAAAATCAGAAACGAAAAGGGAGAGATAACAACAGGAACTGAGGAAATTCAAAAAATCATCAGATCCTACTACAAAAACCTGTATTCAACACAACTAGAAAATCTTGAGGAAATGGACAATTTCCTTGACAGATACCAAGTACCAAAATTAAATCAGGATCAAATAGACCATCTAAACCGTCCTATAACCCCTGAAGAAATAGAAGTTGTCATTGGAAGTCTTCCAACCAAAAAAAGCACAGGTCCAGATGGTTTTAGTGCAGAATTCTATCAGACCTTCAAAGAAGACCTAACACCAATACTCTTCAAACTGTTCCACAAAATAAAAACAGAAGGAACAGTACCCAACTCGTTCTATGAAGCCACAATTACACTAATACCAAAAGCACACAAAGATCCGACAAAGAAAGAGAATCTCAGGCCAATCTCTCTTATGAATATCGATGCAAAAATACTCAATAAAATTCTTGCCAACTGAATCCAAGAACACATCAAAACGATCATTCACTACGATCAAGTAGGCTTCATCCCAGGGATGCAGGGATGGTTCAATATAAGGAAATCCATCAATGTAATCCACTATATAAACAATCTCAAAGAAAAAAACCACATGGTCATCTCATTAGATGCTGAGAAAGCATTTGACAAAATTCAGCATCCTTTCATGCTAAAGGTCTTGGAAAGATCAGGAATTCAAGGCCCATATCTAAACATAGTAAAAGCAATTTACAGCAAACCAGTAGCCAGCATCAATCTAAATGGAGAGAAACTTGAAGCAATCCCACTAAAATCAGGGACTAGACAAGGCTGCCCTCACTCTCCATATCTTTTCAATATAGTACTTGAAGTTCTAGCTAGAGCAATTAGACAACAAAAAGAGGTCAAAGGGATACAAATTGGAAAGGAAGAAGTCAAACTATCACTCTTTGCAGACGATATGATAGTATACTTAAGTGACCCAAAGAACTCCACCAGAGAACTCCTACAGCTGATAAACGACTTCAGCAAAGTGGCCGGATATAAAAGCAATTCAAGCAAGTCAGAAGCCTTCCTATACTCAAAGGATAAGCAGGCTGAGAAAGAAGTAAGAGAAATGATACCCTTCACGGTAGCCACAAACCATATTAAGTATCTTGGCGTGACTCTAACTAAACAAGTGAAAGATCTGTATGACAAGAACTTCAAGTCTCTGAAGAAAGAAATTGAAGACCTCAGAAGATGGAAAAATCTGCCATGCTCATGGATTGGCAGGATTAATATGGTAAAAATGAGCATCTTACCAAAAGTAATACACAGATTCAATGCAATCCCCATCAAAATCCCAACTCAATTCTTCATAGAGTTAGAAAGAGCAATTCAAAAATTCATCTGGAATAACAGAAAACTCAGAATAGCTAAAACTATTCTCAAGAGTAAAAGAACCTCTGGGGGAATCAGTATCCCGGACCTCAAGCTGTACTACAGAGCAATAGTGTTAAAAACCGCATGGTATTGGTACAGTAACAGACATGTAGATCAATGGAACAGAATTGAAGACCCAGAAATGAATCCACACTCCTATGGTCACTTGATCTTTGACAAAGGAGCTAAAACCATCCAGAGGAAAAAAGATAGCCTTTTCAACAAATGGTGCTGGCTCAGCTGGAGGTCAACATGCAGAAGAATGCAAATTGACCCATTCTTATCTTCTTGCACTAAGCTCAATTCTAAGTGGATCAAAGATCTCCACATAAAACCAGACACACTGAAACTAATAGAAGGGAAACTAGGGAAGAACCTTGAACATATGGGCACAGGGGAGAATTTCCTGAACAGAACTCCAATAGCTTATGCTCTAAGATCAAGAATAGACAAATGGGACCTCATTAAATTACGAAGTTTTTGCCAAGCATAAGACACTGTCAAAAAGACAAAGAGGCAACCAACTGACTGGGAAATGATCTTTACCAACCTTACATCCGACAGAGGGCTAATATCCAATATATACAAAGAACTCAAGAAGTTAAACTCCAGAGAGGCAACTAACCCTATTAAAAAAATGGGGTACAGAGCTAAACAAAGAGTTCTCAGCTGAAGAATATCTAATGGCTGAGAAGCACCTAAAGAGATGTTCATCATCCTTAGTCATTAGGGAAATGCAAATCAAAACAACTCTGAGATTCCATCTCACACCAGTCAGGATGGCTAAGATCAAAAACACAGGAGACAGCAGTTGTTGGCGAGGATGTGGAGAATGAGGAACACTCCTCCACTGCTGGTGGAATTGCAAGCTGGTATACAACCACTCTGGAAAGCAGTCTGGCGGTTCCTCAGAAAACTGGGCATGACACTCCCGGAGGATCCGGCTATACCACTCCTGGGCATATACCCAGAGACTTTACCTGCATGCAATAAGGACACATGCTCCACTATGTTCATAGCAGCCTTATTTATAATAGCCAGAAGCTGGAAAGAACCCAGATGTCCCTCAACGGAGGAATGGATTCAGAAGATGTGGTATATCTACACAATGGAATACTACTCTGCAATTAAAAACAATGAATTCACGAAATTCTTAGGCAAATGGTCAGATCTTGAAAATATCATCCTTAGTGAGGTAACCCAATCACAAAAGAACACACATGGTATGCAGTCACTGATAAGGGGATATTAACCCAGAATCTCGGAATACCCTAGACACAATCCGCACATAAATAGATTTCTAAGAAGATGGAAGGAGAGACCCCTGGTCCTGGAAAGACTGGATGTAGGAGAACGCCAGGACAGAGAAATGAGAGGGGTTTGAATGCAGAAAAGAGGGAGGGAAGGGGGCTTATGGGACTTTCGGGGAGGGAGGAAACGGGAAAGGGGAAATGATTTGGAATGTAAATTAAAAAAAATAAATATAAAGAAAAAAACAAAAAAAACAAAACAAAACAAAACACATTTTAATACAGTATGCCTGGTACCTGAGGCTGCCATGTTATTCTGAGAAGAAACAATATTCCCTTAGAATTGACGGATCCAGGCACTGGTTTGTTGGAAGGAAAAATGGCTTCCTGTTTTGCTCGTGTTCATTTGTCCAGTTCCCTTTAGGAGGGAATAACTTATCCATCAGAAGGTAACATGAATATCTCCTCCTAACAAAAACAACCTTTCTATTGTGTTCTCTGAAAGTCTCATTCAATTTGCTACATACATTTTTAAAACATTTAGTATTTGGGTGTAGATGTTAATTTTTAAAAATTAAAATATAATTATATAATTCTCCCTTTCTTCAGTCCTTATCATATCCTACACTTCCTATAAAATTCATGACCTCTTTTCCTTTAATTGGTGTGTGTGTGTGTGTGTGTGTGTGTGTGTGTGTGTGTGTGTGTGTGTACATAAGTATATAAATACAATTTGCTTGGTTCACTTACTAATATTTGTATGTGTATATGACTTCAGGGATAACCAATTAGAATTGAATAACCAATTAGGAGGTTGATCCTGAAGAAGACTAAATCTCCCTTTCTTAGGACTTCTTGGTTCCCCATTCCAGGGTAGGGTTCCATGAGATTTCCCCCTTCCATGTTACTTTATCTGTATGTTGTTTATGCAGCCATACTGTTGAATCATTGTGAGTGAAGCTGCTCTGTCTTTTCTAGGAGACACAAGATCACAGCAGATTTCATGGTTGGCTGGCCCCTAAAATCTTTCTTCCCCTCTTTCATGACATCCCTGACCATTAGGAGCAGGAACTGTGTTGTAGAAATCTGTCTCAACATGGCGTGGGCACCCCATTATCAGTAGTTCTCTGTCTTTTTAGTAGTTTTAGCTATCTGTTTCTTTTGCAAAGAGAAGTTTCCTTGATAAGAGGTGTCTTAGTAAATAGCATGGCCAAAAGCCATTTGGAAAGAAAGGAGTTTATTTGGCATACACTGCATGTTCCTATTCATTACTGAAAGATGTCAAGACAGGAACTCAAATTCCAGGGATCTGGCGTCAGGAGCAAATAGAGAGGTTTGGTGCTGCTTATTGGTTGTTCCTCTTCGTTTGTTCAGCCTGCTTTCTCACAGAATCCAGGACTATCAGTCCATGGGTGGAACTAGCTCTGACTGGCTTAGATTAACCTCCCCTATTAATCATTATTTAAGAAAATTCCCTATATTCTTACCAGCAGCCTGATCCTATAGAAGGATTTTCTCAATTGAGTTTCCTTCCTTTCAAATGACTCTAACCTGTCAAGGTGACATAAAATTAGCCATCAGAAGGATTAGACCTACACTTATCAGTGAACAAGTGGAATAAGAATTTAGAATGTAATTAGCAATTCAATTATGCTGCTTTATTAAACTGGTAGTAAAAGGTTTTTCTCTAAGATCCATGACCACTCTAGCCCCAAGCAGTTAACTAGGTTTTTCTCTAGTGTCTGGCATGACGCCCCTCCTGCTTAGAAGACCTTATTTTCAATTAGAGAGCTATTTGTTTCTGTCAAGATATGAGTGCCACTATGTACCCTAATGTTATTGTGTCATTCTGGTCAAGAATGCAGTTCACAGGCATCACATGGGTAGTACTATTGATTACCCCCTGAAAGCAAGCACAGTATTTAAAGCTAGTCCTCAGGCAGGAGATTCTAGATCAGATCCAGCTGGGAACCTCCAAGACTGAAATACAAGGTGTGTTCAGCAATAAGAACTTACTCTTAGCCACAGGGAGGAATGAAGGATCACAGCAATGGCCTGTATATATTACTGACTCCCCCTCCCCCTTTGATCAACAACTTGGAAAGAGGGGTTTTCATGGTTGGTACTGGGATTTTTGATAATCTATGATATGGTGCCTGGGTGGGGGCATTGTCCATCCATGTAACAATCCATAAGGAATTTTAATTTACTAGAATTACATATAATACATATAAGGATACACATAAATATATATCCTTATATGTATTATATGTAATTCTAGTAAATTAAAATTCCTTATGGATTTTATCAAGAATCCTTAGTGTTATTTTCTTTCCTGTCTTCATGTGGGTTGATTTTCCACCACTCCTCCAATTGAGGTCTTTTTCCTACATTAGCTCTTTCCTTCTTCAGATCACTGTCATGAATTTTTACCACCCACTGAGGAGGAAATTTTTCTCAGAAGTGAAAATTCTTCAATTTAGTTATTTCTTTCCAGTCTTTGGCTTATTAAAAGCATCCTGAAAGTTCATATCATTAATTTTCACCAAGCAAACCCATAAAGTCAATCAAGTAACTAAGTACAGTATTATTCATTAAATGAACTGAGAATATAAATTACAGATCTATGTTGTTGATAACCAGTTAATGTAAATCACTAGAAACACCTTAATGATTAGTAGTGTGAAAATTAGTGTGACAAAATTTTCATTCTTTAACTAGTTATTACCATGGCGATTAAAGTGCTATCTAGAGGAAGCTCAAAGTAAAAGAACCCAGAAACTCCAACCAACACACCAAATGTCATACCTATGGTATTCTGTAGCAGTTTAGCATTATTGCACTTGTTTTTTTCATGTTATTTTATGTTTCTGGTTATTTTGTCTGAATATAAGTTTGTACATCCTATGTGAGAAGTGTTCTTGGAGGCCAAAGGAGGGAATCAGAAGCCAAGAACTAGAGTTACAGGATAGTGAGCCACCATGTGGATACTGGGAATCAAACCTGGGTCTTCTAGAAGAGCCATAGGTGCCATATATGAAAGTATTATTGGGGATTGCTTATACAAGCTTATTCCAGGAAACATGGGGGCATGCTGACAGACAGGGTGATTGAAAAAGAGCTGAGAGCTCTAGATCTTAATCTGCAAGCAGCAAAAGCAACTATATACCATACTGGGCATAGGTTGAACATATGAGACCTCAAAGCCCAACCCCACAGTGACATGCTTCCTCCATAGCCACACCTCCTAACAGAGCCACTCCCTATGGGCCAACCATTCAAACACATGAATCTATGTGTTCCTATTCAAATCATCACAGAATGGGTATGGGAATTAAAAGGGAGAAGTAGAAATTAATATGATAAAAATACACCCTATGGAATTCTCAAAGAACTAATATACACATTTTTAGAAAGTAGCTTTTGATAGGAAGTGCCAGGAGGTTTCTCTACAGAAAATATGAGTTACCACTCAAACTTCTATATAAACAAAAGATTTAAATTATTGGAATAAAAAAGGTTTATTCATCCTATAAGTATTTGTTGAGCGCTAAGTCCTTGACAAACCCTGTTCTAGGGCCCTGGGAGCTCATAAGTGACACAAGGTCCGTACACTAAAGGAACTCACTATAACAGAAGAAGAGGGTAAAGTTGAATGAAAAGACATTAAGTTGCAAAAGCAAAGAGACTTCATTGAGGAATAGCAGCTCAATGCTATTGGGATGAGGGGCTCTCACATGAGGGGATCTCAGGGGTAGATTAGAAAACAGGCTGCACCTCAGTGTTTCCTTCTGAGTACTTGGTAGTGGCTTTCATTTTTTTTAAATCTTATTCTATTGACTCAAAGTTGAAAAAGGTTATTGTATTGGTTTCAAGATCAGTGAAACTTTATTAAAGTTATTTCATTTATTTACATTCCAGCCTTTGCCCAACCTCGGTCCCCCTTCCATATTTCCTCATCCCATTTCTCCTCCTCCTCCTTGCCTCCAGGAGGGTATTTCTCCAAACCCCAAACCAGGCATCCTGCTTTGCTGGGGCTTCAAGTCTATCTAGGTTAAGCCCTTTTTATACTGTGGCCAGATCAGGCAGACATCTGCTATACATGTGGCAGAGGCCTCAGACTTGCTCATGTATGCTCCTGGTTGGCATCTCAGTCTCTGGCAGCTCCATGGGGTCTGTGATAGTTGAGTCTGCTGATCTTCCTATGGGGCACTCTCCCTTTTAACTTCTCCAATCCTTTCCTTAATTCAACCTAGGGATCAGTCCTTGTCTTCAGTCCAGTGGTTGGATGTTAACTTTCTGCTTCTGTCTCAGTCAGCTGCTGGTAAGGCCTCTCAGAGAATGGCCCTGCCAGCCTCTTGTCTGTAAACATATCATAGCATCAGGAACAGTGTCAGACCTTAGTGCCCCACGCCCATGAGGTGGATTCTAAGTTGGGCTGCTTTTCCTTCAGTCTCTTCTCCATTTTTGTCCCTGCTGTTCTTTTAGATGTGAACTTGAGTTCTTTATATATTTTGGATATTAGCCCTCTGTCAGATGTAGGGTTAGTGAAGATTTTTCCAAATCTGTAGGTTGTCAATTTGCCCTATTGGCTATGTCCTTTGCCTTACAGAAGTTTTCCAGTTTCATGAGGTCCCGTTTATCAATTTTTAATCTTAGAACATGAGCCATTGGAGTTCTGTTTAGGAAATTTCCCTACATGCCAATGAGTTCGAAGGTCATTCCCAGTTTCTCTTCTATTAGATTAAGTAAATCTAGCTTTGTGTTGAGGTCCTTGATCCACTTGGACTTGAGCTTTGTGCAAGGTGACAAATATGGGTCTATTTTCATTTTTCTACATACAGTCAGCTTTCTTTATTCTAGTGTATATTTTCTGCTTCTTTGATAAAGATCAAATGTATGGGTTTATTTCTGGATCTTCAATTCTATTCCATTGATCAACTCCTATATCCCTGGTTACTGTGGACCTCTTGTGCCCTTGTTTACTGTGAACTTCCTTGCAGGCTAGCAGGCTGTAGTGTTTGGGTGTATATCAGAATGCTCATCTGGCTTGGTTGGGGAATTGGGCTGGAAGGAAGGTGGAGCTATGTGGGTGTCCCAGCCAGCATGGGTATTTGGGCAAGATTCTCCCCTGTGTTTTTGGTTTCTGTAGACCTCCTGGCTGTAGCATTCTGGTGGGTATAGGGCTATTGATCTTGCCTGGGTGGAGAAATGGCCGGGAAGTTGCAATCAGTGCTTTTTAATTGCTAAGCCATCTTTCTAGGACTCATGATTTCATTTGCAACTTAATTTTTTATTAGGTATTTTCTTTATTTAAATTTCAAATGTTATCCCATTATTCTGGTTTCCCCTCCAAAAACACCCTATCTCAGCACACTCCCTTCTCCCTGTTCATTAACTCACCCATTCCCGATTCCCTGTTCTGGTATTCCCCTATACTGGGGCATCAAGCTTTCTCAGTGCCAAGGGCCTCTCCTCCCTTTGATGTCCAACAAGGCCATCCTCTGCTACACATGCAGCTGGAGCCATGGGTCCCTCCATGTACTCTTTGGTTGGTGGTTTAGTCCCTGGGAGCTCTGGGGTACTGCTTGGTTCATATTGTTGTTCCTCCTATGGGGCTGCAAGCTCCTTCAGCTCCTTGGGTCCTTTCTCCAGCTTCTCCACTGGGGACCCTGTGCTCAGTCCAATGGTTGGCTGTGAGCACCCACCTCTGTATTTGTCGGGTACTGACAGAGCCTCTCAGGAGACAGTTATATCAGGCTCCAGTCAGCAAGCACTTGTTGGCATCCACAATAGTGTCTGAGTTTGGTGACTGTATATGGGGTAGATCCCCAGGTGGGGCAGTCTCTGAATGGCCTTTCCTTCAGTCTCTGCTCCACACTTTGTCAATGTATCTCCTCCCATGGCTGTTTTGTTCCCCCTTCTAGGAAGGACCAAAGTATCCATACTTTGATCTTCCTTCTTCTAGAGCTTCAATTGGTCTGTGAATTGTATCTTGGAATGCATCTTAATTTTTAAATTTCCCTGAATAACATTGTTAGAATCAATTTATCACTGCTAACTTAGGTGTTCTTTTTATATGAAAAATGTTTTGGGGCCTTCTGCTAGAAAATTAGTGGTATTATACAAATGTAAATCAATATAACACTTGAGTTGTAGTTTACTTTTAGAGATTAGAATAAATAAGTTTTCCCCAGATTTTCCTAAGTAAATAATCCACTACTTAGGAAGGATTCAAATAAATTCACAATGTAAGGAAATTAATGTCACTTTCCATATAGTCCATCCAATTTATTTTTTTCTTTCTGTAATACTTCCAGTGATTGTTCACTTGTTCTTCAAGGGATTCCAATGAGTAAGGTTATATTTGTTGGCAATATCACAGTTTATAACTCCAGGGGTTTTTCTAGTACAGTTGAATTAAAAACTACCCCAAAAATTAAAAGCTGAAATCTCCAAATCCTCAGTTAACTCACCAGAGCATCTGAGAGTTGCTAAGTTGTCATTTGCATCTTTTGTAGCTGAAGATTGGTCTTCTATTTGGAACGAACATTCTCAGGTGTCTACAGTTCCTTTGGACTAATAACATCTAATTCTGAGTTCCTCCTCATTGTCTCTTGACTTCCAGAGAGTTTATTTGGTCCCATTGGGACTGGTTCAGATCATACTCACAGTGTCTGAGAGAGAAAATCAGTTGAGAGCTGAGGAGTAGATGTACAACTGACATACTATTGATCCTTCCATATTTTTTGAACAAAACAATTTATCAGGTTAGCTCAGATGGAAAAGGAGACCATGACTCTAACAGAAAAGAAAGGTCCATTGGGACTAGTCACTACATCTATACATCTTGATTGGTTGTAGTTTTCTGTAATGGTCTTTGTCGTTTGCCAAAAAACAAAACAAAACAAAAAAAACCTTTTCTAGAAGAGTGGTTAGGAATTATCTGTGCATATAAGGATAAATATTTAGAATACAATTAGGGATTGTGCTGCTTTAGCAATGTGGGAGTTGTATGTTTTTTTCCAAAGTCATGATAGTTGGCTCTGTTTTCAGTACCGGGCATCAGTTTCCTCTTGGTGAGAGAGTCTTAAGTGCAATTGAAGAGCTGTTGGCTACTGCCAATGCATCTGTCCCACTATTTTACCTTTACGGTTACAGCACCCTACAGTCATTCCTGTGGTTCACAGGTTTCATGTCCGTGTAGGACTGTTGGCTGCTGTTTTCCTTTGGAGGCTTGCATGACACCTTCTTGTATAATAAAAGCTAGTAATCAGGGAAAAGGCTGTTAAATCATTTCCAGCTCAAGGGCCTGTGTCTGAAAGGCATTGTGTTTTTGTAAATGGGGATTTGCTTACAACTTCTGGAGGCACCCAAGGGAAGTGGCAATGGCCTATAATGTTTTGGAAGGTTTTTGAACAACATTACACAGCAATTCAAAAGGGAGCTTCTCATGCCTGGTGTTAGTGTTTTGTTAGATGGTTTTTGCCTTTGGGGTAGAATTGTCAGCCCTGACGGGAAAATTTCATTTAAAATTTATATTCATATTGATACATAGTTTTACATGTATTATGGTTTTGTTTTTAGGTAGAATGTTAATATTATGATTTCTTAAATGTTTTCCACAAAACCTTCCTACTGCTATTTTATCCTTCTCTCTCTATCCTCTATATTTTCCTCTCCTTCCTCTATAAAGTAATCTGCCTAGGGCTTAGAGATTACTACAAAAGAGGGAGCAGAAATATAGTTAAAGCCACTTTTTCTATCTGTCCTAATCTTATAAATCAAGGGATTTGCTGTTAGACCATCAAGACTGTCAAAACATGAACCTAAGAAGGACAACAGGTCAATAGACACGATAATGTGGATGGGGAAGAACCACATGGCCTTAATCCTACATGAAGAACTACAGATAACTAAGGAATGATGAGATACAATCCTTTCTGGGAAAGACAACACCAATTGTCTATTCAATGCCAAATTGTCCGTACTGAAAACATACATTCAAATAACATTATACAAACTGAACAGGTATATATTGTATATATACATGTAAATATGTCTTTTATTCACCAAATATAGTTGTTGTCTCAAAGGCTTACTGCTGAATAAGCTTACCCTTTTTAGTTCATTCTGAACTCTGGGTGGCTGATTCAACACAACTATTCTGCTTTAAAACTCCTTGCCAATCTGACTGATTCAAGTTGGCTTCTCTCAGCTTCTCACTGAATTATTGCACTTGGAATATTGCCTGAGTTCCATGTACTGAAATGCACGGATTGAGCAGAACTGCATGAACTCAGCTGAACTGAACAGCATTCAACTGAACTGAAATGAACTACACTGATCTAAACTTAACCAATCTCCACTCATTGCCTGAATTCATCTGCATTGCCTGAATTTATCTGAGCTGTACTCATTGAACTGACCTCCTCTCCTGACTTACTATACTGCCCCTGTTTTCTGTCTGTTCTAGTGATACTTAGATGTATGCTATCTGTTAAATCTTTCTCTGATTATTCATTTTGTCAGCCTTTCAATGAGATCTCACTTTCACCCATGGGTGCTTTCTTCTACAAACTAACTTTTCTTTCATAGTTTGGGATTAAAGTCATACTAAGGGTATGACCATATTCCAGTCAGGGGGATTAAAATTGTGTCACTCCAGCTGAATCACACCAACTTAGAAGGTCTTTAGATACAATCCCTTGCCAAAGCATCCATGTTTCTGGATTAAAATTCATATACACATACATAGTGATGTAACAATAAATAATGAAAACAGGCCATGAATCAGAAAGAAAGCAAGGAAGAGTATATGAGATGGTTTGGAGGAAGGAAAGGGAAGAGGAAAATGAAAACATATCTTTTCAGTTGTTTTCAAATGTTCCACATTTGACAGAAGTTTATAAAAATAATCTCTATAGAGGATACTGTTTTAATAGACACAATTCTAATTCCTTTGAACTTTTAAAGTTAAAATTAGAAAACTGCTACCACATTTTGTCAATATTTTATCATATTTTATCAATAGTGTGGGTTGTATTTTTTAACTTAAAACTGTTTTGCAGTTTGCATATCTATTTCAACAACATTCAAACACATTGTAGTGCCCTGTCTGGTATTTAACATAAAGTATTAGATACTGTGTTCATTCAGGGACCCACTTCTTTTACTAGAATTCTCTTGAGAACCAAAGTTAACACTAAGGTATCTCATCAGCTGTGGTCATCCTGTATTTCAAGACTCTTATTTAGGAGTTTATTGCTACCAAATAACACATCTTTTTCCTTGGGCTGAAAAGATTGGCCACTGAGTAAAACTCCTTGGCACTAAGCTTCGGAACCTGAGTTGATTCCCAAGGACCCACATGACAGAAGAAAAGAATTAAGGTCGGTGGTTTATCTTCTGACCTCCACTCATACACACACATACACACATATTTGCAAATCAAAATTAAAAAAATCAAATATATCCCCCCAAATAACCAGCTCTATACCTTCTAGAATAACAGCTAGCTATTTTTCTAATACAGGAAAACATACTATTTGACAAATGCTAGAGGATTTCACATAAGTGTGCATATGTTTCATGCAGCCTTTAGAGGCAATGTTCATATTCTGCTGATTGTTGAAAGGAAGGATTCTTGAATAGGAGTGTTAATGCCCTGTGAGAGAGTGTAGTATACTCACAGACTGTTGAAAAAGAAGTATAGAATGAATCAGGACCTCTCACTCTTAGTATCAAACAGTTGTGAGACATCACAGTTTCATTTCAAGTAGAAAAAAATGTTTTCTTTTATCTCTCAGTGGTGTTTTTGGGAAAATCATAGAATTAAAATATAAAAATCTAGAATATACATAACTCTATTATGATAACACAGTTCAACGATATTAACTTCTCTGTAACCAAATATTGCAGACTTCATAGGCATTGCTAAATCCTCTATTCTGTGCTTATCTTTTGGCTTCATTGATTTTTTTAATGGTTCTTGAAAAATTACAGCTCCCTTTAAACAACAGGCCTGTTTAGCAAGTTCATTCATTATTGGCTCATCTTTATACTTAGGTACTGTGGTCATTTTTCACTTCTGTGAAAAGCTTGTGTAAGCAGCAAAGACATCCCTGTAAATGCGAAAGCAGAATTAGTGATGAATTTCTACCCAATTAAAGGCAACTCTTCAATTCTATTCCCAGGGAAAAATATAACCTGTGTGCAAATTGCTCATAACAAAAATAGTTCATATTATACAAATAAAAGTTGCATTCATACACTTATATACTTTTCTTTCGATTATTTTCTTTTATCTTGCTGGAGATCACCATCTAACTACTGCACATGTAGTTAAAACGTTGGTACTCTGTGATTTATGAAAAAAATGCATTCCCAGATGGACAATGCCTTCTGCTGTTACAGAAGTCCTAGTTCATCCCACATATTAATTCAGTGCAGTAAAAGAAACATAGCTGGTGCTTTGTCAAATGGATATGTAGATAAATTACCTTGGACATATTTAGTTTTATATCCCCAGGTCAATGCAGTTCTCATGCTTGGTCAGAGAACTTATTTCGGCAGTGGACTACAACCTAAATGTTAGTGGTTGGCACAAAAAAGTGTACCCATATTAACCCTTGAAAAACCAGGTAAGCATAACACAGAGAAGAAGGTTAAATGACTTTGTAAGCTAAGTGATGAGGAAGAAGTTCAGTGGAATGCTGTCATCTGGATAGGACAAGGTCATTGCCATCATGAGTACACAGTAATTTGATTGCCTATATATTACATGGGAGATAGAGAAAGAAGAAAGGACAGGAAGAAGGAAGGGAAGTAAGGAGAGAATAGAGAGTAGGAAAAAAAAGGCATTTAAGAGAGGGACATAAAATGAAAAGATGGATGGATGGGCACAATGATGTTAAGGTGTCAGTTGAGAAGTCAGTATGAGTGGGAGGGAGATTTGAGATAATGGGTGTGCACTTGATTATAGTGCACTGTATATAAGAATAATGTCAATTTTTAAGCAGCAAAAATGTGCAAAACTATCCTAAAGTAATAAATCTCTAATGAAAGTTGTCACTGAAAAACATCAGCAACAATGAGCAAACATGTCTATCACACAAGAATAATAACTACTATAGATCCACATAAAATACCTATGCCTTTCTGTTCTTTAAAATATACTTTATATTAAGCAACTAAATTCCCATGATTAAAAAATAAGTTAAAATTAGATTTTCATGTGATTTTTTGTCAAATATATCAGTATGTTTAAATCTATTAGCATTGGAGAGAATGCAGTTTGTAAGGCTAGTGGTTGAAATATATTAGATGAATGAGATCATTGGAGGCAAAACCCATTATCCTTCTCTCCAAAGCATCTCCTTTCACTTTGGAAGATGTTTTCTTATTGATCTGTATCACTGTAGTTTTGGATTCAGCTATTCTTTGTATATAAGCCTCTTTCATTTATAGATCCACCCGTATGATCATTCTAACTAATTGCATTTGATAATTTTAAAGGTTTGTAAATTCTATCTATAATTATTCAATATAGCACTCTTCTTTTCTATAGCCACACCTTAGGTCTTATCTAAATTTTGTTTAAAAAGATAAAAATCACAGTGTCTTAAGTCACTGTTTTATTGCTGTGAAGAGACACCATGACCAAAGTAACTCTTAAGATAGAAAACATTTAATTGGGGGCCTGATTACAATTCCAGAGGTTTAGTCTATTGTTATCATGGCAGGGACCATTGCAGCAGGCATGGCATTGTGCTTGAAAAGTAGCTGAGAGCTACATCCTGATTCATAAGGAGAGAGACACTGGGCCTGGCATGGGCTTTTCAAATCCCCAAAACTCCCCCCCCCTGCCCAGTGATATATTTTTTCCAAACCCTGCACCTACTCCAACAGGACCATACATCCTAATCCTCCTCAAATAGCTCCACTTCCTGGTGACTAAGCATTCAAATATGTTGGCCTACAGAGAACATTCTTATTCTAATCACTGTATGGAGAGGATACACTGAGGAGGGAAGAAAGAGGACAATACAGAAGGAGGAGGGATAAAACAGCACTATAGATGCTTCAAAAAGCCACATGAAATTATATTAATTCACAGTTAACTGAAGTACATATTTATGTACATGTGCATACAATATAGTATAACACACATACAAAATGAAAATACATATAATATATGTGTATATACATACACATGCATTGTACATGTATGTGTATGCATGTATGCATGTATGTATTTACTCTACTTGTGGTGGTGCCACTTTGCCCAAGAGCTATAGACTATCTAACACAACACTCAGTGCCAGAAATGAGAAAATTCCTTTTGAGTTGGTTAGGGAAATCAAAAGACCCTCAAAATAGTATAGAATACTGCTGCTGCTTTTTGCTATCTTCTAGAATTTGAAGGAAAGTCCCTATTGCTAAAAGCACGACCAAACTTGGGAACAAGGTTCAGAGAAAAGGAGCTGGATCTGACCTGAAACAAGCCTTTAGAGGATTGGCTTTCATAGCACCAGAGGCTGCTATGCAAACAAGAAAGAGAGAGAATTGATCAATAGTCCTAACTAGCTGTGATGCGAAAAACCATAGCACTACCCAGCAGGGTAGGCCATCATGAAGGAAGCAATGATAGTACTTATGTCTTGAGGGTAACCAAAACTTTCTAACTGAATTTAAGTCTTGATCAATAGGAAGCAATTCATGTGGTACTGTATACCTAGCCAATTCTCCAGGGCTAGTGAGGTAATTCACTTTACATCCCAATCTCGGTCCCCTTCCTTTCCTCCCAGTTCCACCCTACCACCACTACCACCAGTACCAAAGAAATTTCAAGAACATGGCTGCCGAAACAAGACAGGAACAGTGATATCAACTGATATGTCAAGAGGATGAGGTTTGAAATATCTTTTCTCGTCCTTTTACCCTAAGTGGATATCTGTCCTAGATGGTGGAGTGTGGTTGTTGGATAGAGCTGGAAGACAGATTCTTTTTACTAATTCAATATGTTGGTCAATGTCTTTTTTACTGGGGTATTGAGCTCACTACTATTGAGAGTGATTAATAAACAGGGTTTATTAATTCCTGGGTTTTCTTTTTGGTGTGGTGGTGGTGGTGGTGGTGGTAGTGGTGTGTGTGTGTGTTGTCACCCTTCACACCTGTTTTGATTAACTATTCTTGGATTATTTATTCCTTTTGTCCTCTCAAGTATAGGTTAGTTTTCTTCTGACTATAGAACTGGATTGGCAAACAAAATTTGCTTACACTTGCTTTTATTATGAAAGGTTTTACTTGTTCTGTCACTTGTGATTGACAGTTTTGATTGGTAGTTTTACAGGGTATAGGAGACTGGGTTGATGTGCCTGTGATATTTTAAAGCTTGGCGAACATCTGTTCAGGACTTTCTGGTGTTTGGAGCCTTCATGAGCTTTCCCCTAAATGTAATTTGTTCTTTTTTCTTTTCAGCTATTTTTTTTAATTTTTTAATTTTTTTATTGTATATATTATTTACATTTCAAATGTTGTCTCCTTTCCTGGTTCCTCCCTCCCCTGAAAATCCCATAAGCCATCTCCCCTTCCCAAATCAACCCTCCCCTGCTTCCCAGTCCTGGTATTCCTCTACACTACAGCATCAAGTCTTTTCCGGACCAAGGGCCTCTCCTCCCTTTGGTGTCTAACAAGACCATCCTCTGTTGCCTATGTCTCTGGGGCAGTGGGTAACTCCCTGTGTACTCTTTGGTTGATGGTTTTGTCCCTGGGAGCTCTAGGAGTACTGGGTAATTCATTTGTTCCTCCTGTGGCTCTGCAAAGCCCTTCAGCTCCTTGGGTTCTTTTTCTAGCTCCCCCATTGGGAACCCTGTGCTTAGTTCAATGGCTGGTTGAGAGTGTCCCCCTCTGTATTTGTCATGCACAAGGAGAGCCTCCAAGGTGATAGCTATATCCAGCTCCTGTCAGCCAGCACTTGTGAGCATCCACAATAGTGTTTGGGTTTTGTAACTGTATATAGGATGGATCCCTGGGTTGGGTAGTCTCTGGAGGGTCTTTCCCTCAGACTCGGCTCCACCTTTTTTCTCTGTATCTACTTCTGTGGGTATATTTTCCCCCTTTCTAAAAAGGATCCAAGGAGCTATACTTTGTTCTTCCTCCATGGGAATCATTTGATATGTGAAACGTGTATTGGGTATTCCAAGCTTCTGGGCTAATATCCACTTACCAGAGAGTGCATGCCATGCGTGTTGTTTTGTGATTGGGTTACCTCACTCAGGATGATATTTTCCAGTTCCATCCATTTGTCTAAGAATTTCATGAATTCATTGTTTTTAATGGCTGAATAGTACTCCATTGTGTATATATACCACATTTTCTGTATCCATTCCTCTGTTGAGGGACATCTGGGTTCTTTCCAGCTTCTGGCTATTATAAATAGGGCTGCTATGAACATAGTGGAGCGTGTGTCCTTATTACATGATGGGGAATCCTCTGGGTATATATATGCCCAGGAGTAGTGGTATAGCAGGGTCCTTTTCAGCTATTAATAATGCTTTTAATATAATTTCTTTGTTCTGTGCATTTAGTGTTTCAATTATTATGTGGTGTGGCAATTTTATTTTCTTGTACTGTTTATTTGGTTCTCTCTCTCTCTCTCTCTCTCTCTCTCTCTCTCTCTGTGTGTGTGTGTGTGTGTGTGTGAGTGTGTGTGTGCAAAAATAATAAAGAATAAAAAGAATAAAAAATAAGATATGACTGTCAGAAATGGGCAAATGAATTGGAAGTTTTGTGATGTTCTCAAAGGAAGAACAAGACTGAGGGAACTGTTTGATAGAATCTAAAAAGTGGGCAATAAAAGATTGCCCAGTGAAGGTCATTTCGGAGAACTAAATCTTACAACTAGAGCTATTTATTTTAAATGATCTTTCATTGTTTTTATATTTTTATTTAACTGAAAAATTATATATGTATACTGTTTTACCTTAATCCATTCTTCCCTCATTCTTGTTCTGACCACTTAATTTTCAGGTTTTCCATATTTTCTAGTTTTCACCTTTATCTTTACCCTACCTATTACCAACACTAAATCACATTGAAGAAACACTACACATTTTCCATTGTTACTTTCTGTTTCTTCCTTTAAGAACATCACAGAACTTCCAATTCATTTGTCCATTTCTGACCTTAAACACATAAAGTAAATGCCTATATGACAAAATACAGACAGTGAGCTAGATATTAATTTAATATAAATAGCAGTATTTGTTTGTTAATTTGCTTGTTATTATATATCCTGTGAAAATATGTTGTGGTAACCTGAATTTTTTTTGATAAGTACAGAAAGCTTATTTTCTACCCCAAATTAATTCCTGTCCTTCCAATAATTCATTTTGTTAGTCTTTAATTTCACACAGAGAACCTCCTGTAAGTGCATGGGTAAGTGAAATTAAAATGTGTCATAAAAATGAAGGAAGTATATGATGATTGTGCAGAATGATAAATCAGATTCAGGGCCCTTCTAAGAACAGAGTCGTTTGCCATTGCCAGGTCACAACCTCATGAAAGTTTCCATTCCTCATGATTTTTCAAATTCTAGATGGTGTGAGGGATTTCCACAAAACTGCCTATTCATTCATTATTTTACTTTAAAACTGTCTATTGAAGACTGATGATATAGCATTTACTGTTAGAGGTGCTGAAATCTGTATAGAATGAAATCAACTAACAAAAATGTGTAATATGTTACTTCACATCATTTTAAAATCTCAGATTGCTCAGAGTAATTGTTCTGATCTTTATTTCCATCTTTTAGTCTATAAACCAAAAACTATACATATCATTCAAAATACAACACTTTATCTTATTTACTAAAGACCTCAAAACCATCAGAAAATATACAAACATAAAACAATAAAGAACAAAAAAAGTATCTTCATATGTCATAGCAAATGAGCATATTAGAAAGATAAAAACGGGAAAAATTGATCAGTCAATCTTCTTTAAGAAGCCCACAAGCATGCTCTCTGATGCCTTTTGCCTTTGCTTTTGAGCACCTTATTTTCTTTACTATTTGTTCTTTTTTGATTAGATATTTGCTTTTTTTATATTTCAAATGATATCCCCTTTCCTCATTACCCCTCCAAAATCCCCCTATCCTATTCCCACCCCACCCTGCTCACCACCCCAACCCCTGCTAATTCCCTGACTTGCATTTCCCTATTCTGGGGCATCAAACCTTCACAGGACCAAAGTCCTCTCCTCTCACTGATGTCTGAAATGGCCATCTTCTACTACATATGTATCTGGAGCCATGTGTCCCTCCATGTGTACTCTTTGGTTGGTTGTTTAGTCCCTGGGAGCACTGGGGGTATTGGTTGGTACATATTATTGTTCCTTCCACAGGGCTGCAAACCTCTTCAGCTCCTTGGGTCCTTTCTCTAGCTGCTCCACTGGGGACCCTATGCTCATTCTATTGGTTGCCTATGAGCCATAGGTGTTTTGATCCACTTTCCAATAAGGATCAAAGTATACACACTTTGCTCTTCCTTCGTCCTGTGCTTTATGTGGTCTGTGAGTTTTATCTTGGGTGTTGGCTAATATCCACTTATCATTGAGTGCATACCGTGTATGTTCTCTTGTGATTGGGCTACCTCACTCAGGACGATATTTTCTAGCTCCATCCATTTGCCTAAGAATTTCATGAATTAGTTGTTTTTAATAGCTGAGTAGTACTCCATTGTGTAAATGTACCACATTTTCTGTATCCACTCCTCTGTTGAGGGACATCTGGGTTCTTTCCAGCTTCTGGCTATTATAAATAAGGCTGCTATGAACATAGTGGAACATGTATCCTTATTACATGTTGGAGCATCCTCTGGGTATATGCCCAGGAGTGGTATAGCTGAGTCCTCAAGTAGTGCTATGTCCAATTTTCTGAGAAACCAACTAACTGATTTTCAGAGTGGTTTTACCAGTTTGTAATACCACCAGCAATGGAGGAGTGTTCCTCTTTCTCCACATCCTCTTCAGCATTTGCTGTCCACTGAGTTTTTGATCTTGGCCATTCTGACTAGTGTGAGGTGGAATCTCAGGGTTGTTTTGATTTGCATTTCCCTGATGATTACGGATGTTGAACATTTCTTTAGGTATTTCTCAACCATCCAGAATTCCTCAGTTGAGAATTCTTTGTTTATTTCTGTACCTCATTTTTTAATAGGGTTATTTGGTTCTCTGGAGTCTAACTTCTTGAGTTCTTTGTATATATTGAATATTAGCCCTCTATAGAATTTAGGATTGGTAAAGATCTTTCCCAATCTGTTGGGTGTCATTTTGTCCTATTGACAGTGCCTTACAGAAAGTTTGGAATTTTATGAAGTCCCATTTGTCAATTCTTGATATTAGAGCATAAGCTATTGGTGTTCTATTCAGGAAATTTTCCCCTGTGCCCATGTGCTCAAGGTTCTTCCCTACTTTCTCTTATATTAGATTCAATATATCTGGTTTTATGTGGAGGTCCTTGATCCACTTAGACTTTAGCTTTGTCCAGGGAGATAAGAATGAATTAATTTGCATCCTTCTACATGGTGACAGTCTGTTGACCCAGCACCATTTTTTTCAAAACGCTGTCTTTTTCCCACTGGATGGTTTTAGATCCTTTGTCAAAGATAAAAGTCAAAGTATGATCAAGTGACCATAGGTGTGAGGATTCATTTCTGGGTCTTCAATTCTATTCCATTGATCTACCTACCTGTCACTGTACCAATACCATGCAATTTTTATCAATATTGCTCTGTAGTAGAGCTTAAGGACAGGGATGGTGATTCCGCCAGAAGTTCTTTTATTGTTGAGAATAGTTTTTGCTATCCTAGGTTTTTGTTATTCCAGATAAATTTGGAAATTGCTCTTTCTAACTGTATGAAGAATTGAGTTGGAATTTTGATGGAGGTTGCTTGAATCTGTAGATTGCTTTAGGCAAGATGGCCATTTTATCTCTATTAAACCTGCCAATCCATGGGCATGGGAGATCTTTTGCTCTTCTGAGATCTTCAATTTCTTTCTTCGGAGACTTGAAGTTCTTGCCATACATATCTTTCACTTGCTTGGTTAGAGTTACACCAAGGTATTTTATATTATTTGTTACTATTGTAAAGGCTGTCATTTCCCTAATTTCTTACTCAGGCTCTTTGTCCTTTGAGTATAGGAAGGAGAATGATTTGTTTGAATTAATTTTATATCCAACCACTTTCCTGAAGTTGTTTATCAGCTGTAGGAGTTCTCTGGTAGAGTTTTTGGGGTCAGTTAAATATACTATCATATCATCTGCAAATAGTGATACTTTGACTTCTTCCTTTCCAATTTGAATCCCTTTGACCTCATTTTGTTGTCTAATTGCTCTAGCTAGGACGTCGAGTACTATATTAAACAGGTAGGAAGAGAATGGCAACCTTGTTTAGTACGTGATTTCAATGGGATTGCTTCAAGTTTCTCTCCATTTGATGTTAGCTACTGGTATGCTGTATATTGTTTTTACTATGTTCAGGTATGGGCCTTGAATTCCTGATCTTTCCAAGACTTTTATCATGAAGAGGTGTTGAATTTTGTCAAATGCTTTCTCAGCATCTAATGAAATGATTATGTGGCTTTTTTCTTTGAGTTTGCTTATATGATGGGTTACATTGATGGATTTCCATATATTGAACCATCCCTGTATCCCTGGGATGAAGCCTACTTGGTCATGTTGGATGATTGTTTTGATATTTTCTTAGATTTGGTTGGTAAGAATTTTATTGAGTATTTTTGTTTCGATATTCATGAGGGAAATTGGTCTAAAGTTATTTTCTTTGTTGGTTCTTTGTGTGGTTTAGGTATCAGAGTAACTGTGACTTCATAAGACAAATTGGGTGGTGTTCCATCTGTTTCTATTTTGGGTAATAGTTTGAAGAGTATTGGTATTAGGTCTTCTTTGAAGGTCTGATAGAACTCTGCTTTGAACCCATCTGGTCCTGGGCTTTTTTTGGTTGGAAAACTATTATTGATGGCTTCTATTTCTTTAGGGGTTATGGGATTGCTTAGATCATTTATCTGATCCTGATTTAACTTTTATACCTGGTATGTATCTAGAAAATTGTCCATTCCATCTAGATTTTCCACTTTTGTTGAATATAGACTTTTGTAGTAGGATCTGATGATATTTTTGGATTTCCTCAGTATCTCTTGTTATGTCTTCCTTTTCATTACTGATTTTGCTGATTTGGATACTGTCTCTGTGCCCTCTAATAAATTTGGCTGAGGGTTATCTATATTGTTGTTTTTTTCAAAGAACTAGCTCCTGATTTTGTTGATTTTTTGTATAGTACTTTTTGTTTCCACTTTGTTGATTTCAGCCCTGAATTTGATTATTTCCTGCCGTCTACTCCTCTTGGGTGTATTTGCTTCTTTTTGTTCTAGAACTAGTGCATTTGGTGTTTTAATTATTATGTGACAGGAGGAATTTCTTTTCTGATCCAATCTATTTGAAGTTCTGTAGGCTTCTTGTATGTTCATGGACATCTCTTTCCTTAAGTTAGGGAAGTTTTCTTCTACAATTTTGTTGAAGACATTTACTGACCCTTTAAGTTGGATATCTTTACTCTCTTCTATACCTATAATCCCTAGGTTTGGTTTTCTTGTTTTGTCCTGGATTTCCTGGATTTTGGGGGTTAGGAGCTTTTTTTCATTTTGCATTTTCTTTGGCTGTTGTGTAAATGCTTTCTATGGTATCTTCTTCATCTCAGATTCTCTCTTCTATCTCTTGTATTATGTTGTTGATGCTTGTATCCATGACTCCTGACTTCTTTCCTAGGTTTTCTATGCCCAGAGTTGTTTCCCTTTGTAATTTCTTTATTGTTTCTACCTCCGTTTTTAGATACTGGATGGTTTTGTTCAATTCCTTCACCTGTTTGGTTGTATTTTCCTGTAGTTCTTTAAGGGAATCTACCTGTTTACCTGTGTTCACTTGCATTTCTTTAAGGGAGTTATATATATCCTTCTTGAAGCCCTTTATCATAAGCTGTGATTTTCGATCCAAATCTTGCTTTTCCAGTATGATGCAGTATCCAGAATTTGCTCTTGTGAGAGAATTGGGTTTGGATGGTACCAGGTTGCCTTGATTTCTGTTGGTAATGTTCCTATATTTGCCTTTCGCCATCTTGTTTTCTTTGATGTTAGTTGGTCCTGCTGTTTCTGGCTGGTACTTGTGCCTCCTGTGTGCCTGAAAGCCTGTCTCAGCACCCCTGGGTGACTGGCTCTCCCCTTGCACAGAGTGCTGTTTTGCTGCCCAGCTCTTGTGTGCAGATGGAGCTCGGAGTGTGTGTCCCAGCTGCTCTGCCACTCCTGTGTTCCCTGTGCTCCTTGTGGAACCTGCCTGCTCAGTAGCTGAAGAGAAGATGTCAGCCTCATGTCTAAAGCTGGAAGTCAATTCACTCCCCACAGAGCAGTTCTCCCCTGTCAGGATCAGTGCACAGATGGCTGTGGTGCTGCTCAGCTCCTGGGTGCAGGTGGAGCCAGAACAGATCCTGTCCCAGCTGCTCTGCCACTCCTGTGCTCCCTGTGCTCCTAGCTGGACCTACCTGCTCAGTTCCTGGAGAGAAGACGGAGGCCTCACCTCCAAAGCCCGGAGTCAAATCCTATTTGTCCTTAAGCTTATATTAAAATATCTTAACTAAACCCAACTCCAATTCATATAATATAAATCATTGTCATAGTTAGTTTCTGGATTTAATCTTAGGAGAGAGAGAGTGTGTGTGTGTGTGTGTGTGTGTGTGTGTTTGAACCTGCTACATTTTTACTATTGAAAATACCAATGCTTGCTGACAAGTAAGTCAAATGAAGACAAGATTTGGCACAGAAGCCAAGGTATAATCCATATTTTCAGCAAGAACATGTAGGAAAGGAAGAGCTAAGGCTACTGAAAACAGGTTAGATTGAGGAAGATTCACTGCAAGGAATAATAAAAAAAAGAAATGAAAAGGAAAGAAAGAAAGAAAGAAGAAAGAAAGAAGAAAGAAAGAAAGAAAGAAAGAAAGAAAGAAAGAAAGAAAGAAAGAAAGAAAGAAAGAAAGAAAGAGTGGATACCAAATGGTTACATGTGCAGCTTGATTAATGAAATATAGGGGCTGATTATGTATGTTGTCAGACAGACATGAGTGAGATTATTTAGATAGAATAACTATTCTATATGATAGATGTTGATGCACAATTCCAGCTTTAGTCCTCTGAATCCCATCCTTCCCTACAAAGATTCAATAAAAGTTCTTTTGCCTAAATTTTGTGTTTTGAAAATTTCCATCATAGCATAATTGCTGCAGAATTGATATTCAAATAATCCTCAATTTTGGGGGGTTAGTTGTAATTAGAGTCTAATATTTTATACAGGAAAATGTAAAATTTGATGTTAAAGGATGTTATCAGCAAAAGAGTGACTTTCTTTTTCTTCCTTTAACATGGCTTATCTTTTGTTTGATATATATACAGTTTACATGATCTGATTTTGCATTCATGTGTGTACCTGGTGATAGATTGTTCTCAGAATGTCTGACAGTATTTCTTGTAAGCATTAGACATCATAGAGAAGAGTGCTGGTGGAGCAAAAGATTTTGAAATGTCATTTTGGATCATTGCACAGCATGATTCAAGGTTGTACAGATGGAAGAGTCTGAGGAGCTATTAAGTATGTGTGAGTGTCAATATTTTAAATTGTGATGTGAATCTAAACTGTCCACTTCTTTTTAAGCCAATTGATGTGTTTACCCTAGCTTTTCCCATGAAATATTTTTATGTTAGTTGACAACTAAGATTAATTAATAGGTCTCTCACCAAATTGAATTTAATTATTTGGTACAAGAGTCAACATGTAGATTAGTCACCATACACCATAATTTGATAATTGACTGACACCTCTTATACATGGTTACAAAGTTCAGACAAGTAAGAACAAGTTTTAAATCATGGAAACAGAGACAGATACTATAACAATAAGCAATCAATGTAATCTGGCATGGCAAGCAGAAAATGTAAGACTGAATATTTTTAATTAATATTCTGGAAAGATCTAATATGATTCCAAATTTCTGAAATTATATATATATATATATATATATATATATATATATGAGCAAATACATACATTTGTATTTTACTAGTGGTATATGAAATATTTTATGATTTCTGTCTTTTGTCTTAACAGCTTTGCAATTGCAGTAGTTCATCTTTTCTAAATGAAGCTGGTAGGTTGTCAGCATACAGAAGTTCATAATTACTTGTTTAATATTTGGGGGGGCAGAATCTTATATAACTAGGCTTACTTAAAACTCACATTGTAGCTAATTATGACATTTTCTGTTTGATTCTTCTATCTTTACATCCCCGACGCTAATATTGCAGGTGTGCACTGACACATCTGGTTTTATGCAGCACTGGGGTTTGAATGGAGAAGTCATTGCAAGCTAGGCAAGCGCTGTACCAACTGGCTACATTTCCATCTCAATATCAATTCAGGTTTACAAAGTACTCTCTTGATATTTAATTATTTTAGTTTAAATTCTTCTTTAATATTAAAATTATATTTTCTTAGAGTTTATTTTGTTTACTACAAATTAGTCTATTATTTAAAATTTGATTTAGAATTATATATTTTATATTGTGTATATGTTTTATATATATATTTGATATATATCACAGAGACAGACACACACATATACATACATATATATATGTATATATATATAAATATATATATACACACATATACATATATACCACAGACATGCCTTGTGCCCTTGGAAATCAGGAGAGGTCATTTGAATTCCATAAAACTAGGGCTATAGAAAATTATGAGCCACTGTGTGGGTACCAGGAACTAAACACAAGTTCCACATAAGAGGAGTCAGTGGTTCTTAATTCTTAATACTTCATCTTTCAGAATCATTTCATGTTTATATTATGTTCTGAATAATACAAAAAGTTGAGACTTTCTTTAGGACAGTCTTAATGTGAATAAACATTCTTCATGCTTGTTGTTAATAAAATTGATCTCATCTTACTATTTTGTTATAGTTCCTATAGACAATATTTTACCAGGAGTTCTATTTTCTATGATATGTCCTCTTTATGTTTCACTTGTAATTCTTCTTTGAGAAATAAAAGGCTCTATCTAACAGTGCTCTCTCTGTTTGTGCTATGACTCCTGTTGTCTAATTCTCCATCTAACGGTGCTCTCTCTGTTCATGCTATGATTTCTGTCCTCTAGTTCTCTTCAGGTGCTTGGCTGACAGTTTTATGTCAATGCTTCACTTCTTACCTATTTCCTAAATAACAATCCACAAGTGATTCTTCTTTTTCCTGAGCCCGTTCAGTTTCCAAAATGTCACCATTTCCACTTTACCAGAGCAAACAATTGTTTGTATCTGATTTGTCTGGTGTCAGTAGAGACTGTAAATGCTGAGATATGCAAATGTTCCAAGGCTTTTACATTTGTATGTCCACAGAAAACCTGCAACAGCAAAGGTGGTATTGAGTTTTTCAATTACAAATTACATTTAATAAATAGGCATGTTTGGCAAATTCAGAAATTGCGAATAAATGGACTGATGATAACTGGCTCACATCTTTCCTTGATTTTCTTTGAATATATATATTCAAAGAAAAAATACACTGTTGAATATATATATATATATATATATTTACTGTTGCTGTGCTTTGATGTTATTGTAGAGAATTTTTGTGTGAGCCTAATTGTCCTGTTCAAGAGAGCTATTCAATCTTTTTCTTGAGGACACAGAGGATTTATTGCTTTTATATTTAATAGCTTGATAATTTCATTAGACTGTGTTTTATTGCACTGGCTCACCCTCCTATGTATTCCACATTTCCTTTCAATACACAAGACCATGTTCTTTTTCCATTCTAGACTCATAATTGCAAGTGTAATGTCTCCATGAGAGCCAGAGATTATACAACAAAAATCCTAACCTGAGACTTGGGAAACCTCCTTTCAGCTTGTGTTCAAGGGAGTACAAGAGACTCCCAAAACAATATAGACTATTGCATTGCCCTCAGTTGTCTTCCAGAATTTTAAGATAAGACCCTTTTGCTGAGGGCACAACAGACTTCAGACTCAGGACTTAGAAGAATGATATTGGAAGTGAGCTGAAGTCTTACTTCATGAAATCTAGTTCTTTTTTGATAATTTGAGGTTTTATAATCAACTACTATTAAGAGATTAATGTTATTCCATGTCTTTAAAGCCAACAGAAATTTTTAATGCAATTTATTTGCATATATAATGCAATGAGTCTGGCACATCTATGTTTATTATTTTTCTTTATTTTCTAAGTTTTTTTATTTACATTCCAAATGATTTCCCTTTTCCCGTTTCCTCCCTCCCCGAAAGTCCCATAAGCCCCCTTCCCTCCCTCTGTTCCCCATTCAACCCTCCTCTCGCATCTCTGTCCTGGTATTCCCCTACATCCAGTCTTTCCAGGACCAGGGGTCTCTCCTTCCATCTTCTTGGAAATCTATTGATATGTGAATTGTGTTTTGGGTATTCCGAGATTCTGGGTTAATATCCCCTTATCAGTGACTGCATACCATGTGTGTTTGTTAAGATCTTTTCCGTTTGTTGGCTGCCACTTTGTCCTTTTGACAGTGTCTTTTGCCTTACAGAAACTTTGTAATTTTATGAGGTCCCATTTCTCAATTCTTGATCTTAGAGCATAAGCTATTGGAGTTCCCTTCAGGAAATTCTCCCCTGTGCCCATATGTTCAAGGTTCTTCTCTTGTTTCCTTTCTTGGTGTGACTCTAACCAAACAAGTGAAAATCTGTATGATAAGAACTTCAAGTCTCTGAAGAAAGAAATTGAAGAAGACCTCAGAAGATGGAAAAATCTGCCATGCTCATGAATTGGCAGGATTAATATAGTAAAAATGACCATCTTGCCAAAAGCAATATACAGATTCAATGCAATCCCCATCAAAATCCCAACTCAATTCTTCATAGAGTTAGAAAGAGCGATTCAAAAATTCATCTGGAATAACAGAAAACCCAGGATAGCTAAAACTATTCTCGAGAGTAAAAGAACTTCCGGGGGAATCAGTATCCTGGACCTCAAGCTGTACTACAGAGCAATAGTGTTAAAAACTACAAGGTATTGGTACAGTGAAAGGCATGCAGATCAATGGAACAGAACTGAAAACCCAGAAATGAATCAACACTCCTATGGTCACTTGATCTTTGACAAAGGAGCTAAAACCATCCAGTGGAAAAAAGATAACCTTTTCAACAAATGGTGCTGGTTCAACTGGAGGTTCACATGCAGAAGATTGCAAATTGATCCATTCTTATCTCCTTGCACTAAGCTCAATTCCAAGTGGATCAAGGACCTCCACATAAAACCAGACATACTGAAACTAATACACATCCATGTTCAGAATAGTAGTGTCTTCTTGGTTAATATTCTCTCTATTAGAATAAAGTGTCCCATTTTCTCCCTTCTGAATAGTTCATTACATACACAATCAAAAGCAGAGGGAAATGAATGCATGGATGCTTTTATTTCTTTCTCCACTCTCATACAGTCCAGGACCCAAATATGGAGTATGAGGTCCCACTACATTGACATGGTAGTCTCACACAAATAAATTGTAATCAAGACAATCTCCCATAGACATACCTACAGACCATCCTTATCTGGAAAATCCCTCATTGAGACTCTTCCAGATGACTCTAGATTGTGTCAAATTGACAGTTAGAAATAACTATCACACATCCAGACTGTCCTTAAATCCAGGTTTACTTACAATGGTCCTTAGTTGTCCCACACAAGATAATACAGTGGGAAGAACCTCCTGAGAAGGGCAGAGGTCAAGATGTTCTTACTAGGTTTTGGGGACCAAATGAGTTTCAGATTCTGGAGTACCAAATCTGAAGTTATTTGAATTATATACTGGTTCTCAGAAGAGTCAACTATTGGATTTCTCTTCAGATTTGTGAGCTTAGGATCCTCAGTAATGAATAACAGATTTCTCATGAAAATCATTTTTATTTGATGAAGTTTTTCAGAAAAATAAATTCACTGAAAATAAATCAGAGGATACAGGATGGCTAAATACAACAAACATATTTACTATTGTTCTTATGAATGTCTGCACATGTATAAAACACTAATGTTTTATGGAATAACGATATAATATACTAACAGAAAACAAAATGTAATAACTAGAAATTGAAAAAGAACAAACATAAGGAAAAGAGCCAAGGGAAAACACATGAAACCAAACTCCAGTCATTCATACAATCAGGAATCCAATAAAAACACTAACTAGAAAGCCATAACATATACAAAAGGATCTATAAATTTATATAGAGATAAAGATAGATAGATAGATAGATAGATAGATAGATAGATAGATAGATAGATAGATAGATAGATAGATAGATAGAGAAATGATCATGATAGATCTTTTTATCTCTTATATTTTCTTCAGTTTCTTCCTTCAGTGTCTTAAATGTTTGCCATATAAGTATTTCACCTGCTTGGTTAGAGTTACCACAGGATATTTTATAATTGTGAGACTATTTTGAAAGGTATTCTTTCTCCAATTTCTTCCCCAACATGCTTGTCACTTATATATAGAAAGGGCATTTATTTATTTTGTGTCCACTAATTTTGTATCCAGATATTTTGCTAGAAGCGTTTACCAGCTGTAGTTTTTCAATGAAAAATGTATGGTAATTTATGTATACTATCATATCATCTGCAAATAATGATACTTTGACTTCTTCCTTTACAACTTGTACCTCTTCATCTCCTTCAGTGGACTCACTAATATTTCAAGTATGTTGTTGAATAGGTATGCATTGTTCCAGATTTTAGTGGAACTGCTTTTAGTTTCTCTACATTTAAGTTGGTGTTGGCTATGGGCTTGCCTCAAGCTATTTTTATTATGGTGAGATATGTAGATTGGATCCCTAATCTCTCCAAGACTTTGAAAATGTAGAAGTGTTGGATTTTATCAAAGGCTTTTTCTGCATCAAATGGATGAGTCCACAGTTTTTCTTCTTTTAGCTTCTTTATATGCTGGATGACATTTATCAATTTAAGTATGTTGAGCCATCCAATTATCTCTGGGATGAAGTCTGCCTGATCATGGTGGATGATCTTTTTGATGTGTTCTTGGGATTTAGTCTGCAAGTATTTTATTGAATACTGAATATTAATTCATAAGAGAAATTGTTCTGTAATTCTTTTTCTTGGGTTATGTGGTTTGAGTCTCAGGGTAAATGTGGCCACAAAAACAAAGTTCTCAATGTTCCTTCTGCTTCTATTTTGTGGAATAATTTAAGGAGTGTTGGCATTAACTCGTCTTTGGCCCTGGGCTCTTTTTGGTTGGCACATTATTGATTATTGTTTCTATTCTACCAGGGGTTATAGGTCTGTTTAAATTGCTTATCTTATCTCGATTTAACTTTGGTAAGTGGTTTGTATAAAAAATATTCATTTCCTTTAAATATTTTAATTTGTTGGAGTACAGGTTTTCAAAGTATGCCCTTAGGATTCTCTGGAATGCCTCTGTATATTTTCTGTTTCCTTTTCATTTCTAATTTTGGTAATTTTTATATTCTTTCTCTGCCTTTTAGTTAATTTAGATGCAGTTTTTCCAGTCTTATTGATTTTCTCAAAAAAAAAGAAACAAAACACAAACTGTTGTGATCATAAAAAGAGAAATATGTATAAGAATATGTTCTAAGTTGTGTGGTGAGGTGTGGGGTAAGGGGGTGCCTTGGTGGGCCCATGCTGAGGCATCCCTTCCCCCTGAATGACCACACATACACAATGGTATAGCACAGAATAGAGTGTATTTAGGGCATGGGGAGGGGAGTTAAGAGGGTAGTAGAGGCAAAGAAAGGCAGAGAGAAGGAAAGAGTAGAGAAGTAGAGGCTGGCCATGACCTCGTGGAGAGAGGGTGAAGGAAAGGGGGAGAGATGGGGAGCAAGGGGGCAAGAGGTAAGAGAGTAAGAAAACAGGAGAATAAGAGAGTAAGAGAGAAAGGGGCAAGCAGTCCCTTTTATAGTGGGCTAGTCCTACCTGGCTGTTGCCAGGTATCTGTGAGGAGGATCATACCTGGCTGTTGCCAGATAGCTGTGAGGGTGGAGTCCAGACAGAGTACCAACCTTCCCCTGTTTTGGTTTAGTTAAAAAGAAAAAAATTTAAAAAGAGGTGATGGCAAACCAGGAATAGGGTCTTCATGATCTCTGGCTACTCCATGCTGATGTTGGGGCGACATGTCTCTGCAGAACCTAGAGGGATGGGTATGGGGGATGTTTGTCCAGTCTTAGGAGATCTGGCTGTTTCCTTGCTCTCCAGGGTCTGTGGAGCCATCTGAGGATAGGTCAGAAGAACAGATCCAGTAGAAACTGAGAGGAAATTGGAACATCTGAAGGTTGCTTCTCTGGAGCTCTCTTGGGTGTAGTAAGCACCTGGACTTGACAAGATGTTGAAATATATTATTAGAGGTAGGGAATAAGATTATGTACATTTGGGAGAAAGAATTTTTTTTCTTAAGATGTACATTAGTTATTTGTATTGTTTGTTTTGTTTCTATTTTATTGAACTCAGCCCTGAGTTTGGTTATTTCCTTCTACTAACTGTTTTTGGGTATCATTTCTTCTAAACAGGTTACTATTGAATTAAAAAATGGGTCAAGACAAAAAGTAAAGACTTTTTATAACTGAATGAAAATGGATACAAAACATACCCAATCTTCTGGGATACAATGAAGGTGGTTCTAAGTGGCACATTCATAGCACTAAGTGGAGGAATGGGGTTACCAATCCTCAGTCAAAATTTTTGACCCACAATTGTTCCTGTCTAAAAGAACTGTAGGGACAAAAAATGAAGAAGAGATTGAAGGAAAGGAAGTCTAGTGACCAACAGAATAGAATCCAACGTGGGGCCCCGAGGCCTAACCCTATTATTGATGCTATGATGTACTTACAGACAGGAGCTTGGCGTAGCTGTTCTCCAAGAGGCCCTATCAGCAGCTAACTGAGACAGAAGCAGCTACTTAACACCCAACCATTAGACTTAAGTTGGAGAACCCTATGGTTAAATTAGGGGAAGGATTGAAGAAGTTGAAGGGGAAGGCAACCCTATAGGAAGACCAGCAGTCTTAACTAACTGGGACCCCTGGGAGTTCCCAGAGACTGAGGCACCAACCAGGAGCATACACAAGTAGGTTCAAGGTCCAAAGCACATATATAGCAGAGGTCTGCCTTGCCTAGCCTCAGTGGGAGAATTTGCTTAATCCTAGAGAGACTTGAGACCCCAGGAAAGGGGGAGATCTGGTAGGGAGCACCTGCTTGGAGGCAAGGGGGATGAGGATTGAGATTTGAAAATCTGAGAGGGGGGACACGGAGGAGGGACAGTGACAGGAATGTAAATAAATGAAATAATTTTTAAAAAAGAAATGAAGAAAATAAAATAAATATATTCACCAAAAAGAAAAAACCAGAGAATCTGAAGAACTTGGGAAAATAATATATTCTGTACATGGGAGGAAAGCTACACTCATGAAATTTCAGCAACATGGCCGCCTAAAGAAGACCTGGACAATGACAATATCAACTGATAATTCAATGTAAATGTGGAAACTCTCACATCTCTAGATAAGTATCTACAGACAATTAATAACTGCACAGAGAGGGAGAATCACTCTTCCCCAGGAATAATCCTCTAATTTGGTTATTCTGTACCAAATGGTCAGTCATAAAAATACATCCATATAAACAACAGAACTCAGTAGGTTGTATGTGCATATATATAATACATTAATATTAATATATTAATCTACAATATAGTATAGTATAAAAATATATTACATATATATATTTGTAGTTATAAAACTTAAAGGAGTAGCTGTCATGAATTTGAAATAGAGAACAGTGGGGACACTGGAGAAATTTGTGGGGATAAGATGGACTAGTAGTGATGCAAATGCAGTATTCATGCTAGGAATTTTTACAAAAAAATGAAAGAGTGAAAACAACTTATTGCAACTTCAGAAAATTCTGTCCATAACTCCATAGCCAATCATATTTACATGTGCTCCAATGCTCTCAAAAGATCTCTGTAGACTCAATGTGACTATTCTTTCTCCATTACATTTTCATACATCTTCTAAATTAAAATATCATTCCTGTAAGACCAACAAAGATGAAATATATGCAGTGCCTGATAGTTGCTATGGACTGTGATAATAATTTATTTGCTCAGTTCTGTAAGTTATTCAAACTCTGTGTCTTCATTTGCTTTATTTATTTTTAAGAAATGAACAAGTTACTATTTCTATTCATTAATTACATGGAATTTTACTTAATATGCTCAATTTATGCAGGACCAAAGGAAAGCAGTTATTCTCTATAGCATTTGTATCAACGCAAATGATAACATTTGTTATTTTTAATCATGTTGCCTTAGATAATAATGACTTTGAACTTCTTATCCTGAAGCTCCTCTCTCTAACATGCTGGGTCTATAGGCATCTGCCACCACACTTGGTTTTTCAGAGCTCCTTAATCAGGGAGTTAGCTTTGTTTATGTTTATGTTTAATAATAAATAAGATGTAAGGGAAGATTTCATTCTATTTAAATTTAGTATAGAAACTGGGTCACACCTTTTGATATGCCTTGAAGGTAAATGTCAGTAAGTAAATCTCATGCACTACACACATATTGGCCCTTGCATTGATGATATATGCAGTCAAGCCTGAGGGATGGTGCCCAAACAAAGATATTTTAATTTAATGATTTGGTATTTTGAAGTAGTTGTTTTGGAACTTAAAGCAATGTCCCAACCTAGGTACTAAGGTTCTGTGATACATAATGCAATACTTATGTTCCTCTACTGTAAGTGAAAGTGGGCATTCATATATGTAAATGACACTCGGATAGAGAGTAAAATACACAAAATATTTTATTTAAACATGTGTGTATAGTTGGCCATAACTTCTTTGATTTTTAAGAGCCTCAGAGCACACTTGTGGTGTGTGTGTCTGTGTGTGTGTGTGTGTCTGTGTGTGTGTGTGACTACATACATGTTGAGATCAACCCTACCGGCAAGGCTGGTGGTTTATAACAGCCAGTCAACCCTGACTCTCAATCTTGCTGAAACTTTACAGCCATTGTTATAACCCTGGCAATATTTTCTACAGTTCAAGCCTAAACAAATCTGTGGAAAGATAAGGAATTCATTTAGGTGTGTAGCAAACTCATTCCCTTCTCTACTCAACCAGTGTCTTACACATTATCAAAAGGAGTCAAGTCTAGTCCAAGTCATGGTGATCACTCATTTTAACTGGTGAAACACATTTTAATGGATCTTCTTACGCCTGTTCAACCCCTATCAGTCCCCATCAACATGGTGTATAGAGTACTCATTTGAGCATACAAGTCAGATCATGTCACTCCACTTCTCCAAAACTTACAAAGGGCTCTGTGATGCTGCTGTGGACTTTGGAGACTTTGTTCTGACTATTCCCAGTTCCTTAACTAGATCTGAAAGAGGCTGGTTGTGATCTGACTTTAGGGATTTTGTGGAGCTTAATTTCATTACCCTCCCCACTTTTCTCATGCAACTGTCTTCCTTCCTTGTGTCCCCATCTTTGTCTTACATAAGGTCTATCCTGACCATACTGACTGTATTGTTTAATACTGAAATATATGAGCCTCTTTCTCTATAGTATTATTTCTTATCACCATTACACCAGTCTATTTTACTATAGCATGTGTCAATTACTAATATGCCTGAGGAGGTTTGAATGAAAATGGACCCCATAGACTCATAGAGAATGGCATTATTGGAGGTCTGACCTTGGTGGAGTAGGTGTTGCATTGCTGGAAGAAGTGTGTCATGTGGGGTTTCAGAAGGTGAAGCTATGCTCAGTGACTAACTTTTGTTTTTCCTGCTACCTGACAATCCAGATATAGGACTCTCAGCTCTTTCTCTAGCACTGGGCCTGCCTATGTGCCCCCATGCTTCCTGCCATGACAATAATGGACTAAACATTTGAACCTGTAAGCCAGCCTGTATTAGTTTGAGTTTTACTGTTGTGAACAGACACCAATGACCAATGCAAGTTTTATAAAAGACATTTACTTGGGGCTGGCTTACAGGTTCAGAGGTTTAGTCCATTGTCATCAAGGCAGAAGCATGGCAACATCCAGGCAGGCATGGTGCAGGAGGAGCTGAGGGTTCTACACCTTTATCCAAAGGAAACCAGGAACAGACTGGGCATGTTCCGGCATCTAAGAGGAAGATCTCTAAGCCCAACCCTACAGTGACACACTTCCTCCAACAAGACCACACCTTCTAATAGTGCCACTTCCTGGGACAAGCATATACAAATCATCACACAGCCCCAGTTAAATGCTTTCTTTTATAAGAGTTACCATAGTCATGGGCTCTCATTACATCAAGAAAACACTAAGACAATAATTGATGCACATATATTTATTATTTGCATTTTGGCACTTTTTTTACTTAAATGTAATTTTAATAAAGAAAATGATTTCAGCCTTTATTTCAGGCTAATCCAATAGGAAGGAGTCTTAAAACAAGTTTGTATTATTATACTAAACCAAACATGCCTTATTATGAATGTTTTGCTATCATTTGTATTCACTGTATAAGTTTAACCCTTTTCACAACAGCCTCAGCAGCGATTGATAGTTTCTACCTTTGTGAATGATAGCTATTCTTGACAGAGTGAAATTGAGTCTAAATACGGCTTTGGTTTATGTGAGTACTAATTATACTAAGTACTTTTCAGATCTGAACATTTGGATGTCTTCTTTTGAGAACTGTCTACTCAGATCTTCAGTTCATTTTAATTATATTATTTAAATATGAATTTTGTGTTACTGGATTTCTTGAGTTTCTTAAGCAGTCCAGATATTGTTTCCTTATCAGATATAGTTTGCAAATATCTCCCCTATTCTAGCATATGTAATGATGAAGCAAGTGCTTTCTCATGTTCTAAAGATATTTCTCTTGTCTATTTTCTCATTCGTTTAGTTTTTGTGAACTACTTAACTATATGTTTTGATGATATTAACCTTTATCTCCAACTTCTTGCAGATCTACCTAAACTTTCTTACCCATCCAAATTTGTATCCTGTCTTTTTTTTTTTTCATCATTATGTTTCATTGGTGCTTCTCATATGCTCTTAGATACATGGATTGCTTCCTGGTGAAGTCAAGTCAACTCATCAGTAACCATACCATTAAAGTAAACTGATTCTTTCTCTCCCAACAGTTATAAACTGTCAATAGCTCCTCAACTATGAGATAGTCTTTGTTTCCTCCTCCCATTTCCATATTGTGTTTTCTGTCTGTTTGTTTGTTTATTTTTGTTGTTGATGTTGTTTTAAACAAGCTTGAGATTGTCAGATCTTGTGTTTGCTGTCTAAACTGCTGTGAATTTACATGTGTTTGGAAAATAGTTCTCTTGATGTTGTCTACCATCTCTGGTTCTTATAGTCTTTCAATCCCCTGAAATAATCTATGAACTTTTGGAGAAGAGAGTGTAACATTGATCTTGCATTTAGGGCCAAGCATTCTATAGTCTCTAATTCTCTGCACCTTGAACAGATATGTGTCTCTGTGTTAATTGTCATCAAGAGCTTCTCTGATGAGGGCTGAGATACAATAATGTATGAGCCTAATGATAAATCAATAGTCACTAGATTAATACTAGGTCCATTTAGCAGAATAATCATAGTATGTTCTCATATAGTGCCTATGATCTGTCTAGTCCCAGGTTCTTGATCATGATATCAATGCCAGGTATGGATTTTAACTTGTGGAGTGGGCCTTAAATCCAATTACAAAGTTGTTGCTTAGTCCCATGATATTTCTGACACTATTGTACCAAGTGGCAAGTGGGCAGCACTTGCTTGGCTAGTCATTACTGTAGGTTGCAAGGTTCACAACTGGGTTTGAGTGAATTTTTTTCCTACAGCAGTGTGCGTAGTACTCCCAGCACTATGAAAGCTATAAGGAATGGATAAGTCTTCAAGGTCAGTACCAGTTCGAGTTTTTCATATTCTATAACCCTAGTATATAATATCTTCAGAAGATGCTTTTTCTCTCTCCCACCAGCTATCACTCCCAAATAATTCTTGTCTAGGGCTAGATTTGTACATACTACACTTTCTCCAGACTGGGATTTTACTTGGCTTGAATTTGTTCAGGTCTTGTGTTTCTTTAACCACTTGAGTTTATATATTTGCTTCAGTCCTGATATGACTGGAAAATAATGTTTCCTTGAAGTTGTGCTGTCATGTCTAACTTTACAATCTTTCCACCTCATCTTACTCATAGATTCTAGTCTTGGAAGGGGGCTTTATAAAAATATACCATTTAAGGCTGAGTGTTCCAAAGTCTCTCACTCTCTGCTCATTATCCACTATAATCTGCCAGAAGAAGCTTCTATAATGAAAGTTAAATGAAGCACTGATTACAGATATACAAATTTATCATTAGAAATTATTTGGTTGCTATGTTGATTCAGAAGAATAATAGTTGCGTGGCTCTTCAACTCTTCCCTGGGGTTACAATCTATCTACTATTATGTTCATTAACAGTGTTATGTATGGGTTCTACCTCATGGGCTAGGCCTTAAATCCAATAAAAGGTGCTTGGATACTCCCATATCAAATCTGTTACATACATGAGCTTATCTTGCAGGCAGGAAATGATTATAGCTTACAGAATTTGAGGCTGGATGACAGTGATTATTTTCTCTCCCAGTAGCATGCTGTCTAAGTAGGTGTTCTATTGCTGTGAAGAGACACTATGACCATAGCAACTCTTATAAAAGAAACCATTTAAGAATTTTACCCCATTATCATCTTGGTAACATGCAGGCAGACATGCTGTTAGAAAAGTAACTGAGAGTTCTACAACCAGCTAGGCAGGCAGAACAAAGAGTGGGACTCTCGGCTCACTCTTTTTCATATATTTTCATATGTTTTTCATACATTTTTTTGTTTTATTGGATGTTTTCTTTATTTACATTTGACATGTTATCCCTTTTCCCAGTTTCTCCTCGGGAAACCCCATATCCCATTCCCCTTCGCCTGGCATCTATGAGGGTGTGTCCCAACCCACCCAACCTCTCCCAACCCCCCCACCTCTCCCACCTCCCCATATACCCCTACACTGGGACATAGAGCCTTCACAGCACCAAGAGTCACTCTTTCCATTGATGCCAGGTAAGGACATCCTCTGCTACATATTTGGCTGGAGCCAAGCATCACTCTATGTGTACTCTTTGGTTGGTGGTTTAGTCTCTGGGAGTTCTGGGGGTCTGGTTGGTTGATGTTGTTCTTCCTATCGGGTTGCAAAACCCTTCAACTCCTTCAGTTCTTTCCCTAATTCCTCCATTGGGGACCCCATGCTCAGTCCAACGGTTAGCTGCGAGGATCCACATCTGTATTTGTCAGGTTCTGGCAAAGCCTCTCAGAAAACAGCTATATCAAGCTCCTGTCAGCAGGCACTTACTGGCATCTGCAATAGTGTCTGGGCTTGATGACTGTATATGGCATGGATCCCCAGGTGGGGCAGTCTCTGGATAGCCTTTCCTTCAGTCTCTTCTCCACACTTTGTCCCCATATTTCCTCCTGTGAGTATTTTGTTCCTCCTTCTTTTTTTTCTATGAATTCTTTATTTTTTATTAGATATATTTTTTTATTTACATTTCAAATGTTGTCCCCTTTCCTGGTTCCCCTCCACCCCGAAAATGCCCTAAGCCGTCCCCCCTTCCCCTGCTCACCAATCCACCCACTCCCGATTCCCTGTCCTGGCATTCCCCTACATTGCCACATCGAGCCTTTCCAGGACCAAGGGCCTCTCCTCTGCTGCCTATGCATCTGGAGCCATGGGTAACTCCATGTGTACTCTTTGGTTGATGGTATTGTCCCTGGGAGCTCTGGGAATACTGGGTGGCTCACATTGTTGTTCCTTCTATGGCACTGAAAACCCCTTCAAATCCTTGGGTCCTTTCTCTAGTTCCTCCATTGGGGACCCTGCGCTCATTTCAATGGCTGGCTGAGAGTGTCCCCCTCTGTATTTGTCATGCACTAGGAGAGCCTCCCAGGTGACAGCTATATCCAGCTCTGGTCATCAAGCACTTGTGGGCATCAATAATAGTGTCTGGGTTTTGTAACTGTATTTGGGATGGATCCCTAGCTGGGGTAGTCTCTGGATGGTCTTTCCATCAGATTCTGCTCCACCCTTTGTCGCTGTAACTCCTTCTGTGGGTATTTTGTTCCCCCCCTTCTAAGAAGGACCAGAGTATCCATACATTGTTCTTCCCTCTTCTTGAGCATCATTTGATATGTAAATTGTGTCTTGGGTATTCCGAGCTTCTGGGCTAATATCCACTAATCTATCAGTGAGGGCATACCATATATGTTCTTTTGTGATTGGGTTCCCACACTCAGGATGATATTTTCCAGTTCTATCCATTTGCCTAAGAATTTCATGAATTCATTGTTTATAATAGCTGAGTAGTACTCCATTGTTTAAATGTACCCCATTTTCTGTATCCATTCCTCTATTGAAGGACATCTGGGTCCTTTCCAACTTCTGGCTATTATAAACAAGGCTGCTATGAACATAGTAGAGCATGTGTCCTTATTACACATTGGAGTATCTTCTGGGTATATGCCCAGGAGTAGTATAACTGAGTCCTCAGGTAATACTATATCCAATTTTCTGAGGAATCACTTGACTGATTTCCAGAGTGGTTGTACCAGCTTGCAGTCCCATCAACAATGGAGGAGTATTTCTCTTTCTCAACATCCTTGCCAGCATCTGCTATCACCTGCTTTGTTAATCTTAGCCATTCTGACTGGTGTGAGGTGCAATCTCAGGGTTATTTTGATTTGAATTTCCCTGATGACTAAGGATGTTGAACATTTCTTTTTTTTTTAATTTTTTCCATTTTATTGTCTTCTGAAATTCTATAGAATTTCTCCTTACTGGCTCACAGATTACGCCCAAGACCCTCTGTGTTCAAGTTATTGTAGAATTCTTGGCTTTCTTTCTTTCTTTCTTTCTTTCTTTCTTTCTTTCTTTCTTTCTTTCTTTCTTTCTTTTTGCAGTTCCATTTTTTTTTGTTTTTCTAAGTTTTTTTATTTACATTCAAAATCATTTCCCCTTTTCCCATTTCCTCCCTCCCCGAAAGTCCCATAAGCCCCCTTCCCTCCCTCTTTTCCCCATTCAACCCCCTGAACATTTCTTTAGATGCTTCTCAACCATTCAATATTCTTCACTTGAGAATTTTCTGCTTAGATCTGTTCACCCATTTTTTATTAGGGTTATTTGATTCTCTGGAGTCTAACTTCTTGAATTCTTTATATATATTGGATATTAGCCCTCTATTGGGTGTAAGATTGGTAAAGATCTTTTCCCAATCTCTTTGTTGCCATTTTTCCCTATTGACAGTGTCCTTTGCCTTACAGAAGCAATTTTATGAGGTCCCATTTGTCAATTCTTGATCTTAGAGCATAAGCCCTTGTTGTCCTGTTCAGGAAATTTTCCCCTGTGCCCATGTGTTCGAGACTCTTCCCCACTTTCTCTTCTGTTGGTTTCAGTGTATCTGATTTATGTGGAGGTCCTTGATCCACTTGGACTTGAGCTTTCTACAAGGAGATAAGAATGGATCAATTTACATTCTCCTACATGCTGACCTTCAGTTGAACCAGCACTATTTGTTGTAAATGCTGTCTCTTTTCCACTGGATGGTTTTAACTCCTTTGTCAAAGGTCAAGTGACCATTGGTATATGGGTTCATTTCTGGGTCTTCAATTCTGTTCTGT
The DNA here is from genome assembly GCA_036184795.1 of Tokudaia tokunoshimensis. Classification (NCBI taxonomy): domain Eukaryota; kingdom Metazoa; phylum Chordata; class Mammalia; order Rodentia; family Muridae; genus Tokudaia; species Tokudaia tokunoshimensis. The sequence goes on along the minus strand of BTHU01000012.1, from coordinate 81,864,833 downwards.
TGATGTACCTGCCTGTTTCTGTACCAACACCATACAGTTTTTATCACCATTGCTCTGTAATGCAGCTTGAGGTCACGGATGGTGATTCCCCAGAATTTCTTTTATTGTTGAGAATAGCTTTCACTATCCTGGGTTTTTTGTTATTCTAGATGAATTTGCAAATTGATCTTTCTCTATATTTAATAAAATAAGTATGTGATGTCTTCAACAATTGGGTCTTAATGTCAGGAACCAGGGGTTACATTGGCATTGGAAATAGTTTTGGGGCAAGTTATAAGACTCCTTTGGTCAGCAACTCAAAAGGATATGACCTATTCCTGGTACTGAGAGTTACTTTTGGTAGCACATGATACCTAGTTGAATATCTACTCTGTATCATTGATCCTTATATTCCTTCATTTTTAACTGTGAGTTTATATTCAGTAATATCTGTGAAAGGCAGTTAATCCATTGGTAAGGGGTTATAATGCAATGTATTTTCCTCTCATGATACATTCTGCCCCCATCCTTCCCCAGTGTGTAATGCTTATGTCTGTCACACTTTGGAGTATTTTAGTAGCCCTGAACAGATTTTTATAATAATTTCTAAGTTTGAGAGATTCTGTACAAAATATGCAAGGTAGATTTAATAAAAAGTTTGAAAACTTTGGCTTATTGTTTTCAATAGTTAGGAATGGCTATTTTTTAACCAGGAGTTAGAGGAAGAGGTAAATATTCTAGTTGTTTTTCTGTTTTAATTGTAATTAGTGGAACATTTTAGTGAAGTTTGAGGTGCTTCAAGAACCTTCTGACTAAGCAGATTTTGTCTTTACCTTACAAGAGCATCATTTTCTCATTGCTACAATCTAAACAAGGTGGCTGAGACTGAAAAATCTGTTGTGAGTCCCCCATGCCTCCAGTGCAGCAGTGAGATCAGTTTACACTCCTGTTTGCCTTTGTAGTTTCAATCATGGAAACAGGTTTCTTTCCTATTTAATAACTGCATCTGTTCATCATAAATGGTTTCTTTTATAATATTTGATTTACCTGTTTAAAGCTGTAGAGTACCTGTATATTTTTTAAACCTCCAAGTTAATTGATGTTCTGCACTGTTTGATATTGAAATCTTGAAAACTGAGGGGGGAGGGACTAGGAAATGGGATAACTTTTGAAATGCAAATAAAGATTATATCCAATAAAAATGAGAAAGTTTTCAGATTTATATACATTTATGTGATTTTTTTTATAGGAAAAAAATCACTCACACAGAAATTCCATTTGATAGAGGAGAAGCAGCTACAAGAGTGATTCTAGATAAACATGGCATGATGGAGTACTCTGAAGGCACAACAGTGCACTGCTAAATTCATAGAGTTCAAATACCCCTGAGAAGAGCTTTCTGGGGCAAGGATCATTACTCTGAGAAAGAGGAATGTACTTTGGAGTGCTAGGATAATCGAATATATTTTAAAAATTACAATGATTTATCTACAGCTGAAATAAACCATAAATCTTAGAAAATAAATTTATATATATATATATATATATATATATATATATATATATATAATCCTTACATTAAATTTACATCATCTATAACTTCTGTCTTCATTAATGAAAACAATATCGAAGATGGGGCTGGGTATGGTGTGTCATTCCTAAGACCTCATTACCTGGGAGACTGTAACAAAAAGAAAAAGAGTTTGAAGCCTCATTGGGATACTGGCCAGACTCATGTCAGTGACAGTTATAAAGTGAGACTGTCTAAAAATCGGTAAAAATTAGTTCAGCTAAAGAAGATAGTTAAGGATGAGAGTAAAAGGAGAAGTCTGCTATACTCAACATGTGTGCATTTTATAGAGTGCATTATCATCATAATCAATGTGAACACTGAACTGAGAAGAAAAGGAATAAGAGGCCATTGCAGTAAGTAAGTAACAAAGGGGGCCTAAGTCTCAGCAATGGATGAGGGAGAAAGATATACTTAAGATATCACTTACATTCTTCATAGAGTTAGAAAGAGCAATTATCAAATTCATCTGGAATAACAAAAAACCCAGGATAGCTAAAACTATTCTCAACAGTAAAAGAACTTCTGGGGGAATCAGTATCCCTGACCTCAAGCAGTACTACAGAGTGATAGTGTTAAAAACTGCATGGTATTGGTACAGTGACAGGCATGTAGATCAATGGAACAGAATTGAAGACCCAGAAATGAATCCACACACGGTCACTTAATCTTTGACAAGGGAGCTACAACCACCCAGTGGAAAAAAGATAGCCTTTTCAGTAGATGGTGCTGGTTCAACTGGAGGTCAGCATGCAGAAGAATGCAAATTGAACCATTCTTATCTCCTTGTACTAAGTTAAAGTCCAAGTGGATCAAAGACCTCCACATAAAACCAGAAACACTGAAACTAATAGAAAAAAAAAAAACAGGGGAAGTGCCTTGAGCAAATGGGCACAGGGGAAAATTTCCTGAACAGAACACCAATAGCTTATGCTCTAAGATCAAGAATTGACAAATGGGACCTCATAAAATTACAATGTTTCTGTAAGGCAAAGGACATTGTCAACAGGACAAAATGGCAACCAACTAATTGGGAAAAGATCTTTACCAACCCTACATCTGACAGAGGGCTAATATCCAAGATATACAAAGAATTCATGAAGGTAGATCCCAGAGAGCCAAATAACCCTATTAAAAAATGGGGTATAGAACTAAACAAAGAATTTTCACCTGAGGACTATCGAATGGCTGAGAAACACCTAAAGAAATGTTCAAAATCCTTAGTCATCAGGGAAGTGCAAATCAAAACGACCCTGAGATTTCACCTCACACCAGTCAGAATGGCTAAGATCAAAAACTCAGGAGACAACTGGTGCTGGTGAGGATGTGGAGAAAGAAGAACACTCCTCCACTGCTGGTGGGATTGCAAGCTGGTAAAACCACTCTGGAAATCAGTTTGGCGTTCCTCAGAAAACTCAGCATAATACTACCAGAGGACCCAGCTATACCACTACTGGGCATATACCCAGAGGCTTTCCCTGCATGCAATAAGGACACATGCTCCACCATGTTCATATCAGCCTTATTTATAATAGCCAGAAGCTGGAAAGAACCCAGATGTCCCTCAACGGAGGAATGGATACAGAAAATGTGGTATATTTACACTATGGAATACTACTCAGCTATTAAAAACAATGAATTCATGAAATTCTTAGTGGGTGGAACTGGAGAATGTCATCCTAAGTGAGATGACCCGTTCACAAAAAATCACACTTGATATGCACTCACTGATAGGCAGAAATTAGCCCAGAAGCTTGGAATACCCAAGGAACAATTCACATATCAAAGGATACCAAGAAGAAGGAAGGAGAGTCACCTGGTCCTGGAAGGGCTCAATGTGGTAGTGCAGGGGAATACCAGGAATGGGAGGCCAGAGTGGGTTGGTTGGGGAAAAGGGGGAGGGAAGAGGGCATATGAGACTTTTGGGGAGGGGTGAACCAGTTAGAGGGAAATCATTTTAAATGTAATTAAAGAATATAACTAATAAAAATGCAAAAAAAGATATCACTTACAGCAAATGTAAACACCTGCAGGATTGGGAAATGGTTAAAGATAAGTGTGAAATCACCCCCAGTTGTCCAATTTGAATGTACCTGAGCATTTATGTTAATTACTGAGGAAGAAATTACAGCAAGCACATTTAGTTTAAATGTAGCATACCTAACTTCAGAAAAGATAAATGTGAAATGTATTTATATAACAAGACACTGCCCTCTAACACACACATACAAGTAAAATCTTTTCACTCATATAGGCTCATAATTTTGCCAATGGAATGCCAGGATAGTTAGTGTTCATTGTCAAACTGTTTATATTTAGAATCACCATGAAAACCCACCTCTGGATATATCCAAGAGTGTTTCCAGAAAGGTTTAAATGATCTGGGAGGATGTACCTAGAGCATGGGACCCACAATCCCATGGACTCTCTTCCCAGACTGAATACAAAGTAAGGTATGCAGTAGTCTGCTTTCTCAATATGAACTGTTAGTGTTCATTCTTCCCCACCTCCCTCATTCTTTCCCTCCCTCCTTTCCTCTGTCTCTCTACATTCAGACTATGGATGCCATGCAACCACCTGTCTCAAACTCCCAAGGCCATGACTTCCTCGTCATGACAGCCCAACTTAACTCTCGCCTTCTTCAAGTTGTTCTTCTCAGATATTTGTTGCAACAATGAGCAAAAGGTACTATAATTGCCAAGATGTGTCCTTCCATTTTTTTTCCTTTCACTGGTAAAATTAAGTCTTCATGGAAGGTTCTCAGTTCAAAAGAGAAGTCTGAGCAAAAGTTAAGAGGCATAAAAATATTTTTTACAGACCAATAGTCAAATATTATGATTTTGCTAGATGTAGATTTGTTCCAAAACTACACTTTAATAACTAATTCCATGGATTATAATGCCTTCCATCACTGAACATTCTTTAGAAGAATCCCTAGATTCCTCTGTTCCTTAAATGAGACATATCTGAGTTACTTCATAAACTTTTTTTTATTTTAATTCTAGTCAGTGTCCTAGTTGGAGCAGAATCTTCAACTTCTCTAACTGCTGAGGTAGCTATAGTATGATCCTGGGGCAGGCAATGCTCACAAAAACTGATTCTCAGTATTTTATAGCACAGTAAGTTGCCTGAACCAACATGGGTATTACTAATGAAGTTTCATACAGATAATAAACTAGTTGAACTGAATGGTGTCATGTATTGATGTATCACATACTCCCCCCACAAATATCATCTTCTGTTTATCTTCGTTGTTATTTAGGGGTGAAATCACTGAATCCATCAAATATACAGTGAATAAAAAGGAGAGTGTTTTCAGAAATAAACGATAGATGTGAGCTATGCCAGTCTTTGCAGTAAACTGACCTTCAACAATCTAGCCACATAATAAAAATGTAATCTAGAAAAAGACTTTATGATTTCCAAAAAAACTTAACTCACATTAGATCACAGATACATAAATCTATGTAAATCTACAAAACTCCTCAAAGACAGCATAGGGGGATATATAGCTGGCTATGAATTGAGTTTGAGTGTGACACAAATAAGATTGCTTATCACATATAAGCAAAGGCAGGCCCTAAGGAAAAACTATAGTGAGTTGGACTTTATTTCAAAAACGTTTAGTTATTTAACAAATACTTATGGGAATAAAGGCATAGATAAAATATTTTCAGAACTTTGGGCTCAAAGAACAACCAAACTCCTGTTCAGTTAAATATGCCAGAAAGTACTAACAAGGCTCCCGGGAGACAAAACTCAATGTATGTACCCAGTGCTGGATCTTGAATACTACAATCTTAGCTTGCCAGGAAGGTGAACCTCATGGGTACAATAACGGACTGGCTACTTTATCAGTATCCAGACACTTTCAGATGGAATGTGAAGGCAAAATATCAGGAGGGAATCTATACTTTCTACTGTAAACCTGGGAAAAAGCCCATGGATGGTAATATTGTAGGCCCTTGGGAACCTACTACTGTTGTTTAGCTAAGTGACTATACTTTTAAACTGCCTTCTAAATATGTCTCCATACATTTGTGAAACTTTCAAACTTGATCAAAGAAGGTTCTTTTTGCAGTGGATAAAGGTCAGTGCAGAGACTGATTCAAAATCATGGAGAAAAGTGAAATTATAAGTGCTCCCTCTAAATGGGATATAACACCTTGACATCCCAGGACTTGAGGAAAGTTACCGAAGCGAAAATAGAAAACATGTGAAAACAGGAAGATGAGGAGTGTGTGACATGCTGTGTTCTGGACATGACATCACTATGGTATTTATATTAGATACAATTACAGGCATAAGACTATTTGCCCAGATCAATCCTGTCAAAATTCCAGCGTAATTGGGGGTGGGGACAGGTTCCTGAAGCCCCACCCCTATCTAAAGAGCTATTGGAAGTTGATGGATGCTGAATAGAGACCTTTGCTTCTTTGAGAGTTTTTGATAGATTACCCATGTTCCAGTACATGACTACACACACACACACACACACACACACACACACACACACACACACACACACAGTTGTCTCTATTTGACTGGAGGTATTACAAAAGAAAAGAAAAGAAAAGAAAAAAGGAAAGGAAAGGAAAGAAAAGAAAAGAAAAGAAAAGAAAAAAGAAAAGAAAAGAAAAAAATAAAGAAAAGAAACAAGAAATGGAGGTGCATAAAGTTGTAAGATGAACATTCATGGTTTGGTTTCTGGTTGAAATTGAAGGGAGAGAGCGGAATGGACATGCATGAGCAAAGTAGAGCATTGAACATGTGTAAAAATTTCAAGAATAGGTAAAATTTGTTATCTAAAAATAATCTGAAAATGTAGAAGAACCCTTAAAATTCACCAGTACAAACAAAAAATCTAAAGTTTAAAAATTAATGGACAGAAACTTTAACAGGGTGCATTAAAACAGCAAATAAGTAGATAAATTGATAGGAATGAGAAGTGAAAGACAGACTCACAGTTTTGTTATAAGACTACTCTTACCAAATTATTGTTTTCTACATGGAAAAATGTTTCTTATAAAGATAAGCACACTCCTACCATTGCTATGCTTACTGAAATTTGCCTAAATACACTGAAAACTGACATCTGTATAAAAGCCTGCACACAGATGATTACTAGTACATCATCCAGAAACCTGATGACATTCGGTAATAAATGAAAGAGTAAACTGTGGCCGATGCAGACAATGTGCATTATTCAGAGCTGAAAGCAAATGAGCTGTGGCATGGTGAAACCTTAAGTATGCATCGATACATGTAAGAAACCAAACAGAAATGGCTACATACTGCGTGATGGCCACATTCTGACATAGTACCAATTATTCAAGTGTAGAGACAGACCAGTGATTGTTAGAGACAAGAGGCCAGGAAGAAAGTATGGGTAAATATATAAAGTATTGGGAAGTTTAAGGCAGGTTAAGAAATACTATAATAGTGGATATAGATCATAACACATTTTTCAACAATCATAAAGTATACAAGGAGGATCCTTGAAAAACTCATGGGATATTTTAGCTGGAAATAGTAGGTTAATAACAGGGTATCAACAGTAAGAAATAAACAATGCTAATTCTAAATATTAATCAGGGAAATCAAGAGAACTAAGTCTGTATAGGAACTCCAACAGCATCTTTTTTCCATTACTCTTATGTTCAATCTAAAATTGCTTTCTTAAATTTTCTCTCATATTTACAAATATCATGCCAGATGGTATTTCATTTAAGTGATCTACCCAAGCAGGGTGTTCTTTCTTATTTTTTTTTTAATTTTTTTTGTTTTATTATTTATTTTATTTTTTTTAATTTACATTCCAAATCATTTCCCCTTTCCCGTTTCCTCCCTCCACGAAAGTCCCATAAGCCCCCTTCCCTCCCTCTTTCCTCCATTCAACCCCCTCTCGTTACTCTGTCCTGGCGTTCCCCTACATCCAGTCTTTCCAGGACCAGGGGTCTCTCCTTCCATCTTCTTGGAAATCTATTGATATGCGGATTGTGTCTAGGGTATTCCGAGATTCTGGGTCAATATCCCCTTATCAGTAACTGCATACCATGTGTGTTCTTTTGTGATTGGGTTACCTCACTAAGGATGATATTTTCAAGATCTGACCATTTCCCTAGGAATTTCGTGAATTCATTGTTTTTAATTGCAGAGTAGTATTCCATTGTGTAGATATACCACATCTTCTGAATCCATTCCTCCGTTGAGGGACATCTGGGTTCTTTCCAGCTTCTGGCTATTATAAATAAGGCTGCTATGAATATAGTGGAGCATGTGTCCTTATTGCATGCAGGTAAAGCCTCTGGGTATATGCCCAGGAGTGGTATAGCCGGATCCTCCGGGAGTGTCATGCCCACTTTTCTGAGGAACCGCCAGACTGCTTTCCAGAGTGGTTGTACCAGCTTGCAATCCCACCAGCAGTGGAGGAGTGTTCCTCTTTCTCCACATCCTCGCCAACAACTGCTGTCTCCTGTGTTTTTGATCTTAGCCATCCTGACTGGTGTGAGATGGAATCTCAGGGTTGTTTTGATTTGCATTTCCCTAATGACTAAGGATGATGAACATCTCTTTAGGTGCTTCTCAGCCATTAGATATTCTTCAGGTGAGAACACTTTGTTTAGCTCTGTACCCCATTTTTTAATAGGGTTACTTGCCTCTCTGGAGTTTAACTTCTTGAGTTCTTTGTATATATTGAATATTAGCCCTCTGTCAGATGTAAGGTTGGTAAAGATCATTTCCCAGTTAGTTGGTTGCTGCTTTGTCTTTTTGACAGTGTCTTTTGCCTTGCAAAAACTTTGTAATTTAATTAGGTCCCATTTGTCTATTCTTGATCTTAGAGCATAAGCTATTGGAGTTCTGTTCATGAAATTCTCCCCTGTGCCCATATGTTCAAGGTTCTTCCCTAGTTTCCCTTCTATTAGTTTCAGTGTGTCTGGTTTTATGTGGAGATCTTTGATCCACTTAGAATTGAGCTTAGTGCAAGGAGATAAGAATGGGTCAATTTGCATTCTTCTGCATGTTGACCTCCAGCTGAGCCTGCACCATTTGTTGAAAAGGCTATCTTTTTTCCACTGGATGGTTTTAGCTCCTTTGTCAAAGATCAAGTGACCATAAGAGTGTGGATTCATTTCTGGGTCTTCAATTCTGTTCCATTGATCTACATGTCTGTCACTGTACCAATACCATGCGGTTTTTAACACTATTGCTCTGTAGTACAGCTTGAGGTCCAGGATACTGATTCCCCCAGAGGTTCTTTTACTCTTGAGAATAATTTTAGCTATTCTGGGTTTTCTGTTATTCCAGATGAATTTTTGAATTGCTCTTTCTAACTCTATGAAGAATTGAGTTGGGATTTTGATGGGGATTGCATTGAATCTGTGTATTACTTTTGGCAAGATGGTCATTTTTACTATATTAATCCTGCCAATCCATGAGCATGGCAGATTTTTCCATCTTCTGAGGTCTTCTTCAATTTCTCTCTTCAGAGACTTGAAGTTCTTGTCATACAGATCTTTCACTTGTTTGGTTAGAGTCACGCCAAGATACTTAATATGGTTTGTGGCTATTGTGAAGGGTATTATTTCTCTTACTTCTTTCTCAGCCTGCTTATCCTTTGAGTATAGGAAGGCTTCTGACTTGCTTGAGTTGATTTTATATCCGGCCACTTTGCTGAAGTCGTTTATCAGCTGTAGGAGTTCTCTGGTGGAGTTCTTTGGGTCGCTTAAGTATTCTATCATATCGTCTGCAAATAGTGATAGTTTGACTTCTTCCTTTCCAATTTGTATCCCTTTGGCCTCTTTTTGTTGTCTAATTGCTCTAGCTAGAACTTCAAGTACTATATTGAAAAGATATGGAGAGAGAGGGCAGCCTTGTCTAGTCCCTGATTTTAGTGGGATTGCTTCAAGTTTCTCTTCATTTAGATTGATGCTGGCTACCGGTTTGCTGTAAATTGCTTTTACTATGTTTAGATATGGGCCTTGAATTCCTGATCTTTCCAAGACCTTTAGCATGAAAGGATGCTGAATTTTGTCAAATGCTTTCTCAGCATCTAATGAGATGACCATGTGGTTTTTTTCTTTGAGATTGTTTATGTAGTGGATTACATTGATGGATTTCCTTATATTGAACCATCCCTGCATCCCTGGGATGAAGCCTACTTGATCGTGGTGAATGATCGTTTTGATGTGTTCTTGGATTCGGTTGGCAAGAATTTTATTGAGTATTTTTGCATCGATATTCATAAGAGAGATTGGCCTGAGATTCTCTTTCTTTGTCGGATCTTTGTGTGCTTTTGGTATTAGTGTAATTGTGGCTTCATAGAACGAGTTGGGTAGTGTTCCTTCTGTTTCTATTTTGTGGAACAGTTTGAAGAGTATTGGTGTTAGGTCTTCTTTGAAGGTCTGATAGAATTCTGCACTAAAACCATCTGGATCTGTGCTTTTTTTGGTTGGAAGACTTCCAATGACAACTTCTATTTCTTCAGGGGTTATAGGACGGTTTAGATGGTCTATTTGATCCTGATTTAATTTTGGTACTTGGTATCTGTCAAGGAAATTGTCCATTTCCTCAAGATTTTCTAGTTGTGTTGAATACAGTTTTTTGTAGTAGGATCTGATGATTTTTTGAATTTCCTCAGTTTCTGTTGTTATCTCTCCCTTTTCGTTTCTGATTTTATTAATTTGGATACTATCTCTGTGCCCTCTGGTTAGTCTGGCTAAGGGCTTATCTATCTTGTTGATTTTCTCAAAGAACCAACTCCTCGTTTTGTTGATTCTTTGTATAGTTTTATTTGTTTCTACTTGATTGATTTCAGCCCTGAGTTTGATGATTTCCTGCCTTCTACTCCTCTTTGGTGTATTTGCTTCTTTTTGTTCCAGGGCTTTCAGGTGTGCCATTAAGCTGTTAGTGTATGCTGTCTCCCGTTTCTTTTTGGCGGCACTCAGGGCTATGAATTTTCCTCTTAGCACTGCTTTCATTGTGTCCCATAAATTAGGGTATGTTGTGCCTTCATTTTCATTAACTTTCAAAAAGTCTTTGATTTCTTTCTTTATTTCCACCTTGACCAAGTTATCATTGAGTAGAGCATTGTTCAGCCTCCATGTGTACGTGGGTTTTCTTTTGTTTTTGTTGCCATTGAAGACCACCCTTATTCCATAGTGATCTGATAGGAGGCATGGGATTAGTTCTATCTTCTTATATCTGTTGAGGTCTGATTTGTGACCAATTATATGGTCAATTTTGGAGAAGGTACCATGAGGAGCTGAGAAGAAGGTGTATTCTTTAGCTCTAGGATGAAATGTTCTATATATATCTGTTAGTTCCAGTTGGTCCAAGGCTTCAATTAGATTCACTGTGTTCCTGTTTAGTTTCTGCTTTCCTGAACGATCCATTTCAGAGAGCGGGGTGTTGAAGTCACCCACTATTATTGTGTGCGGTGCGATGTGTGCTTTGAGTTTTAGTAAAGTTTCTTTTACGAATGAGGGTGCCCTTGCATTTGGAGCATAGATATTCAGAATTGAGAGTTCTTGATGGTGGATTTTTCCCTTGATCATTATGTAGTGTCCTTCTGTGTCTTTTTTGATGACTTTAGGTTGAAAATCAATTTTATCTGATATTAGGATTTCTACTCCACCTCGTTTCTTGGGGCCATTTGCTTGTAAAATTGTTTTCCAGCCTTTTACTCTGAGGTAGTGTTTGTCTTTGACACTGAGGTGCGTTTCCTGCATGCAGCAAAATGCTGGGTCCTGTTTACGTATCCAGTCTGCTAGTCTATGTCTTTTAATTGGGGAATTGAGACCATTGATATTAAGAGAGATTAAGGCATAGTGATTATTGCCATCTGCCATTCTTGACGCTATCTTTATGTTTGAGTGGTTATCTACTTTTGGGTTTGATTCAAGAAGGTTATTATCTCATTTTTTCCAGGGTGTTGTTTCTCTCCCTGTATTGGAGGTTTCCACCTATTATCCGTTGCAGGGCTGGATTTGTGGAAAGATATTGTGAAAATTTGGTTTTATCATGGAATATCTTGGTCTCTCCATCTATGGTGATTGAGAGTTTTGCTGGGTATAGTAGTCTAGGCTGGCATTTGTGCTCTCTTAGTGTCTGCATGAGATCTGCCCAGGATCTTCTGGCTTTCATAGTCTCTGGTGAGAAGTCTGATGTGATTCGGATAGGTCTTCCTTTGTATGTTACTTGGCTCTTTTCTCTTACTGCTTTTAGTATTCTTTCTTTGTTTAGAACATTCGGTGTTTTGATTATTATGTGACGGGAGGTATTTCTTTTCTGGTCCAGTCTGTTTGGAGTTCTGTAGGCTTCCTGTATGTTCGTCAGCATCTCTCTCTTTAGGTTAGGGAAGTTTTCCTCCATAATTTTGTTGAAGATGTTTACTGGCCCTTTAAGTTGCAAATCTTCACTCTCATCTATACCTATAATCCTTAGGTTTGGTCTTCTCATTGTGTCCTGGATTTCCTGGATGTTTTGGGTTACACGTTTTTTGCATTTTGCATTTTCTTTGACTGTTGAGTCGATGCTTTCTATGGAATCTTCAGCACCTGAGATTCTTTCTTCCATCTCTTGTATTCTAATGTTGATGTTTGCATCTATGACTCCTGATTTCTTCCCAAGGTTTTCTATCTCCAAAGTTGTCTCCCTTTGTGATTTCTTAGTTGTTTCTACTTCCTTTTTTAGTTCCTGGATGGATTTGCTGAGATCCTTCACTTGTTTGTTTGTATTTTCCTGTATTTCTTTAAGGTGTTTTTGCATTACCTCTTTCAGGATTTCTTCCTGATGACCCACGTTCTCCTGCATTTCTCTGAGCAATTTTTGTGTTTCCTCCTCATGGGATTCCATCTGTTGATCCATCGTCTCCTGCATTTCTTTAAGCAGTTCTTGTGTTTCCTTTGTAAGGGCATCTAACCGTTGATTCATTTCTTTAATCAATTGTTGTGTTGCCTCCTTATGGGCATCCGTCTGTTGATCCATATTCTTCTGCATTTCTTTATGCAAATTTTGTGATTCCTTTGTGAGTGCATCTACCCGTTGATTCATCTCGTTAAGCGATTTTTGTGTTGTCTCCTTGTGCACCTCCATCTTTTGATCCATGTTCTCCCGCATTTCTCTAAGCGATTTTTGTGTTTCCTTTGTAAGGGCTTCTAACCGTTGATTCATGGTCTCCTGTAACTCTTTATGAGATTTATTTGTGTCCTTCTTGTGATCCTCTAATAGGATCATGAGAAGTGATTTTAAATCCAGATCTTGTCTTTCGGGTGTGGTGGGGTATCCAGGACTTGCTGCTGTTGGAGAGTTGGGTTTGGATGGTCCCACATTACTTTGATTTCTGTTAGTAACATTCCTACGTTTGCCTTTTGCCATCTGGATACCTCTGGTGTTAGTTGGTCCTGCTGCCGCTGGCTGTTGGTTGGACCTCCTGTGAGCCTGCAAAGCTATTTCTGCCCCCCCTGGATTACCAGGATTCCCCTGGCACCGATTTCTGGGGCCTGCCTGCTCCTGAGTGACTTTAGAGCCCTAATGTGCCTTGCCCCAAGTGATCTTATATTGGGGAGGCCTTGCACATCTAAAGGCTCAGCCTAGTGGATTCCTGGAGCAGAGGTCGCCAAAGGGAGGCTGGTAGGCTCCTGCCCTGTGCAGGGTTGTGTGATCTCTCCTGGGGGGGGAGGGGGCGTCCCTCTGTCAGGCAGAAGTCCCACAGCAGAGCTAGCATGCTGGTTACTGCAGATCTGCCCAGCTCTTGGGAGCCATGTGCACACAATCCACCCAAGACCCAAGTGATATTATGCCTGTCTGTCTCAGAACCTGGCAGTCCCAACTTCCCAGCCACTGGAGCAAAGATGGTGGAGGGCACTCTGCACACTCTCCGTGGCGCCGCTCACCCTGCAGACGCGATGACCTGCCGATCTGGCACCCAGACGACCACAGCGCTGACCCGTTCTCGGGCACAGACGGAAGCCCCAACAGGCCGTGTCCCAAGTGATGTTATATTGGGGATAGAGCCTGGGTACCTGTTTCTTCAGTGCAGTCTGCGGGAATAGAGGTCGCTCGCGGAAGGAAAGCTGGTAGGCTCCCGCCCAGTGCGGGGTCCCTCTGCCAGGCAGAAGTCCCACAGCAGAGCTGGCACGCTGGTTACTGCAGATCAGCCCAGCACTTGGGAGCTGCATACACACAAGCCGCCCGAGACCCAAGCGATATTATGCCTGTCTGTCTCAGAACCTGGCTGTCCCAACTTCCCAGTCACTGGAGCAAAGATGGCGGAGTTCTTTCTTATTTTTATTTTCTGTCAAAGTAATAGGTATTTGGCATTACGATCTACAAGGCTGTGAATATAAAGTAATTGACAAAACGCTAATATAATAAGAGACAAGAAATAGAAAAGATCACTGTATCTTTAATAAAGCTAGCTTTATAGGACAAAACCAGCTGTCTTGACCACTCAATATTCACATCCTTTACTTTTCCACATTGTTTTCTTCTCCAATATCATCTGACCTAATGAGAAGATGAGGAAAATTCAATAGATTTACAACTTCATCCTTCACCCAAGTTATGAAAATTTTGAAATGAAACAAAAAACAAAGTCATGAAAATCAATCAGCACAACTTTACTTTTTATGGAATTTCAGGTTAAAGCATACAAATTGAAAAAGCACTCATTCAGTTACATATACAATTATTCTCTTCTCTGTCTCTACATCTCTGTGTCTCTGTCCCTCTCTCTCTCTCTCTCTCTCTCTCTCTCTTTCCCTCTCTCTGACTTTCTAACTTCAAGATCCAGAGATATCCACTGAGACAATGAATCTTGAAAAAAAATACTTACCTTTTCAAGAGAGGATCTAACCCTTGAACTGCCAAGGAGATGGTACAATCTTTGAATCCTGGAAATAGTCCATTACTAATATAAGAGAAGCTCACAAGAGCAAGCTGAACTTAATATTCCTGAGCTGTCCACATGTGCTGAAGCAGCTTCAGAAATATGCAGAGTTACTAAGACAGCTTCATTACTAAGAATCAGTTCACATGAGCGGGATCATTAGGAGCAGTGAGACATCAATCTCTCAATGATTATAACAGGAACCATTATGACCACAGATAAATTCTAAAGCACAAATTTGAATGTCTTCCACAAATATTTATATCTATGAAATGTCCTTCCAATATTCAAGATCACCTGCATGCATAAGAAAGTGATTTCAATGTCTGTGATGGCCATCACACTTTGCCAGAGGGCCAGCCTGAAGCACTGTGTTAAGACTGAATGCAAATCTGAGGCTGTGCTCAAACAAGGCTGTGATGAATTGCAGGAAATTGCTCAGAGGCATGAGGAAGAATGGTGGAATACGTGCCAATCTCTTATCTATCATGTTGCCAGTGAATCTACTTCATAGAGATCAAATTCAAATCCAAGATAAATGGACAGAAGAGGAAAATGGTAAGAGAAAAGAACTGTCAGATGAGATTACCAGCAAACTTTACCTGGGCATATGCAGCTCGATATGTGGTGATGCTAGGACTACATTTGATGATGTCTCCAGGTACTGAAACCCTCCACCCAGTTGGCTTCTGCCGATTGTCCAAAAACCACTCTTCAGACTGACGTGGAATAATCTAATCTTTGATCCACATACACAACTTTACTTCTTTTTTTATTTCATAGAAGCTCACTTTTTATTTTTTTTTCTATATTTTTTCTATTTACATTCCAAATGATTTCCCCTTTCCCGTTTCCTCCCTCCCCAAAAGTCCCATAAGTCCCCTTCCCACCCCTGTTCCCCATTCAACTCCCTCTAACTTCTCTGTCTGGGTATTCCCCTATATCCAGTCTTTCCAGGACCAGGGGTCTCTCCTTCCATCTTCTTGAAAATCTATTGATATGTGAATTGTGTCTTGGGTATTCCGAGTTTTTGGGTTAATATCCCCTTATCAGTGCCTGCATACCATGTGTGTTCTTTTGTGATTGGGTTACCTCACTAAGGATGATATTTTCCAGTTCTGACCATTTGCCTAGGAATTTCGTGAATTCATTGTTTTTAATTGCAGAGTAGTATACCATTGTGTAAATATACTACATCTTCTGAATCCATTCCTCCGTTGAGGAACATCTGGGATCTTTCCAGCTTCTGGCTATTATAAATAAGGCTGCTATGAACATAGTGGAGCATGTGTCCTTATTGCATGCAGGTAAAGCCTCTGGGTATATGCCCAGGAGTGGTATAGCGGGATCCTCCGGGACTGTCATGCGCAGTTTTCTGAGGAACCGACAGACTGCTTTCCAGAGTGGTTGTACCAGCTTGCAATCCCACCAGCAGTGGAGAAGTGTTCCTCTTTCTCCACATCCTTGCCAACACCTGCTGTCTCCTGTGTTTTTGATATTAGCCATTCTGACTGGTGTGAGGTGGAATCTCACACAAGTTTTGATTTGATTTGCCTTAGTCATTTTCCCTAATAACTAAGGATGTTGAACATTTCTTTAGGTGCTTCTCAGCCATTAGATATTCTTCAGGTGAGAACTCTTTGTTTAGCTCTGAACCCCATTTTTTAATCGGGTTATTTGGCTCTCTGGAGTCTAACTTCTTAAGTTCTTTGTATATATTGGATATTAGCCCTCTGTCGGATGTTGGGTTTGTAAAGATCATTTCCCAGTTAGTTGGTTGCCACTTTGTCCTTTTGACAGTGTCCTTTGACTTACAGAAACTTTGAAATTTTATGAGGTCCCATTTGTCAATTCTTGATCTTAGAGCGTAAGCTATTGGTGTTCTGTTCAGGAAATTTTCCCCTGTGCTCATATGTTCAAGGTTCTTCCCTGGTTTCCTTTCTATTAGTTTCAGTGTGTCTGGTTTTATGTGGAGGTCCTTGATCCACTTGGAATTGAGCTTAGTGCAAGGAGATAAGAATGGACTGATTTGCATTCTTCTGCATATTGACCTCCAGTTGAACCAGCACCATTTGTTGAAAAGGCTATCTTTTTTTCCACTGGAGGGTCAGATTGGTAATATAAATAGCTTTATTTTTTTCTTATTTATTTATTTATTTATTTATCATGTATGTGTTAATGACAGCCCTTCAGTTGTCAAAGATTTTTTTATGAATGAAATTATTTATTTCCCTTATATCCCTACTATTGATTCCTCTCTCAGCCCTTTTCTCTCACCCCCACATCCACTTCACCTATACTTCACCTCAGAAAAGAGCAGGATGCCCATGAAAATCAACCAGCCTTACATATCAGTGGCATAAGAATAGGCACATCATCTTCTATTGAGGCTAGGCAAGGCAGCCCAGTTAGGGAAAAGGGATCCAAAGGCAGGTAATGTAGTCAGGGACAGGCCTTATGTTTGTCAGGGATCTGTAGAGTCACAGAACTTATGAAATATCTCTATATATTAAGGGAACTTGCTGTGTTGACTTACAGTCTATAGTCCAACTACTCCAACAATAGGCAGCTATAAATGGGAAGCCCAAAGTCTAGTAGTTGTTAAGTCCACAAGACTAACTGTTTCAGCTGGCCTTCTATACAAGCCAGAATCCTGAAGAGGTAGGTAGGTTCCAACACAGATACTTGCAAGTAAATGCAAGCAGGTGAAGAAGAGTGAGTCTTCTTTCTTCCAATGTCCTTATGCAGGCCTTCAGCAGAAGGTATAGCTCAGATTAAAGGTGGGCACACCACACTTGGATGTGGAGTTTGCTTTGTCCTAGGCTGACCTTGAACTAAGAGATCTGCTTGTCTCAGTCTATTAGAATTAAAGGCATGTATTGCTTTGTCTGGGCCTAAGCTTTTCATGACCACTATGTCTAAAGATTTCCATGTCATGATCCAGGTCTGAAGCCTACATCTTCCAGCCTCAAGATCTGGATCTGGAGCGTAGGTGTGCCCTCCATTTCTGGATTGTAATTCATTCCAGATGTGGTCAAGTTGACAACCAGGAATAGCCATCACAGGCTTTACTCCTGCTTTAAAAATCTCACAGGAAGACCCAGCTGCACAACTGTTACAAATGTGCACAGGGCTTAGGTCAGCCCCATTCCTGCTCTCTGGTTGACAGTTCATTCTTTAAGAGCCTCTATGGGTCCAGCTTAATTGATTCTGTAGGTTTTCTCATAGTGCCCTTGACTCCTCCGGCTCCTTTATTTTTTCCTCCCACTCTTCCACAGAATTCCACAAACTCAAGTTAATATTTAGCTATGGGTGAAGCTTCTGTAACGACAGGTATGGTAGGCTCTTGTCTGCAAGTATAGCAGAATATCATCAATATTGTCAGGTGGCAGGCTCCCTCTTGTGGCATGGGTCTTAAGCTAGGCCAGTCACTGATTGGTTCTTTTCTCAAATTCTGCTTTTTTACCCAGGCATATCATGTAGGAAGGACAAATTTGGGGCATAAGGTTTTGCAGCAGCTGGATTGATGTCCCAGTCTCTCCAATGGAAGCCTTGTATCTCTTTCTTTAGGTTAGAGAAATTTTCTTCTACAATTTTGTTGAAAATAGTCTCTGGGCCTTGGAGCTTAGAATTTTCACCTTCTTCTATTCCTATTATTCTTAGGTTTGGTCTTTCCATAATGTTGCAAATTTCCTGGATGTTTGTGTCAGAAACCTTTTAAATTTAACATTTTCTTTGACCAAGGTATCAGTTTCTTCTATTGTATTTTCCATACCTGAGATTCTCTCTTCCATCTCTATATTGCTGACAATGCTTGTGTCTGTAGTTTCTGTTCTCTTACTGAGGTTTCCATCTCCAGGATTACTTTAGTTTTTGTTATCTTTATTGCTTCTATTTCAAGTTTCAGGTCTTGAACAGTTTTAGTCATTTCCTTTGTCTGCTTGATTGTATTTTCCTGTATTTGTTTAAGTCATGTCTTCTTTAAAGGCCTCTGTCATCATCATAAGATTGTATTTAAGGTCATTTTCTTGTTCTTCAGCTGTGTTAAGATAATCAGGGCTTCCTGTAGGATAACTGGGCCCTGGTGGTATTGTATTGCCCTGGCTCTTGTTGATTGTGTTCTCACACTGGCCTTTAGCCATCTGTGTTTTGTGGCTGATATGGATTTAGATGCTGATTTCTGAGTTTATCTTTCTTGGGTTGGTGTTACCTTCCCTTGGCTTATGTTTCCTCTCTTCTTGCCTGAGTGGCCTGGGGTTCTGGTGACTAGTGAGTCTTCAGATCCAGCAAGGTGTCTTTTCTGAGGATTTTTGTGGTCTGTGTGGCCTGTGTAGCTTAGGGTGCTAACCTTGCCTCAGGGGTCACTACTTCTAGCATAGTCTGTGGTGTCTGGTGCCAGAATGGACAGTAGGCAGAGTTTTGGGGTGGAAAAACGGAATCTAGGGGATGGAACATAATTTACTGCTGTTAGGTATGCTTTAGAACTTGGCAGACATGGGCATGGGGGTCGGGGGATAATACGTGGTTGTTTCTGGTACATTCAGGCCTCCAGGAACACAGGCCTAGAAAATGAAGAATCTCATTGGTTTTCTGAAAGTTTTATGTTTTCTGTCCATGATTAGAATGTGATAAAACCTATTCACATTTCCTCAAGAGTCATGCTTGAAGTTAGATCTTTTTGTGTAATGGAAGAGGTCCTAGAAACAGAAAGTCTTAACTAGATATTCTAAGTTTGGCAGTACTAGGATTTTAGTTCAGTGCTGGCATAACAGTGGCCTGTTCAGAGTGTGAGCAGAATATTACTGAGTACTTAAGGCATTTCCTAAGAAGTAGGCACTCTTAAATTTTTATTCAGTTTCTGTGAGTATGGATGTAAGCCTGTGTGTGTATGGGTATGTAGGGTGACCAGGAGAGGGCATAAGATTATTCTCTGGAGCTGGAGTTGCAGGCAGTTGTGAGCCTCTCTCTGGGTGCTTGCATTCTTTGGAAGAGCAGAAATTGTGTTTAACTTATGAGCTAGTTCTCCAGACTCAAGAAAGAAGTGATTATATCAAAACATGAAAAATAAAATATTCAAATGAAGATTGTCTGAAGTCTTGAAACGTTCTGGAGCTTGGACTAGAAGGAGTCTCATCTTTGCTCAAAGCCCAGGACACCAGAGATTGTCCTCTCTCTCAGGCTACCTCAGCCCTTTTCCCTATCCCTCTTCAGTAGAGTGACATGACTAAGTCATACTATATGAAAATATGTGATATTGAAACTTGACTGCAAATGTGAATCATCTAAAAGTCTTTTTCAATTTTTATCATGCTTAAGCCTCAACCCTGAACAATTCTTGTGAATCAGAAAGTTGATTCTGTACACTGAAACTTTGAAACTTTTATGCAGTGATCATGTACAGTTAGGTCACTGTCTACTTCCAGAGACCTGGGCTATTACTTTAGTTCAACAATGACTTCAGGTCATTGCTTTTTAGCATAGATTTTGATAACTCTAATGCCCCTTATTTTATACTTAAGTGAGGACACAAAGGCTGGACCTAACATGTACCACAATTAAATTTTATCTTACTGGATTGAGTCCATTAATGTAGCCTGTCAAGGGATCTTAATTGAACCTGTTTCTGCCACCCAGCATATTTCTTAAACCTTCCAGCTTTGTGGCTTCTAAAAATGTCACAAGCATTCCTTTGATATTTGCATCTGAGTCATAAAGCAAATCAGTGGGCAGAAAACAGCCTTCAAGCATGTCGGCTTGACATGCTCAGACACGGGCATCCAAATACAAATTTACATAATTATGCTTGCCTGTGGTTCAATTTGCCATTTTACTCATAGGAGTGCTGTTAATGACCTTTAAAAACTGGTGAAACACAAATATTCTAACTGCAGCATATTTTTCTGCCTCCATGACTGGAAGTGTAGAAGGGGCATCCAGACAGGGAAGGACATTCTAAACATGAGTATATGGGTCTTCTGAGTGTTGCCTAGCACTGGGATACACAATGAGAAACATTTAACACATAAAGTGCTGATTGCTGTGATGTGTCACCCAAACATCCGCCCTTAGGAAGTGAAGAACTATGACCCTAGTCACTGGTGCATCACTAGCTTCAGTGCTATGGAAAATTTCCCAGCAGTAAATCACTCTAACACATGAGGAAAGACTTTCTTCCTAGGAAACCACAGTCTAACTGACTGACCAGCAGCACAATGAAATTACACAAACTACCCATAGCTTCTCACCTTTCTAACTGTCTGCAGGGTCAGCTGGGGTTTCATCTAATTTATATCAAAGCTACAATATACTCTCCCTCCCTCAGTTCAAATTGACTTTCTTTTCTCATTAATCATCCATTTCAATTGGACATTTATTCCCCCTAAATGTGCATGCTAATCTTTAATGTCAGAGCCATCCTTTCAAAGACTCTACAACCAATGGCATACAGAGTATAGCAGGGCTCTGAAACATGTAGAAGACCAGTAACTTTCCCCAAACATGGATAATTGTTGAGCTGAAGGCAATGACAAAGAATCAATTATAAGACTCTACCTGCACACTATTTTAGTAAAACCTGGGCATAGTGTTATAAAGACAAAAGGCATGTTGCTTCCTCTACTGGAGGGAAAACAAAGGTTGATGATTAAAGTCACCTTAACATCCCTCTCAGCCTGGTGACAGGTCCAGTGGAGTTCACATGAATAAGTTCTAAGAACCTCTCTCTACCAGTTTGTTCTCCCCCTCAATTAATTACTGCCTAAGAGGTTCAAAGTCCTTTTCTTTTTTCTTGCCACTTTTCTAAAACTCTGTTCTCTGTTGCAAAGGCAACATAGAGTGAATTTTTTTTTAACTCCGAGAATTTTTCATTTGTCTATGTATTTCCTTTATGTGTATGAAATTTTTATGATCAGAAGCTTCCTTTTGCTTCCCTTGATTAATCTATCTTTTGTAACAAGGGTCTAATCCAGCTAAGAACCAATGATACCTTTGTTAATCCCACGAAAGGGAATTTTTGAGTCAACTGAGATGTTCAAAAAGTGACCAATAAGATGGCAGTGGATTAACACTGTTGTGATGATCGAAACAGCAATCAAGGAATGTAGAATGTAGTATCATAGTACCTAGATGTGACTAGGGTCTTAAGATGACTACTGTTAACTGGGCAGTGGTGGCACACGCCTTTAATCCCATCACTTGGGAGGTAGAGGCAGGCAGATTTCTGAGTTCAAGGCCAGCCTAATCTGCAAAGTGAGTTCCAGGACAGCCAGGGCTACAAAGAGACACCCTGTCTTGAAAAAAACCAACAAACAAAAATAAAAACAAAACAAACAAACAAACAAAAAAAACCAAAGCAAAGAAGACTACTGTTAATAGAAGTATTGTCTTCTGGTTGAAGAGGATGACATTTAAACAAAAGCATTGCTGTATTCATTCCTACCCTCAGGAAGTGATTGAAATCAAAGCCCATGAACAGGAAGTAACCAAAACTGATCAGAGAAAGAAGTTGCTAATGTTATTAGTTCCAAGAATAAGATGAACAAACTGGGACAATAGAAATAAGCTTTTATTTCTTCCCACTGTCCAGTTATAAGTTTGAGAGCATGAGATGTTAAAAACATGGCCTGACTATTGCCAACTCAATGAAGTGGACTTGGTGAGTCTGTGAGGAAATATAACTAGAACTATCACTTCTCTCTCTTGGAACTTTCTCAGGAATCTGAGCACACTATTCACTTGGAGTGACCACAGCTTTCACAGCCCTTTATAGTTTGAAATACTTTTCTGACTTTGTAGTCTCTTTCAAATACATGAAAAGAAAATTCTCTCCATACACAACCTCTTCTTTTCTAATATCTGCATGCTAACTGTGCTTCTCAGCAAATGCACAAATGCCACAGCCTTAGAACGTCCATCTCTTACGCAGTTAGAAGATACCCATCCTTGCTATTTTCTCTTCTCTGATGCAAAGTTTTTCCCATAGCAGTTATGTTTTATAAATTTATATCAGAAAGTAATGCCAACACCTAAATTAACAAATTCATATAATAAAATCTATATGTTATAGATTGGTGAACATTTTGACATTGAATTATATGCCATGGGCTAAAATAACATTTTTAGAGGGCTTACATTTAAATGATAAGTATTGGATGATAGACTCATACTGTAAATCTTTGGTAATACTTTATAATGCCAAAGATGAACAAAACAAAGTATGCACACACACACACACACACACACACACACACACACACACACACACACACACACACACACACCATCTTGCTTCCTAATAAAGAAAATATTTCCTTAAACCTAAATAACTTGTAGAAGTGTTGACTACTCTATAAAACAGGAAACAGTGAACACCACCATGTGTTCTTTAGTCTGAGAGCCAAGTTGTTTTGACTTCTTGTAATTATTCTTTACTTGAGACATGACCTTGTGCTCAAAATTTATCTACATTGGTGCTGGATACATGGCTCAGTGTTTAGGAACACTGGCTGTTCTTCCAAAGAAGCTGCATTCAATTCCCAGAATTACATAGTAGGTTACTACCATCTGTAACTTCAGTCCCAGAAAAATCTAACATTGTCATCTGTTCTCCAAAAACACCAAGAATACACTTGGTGAACAGACACACATACTTATATGCATATTTCTAAAACAATACATTTAATAGTAGTCTATTTTTTCACAAAATTAATTTATTGATTACTTATCTCTCACTGTGCTTCGTTACAAGACAGGCATTGTCTTGTTCACCACAGGCTCATTTGTTTGATGCTTAGAAGAGTCCAGCATATATAAAGCATTACACACTTTAAACGGTTGTGATTTGTCCTCTAGGGAGTTTGACATATAATAAAGATAAGAAATATACATGAATAATGTGTATTGAAACAATAAGAAGATTCAGCCAGAATACTGAGTGAAGAAGAATATGTCAATTAAGAGAAAGAAAGAAATAGAAGAAAAACTCATAATTGATGAAAGTGAGAGGAGACTGAGCCAATAGACGGGAAGACTTGGGGTGTCAAATAATGGAGACATACTGCTAAGGACCCTTCATATAAACAGCCTAATTGAACTATATTAAACAAAAGGGAAGAAATAATTTGATTCATATCTCACTGATATAAAAGGGGTAGTGCTGGCCTTCAAATGCTGAAATCAGTACCATGGCTATTATCTACAATTTCTGACTTTGCTTCTTATTTACAATTTATTTTAATATTTTCTATTGCGGACTGACCTTGTTGTGTACACGAGTACCAATGATTTCTAAACTGATGCCTTAGAGTATTGTTCAAATGTCTGTTTCTTTCCAAATATATGTTGACAATGTATTGGCACTGTCAAACTTTATTTCAAGAGTACATGAAAAAAAAATCAACTTCAGGTTATGAGAGTAAGAGAGGCAGCAGAAGAGCAAAGCCTGGAGCCCAGTGCTGTGGAGGCTTCCCCTGTGGACACAAGCTCCCGAATGTTCACAACTCCAGGAGGGAAAATCACGTACCTACACAGAAACGGACAGATGAACAGCTTGGTTGATTAATGAATAGACTGATTGATGAATCTGAATGGAAACCATTGGAGAACTATAGGCATCCATCAATGAGCAATATTCTGACATCTAGTCACACAAATTATCGTTGTTCCTTGTTGCAGCTTGATTGTTGCAAACAACACTATTAGCAATTTTAAACTTCAAAAAGAATAAAAAGATTTAATTCTCATCAAGCTCTCTTATCCCTAAGTTAAATCTTTATATTTCTATTTCATAAATGTCTCCATTTGCATAAAATTGCCTGTGAACAATTAGAGTTAATTAAGATAATTTACCATGTAAAAGTAAAGCTGCCTTATCAGTAGGTATCAGCTTGTTAAGCAAACAAAGAACACATTTCAGGAAAATAATCAGCCCTCATTACTAAGTAGAACACAAGTAGGGAAAAAAATCAAAAAAGCTCTTTCCAGGTACTTCAAGTCTGGAGGTGTGCAATCAGGAAGCATCCTTGGTAACACATTTGCAATACAGTTCTATAGCTTATATAGTAATTTACATGTTGGCAATCTTCTTATATATGCGATGTAATAATATTCCATAAAAACAGAGAAACTTTATAACTGAAAAAGTGAATCCCACAGAAATTAAGTATCTTTGAGGATGTGACACAAAGGTATGCTCCATATTATACTGACATGCAGTAAGTATTTAAGTAACATTTATATATATATATTATAAATTTATATGTAAATATTCACATGTATGTTTTATAAGCATAAGCATATACATAAGCATATAATACACATATCTAAGTAAAATAACTTCATTTATATATTTATATTTATACTATATGTAAATATAATTATAAATTAATTAAATTAATTAAAAGGGTAAAACTTGGACATTTGACAGTAAAACATAAAAAGAAGATCTCAGAGAAAATATAAATTCCATAGGATAAGTAAATTTATAATCATCATTATCATCATCATCATCATCTTTGTGCCAGGCACAGAGATGTGCCCCTGTGGAAGCGGGAGGACTGTGAGTGACATCTTCTGCTGCCTATGTCCAAAGTAAGAAAAATCTGTGAATAGTATACATGATTGAGAAAGCATGAGAGAAAAGGGGGATGGGCAGAAAAGATGACAAATGAGAATGTATTTACAGAAAACAGAAATGCATGTAAACATCGTTAGGTAAAACATCGTTAGAGAATACATATGTAAGAAAATGTTCAGAATAGAAGTAAAAACTTTAAGGTATTACAGAAATTTTTGATAAAAAATTGATGAAATTTGACATACACAAATTTGGATGTGTAAAATATTAAATAAGGTATAAAAGATAATATTAAAGATACAATTAAAGAAAATACTACTAAAACAAATTAGATTAAAAATCAAAGATGCTTATGATTCTAATACAACTTTTCTGAATAACATCTAAGAACAACAAAGAATAATTTGTAATGAATGGACACTTCATTTTGTAATGTGACATGCCAGGGTATTTGCAAGTGCCTTAATGCAAAGAAAATTTCATACTGTTT
Organism: Tokudaia tokunoshimensis; assembly: GCA_036184795.1. Classification (NCBI taxonomy): domain Eukaryota; kingdom Metazoa; phylum Chordata; class Mammalia; order Rodentia; family Muridae; genus Tokudaia; species Tokudaia tokunoshimensis. The sequence goes on along the minus strand of BTHU01000012.1, from coordinate 81,839,329 downwards.
GCTGTTTAACAAAGAAAAAAAAACTTAACTGAAAAAAAATGGTGAGCAGCACATTTAAGAAAAATTTTTTCTTTCAAAAAATTAGAATCTTTGTTCATATACAATATGTTAGCACTCTAGAGATTCCAAATCAAGGAAATTGTAACCGAAGCAATTCATTGGTAAACAGATTCTAACTAAAAATCCTAAACACACTTTTGAATATGGAAGGGTAGTATTCTTGTGAACCTATCTTGAAGAAGTAAACAGAAGGAAAAACTGACCTAATACATAATTTTTGAAAACAGAAAATGTGTAATAAATAACATAAATGTACATTAATACATATGACAAATAATAGTAATGCCTTCAAACAGCTATTGCAATTGGAATTCAAATGAATGAATAATTTGTCATGTACAAAAACTCAAGGAGTAAAGTCAGTTCTACATATATTCTCACCAATAGTCTCTATTCCTGTGCTCAGCTATCCAATGGAAAAAGAATAAAGAGACTATTGGGAAGACATACATAAATACATACATACATAATACATTATTTTTACATTCTTTTGTTTAGATTTATGTCACAGAGATACTCCTAAAATCAAAGTTGAGAAAGAAATGACTGGCTCCCCATGTTTAGAAAAAAGAGAGTCACATATAGAAAGTTGTTAATGAGGCAAGTTTAAGATCCTATATCAGAAAAGAGAGATGGAAGGAAGGAAGGAGGGAGGGAGAGAGGGAGGAAGGGAAGGATGGAGGGAGGGAGAGAGGGAGGGGGGAGGGAGAGAGGGAGGGAGGAAGGAAAGAAGGAAGAAACATTAACTGAGAATTCAGCTCAACTGACAGTTTGTAAAGTATGCAGAAAGCCTGAGCTCCATCCCCAGCATCCCATAAACAAGACACAGTAGCAGACACCTATAACACCAGCACTCTGGATGTACAGTAAAGAGGATAGGAAATTGAAAGTCAGAGCAGGTCCCACAGCCTCCACCATCTTTGTGCTGGTGACAGACCAGACAGGGACATCCAGGTACAAAGAGATATGCTAAGCACAACATCACTTGGGAGACAGCCAGATAGGGTTCCAACTGCACCCAAGAGCTGGGCAGCTCTGCAATCTTCTGTGCGCCAGCTGAACCATGGGACATTTGCCCTGGAGGGTGACCCACACTTGGAGGGGGTCACACAGCCTTGGCCATCTTTGCTCCAGTGACAGACCAGACAGGGACAACCAGGTACACAGAGATATCCTGAGTATAACATCACTTGGGGCAAGGAACACCAGGGCTCCAATGGCATCAAGGAGCAGGGCAGCCCTTCAGCAATATGTGCCAGGGGAAACCAGGTCTTCCAGGGGTGCGGAAATAACCTTACAGGCTCACAGGAGGTTCAAGCACCAGCCAGTGACAGCAGGACCAACTAATGCCAGAGATAATCAGATGGCAAAAATCAAAAGTAGGAAAGTTACTAACAGAAATCAAGGCAATATGGCACCATCCGAACCCAACTCTCCGACAACAGCAAGTCCTGGATACCCCAACACACCAGAAAGGCAAGATTTGGATTTAAAACCACATCTCATTATGCTATTAGAGGATTTCAAGAAGGACATAAATAAATCTCTTAAAGAAGTACAGGAGAACATGAATCAACAGGCAGAAGCCCTTACAAAGGAAACACAAAAATCACTTAAAGAAATTCAGGAGAACTTGGGTCAATGGGCAGAAGCCCTGAAAGAGGAAACACAAAAATATCTTAAAGAATTACAGGAAAACACAAGCAAACAAGGGACAGAACTGAGCAAAACCATCCAGGATCTAAAAAAGGAAGTAGAAACAACTAAGAAATCACAAAGAGAGACAACTTTGGAGATAGAAAACCTTGGGAAGAAATCAGGGTTCATAGATGCAAACATCAACATCAGAACACAAGAGATAGAAGAAGGAATCTCAGATGCCAAAGATACCATAGAAAGCATTGACTCAACAAAGAAAATGCAAAATGCAAAAAGCTTGTAACCCAAAATATCCAGGAAATCCAGGACACAATAAGAAGACCAAACCTAAGGAATATAGGTATAGATGAGAGTGAAGATTTACAACTTAAAAGGCCGGTAAATATCTTCAACAAAATTATGGAAGAAAACTTCCCTAACCTAAAGAGAGAGAGGCCCATGAACACACAAGAAGCCTACAGAACTCCAAACAGACTGGACCAGAAGAGAAATACCTCCTGTCACATAATAATTAAAACAACAAATGTACTAAACAAAAAAAGAATATTAAAAGGAAAAGGCCAAGTAACATATAAAGTAAGACCTATCAGAATTACACCAGACATCTCACCAGAGACCATGAAAGATAGAAGATCCTGGTCTGATTTCAGACAGACTCAAAGAGAATACAAATGCCAGCCCAGGCTACTAAACCCAGCAAAACTCTCAATCACCATAGATGGAGAAACCAAGATATTCCATGATAAAACCAAATTTACACAATATATTTCCACAAACCCAATCCTACAAAGGATAATAGGTGGAAATTGTCAATACAAGGAGGGAAACTACACCCTGGAAAAAGCAAGAAAGTAACCTTCTTTCATCAAACCCAAAAGAAGATAACCACTCAAACATAAAAATAACATCAAAAATAACAGAAAGCAATAATCACTATTCCTTAATATCTCTTAACATCAGTGGACTCAATTCCCCATTAAAAAAGGCATAGACTAACAGACTGGACACTTAAACAGGACCCAGCATTTTGCTGCATACAGTAAACATACCTCACTGTCAAAGACAAACACTATCTCAGAGTAAAAGGCTGGAAAACAATTTTACAAGCAAATGGTCCCAGGAAACAAGCTGGAGTAGCCATTCTAATATTGGATAAAATTGATTTTCAAACTAAAGTCATCAAAAAAAGACATGGAAGGACACTTCCTACTGGTAAGAGGAAAAATCAACCAAGAAGTCTCAATTCTGAACATTTTTGCTCCAAATGCAAGGGAACCCTCATTCATAAAAGAAACTTTACTAAAGCTCAAAGCACACATTGCACATCACACAATAATTCTGGGTGACTTCAACACTACACTCTCCTCAATGGACCAATCAGGAAAACAGAAACTAAACAGGGACACAGTGAAACTAACTGAAGCTTTGGACCAAATGGATAGCTATAGAAAATTTAACAGATATCTATAGAAAATTTCATCCTAAAGCAAAAGAATATACCTTCTTCTCAGCACCACATGATAACTTCTCCAAAACTGACCATATAATTGGTCACAAAACAAACCTCAGCAGATATAAGATCAAACTAATCCCATGCCTCCTATCAGATCACTATGGAGTAAGGGTGGTCTTCAATAGCAACAAAAACAACAGAAAGCCCACATACACATGGAAGCTGAACAATGCTCAACTCAATGATACCTTGATCAAGGAAGAAAGAAAGAATCAAATCTAGAAAAAATAATCTAGAAAATCTAGAAATCTAGAAAAAAATAAAGAAATTTAGAAAAAAAGTCTAAAAAGACTTTTTAGAATTTAATGAAAATGAAGGCAAAACATACCCTAACATAGGACACAATGAAAGCAGAGCTAAGGAGGAAAACCCATAACCCTGAGTGCCTCCAAAAAGAAACAGGAGACAGCATACACTAGCAGCTTAATGGCAGACCTGAAAGCCCCAGAACAAAAAGAAGCTAATACACCCAAGAGGAGAAGAAGGCAAGAAATCATCAAACTCAGAGCTGAAATCAACCAAGTAGAAACAAATAGAACCGTACAAAGAATCAACAAAACCAGGAGCTGGTTCTTTGAGAAAAACAACAAGATAGATAAACTCTTAGCCAGACTAACCAGAGGACACAGTGACAATATTCAAATTAACAAAATCAGAAATGAAAAGGGAGATAAAACAATAGAAACTGAAGAAATTCAAAATTCCAACTTAATTCTTCATAGAGTTAGAAAGAGCAATTTGCATATCCCTCTGGAATAACAAAAAACCCAGGATAGAGAAAACTATTCTCAACAGTAAAAGAACTTCTAGGGATCAGTATCCCAGATCTCAAGCAGTACTACAGAGAAATAGTGTTAAAAAATGCATGGTACTGGTACAGTGACAGACATGTAGATCAATGGAATAGAACTGAACACCCAGAAATGAACCCTTATACCTATTGTTACTTGATTTTTGACAAAGGAGCTAAAACCATCCAGTGCAAAAAAGTTAGCCTTTTCAACAAATGGTGCTGGTTCAACTGGAGGGCAGCATGCAGAAGAATGCAAATCATTCCATTCCTGTCTCCTTGTACTAAGCTCAAGTCCAAGTGGATCAAGGACCTCCACATAAAACCAGACACACTGAAAATAATAGAAAAGAAACTGGGGAAGAGCCTTGAACATGGGCACAGGGGAAAATTTCCTGAACAGAACACCAATAGCTTATGCTCTAAGATCAAGAATTGACAAATGGGACCTCATAAAATTTCGAAGTTTCTGTAAGGCAAAGGACACTGTCAATAGGACACAATGGCAACTAACAAATTGGGAAAAGATCTTTACCAACCCTACATTCTACAGAGGAGTAATATCCAAGATATACAAAGAACTCAAGAAGTTAGACTCCAGAGAGCCAAATAACTCTATTAAAAAATGGGGTACAGCGTTAAACAAAGAATTTTCACCTGAAGAATATCTAATGGCTGAGAACCACCTAAAGAAATGTTCAACATCCTTAGTCATCAGGGAACTGCAGATCAAAACAAGAATGGCTAAGATCAAAAACTAAGGCGACAGCAGGTATTGGCGAGGATGTGGAGAAAGTGGAACACTCCTCCACTGCTGGTGGGATTGCAAGCTGGTACAACCACTCTGGAAATCAGTCTGGTGGTTCCTCAGAAAACTGGGCATGATACTACCAGAGGACCCTGTTATACCACTCCTGGACATATACTCAGAGGACTCACTGGCATGCAGTAAGGACACATGTTCCATACATAGCAGCCTTATTCATAATAGCCAGAAGCTGGAAAGAACCCAGATGTCCCTCAACAGAGGAATGGACAGAAAATGTAGTATATTTGTACAATGTTATACTACTCAGCAATTAAAAAGATGAAATTCTTAGGTAAATGTTTGGAAATGGAAAATATCATCCTAAATGAGGTAACCCAATCACAAAAGAACACACATGGTATGCAGTCACTGATAAATGGATATTAGTCCAGAAGCTTGGAATACCCAAGACACAATTCACATATCAAATGATTCCCAAGAAGAAGCAAGGAGAGGCCCCTGGTGCTGGAAAGTGTAGATGTAGCAGTGTAGGGAATACTAAGACAGAGAAGTGGGAGGTGGTTGACTGGGGAACAGGGGGAGGGAAGAGAGCTTATGGAACGTTTGGGGAGGGGGAACCAGGAAAGGGAAAATCATTTGAAATGTAAATAAAGAATATATAAAATAAAGAAAAGTAAATTGAAAGTCATCTGTGGCTACACAGTAAGGTCAAGATTAGCCTTGGCTAAGTGAGATGTGTCAAAACAATTAAAAGAGAAATAAAAAACAATGCACTGGGCACCAAGCTTTATATGGAATAATCTAAATAGATACCAGAAAATAAAAAGAGAAATTAATAAATATTAAGATAGGAGATTTTGAATTATAACATAAAGCTAGTAATTACACAAACAAATAAGAAGACCACTAATTAGCAATAAAACATATGGAATCTTTGAAAATAATATTATACAACATCATTTATTGAATACAAGTGAGCAATGAAATGTAAGTTGGTGGAGAAAAATCAAATCATAAGAAATGACTTTTTGTAAATTAATAAAGGAAATTTGAATACTGGATAATACTAGCATTTTTTTTAAGAAAATGCAATTTATAGCTTCAAACAAATTGAGTGTATAATAAAAATTAGTATAAGCATGTTTAGGTTCAAAAGTTAAAATTAAGGTCAGATGTTGACTGACAACAATATTCAAGAGAGTTCTTCATGCTTAATCCAAATGACTCAGGATGGCAAAACAACCAGTCAGGAAGAGGTGAGAATCACTAGAGAGAATAAACAAAATTGAATGATAACTGATTAATCACAGAGAACAGTGATATCAACATCAATATAAACTGAATGATAATAGGATACCATAACAAATAAGTCTAAAGGGCAATAAAGTCATAGTACTGTAAGCTTTACACTTTAGAAAAAGTACTTGAAAACTATTTAGAATGTAGCAGTCATGGTTGTGTATTGTAATTTCTAGGATATTCCCTGAAGGGCCTAAGAGTATATACTATGAAGATAATTTAAAATACATGGTATAATAAATACTCATCATTTATTTGAGAAGGTTGAAAGGATTGAGAAGATGAAAGGAGGAACTTATAGAGGAGAACAAATGGTAAGTCATGTGAAACCATTACAAGTTGCTCTGAGTAAATATAAAAATATCAATGACTGTACTCTGCCAATGAAAGACAGTGTCGTAGGAAAATTGTGTTTGACTGAGAAGTCCATTATACATTAGAATTTTAAAGATCAAAAATGAAATAAGAATAATAACCATAAAATATTGACTGTGTGGGATACAGTAGAATCAGAGTTTTAGATTTCATCTCCGAAAGCTTGAAAAATGAACATGTAACTAAAAAATAACAGGAAAATATAAGAATGTGTCTAGAAAAAAAATAGGACTATATGTTCCCACAGGACTTCTTCCCAAGAGAATCAAATTTTATAAAAATAACAACCTTGGCTTCTTTTGTTTCCTGTCTTCCTATGTGGAATTTTGTTCTGTGCCCTCTCTTGCTTTTGTGATATTTCCTGATGAGGCTTTCACCAAGACTGAACACTTACAGTGTCAGACTCACGAATCTTTAGCTGTGTGAATTTAAGTAAACTGCCATGAAAAGCACCACTTTGGATATTTCTCTAACATACACACACACACACGCACACGCACACGCACGCGCACACACACACACACACACACACACACACACACAAATGGACCAGGACAATCTGCTTGAGACTGTTTTGATATACTCACTAACAAAAGAATAAAATTATGCAGGATTACATTAAATCAAAATACTTATGTATGGTAAGGGAAACAAACAGGAAGGAGACAGGTTGGTGTCCAGTGGACATATGAAAAACCACTGAATTCCATTAGTCATTATAAAAATTTAACTCTAATTTGCATTTTGGGTGTGTATCAAATAACAGAATATAGTGAGTATTAGCAAGAACTGAGTATCCATCACCTGAAACACTGGCAAAGAAAATGTGCTCTATATTCACATGGACTATTACTAAGCCAGAAAAAGATAAAAAATTCATTTTCAACCTAGAGGTCAGTGTATAAAATAAGCCAGTTGGGCACAGTAAAATAATTACTAGATGATCCAAATTATTCGTGAACCTTAAAACAGTTTATCTCATAGAAGTTAAGGGGACAGTAGTTAGCACAAATTAGAGAAAGGAGAAAAAGAAGGAAGGGGTGAGGAGGGACCTACTTAAAGTTAGGAGAGATAAGATATGGCATTTTATTGCACAGAAAGGAAACTATATCAACAATGTATTATAAGTTTTCAAAATATCTGAAAGAAAATATTCAAAGCATAGCAATATAAAGAAATAGGAAAGGTAACAAGCATTACATATGCAAATCGCCTTTTTCCTTCATAACACAGTGTGTAAGGAAATCTAAATATCATGCTACATAGCATACATATGCAAAACTTTCATATTCATCAAAAAGACATGTTATGCTACCAAGAATTGCTTACAGTACACTTACGAATGCCCACTAGAGTCTATTTTTGTTAAAATTACATAACTTCCTAAAGACTCAGGCTACATTTTAAAGTATATGTTTAACATTTTCAATATTACCTTAGTTCCTAAAATAGTTTGTTTTTTACTGAAATACAGTTATTAGTTTTTGTCAACTCTTATCAGGAAGCCCCCATACTTACCCCCATCTCCATCCCAACCCTACCTCCTTTCCTCACCCCACTGTCCCCACCCCAGCCCTCCATTCCTCCCTCTTTCTCCGACCTCCTCTCTGATGAGGTCTCTTGTGGTCATGATGTTTTGAAATTTACTACATAGGTAAAGATGAGCTAGCACTCCCCAATCACCTCCCTCTACCTCCCAAAGGCTGGGATCACAGGCCTGTACCATTATTCATTGCCACAATGTGTTATTATTAAATCTATCATTAAAGTGATATCATTAGACTATATTTTTCAGAGGGAAAATGTATTTTCCATAATATTTGTTCCTCAGAATAATCAGCAACGTTTTATTCTCTGGTTAGTCTTAACACGATTATCTTTATTAAGGCAGATAGTAATATTCCAAAATAAATACAATATACACAGTTAAGGAAGGGGTTAGAGAAAACCAGATAAATTATGAACTAAATTTTATGGAGCAAACAAAAATCTCAGGCTACTTTAAAATGAACTAACCTTTTGTGGAAATTAGACCCATAGCACTGAAACAGATCAGAAAAAAATACTGACTGATTCAGAAAAGTCATCTCCTCCATCACCTTTTAACTTTCTGCTGGGCACAACCTAGGGTCATATATTACTAACAGCACCAATGTTAAGTCCATACTTAGAAGTCTGGAGACTAAGCAGAACTGCACAAAACTTTAAAAATCCTCATGAAAAGTGAGTAATTTAGTAGCAAGAGGCAAAATCTAGCATCCTCACTTGCAATTTTAAAGGTAAACAAATTCTCTTGTTACTGACTCCCGAAACACAGATTTAATTGTTAAAACACAAACACAAACCTATCACACTAATTATGTCTTCATACTAACGGCTGTTTATTTGCACGCAGAGAAACAGCAGCCGGCCTGGTAGAGTGACATAGCACCGTGCAAAAGCTGCTAAAAGGCAACAAGGAATAGTCATTTTAAAAATTAATTTAAAACAATTTCCAAATGTGCCAAGGGAAAACAAAAATCATTAACCAGTATTATTAATATTCACAGCAGCTGCTCCACAATCATGAATCAAATCCCTGTGTTCAAACTTACTTTTTAATACAGCCGCTTAAAATACCCTATTAGTCTCTAGTTCATCATACACCAGTGGACTGAAGATAGCTTTAATTTAAATTTCTTATAGGTCTATCAAATATTTTTATAAAAGGGTGTACACTCTCTATGTGAAGGATTATATGTAGGATTGGCTTGCTGCTATTTTGTCTTAGAGAAATCTACCCAAAGCCTATCATTTTTCCCAAACACAATTGTAATAGGAAGCAATTAGAGTCTTTTTTTTCTATGCACTTGACTTGTTCAACTTAGCCAGCCAGCCTGCAGCTAAGAGGCCATGATCTTCTATTCTCTTGGATCTTCAAGGCTCACGTTTGTGATGTCCACTGTTCAGAGTATTTTCATTCCTCTATGTAGATTGATGTGATTGTTCAAAGGGAAGCTGAAAATCAAGGTATTGATGTAATATATGACTATCCAACTGTTTGCCTAAATCTAAGCAAGGTCAGGATCATCTTCAAAATTTAGCCCATGTGTTCTTCTTTGTGCTTAAAAGTAAAGGAAGAAAATAGTTGTGTACCAGAGTCTATTGTAAAACATGCAGTTCAGAATTTCTAAAACATTTGTCACTTGCTTTACAATCATAACCTAAACATTTTAGTACACACACACACACACACACACACACAGCCTTGAGATATAAAATATGTCAATATTTAGCTATACAAGTAATAACATAGTCATGTAACATGTTTGTAAACAGTCTCAGATGTAGGTATCAAGACCTTTCTAAAATCAGAAAAAGACTCATAGTTAGTTTTGTACTAAAGAAGAATCAGCTTGTTATGTAAAGATATTGAAGATCCATGTTTCAGTAAAATGTCTGTTTTATTAAACTCACCCATAACATGATTAATTGCACATGATCACACGGGTGAATTGTTCAACTCTCAAGCTATCTTATAGCGAAATTATTTCTGAATTATTAATCTTATTTTCTGAATACAAGTGTATTTTAGGTTCTTCATTTACTTTTTTTAATACTCAGTTCCTGGAAAATATTTTTAATTAGTCATTTAAATAATAAAATTTAGAGATTAAATAATCTCATTAAAGACAAACTAGAAGTTTTGGAAAAATAATTTCTCATTGTGCTACTATTCTTTTTTACATTTTTATACATTTTGCTAATTTATTTTGTAGTTCATTGGTATGCATTAACTTCATAAAATAATGAATTTCCTTTATACCTCTATCTATCTATCTATCTATCTATCTATCTATCTATCTATCTATCTATCTATCTATCTATCTATCTATCTATCCATTGTGGAAAGCAAGGTTCCATTCCCAGTAACAGTGCCTCTCTGTGAGAGGCTGCCCCTTTAAGACAGAGAAACTGCAGGGAAAAACCGCTACAGAGGCTTATGCCCTGACCTTCAAACAGAGTTTTCTGAAAACATAGACATAGCCTCTAAGAATGTAAAAACAAAAGTTTCAAGCAGACAAAGTGACCAAGCTGAGGCTGTGATGACCAAGTCAGGACAAAATAAGACATAATAGCTCTCTGAGTCACCCCCCTGCCCCTCCTACTACTGGGTTCTGGAGAAGGCCACAAACTGTCAACAATCTTATTGCAAAAATCCCTCTTGACCTGTAAATTTAAAAACATATGACTTATAGCATATCAACCCCATTGCAAAGAGGGTATAAAAGATGTATACTTTCTTAGTTCATGGTTGACTCTCCTTGCAGGGAGTTGCAACCCCACTTACCACGTACATGGACATGAAATAAATAAACAAACCTCATGCTGTTACAGCAATTGTCTTGTCAAACAGTGTTCTGAGGGGTTGTGTGCCTGAGTGGAGACCCTGGGGGTGTCTCCTGTGTTACAACTCTATCTATCTATCTATCTATCTATCTATCTATCTATCTATCTATCTATCTATCTATCTATCTATCTATCATCTATCTCTATTTCTGAGTCTCTCTCTCTCTCTCTCTCTCTCTCTCTCTCTCTCTCTCTCTCTCTCTGTGTGTGTGTGTGTGTGTGTGTGTGTGTATGTATGTATACTTGTGACTTAGTCAGGGTTTCTATTTCTTCACAAATATCATGATCAAGAAGCAAGTTGGGGAGGAAAGGGTTTATTCACCTTACATTTCCACTCTGCTGTTTGTCACTAAAGGAAGTCAGGACTGGAACTCAAGTAGGTCAGGAAGCTGGAGCTGATTCAGAGACCATGGAGGGATATTACTTACTGGCTTGCTTCCCCTGGCTTGCTCAGCTTGCTTTCTTATAAAACTCAAGACTATCAGTCCAGGATGGCACCATCTACAATGGGCCCTCCCCACTTGATCACTAATTGAGAAAATGCCTTACAGCTGGATCTCATGGAGGCATTTCCTCAACTGAAGCTCTTTTCTCTGTGATAATTCCAACTTGTGTCAAGTTGACACACAAAACCAGCCAGTACAATTTGCCCCTTGTCAACTTGACACACAAACATTTCACTATTAAGCTGTAACCCTTACTTTCTTCTTCATCCCCAAGATCTAAATAACTTTAAAAGTCCCACAGTCTTTGCAAATTACATATTAAAATTTCAATCCATTTAAAATATCTAATCTCTTTTAAAATTCAAAGACTCTTAACTGTGGAGTAGACTAAAATACTTTCTTCTCAGGAGAGAAAAATATTAGGGAACAGCCACAATCAAAATCAAAATCAAACTCTAACTCTCCAATATCTGGAATCCATTCATGATCTGGGCTCCTCCAAGGGCTTGGGTCACTTCTCTAGCTCTGCCCTTTGTAGCACACACCTTATCTTCTAGGCTCCAGCTGCCTGTACTCCACTGCTGCTGATGATCTTGGTGGTCATTCATGGTACTGGCATCTCCAAGTACCATATGTACAAGATGCATGTACTCCACTGCTGTGTTCTGCTGCAACTAGACTTCACCAATAGCCTCTCATAAGCTCTCTTCACAGTGCCAAGCCTGAACATTTTTGCATGACCCCTTCAGTCCTGGGCCATCAACTGCAACTGAGGCTGCACCTTCACCAATGATCTTCTGTGGCCCCTCACAGTGCTAAGCCTCAGCTGCTCTTCATGACCCCTTCATGCCTTCAAAACCAGTAGCACCTGTGTGACTCTTTCACATTACCAATTTGGTCATAGCACCAGGTACAATCTTGGCTCTCTCTGGAACACAGACTCTGTGCTCTCAGAAAACTCTTCCCAGAAGATTTCACCTCAGTGATGATGGTCTCTTCTTAATCACTGCTAATTTCTTAGCTCCAGTTAATCAGCATCAATAGTCTCAGTAATGCAAAGGTTTTGCTTTAGTAGTTCTGGTATCTTGTTAATCACAGATGATTCTTCAGCCCCATCTAACCAAAACCACAGAATCTTCACAATCAAAATAGCAACAGCCCTGATAAGAGTTTTTAATCTTCCCACTGAAATTTCACAAACCATGTTGTTGAATTCCCTCAACTGAAGTTCCTTCCCCTGTGATAATTTCAGCTTGTGTCAAGTTGACACACAAAACCAACCAGTATAGTAGTTATGGGTGTAAGCCAGAAGTAGATGTCTTCCTTTTACTCTGCACATTATTTACCATGGTAGAGTCTTTCATCAATCCTGGAGCTCAACAATTTGGCTAGGTTGGGATCCTTCATTTCCATATCTCCAGCTCTTTAGTAACAAATCTACCACACATACCTGGCTTCTAACCTTCATGCTAGAAATGTCTCCATGCTTGCATAGCAAGCTCTTAAAAAACATTCTTTATTGATTCTTTGTAATGAACCATGCATATCAACCCCACTCATCTACCAGTCCCTTCATACTGCCCTCCATCCTTGCTACTTCCCTGCCCCCCAAAAGAAAATAAGATATAATAATAATAACAACAATAACAACAACAACAACAATAGTAATAATAATAATAATAATAATAATAATAATAATAGTAATAAATCTTGTTATGAAAACTGGCCAGATCTCCTGCTCCCACATCACTGGAGCAAGCTCTCCAGCACTGCTTTGTCTAGCTCACTTAGTGCAGCTGGCTAGGGGCAGGGTCAGTTCTCCTGTTTCCTGGTCCTTGGGGCATCCATCCTACCTGCTGCAGTTGGGGAGGGGCAGGGAATGCACAGTAAGCACTTTATCCTCTACGTCATATCCTCTGCACCCAATACACATATTTAGACATGTATATAACATACTTTTAATGTAGTCATGCTCTTCTTGATCCTAGTCTTCTATTCATTCTTTTTCTTAGAGTCCACCTATGATAGCCACCACATGTACTAATCTTTCTAAGTTTGGATTATTGCTTAGCATTGTGAGTACCAAGGATGACATGATTGAATTCTGTGCTTCTGTGTATATTTTTTGAGAACTAAGTCTCACTTTATAGCCTAGATGGCCTGGAACCTGACAACCATCCTGCCTCAGTTTCCCAAGTGCTAGAAATACAGTGTGAACTACCACAAAAGGCTTTAATTTCAATCATCTTTAGATCTGAGTAAGATTCTACTGTGTTTCCATACCACTCTTTCTTTGTTCATTTATTCCCTGATGGACATCTTGGCTACTGTAACTCATGCTTCAGTAAACATGAAATGTCAGGTGTTCATCTTTATGCTGATTCATATCTCTTTGTCTGTTTTGTCAGTAGGGGAATATCTGGATTATAAGGAAGTTCTACTATGAAGGAATCTCCACACTGAATTCCATAATATTCACATTAATGTACACTCATACCAACAGTGCTTAAGGGGTTAGTTATATAATTGCCCTTTTATAGTATATAGTTATTACTAATTATAAGAGGCAGAAATTAGTTCATAGCATGAATTACAGAAATTTTAGCAAACAAAGATGACATTTTCGATCAAGAAGAAAACATAACACAATTATCCTCTCATAAGTGAACTTGACCACTTGTACTTCACTCTAAATCATATCATTTTAACATTAATGACATTTTTATTCAGAATTTTATACCATATTTGAATACTTGTTACTCCTTAGTAATTTTGGTAAATTAAATATAAAATACACATTTTAATTTTTCTCTCCTTTGTAGAACATTATATTATACTTTTCTTAAAGTTTGAGCAGGTAGTCCATTTTAGGAAACCCCTCTACTAAGGATCCTTCTAAGTGTATGAAATAATACAAATGCTTCTTATCAGGATACATCAAGAAGGTGACTTGGAATAAATAATTTCAAAAAGCAAAAACATCAGAGAAATCAGCTTACAGCAAAGATTCCTACATTTAGAGATAATATTCTTCAGCAGTATCTGCTAGGCTAAGAAAAAGTTGTATTAAATAACAGATTCACAGAGTTATTGTAACACACCCTGGCCTAGCACAAACTCTCCAAAAAGTAAAATCATGAAAAGATCCAGAAGAAATTTGAGATCCCATTAGAAGATCAGCAATTAAACTGCCAACTGGCTTCACAACAAAAGCAATCCAATAAGAATCCAGTGGAGGTAGAGACAAATCAGCAATGATATCACTGTTTTAAAAAGGCAGCTTTAGCTGTGGTGTGGGCATCTCAAGCAGCAGTCATGCCAGCATGAAATCCTTTCTTCCTACCAGGCATCGAAGACCTCAAGAGTGGGGCTTCTAGTCAGTGGACAAGGTTGATCCATCCCCTTGTATGTTCATCAATTACATGCATTCTTTGAGGTCTAACTGCTTGGGAAGTCATCACCAAGTTACAAGAAAGAATTGTGAAGGGTCATGATATGCAAGAAGCTATTGCTGCCCTAAGCGTGATCTTCCCTAGCCTGGAATCTTGTGCAGGATCATTCCTATCCAACCAACAGGTAATGGGCCTGTTATGCAGTTACATTGGAGATGAGTGAATCAATCTCAGTGGTATGGGGGTTGAGATTGATGTAACTGAGCTGATGGTGTCCTGAATGTTGACAGGTATTATGATAACTCTGAATGCCATCCAAGGATTTCAAGACTTCCTTTGGTTCTTACTCTTTGAACTTGTTCAGGCTCAAAGTGGGGTTAATGAGTACAAGAGCATCCTAGAATTTGGTCAATACATAGCAAGAGTACAAGCTGGAGGAGCAGGTTGGATAGGGTGGGAGTTTGCCTTTCAAGAACAGCCATAGGGATTGTTCAAATTTATGGAGAAAAGAGGGAGGGAAGGGGGCTTATGGGACTTTCGGGGAGGGAAATGATTTGGAATGTAAATTAAAAAATAAAATAAAATAAAATAAATAATTAAAAAAAAAAGATTGCAGAATTTGCTTGGCTGGTCTGCTCCAGTGAGGACACCATCTCCCAATCTATCCTAGAGAACCTGCTGCACTCAAAGAAGTTGGTAAGACCCACTCTTCCACCTGCAGAGTCCCAGAACTGCTGCTGGGGACCAAGTGGACTCCAACCCATCATCCTCCGGAATACCATTCCCCTTCCACTCCCCAACTGCCCAGTCCTTTCTGCTGGGGCAGACTCTTGGCTGGTCTGCTCCAGTGAAGACATTATATCTGGAATCATCCTAACACCAACAAACACCAGGGATATCCAGATGGCAAAAGGCAAGTGCAAGACCATGAGCAACAGAAGCCAATATAAACAGGCTTCATCAGAACCCAGTTCTCCCACCACAGCAAGCCCTGAATACAACAACACACCTGAAAATCAGGAAGATGACCTAAAATCCTATCTCATGAAGATAATAGATTCTTTAAGGAAGATATCAGTAACTCACTGAAAGAAATACAGGCAAACAGGTGAAGGAATTGAATAAAGTGATCCAAGACTTAAAAGCAGAAGTAGAAACAATAAAGAAAACCCAAATGGAGGAAAACCTGGAAATGGAAAACCTAGGAAAGAGGTCAGGAATTATAGATGTAAGTACTGCAAACAGAATACAAGATGTATAAGATACCGTTGAAGAGATGGACACAACAGTCAAAGAAAATGCAAAATACAAAAAGCTTTTGATCCAAAATATATAGGAAATCCAAGACACAATGAGAAGACCATACCTAAGAATTATAGTTATAGAAAAGAGTGAAGATTCCCAACTTAAAGGGCCAGCAAATATCTTCAACAAAATTATAGAAGAAAACTTCCATAACCTAAAGAAAGAGATACCCATGAGAACATACAAGAAGCCTACAGAACTCCAACTGGACTGGACCAGAACAGAAATTCCTCCTATCACATAATAATCAAAACACCCAATGCACTAAACAAAGACAGAATATTAAAAGTAGCAAGGGGAAAAGTCAAGTAACATATAAAGGCAGACCTATTATACAAGACTTCTCACCAGAGACTATGAAAGCCAGAAGATCTTAGGCAGATGTCATACAGAACCTAAGAGAACATAAATGCCAGCCCAGGCTACTATACCCAGCAAAACCCTCAATTACCATAGACGGAGAAACCAAGGTATTCCATGACAAAACCAAATTTACACAATATCTTCACAAACCCAGCTCTACAAAGATAATAGATGGAAAATACCAACACAAGGGGGAAAGACACCCTAGAAAAGGCATGAAGGTAATGTTTCAACAAACACAAAAGAAGATAGCCACACAAACAGAATTCCACCTTTAACAACAAAAATAACAGGAAATAACAATCACTTTTCCTTTACATGTCTTAACATCAATTGGGGGCTCAATTCCCCAATAAAAATACATAGACTAACAGACTGTATACATAAAAAGGACCCAACATTTTACTGCATACAAGAAACCCACCTCAGTGACAAAGACAGTCACTACCTCAGATTCAAAGGCTGGAAAATAATTTTCCAAGCAAACGGTCCAAGAAACAAGCTGGAGTAGCCATCCTTATATCAGATAAAAAAATCGACTTTCTACCAAAAGTTGTCAAAAAAGATAAGGAATGACACTTTATAATGGTCAAAGGAAAAACTATACCAATATGAACTCTCAATACTGAACATCTATGCTCCAAATGCAAGGGAACCCACATTCATAAAAGAAAATTTACTAAAGTTCAGAGCACACATTGCCAACCACACAATAATAGTAGGATACTTCAATAGTCCACTTTCAGCAAATACAAACCATGGTAACAGAAACTAAAGAGATACAGTGAAACAAACAGAAGTTACAAACCAAATGGATCTAACAGATATTTATAGAACATTTCATCCTAAAGCAAAAGAATATACCTTCTTAGTACCTCATGGTGCCTTCTCCAAAAATGGCCATATAATTGGTCACAAAACAGCCCTCAACAGATACAGGAATATTGAAATAATTCTATGCACTCCATCAGATCACCACTGTCAAAGGCTGGTCTTAAGTTCCAACAAAAACAATAGAATACTCACATACACATGGAAGTTGAACAATGCTATACTCAATGATGATTTAGTCAAGGAAGAAATAAAGAAAGAAATTAAAGTCTTTTTAGAATTTAATGACAATGAAGACACATCATATCAAAACTTGTGGGACACAATGAAAGCAGTGCTAAAAGGAAAAATGATAGCTCTAAGTGCTTATAAAAAGAAAATGGAGAGAGCTTACACGAGCAGCTTGACAGCACACCTGAAAGCTCTAGAACAAAAAGAAGCAAATACACCCAAGAGGAGTAGAAGTCAGGAAATAATCACTTTGTAGACCAGGCTGGCCTCGAACTCAGAAATCCACCTGCCTCTGCCTCCTAAGTGCTGGGATTAAAGGCGTGCGCCACCACTGCCCGGCTGTCAGGAAATAATCAAACTCCGGGCTGAAATCAACCTAATAGAAACAAAAAGATCTATACAAAGAATCAACAAAAGTAGGACCTGGTTCATTGGGAAAACCAACAAGATAGATAAACTTAGCCAGACTAATCAGAGAGTACAGAGACAGTACCCAAATTAATACAACAGATGAGAAAAGGGAGATATAACAACAGAAACTGTGGAAATTCAAAAAATCGGCACTCCACCATCTTTGCTCCAGTGGCCAGGTAGTTGGGACTGCCAGGCTCGGAGACAGGCAGGCATAATATCGCTTGGGTCTCGGGCAGCTTGTGTGTACCCTGCTCCCAAGAGCTGGGCAGATCTGCAGTAACCAGCGCGCCAGCTCTGCTGTGGGACTTCTGCCTGGCAGAGGGAGCCCCGCACTGGGCGGGAGCCTACCAGCTTCCCTTTGGCGACCTCTGTTCTGGTAGACTGCACTGAAGAGACAAGTACGCAGGTTCACCCCAATATAACATCGCTTGGGACACGGCCTGTTGGGGCTTCCTTCTGCTCCCCAGAACGGGACAGCGATGTGGTCCTCTGGGCACCAGATCTGCTGTAGGCCATCCCCTCTGCAGGGTGACCTGCGCCACCGAGAGAGTTCAGAGTGCATTCCGCCATCTTTGCTCCAGTGGCCAGGTAGTTGGGAACTCCAGGTTCGGAGACAGACAGGCATAATATCGCTTGGGTCTCGGGCAGCTTGTGTGTACCCTGCTCCCAAGAGCTGGGCAGATCTGCAGCATCCAGCATGCCAGCTCTGTTGTGGGACTTCTGCCTTGCAGAGGGATGCCCCCTACCCCCACTCTGGGAGAGATCACACACCCCTGCACAGGGCAAGAGCCTATCAGCCTCCCTTTGGCGACCTCTGCTCTGGGAATCCACTACGCTGAGCCTTTGGATGTGCAGGGACTCCCCAATATAACATCACTTGGGGCAAGGCACATCAGGGCTCCAAAGTAGCTCAGGAGCAGGGCAGGCCCCAGAAACCAGTGCCAGAGGAATCCTGGTAATCCAGGGGGGCCAGAAATAGCTTTGCAAGTTCACAGGAGGTCCAACCAACAGGCAGTGACAGCAGGACCAACTAACATCAGAGGTAAACAGATGGCAAAAGGCAAACGTAAGAACGTTACTAACAGAAATCAAAGTAATATGACACCATCCGAACCCAACTCTCCAACAGCAGCAAGTCCTGGATACCCCACCACACCCGAAAGACAAGATCTGGATTTAAAATCACTCCTCATGATGCTATTAGAGGATCACAAGAAGGACACAAATAAATCTAATAAAGAATTACAGGAGACCATAAATCAACAGTTAGAAGCCCTTACAAAGGAAACACAAAAATCGCTTAGAGAAATGCAGGAGAACATGGATCAAAAGATGGAGGCGCACAAGGAGACAACACAAAAATCGCTTAAAGAAATTAATCAACTGGTAGATGCACTTTCGAAGGAATCACAAAAATTGCATAAAGAAATGCAGAAGAATATGGGTCAACAGACGGATGCCCATAGGGAGGCAACACAAAAATTGCTTAAAGAAATGAATCAACGGATAGATGCCCTTACAAAGGAAACTTGAGAACTGCTTAAAGAAATGCAGGAGACAATGGATCAACAGATGGAATCCCGTGAGGAGGAAACACAAAAATCGCTCAGAGAAATGCAGGAGAACTTGGGTCAACAGGCAGAAATCCAGAAAGAGGTAATGCAAAAATACCTTAAAGAAATACAGGAAAATACAAACAAACAAGTGAAGGATCTCAGCAAATCCATCCAGGATCTAAAAAAGGAAGTAGAAACAATTAAGAAATCACAAAGGGAGACAACTTTGGAGATAGAAAACCTTGGGAAGAAATCAGGAGTCATAGATGCAAACATCAACAATAGAATACAAGAGATGGAAGAAAGAATCTCAGGTGCTGAAGATACCATAGAAAGCATTGACTCAACAGTCAAAGAAAATGCAAAATGCAAAAAACGTGTAACCCCAAACATCCAGCAAATCCAGGACACAATGAGAAGACCAAACCTAAACCAAGTGAAAGATCTGTATGACAAGAACTTCAAGTCTCTGAAGAAAGAAATTGAAGAAGACATCAGAAGATGGAAAAATCTGCCATGCTCATGGATTGGCAGGATTAATATAGTAAAAATGACCATCTTACCAAAAGCAATATACAGATTCAATGCAATCCCCATCAAAATCCCAACTCAATTCTTCATAGAGTTAGAAAGAGCAATTCAAAAATTCATCTGGAATAACAGAAAATACAGGATAGCTAAAACTATTCTCAAGAGTAAAAGAACCTCTGGGGAAATCAGTATCCTGGACCTCAAGCTGTACTACAGAGCAATAGTGTTAAAAACCGCATGGTATTGTTACAGTGACAGGCATGTAGATCAATGGAACATAATTGAAGACCCAGAAATGAATCCACACTCCTATGGTCACTTGATCTTTGACAAAGGAGCTAAAACCATCCAGTGGAAAAAAGATAGCCTTTTCAACAAATGGTGCTGGCTCAACTGGAGGTCAATATGCAGAAGAATGCAAATTGACCCATTCTTATCTCCTTGTACTAAGCTCAATTCCAAGTGGATCAAGGATCTCCACATAAAACCAGACACACTGAAACTAATAGAAAGGAAACTAGGGAAGAACCTTGAACATATGGGCACAGGGGAGAATTTCCTGAACAGAACTCCAATAGCTTATGCTCTAAGATCAAGAATTGACAAATGGGACCTCATTAAATTACAAAGTTTTTGCAAGGCAAAAGACACTGTCAAAAAGACAAAGCAGCAACCAACTAACTGGGAAATGATCTTTACCAACCCTACATCCGACAGAGGGCTAATATCCAATATATACAAAGAACTCAAGAAGTTAAACTCCAGAGAGGCAAGTAACCCTATTAAAAAATGGGGTAGAGAGCTAAACAAAGAGTTCTCACCTGAAGAATATCTAATGGCTGAGAAACACCTAAAGAGATGTTCATCATCCTTAGTCATTAGGGAAATGCAAATCAAAACAACCTTGAGATTCCATCTCACACCAGTCAGAATGGCTAAGATCAAAAACACAAGAGACAGCAGTTGTTGGCGAGGATGTGGAGAAAGAGGAACACTCCTCCACTGCTGGTGGAATTGCAAGCTGGTACAACCACTCTGGAAAGCAGTCTGGCGGTTCCTCAGAAAACTGGGCATGACACTCCCAGAGGATCCGGCTATACCACTCCTGGGCATATACCCAGAGGCTTTACCTGCATGCAATAAGGACACATGCTCCACTATGTTCATAGCAGCCTTATTTATAATAGCCAGAAGCTGGAAAGAATCCAGATGTCCCTCAACGGAGGAATGGATTCAGAAGATGTAGTATATTTTCACAATGGAATACTACTCTGCACTTAAAAACAATGAATTCACGAAATTCCTAGGCAAATGGTCAGAACTGGAAAATATCATCCTTAGTGAGGTAACCCAATCACAAAAGAACACACATGGTATGCAGTCACTGATAAGGGGATATTTACCCAAAATCTGGGAATACCCTAGACATAATTCACATATCAATAGATTTCTAGAAGATGGAAGGAGAGACCCCTGGTCCTGGAAAGACTGGATGTAGGGGAATGCCAGGACAGAGAAGCGAGAGGGGGTTGAATGGGGAAAAGAGGGAGGGAAGGGGGCTTATGGGACTTTCGGGGAGGGAGAAAACGGGAAAGGGGAAATGATTTTGAATGTAAATAAAAAAAACTTAGAAAATAAAATTAAAAAAAATCATCAAAATCTACTAAAAAATCTTATACTCAACAAAATTCAAAAATCTGGACGAAATGGACAATTTTCTAGACCCATACCAGGTGCCAAAGTTAAAACAGGATCAGATAAACCATCTAAATAGTCCCATAACCCCTAAGGAAATATAAGCAGTCATTAATAGTCTCCCAACCAAATAAAGCCCAAGACCAGATGGATTTAGTGCAGAATTCTCTTAGATCTTCAAAGAAGACCTAATACCCACGCTTTTGAAACCATTCCACAAAATAGAAACAGAAAGAACCCTACCCAATTCGTTCTATGAAGCCACAATTATGCTTGTACCTAAACCAAACAAAGACCAAACAAGGAAAGAGAACTTTAGACCAACTTTCCTTATGAACATTGATGAAAAATACTCAATAAAATGCTTGTCAACCAGATCCAAGAATACATCAAAATGATCATTCACCACAATCAAGTAGGCTTCATCCCAGGGATGCAGGGATGGTTCAATATACAGAAATTTATCAATGCAATCCACTACATAAACAAACTTAAAAAAAAAACAACATGATCATTTCATTGGATGCTGAAAAAGCATTTGACAATAGTTAGCATCCCTTCATGTTAAAAGTCTTGGAAAGATCAGGTATTCGAGGCCACATCAAAGCATAGTAAAAGCAATATACAGAAAACCTGAGCCAACATCAGAACAAATGGAGAGAAATTTGAAGTAATCTCTCCAAAATCGGGGATCAGACAAGACAGCCCACTCTCTCCCTATCTATTCAATATAGTACTTGAAGTTCTAGCTAGAGCAATTAAACTACCAAAAGAGTCAAAGGTAAACAAATTGGAAAGGAAGAAGTCAAAATATCACTATTTGCAGATGATATGATCATATACTTAAGTGATACTAAAAATTCCACCAAAGAACTCCTGAAGCTGATAAACCACTTCAGCATAGTGGCTGGATATATAATTAATTCAAACAAATCGATAGCCTTCCTCTACTCAAAGGATAAACAAGCTGAGAAAAAAAATTAGGGCAATTTCTTTTCCTTGTTTTTTCCTTGTTCTCTTTCCTTGTTTGGTCTTTGTTTGGTTTAGGTACAAGCATAATTGTGGCTTCATAGAATGAATTGGGTAGGGTTCTTTCTGTTTCTATTTCGTGGAATAGTTTCAAAAGCGTGGGTATTAGGTCTTCTCTGAAGATCTGATAGAATTCTGTACTAAACCCATCTAGCTTCACAATAGTCACAAATAATATTATATATCTTGGTGTGATTCTAACCAAGCAAGTGAAAGATCTGTATGACAAGAACTTCAAGCCTCTGAAGAAAGAAATCAAAGATCTCAGAAGATGGAAAAATCTCCCATGCTCATGGATTGGAGGATTAATATAGTAAAAATGTCCATCTTGCTGAAAGCAATCTACAGATTCAATGTGATCCACATCAAAATTCCAAATCAATTCTTCATAGAGCTAGAAAGAGCAATCTGTAAATTAATTTAGAATAACAAAAAACCCAGAATAGCAAAAACTATTCTCAACAATAAAAGAACTGGGGGAATCACTATCCCTGACCACAAGTGTTACTATAGAGCAATAGTGATAAAATCTGTATGGTATTGGTACAGAGATAGGCAGGAAGATCAATGGAATAGACTTGAGGACCCAGAAATGAATCAATACACGTATGGTCACTTGAAATTGGATAAATGAGCAAAAAACATCCAGTGGAAAAATGACAGCATTTTTAACAAATGGTGCTGGATCAACTGGTGATCACCATGTAGAAAAATGCAAATCGACCCATTCTTAATTCCTTGTACAAAGCTCAAGTCCAAGTGAAACAAGGATGTCCACATAAAACTAGATACACTGAAGTTTATAGAGGAGAAAGTTGGGAAGAGCCTTGAACACATGGGCACAGCAAAACTTTTCCTGAGCAGAACACCAATGGCTTATGATTAAGAACAAGAATCAGCAAGTGGGACCTCATAAAATTGCAAAGCTTCTTCTATAAGGCAAAGAACACTGTCAATTGGACAAAACAGCAACCAACAGATTGGGAAAAGATGTTTTTCAATCCTACATCCCCTAAAGGGCTACTATCCAATGTATACAAAGTACACAAAAAGTTAGACTCCAGAGAATCAAATATTAAAAAATGGGGTACAGAGGTAAACATAGAATTCTCATGTGAGGAAACTCAAATGGCTGTGAAGCACCTAAAGAAATGTTCAACATCCTTAGTTATCAGGGAAATGCAAATCAAAACAACCCTGAGATTCCACCTCATACTAGTCAGAATGGCTAAGATGAAAAACTCAGGTGATAGCAGATGCTGGTAAGGATGTGGAGAAAGAGGAACACTCCTCCATTCCTGGTGTGATTGCAAGCTGGTACAACCACTCTGGAAATCAGTCTAGTGGTTCCTCAGAAAATTGGACATAGTACTCCCTGAGAACCTAGCTATATCGCTCCTGGGCATATACCCAGAAGATGTTCCAGCATGTAATAAGGACAAATGCTCCACTATATTCATAGCTTCCTTATTTATAATAGCCAGAAGCTGGCAAGAACACAGATATCCTTCAACAGAAGAATAGATACAGAAAATGTGGTATATTTACACAATGGAATACTACTCAGCTATTAAAAACAATGTACTTGGCCTACCCAGTTCTGCTCCAATGTGGTAGATCCCTGTCAGTTCTGCCACACAGGAGACCCATTTCCTGATACTTTCTCGAGAACCAGCAGGGCGCAGGGCATTTGGTAAGTACCACGCCACCTCTGGAGGCCCAGAGTCACTAGCTGGGACTCACTACCCAGCAACCACCAAAGCATGCTGTCCCTTCAGAATACCATTCCCCTTCCATCCCTCTACCCCTCCCTCCTCCTCTGCCACTGCCTGCATGTTACCTTCTGATGTGGTAGACCCCTTCCAGCTCTGCCACAGGGGAGATCCCATTTTCTGACACTGTCTAGAGAATGAACAGCACACAGGGCATTAAAAAACCAGCAGCACGCAGGGCATTCGACCATTGCCAGGTGTGCCATAAGGAAGACCCCCATCTCCTGATACTTCCTGGAAAACAAGCTGTATCCAGGACATTTGAGAGAGGGAATCCCAGGAGTAGATACACAGGCCTGCAGGACAGAGAAATCACAGTCAGAGATAGCAAGACCAGCTAACACCAGAGATAACTAAATGGTCAAAGGCAAACACAAGATCACTACCAACAGAAACCAAGGCAACATGGCACCATCAGAACCAAGTTTTCTCACAACAGCAAATCCTGGATACTCTATCATATCGGAAAAGCAAGAGCTGGATTTAAAATCACATCTCAAGAAGCTGATGGAGTACTTCAAGAAGGACATAAATAACTCCCTTAAAGAAATACAGGAGACCATGGGTCAACAAGTAGAAGCCCTTAAAGAGGAAAGACAAAAATCCCTTAAAGAAATACAGGAGAATATGGGTCAACAGGTAGAAGCCCTTTAAGAGGAAACACAAACGTCCATTAAAGAAATACAGGAGAACACGAGTCAACAGGTAAAAGCCCTTAAAGAGGCAATACAAAAATCCCATAGGGAATTATGGGAAAACATGGATCAACAGGCAGAAACCCTTAAAGAAGAAACAAAAAAATCCCTTAAAGAAACACAGGAGAATATGGGTCAACAGGTAGAGGCCCTTAAAGTGGAAACACAAAAAATCCCTTAAAGAATTTCAAGAAAACACAAACAAACAATTGAAGAAACTGAACAAAAATATCGAGGATCTAAAAGTGGAAGTAGAAACAATAAAGAAATCGAATACTGAAACGTCTCTGGAGATAGAAAACCTTGGAAAGAACTCAGGAGTCATAGATGCAAGCATCAACAACCAAATACAAGAGATAGAAGAAAGAATCTCAGATGCTGAAGACTTCATACAAAACATTGACTCAACAGTCAAAGAAAATGCAAAATGCAAAAAGCTTGTAACCCAAAACATCCAGAAAACCCAGGACACAATGAGAAGACCAAACCTAAGGATTATAGGTATAGAAGAGGGCGAGAATTTACATCTTAAAGGGCCAGTAAATATCTTCAACAAAATTACAGAAGAAAATTTCCCTAACCTAAAGAAAGAGATGCCCATGAACGTACAAGAAGCCTACAGAACTCCAAACAGACTGGACCAGAAGAGAAATACCTCCCGTCACATAATAATCAAAAAGCCAAATGCGCTAAACAAAGAAAGAATATTAAAAGCAGTAAGGGAAAAAGTCAAGTAACATATAAAGGCAGACCTATCAGAATTACACCAGATTTCTCACCAGAAACTATGAAAGCTGGAAGATCCTGGGCAGATATCATACAGACCCTAAGAAAACATAAATGTCAGCCCAGACTACTATATCCAGCAAAACTCTCAATTACCATAAATGGAAAGAGAAGACATTCCATGACAAAAGCAAATTTTCATAATATCTTTCCACAAATCCAGCTCTACAAAGGATAATGGGTGGGAAATATCAACACAAGTTGGGAAAGACACCCCAGAAAAAGCAATAAAGTAATCTTCTTTCAATAAACCCAAAAGAAGATAGCTACAAAAACAGAATTTCACCTTTAACAAAGAAGATAACAGTAAGCAACAATCACTTTTCCTTAATATCTCAACATCAATGGTCTCAATTCTCCAATAAAAAGACATAGACTAAGAGACTGGATACTTAAACAGGAACCAACATTTTGTTGCCTACAAGAATCCCACCTCAGTGATAAAGGCAGGCACTACTTCAGAGTCAAAGGTTGAAAAACAATTTTCCAAGCAAATGGTCCCAAGAAACAAGCTGGAGTGGCCATTCTTTTGTCAGATAAAATTGGCTTTCAACAAAAAGTTGTCAAAAAAGATAAGGAGGAACAAAAGTCTACCAAGATGAACTCTCAATTCGTAACTTCTATGGTCTGAATGCAAGGGCATCCTCATTCATAAAAGAAACTTCACTAAAACTCAAAGCATACATTGCACTCCATACAATAATATTGGGAGACTTCAACACCCTATTCTCAACAATGGAAACAGAAACTAAACAGAGACACAGTGAAACTAACTGAAGTAATGGACCAAATGGATCTAACCGATATTTATAGAACATTCTACCCTAAAGCAAAGAATATACCTTCTTCTCGACACCTCATGGTACCTTCTTCAAAACTGACCATATAATTGGTCACAAAATGGTCCTCAACAGATACAGAAATATTGAAATTATCAGATCACCTTGGCCTAAGGCTGGTCTTAATCTCAAAGAAAAACAATGGAAAACACACATATACATGGACTTTGAACAATGTCCTTTTCAACAATAGCTTGGTCAAGGAAGAAATAAAGAAAGAAATCAAAGACTTTTTAGAATTTAATGAAAATGAAGACACATCATACCAAAACTTATGGGACACAATGATAGCAGTGTTGAGAGGAAAACTCATAGCTCTGAGTGCCTCCAAAAGGAAATTGGAGAAAGCTTACATTAACAGTATGACAGTGCACTTGAAAGCTCCAGAACTAAAAGAAGAAAATACACCCAAGAGCTGTAGACTGCAGGAAATAATCAAACTCAGGAAATAATCAAAATCAACCAAATAGAAACAAAAAGAACTATACAAAGAATCAGCAAAACGCAGGAGCTGGTTCTTTGAGAAAATCAACAAAATAGATAAACCCTTAGCCAGACTAACCAGAGGGCACAGAAGCACTACCCAAATTAATAAAATCAGAGATGAAAAGGGAGACATAACAGAAATGGTGGAAATTCAAAAAATCATCATATCCTACCATAAGAGCTTATACTCAACAAAGTTTGAAAATTAGGACAAAATGGACAGCTTTCTAGATACATACCAGGTGCCAATTTTAAAACAGAATCAGAAAAGCCATCTAAATAGTCCCATAAGTCCTGAGGAAATAGAAGCAGTTGTTAATAGTCTCCCATCAATAAAAAGCCCAGGACCAGAAGGGTTTAGTGGGGAATTCTATCAGACCTTCTAAGAAAAGCTAATACTGATACTCTTCAAACTATGAAGAGTATCCATGAAATAGAAACTCAAGGAACACTACCCAACCTATTCTATAAAGCCACAATAATGCTTATACCTAAACCAAACAAAGACTCAACATTGAAGTAGATCTTTATTCCAATCTCCTTAAGGAACATCAATGCAAGAGTACTCAACAAAGTTCTGACCAACCGAATCCAAGAATGCATCAAAACTATAATTCACCACTATCAGGTAGGCTTCATCCCAGGGAGGCAGGGATGGTTCAATATACAGAAATCCATCAATGTGATCCACTACATAGACAAACTCAAGGAAAAATGACACATGGTCATTTCATTAGATGCTGAAAAGGCTTTTGAAAAAATCCAGCATCCCTTCATGATAAAAGTCTTGGAAAGATGGGGAATCCAGGGCTCATACCTAAGCGTAGTAAAAGCAATAGATTGCAAACCTGTAGCCATCATCAAATTAAATGGAGAGAAACTTGAAGCAATCCCACTAAAATTGGGTACCAGACAAGGATGCCCTCTCTCTTCCTATCTTTTTCAATATAGTACTCGAAATCCTAACCAGAGAAATCAAAACAACAAAAGGAGGTCAAAGGTATACAAATTGCAAAGGATGAAGTCAAAATATCACTATTTGCAGATGATATGATTGCATACTTAAGTGAGCCCAAAACTTCCACCAGAGAACTCCTTAAGCTGATAAACAACTTCAACAAAGTGGCTGGATATAAAATTAACTGGAAAAATCAGTAGCGTTCCTCTTCTCAAAGGATAAACAAGGTGAGAAAGATATTAGTAAAATGACACCCTTCACAATAGTCACGAATAATATTACATTCCTTGATGTGACTCTATGAAGCAAGTGAAAGATCTGTATTACAAGAACTTCAAGTCTCTGAAGAAAGAAATCAAAGAAGATCTCAGAAGATGGAAAGATCTCCCATGCTCATGGATTGGCAGGATTAATATAGTAAAAATGGCCATCTTGCCGAAAGCAATCTATAGATTCGATGCAATCCCCATCAAAATACCAAATCAATTCTTCATAGAACTAGAAAGAGTAATTCTCAAATTCATCTGGATTAACAAAAAACTCAGTATAGCAAAAACTATTCACCACGAGAAAAAGATCTCCTGGGGGAATCATCATCCCTGACCACAAGCTCTACTACAGAGCAATAGTGATAAAAAATTGTTTGGTATTGGTTTGGAGACAGGCAGGAAGATCAATGGAATAGAATTGAAGACCCAGAAAAGAACCCACACACCTACGGTCACTTGATATTTGACAAAGGAGCTAAAAATATCCAGTGGAAAAAAGACAGCATTTTAACAAATGGTGCTGGATCAACTGGAGGTCAGCATGTAGAAAAATGCAAATCGATCCATTCTTTTTCTTTTTTCTTTTGTTGGTTTTTCTTTTTTTTTATTTTCTAAGTTTTTTTTTATTTACATTCCAAATGATTTCCCCTTTCCTGTTTCCTCCCTCCCTGAAAGTCCCATAAGACCCTTCCCTCCCTCTGTTCTCCATTCAACCCCCTCTCGCTTCTCTGTCCTGGCATTCCCCTACATCCAGTCTTTCCAGGACCAGGGGTCTCTCCTTCCATCTTCTTGGAAATCTATTGATTCTTATCAACTTGTAAAAAGCTCAAGTCCAAGTGGATCAAGGACCTATACATAAAACCAGGCACACTGAATCTTATAGAGGAGAAAGTGGGGAAGAATCTTGAACACATGGGCACAGGGGAAAATTTCCTGAATAGAACACCAATGGCTTATGATCTAAGAACAAGAATCAACAAATGGGACCTCATAAAACTGCAAAGCTTCTGTAAGGCAAAGTTTACTGTCAATAGGACAAAAAGGCAACCAACAAATTGGGAAAAGATCTTTACCAATCCTACATCCGATAGAGGGCTAATATCCAGTGTATACAAAGAACTCAAGAAGTTAGACTCCAGAGAGTCAAATGACCCTATTAAAAATGGGGTACAGAGTTAAATAGGGAACTCTCAACTGAAGAATATCAAATGGCTGAAAAACACCTAAAGAAATGTTCAACATCCTTAGTTATCAGAGAAATGCAAATCAAAGTAACACTGAGATTCTACCTCACACAGGTCAGAATGGCTAAGGTGAAAAACTCAGGGCACAGCAGATGCTGGAAAGGATGTGGGGAAAGAGGAACACTTCTCCATTACTGATGGGATTGCAAGCAGGTAAAACCACTCTGGAAATCAGTTTGGAGGAACCTCAGAAAATTAGACATAGTACTACCACATGCAGCTCAAGAAGAAGGAAGACCAAAGTGTGGGTGTTTCGGTTTTTCTGAGAAAGGGAAGAAAACACTCACAAGAGCAATTGTGGAGATAAAGTGTAGAGTGGAAACTGAAGGAAAGGCCATCCAGAGACTATCCTACCTGGGGATTCATTCTATAAATAGTTACCAAACCCCAACACTATCGTGGATCCCAAGAAATTCTTGCTGAAAGGACCTGATATGCCTGTCTCCTGAGAGGCCCTGCCAGAGCCTTACAAATATAGAGGCAGTTGCTAACAGCCAACCATTGGACTGAATGTGGGGCCACCAATGGAGGAATTAGTGAAAGGACTAAAGTAGCTAAAGTGGTTTGCAACCTCATAGGACGAACAACAATATCAATCAACCAGAACCCCCAGAGCTCCCAGGGACTAAGCCATCAACCAAGGTATACACATGGCTTCATCTGCATTTGTAGCAGAGGAATATTTCATCAGGCTTCAATGTGAGGAGAGGTCCTTGGTCCTATGAAGGCTCAATAGATGTCCCAGTGTAGGGAAATCGAGGGAGGATAAGTGGGATTGGGTTGGGTAGAGGAACATCCTCATAGAAGCAGGGGGATGGAGGATGGGTTAGGGGTTTTCTGGGAGTGGGGGCGGGGATTGGGAAAGGGAATAACATTTGAAATGTAAATAAAGAATATATTCAATTTATAAAAAAATGATTGCAGAATTTGCCAACCTGCTATATGCTGCCCTGCAGTTGACCATCAAAGTCGGAAGGAATACCACATTGCAGCAATATGAGAGTTTGAACAGTCAATCAAACCATTCAACTGAAGACCATCATTGACAAGTGGGTTTAGTAATACATAGTTGAGAGGACTGTGCCAGCTGGGTTCCATCTGTATTACCCACCCCAGGCTAGTCCTGAGACAGAGCTAGACTTGATCTACAACCTCCAACTGTGATATTTTGAACAGAGTGCAGTTACTAACTCACATTATACCACCTCATGGACATCACCACTCTTGTAGATACCATCATTTAGTATGTTGGTTTAAAAAAAAGAATCCAGTGGAATCTATTACTAAAGTACTAGTGAGTATAACTATTAAATCAAAGCACAAAACCCCAAGGAAAAGTGTCCAAGAATACTAGGATAATTCAGAATTACAGTATTTGAATAGCATGCTAGAGGCCCTGGTTTCCACCTTTCATAATAACACCAGCACACTCTCAGACATACACACAATATGATGGCAAGCCTAACTCAAAGAACAGGAGGAGAAACAGTATAGGACACCTGCATGGCCTAGGAATATTAAATGCTGTTTCTTAACCATCAGCATGACAATGAATGGCAGCAGCAGTGGATGGCACTGGGCTTCTTCTTAACCAATCAATGCATACTTCATAGACAAATACAATTAGCATGGTATTTGGATATGGCTGAGAATAAATATTTACATGTCCTGATGAGGAAAGAAAAGCTGAGGAAGTAGTAGAAAGTTGTTTCTCTATGTTCATAGAGGTCCTGAATATACAATAATTAAAAAATATAATATAAAATAGGAACACCAGTAGGCATCAGAGTTTCTGAAATGAGAGGAGTATGTAATATTGTATATTGTAACTCTTAATGTAGTGCTATTAAACACAGGCATCTAAGTGCCCTAGGCTTAATTAATTGCGGCAATGCTCAGAGAAGACTTAGATTATGTCTGAAAGAAATGATTCTTCCTGTCATGATAATATATGTCCAGGGTAAATATATCACATGCCACAAAGTGGTGCTTACAGATAATTCAGATAATGAATAAATACCTTCCCAGATTGCAGAATAATATTCACATGTTATTCATAGCATATAATGATATGTACTTGTTGATTACATTGTAATCAAAGCAGTTTTGAAGGAGAAGAGTATCATAAAGTTTGTATTAGGTATTTAAGGCTATTCTTACTATAAAGACAAATATTGGTGTAACCCCAAATCATTTGTTCCTATAGACAAAGACATTTGTTCAAATGTTCTAAGAGAAGAAAGAAGCTTACAACTTTCGATAATTTCTGCAGGGAGACTTTGAGTATGTAGAATCCGTCAATCCTTCAGTGGTCAGCAACTTCTGCAGTTACTCCTGAGAACCATTTGCTGGAAGTGATCATAATGCCATGCATGTAGGAGCTGCCCATCTCTGTTTTCAAAGCAATGACCTCAGTCCTGATGCATAGAAACAGACTCTATGAGGCAGATTTTCCTGGAAAGCAGAGCATACTTCCCCATGATGGTTGACTCACTCTATACACATGGCAAGGTCACTCTTCTTCAGCAGGAGATGAATGTAATATATCAAATGTTTCCACGTCGGATTTTGTTAAGACTAGAGTTAGCCAAGTGGGTCTTTAGATGGCTACATAATACCTTAAAATCCTGAAGTTCTACTTACAAACATACATCTCTTTAACCGATTTGCAAATAAAAAAATGTGTTTTCTCTACATCTAGATCTTTTTACAAATGGTGAGGATTGACAGCCAGCTACATGCAGTGTAGACTGCTATTCATCACACTGCAGATAAAATGCAGAATATTCTGTCGTTGTACTTTTTAAGTGTGGGGAAGTGAAGCTGTTCCAGCCATTTATGGCTATGACTCACAACGGAGCTTCTGTCAAATTATTTCTTCCTCAATACTCATATATATTACTACCCAGGAGTGAAAGTGAGTACTTACCTTGGGTTTGCTGCAATGTGAGGATGAGGTTCACTGCTCAGATCTTATCAGTGTGCTTTTTCTCTGGTGCCTTTTCTAAGTTCGTCCCAGGTGAGCATGGTTTATGAGTCTGCTCTACCCACTTGCTGTGTGCACTGGTGTTCTGAGGTTTTTTCATTATGGCTTCTGGGGCAGAAACCTGAAGAATTGGCTCTTAAAGATTCACACACATGCTCAGATACATCCCCCCATACACACATACTCGAGATTTTCATCAAAATACAATTCAATTATTTAAAAAAGTAAAAATAAAAAGTATGGTCTTATAAATGCAAGGCCCATAGAAAGAATAGGTAAAGGTGCATTTGTTTGTGTTAACTTTATTTGTAAATTGATAAAAGCTTAAAAATACAAAAGTACCTCAAAACATTAAAATGTTAAAGTAGGAATGGTTATGTATTTCACTCAATCATAGTGTATGTACCTTGTGTTCAATACCAACACCACAAAAGTTATTATTGTAGAAAAAGCCCTAAGCTTTCAAATAAAAGAAAACAATGTTAAAGTTATGAATTTAAAGTTGTAATATTTATAGCATTGATATAAGTGAGGTTCCACTTGGAAAAATCAAAAAATGATGATGCAGAAGAACACTTGTCTATTCATATAAATAAATAGACAAGAATGTATTCTGAATATATTTTAAAAGTAAGATATGTAAATAAATATAAAATAAATGTATTTTGTATTATATATTATATTTATTTTATATAAATATTTATATATTTGTCACATAAACATATAATAATGTCTTAGTAAATGTTCTATTACTGGCAAGAGTCACTATGACCAACTCTTATAAAGAATAGCATTTAATTGGATCTGGAATACAGTTTCAGAAGTTTAATCCATTGTCATCATGGCAGAGAGAATGATAGCATGCAGGCAGTCATGTTACTGGAGAAGTAACAACATTCTACATCCAGATCTACAGACAACAGGAAGGGAGCCACTGAGTCTGACATGAGTTTTTGAAACCCCAAACCCCACCCCAAGTGACACACTTCCTCAAAGAAGGCCATACCACCTAATTCCTCTCAAGAAGTGTAACTCCTTTATGACCAAGCATTCAAATATATGAGAAATTGGAGTCATTCTTATTCAAAGTACCTTACTACAATAAATAAATTAGATAAAAACCTCAAGCAGCATTAATAGCGATGGGAACGTAACTTGGTGGAAGAGCACTCTTCTATCCCCCTCAAAATATGGAATTATTACACCTGAAGATGGCAGTTTATAATGATTAAGAAATATATTTTTTAGAGGAATTATAATTTTAGATTTTTATGTTTTTAAGAATAAAATCTTGGGGTTTTGAGATAGCTCAGTTAGTAAAATGACTGAGGTACATGTATGAGGACCTGAGTTTGGATCTCAAAGTAACAACAACAAACAAAACATACAGAGCTAGTTTTTTAATCCTAGCACTCCAGGCAGGAGCAGGAGGAGACAGGAGGCTTCTGGAGTGCCTTCAATAGATATTCTTGCTACATCTGTGAATTAATTGTTCAGTGAAAGAGACCTTGTCTCAAAAAGTAAAGTGGAGATCTAGAGAGGAATACAGTCCATGTGGAACTCTGGCCTTTACACAAACACATTCAGTCACACACACCTGAATCCATACATAAGCACATCAAACACACACACACACACACACACACACACACACACACACACACACACAGAGAGAGAGAGAGAGAGAGAGAGAGAGAGAGAGAGAGAGAGAGAGAGAGAGAATTAAATTACATAAATCAGTGATGTGAACAATGTCACAGTAGAAATCAGTAGCATGTCCCTCTGTAAACACTACAGCAAATAGGTCAAAAAACAGTCAAATTACTGACATTTTAAAATTTAATTTAGTGTTGTATTTTTTATAATATAATTTATTTATTTAGTATTTTGTTTTGTTTGTATGTAAAGACCTGAACTTCATTGTGACATTTTCACACATTTGTATGGTTAAATTTCATTTTTTAATCAGCAGTCCCCACCTTCCTCTCTACACCTTCTTTCTGGCTGATCTATTTCAATCCCCCAGATAACGATCCTTCGCTCTCATCACACATCATTCTTGCTTCTTCTCCCCCCATAGTAATCTTTTCCTCCTCTCCCATCTCATAGGCTCCTTTTTATTGGATAGATAGATAAATATACATACATAGATACATATGGATATAGATTACATACAATATATTTTTCTCTACAATGATATAGTATATTTTGATTCAGGTAAATTTTATTGTTTTCTTTGAAAATATTTTCTATTTTACATTATACATACATACATGTTTCATGGGCTATTTGAAAGTGAATTAGTTAAGTGACTGTTAGCTTCTAGATACACACACACACACACACACACACTTCTGAGTCTGATATTTTGAATTTTACCTTTAACAAATTTGTTATTTAGATACATATAAAATTTTATTCCAGTTTAAATATATAGTTTTCTCAAAAATACACGAGACATTTGAATAGTGTCCATATAATGAGTCATGTAGAAGCTGCCGTTGAATTATAGTTGATTTCAATTTTATACACCATGTATTCCAAACATGGTGTGATTGAGCTTATAAATAACTAACAAAAACAATATCCAGAAAGAAAATTGTTGAAAAGCTAGTAAGATCATATTATGAGCAATATCAGCCTACAAAAAACAAAAGTTTAAGAGAAACAAAATGTAATAAAATATGCTAAATGAGATAGAAAGATATAAACATATTTTTAAAGTGCCGTAACAAAATATGCCCAATATGTTGAACTAAATGTGGTCCCAGCAGTGAAGTCTGCTCTGCTCTTCTAAATAAGAGGAGAAGCTAATCATAAATACATTTTAAAAGATAGTGGCAAAGAGAAAAGCTCAACATTATGAAACCAAAAAATTTTTGATATAAAGTCTAGGCAAAGATATTACATGATTAAAGAAAAAGCTTAAAATTGAAAATCATTATTTTCTGAAGACATTTCATAAATAACTATTATCCATAGACAGCCTCAAACCCAGTCTTCAATTGTCCAGTGACTAAGTCTCTAGCAAATCACATCCAAAAAGAGCCAGATGCTCACAGTACACTCTCCACCTTCTAAGCACCAAACTCTGTTCTCACAAGACTGTTGTGCCTTCCCCGATCCCCTAACGGCACTGGGACTCTGGTTAGTGGTTATCCCACCTATTCTTCAAATCACACTGTCTTCCTAAAACAGGGGTAAATATGAATGTACTTTCTACATGTGTTCAGAAATTTCTATTGACAATCTGCAAAGGAATTGCGTCAACAGGAAAAAAATAACAAAAGAAGCAAAGGGGGGAAAAAAAGAGTATAACAATTCCAGCAGCTCAGATGTTATCTGTTGTCAGGCCCTGAAAATCCTGTAACCATCAGCAGGCTACAGTAACCTTCAAAAGAAACAAAGGAGGAAAGAAAACATGGAGACCAGCAGAAGCAATATGCCTAGAGTGGATGTTGCCACAGATTGCTGAGTTGATTATCCTGCTGCAAGGTGCCACTTGTTGCATTTTAATTTATCACTCAGTAGTGTTTACTTGTCCTGTATCTTGATGTGCAAATCACTGCACAATAATCAATAACACACTAATGGACTAAAATACAGCCTCCATTATCTGCGAACACCAAGATATTTATGAAGTTTTATATACTGCTTCAAGAGATCCCCAGAGAAAGACACTGTGACAAATGCAAACATTTCCATTTTTCACCACAGTTCTGTGAATTCATATAAGGCTTTTACTCCAGACTTCTGAGAGCCCCTTTACAGGATGGTTTGGTTGCAAATTGTCTATCTTGTGCTTAATTCTTCGTGTTTTATGTAGGAACATTAGCTATAGGCTTGAACTTCCAAAGATGTCTCCTCCCTCCCCACATCAAACATGCACTAGTGGAACACATTGAGAATCTGCATGTACAGAAGGCAGCTTGCCTATTCAAACCACACTCCTATCTCATTTTGCTATTATGTTAGTTTTTGTTCCATAATAATTTTTCTTTTTCTCATGGTTGAATGTAACTAGTGCAACCATAATGTTGTGTTAATTACTGTCAAATTTGACATAAAAGATATGAAAAGCAGTTAACTTCAAATATTAAACTCAAAACTCATAAAAACTAAAAATAATTTACAATTTTTTTGATTCCTACAAGCAACAGTTTTATTATACAAATGAAAAATTTGAAATGAATTTCCACTAATAAAATTTTTATTAAGAATATATGTACTCACTGATAAGTGGATATTAACCCAAAAGCTTGGAATACCCAAAATACAATTCACAGACCACATAAAACTCAAGAAGAAGGCAGAACAAAGTGTGGATGCTTCAGTCCTTCTTAGAAGGGGGAACAAAATATTCACAAGAGGAAATACAGAGACAAAGTGTGGAGTAGAGTCTGAAGCAAAGGCCATCCCGAGACTGACCCACCTAGGGATCCATCCCATATACAGTCACCAAACCCAGACACTATTGTGAATGTCAAGAAGTTCTTGCTGACAGGAGCCTGATGCTATTGTCTCCTGAGAGGCTCTGCCAGAGCCTGACAAATACAGGAGTGGATGCTCACAGCCAACCGTTGGACTAGGCAAGGGGTACACAATGGAGGAGCTAGAGAAAGGACTGAAGGAGCTGTAGGGGTTTGCAACCCATAGGAAGAACAACAATATCAACCAACCAGACCCCCCCCAGAGCTCCCAGATACTAAACCACCAACCAAAGAATTCACAAGGAGGGATAGCATATGTAACAGAGGATGTCCTTGTCAGGCATCAGTGAAAAGAAAGGCCCTTGGTCCTGTGAAGGTTCCATGCCCCAGTGTAGGAGAATGCCAGGGAGAGGAGGCAGGAGTGGGTGGGTGGGTAGGGGAACACCCTCATAGAGGCCAGGTGAGGGGGGACAGGTTAGGGGGTTTCTGGGGGGAAACTGGGAAAGGGGATAACATTTGAAATGTAAATAAAGAAACTAGCCAACAAAAAGAAAAATATATATATATATAAAATATATATATATAATCCTGTGTTATAGTGTATAAATTATACACAGACAAAGTATAACAATTGTAATAACTTTCATATTTTATAACAGTTTTATACTACAATGAGAATTACACAAGGTACATAGTCTAATAGAACAAAACAAAATAATGACACGATGAAATCATGGATTTATATAATAAATATATATACACTAACAATTTCTTCAAAGTCCTGACAATTCTCTCTCTTACCTGTCATATGTGACTGCACTGTCCTATTCTTCTTATGATAATGTATGTCGTGACACAGGTTAAGGAGATGGGTTTGCTCATTATGGTTTACCATTAAGTTATTCCAGATTTTCTTCATGGATCTCAGAAAGGGCTTTTGGAGAAGTATGATGAAATCCTGGCTATCTTGCTCTATTCCACCCAGCACATGAATCATCAGTTTTCCCATCATGAACACACCGAGTGCACTATCCATCCATTAGTCATTTCAAAGTCATGCCAGGAACCAGACCAGCTGCCAGGCTTTCACGGTGTTTGTGCTTAAATAATTCTTAGCATGACAAGCAATAAAAAATTCATAAATTTCCATGAATTGCTTGAACCTCAGTTGACCAGTTGAAAATGGCAGAAAATTAGAACTCATAAAAACATGAACTGAAGCACCATGAAAGATTAAGGAGTCTATTGGTCAGCTATACGTAGTAACATGGAATTTATGGAAGAAAAATCGATGGAGTTAGGAAGGAAACTAAACTGAAGTCAGTATTTTAGGGATGAAGGAAAACGGAAAGCAGAGTCAGAAGTGAAATTCAACCGTCATGCTAAATAATGGGATGGACAACAAGCAGGGTCTAGGTCAGGGAAGAGAGCCAGTAGAAAGTACACAAGTGTACTTGTAAGAAAATAAACTGTACCATTTATTCCATTTTAGGTCATTTCTATCTTGGTAACACATACATATAATATGTTTATATAAGTATATAAATATATTTTTAGAAGGTTCACAA
The DNA here is from genome assembly GCA_036184795.1 of Tokudaia tokunoshimensis. NCBI lineage: Eukaryota > Metazoa > Chordata > Mammalia > Rodentia > Muridae > Tokudaia > Tokudaia tokunoshimensis. The sequence continues at coordinate 81,800,649 of BTHU01000012.1, read as the reverse complement.
AAAACTACTTGCAAAAAATATAAGAAACTCTATTATCCTGAAAAAAGGAAGTTTGGGACATCTGATAGTATAAAAATCCAAACACTATTTTAGTGGGCTTAAATTTAATTGGAAAAATTTAGTACTAAAGTGCAGGCTATTGCTTTAAAAGCTTACCTGCATTAATCTAAATCTAATTGACAAATGAATAGCAAACTCTAGAACCAGATTATACATTGACTTTGAAATTCTTTCTCTTCGTAGTAATGTTTTGCCTGTATATCTTTGCAGACAAGTGAACATATTTTCTAACTATTTAAGAGGTTTTACAGAAGAAACTTACTCCTATTTCATATCTTTTTATTACTGAAATTTTAAATGCAATGTTTGTAAACTAGCACTTCGTTATTAATTCATGAATTAAGAACATATATCCAATAAATCTTTCCTAAGAGAAATGGCAATGTACAAAAATGGGGTTGCATATTTGATCAGTAAATCGGAAGGCATAAGAAATCTAGAATAGGAAGTAGAGTTTAGAAAGGTGTGTTTAAATAGCAACACCTATTTAGCAATTTTTTTGAAGTATATGCATGGGTTGTTCCATCTACTTTGAAGGTTATGGAAGAACATGGGTGGCCAGAAGAAATAATCTCATTAGTTTGTGTGAATATTTTAAAGCCATAATTATATAAAACATCTCAAATTCACATGAATATATAAAGGCTTAAATCAATGAAAATAGGCCTAAGAAAATTATATTTAATGAAAGAAATCTGTAATAGTTATCTGCAATTACCAGAAAGGAGATGATCCAATTCATGTAATATTAAACACTATAAACTATTTCGTGTTAAAAATTAAGATGTGAGCTTCATTGCATTTTCTGGTTAACTGAGTGGTAAGAGATTTTATTACTGGCCCAGCAAAATGGTTCCATGAGTATAGCACTTGCCATGCAAGACTGACAGTCTGAGTTTGATCCCTAGAATCTATGTAAATATTGAAGGAAAGAACAAACTCTACAACATTTTCCTCCAACGTCTATAGACATTCCAGGGATTATTTGCCCCTCCCATTCACAATGAACACAAAAACAATGATGATGATGATAATATAAAATTTAAAATATTTATTACCATTTTATATTAAACTTTAAATTTTGTTTTAGTGAAGCATTATGTAATATATGGCTGCAAATTCTTTCAGTATTCCTGTTGTGGATAGAAACAGGTAGACAGGTGAATATAAAATATAATTGTGTGTGTGTGTGTGTGTGTGTGTGTGTGTGTGTTTGGAGTTGGTCTGGTGCCGCTATGTACTTAAATGCTAAATACTGTCCCTAAAGATCTGGTTGTCCCTGATAAGTATTTAAACCCTGCTCTGCATTTAAAGTTAATTATTTAATAAAAGGCTAAAGCCTGTGATTAGACAGTAGAGAGAGAAAGGTGGGATTTGAGGATCAAGTTATAGGTCTCAAGAGAGACCAGGGGAAGAAGGAGGAAGGATATGGAGAGAGGAGACTGCCATGAGAGGGGATGGACCATGAGCACGTGGTCAGGAGAAGTGGAGTATGAGAACAGACTGATAGAATGAAATAACTTGGGAGAGATTCAAACAGCAAATAGTAAGGGACAAACAGCTAGGATACAAGTTAGAAAAGCACACAACCCACCCAATCAAGGCTTACAGTTTATAAATAAATACTAGCACTTTGTGTCTTTTATATAGGCTAACTAGAATCAATAATTCATGTGCATTCATTTCCGTGTGTGTGTTGGGGGTGCGGCGATACCTTCTAACCATTTGCCTAAACCATCAAAAGGAAATACATCACAAAGTCTTTTAACATAAGGACACTTCAGATCTCTTTATTTACTTTCTAAAAATACAATGTGTTCATCTGTAATTTCAGTATAAAATTACACAGAAAATTATCAACAAAAATCAGAACAAAGCAATATAACAATGTCTATAGCAATATAGGTATATAGAAGTTTTTTGGTTTTTTTTTTTTTTAAAGATGGCTGAACGGCTTTTTTGGTGTCATAGTGTCAGCAGTGGTTTAGGCATAGGAGACAAGGAGATCAGATTCAATCTTCAATAACAGTCACTGCAGAGAACACATGGATTTAACTTGTCATTTCAATAGACAAAGTTATTAAACATGAGTTTGACACAACAAGGTGCAAATCAAAATCCAACATGTTGTCAATGCCTCAGCAGGCATTCCATTTTTATTAGCTGCTGACAAGTGTGGAAACAGAGAGCAATACCAGGTCATTCACTGTGCACAGTGTTAATTCCCCTCCCTTCAGTTGAGAGCAAGTTAGCTGCTTTTCTTCATTAATACAGGATATGGGCATTTGGACAAGTATGCTTCTCTCTTAACGAGTGATAGATTTATCAGTTAGACATACTGCAGGAGCTACAGATTTCATGTACTATGCTTTATTCATAAGTGGTCCATCATCAAGTTTTAGCAACATTAAATATTTAATCGCAGTTTAGCCTTCTTTTCTTTTTTTTCTTTTTCCTTTCCTTTCTTTCTTTCTTGGATTATTTATTTATTTATTTTTAACTTATTCACTTTACATCCTGATCACTGCTCCCCCATCACCTCTTCCTCCATACCCCCTTCCTTCCTCCTCTGAGTATGTGGGGCCACCCTGAGTATCCCTCCACTCTGACACATCAAGTCTCTACAAGGCTAGGCACAACCTCTCAAACTGAGGCCAGGCAAGGCAGCCCAGCTAGAAGAGCATATCTCACGGACAGACAACAGCTTTTGTGATAGTCCCCGCTCCAGTTGTTTGGGACCCATATAAAGACCAAGCTACACATATGCTAAACACGTGCAGGGAGCCTAGGTCCAGCCCATGCATTTTCTTTGGTTGGTGGTTCAGTTTATTTTCCTCTTTCATTTCCCACAGTCCCTTCATTCCACTTTTCCTTGTCTTAAGAAATTTTATTGGTCCCCTTTAAAAAGATATTAGTAATATTTAGTGGGTTTACTGTTTATTTGTATTTAGTTTGGTTGGGTTTTTGTTTGTTTTTGGTTTTACATTTCAAGATGACTTTCAACAAAGGACACATACAGTAGGGTAGTAAATTAAAAACAGAATATCTTTATGAAGAAATGTGTACTTAAGATGAACACTCTACTTTAAATGCATTTGTATTTCTCTTCAATACATTATATCACCTGGATGGATTAAACTACAAAAAGGGAGAATTCTCCCTTTTCTTATCAAAAAGGGAGAATTATGAAATATCTGAATTGAAAGAACAATCTGCAGGGTAAAGCTCTTACCCTGTGACTTATGTGCAAATGACATCATGGAGGTATCCAATGCAAAACTAGCAACTACAGGACTTAAGACAGGCCAATTAATTCTTAATTCTATTATTTTAAAAATGAAGACAATGCATGAGTTGCTTTAATTCTTATCTTAAACTAGTTAGATTTTTATGTACAATTACATGTTTTGTTTAACCAATACATTCAAATCTACATATCATTTTAGAACTAGTAGAGGCCTATAATTTGTGTGTGTATGTGTGTGATTTGTAGCCATACATGTGTATATATACATATATATGTGTATATATATGTATATGATGCATATGTATATATGACATTACACAATTACAGAGTCACAATGCCTCTACTAGACATTAGAGGCTGACAAAAATCTCACTGCAGGAAAGGAAATGGGCTACATCTTTTGCAGTTGTTTGCCAATGAGATCTCATAGACAGCCCCCCAAACATTCGCACATTATAGGGTTTTGCCCTTGCTCTCAGTCACTCTCCAGAACTTGATAGTAACACAGAATTTCTGAAGACACTATATCACTTGAGTCATAAAATATAATGAAATTAAATTTGTATAGACCTGGAAGCTTTATTCTTACTGGATAACTATCACAGTGCTGGAAAGTGCTATAGAAAGTATTGGAGGAGAAAAGCAAACTTCAGTCATACCCATATGTGTACCCAGAAAGCTTCTAAAAGACTGTCCTGGTAAAATATACCCAATGTTGTAGTAGTGACATGGTCATACTAGGAGTAATAACCACCTTCTGATTTAGTCCCATTTCAAAATGTGAAGTCCGTTTCTGACACCAATATTAGGCCAAGAACCTATGGATAGACAGGACATAGTACGTAAGGGAGAACAACTACTACTATACTACTAAATGGACATAGTATTAATCTAAGCTGACTCCTAAGGATACATCTTTAAACCCCATAGATCAATGAATTTCTCAACTCTCATTATAGGAGTTCCTATTTGCAGTAGATAATCAACACATAGATTCACATTTGTCCAGTGTGCAGAAAGCAAGAGACTATAGAATGCTCAACTCTAATGGGAACATATATTCTTCATTTCCCTATCACAGGCTCAAAGATTGTTATGGAAGATGGGATGGGCAGAATATAAAATTCAGTCAGTGAATAACTACAAAGAACAACTGGACACAACAGGCCGCTGCACATATGACCCCAGAAATTTCAGCAACATGCAGAAAACCCATGAAAGTCTAAGTCATAACAAATTCCCAGATGTAAAGGCCAGTTGGATACTTCATCTCACCTCTAGCTGTAGAGTGAATGGGAATACTAATAACTATGAGAGGGAGAGGCAATTTTCTATAAGATTTTTACCCTTTGATAAGTTGACTACATTCCAATGAAAGACCACACATCCATGAATATTTGGAGAGCATAAATTTGTCTTGAAAGAAAAAGAAAATAGAATGACATAAGGATGGGCAGCAGATAAAGTTATCTGGGGAGGGGTCAGGAATATGATCATAACAGATACAGAACTCAAAACTCAAAAGAACTAATTAGTAACCATCTCAGAGTGAATGTAAAAAACAGTTCTAATATGACTTAATAGCAGGAAATCATTGCTTTCTTAGTATATGTCTTTAAAATACATAAATGGAACAATGTTTAAATGTTGGGTTCTAGATAGGACTTCTAAACTTACCTGGAACCTGACTATATTCCAGTTTGCTAAATTGGACAAGCTGCTTGAATTCTCTTGCCAACCTAGAACTGTGAAGAGACATTAAGCAAGTTATTACAACACAAGCAATAATGCCTGATATATATGATGAATGTTAGGATAAAAAGATAAAAGGAGAAATGACAAAACTGGTAAAATGTTGATTGCTGGTCTGCCCAGACATGTTGGAAATGTGGGGGGAGAGAGGTGGGTGTGGGAGCTTTTTCTTTCTGACTGGGAAAGGAGGAATGAGGTACTAGCTACTGTCATTTAATGTGTAGGTAGAAGACAGTAAAGTTCCTGTAACATGTGGCAAAGCACAACAAAATGATAAGCCATTCTGGCAAAATGACAGTACCTGTCAGTTGATAAATATTACTCTAAGAAATAAGTTCCAAGCACAAATGGAACGTCTCTCTGGACAGATATACTTAAAAGAGGAAACAATGTAATATATACAGATTATTAGTGTTAACACCACTAGAATTTTCTGTTTGCATTAATGAAATACCTTAATTTAAAAGAAAATAAGTATAGCAAGGTTATAAAAATAATTCCTTAGCATTCAGAAGGAAGTATAACATTATAGCCTATTGAATCGGCCTAAAAATTTGTAATAACTGGTAACTTGTCCCTTATTGTAGCTGTCATTTGTTAATGTTATGAGGCATGACTTGAGGAACAGATTTTTAAAAAAGATCCATTAACATTTGAGAGCATCTTAAGTGCAAGGAAGAGAAGAATACAGACATGTATTGTTACACAATCCATGCCAGTTAGCTGCTGAAAAACAGTTTCCTCAACCCACTCTGGGGAATATGAAAATCAGAATTTTGTTTTCTTCAGTGATCATGATACACTTGAATTGTGAGTTAGTATGTCACATGGCCATAAAGATAAAATGCAAACATTCTGTCTTAGTGTAATAAAGTATGTAAACAAATACATTATTAACATGTTGATGAGAGAAGATCTTTTAAATACTCTCAAATGTTGGTATGGAGGCAAAATATTATCCTCTATTCACATTAATTCAGGAGCTTTTCTCTATCTAAATTAACTATTGTTCCTTCAGTGATTGAGATTTGAAAGATTCACTGATGACTTTAACATTGAGAAATAAATGCTTCAGAATTCTATGAATAAGAAAGGTAAGAATAAATAGTGGTAGCAAGAAGAGAGAGAGAAATTAGCAAGAGGATGTGGGGGAGGATGGGCTTTGGCATGGGTGAAGAGGACATTGGAGAGGGTGGTACTGACAATTGCCAGTGTTATCAGAAGTTATAATAATAACTGTCATTGGCTAAGTTTTGTGGTTTGTGGAAGCTGTCACCTCTCCAAACACGATGCAGCAGTGTGACTCAGTGGAAATGCAAAATGAGCCAAATTGCAACACTGAATTAATTTCAAATCTTAAAAAAAAATTAAAGTTTCTAATTGCTCCATAAGACAAATTTTTAAAATGAACTTTACTAACTGACTAGTTTTGCCCAATTATTTTAAAAAGGAATTTTAACATAATTAATAGCACAGAGATTTGGACTAGCAATAGTGATCATACCCATATGTGTCCAAGGACTTGTGTGATTTGCAGATCGGAGCCTGCATGGATTCATAGGCTTTCCCCAGGACTCACCCTAGAACAATCCTGTGTGTCAGTGTGAATCTACACTGGGATTTATCTTAAATATAAAACACACACTAGACTTTTGAAGTTCAATATACACCAACGCATTAGTATATCAAGAATTTTATGTCTACTACATCTTACAAAGACTGTTTTAGATATAAGAAATATTTTACTGAATTTACATGGTTTTACCTGTTTCACTTTAGCTTATGTTTATAGCACTATTATTATATTTTCTGAAGCTCTGTGTGCATTCACCATATGCAGCTGAATAAAGATAGTTAATGAAAGACAAAATGTTTACCAAACACTATCCAGTTATAGCACAATATCCCTGCTTCTAGCCACAAACAACAAAAACCATAGACACAGACAATGTAGAATAATATACATTTGAAAAGAATAGTGCTACCACCTATTCCTTGGTGAACAATGAATAATATACATCTTCCATAGCTTTATTTGAATACTTTCTTCTACTTACCTTAGACCATCATGTCATATCTCCCCATTAAATGAATTGATGTCAAGAAAACTTTGTCCCAGTTATAAAATTCAGTTAACTAAAATTGAATGTAGTCACTGTTTTAATCAACATATAAAAGTATGCATTTTAAAAAGTATATACTTGATAAGAACATCTTGAGATATAAGCTAATATTAGCAATTAATTAGATAACATTTTGAGGAAAATTAGTTTAGCCCCAAAGAAATTACTGTGCCATCATTATCTTTTATTTTCCATTTTCTGAATTAGATGTTATATTTTTATAGTACAATATTTTCTATTGTATAGAACATTGGGTTCTTCAGGGAAAAATTCAATGTGTGTAGCTTCTCCTTTCAGAAAATCTTTATAACCATTCTGTTATTATTCATAAAAATTCTGTTCTGTATTAAATGTTCCCTGTAACAAGTAAAGAAAATGCTGAACATTTTCAATACTGAGCTATTTCTGAGGTAGCTTGTGAAGGTCTGTTTTATTCAGTAATGACTCAGTGAAGGAATGCAAGGAGTGAACAGATATGTTTGCATCTGATACCAGCAGAGAGACCACTTGGGTACCCAACCTGGGATGAGAATCCCAAGCTCTATAACTAAACTGATTTGTGGTCCTAGAAATGTGGAAGTTCAGCTTACTGTGTAGTTCTGCAATTTACTTATACATTATAAATATTGGTTACCATGCATTTTGTATTGAATCTCTGAGATTACTTAGAGAGCAGTAGGAAAACAAGGTAGATCATGTGCCCAAACTCCAGGGATAATGTGGAAATTCCCAAAGTGAACAAAGGTGAAGATGTAAACTGGGATTTGTAAGAAAAAGACGATAGCATTCTTTAAGAGGAGAAAGAGTCACATTGATCAACTTGTTCTTATGCCAATACCTTATTATTACTATGGCTTGGTAATAGAGCTTGAAATCAGGATGATGCCTCTGAAGTTCTTTTATTGTGCAGAATTGTTTTGATTATCCTGTGTTTGTTAGTTTGGTTTGGTTTGTTTTTCCATATGAAGTTGACTATTATTCTTTCAATGTCTGTACAGAATTGGTTGAAATTTTGATAGGAATTGTGTTGATTCTGCAGATTACTTTGGGTTATCCTACTGACCCATGAATATGAGAGATGTTTCCATTTCCATTTTCAGATAGCTTCTTCAGTTTCTTTCTTCAAATATCGAAGCTCTTATCATATAAGTCTTTCCCTTGCTTAGAGTTATCCCAAGATATTTTATATTATTTGTGCCTATTGTGAAGAGCATTGATATGCTGATATCTTTCTCAGTTCCTTTGTCATTTGTTTACAGGACGGCTAAAGATTTTTCTTGAGTTAATCTTGTATACAGCCAGTTTGCTGGAGGTGTTTATCAGCTGGAGGACTTCTCTTTGGATTAATACAAAAGTTGTACATTTCCAGAATGGAGTATAACTCAGTTGTTTAAAAAAATGATATGATAAAATTTGTAGGCAAATGAATGGAACTAGAAAAAAAAATAAAAGCATCCTGAACAAGGTAACCAGAGCACTGAAAGACAAAAATGGTCTATCCTTTATAAATGGATATTAACTGCAAAGGAAAGGATAGTCATGCTAAAATCCACATACCCAGACAGGCTAAGTAACATGAAGAGCAAAATGGAAAACATATTGTGGTACACTGTGGGCAGGTGGGAACAGAAACAGGATGGGTCAGGTGAAGAGAGGATGGAGGGAGAGAATATTGAAAGAGACAACTGGAATTTGTGGAAGGCAGTTTGGGGATAAGTAGAAACCTAGTGTAATGGAAACTCCAAGCAATCTATGAGGGTGACCCTAGCCAAGAGACAAAACTTCCATTGGAGGGTTTGAAACATCAACCCAGCCACAAAACCTTCCTCCTACAATTTGTCCTGCCAATATGATGCCCTGGGGTAAAGGTGGCACAGAAATTGTAGGAATGGCTAACCAATGATTGGTGCAGCTTCAGACCCATGCCCTAAGAGGGAGTCCACCTTTGACCCTGCCCAGAGGACTAGAAACCAGAGGCCAGTGGCCCAGAGACCTAGAATGGAACCAAATCCAACTGACAAAAAATATATTAATGAAATGATGTGTAATGATATTCTGTTATACTCATAGATTAGTCCCTAGCCCAATTGTTATCAGAGAAGTTTCATCTAGCAACTGGTGGAAACAGATACAGAGACCCATAGCCAAACATTAGGTAGAGTTTGAGGAATCTTGCTAAAGAGAGGGAGGAAGGATTACAGGAGTCAGAGGGGTCAAGGACATCACAAAAAGTCCACAAAATCAGCAAACCTGGATTTGTATGGTCTCAAACAGACTGAAGCACCAACCAGGAAGAACCTCATGGGTCTAACTGAGGTCCTCTGTGTATATGCTGTAGTTTCGAAGCTTGGTGCCCTTGTGGGACTCCCAGTGGATGGAGCAGGGCTGTTTCTGACATGTATGCCTGCTTTCAGAGTCTTTGTCCTCCTACTGGTTGTCTCATCAAGGTTTTGTTTTGTTTTTTTGTTTTGTTTTTTGTCTTTTTTTGTTTTGTTTTATTTTTGGCTTTTCTTTTTTTTAATATTTTTTAAAAAAAATTTAATTGGTTATTTCATTTATTTACATTTCAAATGTTATTACCCTTCCTGGTTTCCCCTCTGCAAACCCCCTGACCCATTTCCCCTCCCCCCTGCTTCTATGAGCGAGCTCCCCCACCCACCAACCTAATCTCTCTGTTCTGTAAGGGAGCTCATCTGCACTATAACATAAGACTTTCATCAAACTGGAATCAGAGGAAGACTAATTGAACAAGCCCCTTCTCCTCTCATCAGGACCTGTCACCTTTGAATCCTCTGATTTCTTCAATTGTACCTGCATCTTTACACAAGTCATAATTCCTACACATTAAGATGTTCATAAATTTACACTCTAAGTTATCCCCATCATGACCATGCTTGTCCCATTGTTAACTGCACATTAGTATCTCTGTTGTGGAAGGTGGACACTTAGAAGATCAGAGATAAATGATTTGCTCCTTGAGTTTCTTAAGGAACTTAGCTTGTGAATGTGAAATTTCTCCTTGAACCTATTTTCTGAATTATTAGACCAAGTACATTACAATGAATCACATTTGTAGCTCCACTAAACAAAGAAAGGGACTTGATAATTATGGGGTTCCCAGTTCCAGTACAACACAACTCCAGCCTCTAAGTCTCAGGGGATATCACGGAAGTGGGGGGCAAAATGGCTTTAAGAGTCTTTGCAAGTTTATATGTACCTCAATCCTGTAGGGTCTGGAAAATGCTGTTCCCTTGGAGTCATCCATCACCAATCAATCATTGTTCTTACATTCTTTTGTCCTTTCCTGCATAGATCCCCTGAGCCTTGAGAGAAGACATTTGACATCCCATTCAAGTATCAGGACTCCAAAGCCTCTTACTCTGCATTTGTCTAGTTGTGAATCTCTGTGTTAATTACAATATACAAAAGCTTCTATGATGACAGTTGTATACATATAGCAGGATGTCATTAGGAGTCATTATTTTCATGTGTATCTGACAGAATAATAGTAGGTTTTCTCATAGGCCTATGACCTTTCTAACCTCAGCTTTTTAGCTTCATTAACACCATCAAGTATGGGTTCCCTGTCATAGAGCAGACCTTAAATTCAATCAAGTGGTTGTTAATTACTCCCATAATGTGAGTGCCACTGTTGTACCAGCAGGTAGTCTTGAAGATAAAGCTATAGCAGCTCACAAAGTTGGAAGTTGGATGGCACTGATAATTACTTTCCTTCTCCAGCAGCGTGTACCTTTAGAAATAATAGTTAAAAGAGTAAAGAATTTAGTTGGACATCAGTCAGATACTTTGACCAATGCCTTAACAGGATGCAATTAAAATATTGCTGAAACTGGAGGCTTTAATTTGGTGTCATATGATGTTTATTTTGAGTATTGTATCCCCATTCATTATACAGTAACTCTACTCAAATCATATATATATATGTGTGTGTGTGTGTATATGAATATATGTGTGTGTATATATATTATATGTATATACATATATATGTGTATATATATATAATATATATATATAATGTTATATTTTCCCTTAAAATAGCTATCTAACTTCTGTACATTTCCAAAGAAATGTATATCTAAAGCTTAAAGCTAACATGCACATATAAGAGAAAACATTTAATGTGTTTTTAGGTCTGGGTTACTCCCACAGGATGACTGTTCCTAGATCTATCCATTTAACTGAAAATTTCATGTCTTAAGAGCAGATCAATATCACACTGTGTGAATGTACCACATTTTGATTTTTTTATTCATCAGTATTAGACAGCCTGGCTGTTCTAAGGTTCTGGTTATTATGAATAGAGCACCAATGAACATGGATGAGAAAATGTCTCTCACTAGAATTTAAAGTCCTGAAAATATATGACTAAGAGTGATACAGCTGGATCTTGTATAGATCTGTTTTCAACATTTTGAAGAACCCCCGCAATGGATTCCACAGTGCCTGCATAGTTTGCGCTCCCACTACTAGTGTAAAAGTGTCTCCTTGACTGATCATCCTTGTCATCTTCTGCTCTTACTTTTGTTATTAATCTTGTCTCTTCTGACTGGGGTAAGATGAAATCTCAAAGTAGTTTTGATTTTCTTTTTCCTGATGGCTAAGAATGTTGAACATTTAAGTGTTTCTTAGTCATTTGTATTCATCTTTTGAAACTCTCTGTTTAGTTCTACACCCCCATTTTTTACCCTCCTTTGCTTAAAAATTTTCAGCCATATATTTTTATCATATTCATTACCCTCCTATAATTCCTCCCGGATCCTCCCCCACCTCCTTACCCACCCAACAGCATGATATTGCTTTCTTTCACAAAGAGATAAAAAAGGAAAAATTAGAAATCAAAGCAAGAAAACAAACAAACTAAGCCAATAAAACAAAAAATATCAAAAATGGGAAAAGAAAACACAGTACACACAAAAAAAAATCAAGACTATTCTGTACTATTCTGTGGTGCCCAATGATATTGGGATGTTGCCTGCCCAGGACTATGTTTGATATATCCAGGTATACTCTATTGAAGAAACTGATATTCCTTCACCTTGCAGTCATCAACTGAAAATAGCTTCTAAGGGTAAGTAGAAAGTTAACTTTGTGTCCGTATCCCCCTCTCAGTCCTGGGATTTTTGTCTGGCTAGAACTTGTATAGGTCTTGTGCATGCTGAAACAGTCTTTGTGAGTTCATATGTATATTGGCCCTATTCTGTCCAGAAAGCACTGTTTCTCTGGAGTCATCCACCACTTCTGGCATTTATAATCTTCCATCCTCTTCCACATAGATTGCTGAGCCTTCAGAAAAGTGTATACCCCCTTTTCCCCTTAGGTTACTTGTTTTCTTGTTGTACAGTAAAACCAGACATGCCTTCTTATACTTTTGACTCTATATGAAATAACATGACTTGAAGGGGGTCACTTTTACCCTTGACACATCTTTTTCTAGATAAGCATCACAGTTTTAACAAAATTGTAAAATAATTTATATTCTCTAGCTATTGTTGCCTTAATTGAATAAAAGAAGTTGAACTAGATTTTAATCAAAAATATTTTAATGCTATTCTCAATTTCAAATTTCAAACAAATAGAACCGACTCTGCAAGTAAAAATTTCATGATAAAATACAGTTTATCATGAAAGCCTAATTATTAGAGTCTTTGTGAAGGTAAAAGTAAAAAAAAACTTAAATAAACATTATTAAAATATTGCATTGGTATGCTGCCTATTTTTATATTTATTTTCTATCAGTCATAAATATTTACTTCCTGCCTGTTTTGCACCCTCTAAGTCACAACTCTCAGATTTATTAGCAAGGATTTTCTTCTCAATTAACTCCAAGCCTTTTCAATGCCAAGCATGCAGAGATCCTACTCAGTCTAAAAACCTTCCATTAGTAGCAGGATGGCAGGTCCTGCCTGGTTGCTTTCTAAGACTCTGAAAGACTCTGTGCCTTCCATCACCAGGCTCCTTTCTCCTGGATCCCACTTTCTGGTAGCCACTAATCCTTATGAGCCTCTTCTTGAAAAACCATACAAATCGAAGCTGACAACTCTTATATAAATTTCACATGAGTAATTTCAACAACTTCACTGTTCCATTTCCCCAAAGATCAAAACACAGAAATAAGAAAACCTGTCTGCCTAATGCAGAATTTGGCACATGGTCAAGGTTTTGTATGCCATCTAACTGTATACCCATATATCATTGCCCATATATAATTACCAGCCAAGTTTTCAACTTTAAGACCTAACAGCTTGAAAAGGGCCTCCTTAATTTATTAGAGTGTTTTCTATCCTTGATATTTATTAAGCTTTCTCCAAGGTTGAGAAATGTTAATGTGGGTTGGAGGTGTCTGGATGGTAAAGAACTTGTAGAACTTGCTAAACAAGTATGTGGAAGAAAGTTCAAATCTCAAAAAGATACCAAAAGACAGGTGTGTCACTGTGAATCATACTTCCAGGTGCCAGAGTTATGGTGGGTAGCAGAGATAGGAGAACATCCTAGAACATCATGAACCAGCTAGCCTGGCATACACAATATTGAACAAAAATATATCCTCCCATAAACAAAGAGTACTATGTGCCTAACACCAAAAGTTTTCTTCTAACCCTCACACATAAATTATGTTACAAACATGTTACACTAACATATCACACACACTTGCACACTACATCTACACATCACACATCATACACAATAAATAAAAAATGAACAAATAAATGAAATTTAAAAGGAAGTACTAAGGGCTCCATTCAAAGGGCTTTTCATCTGGTCTTTAGAAATGTCTAAGATCAGCTGGTGTATGCTGCCTAGTTGGTGGTTCAGTGTCTAAAAGATCCCGGGAGTCCAGGTTAGTTGAGACTGCTGGCCTTTCTATAGGGTCGCCCTCCTCCTTAGCTTCTTCCAGTCTTTCCCTAGTTCAACCAGAGGGGTCACAGACTGCAGTCCAATGGTTGGGTGTAAGCGTCTGCCTCTGCTTCAGTCAGCTTCTGGTAAGGCCTCTCAGAGGGCAGCCATGCTAGGCTGTAAGCGTAAGCACATCATAGCCTCAGTATCAGGCTTTGGAGCCTCCCCCTTGAGTTAGAGCCCAGTGTGTGTCGGTCACTGGACCCCTTTTTCCTCGGTCTCTTTTCCATTTTTGTCCCTGAAGTTCTTTTAGACAGGAAAAATTCTGGGTCAGAATTTTTGACTGTGGGATGGCAACCCCATCCACCACTTAACATCCTGTCTTTCTACCAGAGGTGGACTCTCCAAGTTCAGTTTTCCCAATGTTGGGCATTTCATCTAAGATCCCTCCCTTTGAGTCTTGAAAATCTCTCACTTCCCAGGTCTCTGGTAGTCTCTAGAGGAATCCCCCCACCTCCCACCATTCAGCTGGTCCTCAGGGCTTCTCTCCTATCTCTCCTCAAACCTGATCATGTTCCCCTTTCCCCTCCCCCTCCCCTCTCCCACCCGGTTTGAAAGTCTTAATTTGATAAGACTTTTATTTTTGTTAGATTTTTTTTTCTCTACACAGGGTTTCTCTGTGTAGCCCTGGCTGTCCTGGAACTCACTTTGTAGACCAGGTTGGCCTTGAACTCAGAAATCTGCATGCCTCTGCCTCCCAAGTGCTCGGATTAAAAGGTGTGTGCCACCACTGCCCAGCTGATTTTTATTATTTTTTAAAAATCATAGATATATTTTGATTATGATTTCACCTCCCCCAACTTCTCCCATTTCCTTTATTTATGGATACATTTCTTATATCCAATGGTTTCTAACTTTGTGTTTTTTATGGAATGAATCATTTTTCATTTAAAAATGGTATTAGCCAAACTTATATACTGTCATTTTCTAATTCATACACCTGGATCCAAGTGCAACGACTTTCCCTGTTATCTTTCTCCTTCTTTGAACCTTGACACAAATCATTTTCTTGATCCAAGAATAATCACAACCCCCAAAATCTATCATCTCCTTACCTCCTTGTAACACTTGACATCTACATTCAGTTATTCCTTTGGTGGCATTCAACAAATGATAACATGATGCTTCTCCACTGGACACAACAACAAGCAGTTATTTATCTTGCTAGTAAAGCCTTTAGTAATCTTTCTGATATCTACCCCTTCTGTTCTGTGATCTATGTCATATCAAAAAGATTTCCTTAATCATGACATATAAAACTCTCTTTCTTGTCTATTACTCATTATTTAGGTTATATTGCATTAATCTTCATAATGATTAACCATTTAAAATATTACTATTTAAAATATTATTTTGTTCACCTTTCCTCGGGATTTTTAACTATGATTAGTGTAGAGTGCATAGTAAATATTAAAAATGTTTAATATGTGACAAGATTATTTTGTGTGGTACAAACTTTAATCCCAGCACTTTGGAGGTTCAGGTAGGAAGATCTGCGTTTGAAATAAAGTTGGACTTCATAGCAATACCCTGCCTCAAAAAGGAACAAATCAATAAATAAAACAACTCTTCCTTTCTACAAAATGAGGTTATGACATGAAGAAAGTTATCCGTAAATCAGAAAATGTGCTCTCAGTGTGCACTGAATTTGCTGACATCTTGATCTTGGACTTCCTAGCCTCCTAAACATTGAGAAATGAGGATTCTGTGGTTTTTCAGGCACCCATTTTCTGTTTGTTAGAACAGACTGACAGTGTTTGCTATGTGTTCTTTTTCTACTTAATGTAGCAAGATTCTCTTCAGTGTGTTTTCTCTGTCTCTAAGAAGGCTACTGCCCTTCAAGACTTGATGTATGGTTTGTCTTTATTTTCACATGTACAGTTGTTTCAGAACTACTTATTATAAAGATTTTGTTTCCCTGTTGTTATTTTGATACTCTTGTTGTCTCTCCACTGATTATATATGCCTGTGGCTATAGCTGGAGACATGGTCTTCATCAGTTTTTATCTGTCCTACTCTCTTGACACCCAGGCATCTACAGTGACTTTTGAAATTAAGCAGCTTCCATCAATTTTTTTAAATAATCCAAATATTCATTATCTGATGTATTTCCAAGGATGTGAGGAGATATATGTGTTATATTCAACTTGAAAATTTCTACTAAGAATTCAAATTTCTGGAACTTGAACTGAGATTATTGGACTCTTTCCAATGTGTTTGGGGATATGGGAATTGGGTTTCTTTTATGACAATGGAAATTAACATTTCTATAAGTTTCTAAAAATATAGCCAGAAACAGTTTGATTTTCTTTTTGCCACTGACATAGATTTTGACTAGTTTCTCCTAAGAATTACATGTTTAGGTTATATATAGCAGTGAATATAGTCTCCACAACCAGTAGGTGGAGGTAGGAGGATTGCTGCAAGTTCAAAACCAAGCCTAGCTACATAATGAGCTCCAAACCAAACTGGCTACCTGATAAAAATCTATCTCCAAATGAGTTTTTTTCCTCACTACTGTAAACTTAATTATCTTGAGAATTGGTATCATTTTCACTTTGTCAGTTGTTGGTATATAGAAATATAATTGATTTTATATATTGGCTATCTTAGATATTGACTATATTGCCATGTGTTAATTCTTTGTTGATAACAGAGGATTTTATTCATGAAATATAATTCCTTTCTTTTGTGTTGATTTTTTTTCTATTTTTAAGTCTTGCTGACTTAAACATCACTTAAAGAGGAAAGCAGTGTCCATTTCCTTGGTAGGTGAGGTAAGAGCTACAGGTTTGTACATACAGGCCTTTTATTAGATTAGAGACTATTTTTCCTACTGTATGTACAGGAAAAGTTGTTTTATTTTATAATAGAATGGAATTTTAGCTTTAATAAAATCGTGAAATCCTACTTTGCTATGTCATAAGGTAGTCATGTAAATACACCTTACTTTGCTGCAAACTCCAGCATAATTTGGATATAGTATTACAAAACAGAATTATTTAAACAGGGACATCCCAGAGTGAAATATTCAATAAAGCATGACTGTCAAAACAAACCCTAATGATAGAAAATAATTTAGTATTTTTTAATTGTTAGTACACGGGTTCCCTGAATGAAATTAAACTGGACAATAAAATTGTGCTTAGCATCCATTGAAGTATAGTAGGGCTAGCACTGCGTCACAACCAGTTCAGCGGATTAAGGAAAGTGATATGACAAAACAGTGTACCAAATTAGTTCAAAATATAACACTGATTAAAATTATATTATTTGAAATTCATACTAAGAAAGAAAATATCATTCTTACTATGAAAACATTCTAAGCAATTTAGTGATAATGAACACTAATGTCTCTAACTCATTTTCAAGTATCCTACAGAAAATAAAACATAAAAATAATGCAATGTGCATGTGCAGTAAAGACAATGTGAGGACACAATAATTGGAGGTGATTCAACACTCCATTCTACTCAATGGACTGATCATGGAAACACAAACTGAACAGAGACACAGTGAAACTAATTGAAGTTTTGGACCAAATGGATTTAACATATATATATATATATATATATATATATATATATATATATATATATATGTTAAATATATATATATATATGTTAACATATATATATATATATAACATTTCATCCTAAATCAAAAGAATATACCTTCTTCTCAGCACCTCATGGTATCTTCTCCAAAATCAACCATATAATTGGTTACAAAACAACAGAAAGCCCACATACACATGGAAGCTGAACAATGCTCTACTCAATGATACCTTTGGTCATGGAAGAAATAAGGAAAGAAATCAAAGACTTTTTAGATTTAATGAAAATGAAGGCACAATGTAACCAAACTTATGGGACACAATGAAAGCAGTACTAAGAGGAAAACTCATAGCCCAAGTAGAAACAAAAGAACCATACAAAGAATCAACAAAACCAGGAGCTGGTTCTTTGAGAAAATCAAAAAGATAGATAAACCCTTAGCCATACTAACCAGAGGGCATGGAGACAGTATCCAAATTAACAAAATCAGAAGTGAAAAGAGAGATATAACAACAGAAACTGAGGAAATTCAAAAAATCATCAGATTCTACTACAAAAACCTATACTCAACACAACTGGAAAATCTGGAGGAAAGACAGTTTCCTCCAGGCAATATCCTAGACAGACACCAAATACCAAAATTAAATCAGGATCAAATAGACCATCTAAACAGTCCCATAACCCCTAAAGAAATATAAGTGGTCATTGAAAGTCTTTCAACCAAAAAAAGCACAGTACCAGATGGTTTTAGTGCAGAATTCTAACAGATCTTCTAAGAAGACCTAACACCAATGCTCTTCAAACTATTCCACAAAATAGAAACAGAAGGAACACTACCCAACTTGATCTATGAAGGCACAATTATGCTGATACCAAAACCACACAAAGATCCAACAAAGAAAGAAAACTTCAGACCAATTTCCCTTATGAATATTGATGCAAAAATACTCAATAATTTTTTTTTCTTTTTTTTGAATTTTTCTTTTTTATTGAATATATTCCTCATTTACATTTCAAATGTTATACCCCTTCCCGGTATCCCCCCTCCCCAAAATCCCCCAACGCATCCTCCCAACACCTGCCTCCAATAATATGCTCCTCCACCCAACGCACTCCCATGACCCCCACTCAATTTCCCCACACTGGGGCCTCTATTGAGTCTTCACAGGACCAAAGACCTCTCCTCCCACTGATGCCCGACAAGGCATTCCTCTGCCAATCTTTTGGCTGGAACCCCATCTACCCCTTGGTTGATGGCTTAGTCCCTGGGAGTCCAGGGGCATCTGGTTGGCCGACATTGTCGTTCTTCCCATGGGGCTGCAATCCCCCCTCCAGCTCCTCCAGCTTGCCCTCCAACTCCTTTATAGTGAACCCCATGCTCAGACCAATAGTTGGCTGCTAGTATTCACCTTTGTATCTGTAAGGCTCTGGCAGGGCCCCTCCAAAAGACAACCATAAATGGCTCCTTTCGGTACACACTTTTGTCATCCATAGTAGTTCGGGGTTTGGTGACTGTTTATAGGATGAATCCCCAGGTAGGACAGTCTCTGGGTGGCCTATCCTTTAGTCTCTGCTCCACTCTTTGTCTCCATAGTTGTTCCTGAGATTATTATGTTCCCTTTCTCAGAAGAACCAAATCACCCCCACTTTGCTCTACCTTCTTCGTGATCTTCCTGATGTCTGTGAATTGTAACATATTTATTTTGAGCATTTGGGCTAATATCCACTTATCAGTGAGTGCATACCATGTGTGATCTTTTGTGATTCGGTTACCTCACTCAGGATGATACTTTCTAGTTCCATCCATTTGCCTAAGAATTTCATGAATTCATTATTTTTAATAGATGAATAGCACTCCATTGTGTATATATACCACATTACTCAGTTGAAGGACATCTGGGTTCTTTCCAGCTTCTGGCTATTTTAAATAAGGCTGCTATGAACATAGTGGAGCATATATCCTTATTGGATGTTGGAGCATCTTCTGGGTATATGCCCAGGAGTGGTATAGCTGGATCCTCCGGTAGTACTATGTCCAATTTTCAGAGCAACCACCATACTGATTTCCAGAGTGGTTTTACTAGCTTGCAATCCCACTAGCAATGAAGAAGTGTTCCTCGTTCTCCATATCCTCTCCAGCATCTGCTATCCCCTGAGCTTTTCATCTTAGCCATTCTGACAGGTGTGAGGTGGAATCTCAGGGTTGTTTTGATTTGCATTTCCTTAATAACTAAGGATGCTGAACATTTCATTAGGTGGTTCAGAGTCATTCGAGTTTCCTCAGTTGAAAATTCTCTATTTAGCTCTGTACACCATTTTTAAATAGGGTTATTTGACACTCTAGAGTCTAATTTCTTGAGTTCTTTGTACACCTTGGATATTAGCCCTCTATGGGATGTAGGATTGGTAAAGATCTTTTCCCAATCTGTTGGTTGTTGTTTTGTCCTGTTAACAGTGTCCTTTGCCTTACAGAACCCTTGCAGTTTTATGAGGTCCCATTTGTGATTCTTGTTCTTAGAGCATAAGATATTGGTGTTCTATTCAGGAAATTTTCCACTGTGCCCATGTGTTCAAGGTTCTTCTCTACTTTCTCCTCTATAAGCTTCAGTGTGTCTGGTTTTAATGCAAAATTCTATTGGACCTTCTTACAAGACCTAACACCAGTACTCTTCAAACTATTCCACAAAACAGAAACAGAAGGAACACTACCCAACTCGTTCTATGAAGCCACAATTATGCTGATACCAAAAGCACACAAAGATCCAACAAAGAAATAGAATTTCAGAACAATTTCTCTTATGAAAATCGATGCAAAAATACTCAATAAAATTGTTGCCAACTGAATCCAAGAATACATCAAAAACAATCATTCACCACAATCAAGTAGGCTTCATTGCAGAGATGCAGGGATGGATCAATATAGAGAAATCGACCAATATAATCCACTACACAAACAACTCAAAGAAAAAAACCAAATGGTCATTTCATTAGATGCTGAAAAAGCACTTGACAAAATTCAGCATCCTTTCATGCTAAAAGTCTTGGGAAGATCAGGAATTCAAGGCCCATATATAAACATAGTAAAAGCAATATACAGCAAACCAGTAGCCAACATCAAACTAAATGGAAAGAAAACTGAAGCAATCCAACTAAAAACAGGGACTAGACAAGGCTACCCTCTCTCTCCATATTTATTCAATATAGTACTTGAAATTCTAGCTAGAGCAATTAGACAACAAAAGGAGTTCAAAGAGATATAAATTAGAAAGGAAGAATTCAAATTATCACTATTTGCAGATGATATGATAGTATACTTAAGCGACTCAAAAAACTCCACCAGAGAACTCCTATAGCTAATAAACAACTTCAGCCAAGTGGTCAGATATAAAATTAACTCAATCAAATCAGTAGTCTTCCTTTACTCAAAGGATAAACAGGCTGAGAAAGAATTCAGGGAAATGACAGCTGTCTAAATAGTCACAAACAATATAAAATATCTTGGTGTGACTCTAACCAAACAAGTGAAAGATCTGTATGACAAGAAATTCAAGTCTCTGGAGAAATAAATTGAAGGAGACCTCAGAAGATGGAAAGATCTTCCATGGAAGTGGATTGGCAGGATTAATATATTAAAAATGTCCATCTTGCCAAAGCAATCTACAGATTCAATGCAATCCCCATCAAAATCCCAACTCAATTCTTCACAGAGTTAGAAAGAGCAATTCTCAAATTCATCTGGAATAACAAAAAACCCAGGATAGCAAAAACTATTCTCAACAGTAAAAAGAAAACTTCTGGAGAAATCAGTATTCCAGACCTTAAGCAGTACTACAGACCAATGGTATTCAAAACTGCATGGTAATAGTACAGTGAAAGGCAGATAGATCAATGGAATAGAATTGAAGACCCAGAAATGAACCCACATGAAGCTTCCCAGGAATTGCTCATGAATGGGTTCTACGTGGACGAAGAGCTGAAGAATGAACCGACGGAGGTCGAGAGAAAAGAACACACAGAGACATTAGTGCATGACTGTACAAAATCTTTCATTTTTACTTTGGGGATAAGAGCGACAATATATGTGCTGTGGGCGTGACCCTCCCTCCCAGGGTTGAAGAGTCTTTTCAGGGCTTCTCAACAGGCCATTGGTGCCATGGTTCCTCGAGGAAATTGACCCCATAGGGTGTGTTGCTTTGCTGGAGGCTGAGGTGTGACAATAGGCTTGTTCTTGGAGCTCTGCCAGCTCCACCAGGTCGGGGGAGGTGTGGCTGGAATTCTTCAGCTCAGAGTAGTTGAAGAATGCAGGCAGCTGAATTATGGCTAAGGCTATGTGGCACTTCAATGCCTCTCTATACCCACACACCTATGGTCACTTGATCTTTGACAAAGGAGCTAAATCCATCAAGTGGGAAAAAATAGCCTTTTCAACAAATGGTGCTGGCTCAACTGGTGGCTAGCATGCAGAAAAATGCAAAACAATCTATTCTTATATCCTTGTACTAAGCTCAAGTCCAAGTGGATCAAGGACCTCCACATATAACCAAACACACTGAAACTAATAGAAAAGAAACTGGAGAAGAGCCTTCAACATATGGGAACAGGGGGAAATTTCCTGAACAGAAGACCAATAGACTATGCCCTAATATCAAGAATTTACAAATGGGACCTCATCAAATTACAAAGTTTCTTTAAGGCAAAGGACATTGTCAATAAGACAAAATGGCAGCCAACAGATTGGGAAAAGATCTTTCCCAACTCTACATCCGACAGAGGGCTAATATCCAAGATATGCAAAGAACTCAAGAAGTTAGACTCCAGAGAACCAAATAACCCTATTAAAAATGGGGTGCAGAGCTAAACAAAGAATTTTCAACTGAGGAATATCAAATGGCTGAGAAGCACCTAAAGAAATGTTCAACATCCTTAGTCATCAGGGAAATGCAAATCAACCCTGAGATTTCACCTCACACTGGTCAGAATGGCTAAGATAAAAATCTCAGGAGACAGCGGGTGCTGGAGAGGTTGTGGAGAAAGTGGAACACTCCTCCACTGCTGGTGGTATTGCAAGCTGGTACAACCACTCTGGAAATCAATTTGGTGTTTCATCAGAAAACTGGGCATAATACTACCAGAGGACCCCACTATACCACTCCTGGGCATATACCCAGAGGATTCTCCAGCATGTAATAAGGACACATGCTCTACTATGTTCATATCAGCCCTATTTATAATAGCCAGAACCTGGGAATAACCCAGATGTCCCCAACAGAGGAATGGATACAGAAATATTGTGATATATATATATATATATATATATATATATATATATATATATATACACACAATGGAATACTATTCAGGCATTAAAAACAATGAATTCATGAAATTTTTAGACAAATGTTTGGAACTGGAAAATATTATCCTAAGTGAGGTAACCCAATCACAAAAGAACACACATGGTATGCACTCACTGATAAATGGATATTAGCCCAGAAGTTTGTAATACCCAAGACATATTTCACATATCAAATGTTGCTCAAGAAGGAGGAAAAACAAAGTATGGATAATTGGGTCCCTTTGTAGAAAGGGAAAAAAAACGGCCACAGGAGTTACAGGACAAAAGGTGGAGCAGATTCTGAGGGAAAGACCATCCAGAGACTACCCCACCCAGGGATCTATCCTATATATAGTTATAAAACCCACACACTATTGTGGATGCCCACAAGTGCTGGCTGACCAGAGCCAGATATAGCTATCACCTGGGAGGCTCTCCTAGTGCATGACAAATACAGAGGGGGACACTCTCAGCCAGCCTCTGAACTGAGCACAGGGTCCCCAATGGGGGAGCTAGAAAAAGGACCCAAGGAGCTAAAGGGGTTTGCAGCCACATGAGGAACAAAAATATGAGTCACCCAGTACTCCCAGATCTCCCAGGGACAAAACCATCAATCAAAGAGTACACATGGAGTTACCCATGGCTCCAGACACATAGGCAGCAGAGGATGGTTTTGTTAGATACCAAAGGGAGGAGAGGCCCTTTGTCCTGGAAAGACTTGATGCTGTAGTATAGAGCAATACCAAGGACAGGGAAATGGGGGAGGGTTGACTGGGGAAGGGGAGATGGCTTATGGGATTTTCAGGGGAGGGGGAACCAGGAAAAGGGACAACATTTGAAATGTAAGTAAACAATATATCTAATAAAAAATTAAAAAAGACAATATGAGGAACTAAATTAAAACAAAAAGTAATACAGATTCCTTGTGTATTTAGAGTATTATTATAATAATATTACTGTCACTTTGAATAAGACTTGAAATTTTTTTATTTTATAAAAAGTTGTAATGTGAAATAGTATACAAACATATTTGGTGATCTAGAAAGGTAATTTAATAGATGTCTGAAGGACTGTCTGAATAAAAAGACAATGTTACTTGATGCCCATTGCTTTATAAAATATGTTAGAAAATAGATTCATAAAAAGGCAATAAAGTTTGCACTGGAACAAAGATAAAACTTAAATTATATTTACATAATAAAGATAAGAAATGTATAAGGAATTAGAATTTTGAGAAATTAAATATTTATGAAAGGGTCCAAACATTTTCTTCTACCAACTGTTGCTAGTATTAGTTTGAAGTTTAACATTTTATTATTTTATTCACATCACATATGAGATAGACATTAATCAATGAAGCATTTATTAATTTCAGAAAAGAATAAAGTTTTCTCTAAATATGCAGTACATGGGTTCATCTCTAAGAAATACACAATTTACACTGGGCAATAAAATTATATTTATCCTCCATTTTACACAGAAGTCCAATTTTATTGTGCTTTCAATTGCCTTTACACACCATTACCCTATGGTCTAGAATACTGGCCCATGAATTTCAAAGCAATGTATGGGACTTTGCCATACAACTTTCATTGGGAAAAAACCTTTGCCTTCTGCAATGAAACTGTAGGGTTCACAGACTCTGGAAATGGAAATGTCTCATTAGGTCATCTTGCCCATTATTTTGAAAAATTATTACACCATACATGGTCTCTATTTCCAAATGTTTTACTCAGAATTTTAACAACCCCACCATTATGACTTTCCCTGAAAACCATTTCATAATGCCCTAAGGATTCTTTTATAGTCCATGTATATTTTCCACAAAGAACTTAAAATAAAGAGTGAAATAGCAAATGATCTTTTTCCATCTACACTGAATTTCTTCATTGATTTCTTTGATGTATTCTCTTTTTTCTATTTTACAAAGCTTGGCTTTTGATGAAGAACCAAAGCAAAAGATACTGTCATACTAGAAAGTTGGTGTTCTCTCTCTCTCTCTCTCTCTCTCTCTCTCTCTCTCTCTCTCTCTCTCTCTCTCTCTCTTTCTCTCTCTCTCTCAATGCTGAGCTTTATCTGATGAAGCAACATATTATACAACTGCAATCTTTACATGGGCCTCTGCAAATGATATCTCATTATTTGTTATTAAGCATTAATGCAGTAATTATCTCCTAAAGTAGACATGTCACAACAAACTCTATTATATTTTTTAAAGTAATAAGTCATGAAATGCTTAGAAGAAATAAATGACTGCATACCATGTGTGTTCTTTTGTGATTGGGTTACCTCACTAAGGATGATATTTTCAAGTTTTGACCATTTGCCTAGGAATTTCGTGAATTCATTGTTTTTAATTGCAGAGTAGTATTCCATTGTGTAGATATACCACATCTTCTGAATCCATTCCTCCGTTGAGGGACATTGACCCAGAATCTCGGAATACCCTAGACACAATCCGCATATCAATAGATTTCTAAAAAGATGGAAGGAGAGACCCCTGGTCCTGGAAAGACTGGATGTAGGGGAACGCCAGGACAGAGTAACGAGAGGGGGTTGAATGGAGAAAAGAGGGAGGGAAGGGGGCTTATGGGACTTTCGGGGAGGGAGGAAACGGGAAAGGGGAAGTGATTTGGAATGTAAATTAAAAAAATAAAAAAAAAGATATTTAAGTCTAAAAGAAAAAAAAAATTAAACCACCACACCAGGCCCTATCGTCATCAAAAGCAAATATTTACTTTTAAATGGGCCATTCAATTATTTGAATTTGAAGGGAGGGCATCTTTTAAATCTAACTACTAAATGGTTTTTTTTTCTTGTTTATTTAAACCACAGCTATGAAATTAAAAAAAAAAAGAAGAAATAAATGTATAATAAACAAACTTTATATAGCATGGGAAATGTAAATATAAGATGGATTTTGTCTTTTTTTCAATTCTATAACAAAACATTACTTATATCAAAAATGTTATGCTAGCCAAATAGAGTGAAAACTTAAGAGTTCTTTGGAAAGTCAGTTGTGTTAGATGGTGTTTTGCTGGGGCAAACACATGAAGGAATGTTTTGATAAAGCAAGAAAGGCTAAGGCAGACTCATGAAGGAACATTTAGCTGAAGCAGACATAGGATGTTAGGCTAAAGCAAGCATGTGAAAAGACAAGTGATGAAGGATTTTTTGCTAACAACATACATGTATTGGTCCATCTTATATTGCATGGTTGAGCTGCACTTGTTGGGACTCTTCAGATTCGGACTGATTAGATGACTGTGCTGAGGCAAGGCATATGAAGGACACGTGAGATTTGGAGGGTATAAATAGGACTCCACAGAGCTTGGCTTGCCGTTATAGCTAGCTATGCTATGCTTGTGGGTCTTGAGTCTTTGCTGATCTTTGCTTCCCCGAGAGAGGCACAGACAAGTGTCCCTCCATGTCCCTCCTGCTGAGGCATGCCTGTTTCTACTAGGTAGTACCATGGCTGATACCATCTTTGCTATCCTGTCTCTATGAAACTGGACTGCTGGTGTAAATGTGAAATGTTTGCAAGTGGATCAAGCTGCCACTACTAGACTGAGAACTGGACTGGTGATTTCCATACAACACTGACAGGAGTTGCTTCAAAGAACCTTCCTAAACAGGTCTACTTCCCCTATATCCTTTCTTTTCTACCACCTGGTGGGTGATGGGTTATAAGGAAGTTGAAGCATTTAAGAACCATCATTAAAAGTAAGGTTTGGAAAAAATTAAAGTTTTAGCCAATTCAAGTCTCTTGGTACCAGCATGTGATCCAATCCCTGATGCATGGGAGTCTGATGAACAATTCCAAGTTTAAGGCCTGGCTGGACTACAATAGTGACTTCAAGGATATTCTCAACAATTCAGCAACACTTTATCTCAAAGTGAGTATAAAAAGAAAACAGAGGGATGAAGATATAGCTCAGTGGCAGAGTCCTTACCTAAGTGTGTGAAGTCCTGATCTGATCCAGACCATAGTAAAACACACACACATATACCTGCACACACACACACACACACACACACACACACACACACACACACACACAGATACACAGACATAGACACACACACACACAATGCTATAGAGCCAAATACATTCATTCCAATGATAATTTACACTGTAGAACTGCATATAAGAACTGTGCTGACTTTCTGCTAGGGCAGACTCTTGGCTGCTCTGGTTCAGTGAAGGCACCATCTGATCCATCCTAGAGAACCCACTGCATTCAGAGCAGTTGGTAAGACCCCCTCCTCCACCTCCAGAGTCCCAGAGCTGCTGCTGGGGGCCCAGTGGACTTGGACCCATAATCCACCAAAGCCTCTGCCCTCCAGAATACCACACCCCTTCCATTCCTTCCACTGCCCAGTCCTTTCTACTGGGGCAGATTCTTGGCTAGTCTGCTCCAGTGAAGACATTATATCTGGATTCATCCTAAAGAACCTGCTATACTCAGAGCACTTAAGAAACTGCTGTATTCAGAGCAGTAGACCCAATAGTCTGAAGGCCTCCCAGGAGATACACTGCAGCCAGTGCACCATATGAGCACCCTCTCTACCCGTGTGAAGAGCCCCCCATTGGAAGACCCCACAAGTCGTCTGATACAGCCAGGGCTGCAGGCCTACCAGGAGAACTGAAGCAACCCAGGGTCAAAAGAGGCAGATTCCAGACAATCACCCAGACCAACAAACACCAGGGATAGCCAGATGGTGAAAGGCAAGCATAAGACCATAAACAACAGAAGCCAATATACATGGGCATCATCAGAGCCCAGTTCTCCCACCACAGCAAGCCCTGAATACAACAACACACATGAAAATCAGGAAGTTGACCTAAAAACCTATCTCATGAAGATAATAGAATCCTTTAAGGAGGATATCAATAACTCACTGAAAGAAATACAGGAAAACACAGGTAAACAGGTGAAGGAATAGAATAAAGGTTCAATACCTAAAAGTCGAAGTAGAAACAATGAAGAAAACACAAATGGAGGCAAACCTGGAAATGGAAAACCTAGGAAAGAGGTCAGGAATTATAGATATATCTCCAATACCAGAGATAGAAGAGAGAATCTCAGGTGTAGAAGATACCATAGAAGAGATGGACACAGCACTCAACGAAAATGCAAAATGCAAAAAGCTTGTAACCTGAAACTTCAGGGAAACCCAGGATGTATTGACAAGTCCAAACCTAAGGATTATAGGCATAGAAGAGAGTAAAGATTTACAACTTAAAGGTCCAGTAAATATCTTCAACAAAATTATAGAACACTTCCCTAACCTAAAGAAAGAGATGCCCATGAACACATAAGACACCTACAAAACACCAAACAGACTAGACCAGAAAAGAAATTCCTCCTGTTACATAATAATCAAAACACCAAATGCACTAAACAAAGAAAGAATATTAAAAGCATTAAGGGAAAAAGGTAAACTAACATATAAAGGCAGGCCTATCAGAATTACACCAGACTTCTCACCAGAAACTATGAAACCTGGAAGATCCTGAGCAGATGTCATACAGATCCTAAGAGATCATAAACACCAGCCCAGGTTATTATTCCCAACAAAACTCTCAATTACTATAGATGGAGAAAATAAGATATCCATGACAAAACCAAATTTACACAATATCTTTCTATACACCTAGCTCTACAAAGGATAATGGGTGGAAAATACCAACACAAGGAGGGAAACTACACCCTAGAAAAATTATGATGGTAATATTTCAACAAATCCATAAGAAGATAGCCACACAAACATAATTTCCACCTTTATCAACAAAAATAACAGCAAGTAACAATCATTTTTCCTTAATATCTCTTAACATCAATGGATTCAATTCACCAATAAAAAGACATAGACTAACAGACTGGATGCGTAAACAGGACCCAACATTTTGCTGCATACAAGAAACCCACCTTAGTGATAAAGACAGTTACTACCTCCAAGTCAAAGGTTGGAAAACAATTTTCCAAACAAATGATCCCAAGAAACAAGCTGGAGTGGCCAATCTTATATCAGATAAAGTCAACTTTCAACCAAAAGTTGTTAAAAAATATAAGGAAGGACACTTCATAATGGTCAAAGGAAAAAAATCTACCAAGATGAATTTTCAATTCTGAACATCTATGCTCCAAATGCAAGGGCACCCACATTCATAAAAAATTAACTAAAGCTCAAATCACACATTGAACCCCACACAATAATAGTGGAGACTTCAATACCCCACTCTCAACAATAGACAAATCATGGAAGCAGAAACTAAAAAAAGACACAGTGAAACTAACAGAAGTTATTAACCAAATGGATCTAATAGATATTTATAGAACATTTCTTACTAAAGAAAAGAATATACCTTCTCAACACCTCATGGTACCTTCTCCAAAATTGACCATATTTTTGGCCACAAAACAGACTTCAACAGATACAGAAATATTGAAATAATTCTAGGTACCCTATCAGATCACCATGGTCTAAGGCTGGTCTTAAGATCCAACAAAAACAACAGAAAACACACATACACATGGAATTTGAACAATGTTCTACTCAATGATAACTTGATCAAGGAAAAAATAAAGAAAGAAATTAGAGATTTTTTAGAATTTAATGAAAATGAAGACACATCGTACCAAAACTTATGGGACACAATGAAAGCAGTGCTAAGAGGAAAACTCATAGTGCTAAGTGTCTCCAAAAAGAAAATGGGGAGAGCTTACACTAGCAGCTTGACGACATACCTGAAAGTTCTAGAACAAAAAGAAGCAAATACACTCAAGAAGAGCAGATTGTAGGAAATAATCAAACTCAGGGCTGAAATCTACCAGGGGGAGAGGAGATCACTTATGGGATTTCCAGTGTGAGAGGAGACCAGGAAAGGGGACAACATTTGAAATGTAAATAAAGAATATATCTAATTTAAAAGAAAAAAAGGAAGAAACAAAAAGAACTATACAAAGAATCAACAAACCCACAAGCTGGTTCTTTGAGGAAATCAATAAGATAGATAAACCCTTAACCAAACTAATCCGAGGGCACAGATGCACTACCCAAATTAATAAAATCAGAAATGAAAAGGGAGACACAAGGAGAAACTGTGGAAATTCAAAAAATCATCGGATCCTACTACAAAAACTCACACTCGACAAAATTGGAAAATCTGGATGAAATAAACAATGTTCTAGACACATATCAGGTGCCTAAGTTAAAACAGGATCAAATAAACCAGGCAAATAGTCCCATAAGCCCTGAGGAAATAGAAGCAGTCATAACAGTCTCCCAACCAAAATTAAAAAAAAAAAAGCCCAGGACCAGATGGATTTAGTGGAGAATTGTATCAAATCTTCAAGGAAGACCTAATACCAATACTCTTCAATGTGTTCCACAAAATAGAAACACAAGGAACACTACCCAATCCATTCTATGAAGCCACAATTATGTCTATACCAAAACCAAACAAGGAACTAAAAAGGAAAGAGAACTTCAGACCAAGTTCCCTTATGAACATTGATGCAAAAATACTCAATAATGTTATTGCCAACCGAATCCAAGAATATATCAAAATGATCATTCACCAAGATCAAGTAGGCTTCATCGCAGGAATGCAGGGATGGGTCAATATATGGAAATTCACCAATGTAAACTACTACATTAAAAAAAAAAACTCTAAGAAAAAAACCACATGAACATTTCATTAGATTCTGAAAAAGCATTTGACAATATTCAGCATCCATACATGTTAAAAGTCTTGGAAAGATCAGCAATTCAAGGCCCATAACTAAACATAGTAAAAGCAATATACAGCAAACCAGTAGCTAACATCAAACTAAATGGAGAGAAACTAAATGCAATCCCACCAAAATCGGGGCCAGACAAGGCTGCCCACTCTCTCCCTATCTATTCAATATAGTACTTGAAGTTCTAGCTAGAGCAATTAGAGAACAAAAGCAGGTTAAAGGTAAACAAATTGGAAAGGAAGAAGTCAAAATATCACTATTTGCAGATGACATGATCGTAAACTTAAGTGACCCCAAAAATTCCACCAGAGAACTCCTACAGCTGATAAACAACTTCAGCAAAATGACTGGATATAAAATTAACTAAAACAAATCAGTAGCCTTCCTCTACTCAAAGGATAAACAAGCTGAGAAAGAAATTAGGGAAATGACTGCCTTCACAATGGTCACAAATAATATTGCATACCTTGGTGTGACTCTATCCAAACAAGTGAAAGATCTGTATGACAAGAACTTCAAGCCTCTGAAGAAAAAAATCAAAGATCTCAGAAGATGGAAAGATCTCCCATGCTCATAGATTGGCAGGATTAATATAATAAAAATATCCATCTTGCCGAAAGCAATCTACAGATTCAATCCCCATCAAAATTCCAAATCAATTCTTCATAGAACTAGAAAGAACAATCTGTAAATTCATTTGAAATAAAAAAAAAACAGAATAGCGAAAACTATTCTCAACAACAAAAGAACTTCTGGGGGAATCACCATCCCTGAACTCAAACCCTACTACAGAGCAATAGTGATAATATCTGTATGGTTTTGGTACAGAGACAGGCAGGAAGATCAATGGAAAAGAATTGCAGACCCAGATATGAATCCACACACCTATGGTCACTTGATATTTAACAAAGGAGCTAAAAACATCCCATGGAAAAAAGACATTTAACAAATGGTGCTGGATTAACTGGAGCTCAGCATGTAGAAAAATTCATGTCTACCCATTCTTATCTCCTTGTACAAAGCTCAAGTCCAAGTGGATCAAGGACCTCCAAATAAAACCAGATACACTGAAGCTTATAGGGAAAAAAGTGGGGAAGAGCCTTGAGTACATGGGCACAGGGGAAAATTTCCTGAACAAATCATCAATGGCTTATGCTCTAAGAACAAGAATTTACAAATGGGACTTCACAAAATTGCAAAGCTTCTGTAAAGCAAAGGACCCTGTCAATAGAACAAAACGGCAGCCAACAGATTGGGAAAAGATCTTTACCAATCCTACACCCAATAGAGGGCTAATATCCAATGTATACAAAGAACTCAAGAAGTTAGACTCCAGAGAGTCAAATAGCCCTATTAAAAATGGGATACAGAGCTAAATAGAGTATTCTCAACTGAGGAAACTCAAACATCTATGATGCACCTAAAGAAATGTTCAGCATCCTTAGTTATCAGGGAAATGCAAATCAAAATAACCCTGAGATTCCACCTTACACCAAACCACTCTGGAAATCAGTTTGGCAGTTCCTCAGAAAATTAGACATTGTACTACCCAAGGACCCAGTTATACCACTCCTGGGCATATACCCAGAAGATGCTCCAACATGTAATAAGGATACATGCTTTACTATGTTCATAGCAGCCTTATTTATAATAGCCATAAGCTGGAAAGAATTCAGATGTCCTTCCACAGAGGAATGGATATAGAAAATATGGTATATTTATATAATGGAGTACTACTCAGCTATTAAAAACAATGAACTCATGAAATTCTTAGGCAAATGGATGGAACTAGAAAGTGTCATCCTGAGTGAGGTGACACAATCACAAAAGAACACTCATGTTATATACTCAACTAATTGGTACACATGGTTCCAGCCTCATTTGTGGGGGAGAATGCCTTGTTGGGCATCAGTTGAAGAAGAGGTCCTTGGTCCTATGAAGGCTGGATAGTTGCCCCAGCATGGGGAAGTCAAGGGTGGGGGTTAGGTGGGCATGGGTTGGATCGATGGGCATCCTCATGGAGGCAGGGGAAGGGAGGATGGGTTGGGGGTTTTCTGGGAGGGGGGAACTGGGAAAGGGAATAACATTTGAAATGTAAATGAAGAATATATTCAATAATAATAATAATAAAATAATAATAATACAATAATTAAATAAATAAGAACTATGCTGTCACCTTGCTCCATCCCTTCCTTTTGAGACTTGACTCACATGCTTTTGAATCAGGATTATTGTGTGCACAGAATATTATAAAATAGTCATGATAGACAGATTATTATATCACTAAAATAAGCAATAATTGATCTCTGGATTTTTGTATCATGTCCATGACAATGAAGTGTAAAAATAATACTGTGATCATGTCTAGAACATATCCCTCCCTCAAGAAAACAAAAGTAATTATTACTGTAAATATGAAAGATTTATCTTAAGATATATTAAATAATGTTGAATAATTGATGCTTTAATTCTTAATTTTAAAATTTTCAGATTTTTATTTTATCAGTATCTCTGTAAATCCCAAAGCTTAAAACGGGTTTATAATACACATTCTAGCCATAATGCAGATCAAACATAGCTTGAGAAAAAGAATTAAAAAACATTAGTCAAAATCCATCCTGTGTACAATTGGGCAATGAAAATAAAATTCTATTCCCAAATCTTAAGTAGGAAACAAAATTGCAAATATCTGAAGAAAGTTTATTTTTAAAAGGTTTGTATCTCTAATGAATTTATAATTGTACTTACAAGCAAGAAAAAGAATCCTAATAGTAAAAAAAAATAAAAAATCCTGTTATTAAACTTTGCCAGGTGGAAGCACCACAGTCATCCTTAGTTGCATCGACAATCATGCAGCAGAGACCATTATCAAGAATCATCAATAGCTTCACGTTTGCGGAGACACCAACTCAGAACAATACAAATTGTAAGACATGAGCATGAAGATAAAGACTGAAGAATAAACATTAACAATACTGCAAGCTAAATGTGTTTATAGTTGCATAAAAACAAAGAGCGATGTCTGCTTGTGATGACACATGGTATAGAAAAAAATGAAAAGAATGTTACAAGGCTAAAAATCTTTGAGCATATAATTACTGAAATGAAATATTTCTTAGATTTTAAATATCAAACTGAAAGCATAAAATACCAGGTAAACAATCAATTTAAAATGCATATAGAAAGAATAGATAGTTACATGGGGAATTACTATTTTAAATGGTGGAACTAAAAATTAAACATAGAAATGTCTGGCTTCAAGACTTGTTTTCTCATTGCAGAAAATTATCCTCTGTTTTCCATATCATTGTGTTTTGCATATAATTTATCATAATATTATAAAACAAAACAATGTGTTTCCTCTTTGAAATAAACATTTTGTTATTACATTCAATGAGTAATATCAAGGTTACCTATAAAACAAATTTTTTGAGATTATAACATCACTCTTCTGAGATCATAAATGAGGCAAATGTATTACTGAGTTTTGCCAATTATCTTGTGTAAACATTGTCACATGCTGACTAGTTGCCTACTGATTTTTAAATCTAATATGAAATAAAGCAAATTGGTAAACTCTAACTAAAAGGTTAAGTAAGGTTAGTCTCAGGAGTCTTATTCCCTTCTTGTTGATTGTATGATGCCTTCTGGTCATAAGGCAGAGACAGGAATTGCTTCCCATGTCCTAGCTGTGGATCTAAAGAAAGTTTATTATTTTTAAGTACACTATTCATCTTCCCTCAAGTACATTTTCTGGATTTTTTGGAATATTTCCTCTACTCCTCTCCCAAGATAATTCAATTATATGATTCTTCTACAATAAATGTTACTGACTGAAACTATTTTAGAGGAATATTTACAAATAATCATTCAAAAAATTCCTACAATATATACTTTATACAAATGAAAAAAGAAAACTGGATATATAAAATATATAGTTGATAAGAAAACCTTCATACAAAAGGTATACAGATGGTAATGGCATTAATTAGTATTTTCTAAGTGGCATAGTATCTCTATGAAAAGCACCTCAGAAAATGAAGTTCTGTATAAAATACAATAAACTATCCTTCCTGAAAGCATGAAACAAAATTACCAATGAGTGCTTTTTTTATATACGTTCCAGTTAGAAAACATCACTATTTTGAATTAATAGTCAAACTGCCCATTAAGTCATTACTATTATATTGTTTGTTTGTTATTGTTCAAAATGTATCTTTATTGGCTGTAAGTTTAAATAACATCTATACTAAACTTTTACATTGCTAAGTGCACTAACAAGGAGCAGAGAAGTCCATAGATGCTTCATGTAATAATTTACCAAATACTCCCTGTAGATATCCTTCTCTTAAATGTGTTAGGGGCTTTGCAAAGATCATTTAAAAATCAAAGTTAGTTCTCTATTTTCTAAAGCAAATGGCTTTTTAATTCTCTAATGCAAAGTAGCTTTTCTGTGGGTTTTTGAATACAGCCTTTCTAAGGCAGCACTTACAATTATGTTCAAGCATCAGTGGTAAGAAGAAAATACAGACAATGAGAATGGAATGTCAGGCATTAAGCTGCCAACATATTTATGTTCTCAAGATAATTCACATTAAGGTATTACATTTAAAGATCAGGGTAAAGTTCAGAACTGTGAGTGTTGGCGTTTTTGTGAAGCCTTCGGGAAATGCAACAGACAGTGTGATTTGGGCTTAGAATCATTTTGTAAAAAGCTTCCAATGCCTCAGTCTTCTGACCTTCACAAGGACAAACCTCCCACCAAGATTTCATCCTTTTTTTTCTGTTTTTCACTCCAATGTCACATTTCTCCTTATTACTGAAATTCTAATCCAATTCAACAAATTGATCCTGAAACAATGTATTTATGAAGTGGGTTTCTTACAAAAATATTAACAAATGGAGCCAGATAGGATATGTTATAAATTATCAAAGCATTTTCTTGATCATTACTTAGAAATAACATTAAAAGACTGAAGTTCTAAACCATAACCCTTAAAATAAAAAAGGATTCCATACATAGTGTGTGTTTATGTGTATGTTGCTATTTAAATTATTTGTCTATCAGCTGACCAAGTCAATGTGCAAGTGTGCGTGTATTTGTGTGTATTCTTGTGTGTGTGTGTGTGTGTGTGTGTGTGTGTTTGAAATACCTTAAAGATAATTGCAAAACAACATTTGACAGAGATAAAAAATCCTTGTTTTCTAAAGTAATATTTGGCAAAATTTGCTCCAACAATCTAATCAAGGGCAAGGTTCAGAGCACCAAAATTGAGCACAAGAGTGAATTTCTCAGATATACCATATTCTATTGTGTGCTTTTAAGCAAGTAACTTTACAACAGCATGCCATAGTTTGTCCCAGTAGAAAATGTGAAAATTTACATTCATCTGTGATGGTAAATAGTTTTTTCTTTATTGGTAAAGCCTAAAAATTGAATGTAGCTTGTTGAAAATTAATCAGAGTCAATATAGCATCAGAATCACAAGATAAGAATGTGATTTGCTGAAAGTATCAAGCTTAGTCATGGAGCAAGTCCATATATGTCAAGAACAACTCCTTACTAAACAGCAGCTAAAACAGTCTTAAATATGTCTATAAATTTCACGTCTCCATAGGCATGTGTTCTAGAGATTACAAACATGCATCCATGTATTATCTATGTTGGTCTTTTTACTTTATATATTATGCTTTTATGTAGAATTCTGTCTTTCACATATAATAGGGATATATGGAAGACACAGAATAAAGTTATTTTATGAAAAATATCAAATATGCCATAAGTCTGCTACAGTGTAAAATTATTTGAATGAAAATTTAAGGTTCCCTAGTTCTTAAGTTGTGAAGCAATTAAGCAGATATTCTGAAGGCAGTGGTGGTAGTTCATTCCTCATTCCATGAATGAACTCTTAGGTCCATCCACTCTTCTTCCCAGTCTTAAAATTCTAACTTATCTGCTCATGGACTTCAGAAGGTGGGGATTTAATTTTATTGTACATTTGGAAGATTACTTAATATTCAGTTCCCAGTGTAAAGTTAATGAATATTCTCCAAAGCAAAGATGAGTCAAGAATAAAAAGTTTAAGCCATTCTGTGTAGAAGGAAAGTGTTCAAACCTTGAATAATTAAAGTAGCTTTACAATTCAAAAGTTTCCTTTATATAAGAATGGTAAGAAATAGAAGCACATATCTGACCTTGTGAAAGAATCAATGCCCACAAGTACTTGCTGATTGGAGCCGGATATAGCTGTCACCAGGGAGGCTATGCTAGTGCATGACAAATATAGAGGGGGCCTCTCTCAGCCAGCCATTGAACTGAGCATAGGGTAGCCAATGGGGAAAGACCCAAGAATCTGAAGGGGTTTGCAGCGCCATAGGAGGAACAACGATATGAACCACCCAGTACTCCCAGAGCTCCCAGGGACAAAAACATCAACCAGATAGTACACATGTTGCTACCCATGGCTCCAGATACATAGGCAGCAGAGGATGGCCTTGTTGGACATCAAAGGGAAGAAAGGCCCCTGGTCCTGGAAAGGCTCAATGTAGCAGTGTAGGGAAATACAAGGACAGGAAAGTGGGAGGGGGATTGGGGAACAGGGGTTGGGGAGAGGACTTATGGGACTTTCAGGGATGGGGGAACCAGGAAAGGGGAAATCATTTGAAATGTAAATAAAGAATATATATAATTAAAAAAAAAAGAATTGCCACAGAAAAATAAATCCCAAAGGAAGCTTCTATACTAAACAAGTTGGGATCATAAATATACATAGTAACTAAATGAATACAGGTCTGTACAGAATTAAAGAAGAATATTTGAGAAAATAAATTACACTTAAGTTTAATTTTTTTAACAAGTTTAACAGAGGTACAAAAAGATGCTTGTTTGAGGAAACATTGCCCAAGCTGGTGGAGGTAAGAGAAAGTTCCTACAGTAAAGAGAGGTGGAGAGACAGTTTGGTGGTTTAGAGTATCAAGTGTTCATTCCTCTAGGGGAACTGTTGATTACAGCACCTACATGGTGACTCACAGTCATCTGTGTGAGTGATCACATTTTTTATGAACTCCATCCCAAGAGGAGTTGAGGCCCTCTTCTTGATTCCAAGAGCACCAGGAGCACATGTAGTGCACAGACACACAGACACATGTAAAATAAATTTCTTTATTTAATGTAAAGAACACAGGTATCTGAAGCAAATGAAGACTGGAGGATTTTAGAAGGTGATATTAATGAATCTTCACTCACCATGATTTTATGAAAAACTGTGGAATCATGTCAAGTGATTTGACTGACAGGCAATACATGAATTTTAGGCAAGATCTGTGGAAAGCAAAGGCAGAAGTGAGAACTCTCTTTAGAAGCTATATACTAGACAAGCAAGATGTGATAGTGTGCTCATAAATGGTAGTTAGTTAATGGTGGAGTAATCTTACAGGTTAGAGGTTTTTGTATGGTATATGTTGACATATTGAATTATAGTGAGGGATTCATGCAAATAAGTCAAGTAGGATTTTCAGGTTCTAAAGAGTAAGTGAATAACAATCATGTTTATAGATGACAGAAGATAAATGATAAAGATAGATGATAGATAGATGATAGATAGATAGATAGATAGATAGATAGATAGATAGATAGATAGATAGATAGATAGATAGATAGATAGATATGCATACACACATCTATCTATGCATTGATAGGGGAGCATTGATAGGGGAAAAGTTTATGGGATTTTTCAGGGGAGGGGGGAACCAGGAAAAGGGACAGCATTTGAAATATAAATAAAGAATATATCTAATAATAATAAAAAAGACTTGTAGAATATAGACTTAAAGTTTTCAAAACCTGCTTTTAATAAGAGTTCTCAAATGCTTTGACTTCTCTTCCAGCTCACAGTTCAAAATCAAGAGAGAAAAGATGTCAAATAGGACAAGGGGGTATGTGTCTGTGTAGAAGTAGTTCTTTGAGATGATTCCATTCTCCATTTGTCAGGCCAATAGCAGCAGTGGCATGATCCAGCAGAAACAGTACAAGTCAGCAGAAGCAGCATGGATGCCAGGAGAAGTTCTCTGTGGTGCCTTTCTCGATGGAGTGAAGATCAGTGAAGACTCAAGACCAGCTAAGCATTGCAAGTCTCCCATCAATGTCTGTTGAATCCTATTTATACTCTCCAAATAGCATGTGTCCTCCCATGGGTCTTGCCTCAGCAAAACACTATGTGAGTCTGCCTCAGCAAGACAGCACGTCTGTATCACATGACATAACCAGAAACTTCTACTTCAGCAACATGATACAGTTATAATAATAGTTCTCACACTTGGCTATAGAGGTACTAGTGAGGTATCTACAGAGAGTCTGGTTGACTTGGAGGAGGAAGTCCATGATCTTGCATTTTTAAAAGATATCCTCATGCAGTTTTAAGGTGATGAGAACCCTTGTAAAAGATGCTTCAACTTCTTTTCTGCCTGCACATCTCTCCCTCTTTTAGAGGCCAAGGCCTTACCATCAAGGTTTGAGGGACACTGAGACAAATGACCCAGACAAGATGGTACAATCTTAGTTACTTGACCTTAACCCTGATTTTTAATCTGACTTTTCAGTGATCAAGTATGCAGAGAGTTTTTCAGTAGAAAAGTAGAAATCATTGAACTTCTGGCTATCAGAATACTAGTGTACCTACAAGCTGTAAGCATGAACAGCACTGGACCCATTGACATCTCAGTAATCAACCATGGCAGGGCAATACTGAGATTAGGAACAAGAAAATAAAAAGACAAGCAGGTGCATCTACAAAAAGCAATATTGAAATGTGTTGTGACTGATAATGAATTGCTTTTAGAACTGAGAGACTCTTAACCATGTAGCAAATTAAGCTTTTCATTTATTCTATAATTAGTATACACACTTATAACAGTTGTTGATCCAGTGTTCCTCCTCTTGCTCATGTGGGTTTATAATTTGTGATGTTCTAATTTTAGATATTGGTATTTAGATCTATATTCAAAGTTAACATTTTGTGCCCAATAATTATAAGGAATAATTTATTTTCCCAATACTATAGATAATTATTTGAAGAGAAAAGATAGCATAATTATGTTATTTGATCTCATACATCAACTATTAAAAATATTTTATATTATTTTAGTAATATATGTAAATGATTGCTTAGCTGATAGACAATTGAATAAGTTATAGGTTATTGATTATGGATTTCCTTCTCACATTGTCATTAGAAAGAATGCAAATTAAGCCTTATTTTCATCCTTAGGACAAAAGATATACTTTGTACTAACTTTAAGTTCATTTTGTAGAGTGTTAAAGAGAAATTAATACTGGGGTATATTGTGATTATGGAAAAACTGACAATGGATGGGTGGACAGTACATGACCTAACCATGAACAGTAAATTCCAGTATTACCCCAAAGAAAGCAAAGCATTTAAATGCACCACAAAACGACAGAATTTATCCCAACAAAGAGCATTTGTGTTTTATCTCTACAATAATATGCAGCTCAGGGAACATGCAGCCGTCTACCTCTACTTATGTCTTCTTTCTACAGGTTAGTCATTCCTTGTGATTTAATGTTAAAATAATTTTCACATCTAAAGGCAATTCAAACAGAGGTGTAAAAAAGTTAGCATTCCCTTAAAATGTAATAAAACTTCTAATTTAATCTAATGCAGAATTGAAGTTATGTTTTTACTTTAAAAGCAGAATAAGGGCTGGACAGATGGTTAACTGGGTAAAGATACTTCCTGCCAAACATGTCAAACTGAGTTCATTCTCTGAGATGCTCTCTGTGAAAAAAGAGAACCAACTCCTACTAGTTGCCTATGACTTGAACATGTATATGGATGCACACACATACACACAAATAATTCTTCAATATAATTTAAATATTTAAAATAACCTATGACTGTGGCCTATAAAAAAAAGATGTCTTAGTAAGGTGCCTAAAATGTAAGCACAAGGACCTGAATTTAGCTCTCTGGCATCCATGTAAAATTCTCTGTGTAAAGGTACTGGTCTGGAATCTTAAATGTACGAGTTAAGACAGATACCTTCTTAAGAGTTTACTCACCAGAAAAATCTCACCAGGCAGTGGATGTCAGTTTCAGTGATGGACTCTAAATGAAAGTATAAGTGGAGGGAGCAATAGGTGATGACACCCAGTCAACCTCTGGCTTCTGCATACACATACACAGGCACATGCACCTACACACACACATACACACACACACACACACACACACACACACACGCCACACTTGTGTCCACATGCACACACATGCACACAGCCTATATATGCCAAATTAGCAAAGTCATCATTTCATTTTTTCTCTGTACTTGTCATTACATGAAAGATAGAAGCTAAGTGAAATCTTAAGATTTAATATAAATTAAGACTAATACCTTGATTTGTCTGCCTCCTAAGCCTGAATTAAAGCCTGAGCTAAATATTTAAAATGTTGCAACTATTTATAAATACCTACCTTTGACACTTCAAAAGTGGCAAAATATTTAAAATAAGTCCTGTTGAAAATAAACTGTCAATCTAAAATATATGTTATTTAGAAATCAAGAAAAAATAATTCTACTTTCCACGTTGCTTTTGAAAATAAAGCAATTCCAAAGGAAATTAAATAATTATTATTTTCAGAGTATTCTGGGAATTTTGTAGTTAGATTTCAGTTTTAATTTTTCCACAATATAACTATTATAGTAACAAAAGAAAATTGATTAGGTGGAATCAGTGGATATTTTAATAAAAATGAGATCAGTGAGGGTACATGCTTGAAAGAACATCAAACATAATTATGGTTTAAATTATAAGTTTTACCACTACTTGAGTTAAAAATTCTTCCTATAGGACTACACATGGTATTTAATAACTGCATGCTTAAGTTAATGAGAACAACTGGGTGAGAAAGAATAGTACATGACTTTATGTAGTGAAATATGAAAGCACAACTGGATAAGGCTAGGTTAAAAGGCTAATTTGGGTTCCTTTCCAGTTGTGAGTGTGTGTGTGTGTGTGTGTGTGTGTACCTATGTGTGTGTTTGTATATGTCTGTGTATGCTTGTGAAGGACACTAGATGTGAGATACATTCTCCCAATGAATCTGTAAGGAACACATCATTATTAGTTAAAGGTAAAACTTCTTCAAACTTTATTTTACATAACTGAACTGTTATATCTAGTTAAACTAATTTTCATCTCCTATTTATTCTGAATGCTATTATCAGACATGTATACTCTACACAGGTAAATTTCCTCTGTATTTCTCATTTTGGAGAGAATGTCTAATACCTATTTTTGTCCCATTACATAAATCACTTTCAAAGGGTAACATAACCTGTATGCTTCTTTGGATATTTAAGCTTAAGTGCAAACTCATGAGGTCAAAGGAACTCCATCTTCCTCCACAGAAACAGACTCTTGATTAAGAGCTTATTCTCTAAGCTAAGCCACTAAGAAATGGATATGTTCATAACTTGTGTGATCAGCCTATATGTGTCATCTCATAGAGATACCTACTCTATGCTGGATAACCTGTATTTGCTATCTTATGATATGGAGAAATACTCCCACATTATGCTAAATTATAAAAGGTTGAGTTAGAACTTATTATGAAACAGTAAGTCTGGAAGGTCAACATCAAAAATATCTATAGATAGCCTTTAATATTATAGCAATATTTGCTCACTAACTGCTGCCACATATATGTCTCTGATTGCTATTAAGGGAAAAAAGACAAAAAAATCCAGACATTAAAAAGAACAGTGATTACCACAGCAGAAAAATGAGATTTTTTTTAAGCAGTGAAATTCAATTGTATGCAATACAATAGTAGGGACATGTCAGTATACATTTCACAAACCCTGAAATGAAAGCCATAAGAATGAAACCCAATGTAATCTGCAGGGAGGAGGTGACAATAAAGTACCAGGGAAGCGTCACATTCTATAACAATATAACAATCTATAAACTATTCTAGTACACAATATTGATAGTAAAAGAGATTGCACATGTGTGAACTTCCGTTGTATTTTTCTGTGAATATAAAATGTTGATGTTTTAAAACTAAAACAAAGTTGTGTAAGTATTTATT
The DNA here is from genome assembly GCA_036184795.1 of Tokudaia tokunoshimensis. Lineage (NCBI taxonomy): Eukaryota > Metazoa > Chordata > Mammalia > Rodentia > Muridae > Tokudaia > Tokudaia tokunoshimensis. Next base: position 81,757,799 of record BTHU01000012.1, on the reverse strand, counting down.
GTTTCTGAACCATTGAGATATTCATTGTACATTAATCTAATATTATAATTTCAGGTTACAGCCCAACAGTTTAATGCACGTGTGCTAGTGCTCAGCTTCCTCTCTTCACTCAGTTCACAACACAGCACTTGCCACGATGCCACCTACATTCAGGGTTAGTAACAACTAACCGAATTAAGAAATCCATCACAGATACATACACAGGCCAACCTAATCTATACAGTTCCTAACTGACTCATTTCCCATGTGGTACAAGATGATATTAAGGTGACATTTAAATTCAGCCATCACAATTCTTCTAGTCAATGTGACACACAACAGATCAAATTAAGTCACGACTTCTATTTGTCTCCAAAGTCTCCTGCATATCTTATAAAGTAAAAGACCCCAATTTTTTTTACATTTTTTTGTGTAGTCATTTTTATTGGATATTTTATTTATTTGCATTTCAAATGTTATCCCCTTTCCCGATCCCCCCTCCAAGAAATTCCCTATCCTACCCTCTTCTCCTGCTTCTATGAAGGTGTGTCCCCACCCAACCACTCCTGCCTCCCTGCCCTCACATTCCCCTACACTGGGGTATCGAGGCTTCAGAGGACCAAGTGCCTCTTCTCCTATTGATGCCCAACAAGGTTATCCTCTTCTATGTATATGATTGTAGAACAGAGACTGAAAGAAAGGTCATCCAGAGATTGCCCCACCTGGGGATCCATTCCATATACAATCACCAAACCCAGATATTATTGTGGATGCCAAGAAGTGCATGCTGACAGTTTGATATAGCCTCCTGAAAGCCTCTACCTGAGCCTGACATATACAGAGGCAGATATTCACAGCCAACCATTGAACTGATCACAGGGTTCCCCAAGGGAGAAGAAAGGACTAAGGAGCTGAAAGAGGTTTGCAAACTCATAGGAAGACCAACAATTTCAACCAACCAGAGCTCCCAGGATCTAAACCACCAACCAACGAGTATACATGGAGGGACCCATGGCTTCAACCCTAAAGTTTTTTAAAATGTTTATGCTCTTAGAAGTCCAATTCTTCTTAACAATAAGCTCCTAAAAATAAGAATAAGTTTCACGCTTCCTACCTCTAAGGAAACAGAATAAACACTTTCACTTCAGAATTCAAAATCAGGAGAAAAAGAATAGTCACATCAAAACAAAACCAAAATCCAGCAAAGCCAACAAAAATCTAATAGCTTTGTGTCTAGATTAGGAAGTCTACTCCTTCAGCAGCACAGAGATTCTCTGTGAAGCTTAGGCTCTATCCATTCCTCATCTGAACCTCTTCTTGGTAGATGACCCATAGGAGTTGCATCTTCAGTATTTGGAGGTGGGGGGGGGGTCTGTGCAAAAGCTTTCAGTCACCTTCATAGCTTCATGGAATAGCCTTTTGAGGCCTCTCTGCATGGACTCTACCATATAGTGGTTGTCCTGGATGCTTTTCATGATAATCAACATTGCATATTTCAGGTCTTTAAGACCAGTATTACCTAGATGACATTTCTAAGTTCTGTTGATGCTCAGTAGGCAGCCTGGCCCCTTGAAATCACAGATGTATTGTCTTCTGTGTGTAACCCTGAAGAAACACCTTCTTGATATCCCACTGAAAAGTATGAGATCTTTCTTTAACGGCACTAATATTTTTCACAATTACAACTATTTTGGCTTTTTTTTTTATTCTCTGAAACTTTGCACTCATCTCCACAACCTTCCCGCACCAAAGGAATTACTTCTATTTGTTTTCAATTTCAGTAATAAAAGTGACATAAGGGCAAAAGGGCATATCAACTCATAATTCCATGTTACTAACCTTCATTATAGGGAAGTCAGGTGGCAGAAACTTGAAACGGCTGAGCACACTACATTCACAGTTCAGAGCAAGGCCAGCAAAAAATTAATGCATTCCTGATAGTTTCAGCACACCTCTTTCCTGTAAATTCATTCCAGATCCCTGCCCATGGAACTGTGCTACTCACACTGAAGGTGGGCCTTTCAACATCAACTAACCCAAATAAGAAAGGCTGAGAAAGAAGTAAGAGAAATGGTACCATTCACGATAGCCACAAACAATATAAAGTATCTTGGTGTGACTCTAACCAAACAAGTGAAAGATCTGTATGACAAGAACTTCAAGTCTCTGAAGAAAGAAATTGAAGAAGACCTCAGAAGATGGAAAAATCTGCCATGCTCATGGATTGGCAGGATTAATATAGTAAAAATGACCATCTTGCCAAAAGCAATATACAGATTCAATGCAATCCCCATCAAAATCCCAACTCAATTCTTCATAGAGTTAGAAAGAACAATTCAAAAATTCATCTGGAATAACAGAAAACCCAGGATAGCTAAAACTATTCTCAAGAGTAAAAGAACCTCTGGGGGAATCAGTATCCCGGACCTCAAGCTGTACTACAGAGCAATAGTGTTAAAAACCGCATGGTATTGGTACAGTGACAGGCATGTAGATCAATGGAACAGAATTGAAGACCCAGAAATGAATCCACACTCCTATGATCACTTGATCTTTGACAAAGGAGCTAAAACCATCCAGTGGAAAAAAGATAGCCTTTTCAACAAATGGTGCTGGCTCAACTGGAGGTCAACATGCACAAGAATGCAAATTGACCCATTCTTACCTCCTTGCACTAAGCTCAATTCCAAGTGGATCAAGGACCTCTACATAAAACCAGACACACTGAAACTAATAGAAAAGAAACTAGGGAAGAACCTTGAACATATGGCACAGGGGAGAATTTCCTGAACAGAACTCCAGTAGCTTATGCTCTAAGATCAAGAATTGACAAATGGGACCTCATTAAATTACAAAGTTTTTGCAAGGCAAAAGACACTGTCAAAAAGACAAAGCAGCAAAAAACCAACTGGGAAATGATCTTTACCAACCCTACATCCGACAGAGGGCTAATATCCAATATATACAAAGAACTCAAGAAGTTAAACACCAGAGAGGCAAGTAACCCTAATAAAATATGGGGTACAGAGCTAAACAAAGAGTTCTCACCTGAAGAATATCTAATGGCTGAGATGCACCTAAAGAGATGTTCATCATCCTTAGTCATTAGGGAAATACAAATCAAAACAACCCTGAGATTCCATCACACACCAGTCAGAATGGCTAAGATCAAAAACACAGGGGACAGCAGTTGTTGGTGAGGATGTGGAGAAAGAGGAACACTTCTCCACTGCTGGTGGGATTGCCAGCTGGTACAACCACTCTGGAAAGCAGTCTGGCGGTTCCTCAGAAAACTGGGCATGACAATCCCAGAGGATCTGGCTACACCACTCCTGGGCATATACACAGAGGCTTTACCTGCATGCAATAAGGACACATGCTCCACTATGTTCATAGCAGCCTTATTTATAATAGCCAGAAGCTGGAAAGAACCCAGATGTCCCTCAACAGAGGAATCGATTCAGAAGATGTGGTATATTTACAGAATGGAATACCACTCTGCAATTAAAAACAATGAATTCACAAAATTCCTAGGCAAATGGTCAGAACTGGAAAATATCATCCTTAGTGAGGTAAACCAATCCCAAAAGAACACACATGGTCACTGATAAGGGGATATTAACCCAGAATCTCGGAATACCCTAGACACAATTCACATATCAATAGATTTCCAAGAAGATGGAAGGAGAGACCCCTGGTCCTGGAAAGACTGGATGTAGGGGAATGCCAGGACAGAGAAGCCAGGGGGAGTTGAATGGTGAAAAGAGGGAGGGAAGGGGGCTTATGGAACTTTCGGGGAGGGAGGAAATGGGAAAGGGGAAATGATTTTGAATGTAAATAAAAAAATCTTAGAAAATAAAATAAAATTAAAAAAAAAAGAAAATCACTCATAGACATGAACAGACATAAACATATACCAGTGAAATATATGCAGTTCCTCACTGAGGCTTACTTCACAGATAATTCGAGATTGTGTCAAATTGACCGTTAAAACTGACCAAGTTAAAAGTAAACACCAGTATCCATATGTCCAATTATTAGAGCCAAGACAAAGCAAATATATATGCTCACCAAAACATTATGTTTGATTTTTTTATCTTCTACCTTCAACTAATAAAACAAATTTATCCACATGTTTTTCTTCTAATTAAATTTTAAGTAAAAAACTTCTACTTAAATTTTCTATTTCTGATAAAATTGAAGATTTACATGGAAAATATTTCTGATAAAATTGAAAAAATATATGGAAAAACATTAAAATTGAAGATTATCATGGAAAATTATACAGAGAAAATGGTAGGTATAAAAATATTTCTAAGTTAATCGAGAGTAAAATTATCAACATTTTCTGAAGATTTACATGGAAAATATCTCTGATAAAATTGAAGAAATATATAAAAAATGCATTAAGATTGAGTATTTCATGGAAAAATTATACAGATAAATGGTAGGCATAAAAATATTCCTAAGTTTTTTGAAAGTGGAATTATAAACACTTTCTGATAAAATTGAAGCTCTACCAGGAAAATATTCCTGAAAAAATTCAAGAAATATATAGAAAAACATGGTAAAACTGACTATTACATGGAAAATTATACAGATAAAATGGAAGGTATGAAAATGTTCCTAAGTTGATTGAAAGTAAAATTATAGATATTGTCTGATAAAACTGAAGATCCACATGGAAAATACTTCTGACAAAATTGAAGAAAAATACAGAAAAACGTTAAAATTGAAGATTATCATGGACAATTATACCGACAAAATGGTAGGCACAAAAACATTTCTAAATTGATTGAAAGTGGAACTACAAACACCTCCCCCTGACAAAACCGAAGATCTACATGAAAAACACCTCCGACTAAATCGAAGAAATACACAGAAAAAAATGTTAAAATTAAAGATTATCATGGAAAATAATGCAGTCAAAATGGTAGACACAAAAAGCATTACTGAATTAAAAGAGGAGTCACAAACATTTTCTGATAAAATCGAAGATCCGCATGAAAAACATGTCTATTAGACTATATTTTTCGTTGGGGAATTGAGTCTATCAACCTTATAAGATATTAAGGAATAGTGATTGTTGCTTCCTGTTATTTTTGATGTTCTTTTTATGTTTGTGTGGTTACTTTTGGGTTTGTTGGAAAAAGATTACTTTCTTATTTTTTGTAGGGTGTAGTTTCCCTCCTCATGTTCGGTTTTCCATCTATTATCCTTTGTATCAGAAAATGTTTATAATTCTACTTTCAATCAACTTAGGAATATTTTAATTCCTACCAATTTATCTGTATAAATTTCTTCAATTTTTTCAGAGATATTTCCATGTAAATCTTCAGTTTTATCAGAAAATGTTTTTACTTCTACTTTCAATCAGTTTAGGAATATTTTTATGCCTACCATCTTATCTGTATAATTTTTCATGAAATAGTCAGTTTTAACGTGTTTTTCTATACATTTGTTGAGTTTTATCAGAAATATTTTCCTTGTAGATTTTCAATTTTATCAGAAAATGTTTATAAGTCCACTTTCAATCAACTTAGGAATATTTTTATGCCTACCATTTTATCTGTATAATTTTTCCGTGAAATAGTCAATCTTAACGTGTTTTTCTATATATTTCTTCAATTTTATCAGAGATATTTTCCATGTATATTTACACAATGGAATACTACTCAGCAATTAAAAACAATGAATTCATGAAATTCTTAGGCAAATGGGGAACAGGGGGAAGGAAGAGGGCTTATGGGACTTGGGGGAACCAGGAAAGGGGAAATCTTTGGAATGTAAATAAAGAATATAGAAAATAAAATAATAATAATTTAAAAAATTCTCTATTTCCTTTTATATAACAACTTCTACAAAGTGACCACTCTTAATTGTAGAGGAATTTTAATTCAGCAACATGGCTGCTCTGGCAAGGGATCACATTTAAACACCTTCTATGTCTGTGTGAAAAAGGTGAGCTTATTCAGCAATAAACCTCTGAAAGGATAATTACATCCAGCAAACAAAAGTTACATTTATACTTAGTCCCTGTCTCCTCATGTAAATTTCAATTTTAAATCCATTTCACATCTTTCCATTCTAGTTCACAGATGATAGTTACCCAAGCTGCTTATTTCCTCCCTGTGCTAGATAGTTCTATGTCAACTTGACAGAATCTAAAGTCACCTGAAAAGGGGGAACCTCAATTAAGAAAATGCCTCTATAAGTCTGGGCTATCGGCAAACCCGTAGTGTATTTTCTTAATTGGTGGTTGATGGATGAGGAATAAACCATGTGAATGGTATTATCACTGGGCTGGTCTTGGGTTATACTTAAGGAAAAAAAAGTTTGAGCAAGACATGAGGAGCAAGCCAGCAAGCAGCACTCACTCATTCATAACATCTTCATCAGCTCCTCTCTCCAGATTCCTGTCATGTGTGAATTTCTGTTCTGACTACTTCAATGAAGGACTATGGCATGGAAATGTAAGTTGAATAAACTTTTTCCATCCCAAATTGCTTTTGGTCATGGTGTTTTCCTCACAGCAATAGTAACCCTAACTAGGATACTCTCTTTCTAAATATATCTCCCATATCAGCCTTTATAGGCACCATTATAATCAACATCTAGTAACTCTATTCATTTTTACATATTTTAAAATTTTTATTAAATACTTTTCATTTTCACTTAAATATCTAGACGTATAATACATGTCCCATTAATAATTACCTAGAAACTGATACTAAAATCAAAATAAAACTAGAAAATGTTCAGACAAAATTTTAAGGGTAACAATAAGCTAAAGTAGTAAATGTGATATGAAATAAGAAACAAGAAGAAATATATGTATTAGGTAAAATGCAGGTAAAATGACAAATACATGGTACTGGAAAAGTAAGGACCACTTTCAAGAGCCCTGACTACAAATCTGCAAAATAAAGACTCTGTACTCCATATTCAAATCTGTCAAAAGTATCTGTCTACTTCGAGTTTGTTTGGTTTTTTTTTATATATATATAGTTATAGGATAAAATGGTGGGATGTAGCAAAGCAAGCACATCCCAGGAAGTAAAATCAATATCTGTTTTTACTATTTGCAATATGTGTGTGTGTAAATAGGTTTATAAATGCATATATATTGAAAAATTAGTTAAGAACTCTCTTAATTGTAGAAAGTTTGATTAATAATAAAGGAATAGTAGAGCTATTAACTACACAAACATACATATCTCTCAAGTATTGTAAAATTTTATTTTTATCAAGCTTTTAGATTAAGTCCAGATTCATATAAATGCTAGAAAAACACAAATTCATTTTCTTCTCTTTGTCTGACAAGTTGCCAACCTGAGCCATCTGTTAGGTTTCAGTTTTCAATTTAGCTCAGCCTTGGAGTTGGTCAGCTGAGTTTTTTTCCAGGCCAAATGTCAGAGAAAGGTAAAAGATTTCTGATAAGAAATGTGTTCAGAATTTAAAAAAAAAAAAGAGTGTTTCCAGAGAGTAGTAGGTTTCTGCTTTTTCCCTACATTCTTAGTATCCCTCCCATTTCTACATTCCTTCCATTCTCTACTCCATCCCTATTTAAACCTTCCATCTCCTAATACCTCTCCTTTCTGCTTTGATGTTACATGTGCTGTGATGTCCTGTCCTCTTCCACCATCTTTTCTTGCTTCCCGGATCTACACAACCTATACTCATTGCAACTTAAACACAAACTCTAAAATTGTGAGGCTAAAATTCATGTATGAAAGAAAATATATGACATCTGTCTTTCTATGTATAGATTATTTAATTCATTCCATGTTTTCTACTTCCATCTTTTTACATATATTTCCAATATATATATATATATATATATATATATATATATATATATATATATATATATATATTGTTACCAACTTTATTTATTGTCCGCTCATCAGCTCATGGACATCTAGCTTGATTCTGTTTCTAGGTTTTGTGAATAGAGCTTATAAACAGGGATATACAAATATCTCTGTCATAGGGTACAGGATATTTCATTATTTGCCCAAAGGTCAAAATGTTTTAACTCAAAATGTCAACATCAGGTATGGAACACCTCTATATGAGTGTTTGGATACAGATTTCCCAGAGAGTCTTAAAAGAACACAGGTTATATCCACTCTCTTTTTGCCCAGAACTACATAGTAAGACTCTAATCCTAAAGATACCACACATTTTAAATAAAGGAAGTATAAATAAAATTAGAGCTCTATAAATGGTTCCTCCCCAATGGCTATTATGTATAAAGACAAAGGTTATGATATAAAATGTTGGTAGAGATAAAGTTACTAAAGGATTTACACAGCTTAGGACCCTATGTACTACAGTACTGACCTGCAGGTAAGATATTATGTCTGATACAAAGGAGTATGAATAATCTAGAGATAACCAACTATTTCTGGGGCCCATTCCATGAAAGGAATCATACACCTGGTATCATAGACATGATTAAAAGTCTATATATCACAGGCTTTGGAATGTACTATTGATGTCTCTGTTTTGTTTTCATTCTGTTGCTGTGATAGAACTTTAACCAAAAGCAAATTGGAGAGGATTTATTTTGTTATACACTTCTAAGTCACAATCCATCATTGACTGAAGCCCAAGTATAAAAGGCAGGAACCAGAAAGCAGCAACCATGAGGAAATACTGCTTCCTGGTTCACTCACTGGCTTATGCTCAAATAGCTCTAATTTTTTAAAAAATTAAGTTTTTCTTTTTTATTATGTTTTAATTATTTAATCAAAATATAAATTTAAGTGTATTTATCATATTCTTTTTCTTCCCCAAATCTTTCCAGATCCTCTTCCCCTCCCTACCCGCTCAGCTCTAAATTATTTCTCAAAAACAACCAAACAACAATGTATTATAATAAAAATTCCTTCCAAAATTAGGAAAACAAAATAGAACATAAAAAAACAAAAAAACAAAATAAACTAAAAACCACACCAAACTGTGGCCAAGTAAAAGCACACATGAAACCTGTGGAGCCCAATGATATGTTGATCAACTACTCCTGAACATGAGTGCTGGTCTGGAATGACTGATAAGAAAGCAAGTTTTGCCAGGCAGTGGTGGCGCACGCCTTTAATCCCTGCACTTGGGAGACAGGGGCAGGCAGATTTCTGAGTTTGAGGCCAGCCTGGTCTACAGAGCGAGTTCCAGGATAGCCAGGGCTACACAGAGAAACCCTGTCTCAAGAAAGAAAGGAAGAAAGAAAGAAAGAAAGAAAGAAAGAAAGAAAGAAAGAAAGAAAGAAAGAAAGAAAGAAGGAAGGAAGGAAGGAAGGAAGGAAGGAAGGAAAGAAAGAGAGGAAGGAAGGAAGGAAGGAAGGAAGAAAGAAAGAAAGAAAGAAAGAAAGAAAGAAAGAAAGAAAGAAAGAAAGAAAGAAAGAAAGAAAGAAGGAAGGAAAGAGAGAGGAAGGAAGGAAGGAAGGAAGGAAGAAAGAAAGAAAGAAAGAAAGTTTCTCTAAATCAGCATGAGCAAAGCTCATGTAAACTCATGTAGACTGAAGCAGCATCTACAGAGCCTACAGAGACATACACCATGTCCTCTTTAAGTATATTATGGCTTCCAGTTTAATGTTTTCAGAAAATTCCTGAGTGTGCAAATATATGGGGCTCTGTTTCTTATGCCTTTTCTTAGGCTCTTTTCCATCTATTGGTTTGCCTTGTCCAACTCTGCTATGTTTCTTGCTTTATCTTATTATATTTTACTTTGGCATATCTTAAAAAAATTAATGAATGAATGGGTGAGTGGATGAATGAATGAATGAATGAATGAATGAATGAATGAATGAAAAAAGCCACTAGGGTGAAGTTTGACAACTGAAATGTCACTTATACCTGCTAGAGAGATACAATCAGTTTTCTCCCATAAAGTGACACTGGGTATACCAACCACTCAGATAGCTTTTAGCCCAGGACCATCAATCTAAGGAACATACTGCCCATAGTGAGGTGGGCCCTCCTCCATCAAAACCATCCTTCACAGATATGACCAAAGACCTTCTTGAGCTAGAAATTTTCTCAGTTGCTACTTCTCATCTTGAAAAACACGAGGCTATGTGAAGTTGAAAATTAAGGTAAACCAGGACAATGTTTTGACAAATGGGCATGTAACCAAAGTGTCTTCTATATATTTATATTTGTACCCATAGACCAGCATAAATCTCAGCCTTGATCAGAGGATCCATCTTTTACAGTGGGTGTTAGTCAAAGCAGAACTTGTAACTGGCCAAATTGTCAAGAATAAAATGAGTTTTGACTGCTTGGCCTTAAATAGGACATCTATGTTACCTACCCAAGAGCCAGGGAGCATTACAAAATAGTGAGAAAGGACCATAAGAAGCAGAAGATAGGGAGGAGGGCTGTACAATATGCTTTATGTCTATGACATGACTGTTTTAATCATGAACATGCAGCAGCTGTGACCACCTGCATAAAATATGTTCAAGAAAGAAGATAGAAAATAATGAAGAAAGGGAGAAAGACAATAAGAAAGAATAGGGACATGAGGACAGGAGAGGAAAGCTGTACTTTGAGAAACATCAGATCTTGAGTTCAGGACTATTTTGATTTGTAGACACAGAACAAACTCATGTCATCCCATTCTTGAGATGGTCATTGGGATGGTTTCCTCTCCTGTTCTTGTTCTCACAGCTTTGGAGTTTGTGGAAGTTAATTTGATTTATATCTTACATTCAGTTTTCCTATATTTTAATGTGTAATTGATTTGATGATTATTTCAATTGTTTCTTTTATGAATATATTCTCAGTTTTTCTGCACATAGGCTTAGATAAAGGGAAATTAATTAACCTGACAAGTTAGATCACCTGAAATGCACAGTGGAACTCCAAGTACTCAGCCATACAATGACTGTTCATTGAATTTAAGTTACCAAGTTGGGCAAGTACCCAAGTTATTCTTACTTGTAAAAATTCTTCAGAAATATTTCTGAAATATTTCATACTTTAACCTCAGAAATGATTCTCTGAACACTTCTGGAATTACATGAAGAATTGCTTGCTCTTCGATTAGAGCATTAAAGTTGGCAGTGGCAATGACACATGACAGAATTTTGCTCATTCAGCCCATTACTCTGCAAATTTGAAATCACTTTGTTGACTTCATTTCATCCACATGCCATTTACTTTCTCATTCACACCTGCCACAAACTAGCATATACATTAGGTATCTATACTTAAGTACCATGTCAACAGTCTGAAAAGAAGAATATTTAAAACAGCTTTAATAGTATATTCCAATTTGTTTTTCAGGTGATTATATATTTAATTTTTTATAAAATATATCACAGTCCAAATCACTTAACCATTTACATTCAGAATGCATGAGGTGAGGTTATAGTTATCAAATTACATAGACATCATGACATACAGATTAATAATTTTATACCCTGAAATAAGCAATGGTTTTCTAAAAAGAAATATGTTGCTCTTGTGTGACCCAGTAAAAAAGATTTTTTAAAGTGGGTAAGATAAGCAGCATACCACTGAAGTAGGAATGGTTTCATATTTATATCAAGTATTAACCATCTTGTAAGCTGTTTAGTATCTAACTTCATCAAGAAAGACTGCAAACTAATTTCCATAATTTAACAACACCCACATTACCCTCTCTAGTCTCTAATAGCGAGAATTTTCACAAGGAGTGAGAAAGGCATTTCTAAAAAGTAATATGTTGTTAAGAACACCTCAAGCTGTTGAAAAATAAATCACCAACTTACTTTTGTTTTAAATGATTAAAAACTTCTGAGTCTTTTGCAAAAATTAACACACCTAGAGCTAAAGAAGAAATTGTTCGGAATGCATACTGATCTTACAGAGGACCTGTGTTTGGTTCCTAGTACTCATTCCAAGTAGCTCACAAGCACCTGTAAACACAAATCCAGAGGAATTCAAGGCCCCTTCTGGCCTTTACGGATATCCACACTTGGGTGCATCTACCTCCACAAGGATAAGCACATATAACATTTTAAATTATACAAATATTTTTCATTTAACATATGTAGTCATCCTTTTTTATTCAAGTGAAATTAAAAATGATACAAACATTCTTCTATGAACCTGATATAAATATATGAAATCTAGCCATCATAGTAATTCGTTTTCTGTTAATCTTCCACAGTCCAACTTGTGGCACACAATAATTCAAATGTCTCAAAATGTAAAATATATTTAATCCCCACCCCTCAATTCTCCATTCTCACCCCATTACAGCATCCATTTAAAGCTGACATTTTCATTATATCACCAGTTCAAACTCCAAAACCTAAATTTAGTTCAGGTACAGGTCAATAATGCTGCTGGGAAAAGTTCCCTCCATCTGTTATCCTAGGAACCTCATGGTTCAGTTCTCCCTCCTCCCCACTATCCAACAGAGAAAGATAAGCAATAACATTCAGATATTTATTTTGGCTCCAACATGGAACAAAAGAAGACAAAAAGAATGTAACATCTCTGAAGAAATACAGGGATTAGATTGGGGTTTCCTGGGCTGTGTTTCAAGGTTTGTGCAGTTTCCAGTAGTTTTTTATACTTCCCTCTAGGCTCTCTGAGGATTAGTTTGATGAAAAGCAGTTTTCTCATCCTGCTTTCTGCTGGAGTCCTTCAGGAATGTGATAACCTCTTTTCATTTTTTACTCCTCTGTCCCTCTCCCAGTGTATTTTATCACTGTGTTAAAATGTCCTGACAAATGCTTCTTCTGAGAGAAAGGGTTTTTTTGACTTATGCTTCAGCAGGAGACAATGGCAGAAAATACATGGCAACAATTATGGAAGCCATACTGGCAGGAGCAAAGACTAGCTGATCACATAGCAGCCACACTCAGGAAGCAGAGTGTGATGCAGTTATGCAGTAGTACCTCAAGACCCACCTCACAATTACCCATTTCCTCCAGTGAGGTTCCACCTCCTGAAGTCCCCAATTTCCCCAGTGTTCCCAGTCAGGAACCAAATGTTCTATCAACCTATGGAGACATTTCACATTTACATCCCCAAAATGACTTTCACTCCACCCATGTGCTAAAACGTTTTTCTCCACAACTTTGTATATCTTTATTGTCGCAACTTTTCCTCTTGTGAGAAAACATCACAGCCAAGTCAATATATAAAACAAATATTTAATTGAGTTTATGGTTTTTAAGGCTTAGAGTTCATGATGGTGGAGCAAAAGCATGGCAGCAGGAACAACTGAGAGGCCACATCTTGAACCACAATCAGGAAACAGAAAAAATTCTGTGAATGATACAAGTCTTTTAAAATCTCATAGCCTGGTTCCCAGTGATGCACCTTTTCCAACAAGGCCACACACTCATTCCTTCCTGAATATTTCCACTAACTGGATCCAAGTATTCAAAGAAGTGAGACTGTGAGGGGCTGTTCTCATTCAAACCACCACAATCTTCCAAGAAAATCACTGATTCCACTCCACTAAAGAAATAAATCTCAGAAATAACATTGTCTCCCTTCCATTTTTCACCTGAAGTGACTGATAGACACGATTCTTAAACAACGTAAAAACTCCCAGATTTTGTTGAGAACTGAGAGGTAAATTCAATCTCTTCAAAGAATTTTAAATTTTCAGGTTTTTGGCTGGAGAGGTGGCTCTGGATTCAAGAGTTAGTACTAGCCTTGCAGAGGCCCAAAGTTTGGTTTCCAACAACTCATATGATAGGGATGGAGTGGGAGGGTTACAGCTACCAGTAACTCCAGTTCCAAAAGGATCTAAGGCCTCTGGTCTCTGCCAGGTAGTGCCAGGCAACATACACATCCATACACAGATGCATACATACTCATAACTTATTAAAAAACTTTTAAAAGTTAAACTAAACTAAAATTTTGGTTTTAGGAAAATGTGACAAATTCACAGCTTTTTCTGTGAACCAAGTTTCACTTTTTTTTTTTCTGACACATGGGGAATTCTGACATTTAAAATTAGGATTTTCGTTGTCTTGGCTTTGTTCAATATTTCTTTCAACATGTCTTTTTCCTTTAAAATTTTACAATATCCAGTAAGAAAATATCAAGCAATACTTTCAGTAGACCAGTAGACCAAAATTGGGTTTTCAGTACTATTTTCCCCAAAATCTAATGTCGTCCCTCTGTCCAGTCCTGAAACAGTTATAAGATTTTAACATCACTTCATGTTCAGATGGCAAATTTTATATTAGTGTTCTTTGTTACATTGCAAATTAGCAAAAACATATGGAGAGGATTCAAGCCAAATCATTTTTTTTCCTGCTTCTGTGTGTCAGCCATATATATCTAGTTTAACTTGGTCATTTTCTAAGGACACATATATTAAAAATAAATCCTGGTGCTTTGAAGCACATATGACAATATCTTATAGATTGTTGGGAAAGCAAGTTCTTTTGTGTTTTTAATTGTGTAACTTAAAATTTTCAAATAAGATGACTGAAGGAGGACAAGGGGACACAAATAGGAAGGGAAGAGGCTAAATAACTTTGTTTGAAGATGATATAAGAATATACATATGTAAGCCTTAAAAACGACCCAGGAACTTCAACAATTAATAAATGTTTTCAGCAAAATAGCAAGATGCAAAATTAGCTCATGAAAACCCATAGCCTTTCTTTAGAAACAAATGGCAGACTGAGAAACAAATCAGGAAAAGCAACACTTTTAGCAATTACCTAACATAACATAAAATATCTTGGGACAACTCTAACCAAGCATGTGAAAAATTTGCATAATAAAAACTTCAAGACATGGAAAAAGATATCAGAAGTTAGAAAGATCTCCAATGCTCATCAATCAAAAGGATCAATATAGTAAAAATGGTCATTCTACCAAAAGCAATAAACAGATTCAGTATAATACACATCAAAATTCCAGTACACAGATCATTCACAGATCTTAAGGATAATTTTCAACATCATATAGAAACACACACACACACACATACACACACACAGAGAGAGAGAGAGAGAGAGAGAGAGAGAGAGAGAGAGAGAGAGAGAATTAATAAAAGACCTGAGGGAGGCATCATCATCCTTGACCTCAAATTATACTGTAGATCTATAATAATAAAAACAGCATGCAGCATGCTTTATTGGCATAAAGCAGACATATTCATCAATAGAATAGAATTGAAGACATTACATTCACACACTTATGTACATCTGAAATGTTCTAAGAAGTCAGAAAAGCATACTAGAAAAAAATGACTGCATTGTCAACAAATGGTACTGATCAAGCCAGATGGCTGCATATAGAAGAACACAAATAGTTCTATACTAATCATCCTGCACAAAACTAAACTCCAAGTGGATCAAAAAAACCTCAATCTAAGACCAGATACCCTGACCCTGGTAGAGGAAATAACAGGGAATGGGCTTGAATTCATTGGCACAAAAAGAGAATTTGTAAAAAAAAATACTGTTGGCACAGACACTAAGAACAACAATTAATAACTAGAACCTTATGATACTAAAAATCTTCTATACAACAAAGGACACTGTCATTTGGACAAAATGGCAGCCTACACAATGGGAAATAATTTTTATCAATTACACATTATATAGACGTCTAATGTATAAAATATGTAAAGAAGTTAAAAAATTCAAATATCAAGAAAAATATCCCAATTTAAAAGGAGTGCTACAAATCTAAACAGAATTGTCAAACAATAAAGACAAATGACTGAGAAACACTTAAAGAAATGTTAAACATCTTTAGTCATCAAAGAAACACAAATCAAAACTATACTGAGATTTCAGATTACATCCATCAAAATGGCTAAGGTCATAAAACCAATGACATCTCAAACTCTCGAGGATATAAAGCAAGAGAAGCATTCCTCCATTGCTGATGGGAGTGCAAACCTTTATAACCACTATGAAAATCAGTGTGACTACTCCTCAAGAAAATGAGAATCAACCTACTCTAAGACCCATTTGTCTTTTTTTTTTATAAATTTTATTTTCTAAGTTTTTTTTATTTACACTCCAAATCATTTCCCCTTTCCCGTTTCCTCCCTCCCCGAAAGTCCCATAAGCCCCCTTCCCTCCCTCTTTTCCCCATTCAACCCCCTCTCGTTTCTCTGTCCTCGCATTCCCCTACATCCAGTCTTTCCAGGACCAGGGGTCTCTCCTTCCATCTTCTTAGAAATCTATTGATATGTGAATTGTGTCTAGGGTATTCCGAGATTCTGGGTTAATATCCCCTTATCAGTGACTGCATACCATGTGTGTTCTTTTGTGATTGGGTTACCTCACTAAGGATGATATTTTCAAGTTCTGACCATTTGCCTAGGAATTTCGTGAATTCATTGTTTTTAATTGCAGAGTAGTATTCCACTGTGTAAATATACCACATCTTCTGAATCCATTCCTCCGTTGAGGGACATCTGGGTTCTTTCCAGCTTCTGGCTATTATAAATAAGGCTGCTATGAACATAGTGGAGCATGTGTCCTTATTGCATGCAGGGAAAGCCTCTGGGTATATGCCCAGGAGTGGTATAGCTGGATCCTCCGGGAGTGTCATGCCCAGTTTTCTGAGGAACCACCAGACTGCTTTCCAGAGTGGTTGTACCAGCTTGCAATTCCACCAGCAGTGGAGGAGTGTTCCTCTTTCTCCACATCCTCGCCAACAACTGCTGTCTCCTGTGTTTTTGATCTTAGCTATTCTGACTGGTGTGAGATGGAATCTCAGGGTTGTTTTGATTTGCATATCCTTAATGCTGGCCCATTTGTCTTTTGATGGGGATTACAAAAGACACTTCATCCTGCCACAGAGACACTTGCTCAACCACGTTCATTGTTGTTCTATTCCTAATAGCCAGAAATTGGCAACAACCTAAATGTCTGTCAACAAATTAAGGGAGAAGAAAAGATGCAATACATTTGTACAACAGAATATTACTCAGCCATTAAAAAATAATGAAATCATGAAATTCACAGGTAAATGGAAGGAACTAGGAAAAAAAATCCTAAATGAAGTAAACTAAGCTCAGAAAGATAAATATGGTATGTATTCACTTATATATGGATATTGTATGTTAATCCAATGAAAACAAACTACAATCTTAGAACTGTAGAAATAAGGACCAATACAGGGGATCAATCTCCCAAAGGAAGGGGGAATAGAATTAAATAGTTATGAATGGATGATGTGAGGAGAGAAACTGGAACAGAAGGATCAAGAGGGATCTTGGAGAGAAGGTGGGAATGAGAGATGTAACATAGGGATGTGCAGCTAAAATTATAGGCCATATGAGGGGTAATACAGTAGAAGGTCCTCAACATATATACATATATGAAGGTGATCTAAATGAAATCATGAACTAATGGGTGAAACTGACCCCCACCCAACTGGACAACTTTTGTCACCAAATGAATATTGCAGGATTTGGATTGGGTTACATCTAATTGAGCTATTGACCAAAGAGGTCCCATGGGAATCCACAAACAACCCAGGCAGTTGCAAAAACCATTGATTGCTCCTCAGAGCTAAGTACAAGGCCTTATTGATGAAGACAGCAACTATACTACTTGGTCAGACAGACATCAAGCTAGTACCTACCTAGACCCTTCACATCTATAGGATAATGTCCTTGATATAGGAAGCTATTCTGCATGTTACCAAAATAGAAATATGAACACCAAACCAGCCACAAACCCTTCAATCCAGAACAGTGAGCTGTCTGTAAAATACTCTGGTAAAATTGTACTACAGAGATTTGTGGGAGTAATCAATAAATATCTGATTTCATTTAAGTCCTGCTTCAGGATATGAAACCTATATCTGACATTGGTTTTATGACCAAAAACCTGAGCCTATAAAGCCCAGAGTCTAAGAGAAAACCAAATACTACTGTTACTCTTAAGGTACATAGCATTAAAATGATTCCTAATGAAATTCTGCTATCCTCATGGATCCATGCCTTGCTCAACTGTGATCAGATATGCTTTCTCCTGCAGCAGATGGGAACAGATAAAGAGACTCACAGCCAGACATTATGCAGTGTTAAAGACTTTTGAACACAACCTTAAATTCGATATCGCCACTAAATTCCTCCCCTCGGGACACAGGGGATGGAGGACACCAAGGAAAAAAAGACTTCAAAACACAGCAGGATCTATGCACATATGAACTCACAGAGACTGAGGCAGTATGTGTAGGGTCTACATGGATCTTCAGCAGATCGAGCCCTAGAACTGAAAGTAACAGTAGACACATCTCTAACCCAGAAGCTATTGCCAATTGATAACAACTTGCAAATAAAAAAATCCATTTTCTCCAAGGGAGTCACACTGGGGAAACAAACTACTCTTAAGGGTAGAATGAATGCCCAGAAGTAGATGGGATGGCCAAAAGAAAATGAACCCAAGGTCATCTTTGGAATCTTTGGAGGTTCTTAGTCTCATATCATGACAGAGCTCTCTCTCTCTCTCTCTCTCTCTCTCTCTCTCTCTCTCTCTCTCTCTCTCTCTAATTTGTTTATTTACTTATTTTTACTCTACATGTCCTTGGCATATATATTATGATTTCCAGTTTTTTTTATTAGATTCTTTTTTTTTTTTAATTTAATTTAATTTTATTTTTTTAATTTACATTCCAAATCACTTCCCCTTTCCCGTTTCCTCCCTCCCCGAAAGTCCCATAAGCCCCCTTCCCTCCCTCTTTTCTCCGTTCAACCCCCTCTCATTACTCTGTCCTGGCGTTCCCCTACATCCAGTCTTTCCAGGACCAGGGGTCTCTCCTTCCATCTTTTTAGAAATCTATTGATATGCTGATTGTGTCTAGGGTATTCTGAGATTCTGGGTCAATATCCCCTTATCAGTGACTGCATACCATGTGTGATCTTTTGTGATTGGGTTCTTGAGTATGTGAATGAACATGTCTCTGACTCAGTGTCTTAAGTCTTTTTATGGATTCCTCTACTTCTATTTATTTCTTTTGTCTAATTCCAATGTTTTTGTTTTATCTTACATTTCATTTCCTTCCATTGCATTTTATCATTATCCCATAAAAGTCTGTTTGTTTTCTAAGGTGAAACAGAAAATGCCTGGATCCATTTGGGAGGAGAGATGAAGAGGAACTGGAGGCCGGAGAGGAACAGGAACCCATAATCAGAATTATTATAGGAAAAATCTATTTTCAATTAATGAAAAAGATGTTTGAAACTGAAAAGTATTCAAAAGAGTTCATAGCCCAAATTGTAGAAATAGAAACTTATAATTTGTTGTAAGGAAAATAGTACATGCTATGAAGATTTATAAAACCAATATTTCTTAGTACATTTTGTTAAAATGAAAGCCTCCTTCCTGTGGTCTCAATTCCATAGTACCATAAAGTCCTGAACAAACTGCCAAGGAAGTCAAGCAACTAATAGACCTATCTAGTTAGATGCCTATAAACCACAACCAAGACCAACATGACAAGATATCCCTAAAAGCACAGTAGAGCCTCCGCCATCTTTGCTCCAGTGACCAGGTAGTTGGGACCGCCAGGCTCAGAGACAGACAGGCATAATATCGCTTCGGGTTCAGGCAGCTTGTGTGTAACCTGCTCCCAGGTGCTGGGCTGATCTGCAGTGACCAGCGCGCCAGATCTGCTGTGGGACTTCTGCCTGGCAGAGGGACGCCCCCTCCCCCCCCCAGGAGAGATCACACACCCCTGCACAGGGCAGGAGCCTGCCAGCCTCCCTTTGGCGACCTCGGCTCCAGGAATCCACTAGGCTGAGCCTTTAGATGTGCAAGGCCTCCCCAATATAAGATCACTTGGGGCAAAGCACATTAGGGCTCCAAAGTCACTCAGGAGCAGGCAGGCCCCAGAAATCGGTGCCAGGGGAATCCTGGTAATCCAGGGGGGGCAGAAATAGCTTTGCAGGCTCACAGGAGGTCCAACCAACAGCCAGTGGCAGCAGGACCAACTAACACCAGAGGTATCCAGATGGCAAAAGGCAAACGTAGGAATGTTACTAACAGTAATCAAAGTAATGTGGGACCATCCAAACCCAACTCTCCAACAGCAGCAAGTCCTGGATACCCCACCACACCCGAAAGACAAGATCTGGATTTAAAATCACTTCTCATGATCCTATTAGAGGATCACAAGAAGGACACAAATAAATCTCATAAAGAGTTACAGGAGACCATGAATCAACGGTTAGAAGCCCTTACAAAGGAAACACAAAAATCGCTTAGAGAAATGCGGGAGAACTTGGATCAAAAGATGGAGGCGCACAAGGAGACAACACAAAAATCGCTTAACGAGATGAATCAACGGGTAGATGCACTCACAAAGGAATCACAAAATTTGCATAAAGAAATGCAGAAGAATATGGGTCAACAGACGGATGCCCATAAGGAGGCAACACAACAATTGATTAAAGAAATGAATCAACGGTTAGATGCCCTTACAAAGGAAACACGAGAACTGCTTAAAGAAATGCAGGAGACGATGGATCAACAGATGGAATCCCATGAGGAGGAAACACAAAAATCGCTCAGAGAAATGCAGGAGAACGTGGGTCATCAGGAAGAAATCCTGAAAGAGGTAATGCAAAAATACCTTAAAGAAATACAGGAAAATACAAACAAACAAGTGAAGGATCTCAGCAAATCCATCCAGGAACTAAAAAAGGAAGTAGAAACAACTAAGAAATCACAAAGGGAGACAACTTTGGAGATAGAAAACCTTGGGAAGAAATCAGGAGTCATAGATGCAAACATCAACAATAGAATACAAGAGATGGAAGAAAGAATCTCAGGTGCTGAAGATTCCATAGAAAGCATCGACTCAACAGTCAAAGAAAATGCAAAATGCAAAAAACGCGTAACCCAAAACATCCAGGAAATCCAGGACACAATGAGAAGACCAAACCTAAGGATTATAGGTATAGATGAGAGTGAAGATTTGCAACTTAAAGGGCCAGTAAACATCTTCAACAAAATTATGGAGGAAAACTTCCCTAACTTAAAGAGAGAGATGCCGATGAACATACAAGAAGCCTACAGAACTCCAAACAGACTGGACCAGAACAGAAATACCTCCCGTCACATAATAATCAAAACACCGAATGTTCTAAACAAAGAAAGAATACTAAATGCAGTAAGAGAAAAGGGCCAAGTAACATACAAAGGAAGACCTATCCGAATCACATCAGACTTCTCACCAGAGACTATGAAAGCCAGAAGATCCTGGGCAGATCTCATGCAGACACTAAGACAGCACAAATGCCAGCCTAGACTACTATACCCAGCAAAACTCTCAATCACCATAGATGGAGAGACCAAGATATTCCATGATAAAACCAAATTTTCACAATATCTTTCCACAAATCCAGCCCTGCAACGGATAATAGGTGGAAACCTCCAATACAGGGAGAGAAACAACACCCTGGAAAAAATGAGATAATAACCTTCTTGAATCAAACCCAAAAGTAGATAACCACTCAAACATAAAGATAGCGTCAAGAATGGCAGATGGCAATAATCACTATGCCTTAATCTCTCTTAATATCAATGGTCTCAATTCCCCAATTAAAAGACATAGACTAGCAGACTGGATACGTAAACAGGACCCAGCATTTTGCTGCATGCAGGAAACGCACCTCAGTGTCAAAGACAAACACTACCTCAGAGTAAAAGGCTGGAAAACAATTTTACAAGCAAATGGCCCCAAGAAACGAGGTGGAGTAGCCATCCTAATATCGGATAAAATTGATTTTCAACCCAAAGTCATCAAAAAAGACACAGAAGGACACTACATACTGATCAAGGGAAAAATCCACCATCAAGAACTCTCAATCCTGAATATCTATGCTCCAAATGCAAGGGCACCCTCATTCGTAAAAGAAACTTTACTAAAACTAGAAGCACACATCGCACCGCACACAATAATAGTGGGTGACTTCAACACCCCGCTCTCTGAAATGGATCGTTCAGGAAAGCAGAAACTAAACAGGGACACAGTGAATCTAATTGAAGCCTTGGACCAAATGGAACTAACTGATATATATAGAACATTTCATCCTAGAGCTAAAGAATACACCTTCTTCTCAGCTCCTCATGGTACCTTCTCCAAAATTGACCATATAATTGGTCACAAATCAGACCTCAACAGATACAAGAAGATAGAAATTATCCCATGCCTCCTATCAGATCACTATGGAATAAGGGTGGTCTTCAATGGCAACAAAAACAAAAGAAAACCCACGTACACATGGAGGCTGAACAATGCTCTACTCAATGATAACTTGGTCAAGGTGGAAATAAAGAAAGAAATCAAAGACTTTTTGAAAGTTAATGAAAATGAAGGCACAACATACCCTAACTTATGGGACACAATGAAAGCAGTGCTAAGAGGAAAATTCATAGCCCTGAGTGCCGCCAAAAAGAAACGGGAGACAGCATACACTAACAGCTTAATGGCACACCTGAAAGCCCTGGAACAAAAAGAAGCAAATACACCAAAGAGGAGTAGAAGGCAGGAAATCATCAAACTTAGGGCTGAAATCAATCAAGTAGAAACAAAGAAAACCATACAAAGAATCAACAAAACGAGGAGTTGGTTCTTTGAGAAAATCAACAAGATAGATAAGCCCTTAGCCAGACTAACCAGAGGGCACAGAGATAGTATCCAAATTAATAAAATCAGAAACGAAAAGGGAGAGATAACAACAGAAACTGAGGAAATTCAAAAAATCATCAGATCCTACTACAAAAACCTGTATTCAACACAACTAGAAAATCTTGAGGAAATGGACAATTTCCTTGACAGATACCAAGTACCAAAATTAAATCAGGATCAAATAGACCATCTAAACCGTCCTATAACTCCTGAAGAAATAGAAGTTGTCATTGGAAGTCTTCCAACCAAAAAAAGCACAGGTCCAGATGGTTTTAGTGCAGAATTCTATCAGACCTTCAAAGAAGACCTAACACCAATACTCTTCAAACTGTTCCACAAAATAGAAACAGAAGGAACACTACCCAACTCGTTCTATGAAGCCACAATTACACTAATACCAAAAGCACACAAAGATCCGACAAAGAAAGAGAATCTCAGGCCAATCTCTCTTATGAATATCGATGCAAAAATACTCAATAAAATTCTTGCCAACCGAATCCAAGAACACATCAAAACGATCATTCACCACGATCAAGTAGGCTTCATCCCAGGGATGCAGGGATGGTTCAATATAAGGAAATCCATCAATGTAATCCACTACATAAATAATCTCAAAGAAAAAAACCACATGGTCATCTCATTAGATGCTGAGAAAGCATTTGACAAAATTCAGCATCCTTTCATGCTAAAGGTCTTGGAAAGATCAGGAATTCAAGGCCCATATCTAAACATAGTAAAAGCAATTTACAGCAAACCAGTAGCCAGCATCAATCTAAACGGAGAGAAACTTGAAGCAATCCCACTAAAATCAGGGACTAGACAAGGCTGCCCTCTCTCTCCATATCTTTTCAATATAGTACTTGAAGTTCTAGCTAGAGCAATTAGACAAGAAAAAGAGGTCAAAGGGATACAAATTGGAAAGGAAGAAGTCAAACTATCACTATTTGCAGACGATATGATAGTATACATAAGCGACCCAAAGAACTCCACCAGAGAACTCCTACAGCTGATAAACGACTTCAGCAAAGTGGCCGGATATAAAATCAACTCAAGCAAGTCAGAAGCCTTCCTATACTCAAAGGATAAGCAGGCTGAGAAAGAAGTAAGAGAAATAATACCCTTTACGATAGCCACAAACCATATTAAGTATCTTGGCGTGACGCTAACCAAACAAGTGAAAGATCTGTATGACAAGAACTTCAAGTCTCTGAAGAAAGAAATTGAAGAAGACCTCGGAAGATGGAAAAATCTGCCATGCTCATGGATTGGCAGGATTAATATAGTAAAAATGAGCATCTTACCAAAAGTAATACACAGATTCAATGCAATCCCCATCAAAATCCCAACTCAATTCTTCATAGAGTTAGAAAGAGCAATTCAAAAATTCATCTGGAATAACAGAAAACCCAGAATAGCTAAAATTATTCTCAAGAGTAAAAGAACCTCTGGGGGAATCAGTATCCTGGACCTCAAGCTGTACTACAGAGCAATAGTGTTAAAAACTGCATGGTATTGGTACAGTAACAGACATGTAGATCAATGGAACAGAATTGAAGACCCAGAAATGAATCCACACTCCTATGGTCACTTGATCTTTGACAAAGGAGCTAAAACCATCCAGTGGAAAAAAGATAGCCTTTTCAACAAATGGTGCTGGCTCAGCTGGAGGTCAACATGCAGAAGAATGCAAATTGACCCATCCTTATCTCCTTGCACTAAGCTCAATTCTAAGTGGATCAAAGATCTCCACATAAAACCAGACACACTGAAACTAATAGAAGGGAAACTAGGGAAGAACCTTGAACATATGGGCACAGGGGAGAATTTCCTGAACAGAACTCCAATAGCTTATACTCTAAGATCAAGAATAGACAAATGGGACCTCATTAAATTACAAAGTTTTTGCAAGGCAAAAGACACCGTCAAAAAGACAAAGCGGCAACCAACTAACTGGGAAATGATCTTTACCAACCTTACATCCGACAGAGGGCTAATATCCAAGATATACAAAGAACTCAAGAAGTTAAACTCCAGAGAGGCAAGTAACCCTATTAAAAAATGGGGTACAGAGCTCCACAAAGAGTTCTCACCTGAAGAATATCTAATGGCTGAGAAGCACCTAAAGAGATGTTCATCATCCTTAGTCATTAGGGAAATGCAAATCAAAACAACCCTGAGATTCCATCTCACACCAGTCAGGATGTCTAAGATCAAAAACACAGGAGACAGCAGTTGTTGGCGAGGATGTGGAGAAAGAGGAACACTCCTCCACTGCTGGTGGAATTGCAGGCTGGTACAACCACTCTGGAAAGCAGTCTGGCGGCTCCTCAGAAAACTGGGCATGACACTTCCGGAGGATCCGGCTATACCACTCCTGGGCATATACCCAGAGACTTTACCTGCATGCAATAAGGACACATGCTCCACTATATTCATAGCAGCCTTATTTATAATAGCCAGAAGCTGGAAAGAACCCAGATGTCCCTCAACGGAGGAATGGATTCAGAAGATGTGGTATATTTACACAATGGAATACTACTCTGCAATTAAAAACAATGAATTCACGAAATTCCTAGGCAAATGGTCAGAACTTGAAAATATCATCCTTAGTGAGGTAACCCAATCACAAAAGATCACACATGGTATGAAGTCACTGATAAGGGGATATTGACCCAGAATCTCAGAATACCCTAGACACAATCAGCATATCAATAGATTTCTAAAAAGATGGAAGGAGAGACCCCTGGTCCTGGAAAGACTGGATGTAGGGGAACGCCAGGACAGAGTAATGAGAGGGGGTTGAACGGAGAAAAGAGGGAGGGAAGGGGGCTTATGGGACTTTCGGGGAGGGAGGAAACGGGAAAGGGGAAGTGATTTGGAATGTAAATTAAAAAAATAAAATTAAATTAAATTAAAAAAAAAAGAAAAAAAAAAGCACAGTAGAGGTTTGCATATCTTTATGGTAACCAACAACTGTATAATTTACTTAGTCCTAATCAACAAGAGGGAAAGCTTTCCAGGCACTAGCAATCTACCCACCTGGCTAGGGCTAGTGACGTTACAGATCTTAGAAGAGAAACTACAGCCACCACTTTACTCCCAGTATAATTTTTCACAACTTTCTAAACCATATAATTAACCTACAAATAATTGTAACTCTCAATCCTTATCAAAGAAGCTTCTCTTTATAAGAGGATCATTACAGAATACTACAACTGGACACAATACAGTTATCAATGGATTGTATGGAGCTCAGCTCTAAAGGACACATGTACAACACAGCTCCTGCCCCTAAGGATCAGGGAACATCCTAGAGGAGGAGGCTGAAGAGTATAAGAGCCAGAGAACAGAAATCTACTGTTAGACTGCATCCCAGAAATAGCTGCTCAAACAATATCTAGATATTGACAATATCAGTAGACATGTTAATGCAAAATAAGAAAAGTCTCAGAAGATGTGGTATATTTGCACAATGGAATACTACTCTGCACTTAAAAACAATGAATTCACGAAATTCCTAGGCAAATGGTCAGAACTTGAAAATATCATCCTTAGTGAGGTAACCCAGTCACAAAAGAACACACATGGTATGCAGTCACTGATAAGGGGATATTAACCCAGAATCTCGGAATACCCAAGACACAATTCACATATCAATAGATTTCCAAGAAGATGGAAGGAGAGACCCCTGGTCCTAGAAAGACTGGATTTTGGGGAATGCCAGGACTGAGAAGCGAAAGGGGGTTGAATGGGGAACAGAGGGAGGGAAGGGGGCTTATGGGACTTTCGGGGAGGGAGGAAACAGGAAAGGGGAAATGATTTGGAATGTAAATAAAAAAACTTAGAAAATAAAAAAAATAAAATAAAAAGAAAAGTCTCAGGAGGTTCAGACCATAGACAATGAATTACAAGCACTCAATGTCTGATGAGTAAGGCAGACTTAGCATCCCCCATGGAGAAACTAAGTCCAATTAGCCACCTAATAAAGAGTTACCAGTCCTGAAATCATTCAAACATAAATAACAAAAATATTGTATTTAGATATTTGTGCATCCCTCTATATGTATACATATACATATGTCTGCATCAATATTTCAACATTATTTTCAACTGTGAAGAGACAAGTATTCAAATAGTACAGCACTTGTCCAACACCAAACCTCATTAAAATTAGTTTGCTTATGATATGGGCTTATTCTGTTTTACATCTATTCCACATGCTGTTATTTTTCCCATTTTATCTGAGACTAAGCACAGATGTTAAGTAGAACTGGAGGGCAAACCAGGTGCCATATTGGCTCAATCATTGCCTCACTAATGCTCCTTATTCAGTACTATCAGCCACACGTGCAGAAACTTTACAAATATTTTGAATGTGATGTGCCATATATACTCATGCTTTTTGCTCACTTCTTTAATAGATAATTTATAAAGTAAGAAGGATTTTTCCAGAAAATTAGTTAATGCCATTGGAAAAATAATGGTCTTTTATTCTCATCTAGTTTCCGATGAAAAACAAAAATAAAAACAAAAACAAAATATACTATAGTCTTTGTTTCAAAATAGGATATATTTTACAAATCCTTAATCTTTATTTAATAATGATATATAAGAGCTTTGAAACTGTTTAAGTAATTCATTGGCTTCTAAATGTTATGCAACTCATGTTCTCAGTGATGAAAAGAGATTTCCACAGCACAGCTTTCTGTATAATCGACTGTACCTTTAGCCCTTTGTCTGCCTGTGCATTAGGTCGCAGGCAAGTGCTCCGAGCTCTTACTTTTTCAGCCACTGTGTCTATTTCCTTCATAGATATGGTGGATGCTCAGTCACTGGTTCATAACATCTTCTGAAGTGAGTTCCTTTCAGGTCAGTCTCCCATTTCATTTCTGCACATGACATGTTTTACAAAGGTCATCAAAGTCATGTTTTCATCTGGTGTGAATTAGAAACAGATAAAAATCTGAGGTATGGCAGTATAAAATTCTACCATTTTGTTGATGTAAAATTTAATGAAGCAATTTATAAGCTTATATTTTATTCAGGGCAATCATATGCCACATTTTACTTGTTTGGATATGAGGAGAAGTTGAAAAAAAAAGCTCAATTAACCTTTGTGTAAGAAGCAGTACAGTATACAGAAATTATGAGCTTTAGATGGAAAGAGTTTCAACACCATCTTGACTACTTAATCTCCTCAAATGTTAATCCTCTCAGCTACAAAAACATTACAAGTTGATTCTCTGTGGCTGCTAAGAGAACCAAGATGACAAAGGTGAACCATATTGCAGGTGTCAGGTGTGCACAGGGGACAGGCTATACATAGCTGACATGTACATACAGGAGCCAATGTGAACAGGATAATCCTCTAAACATTCAGTTAAATGTTGTACACATTCTCTATGTCATTTGTACTTTGAGGGAAATGGAGCAATATTGCATCTTACAAATTAATACAGGCAATCAACTGAATTGGCAAATTTAAACAAGTTTACTTAAAATGATAGCAGTATGACAATGACTAAATTAATATTTAGTCTTTTTAGAATAACATAAGCTTTTCCAAAGAAACTCTGTACATATTACTAGTCAGTTCACATTACCCTCAACAAATTACTCAGTCATAAATAAATACATATCTACTTTCTATTTGTATATGTTTATTTCTTAAGTAGATACCTTACTTATATAAATTATGAAATATGGTTTGCTGTGTCTTCACATAGCCTTTTCAATGTCCACCCAAATGGTAGCATATGTTAATACATCATGCATTTAGTTATCTAATATTTCATGCTATGGTTATCCATTTTTTATTTCATTTCTCATTTTTTCAGCTTCATCTCAGGAATAAAGGGAGCTGGTAGAGGTCCATTGAACACTGAAAACTCAAAAGCGTCTCTACAAGATAAGGCAGAAAGGACACCCAGGCTCACTGCTTCCATTTAATCAAGCACTTGTAGTCATAAGTAAAGGATTCAGGCTAGAAAAAAATGAAATAAACATCTAAATGAGAAAGGAAGTAAAACTTCATTTGCATTAAAATAACATGAAATATTAAAAAAAAACAGTTAAAACTCCTCCCCAAATACTGTCAAATTAATACATGCATTCAACAGCATTATCAAATTTAAAAATCAGTGGCATTTCTAACACAGATCTGCCTTGAAAAAAATTAGAGAAACAATCTTATTTACAATAGTGTCCAAAAATATGAAGGAGTAAACTTAAGAGGTAGAAGACTTTTATACTAAAAGTATATTTCAGTTTATGAAAGAGCTCAAATAAAATACTAACAAAAAGACATACTGTGCATAGTGTTTCATATGTACAGACTATATATTGTTAAGTAATGCACACTGTCATAAAACATTTGCAGATGTAATAAAAGCCTGAAAATCTGGAATAGGAAGCTGGAGAGATGGCTCAGCCATTGAAACCACTTCTTGCTCTTTCACATGACAAAGATTTGTCTCTGAGGACCCTGTCAGCTGCTAACAGCTACCTTAAGTTCAGTTCCAGACGACTCAAAGCCTTCTCCCTGCCCCTACGGGTACCTGCACACATCAGGTATATATACATAAATGGTAATAAATCATTAAATAAATGTACAAACTTAAAATGATATCATTAAAATAAATGTATACATTCAGAATAGTAACTTATAAAAATATTCACAGAAAATATGATTACTATATCCATGTACTACTGCAAAAGACCACAACTAGCCGAATTTATGTTAAGTAAAATGATAAAAGCTGGAGACATCATTTTGGCATTAAAATAAAGTTCACAACCATGGCGATAACAATAGCATTATGTTTACATAAAAACCAACATACAGGCCAGGGAATACAAGCAGAGGGTCAACAAATAATTACAGAAATTCAGACTCTGTAGTCACATCATTTTGACAAAGGTGTCAAGAATATAAACTGATAAAAAAAAACATTTTATTGTTTATTTTATTTACATTTCAAATGTTGCCCTCCTACCTGGTCCTCTTCCTGGCACCCCTCCATGAGCCCCACACCCCATAACCACTTCATCTTTAAGAGGGTGCTACCCTACCCACCCACTTCTACCTCACCCCTCTATCATACCCCTACACTGGGGCATCAACCCTTCACATGTCCAAGCACATTCCCTCCCATTGAGACTAGATAAGGCTGTCCTCTACATATGTAGCAGGGACCATGGACCAGCTTATGTATGCTCTTTGGTTAGTGGCTTTGTCCCTGGGAGTTCTGAGGAGTCCGGATAGTTGATACTGCTGTTCTTCCTATGGGGTTACAATCCCCTTCAGCTTCTTCAGTCCTAACCCTAACTCTTCCACTGGGGTCCTGGGCTCAATCCAATGGTCAGTTGTAAGTATCTACACCTGTCTCTGTAAGGTGCTAACAGAGCTTCTGAGAGGACAACCAGACCAGGCTCCTGTCTGCAAGTACATCTTGGCATCAGTAATAGAGGTTTGGTATCTGAATGGGATGGATCCCAAGGTAGGGCAGTCTCTGGATGGTCTGTCCTTCAGTCTCTGCTCCATTTTTTGTCCCTGTTTTTCCTTTAGACAGGAACAACTCTGGGTTAAAATTTTTGAGTTGGGTAGGTGGCCCATCCCTCAACTAGAGTCCATGTTAGTCTCTTCAGGTTCTATCTCCCCTCTGTTGGGTATTTCATCTAATGTCATCCTCACTGTGTCCTTGGAGCCTCCCAAAACCATGGTGTCTGTAACATCTAGTCGTCCCTCCACCGCTCATCCCCTCCCCATACTGCTGCATATTTCTATTTATTCTCCTGGTCCTTTGGACTTCTCTCCTGTCTCCCCTCATACTTGATCCTCCCCTTCCCTGTTTTGTCCTCCCCCTCCCCTCTCCCACTCAGGTCCCTCCCTCCCTCTGCCTCCCGTGATTATTTTGTTCCCTTTTCCAAGTGGAATTGAAGCATCCACACTCAGTCCTTGCTTACTGTTAAGCTTCATATGTTCTGTGAGTTGTATCATGGGTATTCTGAACTTTCTGGCAAATATCCACTTATCAGTGAGTACATACCATGTACGTCTTTTTTGAGTCTGGGTTACCTCACTCAGGACGATATTTTCTAGTTCCATCTATTTGCCTGAAAATTTCATGATGTCCTAGGTTTTAATAGCTGATTAATGTCCCATTGTTTAAACTAACCATATTTTCAGTACCCATTCTTTGGTTGAGAGACATCTGAGTTATTTCCAGATTCTGACTATTA
The DNA here is from genome assembly GCA_036184795.1 of Tokudaia tokunoshimensis. Classification (NCBI taxonomy): domain Eukaryota; kingdom Metazoa; phylum Chordata; class Mammalia; order Rodentia; family Muridae; genus Tokudaia; species Tokudaia tokunoshimensis. Next base: position 81,726,948 of record BTHU01000012.1, on the reverse strand, counting down.
TAAATAAGGCTGCAATGAACATAGTTAGATATATATCCTGGTGATATGGTGGAGTATCTTTTGGGTGTATGCCCAGGATCATTTCTACCTAGGTATATGACACCAGTGCTTCCAATGTTTATCCTCTCCTTTATTATAATTATATGATGTGATATGTATGTTTTCAAATTGTATGAACTAGTCCTGTTATGATTTCTGAAGCTACTTGCAGCACTGAGATGATATAAAGTGTTGGAATCTGTAAGTTTCCTTATATCTTAATTTGGAAGTCATTATTCGTTCTCTAGCCCTGTGAGAATGTGTGAAGCAAACTCCTTCACTCTTCTAAGGCTTGTGTTTCTCTACGTACGTGCAATAAGATGCATGGCCAGAACCTACATACCCTTTTATCTCTACCCTACAGCCATAGGTCCTCAAGGGCAGGAGCAGTATAATTTACTCATTGATATAAACAGGAATTCTGCTCAAAATATCACTTTTCTCAAGAATTGTCCAGTAAGCATTTACAACCTATACTTAAACTTATTATTATAATTACACTATACCTGTGTTATTGCTGTAAGTAATAGGTTATGTAAGCAATGTTCAATACATATGTCATAATTATAATTCTAATTTTAGTAAGTAAGCTGCCTCTCTGAAGAGAAGTCAAATCCATTTTGTGTTATAATAAATCATTATTTAATTTTATCTAACACTACTATCCATATGATAAGTGAAAATTAATTAATGAATCAAACAACAAATAAAGAAAAGCTACTATAGACCACAATACAAAAAGATAATTTGAAACATTTTAAGATTTTTTTAATCCATATCATGAAATGAAACACTAATGATAGAAAATGCCATGAAGAATATTTCTAGCTACATTCTAAACTCTTAATTTTCATACTAAAGTAACTCAGGCAATCTATTATATTTAAATTGTAAAGTAATCTTCAGTGCCATGCTAAAAAAGCCTTAATGCAAAAGCATTATACCACAAGCTGCCAATGAATGCTGTTTTATCATGGACTCATTGTATGTATGAGCTGCAAAATAGTTCTGGACAGGAGAATAATAAAAACAAATGGAAGACATTTTCAGTTGGATGACCTTTTAGTTCACAAGCTTAAGGGAGCCTGAATCTGGTTATGCTAAATAAGAATTGGTACCTGTGAGCTCTTTCTCTGGCTACTAAATGCATTCAACCTTTCCCCCTGGGATCCAGAGAATAAACAGGAGTTTTGCAATGGGGCAGAAGTGATTTGATGTTGATGTGGCCGAACAAGTCATTCTAGTGAATCCTCAAGGGTAAAAAGCCACAACCTTGGGGATGAACTATAAAGATGACAAATATTTCTTTAGGGCATTTTCTCACTTCAGTAAAAAATATCTTCATATTTCCAATGAATACAGGAAATGCCATGTGCCTTTCATTCTTTTCTTATGACAAATAACATGAAAATCAAATTGGGCTTATTCATGATCTTTTATGACAGCTATGAGATTAACATGTCAATAAACTTATTTCAAGTAACTAACTTTTATTGAACAGAATATAGAATAGTGTATACTATTGGGCCAACATATGCCACTCAAATCATTGGCTACGTGACCTCATGCAACTATTATTCTAGGTTTACTTGATTATAAAATGATATTTATAAAACTATCAATTCTCTCAACAAGTAATATAAAAACTTCATGTAAATTGTAACAATAAAATATACTGATTAAAAAATTAGGTACACATAAAACCAGAGGGTCATTTCTCAGTAATTATTCAGTAACTATTTTATGAATGAGCAACTAGGTAAAAGCAAAGAATAATGAAAACATTGGAATTTCTAATAGCTACTTGGATTTGGATGCTGTTATTTACACTGCATTAATATTCTGTGTATATTGATCTGAGTAAATGAAGAGCAATACTTATAGTAAAATAGCAATATTAGATGATGGAAACAATTTTAGTAGAAGAAGGAAGACAAAGCTGTAAAAGAAAAGGTAGTCATGACCCACTTACTTTTACAACTATAAAATAATTTTATTAAAATGAATAGTCATTCAAAATAACTACTATCAATAATTATTCAGAGTAGTTTTACTAGTTGGTATTTTTTTTCTTTCTATACCTAGATGACTAACTATAAAGCTATGATTTACTTCCCTAGAGCTCATGATTACCTATAAGCTACTGAGTATGTGTGGTGGTCTGAATAAGAAATGTTCTTCATGGGCTCACATATTTGAACATTAAGTCCTCAGTTAGTGGTACTACTTGGAGTAGTTGTAGAACCTATAGAAGATATAGTCTTATTGAGGAGGTACATCACTGAAATTATTTATAACTTCATTTCACTTCCAATTTGCTCTCTCTGTTTCATGTATTCATTTGAAGATATGATCTCTCAATTTTCTGCTCCTACTCACATGTTTCCTCCATCATGAAGGACTCTTATATCCTAGAATTGTAACTCAAAATAATCTCTTTGTTCATTAAGTTGCTTTTGATCATGATATTTGATCACAGCATCTGAAAAATAATGAACACATGACTTATTTTCTTATGAGTTATTGGTCAGGAAGGTACTAAAGTCTCTGAAACAAAACAAGTGATTTACATTTCTCTTGGATCTTGACCGGAAGAAGATAGTGAGACCCTGTTACTGAAAACACCACACATTTGAGTTGTAGATATAGACAAGTTATGCTGGGTTTGAACTATAAACCAGATAAATGACACACACAAACGTTTTTCAACTTGCCTTCTTGACACAATTGCTGGGCATTATTAAACTTCTGTGGCTGTGGCTAGCATGCCCTTATCAATATTCTTAGCTCCACACCTCCCACCTATTCAGTTACATCTAGTCCCTGACAACCTACCCGTAGAGCAGCCTGTATGGCCATGCCCTTGGCTCTCATACAGTAGGTTACCTTTTCCCATTCAGAACCATGACTAATTCTCCCTTCCTTTTCTTGTGTCTGTCTCTTGCCTCCAGAAATCCTCTCTATCCCTTCTGACCAGAAATTGGCCCATGGCTTTTTTACTGACAAATCAAGTACCAATTGGGTAACAAGATTTTAGCATCACAGCCACCCCTACAGAGACCTATGAAATACTACTTTTTAGGTTTGGCAAAGCTATCACACTCATGGACATGAAGCAGCTGTTATTACCTATACAAATCCTGCTCAAGACTGGACCTAACACTATTAAATCCAATAACAAGGAAGGGGCTTTACGTTTATGGACACTCTTCAGAATACAAATAGCAGTTGATGGTTTGATGCTAAAGCTCAGAATACAGGGAAGTGGGATTGTGGAAAACAGATTAAAGAAAATGTGAGCTGTTTACTATCCCCTGGAACTCCATTGCCCAACCACCACTTCACCCACCTTCACCAGGCCTGCTGCACCAGAAACATTCAAGTTAGGCCCATCTTCCCAGAGACCTGTTAGACTGGGAACATCCAAGGATAATCATATCCTAAATGATTAAGGCCTATGTAAGAACAAAACAAACAAGAGTCAGGGCAATATGGCACCTCTAGAGCACAGCAATCCTACTACAGTAAACCCTGGATATCTTAACGCAACCAAAGAACAAGAAAATTACCTTAAATCTAGTCTTATAATGATGGCAGCTCTTAAAGAGGAAATTAATAAATCCCTTAAAGAAATACAGGAAAATACAATCAAATTTGTGAAATAAGTAAATAAAACTATTCAAGACCTGAAAATGGAAATAGAGCAACGAAGAAAACACAAACTGAGGGAATCCTGGAGATAGAGAACCTAGAGTAAATAAAAGGATAAACAGATACAAGCATCAATATCAGAATACAAGAGATGAAGAGAAAATCTCAGGCATAAATGATATGATAGAAGAAATTGATACATCAGTTAAAAAATGTTAAATCTCTAAAAATTTCAGACACAGACATTCAGGAAATGTGGAATACTGTAAAAAGACCTAACAGAAGAAAAATAGGAATAGAAGTTGAAGAATCCCAATTCTAAGGCCCAGAAAATATTTTCAACAAAATCACAGAAATTTACATAAACTAAAGAAAGAGATACCTATAAATATATAAGAAACTTACAGAACACCAGTTAGATTGGATTAGAAAAGAAAAATCATATACAAAAGAACAGCTAAAACACGAAATTTACAAAACAAACAAAGAATATTAAAAGCTGCCAGGAAAAAAAAGGCCAGATGACACATAATGGCACACCTATAAGAATTATACCTGACTTCTCAACAAAGATTCAAAAAGCTAGAAGGACCTAGGCAGATGTATTGCAGCTTCTAAGACACCCCAAATGCCAACTTAGACTACTATGTCCAGCAAAACACTCAATAACCATAGTTGGAGAAAACAAGATCTCCCTAGACAAAACCAAAATTCAACATTATCCACAAAAATTCTGCCCAATAAAGAACTGGAATTATCACCATCCCTGATTTCAAGCTATACTACTGAGCAATAACAATAAAGATTTCATGGTATTGGCATAAAAACAGACAGATTGATCAAAGAAATAGAATTGAAGACCCATAAATAAACCTACAATAAAAAGCCAAAATCATACAGTGGAAAAAAAGAAAGCATTTAAAGAAATGGTGCTGGTCTAACTGGATGCCTGCATATAGAAGAATGCAAATAAACCTGTTTCCATCACCGTACCTAAAACTCAAGTTCAACTGGATCATAGACCTCAGCATAAAACTGGATTACCAACCTTACATCCAACAGAGGATTAATTTCCAAAATACATTAAACAAACTCATGAAATTAGATACCAACAAACAAAATAATCCAATTTAGAAATGGCATACAGAGCTAAACAGATAATTCTCAACAGAGGAATCTCAAATGTCTGAGATGCACTTAAAGAAATGTTCAATATGCTTAGTCATCAGAAAATACAAATCAAAACAACTCTGAAATTCCATCTACACCCGTCAGATTAAGATAAAAGCTCAAGTGATAACAAATGAGGACAGGAATGTAGAGCGATGGCAATACTCCTCTTTGCGGGTGGGCGTACACAACTGTACAATCACTATGGAAATCATTTTGGCAGTTTCTCAGAAAACCCGGAATAATTCTACCCCAAAAACCAGTTATACTACTCCTGGAATAGGTATAGCATCCCAAAAGATGCTCCACTGTATCACCAGACACTTGCTTAACTCTGTTCATAGAATCTTTATTAGTAATAGCCAGAAACTGGAAAACACATAGATGCTGCTCAACTGAAGAATGGGTAATGAAAATGTGGTGCATCTACACAATGGAATATTATTCAGCTATTAAAAACAAAGACACCATGAAATTTTCAGGCAAATGGATGGAACTAGAAAATACCATCCTAAATGAGGAAATCCAGACCAGAAATTCACACATTGTATGCATCCAAAGAAACTAAGTAATATGAAGAGACCAAAAGAGAATTGTGAATCTACCTCAGAAGAGGTAATAAAATAGATATCTGAGGTGGATGAATGGAGGGAACTGTATGGGGAAAAGGGTGAGAAGGAGAACAGCAATGGGGAACAGGTGTGTGGAGGCAGGTAGGGAGAGGACTTGGAGTAAGAACGAAAACTGATGGGGGCGGGGGGACTAGCCAGAGACCTGAGATGGAGAGGCCCCCAGAAATCTATGTGGGTGACCCTAGATGGGACTCCTAGTATCTGCAGATATGGAGACTGAAGCAGCCACCTCCTATAGTCAGGCAGGACTTCCAGTGGAGGGAGGGGGACATGAACTCACCTACAAAATTTTGACCCAAAATTTGTCCTGCCTGTAAGAGGTTCTGGGATAAAGACACTGCAGAGATTGGGGGAAATGCTAACCGATGAGTGGCCCAACTTGTTACCCATCCCATATAAGAGAGCCAACTCCTGACACTATCAATGATACTCTGCTATGCTTGCAGATAAGGAGCCTAGTATAACTTTCTCATGAGAGGCTTCATGAAGCAGCAGATGGATACAGATATAGACACCTACAGCCAAACCTCAGGCAGAGCTCAGAGAGTCCTTTTGAAGAGTGGGGGAGAGAACTGAGCAAGCTGGAGCAGTCAAGAACACCACAAGAAGACCTACAGAGTTAACTAACCTGGGCCCATGGGGACTCATCAAGGTTGAACCACCAACCAAAGAACACTAAAGAGTTGGACCTAGGCCTCTTACACATTTGTAGTAGATGTGCAGTTTGGTCTTCATGTGGGCACCTAGTAATTAATTAGAACAAGGGCTGTCTCTGACTCTGTTGCCCTGGATCCCCTTCCCCTGAATGGACTGTCCAGTTGGTCTCAGTGGCAGAGTTTGTTTTTAATCCTGCTGCAACTTGATGTCTCAGGGTAGGGCAGTACCCAATGGGGTCTTCTTCTTCTCCTCAGAAAAGGAGAGGGTATAATGGGAGGAGGGATTTGTAAGGGTGGGATAGGAGTAAAGGAAAGAGGGGAAATATGATCGGGATATAAAGAGGAAAGAAAGAAAGAAAGAAAGAAAGAAAGAAAGAAAGAAAGAAAGAAAGAAAGAAAGAAAGAAAGAAAGAAAGGAAGGAAGGAAGGAAGGAAGGAAGGAAGGAAGGAAGGAAGGAAGGAAGGAAGGAAGGAAGGAAGGAAGGAAATGTATAAGAGCCATAGGTAGATGAGGCATGCATTATTCATGCTGATGGAAGGCACCTCTGGTCTTAATGACATATTTACAACAATTTACAGAAATAGAGTTTTTTTAAAGAATTATTTATACAATGAATCAAATAATTTCTTAGTCGAGGTTCTTTAAATATCTGGGTCTGTCATTTTTAGCTTACTTATTAGAGATATCTAAGCTAGAACCTCACTATTTAAACTTTAATTCCCCCTCTGACCTTCTATTCTCTTCAGTTGTCTGCTAGGGATTGGGAGTTATCCTCAGAGATATAGCCAGTAGTGAGTTATTCATGGTCTACTGAATAGCTCCAAACCCATGAACATTCCGGTATTACTGGCAAAACTCAACAGGTCACCAAATAAAAAGATATATTGTTTGTATTGATATGTATTTGAGGGTTTGTTGAGGGAGTTTGATGGTGGGCTATAAAAGAAAGTGAGTGGTATATATGGCCAGAATATATTAAAGGAATATCTGAAATCATCAAATAATAGAGTTAAATGAATAAATATATTTTCTTCACACTCACATGCACTCACCTGTCCACAAAATAGATGCTCATTAGGCAACTCTAAACTGGAAGCAGGTTTTGGCTGTGCTGAAAGAACAGAAGGGAAAGACTATATAGGCAGAAACAGAAGTAACCAAAAGAAGTGTTTGATTGGCTGCAGTGGTAGAATTGATCTTTTTAGTCTCTTTTGTCAAAAGTCCTTTATTACATAAATAAAAGTTGGCTCTGTTGGCTTCTGATTGGATATGCTTAAGATTCATATTCCCATACTACAGGCATTTACAAAAATTGGTCCAAGTTAAATGTTCCTTGTATTCTCAAATTAAGTGAGATAAAGGCCATTTTCCAGGCCTATCTGGGCTTATCTGTTCAAAGATCCTTCAAGTATGGTCTTCACTTTCATTTCATTACATCAAGTTGTAGCAGGATTAAAAACATACTTCACTTTCATTTCATGCACCCACAAGAACAAAATTATCTGAAGAATGTCCTTCTATTCTTCATGTCTTCCTCATATTCTTCTCTTTTCTCTGGAATTTGTTTCTAATCTTATCTCTCTAGAACTCTTTATATCATTCAGAGCAGAACTTTAAGTCATTTTATGTTTCTTTCCTGTGGCAAATTTATTTTCTTATTCATCTGACTACTATTGCATCATGATTAATTTAATAAGTTTAGCACATAAGATTTCTATTTAAATAAGCTGTGTTATGGACCTTGAAATATGGTTGCTTACAGGGGAAAAAATTCACCATTCTATGACTTCTGTTCAGACAAATAATCTAGGTAGACAAAATTGTTTAGGCCAATAAATAAAATTTGCAACATTTATTAATTATGCCTAGAAAAAAGAAGGTATTTGAGAGAACTGAGACATTTTGGATAGAACAGGTATTTATTTTGGTTGCATTGGCAGTATGATTTCTTTTACTAAATCTTTAGTAAGATATTTATTTTTAAAACTCATAATGAAGTTCGGAAATTTTGAAGATCTAAAGTACTAAAGCTCTGAGTACATTTTGGAATAATTCAAGGAAAGAGAGTGGTGGTCCAGTGATGATGGATCCATTTCTGCGTCCGGCCCATGTGTTCCTCTGGGTGGGACAATAGAGCTGAAATCTGCTTGAAAGTCTAAATCAATGCTGGGGTTATGAGTAAAGTCTTACATGTCTTTGGCCTTCCCAATCAATGAAGTCATATGTTGTGCTGTTGTCATGATGTCTTCACCACTAAGATTCTGACAGCACTGGTACATCAAAAAGACAACAACTATTTAAACAGAAATGTGTTCCCAGACACGATTCAACAGATATATGCAATAATGTTCCTCTATTTTTAAAGTTTTACAAAAACTTCAAATTTTAATACGACAACCTAAATGAGATTTTACAGCCAGGATATCCAAATATTTATTCAAAGAGTTATTAACTAAACAAAGACTTCCCTACATTATCTAACTGAGATAATCATATATTATCTTTTCTAGCTAAATTTGATGATTATTTAAGCTGGAAGTAATGAAGTTAAAGAAAAACTAAAAGACCTAAGAATCCTTAAAGTAAGAAAAATGGTATTTACTAAACATAGCATCAGAGCTTAGGAGGATTGTAATGCCTTAAACACATCAAAATAAATGCATTGCATGTTTTAATAAATACCTAGTCATGATTTCCAGAAATATGTCAATGTGTAGTGTTTATATCTGTGAATTACAAAAGAAAGCAAGATTGCTACTTAGAATTAGCGCCCTGTGAATGTTGAATGCCTCCTTCCATTCATGCTAGAGATTGTCAAAAGACTCATCCTCAACCATGTGAACAGACTTATTGCCCAGTGATTCCTTGGCTGACAGTTTCTCTTTAAAGACTATAATTTTAAACACAGACAATTTTTATCTAAAACAGGAAGAAAATTGAGGAGTGTAGTGAGTGGTGTGGCAATCCCATTGTGAAACTCATGCACTCCTGAGTATTATCTCAAAAACGCCTTGATTATTTTGACTAAATTAAATTCACTATCAAAACCATGGCCAAATTAGCTAGTCACTTCTGCTGAAGTTAAGCTGGTAATATTTTCTATGAGGAGCAAACAAATACAGGAGGCACCAACTTCTCATCCTTAAGACATATGGTAACCTGAAAACCTGAAAGAAAACGTGTAAAGGGGAACATAAAGAGTGTATGTAGATGTTTGGTACTTCCATCATTTTTATTGAATGTAGTAGGAATCTCCATGCGTATGACCAACTGTGATTCTGTCTCTAATTTAAAATTTTAAGAAGATTACATAATTGGATGAAACTTTGCACCCTTTTTCGTGGATTAGCTGGAGGAGTTACATCTCTTTTGTCTTCACTTGGTCTGTTCCTTTTATATTAGGATCCTATTAGCTGGCTTTGGGATGATGATAACATAGCTGGGCCAGTTCAATTACCACATTTTATCTGCGGTTTTTCTTCTCATGCACTTAATGTCTGCTTTGTGAGAGATAAAAGACACTTAGTGCAAATCCTGCCTTGAAAGGGAACACAAATAAGTTCACATTGTCATGAATTAATGACAGAACACTTTCATTTCTACCTGCTTGTACCCTTTTGTCTGATTGCTCCATTAGTTCCTTTCCTCTGAAGTTTCAAATTAAAAAAAAAAAGTAATGCCACCTTTAAGTATAATTAGAATGGACAAATGAGCAGAGCAGAGAAAAGCCTTCTCAGCCATTAATCGTCCAGGGAGCAGAATTTTGGAAATATGAATAAAGAATATGCTAAACAGAAGAAATAATGCACACATTCTGCTGAAAAGCAAAATGGAAACCAGTGGAAGAATTGCCGTGCATGAAGAGAAGGCAGGCTGTGCAATGCTGAATATCTCGGAGCCTACACTGTTTCTTTTCACCATATTAAGATTGTCACAAGTAAGGTGGTTTACATCAAATACATCAAACCTATATTTAAGTGAGTGAATTCTGGGAAACAGGACATCTAGCAATATACGAAACTTTCCACTTTCTATTATTCTTATACATTCAAACTAACACAATGAATATTTGCTTTTTTAGTATTTATTATGTAGACTAAGAAGTATTCATTGTTTATGTTTGTTTAAGTTTCTCTGCTTGTTGCTACATGGTTAAATTTCAGATTAGGCTTAACTGAAAAAGAAAATAGTAAGGATAAGAACTACTGCACATCTCCAGAGGAGGCATTTATAAACATCCCTTCCTATCAGAGACAGGATGATGAAAGAGCTAAGATTTAAGAGCATCTTCCTTGAGACAAAGCTTCTCCTCTCTCTCTTTCTCTCTCTCTCTCTCTCTCTCTCTCTCTCTCTCTCTCTCTCTCTCTCTCTCTCTCTCTCTCTCTCTCTCTCATACACACACACACACACACACACACGATCTTGAGAAAGTTAGTAACTAGTGGAATTTTGTAAAGAATAAATGATTGACTATGCCAAAAGTACTTAGGACAGTATAGATTCTGTGGCAAATGGCCCTTACTTAGCAGGATAAGTATAGCATATCATAAGTAGATAAAATGAGATCAACTAAGTCTGGTTTATTTTGAGAGATGACAGCAAATTTTTGCTAGATCATCTTGAGATTAAGGAACATTTCTGAAGTCTAAATGGAAACAGAATATAAAGCATTAAACATTATTTATACAAAAGGCTTCTAAATTGAGAAGGGTACAGATTTCACTATGATTGTAAAGATGAGCTGGTTATTGTAGATGACTTGGGGATGATGATTTTTCATGTCATCTCTAAGACTTTCTGTTATTACTTTAGTAAAGCAAAAATTCAAAGTTCACACAAACTGAAAATTCAATGTCTTATGTATGTCATAAAATCTATGAGTGCCTAATCCTGTTACTTCCGTGTCTCTCACTTTAGCAATTTACTGCTGTAAGAAAAAAAAATGACAAGTTGCTACGCATACACATGGAACTAGTAAATGCAGAGAACATGAGCATCTTATCAACCTTCTATTGACTGCCACTCTTGAGATTCGGTCTGTTACTATGTATTGTAATGCTAAGTGCGGGCCTCCAAGGTCTGGTTGCCCCCAGGAACTAGGAAATTCTCAGATACAACAAGTGATGCTATAAAACATTGCTTGTTAATTTAAAACCATTGGCTGAATAAAGACGCCTATAGCCTATAACTGGGCAAAAGAGAGTTAGGTGGAGGTTCAGTTTCTGGGCTTGGGGTCTAAGGCAGGATCATGAGAAGAGAGAAAAGAGAAAAGAAGGGAAGAGAAGAGAAGAGAAGAGAAGGGAAGGGAAGGGAAGGGAAGGGAAGGGAAGGGAAGGGAAGGGAAGGGAAGGGAAGGGAAGGGAAGGGAAGAGAAGAGAAGAGAAGAGAAGAGAAGAGAAGAGAAGAGAAGAGAAGAGAAGAGAAGAGAAGAGAAGAGAAGAGAAGAGAAGAGAAGAGAAGAGAAAAAAGGTGGAGAAAGGAGAAAGCACCACGGTGTAGGTGAATCATGAAAACATGGCCATGAGGATTGGCCAATTGGAATAAGAGTGGCCCAGGCAGAACATGACAAGGTAAAGTTTGGGCTATTGGTAAGGGAGTAGATATTAGTAGCTTAGAGGGTAGAAATCTGACCAGCTATAATGCTTTGATGGCTTATCATAAATATAAAGGCTTTATGTCTTTTATCTGGGAATTATATGATCCAAGAGAGGGTAGAATCCCCAAATTGATATTAATTTTTACTATAATAAACACAACAGACCATAGTACAAAACTCCAGGGCAGAGAATAGGTAGGAGAAAAGAGAGGGAAATCTGTGGATAGATAAAAATAAAAGTTGAAATATACTGCCTGGGAGGTGTTTTAGAGGGCCATCGATAGGCTTCCAAGAGCTAGTGCTCATTCCTCCTAAAATAGTATCCATCACAGGATGGGACAGACATTTTCAGGTTCTCCAAGAAATACTCAGAAATGACCATGGTGGGACAGATATCTACAAAAAGAAACATTTGCATCCAGGACAGAGGTCCAACTTCCAAAGGCAAAAGGCAACTTCAGCATCACATCTATAAATGATGGGGGGACTACTATCCTAGATGGATGAAAATCAGGTTATACACAAAGGACTCTGCTGTAGCAATGAGACTAAATTCCATTGCCTCACTACATTCACATGGGAAGAGCAGAAAGAGGAGAAATTTTAAAAGAAACAGACACAAAAATAAGAGCGGGGCATTGAGGCAGTTAGAGCCTACACTGCAATCCCTGATGATTCAAGTTCAATTCCTGGCACCTGTCAGGACTGCAAACAACTTTCAGTAAGTCCAGCACCAGAGGAATTCTCCTCTACTGCCCTTGATAAGCATCTGCAATGGTGCACAAATGCCCATGCAAATAAGCACACATACGCACGCACACACACACACACACACACACACACACACACACACACGCACACACACACATACACACACACACGCACACACACACACACACACACACTATAAAAGATAAAAATCTAAAAGAAAAATAATGATTTTACTAAAAGGATTATCACAATAAGATCTTTAAGCCAAAAGAAACCAGGATTAATTCATGTATAAGTAAAAGGTATATTTTATATACATGCACAGCATTTTAACAGACCATCTAAGCAGTGGTTTGTATTCATAATAAACCAACTAAGTAAAATAGGAAAGTTCCATTTTCTTTCTTTATACTAATATGCATAGAAAATGTGGTTCTGTTTTACTTTTACTTCCTTTCTACAGAAAGCAATTACACTGAAATATATGAAAATTGTTTCTACCCGCATTATCAAAAGGTCAACTATATTCTCACTAAAGAGCTTACAGAAATAAATGAACTTTTTTTTTTAGTCCAAACAAATAAAATGGATAAGATAAAATGTTGACCTATCTTCCAGGGAAAATGAAAGAACTAGGTTGCCTCCCTTCTTGCTTTGTTTTGGAAGGGAGATTTAAGGAAGGGAATCAGTTTCAGATGGAGACATATTTTGGGCTTTAATGCACATAGAGTGTGGCAGGAGTAAGAAATAATTTTTCAGTAAAGCACAGGGTACTGGGCAGCATTGAGTGTGGCGTGGTTTACTTAGGCTATAATTTTGCATTCAGTTTGGAAGCTGTGGGAACCCAAACACCAAAAGTGAACATTTGGATTGCATTGCTGAATATCTTTTCATTCTCTTTAAAAACAGGGTCTGGGGGAGGACACTACAAAACCAAGAACTTCCCTTTAACATTTTCTACATATTGCTTAATAAATCTTCTGGAGAAAATAGAAAGAAAGCACATTTCCCATTTTGAATTAAATATATCCTAATGTTAATCTATTCAACCCATATGAAAAGAGGAGTGAAAATGTATTCTTAAGTGCCCTATATGACTCTGACAGAAACATTTTTTTAACAAATTTGTCTTGAGTAGCCATAAAACTCTGATGTTTAGTCTTAGGAAGCAATTTGACTGGATCTGGAATCAAGTTGGGTACACCCATGAGGAATTCTGGTGAGGCAGGAAAAATCCACATCAAATGTTGCCAACACCTGCCATTGGTGGCCTGAATACAAGGAGGCTCAGGAAAAAACCTTCTTGCTTTTTGTCTGTTCACTTTTCCATCTCACCAGCAAGCTCACCTACAGAATTTGTTAATCCATCTATCTTGCTGCTGCTGCTGCTGTTGCTGCTGCTGCTGCCACAGTCAGTTCTTGCTCTGACATTAGAATCCAAAGTCTTTGAAACATTAATCTAACTTGAGAACAGTGATCCCAGTCTAGGCCTACTAAGGTGTTCAGCCTTGAGAATGAATAGCTCCAACATTTTTGGTCTTCAGTGTGAAGACAACCATTATCGAGCTAACCAGATCACACTGTGTAAGCTAATGTAATAAATCTTTCCTCATTGTGTATTCACTTTAGTGGCCCCATTTCTCTAGAGGAGTGTAATTCAATATTCAAAATTATTTTTACTTCAGTAAATAAAGAACAAATAGGCAGTTTGCTTATATAGTTATAGTATGGAAATGCTTCAATTTTGCATCAACCTCAAGGTCCATGTAGAGTCTGGTTTCCAAGAGTTGAATAGCAGCATGTGATATAAGCACTGAAGAGATGAAGGTTTTGAAGCATTTCTCACTAAAAGGTTTTTATTGGCAGAGCAAGCCTGGACTGATACAGTTCTTTACTATTTGTCTGCAGTCAGGACTGCTTGCTCTGACATATATTCTTATCAGACAAAGAGTGGCAAAGAGCCTGTATGGTGATGCTTGGACTCTGAGCCTTCAGAACTCTGAACTCAATAAACATCTTCCTTTGTAAGCATCCCTTACCTAGTACTCCACCATACTGACCAAAAGCTGACATGGTATTTCTCTTTCTTACACAACATGCAAAATATTTACTTTCTTGTTGTACATAATTTGTAAAACCTAAGCCCTCAAGATTTTAATTAGACTTCAAAATTATTATAATTTTAATTAGACCTCAAAATTATACGGGCTAGATTTCTGTTTTTAACATTGATACAAGTTTCACAGAGATGAAGAGTCCATCAATATCTCTACATCTGACAAATTCAAGGCAAGGTTTTAATGCTTGTGTGTAACTGAACTGAAAGAGTTAAAGGTTTTCAGCACTTATGTTTAACAAACATAGCAATGAGCATGTGTGATATTTTGCTCAGGGTAGGTGGGCTGCACTGAGAACTCACCAAGTTTTTCTGGGTAGGTACGTTATTCCTGGCTTAGTTCTAATCATCTCTGAAAGACAACAGATGACTTAACAGGCCAGTGAGAAGCTCAAGTGTAGACTCTCAAAATCCTTGAGAGTCTGTAGTAAGATAATTTTGTAAGTTGAGGCTATTCTTGAATTTGTTGTTGTTGTTAATTATTTTCTGCACTGTCCACACTCTTTAAAGTATATCTAAAACAGGTGTCTCTTGGTAGGGGAGGGAAAACGAACCATCATCCCTTCCACTTATGTTTCACCTCTTTCTTGAGCACATCTTTAAACCAAGATATTAAGGAGTATCAGTAAGAAAGGAGAGGAGCATAACTAACAACATGAATTATCAGCCAACAAGGCATTTATTCATGCAGGAGTATTGAAATTAATACCTTATACCCTGTGTCATATGCTGTGTTTTGAAACTCTGTTCTTTTCACTTGGTAAGTTTGGGGTTTTGTTGTTGTTGTTGGTTTGGTTTGGCTTCTTTTTTTGTGTGTTTGTTTGTTTTTCATGTTTGTCCTTTCTTTTTAGATATTTTCTCTATTTGCATTTCAAATGTTATCCCCTTTCCTGGTTTCTCCTCTGAACACCCCTCCCCCCACCACCACCACCACTGCTCACAAACCCACACACTCCTGCTTCCCTGTCCTGGCATTCCCCTGTACTGGGGGATCAAGCCTTCTCAGGACCAAAGGCCATCCTCTGCTACATATGCAGGTGGAGCCATGGGTCCCTCCATGTGTGCTCTTTGGTTGGTGGTTTAGTCCCTGGGAGCTCTGGGGATATTGGTGAGAGGCTCTGCCAATACCTGACAAATATAGAGGGGGATGCTCGCAGCCAACCATCGGACTGAGCCCAATGGAGGATCTAGAGAAAGGACCCAAGGAGCTGAAGGAGCTTGCAACCCCATAGGAGGAGGAACAACAATATGAACCACCCGGTACCCTCAGAGCCCCCAGGGCAAGTTTGGTTTTATTCATTTTGACTCACTGGATTGCTTCATTAGCTCTATGCTCAGAAATCATAAAGGACACTGTGCCAGCTGTTGCAGATAACACTTTGCTTATCTAGGACAGGATTGATCATCTGAAATGAAAACGAAGAAGAGGAGTTGAGCTTGAGCTACATAAAAGTGGTAGCTGAGCAAGCCAAGGAAAGCAAGCCAGTAAGACGTGTTTCCCCATGGACCTTGTTTGGTTCTTTACTCCAGGCCCCTGCCTTGAACTCCTGCCCTGGTTTCCCTCAATATGGGACTGTAACACACAATTGTAAGACAAATAAATCCTTTACTCCTTAAGTTACCATGGAGTTTTATTATAGCAAACAACCTAGGACAGCAATAATTAAAATGTAAGATAAATTATATTTTAAAAGAATTTTCTTTAATACTTATTTAATAATTTTAAGAATATTTTAAGTATGTTTTTATGTAAACAAATGGAAATTAAAATATAATGAATTTTTATTAAATGTTTTACATGGAAATATACTAAGATATGTTGTAGTTTTCTAAATGAGACAAAATAATTACTAGGTATGGCAGTACCCATACATGACATGAGTATTAAATTTAAACTTCCCTCTGAATCATGAACCACAAAAAGAAGCAAAGGAGTGGTTTACTTCTCATTTAAATGTGTCATGAACTAATATCACTTGGTAATTTTTGATAGAGATCACTTAAAGATGAACATATATAAACGTTAAAATCAAAAAAGGCTGCTTTTAGATTTTCATATCCTAGACTGTGTGTATTTGTTCAACAAGACAAGAACTGAAATGTTTAAAGCATCAATATCCATAATAATCCCAGTTCAATACAATTCAAAGTTACAAGCTTACTATGACAGATAAACATTTGATAAAACCATGTAATAAAATATTATACAATAGTAAATATTGATGAAGTAGAATTAATGGCACTAATGTGGATGAAAGCAAACAATTGACTATGAAAGATGAACCAATTGCATTCATGATACTACAACTCATAATAGACTGTGACCTTGGCACAGATGAGAGAGGAAGTTTGAAAGGAGGCAAACAGCGAATATAATGAGAACACAGGGCTTATATTATGGTGATATTGCTTCTTTAATTAGGTGCCAGGCACAAAGATGAGTTTACTATGTGAAAATATTTTACAAGAAAATTTACACATGTAAGTATGTTGTACTTAAATAAAATTTATATAACAATGTTCCTTCCTATAGGTAGTCATAGGCCCTAAGGACAGTGGAATATAGATCAATGTGCTCAATATAAGAATAAAACTATAAATTTTCACTTAGCCAAAGAAAACTTTTGAATTATATAACTTGATACCTACTTTCATTAATAAGCATTAGTCCTAGCATGTTTCTATAATACTGTTACTACACACACAAAATTGTTTGCAGCCAGTTGCAATGCAATGAATATTCATCTCTATCATTTTCAGTTTCTCCATATCTTTTGCTCATTACCAAGCAACCTTTCCATACAGATTATCTTGATCTAAAACCAAATTCTCTAATCATTGTCTGGAAGAAAAATGTAAATGGCAAAGTTACATCTCTTTATCCTCTGCTAGAAAATCACTGTGGCTGACATAGAATACACTGCACCTAGCAGTATATTTGCCATTCCCCCAATGATATGATTTCTAAATATATGTTGATTTTAGACATTATTTGTGTCCCATATGTTGAGTTCCTTTGGCACACACTGCTGAGATACACAATGTGGAAAGATTACCATAGGGCAGACACTTAATCCAGGGCTAATGATACAAAGCCTGAACAAAAATTGTATAATGACCATTCTGTTATTGGTGAGACTCAGTTGAATCAGAAACTACAGTATAGAATTTAAAATGTAAAGGAAATATACACAGCTTTCTTGGTTGGTCAACAAAAACACAAAGAAAAATTAGACTATGTGTTGAAAGAGCTTCACAGGACAAATTACTATTGAGTTTTAACAAATTGTGGTTAAAAATCTGTCGAGGAGGAGCAAATGAAAGAGTTTGAGGAGGATGTCTGCCTCTCAGAATGCTACATGAATGAGTATGCATCTTATATTCTCCTCATTCCTCAGATAATAAATATTTAAGTGTGATTCCCAAATTCTATAAGAACGTGTCAACTAAGTTGCAAGATGACTACAAATGGTTTCTCAAAATTGTGAGATGATTTTCAGTAGTTAAGTGGCAAAAATAAGTTTCAAGTGGTAGGCAAGCGGTGACACACAAAGGATCTGTGTCACAAGATAAAGAATAGCATTATCTTGAAGCAGAGTGGTCCAAGATCACAAGACTACTAAAAGGTAAACTAGGATTTAAATGCATTCTGATTCTTCAACTAATGCTCATAGGATTATTCATGTTACCCGGAATTGTCTTTTAGGAAGAAAGTATTATTATGGAAGGTGCTTTGAAGTAAGATTATCAGAATGGGTAGGGTGCTCTATCACAGAAAAAATGGAAAGGAGAATGGAAGAGGAAAATTCAGAGTATAGCTATTAAATGTCAGTGTAGAAGTTTAATGATACTAATAAAATAGATTCACAACATGAGGAAGTCAAATGTCTAATGTTATCTCAACTCCCCATTGCTAAGATAAAGAAATCATTTAGGATCAAATAGCTAAGAGTAACCTCTGGGCATTTTATTTACTAGCTATTTATCATTGAATGGGTAATTTCATCACAATGGACTTTATCTGTAAGGAGACACTGATGAAATGAAATGGGAAAACATTAAATACCTACCATGATGTACACACTAAACCTTATCACACCAAGGGTTTAATAAAGAGTGGACCAGATGGCATTTACACAAATACAGTGGTCATTTTAATGTCTCTCCCACAAGGGCAGTTAGATGATGGTATCTGATTTTTACAAATTACCTATCTCATTTAGAAAAGAAATTGTTAGACTCTTGGACAGAGTCTACATATGCTGGTAAGAGCAGAGTGGGCATCAGGCATCATAACTAGCCACTCTCATAGCAACAAACATTGGAAACCATTTTAGAAACTAGCAACATTAGGGAAATGGTTTATGTGAACTCTATGCTCAGCTTCTTTCTCGAACCTCTTGTTTGATTGACCTTTCCAATCAATTCTTTGGATGTTGTTATTGTTTTATTGAAAACAATTTTGATCCTTTTTCCCATCTCTTATTTCCTCCCAATTCCATATTTTCTTTCTTTTTTCCCTTTAGAAAACAGAGGTAAAGAAATTTTCAAAAAACAAAATTTAAAGAAAGAGAAAGCATGAGAAACACACATATACATGCACACACACACACACACACACACACACACACACACACACCAATAAAATTCTGAATCAGAAACCATAATATACAAACAAAAGAAAGTTATGAAAAAATACCCAAACAGAAAAATTTGAGACAAAAATTCTCCAAAAATACCACTGAGTTCATTTTGTGTTGGCCAATTTACCTCTGGGCTTGGGGACTGCCATTAGTGGTTTTTGCTAGTGAGACTCCATTAGAGAAAAACTAATTTTTCCTTTCTAGTGGTTGTCAATTTACAATAGCTTCGTGGTTAGGGAAGGGAACACAGATCTTCTTTCCTGTCTCATTGCTAGGACCCCCTTATAGCTTACATCTGAACAAGACCTATGCATGTTACCACAGTCTCTGTGAATTTACATGTGTGTCAGCCTAGTTATATCTGAAAGACACTGTTTCTTTGGTAGCTTCCATCCTCTCCAGCTCTCACATTCTTTCTGCCTCCATTTCTGCATAGTTTCCTGAGTCCTGGGGAAAATGGTTCAACAAACACATCATCCCATACAGAACTAAGTGTTCCAAAGTCTCTCATTCTCTTCACATAGTCCTATTGTGAGTCTCTATATTACTGCAGGGGGAAGCTTCTCCCATGATAACTCAGGGAGACATTAATATATCTGCACAGGACAATGCATTTTATGGCAAGAGTCATTTTACTGCTGTTTATTTAGCAGAACAATGGCATTTGGTTTAACCCAGGTCCATGGCCTATCTAGTCTCAGACAAAGCAGTGTATATGGTATGGCTCTATCCCATGGGCCAGGCCTCAAAACCAATAGGACAGTAGTTTGTTACTAACGCAATATTTGTGCCATATATTGTGCAATATATCTTTCCAGACACATATCGAAGACCTGTGATCATAGAACATAGATCACAGTGTTTGTAGCGGGGTTGGTGGTTACCTTCCTCCTCTGGTAGTGTCCAGAGTATATTCCAATACCACACCAACATATCTTGCAGACAGGGCATCATTGTATTTCAAAAGGTTTAGGAAAGTCGCTGTTTATTCTTCTTTTCTGGTAGCATGTTGAGCAGCTTTCTGTGTAGGGTGAAGCCTCTAGTTAGGCACCAACTCAACTTCTCCATGATAAATGACATATGTAAGTGTTAGCTTCAGCAATAGGACATTAGCATCAGTTTTTGGAGAACAACCAATGACCTTGGCAATAGCTTGTGTTGTTTGGGGCTTTCCATAGAGTCTCTTTTGACAATAATTTAATAGATATAATCCATTTCTGGAACTGGAGATTTTACTTCGTGGCAAGAAATACCAAATTAGGGTATCCCTTAATATTTGTTGACTCCATTTAGAGCTTTTTCATGTATGTATTTGTGTGTCTGTGTATGTGTATGTGTGTGTAATATAAATAGGTATATATACAATATAGATTTAATTTTCATATATTTATAAATATATAAATAAATATATATTTAATAAGCTTATACTGTAGTGGGTTTTCAAATGATACATCAAATGGTTTTTAGTGTTATTTGTCCCTCCTCAAACCCTCCATTACCCACCTCATCCCTTGCTCTCAGTTTAAGCTTCCTATTCCAATCTTAGTCCTGTCACTTCATAAATATATAGTCTATTTTTCCTTTCTTGGGAGATCTTTACCTTTCCTCTAATCCCCTATTCTATAACAAACCTCTGTGGTTATATAGATTATACTATGCCTATTGAAGGCTTCAAAGCTAATATTCACATATAAGAAAATATATACCATATTTTTCTTTTGTCTCTGTTATTTCATTTAGGATTATATTTTCTAACTCCATTTAATTACCTACAAGTTTTATGATTGTTTAAAACACTGAATAATATTCCATTGTGTAAATATAACATATTTTTATTCATTTGTTAATGGATATCTTAGGTCTATTTCTGGTTATTATGAATAGGGCAGCATTGAACTTGGATAAGCAAGTGTCTCTGTAGTAGAATGTGGAGTCCTTTTGGTATATGCTCAAGTACTGTATAGTTGGATTTGAGATACATCTATTCCCAGTTTCCTGAGAAACTATCATACTAGTTTCCATAGTGGCTGTACAAGTTTGCACTCTCACCAACAATGGATGAGTGTTCCTCTTACTCTATGTCCTCTCCAGCATGAGCTGTCATGTGTATTGTTGATCTTAACCATTCTGACAGGTGTAAGATGAAATCTCATAGTAGTTTTGTTTTGTATTTCCCTGGTGACCAAGAATGTTGACTATTTAAGTGGTTTTCTTGGATATTTATGTTTCATCATTTGAATGGCAGTTTCCTTTGTCACACAGAAGCTTTTCATTTTCATAAGGCTCCATTTATTAATTGTTGTTCTAATAACCTGTGTCTTGTTCAGAAAGTCTTTTCCTGTATCAGTGAATTCAAGAATATTCCCCATGTTCTGTTTGTATCAGATTCAGAGTATCCCCAATCTTCTTAAAGACTGTTTTCTTTTAACTTAACAAATAGTTAAAGTATTGTTATGTTATTGTGCTTACTTTGTTTCTAAGTTGAAAATGGATTAAATAAACAACTACATAAAACAAATATTTAAACCAACAAATAACTACAATATTCATGTTGAAGTATATTCTGGAATATAAATCTGCCCAAATAACATAAACATATTAAAGGAAATAAATATTTCATACCACCTAGCATAGCAGTTATAAAACAGTAACACAGGAATGGATTGGATATATCTCTCTTGTATCACAATCAAATGGTTTTAAGTCAAAGAAAAAAATAACCCCAGAGAGTAATAAAACATTAATGATATTAACAGTAGCATATTTTATATACAGCATCTATTTTCTTTAATCTTGAACTTTTATGATTTTCAAAGGTAATATGATTATCAAACTATGAATAATGCATTGCAATTCTCTTGTGAAGAAAAAGGCAATCACTACTTCCCTACAGTTTTCAAATTCATGCTGTAGACAGATTCATTAAAATTAAAATGCAGAGATGCTAAAACATAGATTGTAATCTCAGGAAGGTTAAAAAGATTTTCTCATTTAAAGATCATTTAAAGTAGAATTATTGTTTATTTAAAATGGACATTCATGTGTACCCCAAAGGAGCTAAAGGAAAAGAATTAGACCTGTACTGCCCACTGAAAGTGTGGGGTGCAAAATTCTATGATATTTTGGTAATATATTGACATTTCTAATAGCAATGCACAGTTTATATTTCTGATCCAAGTACATTTGCTTGAAAGTCAAGTGAATAACACGCTTTAAGAATTACTAGAATCAAGACTCAGCACACCAAATAATCTCCTTCTGCATACTGACAGATTTTATTGTATCTTAACCATGAGATAAGGGTGCCACATCACAACGATATATGCTATCTTTTTGAGGTAAATTATAGCCAAATATATATGCTATAAAGTAATAAGTGGTTATTACTAAAATGCATAACAATCACAGTATTACTGATGATTTGTTCTGTACAACATGAAAAAATAAATTTTTGTATTTTATAAATTAGAAATACGTTTTCCCTCTTTGGAGAGAATCAGTTTTGGTATGAATGCTATTTTTATATCCTATATACTTTCCATTATAAGATATAAGTATTTAGAATGTTCTCTAAAATATCAATGTCTACCTTTAGAAAAGAAACAATTTACTTGTAACCATATCTAAGAAACAAGACCTGTCTTATGATGTAAATGAATGTTCTTTCCCATCAGAGCAACTCAGAGCTAACCAGCTCTCCACTGCACTCCGGGATTATCTAAGTATCCTAGAGCTAGCCACTGTCATAACCCCTGGACAAATGATTCTTTTATTTTCATTAATTTACAACATATAATATTTAGAGAAATTTTCTTTTATATTTGGAAACTATAAGACATACTGTTTTGATAATTGAATAATATCACAGTTTCATGCTAATCTGTGCTGCTATAGATAGCAAATTTTATTGAAATATGAGATAATAGTAAGACTCTTAAAATGAATATCTGAATTGTTTAATTCTCCATAGGAATCTGTTAAATTTATAATTGTTTTGCTTCTTGACTATTGAATTTCTTTTCTTTTTTTCTTTTTTTCATTTTTTATTAGATACATTTTTCTTTATTTACATTCCAAGTATTATCATCTTTCCTAGTTTCCCCCTCTGAAAACCCACTATCCCTTCCCCCAACCCCCTGTTTCTATGAGGGTGTTCCCCTACCCACAGACCCACTCCCGCCTCCCTGGTCTGGCATTCCCCTACACTGGAACATCAAGCCTTCAAAGACCAAGGACCTCTCCTCTCATTGATGACCAGCAAGGCCATCCTCTGCTACATATGCTACTGGAGCCATGGGTCCCTCCATGTGTACCCTTTGGTTGGTGGTTTAGTGCCTGGGAGCTCAGGGGTGTCTGGTTGGTTGACATTGTTCCTCCTGTAGGGCTACAAACCCCTTCAGCTCCTTCAAACCTTTTTCTAACTCCTCCATTGGGAACCCTGTGCTCAGTCTAATGGTTGACTGGGAGCATCACCTCTGTATCTGACAGGATCTGGCAGAGCCTCCCAGGGGACAGCTATATCAGGCTCCTGTCAGCAAGCACTTCTTGGCATCCATAATGGTTTCTGGGTTTGGTAACTGGATCACCAGGTGGTACAGTCTTTGGGTGGCCTTTCCTTCAGTCTCTGATCCACATTTTGTTTCTGTATCTCCACCTGTGAGTATTCTGTTCCCCCCTTTTAAGAGGGACCAAATTATCCCTTTGGCTTTCCTTTTTCTTAAGCTTCATGTGGTCTATGAATTGTATCTTGGGTATTTCGAACAACTGGGCTAATATGCATTCATCAGTGAGTGCATACCATGTGTGTTCTTTTGTGACTGGGTTACCTCACTCAGGATGATATTTTCTAGTTCCATCCATTTGCCTAAGAATTTCAAGAATTCATCATTTTTAATAACTGAGTAGTACCACACTGTGTAAATGTACCACATTTTCTGTATCCATTCCTCTGTTGATGGACATCTGGGTTCTTTCCAGCTTCTGACTATTATAAATAAGGCTGCTATGAACATAGTGGAGCATGTGTCCTTATTACATGTTGGAGCATCTTCTGGGTATATGCCCAGGAGTGGTATAGCTGGGTCCTCAGGTAGTACTATGTCCAATTTTCTGATGAACCACCAAACTGATTTCCAGAGTGGTTGTACCCGCTTGCAATCCCACCAATAATGGAGGAGTGTTCCTCTTTCTCCACATCCTTCCCAGCATCTGCTGTCCCCTGAATTATTGATCTTAGCCATTCTGACTGGTATGAGATGGAATCTCAGGGTTGTTTTGATTTGCATTTCCCTGATGACTAAGGATGTTTAACATTTTTTAGGTGCTTCTCAGCCATTCGGTATTCCTCAGTTGAGAACTCTTTGTTTAGCTCTGTACCCCATTTCTTAATAGGGTTATTTGATTCTCTGGAGTCTAACATCTCTAAGTAAATGATAATTAATGTCTGACTTCTTTATATATTTGTACTACCATTACAATCCAAATTTTAATTATTGTAAGTGGAGGCTTACAAATATCAATATATATATGTATATATATATATATATATATATATAATATATACATATATATATAATCCCTTAGTTTGGAATAGGAGTTTAGCATTTCTTTTTTTCTTGAATGTAATGTTTAATTATTTGACATTTAATTAGGCTGTTCGTTTTATGCAACCACTCAGAAAAGCAGGATAGTTTGTAATAATTATTTTACTTAAAAAATAGAAATTGCATGTCTTTATCTTTCCGTGAAGTAATCATAGAAACTGAAAGTTTTTGTGATCTTGAAGGTCTGTTATGAAATCCCTGGATTTAGGACACATTCATGTATCAAGTTAAATGACAATGCAGTGACCCTTCTCAGCTCTATGGACTGAGTCACATGACATCTGCTGAACTCAGTATCACATGGCTCAGTATACATCCCCTTTACCATTCATTGTGTGGAAGTTCAAATTAGCCTCATGAGAGTAATGCAAAGAAAACAGTTCTAGCCTGTGTGTCTGTGAACAAGCAGCAAGGACACAGGTGACTGTATCACGGAGTTTAAAAGTTTCTGTCAGTAGACCAATGCTAGAGGGATTCCCATTCCAGATCTCAAGATATATCACATAGCCACAGTAATAAAAACAACTTAGTATTGACACACACACACACACACACAAACAATGTGTAGATTAATAGAACAAAATCACAGACTCAAACATGAGTACACGTAACTTCACTGACAAAGATGCCAAAAACATGGTAGAAAAAAATAGCCCAGCTTCAAGCAATGGTGCTGGTTGTCCATATACAGAATAAAATTAGATCTATCAGCTAACACAAAATTAACTCCAAATGGAACAAAGGCCTACAGATGAAACCTGAAGCTACTACAAGAAAACATAGGAAATACCCACATGATATAGGTATAGGAAAGAACTTTGTGAATAGGACCATATTCTCCCAATAATTAAGGACAACAATTGACAAGTAAGATTTCATAAAACTAAAAAGATCCCACACAGATAAAATAGCATCAGTCGACTGAAAAGGAAACCCACAGAATGGTACAGGATCTTTAACAGCTACATAACTAGCCAAGGATTCATATCCAGAATATATAAAGAACTCCAAAAATAATGAAGCCAAAAGAAGGAAGCAGCCTATTCAAAATATATGAGCCTGGAACCTGAATAGAGTGTTTTTAAATGGCAAAGAGCAACAAAACAACCAACCACAAATGCTGAAACTGATGTGGAAAAACAGAACCCTGCCCTATGACCCAGCTATACCACTCCTATGCATACACCCAAAGGATTCAACAGCCAAAATTCCACAGGTATTTATTTACTTGGTCATGTTCATTGCTGCTCTATTCACAACAGGTAGAAAATGTAAAAAATCTAAATGTTCTTCAGTTGACAAATTGATAATGAAAATGTGGTACATGTATATTATAGAATACTATCTTTCTGTAAAGAAAACTGAAATCATAAACCCCACAGGTAAATGGATGGAAGTAGAAAAGTGAGTGAGGATACTCACCTCCCGCAAAAAGATAAATATTGTTATGTTCTCATTCACAGGGGCTCCTTCAAATCTTCAGAAGTGAATAAATATCCAGAAGAAACTGCAGACACCAAAAAAGATAGTATAAGAGGACTTACAGGGTTGGGAGATTGGGGAGTCACTGATATGCAAATAGCTGAGGACAAGTGATCTGAGGGGAAAATGGGAGAAACAAGGTGGTTTGAACTAATGTGGGAACGAAGTCGGTATGAGGACAAAATAATAGTCAGGATGTCTTTAAAATTCATAAGGAATCATATTATTATTTATCTACCTAAAATTACCTATAAGGCACATAAATTGGTACAAAAATATACATATATGTTTTATGGAATTTTCTCATGTAGGATGACAATTTCCTAGATATTTTTCTGAGAGCTAAAAACCATCTAACGAAACACTAATGCCAGGCATTAGTTTACCATTTAGGAGACATACAACACTTATCTCCATTGTGTCATACATATAAAGGGACCCTTCCAAGGATAATCACACCATGAGGACTTAAATCTAGAAGACAGTCATCTTACAATATCTTTCAACTGTTTCAAAGACAATTCAATTTGATTCAAAGGTTTAAACACATTTCCTCCACAAACAAAAAATAAAAAACTGTAGGATCACAGTCATAACATAACAGAGATTACTGTAAAGATTGGTTTGACTACTTACCAAGCAAAAAGACTAAGCAAATGAGAGACTATGTGAAATTACTCATAATTCCACCCTGTATGGCATGAACATGCATGTTGATTCCAAGGACATCAGAATGGCATGTTGGTTTGTATTCTAGCTTTGAAAGAATAAATCACTTTTAAATGGCTGCCTCTGCCTCAAGTCTTTCAAACTTGTTCTCTCAAGAGGAGATAGTCCCAACCTTAACTGGACATTTTTTTATTTTCACAGCATAACTGTCTAATAATCTTTGAAAATAAAAAAAAATAAAATAAATTGAAAAAAAAGTTTATGACAACAAATTTCTTTTTGTTTTTTTTATTCTCCACCAGCCAATTCTTGAATTTTAAAAAATAAAAAATCTTAAATTCATCCCCACAACCTCTAAAGATCTATCTTTGAAATCGTTCTCTCATCTTAATTGTTTTTAAAACAGAAGATACCAAAAAATTTTCTCTAATGTTATGTTTAAAGTTATTTTTCAAAGTTTTCTTTGAAACAATCAGTATCATTTGGAAATTCTGTCTCCTAGCAATTCTCTTTCCCCAGTGTAATTCTAACCTAAGCCCTAGTCTAATTTAAAATATGAGAAAACTCAAATGAAGCTTATCATTGCTTCCCTGTTCTCTCACGTTCCACAACCCTAAAAATACAGAAGTATAGTTCTAAACAATGTTTTGCCAAATGGACCCTTTCTCAAATATTAAATCTGAAAGGAACCAAGATAGTTTTTACTTCTATGATGACTTCTCTCTTGTTTAACTTCAGATATTTACCTGGGGGCATGACAAAAGTCTTGACAGCGATTTTCTAGAAATCTCCAGGAGTCCCAGGAAACAGGAAAATACAGATTCTACTACCCATGTCTGCTATAAGATGTAAACAGTGACCATGAGCTCTGCAGGAGTAAATAGTGTTCAGCCTTGCCATGATCTTACTTGCTATAGAAACCAGTTTCAATGTCAACAATTATTTCAAATCACAGTTCTCAATTCTGGCTGTCAAGTTAATTAATCCAGAGGGAATTGAGACTTACAATCTGTAATTTTGCCCCTTTTGTTGAAAATGGATTTTTTTCTCACATATACTCATCATTTTTTCTCTACTCCTTCCAGTTCCTCCCCACTTCCCCTTCCATCTGGATCTACCCCTTTCTGTCCCTCATTGGAAAACAAAGAAGCTTCTAAAGGATAATAAAAAAATAAGATATAATGAGATAAAGCAAAATTAACACATGGGAATGGGAGAGGAAGCAAACAGAACGAAAAAAGTCCAAGAAAAAGTTTAAGTACCAGATATAGACCCAACGACTCGCACACTCACCCACTCCGGAATCCCATAAAAATACTAAAGTGGAAGCCATGATGTATACTCAAAGGAAATATAGGGTGAATAGAGAAAGAAATATAAACAAAACGTGCAAAATATGATTAATTTTAAGCATATATGTTAATGTATTTATTGCGAATTGAGACAAACAAAAATAATTTGAGGCTAAAAACAATTGAAGATATATAGTCTATTACATGCTCAAATACTACTAGAACAATAATTTTTCTAACAAAACTGTATCAAAGAAATATAAAAATCCCATCCCACTAACATACATATAAATTTATTCAATGGTTTGATTTTGGATAGTTATCATTAAATTTAGTCTAACATAAATCATATGTTTTAAATTAGTATTGCTTTGGTTGATTGTATGAATAGTTCTATACCATTAGTAATAGATGACAAGATAATCTTTTAAAAAGCCCTGACACAACATTATGAAACAAATATCCTGAAAGGATGTCATTGAGGTCATATTCTGTTGGCCATCTACAGTTGAGCATGCAGCCTACCCTAAAGAGTTTATTTCCCCCAGTGAGACTCCCTTGGATAAAATTAAACTTTCATTTGCAAGTGCTTATCAATTGGAAACAACTTCTGGGTTATGGATGGGTGCATGTGTACACTTTTTATTTTGCCTCTACAACCCTATCTGGTAAGATTTCTGTAGGCCCTGCACATGCTACCACAGTCTCTGTAAGCTCATATGTTTGTGGTTCCTGCTGTTTTTAAGAGAATGTGTTTCCTTGGTATCCTCCATACCCTCTGACTTTTATATTACTTCTGGCTTCTCTCCCACAGATTTCTCATAAGTCCTGAGGAAGTGTTTAATGGGGACATCCCATGTAGGGTTGAGTGTTCCATAGTTTCTCACTCTGGATGTTTTCTGACAGAGGGTCTCTGTATTTTTCCATCTGTTGCAAGAAGAAACTTCGCTGATGATGGTTGAGCAAGGTTCTGATCTGTGAGTATAACAGAATATGACTAGAAGTCACTTTTACTATATGCTTTTAGTAGACCAGTAGTATTTGAACCCTGGAGTATCTAATCTCAATATCAAGTATGGGTTCCATCTCATGGCGTGGGCCTTAAGTCAAATCAGATATTGCCACCATTGCCTTAGAATTTGTTACAACCAGGACAGCATTGTATGTCAAAGGGTTTGTATCTGGGTTGGTGTTTATGTTTTTCCTTTGGTAGCTTGCAGAGTATCTTTCTGTACCAAAGATGCTAGCATGTAGGTGTAAAGTTCTATGTAGGCATTACCTCAACTTCTCCATTTTCAATAAGTTGCATAGGAGTTATTTGTTTGTGAAGCGCACCCCATATTCTTGGCAACAGAGTGGGTTGTTTGGGGTTCCCATGGAACCTCTTTGGCCAACAACTCAATTAGATATAACCAAGTCCTAGTATTAGAACCTTGAGTTGGTGACAAGAAATGCCCAGTTAGGGCTCTGTCTTCCCATTATTTTTCTATTTCATTTATATCAGATTCCTATTAGTATATATTTTGGGAAGCTTCTATTGTATTAAGTTTCCATACTAGCCCTCAAATGACTCTTAATTTTAACTATCTTTTCCCGTTTCCCTCTTTCATCCCCTTCCTCCCTTGTGCTCCCTCTTTATCCTCCTGTTCCAACCCTTCCTCTCCCCACATTCCATAACTCTCTTTTCTTTTTTTTTTAAATTCTTTTTTTTTCTTTTTTTTGTCTCTTTTTTTTATTTTATTTTATTTTTTTAATTTACATTCCAAATCACTTCCCCTTTCCCGTTTCCTCCCTCCCCGAAAGTCCCATAAGCCCCCTTCCCTCCCTCTTTTCTCCATTCAACCCCCTCTCCTTACTCTGTCCTGGCGTTCCCCTACATCCAGTCTTTCCAGGACCAGGGGTCTCTCCTTCCATCTTTTTAGAAATCTATTGATATGCGGATTGTGTCTAGGGTATTCCGAGATTCTGGGTCAATATCCCCTTATCAGTGACTGCATACCATGTGTGTTCTTTTGTGATTGGGTTACCTCACTAAGGATGATATTTTCAAGATCTGACCATTTGCCTAGGAATTTCGTGAATTCATTGTTTTTAATTGCAGAGTAGTATTCCATTGTGTAGATATACCACATCTTCTGAATCCATTCGTCCGTTGAGGGACATCTGGGTTCTTTCCAGCTTCTGGCTATTATAAATAAGGCTGCTATGAACATAGTGGAGCATGTGTCCTTATTGCATGCAGGTAAAGTCTCTGGGTATATGCCCAGGAGTGGTATAGCCGGATCCTCCGGGAGTGTCATGCCCAGTTTTCTGAGGAACCGCCAGACTGCTTTCCAGAGTGGTTGTACCAGCTTGCAATTCCACCAGCAGTGGAGGAGTGTTCCTCTTTCTCCACATCCTCGCCAACAACTGCTGTCTCCTGTGTTTTTGATCTTAGCCATCCTGACTGGTGTGAGATGGAATCTCAGGGTTGTTTTGATTTGCATTTCCCTAATGACTAAGGATGATGAACATCTCTTTAGGTGCTTCTCAGCCATTAGATATTCTTCAGGTGAGAACTCTTTGTGTAGCTCTGTACCCCATTTTTTAATAGGGTTACTTGCCTCTCTGGAGTTTAACTTCTTGAGTTCTTTGTATATATTGGATATTAGCCCTCTGTCGGATGTAAGGTTGGTAAAGATCATTTCCATAACTCTCTTTTCTATTTCCCTTTCCCACTCTCTATCTGCCTCTAACCCAGTCCTTTATTCTATACCTAACTTCTGTACTCTTAAGGATCATAGCTTGTTTATCATTAATTTGACAGCTATTAGCCACATGCATATAACCAAATACATATGATATTTGTCTTTCTAGGTCTAGACTACCACACTCAGGATGATGTTTTTTTCTAGTTCCATTCATTTACCAGTGAAATTAATTCTTGTTAGCAATGAGGTACTAATCCATTACATAAATTTTCCACATTTTCTTTGTTCCTTCATCTGTTGACAGACATCTAGATTTTTTTCCAATTTCTTGCTATTAGAAATAGATCATAAGGCCGCTTGCCCAGTTCCTTCTGTTGTAGTACACCCCTGTCAGTTCTGCCACAGGGAAGGCCCCATCTCCTGATACTTTCTAGAGAACCAGCAGGGCATTCAAGAAACAGCAGCATGAAGGGCACTCGCGAACCAGCAGCATGCAGGGCATTTGGCGCTTGCCAGGTCTGACACAGGGAAGATTCAATCTCCTGATACTTCCTGGAGAACCAGTCATATGCAGGGCATTCGAAAGAATCCCAGGAGTACAGATACACAGGCTTGCAGGACAAAGAAGCCACAGACAAAGACAGTAAGATCACCCAGAAATAAATAGACGGCCAAAGGCAAACACAAGATAATTACCAACAGAAACCAAGGGAACATGGCACCATAAGAACCCAGTTCTCCCACAACAAATCTTGGAGACCCCATCACATCGGAAAAGCAAGAGCTGGATTTAAAATCACATCACATGATGCTGATAAAGGACTTCAAAAAGGACATAAATAACTACCTTAAAAAACTACAGGAGAACATGGGTCAACAGGTAGAAGCCTTTAAAGAGGAAACATAAAATTTCCTTAAAGAAATACAGGAGAATATGGGTCAACAGGTAGAAGACCTTAAAGAAGAAACACAAAATCCCCATAGGGTATTATAGGAAAACACGGGTCTACAGGTAGAAGTCCTTAAAGAAGAAACACAAAACTCCCTTAAAGAAACACAGGAGAACATGGGTCAAAAGATAGAAGCCCTTAAAGAGGAAACACAAAAATTCCTTAAAGAATTTCAAGAAAACACAAACAAACAAGTGAAAGAATGGAACAAAACTATCCAGGATCTAAAAATGGAAGTACAACAGTAAAAATATCACATCGTGAGACATCTCTGGAGATAGAAAACCTTGGAAAGAATTCAGGAGTCATAGATGCAAGAATCAACAACAGAATATAAGAGATAGAAAAAAGAATCTTGGATGCTGAAGATTCCATAGAAAACATTGACTCAACAGTAAAGAAAGGGCAAAATGCAGAAATCTTATAACCCAAAACATCCAGGAAATCCAGGACACAATGAAAAGACCAAACATAAGGATTATAGGTATAAGAGAGTGAGGATTTACATCTTAAAGGGCCAGTAAAGATCTTCAACAAAATTATAGAAGAAAACTTGCCTAAACTAAAGAAATAGATGCCCATGAACATACAAGAAACCTACAGAACTCCAAAAAAGACTAGACCAGAACAGAAATTCCTCCCGTCACATATTAATCAAAACACCAAATGTACTAAACAAAGAAAGAATATTAAAAGCAATAAGGGAAAAAGGTCAAGTAACATATAAAAGCAGACCTATCAGAATTACACCAGACTTTTCACCAGAAATGAAGAAAGCTAGAAGATCCTGGGCAGATGTCATACAGATCCTAAGATAACATAAATGTCAGTGCAGACTACTATACCCAGCAAAACTCTCAATTACCATAGACAAAAAATACAAGACATTCCATGACAAAAGCAAATTTACACAAATATATTTCCACAAATCCAGCCCTTCAAAGATAATGGATGGAAAATACTAACACAAAGTGGGAAATCACACCAGAGAAAAAGCAATAAAGTAATCGTCTTTCAACAAACACAAAAGAAGATAGCCAAACAAACAGAATTTTTCCTTTAACAAGATGATAACAGTAAACAACAATGACTTTTCCTTAATTTCTCTTAACATCAATGGTCTCAATTCCCCAATAAAAAGACATAGACTAACAGACTGGATATGTAAGCAGGACCCAACATTTTGCTGCATACGAGAAACCAACCTCAGTGACAAAGGCAGTCACTACTTCAGAGTCAAAGGTTGGAAAACAATTTCCCAAGCAAATGGTCCCAAGAAAAAAACTGGAGAGGCCATT
This sequence comes from Tokudaia tokunoshimensis, assembly GCA_036184795.1. NCBI lineage: Eukaryota > Metazoa > Chordata > Mammalia > Rodentia > Muridae > Tokudaia > Tokudaia tokunoshimensis. Next base: position 81,693,749 of record BTHU01000012.1, on the reverse strand, counting down.
CTAATATCAGATAAAATTGACTTTCAACCAAAAGTTGTCAAAAAAGATAAGGAGGGACACTTCATATTTGTCAAAGGAAAAGTCTACCAAGATGAAATCTCAATTCCGAACATCTATGCTCCAAATGCAAGGGCACCCACTTTCATAAAAGAAACTTTACTAAAGCTCAAAGGACACATTGCACCCCACACAATAATAGTGGGAGACTTCATCACCCCACTCTCAACAAAGGACAAATCATGGAAACAAAAACTAAACAGAAACATAGTGAAACTAACTGAAGTTATGGACCAAATGGATCTAACAGATATTTATAGAACAGTCCATCCTAAAGCAAAAGAACATACCTTCTTCTCAGCAACTGATGGTACCTTCTCCAAAATTGACCATATAATTGGAAACAAAACAGGCCTCAAGAGATACAGAAATATTGAAATTACTCCATGCACCTTATCAGATCACCACGGCTTAAGACTGGTCTTAAATTCAAACAAAAACAATGGAAACACACATACACGTGGACTTTGAACAATGCTCTTCTCAATGATAGCTTGGTCAAGGAAGAAATAAAGAAAGAAATTAAAGACTTTTTAGAATTTAATGAAAATGAAGACACATCATACCAAACCTTATGGGACACAATGAAAGCAGTGCTAAGAAGAAAACTCATAGCTCTAAGTACCTACAAAAATAAAATGGAGAGAGCTTACATTAGCAGCTTGACAGTGCACCTAAAAGCTCTAAAACAAAAAGAAGCAAATACACCAAAGAGAAGTAGATGGCAGGAAATAATCAAACTCAGGGCCAAAATCAACCAAATAGAAACAAAAAGAACTCTACAAAAAAAAAAGAAAAACAGGAGCTGGTTCTTTGAGAAAATCAACAAGATAGATAAACCCTTAGCCAGACAAACCAGAGGGCACAGAGGCACTACTCAAATTAATAAAATCAGAAATGAAAAGGGAGACATAACAACAGAAACTGTAGAAATTCAAAAAATCATCAGATCCTACCACAAAAGCTTATATTCAACAAAATTTGAAACTCTGGATGAAATGGACAACTTTCTAGATATATACCAGGTGCCAAAGTAAAAACAGGATCAGATAAACTATCTAGATAGTCCCATAAGTCCTGAAGAAATAGAAGCAGTTGTTAATAGTCTCTCATCAAAAAAAAAAAAAAAAAAAAAAAAGACCAGGACCCAATGGGTTTAGTGGAGAATTCTATCAGATCTTCAAAGAAGAGCTAATACTGATACTCTTCAAACCATTCCACGAAATAGAAACTCAAGGAACAATATCCAACTCATTCTATGAAGTCACAATAAAGCTTATACCTAAACCAGACAAAGACCAAGCAAGGAAAGAGAACTTCAGACCAATCTCCCTTATGAACATTGATGCAAAAACACTCAACAAAATTCTGGCCAACCGAATCCAAGAGTGCATCAAAACGATAATTCACCACGATCAAGTAGGCTTCATCCCAAGGATACAGGAATGGCTCAATATATGGAAATCCATCAATGTAATCCACTACATAACATACTTAACGAAAAAAAAAAAAAACCACATGGTCATTTCATTAGATACTGAACATCCCTTCATAATAAAAATCTTGGAGAGATCAGCAATCCAAGGCTCATATCTAAACATAGTGAAAGCAATATACTGCAAACTGATAACCAATATCAAACTAAATGGAGAGAAACTTGAAGCAATCCCAGTAAAATTGGGAACCAGACAAGACTACCCACTCTCTCCCTATCTATTCAACATAGTACTTGAAGTCCTATCCAGAGCAATCAGACAACAAAAGGAAATCAAAGGTATACAAACTGGAAAGGATGAAGTCAAAATATCACTATTTGCAGAGGATATGACCATATACTTAAACCACCCCAAAACTTCCACCAGAGAACTCTAAAGCTGATAAACAACTTTAGCAAAGTGGCTGGATATAAAATTAACTCAAACGAATCAGTAGCCTTCATCTACTCAAAGGATAAACAAGCTGAGAAAGAAATTAGTGAAATGACACCCTTCACAAAAGTCACAAATAATATTATATACCTTGGTGTGACTCTAACCAAGCAAGTGAAAAATCTGTATGACAAGAACTTCAAGCCTGAAGAAAGAAATCGAAGACGATCTCAGAAAATGGAAAGATCTCCCATGCTCATGGATGGGCAGTATTAATATAGTAAAAAATGGAAATGTTGCCAAAAGCAATCTACAGATTCAATTCAATCCCCTTCAAAATTCCAAATCAAGTCTTCATAGATCTAGATCTAGAAAGAGCAATTCTCAAATTCATCTGGAATAACAACAACAACAACAACAACAACAACAACAACAAAAAACCCAGGATTGCAAAAACTATTCTCCACCACAAAAGATCTCCTGAGGGAACCACCATCCCTGACCTCAAGCTCTACTAAAGAGCAATAGTGATAAAAACTGTCTGGTATTGGTACGGAGACAGGCAGGAAGATCAATGGAATAGAATTGAAGACCCAGAAAAGAACCCACACACCTACGGTCACTTGATATTTCACAAAGGAGCTAAAAACACCCAGTGGAAAAAAGACAGCATTTTTAACAAATGGTGCTGGATCAACTGGAGGTCAGCATGCAGAAAAATGCAAATCGACCCATTCTTATCTCCTCATACAAAGTTCAAGTTCAAGTGGATCAAGGTCCTACACATAAAACCAGACACACTGAAGCTTAAAGAGTAGAAGAAAGTGGGGAAGAACCTTGAACACATGAGCACAGGGGAAATTTTCCTGAATAGAACACCATTGACTTATGCTCTAAGAACAAGAATCAACAAATGGGACCTCATAAAACTGCCAAACTTCTGTAAGGCAAAGGACGTGGTCAATAGGACAAAATGGCAACTAACAAATTTGGAAATGATCTTTACCAATCCTACATCCAACAGAGGGCTAATATCCAATGTATATAAAGAACTTAAGAAGTTAGACTCCAGAGAGTCAAATAACCCTATTAAAAATGGGGTACAGAGTAAAAGAGGGAATTCTCAACTGAGGAAACTCGAATGGCTGTGAAGCACCTAAAAAAAATGTTCAGCATCCCTAGTTATCAGGGAAATGCAAATCAAAACAACATTGAGATTCCACCTCACACCAGTCAAAATGGCTAAGATGAAAAACTCAAGGGACAGCAGATGCTGGAGAGGATGTGGGGAAAGAGGAACACTTCTCCATTGTTGGTGGGATTGCAAGCTGATAAAACCACTCTGGAAATTAGTTTGGCGGTTCATCAGAAAATTAGAGATAAGCCAGGCGCTGGTGGTGCACGCCTTTAATCCCAGCACTTGGGAGGCAGAGGCAGGTGGATTTCTGAGTTCGAGGCCAGCCTGGTCTACAGAGTGAGTTCCAGGGCAGCCAGGGCTACACAGAGAAACCCTGTCTTGAAAAAAAAACAAAAAAAGAAAATTAGGGATAGTACTACCTGACAACCTAGCTATACCACTCCTCGGCATATTCCCAGAAAATGCTCCAACATGTAATAAGGACACATGCTCCACTATGTTCATAGCAGCCTTATTTATAATAGAAGCAGGAAAGAACCCAGATGTCCTTCAACAGAAGAACAGATACAGATATCATGGTATATATACATAATGGAGTACTATTCAGCTGTTAAAAACAATGAATTCATGAAATTCTTAGGCAAATGGATGGAACTAGAAAGTGTCATCCTGAGTGAGGTAACCCAGTCACAAAGAACACACATGGTATGCACTCACTGATAAGTGTATGTTAACCCTAAAGCTCAAAATAACAAGTTACAATTCACAGACTAAGGAAGCTCAAGAAGAAGGAGGACTGAAGTGGGGGTGCTTTAGTTCCTCTGAAAAAGGGAACAAAATACTCACAGGAGCAATAAAGGAGACAGTGTGGAGCAGAGACTGAAGTCAAGGCCACCCAGAGACTGCCCTGCCTGGGGATTCACCCTATAAACAGTCACCAAACCCTGACACTATTATGGATGACAAGAAGTACATACTGAAAGGAGCCTGTTATGGTTGTCTCCGGATGGGCCCTGCCAGAGCCTTACACATACAGAGGCAGATGCTAGCAGTCAACCACTGGACTGGGCGTAGGGTCCCCAAGGGAGGAGTTGGAGAGCAGACTGGAGGAGCTGAAGGGGTTTACAGCCCCACAGGAAGAACAATGAGATCAGTCACCCAGATGCCCCAGAACCCCCAGGGACTAAACCATCAATCAAGGGGTACACATGGTTCCATCCAAAAATGTGGCAAAGGAATGCCTTGTTGGGCATCAGAAGGAGGAGAGGTCCTTGGTCCTGTGAAAGCTCAATAGATGCCCCAACAAACGGAAATCGAGGGGTGGGGAGGTGGGAGTGGCTCAGGTGGAGGGGCATATAATTGGAGGCAGGGGGTGGGAGGAGGGATTGGATTGGGGGTTTTCAGGGATGGGGGAAACGCGGGAAAGGTTTTAGCAATTGAAATGTAAATGAAGATTATATTCAATTAAAAAAAAGAAATAGATCATAAATGAACAATACTGAAGTAGTGCTTCTGTGGTATGATGAAGCATCCTTTGGGTATATATCCAGGAGTAGTGTATTTGAATCTTGGGGTAGATTAATTCCCAACTTCCTGAGGTATCACCATACTTATTTTATAGTGGTTGTACAAGTTGGCATATCCACCAGCAATGAATGAATAAGAGTTCTATTTACCCAACATCATCAAGAGCATGAGCTGTCATTTATTTTATTGATCTTACCAATTTTTGTGAGGGCAAGATGAAATCCCAAAAGTTGTTTCGATTTACCCACTGTTTTTCTGTATCACCATTCCTGTTGACCTTCTGGTGGAAGAAGTATCATCTCACTGTATCCCTAGGAATGACAGAGATTTTTATTCTTCCTAGAATTGAGAAAAGAGTTTCATTCTGTTATTTTCTCAAAATAGAAATTATAACACTGCACCCCAACAGAAACTCTTTAAAGTAAACCCTGCCAAGAATTCCTGAAAATAGTTTTAGCTTTGGGTCAGAAACCAAGATCATTTGTCCTGACAACTTAGCATCATTGAGCTGTTTGTTTTCAATTAATAACAACTTAGGTCTCTTCTGAAATGTTGATAATCCAGAGGATAGGAATCATCCTAAGTATTCCTGAAAGCCATCTGTTAATACTGCTTTACAAATATTCTAACACTTTTGTTACTACTAATAAATTAAATAATTTTAATTGCCTAATTTTTTGTATAGAAATCATGTGTCCAGATTATCTCACTGGCCTGCCAGACTGATAGTACAGTTATATAAAAATGATATGATTCACCTGGTACCTAAATATAAAAGGATGCATTTGAGATTTAGCTTAGGTACAAGGCTTTTGGGTTTCTCCTTCAACTGTCATATAACACTCATGCATATTTATGAGGTTCATATATTAAATGAGGCAAGCATACAGTTGATAATGAGCAAACCGATTGTTTACCATTTGCTCCTCAATCATGTAACACTGCTTTGTGTGGGAGGTCTTGAACATCTCTCATCTATATCTTTGTAACATATAAATAATAAAATAAAATATACTGCAGAGACATTTTGTATCTGTGAAATGCTAATGTTTCTCTGATCTAGCTGTTCCTTGGTATATGTTATATGCTATCTTTCCGCTCCTGCCCACTCTCATCATCTTAGTTTCTCCTCCCCTTTCACAGGTTTCATTTTAAGTTTTTCTCTGAGAATCTTTCCCTTTATTCACATAAGTTTTTCTCATGCGTTTCAAGAAATGTTTTAAGTTCCCATTTCTTTTCTTTAATGGTCCATTATTTGAAAGCATATTGTTTCATTTGTGCTGATGGTACAATTTGTAAATTTGACTTCTAAATGTTTTAGAGGAATATGAGAGGTTTAGTTGCTTTGTTTACTGATTGGTTGTTATATTAAGACATTTTTATGGTTTCATGAATGTTCTAGCATGGATAATGATCCATAGGTTGATGAGAAAAAAATGTGTATTCTGTAGCCATTAGGAAAATGTTCTAAAAATGTCTGCTATGTCAATTTTATCTGTACTACAGTTAAACCCCACTGTTTCTTTAATTTCTTTTTCCTATATGGATACTCTCGTCACTGACAAAAACATAGTCAGGTACTATTAGTGTGTGGAAACCTTTCTCTTCAGATATAATATATAAAATTTATAAAGTAGGGTGCTATGGCACTAGGTGCACAGACTTATGATAATTATATCCTCCTTTATAATTCTTTAATTGTTACATAGTGATCTTATTTGTCACTTTTCCTGGTTAATTTGAAACAAGTATTTGAATATAAATGACTTTCTATTTAATCCCTCCACTTTCAGTCTGTGAACATCGCTGCCTGTGAAATGTGTTTCTTACAGAGAGCTCTTAGATTTTTGAGTCTGTAAATTGCCATAAAGGTCACAAGTTAAAGGCTTGTTCACTGTATTTTTAGTACAATTGGACACACAAGGGAGGTGTGCCTTCAAAGTCATAGTAGTGCTCCAGGTTCTGCCCCTTCCTTCCTTTCTCCCTGGTTTGCTTTCATAATCATGTGTTCTTCACTATATAGTATGCTGCCTAGTACCTGGCCCAATAGCTGTTTTGAATTTTCTTTGTCCCTTTTATCCTATTATTTATATTTCTGCTTCTATGTTTTACTATGCTGGAAAGGTTGGATTCTTTCAACTTCCATCTTTAGCTCAATAGACTTCATATTTACTCCCTGTGAGACTACAGTCTTCTGCAGAGAAGCCTTTGATTTCTGTAACTTTATTAGAGACTGTTAAGGGATTCCTTCTTGCCTTCTCCTGATACACAAGAGTCTTGTGGTTTGATTTACACTCATCTAAGAAAATGGAACAGTACATTTTATATGACTGTCCCTTCTTCAAAAAAGAAAAATCATCCTTGATCCCTGTGCTTGCTCTCTGTCTCCTTCATGTCATTTGATCTCCAACACTCTATGGCAATATCTGTTGGCTTTCTGTTGCTGTTGTTCTGTTTGGGGAAGAAAGCTCACCAGACAGTTCTAGTGAATCATTTAAGTGTCTCAAATTGTCCCTGCTTTGATGTCTCATGGAAGATCATGCACATATTAAACAGGATCTCCCTTGGTATCGTAGGTTGTTCCCCATCACCCAGGTGTCACAGTGACACAATTCCCGCATGTGTTTTCAACTAATATATACAAGAAAATGAAACAGAAGTTAAAGTTTAGTGAAATTGTAAAAATCATTTTAAAATTACAAAATACAGAGTTTTGTTTTCTTGGTGTAACATGGCCCCTTATTCTTTTGTGGAAAACCACAACATCTATTCTTTTCTTTTCACAGGGACTTCAATTTCCTCTGATAATTTCACCCCACATAAGAATCCAGGGTAATGAGATATGATCACAGTTTGTCCCTGTTGGATTATTTGGAATTAAATGAATGTAGAGCCTTTTTCTTCTTAGTTTGATTGAACTCATAAGAAACATTCTTCCTTTTTAGTAGATGAACAGAATATTACCCATGAGGTTAGCAGTCTCACCTGGCATGTGTCATTCCTCAATCATTAATAAAGATAAATTACTCCCTCACTATGCTTTTCTGTGTGAAAACTCAGCTGAACTCTTTAGGCTGCTTCAGAGCCAATGATATAATTTAAGGTAACTTCTGTTAATATTTTATATCTAAATCTAGATTTATGTTGGTCATGACCTCAGGAATAATTTATGCACTAAGTGAAATTCATCATGATGTAACTTAAGTATAAAATCCTTTTATATAAAGTCAGTTCATATTATTTTTATATAGAGGAATAAAGGTTGCTTAAATTTCATAGTAATAACTGTGGTTATCACTGGTAGATTATGAGCCATTAGGCATTACGCTTTACTGTGGTATATAATGTTTACTTTTATAGAAGTAAAAATAGTCATACTTTATTGCTCTCATTCTCTCTCTCTGGCTCTGGTTTTCTCTCTCTCTCTCTCTCTCTCTCTCTCTCTCTCTCTCTCTCTCTCTCTCTCTCTGTATTATTTTTGGGAAAGGTATTACAGTTTCATACACGTTATTAATTATTCTAGAAACAAAAAGTAATACCCATACAATGTCATTTTAAAAATAAAATTAAATAATTTAATGCATTAAATATCTACTTTTGCTGAAATATGCAGTGAAGGGGAGATAGAACCTGTAGAGACCACCTCCAGTATATAGACACGGCCCCCTGTCAAGGGATGGGACCGCACACCCATCTCAAAGTTTTTAACCCAGAAATGTTCCTGTCCAAAGGAAGAACAGGGAAAAGAAATGGAGCAGAGACTGAAAGAAGGGTCAACAGGGGAACCGCCCACCTGGGATCCATCTTATCTGCAGACACCAAGCCTGACACTGTTATTGTTGCCAAGAGGTGCTTGCTGACAGGAACCTGGAGCGGTTGTTCCTTGGGAGGTTCGGCCAGCAACTGACCAATGCAGTTATGGATGCTTGGAGCTAACCATCAGACTGACTTCAGAGACCCCAGTGGGGGAGCTGGCAGAAGACTGGAGGAGCAGAGGGGGATTGCAAACCAATAGGAAGAACAGCATCAGCTGGCCAGACCACCCAGTGTTCCCAGGGACTAGACCACCAACCAAGGAGTGTACCGGGAGGGATTCATGGCTCCAGATACATATGTAGCAGAAGATGGCCTTGCCTGACATCAATGGGAGGTAGGCCCTTGGACTTATGGAGGTTTGATTGACCAGCATAGGTGGATACTGGAGCGGTGGGGCAGGAGAAGGTAGGTGGGTGGGGGAGCACCCTCACAGAGGCAAAGGGGAGGGAAGAAGGGCAAATGTGGGATTCAAGGTTTGTGGAGGGGTAATGGGCAAGAGGGATGTCATTTGTGATGTAAACAAATGAAGTGATTAATAAAAATATAAATTTAAATTTGAAAAAAATGAAAGTAAAATTGAAACCAAGATTTTCTGTTTATAAACCTGGGCTCAAAACCACCATGTAATAGTTGTTGCATAGTATAGAAGAATTTTTATATCTGATTTGTACACTTAATCACTGTGTTGGTTTGAATTAAATATCTCCCTTAGTCTTGAACATTTGAAAAAATGTTTATATATTCTTTTTTAAAAAGAGAAAGAAAGGGAGTGAATTCAGATGGGGGAGGGATGGAAAGAGACTGAAAAATTATTTTAAAAAAATTAATAAAAGAATAAAACAAGGCAGGTACAGCCAGGAGCTCAGGGAGCACAAGAGTAGAAAGAACAGCAGGGACAGGGTCCTCCCAGGCTCCTTCTGCACCCAGGCACTGGGCTGAGCCACAGCCCTCTGTACCAAGGGAGAGATGGTCTCCCAGGGGTGCTGAGACAGGCTTGCAGGCCCATATGAGGGAAAAGCTCCAGCCAGAGACAGCAAGACAAACTAACACCAGAGATAACCAGATGGCAAAAGGCAAATGCAAGAACATTACCAACAGAAACCTAGGCAACATGGCATCATCCGAACCCAGTTCTCTCACAACAGCAAGTCCTAGATACCCCCAACATATCGGAAATGCAGGATTTGGATTTAAAATCACAGCTCATGATGCTGATAGAGGACTTCAGGAAGGACATAAATAACTCCCTTACAGAAATACAGGAGAACACAGGTAAACAGGTAAAAGCCCTTAAAGAAGAAATGCAAATGTCCCTTAAAGAATTATAGGAAAACACAACCAAGCAGGTGAAGGAATTAAACAAAATCATCCAAGATCTAAAAATGGAAATAAAAACAATAAAGAAATCACAAAGGGAAACAACTCTGGAGATAGAAAACCTAGGAAAGAGATCAGACATCATAGATGAAATCATCAACAACAATACAAGAGATAAAAGAGAGAATCTCAGATACAGAAGATACCATAGAAAGCATTGATACAACAGTCAAATGAAATGCAAAATGCATAAAGCTTATAACCCAAAACATCCAGGAAATCGAGGACCCAATGAGAAGACCAAACCTAAGGATTAGAATTATAGAAGAGAGCAAAGATTTCCAGCTTAAAGGGCTAGTAAATGTCTTCAAGAAACTTATAGAAGAAAAAACTTCCCTAACCTAAAGAAAGAGATGCCCATGAACATACAAGAAGCCTACAGAACTCCAAATAGTTTGAACCAGAAAAGAAATTTCCCCTGTCACACAATAATCAAAACACCAAAATTCATTAAACAAAGAAAGAATATTAAAAGCAGTAAGGAAAAAAGGTTAAGTAACATATAAAAGCAGACCTTTACAAGAGAATTACACCAAACTTCACACCAGAGACTATGAAAGCCAGAAGATCCTGGGAAGATGTCATACAGACCCTAAGGGAACACAAATGCCAATCCAGACTACCATACCCAGAAAAACTCTCAATTACCATAGAAGGAGAAACCAAGATATTTCATGACACAATATCTTTCCACAAATTCAGTAGATGCTGAGAAAGCATTTGAAAAAAATCAAATACCCTTTCATGACAAAAGTCTTGGAAAGATCAAGAATTCAAGGTCCATACCTGAACATATTAAAAGCAACATATAGCTAACTGGTAGCCAATGTCAAACTAAATTGAGAGAAACTTGAAGCAATCCCTCTGAAATCAGGGACTAGACAAGGCTGTCCACTACCTCCCTACATGTTCAATATAGTACTTGAAGTCCTAGTTAGAGCAATTAGACAACTAAAGGAGGTCAAATGGATACAAATTGGAAAGGAAGAAGTCAAAGGATCACTGTTTGCAGAGGATATGATAGTATACTTATGTGATCCCAAAAATTCTACCAGAGAACCTCTAAACCTGACAAACAACTTCAGCAAAGTGACTGGATATAAAATTAACTCAAACAAATCATTAGCTTTCCTATACTCAAAGGATAAGGAGGCTGAGAAAGAAATTAAGGAACACCTTTCATATAGTCACAAATAATATAAAATACCTTGGTGTGACTCTAACCAAGCAAGTAGAAATCTGTACATCAAGAACTTCAAGTCTCTGAAGAAAGAAACTGAAGATCTTAGAAAATGGGAAGATCTCCTATGCTTATGGATTGGTGGGGTTAATATAGTAAAACTGGCCATCTTCTCTAAAGCAATCTACAGATTCAATGCAATCCCCATCAAAATTTCAACTCAATTCTTCATAGGGTTAGAAAGAGCAATTTCCAAATTTACCTGGAATAATAGAAAACCCAGGATAGTAAAAAAAATATTCTCAACAATAAAAGAACTTCTGGCAGAATAGCCATCCCTGACCTCAAGCTATACTACAGAGCAATAGTAATAAAAACTGTATGGTATTGGTATAGTGACCAGCAGGTTAAGCAGTGGAATAGAATTGAAGACCCAGAAATGAACCCACATACCTATGGTCACTTGATCTTTGACAAAGGAGCTAAAACCGTCCACTGGACAGCATTTTCAACAAATGGTGCTGGTTTAACTGGTAGCCAACATGTAGAATAATGTAAATTGATCCATTCTTATCTCCCTGTACAAAGCTCAAGTCCAAGTGGATCAAGGACTTCCACATAAAACCAGATACACTGAATCTAATAGAAGAGAAAGTGGGGAAGAGTCTGGAGCAATGGGCACAGAAGAAAATTTCCTGAAGAGAACACAAATGACTTATGCTCTAAGATCAAAAATCAACAAATGGGAACTCATAAAATTGCAAAGTTTCTGTGAGGAAAAGAAAATGTCAATAGGACAAATGGCAACACACAGATTGGTTCAATCCTACATCCAATAGAGGGCTAATATTCAATATATACAAGAACTCAAGAAGTCAGACTCCAGAGAAACAAATAGCCCTATTAAAAATGGGTTACAGAGCTAAACAAAGAATTCTCAACTAAGGAATACCAGATGGCTGAGAAACACCTAAAGAAATGTTCAACATCCTTAATCATCAGGGAAATGCAAATTCAAACAACCCAAGAACCCTGAGATTCAACCTCACACCAGTCAGAATGGTGAAGATCAAAAACTCAGCGGACAGCAGATGCTGGAGAGGATTTGTAGAAAGAAGAACATTCTTCCACAGTTTGTGGAATTGCAAGCTGGCTAAAAACACTCTGGAAATCGGTTTGGAGATTCCTCACAAAATTAGACCCAGCTATACCACTCCTGGACATATACCCAGAAGATGCTTCAACATGCAATAAGGACACATTTTCCACTATGTTCATAGTAACCTTATTTATAATAGCCAGAAGCTAGAAAAAAACCAGATATCCCTCAACAAAGGAATGGATACAAAAATTGTGATACATTTACACAATGGCTATTCAAAACAATCAATTCGTGAAATTCTTAGGCAAATGGATGGAACTAGAAAATATCATCCTGAGTGAGATAACCCAATCACAAAAGAACACACATGGTATGTACTCACTGATAAGTGGCTATTAGCCCAGAAGCTCAGAATACCCAAGATACAATTCACAGACCACATGAAGCTCAAGAAGAAGAAAGACCAAAGTGTGGATTCTTTGGTCCTTCTTAGAAGGGGGATCAAAATCCCCATGGCTCACAGCCAACCAATGGACTGAGCATAGAATCCCCAATGGAGAAGCTAGAGAAAGGACCCAAGGAGCTGAAGAGACTTTCAGCCCCATAGGAGGAACAATAATATGTACCAATCAGTCCCCCCAGAGTTCCCAGGGACTAAACCACTAACCAAAGAGTACACATGGAGGGACCCATGGCTCCAGCTACATATGTAGCAGAGGATGGCCTTTTCAGACATCAGTGAGAGGAGAGGCTAATGGTTCTGTGAAGTCTTGATGCACCAGTGTAACGGAATGCTAATCATGAAAGTGTGAGGGGGGGAAGTTGATAAACACGGGAGGGGGAATGGGATAGGGGTTTTTCGGAGGGGTAACAAAGAAAAGGGATAAGATTTGAAATGTAAATAAAGCAAATATCTAATAAAAATAATGAACAGAAATAAAAAAGTAAAAAAGAATAAAAAATAAAAAACGTATATACTGAAACTTAATCCTTAAATCAAGAAAATCATGTTATAATAAAGCAACAAGATTCAGAGATCATTGACTAAGCATTAATAGATTTTTCAAGAATATCCTTATAAAAGAAATGGGTAAAACCAGAAGGTGGGAAGTTACTTACATTTTGAATTTAACAAATCAAAATTGTCTCCTATTAGAAAAGTAAAAAAGTGACTTTTAAAACCAAAAGGAAAAGAAAATTGGTTCCAAATTTAATACAACTGACCAAGTAAAGTACAAGACAGAAAGAGAACAAGAGAAAGAGAAGGGGAAATAAACCATGGAGAACATAGGGACCGAGGATTCACTTATTGCAACCTCACAGCAGCTCCATGCAGCAGCTATCCACAGGAAAGAACATGTCTGCGGAAACTCAGAGATGAGACAGAGGTTCCTGTGCACATCCCAGAGCAAAGCACAATATTAGAAAGGTTGGAGGAGTGGCTTCACTCAGCTGTGCTACTAAGCCAACATTGTGTCATATGATAAGACTAGCACTTATTTACAGCTTTTTCGGTGAGGAAAAAGCGCACCAGAGGACAAGATTCATGTCAAGTACTCTACGGTGTTTCCCAGGAAATTCACTACTGACTTTCCCACCAATAATACTAGGATTGATAGCAGACCTAGGACATCTAAGGGCAAGAAGAAACAATAAAAAGAGGCAGAGTGATAGGTAGTCTCTGAGTTAATGTCTATGTGATCATTCTGCTAGGAACTGTACCAAGTCAACAATACTAGGCAATGGCAAAGCCCACACACAACACCAATCCAGGCTGACCTGATATAGACTGGCTTTCTCTAACCCAGTGTTAGTGCCCATGCCAACACCTAAACTGACAACAAGATGACAGCTCCACATACAGGAGCAGAGTACAGAGGACTAAACCTTCCCAGACAGAAAGAGCAAAGTCTAGGCTAGCCCCTGACTCAGCACAATTCCAGCTGCTATGCTACATTCCTATAGAATTTAAGAGCTGTATCTTTCTCTTTTTTTTTTATTTTCTAAGTTTTTTTTAATTTGCATTCCAAATCATTTCCCCTTTCCCGTTTCCTCCCTCCCCAAAAGTCCCATAAGCCCCCTTCCCTCCCTCTTTTCCCCATTCAACCCCCTCTCGCTTCTCTTTCAAATGTGAGAATCCCAAAGGTGAATAGATGTTTCACAGGCCACTGCCCAGTTTGCAAGACACAGACTTAGAATATTCTTGTGGAAACAGAAGGTCAGAATATCCACCTTGGAACTTTAAATACAGCTTATCAAAGCCAAAATGAAAGTCACGCTTAATCAATGAGGCACAAATCATAGTGTCCCATATGCTTATTGGACAAAGAGGTTGGGAGTGCTTGAGCCAGGAGTCAGAACAGCATCTCATCCCAGACTCAAAATCTCCTTCAAGGACATGCTAAGGAAAATCTCAAACTACACGTAGCTCAATCACATAGCTTATGGATATATATACTCAGAACAGTAGTCCAACTGAATTTGGAGCATAGCCAGAATCCTACTAAAGCACCAAATGGTAGTTCTGCCTGCCAAGTGTATATGCAATTCTGTTCTTCCCAATGAATGCTGAGTATAGAGTCAAGCCAGTACCTCCACTAGACTGAACAATCTGGCCAATGTTCTCCCAGGGCAGATCAACCACTATTCTCATGAATAAATGCCTTTGACAACTATGGAAACTAACTTAGGGAGCTCAACTCTACCTGTCTGGAGTTTTTTTTAGCTAACTCAACCAGAATCATATGCTATATTAAGAAGTAAAGATCTATGATTGTCTGTAAAAGTCAAAATGAGCAGTTATACTGATAAATGCACAAAAAACAATGCTAGAACACAAATGTGTAAAATCAAATCACATACCACCAAAAGAAAATAATCAATATAGCTAAGTTATTAAATTCAGTTTTCTAACATCTTGTTGTCAAGGACACAAGTAAAATACACAGGTGTTTCTTACTACAAGTCAATGTAAGGATTGATGGTAAATCTCTTGGATGGACTACAGCCACGTCCACAGCCATATTCACCTGAAACACTGCTGGGAGGTATAATTCCTCATAAAGACAACCCTTGAGGAATATTCTCAAAAGAAAAACAGAATAAAACAGTGGAAAAGAGAGGGCAGGATCAAACATCTTGATTCTTAAACATGCACAGAACACACAAAAAATGAAGACTATGAGGAGACAATCCACAGCAACATCAATAGCTGACAAATGCTCTGTAGTGGAATTCAAAGTCCCTGAAGGAACTGAAATGTTGGAAAAGAATTCAGAGTTCTATGTTTAAAAAGGATCAGTGGGCATATAGAGAACTCAAATAAACATAGAAACAAAGAAGAGGACCTGGGCAGCAAGGTTGCCAAAACGAATGTAGCAATCAGTATTATCAAGGAGAAACTCAAAACTACAAACATTCAAAAAATTGACTCATTGAAAAATAATCAAATAGTAATTCTGGAAATGAAAGAATCAAGCAAATGGCTGTCCATAACAAACATATAGCCAACTTTATAATGAATAAGGAAAAACTAATAACATTTTCTCTAAATTTGAGACAAGGCAAGGTGGCAATTCTCCTCTTCAATATAGTGCTCAATTGTTAAAGAAACAAGACAAGATAAAGACATAGAGATAAAAATAAGAAAAAAAGAAGCCAAATTACCCTTATTTGTAAATAAGATGATTATAAACTTAAAATATCCTATAGTCTGCACTCAGAAGCTTTTAGATATGTTAAAAAAAACCTTTAAGTGTAATTATAGGACACAAAATTAACATGTAAAAGGAGATTTTCTGTATATAATAATGATTCTTCTGAGAAATTTTGAAAAATATCTTACTTATTATTTTTAATTTTATTTAATCGTATACACGAATGTAATATGATCAGATCAAATCCTTACCAGTCTTTTCCCTCCAACTCTCCCCATACCCACATCACCATCTCTCCATGCCAAATTCTTGTACTATTATTTTTATTGGATATTTCATTTATTTACATTTAAAATGTTATTCTGTTTCCCAGTTTCCTCTCCACAAACCCTCTAGTCTGTCCTCTCTCCCCATGCTTCTATGAGAGTGCTCCCCCACCTACCCACCCATTCCCACCTCACCACCCTGGCATTCCCCTACACTGGGGCATCAAGCTTTCAAAGGACCAAGGGCCTCTCTTCCCACTGATGCCCAACAAGGCCATCCTCTGATACATATGTGGCTAGAGCCATGTGTCCCTCCATGTGTACTCTTTGGTTGGTGGTTTAGTACCTGGGAGTTCTGGGGGGTCTGGTTAGTTGATATTGTTGTTTTTCCTATGGGATTGCAAACCCCTTCAGCTCCTTTTCCTAACTTATCCACTGGAACCCCTGTGCTCAGTCCAATGGTTGGCTATGAGCATCTGCATCTATATTTGTCAGGCTTTGGCAAGGTCTCTCAGGAGACTGCTGTATCAGACTCCTGTCATTGTACTAATTTTTAGCCACTGAGTCTCCTCAGTGCTCCCAATATGGACATAGGTATAGGGCCATTCATCAGAATGTGAGAAGTTTCTCAGGGTTTGCACGTGAGGTATACTGACTCCCCCTCTGCCAGTAGCTCTAAGTTGTCAATAACTCCTCAGCTGGGAGTGGGACTTCATGGGTCCTTTCCACATATATGCTATAATGGTTGTTGTTTTGATCTTGTGAAGGCCGTTAGCATACAGGGTCACGACTGTTATAACTTCATGAATGTAGTGTCTTGGTCATTCTATGTTTTCATGTCCAGAAAACTCTATCTCCTTACAGTACTCTACTACCTCTGCCTCTTAACACTGTTCTGATCCCACTTCTGAGATGATCCCTGAGCCTTCTGAGAAGGGTATGATGTAAATTCCCCATTTAATACAATGCACTCTCTGCATTTTGACCAGTTATGAGTCTTAGTATTCATTGCTACCTGCTGGGGAAAAAAAGTGTTTCTTTGATGAGCATTTAGAACCGCATTGGTTCTATGGTTAACCAAATTGGTGGATGTCCTCCCACTCACCTGGATTGGTAGAATTAATATTGTGAAGTGGCTGCATCACCAAAAATACTCTACATCTCAGTCTCAAAATTCCCATGAGACTCTTCACAATCTAAAGAATCCTAAATTACTTACATAAGTACAAAACATCACGGATAGCCAAAGCAATCCTAAGCAGAAAGTAAGTTGTTGGAGATATCACAACTCTGACCTCAAATTATACAAAGCTCAATTATACATTGACAAAGAAAACATGCTACTGACATGAGATCAGATAGACTTATCAATAAAACATAATAGCAAACAGTGTCCTGCCTGGGAAAGTAGTTCTGGGTTGTATAAGAAAGCAAGCTAAGCAAGTCACAGAGAACAAGTCAGATAAGAAGTCTTTCTCTGTTCCTCTGTGGTCCCTGCCTCTGTTCCAGCTTGAATTCTTGCCCTGACTTCCTTCCATGATGGACTGTAACCTAAACCCACAGAATGAAATAAACCCCCCCCCAAAAATTATATTTTGTCAGTGTTTTATCAGAATAATAGAGAAGCAAAACAATACTTTATATTGTAAATAAAAATAAATAAATTAAATAAATAAGACTGTGAAGAGTCTCATTGGAATTTTGAGATATAGAGTGTTTTTGGTGAGGTAAATATTAATTCTGCCAATCCAGGTGAGTGGAAGTACTTCCATCAATTTTGTGTGTGTGTGTGTGTGTGTGTGTGTGTTTAGGTTTTCACTTTCATGATTAGTTTTATTTTTGGATACTTTTTAAAAGTTAAATAAATATGCAAATTAAGACAAGCATTAAACCAAACCTTTGTGCTAAAACACGAATGATTTTTTTAAAGTAACTTACATTTGTAGAACTTCTAGGTACTGTGTAAATGCAGGCACAGCTAGCTTCTGTAAAACTAAGAGTGATATTCTTTCTGTTCCAGCAGTAACGACGAAGTTCTAGCCTGGATGTGATGAAGTGGAAGTAGACCATGTGCCAAATGAGCTTGACTACAGATCTGCCAGAATGGAACTGGGCTTTCGAAAGCTCTATTGATATACTGAATCCTGGCATTTAAAATATCCACTTTAAAGTCAACCACCGGCCCTATACTGCAATACATGAAGGAACTTGTGAGGAAGGCATTGTCCAAATGAATTTACCCAGATCTTCCAAATACCCTTAGATGATAGGCTCATCTCACTTCTCTCTGCCACTCATGCTAATTCTAGAAATCCAAGTTACTTTTTAGATAGACTTTATTGTCCACTAGAAGCTTTGTGACATCTTGTTTTCAAGAAGAGAACAGGTTGAAAACAACCATTTGTTTAAAGGAGTTCAAGGAGAGGTTTGCCTCTCTGCAAACAAATGTGATGTTAATATAGTGAAGACCCAGAGGTTTTAAGTTTTGTAGCCAACTTTAGTGGAACAACCACAGGACAGGGGTCTAGGGAGCAAGAGCATATCTTCTCACACAAGCTGATTGACTAACCATGGGTGATCATTTGTTATTCAGAATCTACAGCTTCTGAATCATTCTATGGAAGGGAAAACTGTCCTCTATAATGTTTAACTGATTTCTAAAACACTAAAATATACAGCACCTGACAAAATGACAAACTAGCATGGCTAGAGTCTTTGTCCTTCAAATCAACTTTGAATAAACTATAGCTTCTGGAAAGAAATACAAGCTCAGGAACAGACAGATGCTTGTGGGAAGGTAAGTTTCCTAAATAGCTTTGTAGTGAGAAGACAGAAGAGGTTACTTCTTCACTAAAAAGTAGAATGGAGAAAAACAAAGTTCTATTTTTAAGGAATGAGGGTGTGGCTCAGTGCTAAAGACCTTGTCTGGAACACACAGGCCCTAGATTTTTAGTACACACACACACACACACACACACACACACCACACACACACCACACACACACTGTTCTTAGGCCTCCCTTGCATTATTTTATAACAATTACTAGTCAGTCATCACAAGCATTAGTCAGTGTGTGTATGTGTGTGTGTGTGTGTGTGTGTGTGTGTGTGTGTGTGTATTTAAGAAGGTCAGTGGCCTGTGAGCCACTTCACATCCTTCAATACCATCATATCAGGAAGCCATGCAGAATATCTTCCAAGACTCACATTAGCTTTAGATTCAGCCCTGACTTTGTGACCTATACAGGTAAGTGCAAAGTTAGCCAGGTTCCACGATGCTCACCATACAATGAAGAAACAGAGGACAGAAATGGATGTGCCAATTTGGGGTAAGAGGAAACACACACACACACATACATGTGTTTGTGCACAGATTCTATACAGTGAAAATGGGAAGAAGTTAAAATTTTAAAATTTCAAAGAAGCAATGATGAGGAATTTTATAAAATTGAAGAAAGATAAAAAAATCCCAGATTAAAAACAAAAATAAATCAATATGGATAATTTACCTGTGAAATGAAAGTGGGAATAATTTAGAATGCCAACAACAAAGAAATGATTCTGATAGTCCTGTGAAAATGAAGAAAATATCCAAAAATGAAAAATAGTTTTCTAGGGCTGGGATGACAGCTTAATAGGTAATGTTTTTGCTTTAAAATATGAAGACTGGCACTCAGACCCTCAGAACCCACATGAAAGCCACATAGATGTGTACATCTGCCCCAAATCCCAGCAAGCAGGAGAGACAGGAAAGTATTTGGAGGATTGAGCTGGAAAGAGCTATATTTTAGTTAGTTGACAAAATCCTATTCAACACCTTCCTTCACAGGAAAGAATGAGTGTTGACCTATACAACGCTTTAGAACTAAAATTGATCTGTTTATATATGACTCATTCTGATTGATCCTAGTACATATAATTAATAGTTAATTATTACATGGAGTATGAATACCAACAGACTTTTACTCAAAAGAAACTAAATCTTCAGTTCAAATTAATGTTTAAATATTTCTGAATGGTGATAATACTGTCACTTGATCAATTTTTAAAAAGGGCTAGAATTATAATTCCATCTATATTAATTTTGGTACTTGTACTTTAATGACTGTGCTATT
The DNA here is from genome assembly GCA_036184795.1 of Tokudaia tokunoshimensis. Taxonomy (NCBI): domain Eukaryota; kingdom Metazoa; phylum Chordata; class Mammalia; order Rodentia; family Muridae; genus Tokudaia; species Tokudaia tokunoshimensis. The sequence continues at coordinate 81,673,646 of BTHU01000012.1, read as the reverse complement.
TAGGGTCACTATTGCGGTGCTGAAACACCATAGCCAAAAGCAAAATGAAGAGAAAGGGTTTACTTGGTTGATGCTTCCATATTATAGTCCATCATTGAAGGAACTCAGGACTGTGACTTAAAATGGGCTGGAAGCTGGAGGCAGGAGCTGATGCAAAACTTGTAAGGCAAAAGCTTGTAAGGCTGCTTACAAGCTTGCTCCCTATAGGTTACTCAGTCTGCTTTTTTAAAGAATCCAGTACCTCCAGCTCAGGGATGATACCATCTAAAATGGTCTTGGCCCTTCCCCAGTAGTCCCTAATTCAGAAAGTGCCCTACAGTCTTGCCTACATCTGGATCTTATGAATGCACTTGCATAATTGGGATTCCTGACTCTCAGAAGATTTTAGCTTGTATCAAGTTGCCATAAAACTATCCAGCACAATAATTTTAGAGATAATTTTTTAATCAAAGTTTTTTATGTGAAATGAAATCTATGGATCCATTGCTTAACTATACACAGACATCTAGAACAGTTTATTTTCACGATGCTTTTCTCTATGCTTTTTCCTATGCTGAGAATAATCCTCTATCAAATATATTTACAGCAATAGCAAAGTATGCAATAAGAATATGATGTGAACATATTTCATTATATGCAAACTTACTATATATACTTTAAGGTTACTTCTAGCATGCAATATTTGTGTAAAAACATACTTATACAACAATTATATAAGTTCTTAATAGAATTTATAAATTATATAATCTAACATTTAAGGCAAGTGAAATAATGCACATTGTGATGATTAATCTGGATTGTCAGTTGTCCTGCATTTACAGTCACCTAGATGTACACCTCTTAGTATGTCTGCCAGGGTATTTTCTGAGTGGTTTATCTGAAGAAGGAAGACTCATCCTGGATATGGATGACAATATCCACAGTGGGCTGGATTCCTGGAGCACCAGCATTCATCTCTCTTTGCTTCCTGACCCTGGATATAATGTGAGCAACTGGTTCATGCCTCTATTGCCACCACCAAAGCCATTAACAACCACCAAATACTTTATCCTCTGTCATGAGCTGTACCATCAAACTATTAGTCAAAATAAATAATTTCAACTGTCAGTTGCTGTTGTTAAGTATGTTGTCACAGAAAACGAAAATTAACAAATATAAACATAACATTTTTTTTTAATTTAATTTTATTTTATTTTTTTAATTTACATTCCAAATCACTTCCCCTTTCCCGTTTCCTCCCTCCCCGAAAGTCCCATAAGCCCCCTTCCCTCCCTCTTTTCCCCATTCAACCCCCTCTCGCTTCTCTGTCCTGGCATTCCCCTACATCCAGTCTTTCCAGGACCAGGGGTCTCTCCTTCCATCTTTTTAGAAATCTATTGATATGCTGATTGTGTCTAGGGTATTCCGAGATTCTGGGTCAATATCCCCTTATCAGTGACTGCATACCATGTGTGATCTTTTGTGATTGGGTTACCTCACTAAGGATGATATTTTCAAGTTCTGACCATTTGCCTAGGAATTTCGTGAATTCATTGTTTTTAATTGCAGAGTAGTATTCCATTGTGTAAATATACCACATCTTCTGAATCCATTCCTCCGTTGAGGGACATCTGGGTTCTTTCCAGCTTCTGGCTATTATAAATAGGGCTGCTATGAATATAGTGGAGCATGTGTCCTTATTGCATGCAGGTAAAGTCTCTGGGTATATGCCCAGGAGTGGTATAGCCGGATCCTCCGGAAGTGTCATGCCCAGTTTTCTGAGGAACTGCCAGACTGCTTTCCAGAGTGGTTGTACCAGCTTGCAATTCCACTATTTTGAGGACCTTTAAAGCTATTCAGAATTCAACAGATCCTGTTAAAAATTATTTTTTAAAATGTTTTCAATCTATTAACCTATGTTTTTGTTTAAGTTGTTTTTCTATAGTCTATAGAACTGATTTCCAGACTTATCTTTACCATTTATTTTTGTGGTGGTTTGAATAGAAATGGCTCCCACAGACTCATGGGTTTGAATGCTTGGTCCATAGGAAGTGGCACTGCTAGGAGGTGTGGTCTAGTTGGAGTAGGGGTGACCTTGTTGAAGGAAGAATGTCACTGTGGTGGGCTTTGGAGTCTCCTATGCTCCAAGTATGCCCAGTGACACAGTCTCCTGCTACTGCCTGTGGACCAAAACTCTCAGCTCCTTCTCCAGCACCATGTCTGCCTACATGCCACCATGTTTCCTGCCATGACAATAATGGACTAAACTTCTGAAACTGTAAGTCAGCTCCAATTAATATTTTCTTTTATAAGAGTTGCTACAATCACGATGTCTCTTCACAGAAATAGAAATCTATGATACCTTTCTATACTTATTTTACTAATTTGCTCTTGTTTTGTGTTTTAAATTATTGCTTGAGAACTTCATACATGAGTAATAATGAGTTTTGGTCAAATCCCCTTGCCTCCTTAAAACTCCCCATGCATCTCATTGCTTTTCACTCCTAATGCCATGTGTTTTTTTAAACCTACTGAGGTTACTTGGTACTACAGGAGACTTTTTTTATTAGAAATATTCTTTATTTACATTTCAAATGATTTCCCCTTTCCTGGTTCCCCCCTCCCCAAAAGTCCCATAAGTTCTCTTCCCTCCCCCTGTTCCCCAATCAACCCCCTTCCTGTTCCCTGTCCTGGTATTTCCCTATACTGCTGCATCAAGCCTTTCCAGGACAAGGGGTCTTTCTTTCCTTCTTCTTGGGCATCATTTGATATGTGAATTGTGTCTTGGGTATTCCGAGCTTCTGGGCTAATATCCACTATAAAATCAGTGAGTGCGTACCATGTGTGTTCTTTTGTGATTGGGTTACCTCCCTTAGGTTGATATTTTCCTGTTCCACTCATTTGCCTAAGAATTTCATGAATTCATTGTTTTTAATTGCAGAGTAGTATTCCATTGTGCAAATATACCACTTCTGAATCCATTCCTCCATTGAGGGACATCTAGGTTCTTTCCAGCTTCTGGCTATTATAAAAAAGGCTGCTATGAACCACAATAATGACCAGCATAGCACTATGATTCTAAGGGTGCAGTAGAGGTATCCACACCTTGGGAGTAACCCACAGCTCTCTAATTGGATTTAAGATCTACTCAACAAGCGAAAAACCATTCCTGGGACAGAAAACTTAGCCAACTATCCAGAGCTAATGTAGTCATGGATTTTATAGAATCTATAACCACTATACTACTAAACCAACATAACCTCTAAGTTTATTCTAAAGATTAGTCTTTATATCCTCAGAGATAAATGTAGTTCTCACCCTTCATCAAGGAAACCTGTCTTTGCAATAAATGGAGACCATTACAGAAAACCACAACCAATCAAAACACAGACTTAAGAAGCCCAGTCCCCATGAATACATCTACAAAATAAGTTCTCAGGGAACATGGTGGAACAAGAGATGGAAAGAATCTAAGAGCCAGAGATCAAACAATTTGTTGTGGGGTTTTGTCTCCTAGAAATGTCAGAAGCTGCACCCATAAAGTCTCAGCGCTATGGTTGCCTAACCATGAACTGAACAAGGACAACAAAAGGAGGCATGCTAGTGTGACTGAAGAAAGTTCAAGAGACTACAACCCTACATAAGGAACTATGGGCAAGTAAGTATGCTGATCTTAGGAGAAAAAGTCACCCCCAAGGAAAAGCATAGCAATACAATGGTTTATCTAATACCCTATGGTCATCCACAGAAACATTCATTCAAGTAACATACAGACTAAGAAGTTTTTATTTAAGCATGCACAAATCTAAGAAAGAGATAAATCTCCTGCTAGAGGCAAAAATATATTTTGTCTATAGTCGGTGGGACTTCTCAGCATGACTATAAAAAAATCCCATTTTTTTTCAGCATGTGAAGTCAGTTTCTGTTTCTTAAAACTATGGCATATGGTGCCCTGTATAAAACTTTGGTTAACCAAAGTCAATGAAAATGGAAATAACTATAAAAATAAAACTGAAAGAAAAATGTATAGATGCACTGTATTGCTAAGTAATCACATATTCAAAAGGGGATTCACAAGCATACAGATTAATTTTTAAACTATAAAATATTAGTGGGCTTAAGCATTTATTCTTATTTTATGGAAAAAGAGAAAAATGCGCATATGAGATTAAATAACAGTCAACTTAGAAAAATTTACTAAAACTCAAAATACTATTACCTTTGTCGGAAATTCTAACCAAAACCACATTTGGTGTGTGTGAATTCACTGAATAACCATAATATTTCAAGAGCTTACTAAGCAATGGCATGCCTTAAATTGTGATTGAGATCAGCTGCTGTGTGGATCTGGCTCTGAGCTACAAAAGCAAATGCTGCCAAAGTCATGGCTTCTTCACACAGAAGCAAGCCTCTCACCTCTCCGTCATCCTGACTTGTCTGCCTTAAAGCTTAGAAATGGGATTTGATTTTAGTTCTAAATTATTCTCTATGGATCTATATATAAATTATGACTGGAGTATTTCTCCAGATGTGATATTTCAGACAAGAAATTGATTTTTAATTGACTATTGTGTGCTGTGACTACAAAAAAAAAAGCAAGAAAAATAACCCCATCTCTCTCTCTCTCTCTCTCTCTCTCTCTCTCTCTCTCTCTCTCTCTCTCTCTCTCTCTCTCTCTCTCTAAAACACACACACACACACACACACACACACACACACACACACCTTAAATATGAATTATAAGAATCAGCAAAATACCTGTAGACCTGCTTAGTGCCCAGTAAAGTAAAGGTACGGCACAGAGATGGGAAATAAGTCTTGAACATGATTCCCATTTGTACCATCTCCACATCTCAGCATCCACACCCCATGTTGTTAAAGGGATGCTGAGTGTAAATAATAAAACACAGTAGAAGTTACCAATGTGACTTCCAGGATTAGGCTATTAAAAAACAAAAGCAAACAAACAACAATAAAAATAATTGTAGTGTTTGAAGGTATTCTCTCTTTCTTTTGAGTAATTTCATTTAGAATAAAAAGGTAGACAACTGTCATATTTCAAGCAGCATGTTGAGAAATTATGTCAACCAAGAGAACCTAAAAAATAAGCCGGGGAGTAATCCTCAGCAGAGCCATGCCTGCTGATTGATGATCAGAGCTCCAGATCACCATGCATAGAATCCTATGAGCGCTCTTAAGCGAGAACCTTCTTCCACATCATGGATCTCAGAAAATGTTTGTGTATAAGGAACTTAACAGCAATTAGTTAATAAACCAGTAAAACAGGCACGGTTATATATCCTTTAATTCCAAGACTCAGAAAAATGGCCGCCAGTCTGAGGCCAACTTGATTTACTTGTTAAGTACCAAGCCAAGTAGGAGAAAACACCAAAAGTTTGTCTCAGTAAATAATAAACAAATGAATAGTCAAATAAGTAAATAACTGTAGAATCATGATTTCAGTAAATTATAAGAATTACAGTTTAAATATTTAATGCTTAAAAGTTGACTATTAGGTCTGTCTTAGTCAGTGCTTCTATTCCTGCACAAACATCATGACCAAGAGGCAAGTTGGGGAGGAAAGGGTTTATTCAGCTTACACTTCCACATTGCTGTTCATCACTAAAGGAAGTCAGGACTGGAACTCAAGCAGGTCAGGAAGCAGGAGCTGTTGCAGAGGCCATGGAGGGATGTTTCTTACTGGCTTGTTTCCCCTGGCTTGCTCAGCTTGCTCTCTTATAGAACTCAAGACTACCAACCCAGGGACGGCACCACCCACAAGGGGCCCTCCCCCCCTTGATCACTAACTGAGAAATTGCCCCACAGCTGGATCTCATGGAGGCATTTCCCCAACTGAAGCTCCTTTCTCTGTGATAACTCCATCCTGTGTCAAGTTAACACACAAAACCAGCCAGTACAAGGACTAACAGTCTAATTCATGTCTCCACTGTTTTCAGTAGAGCAGGCAAAGTGCAAAGCAGTAGGTACTTATTCATAATTTAGCCTTAATGTTTTAATTTTCAATATTTAGAGTTCCTTTACTTTTAAAAAGATAGTATTGTTTAAAAGGCAGTATCTGAAACATTTGTTTCTCACCAGAGCTTCTGTCTTAATAACAAGAAATATATTTATCTTAGTTACTTTTATATTGCTTTGAAGAGACACCATGACCAAGGCAACTTACAATAGAAAGCATTTAATGGGGCCTACTTACAGTTTCAGTGGGTGAGTCCATGGTGATCATGGCAGGCAGCATGGCAGCAGGCCAGCAGGCATGACTCTGGAGCAGTACCTGGGAGTTTACATTTGATCCACCACAAGTAGTACCAGAAAGCTAAGTGTGAATGGTGTAGGCTTTTCAGCTCTTAAAGCCCACACCCAGTCACACACCTCTTCCAACAAAGCCACACCGCCTAATCATTCTCAAATAATTCTACCAATTAAGGACCTAGTATTCAAATATATAAACCTATGGAAGCTATTCTCATCTAAAAATGCCACAATATGTTAGTTAATATATAAATATTTACGTATCTAGTTGCAATTTTTATCTAATTAAATAAATAAGCAGGCACATGATGGATGAGCTAAAGACCAAATTTAGAAAAGAAAAATCTTATTATCAATTCGTTCCAAGTTGAATACAAAACAAGGCATGTCTTCAGATTTCACTACTTTTTTAGAAAGTTATAATTGAATACAAATAATTTTACCTTTACCCAAAGCAAAATGCATGCAATTTATCAACTATATAAATCCTATTTTTTAAAAAAGTAAAACATCCCAAAAGCCTTCATATTAAGAAGATATATGATCTTTCAAGCAAGCCGTAATACATGTGCTTGAAAGCAATTGTTCATTATACCATACTATAAAATGCAATTTTCAAACTGTGACAGACATCCAACTTAAAACCATTTTATGTTATATGCATACTTGCCAGAACTCTTTTTGTTTTCGCTCTAATAATAAAAATTACAGAGAGAAAAGACAGAAAGCAAACAAAGATTAATAGGATCCAACTTCAGTGGTTTGATACTTTCTCAGTTTCTAAAATAAATCAGCACATAGGTCAAGAGAGCTACCATCTCATCCTGAAAGCATCAACCGTAGAGCATAATGGGATTTATGCATATGAAAGTAGAAAGCTGCAAATGCCAGCAGCAAGCACATTGTCATTTAAGAACAAACAACAGCACCCAACTCACCATGAAGTAAAGATTAAATGGAAGACCACAGATGCTTTAAAGGCTTGCCTAAAAGTCTAATAAATTTAACTTTAGCAAAATGGTGATCTTTGATTTTTCACTAGAGTTAATATATTCCTCCAAAGCCATTACTTTAACAATACATAAGTATAGCATTCATTTACCAGCAATGACAAATGTGTTTATTTATGTATTATTTTTCTCATAATAAAATCCATCCATTTTAGTACCCCTGGGCATGTGCAAATAAAATTAAAGACAGCCTTATGTTTACCCAAAAGCTAAGAATTAAAGTGAGAGATAGATCAGATACAAATTCATACTGATGTCAGGTCAATTTTATCATAATATATCATTTAATCTCTTCTACTCACTGCTGCATGTCAAAACTGTCCACAGCTCCCTAGAGGAGTTATGAGGGGAGATTCTAGTCAGTAAAACATAGTCTCAAAACAGTTTATATACTAAAGGAGAAAAGTAAGCTTTCCATTCAATGTTTCAAATGAAAATTTATGAACAATAAAATTGGGAGGAATGTTATTTAATTCATAAATGTGAACAACATCTTCCTCATCAGAAATAAGTTTCATTTGCCTGTATAAGACTCACTTTCAACCCCAAAAATTAATTTCTCATACTCCCCATTTTTATAAGACGCTAAGAAACACACCATGAAATTAAATTGGTTCACATAAATATATGACTTGTCCTTACCTCAGCATTTGAGAGAATTTGCTACCCAAAGGAAGGTTCCAGAAAGAATCTCTTCAGCAAAAAGGTACTACATATGACCTCCCTGTGTCTATGCCCAAGCCATAAGGTCTTACATTGCTCATGTCATTATATATATATTATATACATAATATATACCATATACATACATATATAATCTTCCAGACAGTCCTCTTAAGTCTAGGTCAAAACTGTTAAGTTAGACTTTTCTAAACTAAAATTAATTGAAATAGTTTTTAAAGGCGTAAAGTTAAAGGATGTGAAACATCCTATGGTTCAGTGAAGACCAGGTTAGCTGCTCAACTGGACAGAAACTAGACTTACCTTGGAAGAGGGTACATCAACTTAGTAATGCCTTCCGTAAGATTGGACTGTGATCATGTCTGTGGGGCATTTTCTTGATTAATGATCATTGCGTAAAAGTCCACCGAGGTCCTGCCTCACTGTGCAATACCACTTCTAGGTACATGGTCCTGGGTTTTAGAACAAAGCCAGCTAAGCATACCTTGGGGAACAAGCCAGTAGGCAGTATGGTTTATGGTTCGGCTCCTATTTGAGTACTTTCCTGACTACCCCAAGAGAGACTGATCTGAATGTGTGAGCCTAATAACCCTTTCTGCCTGGTGATTCTTCCTTTGGTCATAGAATTTAGCACAGCAATAGAAAGCAAGCATCAGAGAATTCTTTACATTGTTTACTCTGTGACACTGTGACATGATGCTGTCATTGAATAAATTCATTCATGAAACCTAAATAACAAAGTGAGCAAAGAATCAACTCTAAAAAGGAATCTCATGTTTTCAGCAAGTCAACAAATTTGCATTAGGCCCCACTGGTTGAAGGTTAGAATCTTGTACTACAAACTTAAAGCAATATCATTTTCATTTATTATAGCAGCTCTGAAACATATGCATGGTTATATTGGATTTTTACAAAATGAAACTGAAGTTCCTAAAGATAAAGCAACCTGCTTAAGTAGCATAATCAGTAAGGGACAAAACAGACATTCATAAGCCAGCACTTACTTCAAAGACTAAGTACTCTCTTCCCACGAGTATACTTTGCTGTCTTACCAATTAAAATTGAGTCAAATGGCTTTTAAATGACCAATTTAAATAAATCACCATAAGTGCATAATTATATAATCTTGGGTACAGTGGCACTTCATGAGTCTCCTTTATGCACTAGAAACTGTCTTCTACATTGCAGTGTGACTGACTGGTCCTATCTCCAGTCACTCAAAACACTGCCGATCATCCTTCTCTTATCAAAATATGTCAAATTGTAAATGATAAATTTTGATAGAATGTAGAAAGATTAAGTCAAAGGCTTATGATTTTACAGAATGATGAGAACCTATCCTTTTATTCATTCATAAATACATTTGGTATATTTATGAAAAACATATACTACCTTACTGATAGTTAAGGGTCCAATGTAAATTAGTGTTATCCAACCTACTTGCTTCATCTGCTTCTTATTATGTTTTGTATTGAGCATTTGATATTTCCAGTAATAGTGTCAGAGCAATTCATACATAATAAATATAATAAAGTACTTTATAGCACTGTTGGAAAGCCCTTAATTTACAGTTACAAACCCACAGAAAGATAGCAAGTCAGATGCAAACTATGAATGAGAAAAAGAACTTTATTTTTAATTTTCTGAGCAAAATATATTTAATGAGAAATCTGTTGATGAAGATGAATAAATTTATCATATAGACCAACAGAAAAAATATTCTTGAAACACCAAAAGATTTAAAAATAAAATAATGTCCCAATCAACTACTGTGATAAAATAAGAACCATACTGCTAAGAAAAGATAAATCACTTATATCTATAAATTAGTATCTTGAATTATCATTAAAGTCTGTTTATAGGATTCAAAAAGTTGAAGATCGAACCCTGATATGGTATTACACGCCAGGGTCCGAGCTCTGTGGAGTCATAAGTCAGGAGTTGTGTGAATTTGATGCCCTGTCTAGGCTATACAGTGAGACCCTATCTCAAAAAAGACAAAACCATGAGTCCTCAGTTCTACACACAGAACTACAGGCAACTAAAACATACTCAAAATTGGAGAAATAGTATTGACCAGGTTCAAGCATGCCAACTGGTTATCCAGTGCCAAATGGTCAACCTTCAAAACATATTCATATAACATTACACAGACTGAGTAAGTGATATTTGTGAATATATACGTATACATATGCATGTATGTAACAGCAATTAATGATAAATATAGGCCATGCATTTGAAAGAGAACTAGAAGAAATATATGCAAAGATTTAGATGGAACAAGTGGACAGGGAAATTATATAATTATACAATCTCAAAAATAAAAGAAAAACAAGAAAGAAGAATTTAAAAACAAATTTACAACATCATTGTTGGTGGGTATAATTTATAGTTTTCTTTCATAACTTCTAGAAAAACTGCATATATCCTAAATTAAAAAACAAATTATCTTCATATTTAACTTACTAATAAAATCAATAGCTACTTAAATGTATAACATTGTTGTGGGAGTTTTAAATTTTGTTCCACTTTGGAAAATATCTACATAGGTCCAATTTTGCTGCAATCATTATTTCCTACTAACTTCTAGATTCCTGCCCACTGTAGAGAGAAAAAGCAGTAATTTTGCAATATAGTCCCATGCAGGCTGGTGGAGTCAGTCAGTAAGAAGCCTAAATTTGGGTTTTGGCTTAATTTTGTCATTGAATGTAGATCCATCTTTTCTCAATTATTCTAAGTAAGGGGGAAAACAGAGAAATGAGCTCCTCAGAAGCAAAAGCTAACTAAGTGAAATTATTTACAGGTTGTCATCTTTCAGCAAAATCTCCATCACAATCATAGACTGTTAAAAGGATTCAGTAGCAATACCCAGTAACAATGCTATTATTACCCTTGGTCAAAAAGAAAGAAATGAGGGAAAAAGTGTGGGATTGAGGTAGATGGCCATGCTTCCCCTCAGCCCTAATCTACAATCAGTATTCAATGGGTGCTGTAAAGAGACAGAGTAAAAATCATCTTATTATAAGGTATTTCTTATTAAAGAGATAAATGATATCACATTCAATCAATCCACAGCTGAAGTTCCTCAGAAATCTTTCACAAAGTACTTTTCCATTTTTCTGAGGAGTTCCTACAATCAAGTATGAGGTGAGTTCCATCTTTGCTGAACACTCCCGATGTGCCTCCATACTGTAAAAATCTGGATCACTCCAGTCAGGGGACTTCTTATCCTACACAGTTGTCTAATTGTCGGTCTATGTGCATGGTGGATTTCTCCAACTCATAATGAAAAGGCATTACAGAAATTCCCCCTGGAAATTAAAGAGAAAATCCACACTTCCAAAACATGGCATATTTCTTGGGAAATAGTAGCACCGTGCATTTTAAACCAATTACTCTGATAGCACTCAAAGGATGTGTTTGAATATCACTGCACTGCATTATTCTCAAGAGTCAGTCTTTAAGTAAGGTGAATGCATACACTCTTGAACAACAGATGCCTTAGATAGAAGATGAGCCTGTCAAAAACTATCTGCCACCTGCTTTTGCCTATTGTTATTCCCTTTATAGCTTTTTTTACCTGTGGGCATATTCAGCCACCAAAAGAAGTGTCATTCCCCAAAGTACCACCACAAAAGCAATACTTAGGAGGTTGGCACCAGAAAACCATCTGAACAGAATTTCCCAGTACATAGCTGCAATATGTCATTCTTGAAAATGCCGTGTTAGTGGATATGACTTTGGGAATTGACTTAATAACAATAATAACAATAAAAAGAGCTGACACTTAGCAAGGAAAGTGTCTTTCATCCCAAGGGCCCACAAGTGCTTTAGATTGAAAAATACCGTTGCCTCTGAAAAGGGTGATGGCGCTTGGCACAGTCCCGGAAGCTTAGAAATGACTCGTCACCGAGACCAGAACAAGCTCCCAGCAGAAAGAGGTGCATACGCTTATATTTTTACCTGCAGTGATATAACCTTGGATTTTCATCTTTTTAGACAGGTGACAAAAAACAGGCTTTTGTGTCCCACATCGGGTAGAAACTATGGAGAGAAAATTGACCTTGTAGATGGGGAGCTAGGGTTTAGAAAGTATTCAAAAGGATTGCTGCGACACCGTTATTACTACATGGGATCTCAATGCAGCTGCCAATAGGGACAAGAGGTTAAAATATGAGCCAAGTGGTTTCCAGGTTTTCATGTTAAAGAAAGTGGAAATGAAGATTGAATTGCTGGGTAATTCTGACCCTCATAGACCTTGTTCACAGAAAAGGCATCATCAGTCTGGCTAATGGCTTTTTGATCTTTCTGAACAAAATGGCACGGTGGCACTAGCTGACTTCTTAAGTTCATTTATCATGCAGTGTACAGTGCTATTAGAATATATTCTGTGCTTCCTATCAAAAATATTTATGTGCAAATGGTTTTTAGGAGTATTCTTTCTTTGAGCCATGGATGACTATTTTCTTCTCCTGTGCATGCCTCAAGCACTAATCTTTGGCAAATTGGATTTGAAATTTATTTTGAGTTAGTATATACTATCTTCATACTATGGCATTGCCAGTTTGTCCTCTGGCTCCATTAATAATCCCAAAGTAAGGACATTAAAGGTATTTGTTTGTTAAAATTTTACTTCTTCCAATGAGTTATAAGACTTTAGTAACTTATTCCATCACTTTGAGAAAGGATAACATTTTTTTTCACTGCCAAACTTTAATCTCATAAAACTTTTAAAAAATCCATCCAATGCTTTTTTTTCCTCCAAGGATGAATTTTCATTATGAAATATGACTTGCCACTGTGATAATGAAAGAAGCATTTGAAGTGTTTTCTTCCTTTAGCAAATGCCTTGTAGGTGCCTGAGGACTGGCTCTTTGTACTGTCCCTTGTATTGCTTTACAGGAGGTCATCTGGACATAAGAAAAAGAAACTATAAAAATAACTCACACTTCTGGAATAAAATCTTTTTGACACAAACGTAGCCACCACTCACCAAGACCCCTCAAAATGAAAAAATTTTAAATCCAGGACCTGTGTTTTGAAAAACGTTTTGTCAACTAGAACTGCTATTACTCAGTTACCCTGAATTGAAATAACCCATGATTAAATACAGAAAAAATAATTACATTTCCCCTCTTCTTTTTTTTTCAAGCTATAACATGGTTTTTATTATGAAACATGCTGCAGTATACGTTACTGTATGCACCATACATTTATATGATGGGCAGATGGGAGTTATTTATCTGAACATCAACACACACATCCTCAGGAATGTGTTGTGCTATGTGATAGTTTTACGACTGGCGAAGAACTTTTCAGCTCCATTATAATCTTATGGGACCATTGCCTATGTAGGTCTATAGTTGACTAAGTTGTAGTGTGGTGCCTGCTTATGTTGGAAACCGGAAGGGAAAACAAGCGTTGCTGCCCCTGAAGAGCCCGCACACTACAGAGGGGGAGAGACCATGCCAAAGTAAACAATGTCCAAGTCTGACAAGTGATGAAAATAAGCTGAGAGAAAGGGCCGTGTCTGCAGAGGCTGGGAGGGAGCAGTCAGGGAGAAGGGGTATCCCAGAGAGACCCACACGATCCCCTTAGCTAGGGGATCCAGACAGAAGGAACCGGGTTCGCAGAGGCCCCAAGATGAGCCCATGGTGAATAAGAGAATGGGTCAGCAAGTGACAAGGAGTGGGTGATTCAGGCTTTGCAAACCAGTGTGAAGAATTTTCCTTTCTCAGATGGAGAAGCTGAGCTACTGGAGTGTGGAAAGCAGAGTGACCCCTCCCCTTTCCACTTCAGAAGGAGTTCTCCGAGGGTAAGTTGAGAAGGAGGGCCAGGGTGGAATAGGAAAGACCTGTCCTGGACTATGTCAAGAATGTGGAAGGCGAGGATCTGCGGCTGTGTAGGCAAGTTGCTGGCCACGAAGGGTGGAAATGACCTACATCCAGGTAAGGGGGAGATACAGATGGCGAGAAGGGGGCTGTGAGGGTGAACAGAAGAAGGATGCCGCTGCAGTCTCTGGTCCAAGTCACAGAAGACAGGAATGCCTAGACGAGGGCAGACGGGTCGGAATCTCACTTGAGTGGGTCCTGCTTGACACATTTCCCATCTAGCCAGTGACTGAATGCACAGGGTTGCGCTTCCAGAGAGAGGCCAGGCCAGATAAATAGAATTGGGAGTTATCTGTTGAACTTGCCATTCAGGGAAGCTGTCCTAGGGCTGACATTGAGGCTGAACAGCACCTAGAGGTGAGATGTGACACTGGAAAAAAAAATGTCAGATGAAGAGAGTTCAGTGTCCCCAGAAGGAGGATGTGACCGTCGGGTAAAGTAAGATTGTTGAAAGGGCCACTGGAGCAGCAAGAAGACTCTGGTGGTCCTCTGTGTAGAATAAGAGGACCTAGTAGGAACAGGTCAAAGCGGGGTGAGGGGAAGAACATGAGGCAACAAAAATGGCCACCTTTTCTATCGAATGTTCCTGCAGACACGCACAAAGAAGGCGTCAGGAGTGTTGGGGAAGGTGAGGTCCAGAGATGGCTTCTGATGAAGGGAGAAATTCTAATGTCCCCCATTCTGACAGGAATGATATCGTGATGCCAGAGAGAACTAGGAGGCAAGAGGCATGGTGGGCTGACTGGGTGGGCATGCCTAGGCACACAGGAGGGAGGACTGGGTGGGCATGCCTAGGCACACAGGAGAGAAGAATCAAGGACAGAAGGGGAGGGCTCATGCTTGAGGCTGACAAGGCTAGGCTGAGGTAGGGGCAGGAGCGGAGATGAAGCCCTGAAGTAGGTGAGATAAACAGAAAAAAAGTGGAGTTGAGGGTCAAGGAATGGAGTTAGGGTCAAGGACAGTGGGCAACTGAGAAGTGCGATGTTGGCGGTCGCTGGTGACCCTCCCTGCCCCCCTTCTGTAGCAATCACATCTTGCCAGCACATTCCTGCCAAGCGGGGACTGCACCTCCCAGCGCCTCTTTCAACTGGCTGTAACTGCACCTCCCAGCGCCTCTTTCAACTGGCTGTAGCTCCGTGGCGGGAAGCCAGCTCCACAGCAGGTGGAATTTGTTTACTGCCTTCGACTCCATTCCTCATTCCTACAATGTCGACATCTGAGGGCCGAGCTCCAAACAGAGCAACAGCAGGCTAAGGCTTCTCAGCTCTCTTGTGTAGCCCTTTGGTTGTCTTGGGAAGCCCATGACCCTTCTTGGGACACTGATCTTAAATTCATGAGACAAAGTAACAAGATTGTGAAGAAAAGTGACCGAAGTAGTAAAATGCAGAGTTATGATCTAACAGCAAAACCATACACTCCCTTCTTGTTGCATTGGAGAATATTCCAACACTGGGCCTGGTGACTGCCCCACTTTTAAAGTAATGGTGAGTCTGAACAGGATTCTGCAGCAGGCGTGTGATAGAGGGTATCTGGGATTTCTGGTGACGAGTCCTACCTCTTCTGTTTGTGACCAGATCCACTTTGCACATCCTTGGGTCTGATACATCTATTAGATGGGAGAGAAAGAGTATTCCCTAAAAGCCTAAATTCAGGGCTGCCCACCACCTAAGGCTGCTGCAGGAGATTGAGATGAAGTCCTTTCTCTTTTTTATTTAAAGCTCTAGGTTCTGGCATGGGCATTTCACAGTACCTGTACTGTGACAAAGGCAGATGGTGTGGAGTTGTTTGGTCACCCTGCTCTAGATGGCTTACCCAAACTCAGCATTCAGCATTGAGTCCCTCCCCCACCAGCATGGGGCTCCAAAGAGCATCACCCCATCCCCGCTACCACCCCATCCCCGCTACCACCCCATCCCCGCTCCCATCCCATCCCCGCTCCCATCCTGCTGGCCTCCCAGCACTCCGCCCTGTCTGGGCCTCTGCAGAGCCACCTGTTTCCTGTCCTCGGCCTGGGCCAGCCTGTGCCCTGGCCTCACCCATGTCCTGACTGGCTGACAGGTCCACGGCTGTAGCTCCCCTCCCTCCTCAGCCTGTCCAGCCATACCCCGAAGGCCAGCCCGGCAGCCCTCTGACTCCAGGGAACAGGAATGCTCCTGGAGAACTTGGGTCACAGGACTCCACGAGGGGATGAGCTGGAGCAGCCAGGCCCTTCGGAAAGGGGGGGCCCACTCACCCAAACCAGCCAGGAGTGGAAATTTCAAGAGGCGGGCGGGAGGGATGAAGTCGATGGTGAAGGAGCTGCCATTGTCCTGGGGGCCGGTGCCGCTCGCCACAGGCTGCTTCCTTGAACCATCTCACAATCATACGAGCTAGGTTGAACCTCTTCACGTTAAGCCATGCCAGCAGACGTTCAGAGAAGTTGTGTCATTCAGGGGAGGCCACACAGTAAGCAAGAATAGGCCTTATCTCCTCTTAGTACCGGGCCCAGAGCTAAGTGAGAACGCCTTTTTCTTGATTGAGCAAGAGGAGGCCCAGAGTTCACTCCCATTAGGGTGGCCTCTTCACAATCTCCTGCTGAGCTGCTAAATAAGTGGCCTTGAGTAAACGGGGGTGGGGGGGGCCAGGCTGAAATCTCCAGGGACCCTCCTTGTGTTCTGAGAGGCAGAGAGAGGACCAGAGCCCTGTTGCTGAACATTAGGGAGAGAGGTCATTTGGGTTTCAACCAAGGCAGGCTCTTCTGCTCAACCCAGCCCCTCTCCTGGACACAGGAAGAGGAAAGCTGGTGTGTGTGAGGAGGCCTCTCAAGTGCACAGACTTGCCCCAGTTGGACTGGACAGACAAAAAGTCCCATCAACCCACGGAAGGGAAAGAAAGGATCTCAGATTTCTTTTTTTTTTTTAATTTTATTTTATTTTCTAAGTTTTTTTTATTTATATTCAAAATCATTTCCCCTTTCCCGTTTCCTCCCTCCCCGAAAGTCCCATAAGCCCCCTTCCCTCCCTCTTTTCCCCATTCAACCCCCTCTCACTTCTCTGTCCTGGCGTTCCCCTACATCCAGTCTTTCCAGGACCAGGGGTCTCTCCTTCCATCTTCTTGGAAATCTATTGATATGCGAATTGTGTCTAGGGTATTCCGAGATTCTGGGTTAATATCCCCTTATCAGTGACTGCATACCATGTGTGTTCTTTTGTGATTGGGTTACCTCACTAAGGATGATATTTGCAAGTTCTGACAGGATCTCAGATTTCTTGAGCGCTCCTGATAACTGGGGCAGGTAGCTCTGGGCAGTGGGTGAGCCTCGTCTGTAAAGGTGGGTCTAATTCCTACAGCAGCATCTATGAGCTTGGTGGCAAGAGGCTAGAAAAGAGCCACACAGCGCCCACTACAGGTGTCCTGTACTAGAGCTCTGAAGAGAGTGTGTGGCTCACACCCTGAGAAATGGGCTGAGGCCTGCGGGGGAGGGGGGGGAGGTGTTAGGTCCCTGCCCTGCCTCTCACCTTCAGAGCAGAGTTTGCTCCAACCAGATTTGAGCCCCAGTCTCACAAATCTCTCGGAGGCACCTGCGCTGGCCTTTGGGCCCACTTTACAGGACTCCTTTCTTGCTCCCAAGGCTCTGCCTTGTGCTGGCCTTCTGCATATATAGGCTTAGCTCTGTGACGCCAGCTAGTAGCAAACTTAAGTGTTACTTTGCTCTTACAGAGAAGGGCGAGCTTTGTGACTGAATTTGCAGCTCACTTGCTGAGAGGTTAAAAGAGCTGAAAGTGTGGATGAAGCCTCTTCTCTGTGAGCCTGCCTGGGCAGCTTTTTGTTTTGGTTTGGTTTTTTTGGGGGGTTTTTTTGTTTTTTTTGGGGGGGGGCGGTTTGAGACAGGGTTTCTCTGTGTAGCCCTGGCTGTCCTGGAACTCACTTTGTAGACCAGGCTGGCCTCGAACTCAGAAATCCTCCTGCCTCTGTCTCCCAAGTGCTGGGATTAAAGGCGTGTGCCACCAGCACCCGGCCATTTCCCCTCTTCTTTTCTGGGAGTTAGAATATATTTGGTATCTGTCCACACAGTTCTTCCAAAACCCCAGAGGCCCTGATTTCTTGTTTCTACCGTTATGTTCAGTCCCAGCTTCCATCTTTAAGTTTGCTTCAGGTTCCAAAGTATCATAGTAATGTCTCTTTCCCTTTCCAGGTAAGAACAGGAGAAGAAGAGGTGGGGAGAAATGGGAGTACTTCCCAGTTGAGTGACTCCCTTTTCATTACTTTTCCAGCATCCCAAATGGGTTAATGCATACATCTCATAACTCAGAGTGTACACAAGAGACTTGATCTGGGACGTGTGAACTCATAAATGAGCACAGCATCCTATTTCTAGGGGAGCTAGAGGAAAAGACACTGGCATGTGCCTCCAGAGGAGACAGTGATAACCACTGCTCCAAACTCTCAACAGATTTGAAACTCAGTGCTTTACCTGACAGCTAGCACTCATTAGTGAATGGATTTCATCCCATGAATAAAGTTGAAGCAAATAATACCAAGACTAATATATACTAGCACTACCTGGCACTGTCAGGTTTTTGCTGAGGAGTTTTATGGGATCTATCTTGTGCAGTTCTCATACAAGCACCATGCAGGAGGTCCTGTTAGCCTCATTTATCTGAAAAATTGGGGAGTGGAAATAGCCAGAGGTTAATTACACCACTGTTAACTAGCAAAGATGAGAGTCTCAAGTAGACAGCAATCCACAAAGCCTCATTTATTTCCAAAATACACATATTTTAATATAGACAATGGAGGGTTCTCTCAAAACCTGTTGCCTGCATGTGGGATATGTTCTTCTAGCTGGGCTGCTTTGTCTGTCCTCAGTGGGAGAAGAAGCACTTAGCTTCAGAGAGCCTTGAAGTGCCAGAGTAGGAGAATACTCGGGGGGGGGGGGGGGCAGGCACTCACTGTTAAAACCGATCTAAGGCAAGTTTATAGCTTTTCTAGTCACCAGGTACATGCTGTTTTTCAAACCTTCATCTTAAAACCTAAAATAAATAAATGTAAAACTGATTTATCTTGATAAAAAATTCTCATAAGAAACACTGACACTTCTATAGATAAGATAATATCTATAAGATATTTCCATGTCAAAATAGTATTTTATGGAAACTTACTTCTAAGGAAGTCTGCAAGGTGAGTCTGCTGAAGTTAATTGTTTGTAGTACATGATTTCTTGCCAATCCTATATGTGGGGCATCCTTTTTTCACTGAACTTAAATATTGCAGAATTGAATATTACTGAAAATAATCAATAGATTTGGCTCATCCATCATGGCTGGTAAATGAAAATGAGTCTATCACCACCAGTAGCAGCCTTCACAGCTACATTAGAGCACATGAACATTTATGTTACAACACATTTAACATAAGGACATTCTGCAGTCTTGGATATGTTTCTCCATTGCTGTCAATATGTAATTACAGTAGTTAGTTTTGTCAACTTGACACAAGCTAGAGACATCTGAGAAGGGCCCTCAGTTAAGAAAATGACGTCAGCAGATCAGCATGTAGGGAAGTCTGTAGGCCTTTTTCACGATTAATGACTGATGGAAGGATCCGTGCCCCTATGAATGGTACTACCCTGGGTAGGTGGTCCTGGGTTGTATCAGAAAGCAGAATGAGCAAGGCATTGAGGGCAAGCCAGTAAAAAGTGTTCCTCCATGGTCTCTGCTTCAGTTCCTGCCTCTGTTCCTGCTTCAATCCTGCCATGACTTCTCTTTAGGGTGGACAATGGTCAGAATATAGAAAATAAAATAAACTGTATCCACTTGTTTGGTTTTTGATCATGATGTTTTATTAGCAGAAAGTAAACAAATAAAATTAAATTGAAATTAAAATATATAAATACATAATATAGTAAATAGTAAAATATAAAGAATAGGCTAGAACAAATGTGACCTAAGTTTTCAAATCTTACAATTTTTTATCTGTATAAACTAGTCTTGAATAACATTTATTTTCCACTTAAAATGAAATGTCCATTTGAAATGTCCATGGAACATTTATGTTCCATGTATCACACTGAAGTAGTGAGAATCAATATATTTAAAAATTGTTAGATGGGATGGGGGTTTGCAGAGGGGAAACTGGGAAAGGGGATAACATTTGAAATGTAAATAAAAAAACATCCAATTTTTAAAAAAGAAATTGATTACGCAGCAAATAAATTACACAAAACATTTATTTAAAAAAGTTAGATGTTTAAATGGGAGAGATGAAGTTGTCTGCTTACTTATTAAGTAGTTGGATTTTCTCAGAGAAAATATATAGCTACTTGTAGATTCCATTCTAATCCCTCAAAACATAATTTCTTTAAAATACAGCATTAAATGTCTTTTATCAGGGCTGGAGAGATGGTTCAGTGGTTAAGAGCGCTGTCTGTTCTTCCAGAGGTCCTGAGTTCAATCCCCAGCAACCACAAGGTAGCTCAGAACCCTCTATACTGGGATCTGATGCATTCTTCATATACATTAAATAAATACATCTTTTTTAAAATGTCTTTTATCTTATAATTTTCAAACATAAGAAAACCCCATATGGATCATTGAATGCAAAATAAAAACATTTGATCATCATACTTCACCTATCCTCTCTAAAACTTTGGTATTTGAAAATATATTTTGTATTTGAAAAATATTTGAAAATAGGAATGTCTTTCACTCATGAACAAAGCTAAATTGCTAAGTTCTGTTTTCTAATTTACTATGGCTAGAAATTTATATATTCTACCAAAACTGATTTGTTGATAACTCACCTACTTTTGTGCTTATTTTGCATAGTTTTTGAAATTCTAATAGGAAACACAAGTCCTGGAAACCTGAAGGTTGTATCACACTTGTCCTTGCTAAGAGTTGTGACAGGCACAAGAACGTTCACCCTGAAAACACTATCAACGCTACAGAGTTAAGGTGAAAGCAGACTCATACCAATTCCAAAAAGTAGAGTAGAATATTTGTGCCCCGTGCCATATTTGTATAACATTTAACATTTTGCTTGACTTACACTCCAGATACTAAACACAAACATAAAAAAATTAATTTCCACCCTGAATTTGTATGAGCATCTGAGCATGAGTTCGTGTGTGAGCATGTCTGTGCATATATACAAACACACCCATGTCACGGAGAAAACTAAATAGTTTGTCTACTATTTATACATACAGATGCATATACATAAGCATGCACATCGCTGAAATAATTAAACATTTTATCTACTGTTTGCACACAAATATAAACATCACCGAGATTACTGTGACTATTTTGGCTCCTATTAATACACACACAAGCATATATAACCACAAACACACGCATCACTGAGATAATGCGAATATTTTATCTGCTATTTGCAATTGGCCATATTTTGCATTTCTACGCATCACAGAGAAAAATCCCAGCATTAGTTTCAATATAAACATTTACTCCTCCTCAGCCTCTCTGTCACTGTCCATTCTCCCTCTCTTGGGATACTTTTGCTCACACACTTATTACCTTTTAGTTAACAGTTAAACACCAGAGCAAGCAGATCACACTAATAAATTCAGACATATCTTTTCTTAGTTATTTGATATTTATTTCACTTCCTTATTCCCCTGAGAATATAATCAAAATATCAAAGTTGGATTTACATGTTATTATAGCTTTTACACTCATGTATATACACAAATACACATAATAGAAATTAGTGAATATTTTATCTATTACTTATACATACACATGCTTATACAAACACACATATTATTGAGATAATGTCTATAATTTATATACTATTTGCTAGAGTTGTGGTTTTTTTTTATTTGAGAACATGGTAGATTAGAAATAGAAATAGAAAGAAAACTTGGATTTGAAATGGATCCATCCGAAATGCATCCATTTGAAAAGGTAAAGTTAAATGACAAAGGTCTTAGCTATAAAGTATTTATCAGACAATACAGGAAAATAACTCCATGAAATCACTAAAAAAAAGAAGTTCTGGACAGAAAAAATATATAAACCATTAATAAAAGATAAATTCAACAAATAAAATCAAGAGTTGCTTATTAATGAATAGTTAAACTATATTTAACATAACTGGAGAAAAATGTAAGCAAGTGAAACAAAAACATAGTCACAAAACTATAAATCTTTTATAGACAAAGAAAACTAAAGGAAACATGGTTAAGGGTATGTAATGGAACATTAGAAAACAGAAATTCAAGTCACTCAAACATTTGAAATTTGCTAATTGAAATTTCTAACACAGTGTCAGTGAGGACAGAAGAACTGGAACTTTGACAGATAGTCATGTGAAGTCTTCCCAGCAGTGAGGAAGACCAGCTTAATGGAACAGGAGGATGCAAAAGAAGCCTTTGCTATGCTCCACTTTATCCTAAGTACTTGCCTTAGGTAAACTTCACCCATGTGCACCATGCTACTTTCTTCACTGTTTTGAACAAGTACTTGAGAGGAAGTAATTTAAGTAGGGAAAGTTGTATTTTGTCTCACAGTCTAGGAGGATATAGTTTATCAGGGCAGGGGATACGTGTGGGGACAGAAAGCAAAGACAGTGAATGTCACCATTCAGGTGGCTTCCTCCTTTCTTCCTTTTTTTTATTCATTGTGGGACCTGAGCCTAGAGGACTATGCTACTCACACTTAGGTGGGTTTCCCTCCCTCAGTCAGTCGTCTGTAGAAATGCCCTGCTTAGGTATAATTCACCTTATGCATCTAGGTGACAAAATTAACCACCACAGATATACCTAAATGCATATACTTACACATTGTACAAATATTCAGAGTGGTACATCTGCAACATCTCAAGCTGGACATGAATGAGATGTTCATGAACCAATACACAGATAAATAGTAAAAGGACATAAAAATGAAGCTAATAGAAGCAAAAGCAACACCAAAAATAATAATCTTACACAAAACTGAACTAAAGCAGTAACAAACCAGAGAATACACATAGTGTAATCTCAGTTACATAAAGGTGACGAACTGAGAAAACACACCACCCATGAGGAGTGCATTAATATATTATTAATTCCTAGGACTCTCTTCTCTGTTTCAGATATATAAAATACTGCTACCTGTAGACACAGTATAGACCATGTCTCCAGGCCAGGCCAGCCTTGCTGGGGATTATGTAAGTAATGAAGCATGTCTACAAGATGTTTGTGATATTTTCTGTCCTCTTTTTCATTGGTGTCTTCGATCAGTATTTAGGCCTTGAGTTTGCATAATATAGACATGGCATTTGTTGCTTTTTGGTTTGATGAGTGATTCCTAATACCAGAAACAACCACTTAAACATTGTTCTATTTTGAAGATGTGCAGATAATTTTAAAAACATCTTCCTCATTTTTGCATATTGCTGCTTTGAGATAATCTAATCTCACTCTGGCCTCATGTACTCTTAGCTGACCCTTCATTGAGTTCCTCCATACTTTAGAGTGTTAGCAGCTTGCAATCAACTAAATGGTTTTGTCTTCCCCGAAATTCCTGTGTTGAAGTTCAGTATCCTATGTCCAAAGCAGTTGGGACATGAGAGAAAAACCCTCATTAACAGGATTAGCGCCCATGTAGAACAGGTCCCCAGTGCATAGCCTGAGCCTTGCCTTCATGTGAGGACATACTAAGACCACAATGCTACCCATTTAAAGTTGGACCATCAACAACCAGTGACCAACAATGGAAGGATTGGGACACCAACCCAGCCACAAAATCTTTGACATACAATTTGTCCTGCCTACAAGATGTGCTGGGGTAAAGGTAGAGAGGAAATTGAGGGAGTAGCCAACCAGTGACTAGTCAGCTTGAGACCCATGCCATGAGAGACAGCCCTCCCCTGACACTCTTAATGATATTCTGCTATACTTGCAGACAGGAGACTAGTATCACTGCCCTCTGAAAGACTTCACTCAGAAACGGATGAAAACAGATGCAGAAACTCATAGCCAATCATTAGGCAGAGCTTGGGGACTCCTGCAGAAGCAGTCGAGGACACAAGAAATGCTACAGCATTAACTAGTCTGATGCCATAGGGGCACACAAAGACTAAACTTCCAACCAGAAAACATGCATGGGACTGCCCTAGGTCCTTTGCATATATGTTGCAATTGTATATCTTGGTCTTCATGGGGAACTCCTAACAGTGAGAGCAAGGTCTGTCTCTGACTCCATTGCTTGTCTTTGGGCAACCTCCTACTAGGTTGCCTTTTCTATCCTCAATAGGAGAAGATATGTCTAGTCTTACTGCAAGTTGATGTGCCAAGGCTGACTTACGTCCATGGGAGGTCTTCTCTTTTCTAAAAAGAAATAGATGTGGGGGGGATGAGGATGGGAGGGAGAGTGGATGCAAGGAGTGAGAGGAGAGGAGGAAAAGGAAACTGAGGTCAAGATGTTAATTAAGTAGTTAATTAATGAATTAATTAATAGAACTGACCCTTCTTAAAGCACCAAATCTGCTAATGTCCTCATTTCCAAATTCATTCCCTCCAGAACTGTTTTAGCTTGCCATTGCTGAGACAAAATACTGAACTACATTTTATAAGGGAGGTCTCTTTTTCTCAATGTTTCAAGATTTCAGCCCACAGTCATTTGACACTGTATTTGGGACTCTGGTAGCACAGAACATCATGGTTGAGCATATTGTAGGGTAAACCACTCGCCTCCTTGTGGATGGGAAGTGAGTATGAGAGCAGTGTTTCTGTACCTTTGTACTCATCACATTTATGCCACTGTGACAAAACACTGAGGAAACAACATAAAAAGAGAACGGGTTTATTCACAGTTTCAGGTTTCAGCTCATGGCCCCATTCCTCGGAGGCTATCATGAACCTAAATATTATGTCAAGGAACGTGTAAATGAGTAAAGTCATGAGTGAACAAAATTGAGTGAGCAAAGCTGTTGTTACCTTACAGAAACAGAAATGCAGAGGAAATATCAGGACAAGAAACAGTTTACAAATATGTCGTCCCAGATAAAATTTCTCCAATGAAGTCCCACCTCCTATTGTGTCCATCACTTCCTAATGTCCGTTCAACTATAAATCTGTCAATGGATTGACTTATAAAATTAAAATCATGATGGTGCAGATACTTTTTAACACTGTTGCACTAAGGATCAAGCATTCAGCACATGAACCTTTGCAGGACATTTCAGATCCAAACAGTAGCAATTCTCTTCAAGAGCATAACAGTAAGTGACCTAGCTTTATTGGGCCCTACCCTGATAATGCTTCTCAAGACTTCAATGGGTGGCTTTCAGGGATCCAGAAATCTCTGGAAAGAGACATAATAAATGAACGTTTACTGACGCATGGAAAGCTAGTAGTTGGTAGTTTTGTTATGAAGGCACAAAGAGACTAGCATATAGCCTCTTGTTTCTCTCTCTCTCTCTCTCTCTCTCTCTCTCTCTCTCTCTCTCTCTCTCTCTCTCTCTCTCTCTCTCTCTCTCTCCTTGATAGATAGATAGATAGATGGATGATAGTTTTATATAAATATATATACATATATATGATTTTTTTCCACACTTCTCACATGACTAATTTCTCAACCATGAAATCTCACTATCAATATCCACTGGTGGAAGAGGAACTTGGATAACTCCACATCAGTTACATTTAGGGGGTGTCTATATTTCTAATTGTATTTCTAATTATTTATCATATCATATTTCTTTATATGTAGTTAGGTTTGTTCTCTCCATGAGAATAAGAGCATATTTGTTCTTCATTGCTGCCAGGGTAGGAAAGGCCATGCACTGTACAATAAAGGAGGCAAATTTATCTTGTGTTCCTTCTACTTTCATATATATACTACTATAGTGTTCAAGCAGAAGGGCATAAATTATCTGGAGGAAAATATTCCTTTTCAAATTATACATAGTGTTAGCTTTGAGATACTAAATAACTCATGAATGAATCAAGAATTCAATTAATAAGTTTTTTCTAAGTTCAATGCTTTTCTGACTGTATTCCAAAAGTTACCCATGTTGCCCTGATGTTTACCACACAAGAGGGCATGAAGAAACACACTTCCAGGGTCTCCATGGCCTTAGGGGCCTAGGTCACCTTTGACACAGACTGCCTTGCCTTAACACTCTTGAAGTCCATTAGAACTTACTGCACATTCTTTAAAGCAAACAACTATACTGTTCTTGGAATGTTAAGAATACTGCAAGTATATTTGGCACACTCAGAGTAAGCCTCTTCTACATCTGACATTATGAAGAATAAACGTTGGCAGCTATATTTCAGTTATGATAGAAATTTTCTGACAGCTTTCCTCTCTATTGCTTATAAAAAGATGACTTAAATGAACTAGTGTCAGGTAGATTAGTAAAATTCTCTTCCAACTGAGAGAAGATTATGTCTATACAGCTCCTTTAAACTCTCAATATTACTCTTAAAAGTGGGAAATGTCTTGGTTTAAGATTTAGTATTTCCTTGTGAATAATTAACAGGATCACTAATTTTGGTAGAAAATGATATAGTTCAGTCAGTCTAGTACAGGGCTACCTGAAGAATCAGGGTTATGGGTTGTATGCTTATATAGTTAACTTATAACCTTTGTCCTAGTTTGATTTTGGCTTATGTGATAAACACTGACCAAAACTAACATGGAGGAGGAAATGGTTATTTAGCTCATAGGCTACAGACTATCACTGGGAGAAACGAAGGCAAAAGGCTGGAGTTAGAAAATGAAGCAGAGACTTTAGAAGAGTACTGATAACTCCCTGATAAAAAATACTGATAAGTTCCCCCTGGTTTGCTTAGCTACCTCTCTTACACAGCCCAAGCCCTATCTCCCTAGGGATGGAACTTTCCAAAAGTAATAATGGGACATCCCACATCACTCAGGAATGAAGAATATGTCCCCAAAGACAGGACAATGTGAGGAAAGCAAATCCTCAGTAGAGTCCCTTTTTCCATGTGTGTCTAATTCATGTCAAGCTCATAAAAACTAACCAGCACAATCTTTAGGCCCATCATTGATATGGAGAAAATGAAATATTAGCAGTCAGTATCCATAGGAAAGTTTTGTCCAATAAAACATAATTGTGTTTTTAAGAGTGGAAAAATCCCCTTCAAATTAAAATAAGATGCTTTTCCTGGAGGCAATGCTAGTACCAGGGACATGGGCCTACCATGGTTTAAAACTGGACATCAGCTACAACAGAAATAACAGAGAGCCTACAAACTCATGGAAACTGAATAACTCTCTACTCAATGACCAATGAAGAAAGAAAGAAAGAAAGAAAGAAAGAAAGAAAGAAAGAAAGAAAGAAAGAAAGAAAGAAAGAAAGAAAGAAAGAAAGAAAGAAAGAAAGGGAGGGAGGGAGGAAGGGAGAGAGAGAGAGAGAGAGAGAGAGAGAGAGAGAGAGAGAGAGGAGAGAGAGAAAGAGAGAGAGTGAGAGGAGAGAGAGAGAGAGAGAGACTGTCTAGAATTCAATGAAAATGAATGCACAATAAACATAAATTTATGAGGCACAATGAAAGCAGTTAGAATAGGAATATTGATAGCACTAAGTGTCTTCATAAAGAAATTAGTGAGGGTCTGGTTAGTTGATATTGTTTTTCTTCCTATGGGGTTGCAAACCCCTTCAGCTTCTTCAGTCTTTCCTCTAACTCCTCCATTGGGTTCCCTGTACTCAGTCCAATGGTTGGCTGCAAGCATTCACATCTGTATCATTAAGGCTCTGGAAGAGCCTCTCAGGAGACATCCATATCAGGGTCCTGTCAGCAAGCACTTCTTGGCATCAGCAATAGTGATTGGGTTTGGTGACTGCATATGGGATGGATCCCCAGGTGGGGCAGTCTCTGGATGGCCTTTTCTTCAGTCTCTGATTTACTCTTTGCCCCTTTCCTTCAGAAAGGAGCAATTGTGGATTAAAACTTTGAGAAGGGAGAGTGGCCCTACCCCTCAACCAGGGTTTGTGCTTAACCTCTGGATATGGTCTATACAGATTCTCACTCCCCTTTGTTAGGTGTTTCAGCTAATGTCTTTTCAGTTGGGTTCTGGGAGTCTCTTGCTTTCCTTGTGTCTGGGACTTTCTGTTGGCCCACCCTCTACCTCCTGTGACTATTTTGTTCCCCATTCTAAGTAGGACTGAAGCATCCACAATTTGTTCTCCCTTCTTGAGCTCCATATGATCTGAAAGTTGTATCATGGGTATTCTGAGTTCTTTTCCTAATATTCACTTATCAGTGAGTACATACCATGTGTATTCTTTTCTGATGGTGTTTCTAGTTTCTATCCATTTGGCTAAAAATTTCATGAAGTCATTGTTTTTAATGGCTGAGTAGTACTTCATTGTGTAAATGTACCACATTTTCTGTATCCATTCCTCTGTTGAGGTACATCTGAGTTGTTTCCAGCTTCTGGCTATCATATGTAAGGCTGCTACGAACATAGTGGAGCATGTGTTCTTGTTATATGTTGGAACACCTTTTGGGTATATGCCCAGGAGTAGTATAGCTGGGTCCTCAGGTAGTAAGTACTATGTCCAATTTTCTGAGGAACCGCCAAACTGATTTCCAGAATGGTTTTACCAGCTTGTACTCCCACCAGCAATGGAGGAGTGTTTCTCTTTCTCCACATCCTTGCCAACATCTGCTGCCACCTGAGTTTTTTATCTTAGCCATTCTGACTGGTATGAGGTGGAATCTCAGGGTCATTTTGATTTGCATTTCCCTGATGACTAAAGACGTTGAACATTTCTTTAGGTGCTTCTCAGCCATTCGAGATTCCTCAGTTGAGAATTCTTTGTTTTAGCTCTGTACCCAATTTTTAATAGGGTTATTTGGTTCTCTGGAGCCTAACTTCTTCCAACTAGACACCCCTTGCTGTAAAATAATTACAGCTTGATCAAATGTTCTAATAATCAGATCTAAATATTCTTTCTTCACCTTTCATTCAATTTATAATATAGATTGTTAAACTAGAATGGTTCAAACTAAACCATAAATCCTTTATGATTTCATACTGATTCAAAAAATGCATAGCCAAAGAAACTCATATCTTCCCCTTTGAACTATTTTGGGTTTTTTGTTTTGGGGGGGGGGTTTGTTTTGTGTTTGTTTGGTTTTTTTGGCCAGGGCCACACTTTCCATGATAATGGGCAAGAACAGGAAAAGGAAATCCTCAGTCAACTATGAAACCATAAGATTTGTGGTGGAGCTACAACATAAATGAATTGCCAATTTTTTTTTATTTCCATATCTAGCATGATTGTCACCATGGAACCCTATCATAAGTCTCAGGGGATCAGTTTTTGTATTTAGTCCCCTTTTTACAATAACCTCCTTGGTATATGTGTCAATTTTATCTGCTTTTCTATGCATTAAAATTTTTGAGTTTTGTTGCATAATTTCAAATGTCCATTTCTATAAAATTTTACCAGTGTTTGTTTTGTATATTTTGAAAGTTAGTTTTAAATATTTTCTACTTTTAATCAAAAATGAACTAAGCCCTAATTAACTTCTCAACCCACACATTGTAACTTTCTTTTCAAAAGTAAATGATTTTGGCCTACTTCTCAAAAGGCAGATGCTTTCTATGTCATATATTATCAGTAGAGTTGTACATCATCCAAGAGGCTTACTGAAGCACTAAATTATAATTTAAATATTAATTGTCAAGATATCCCTAATGAGAAGATAAACACAAATTAAGACAAGATCTCTATCAAAGTTTTAAATCATTGAAAAGGCAAAGTAGTTTATTTGCTAGGAGAAAGGCTTCCTACCTGTTACACAAACCCAGTTACACAAACACTATAAATTCTTACAGTATTAAATTGATGATAACTATTATAGCCCTCATTCCAACCAAGAGTCATTCTTTGACTATTTAACTAGCTCTAAATTACCCAAACACACACTTTTCCTAAATTCTGCATGGCAGAATTGAAGTACAAAAATTGTGTTTTAATAAAGTGTCCCTTTCTGACTTTGCCAAGCTAGTTTCTTTACTCCATAATAGAAAATCAATATTTCTTTTGGTTAGTTGCTGGCTCATATGTTCATGACTAAATATCACACATAATTTGGCTGCATTTGTCAGAAATGCTTCAGTCCAACATATGAAATGAACTATAATTTTTTGTGATTTCTTGAAATAAACACTACTATTCAGATGTCCTTTAATGAGGCCTTAGTCTAGAGCTAGGTAAAGAAAATAGTTAAATCCTTTCCTACATAGAAAAAAAAGAATTAGAAACTCCATTCTCTGGAAAATCCCTATACATGATGACTTGAACTTATCTGCTGAGATTTAAATTTAAAAGATAAAAGCTATGAGCATTTTAGCAAGTGGACACCCTTATCTACTGCTATCTATAGATCCCTGTACTTTGTCTGTTAGATATATGATTCTGCTTGACTAGTGCAAAGCTGTAGTACTTACAGAATAAACAGTACTCTACACAAGTCAATGGACATGAAGAATAGAGCCAAGGTTTCAAGCCCCTCTACATACTTTTGACCAACCATGATGCCCTAAACATACACATGGAAACTGGAATTGACCACACAGAAGTAAAATTCAGAGAGACTCACAGAGAGTTTGAGTTGTTAACATATTATATCAAGAGATTCATCACTGAAGAGACATCTTTTCAACTTCACTGTTCAAAGGAAATATTACATGTTGAGAAAGAGATCAGTCTTTGCCCACAGGAATAAATGAAGAACAGGAGATTTGCCTTTTTAACATTTAGAAAAGCATATCATACTACAGAACAACTATAGCCATGATTCAATGACCAAGTTTATATCAGAAGTAGATGTAATGAATATAAAATCTTGAAATCAGGATAAAAGAAGGAGAAGGGCTGAAATTGTCCATTTCCATCTGTCTTAGTCAGGGGTTATATTCCTGCACAAACATCATGGCCAAGAGGCAAGTTGGGGGAGGAAAGGGTTTATTCAGCTTACACTTTCCCAATTCTGTTCATCAATAAAGGAAGTCAGGACTGGAACTCAAGCAGGTCAGGAAGCAGGAGCTGATGCAGAGGCCATGGAGGGATGTTTCTTACTGGCTTGCTTCCTCTGGCTTGCTCAGCCTACTCCCTTATAGAACCTAAAAATACCAGCCCAGGGATGGTACCACCCACTAGGGCCCCTCCCCCCTTGATCACTAATTGAGAAAATGCCCCACAGTTGGATCTCATGGAGCACTTCCCCAGCTGAAGCTCCTTTCTCTGTAATAACTCCAGTCTGTGTCAAGTTGACACACAAAACCAGTCATTACACCATCTGAAATAAATTGTGGTGAGAAGATGGGATGCATGTTTTATTCCACGGGCTAACTACTAAAACTCAAAAAATAAATTGAAAAGGAATTAAAATGGTACACCTTAACAATGAAATCCCTGCTTATAAAGACATACCCTGAAAGGAAGACATAGTATGGCACTATAGCTTGATGGTAAAATGCTCAGCAAGCATACATATTTAAGTCCTGGGATTTGACCCTTGGAACTACACCAAAAGAAAATCGCATGAGCAACATATAATTGTTTGAAGCCTGCAAGATAAATGCCTTGGATTCGAAACATACCTCAAGAGTAAATTACCATGGCAATAGTAACAGAAAGAAAGAGTAGCCATAGTGAGATTATAATATAGAGTGTATATCAAAATACTATTAGAAAAGGAAGTCTTTAATTATAGCATGTATCACTACATCAGAGAAAAAAATATGCTAACCATAACTAAATGTTCACCTAATAACAGGTACCTAACCATAGGAAAACCTGATTGAAAAAGAATTTCCAAATACTGAGATTTTAATACCTCATCTTCAGTAGTGTATAAAACATCTAAAAAGAAAACTCACATGTATGTGGAAAAACCAGCAAACTCATCCTTATTGAGAATGAATTCCTCAAAGTACACATGGAATTATCTTTAAAATAAAATATGTTAAGCCATACAACAGTCTCCATTAATCTAAAAGGATTGGCATACAAAGTATGTTCTCTAACTGCAGCAGAACTAAATCGAAAGAAAGAAAGAAAGAAAGAAAGAAAGAAAGAAAGAAAGAAAGAAAGAAAGAAAGAAAGAAAGAAAGAAAGAAAGAAAGAAAGAAAGAAAGAAAGAAAAGAAGGCATGCAGGCAGAAGGAAGGAAGGAAAGAAAGAAAAGAAAAGAAAAGAGAAAAGAAAAGAGAAAAAAGAGAGAGAAATATGGGAAATCAACAAACACTTGAAAATTAAGTGTTGTAGTTCAAAACAACTGAATCAAAAAAGAAATTACAAAGATACAGGAAAATATTTTAATGTGGCTGTTTTTTTCTAACCCAGCTAGCTTCCAAATAATTGATCAGAGACATAACAATTTATGCAGTAAGCTTTAAGCATAATAACTGAGTGGATATTCCTAACCCTTTATGCTATCTACCTACTTGCTAGACACAAGCCCTGAGTTACTTGTATTTGGTCTCTCCTTGGTTCACTTTTCTATAATTGTGTGTCCACATTGGGGAATTCCCTTTGAGATTCCTCAAGTCAGACTTCAAGGTCTACTTCTTCCTCTACCTCAAGGCCCTTCTTGTCCTGCACCCTCTCCTACCTGGTGGCTATCTCCTTCTACCTGGCTCTTTTCTTCAAAACCCCGGCTGGGATTGGAAGTCCAGTCTTACTATCTTCTCTGCCCAGTCTCTGGATGTTCAGCATATTATTAATAATTAGAGATCATTAGGAAGCATTCTTTACACCACATTGATACAGGAGAGTCTTCAAAATTCATGACAATGCTGTGCCTGGGTTCTAACTAGATCTCAGGACACAGAAATCAGGACCTGAACATACACCACACAAGATCAACCCCCAATACAAAGAAAATTATTTTTCCTACTGAATACACAAAAACAACACATCAAAATTTATTGACATTGAGTGTCTGGAGAGATGGCTTAGCACTTAAGAACACATGCTCTGTTTGCAGAAGATCCAGGTTCACTTCCAGCATCTTACTTCATGTCAGCAGCTGTCAACAACTTGCAATATTTTTTGTACAGGATATAATACCCTTTGTTTTGTTTCGCCTCTTTGTGCATGGGCAGTCACATGGCATTCATACGCATACACACACACTCACACATGCACGTGCACACATACATACACACAGGCACAAGCACATGCATGTGCATGCATGTGAATAAAATAGAAATATAAAAAGATATGAAAGTAGATGGAACTGAGAGCAGGGGTAGGTACAAAGGGTCAGAGAATAAAGGGGAAATATAATTGAAGTATATTGTGTATATGTGTGAAAACGTAATCATGAAAGAAACCTACTACATAATATAAATAATATGCTAATTTAAGAAGTTTAAATAATAAACAATAAGTTGACACTGAACAAAGCACAACTTAGAGAAAATGTTACAGCGTTCCATATATTCATATTAGCACCTAAATGTGGAAGAAAATACACTTCAGATAATCCCATTTTAAAAATGAAAAGTCAAGCCAAAGAATGAGAAAAATCTCTACCACTACAGATTTAATCAAGAATTTGCATCAAAAAATAAGAAAAATTAGAACAACTCAAGAATGGCAATCTAACTTTTAAATTCTTTTGATGAGATATTTTACCAAAAAAGATGCATAAATAGCTGATAAGCAAATTAAAAGTTAACCATCACTGTTTGTTTTTAATATAAATGAAACCACATCGAACTTCTCTTATAATATCATTATGGAAGTATCTTATGTAATTATAAGGAGTTATTATCATGTGATCCAGAAACTCCACTTTTAGTAATCTACTCACGAGAACTAAAAATACATGTCACTACAAAGCAACATACAGAAATATCAGTAGAAGCATTATTCAAAATTGTCTTACAGGGGAAGCAATGAAGAGACCCATCAACTTGCAAGTAGATAAACAAGGTCATTTTCTGCACTGTAGCACAAAGTATTCATGTATTCACAACATGAATGAATGGTAATCTTGTCCAAATATCTCAAAAGTAAAATACTATCTAAGCTATGGTTTCCTGTAGGCCTACAAGAAACAGACCCCTACATAGAAAACAAGTAGTGACCCATTGTTCATTCTTATGTAACAGCATCAAGGAAGACACATTCTACTGAATGCTACATGTTTTAACCATCTGCTTGAAACTCTCATTGACATGGAGACTAGGTACAAGATTACAAATAAAGGTAATTAATTCAAGTAATTAGTCCAAATACAATGTTTAATTTTTAAAAAAAGGACAGTTGAGGGCTTAAGATAAATTTATTTTGTTTATTTATATCTACTATAGTGCATTTTCAAACTGGCAGTGCTTTTAAGAGAATTGTAATGCCTAAAGACCCTAGAGCTAACTATTGCTTTCTTTTCCTACATGTTCAGAATAAGGTTTCATACCACACAGTAGAAATCTAAACATTGATATTTTATATCTTTAATGTCACACTGTAAAGATTCCCCAATTCCTTTAATTTTGTTACAAGCCATGTTTTTAATATTTTCCATAAAATATTTGCTGATTTCTTTGAAACACATTATTAAAAAAGCATTTCCATTTTAAAGTCTAAATATTTGCAAGGTTCTTAAATGTATAAGTTTGTCTCCCAATGGATAAAAACAGAAAGATTAAAACAGTTTATGCTCTTGTCTAATATTAAAGTATTGGTTTCCCTGTAGTATTATATTTAAAACTAATAATCTCATAAAGAAAAGTTTTTCTCTTTGCTGATATTTCCTTAATTATTAATTGTCTAATTCTTAATTATTAGAATTTTGCTGAACTAAGTATTTGATGGCAATTCTGAAAACTTTCAAGATCTAAGTTTTGGCTCTCTTTGGAGACTTGTATTTTATACACAGTCCTCGTTTTAGGTTCTGAATGCATGGAAAGATGAAAGAACACATGGATAGTAGTGCCTAGAAGAAACCACAAAACTGCCATCCAATAACATTTCTTAGCAAATCACAACCTCACTGATAGATATCCCTAACGAAAACTATTATTTTCTTCTGGAAAATTCTATAAGCAAGTTATTCTGCTTTGTATGTCTCAAGGAAAAGGTGATCCTTTCTACTGCAAAGCCTTATTAATTAATTAACTAATTATTAATTAATCAATTAATTTTTTGAGATTTCGATATAATTATATCATTTCTATTTTTCTTTTCTCCATATGAATCCTTCCAAATAGATCTGACTACCCTATTTGGGTAGCTCAGGCTTGACTGAAATTCCTGATCCTTCAGTTAGAACATTGCAAGTGTATTCACTAGAAATATGAACCACCATACAAGTCCATCATTTAAGATGAGGAAAATGTCACGAATTGTAAAGAGATACAGTTATCTGAAGCAAAGACTACCATCCCAATTAATTGATCCTTATAAAAATATGTATTCATTTGTATTATATCAGAGTTATATAGTCTAGTATTTTCTTTATAGTTTTTTGTTTTGTTTTGTTATTTTTACTTAAAATCCAAAGTTTATAATGTCTACTGATTTTAAGAGTTTTGGCTTGAAAACAAGCAAATA
Organism: Tokudaia tokunoshimensis; assembly: GCA_036184795.1. Taxonomy (NCBI): domain Eukaryota; kingdom Metazoa; phylum Chordata; class Mammalia; order Rodentia; family Muridae; genus Tokudaia; species Tokudaia tokunoshimensis. Next base: position 81,638,285 of record BTHU01000012.1, on the reverse strand, counting down.
GTCATTCTGTTCATGTCCTTCTTGTGGCATAAGTCAGTCCCCTTGATTGTAATGGTTTGATGTTAAATGTCTTAAGATCTCAAGTCATTATTCCATTTTGAAATGCTACTGCGATTATTTTACAATAACAAATCAATTAGAAAAATGAGTTAATTGTCTGCATTATAATTATACAAAAACATTTTAAACATGTTCTGGGACAGAAAGTAAAACATTTATGCAATCAAATCTCTAAGAAGGTTCTTAATGTGGCTTCATAACTGATCACTAAATGAATTCAGTTAATTCAGTTTAGTTTGTTAGTTTTAATGTTATTCCTTTGCTTAGTAAGAAAGCCAAACTCAGCACTTTCCAAAGTAGTTTCCCTTAGTGGCTGTTTATTTTTTAGTAAAATCAGAATTAAAACAAATTTCATGCTTCAAACAATGCAATACTGAGATTCAAGTTCCTAAGTCCAAATAGTTTTCATGGAATTTGCATATAGTTTGGGTTAAACTTTTACTTTATCAAATTTATTTCTGCTTTTTCTTTTATTGAAAATATATTTTTTCATACAAATTATTCTGATTACAGTTTCCACCTCTTTCAGTTTCCTCACTTTCTCCCTCCCCAATCTGGAACCACACTCTTTCTGTCTCTCATTAAAAAAAATACAGTACCTAAGGAATAATAATAAAATAAAGCAAAAGCAAATATGTTAGGATAGAACAAAACAAACAGAAGAAAAAGCAAGAGAAACATAGAGATGCAGAAATACACAGGTTTGCACACACAAGAATCACATAAAAACACAAAACTGTAAGTCATATACAGAAAATGACCTGTGAGGTTAAATATATTTAAATTAAGTTTTTTAAATGTCCTGGCATAACATTATGGAACAATGACCTCCAAAGATAGCAGTGAGTTATTTTTGTGTTGGCCATCTGCTGCTGGTGATGGTGTCTACTCTTAATTGTGGTTTGTTTCCCCAGTGGGATTTTATTTGAAAATTATAATTTCATTCTGTAAATATATCTTGAAATTTCAATTTTATATCTTAACACAAACCTTAGTAGATGCAACCCTACTTGCTAAAATTTAACTATGTAAACAATTAAACTCTACAGAAAAATCTAATGGAATAGATCCATTGATTTCGTAAATTTTCCTGCTAGCCCATCAGACTGTCAACAGCTTCTGATTATCAATCAAAAGGCTTTTTTTCCTGCAATTAAATAAAAGTGTCTAAACAAAGTATTACAGAACAAAATAGGTGTCAGAAGTGATTGAAAACGAAGCATTCCCTCACAGGAAAAATGAATTACCAAATTCTTTAATGGTTCTATTTATACATTTACTATCAATTCCAAATAACACTTTGCCTAAATATTCTGCTTTTATCATTAGTTAAACATGACACATTTAAAATATCTGCATCCTAAATTTCATAACCAAAACAAGGCTTGTCATATTTTGATTACTTAGAATCATAATGTCAAAATGTAGTTACATCAAGAAACTAAACAATCGTCATTTGTAATATAATTAAAATCATCAATCATTAGTCTCTTCTGAGTATAGGAATAGTGTGGCACTTTCCAGATATGAAGAATAAGGATCTGCTGCACTTTTTATTATACTGTTAAATTGCAATGGTAAAAGTGAATGGATAAAAGGTGATGTCAACAAGTTCCAGAATAGAATCTTTCTTTTATAATTTAGTTTTGAGAAAAAGTCTCATGATGTCCAGACAATCCTGGAACTTGCTATGTAGCTTTGGATGCCATTGAACTTGTAATCTCCCTGCTTCTACCTCCCAAGTGCTGGCTGGCTTCATGGAAATGTGAGGCACCACAAGAGAGCTTCTGTATGTAGCCATTCACACAGAGAAAAAGCAGATTACAGAGAATGAGTTTCTGACTTCTCAAACCATCAAGATGATGCCAGAGGAGCACACAATATTAAGGAGATTGGCAAGGAAGAGGTACTGGAAGAGACTAATCATGAGGTAAGAGAGTGTGGGCACTGACCGAAGTGCAGACTCTAAAGGGATGCTTACCTATGACTAATAAAAGATTGCTTCATGTGTGGAATCCACTCCCCAATTGGTCCATGGGCATGAAAACATATGACATACCATCTTCATGCTGTTCTCTAAATTATTCCATTTCAGATGGTAAGTGCATACAGGTAGCCAACTTGATTCTGCAGTATGGTAAAGATACATAACTATGAGTATATTGTGGTACACCTTAGAGAAGTTAACAGGAAAGTCAGAATCCAGTTTATATTTCTAAGATTACAGGAAGAAATTTAGTCTGAAGAATCCCTTCCTAGAAATGGAACAGAAGACTAGGAAAGGGTTGAAGATAGCCCCAGACTCCCTAATCAAAATGACTGATGATGTTTCTCTTCTGGAAGCCATGAAACAGTAAAAATTAGTGGAGGTGAGTTCCTCCTTAAATTTGAAGAGAAAGGGCAAAATCTCAAGAAAAAGAAAAACAAAAAATAAAAACAAAAAGCAAACAAAAAAACAAGAATACCTTAATATTTCATGTGTGACGATTTTGAAAACAGTGAAAAGAAACTCAGAGAAATCCAAGGCTGTTAGTAGACTTCAAATAGAAGTCTGTCCATAATGACACAAATGAGGGGAGGATGGCAACCATCAATTTTTTTCTAGGAAAGATGTACTTCTGAAACAAGGACAGATATATATGCTTCCAGAAGAAGAAAAAACTCAAAGGACTTCTTTACAGTAAGACAAGTCTTATCAACAGAAAAATAATGATAAAAGTAAAATGATTCTTCAGATGAAACAAAAGAATGCTAATCCATAACATGAAGAAAGTATATAATGGGAGGGCAAGGTAAATATGATAATATGGTGAAAACAGATAATATGGCAAGAGTACATCCATGTTCGTTAATTACTTAATATATTTACATTTAGATTAAGTTCTACAATAAGACAGAGTAGTTGTATGCACTTCAGTTACATATGCAAGTACACAAATACACATGCAAAACACATACTCGTGCACACACACACACACACAATCAAGAAAAGTAAAACAACCAGGAATAATAAAGAAGTGTTGGGAGTATCTCCATCCCAGACTTCAAGTTGTACTGCAGAACTATAACAATAAAAACAGAATGGTGTTGCCAAAAAGCAAACTTGTTAATCAACAGAATAAAAATGTAGCCCAGACATAATTCTGCATACATGAAGACGCCTGATTTTTAACCAAAAAGACTGAGAAAAGTCAGTACCTTCAAAAAATGGTGCTGATCAAACTGGAAAACTACACGTGGAAGAATGGAAATCAATCTGTTTCTATCTATCTCCTTGCACAAAACTCAACTCCAAATGGCTGTATTGATTAGAACATAAGCACCAACTACTAACTACAAACAAGAGATTTACTTTAACAACATGAAAAATTTTTAAATTAAAAGATATAGGAAGAATATTCTATGCAGATAGAAACAAAATAGATCAAAGTATTTACTTGTGATGTATTTGTATTATATAAAACAGACAGTCCAAATTTATAAGTTAAAATAAAAGCCATTCTATAATAATATTCTGTTAAAGAATTAGATTCATCAGTAAAGTATAGCCACAAATATGCATGCATCAAACACTGGGGCACTTAAATACACAGAGTAAATATTTATGGAATTGAAAGAGGAAATAGAAAGACAGTAATTATGCAGGACTTGCATACTCACAATAATGGGTAGAGCGCTGACACTGGACGTGAACATGAAGCACTGGACTTGACGTACACTATATATTAAGTGGACCTAATAACCCAAGACATCCCATCCAAACATGCATTTTAATTATGTGTACACAGTCTCTACAATAGACAACACTTGACAATCATGTTGGTCTATGTTAGGCCAAAAACACGTCTAAGCAAATTCAACAACATTAAAATCAAACCAAGGAACAGCTGTTCTGACTACAGAAAGCTACAAAGAAGAGAAATTGAACTAGAAAGTTTGCATATGTTTGAAAATTAAACACTTGATTAAAGAATCCATGGGTTTAAAAAGCCAGAGAAATTTACATACACATATACATAAACATGTATAAACTTCTTACATATAGTTATAAAAGTTGAATAAACAATTATCAATATTTTTATTATTTTTTTCTTTTATTGGATATTTTCTTTATTTACATTTCAAATGTTATCCCCTTTCCAAGTCTCCCCTCTGGAAACCCCCTATCACATTCCCCCTCCCCCTGTCTCTAGGAGGATGCTGTCCCACTGACCCACCCACTCCTGCCTTCCCGCCTTGGCATACCCCTACACTGAGGCATCGAACCCCCTCAGGCCCAAAGGATGCTCCTCTCACTGATGTCCAACAAGGACATCCTCTGCCACATATGCAGCCAGAGCCACGGGTCCCTCCTTGTGCTCACTTTGACTGGTTGGTTATCAATATTTTTAACTTCTTCCAATGGTATCAAAGTCGAGAAAACACCCTTACAGTCATTTTGCAAGGCTGGCATTACCCTAATATTAAAGCAAGAATACTACCAAAAATATGAATTTGAATATAATAATTATGATCAAATGTAATCATATATTAAATAACCACCTTTCATACCTTAAATATATATAACTTTTACTATATTAATACATATTTTAGGAGAATAGCAATAATAAACTTTACTATATATAAGGAATAACAAGTTAAATATATGAGGACAAATAAATTATTTACATATGAACATTTCTATCTCTCTCAAAGTTTCTCTGAATATTCATGTGAATATATGTACATATTATATTGTGTATTTATGTTTTTAAAAACTAAATTGTAGTGTAACATCTCCAATAAACATAGATGCAAAAAATTTTAAAGTAATATACAATTAGTGCATTAGTCCATTAAAAATACTACTGTAACAACATCAGGAGGTATATGACCTATTGGAATACAAGTATGCTTTAATTTAATAAACTCAATAGCTTTGATTAAACAACGGTTATGAAGCTGAAAATCAAATATCACAATAATGGAAAATAAGTCATTCAAATTAGGATGACTTAAAGAAGTTTTAATTTATAGAATATGAACACACACATATACACATACATATACATTTATACAATATTCATATACATTTATATAACATATATGTATATATACAATATACATATACACATATATGTATACATAGAAAGTCCTGACATACTTCACTGAAAACTAGGAAGATTTATGTTATTTTTAGTAAAGCTTTAGAAGACAAAGTCAGTTTATAAAAACTAGTTAGTTATATGTCTGTAACATTTTTACATGTTAAAAAAATCTAAGAAAATATACCTCCTCAACAGCATTGAAAAAAATCAAATGCTTATGAAAATACATACAAAGTAAAATATCTCTTTTCTTAAAACTGTACAACACTGGTGAAATTGAGGAAACAAAGAAACGGAACAATGCCCTGTGTCCATGGGCCACATTAATCAGAGTCATCATCTCAATACTACCTAGGCTGCTGTACAGACTCAACATAATCCCATTCAAAATTCTAATGAACACACAATGGAATACTACTCAGCTATTAAGAATGAGAACATCCTGAGTGTTGAAGGCAAATGGATGGAACTAGAAAATTTCACCCTGGGTAACTCAGACCCAAAAGGACATGCATGGTATGTACTCGCTAATAAGCAGATATTAGCCCAAAAAAGTACAGAACACCCAGGATACAGTCCACAGAACTCAGAAAAGTCAACAACCTTAGGTGCCCAAGTGAGGACACCGCAGTCCCACCTGGGCGGGGAAAGAAAGCAATCACAAGTGGGGAGGAAGGGAGGTACCTGAGAGAGAAAGGGGATAGGGGAAGAGGAGAACATGTTCTCGTATTCGTTGGGGGGGGGAAAGACTGAAGCCCTGAGGGCCAGCAGAAAGAATGGAAACAGGCATCCTCGGGAGATAGGAAGTTGAGGGGACTTTCCACAATGTATCAGAGACCTGGGAAGTGAAAGACTTTCAGGACTCAAAGGGAAGGACCTTAGATGAAATACCCTACAGTGAGGAGGAAACTTGTAGAGTCCACCTCCAGCAGAAAAACAGAGCATCAAGAGAGGGATAGGGTTGCCATCCCACAGTGAAAAATTCTGACCCAGAATTGTTCCTGTCTGAAAGAACTGCAGGAACAAAAATGGAGAAGAGCCTGAGGGAAAGGAGGTCCAGCGACAGGCCCAAAGTGGAATCCAGATCAAGTGGAGGGGCCCCAAGGCCTGACATTATTACAGAGACTATGGTGTGCTCACAAAAAGGGACCTATTATAACTGCCCTCCAGAAGGCCCAGTAAGCAGCTGAAAGAGTCAGATGTAGATATTTGCACCCAACCAATGGACAGAAGCTGCTGATCCCTATGGTTGAATTAGGGGAAAGCTGGAAGAAGCTGAGGAGGAGGTTGATCCTATAGGAAGGCTAGCAGTCTCAACTCACCTGGACCCCTGAGATCTCCCAGACACTGGACCACCAACTAGGCACACACTAGCTGATATGAGGCCCCCAATACATATACAGCAGAAGGCTGCCTGATTTGGGTTCAGTCAGAAAAGATGCATCTAACCCTCAAGAGACTGGAGGCCCCAGGAAGTGGAGAGGTCTGGTGGGGTGGGGAGTTGGGGGATTGGGGATTAGTGGGGTGGGGGCATCATTGTGGAGACAGCGAGGGTGGGAGAAAGTAGTTATGTATGTGGAACAGTCAGAGGGTAGACCGGGAGAGGGATAAAATCTAGAGTGTAAAAAAATATCTATTATACGATCAAAGGAACAGCTGAGACAGGAGTCTTCCCTTCTGGCCGCCATCTGCAGCAGGGAACCAGGCAGCTCCAAAGCCTTCTGTGTTTAGCCCACCAGGAGAGAATGATCTCCCAGCAGCGATTTCACTTCTGAGTATGGAGGTGAGATCTCCACCTTCTCTCTGGAGGGGTACAGCTAGGAGGGCAAAGGGCATAGGATCAGTGGAGCTGCTAGGACAGGAGTCTTCCCTTCCAGCCGCCATTTGCTTCAGGGAACCAGACAGCTCCACAGCCTTCTGTGTACAGACGCTGCCAGAAGAGAGTTGGTCTCCCAGGAGTACAGATACAGGCTTACAGGCTCATAGGAGGGGCAAGCTCCAGCCAGAGACAACAAGATCAACAAACACCAGAGATAACCAGATGGCGAAAGGCAAGCACAAGAACCCTACCAACAGAAACCAAGGCTAATTGGCAACATCAGAACCCAGTTCTCCCACCACAGCAAGTCCCGGATACCCTAACACACCAGAAAAGCAAGAGTTGGATTTAAAGTCTCATCTCACGATGCTGTTAGAGGACATCAAGAAGGACATAAATAACTCCCTTAAAGAAATACAGGAGAACATGGGTCAAATGATAAAAGCCCTTAAAGAGGAAACCCAAAAATCCCTGAAAGAAATACAGGAGAGCATGGGTGAACACGTAGAGGCCCTTAAAGAGGAAACACAAAAATCCCTTAAAGAATTGCAGGAAAACACAAACAAGTGAAGAAACTGAACAATACCATCCAGGATCTAAAAATGGAAGTAGAAACAATAAAGAAATCACAAAGTGAGACATCTCTGGAGATAGAAAATCTTGGAAAGAATTCAAAAGTCATAGATACAAGCATCAACAACAGAATACGAGATAGAAGAATCTCAGGGGCTGAAGATACCATAGAAAACATTGACTCAACAGTTAGAGAAAATGCAAAATGCAAAAAGCTCCTGAGCCAAAACATCCAGGAAATCCAGGACACAATAAGAAGACCAAATCTAAGGATTATAGGTATAGAAGGGAGTGAAGATTTACAACTTAAAGGGCCAGTAAATATCTTCAACAAAATTATAGAAGAAAACTTCCCTAACCTAAGGAAGGAGATGTCCATGAACATACAAGAAGCCTATAGAACTCCAAACAGACTGGACCAGACCAGAAATTCTTCCCAGCACATAATAATCAAAACACCAAATGCACTAAACAAAGAAAGAATATTAAAAGCAGTAAGGGAAAAAGGTCAAGTAACCTATAAAGGCAGGCCTATCAGAATTACACCAGACTTCTCACCAGAGATGATGAAAGCTAGAAGATCCTGGGCAGATCTCATACAGACCCTAACAGAACACAAATGCCAGCCCAAACTACTATACCCAGCACAACTCTCAATCACCATAAATGGAGAAAACAAGATAGTCCACGATAAAACCAAATTTACACAATATCTTTCCACAAATCCAGCCCTACAAAGGATAATAGATGGAAAACGCCAACACGAGGAAGGAAACTACACCCTAGAAAAAGCAAGAAAATAATCTTTTTCTAACAAACCCAAAAGAAAGTAACCACACAAACATAAAAAGAACATCAAAAATAACAGGAAGCAACAATCACTATTCCTTGATATCTTATAACATCAATGGACTCAATTCCCCAACAAAAAAACATAGTCTAACAGAAATAGTTTTTATGTAAATCTTCAATTTTATCAGAAAATGTTTGTGGTTCCTCTTTCAATTTAGTAATGGTTTTTATGTCTACCATTTTAACTGTATTATTTTCTATGATAATCTTTAATTTTAACATTTTTTCTATACATTTCTTCAATTTATTAGAAATATTTTCCATGTAAATGCTCAATTTTGTCAGAAAATGTTTATAATTCCACTTTCAATCAATTTAGGAACATTTTTATGCCTACCATTTTATTGGTATAATTGTCCATGATAATCTTCAATTTTAATATTTTTCTATATTTTTTTCAATTTTATCAGAAATATTTTCCATGTAAATCTTCAATTTTATCAGACAATGTCTATAATTTTACTTTCAATCAACTTAGGAACATTTTTATACCTTCCATTTTATCTGTATAATTTTCCATGAAATAGTAAGTTTTAACATGTTTTTCTATATATTTCTTGAATTTTATCAGAAATATTTTTCTTGTAGATCTTCAATTTTATCAGAAAGTGTTTATAATTCCACTTTCAAAAAACTTAGGGATATTTTTATGTCTACCATTTTATCTGTATAATTATTCCATGAAATACTCAATCTTAACGTTTTTCTATATATTTCTTCAATTTTATCAGAGATATTTTCCATGCAACTCTTCAATTTTATCAGAAAATGTTTATAATTCCACTTTCAATCAACTTAAAAATATTTTATGCCTACCATTTTATCTGTAATTTTCCATGATAATCTACAATTTTAATGTTATTTTATATTTTTCTACAATTTTATTAGAAATATTTCCCATGTAAATCTTCAGTTATATCATAAAATGTTTCTACTTCCTTTTTCAATTAATTTAGTAATGTTTTTTGTGTCTACCATTTTACTCATTAATTTTCCATGAAAATTGTCAATCTTAAAGTGTTTTTCTATATGCTTCTTCAATTTTTTCAGAAACATTTTCCATGTAAATCTTTAATTTTATCATAAAATGTTTTTACTTCCTTTTTCATTAAAAATAATATGTATATTATATAAAATTTTTAAAAAAGAAAAGAAAAAAGACATCTTAAAATTTTAGTGGAATCATAAATAACATAAATAATCTGAAACAATTTCAATAAGAGCAACAGTCATCAAGTCTTTTGATTTCAGGTTATAGTTCATACATAATAGTAATAAAAGAATTATGGTATTGTCATGGAAACATAAATTTCACAGCAATTAGTATAGAAGGTATACCTATACATATACTAATCTACAAGGAAGATATAAAAATATATAATATGAGTATATTGAATAAACACTGCTAGAAAATTTGATTATCAATACAAAAGAGAAAGCCAGTCTCCCCTCCCAATCATATACAAAATCAATTTAAATGTATCTGTAAAATTTCTAGGAAAAAAATATAGGAAAGCCATGTGACTTTGGTCTCAAAATATTTTTTTAATATAACACCAATTCGTAGACGACAAAAACAAACAAGAGGGACATTTAAAATTCTCTGTGTGAGTTAGACTCCAGAGAATCAAATAAACCTATAATTAGACTCCAGAGAATCAAATAAACCTATTTAAAAAAATGGGGTATAGAGCTAAACAAAGAATTTTCAACTAAGGGATATCAAATGGCCAAGAAGCACCTAAAGAAATGTTCATCATCCTTAGTCATCAGGGAAATGCAAATCAAAACAACCGTGAGAGTCCACCTCACACCAGTCAGAATGGCTAAAATCAAAAACTCTGGTGACAGCAGATGCTGGCAAGGATGTAGAGAAAGAGGAACACTTATCCATTGCTGGTCAGATAGCAAGCTGGTACAACCACTGTGGAAATCAGTCTAGTGGTTCAGAAAATTGGACATAGTGCTACCTGAGGACCCAGCTATACCACTCCTTACATGTGTACAGCTTTTGTCAGTTATACTTTCATAAAATATAATAAAAATAAAAGAAAGTATGTTGAGCAGGAAAGGGCCATCCTATTATAAAATATAAATATTACCTTAATCAGAATGTCTATTTGAACAAGCAGTAAAATGTATCATTTTTACAAATGCATGTACAATCTGAATATAAAAAGTTATTCCAGTTCAGGCAAATATAAGGAATTTGACCTTTAAATTTTAAAATACTTTAACTCATTACAAGTTTATCTCAACCACATACCATTGACTTTATCCTGTCATTATAGGAATTGAACCCAGGGTCTCCACATGCCAGGTAAACATTCTTCCAGTGAGCTACATCCTCAGTTTGCTTTTAAATTTTAATTTTTAAACTTAATTAAAATTACTAGTTTAATTGACCAATTTCACCATTTAATTATCCTTTTAAAATTTGCAAAAGATGATGTCTACATTGCTGACCAAACATTTTCTTACCAGATAATATCTAGATGTTATCCAAATTTAAACCAAAATGTACACTTGTACTAGAATAGTTCTACTTGTACAAGATGCTATATTGTGTCATGTTATATATATAAGCTACTTCATTAATAATGTGGTTATAAGTAAAACTCAATATCTTCAAGGCACAGAAAGCTATAAATATTTCATGACAGATTCGGGCTATTAAATCACACTTATGGAGAATCCGGCAATCCACAAGCCAGACAAAAGTAATGACACTTGGCTTCAAAGTGTCAGAAGATTCACTTGTAAGGATAAAATAACCCTGTTCTATTTAAGCAGGAAGCCAATTCTCAGCAAGATTCTCTCCCTGGAAGGGAAATGATTTCAATGCAATTATCCCTCCACTGTCAGCATCCAAAGGTCAGATTTGACCATTTGCTATTTTTAAAGGTACTTACTGGGTCCATCTATCAGCTCTCTTGAAGTCTGCAGTTTCTACATTACTAATCTTGAGTATTAGTGAAAAAGAAGGAATCATAAAAAAAATCAAAACTCTGTGTTAACTCCTGAAAGAGTCAAATGTAGGAACTAGGTGAGCCTGGAGTATAAAAGTTTAAACTCACTGGAGTGATGCATAAGATGCTGTCCCATAGACCAGAAAATCAGAGGAAAAAAATACCAAATTAGTTCATAATTTAATATAATTCAAATAATTTGGTTGTTTTCTAGTTTTAATATCTCTGTGACTTTGTGAATATTGCTTAGTTGCTGGTAGAGTTATTTTCTCAGTCAATTCTATTAAAGTTCAATATTTTGCAAGTGGCTCTGTTATTAATTTTAGAAGGATCTTAGGCTATATCCATTTTAACCTATGTTTTCAAGCTTCCCTATTTCAAGTTAAAATCCTCAGATGTTTCTAGATCTATGATGAGAATACATCCCAATAAATTCATCATAAAGAGGAATTTTCCTAAACCAAATGCCTTGAATAGAAGCCAGCCTGAAAGATAAAAACTAAATATTTAACCATACCAGCTGCCATCGCAATCAAGGCTGAACATTCAAAGTGCAACTTCTACTAAAGTCATTTTAATACTGCTTTCACATCATCCTCAAGACAAATATTATAAGTCAAATCATCATTGGATGGAATTATATCTAAATAATTATCCTACCAAGACACAAATATGTAACCCAAATATCACTCTAGTCTGCTTCCACAGATGATTTTGAAGGGATTGTATTCCTCCCCATACCTCCCTTCCTCATTTTCTTATTCTTAGATTTATTGATAAGTAACTAAATAACTTACATTGGATATTTTTTTACCAATTGTATGTATATAGATTAATGTCTTACACTACATAATTCTTACCATGAGCAAAACCCAGAACAACACCATAGCCCTAAAATATCTATTCTGCCCTCTTAAGTCAGCTTCCTCCCCTGTCCCTGACCCAAACTGCATAAGGATAGCAATCAATGCTTTTGTGTTATGATTTTAGTCCAAGCATTTGTGTGTTGTGTTGCATGTGCACATGTATGTGTTAATTTTAGTTTGAGTTGGGGAGAGAGAGAGAGAGAGAGAGAGAGAGAGAGAGAGAGAGAGAGAGAGAGAGAGAGAGAGAGAGAGAATGTGTGTTTGCTAAACTGACTTGTAAGGAAATGAAAGACTAGTCAGCAGCAAGGTTTGTTGAAAGAGCAAGATGACAGTTCTGCTCTGAAACTTGGCTACTCTAGGACCTCAATGGCCCTCTTGGTGCTTTGCCATTAAGACTGTTCACATTGTTCCCTTTCTCCTTTCCATATTTAACGGCATTCTTATGGGAGTTTCCTCCTTCTTTGGGGGAATAATCTCTGCAGATAATGTCCTACAACAATTGCATTTGCCTATTCACTAATAAATTATTTTCATGTATGTTATGATTTTAACACTGTCTCAGGCACTTCGTTAATGATCCCACTTATATTACTTTATTTAAATTTTCACACAATCCTATGACAAAATACATTTATTAACCTTTGACTACAACTAGAAAAAACTGAGAGAGAAGAGGTTAAATATTGTCTGAGGGTACACAGAAAGGGTCAGGCAATCTGACCTTTGTGCTATTACTTATTCCCCAATGCTTCATACCAAACAGCTGAGCACGGAGGCAATAACTTTACCATATACAACTCAGAAGCAGTCAGTCTAACTCTTCTTGTCCCTGGCTTACACTGTCTACTAATAACTTTTGTGATGTCAACAGGGCTTTTGGATTCTCTGGAACTGACACCACTATATTATTAAAATACAGGCTTTACAGTTCTTGCAGTGAAGCTTGTACAATTGCTGCAATTCCCTCATGGTGTTTTTGTGCTTGTTTTTTTTTTTTTATTAACCTATGTTGATTAAATTCAATCTCCTTCTGAAAGCTAATCTTTATTTAATTTAATTTTCTTAAAAAGTTGATAAAAGACTGAAATATCAGTGCTGTTGCTGGGTTACTTGTAGGAAGCATCTCACCTATAAAAACTATGAACATTCTGGGGGCATTAGTAATACTCTAATCTTCATGTCTAGGTATGCCATGTCACACGCACTCTCCAGTCCTGAGTCTACCAAATCTAGAGACCTTCCCATTTGTGAAAATATTTGCATTTGCATCAAATACCAGAATACGTCCATCAATGGGAGGTATTTTGTATTTGAAGATAAGCTTATTAGAGTACCCAATTAAAATTTCCTACAGGTTTTTGTTAAGGAAAACTGACTTTTAGATAGCATGTGTTTGTGATATCTGATTCATTGATTCTCTTATACATCCCAGTATGGATTATCAGTTTTAAAAATGCTTTGGAGTTGTGGGGAAAGGCTATGAATAGTTATAGTAAGAAGTTCAATGTGTCCAACGTGTTATGGTGTATATGTGAAATGTCTTTCATGGGTTCATGTGCATGAATATTTATTCTTGAACTTGTGGTACTGTTTCAAGAGGTTGTGAAACCTTTCAGAGGTGAAGCTTTGTAGGAGGACATGGGCCACTGAAGTGGACCTTGAGGTTTATAGCCTGACTTTTCTTCCTGCCCTATGTCTGCTGCCTGCTACAGGCAGACGCAGACAAGCCTACTACTTCTTCCATGACTGTGAGTCACTTTGCCTTCCCCATCATGACAAACTTTATGCTCTCACATTGAACCTGAATACTAGGTCCTAATGACAATAGAAGCCACTGATACATAATGTCCTTAGAAGTTTTAAAAAATTACTTTGACAAATCCCATCAGTTGGGATGTGAATTAAGGTTTTGTGGGGATATAATGAGCTTGTGATGTACACATGAGAACACCTGATACTGATATTTCTCAGGAAGGATTTAGAATGGCAACAAATATAAGAAGGGACATGGGAATGCCTGTGGCCTTCCTCAGTTTCTAGAGAAGGACTGGAGAGTGCGTGTGACATGGCATACCTAGACATGAAGATTAGAGGAAATGAAGATTATGGAAAATGATGTTTCCTGCCTCAGACATTATTCTAAAGACAAATAACATTGGATTTTATATAACTTTGAACATACTAGACTGTGAAGCAAGCTTCTTTGCTGAATTGTAAACTCATAAATACATTATCAAAGGAGCTATAATAATAAAAATGAGACTTGTCATGCAAACTACACTCATGAGCTCAGCTCTCTTGAGTCCCCTGGTTTCCAACTTCAGTCCTTCTGGCATTAATCAGAAGAGACAAACTTTACCATCATTTTAGTTCAGTTGCTGTTAATAAGGTTTCTTGCTCTCATAGTGTCCTAAGATAAATACAAAATAAAATACTGACTACACACATTTTGTTCAGTTCCACCAAACATGCCTAACAAATTATAAATAATAAGACTAAGGCACAGAGTACTTATTTCAGCAAAATTATATTTTAGTTTATTCGGACTTTTAAAAAAATTTTGAAAGAACTAACCAAAAAAAAATCCTATTTAGAGAGCAATGTGGCTTCAGAGTTTGGGATGGGGGATCAAGCCCACGCATCCTTTTCATTGGCTTAAACCTATCACCTTCCATAGTCAGCTAGCCTTAGAGAAGCATAAAACTATTTATCTAAGAAATAGAATTTAAATTACCAAACAGAATATTTCTTTCCAGTATAAATCATCTCAATACTTATGAACTCCATTTTAATAAGTAAATTTGTTCAATATGCATATCAAACTCCAATGTTAATTAACCACTTTCTAGAAAGTCCTGAATAATAAAATTCAAATAGAGTTTAAATTATAATTTATATGAAATTCGATCATTATATTGATAAGTTATTTTCTCACAGTGACTTGCATTTTAATTGCAGAGCAATGACTCTATGTAACCAAATATCTTAGCAGTGGAAATTTTTCCCTGGGACATATAAGCCAGTAATATATAAACTTTAGTTAAAGGAACTAGGTTTATGCTGAATCAACTCAAAGAATAGATGAATGGCTACAGATGAAAAAAGATGGAGTCAGGGTAGTAAAGAGAGTCAGAGACAAGACACACTAACATGGAACTGAGACAATACCAAAGTGTTGTGCTCTTTCTGATCAGGAGATATCCTGGATAGAGCCAGAAAATTACTGAAGTGCCTAAGGTTCTGATCATTCTCTACTATATTCTAGCAGCAGCGTATAAGGAACTATGAATGAAAGGCAGAAAAGCTAAGTAAAAAGGATGCTGTGTATCTAAAGCACAGAGTAAGACTCAGCCCAGCAGCTACTTGCCTCTAAATATTATTGAAGAGAGAAAAATGATATTTTTCTACTTTGTGGTGGATAATACCATGCTTGATGCAGCCTTTGAAGGCTAATCTTGGATGTCAAGTTGACACTAGAAGGAAGAGGGAACCTCAGTTGGGGAAACCACCAGATTGGTATAGGGGTGTGGAAAGCTATATCAACCAAAGATTTTCTTGGGGAACCTGGTGAAAGGACAAAGGGAACTTAAGTTCTTTTCCTTATCCAGAAGTGGATTTAGTCAGTGTCTTGAAGGAGTCAAGGTTGTGGTTTCTGGAAACCTGACTCTTCTCTCTGTGCTGTGGTTTTCAGTTATAAGGCCACTGTGTCTGAAGCATCCCATGTTCTCTTAGCCAACATTATCTGACTTAGTTATCTGCAACCTTGGATATTGTACCCTTGCACATACTACATATAATGTTATACATCTTAATAAATCAGCTTGTCATAAGCCATCATCTTATGTAAGACCTCCTGGTTCCCAATGTTACGTTTGCCTTATTTCTTGTCCTTGTTTCTTCCACTGAATACCTTGCCTTTACCCTTATTTCTGTGGACTTAGATCATGTGCTCCTGTCTTGATTACAAATTGATGTAGGTGGGTCCTTACTACCCAGGTTAGTAAGACCAGCCCTTGATGTACAAGAAAGCTAACTAAGCAAGTCAGAAGCATCAAGCCAATTCCTGCCTCCAGGTTCCTTCCTTGAGCACCTGACTTGGCTTTCCTAATGGACTGTAAATTGTAAGCCAAAATAAGCCCTATCTTCCCCAAGTTGCTTTTGGTCAGGTGGTTTATCACAGAAACAGAAAGCAAACTAGGATACACCCTTTTTCTCAGAAACGTAGCCTTTAAACGATTGCTTGAAGCTAAAAGGCCCAGGGAGTGGGAGGTGGGGAAATGTGTTTGTTTACCAGTTGCTGGTCCTCTAAAAGCACTGCCCAGATGCAGTTTAAAGATTCCAGTTACAAGCAATGTGTTAGTTTATAGATTTTTAAATGCAAGGTTCTTAACAAGCTAATAATCTCTAGAATAACTTGACGTGCAATATGATAAGACATCGACTGACAGTCGATTATGAAGAAGCAAGGACAGCGATTACTACATCAGCAGTTCTCAAACATCAATAGGCTTCAGTGGAGATAACTAGGATACACGCTCTATTTAGTATGTCTGCAGCTAGAACCAATATTATGCATTTCAAACAAACTTCCAAATGATCTTCCTCGTCTTAATTTAAGAAACATGCTTTGAATAACAAGGAATGGGAGAATAAATGAAAATTTTTAGGAACAAAGAAGTCACTTTCTTGGTAATGCATATGGAGTAATACAAACAAGTAGGCAGTGTATCAAGTACATTGAGTTAAAGTACAGAAAGATCTCAGTCAAGCATCAATTCAGTACTGTACAGATCTGATCACCACAACCTTCACAGTGGTTCCTACTTTCTATGGATAGCCCAAGTAACTGGGGCACTAGTCTCATAAATTATGTCTCTGTACAGTTCTCAACCAGTAAACTATCATTGAATAACACATACACACACCAGAATTACATTAATTAATATAAAATATTTATGGTATTTCATTAAGTTTTATCATTCCTCATAAATATTATCTTTTAATTTTAATCACAATTCTCATAGGCCCTAGGTAGAGATAGCTATGTGAGTTGTTAGGAAAGGAAACTATAGCCTAACATAAAAAAGACACTCAAAGTGAAGGATGCTTTTTCCATTAACCTTCAAAGTAACTTAGCTATGACATGAGATCAATATGTAATGTCTAGGGAGGAGATCGGAGAAAGAAGGGAGCACGAGGAAGAATTTCACACCTAGGCTCAACCAAAGGTTGAGGGGGCTGTTGGAAAATAGATAAACAAATGTAGGAAAGCACAAGAGTGACAGATCCATGGCCTCTGTGTATGTATCAACTGACAGTCACATCTGTACAGATGATAGGCTGCTTCAGAATGCAGCCACCTATGATGCAACAGCTCAAAGAACTGCAAAACAAAGGAGGAAACACAAGAACTGCTGCCACTGTGCCAAGGGAAATGACATATTCCCAGAAAGGCCTGTTTGTACATTGACATGTGGCTGGCATCTAGGATTTGCTTTCCTAACTGTTCTTAATGCTGACAAGTCACTCACAGTGCAGGGCACTGTTTCTTATTATCTACCCTTCAGAGAAGATGCAGCATCACAGCTCCTGCTGAGGAGCACACGTGTCTTCTAAAGCTCTAACAGGAGAGGTTCTTTAAAAGATCACACCTGACTTCCCTGAGTCCGTGCCCCGTGGCCACCTTCCCACTGCTGACTTTGCTTGAATCCTTTAAATGTAAAAAATCATAACTTTGACTAGTCATTCTGTGAAACTTCCTCTTTGCTAATCAATGAGTATTGACTTACATTATTATGAGAATTACCTGATACAATCAACTTATGGTTTATTTGGGCTCACAATTTTAGAGGACACTGGGCCTGTACTTGAACATAAATGTGAGAATGTGTAGCAATGCAATGAAATCGATTAATTGATCAATAAATCAATTAATAACAAAGTAAAACTACAAAAAATGTACTGGAGGAATGAAATATTAAACTCTGTCGTCTGCTTAGAGGCCCCTTTCACTGGTACATATAGGCACCCTGCTGGTAAGGGACTAGCAGACAGTCAGATCCTTGATAGGCAGACAGGTAGACAGAGAAGTTACAGATAGATATTAAGCATGGCAAAATTTCAGTTTCTCCCTTCACCTTTTTCTTCAGCCAGCATCAACTTCCTGCCAGGGACCTTCTGACAAGCTCAAAGCAAGATCGGAACATGTTTACACAAAGGTTTTGGACCTATCAGCTTCCCTGTCTTTGTTCAAATTGACCGATCCTAAATTGGGGAAGTAGATGCTGAGAACCAGATTCCTGAATATTTAGGCCCTGAGTCCTCCCTCTGTCTTTTTCTATAGAACTATCTCTCATATTCTCTCTCTCATATTCTCTCTCTCATATTCTCTCTCTTATATTCTCTCTCTCTCTCTCTCTCTCTCTCTCTCTCTCTCTCTCTCTCTCTCTCTGTGTGTGTGTGTGTGTGTCTGTGTGTCTGTGTGTCTGTGTGTCTGTGTGTCTGTGTGTCTGAATATTTTCTTCCATCACTTTAGCATCAGTAAACCCAGGACAATGGCCACTTCATGACTTCCTGCCAACTCACATCATAATCTTTCTAACTCCCTGAAATCTCCTTCTCCCACTGACCTGATCATTTTCACTGTCTTATTTCTGTCCTCATTGCTTATAATACTACACAGACATTTTCTCTCTTTCGATTAATATCTAATAGAAATATACTATGGCTAATGGGATAAAGCTAAAATCTAAACGTGACCTACAAGGTCTCTTTTGCCTTATCTCTGAATTTCCTTACAGTTTCAACTTTTAATTTTTTCAATTAGCTCCTTTTTATGGAAGAACGCATGGCCTGATTCATTTATCTTCCTGAGTAGCATCTTGGATAGTACAGGGAGCATAAGTGCCAAGTTATTCCAAATAAATAAATGACTGATTGTAGTCACTGTTGTATCAGATCAAAAGGGTCATGATGTAAATCTTTTGTTTTGAACTTGAGGTACCCAAGCCAAGTATAGCCACTCATTCTCAACAAGCCAATTAAAAGAACAAATTTAAGAATGGAGAGCATAAAAAGAAAAATTAGTCAATGAGGCCATAATGGGAAGAAACAAAAAAATAGAGATCCAGCTAACTCCTCTCGTCTGGAATTGAATCTCATCACATAAAGGGCCTGACAAGTTGTTTGAATTATATGAAAACTCTTTCTGGGAATCAAGTTCCCTGTCTAGCTGAAGTTTTTCCTTCTCCCAGGATAAAAATTCCTGGGAATATTAGTTAGTTATTTGTTGTTGGTATAAAACACCATGACCAAGCCAACTTATAGCACAGAGAATTTATTTTGGCATACAATCTTAGACAGAGACAGAGAAGAGAATGTCATAGCAAAGAAACTTGGCAGCAAGCATCAGGCATAGAACCAGGAGCAGAAAGTTGATAGCCCATATATTCAGTTGCAAGAGTAAAGCAGAAAAAGAGAAATGGGAGTATCCAAGGCTTTTAATATCAAAGTCCCCCTCGGTGAATACTCCAGCAAGGTTCTATCAGGTCAGTCTTCCCAAGAAGCAGCAACAAATAGGGACCATGTGTGAAAATGCCTTGAACAAGGGAAGTTTCTGATTCAAACCATGAAACTGGAGAAATCCCCCTTCCTACCGGGTCCTGTTTCTCAATAACCTATAAATTATAATGAGAGATGCAAGTGTCTGTTTAGAATATTTTCCTCTCTGCCAAACCAGTTATATTTCTACAAAGGTTCTCCTTAAGAAGTGAAGTAAATAATAAAGACAGTATCTAGATCCAAGCATCTTCACTAAGCTTCCATGCCATTCTTGCTCACGAAAAAAGCTCAGAAAAAAAAAAAAAGATCTTAAAAATAAGTTTAAAGTTATGCAATTCTAACCTTCTGCACTAAAATGACTACTATCATTTTTGACTAGAAATATTTGTACATAAAGCCTCAGTGCTTCTGAAGAAATGAAACAATACAAGATACTACACTGGATATTGGAGGCAGCAAATAAAGTCTCAGCAAAATACAGGATGAAAATCTACATCCTCCGAAAGTAGTGCACAACTAGAGAGTAAAAAGACCATCACCCTCTTTCCTCAGCATTGGCTCACGACTTTTAAAACATGTTTTGCTCATTTCCCTTTCTCAGTCTCTAATTCCAATTTTCCTTGAGTTATTGTAGCTAATTATACTTCCTTCTCCTTCATCATAAGCACAAACATCCCCAAGGTTTAATCCTTAAGCTTGTCCTCAATTTACTTTATCAATTTTCTCTTGATATTCTTCCAAGTACCATATGTCTGCTGTAATAGCCATGTGATTGATGATCAAATCTGCCTACCTATCTAGCTCAGAACTCCACAGTAATATCTTCAAATATCTCCAAGAGACAGCTAGCTAACCACTCAAGTTTCAATTAAAAAAAAATAGGCGTATCTTGTCAATAAAATGTTGTTCCTCTTGGACTCCTAACATTGATTAACAGCATATCAGTTGATCCATCCCCAGTCTAAACTCTACACAGAAATGAAAGGGTGACCATCTTCACTTCATCCTTTTGAAACTTTCCAAGAGATAATAATCATTTTTTTCCATTCAAACAATGACAGCTAATCAACTGTTCTTCTTTCATATTGATTTTGTAAAGATGTTTATCATACTACCAGATCCATTGTTTTTTCTTTCGAATTACTCTGTTCTCATGGTCTTGAAATTTTATATTAGCCCTTATCTCTTGGTATTCTGCATTGTCTTCAATTTCTATTGCTGTGATAAAATACCATGGCCAAAAGCAACTGTTGTAATAATAACTTTGTTATTAATTGATTTATTGATTAATTAATTGATTTCATTGCATTGCTACACATTCTCACATTTATGTTGAAGTACAGGCCCTGTGTCCTCTAAAGTTGTGAGCCCAAATAAACTATGGTGGCAGATAGGGTATATCATCTCACACTTCCAGTTACAGTCATCATTGAGAGAAGTCAGGGCAGGAAACCAAGATGGGCAGATCCTGGAGTAGAGGACATGGAAGAGTGCTGCTCACTGACTTCATTTTACGTGGCTTGCTCATGCTGCTGCTTTCTTATTAAGCTCAGGACTACCAGTCCAGGTTTAGCATCATATACCATGGTCTGAACCCTTCTGCATTAATCATCAATTAAGAAAATGCCTCATAGACTTGCCTATGGGCCAGTCAGAAGAAGGTATTTTCTCAGTTGAGGTTCCCTTCTCTCTAAAGACTTTAGCTTATGTCAAGTTGACAAAAAAAAAAAAAATCTAACCAACACAGAGATCTAGCCTCAAACATATGAGCTTGGGAAACAAAGCCAAACCACAAAGATTGTAATCCTTTGAGTTCATAGGGATGTGTGCCATTTTCTACTTTCACTTGCTGATATCATTTGAAAAGGCCCAGTGTTTCTCAAGCTTCTATGTTTATTCATGAATATCATTAATAGCAATAACTGACATTTGTTGAGTGCTTACTAGATGTGCAGCACTATTGTCAGTATTTTACATAGACTATTGCCAGTACTTTATATAGAATATTGCAATTAATCCTCACAAATAAAATTATTTATATGTAACTGTGAAATATGGAGATTTGATATAGCAATCATGGATGATGAACTAAGAGTTGGAGTTATAAATGTATATATACATTATATACATATATATAAATATAATATACATTATATATATGGATTTCTTATAAAATTTGACATTACATTCAGTTTTATAGAGTATATTTTTATTTCAATTCTTGGCATCCATAGCTTAAGTCACAAAACAGTTATTATGTCTTTCTATTTTTTTTCAACTTCAAGATTTCACCACTGTAAAAATTCTTAACTTTCGATGATTACACCTTCAGCTCCTTCAGTTATCTAACTTATAGCCATTTTCATAACAATATGGGTATACTATCTCCCTTCATACCCAAACTTAGATCATAATATAATGTCTAAGGCAACATTATTCATGTATTCCTTCATTTTAATATCTCTGAACTCTTTATTTCGAATGGTTCTAAATAGCATTGTATATTATTTTTTCAAGTCTGAGGACATTCTAAAGAACTTGGGCATTGAGATTAAATAAAGCAACTAACTCTAAAATATCAATAGCATATGTTAATTATGTACTTCTACTTATGCCATAGCCAAAAGACTTGGATTTGCCATGTACCATAGTCAATACCACCTCAGAGGTGTGTGTGTTGATGATGCAGTTCATACACTCATTTAGGCACAGAGGATCTTTCCATCTAGTAATTTAACTATCTTCTATAAGCATATCTTATACTTTCAGGGTACTTATATTCCTTTAAATGATTCACCAAATCCTTTCAGACTCTAATTCTATTCCATTAAAATATGAAAAATGCAATTTCTTTCTAGAAAAGGGAAAATCACAGTATGAATAAATTGAAGACATTATTAGTCAAAAAATTCTTTATATACTAATCTTCCAACATGCAAATGTGTTAAGTATGACATTAAGTATCAATGTATATGTACAATCAGAACTTTGAGATACTCACCTTTAAAATATAAGGTAAAAGCCTGTAATTTATAGTTCAAAAACATATATCCCTTCTAAGAAGAAAACAATATTTATTTTCTCATATTATACAGGCTAAAAAGAATTAACTGTGTAAAATATAATCACAATTCTTAATACCTCAAATGCCCTAACTTTGTAAATCCCACAAAGCTAGTAAAGGCTAAAATACCAATACAAATGCCCAGTGAGCACAGTAATACTTAACTTTCATGGCTCATTTAATGTGAGCTATGGTGCTCAGGTACAGAAGGCCAATTAAAAATGAAGAGTTATGAAGTGTTTTGCCAGCCTCATGAATTAGGACAGACCCAGTACACTCTATTGCCATTTGGCACCTAACGCTAATCTAAATCATCCAGCCTACTAGAAACCTTATAAAGTAAATCTAATTCTTGTAACTCAATTCTTAGAAAATTATCCCTGTAGGATGATTCAATGTTTCCCACTAGACCTTTGTCTTTTTTTTTAAGTTATTATTTCAAAAGTCTTTCTTCTCACTATATTAGCTAATCTAATATCGAAGAGAAACTGTATTTGAAAGGGCCACAGTTTTCTAAACAATCAAAAGAGTATTGGGTCATAATAACAACAACAACAAAAAACAATACAACTATTCTATCTGACTTTCTTTCATTTCATTATTACTAACCCCAGTTCTTCAAAGAGATACACAGAGTAGATAATCCAGGCAAAGATACACCTAACAGTGATTAAAATGTAAGTCCTTCTGCTTTGACAAAAAATATGATACATGTGAGAATAGAGAACAGTTTGATACATATACTCAAATTTGAAGCTTGCGAGGGACAATAGCAACATCTCTGACAATGACAAACTGCGTTGAGATGTGCAGAGAATGATTATGTTAAAAGCTGAAGTGCTTAAAACTTACACTTCTCCAAAGAAATGGAAGACGCATGTGGGAGGTATCTCTTCTTCTCTCTAAAGCATTAGAAGGAATGTTTCCGTTGTAAGATTCACAACCTTAAATATCAGCTCTCTAAAGATAAAGATCACATTAGTGACTAAGAGTCATAAAGCAACTATGTAGCCAAAATATTATTAAGCCAAAGATGGTGAGCCTTGCTCCTAAGAGCAAAAGCAGCCTGGGGCTATTTTAGCTCGGAGAGTATAAACTTCCTGAAATGGGTGGGAAACAAGAGTAGTTCCTTTCCCCATAGAGTCCACCACTATGAGCAACTGAGAGTCAGAAGCAAGCGAGTTCCTAAGAAAACTCTTTATAATGGGGAGGTGGGTGGCAAGGGATCTGTGAGGCTATAACTCAGTGTTGGACTATCTACCTAGCATTGTGAGGACTGGAGTTCCATACTCAGCACCACCACAAAAGAGAAATATCAATTAATAAATAATTAAAACAAACCATGCCTCCAACATATACACACTGAGATACAAAGGGAAGAAAAATTCTTCTCTACAATTCCCCAAAGCTTTACCAGATATATCCCCTGCCTCCACCTCATCATGACAGATTATTATCTCTTAAGTCATTTTTTCTCTTTTCCTTTCTTTTTCCATTAGATGAATCTAATGAGTTTGAGAGTAAATTAAAAGAGATGGGTATAACTGGTAGTCTGTTCCAGCTCCTATACAAAAAAAAATCCATTAAAAAGCTTATAAATATCAAAAAAAAAGTTATTTTTCACAGTTCCAAAAGCCAAGAAGCCCACAATTAACATGCCAGAAGAGTCAGTGTCTGGTTAGGGCTGACTTCCAGGCTCATGGAATAGTACATTTACTCTGCATTCTCACAAGGTGTCAGGACCAAGACCTTTTTGAAATCTTTTGTATAAGGGCCCTAATATCATCCATGAGAACTTTATATTCTGACGTAGCCCCACACCTACCCCAAATGCCATACCTTCTAGTGTCTTCAACTTGAGATTTGATTTGTGCGTTTGAATTTGGAAGAAACCACAAGCATTCCCGTTAGAGGTGTTAGTAAGAAAGAAGCTGTGAACACGACATTCCCTGTAAAGATTCTTATCTGCTGTCTCAATGAAGAAAGGTGCAAACCTCCAGTAGCTGACTTCCCCAAGAGGGAGGAAAAGCCAAGAATCAGTGAAGATTAAAATAATGAACACTGTATGGACTGAGACTTTATGAATTAACACCATATTCTCTAACTTCAAAAACCAGAGACCTAAGATTGTTGTTACCAGAAAGAAAGAATAGCCTACCAAGATTTCTAGGGTCAGGGAAAGAACACGACCACTGCCACTACCCCACCTTCTGAAATAATTTTCAGTAACATGAGAGATAGATACAAATTTTCACTCTGATTGCATAAATTACATATGTAATCACCCAACTGTCACTTTCACAGGTGAGACAACTTATCTATGATATCTCATGAATCTAACCCTTGTGTAACAGGCAGTCCAAAGCAGACAACTCATTCCTTAAGGCCACAGCGTTCCTTTATTATTACTATCCCATTTTGTCAATGGAGCTAATTTATTAAGAGTAGAAAAACACTTCTTAAAAAGACATAATGCATTTAACGTAAGCTCTTAAAGTCATTCACATACAGGACAGGTAGGAAACATCTACAGTACCTACTTCTGGCCTGCTTCCAGGAAAGATACATAAAATGGTCGTATTGAAAAAAAAGATACTAATGGAGACACAACATGCCAAATAAGTGCTAAACATCCATCAATGAACAACGAAAGAGATAATGAACTTTAATCTCTTGAAGCCTTGTGCAAAATAGTTTCACTCTTGAAGCCATAAGTTGGCAGTAGTCTTGATTTGATTCAAACAGTACCTTTTAAGGAGTACAATAAGAAGCAGGTAGGATGTACATCCATAAAAGGAACGTAAAAGGCACTTGTGTTGTAAAATATGATTCAAAGAGGAGATAAAGGATTAAAAAGCAAACAACAACAAAAGACAGAAAGATTGATGCAGTAGCCCTCTCCATTTTACTAAACCAATACCAAAAATGAACCAAGTTTTATTGGTGGTCATTTTCAAATTAAAAGTTCAAGGGTGCTCGAAGGGGAAATTAAAAATGCCTTGGTAGTTAAGAGCACTTGCTGTTCTTTGGAGAAGACCCAAGTTCAATTCCTAGTACCCACAATGGGTGACTCACAACTGCCAGGAAAACTGACACCCATTTCTGGAATCCCCCAGCACCCAAGAACACATACACATAAATAAAGTAATAAAATAAACATCTTGAAATAAATCTGTTGGTTTTTATCACATACAATATTCCTAAAAAGCCTACAGTACTCATCATACATGTTTATTATCAGGGTTCTCTAGAGTCACAAAATTTATGGAATATATAAAGGGAATTTATTGGAATGACTTACAGGTTGCAGTTCAGCTAAATCTAACAAAGGCTAGTTGTGAATGGAAAGTCAAAGAATCTAGTGTTTCCTCATTTTCACAAGGCTGGATATGTCTAATTTTTTTGTATATGCTGGAATCTCAAAGAAGTAAATTCCAATACCAGTGAAGAAATGGATGTACTAGCAAGGCACGGCAATCAAGCAAAGAGAAAAATATTCCTTTTTCTAGGTCCTAATATCGATTGCCTGCAAAAGGTATAGTCCAGATTAAAAGTGTGTCTTCCCACTCTAGGAATGGGATTAAAGGTATGTGTTTTCCTACATCAAAAGATCCAAATTAATGGCCTTTGTCTTCTAGCCCTTAAGATCTGGATCATGGCTTCCTACATCAATGTCTGAATCAAAGGTGTATGTCTTTCTACCTCAAAGATCCCAACTAGAAGTAGATTCACATATTTCAAAGCAAGGAGAAAATCTCTCTCAGATATGCCCTCTATTTCTGGATTGCAGTTCATTCCATATACAGTAAAGTTGACTACAAAGAATAGTCATCACAACATGTAAAGTTTTGTTTCAGGAATGGAAGGACCTGCCAATCTTAGTTTTTAATTTGCTAATGCCTGGTCCAACATCAATCTTAGAAAACTATAATATTCAACACAAAGTCTCGGTTATCCCAGTGATCACCATCATAGCATTTTACAGTCTTGAGCAATGTTTCTTGTGGCCCTGATCATCCTGAGCAAAAACATAGCCAAGTCCATACAGGAAATAATTCCCCATCAAAGCTCACAAGGAGATGTGACAACCCTGCTGACACTGGAAATTGTGTGTTTTTCTGGATCAGTGACTCACTGCTACATAATAAAAAGTAAATTTGGAGTTCCCTTTATCTACTGCTTGAAATTAGGAAGTTGTGGATGGATATTTGAGGCAGTATAACAACCATCACTAATCTAATAGCTAAGATTAAAGAAAATGAAGGCCATGATCTCTAAGGAGACATGCCTAGAAAACAACAGTTAGGTTTGTTTTCATGGGTTCTAGACTAGTAAGTAGCTTAAATAGATTCTTGTTCAAATCACTTCCTCTACTCAACTCCAAAGTATAAACATCCCCTAAGGAAGTATGATTTTGCCTTATTGTGGCAGAATTTAGCCCAGACTGTTTATTAGAATCACCTGAAGAACACTTGGGCTATTTATTGATTTATTGATTTAATTGGTTTAGAGTAGAATCTACTCAATTTTTTAAGAGGATTTGGGATAAAGGTGGTTAGAGTACAAAGTGTTATCACACTGGAAGATAAAAATTAATTGAATCTGTTGCCATCTGTGAGAAGTAAATGTAGAGCAATGACTTCCATGACCAGATTCCTGATATGCGAATAAAGAAGCACAGGAAGATTAAGTAGGAATTCAGAGGCTATGGCACTGTTACACCTAGAACCAACTCTCACTGATCCTGATGAAGAAGCAAGAGTCTGGGTCAGACGGAATCAACTCAGAGTAGGTTAGGAACAAAGTAAATGCTGAAAAAACTTGTCCTGAGCCTACATCATACTGGCATCTTTCAAAAAGTGGCACAGACTTGTGAGACCAACCCAGTCCCTAGTGTAGCCCTTAGCTCAGCAGCTATTCTCTCTACTTCAGAGGAAAGAAATTTTGAGGGAGACAATAAGTAACACCACAAAGGTCTCCCAACATTCTTTGTCACTCCAGCTGGGCAAATAATAACAAGTCAACTTTAAGTAGTACCTTTTTTCCAAAGAGAATAGCACACATTTCCCTGTGCAAAGAGGTGACAAGAATCACTCCTTTTCCTCTGCAGGGGGTGCTGGGACCAAGGATTTAACAAGAGGCAAAAGAGTCATGATAAATTGCAACTCTGCATCTCAGCTTCCAAAATGATGGCACTAATCAAATTACAAAGAACAAATGTTTTAAGAATCCTTTCAGAGTTCTATACATATGTGTTGAATAATTATTTATTTTGTTAAATGTGGATAAACCAGGGAGAAGTGATGATGTTAACACAATAATCATATATGAAAGTCTCAAAAATAGATTAAAAATAATAATAATAAAAAGATGTTTCCCAAAATGTAGTTAAACTGGCTTTCTAAAAGAGTGCAGCCTATTTGGTTCAAAATACAGCACTGGAGAGATAGCTTTCAAAATAAAAGATTTTAATAAATCCAAAAACAAACATTTACCTCTCTGTGAATTTCTTTGCTAAAGTGACTGTGCCTAAGAACAGTAGGCCAATGCCAGGAGAGCATGATGGTAGCATGTTGCAGATTACATGATTCTGATGTGAACATTTCCTTTCCTATTCTAAAATTAAAAAAAAATAGATCTCTGAGTGAAATTATTTAACTACCAAATGAAAATAAGCAAAAATACAAGAGTGCCTTTGGATGTTATTAGCAGCCAAGACTAATAGCCAGGACGTCCAGATTACTGCCCTGGGTAAGGTACAAGTCCATCTGCTCCTCCGATTTGATTTCTTGGAGCAATTCTAACTGCTAATTAACCATGAAAAGTTGTGCTGTGAACCTTTCACCTCATGCTCCTCTGAAAGAGTAAAAGTTCTTACAGTGCACTGGGAGCCATGTATGTATAATCAATTGCCATTTCAGCAGTAACCTACTGTCCTAGAGAGCAAAGATCAAGCTAACTGTTCAGCTCTTGAAGAAGAAACTCTCTTTTTGTACTTTTTCCTGGCTGATATATGCAAACACTCCACTGGTCTTGCTTTGCTTCTGTAAGAGACCTCAGCTAGTTAGATGATGTGACCCAGGAAGATAATCAAAACTGACTTCTACCTCAATACAAACTGAGTCAAAGCTGGTCTGTCTGATAAAGAACACATTTCCCAGAGTCAAAGTAACTGTCTCTTTCTTTTGACTTCTCAAACTAGATTCTTAACATCACCTAGGGAGCTTTCAACATTGTGGATATCTGGGTCCTACCCACAAGAGATTCGGACTTAATTGGTCTGGGGATAAGTTTGTGCATTGGGAAGTTTTATAAGTTTACTCAGTTGGTTCTAACATGAAGTCAAAGGTGAGAAGCAGTGACTAAAAGGGAGGTCCTCATTAGTTCTGGTTCTCATCTGCTGCAGGAATCAGATCAGTTACCTTCAGTACAGACAAAACATTGATGAGTAAAAGATCCTCCGAAAGTTGGTCCCTCTTACCCTGCTCCATATGGTCCTTAATGGAACACATTCTTAATTGAACACATTCACTTTATCATCACACTCTTCCAGTACACCATGGATAACTCATAACTGATAATAACTAAATCAATCACAGATTCCTAAACACCTAAACTTCTTGCTCTAAAACCTCATCATCCTGGGAAACACACCTTTCTTTTTGCTGCTTTCCAAAATGGGTACCACATCCAGTTACCACTAACAAATAGGAGGTAGATAATGGCTAGTTCTTATAGATTGTGGGAGATTGCCATAGGCTTCCCCTGAAAACCTTGCAAGATCCTTCGTCTTTTCCAACACTTTAAGGACTCAGGATATTCCTTCACTTTGCTGAAGATTTCTGCCCTGAATCGTTGTTACCCACCTACCACTATTCCCAAAGCTCTTTAAGATTTAGCATCCTGCTAGTTCCTTGACCTGTTTGCCTACAATTGCATTGTCCTTCAGCTCACTCATACCATGATGTAGAGAGTCATTGTAATGCCATATAGCCTTTAGGCATAATTCAGCTGCCTGCATGTCATCTACACTGAGCTGAGGAATTCCAGCCACACCTCCCCCCACCTGGTGGAGATGGCAGAGCTCAGGGAACAAGCCTTTGTCTTCAAAGGAGCTGCAGCTTCCTGCGAAAGGGGGTCAGTCACCATCTCCAGCAGAGTAGCAGATCCTGTAGAATTAACATCTTCCTGAGAGCTGTCATGGCAGCGTCTCTCAGCCTGGCGGAGACCTGCTGACAAGACTCGCAGCTTTGGGAAGGAGGGTCATGCCCCCAAAGTTTATATCTCCTGTTTCTCCTAAGTAAAGGTGGACTTTGAACAGCTGTGTTGTCTTGGTCCGTGTTTCTTTCATCGTCCTCCCCACCCATCCCTAGGTATCTTTTATAGGTCACCGGTTCGCATGTAGCTGCAGGCGGCTATACCACGATTCTCCAATATCATTAATTAGAACATCAATCCTCAAACTTCGGTTGGGACCGTATCATCTGAATGATTGTAAAATCATAAGTTTGAGAGGATACCTTCAAAGTTTAGGAGACAGGGTTCATGGATCAAAGCCCAAGCCTGTCCTGTCCTCCCCAGGCTCCCAGGTGCAGCATTGTGTAAAACATTTATTGCTGTCCTTGGTTATCATCAATAACAATGGTCTCTCCAAAGACTTGGTTTCTAATATTCAACTCTCAAAAATGAGGATATTGTTGGCTTTCCATTGTCCCAAATACAACTTTGTTTGTTTATTTGGTTGGTTGGTTGCTTGCTTGCTTGCTTGGTTTTTTCATTGGGAAATATTTCCTCCTTTGTCATAGGGGTATCCATTCCTACAATGGGGTTACAGCTTCATAAACTTGTCTTATATTGATACAACTTAATGCAGTCTACCTCAAGTGTGCTCAGAACATTTGGACAAAATCTTCCAACATAGAGACTATTTTGTAATAAAGTGTAGATATCACATGCAATATATTGAAAACCTGTATTAAAAATAAAGCTGTTGTCCAACAGATGACCAACAAAAAATGAATTCAATGGCATCTTTGGAAGTTCCTTGTCTCATAATGTCATGTCAATGCTCTTCCTGTTCTTAATTTCTTTTAATTTTATCTCATTATTTTATTTTATTTAGACTTTTCTTCTACTGTATAGGTCTTTTGCATATGTGTTACAACTTCCAGTTTAATGTTTTTATAAGATTCCTGAGTGTGTGAACAACCAGGACTCTGTTCCTTATGCCGTCTCTCGACTTTTTTCCTTGTGTTTGTTTGGTTTTTATTTTTTCTAGTGCTGATAGGTGAGTTTTTGTTTTAATTTATTATATATTATTTTATTATTACCCTTGAAGCCTTTTAGTTTTCTAATGAGAGACAGAAAGGGGGTGGATAGAGATGTAAGAAGATGTGGGGAAGAGTAGAGGGAACATTTAAGTTCAGTTTCTACAGAGCTTATAGGCCTTTCACACTACAGTGAAAACAAAAGACGACAAGCTAAATAATCATAAGTCAAGGACCACATTTATTCATAACACATAATATAAAACTCATTTGACAGCATATAGCACCAAAGGATTATCTTGATATGTAGAAAATTCATTAAAAATTCTCCATATGAAAAATAACACCCTTCCAAGCCTTGTCCCCCTGTCCCCTTCTGAGCCTTGTCCCCATGCCACCACCATCTGCCCTTCTGCTGGGGCAGAACATTGCCAGCTCTGCTGTGGTGAAGATTCCATCTCCTGATACTTCTTAGAGAATCAGTCACTCAGGGCAGTTCAGAACCAGCCACTCAGGACAGCTGAGAACCAGCCACTCAGGGCAGTTGAGAACCAGCCACTCAGGACAGCTGAGAACCAGCCACTCCGAGCAGTTGAACCTTGCCAGCTCTGCTGCAGTGAAGATTCTATCTCCTGATAATTCCTAGCGAACCAGCCACTCAGGGCATTTGCCCTTTCTGCTGTGGCAGAATCTTGCCAGGTCTGATGGACTGAAGACACATCTCCTGATACTTCCTAGAGAACCAGCTGCACACAGGTCATTTGCTCTTTCTGCTGTGGCAGAATCTTGCAAGGTCTGCCACAGAGAAGTCACCATCTCCTGAACTTCCTAGAAAACTAGCCGCACTTAGGTCATTTGGAGTGCAGAGAGGCCTGGGAGCACTGAAATGATCTCCCAGGAGAGCCTACATACCCATGTGCACAGAGAGAACAGGAATCCCAGGAGTACATATATACAGGCTTACAAGATAGATAAGCCAAAATCAGAGACAGCAAGACCAGCTAACACCAGAGAAAACTAGATGGCAAAAGGCAAATGCAAGGTCAATACCAACAGAAACCAAGGCAACATGGCATCATCAGAATCCAGTTCTCCCACAAGAGCAAATCCTAGATACCCTAACACATCGGAAAAGCAAGACCTGGATTTAAAATCACATCTCATGATGTTTATGGAAGACTTCAAGAAGGACATAAATAATTCCCTTAAAGAAATGCAAGAGAACATCGATCAAAAGCTAGAAGCCCTTAAAGAGGAATCACAAAAATCTCTTAAAGAAGTACAGGATATCATGGGTCAACATGTAGAAGCTATTAAAGAAGAAACACAAAAAAACCCTTAGGGAATTACAGGAGAACCTGGGTCAACAGGTAGAAGCCCTTAAAGAGGAAACACAAAAATCCCTTAAAGAATTTCAGGAAAACACAAACAAAGAAGTGAAGGATCTGAACAAAACTATCCAGGATCTACAAATGGAAGTAGAAACAATAAAGAAATCACAAAGTGAGACATCTCTGGAGATAGAAAATCTTGGAAAGAATTTAGAAGTCATAGATGCAAGCATCAACAACAGAATACGAGATAGAAGAAAGAATCTCAGGGAAAGATATCATAGAAAACATTGACTCAACAGTTAAAGAAAATGCAAAATGCAAAAAGCTCCTGAGCCAAAACATCAAGGAAATCCAGGACACAATGAGAAGACCAAACCTAAGGTTCATAGGTATAGAAGGGAGTGAAGATTTACAACTTAAAAGGCCAGTAAATATCTTCAACAAAACTATAGAAGGAAACTTCCCTAACCTAAAGAAAGAGATGCACGTGAACATACAAGAAGCCTACAGAATTCCAAACAGATTGGACCAGAAGAGAAATTCCTTCCAACACATAATAATTGAAATACCAAATGCACTAAACAAAGATGGAATATTAACAGCAGTAAGGGAAAAAGGTCAAGTAACATATAAAGGCAGACCTATCAGAATTACACCGGACTTCTCACCGGAAAATATGAAGGCTAGAAGATCCTGGGCAGATGTCATACAGAACATAAGAGAACATAAATGTCAACCCAGGCTACTATACCCAGCAAAACTCTCAATTACCATAGATGGAGAAAACAAGATATTCCATGACAAAACCAAATTTACACAATATCTTTCTACAAACCCAGCGCTTCAAAGGATAATGGGTGGAAAATACCAACACAAATAGGGAAGCTACACCCTAGAAAAAGCAATAAAGTAATCTTCTTTCAACAAACCCAAAAGAAGATAGCCACACAAATATAATTCCACCTTTAACAATGAAAATAACAGGAAGCAACAATCACTATTCCTTAATATCTCTTAACATCAATGGACTCAATTCCCCAATAAAAAGACATAGACTAGCAGACTGGATACGTAAACAGGACCCAACATTTTGCTGCATACAAGAAACCCACCTCAGTGACAAAGACACTCATTACCTCAGAGTCAAAGGTTGGAAAACTATTTTCCAAGCAAATGACCCCAAGAAACAAGCTAGAGTGGCCATACTTATATCAGATAAAATCGACTTTCAACCGAAAGTTGTCAAAAAAGATAAGGAGGGTCACTTCATACTGATCAAAGGAAAAATCTACCAAGATGAACTCTCAATTCTGAACATCTACGCTCCAAATGCAAGGGCACCCACATTCATAAAGGAAACCTAACTAAAACTTGAAGCACACATTGCACCCAACACAATTATAGTTGGAGACTTCAACACCCCACTCTCAACATTGGACAAATCATGGAAACAGAAACTAAGCAGAGACCCAGAGAAACTAACTAAAGTTATGAACCAAATAGACCTAACAGATATTTATAGAACATTCCATCCTCAAGAAAAAATATACACCTTCTTCTCAGTACCTCATGGTACCTTCTCCAAAACTGACCATATAATTGGTAACAAAACGGTCCTCAACAGATACAGGAATATTAAAATAATTCTATGCACCCTATCAGATCACCATTGCCTAAGGCTGGTCTTGAGTTCAAACAAAAACAATGGAAAACACACATGCACAAGGACTTTGAACAATACTCTTCTCAATGATATATTGGTCAAGGAAGAAATAAAGAAATTAAAGACTTTGTAGAATTTAATGAAAATGAAGACACATCATACCAAAACTTATGAGTCACATTGAAAGCAGTGCTAAGAGGAAAATCTCATAGCTCTAAGTGCCTCCAAAAAGAAATTGGAGAGGGCTTACACTAGCAGTTTGGCAACACACCTGAAAGCTCTAGAACAAAAAGAAGTGAATGCACCCAAGAGGAGCAGACAGCAAGAAATAATTAAACTCAGGACTGAAATCAACCAAATAGAAACCAAAAAAAAACATACAAAGAATCAACAAAACCAGGAGCTGGTTCTTTGAGAAAATCAAGAAGATAGATAAACCCTTAGCCAGACTAATCAGAGGGCACAGAGGCACTACCCAAATTAATAAAATCAGAAATGAAAAGGGGGACGTAACAACAGAAACTGGAAATTCAAAAAATAATTAAATCCTACTGCAGGAGTTTATACTCAACAAAATTGGAAAATCTGGATGAAATGCACAATTTTCTAGATACATACCAGGTGCCAATGTTAAACAGGACCAGATAAACCATGTAAATAGTCTCATAAGTCCTAAAGAAATAGAAGCAGTTGTTAATAGTCTTACAACAACAACAACAACAAAAGCCAAGTACCAGATGGGTTTAGTGGGGATTTCTATCAGATCTTCAAAGAAGAGCTAATATTAATATTCTTCAAACTATTCCACAAAATACAAACTCAAGGAACACTACCCAATTCATTCTATGATTCCACAATAATGCTTATACCTAAACCAAACAAAGACCAAACAAGGAAAGAGAACTTCAGACCAATTTCCCTTATGAACATTGATGCAAAAATTTTCAACAAAATTCTGTCCAACTGAATCCAAGAATGTATCAAAACAATAATTCACCACGATTAAGTAGGCTTCATCCCAGGGATGCAGGGATGGTTCAATATATGGAAATCCATCAATGTAATCCACTACATTAACAATCACAAAGAAAAAAAACCACATGGTCATTTCATTAGATGCTGAAAAAGCTTTTGACAAAATTCAGCATCCATTCATGATAAAAGTCTTGGAGAGATCAGGAATTCAGGGCCCATTGCTAAACATAGTGAAAGCAATATACTGTAAACCAGTAGCTAACATCAAACTAAATGGAGAAAATTGAAGCAATCCACTAAAATCGGGGACCAGACAAGGCTGCCCACTCTCTCCCTATCTATTCAATATAGTACTCAAAGTCCTAGCCAGAGCAAGTAGACAACAAAAGGAGGTCAATGGTATACAAATTGGAAGGGAAGAAGTCAAAGTATCACTATTTGCAGATGATATGATCGTATACTTAAGTGACCCCACAAATTCCACCAGAGAACTCCTACAGCTGATAAACAACTTCAGCAAAGTGGCTGAATATAAAATTAACTAAAACAAATCAGTAACCTTCCTCTACTAAAAGCATAATCAAGCTGAGAAAGAAATTAAGGAAATGACACCATTTACAATAGTTACAAATAATATTACATACCTTGGTGTGACTCTAACCAAGCAAGTGAAAGATCTGTATGACAAGAACTTCAAGCCTCTGAAGAAAGAAATCATAGAAGATCTCAGAAGATGGAAGGATCTCCCATGCTCATGGATTAGAAGGATTAATATAGTAAAAATGGCCATCTTGACAAAAGCAATCTACAGATTCAATGCAATCCCTATCAAAATTCCAAATCACTTCTTCATAGATCTAGAAAGAGCAATTCTCAAATTCATCTGGAATAACAAAAAACTTAGGATAGCAAAAACTGTTCTCCAAAACGAAAGATCTATTGGGGGAATCACCATTCCTGACCTCAAGCTCTACTACAGAACAATAGTGACAAAAACTACACGGTATTGGTACTGAGACAGGCAGGAAGATCAATGGAATAGAATTGAAGAGCCAGATAGGAAGCCACACACCTATGGTCACTTGATATTTGACAAAGGAGCTAAAAACATCCAGTGGAAAAAAAGATAGCATTTTTAACAAATTATGCTGGATCAACTGGAGGTCAGCATGCAAAAAAATGCAAAATGACCCATTCTTATCTTCTTGTACAAAGCTCAAGTCCAAGTGGGTCAAGGACCTACACATAAAACCAGATACACTGAAGCTTATAGAGGAGAAATGGGGGAAGAACCTTGAACACACGGGCACAGGGGAAAATTTTCTGAATAGAACACTAGTAGTTTATGCTCTGAGAACAAGAATCGACAAATGGGACCTCATAAAATTGCAAAGCTTCTGTAAGGCAAAGGACACTGTCAATAGGACAAAACAGCAACCAACAGATTGGGAAAAGATTGCTACCAATCCTACATCCGATAGAGGGCTAATATCCAATGTATATGAAGAACTCGAGAAGTTAGACTCCAGAGTGTCAAATAACCCTATTAAAAAATGGGGTACAGAACTAAACAGGGAATTCTTAACTGAGGAAACTCGGATGGCTCTGAACCACCAAAAGAAATGTTTAGCATCCTTAGTTATTAGGGAAATGCAAATCAAAACAAACCTGAGATTCTACCTCACACCAGTCAAAATGACTAAGATGAAAAGCTCAGGGGACAGCAGATGCTGGAGAGAATGTGGAGAAAGTATAACACTTCTCCATTGCTGGTAGGATTGCAAGCTAGTAAAACTGCTCTGGAAATCAGTATGGCAGTTCCTCAGAAAATTGGACATAGTACTACCTGAGGATCCAGCTATACCACTCCTGGGCATATATCCAGAAGATGCTCCGACATGCAATAAGGACATATGCTCCACTATGTTCATAGCAGTCTTATTTAAAATAACCAGAAGCTGGAAAGAACCCAGATGTCTTTCTTGGACATGGATACAGAAATTGTGGTGTATATACACAATGGAATACTATTCAGCTATTAAAAATAATGAAATTCTTAGGCAAATGGATGGAACTAGAAAGTATCATCCTGAGTGAAGTAACCCAATCACAAAAGATCACACATAGTATGCACTCAGTGATAAGTGGATATTAGCCCAAAAGCTCAAAATAAACGTTACAATTCACAGTCCACAAGAAGATCCC
Organism: Tokudaia tokunoshimensis; assembly: GCA_036184795.1. Classification (NCBI taxonomy): domain Eukaryota; kingdom Metazoa; phylum Chordata; class Mammalia; order Rodentia; family Muridae; genus Tokudaia; species Tokudaia tokunoshimensis. Next base: position 81,600,991 of record BTHU01000012.1, on the reverse strand, counting down.
GAAGAAGTTAGACCAAAGTGGGGGTGATTTGGTTCCTCTGAGAAAGCTAACAAAATAATCGCAGGAACAACTGTGGAGGCAAAGAGCGGAACAGAGACTGAAGGAAAGGCCACCCAGAGACAGCCCTACCTGGGGTTTCATCCTATAAACAGTCATCAAACCCTGAAACTACTACGGATGACAAGAAGTGTGTACTGACAGGGGCCATTTATGGTTGTCTTTTGGAGGGGCCCTGCCAGAGCCTTACAGACACAGAGTTGAATACTAGCAGCCAACCTTTGGTCTGAGCATGGGGTTCACTATAGAGGAGTTGGAGGGCAAGCTGGAGGAGCTGGAGTGGGGGGGGGTTGCAGCCCCATTGGAAGAATGACAATGTCGGTCAATCAGACGCCCCAGGGCTCCCAGGGACTAAGCCATAAACCAAGGGGTATATGTGGTTCCAGCCAAAAGATTGGCAGAGGAATGCCTTGTCGGGCATCAGTGGGAGGAGAGGTCTTTGGTCCTGTGAAGGCTCAATAGAGGCCCCATTGTGGGGAAATCGAGTGGGGGGTCATGCAAGTGGGTGGGGTAGAGGAGCATATTCTTGGAGGCAGTAGTTGAGAGGTTGGGTTGGGGGTTTTCGGGGAGGGGGGAAGCCGGGAAGGGGTATAACATTTGAAATGTAAATGAAGAATATATTCAATAAAAAAGAAAAAAGAAAGAAAAATGACATTTCAATGACAAACAAAAGCCAAGGCTCATAAACTGGACCATCTCCTTCTCCAAAGGGATGGACAAATATATGTTAAATGCTAAGAATCTGAAAAGTACGTATTTGTACAGAAAAATATTTTAATAATTATAATTTAAGAACCCCTGAAAGTGTTTATTTTCTAAAATTCATGTTCACATATTGGTTTTGTTGTGACTTTAATTACAGAATAGAAATGTGCTGTATTTATAATTCGTTTGTGGTTTTTTTATTCCTATCATGATCACTTTCCATGTCGTTAAACATTTCTCCAAAACATCCTGAAGACATATTAAAATAAACAAATCCTTTGGGAAATATTTAGAAAGTATTATAAAGCAATATTCAAATGACTTTGTACACACAGAAATTTTAGAACATGAGACTCCTACAGGAAGGAGGGACAAAGGATTTGTCCTCTAAAACACTCCAAAGTCTTTTTATAACCCTGCCTACTGACAGCTTTTCTCCTCAACTTCTGCTCTAGATTTAACTTTCCTTAGTAAATGTCACACTATCTTTGCAATATTTTGTCACTTACCATTGCTGTTTTCAGAGAATTTCCTCTTCAGGCCTCAAAAAAATGAGCATTTCATAAATTAAATATGTTCAGTGAATTGCCAAGGTTTTCTTAAATTTATCAGAAAAATGCACATTAATTATGTAAATATGAACTAAAAACTTCAGTTTATTTTATTTATACAGGTCTGGCTACAGTAAACAACCTGTCAACCAGAAAACACTTTCCATTAAAACTAAACAGACCAATAATATGTTTCTCAATCATCCTGTAAATTAAAAATTACTTTAAAATTTATGCTGTAAACAGTCATCATTTCTCTGAAAGTTATATTTTTATACATATTATTTTCAAAAGAAAAAGATTATAAGATAACATAACACTATAATTTGTTTCTGAAATACAAAATGTTAAAACAAGGAAAAAGTTCAGAGGTGGAAGAGAGGGCTCAATCACTAGGAGTGCTCTTGCTGAAGACAAAGTTCAGCTCCTAGCACCCAAGTCAGGCAGCTAACCACCATCTCTAGCTCCAAGAGATCCAAACCCCCTATGGGCACGGACACACACACACACACACACACACATGCAACTCTCACATGCACACAAATACCTAAACAAATAATAAAAACAAATCTTATTAAGTAGGAAAAGTTCATATCAAATACTACCCAACTTGGAATCTCTTCTTTTGCTCTAGATGTTTATAACTGTATCAAGGTAAATACAGTTATAGTTAATAAAATTAATTTGTACTTATGAGACAAGATATAAAATTCCTCAAAACCAGAAATATCATGAGTTCACAAACCTAAATGACTTCCCATTGCATCATGGATCCTGTTCATGCATCCTTCTGGTTATGGCTATGCAGGTGGAAGACATTGAGCCCTAGGTAGACTGGGAAACTCCTCCTCAGCTCACTTTTCACTCAGTCTAGATGAGAGCTTTAATCTTGTGCCAAAAGATGCAATTCTTCTCTTCTCACCCTTTTGTTTACAATTTTTTTAGAAAAAAATATATATTTATAATAAATATAATAAAATATATATAAAAATATTTTTTTCTTAAGAGGAAAAAAAAAAGGCTCTTAGAAGAGCCACATTGCCAATATATGTTCCTAAGCTAAAACTGTGCATCTTGAATCTTTCCATGCCTGGAATCTACTAGATTCCTTTCTTTTCTTATGTAAAGAAAGCTAACATCATTCTATAAACTTCAACATGTTAAATAAAAGTCTTTCAATTAAAAAGCAACAAAAGATGTACCTAAAACTATCATTCTCAAGAAACAGAAAGCCAGATAATAAAAATGAAAAATAAACAAAAAACCAAAGTCACAAAAACAAAAAAACAGAGGCCTTAGCATTAATAAAAATTTGATTCACTTTACATCCTCCTAACTCACTTTGCAATTAGAAACTTAGTAGCCCATTTCTAAACACCAGCAATATCTATCAGGATGTTGTGCAGTTAACTGTAACTTTGCTGTGTAGTTATTGAGTGCTGTCTCCAACTTACTGTGCCTTTGAATATTGAACACTCCATTGTGTACGTTAAATATAGTAGATTTTTGTAAACTATCCTTGAAAATATATGAATATATTTATTTAATGTTGTAATAGAATTATAAGTTGGGAAACTCATTGGAAGTAATTGAAGAAACTCTTAAGATTTTCTGGATTAAATATCTTCTTAAAAAATGCCTTCATTCTACATACTACTAGCTCACTTCGTAATTAGAAACTTAGTGGCCCATCTCTAAACATCATTGATGTTTTATCAGGAGGTTGTGCTCTTAACTGTAACTTCACTGTGTAATTACTGAGAGCTGTCTTTGACTTACTATTCCTTTAAACAAAATAGTTTAAGCAGAAATGTTTCTGTCTTCTTCATTGGAATGCTGGATACATTATAAGCACCCAAATATTTGTTATGTGGATGAATGAAGAATGTATTATAATTAATAAAGACACTTTAATAATGTGATTTGTATTGCAAATACCAAAACCAAGTACAATACATACTTACTAAAACTCTATTCATTAAAACTTGTCACTTATTTTATTTATCTCAATGATTTTATTGACAAACTATTATTTACTATTCCTTAAGATGATTTTTGAAAGGGGTAGTTTTATTATTTGAATTTGTAAACAGTATTTCCCAAACCTTTTAACCTCATCTGTCATTTATTTTTGAGCAAGAGTGGCTAATTTGCAATACAAAGCTTTAAAAGAAGACAGCCATAATGATTCCATTAATAAAATATGCAATTTTGAAAAGAGCTTTTTATTTCCACTGTCTTCTGATTGCAAGGCAGATGAAATACTCTTAAAATACTCTAGTGCTGCCAATGAAATTTAGGAGAAAGCTTCTCATTGTTTTATATTTCACCAACTGCTAGGATAAATCCCAGAATACGTTCTTATTCTGAAGAAATCAGCTAGGAAACAAGACACAGAAGCCAAAACTCTTGCTTAATATGCAAGATAATGGTTACAAACCTAAGACTTAATATTATTTGGACTTTGTATTGGCTAGTCTTGGTTGTGAACATGACATACCTAGGAAGAGGGAACCTCAATTGAAAACTTGCCTCCATCAGATTGACCTATGAGCATGTCTGTGGCAGCATATTCTGGATAGCTAACTAAGGTAGGAGGGCCCACATTACTGTCTGAATACCATTTCTAGAAAGGTGAGCTTGGGGTAGAAATAGATTGTCAGCCTAGAGTCAAATCACTAAGCTTCAAGTCCATGCCCTATTTGAGTTCCTGTTCTAACTTCCCTTAAGGATAGACTGTAACTGCTAAGTGGAAATAAGCTTTTTCCTAATCAAATTCTTTTGGTGATGATATTTATCATAGGAATGGAAACTGATATGAGAGGTTGAGTGTTTCTGTGATGAACCTAATCATGGTTTTAGGGAGGATAGAGGGGAGGATTGTGGAAGTGTTTGAAATCTGGACAGGAAAAGGTTTTGCATACTCAGAGGCAAGTAGGCTATTGTGGAAACTTGGAAAATAATGCTGAGAGCAAGACAACAAGGATCATAAAGTTTCAGACAGAAGTAAAGACTCTACCAGGGCTTTTCGTGTGATAGTTTGGATAAGGAATTTGGAGAAGTGAAATCTGTGCTTCTCTGGTTGAAAAATGGATGCTAGACAAGTGGGGTTGAAGAACAAGCTGTGATTGATAAGAGGTGATTTAGCTGATGTGGAATCATAAGGGACAGCACACAAAAGATGTGATCTGGAGGCTAGGAATTAGCCTATATTTCAAATCTGAAGTCTAAACTGGTAATGTGTAAGATACCAATGTGGTATTGGTTTTGGTGGCATGAAACTGAGGTTCTGAAAAAGACATGAAGAGGAGCTAAGGTTTGGCAACAGATGGCAAGCAATAGCCTGAAGTCAGGCTATTAGTAAAAGTGCCGACTCAGATGTAGCCGAAACTTCAGGATACTGGAGATCTCAGAACTTTGATACATTCATCCAGGACAGCAACAGGTGTTGAAGTGGAGCAGCATTTAGTCCATGAGATAAGCTATGCATGCTACAAATGGCAAATTGGAAAAGTGGGATTGCCTCAATCTTTTGCAAGCCGATTATGAGTAAATTCCAGATGATGGACACTGAGCTATTTACACTGCTAGATTTTGGATTTGGGATTTTGATTTGATTATAATTATGTCCTATTTCCTCTTTTTAAAAAAAATAAAAATATAGCTTATTTTTTATTTTACAGAAAATAAAAGGCTTTGGATAAAATAAGAGGCTTTGTATTTTTAAAGAGAACTTGGACTTTCAAAGTATAGGAGGATTTGTTTTGCTTTGGTTTGTTTTTTGGTTGGTTGGTTTGGATTGGATTGGGCTGGGGTTTTTTGTTTGGTTTGGAGTTTTTTGCTTGTTTTTTTTTTTCTGCTTTTTGGTTTTGTTTGGGTTTTTTGAGACAGGGTTTCTCTGTGTAACCTTGGTGGTCCTGGAACTTGCTCTGTAGACCACGCTGACCTAGAATTTATAGAGATCCTCCTGCCTCTGCCTCCCAAGTGCTGTGATTAAAGGCATGCATCATCCCCACCTGGTAAAAGTATTAGAATTTTGAAAGAGTGTGGGATTATAAAATTTGGACTATGCTTTATATTCTGGCATAAGACACTGGGGACAAGGAAAGGTTACAGTTTAACAGAAACATGTTTGTGTGTCAAATTGAGACTTGTGGTGGTTAATCTTACTTGTCTACTTGACATAGATGTGAAGAAAAGACTTCACCTGAAGGATTGCCTCCATCAAAGTAGCTATGGATATATCCATGGGAAATTTTCATGATTACTAACTTATTTAGGAGGGCCCAGCCCACTGTGGGCAGTGCTTTCCTTAGGCAGGGAGACCTGGAATATATATGAAAGGTAAACAGAATGAGCCTGGGAGCACTACAGAAACACTATTCTTCAAAGATTTCTTCTACAGATCCCCGCTCTTCTGGTGCTCTCGCCTTGCTTTAGTTCATGCTCTACTTCCCACAAAGATGGATTATAACCTAGAAGTCAAAACAAATCTTTCTAAATTGTTTTGGTCATAATATTTATCCAGCAACAGATAGTAAAGTAGGTTACACTTCAAATGCAAATAATACTCCTATGAGCAGTGATACTTCTTTCCTAACATAAACTGTTAGGAAAGTTTTAGTTTTCTATTCCTTAGGCAATACCTATTATGTTTCATAAGCTATAAAACACAAATGGTAGTCTTTTCTAAATTTTTTAGCTGTTCTTATATGAAACTACTCTACTCGCTAAAATCCAAAATGTTTATATTTTTAAAGAAGGCATGTTGTAACTCAAAATTTTTTCATTCATATCCATAAATACCTTCTTTTATTCAAAACATTTTCATCTGCATGAGATGAAAGAAAAAAAAATCAGCTTCCACGAGTTCCTTGTATCCACGCGTGCATGCATACGTACACATGTGCACATGTGTGCACACACACACACAAACACACACATGCAAATTTTTAAATGTTTAAACATTTTTATGTGTGAGGCAATTCTGCAGCAACTTCAGAAGAGTGAAATAGAGAAACAAAGCCTGCTCTACACAGACTTTTCTGTAATGTGTACTCTGGTAAGGAAAGACAGAAATAAACAATGGGAGGCTAATTACCTTTCTGTGTCTATAACAAGTGCTGTTAAGACTTACTATAAAAAGATAAGGATTATATAGACTCATAAGGCTTGAAGTTTCAGTACATAGTTCAGACACGGCTGGCACCATTGCCTTAGTTAGCCTCTGGTACTGCATCATTGTGGGGGTTCAAGGCAGAACAAAACCGTTCACTACAGCAAGGAAGCATAAAAGAATGAAGAGAAACTGGTTCCCACAATCCTCAGTGGATGTGGCCCCAGACATTGGAAGATTTCCCTGTGTCCCACCACACAAAGATCCCACCATCTCCACATAATGTTACTGGATGAAGACCAAATATTAAACACAAAAACCTTGAAAGAGCATTCAAGACCAAAATTATAGCAGACAACAAAAGTTCCTATATAATGAGATAAAGAACAACAGGGAAGGAAACATGAGGGTGAGAGTGTTTGCACATTAAGAGTGAGTAGGGAGAATTAGATGTGCAAGCAGAATAAAATGTTCCTTGAAAACAAAACTGCTCTTTCTTAGTTTCTATTAATAAATCGTTGATACTGAAATTGTTTTTCTGAAAGTATTCTAAAAGACATCAGCAACTGCTTTTTTTTACAGCTTTTTTCCTGATGGCAGAATAACTACAACAAAAACCCTTAAAATCTTCATATTCTCTAGCAGTGTCTTACAAACATGGTGCTTTGAAAGACTTGTTGGACCACTAAACGATAACCTTTCTTCTTCCATGCTTGAAAACTTGGGAAGCCCTCTGTGGCTGCAACTTGACAATAGTGGATTTTAGTGAGACTAGCTTTTACTCTGAAAAATCTTTTAAAATTTCTTTAGAAGTTTTCAAAATCCCATAGTAGACATTTTCACTTTATGCATCTTTAGATGTTTCTTTATATAAACTTGAAACATTAGGTTCCCAATAGGTGTATCAAAGCTCCTTCCTTTTGAGGGCATTAACTAGGAAATGTTACAGAACAGTGGACTGTTGGGTAAATACATTCATCTCCTCCCCTTAGAAATTTTCTGCTCTCTTCTGAGTGTCTCAGTGGGATTTATAACTGTAACCCCGTTCCCTTAAGCTCTGATCTTTTCTGGCAAGTTTTTGTTTCTTGCAGAAAAACATATAATGTCTATGGCTTTGATGTCTTTATCTTGCTCCAGCCTTTCTTCTTTAAGGAATTCTTTCTCATTTGTGGCTCTTGACATGCTTCATGTAACATCAGCATGGCAGGAATCAGAATAGAAATATATATTCCCTTTCAAAACTGTGTCTATTTACCTAATATAAAAGATACAACAGGTTTTCAAAAGCACACTGGGAAAATGCTGTAGTATTTCCAGTTTCACCATGAAATCCAAGCTGTGACTACACTATTTGAAAAATACAGATACTAAGTCGGAACACAAAATAGAAAAATTATAGACATTTCTATCCCTGAGGAAAACAATAATGATGAGTGCATCTAAAACTAAAGTATAATAAGTTAAAAGATGATGATAGAAGAGACGTAAATTGCACAAAATAGTTTGAGTCCTCAGTTTTAGGTGGATCACATCGTTGGCACAAGGGCAAAGGTACATTTCCCATATCCCCCATGTGCTATTGGTCCTTGTTCTCTTCCTGCAGCAAACTTTCAGGGACCATAAACAATCAACCAATACTTCTGAATTATATATGAGTCCAGAACTACGCAAGGAGAAAATTATCCAGAGCATGAACCTCGTCCTCAAACCTTATCGTTTTTGAGACAATAACAATAGGTAAAAAAAAAAATACAATTTAGACTATGTGTCTTGATGAAAAGTGTATTTGGATCACAAAGATTGGAGACATTCATGGAAGTCAGATTCACCTGAGGTAGAAATATGAACGTATATAAGCTAAGTATTTAAATATTAATACAGATAAATTGACAATTCATTACTAAGGCCATGTACAATTGGCTCCCTCTTACCTTTCAATCCTCACCCCATTCCTTTTCTCCTCCTGACCAACTGTCCTTTTACACTCCTCAGTGGACTCACAAACAATATATGGCGTATATACTTTGAAGAGTTCAATAGGTAAATCTTCAATTAGAGCATTGCTTTAAATAATTTTATTGCTATAGATAAATACTTTTGCTATAGATAAAGATCCTAGCTTTGGGAATAAATTATGTGTGAAGATTATATGCCAATTTCATAATTAAAACTCAAAATGAAGGTAAAAGTGTTTTTGTAGAAACTGAATGAGACAGTAAAGGAAGTACAATACCATAGATTTCTGACTTCCAGAAGGACTTGCATTGTCATCTGCAGGGAGCTTAGCCACAGACTGAGTCCTCTCTAAAGCAGCTGAGGGGGAAGACCCTCAACAGGGGCAAGACTTGGTCTTGTGAAAGAGTAGGGTTGATTTCTATAATAACATACACCAGAGCTTCATTTTAAGTTACTCTGCGGCCTTACGTTGCAACCCACCGAATCTACTGACACTTGTTGCTAACATCAGGTGGTTAGGTAAAGGATTTATTGTTAGCACACCTTTTTTTTTTAATTTTGATTTGCCAATTTATTATTATTATTATTATTATTATTACTACTACTACTATATTTGCTTTATTTACATTTCAAATGGTATCTCCTTTTCGCATTACCCCTCTGAAAACCCCCTATCCCATCCCCCCTCCCCCTGCTAGCCCTCCCCCTAATTTCCTGACTTACATTCTCCTACTCTGGGGAATTGAGCCTTCACAACACCCATGGTCTCTCCTCTCATTGATGTCTGAAATGGTCATCTTCTGCTACATACGTAGCTGGAGCTGTGGGTCCCTCCATGTGTACTCTTTGGTTGGTGGTTTAGTCCTTAAGAGTTCTGGGGGTACAGGTTGGTACATATTATTGTTCCGCCTGCAGGGCTGCAAACCTCTTCAGCTCCCTCTAGCTGCTCCATTGGGGAACCTATGCTCATTCTATTGGTTACCTGTGAGCCATGGGTGTTTTGATCCACTTTCCAATAAGGAGCAAAATATCCAAACTTTGGTCTTCCTTCATCTTGAGCTTCATGTAGTCTGTGAGTTGTATCTTGGCTATTCTGAGCTTTTGGGCTAATATCCACTTATCAGCGATTGCATAACATGTGTGTTCTTTTGTGATTGGGTTACCTCACTCAGGATGTTATTTTCTAGCTTCATCCATTTGCCTAAGAATTTCATTAATTCATTGTTTTTAATAGCTGAGTAGTACTCCATTGTGTAAATTTACCACATTTTCTGTATCCATTCCTCTGTTGAAGGACATCTAGGTTCTTTCCAGCTTCTGGCTATTATAAATAGGACTGCTATGAACATAGTGGAGCATGTGTCCTTATTACATGTTGGAGCATCTTCTGAGTATATGCCCAGGAGTGGTATAGCAGGGTCTTCAGGTAGTGCTATGTCCAGTTTTCTGAGGAACCACCAAACTGATTTCCAGAGTGGTTTTACCAGCTTGCAATCCCACCAGCAATGGAGGAGTGTTCCTCTTTCTCCACATCCTTTCCAGCATTTACTGTTCCCTGAGTTTTTGATCTTGGCCATTCTGACTGGTGTGAGGTAGAATCTCAGGGTTGTTTTGATTTGCATTTCCCTGATGATTGAGGATGTTGAACATTTCTTTAGCTGTTTCTCAGTCATCCTGTATTCCTCAGATGAGAACTCTTTGTTTAGCTCTGTACCCCATTTTTAATAGGGTTATTTGGTTCTCTGGAGTCTAACTTCTTGAGTTCTTTGTATATATTGGATACTAGCCCTCTATAAGATGTAGGATTGGTAAAGATCTCTTCCCAATCTGTTGGTTGCCATTTTGTCCTATTAACAGCATCCTTTGCCTTACAGAAGCTTTGCAATTTTGAGGTCCCATTTGTCAATTCTTGATCTTAGAGCATAAGTTATTGGTGTTCTATTCAGGAAATTTCCCCTGTGCCCATGTAGCACACCCTTCTTTGACCAGGCAGCCCAGAAGCCTCTCTAACTAGACTGGTTAACTCATTTTGAACCAGAGGGGAAGAAAAGGAAAAGAATCAAGATGCCTTATACAGGCTAATATACACAGACACATATACAGTCATACATACATTTACATTTTCATTTATTTACATTGTCACATTCACAATTTTTGTTGGGCTCTACCATCTGTCTCATACTCTGTTCAAGTATTCATGTATGATTACATATACACATTTACCTACACACATAAATATAGACAAACAGACATATACATATGGATGGATTAATGCATGGGTGGATGGATGGATGGATGGATGGATGGATGGATGGATGGATGGATGGATGGATGAGGCAGAGCTCCCCAAGCCAAGGAACCAATGCTTACCAAAATGTCAGGGAATTAACTCACAGTGAGGGAAAAAATCTGTCATTTATACTGAGTGTACAGATTGGCATGTGCAGATGACTTCCTTTCTGTAGCAAAACACAATGAGAGCTAAAGTTATCAGAAAAGTGCTCGTGGATTAAGGGATAAGAGAAAGAAGTGGTACAGTAGTAGTAGCAAGCAGTACTTAATGTGTGGTGCTCCTTATTGTGAAGGTATTAAGTAAAAAGATGGCCTTGCTGAGTTCTACACTTGTAAAGAAATGGTAAAAAAGAGACATGTACATCTCTTGCCCTTTGTAGAATATCAAAGAGACTTCATAGTCCAATTGTAATATATTCTGTGTGATCTTGAATTATAACCTCATTTTCTGAAAGAATTTGGGTGAAAGCTAAACTAGCTCAACTATAATCAGTTTGTAAACTGTTAGTTTTTTAAACTATTTGTAATGTTTTTACTAAAAATGTAAGGTTAAGATATTCTATTCCAAATAATTATCACTTTGTGTTGTTTGGAAGGTTCTGAAATGAAACAAAACAAACGCATAGCTGCAGTGAGAGGTGACCATGCATGGAAAAGCACTAGAGTGCTGCAACCAATTAAAACCTGCAAGTCTTTTTGGAACTTAGAATTCTAAAAGAAGTGTGTGTATCTAATCTCCAATGTATGGTGGTATGGTAAGAAAGGGAAGATCCTCCCCCTCCCTTAGTGCTGCTATAAGCTAGTAGTTCTCAACCTTCCTAATGCTGCAACACCTTAAAACAGTTACTCATGTTGTGTTGAATCCCAAACCATAAAATTACTTTTTGGTACTTCATAGCTGTAGTTTTGCTACTGTTATGAATCATAATGTAAATATATGATATGCAGATGGTCTTAGATGACCCCTGGTAAAGGATCCTTCATCCAAAAAAGGTTGTAACTGGCTAAGAACTGCTACAATAAGCAAATGAGAGAAGTCTGTTCAAGCTCTATAGGTATAAAACAGAGAACCTTAGAGAGGCATGAGATCTGTGTCATTTGAGTCATCTTAAGTGAGGTTCTACTGTTTGATGTCACTACTAGAATATTCTATAAAAGGAAGCATAATCTGCATTATAGGGGTATAACATTTGAAATGTAAATGAAGAATATATTCAATAAAAGAAACCCTAAGAAAAGAAAAAAAGAAAAAAAATATCAGAAAATGTTTTCACTTAAAAGGAGCAGACCAGCCAGGTTGAAGTAATGGCCCACACATGTAAACCAGCACGCAGGAGTCAGAGACAAGAGGATCTCTGAGTTTGAAGCCTGCCTGCTCTCAGAGTAAGTTCCAGAGAGAGCTACACAGAGAAACACTGTCTCAAAAAATGGTAGATAGGTAGATAGATAGATAGATAGATAGATAGATAGATAGATAGATAGATAGATAGATAGATAGATGATAGATAGATAGAAAGAAGGATGGATGGATGGACGGACGGACGGACGGACGGACGGACGGACGGACGGACGGACGGACAGACAGACAGACAGACAGACAGACAGACAGACGAATAAAAATACAAAAAGATATCCAAAGTGATGTTTGTTGTGCAATGTTACTTTGCGGTATTCCTTGGCTCCTTAGTGACCAGGATGTCTTTCCAAGCAGAGCTGTAAAACTTTGGGGGAAGCCTCCCCAGCAGGAGCAGAGCTGTAACACCACCTCTTGGGAAACCTTTCCTCAGAGCAGTGCTATAACACTTGCGATGGGGAAACCTTTTCCCTCCGATCTGTAACATTTACAGCTAAGGCAATGCAACTGCAGTGGCTATTCCTGGTTGTTAACTTGACTGTATCTGGAATGAACTTTTCAAGAATTGGAAGGCTCACCTATGATCCTAATCTGGAGGCTCAGAGACACAAGTTTCTGACCTGGATCTTGGCATGGAGATCTTGAAGCATAGTGACTATGAATTCCAGAAGATTAAGATAAGGAGATCTCCGAGTTCAAGGTCATCTGGGACTAAAGGCATGGTGGCACTGAGCAACTGCTAGATCCTTGAACTTCCATCCACAGATATTGCTGATCATTGTTGGGGAGTTGGACTACAAGCTGTAAGTCATCAACAAATTCCCTAACTATATAGAGACTAACTATACGTTCTGTGACTCTAGAGAACCCTGACTAATACAGCAACCCCTGTCAAAATTTCAACTACATTCTACACAGAACTAAAAAAGAAATCCTAAAATTCATGTGGATGCACAGAAAACTGAAAAGTGAAAACTGGTGATATCACAGTAACTGACTTCACACTATAGGACTCATAATACTAAGAAGAGGCATGGTACTGGTGCAAAAACATGTCACTCAGTGGCACAGGATAGAGGACCCAGAAACAAGCCCATGTAAGTAAAACCGTACGGCACCCTTTAGCCTACATAGACTAGATAAATGTCTTTCTCTTAAGAGAATGGTGCTGAGCACACTAGATATGCAGATGCAGAAGACTAGAGATAGATCTGTACATCTCTGTACAAAAATGTACCAAAGACCTTAGACTTTGAGATTGGCAGAGGAAAACATACTAGAAACATTTTAAAATTTGACATAAACAACAAATTTTCAGAATAGGACTCCAATAGCTCTGTTTTAGTTAAGGTTACTATTACCGTAATAAAATTCTATGACCAAAAGCGAGTTGGAAAGAAAAGGTTTACTTGGCTTGCTCTTCCACATTGCAGTCCATCATTGAAGAAAGCCAGGACAGGAACTCAAACAAGGCAGAAACTTGGAGGTAAGAACTGATGAGGAGACCATGAAGGGACGTGGCTCCCTCACTTGCTGCCCATGGCTTACTCAGAGTGCTTTCTCTCACTTTCACCACAAGCCCAGGGATGACATCACCCATAATGGAATTGGTCCTCCCCTGTTAATCACTAATTAAGAAAAGCCTACTGCTATATCTTATGGAGATTTTTCTCAGTTGAGGTTCCATCTTCTCAGATCATACAAAGTTGGCATAAAACTGTCAAGGACAAGCTCAAAAATATAGCCAGAAGTGACAGTGTTGGATTAACTATGATCACAGGAAAGAAAATAACAGTGAAAAGTATATACATAGAAAAAGGAAACACAGTGAAGAAAAATCTCACAAAATTTTAAAATAGCAGCGATCCTTCCAATGAAGATTGATACTCATCATACATAAAATAATAATAATAAATTAAGTACTGAAATAACAAAATAATCAGTAAATATTAAAATGAATAGAAATTTTTCTTTTTATTGGATTTTATATATTTACATTTCAAATGTTATCCCCTTTCCCGGTATCCCCTCCGGAAAACCTCTATACCATCCCCCTTCCCTCTGCTTCTATGAGGGTGCTTCCGTACCCACTCACCCACTCCCTCCTCCCTGTCCTCGTGTTCCTCTACACTGGGGCATCGAGCCTCACAGGACCAAGGGCCTCTCCTCCCATTGATGGCCAACAAAGCCATCCTCTCATACATATGCAGCTGGAGCCATGAGTCCCTCCACATGTATCCTTTGGTTGGTGGTTTAGTGCCTGGGAGTTCTGGGGGGGGTCTGGTTGTTTGATATTGTTGTTCTTGCTATGGGTTGCAAACCACTTCAGCTCCATCAGTCCTTCCCCTAACTCCTCCATTGGGGACCCCCATGCTCAGTCCAATGGTGAGCTGCAAGCATCCTCATCAGTGTTTGTCAGACTCTGGCAGAGCCTCTCAGCTGACAGATGTATCAGGCTCCTGTCAGCAAGCACTTCTTGGAGTTCACAATAGTGTCTGAGTTTGGGGTCTGCATTTGGGATGCCCCAGTTGGGGCAGTCTCTGGATGGCCTTTCCTTCAGTCTCAGCTCCACACTTTGTCTCTATATTTCCTCCCTTGAATATTTTTGTTCCCCCTTCTAAGAAGCACTGAAGCATCCACACTTTGGTCTTCCTTCTTCATGAGCTTCATATGGTCTGTGAATTGTATCTTGGCTATTCCAGGCTTTCAGGCTAATATCCACTTATCTATGAGTGCATACCATGTGTGTTCTTTTATGACTGGGTACCTCGCTGAGGATGATATTTTCTAATTCCATCCATTTGCCTAAGAATTTCATGAAATTATTGTTTTTAATAACTGAGTAGTAGCCCACTGTGTAAATGTACCGCATCTTCTGTATCCATTCTTCTTTGGCAAGTGAGGTGGCTCACACTTGTAATCTCAGCAGTTGAGAGTCCAAGGCAGAAGAATTTACCTTGATTTTGAGGACAGCCTGACTACAAAGTGCATTCTAGTCCAGTCTGAGCTACAGAATAAGACCCTGTCTCATAATGGAAGAAAAAATGGATGTAAGAAAGGGAATGAGGGAGAATGGAGGGAGGGAGGATAAAAGGAAGAAGAACAGAAGGAGTAAAAGAAGGGATAAAAAAGAAAGCAGAAAGGGAAGAGGAAAGTAAAATACAAGTGGACAATAAATACAAAAATAATGTTAAGCATTATGGACATTAAAATCAAAATAAAATTGAAAATCTATCTCTACTTGGTAATAGTTGTTAAAATCATGAAAACAAACATTAAATCCTAGTAAAGATATTGGGGGAAAGAATTCTTTATATTACTAGTGGTGGGAAATGACAATAGAAGCAAAGAAGAAAAGAATAATCAGTAAAAAAATAAAGAGACAAAAGAAGGTAAAAACATGTTTAAAATATTACAATGAAACCTGCTTTGATATATCTAAAAAAATTATAAAAAGAGTCTGTACAAAAGAAACATTTGCTCATTAGGCTGTAAAATGATTTTTAAGTTACCATAGACATGTTTTCCCATAATTCGTCTTTCCCATTATGTTGGTATTTCTTAGTGACATCTCAAATAAATCCATGATTTTTGGTTGGTTATAAAAGAACCTACTTTCAGATTCAGACTCTGTCCTGCTCGTTTTATTCTTTCAACCATTATTTGTATAAATCTGTCTGTGAAAGTGTACATGTGCATTTGTTCATGTACTACAAGGACATGGATGACACTGCACATGTGGAGATCAAAGAATATCAAGTGCTTGCCTTCTACTGTGTTTGAGGCAGGTGCGCCTAGGTTCTGCCACTGTACTCACCTAATTCATCAGACAAGAGCTTCTATGGGATTTTCTTGTCTCTGTGTCCCATCTTCTCACAGGAACACTAGAAATACTAACAAAGGTTAGCACATCTGGCTCTATGTGGGTTCTAGGGATCAAAACTAAGGTCCTCACATTTGTGTGGTAAGATCTTCACCCACTGAGTCATCTTCCTAGGCAGAATCTACTCATTTTACAGTACAAAGTGTAGGTTTGTTTGCAAGCTTTCTGCCAACCCAACAAAATTAACTGATGATTGCACATCTAATAAGCAAAGAATAATTGAAGTAGTGAGAGTTAATGCATGGGTTCTCCAGAGTCACAGAACTTATGGAATGTCTCTATACATTAAGGAAATTTATTGTGATGACTTACACTCTGTAATCCAACTAACCCAATAATGGGCAGCTGTGGATGGGAAGTTCAAGAATCTTGTAGTTGCTCAGGCTAGTTGTTTGAGCTGGTCTTCTGTAGAAGTAGGCTCCAATAGATATACTGGCAAGTAAGTGCAAGCAGTCAAAAAGGAGTGAACCTTCCTTCTTCCAAAGGCATGTACCACCACACTTGGATCTGGGATTTGCTTTTTCCCAGGTTAACCTTGAACTCAGAACTCTCTTTGCCTCAATTTCCTGGGATTAAAGACATGTACTACCTTTCTTGGGTCTAAGCTTTTCATGGCCACTATTCCTCAAATTCTCCATCTCAAGATCCAGGTTAGAAACTTGTGTCATCCACCCTCAAGACTTGGATCACAGGTGTGCCCTCTAATTATGGATTGTAGTTCATTCCAGATATAGTCAAGTCAACAACCAAGAATAGCCATTACACATGAGAAGTACATAACAACCTTGTACAAAATAAAATCAACTCTACTACCAAGCTCAACTTGGAGAAAAGATGAAAAACTGAGTAAGAAAACCCAAATTTGAATGGGAATTCCAACATTCCCTGTAGTTTTGAGGAAAACTATACAGAAATCCCAATAAAGAAACAGAAAACTTGAAAATTATTTTCAGAAATATTGCCATGATGGAAGCTAACAGATTGTAGTTGCTTGTCAATAAGAACAATGTCCAAGTCATGCTGGGTGTGCCTGGAAAGTGCTTTGAAGTGACTTAAAATGATTATGGAATGTTTTCAAGTGTGTAATATGATTATGACTGTGGTCAAAACTTTTTAGCTATGATTGTGTTGAATAATGAACATTAAAACTCTAGACTGCATGTGATGGCACATACCTGAAATGACAGAACTTTGTAGGCAGAGGCAAAAAGAAGAATGCAAGTTTAAAGCCATTCTGCTCTCTATAGAAAGTTCCAGTCCAGCTAGGACTACCTCTCTCTACAAACCCCCATAAAAGCCACATAAACTAACACTTATGATACAGACCTTAGTTAAAACCATCTCAAAGAGTTAAAGCCAAAGTAATTTAGAAAAAAAATGAGATCAAATCACTTAAATATATAATAAAAAAATTGCTAGGTAAACCAGTTGTATAATAAACTTATTGACTCTTTGTTGTGACAAAAATATCTGAGAAAGGAAATTGGCAAGATAGCTCACTTTTGAGGAGTGTGACTGTACCTTTAGAAAACAAGATGCAATTCACCCGTAGCCAGTTTCTCACAACCATGTGAGGATCTGACATCTTTTGGTCTATGTAGTCATAGTACTCATGTACACAAACCCACACTCGTACATAACATAATTTAAAATAAAAATATATAACATGCTAATGTGGATGAGGAAAAAGCTCACAAGGCCTCAATACTTCACAAACAATTACGGGCAACTAAGGAATGCTGACAGAAGAAAAAATTGTTTCCTCCAGGTAAGAGCATACCACTAGTCATATGATAAATGGTCAGCCCTCATAACATATACATAAAATAACATTATACCAATTAGGCAGATTGTACTTATGTATTTAGGAATATATAAGTATATTATATGTTGTTATATATAATACATATTATTATAATAATATATAATTATAATAATATAATTAATTATATAATTATAATTAAACAATAATTTAATTATTTTAATTGATACTTGATTAATAATTAATAATTGTTAAATTATTTAATTATAATTAAATTAATTATGTAAGCACAATTATTATATATTTATTATATAATATTATATAAATGTAAATATATTATAAAATTTATAAATTATTTTATATATATATTTATAACATTTTTATATATACAATATATATATAACAATAATTAAAGAAAAAATAGGCCATGAATTTGAAAGAGAGCAAGGAGGGGTACATGAGAGGGATTTTGTAATTATAATATCAAATATTTTTGATTGTTTTAAAAAAATGAAATCTCAAAAAGAAAAAAAAAGTTAACATAAGGAAGAAATGTTTATTTATACCACAGTTTAAGCATATAGTCCATCACTGTAGGAAAGATATGTTCACAGAAATGGGAGGAATCATTGCCAGGAAACAGAGACAAATGTTTGTGCTCAGTTCACTTTATTTAGTAACCATCACAGCAGTATATATCAGAGAGAGAGAGAGATCAAAGATATAGATAGATGATAGATAGATAGATAGATAGATAGATAGATAGATAGATAGATAGATAGATAGATAGATAGATAGATAGTAATATATATTGTGGTGGTTTGAATATGCTTGACCCAGGGAGTGGCACTATTAGGAGATGTCTTCCTGGTTGGAGTAGGTGTGACCTTGTTGGAGGAAGTATATCATTGTTGGGGTGGGCTTTGAGACCCTCATCCTTGCTGCCTAAAACCAGTCTGCTCCTGGCTTCCTTTAGATGAAGATAAAGAACTCTCAGCTCCTACAGCACCCATGTGTGCCTGAATAGCACCATGTTTCCCCACCAAGATGAACCTCAGAACCTATAAAGCAGCTCCAATTAAATGTTGTCCTTTTAAGGGTTGCTTTGGTCATGGTGCCTTTTCATAGCAATAAAACCCTAAGACATGTATAGATAGATAGATAGATAGATAGATAGATAGATAGATAGATAGATAGATAGATAGATAGATAGATAAGAGAAATAGAGAGAGATAGATGTGTGTGTGTGTGTGTGTTTGTCAGAAAGAGAATAACTGAGAAATAAAACATACAAACACAAGGCTAGAACAAAAATGAAGAGGGAAGACTAGGAAAAAAGGATACACAAAAACAAAGTATGACTGCATAAGGAAGCCCATGTGAAACCCATTGCTTTCTGTGCCTCTTTGAAAGAATTGATTAAAATAAATAAAAGATAAGGAAATAAATAAGAATAACCTATCAGCTGGAAATAAATGAATAACTTTATAATGACATAGAAAGGAAAATTTCTCAAGTATAAAGCAGTAGCTAGTGTGATAAGAAAAAAAAAAGGACAGAAATTATCTGTCAAGAATAAAAGAGAATAATTCATTTCTGCAGCACTTAGTGTGCAAGCGATAAGAAGGAACATCATGAGCAGTTTTATGCTAGTAAATTCAAAAACTTGTATAAACAGCTGTAACTGAAGATGCTGCTGACATGAAATGAACAACAGCATCAGGCTGGGAACAGTTTCACGGTAATGCACTTCAAAACTTAAGTGAAATAGAAAAGCTTCACGAAAGTAAGCAAACTAACACAGACTCAGCACATCTCAATGGCTCTTACAATTTTAAAAATCCTGAAGTCAAGGTGAGAAGCTTTCTCCAAGAACGAACTCAAGAGGCAGATGGAGTTGCTGCTGGATCATAGCCAACATCTGACTGAGAAGTGAAATTCTATTACAGCTCTTCCAAAGGAAAAAAGCGAGTCTCAAGTACTTTTTAAGAAAGCATTATTCCCAAACTCAAACCAGACAAAGTTATTAGCGGAAAACTTTAGAGCGATGTACCTCCCTATGGATGCAAGTCTGAAACATTTTAGCAAACCTAATTCAACACTGTGTAAAGGAAAGCACATGTTTGACAAGTGGTGTTTACGCAAGAATGTAAGACTGGCTCAACCCTTAAAAATCTAACCTTAAAAAGATGTCTCTATGGCTAAGAGCACTGAGTGCTCTACCAGAGAATCCAGTTCAATTACTAGCAAACACATGGTAGTTCGCAATCTTTTATCACTCCAGCTCTGGGAGATCCCATGCTTTGTTCTGGCTTCCAAGGGTAATAGGCACATACATAATATTTATCACATCTGCAGGAAAAAAAACTCATGCACATAAAAAAACATTTATAAAAGGGAACTCCATTTTAAAAAGGGATCAACTATTGAGTATATTTAACACCATTTACAAATTAAAATAGAAAGAAGTATCCATCTAATAGAATCAGAATACTATGTGACAATCCATTAAAAATGTTATTAAACTTGCAATAAATAAAAAAATTCCTCAACACAATAAATACCACTATTAAAAAACTATTACAAACTCTATATATCATATATGATAATATAACACAATGTTCATAGTAAAAGGCAAAGGAAATATGATGAAGTTTTACACATAGTCTAGTCAGTAATGAAAACAAGGTATAATAATTGCCAATATATGAAAAAATATTACAGCAAATGAAAGAAAATAGGCATGAAAACTGCATATCAGTTTCATTCATTTGAAGTAATCATAAAAGGAAGATTCTCATACAGCACTCAGGACACTGGAGCTGAAAATAACCTGCACAATGATTTTTAGGATGACAAAAATATTTTACACCTGTGTTGTAATGATAGCTGAAATGCTATAAATTTACTAATATTTATTGATTTGCATACTATAATGGAAGCTACAGAATGATATTCAGGAAATTGAGAGAACAAAATTCTTCAAAGAAATCTTAGAAGAAAAAATAAATATTGTCAGGAAATCAGCTCACTATGTGGGATGCATTCAAATGAAGATGGAGCATAAATTTTGTGATAACTTTTTTTACTACCTTTCCAAAGTATTAAAAATTTTAAAACTTTACTACAACATCCTATGTTAAAAGTATACATACATATATTAAAATTCTCTGATAAGATCATTATTCCTAGATATGATCCTAAAACATTGAAACAATCATTGAAAATCATCTTTCCAACTTCATTCTTATTTTTCTGTTACAATATTTTCATCATCATCCTTCACAAAATATAGTGATAAAGTTCTAGCAATTCTATTTTAGAAAAATAAAACTTTAAACTTAGAGACATGCAACATATTTATCAACCATGACTAGAAAATTTCTTAGTTAAGATTATTGAGCCTTTTCCTACAACTAAGTACATTTTATTTTGGTTGCAAACATAAATTATAACTATTCATTGCTTATCATTATCTCATTTGTAAAAAAAAAGAAATATGCTTACACATCATTGTTCATACAAAAGGAAAAAGGAAATCATATTCTTATTTTTCTAGTTATGCTACCCTTAGTTTCTCTGATATATGTGTATTTGTGCAGAGGTTGAAGGACAGCTGTGAGTTCAAAGCCAACCTAGACTGTAGAGTAAAACCAAACTTGTACAGAGAGGTCAACACTGAGAACAGTAGATACACTTGTAGTACACAAATATTTGTGGGTTTGGTTATATTTTGAATTCATGTTTTTTGTGCACAAATATCATTATCGATGTCTTGCTGATATCCTAAAAAGTATACACTGGACAGGAACACTAGAAAGAAAGGGAGATTTGAAGGGAACAAGATAAAGAGGTTTGATTTAAATGGAATGAGTAAGAAATCATTTAATCTCTGTAAGTAATTTTCTCCTTGGGTCTTGTTGCTTATACTGAAATACTGTGCCTATGGCTTAGAAAAAATTCCCCTGGAGGAGGGGTGAGGAGGGAGAAGAGGAGGAGGAGCAGGAGGTGGAGAAGGACAAAGAAGAAGAGGGAGAGGAGGACAAAGAAGAAGAGGAGGAGGAGGAAGAGGAAGAAGGACAGTGGAAAGTCTCTGAACAATCAACAACAGTTATAAATGCTTAAGCCATTGTCATTCTGAAACCTTCTTCATGAAAAGCAATACAGATTTGCACTTGGTAAAATGTGACTGAGTTTGAAAGAAAGGGTCTCAAAGGATTAAAACTGCAAAATATGTAGATGAGAGAGAGAGAATGATAGATGGAAGAGAAAAAGAGCAGGGAGGAGGAAATATAGCATAAATTTTCAGAGTAATGAACATGAGAGAGAAAAAAAGACATTTTCATGTAATCATCTATTACTCTGGTACCAATAAGTACATTGATTTGAATGTCATAAACTAGGGTGAAAAAATTAAATAGGCAAATTCCAACTGGTCAGACTTCTATCTAGGGTAAACATACTCTAAGAAAGGAAGACTGAGCAAAATATTCTCCTCTGTATGAAAATCTTATAATTCATATTTAACAAAACAACCAAAAATATCCTGGAGTGCAAACATGTGCATGCACTGGTGTTAGGTTGCCCATGTCCCAGTGATAAACCCTTCCCATAAGACTATGGTTAGCACTATTGAACTCTGAGGGTTCTAACTAATAATTTTAAAAGAATATGAAGCCAGGAGGAAGATGGGTTAAGAGGTTCCAGGGGGAGTTAGAGGAAGATGATGGGAAATGAATATGATCAAAATACATTGTACAAATGTGTGAAATTCTCAAAGAATAAATAAAAATACATTATTTTTTAAAATAATTTAAAAGTGTTGATTTACTCAGTCATTGACCTTTCTTGGACTATTTGGGCAAATTAAAATTTGGCTAGACAAATGATAGATGTCTGAAGGGAAAATAAGTTTAATCCAATTTTAAAATTATACATTGTATACATATATTTAATATTACATAATTCTGAGATGCATAATTATTTAAGTTTTATATATCATTTTCAAACAATATAAAAGAAAACTACACTTGCTTAAAAGAAGTAAGAATTTCTATTCTGTCTTCTAAGATGTTCTCTGAACCATAGATGTAGAAGCTGTGATATAGATGTATCTTAGAGCTGAACTCCCCATAATTTGTTGATCTCATTGTGTCCAGTTGGGTTTTTCTGTGGTGGTCTCCATGAGCCGTTATTAAAGGCTTCTTTCACCAAAGGAGATAACTATTCTCATCTGTGGATAAGAATTTGAATATAATAAGGTTTATGCTGGTCTAGCAAAGTGAAAGTAGTAGATTCTTTCTTAGAGTCTTTGACCTCACTAGCCCCAGGAAGATGGCAAGGTTCCCAGTACCAGGCATCATTTCCTCATGGCCAGTGGGCTTTAAGGGCAACTAGATAGCTGCTATGAACATGTGAGTGTCACTTGCTGAACCTTTATCCATACTTTGCTGTGTTAGTAATTGTTGTCGTGACTCTTACTGCTGGGTAGTCCTGATTAATTGCTTATTCCCTTGACAGCTTGTATAGTATATTCTAAAACCAAGGAAGCTAAATTACAAGGAACTGCCTGTCTTATGCCCTAAATGTGCAGTGTCTTCCCCAAAAGGGGCTTACTTTAAATTTCTGAGAGGCGTCCAAGGGCTAAACTGATAATCCAAATTATTTTGGGAGTCACTTAGACTTTCCTGTCCAACCATTAAAGGTTTTGCATGCCTAGTAAGGGGGTTGTTGTGAGGCTCCAGTTATAGAAAGATAATGTTACTTTTTGGGTACATATGATAGATTAAATTTTATGTGCTTATGATATTTAGATAATAATTTGATGTATATTATTTTATGAAGTGATAAAAATCAAACTAGTTGACATATCATGACTTCACATACTTAGATTTGCTGTGATGAAAACATTTGAAATCTATTCCTCCATCAGGATTCAAATGCACAAGTCATTGTTGCTAACTTAATCACCATGCTGTATACCAGACATCCTGAATTTCTTTTTTAGGTCTAGCTGAAACTTTGTGTGCTTTGACCCAATTACCTCCACTGTGAGCCTTTCTCCAGCGCCACACTAGTAACATTGACATGTTAGCAAGTGTTAAGCAAGCTAGGAGAATTTGGGGACATGTGTGACATACTAGCAAAAACCTTCTCATTCCAATGCCAATGGATTAATCTTAAAAAAAGTCATACTTTTCAAACAAAGAAAATAATGCCCAACCAGCAGCTTCAATACAGACTCTTAGGTTCACTTTCCCTTTGTTCCTCACTCTACTCTAAGTCAGCCATAACTGAAAGCATCTACAATTCCAAGGATAGGCATCTAACAGTTTTCATACTGGGGTACCATTTTATCAACAGCTTTATATACACAGAAATCGCCAAATGAAACTACATGCCAGAGGCTTCAACACTGGCATGAATAACAATTACTTAACTGGAATTCATCAGCTCTCACTACAATCACAGTCCTTGCCCAACCTTCTAATTACCATCAACCACAAACAGCACTCTCCTCCCAGCTTGATTGCCCTTCATACTTAATCCAACAGTTGCCCATCCCTCCTCAGAAACAAACTGCGGCTTGTGAATGACCTGATCAGAATCAAGGGGCGTGTTTGGTAGACACCTCACTTCCTCTTGCTCCAAATTTGTTGTTGGTTCTGGGTGTCCAGGAAAGGACTTCCAGAGTGTGCATCTTCAATGCACTATACAGTGAGTCTTTGAACATTAGAGTTCTAGAACCATCTGAATCTGGCTTTTCCACCTCTTCCGCTACTTCTCTGAAATAGTTTCCATGAATGTACATCAAAAAGCTGGCAACAAGGGGCTCATGAGATGGTTCAGTTGGTAAAGGCGCTGCCGCATGCACACAAATAAAATAAATGTAATTTTTTGGAGTAAGAAAACTAGCAACAGTCTGACAGCTGAAGTCAGTAGTTCTCAACCTTCCTAATGCTGTGACCCTTTAATATAGTTCTTCATATTGTGATGAGCCCCAAACATAAAATTATTTCATCTCTACTTCATAACTGTAATTTTGTAGCTTTTATGATTGGTAATATAAATAACTGATATGCAGAATATTTACTATGCAAACTCCAAAGGGACTGTGACCCACAGGGTGAGAACCAGTAGCTTAAGTCTTCCTCTCCAGTACACCCTGTGTAAAGAATTATGGTATTCTTTTTTTTATTACAAATTCACTTTACTCAAAGGATTTGTGTATGTATGAGTAGTTGTGTTTCTGTGTGTATGGAGAGAGAATGTATACTTGTCTGAGTGTGGGTGGGCACCCTCTGATCACATCTAAATATAGTAGATCTGGCTTTCAATAGAAAATTGTATGCTCATACTGTGTGCTTAGCCAATAGTAAGAAAAAAATTCCCTTTTTTGTTTTATTTGTAGCTAAAATCTCATGGGAAGTTGCTGTTGATCTGACCTAAGTTATATGCTACTCCTAAACTTTCTTGTGACTAGACTTCTCTGATTAGCCCGTTTGATCATATACTGATTCACCTAGAGACTTAGGAATGTAAATGTAAGTCATAAAGTATATTATCCATGAAATACCCAGGTTGTAATCACAAGAGTGTAAATAAATGTACTTGTTCACTGCTTGAGGACCACCTCACAATGCTCTATAGCTTTTTTATGCACGTGTTCTTCCTAAGCCACAGTCCCTTTGAGGAAAATATGCTGTATCACTGATTTCTTCTTTAGTCCTTATAGTTCCAATAGAACTTCCAAACTCTTAAATGAAACTCAAGGAGGGAAATAAATAAATTGGCTCATAACTGCAATACAAATTCACATCATCTATGTTCAGTTTTATGAATATATTTAATTACCTTTCTCCAAAAGAACTTGAAAACATATTATTCCAAACAAAATATCATAGAGAACAAAATCAGTCTCTAGTTGATCCTTCATCAGCTTTTGAGTTTTCCTTTTTATGCAAAAGAACATTTCAAATATTAGGATTCTCCTGTATATATGTGAAGGTTGTGAGCACAAAACAACACAACTATACAACAGTAATTACAGCCCAGCGACTGGTGTCACATGACTGCCATCTCCAGTGCTTTGAAAGCATGGGTCCTGATCGAATATTCATAATTCACTACTCATTTCTATCTCATTCTTTTTAGAAGTCTTGACAGTCATGACTACTCTGTTACACCCTCTTGGTTTAATCATGTATTAATTTAAAAAATGCTAGTGTTAGCACTAAGAAACTTAGAGGAAGTAAACACTTTGCAGCCTACTTAATACCAAATATATGGCATAAAAGCAGACTGGCCAAGAAATGTTAACACCTGCACACCATTCTTCCTTTTCTAATTACTTAAGTGAGACACAAATACATTTCAAGGATGGACAATCCGTGAAAAGTATAATTAGAACATTGGAAAATTCTTTATTACTCTTTATATGAATATTGACATGTGAAGGACCTCTTAGGTTTGTCATTACCTCAGTCAGGGTCTCCAGTCCTCTGAGGAAGAAATGCTTAAATGGGTAGTGTAAGGGAGAATAAGAAAATGAACAAAGGATGGAGAGGTCTTGGTGAAGATCCTTCAAAACTATGAAGGGTGAGGACTTGGAAACTGCATTTACAGAGGAACTGCCTCTTCCTCCAGCCTTATGGAAATACAGAGATGGTCCAGGCAGAAGTAAAAATAATGCCCCACCCTCTCTTACTGATGAGACTCTCTTTTGGTAGAGTCCAGAAAGACTAGTTAAAAAGAAACCCAAGAAAGAAGGCAGGTAATCATCATCATGGGACATAGCAATAGACAGTAAAAAAGTGAGAAACTAATTAGAGAAAGAAGGCAATGGGCAGAGAAAGCAGATGTCAAGCAGCACAGTCTTAACTTCAGAGGTGTTCAAGGAGAAAGAACTGAGCATTCGATGTTTTCACAGGGAGCTTCATTTATCTGTAAGTCTTCCCATCACAGAAATGTAGCTGGATTTTGCAAAGAGAGCAGAATCTGTGTGACAGTTACAAACTCAGAGGCTCACAAGCACTTGTGGGAACCCCTCAATAAGCCAGGCTGGCTTGATCTACATCCATGGAATGTGACAGGTTTCCAAAATAACCCCTTAAGACTCTTCCTATCAAGGTCTCTACATCAGTTTGTCACCCCAGGACCTTATTGTTTGGGCCAGAAGGGAAAGGCTATGGCAGCTGATAACTGTAATTCATAGAGTAAATTTTGTGTCTTGGTAGGGTCGTGTATGCCTTTGGTTCCTGCCTGACTCTGTCAAGCCATACCAAGCTGCAGCACCCATTCCCCATACCTTAGAACATGGCTTATCTCACTGGTCTCGTCCCATTATTGTGACAGGTATTGCTAAAGTCAAATTTTCCAAAAACCTAGTTTTACTATCTTACAACAGTGTAGAGACATTGGAAAGTGTGAGTCTACTATGTAAATTACTGATCCAGTCCATGAAAGCTGCTATAACAAAATGCTCCCACAGAATACATGGCTTAAAAGTAACAGACATTAAATGTCTTACAATTCTGGAGGATGGGGGAATCAGTCTCTGGCCATCGACAGATTACAGAGCTCAGCCATGGCTTGTCACATGACTAACTGAGAGTGTCTGCTCACTGAGTCTCCATACAGTATGGTAGGTAAGGGGTTCCCTCAAATTTCTTCTGAGGACTTTATTCCATTCATGGGGATATAAAGTGGTAACTTTCATGTAGAGACTTCACTGGATAATGGATGTCCAAGTATCTGGTAAAATTCTTTCTGCATGTGTGACAGAATACTTCTAGACAAGATTGGCAAAACTCTGTATCTGAAACGTCAAAATGAACAGTGTAGTGGGTTGGCCTAATGCTGCTTGTATTCTGATGCTAATTTGGGCCCCCAAAATTGGTTGTCCCAGAGAAGACAAAGTTCACACATAGACACTAGCTAAGTGACCCTGCCTCAATTAATTCTGATTAGTAAATAAAGATGCCAACCGCCAATAGCTGAGCAAAAGAAACATAAGTGGGGTTTAGGTTTTCTGGTCTTGGGAACATGAGGGGAAAGAAAATACAGGAGAGGAGAAAGGAGAAGCCATCCTGGTTGACTGAGCCATAAAAATGTGGCCATGTGGGCTGGCTGACTGGAGTTAAGAACAGTTAAGATGGAACATAGTAAATAGAAAATAAAATAACTCGGCTTATCAATAGGGAATTAGACTCTAAGAGCATGGAGGGTAGGCAGCTGCCCAGCTACTGTGTTGCTTAAGACATATTGTAAATATTAAGATTGTGAGTGTGTCCTTCATCCGGGAATTCAATAACCAAAGGCGGGGCAGAAACCTGGGGCAAGTATTTTGATATTTTCTATTATAGAACAGGATGCAGTCTCAACAGAAAAATGAGACTATTTTTATAACTGAAATTCCTGAATGTTCTGGATCTACTTGACATTTCATAAAAAACATTTCACTACCTAGCAGTAAGAAATATGGCAGAGAGCATAGCTGTTTCAAGATTCTGACAAACCAACACCTTGGAAACCAATGGAAAACACTTCTTTTTATTAGTTTATATTAATTACACAAAATCATGGTTTTATTCTGATACTCAATCATGCATTTAATTCTCCTTGACAGATTTATCTCCACTTTTCTCTTTCCCTTTGATCCCCACAAGGGCCTTAGCTTCATGTTGTGACCCTGGAGTGTGGTTTTCTAGTACTATCCCTACAGGGTACAGAGCTTCCACATTAGAATTTCAGAGGGGCACACGACACGCATCTACTATGTACCAGTGATCAACTAGCATCCATGCTTATTAATAAATCCTGATTTTAATGTTTTTATCTCTTCAAATCTGTTCCTTTGCTTATATATCAGACTATTGTGTAAAAGTAAAAATTTGCTCCTTCTAAACCATTCGACTTATTGACTATTTTTTTTTCGATAAAATAAAAATAACTTTACTGCCTCTAGAGGTTTTGCAGGTGTGACCGCTGTGTCACATGTATGTAAGTAGGTGGCAGAGAGGAGAGGGGCTATGTCTATGCTCAGTGTTCTGACCTGTGAACATGAGTGATTAGTAGCCTAACATTCCCTGTAAAAAGCAAGCCTAAGATGGACCAGGAGTCAGACTCCAGAGAACCTGGACAGGGAACTAGCCTAAGATAAACACCAGTCTTGTGCCTCACAGGCCTGGGGTGGGGGACAAACTATGCCCAAGAGGACACCTGTTCAGTGTCACAATGTACAGGAGGGGCATAGTACTCCTCAGTCTAATCCTGAGATGACCCCAGATACTCAGAGACCCCAAGTGCCACTAAGGGGAAAAAGTGAGTGGTGGAAAAATGGAAGAAAGAGAAACTGAAGGATGTGGGTGCAATGAAGGGGGGCAAAATTGGAGTCTCAAGAGTAGTGAGGAACAACCTGATGGGAGTAGCTGGTGATGTCAGATGGGACAGTTGTGGGGTCCTGGCCTCTGCTAATACCTAGGGTCATTATCTGGGTCTACAGCCCTGCAGCAGCAGGGGTCTGATAACATCAAAGGTCAGGAGACATCCCTGGTCTGGGCTGCTGCAAGGGGATATATTGATGTCTGAGGGCTGTGTAGGGTTTGTTCCACATCTACCTGGGCATCATGGAATCTCCCTGGTAGGGCCCTGGGTGCATAAGAGCAGGAGAGTTGACTCTGCCCCCAGCCATCTGCAGTACTTGGGAGAACAGAGAGCAACCCAGCACATTACAGGAGTTGTGGGTAAGCTGCACTGAGGGAGAGCTGGCCCTACCACTGGTCACCTGTGAGGTGGCATGGATGAGGAAGTGAGATATCCTCCTCCTCTCTTGCCCTTCACCACCAGTGGCAGATGGGAGACCTGGCCCTGGGATCATGAGAGCAGGAGAGCTGGTCCTGTCCCTTACTTGTAACAGCACTCAGAAGAGTAGGTCCTACTACATCTCATCTGGGCAGCAATTGAACTGGCCCTGGACGCAGAGATTGTAGGAGAGCCAGCCCAGATTGTGTGAGCATAGCAGAGATGATTTTGACTCTTGTCTGCTCTGTGGTGGTGTAGACGAGGGAATGATGGCCTCCTCATTTCCCTAGTCCCTCACCACCTCTGGCAGGCAGAAAATCTGGACCACAGGGTCAAGAGAGTGGGTGAACTGGCCCTGCCCCTCTCCTGCTACAGTACTTGAGAGATCGGGCTCTGCATCTCTCCTTGGCAGCACAGTAGAACTGGCCCTGATGGCATGTGTACAGATGAGCCAGCCCAGAGGGCATGAAAGCAGGAAAGCTGGCTCTGTCTCTTACTGCTTGTGGCATTAGATGTACCATCCAGGGAGGAGCAAGAGAGCTTGCCCAGTGATGTGGGTATAGGAAACCTGCTGGGCTGACCAGCTCAGATATCTCTCAGGCCCAGATGCAGGGCTTTGAATTGGTCTACCCCAACATCTACTCCATGATGAACTGCCGGAGCAACCAGTCTGCAGTTCCAAAACTGCAAGATGCCATGACTGGAAGAAGCAACAGGATATGCGAGAGGTGTCCCGGTGAGGGTCCAGTATTCAAAGAGCAGCAGAAACCAGAGGCCTTCTACCAGATAAATGAGTCATTGCAACGAACATTTTCAAACAAGGAAGTGTAGACTAAAGGGTCTACTGTGGGATACATTGTGACACATTAGGGATTGAGGTCGATGATGTGAAATACTCAAAGAACTAATAAAAATGTTTTTTTAAATAATAAATAACTAAATAAATTTTAAAAAATGTTAAGGCAAAGAATTTAGAGAGAAGATTATATTAGAAAACATATGGAGTATACCAATGCTAAGTAGTCTGTGACCATGGATCTTTGGGGAGTATTTCACTCAGTTCAAATCATTAATCATTTATGTAACATTGTGTGACATCCAGAGAAAATTGCTAATAAGTTACATAGGCTTTTATATTTTGCTTGTGTTTCTCCATTCAAAATTATTTTACTTTTTAAATTGTACATATTTATGCTGCATTCTATGTAGCTTGGCCCCTTGACCCAGACTAGGGGTGACAAGGGGATAAAGAAAGAACAGATACACATACAGAAAAGCTGGAACCAGACAGGTTGTACTTGCTCTAATGGAACACACGCCACTAGGCAACATCCCAGAACCTTCAAGTGATTACTAGGTATACCATAGGGGAGGGATTAGACAGTCTCAGTAGGATGTCTCTGTAGGAGAGCAGTCTCAGGCTACAACCATCTGGGAGGAGGAAGCTGCAGTTGCTAGTTTTTGTACTCTGGCCAATCCTTCCTGAACATGGTGGCACATTGTCAACATCTGACTCAAACCAAAGGACAGCTTTGCCCTCACTCGGAGTCTCACCTAAGGGGAAAGGCTTTAGCAGTTTCCCATGGTCTGAGGCCTTGTCCTTGAGATGGCTGTTCCCATGTCAACAATATGTATTCATTTAGGACTTCATCTGCTGCCTACACAATTATGAGTACAGCATAATAATTTAATACATGTAAACAACAGGCAAAATATATGTGTTAATCTCAGGTTAGAGCAATTTATGTATAAGCACAGATTTTATTTTGGAACAAGAAGAGGCAGATGATTCTTATTGGAATATAAATATGGGGTGGGCGTTGACTGAAGTGAGAGGCAGAAACAAAATCCAGGAATGTTCTAGAGAAATAACTACAAGAAAAGCAATTAGGAGACATTTAGCTGATAAGCATCTTTCTCCAGACTTTTCGTGAAATTCATGTGTTGTCCCTGCTTGCTGGATTACATTTTCTGTGGCATTCTGACACTCTCCTCAGACCATATCCCTGAGCCTCCTACAGCAAACAAAATAACTCTCTGACATAACAAGGCACATAAAGAATGTGATGTAGAAGGAAGGCCAGTGTCTGCAATGTGCGACAGCGAATGCCAAGGCTCGAAGGTTTACAAATTGCTTCCAAGAGTGGGCATCCCAGCGATTTTCACTCACTTTGAAGGTTTCTCAAGGGCAAAGAATGTTTTTCCTCCTAACAACAGCCCCACTTGCAGCAGGAGTGCAGTATACTGTGTCTATCCAGACACCAAAGCTAATAAAGCAAACCTGATAAGAGTGGGTTCAGAATTGAATCTCCTCCAAATTATCTTGTTCTCTCCACTGGGGATGAAGTGTTTAGTTCACATTCGCAAACTGCGCATTGAGGACTCATTGGCAAAAAATGAAATAAAAATAAAAATAAGTGGATGGCTTTGTATGAAGAACAGAAAGCTGAAACTTAAAGAGAAACCTTCATAAGGGAGCTAGATTTTTTTTCCTTCATCCACTTGAAAAATAGAAAGTATGTGACTGGGCTCTGTCTGGTCATTTCAAAATTTTGTAGACCACCTCCATAAGGAAGAGCAATAAAGACACCCAAGTAGCTAATGTCACAGCAGTTCAGTAAGGAATTACTGAAAGACAATTCCAAAGTAAATGTTACTGTTATTTGTTCAGTGACCCATGTCACTCTTTGCCATCCACAGAGAGCTACTATA
This sequence comes from Tokudaia tokunoshimensis, assembly GCA_036184795.1. Taxonomy (NCBI): domain Eukaryota; kingdom Metazoa; phylum Chordata; class Mammalia; order Rodentia; family Muridae; genus Tokudaia; species Tokudaia tokunoshimensis. Next base: position 81,568,801 of record BTHU01000012.1, on the reverse strand, counting down.
TATAGGCAATCATGTTAAAGCAGACTGGGCTCTTCTTCAGCAAATACTGAGAAATTAAAGTTCCTCTGAGTTCAACTTGTGTTGGGAAATACAGCCACAGTTGAGTGATAACTGTCAGATGACTGGAACTCCACATGTTAGCACACATTTCTGTTAGAGAATCCCTGAGCAAAATGGAATACACAGGGAGTCAAGAATTCCACCAACTGGACATAAGGACATAAGAATCACAAATTCTATTCTGTTTTAGAGATGGTACATTATGCCGTCACTCCCATGACATGAAAATAGAAGGGAGACTTAGAAAAGGAAGAAGACCAATGGGAGTTATGGGATGGAAGAAGAAAAACAGAAAGGTAAGGATACTCTTGGAATATCCAAGATACAATTCACAGAACACATGAAGCTCAAGAAGGAAGACCAAAGTATGGATACTTTGGTTCTTCTTAGAAGGGGAAACAAAACACCCATGGGAGGAGATACAGAGATAAAGTGTGAAGGAGAGACTTAAGGAAAGACCATCCAGAGACTGTTCCACCTGGGGATTTATCCCATATACAGTCACCAAACCCAGACACTATTGTGGATGGCAACAAGTGCTTGCTGACAGGAGCCTGATATGGCTGTCTCCTGAGAGGCTCTGCCAGTGCCTGACAAATACAGAGGCAGATGCTTGCATCCAACCATTGGACTGAGCACAGGGTCCCCAATGGAGGAGCTAGAGAAAGGACCCAAGGAGCTGAAGGAGCTTGCAACGCCATAGGAGGAACAACATTATGAACCAACCAATACCCCTAGAGCTCCCAGGGACTAAACTACCAACCAAAGAGTACACATGGAGGGACCCATGGCTCCACCTGCATATGTAGCGGAGGATGGCCTTGTTGGACAACAAAGGAAGGAGAGGCCCTTGGTCCTGAGAAGGCTCGATGTCCCAGTATAAGGGAATGCTAGGACAGGGAAGCAGGAGTGGGTGGGTTGGTGAGCAGGTGGCGGGGGAGATGGGATGGGGGATTTTCAGAGGGGAGACCAGGAAAGAAAATATCTAATGAAAGAAAGAAAAAAAGAAAGAAAGAAAGAAAGAAAGAAAGAAAGAAAGAAAGAAAGAAAGAAAGAAAGAAAGAAAGAAAGAAAGAAAGAAAGAAAGAAAGAAAGAAAGAAAGAAAGAGAGAAAATATATACAAAATTGACATCAGTAAAAATTTGAAACCACTATGAACAACAATGAAAGATTTGGGTAAATGTACTTGTGAAAGCATACGATGGAGCCATTGCAAGTATCTGTTAGTCGAACACACGCTGCATGAGCTGATGAGCAGTAAATACACTAAAATGGGGACATGAGAGAAGCATGAGAGCATTAGTGTGCTAAAGTTCCATGATAAATACTGAAGTTGTGGATGTTATAAACAGTGAAAAGTACAAGACCAAGGCACTGACAGCAGCAGGTCTGGTGAGGTCTTGCTTCTCACTTCATGCATGGCAAATTGATTCTACATCCTCAGACAGTGAGAAAAACAAGGCGGTCCTCTGGGTCCTCTGATATAAGTACATCATTCTTCTCTGCCACCCTCATGGTCTGGTTGGTCCCCAAAGGCCCAACTCTCCATGATATCCCATTTGAATTTATTTTTCAATATGTCAGTTGTGAGAAGAGGGACATACAAATGCAGATGATAACACCAGGATTACATGAATGATAGCTGCCGTATGGGAAACCTTATGTGTGCTCTACATGAATAAGGATCTACGTGATGCAGACATGGATAGAAATTGGATGTGTCATTTCACTGTGTGTCTCCAAGAAAGGAGCAATAATATTAACCATTGTTTCTTTTATATGTAACATACTACAGCATACTGTTTGACTTTTTATTTCTCCCTCCTATAATCTCCAATGTACAGGAAGAAAAGGTGCCTTTCTGAGAGACTAAGCTCTTTGCTGAAGGTCATGAAACTACCAAATGGCAAAAAAGGAAGCGAATCCTACCTTAAGCAGAAAGCCTATCCAGTATGTATCTCCTCCCTGATCTAACTTCTTTTAATAATATCTTTCATGAATACATATCCTGACTGCTTATTTTTTCATTTTCTATTCTTATTAGCTTGTTAATTTGGAAGAACTATGTGTGCACATAAAGTTTTGGTTCTGCAGGGTGCTCAAATTCTCTGTCTACTGGAGAAATCCCCACATTGTCAGCTAGAGCTGCAGGTGTGGTAAGAATTTAATAATACATATTATTTGGCTCAGTAGCACATCTTGGAGTTTATTTAAAATCACACGTTCAGCCTGCAACCAAATCCCATTTAGCCTTTTCTTCCTGCATCTTACTTCAGGCTTACATTCACCATAAACTTTCTCTGCTAACTTTTTCTGGCCTTATCTGAAATTGTTCCAGTACTTTGATTCTTTTCCATATATTTTCCTACATAATCTTCATGCTTTTTATGATACACTTGTACCAGAGCTGCACCCAATATTCTAACACAGCCAATTCTTCATGAGATCTAAGAAAATGTCAAGAACTATTTTGGGTAAATGCTTGGACTCCAGCTCAGCATTGCAAATGGTCTCTTATTTTGGACAGGTAAAGATAAAATTAACTGTAAAAATTCAGTTATCTGTTTACTTCACTTTACTTTGTGTCTCATCAGTCAAAGCCTGGAAAGATTTGAAATCTGAACTGAGATAAACTGACAAATGGCAGGAAGGATACATACACCTGGTGGTATGGATTGGAGTGGAGGTAATATTGTCCTGGGGCAACAGCTGCAGCCAAAATTTTTCTGCTCTATGCCAAAGTAGCTGATTAAGGCTGGAGGAGCATGGATTTCATAGTCCATTTCTGTGAGTCTATTTCTTCAGCCCTCTTAATTATTCCATAATCTATTTAATATTCAGTTACAAATCTCTTTGTTTTGGCTTTTGAGACAGGATCTCATTTAGTAACACAAGCTAATCTAGAATTCAGTCAGTAGCCCAACCTGGCCTCAAATTCATGGTAATACTAACTACTCCCTTCCCCAGGGCTGGGATTATATGCATGAGCTACCATGCCCAGCCCTTTATAATTAAACCACACACACACACACACACACACACACACAATGGATTCAAATTTTGCAACTGAAGTTTCTAACTCTATATTTATTTCTTAAAGATGAATGTGGAGAACATGTGTAATTGTTTAAATCCAGTCCATCTTTCATGTTCTTCACTGTGCTTGTTTCAGAACTCAGTGTGGAAACAACCAACAAAAACATTCCATATTTGGAAATTTGTTTTTCTCTTCTAAACGATGTACATGCCACATCTTTTGTGATGTGGGAAAAGCTTTCCCTAATAAACAGAATCTCCTGGAACACTTTTTAAGTCTATGTTGAGCTGGAGTAGGAGAGACACCATTCAGACTTGGAAGTAGCAGAGGGGAACTGCAATGCAGAGGGATCTTTCATACCTCTCAAGGTGATTTCTTGTCTTCTGAATACACAATGAGAAAGCTGTCAAACAGTACCGTGTATTAGTGCCCCTTTGGAGGCCATGTCCTCCACACAGTCACCGGAGAGTCAAGGCCATTTGGATCACAGAATCTTAAGCAGCATTGCCCTCACGGTGCCCATAAGCACAGTAGAAACAGATTATGCAACAACTCAGTTGAGATCACAAAAATAAACTTTCTTCCAGGTGTGTAACAACCGTCAACAAACTGCCACCAAACCCACTGCAACCCTTCTAAGTTTCATTTTCATAATTAGCAGTTGCAACATTAGAAATCACAGATTTCTCAGCTTTAGTGATGTTTCCCACCAGTAGTGTTTTTCTTTAACATGAGCTGTAGCATTCTGTAACATAAAACGTCCATTATCAGTGGATATATAGGCGAAACTACAATGCTTATATGAGATGATTTTCAATATTGTATGTATCCTTCCCATCAAATGAAACAACAGTTTAACTGTCTAAATACACCTTGATTTTAAAAGGTAAATTACAAAAAAAAGGAGCACCAATTATTCCTAGATGACTCAATCCACAGATAAAGAAATGCAGAAATATACCAGCACCATCTTTGATGACAAAAGAAAGACAAAACACACAGATAAGGTTGAGATAGGCACTAACTTGCTAACTGTTTCTCAGACTGTTATTTATTGTAACCTACCCCAATTTGGTTCTGAATACTTTCCGTTGACTATTGTGGTCTAATTGTCTGCATTTTTGTGGTGAAATCTAGGAATCCTAGCAAATGGGACCTTTGGGAATTGCTTACATTTATGTCATGTGGGTGTGGACCTCATAATAGGGATTAGTGAAATTGTCACTTTTGTCATGTAAGAATCTGGTAGATGGTGCCATTTACAAAACGAAAGTTCTCTGGAAACATTCGAGTTCTGCTCATATCTTGGCCTGGGACAGCCAGCATCCCGACTCATGAACAAGAAGTCAGATATTCAAGCATTGCCCAATCTGTGGTATTTTGATAATGGTCCAAACAGATTGTTGCCTGCTGAGAGACCTTGCTCTGGTAATAGTCACTAACAGTCACTGCCAGCATCAAGAGGAAAGGAAAGGAGGTAGAGTGTAGAAATGCAGGAGAAAATAACAGACAGCAGAGGAAATTTGCTTCTCCAGGAAGTTCAACACTCAGCAACAAGCCTGTGTCACCTGAAGCATACCAAGCCCCTAATGAGCACAATTTAATCACTTAAATATTTATAAGCACAGTCTTGTGATGGACAGGACTGACTGCTCCTCTCTGCATGCAAACCACACTATCATGTGGTCAGAACCTCTGAAATACCAAGATGTGGATTTCCATCTGTTAAAACCTGCTTCCCCAGCTCATCTCTGACCCTCATGAATAAATCAAATGGAAGACCCAGATGCAGGAGTGTCTTCTGGAGTGATTCTGAATGACCTCAAATTAGAGCTATACAATGAGAAAGGAGTTTTCCACCTTAAGAGCATTGTGAATCCTGTGCAAACCATTGTTTCATTTTTGCAATTTAGTAAAATCTTTAAATAACAAGAGGAAGAATTGGATTCAGCTCTGTGTCGGCATTATTTGCATCACTGGCCAGAAAATAGGATTTGTGCTTTAACCTAGTAGCAAGTTTTAAAATAATTCTAGCCACCTATGCACGCCCACACATAAAATACTCTGAAATTCTGCCATCTTGTGGGAATTTAGAAATATAATAAATGATTAGGTTCAAACTTCCATGTGTTTCATAATTTACCATGTTTTTGCAGCTGTGACCCCAAATTAATGGCCTGAAACAAAAAATCCACTAAGTCAAAATGTGAGTTCCATTTTTCCTCTCATTCCATACTTCATAGAAAGACAAATTTGCGTTACCCTTAATATCATTGATTTAAAGGTAACAAATAAGTAATTTGAAATCATTTATACATGGAAGAAATTTTGGAGAAGTTGTAACAGTCCCCTCTCATCTTTTAAACATGGACCCTAGCAGGCCTATTTTAGAATTGATGGCTCCACTGACCAATTACTCTTTTTAGTTTTCATGTAGTATAATAACTCAAAAATAATAATACACTTTTATATTGTTCTCATGAGCATTTTACTCTTTTTCATTGTTCTCTTACCCTGTACTTTAATGAGCATCCTATTATTCTCAATGTTTTATCCAGGTGCAGTCTTTGTATCAGTCTGGTTGTTTTTCTGGCTGGACATTATGTAACATGCAGAGCAAAACTGTTAACATTATATCTATTTTACATGTTTCTTCTTCAAAGTCTGTGAAGCAGATGTACTAAGGGCAACAATCTGTAGGTCACATTTCACACCATTTCTAATGAGTGACTTTGCCACATAGAGTCCATCCCCATAGTATAGGAAGAGTCTTCAAAGGGTGTACAGAAGGGAGAACCTGTGCCTAGTCAAACTAAAGCATGAATCTGTACTGTCTCATCAAGTAGTTTTCAGGGAACAGTTCCCAAGAAACTGGCATAAAACCATAGTAAGTCCATTTTGAAGGGCTCACTACTCAAAAATGAGCAAGAATTGCCAACCAAAGGCATAATGGTGATAATGGATGGAACACAGGGGTTAAAGAGACATCATTAAAAGTGACATCAGAATTTTAATAGTTAATAAGTACCCTCAAGGTTCATATAAAGGCTTGCTCTCCAATGTGACATCCAACTTGGTATCCTGCTATCTCACCCTCTGAGACTGTCTCAACTCCCTTCCCATTTTGCTCACAGGACAGGAGGTTAGCTGGTCCTGTGCTCCCTGGGCCTGTACCCTCAATCTTGAACCTCTGGAATCATAAGCCAAATGAACCTTTTCTTTTTATAAGTTAATTATCTCAGGAACTTTTTAATTATAATGGGAAACTTACCATTGGGATTTAGAATAGAAAAATGCCTGTGCACTAATTCTGGAAAGGTATTGACTTCATATTAGCTGCCAAAAGTATAAATAATTTAATGTAAACGTTGGCAAAAATTCTTCTGTTAGACATAGTATTCCATCCTCTCATTTTAAGGCTATTGATATAGTTGGTAATCATTCTTCAAGATAGCCTAATATAACCCTAAAGTCAACTTAAATTTGTATTTAAAAATAATTTCGCATTTTATGAGATAAGTTGCCAAACTAACATAACTAAACTAATAATAACATTAACATGTATAATCTGAATCCTAAACCAGAAGCCCAGATGTAGAAGAGAAGAGAAATGTGAGCAGGACTTTAAAATAGTTGCCAAGAACCTAGGTGGTTGCAAAAATAACTTACTACATGCCTAGAATTAAAGTTGCTAGGTCATATGATAGGAACTCCATTATAAGCAATAAGAATGCTGGGCAGTGGTGGCACACTCCTTTGATCTCTTCACTCAGAAGGTAGAGGCAGGTAGATCAAGATCAGCCTGGCCTACAGAGCAAGTTACAGGACAGCCAGGGCTACACAGAGAGACTTTGTTTCTAAATAAATAAATAAATCCCAGAAAAATGCTTCAACATGTAATAAGAACACATGCTCCACTATGTACATAGCAGACTTATTTATAATAGCCAGAAGCTGGAAAGAACCCAGATGTCCTTCAACAGAGGAATGGATACAGATTTACACAATGGGGTACTACTCAGCTATTAAAAACAATGAATTCATGAAATTCTTAAGCAAATGGATGGAACTAGAAAATATCATACCGAGTGAGATAACCCAATCACAAAAGAACACACATGGTATGCACTCACTGATAAGTGGATATTAGCCCAAAAGCTCCAAATACCCAAGATACAATTCACAGAACACATGAAGCTCAAGAAGAAGGAAGACCAAAGTGTGGATGCTTCGGTTCCTCTAAGAAGGGGAACAAAATACTCAAAGGAGCAAATATAGAGATAAAGTATGGAGCAGAGACTGAAGGAAAGGCTATCCAGAGACAATTCTACCTGGGGATTCACCCCATAAACAGTCACCAAACCCTGACATTGCTGATGTTAAGAAATGCTTGCTGAAAGGAGCCTGATATGGTTGTCTCCTGAGAGGCTCTGACAGAGCCTTATAAATACAGAGGCAGATGCTCACAGCCAACCATTGGATTGAGCATGGAATAGTCAATGGAGGAGTTGGAGAAAGGACTAAAGGAACTGAAGGAGTTTGCAACCTCATAGGAAGAACAACAATATCAATGAACCAGACTCCCCCCCCAAGAACTCCCAGGGACTAAACCATCAACCAAGGAGTACACATTGCTCCAGCTGCAATTTTAGCAGAGGATTGCCTTGTCAGGCATCAATGGGAGGAGAGGTCCTTGGTCCTATGAAGACTTGATAGATGCCCCAGCATAGGGAGGTAAGAGTGGAGTGGCTGGAAGAACAGCCTCATAGAAGCAGGGGGAGGGAGGATGGCCTAGGGGTTTTCTGGGAGGGGGAAATCTGGGAAAGGGGATAGCGTCTGAAATGTAAATAAAGAATATATCCAATAATAAATGAATGAATGAATAGACAAACAGGCGAGATGAGATGAGTATATAGATTGTATCCCATTTCTTCATATGCTCTGATTCATGTAACAATTAAGTCACAAAAGGGCTCCTTCACCTTAAATAGCTTGCTAACTACACCCCTTTTGTAGTAATAAAATACAAGAGAGACTTGGCTTAAAGGGAGAAAAAGTTGCTTTGATCTCATGTTTTCAGTTGAGTCTAAGTTCACTTATCCCTTACTTTGAGCCTCTAGTAGGATAGGGCACTGAGGAGGCTTTCAGTGCTGTAAAAGGCTCATCCACAAAAGGGAAAGAGAGAAGGGGCTGGGTTCCTAACATTCCTTTCAAAGGCATGTCTCCGATGACCTAACCATTTCTTAAAACTTGTTTCTGCCTTCTAAAGTTTCTAAAACTTCCAGTTAGTGCCACAGAGCAAGTTTCAGGACAGCCAGGCCTTCACAGAGAAACCCTGTCTTGGGGGGGGGGAAGCAAAAATAATTAAACTAATACCCTATTTTCAAGAGTAAAGTCAACACTAAAGTTTTACTAGAGGAAATATTGAGAACCACAAAACTTTGCTTTTTCTTGTCACTCCCCAGGGATTAATATAAGCCAACATGGACAAAGGGTTAGGAAAGAGCTTAGTACAATTTTGCATATGAACCAAAAATTCAGATTCTGGGAACTGAAAAGATGGTTCAACAGTTAAGAGCACTGGCTAATCTTCCAGAGGACCCAGGTTCAATTCCCAGCACCCACATGGCAGCTCACAACTATCTGTAACTCTAGTTCCAGAGTATCTGACATCCTCACAGAGACATATATGCAGGCAAGATACCAATGTGCATTAAATACATAGAAATAAAGTTTTCAAAATTCCCATTCTGAAAATGCATGGTAATTGAGATAGAAGTGCAGAAAGATCGGGTGGGCAAATATGTAAAACTAAAATTATTTTTATTGCTAGCTTAGGTTCTTAAAAGATCAAAGAGAATTCATAAGTCCATACATAGAAATCCAAGATGTGATAGTTTTGCTTTCCTTTATTAATATAAGTACTTGTTTTAGTTACTTACCTAATGCTGTGATAATACACCAGGAAGAGTTTATTTGGATTACAGCTTGAGAGGACAAGTGTCCATCACCAGCACAGCTGAGATCCATGACCACAGGTAGGTATGGCAGCATGAACAGCTGACAGCTCCCATCTGGAACCACAAGTCCCAAGCAGAGGAATCAACTTCAGAATGTCATAAGCCTTTAAGCTCTTAAAGCCGACCCCTAGGGACAAGCTCCCCCCAGAAAGACCACACCTCCTAAGCCTCCCCAAACAGTGCCACCAACTGGAGCCAAACATTCAAAAGCCAGAGGTATTGATAAGGGGATCTCATTAAAGCCATCATTTAACTAAATGAAAGACAATAATGTCACTACTGACAATTAGCAAGTTTATATGTTTCTGTCATTAATAAAGGAATATCCTTTAGGATAACCTATTATTTTAAAGAGATGAGCTTGAATGTTTGAACAGATGGGATACAGGAGCTGAAATAGTCATATTACATATGTAGGTTGCTAAGCAGGAGACAGAGACATCAAATTTTCTGTCCTATTCATACTTGCTCTATGAGTTCCTTTTCTATCCTAAGGTGGAAACAAAAGCCATGCCAACTACTCACCTACCTCAGAGGAAGAAAACCAGTAGAATATGCCTAACAAATCAACTGACGACATGGGACATTTCATGCTAATGACAATAAGAAAGTATCCTGTTGGCCCTGTTGTGGCTGAGATATAAGTTCTGAATCCTCAGAATCCTTTGCCACCCAAAGCTTCAGGACTTGTCAAAGCATTGGGATCCAAGTACATGTCAGTAAAAAGTAGTATTCGGCCTACCAGAGAACAGCACTTGGCAAAATGTTCAATATGAGGCTAAGTAACCATAGATATTTTGTGAAAAAAAAAAAAAAAACAGTGATTTGGGGACTATACTAAAGTGTTAAATCTGTATTAAAGTGTTTACCTAGCATGCACAATAACATAGGTCCAATTCTTAGCACTAGAGAAAAATGAAAGAGGCAATTGAGAGACAGGTGTTGTCACTGTCATTGCTGTTTTCAATTTCAGTATCCTTTGTCCTTTTCCCTGAAATTTTAGTCTCAGATGATTTATTAAATGTTTACAATGTAGTTATAACTTTGTGTTCACTGTCTTATTGAATTCTCATGACAATTCTGTGGGAAAGCTATTTATAGTATTCCTCTTTTATAGATAAAAGTAGCTGATATTCAAAATGTACAGAAGGCAAAGGGCTGTAGCATGAAAGTAAACTGCAGCCCATATTAGAACATCCTTCTTCCTAAATTGGCCTTTATCACCATGATGTTTTCTCTCCGGAATCTCCTTAGAATTTCCAAACATTTCTTTATTTTCTTCTTGTCTTTCCTCCTTAGCTACTATTTACCTTCATACTGTTCCAAGAGCAGAAACATGTACAAGTTTAAAGACACAACATATAACCTCTCTTTCTCTTTCCCTTCCTCCCCCCTCTCTCTTTCTCACTCTTACTCACATACATACACACACATACACACACACACAAAAACACACACAACACAACTATAACCACATATATACATTCACACATACATACATATAAACTCATTGTTTTAGTCAGGGTTTCTATTCCTGCACAAACATGACCAAGAAGCAAGTTGAGGAGGAAAGGGTTGATTCACCTTACATTTCCACATTGTCAAAGGAAGTCAGGACTGGAACTCAAGCAGTTAGGAAGCAGGAGCTGATGCAGAGGCCATGGAGGGATGTTTCTTACTGGCTTGCTTCCTCTGGCTTGCTCAGCTTGCTTTTTTATAGAACCCAAGACGACCAGACCAGAGATGGTACCACCCACAAGGGGACCCTTCCCCCTTGATCACTAATTAAGAAAACTCCTTACAGCTGGATCTCATGGAGGCATTTTCACAACTGAAGCTCCTTTCTCTGTGATAACTTCAGCTTGTGTCACACAAGTTGACACACAAAACCATCCAGTACACACATGCATACATACCACATCTAGATCACACTCTACACACATAGCACACATCATTCCCCCACCCCTCAACACACACAGGCAGCATGCAAATATCAACCAATTGCAACCCTGAGCTATCTGCCAGCCAAACACCCATGAGGATTGTGATTGCCTATTCTGAACATGAAATTATGAGCCATGATTCTTTTCATTTAATATCTCTGACCTAAAGGGAAATGTCAAGGGATTCCCACTGGAAAAGAAGACTTGGCAAAAATCCAAATACTTGGACTTATTTTATGTTTCTGTTCTGAGGTTGAGAAATGCTTTCAAGTGCCTGCAAAAATTTGCTCTATTGTGAACAGTAGGTAGGTGCTCCACCTCTTCCACATCTCTTGAAGAGTTCACCAAAGTGAGTTTAAGAAACAAACCTGTAAAGCAGCACAAGTTGAGCCTGTCTCCCTTCAAAGGAGTTGGAAGACTGCTGGATGTGCTGATAGGAAGTGTGGCAAGCCATACAAGCTCACAGCAGCTTCTCAAACAAATTTTACATTTACCCTGTGGCCAGAGAGAAAAAGGAGAGGGAGCAGACAATTAATTGCCTTTCCATGGCTCCCTGAATTTCTTTTTCGAGTTAATGCTCATGAGTTTTTTTAGATATCAAAGCAGACAATATGTGTAAGGGTTTAAGGATAAAGGGAAATGGTGTCTGTCGAAAACAAAAGGAAACTTTCCAACAAATCTGTCTCCTCTTACTGCTTTTACTTCTGAAGACCTGGAGTTCATGGAGGACCTTCAAAGACTAGGGAGTAGGCTGCAGATTCAAGTGAATGAAAGTTAAATCCATGGCCAGACGCACAGCCTCCAAACAGAACCATCTACTAACACCTTTGTTAATGATTACAGTGTTAATTATGATCCGGGTATTATAAAAAGAAATGTTCATAAACAAATCCATCCCTTTGTTGCAAATTGGTCCCATTTACCTTTCTGTCCTAGTGGAGATGGAGAGTGACTAAATAAAGCTTTTCATAATTTCCTGTCAAATATTCACAAACTATTATGAATCTTTCCTCCTTGTTAAGAAATAGCTTTTAAATGTTCACTACTGCATTTCTTTTCCTTGATTCTTTATCATTTCTCTAGTAATTGCTTCTACCCAAGGCCAATATTAGAACTATTTCCTACAGAAAACCTGACTAACAAAAGAGATCTTAAAATAGTAATATCTAACTCACGAGTATCAGCAATTTCTAATACATTTAAGGAATAATCATAGATAATTACTCACTCATTTTTATTTGTTATTCTAATTCTGATTAAGATACTTACTCATTTACCCAGGTTTGAGAAGGTGTGATGCTTAGTGCTGAGTGTCAAATTATAAAATCAAGTAGGTTGCAATCTGCAATCTGTTAGGTCTTATCTTGATAGTGTTAGTTGATACAGGAACATCTATCTTGACTGTGGATAGGACTAATCCCTCTCCAGGATCCTAGAATGCATAAAATAAATGAGTTAAGTGCTAGCAATGCATTCATTGCTCTCTGTATCTTTTCTATAAATAAAATGTAACAGGCTATGTCAAGCTCCTGCTACTTTGACTTCCCTGTTGTGGAGGACTGTAGCTTCATGAAACTGTGAGCCAGAATAAACCTCTTCTCCTTTAAATTCCTTTTTTCAGCATATTTTATTATGACAATAGTAAAACTAAAATGGAAGGGATTGTTTTGATACCTATGTTAGGATACATTTAAAAATCTCTTTAATCCACTAAATAATTCAGTAAATAAAAATGTGATGAAATAATATTCAATTAATTATATGACATGGCATTTTAAACTTTTCTCTGGAGTATTTAGGCAAGGAATAAAAATTGTCATTTATGTAGGATACAAATTTTACCATGACCATCTTCCCTCCTATGACTGAGTGGGTGGGTACAGCCAGGAACACAGGGAACATCTGAGTGCCAGAACAGCTGGGGCAGGGTCTGCCAGGGCCCCACCTGCACCCAGTAGCTGGGCAGCGCCACAGCCATCTGTGCACCTATCCTGCCAGAGGAGAACTACTCTGCAGGGAGTCCCGCATTTAGAGGTAAGGCCACCATCTTCTCTCCAACAACTGAGCAGGCAGGTACAGCCAGGAGCACAGGGAACACCAGAGTACCAGAACAGCTGGGGCAGGGTCCCTGGAGCACATGGGCACAGAGGAGAATTTCCTGAATAGAACACTAATAGCTTATGCTCTAAGATCAAGAATTAACAAATGGGACCTCACAAAATTGCAAAGTTTCTATAAGGCAAAGGACACTGTCAATAGGACAAAATGGCAACCAACATATTGGGAAAAGATCTTTACCAATCCTATATCTGATAGAGGGCTAATATCCAATATATACAAAGAACTCAAGAAGTTAGTCTCTAGGGAACCAAATAACCCTATTAAAAAAATGGGGTACAGAACTAAACAAAGAATTATCAACTGAGGAATACTAGATGGCCGAGAAACAGCTAAAGAAATGTTCAGCATCCTTAATCATCAGGAAAATGCAAATCAAAACAACCCTGAGATTCCACCTCACACCAGTCAGAATGGCTAAAATCAAAAACTCTGCTGACAGCAGATGCTGGCAAGGATGTGGAGAAAGAGGAACACTGCTCCATTGCTGGTGGGATTGCAAGCTGGTAAAAGCACTCTGGAAATCAGTTTGGCAGTTCCTCAGATAATTGGACATAGCACTACCTGAGGACCCAGCTATACAACTCCTGGGCATATATCCAGATAATGCTCCAACATGTAATAAGGACACATGTTCCACTCTGTTCATAGCAGTCTTATTTATAATAACCAGAAGCTGGAAAGAACCCAGATGTGCCTCAACAGAGGAACGGATACAGAAAATGTACATTTACACAATGGAGTACTACTCAGCTACTAAAAACTATGAATTCATGAAATTCTTAGGCAAATGGATGGAGCTAGAAACTATCATCCTAAGTGAGGTAATCCAATTACAAAAGAACACATGGTATGCACTTGCTGATAAGTGGATATTAGCCCAAAAGCTTGGAAAACCCAAGATACAACTCACAGACCACATGAAGCTCAAGAAAAGGAAGACTAAAATGTGGATACTTTGATCCTTATTGGAAAGTGGATCAAAAAAACCTATGTCTCACAGCCAACTAATAGAATGAATGTAGGGTCCCCAATAGAGCAGCTAGAGAAAGGACCCACAGAGCTGAAGAGGTTTTCAGACCTGCAGGCAGAACAATAATATGTACCAAACTGTACCCCCAGAGCTCCCAGGGGCTAAACCACCAACCAAAGAGCACATGGAGGTACCCATGTCTCCAGCTACATATGTAACAGAAGATGACCATTTCAGACATCAATGAGAAGAGAGACCATGGGTGCTGTGAAGGCTCGATTCCTCAGATAGGGGAATGCAAGTCAGGAAATTGGGGGGGGGGATGACAGCTGGAGGGGGGATAGGGTAGGGGATTTTCAGAGGGGAAATGCAAAAAGGAAATACCATTTGAAATGTAAATAAAGCACATATCTAATAAAAATACCATGAGTATAGTTATAAAAGCTGAGATATAAAATAACCCTTTAGAAATAACTAACTTTAGTCCTCTGCCTGTCCTTACAGCTGGGGCAGACACTTGGCGGGTCTGCTACAGTGAAGACACCTTCTCCTGATTCATCCAAGAGAACCTGCTGCACCCAGAGTAGTTGGTAAGAACCCCCTCCCACCTCTGGAGTCCCAGAGAAAATGTGGTATATTTACACAATAGAGTACTACTCAGTTATTAAAAACAATGAATTTGTGAAATTCTTAGGCAAATGGATGGAACTAGAAAGTGTCATCCTGTGTGAGGTAACCCAATCACAAAAGAACGCACATGGTATGCACTCACTGATAAGTGAATATTAGCCCAAAATCTCAGAATAAATAAGATACAACTCACAGACCACACAAAGCTCAAGAAGAACAAAGAACAAAGTATGGGTGCTTCAGTTTTTCTGAGAAAGGGAACAAAATACTCACAGGAGCAATCATGGGGGAAAAGTGTGGGACAGAGACTGAAGGAAAGGCCACCCAGAGACTGTCTTACCTGGGGATCCATCCTATAAACAATCACCAAATCCCGACACTATTTTGGAGGACCAGAAGTACTTACAGAAAGGAGCCTATTATGGCTGTCTCCTGAAGGGCCCTGCCAGAGCCTTACAGATACAGACACAGATGCTAGAAAACAACCATTGGACTAAGTGTGGAGTCCCCAGTGAAGGAGTTGGAGGGAGGACTGGAGGAGCTGAAGGGGTCTGCAGCTCCATGGGAAGAAGGACGATGTCGGCCAACCAGATCCCCCAGGATTCCCAGGGATTGTGCCAAGTGTCTATCAACCAAGTGGTACATATGATTCCAGCTGAAATTGTGGCAGAGGAATGCCTTGCCGGGTATCTGTGGGAGGAGAGGTCCTTGGTCATATGAAGGCTTGATAGATGCCCTAGCATGGAGAAATGGGGGGGGGGAGTGGGAGTGGGTTGGGTAGAGGGACATCTTCTTGGAGGCAGGGCTTGGGAGGATGGGTCAGCGGTTTACTGGGAGTGGGGAAACTGGGAAAGGGTATAACATTTGAAATGTAAATGAAGAATATATTCAATAAAATAGAAATAACTAGTTTAGAAATAATTCTTTTCCTAATGATGTGTCCATGAGTGCTACTTCTAATTGCCATTATACCTTCTTCACATTACCTGCAGTTATGTCATTATCCAACAATCTATATTTTATTGAACTAGTTACTAGTTGTAGGCATGGCACTAAAAAAATGATAAGGAACTTTTATTTTTAATTATTCTCTTTACAAATTATTTCTCTGTGTTCCTCACCCTTTGTAGTGTGTGTAAAATTAGATCAAACAATGAGAGACACTATACTAAAAGTAACATTTATTTACATGACTGACTACTATTGCTTGATTCAATACAGATTCTCCTATAAAAGCCAAATAATGAGATGTAAAGCAGTCCTCAAACTATTATGTCACTTCCTGGAGCGACTATCAAGATATTAGAATGGATGGGGTAAGAGAAGGGAAGGCAGGGTAAAGGAGTGAGTATAGGAAAAAATAGCTAAACACTAAAGATCTTTGAAAATGTCAAATGAAAACCTACTGTCATAGAAACTTCCTAAAACACACATGTACACACACACACACACACACACACATGAATCAATAAATAAGAAGTTCATCTCAGTGCCAAGTATAGTTTACTTCTTTTCTAGCCATTAGTCATGAGGTCCAGTACCACCTTCTCAACATTAAGGTCTATTGCCATTGCTCTGGCTATCCTGGAAAACTTGATAGTAATGCCCTATTAATGAAGACATTATATACTTGAATCATAGAATATGAAGAAATAAAGTTGGTATCAGTCTAGAAGCTTCATTATTACTGTTTAGCTTTGCATAGTGCTGTAAGCTTTTATTCATGGTACGGAAGAGAAAATTCATCAACAGTCTTACCCAGATGTGAACCCTGAGAGATACAATAATGAGTAGCCTACAAGATGAGCTCACTGGTGCAATAGTGATATAAATATCATGGGAGTAACCAAAATAAATATATTCAAAGCCCATTCCACAAGATAGAACTCATGTCTACTACCATTAACTGATCCAAAAAATAACCCATGGCTGGCTATGTCATAGACTCTAATGAGAACCGAATACAATTTTGCTAAATAGATCTAGTATGATACTACCTTCTAATTTTCATCTTTATATTCATAGATTAATTCATCATTCACCAGAGGTTTCTTCTTGATATAGCTAGTAATTAGAACAGAGACCCACCTAGTCGATATGCTTAAAATTGGAGACTGCAGAGTGTTTAGCTCTAAATAGGATATCCGTATCAAATCCCTTCTCCCAAGGATCAGGGATAACCTCAGAAAAGGGGAAAGAAAGACCATAAGAGCCAGAGGGAGTGGGTGTCTGTAACAAACTATATTTGCTGGATCTGACCATGTCACTACACACACGAATTCATAGCAGCTGTGACTACCTGCAAAGACCTGCACAAGATCAAGCAGCTAAAATCCCAGCTTGAATAGGGAAAGAGCTCATAAGTCCACTCATAGATGAGGGACTATTGGAGAGTGATGTCTGCTATGAAAGTTTCCATTGGGGATGTAGCCCCTGAAAGGATACTCATGCTCCAATAAATAATTCTATGCCTATCCATATATAGATAGCACAAAATGGTCCCAGATGATTTTTCTAAAATTTAAAATACACAAGAAGTCTAGAGGGAAAGTGGTGGAGAGAATAGTGCAGACATTGGAGGGTAGGGAAGGTGGAATAGATTTGAAGAAAATATACTATGTACTTGTATGAAATTCTCAACAATAAAAATATAGTCCAAATTTACATTATATTTATACAAAAATTGCTAAGGAAAAAAACAATAAGATTTTTAATTGAAACAGAAGTTTTCAAAAAAATTGTTCTTTAGGGAAATAATTTATTATTTTCCCTGCACTTGTAGTTATGCTAAATGTTATTCATACATTATAGATTAGAAAACAAATTCATGTGGCAAAATGACCTTAAGTAGGTCAAATAAAGATGAATCCACACCTGCAATTCCAGCTATTCAAGAGGCAGAAGCAGAAGGATAATGCATTTGAGACCTGACTAGGCTAAAGTTACTTCAGGACAGACCTGGGCAATTTGCCAGAAGCCTGCCTCAAAATAGTTTTTTTTTTTAAGGCACAAAATGTAGGTTAGTAGTGGAGCTCTTTTCTAGTATTATATGAAAACCATAGGTCTATCCTTGTCCCATCAGGAAAGGAAGAAAGAAAGAAAAAAAGAAAAGAAAGAAAGAAAGAAAGAAAGAAAGAAAGAAAGAAAGAAAGAAAGAAAGAAAGAAAGAAAGAAAGAAAGAAAGAAAGAAAGAGAAAGAAAGAAAGAGAGGAAGAAAGGAAGGAAGAAAGAAAGAATGAAAGTGAGGGAGAAAGGAAGGAAGAAAGAAGGAAGGAAGGAAGGAAGGAAGAAAGAAAGAAAGAAAGAAAGAAAGAAAGAAAGAAAGAAAGAAAGAAAGAAAGAAAGAAAGAAAGAAAAGAAAGAAAGATAGATAGATAGATGGGGAAGAAAGATTGGAGAAAGGGGGAGGGGAGGGAGGGAAGGACAGAGAGAAGAGAAGAAAAAGAGAATGGGAAGGAAATGAAGAGAGTAAAGAAAGAAAAAATGGAAGTTGGAGAGAAAAATAGAGAAAGATGCAAAAAAAGGGAGAATAAAGAACAAAAGGGAGGGAGAAGAAAGGAGAGATGGTCAAGTGCTAGAGTAAAGATTCATGATACACTCTACCATGCTGTTTCAACATTATGACATTGCTACAAACAAGAGATATAGTAGTGTGAAATAGCATGAGTTTCAAATCTACAAAATAAAAATTAAATGTTTTCAACTTTTTTTTTTGCAAAGTTGGAAAATAGATATTCTGGAATGGTTTGTATGTTCAAAACATTACACATTGTTCCAAGTGTACATTTGTTCCAAGTACTAACACTGTAATTATAGTAAGGGAAGCTCCAAAACCATGTGAAGCACATTGCTCAGGTTTCCAGTGCATCTGCAACCTAACATCTTACACACAGGATTAAATATTTAATTCTCCAGTTAATCCACTGACTTGAGTATTGTTTAGCTCTGTCCAGTCTACAGTGCTACTGTGACAGAACATTAGAAACTTGGTAATTTAAACATCAAAAATGTACATCCTCATAGCCCTAGAGGTTTGCACCCTAAGATCAAATGAGAAGACTAAGATCAAAGGAGAACAATAGCGAGGGGTGGGGACAATACTGAAAGGGAGAAAACAAGGATGGATACATAGCACTAAGGAGGTTTACCTAAAATTCTATATTATATATGAGTGTGTTATAAATGAAGTTATACTACTTCAGGCGCCAATACTTCCCCCCATAGACTAGCTAACAAACAAATAAACAAGACAATAAGTCATGAGAAACACTTGAGCATTTGGTCAGGGGAGTAGAAGCAATTCTCAACACAGTATAGTCTACTTCCATTCGTCCTCAGGTGCCTTCTATACATTTGAAAACTAGACTTTTGTACTGAAGACATCACATACTTCAGACATAGGACTTGGAGGAACCAAGCTAGATCTTACTAGGAAGCCTCCTCTATGATGACTAGCTATGGTAGTACTAGAAGCTACTATCTATACAAGCTGCCATGGGAGAAAAGCAACCAATAGTTCAACCCAGCTATGATACCAAGAACCACAACACTACCAGCATGACAAGATATCCCAAAAAGTGCAAGAATGTTGGTGATAACCAGCAGCTGTTTAGTTGGACTTAAGGCTCATCAGTAGAGGGAAATTCATGCAGGCCCCTATAGGCCTAGACAACTATTCTTGACCAATGGGGGCCATGGAACTTAGAGGAGATCTTACTATTGCCACTTTTTCTAAATTACTATAATTTCTAAAATCATCCTAAATATTTATCATTATACTCACAGATGAATGTAGCCCTCACCTCTCATCAAAGAAGCTTGTTTTTGCAGCAGATGGAGACCATTGCATAAAGCTGCAACTGACCAAAATGTAAAGAATGACTAAGCTTAGGTGTGTCCTGCTCAAACCGATATATCTACAACACAACCCCTACAGCTAAGTCTCAGGAAACATCACAGAAAGAGTAGATAGTGTGCTAGAGCCAGAGGACCAAGACATCTGCTGTAGAAGTGCCTTCTATATATACTAGGAAAGCTGCATCCACGAACTATCAACAGTATGGCGACCTAAACAATAACCCACTCTATCTATCTATAGAGTCTATCTATATGTCATTGTCAATAAAAAAACCATCACAATGCTCCACCTCTAAATAAAGAGCTACAGACAATTAACGACTGCTGAGAAAGGAGAATCAGTGTCCCCAGGAATGACACCCCTAAACTGTTTAGCAGCAAGTGGCCACACTTAAAATGAAATATAAATATATATTATATATACATGTATATGTATATGTATATATATATTATATATAATACATACATGGACTAAATGGTCTCAACAGCATGTTGTTTTTAAATATGTGTAAACATATATATTTACATACAACAGTAATTAAAGGAAAAGACTCCATAAACTTAAAAAGGAGTAGAGGAGACATGGGAGAAGTTGGAGAAAGGAGTGGGGCAGTAGAAATAATAGAAATGCAATACATGTATGTGACATTTTAAAAATAACATTTTTAGATGAAAGTGAGAAAATTAAAAAATAATCCCTTGTGGGCTGGTTTCTGATAAAGCATTTCTCCCTAGATGGTAAACAGTGTGCTTACTGCTAGGCCTCACACTCTTTGCACTGTGTCCTGAGTATAGGCAATCACTGTTGTCTCCTCCTCTTAGAACATCAGCCTTAAATTATTAGGGTTCAGCTTCATGCAATCTTAATAACCTTCTTGAAATCCTGTCTCCAAGTGTAGTCGCATGGGGGGATAAGAACTTCCACACAAGAAATCTGAAAAAAAGAAAAGAAGAGTCCAGTCTGTACCAGAGACCTAGTTCTACAGAAACCAAGTAACTTCAGTTACACAAAAATATGTACCGTGATGAAGAAATAGCTCAGTTAGTAATGTTCTTGATGCACAAAGACCTGAGTTTAGTTCCCCAAAGCCAATGATAAAATGCTGGTGTGGAAGTGCTATGCTCTGAGATTATAGAGACAGGAGGATTCCTAGAGTTCATTACCCAGCTACTCTTGCTGAATTGGTGAGCTCCTGGTTCAGTGAGAGACTCTGTCTCAATATAAGGTGGAAAGAGACATGGAAAGACACTCAATGTCCACCTCTGGTCTTCATGCACACACCCACACACACATGTACATACACACACATATGGATACAAAAAACCAAAAGATAGATTTAAAAGTTGTATTATATTATTCAGGCAAAATTAAATCTTTTAAATACCCTAGAGCTTCCACAACTTCTAATGACAGCATATTGGCCTTCGATGAAACATGCTACTGAGTTGAACAAAAGCTCTATTTGAGAACCTCAAACTTGTCAATGAAATTTCAGCATCAATCGCCTTGACATATAATAGGATCTACTAAAGTAATTACTAAGAGTGCTTTGCAGATGTACAGACTTTCTCAAGGACAAACCAGTGCTCAGAAAGTCAATTATTTTGGTCGGTTCTATCGATTTATATATTTAACTGCTCTTACCCTGTGTTAGTTAGGGTTGTAGCACTCACAGAATTGTGTGCTCAGCCAGTCTCTGTTGAGCTTGAAACCATGTACATGAAACAATCCTGAAGTGCCATCTAGGGAGTCTAAGACTGTAATCAGTCCCGAGAAAGATAAAAGAGGGGTGGTTCTTTACATTATTTTGTTTATCATAGGAAAAAATTCTACCAAGAAAACACCAACATATTTATAAAAACTAAAAATGTTTACAGTGTTTTAAAAATAAGGCAGTCCATACATAGACCAGTAACCTATTGGAGTTATCACAATTACTAACACCCAAGAGGGGGGAAATCATTCAACATCATGTGACTTTTCTAAAATGCATTTGAGAGCATTTTCAACATTTTAAACCACTTGAGCTTCAAAATGCTTTAGGCATATCTTTAAATTTCAGTTGAATGTTTTCCAAACACAATTGTGATTACTTTTCAAAATGAAACCATGAGTTAATTAGAAATGCAATTACTGTTATTCCAAGACAGCATGGATTTTTTTTTTACCTTTTAAGTATTGCTTATAATTAACATTATTTCCTATTTGCATATTCATAAAATGTTTTATAAGTTTTCAGGACCTTTAAGAAAATTGACATCTGATTTTACTATGCTCAAGTAATTATAAAATGAATTTTGTATTTCTTAATTCTTTCCGTTTTTATTCACCCTCTGGCTACAGAATCATAATTAATTCTGCTTTTCCCTTTCTAATAGATTTATGTGTATTATCATATATATTAAATTTTCACTTCCACAACTTTTTTCATTTTTATTGCTTTGCACACAGACAATGTGCACTTCATTAAAAACATGTAATCCCTTAGCTGAGATCCAGGCATAATTACAAATCTTTATAATATAATGACATACATGTTCTTCATATTTTATTGCAAGAATCCCCAATTCCATTTGAAAATTCTGGAGTTCCTGTCCTCTAAAACTGCAAAATGAGAAAATGATTTAATAATTCTATTTCTTATGACACACCAATTATGAACACAAAGCTCTGTTTTTTTTCTCCATTCTACTTTAAAATGTATTTAATGATTCGGTCAATGTGATATTCATAGCAAATCATAGCTAACACAATAGACAGGACTGATATTATTGTCTGAAGTCTTTATGATGAAGCAATAATTAAACTAGACTGAGTTTATCACAGAGAGACGAAAGCCCAAGTTCAGACCTGAGAAACACAAAGTGCAGAAAGCAGTGTAGCAGGACACCAAGGGCAGACGAAGAAGGTGGGCCTCCCTGGCGTTCTTCTTGGTCTTTCTTGAACTTTAGTAATGTTAGGAATTTTCCCACATTTCATAAATTCTGTTCGGGAACCCTAGAATAATGGTAGCATATGACACAACATGTGTTGTTGTATGGTGGTATGTTGTGTTGCATTGTGTTGTGTATGCTGTTCTGTGCTTTATTTCATGGGGATGACATCAGAATGCCAGTGGGGAGGAATAAGAGCTAAAAACATTCACAAAATATTGCTGTGAAGTGCAGTGACAAGCAATCAGTGCACAGTCCGGTGGGGCATAAACTGTGCCATAGTCTGAAATCTAAAGCTAAAGAGCCTATCTGCAAATTCGTCATTTCTACCAACTGAAGCTGAGTTCAATAAAGCTTACTTCCTTGTTTCTAGAACTTTTTACACTCCTTACAAAATAACTTCTTTAGCCAAACCTAAGTTCAACTCAAAGGCAACTAAATAGTAAAGGTACTTAAAATAATCAACCAAGACTTCCCCCGAGGTATGCCTAGCATCATCCCCAGAGCAGATTCTCCAGGTTTGGAGCATCATTGCCTTCTTCAACGTTCTTGAAACTGAAATGGGAGCTTCAAGAGGCCCCTTGACCAGCTTCACACACTCCTACAAACTCTATCAATGCCTCTGAGCTTTCCCACTCTCCTTGCCCTTACTTGTTACTTTGCTCTGAAAATGTTCTTACTGCTGCTAAATCTATAAAATTGGGACTTTTGGTTCTTTTAACCCTTAAAGAATTCATTTTTTTTTTTAGTTCCATGAAAACAGAAGTCCGGTTTGTTTCTTGAACCCCATTATCACAATACAATTTTAAATACAAAATCCCTCTGTACTGCCACTCTACATGGCTCCACACATGCGTACATGCATGCACACACACAGTCCTTCTCTGCAAAGTACTCAGAGCAGTTAGATGTCCTTCTTTCTCGGATACAGTGCCCAGATATTCAGTGAGCATCTCATAAAATCCTATGATACCTTTTACTCACACCTAATACATTGTTTAATTATTCTTTCACCATACTGAAAAATTCTAAAAGAAATGACCTCTATCTTGAATTTTGTTTTGTTAGATTTTAGCTAAGTTCCCAAAACATAATCAAGTTCAATATATAGTTTTCAAATGCATGGGTGGGAATGGGGACTATCATCACTCTTATGGAAGGCTATTAGTGCCTTAAGCAAAACACTATAGAAGCTATGGTGTAGATATGAGATTTGTATGTGATATTGGGTTTACATCCATGCTTTGCCAGAGAATCTAAGATTAGAGCCTGTGATGGTCAGATGATGGAGTCTTAGTTATGCACACCAGAACCATCTAGTGGCACTTATGTGGAAAAAGGGAAACCTTCAAATGTGATTCAGGTTAAAGATCTTAGAATGGGAAGATTTTCTGAATCATCTAGATGTCCCTAATCTGATCACATAGTCCTTAAGAAACAGCAACTTTCCCTATCACAAAAAGATGTGGCAACAGCAGCAGAAAGATGCTATGTGGGTGTCTGTAAAGGCAGAGAGGGGTGTTCAAGCTAAAGCACTAGAGAACCAATACACACTGAAGAGGCAGTGCCACGCTGGTGCCTCAGGAAGACTGATACAGTCCTACGGCACCTGGATTTCAGACCAGTGCTCTTCTGAGTACAACAGTTACTGAACCATGGGGTAAGATAGTTGTGCCATTTCAAGCCACTAAATTACAGATCATTTGAAATAGCAGGAATGGAGAGCTGACATAGATCTTTAGGCTACTTTCCCAGAGGCTCATCTGGTGTCACTTACAGCAAAATGACTTCAAAGCTTTTTAATGCAATAATAGAAATAATCTCATAGACATAGGCACTAATATCTCAGCAAGTTTCAAGAATAAATTTACACATTAACTGAATATGGCTCTTCAGAATAAGATATCCTTACCTGTGACCTCTCATTTCTTTTATTTTAGAAGGATATTTGATTGAAATAATAATTAGTTAAAACTTGCCCAGCTATTTAGGATACAGATTATATTTTTCTACTTTCATCACCACATAAGTTTCTGTTGTTGTTAGTGTAAATAGTACATATTGCTAGTATGTGCAAACAAATATAATTCCTCTATCATCATATTCAAATTAGAGTTTTCCAGTGTCTGTTTGCATCACATTCCCTGACTCTGTGCTGATTTAGATAAAGCACAATTATGTGTGTGGAATATCATCCTTACTCTTCTGAAATTTCATATTATTGTGTCAACTTTATGAATCACCAATAAAAGTGTTCCACTGTCTCCAGCAATAGTAAGTCCCCAGACAATAGTCTAATATTTCGTGAGAATAGTATACCATTAAAGTTTTCCCTAGTAATTACCTGTCTGTAATAAATGTTTCCACAAGAAAACCCTGAGTTGGTTATTGCAGATTCAATAGAGAAGTGTCACAGTATTAAATATTCTCATCAAATCAAATTCCAATTCTGTTGAAGAAGGGGTTACAGTAACAAATCCAAGGTACCTAGATAGTAGTTGCCATATATTTGCTAACATATATTATAAAATACCATTCAATGAATAGAGTCTGACAGCAATAAACTCAAGATTGACAATAAAGCAAAGATTCTGTTTCACACATTTCTCTTGCACTTTTGTATGTATGTCTATGCTAATCCTAGCATGGAAAATAATTAGATCTGCAAATTAACCAGAGAAACCAGAGTAAAACTTTATTCTTCTCCTTCTGAAGGATCATGTACCCACAGCATAGAGGAAATGTCAGTTCTCAACACTGCCTTTCCCTATAAAGTACAGCAACTACCCAGCAGTCAGGAATCCCTATCTCTGTCTTGCAGATAAGAGATTTAATGTAAATAATCTGAACTAAACATATCCAAGCCTGATGCCTCAGGAATACTAACATACAAACTTTCAAAAGCCCAGATCAAAAATCCAGATGACACAGGAAATTTTATATACTGAATACTGTGCCTTGAGTATCCATTCTTGCTGAACTTTCTGGAAGGAGGTTATATAGACATGTTTAAGACAGGGAAGTCAGTGACTTCTGTGAAGAGTGAGAACATCACCACACAGAGTAGTAACATCATCACAACCATCGTACCAGTTGGTCAAACTCAGTCATCAAAACAAACCACTTCTCCAAATATATCTGTCAACCAATTTTGATGATCAGAGAGCAAGAATCTTCAGGCCTTAATGAAAAGAAGTTCAAATTAAAGGAGAGCAAAACAAGCGAATTTTAGTAGTGGCTACTTGTGAGGAATCAAGGAGCAGTGTTCTTCGACTATGATTTTAGCAAGCCTGCACTACTTCAGTTTATAAAATATAATTCATATATATGCTTAAGAAAAAAATCTGACTCCTCCATTGGGGACCCCATGATCAGTTCAATGGTTGGCTACAAGCATCTGCCTCTGTATTTGTCAGGCTCTGGCAAAGCCTCTCAGAAGACAGCTATATCAGGCTTCTGTCAGCATGTACTTCTTGCCATCCACAATAGTGTCTGCATTTGGTGACTGTATACGGGATGGATCCCCAGGTGGGGTAGATTCTGGATGGCCTTTCCGTCAGTCTCTGCTCCACACGTGTCTCCGTATTTTTTCCTGTGAGTATATGTAGCAGAGGATGACCTTGTCAGGCATCAAGGGAGAAGAGGCCCTTGGTTCCTTGAAGGCTCAATGCCCCAATATAGAAGAATGTGAGGGAGAGGAGGAAAAAGTGAGTGGGTGAGTGGGGGCACATCCTCATAGAAGCAGGAAGAGGAAGAATGGGATATGGGGTTTCTTGGGGAAGGAAATTGGGAAAGGGGATAACATTTGAAATGTAAAAAAATAAAATATCCAATAAAAAAAAAGAAAAGAAAAAAATCAGCCAGAGACCTGTTTGTAACTTGTGGTTCACACATGCAGAAGGCAACACTGCACTGATAGGCAGGCGGGCAAGGAGGGCGGGCAAGCTAGGGGGCATCAGTACAATGAGCCAGTGTGCAGTGGACAGATGGGAAAGAGAAATAGAGTGGATCGTGCACTATGGAGGGAAGCAGAACTGGAGATGAGCAGCAGTAAGGAACAGCCTGATGTCAATCAGAAGCCTGCACTACCACCTGATACCATGATGACTACCGTCCCATAGAGGGAAATCTCTGGGGTTGTGCACAAGAGATGACTCCAATGGTGTGAGCACGGGAGAGCCGGCCCTGTCCCTCACCTGGGCAGCAAAAGAAAGCTGGCCCTGGTAGCATGGGTGTGAAACAGTTGATGGGCTGACCAACTCACCTACCATCCTGATCCAGGGCTTTGAACTCAAAACCCATGTCAACATCTGCCCCACCTATGAACTGCTGAAGACCATGAAGAACCAAAGCTGCAGGATTACTACCACGCAGGGCAACAGTGGAATATCTCAAATATCCCAAGGAGTCTAGGTAAGAGTCCAGTATCTATCGTGTAGCAGAAGCCAGAGGTCTCAAGCCAGACTAGTGACTCATTGCAATGAACGTTTGCAAGTAAAGATTTGTGGAGAGCTGGGCGGTGGTGGCGCACGCCTTTAATCCTAGCACTTGGGAGGCAGAGGCAGGCGGATTTCTGAGTTCGAGGCCAGCTTGGTCTACAGAGTGAGTTCCAGGACAGCCAGGGATATACAGAGAAACCCTGTCTCGAAAAACCAAAAAAAAAAAAAAAAAAGATTTGTGGACAAAAGGGTATATATACCGTGTGACACACTATGACATACTGCAGCTTCCACTGAGAGATAAGTGGGTTGTTTTGCTTTTGTGTTTTTTTTTCTATTTTCTTTGGTGGGTGAGGTTACAAGGAATGAGGGCAAATATGGAATGACTGGAAAATGAATAGGATGGGGTGCATGATGTGAAAGTCCCAAAACAACAACATAAATTATGTTTTTAAAAAATTTCTTTTCCTTTATTGTTGGGTGACCACAAAGGTAGAGAACCAAGTCAAGCTCTGAGTATGAGATTTTTCTGGTTATAGGACCATGAATTGTGTGCTCTTTAGCACAAAATATCAGAAAAGTTCATGGATTCAAAATCACCAGCACACAGTCCCTTGGGTTTTTTATGACATACCAATTAGAAAGCCATATTTTCTTTCTTTGTGTGGCAGATGGTGTTAGAGGCAGTTTACAAGACTTCCGCCTCCCAGAAAGATTTGATTCAGCTTGGCTGGCTTCATGAATGCATTATCAGGAGACAAAATGAAGACAAAATGATATTATGACTAGACTTTCCAGTTGGTGATCATAGAGTAATCAAATCATTCTAACCAATCGTGTAATGTTCCTCCACAGTTGTGGAATGCTCCACAGTAGACTAACCAGACTAACCATCCTAGAGGAACAACCAACCCAGCCTGTTTAATAGGATTTGAGTTGAATTTTACTAACAATATTGAAATTACAACGAGAATATTATTACAAAATAATAGAATAATACACTGATTTAGTTCAGTAATCCTTTTCAAGTAATTTTAACTGGAAAGTGAATTTGTATTTCTATAAGAAAAAAATAAGCATTTACATTTTCAATATTATATATTCAGAACAAGCAATTTAACTTTTATATTCCTCTAATTACAATAGCTCAAGTGTAAAGGAACTAATTTTATTCACAAATTAAACTCCACAATAGGTGGAGGGCAACTTTCTTTCAAGTGGTCCTGCAAGGATCCAGGAGCTTTCCTTAGGAAGGCGGCACAGCCTCCAGTGTGGAGCTTGCTTGTGGGCAACACAGGCAGGTGCCAAGCATAAGTGTGCTGCTTGTATAGTAGGCTTTAGAGAATGGAAGGCCCTAGCACACACTAAATGGGCAGTGAAAGTGCACTAAAATGATAGCACCTCAGTGTATGGGGAATATAGTTGCCTAGGCTCTAGGGTAACATGTCACTCTCGCTTGCTTCCAAATACATCATAGGGTTATGCCATAGTACAAGGTAAATTGAAAGGTATGAACTAGATATATAGAGAAGGATATAGATTTAATCAAAGCTGGTCAACTTGTCTATGATGCTGATTTTCTGTCTATGGTGCCCATGAATACTATGCATCTCCTAGTCTACCTAAAAAACTCAATCTTTTAATGAGACAAAACCCCCTATTTTCATGAAGCTGATACTCTATTGAAAGAGATGATGGTACATAAATATGCATATTAGTAGGTGTAGTATATCAGAATTTTGAATTGACTATTCTGTAAAATAAGAAACGAGTCAAAAATTAGTACTTTCAGATAAAGTGGTCAAGGAGAGAGCTTTGCTTCAACTTGGAATGAACCCCTGAACCAAGACTTGGAGCTGTAGGGGAAGAGCTCCCCAAACCTAGCACATGAAAGAGTGAAATATCACTACTGTGGCCTGTTTTGTCATATGTTCAAGTTACTTTCAAGATAAAATCATGCTTTATTGTTTTAGTTTTTATTTTTTAAAAAAATTGCATAAATTTTATACTCTACATTATTTTAAACCCTCTCTCCCACCCCTCCAATTCCTCCCACACCCCCATCTTATAGCAATAATTCATTTTTAAATGATTTTAAAATTCATTGTCGAAATTTTCTATACTATTGATTTTCATTTGAGACACAAACTAATTTTATTCATTAATTTATATTTAATGTATAGAAGGTACATTTTATCTGAACTTTGAAAGTAGAAATTAGCATCAAAACTTCCTTTCTTTATTTTAAGTATTACAAGTCAGATATGTAACTGAACATAGTTCATACAAGTGAGGTAATGTTTGGCTCACTTGATTGTTGGAATCCTGACTCAGGGACTTACAGATGCTGTCACAAAGAAAAATATTGAGTATTAATTATTCTTTCCTCTGGAACACTAGAACAATGTGGAGACTCAAACATTTACAATGGCTCCACACATCATCAGATGTATGGATTTGGACACATCAGTAAATTTATTTAAGTTTAATCCCTTTAACAATTAAATTTGGGTTTCTAGTCAGTAGCATATGATGTCTAGTTGGGTTCTTGCCTCCTACGTTGTAAGTTAGCTCCATTTCAATTCCTTTTATATATTTTAGGAACTTGTAGAATAGTAGGTTTCCATGTGGCTTTCAAAGGGTCCTTATTGTTAGCTATGCCTTCCGTATTTCCTCCTTTACCCTGCCCTCCCATTTCTTTTTTCCCCCTCCCATTTCTTTGCCTATCAAATCCTACTGTTCTGCTTTTCTTTTTTCTCTTTGTAACACTATATTCTATTTCGACTTCCTTGGAAGAGTTCTACTTCCTCTCATCTTTTGTGAGCTATATAACATCTGTGTATCTATTTCTATGGAAAGACAAAAGTCAAAGACATGAACTCTAAAGCCTCCTCTTTGTACATGAGTCTCAGTTTCATTATTTGTAGACAAGAGATACCACCTGCCTCACACAACTGCACAGGTGATTAAATGGCACAAAGTCTGTAGAACTATTTTACAAATTATAATAAATTATTAAATGAATAAGAAGTATATTATTGATTGTGATAATAGGTAAACATTACCCTTAAATCTTAGAATGAACATTCTTCAGAAGCTGTCCTAAGAAATGTTATTGAAAAAGCAAGACTTCATAGCTGGGTAAGTCCAAGGCAGGGAGGAACAAAATAAACTATGAAAAAAATGTATATAAATGTATACAAACAGACAGACAGAGAGAGAGAGAGAGAGAGAGAGAGAGAGAGAGAGAACAGCTTCTTGAAGACAGGAGACAAGTAACACATCAAAATTCTGCATCTGCCCTGACAGTGCATATATGAAACCCAAATTCTCAATTATGCTGGTCTAAGAGGAAAAGGTCCACTCTAGTACTATCACTCAAATTTAACTAAACTGCAGCTAATTTTTAAAATGTACAAGTTCAAAAGCAATTTATAGTATATGTTAGAATATCTGTTTCAACAGGTGAACTTTGTCCATTTGCAAATGAAGAAATTAACACCAATAAATTGCTTTGGATACAGTATTATCACTTGTGTGCTATGTTAATTTACTGCACTAATTAACTTACTGCCTCACACTAAATCAACATGGCCTCTCTAGGATGATCTCATATTAACAAGGACTATGCATAACCTGTCTTGGCTCTTTGGTTAGTGCTTCTTGATATGCAGACAGAGATTTCCAAGAGGGTGTCTAAGATACACACATTACCATTGTGCACATCATTACGATAGTGTGTACAACTCTACTTTCTTCTTTTTTTTATTATTTTCTATATTTTTTTATTTACATTCCAAATGATCTCCCCTTTCCTGGTTCCTCCCTCCCCGAAAGTCCCATAAGCTCCCTTTCCTCCCTCTGTTCCCCATTCAACCCCCTCTTGCTTCTCTGTCCTGGTATTCCTCTACATCCAGTCTTTCCAGGACCAGGGGTCTCTCCTTCCATCTTCTTGGAAATCTATTGATATGCGAATTGTGTCTAGGGTATTCCGAGATTCTGGGTTAATATCCCCTTATCAGTGACTGCATACCATGTGTGTTCTTTTGTGACTGGGTTACCTCACTAAGTATGATATTTTCCAGTTCTGACCATTTGCCTAGGAATTTCGTGAGTTCATTGTTTTTAATTGCAGAGTAGTATTCCATTGTGTAAATATCCCACATCTTCTGAATCCATTCCTCCGTTGAGGGACATCTGGATTCTTTCCAGCTTCTGGCTATTATAAATAAGGCTACTATGAGCATAGTGGAGCATGTGTCCTTCTTGCATGCAGGGGAAGCCTCTGGGTATATGCCCAGGAGTGGTATAGCCAGATCCTCCAGGAGTGTCATGCCCAGTTTTCTGAGGAACAGCCAGACTGCTTTCCAGAGTGGTTGTACCAGCTTACAATCCCACCAGCAGTGGAGGAGTGTTCCTCTTTCTCCACATCCTTGCCAACAACTGCTGTCTCCTTTTTTTGTTTGTTTGTTTGGTTGGTTGGTTTTTTTTTTTTTATCTTAGCCATTCTGACTGGTGTGAGGTGGAATCTCAGGGTTGTTTTGATTTGCATTTCCCTAATTCAAGTGTCTTCAGTGCAATTTGGAATGCACATTTTCCCTCTAGGTTTTATGAATGCAAGAAACAAATGCCTATTTACTATAATACAGAGGTCAGGGATGGGACACTAGAAGAAATAGTCTCTGAATCAGAAACAAAAGGGACTCACTATGGGATGTCGCCCCTCTTTTTATGAATCATAGTCTCTGCTCTCTACCTCTCACTATTGCTCTCCTCTAGTTTCTCTGTCCCTGTGTCCTTCTCATCTGAACATAATCCAGAATACTCAATCCATTTGTATTTCTCTATGACCGTTCATCACAAGTACTGTGATAAGCTGATTGTAAAATACTAGTTTAAATTCTTGACCTAATCTAAATTACAAAAATAAGAAAAACCTCAAGAACAAAGAGAAAGAAAGAACAAGAAAAATAAAATACCACCCTCACGAAGGTAAAATCGAAAGCAATACCCATGCACAAATGTATGCAGGGAAACTGTGAATGTAGAATATCAGTCAGAGAAAAACAATCATGAGAAAATAGCAAAATCAAAGTAAAATGATATTTAAAACACATTCATGTCACCTATGTTGGGGGTTAAGCATACTACTGAGAATAAGTGAAGTATAACAGCTACAAATATGAAATCTTATAGTAAGAAGAAAATATACAAATGTTATAGTTTATAAAAGTTAAAGTCATCCTTGTGCAGGAGCCATGCCAATCTCTACATCATTCCAATCTTAATATATGTACTACAAAAGAGATCTACACCCCCTACACATTTGTAGCAGATGTAAAGCTTGATCTTCATGTGGGTCCCCTAACAACTGGAGCTGGGCTGTCTTTGACTCAGTTGCCTGCCATTGGATCTCCTTCCCCTGGCTGTACTGCCTGGTTGGGCCTCAGTAGGCGAGGATGCACATAGTCTGCTGCTACTTGATGTCTCCGGGCAGACTGGTACACAAGGGGGGTTTCCCCTTCTCTAATGAGAAGTGGAATGGATAATGGGGATTGAGGAGTGAGACTGTGAGTGGCAGGGGCTGTGATCTGAATGTAAAGTAAATTAATGAATGAATGAAAAAAGTTAGAGTCTGTCTGAAAAATAAAGAATTCAAAGAAAAGCATCAAGATTTGAGATGAGGCTCAGTGATTAAGAACACTGACTGCTCTTCCAGAGGTCCTGAGTTCATTTCCCAGCAACCACCTGGTGGTTCACAACCATCTGTGATGGGATCTGGTGCCCTCTTCTGGTGTGTTTGAAGACAGTTACAGTGTACTCACATGCACACAATAATTGAATTGGGATGAAAACAGCCATAATAACAATGATGAAAATCTTACAAGCTACCAAGGTCTATATCCATAATAATTAAAATCCATAACAAATGGGAGAAGATTCTAGAAATTAAGGCTTAAAACATACACATTATGCCACAATAAAAGATCTATGCGACACAGGGATTCAAGGAGAGTCAAAGCTACATAGGAAATTTAAAGCCAGCCTCAGCTCTACACTAGTAGTCCAAAGTTCTATCTAAAAAAAAAAGTCAAAAATTAAAATTTATAATAAAAACAGGAAAAGTACAAATATCTGATCACATATTATAGAGAATTTGCATAATAAAACAAAAGTTAGAAAAATAAAGGAAAGCATGAAAACCAATATCATAAAATAAGATGTCTTAAATCAACATTTGTAGCCCAAGATATATAAAATGAACAGTCTTCAACAAATCAAGATAACTTAATAAGAGCAGGCCTCCCAGGGGCATGTGGGAGGTGGGTCAAAGAAAAAGGAAAGGTGGAGGGATGGGGAGGCTGAGGGAGGAGAAGAGGTGAAACTGTAGTATATGAGAGAAGAATTTTTAAAAACTTATAAGAGCTGGCACATGGGAATGTCTGCCAGGCGGTGCCTGTACTGCACAAGACATGGATATTATACCCATGAACTCATTTCAGCTGTGGCCACCTGAATAAAGCCTGTACAAGATAAATAACGGTCAAAAGTACCCTTGTAAGTGAAGGAGGTACAATACAGGCGCCAACCCTAACTGAAAAACTGTTGGTAGTTAGTTGATAACTGCTCAGGAAGATGAAACCTTTTTTTTTTCTAAGTTCTTTTTTTTATTTACATTCCAAATCATTTCCCCTTTCCCATTTCCTCCCTCGCCGAAAGTCCCATAAGCCCCCTTCCCTCCCTCTTTTCTCCATTCAACCTGCTCTCATTTCTCTGTCCTGGCATTCCCCTACATCCAGTCTTTCCAGAACCAGGGGTCTCTCCTTCCAACTTCTTAGAAATCTATTGATATGCTAATTGTGTCTAGGGTATTCCGAGATTCTGGGTTAATATCCCCTTATCAGTGACTGCATACCATGTGTGTTTTTTTCTGATTGGGTTACCTCACTGAGGATGATATTTTCAAGTTCTGACCATTTGCCTAGGAATTTCGTGAATTCATTGTTTTTAATTGCAGAGTAGTATTCCATTGTGAAAATATACCACATCTTCTGAATCCATTCCTCCATTGAGGGACATCTGGGTTCTTTCCAGCTTCTGACTATTATAAATAAGGCTGCTATGAGCATAGTGGAGCATGTGTCCTTATTGCATGCAGGTAAAGCCTCTGGGTATATGCCCAGGAGTGATAGAGCCGGATCCTCTGGGAGTGTCATGCCCAGTTTTCTGAGGAACCGCCAGACTGCTTTCCAGAGTGGTTGTACCAGCTTGCAATTCCACCAGCAGTGGAGGAGTGTTCCTCTTTCTCCACATCCTTGTCAACAACTGCTGTCTCCTGTGTTCTTGATCTTAGCCATTCTGACTGGTGTGAGATGGAATCTCAGGGTTGTTTTGATTTGCATTTCCCTAATGACTAAGGATGATGAACATCTCTTTAGGTGCTTCTCAGCCATTAGATATTCTTCAGGTGAGAACTCTTTGTGTAGCTCTGTACCCCATTTTTTAATAGGGTTACTTGCCTCTCTGGAGTTTAACTTCTTGAGTTCTTTGTATATATTGGATATTAGCCCTCTGTCGGATGTAGGGTTGGTAAAGATCATTTCCCAGTTAGTTGGTTGCCGCTTTGTCTTTTTGACAGTGTCTTTTGCCTTGCAAAAACTTTGTAATTTAATGAGGTCCCATTTGTCTATTCTTGATCTTAGACCATAAGCTATTAGAGTTCTGTTCAGGAAATTCTCCCCTGTGCGCATATGTTCAAGGTTCTTCCCTAGTTTCCCTTCTATTAGTTTCAGTGTGTCTGGTTTTATGTGGAGGTCCTTGATCCACTTGGAATTGAGCTTAGTGCAAGGAGATATGAATGGGTAAATTTGCATTCTTCTGCATGTTGATCTTCAGTTGAACCAGCACCATTTGTTGAAAAGGCTATCTTTTTTCCACTGGATGGTTTTAGCTCCTTTGTCAAAGATCAAGTGACCACAGGAGTGTGGATTCATTTCTGGATCTTCAATTCTGTTCCATTGATCTACATGCCTGTCACTGTACCAATACCATGCGGTTTTTAACATTACTGCTCTGTAGTACAGCTTGAGGTCTGGGATACTGATTCCCCCAGAGGTTCTTTTACTCTTGAGAATAGTTTTAGCTATTCTGGGTTTTCTGTTATTCCAGATGAATTTTTGAATTGCTCTTTCTAACTCTATGAAGAATTGAGTTGGGATTTTGATGGGGATTGCATTGAATCTGTATATTACTTTTGGTAAGACGGTCATTTTTACTATACTAATCCTGCCAATCCATGAGCATGGCAGATTTTTCCATCTTCTGAGGTCTTCTTCAATTTCTTTCTTCAGAGACTTGAAGTTCTTGTCATACAGATCTTTCACTCGTTTGGTTAGAGTCACGCCAAGATACTTTATATGGTTTGTGGCTATTGTGAAGGGTATCATTTCTCTTACTTCTTTCTCAGCCTGCTTATCCTTTGAGTATAGGAAGGCTACTGACTTGCTTGAGTTGATTTTATATCCGGCCACTTTGCTGAAGTTGTTTATCAGCTGTAGGAGTTCTCTGGTGGAGTTCTTTGGGTCGCTTAAGTATACTATCATATCATCTGTAAATAGTGATAGTTTGACTTCCTCCTTTCCAATTTGTATCCCTTTGACCTCTTTTTGTTGTCTAATTGCTCTAGCTAGAACTTCAAGTACTATATTGAAAAGATATGGAGAGAGAGGGCAGCCTTGTCTAGTCCCTGATTTCAGTGGGATTGCTTCAAGTTTCTCTCCATTTAGATTGATGCTGGCTACTGGTTTGCTGTAAATTGCTTTTACTATGTTTAGATATGGGCCCCAAATCCAGATCTTTCCAAGACTTTTAGCATGAAAGGATGCTGAATTTTGTCAAATGCTTTCTCAACATCTAATGAGATGACCATGTGGTTTTTTTTCTTTGAGATTGTTTATATAGTGGATTACATTGATGGATTTCCTTATATTGAACTATCCCTGCATCCCTGCGATGAAGCCTACTTGATCGTAGTGAATGATCGTTTTGATGTGTTCTTGGATTCGGTTGGCAAGAATTTTATTGAGTATTTTTGCATCTATATTCATAAGAGAGATTGGCCTGAGATTCTCTTTCTTTGTCAGATCTTTGTGTGCCTTTGGTATTAGCCATCCTAATATCAGATAAAATTGATTTTCAACCTAAAGTCATCAAAAAAGACACAGAAGGACACTACATAATGATCAAGGGAAAAATCCACCAACAAGAACTCTCAATTCTGAATATCTATGCTCCAAATGCAAGGGCACCCTCACTCATAAAAGAAACTTTACTAAAGCTCAAAGCACACATTGCACCTCACACAATAATAGTGGGTGACTTCAACACCCCGCTCTCTGAAATGGATTGTTCAGGAAAGCAGAAACTAAACAGGGACACAGTGAATCTAATTGAAGCCTTGGACCAAATGGAACTAACATATAGAGAGAGAACATTTCATCCTAGAGCTAAAGAATACACCTTCTTCTCAGCACGTCATGGTACCTTCTCCAAAATTAACCATATAATTGGTCACAAATCAGACCTCAACAGATATAAGAAGATAGAACTAATCCCATGCCTCCTATCAGATCACTATGGAATAAGGGTGGTCTTCAAAAGCAACAAAAACAAAAGAAAACCCACGTACACATGGAGGCTGAACAATGCTCTACTCAATGATAACCTGGTCAAGGTGGAAATAAAGAAAGAAATCAAAGACTTTTTGAAAGTTAATGAAAATGAAGGCACAACATACCCTAATTTATGGGACACAATGAAAGCAGTGCTAAGAGGAAAATTCATAGCCCTGAGTGCCGCCAAAAAGAAACGGGAGACAGCATACACTAACAGCTTAATGGCACACCTGAAAGCCCTGGAACAAAAAAGAAGCAAATACACCAAAGAGGAGTAGAAGGCAGGAAATCATCAAACTCAGGGCTGAAATCAATCAAGTAGAAACAAATAAAACCATACAAAGAATCAACAAAACGAGGAGTTGGTTCTTTGAGAAAATCAACAAGATAGATAAGCCCTTAGCCAGACTAACCAGAGGGCACAGAGATAGTATCCAAATTAATAAAATCAGAAACGAAAAGGGAGAGATAACAACAGAAACTGAGGAAATTCAAAAGATCATCAGATCCTACTACAAAAACCTGTATTCAACACAACTAGAAAATCTCGAGGAAATGGACAATTTCCTTGACAGATACCAAATACCAAAATTAAATCAGGATCAAATAGACCATCTAAACTGTCCCATAACCCCTGAAGAAATAGAAGTTGTCATTGGAAGTCTTCCAACCAAATAAAGCACATGTCCAGATGGTTTTAGTGCAGAATTCTATCAGACCTTCAAAGAAGACCTAACACCAATACTCTTCAAACTGTTCCACAAAATAGAAACAGAAGGAACACTACCCAACTCGTTCTATGAAACCTTTTTTTTAAAAGAGTATATAACACAGGTAGTTTCCCATGCCCCAGTGGGTGGCCCCATACTCATGTGCACATGAGCAGTATAGATTGGACTTCGTGGGGAAAAGAAAGGAAAAGGAGGAGCACAAAATGGAGGAAGAGGGAGAGGAAGAGGAGGAGGAAGAGCCGAGATTGAGAGGAGGACATGTAGAGGGTGGATATTGGAGCAACTGCAGAGATATTTGGTCATATTTTATTGTATGTACACATGGAATATTAAACAATGAAAACTAATTAGTTCAAAAACCAATTATCATGAAAATAGACCTTTCTCTTTTTTCCCCACAGATTGATTATTCAGGATCAATGAACTACCAGTAACAATATAAATTACTCCTGGAAAAGTAATGAATGGACCACCTAGTTCACTTAGTACTTTCTTAAGCCTTCTTAGGGACCATCTTGGGAAAGGATCCACAGTCAAGTCTCCTTCTTTATCCAAGGAGAACAGAAGATGCTTCAGTTTTGCACCTCCAGGCTCCACAGACTCCCTGCTGCCCTGGCTAAACAAGTGACATTAATTAATTTAAAAATATATAAATAGCTAGAAATGCATTCCATGTGCATAGACTGGAAGAATCCATATTACTAAAATGGTTTTTGTTTTTGCAATAACAAGAAAATTCATCCTAAAGTTCACTATCAAGGGACTTTGAAGGACCAAAACAATCTCCATTTAATATGACTTACTAGATTAATTTCCCTGTTTCTGCACAAGGCTCCACTGAAAAAGGACAAAGAAAAATAACTCACACTTCTGAGTTTAAACTTACAAAGTAACAGTAACAAAAACTGCAAGGTTGTGAGTGGCATCAATACAAACAGACCAGTGAAAACTGAGGGCACAAATAATAAGCGCTCATGTGTCCGGTCAAATGATTTTTTACTACAAAATGGGGATGAGAAATGCTTTAAGACAACTAAATTTAGAAAAATGAAGGGAAGGCAGAAGCAGGATGATTGTCTAAAATGTAAGCCAGAATATTTTTTTATGAGTTTCAGACCAACCAGTGCTACAGGGTGAGACACTGAACTGAGAGATGAGGGGAGGAGGAAGAGGAGGAGGAGGGAGGGACGGAGGGAGGGAAGGAAGAAGGGAGGGAAAGAAGAGATCACCTTCAACCAACACATAAACAGAATGGAACACAAAACAGAGGACAGGTCTAAACATAAACGCTAGAACTATAAAGCCGTTTAAGGAAAACCCACAGAGCACAAACAGTGCTCTCTGTAAAACAAAAGTGCTCAAATTACAAAATGAAAAAGTACACAAATCAGGTGTACTGGATAGTTTTACATCAACCTAACACAAGCCAGAGTCACTGGAGAAGAGGGAACCTCATTTGAGCAAGTGTCCTCATCATCTTGGCCTGTGGATAAGCCCATGGTACATTTGCTTGATTGATGATTGATGCGGGCTACCCCAGGTCACTCTGAGCAATGCCCAGAGACTCTCATGGAAAGCCTTTGGAAGATGCCCTTTCTCTATACTTCCTCTTACCTTTGCTGCCATTACAGCTTATCTGAAGTACAAATGACCACTCGAAGCATTGTCTGCAATATTCTAGGTTCAGTTTCTAGCCAGACATTCATAACATTCTTGGGTGACCTGGTCAGGAAGCACAGCTCCCCACTTCATAATCTCTAATTTTAATCTCATTAAAAACAATCTTTTAACCCCATAGAAATGCTTCATGGATTCACAGGGGAACCTTTCCTCCTTGTTCCAGGTCAAATAATCACTGGCTGTAGATTAGTCCTTCTCTCAACCTCACACTGAACTACCCTCATCCTAGATGTACTAAGACCATTCAAATGATGGGAGTTTCTAACTGATCAGTGACAGTTTAAACGCCTCAATTCATACTGTCTTAAATAGGACCTCTTATTTGCACATCCTTCCTTATTTTGTATGTTCAGTCTATAACACTATTCTTCTTGGTAGAAATGTCTTAGAAACTTGATACAAGGGTGCTTCCTTTTTAGAAAATAGTGGAAATGCTTTTCAATTTAGACTAAACAAAGAAACTAGAAGAAGGAAAACAAAATGCTCAAATTTAGATTTATATAACAATCTACAAACTCTAAAACTGTACTCAAGGTTATCATTCTAAAATGAATGAAGCATGATTAAAATTAAAACAAGACAAGCTCTAAGAAATTCTAAAGTTACATAAACTCCAGTCAAGCTGACACAGGGAATTTGTTTAACGTATTTATTAAGGGATATACCCCAAAGTCACTAATCTAACATTTAAAAGTATAAATTGTTGCTGAATAAAAATTTAATCTGAAAAATAAAATCATGACATTTGAAGAAAAATGATTGAAAGCGGAAGTTATTGGGTTAAATGAAGTATATCGAACTCTGAAACATAAATATTATGTTTTCTTTCATATGTGGATCCTTGATTTTAATTTTAATATTTGTTTGGAGGGGGTGGGGATTGGTCTTGAAACTAGAACAGGACCATAAGAGTCCGGAAAAAAGTCATGTAAGATGATTATAGGTAGATTAAAAAAAAAACAGAATACATATGGCATGAAAACAGAAGGGGAGTTATGAGAAGGAGGGAGGGATGGAGAGGAAGGACCAGCAAGAAGGGAGCAAAGAAGAGAGAAGAGACTGAGAAAGGAAGATTAACACAAGCCAAGTCCTCATCAAACAGTGAAATCCATCCCTTGGCATTGCCAACAGTCTTATCTGAGAAAGAAACATACACTGCTTCATCAAAGAGAATTCTGCCCCTTAGCAGACTGAGGACAGAAGAAGAGAATATGTAGGCTGAGCTTTCCACATCAGGAAGATGTAATGTGCTGCTTCTTTGTCTTCGCTATCCCTGGCAATGTATTAGATAAACCTTCTATTTGTGAGCATGGTTTAATGATTGCATAATATCTTTATTAAGGAGCAATGTAGTTGCTCCTTAATAAAAGCTCAGTACAAGAGGCACTTGGATTCTTAGAGCACTGTCACATGCTGTCTTGTGTTTCTAGTCTCCCCTGCAGAAAACTTATATTTCAGCTTCCTCTTGTTTCATGAAATGAGTTTTGCTATGCATGGAAATTTTATATTCTGGTTTTTAAGAAAAATTTAAAAAGAGGACATGTTTAAAGAACTCTAATACTTTAGTTGGCTATGTTAAATTTTTATTTGTAAAAGTAATTTCCATCCATAAAAGCAGTTTCTATTCATAAAAGCATCTCCCATCTAGAGGACTAACTCTGTAGAGAAAGATAGAAACTCAGACAAGCCTT
Source organism: Tokudaia tokunoshimensis (assembly GCA_036184795.1). NCBI lineage: Eukaryota > Metazoa > Chordata > Mammalia > Rodentia > Muridae > Tokudaia > Tokudaia tokunoshimensis. The sequence goes on along the minus strand of BTHU01000012.1, from coordinate 81,528,013 downwards.
ACATTTGAGAGTTTTTAATCTTAACTGAACCTTTATCTATGCTTTTCTTTGTCTCTGTACATAAGTTCTGTTCCTTTAAAATGTAAATTGTCTTCCTTATCTTGCCAGAGTCATGGGGGAGCGAGCATAAAATGACTAATTAAAAGATTAGTAGTCTATAGAGAAAAGTAAAAATCTGTCATATATGATGTCTAAATAATAGATGCATGTATGTATTTTTGTCTCTATCTTCATGTGTATATCTTTGTATGTATGCACTAGTTATATCTTTATATATGTGCAGACAGGCATGTGTGCATCATGTATGTGTGTATATGCTGTTTACATAGTACCAAACTGACTCAAGATTAAAGTGATATGGGGCACAAAGACATCAAATACAAGTAGCTCCAAACATTTCCTACAGTAAACCTACATCCTGTCTTTAGAAACATCAACCTTGTTTCTTCCTTGAGTATGAATTCCAATTTGCTCAGATTTTTTGTTAACCTGACTTGAGAGAAATATAAAGAGACACGCTTACCCGTCCCCACTCCTTCGGTGCTGTGACTATATTTACACCAACTTATCAACATTTATAAGGAGCTGGTTTTCGCATACTGCTGTGTCTTATTGTTGTGAATGGATAAATGGCATGGTGATTGGGTAAGTTCTGCAGTAGTTAGAATATGTTCAGCTTCTATACATAGAGTATATATCTTCCTTTAAGCCATACTGTTAACCTTAAAATATTAAGAAGAGTGCTTAAGAAATACAAAAACACTTCCCAGAAACACAACATTAATTATTAATTTCCTTATTAGCAGATTATTATACTCTCCTGAAAGAATAATTAGACTCTGTACTTGAGAACAACCTGAATTTGTCTTAATGGCAATGAGGTTAAAGATGCATGATACAAAAAAGAGTCTTCTCTAGACCATCCAGGAATACCTGTAGCTGCATGAAGATGCATGGTGGAGTGCAAACTCAAGGCCATGCATTTCTCCCCATAGAGAATATTACCTTAGTAAGGACACAAGGTAGAGAAAACAAACCAAATCATCAAATAACACATTCTAAAATATGGAAATGAAACACCCATGGACCTTAGTATTTTATTTTGCTACCAAAACATTAATTTTGGAATTCCTAGCAAAGAAGACAAAAAGGAGTCCGGGAGAATTATCAGATTAAATAATTGTATAGCCAAAATCTTCCATTTTATTCATTTGACATGATTTTTTTTATTTACTATGAGCTAAACTGTTGGTCACTGAAGATTAAAAAAATCAGCTTGTACTACAGAGCAATAGTGTTAAAAACTGCATGGTATTGGTACAGTGACAGGCATGTAGATCAATGGAACAGAATTGAAGATCCAGAAATGAATCCACACTCCTATGGTCACTTGATCTTTGACAAAGGAGCTAAAACCATCCAGTGGAAAAAAGATAGTCTTTTCAACAAATGGTGCTGGCTCAACTGGAGGTCAACATGCAGAAGAATGCAAATTTACCCATTGTTATTTCCTTGCACTAAGCTCAATTCCAAGTGGATCAAGGACCTCCACATAAAACCAGACACACTGAAACTAATACAAGGGAAACTAGGGAAGAACCTTGAACATATGGGCACAGGGGAGAATTTCCTGAATAGAACTCCAATAGCTTGTGCTCTAAGATCAAAAATTGACAAATGGAACCTTATTAAATTACAAAGTTTTTACAAGGCAAAAGACACTGTCAAAAAGACTAAGCGGCAACCAACTAACTGGAAAATGATCTTTACCAACCCTACATCCGACAGAGGGCTAATATCCAATATATACAAAGAACTCAAGAAGTTAAACTCCAGAGAGGCAAGTAACCCTATTAAAAAATGGGGTACAGAGCTACACAAAGAGTTCTCACCTGAAGAATATCTAATTGCTCAGAAGCACCTAAAGAGATGTTCATCATCCTTAGTCATTAGGGAAATGCAAATCAAAACAACCCTGAGATTCCATCTCACACCAGTCAGAATGGCTAAGATCAAGAACACAGGAGACAGCAGTTGTTGGCAAGGATATGGAGAAAGAGGAACACTCCTCCACTGCTGCTGGGATTGCAAGCTGGTACAACCACTCTGGAAAGCAGTCTGGCGGTTCCTCAGAAAACTGGGCATGACACTCCCGGAGGATCCTGTTATACCACTTCTGGGCATATACCCAGAGGCTTTACCTGCATGCAATAAGGACACATGCTCCACTATGTTCATAGCAGCCTTATTTATAATAGCCAGAAGCTGGAAAGAACCCAGATGTCCCTCAACAGAGGAATAGATTCAGAAGACGTGGTATATTTACACAATGGAATACTACTCTGCAATTAAAAATAATGAATTCACAAAATTCTTAGGCAAATGGTCAGAACTGGAAAATATAATCCTTAGTGAGGTAACCCAATCACAACAGAACACACATGGTATGCAGTCACTGATAAGGGTATAGTAACCCGGAATCTTGGAATACCCTAGACACAATTTGCATATCAATAGATTTCCAAGAGATGGAAGGAGAGACCCCTGGTCCTGGAAAGACTGGATGTAGGGGAATGCCAGGACAGAGAAGTGAGAGGGGGTTGATTGGGGAAAAGAGGGAGGGAAGGGGGCTTATGGGACTTTTGTAGAGGGAGGAAACGGGAAAGGGGAAATGATTTTGAATGTAAATAAAAAAAAACTTAGAAAATAAAATTAAATTAAAAAAAAGAAAAAAAATCAGCTTAAGACATTATTATATTCCAACTTATGTTTTTTAACATCATAATGATACAAAAGTAGTAAACATTCTGTGAAAATGTTACTAGGCTAGCAAGCTAAAATATAACACCCCATCATCAACTGAATATGAATCAGGATAGCAGCAGGGCCCATGGTTTCAAGTCATCCATATAACTATGAGGGTAGAGAACCCTGATCTACAGACTCAATGTACAGTATTGCTAGGCTTTGATATCCAATAGGTTATATGTATTGGATGCCTTTTCACCTTACACTAGTTTCAGCTTTCCATATTTTTAACAGGATACAACTCATTTATAAGCAAAGGAATATCTGTATACAAACAATGCATACAAAGAAATACAAAAGAACTAGAATTCAGACTTAAACAAAGAATTGTTTACCCTATATATAAATAAGTTCACTTTAGAAGAGGAAATGTAAAAATGAAAAGGTGGAGGAGGCAAATGACATTTTAACTAGACTTTGAAGAGTTAGCAGACAATTCGCTGTGGCCGTTGGTTCTCAGAATAAAATTATACTAGCTAATTTAGAGGTCTAGTTACAAATATATAATCCCTAGGAAGAAAGGAAGCCATTTTAGTTACTTTCCTAACACCCTCTGAATTGATGGCCCAAACTCATTCACTGTATCTTAATCCAGCTATTTGCCAATATAGATGGCACAGCTTTCTGGAAATTAACTCCTTTGGAGATGCTATGAGACAAGGTGGAAACCTATTAGTCTATGCATGCTAGAAAAGCAGAAGGTCTTGAGCTTTTTGGATCATGACCATGCAGAATTTATTTCTCAATATCCAGCAATAAAGGATGGACATCAAGAGCAATAACAAAACCCCGGTATCATCACTATGTGAACTGGCAATCTCTGAGAATGATGTCTCAAAATGACAGTTCAGGTAGAACCCACATGTGTACAAGCTATAACAGAATGTGTACTTAGTACAAACATGTCCTTAGGCTAGCCAACTCTTTAGGTAGAAACTACCACAGATTTAGTCCTCATGCTTCCATAATCACAGAATTTATATTTACCCAAAAAGTAAAAATAAAAAATTGTTTTGTTTTTCAATCTTCCGGGAAGGTAGCCACTGAGATTTAACTGAAATAAGTGGCTAGAGTATCTGTAAAAAATTGTTAAAACTTGTATTCTTGTTGATATTTGTCATTTATCACCTTCTGTTCTGGGAAAAGAAAAAGAAAAAAAGAACAGCTTGTAACAATGGTCAAAATTTTAAAAGATTTGGGATATGAAAGAAATCCTTACAATCGAAGAACCACAATAAATCATATTCTTGATTAGATTGCATATAAAGAACTCAATACAGCTACAGAACGAGTTCTGGGACAGCGTGGACAAACTGAGACCCACTCTCACACACATAAACAAAAACAATCTTAAAAAGGCATTATGAGCTAAGAAGTAAAATGACCAATGGTTTATAATAATTAGATAAGCTGAATTCAACATGAAATAAAAGAAGCTTATACTAAAAATTATAAAACACTACTAAGAAAATTGATTACTTCTAAGAAAAACTTGGCAACTGAAGATAGATTACATTTCAGTTGGTGCTTTAAAATCTCAACCAAGATCAAAGATTTAAAAAAATGGTAAGAAGCTATTAAAATATCTGCAAAGAACCTACAATAGCAATATACATTTTCCCCAAAGGAAATAAAACAGTTGAAAGATTTATACTAATTGGTTTTGGACTTTAATGAAGCTCTGTTAATCCAAGCAGCATGGTATTAGCATGAGGGAAACATAGATACACATGGGGCAGAAGAGGAACTCCAGAAACTACTTCTACTTTTATGGTCAGCAAGTTTTTAATGAAATCATACAGCAATTCAATATGCAATTTCAGTCTTTGTACTAAATGGCATTGGACCCATTAGATAATGATGCCAGAAGTCTTACTACCTATCATTCACACACAAATAATTCCAGTGGATGACTATAACTTTAATTTTTTCTATTCCTATTTTTAATGATGGTTCTTAAAAGTTTTAGCCCACCTTCCTTTTAACCCACCACCCACCAGAGGTAGTGGAAAAGAAACGATAATGGGGAACCTGTTTAGAAAGTTTCTTTGAAGCAACTCCCATCTGTGTTGTCTGGAAATCTGAAGCTCAGTTCACAAGTTAGCAATGGCAGCTCAATCTACTTGCAAACACTTCATAGATTCACCAGCAGTCCAGTCCGGCAGAGTCAGGACAGCAAACATGAATCAGCAGTAGGGGGTCTACCTAGCAGAGACAACCAGGCCTCGGCACAAGTCAGCAGGAAGGACCAGGAGTAACGCCAACTGTGCTTCTCTCGTTGAAGCAAAGATCAGCAAAGATGCAAGATCAACAAGCATCGCAAAGCTAGCTCCATAAGCAAGCCCAGCTCAGCCTCCATCACTGCCCATCGAGTCCATTTATACTCCCTCCATACATCACATGTCCTCCATGGGGCCTGCCTCAGCACATGCATCTGTCTCAGCTGACATCATTCTGCTAATCAGCCTGAGTCCCCACAAGTAGCAAGAAGTGCAGGCACACCACCAGAAGTTTTTTGGTGCATTTCTCTGTATTTAGTCCCAACAAAAGGAGCACAGCTATGCTTTGTAAGGTGGACCAATCCATGTATATCTTTAGTGAAGAATCCTTCATCATGTGCTTGCTTTAGCAGAACATCCTTTCACATTATGTCCACTTCAGGAAATGTTCCTTCAAGAGTCTGCCTTAGTCTTTCACCTGTGTCCACTTTAGGAAATCACTTCTTCATGGGTTTGCCTCAGCAAAGCCCCACCCAACACAACTGACTTTCCAAAGAACCCTTAAGATTCCACTTCAGGAATGCAAATCGATCCATTCTTATCTCCTTGTTATAAGCTCAATTCCAAGTGGATCAAGGACCTCCACATAAAACCAGACACACTGAAACTAATAGAAAAGAAACTAGGGAAGAGCCTTGAACATATGGGCACAGGGGAAAATTTCCTGAACAGAACACCAATATCTTAGACCCAAAGATCAAGAATTGACAAATGGGACCTCATAAAATTGCAAAGTTTCTGTAAGGCAAAGGACACTGTCAAAAGGACAAAGCGGCAGCCAACAAACTGGGAAAAGATCTTTACCAACCCTACTACTGACTGAGCGTTAATATCCAATATATACAAAGAACTCAAGAAGTTAGACCCCAGAGAGCCAAATAACCCTATTAAAAAATGGGGTACAGAGCTAAACGAAGAGTTCTCAGCCGAAGAATATCTAATGGCTGAGAAGCACCTAAAGAAATGTTCATCATCCTTAGTCATTAGGGAAATGCAAATCAAAACAACCCTGAGATTCCACCTCACACCAGTCAGAATGGCTAAGATCAAAAACACAGGAGACAGCAGTTGTTGGCAAGGATGTGGAGAAAGAGGAACACTCCTCCACTGCTGGTGGGATTGCAAGCTGGTACAACCACTCTGGAAAGCAGTCTGGTGGTTCCTCAGTAAACTGGGCATGACACTCCCGGAGGATCCTGTTATACCACTTCTGGGCATATACCCAGAGGCTTCCCCTGCATGCAATAAGGACACATGCCCCACTATGCTCATAGCAGCCTTATTTATAATAGCCAGAAGCTGGAAAGAACCCAGATGTCCCTCAACGGAGGAATGGATTCAGAAGATGTGGTATATTTACACAATGGAATACTACTCTGCAATTAAAAACAGTGAATTCATGAAATTCTTAGGCAAATGGTCAGAACTTGAAAATATCATTCTTAGTGAGGTAACCCAATCCCAACAGAACACACATGGTATGCAGTCACTGATAAGGGGATATTAACCCAGAATCTCGGAATACCCTAAACACAATTCACATATCAATAGATTTCCAAGAAGATGGAAGGAGAGACCCCTGGTCCTGGAAAGACTGGATGTAGGGGAATACCAGGACAGAGAAGCAAGAGGGGGTTGAATGGGGAACAGGGGGAGGGAAGGGGGCTTATGGGACTTTCAGGGAGGGAGGAACTGGGAAAGGGGAAATCATTGGGAATGTAAATAAAAAAAATATAGAAAATAAAAAAAAATTTAAAAAGAAGATTCCACTTCGGATGACAGCACCACATGTAAAATATGAACTACAGAACTTCCAGAAGAAAATATATCTGTGTAAATTGAGGTTATGCAAAAAATTTCATAGCACCATATCCCCCCCCTCCAAAAAAAAAACATTTGGTCTTCTAATACTGTTTTAAAATGAAAGCATAAGTCACATACAGAGAGAAAATGCAACTATCACACACACAAGCAAATAAACTTAGCTAAAAGTAGGTAAGAGGTGATATATAAACAGTCAACAAACACAAGTTGGTGCAAGCCCAAACCTGACATGCCATTGCTATTCTAAGCATTGTTGAAACTGCAGACTGTAGTCATTTTGCTGGGCTATCTAAAAAAGAATTAGAAGTTCTGTCAAACCAAGAGATACAACAGAAGAGAAGTAACAGAAACCCACCTAGGGTAGGACAAGGGGTCTGAGATATCTAAGTTTCTCCATAAGATCTATGTTTAACATTTGCCCAGCATTATTCCTATGTGAAACCTGCAACCCAAATTTTACCTTTTTGTGAGAACTTCAGTCAAACTGATGATCTCACTGCATCTCAATATATCTGTAATCGTTCTTTTAAAACCTGTGTACTCTGTGGGTATACAACTCAACCAATGACACAGAATAGTGAAACCTCTTACTGCTTATGGGTCACTTGATAAATTTCATCAAAAAAATCCTCAAAAATGAATTACATGTTTAATATATGACCTAGAACGTGCATCTCTAGAGACATAGCAATGCATGTTCACACCAATGCTTGAATGCTGATGACCTAAAACCACAGTAGCCCAACACTGAAAATGCCTCTAACATCCATCAGCAGGTGAGAGAAAAAATGCAATATATCCATATGATGGCAGAGTGCTCAATACAATGAGAAAAGGACTCACTGACAGTTTACAGACTCACAGCTCTGGTGGATCTCTGAAAAGTGGTAATGGAAAAAACGCTGAATATAAAGCCTATGCAATTGAAATTATAGAAAAATCAAACTATGACAGAAAGCAAATCCAGTGATATTAGTAGCAAAAAGTTGGGTTACAGAGTGACCTTGAGTGTCATGAGGGAATTTTCTGTAGGATGTAAGTGTTCTGAAACATGCTAGTAGATGTGGTTTCAGCAGCATGCATATTCCTCAAACTCATGAAATGATCATAGCCTATTGAACGTGAATTATACTGCAATACATCTATTCAAAAATAGTAGCACATTTAAAATATTTAGAATTAAATAAAAGATGGGATTATAATCCAATATGCACAGCAATAACACAAGCTATTTTATCTATATAGATCGAGAAGTGTGCTGCAGTGGGATTGCGAGTAGATCTGACAGATCCTTTTATCTGGCTAAATCTCAATACTGTGTTTGATCCTTAATCTCCTCGATTAGGGATAGATATAGATATAGATATATTACATGTTTTTTTGTGTGGCCTTGTGAGTTTGAAGACACACACACATTATATACAAAGAAAAATATTTTCTCAGATGTACTCACACAGTTACTGTGATGCTTTCAGAAATGGCCATTCAGAAGTAACACTTTAGTAACATTATCTGGGCAAGATGAAATATATGCTGTTGGAAGGTGAAGCAGGAGGACCCTGAGGTGGAGGACAGCCTGGGTTATATGATGATACCTTAACTCAAAGCATTAAAAAGATAAAATATATATGGCTATTCTCCACAGACAGCATCAGAATTCATTATGATTATTGAGTACCCATTTAGTTTATCTTTATCTGTCTGGCAAAATCAAATGAAAATTTACAATAGTATCATTAGGATCCAATTTGATCACAAAAGACATCCTCACTAGTTAATAGGAAGCTTTCAACACACTTAGTACTTAGTTAAAGAACATAACTGCCTCTTCCAAAGCCAGTATTATTAACAATGTGCTTCAATTGTATTTATTTATCTGGTTGATCTGGCTAAAATAAGTGACATAATATTGTCATGTAACCAAGCATTGACTGTTTTCAAACCCTGCTGTATACACAGTCTTTGGCCTCCTTTTACAAAGAGATGTAAGAAGTGAAATTTGAGAAAATACCTGTTTGTGCTTCTTCCAGAGTAACAAAGTACGCTTAGTCTAAGAAAGATGAGAAGCATTCAAGAAGATTTGGCTCTAGGGCTGCGAGAAATGGCTCGGTGAGTAAAAGTACTGGCTGAGCGAGCATGAAGGCCCACATTCAGTTTTTAAGCACCCACAAGGCCCTGTGGCTCTTGTAGCTCAACTGCTGAGAAGGAATAAGCATGAAGCCAGAAGACTCACCAGAGTTTACCAGCCTAGCAGAGAAAACAGCTAGCACTAGGTTAAGTGAGAGACCATGTCTCAAAGTCTAATAGAGAAAGCTTAAGGAGGGAATCTGTGAATGTGAATCTGAACATGTGAACATGCATGCTTATCACACACACACACACACACACACACACACACACACACAAGTGTAAGTACCGCCTGTAGTCTCAGCTAGTGTGGGTTACACTTGCCAAATGCAACAGATCCTTCATTGCATAACACCAATTGAGGCCAGAAAGGATGCAGAATTCACCACTGCATAAACCATGAGTGTAACGGACTCTTCTAAGCACACTGTGATTTTGTGGGAACCAGTTCATTACCTGGGATTACTCTGAAGACAGATAACACTTTAACGCATACAATTTGTAATTTCTCCTAAAAATACTTTTACCCATAAGTCATGTCTGTGTCTTTGTAGCTAGTGTTTTGAGAACAGGAGGCAGCCTTTGTTATTGTATTAATTTGCTGTCTGTTGCTGTGATAAAACACTGACTTGAAACAACTTGAGGAAGAAAGACTTTATAAGGATTGGTTCAGCACTGAAGGAGGCTAAGGCAGGAGCTCAAGGAAGGGAGAACCTGGAGGCAGGAACTGAAGCAGAGAATGGAGGATGATGCTTACTGGCTCATTCCCTGTAACTTGCTCACCTTGTTTTCTCGTACTTCTCAGGACCACCCGCTCACAGGAGGCACTACTCTCAGTAGTCTGGGCTTTCCCACATCCATCATTAATATAGAAAATGTACACAATTCGCATATCAATAGATTTCCAAGAAGATGGAAGGAGAGACCCCTGGTCCTGGAAAGACTGGATGTAGGGGAATGCCAAGACAGAGAAGCGAGAGAGGTTTGAATGGGGAAAAGAGGGAGGGAAGGGGGCTTATGGGACTTTCGGGGAGGGAGGAAACAGGAAAGGGGAAATGATTTTGAATGTAAATAAAAAAAACTTAGAAAATAAAATAAAATTAAAAAAAAGAAAGAAAAAAGAAAATGTACCACACTCATGCCCACAGGCTAGTCTGATGGAGGAAATTCCTCAACTGAGGTTCCCTCTTCCCAAGCAGCTCCACTTTGGGTCTAGTTGACAAAAAACTAATCAGTGCAGTCATCTTAAATAAAGAATGATGGCCCACATCTATTAATCAGCAGTGGAATATTAAAAAACTTAAAAAAGAAAAATTTGTATTCTATGTATAGAAGCAACCCATTTACATCCTCCTGTTGTTTTAGACATTTTAGAGCACCTCACCCACACCAGAATTGCTTTGTTTTGTCTTCGAAATGTGGTTGGATACAATTCAAATGGATTTGGGGCAGCCATTAAGCTCTGATATTATTCTGCTTCTGAATCTTGTACTTTGGAGTTCACTGGCTTTTAGGAAAGAATTGAGGAGATTCTAAGATTTAATGGAAGAAAGATTATATGTAGGAAGTTAATGAAATGTTAATTGTTGCTGGCAGGTTTGCTCTTCTGTGACAGTGATGTGGATTCCAGGAAAATATTAATGTACCCACAATCACCCCTGTGGTTCACTTCAAGACCTCTCTTCTAGCTCTCTCACAGATTTTCACATTGGTACCTACTCCCATATTTCAAGGACATACATTGTAAAGTTTTGGTGAATAGAAAATATTTAAACCCAAACCATCATTGGAAGGTGTCTTAGGGTTTTATTGCTGAGAAGAGACACCATGACGACGACAACTCTTATAAAGGACATTTAATTGGGGCTAGCTTGTAGTTTCAGAGGTTTAGTTCATTATCATGCAAGCAGACATGGGGTTGGAATATTCTATATCTTGATCCAAAGGCAGCCAGGAGAAGCAATGAGTTTTACACTGGGTATAGCTTGTGCCTATATATATGACCTTAAAGCCCCACCTCCAAAATGGCACACTTCTAACAAGATCACACCTCTTCCAATAAGGTCACACCTCCTAATTGTGCCACTCTGTATGGTCAAGCATTTAAACACATGAATTTATGAGTACCAAACCTATTCAAACCACCACAGAAGGTAAACTAGAGAACCTGACTTAGAAATCTTTGCTATGGCACTTACTAGATATGTATCATGGATGTAAAGCAGCCCATCTTAAATCTTAATGGCACGATCTACAGCAATGAAGAAGCAAGAATAAGACAATATGCTTATTAACCCTCATCATGCTACTGTGGGAGTTAATTTGTACACACTGCTCATTAGAAACTGACCACAGCATCATCTTCCTTGCTCCCTGCACAGAACTCAGCACATTTTTGGCTCCATTTATCTTTTGATGCAGATGATGAGTCAAAGCTATTTCTTTCTCTTTTCAGCAGAAACTTTCATACTTATAAATACTTAACTGAAAAGAACATACCAGGCATGAATATGAATGCAAGGGTCAAAGAGAAAAGTGAACCAGAGCCTACTAATTAGACTGATTATTAAGCTAAGCTTGAATGAACCTGTGGGTATAAGTGTTCATCAGGAAAAACATCACCCTCACAGAGTACATAAAATATTATCCCCTTAATCTAAAATAAAGTTAGATGATACATGTTGGCTAAGACAGCATCCTCAAAGATGAGTAATTATCCAAAAACGTGAAAAATATTTTTTCTAAATTAATGCCTTGGTTTTTTTCAAATGGGGTACTAAAGAGGAGTTAATGTCAAACTCTTCATTGAGCTAATGTCTGACTATATCAAGCATGAATACCTTTTTTCTTTCAAATAAAATCTCATTTTTTTTCAAAACAGCATAATACTTTAACATTTCCACATGAAAACCTTTCCCATTTGGTTTTCTTTCTTTTTTTTTTTTTTGTTTTTTTTTTTTTTGTTGTTGTTGTTGTTTTGATTTTTTTTATTTTCTAAGTTTTTTTTTATTTACATTCAAAATCATTTCCCCTTTCCCGTTTCCTCCCTCCCCGAAAGTCCCATAAGCCCCCTTCCCTCCCTCTTTTCTCCATTCAACTCCCTCTCATTTCTCTGTCCTGGCGTTCCCCTACATCCAGTCTTTCCAGGACCAGGGGTCTCTCCTTCCATCTTCTTAGAAATCTATTGATATGCGAATTGTGTCTAGGGTATTCCGAGATTCTGGGTTAATATCCCCTTATCAGTGACTGCATACTATGTGTGTTCTTTTGTGATTGGGTTACCTCACTAAGGATGATATTTTCAAGTTCTGACCATTTGTCTAGGAATTTCGTGAATTCATTGTTTTTAATTGCAGAGTAGTATTCCATTGTGTAGATATACCACATCTTCTGAATCCATTCCTCCATTGAGGGACATCTGGGTTCTTTCCAGCTTCCCATTTGGTTTTCATGGCAGAATATCACTGAATACCATCTAAAGTCCCCATTGTTCCATTTTCCTACCATGGCAACATCCCAGCGTAATCAATCACATGACAACTTTCTCTTTGGTGATTGGTTTTGTAACACTGTTCTTTGTGTTTTGTTTTTTTTTTGGGACTACATACATATCTTAGAATTATTTTATCAGCACACACATATTTCCAGTTTTATATATCTTTTCTCAATTAATTAAATGAAAGTAAGCTCCTTTATAACTTCAAATTTTGAATTTTATACTATCATTTCTCAAACTGACTGCTATGGTTATAACACATTGCACACACACACACATACACACACACACACACACACACACACACACACACACACACACACACACTGCTGTGGTTATAACTGTTCCAAGCAGAAGAAATTCTTTCATGAAGATGAGCAGTGCTTCTTGCTTTAAGAGAGACAGCCCAAGAAGTGGGAAAACGAAACCATAAGCAAATATTCATTTCAGCAACATATATTTTAGTATGACCTATGTTTTGAAGAAAATTAAACAGCAAAGTCAGAAAACTGAATTCAATAAAAGCTAAAATTCAGAAGCCCTAAGGGAGACTCCACTACTGTTATTCGGCCCTGGTTAGAAAGGCTTCTTTATACAGTGGTCAGCAGTCAGTGGGGAAATGCATAACTGCTGAGCACTGAGAGTAAGAAGTGGTCAGCCATAAATAGGACATCTACCTTAAACACACACACACACACACACACACACACACACCTTGAAAAAGGAAGCAAAAGTAATAAAAACTTGAAGATGGGGAGGAATGCTGTGAAATACTGTCTTCTGGACATGAGATGGCTACCACAATCATAATCTCATAGCCGCAATGGTCACTGGCACAAGACCCACACAAGATCAAGCCAATCAAGCCAGCCAAAATTCCAGAAGAGATTTTTAAATAATTTCGAAGGCCCTAGTCCTTATGATGAGCGACTGGCAGTGAAGAGAGGAGGATCATTGTTTATTGAAGAAATGCCCATGGGTAGATTGTCTATGCTCCAGTATACAGCTCCACACCCATGTACATATGGGAAACACTGATTTTAGTGAGTTAATTTTTTTTAAAAAAAAAATCACCTGGGACAAGGCTTTATCATGTTGGGAGTGTATAGGATAAAACGGAGGGTAGAGATGGGGATAAATCTGAACATATTCATCGTGTGTATATAAAATACTCAAAAAAGACACTCTTAAATGAATAACTCTTTAAGCAATAGCAAAAGTGCTGATACACATATGAACTCATAGAGTCTGACAGCATGGATGATATCACCACAAGCTCAAACCAGGCCAAATCCCAGCACTGAGAAGGGCAAATGGATATGAAGCCCCACCGTAACTAAGAAGCCATTTGCAATTGATACCTGTTGGAAAAGAGAAATTTAATTTTCAACAGTGAAATGTCACTGGCTGTATAAGCTATACTCCAGGGCAGGCCCCATGTCCAGAAGTAGTAAACCAACACAAAACAGACTCTGTGTGTGTGTGTGTGTGTGTGTGTGTGTGTGTGTGTGTGTGTGTGTGGTGTGGTGTGTATTTTGTGTGTGTGGTGTGGTGTGTGTGTGTGTATGATGTGGAGTGTGTGTGTGTGTGTGTGTGTGTGTGTGTGTGTGTGTGTGGTGTGGTGTGTATTTTGTGTGTGTGGTGTGGTGTGTGTGTGTGTGTGTATGATGTGGAGTGTGTGTGTGTGTGTGTATGTTGTGGTGTGTGTGTGTGTGTGGTGTGTGTGTGGTATGTGTGGTGTGTATGTGTGTGTTGTGTGTGTGTGCTTTTTGTTTGAGTATTTTTTGTGTCTTATTAGGTTTTTGAGTTTGGGTTGCTTGGTTTGTTATGAATTTAATTTTGGGTTTTTTGGTTTGGTTTTTTCTTTTTCTTATTTTTTTGAGAGAGAGAGAGAGAAAGGAACATGAAGTTGGGTATGAAGAGAGGTGGATTGAATCTGGGAGGAATTGTAGAGGAGAAAATAGAATCTTAATATATTGTGTAAAAAAGTTTAAAGAAAAAAGAGAACTAACAAAAATGTTTTGAATAGTTTATTTTGTAACAATTATAATGAGATGAGATGAGTTATTCATGAACAGAAATTTATAAAATTGCCACAAATTTGCTGTGAGTTTGGGCTGGTAAGGAAAGAGTGGGGACCATAGAAATAAAACAAGTGCATGTATTTGTTTCTGAGAGGCGGGCTGATAGGATCATCGTAGTGCTCAGGATACAAGACTGAGGAAAATAGCCAGCACTGGCTCTGAGCTTAATTCTAGAAAGAATGTGTGTGGAGGAGTTAGCACACTACAGAGGAGGAGGAGGAGTCAGCCTAAGGGAAACAGTCTCACTCTGGGTCTTGTTAACTGTGAGACAGCAATTAGACAGCTAAGTTTAGATGTCAAGTAAACAGCTGAAAATTCAAACCTGACAGAGAAACCAAGTCGATAGGAAGCTTACATTACGGGGTATTTACCATATAGGTAGTCTGCGAATTATTTAGGATTTTGCTTCTCCTGCTCTTAGAATTAAGATTCATATTTACTTAACCTTTTCAGGTTAATAATATTTTTAAATAGCTTCCCAGTTGGGGAAAATAAATGTTATATTTGGACTGCATTGCCAGAAATGAGGTTCGGTGAGTTCAGAATAGATGCAGAAGCAGAAATCAGGGGTCTCGCAGCTTTGCCACATTCTCACAGCAAGAGGAGACTCAAGTGCACCACACAAGGGTCCCGGGATTTAGGGCAGCCACAGAAGGTGGCTGTAAGCCAACACTCCCATTGTGGCTTTTGAAGGGAATGAAAAGGTGAGGGAGGTTACAGATTAGCAAATTGGAATAACCTCAGTGAGCCTTTGGGACTGATGAGCTGTTCTGTTGTGTTTTGGAAACTGGCCCTGGGGCACAGAGAGTGGAGAAGACCTTGAGCTAGTGAGTCTCAAAGCTGGGTCAAAATAGCACTTTACAAAACTGCATTACACATGTTATTACAATTAATACATTCAACAGACGAATAGTCAATTCCATTGAAATTACAATTTGACGTGATGGGTTTAAAACATCTGGGCGATGAGTAAAGACTAAACAAATTTGTGTGCAGGGAAAGTCAAGAAAGATGTGAAGCAGACACCACCAAAATGAACCTAGTGAACCTAGTTATTTTCTATGTTTTCTATCACTAGGAAGATTTTATTTCCCTATTTTCCCCAAAAGGTCTTGAGTCAACATTGTTTAAGCACTTCTAAACATAAAAGAAAATATGTATAGCTTTGATGATTTTTATTTCCTTTTACAAAATTTCTGTAAAAAACAACAGCAACAACAACACAACCCTAACTTACAAACATTAAGGGAGTTGAAAATGGTTCAATAGAAGGAAGTCCATCAATGTAATCCACTACATAAACAATCTCAAAGAAAAAAACCACATGGTCATTTCATTAGATGCTGAAGAAGCATTTGACAAAATTCAGCATCCTTTCATGTTAAAGGTCTTGGAAAAATCAGGAATTCGAGGCCCATATCTAAACATAGTAAAAGCAATTTACAGCAAACCGGTAGCCAACATCAATCTAAATGGAGAGAAATTTGAAGCAATCCCATTAAAATCAGGGACTAGAAAGGCTGCCCTCTCTCTCCATATCTTTTCAATATAGTACTTGAAGTTCTAGTTAGAGCAATTAGACAACAAAAGGAGGTCAAAGTGATACAAATTGGAAGGGAAGAAGTTAAACTATCACTATTTGCAGATGATATGATAGTATACTTAAGTGACCCAACAATCTCATCAGAGAACTCCTACAGCTGATAAACAACTTCAGCAAAGTGGCCGGATATAAAATCAACTCAAGCAAATCAGTAGCCTTCCTGTACTCAAAGGATAAGCAGACTGAGAAAGAAATAAGAGAAATGATACCCTTCACGATAGTCACAAACAATATAAAGTATCTTGGTGTGACTCTAACCAAACAAGTGAAAGACCTGTATGACTAGAACTTCAAGTTTCTGAAGAAAGAAATTGAAGAAGACCTCAGAAGATGGAAAAATCTTCCATGCTCATGGATTGGCAGGATTAATATAGTAAAAATGACCATCTTGCCAAAAGCAATATACAGAGTCAATGCAATCCCCATCAAAATCCCAACTCAATTCTTCATAGAGTTAGAAAGAGCAATTCAAAAATTCATCTGGAATAACAGAAAACCCAGAATAGCTAAAACTATTCTCAAGAGTAAAAGAACTTCTGGGGGAATTAGTATCCCAGACCTCAAGCTGTACTACAGAGCAATAGTGTTAAAAACTGCATGGTATTGGTACAGTAACAGACATGTAGATCAATGGAACAGAATTGAAGACCCAGAAATGAATCCACACTTCTATGGTCACTTGATCTTTGACAAAGGAGCTAAAACCATCCAGTGGAAAAAAGATAGCCTTTTCAACAAATGGTGCTGGTTCAACTGGAGATCAACAAGCAGAAGAATGCAAATTGACCCATTCTTATCTCCTTGCACTCAGCTCAATTCCAAGTGGATCAAGGACCTCCACATAAAACCAGACACACTGAAACTAATAGAAAGGAAACTAGGGAAGAACCTTGAACATATGGGCACAGGGGAAAATTTCCTGAACAGAACACCTATAGCTTATGCTCTAAGGTCAAGAATTGACAAATGCGACCTCATAAAATTACAAAGTTTCTGTAAAGCAAAGGACACTGTCAAAAGGACAAGCAGCAGCCAACTAATTGGGAAAAGATCTTTACCAACCCTACATCCGACAGAGGGCTAATATCCAATATATATAAAGAATTCAAGAAGTTAGACCCCAGAGAGCCAAATAACCCTATTAAAAATGGGGTACAGGGCTAAACAAAGAGTTCTCACCTGAGGAATAAATGGCTGAGAAGCACGTAAAGAAATGTTTAACATCCTTAGTCATTAGGGAAATGCAAATCAAAACAACCCTGAGATTCCATCTCACACCAGTCAGAATGGCTAAGATCAAAAACACAGAAGACAGCAGTTGTTGGCAAGGATGTGGAGAAAGAGGAACACTCCTCCACTGCTGGTGGGATTGCAAGCTGGTACAACCACTCTGGAAAGCAGTCTGGTGGTTCCTCAGAAAACTGGGCATGACACTCCCAGAAGATCCTGTTATACCACTCCTGGGCATATACCCAGAGGCTTTACCTGCATGCAATAAGGACACATGCTCCACTATGCTCATAGCAGCCTTATTTATAATAGCCAGAAGCTGGAAAGAACCCAGATGTCCCTCAATGGAGGAATGGATTCAGAAGATGTGGTATATTTTCACAATGGAATACTACTCTGCAATTAAAAACAATGAATTCACGAAATTCCTAGGCAAATGATCAGAACTGGAAAATATCATTCTTAGTGAGGTAACCCAATCACAAAAGAACACACATGGTATGCAGTCACTGATAAGGAGATATTAACCCAAAATCTTGGAATACCCAAGACACAATTCACATATCAATAGATTTTCAAGAAGATGGAAGGAGAGATCCCTGGTCCTGGGAAGACTGGATATAGGGGAATACCAGGACAGAGAAGCAAGAGGGGGTTGAATGGGGAACAGGAGGAGGGAAGAGGGCTTATCGACTTTTGGGGAGGGAGGAAACTGGAAAGGGGAAATCATTTGGAATGTAAATAAAAAATTATAGAAAATTTAAAAAAAGGGATTTGAAAATGTGCTTAAGTATAAGGTCCTGTTTTCAAACTCATTAGACCAGGCTCTTCCACACCTTTACTTAGTTTGGAGACCTCTTGAGAACATTATAATTATACCAGTGATGGTTTTTAACCAAGTGAAGTCATCATTTCATTCACATAAAAGAACTATAGTAAGCCAGGCAGTGATGGCATACTCCTTTAGACCCAGCACTCAGGGGCAGAGGCAGACAGATCTCTGAATTTAAGGCCATCCTGGTCTACAGAGTGAGTTGCAGGACAGCCAGGGCTACACAGAAAACCTGTCTTGATAAAAACAACAACAACAACAACAACAGCAACAAAAACAATCAAGAACTACAAAAAGAACTACAGCAATTATTCGTGTGGTCATTGTTGGTATCAGTAACTGCTTGGCAGATCGTCCCCAATCCCAGTGACATCACTCACAGGAGACAGGGAGACACCCCCCCGTGTTACCATGACAATCGTGGTACATTCCCAGAATCCACTTAGCTCACCTCCCACCTTTACCTGTGAGTGAGCGGTTATGTAACAACCCAAATGAAAGGCAGACCCTTCTGACCTCCACCCTCTCTCTGTTTCTCCTTCACCTTTGTAGCCACCTTTGCCCCTTTCCCCACAATAAACTTCCCATGTGAAACTATATTGGTCTAGTGTTGTCTGCCTGGAAATGAGCCGCAATTCTAACACAACAGTTACTATACACGATGACCAAAAGTTCAGTTTGAACAAGATGACCGAGCAATTTGTATCAGAAATGTCAAGTTACTAAGAAGCCTTGGAATGTATGCTTCCGTGTCAAGTTGCTGCTATGGTATGCTTCTACCCTGAGCTTTCTTACTCCAAGAGGACAGACTGCAACTCCACAGATCTTCTAAATTTTCTCTTTGAACAGAGCTACAGGAAGACTCCCAAGGAATCTCAAACAATCAAGATTTCTAATTCAATTCCTAGCTGGGAATGCTGGCCGAATAAACACAGGAACTTGCATTTCTGTCTTAGACTTTACTAGAGAGAACTGTGTCCTTCTGTCTCATAACAAACATCACGGTGAGACAATTAAAGGCGACATTCTCAAACTTCTGCCCTATACATATATTACTGTAAATCAAGGTTCATACACGACTGCAAAAGACCCTCAGCCATAGTGAATGCTTGTAGTACAAAGAAAACAGACAAGTAAAGGATGAAGAATTCTGTTCTTATATGGTATGAATCAGTAACAACACCACATGATAAATCCCCTTCAGAAATGGAACTAAATAAAATTCTGCTAGTCATTTAGTGATCTTATTTTTATTTTCTTCATTATTATTGTTTGAGTCACCTTGATTACTGCTAGAGTGGAAACTCATCAGGAGAAAATACGGAGTGCATTCTGCTAATTCTCTGCAATACACCTCTCTAATGACTTTCTAAGTCCGCAGGGAC
Organism: Tokudaia tokunoshimensis; assembly: GCA_036184795.1. Taxonomy (NCBI): domain Eukaryota; kingdom Metazoa; phylum Chordata; class Mammalia; order Rodentia; family Muridae; genus Tokudaia; species Tokudaia tokunoshimensis. The sequence continues at coordinate 81,508,345 of BTHU01000012.1, read as the reverse complement.
AGAGTAAGGTAAATGTAAGATAAAAGTAATTTTTCCCCAATTTACAGCTCTCAGCTCACTGAAGCTACTCTCCATCGATCTTTCTTAATCACTTAGGAAGAATGCTCAATAAAGGCTTACCCTCCTCTTTACTTAAATAATACCAATTGCCTTAATTAGGCAGCACTATAAATGCTTGTCTGCTTATTTGTAAGATACTCATATCCTCTGTGATTCAGAGAATTAGTACTGACAGTAAGCTGTACAGTGTTTAAGGATGTTTATAACTCAGCTTTAAAAGGTCAAATACAAATTCTTCTAAATTTTGATACTTTAAATTAAACTGAACGATATTCTAAGAAGCATAATTATTGCTATTCTGTGCCCCAAACTCTAATTTTTGTCAGGAAAATTTGTTCTGACTTCCAAGTGTCAACCTTACAGATAGTATAACCTATTTACAGATGGGTAGCATCCACATTCTGATCTGTACAGTTCACTAAAATTCCAAGAGTTTCAATCACATGCAATGACATAGCACCTATAATTCTCACTCTCTAACCCTCTCTTGGGTCTACACTACTAAACTTTCCACATTCTTTATCTAAGACTGCAAAACATGCTCAGGAAATTGTTGAATAATCAAAAGACAAAGAAGCTAGTGTTTAAGTATAACTAGTGTCAAAAGAAAACAGATCACTTACAACCATTAAAAAACGACAAATACAACAATATGTAACAAAATTTAACCTACAGAAATGTTAAGTCTAAAAACCAGGAACAAACAGCTTAGATGCCTATTAACACATATGAGCCAGAGATACTCTGACTGCCACACTCTCCCCACACCCTTCCATCCCTACCTGTTACAGGGTCCTCCTGGCTTGCATACCCCTCCCTCTACCCTGAACTTCTCCAGCTCAGAAGCTGCATTGCCCTCCTCCAAGCTGCTCTTCCTTATATAGCCCAGCCATTTGGGTTATGAGGTCCTTTTACACTTTGGCTTTTTTGGCGTCCTGGCTTCTTGGGTCCTGGTTTTTGTCTCTCCCCTCACCATTTTCCTTATATAGTCTGGCTCAGTCTGTTGGTCATGTCTACTCTGGACTCTCCCCGCTGTCTCTGCCTCTGCCTCTAGCTGTATTCTCCCTTGTACCTACAATAAACCTTCTCCTCCACCACACCAAACAGCAGTCATGTCCTCCTTTTCATTTCTTTTTTTTCATTCAGTAAGTATGTAAGATTATTCTGTTATATAAGTCCATTTCCTAAACTTACTGTGTCTAGAGATCACAAAGTCGAAATGGAATTGAACATAGAAACAAGGGTGGAGATTTAGAAAGACAAAGCAAGACAGAGAGCGTCAGATATGTGAACAAAGGAAATGAACAAGAAGAGACCCAGAAATAAAGAACTGGGAAGAGACAGATAGTAAGATAAGGTTGAAGAGCTCTTGGCAGGAACACAAAGGTAGGTAGTAACCCTTTAATAGAAAATGATCAATATATCATATTAAAACTCAAAATATGTAATCATATATGTAAAGCAAATATATTTCTGGAAGATGGAACTTATAAAGTAATATACATGCATAAATATATACATAAAATCTGCCATATCTCAAAGTTGGCATTAGAAAAATCTACATAATCAATTTGTCAGTAAATGCATCCTGTTAACATAAATATATATTGAAATTAATATCATATCTCAAATATAAATATAAATTTCCTTTCCATCCAGTGTTTGTTTTGCTCTGAACTTGTTCCAGTCTCATTTATTTAGCTTCCTTCTATCCAGAAACTCCCATAAAGTTAAAAATGAGGATGACAATATCAAAAAACCACTCTCATCTCTTGTCAGCCATACCTGTGGTTCCTTAGAAGCAGAGCACACTGTCTTCACTAAACTAACGATAAGCATTCTCTAGACAAAGAAACACTGAACAATTAATTCAAAATTTAATAAATGTATCCCAAGTTTAATTGCTAGGTATGCTTTGTTTATATGTGCTATGAATGTTCATTTGTATGAGGGTGTAAGGGTGCACATGTACGCATGCATGTGGAGGCCAGAGGTCAGCCTCAGACTAGTTCCTCAGGTTCCAACAACTTTCTTTGTTGTGTTGTGTTGTGCTGTGCTGTGTTGTGTTGTGCTGTGCTGTGTTGGAGACCATGTCTCTAACTAGCCTTCAACTTAGCCATCAGGCTAGGCATTGAGATTACAAACATAAGTCACCAAACCTGCTTTTTTGTTTTTATGTAAAATCTGGGAGTCAAACTCAGGTCTTATGCTTGCAAGACAAACAATTTACTTAGCTATCTCTCCAACCTACTAATTGTTCTTCATATGTCCCTTCTAGTTTTGGTATAAATATACATAGTCAAAGTGACTTATATTTAATAAAGTCTAAATATTCATATAACTATTTGATTAGTTTTATATTATAGATATAGACTGAATGTAGTGACACCATGTCAGAATCACAACATGCTGGAATGAACTAGGCAAGATTCTTATAACAATAGCTTTGACATTGAGACAGGGTCAGAATCAGAATCAAGGCTATCACTGTACTGTGTACAGTTCTGTGCTATATCAATTGAAGAGCATTTGGTTTTAAGTAGCTAAACTTATGTTGCATAAAATAAAATGAAGAGCATAAATACATTGTTAAGTACTACAAAGTGATAGCATGTTCCATATAGCTGTCACTCATTGAAAAATGTTCATAATGCTAATTCCCTACTTTTTCATTATTTCTATTCATTCTTGTCCAATCCATATCCTCCAAGAAACAAGTAGAATTATATGATCTCTTACAATCAAGTTTTCTTAAGTCCTATGTGGAAGACTTTCATAATGAGTCCTAAGATGTGTCATGAGAAAAATAAGTTTTATAAACCTATTTATTGCCATATGATCAACATTCAAAGAGCTGTATATATTTAATATATGCAACTTGGTAAGGTACAAAAGAGTACATATCAGCAAAACCTTCCATATTATTGATGCTGTAAATGTAGCCAGCATCCAAAGATTTCCCCTCTCCTTTGTTTACTATAATTATTAATTTTTCATGGACAATCTCTACAGAAATAGAAGCAGGCTATTATTCAACATTGAATTTTTGGACTAGATCATAAACAGAGTCACATAATAAAAATTTTAAATTGCCAGGGTTGCCATCAAGATTTGTGCATTTTGTCTGAAGCAGAGAAATGTGAGACTACATGCAGGTCTTATGCTACAATCATGCTTTGCTCATTAAGACCTTCGTTCCTGCCCAAGTATGAATCAGCCCACAGAAGAAAGATGTTTCTTGCTCAATCACTTTCCTGCAGAAATCTAGCTTTTTAACAATCCCCCTCAAGGCTGTTGGTAGAGACAAATGCTACTAGGCTATAGTCTATCATAAAATAACTAAAGCAATGATTATGCAAATAAAGTCTCAAAGCCCACACTACTTTTATAACAAGCATCAGGGTTAAATATGGAAAAGAAAAATTATCTGTTTATCAACTCTTGAATAAGTTAAATAATCAAAATTCAAAGTTATCCAACTGCAAGAAGTGTCTTCATTAGGGTTACTATGGCTGTGATGAAACACCATGATCAGAAGCAACTTTCTCAGGAAAAAGTTTATTTGGCTTACAGATCCATTATAGCAATTCATTGTCAAAAGCAGTGAGGGAAAGAACTCAAGCAGGGCACAAACCTGGAGGCAGCAGCTAATGCCCAAGCCATGAAGGAGTAATGCTTGCTGGCTTGCTCCTCCATGGCTTGCTCAGTCTGCTTTCTTATAGAACCCAGGGCCACAAGCTCAGAGACGGCACCACTCTCAATGGGCTAAATAAATTAATAGTTAAGAAAATGTCCTACAGGTTGTGTACAGCCCAATCTTATGGAGACATTTTCTCAATTGAGATTCCCTCTTCTCAGATAACTTTAGCTTGTGTCAAGTTGACAGAACTATCCTGCATAGGAGAGAGGGAGGTAGACAAAAAGGGAGGAAGGGAGGAGGGAGAGAGGGAGTGAAGAGGTCTACTCAAGGCCTTTGGAAAATTCCTCGGGGCCCCAGAACATGAAGGCCCCTCCTTTCCCAGAAGGAGGAAGAGGCCGATTACATTTCTCAAACAGGTGACCTGAGGTGACAGATGGCCACCTGCAAATATGGGAAGCCCTTACTACCTCATTCCCTAAGAACCAATCAGTTTAAAGGTCACACTGTCCTGCCAATCATATTGTGCCTAGTTGCTGTTGCTCTATTCTGCCCCTGGAAACTGTATAAAAATTCGCCAAATGAGCAGCCTGGGGTCACCTCTCCTTTGGGTGAAGGATGGCCCTAGCATGCTGGAACAATAAACTCTTCTTGCTTTTGCATCAATCTCCACATGTTTCACTTAGGGGGTTCCTGATAGCTAAGGCTGGTCAGAATCTTACAGAGGGAGAGAGGGAGGGAGGGAGGCAGGAATGGAGGGAGGGAGGGAGGGAAAGAGGGAGGGAGGGAGGGGGAAGAAGAGCTTTGCATAGCTTTAGCTTTCTTCATCACAGTAACAACTGAAGATAGAGTTACACATATTCTATAATGAAGTTCACCTTGAGACAAGCGCAGAGAAGCCATAGAAAATAATGCCATCCTAAATGAATTAGACCAGTGATTTGGACCTCAGTAATATTGTGATTTAACTCTAATCTAATCTAGACTTATTCTTAATAATTATCCCCAAAGACATCCTGTTTAGGGAATACTCTGAGGGGTTGGACTTCTAATGATCTTTCTCTGCTCCTAACTTCCAACAATATGGGACTCAATAAATGTAGTAAAACAAATAAGAAACATTTAAATTGGGGCATTAGTGTCCACTGATATCCTCATTATAAACTCAACAATGAAAATAATTAAAATTGTATCTTCAGTAGGATATATGCTCATTTTCTTTTGTTACTCTATCTCTCTATGTGTCTCTATCTCTGTCTCAGTTTCTCTGTCTCTTGTCTCTCTCTATTTCTGTGTGTGTATGTGTATGTGTGTATGTGAGTATTCATTCTGTAAATATTTATTGAATACCTATTAGTGTAAAGCACCATAGATTCAGATGAATGTCATGATGAATCCATACAAAGTTGTTGCATTTAAGCATGTTTCATGGAACATAGAGGTAAAGTATACACATGCAATAAAATTCATTTCAGAATTTCATAACAGAAATATAGTGGAGAGAAATGCTGTTGGCACAAGGAAGAAGATACCATTGAGCATTTTCATCCCATATTTCCCAAGATTCAATATTCTGGTGGTCTCCCAGAAGACAGAGTATATGTGTCATGGTACCCAAGAAGGGAACAATGACAAGCAGTGATAAAAATGGAAGATCTTGCTCCAAGAAGCTGAAGGAACCAGGCAGGGATTTCTGTAAAAGCAAACTCCAAATTCATTCCCACAGACTTCAACAGAGTGACCTAACACCCAGGGAGAGTCTTTTACATATCTGTAATTCTTTAAATGTTTTGACAGGTCAAGATGCCTAACCTCTTGTCCAATAAATCCATACTTTGTATTCTGGTTCTTCCTCTGTGCCTGAACTGCTGCCAGTGTGAGTCACTGTTTACAGATAACGTGCACCCAGTAAATAACAGACAATCTAAAATACAAAAGCATAATCTCTGTACATGATATATCCATATTAAAAATGTCATTACAGTAATTGGGTTTGTTTGTTTGTTTGTTTGTCTGTGGCTGGGAATGCAATAAATTATGTTGAAAAGTCTTGTCTTCAATTCATTTCTCATCCAACTTGAGCACTAATATTTTAATGAAGATAGTTCATGCTATTGCATTAGCATATCTCACTACCATCTTATTTAATGGGAAAATAGCATTGTGTGATTGATGTTGCCTTTGAATTACAGGTTCTTAGTATTCTGCATTTGTGCTTTCTAACTCTTTGAAGCATTCAATCAGAAGCTGCATAGTCAAACCAAATGAGAGAGCTGGTCAGCACTATAGTGCAGTAGCAAAAAAAAAAAAAATCCAAATGTTACTGCAACGAGCCATCATTCATAAAATGTAATAGGCATTTCACAGTCTCACATTCTCATCACAGGGAATGTAATGAAAAAGAAAATGTCACAAGATTAATCATTTCTCATGACAAAATGTTTAATAGGAAAGGGAGAATGTTGTATTACCAATGTAAATCAGCCATTATGGGATGGCTGCTGTATTTCCATGACAATTCCGTACCACTGAGTTTAAAATAGCCTGAGTTCCCCTGCTCTAGACATCTGGCTAGTTGTTTGGTTTGGTTTTGTGGGGGGTTTTTTGGTTTTTGTTTGTTTGTTTGTTTGTTTTTGAGTTTTTGGTTTGTTTATTTGTTGGGTTTGTTTGTTTGTTTGTTTGTTTTAATAAAATTTACCCCAGTTTTAGCTTCCCAGCAAAATTGAAAGCAAGGAATTTCTACAGATCCCCTGTACTCTGAGTTCCTGTGCTCTACCCACAAGAATGTGTCAAAGCTCAAGGAAAGGTAGAGATTTCAAAGAATGACTCGCTCTCAATGGTGTGAAAGTATAAAAGAATTCTTGTATGCACCTTTAATAAACCTAAAACCCTGCTGTAAAGAGTAACTTTTCAAATACCCAACACGGATATCAAACTTATTTTTTCTTTAAAATATTAAATATTATTATTACAGCATAAAAAGCAAAATAAAATCCAAAGCAATTTTATAAAAAACTGATTCATCATAAAATGAAATGGCTCTGCTATTGCCAGGTGCTATACACATAACAGGTAAAAAGAAAGTTCCCGCCATGTTACAGAGTTCGAGAATACCAAGACTCTTAGCGAATTTTTTTAATTGGATATTTTATTTATTTATATTTCAAATGTTATCCCCTTTTCCACTTTCCCCTCTGCAAAGCCCCTATTCCATCCACCCTTACCCTGCTTCTATGAGGGTGCTCCCCCATCTATCCTCCCAACTCCCTCCTCACTGCCCTAGCATTCCTCTACACTGGGGCATCAAGCCTTCACAGGACCAAGGGCCTCCCCTCCCATTGACACCAGATAAGGCCCCTTCAGCTCCTTCAGTCCTTCCCCTAACTCTTCCACTGGGGGGTCCCTGTGCTCAGACTGCTGCTTGGCTGCAAGCCTCTGCATCTGTATTGGTCTGGATCTGGCAGAGCCTCTCAGGAAACAGCTGTATCAAGCTCCTGTCAGCTACCACTTCTTGGCATCAACAATAGTGTGCAGATTTGGTTTCTGCATGTGGAATGGATCCCTAAGTGGGGCAGTCTCTGGATGGCCTTTCCTTCAGTCTCTGTCCCACTCTTTATTCCTGTATTTCCTTTAGACAGGAGCAATTCTGGGTTAAAATTTTGGAGATGGGTGTATGGCCCCATCTCTCAGTCAGATGGGGCTGGGGGAGGCATGCCTAACCTCTGGATATGGTCTTGACAGGTTCTCCCTCCCCCTTGTGGGGTACTTCTGTTAATGTCATCCCCGTGGGGTCCTGGGAGGTTCTTGCTTTCCTGGCATCTGGGACTTTCTGGTTGCTAGCCCCAGTTCCCCAAGCCCCCATTCCTACACACCTCTGGTCAATTTCCTGAACCTCTGTACACTTCCTCCATCTCCTACTATATCTGATTCTTCCCTTCTTTTTCCCCTCTCCCTCTTCTCTTCGAGCCAAGTCCCTCCCACTCTCTACTTCCCTTGATTATTTTGTTCCCCCTTCTAAGTAGGACTGAAGCATCCACTCTTTGGTCTTCCTTCCTCTTGAGCTTCATGTCGTCCATGAGTTGTATCTTGGGTATTCCACGCCCTTTGCCTAATATCCACTTATCAGTGAGTACATACCATGTGTGTTCTTTCGTGACTGAGTTACCTCACTCAGGATATTTTCTAGAATTTCATGAATTCATTGTTTTTAATAGCTGAGTAGTACTCCATTGTGTAAATGCACCACATTTTCTATATCCATTCCTATGTTGAGGGATATCTGGGTTGTTTCCAGCTTCTGGCTATTATAAATAAGGCTGCTACGATCATAGTGGAGCATGTGTCCTTATTGCATGCAGGGGAAGCCTCTGGGTATATGTCCAGGAGTGGTATAGCTGGGTCCTCAGGTAGTACTATCTCCAATTTTCTAAGGAACTGCTACACTGATTTCCAGAGTGGTTGTACCAGCTTGCAATGCCATGAACAAAGGAGGAGTTTCCCTCTTTCTCCATATCTTCACCAGCATCTGCTGTCACCTGAATTTTTAATCTTAGCCATTCTGACTGGTGTGAGGTGGAATTTCAGGATCATTTTGATTTGCATTTCTCTGATGACTAAGGATGTTAAACATTTCATTAGGTGCTTCTCAGCCATTCCAGTTTCCTCAGTTGAGAATTCTTTGTTTAGTTCTGTACCCCTTGTTTTAATAGGGTTCTTCGGTTCTCTGGAGTCTAACTTCTTGAGTTCTTTATATATATATTGGATATTAGCCCTCTATCAGATGCAGGATTGGTAAAGATCTTTTCCCAATCTGTTGGTTGTTATATGAAGTCCCATTTGTCTGTTCTTTTGATCTTTGACAAAGAAGCTAAAACCATACAGTGGGAAAAAAAGACAGCATTTTCAACAAATGGTGCTGGTTCAACTGATGGTCAGCATGTAGAAGAAAAATTGATCCATTTTTTAAAGAATTATTTTTATTTTATGTATATGAGTACACTGTAGCAGTCTTCAGGCACCTCAGGAGAGGGCATCAGATCCCATTACAGATGGTTGTGAGCCACCATGTGATTGCTTGGAATTGAACTCAAGACCTCTGGAAGATCAGCCAGTGCTCTTAACTGCTGAGCCGTAAATTAATCCATTCTTTTTTTTTAAAGAATTATTTATTTTATATATATATGAGTACACTGTAGCTGTCTTCAGACACATCCAAAGAGTGCATAGAATCCCATTACAGATGGTTGTGAGCCACCATGTGGTTGCTGGGAAATAAACTCAGGACCTCTGGGAGAGCAGTCAGTGCTCTTAACAACTGAGCCATCTCTCCAGACCCAAATTGATCTATTCTTATCTCCCAGTAAAAAGCTCAAGTCCAAGTGTTTCAAGGACCTCCACATAAAACCAGATACACTGAATCTAATAGAAGAGAAAGTGAGGAAAAGCCTTGAACACATGGGCACAGGGGAAAATTTTCTGAACAGAACACCAATGGCTTATGATCTAAGATCAAGAATTGACAAATGGGACCTCATAAAATTGCAAAGCTTCTGTAAGGCAAAGGATACTGTCTTATTGAGATTTTAATCAGCAGAATTTTATTTAAGTTGGTGCTGAGCACAGACCCATTGGTTGGATTTGGGACTGTGGACCTGGTTGGAGCCAGGCAGGGATTTCTGTAAATGCAAACTCCAAATTCATTCCCACAGACTTCTGCAGAGTGACCTAACACCCAGGGAGGGTCTTTTGCATTTCTGGACTTCTTGAAATGTTTTAACAGACTAAAGTTGTAACAGACAGTACTGAAGAACTAGGCAGCTTCATGCCCTAGTGCTACTATATCTAGGTTACATGTAATTAGAAGTAAAATGAAGAGAATAGTTGGCAACTATAAAAATCTGTGAAATAATGTTTTAAAAAAATTGAAGAGAGTATTGTTATGGTTTCAAAGCCGAAGAAAGAGTATCTCAGCAAATTGTGGCCAAAGAAAGTAGCAAAGTCACACCATGCAACAAACTTCAAGCAACAGATTTGTTTGGGGGGCGGGGGGACATGCAAAGGAGGCCTCTGAGTGAGGGTGGAGGAGAAAAGAGAGCAAGCAGGTCAGGTCCTGAAGGCACAGGCTTTATAAAAGGGTTTAGGGCACGCACATAGGTAACCTCTGAAATGTGGTGCTTGTGGCAGCTGATGGCAATGGCTGCTGTAGCTGGGTTACTGAAGGTGAGCTTGTGGGCTGTAGGGTTTTCCAACAGGTATAGAGTTGTAGTTAAGAAAAAATACATTAGAAATTGTTTAAGATGTATTTCTAAACTAGCCCCTTAAGTGAATCAGAAATATAAAAAAAAAAGAAAGAAAAATCTAAAAATGACAGTGTTATTTAACTTCTTTTGTAGATGTTCCTAATGAAGGTGTCATTTCATAGGCTGTTTGAAAATCCCTGTCAAGAACTAAAATAGAAAAACAAAACAAAACAAAACAAAAAAAAACAAGCAAAATGTAATTAACGTGGCTTTCTTTCCCTCCACAAATCCAAGAGCAAACAAGAAGATAAAAGATAACTGCTCTTCTCAGAGACAATCGTTTTTGATTTGAAGAAACATTCACTAAGGCAAGAGGAAGTGGCAGATCTGTCACTAAGATGGGTGGTAATGAACAACAATGGGAGAAACATCCATAAAACCACTCAGAGCCTTCCCGATTGTTCCAAGGGCGTCAGCAATCACTTGATTATTAAAAGAAATGAGGATAACCCATTTGTGGGGCTGGGAAGTAAAAGTATTGTAAAGACATAAATCTATATCTTCAAAGGAGGGAGCTGTGGGGAGGTTGTAATGAAATAAAATAACATGGTTTCAGCTCAATTAAGTAACTAGAAATACTGAAACCACAGAAACAAAATATCATAAACTGCTAGGCAAAGAAAATAAGGCAGGTTCCCAGCCTGGGATTTGTGGCAGCTGAAAACTGTGCGCTATGCTGTGCAGCAAGGCTGTGGGATTAGACACAACTCCTGGAGGGCCACGGGAAATCATCAACCAGCATATGTGCAAGGGGAAGAAGGGGCCCATTAGTAAACCTTTCAAATACAGACAGGCTCCCAAGAGGTTAGTTTCTGCATTATTTACAGAAATAACTTTGACTGCACAAAGATTTGTGAAGCATTTCAATGGCCCTGAGATAATTAAGAATTTATTCAGTGAACAAAATGGAAACCTTAAAAATCACAGTAGCTGAACAAACTATTCCAAAATGGCATCATTTATTTTATAGCAAAATAAGTTTGGGCAAAAATTAGCAGGAAATTTAGCTCTGGTCACTTAAACTTTCTGAAGAAATACAAAACAAATTGAGGAGCATAGAGTTGTTGTTGCCCCTTTAAAGGAAGAGTGGAGAGGTTTCACTAGTAATTAGAACTCGACGTGTACCTATCTATCTGAGCTTCAACACATTTCTTGGCCTCTAAGTTAGAAAACTCCTCATTACTGAGCCCTTGCAATCATGCCATTGTTACAATCTGCTACAGCACTCAAGAAGATAGTGGCACTTGTGCTCCGGAAGCATACAATTTTTATTTCTGCTCTGTGATAAACTAGACTGATGAAAATTCTGCTGATTAAATGCGGTTTTGAATAACAAACCCACTCTCCTTTTCAAGAAGGGTGCTGGGTGGTATGCGATGAATGATGGCCTCCAGGAAACCTGACTCCTTTAATGCATCTTAAGTGTATTGTTCCTGAGCTCCTGAGGCACATATTTAAATGCAGGACAGAGAGAAGCTGGGTTCATCATATATTTAAAGGAGACACATCGGATTCACACAAAGTGAAGAATTCTATTATGCAAAAGAAAAGCCATAAATATAGGTGCCTAGAAAGGAAATTTAAGGACTCAAGATGAGTGCAAAGCTGAAAGATGGATGGGCTTAGGAATGTCAGAGAGCAGAAGGTCAGTAGCAGAATGTATTTTCACTTCTAGACACTTTACCTTTGTTACCAGTATTTCAAAATGCTTTAGATATTTCTTATGGGCAAAGAAATTGCTGATAATGAATATCTGAAATTTATTCAAGACAGGAGTCAGACAGAAAACTGTACAGGATCTGTCAAGTCTTGCTTGTAGCTTTCTTCTTGTTCTAAGTGGAAACTAAGTCCATATTGCTGAAGACAGCAGGAACTTCAGAAACAGAAGACCCTTGAGCTAGAGCTAAGCTTCACAGCCCCTCCCAGACGGCTAGATTTTATGGCCCCAGAAAGTGCCATGAAAATTTTCAAAAGAGGGAGGCAACCAAAAGTCTTAACCAACTATGATGTCTGTGCACCACATTGACAACCGGCATGGCAAGATAACCCTACGGGGAGAGTAGTGGCACTCATACTTTGGTGGTAACCAACTATTCTCATATTGGACTTAAGACCTGCTCAACAAAAGGGATAGCATGCCTGGTACTGGAAACCTACCTAACAACATATTTCTGTTAGTAAAGTCATAATAATCGGAGGATAATCTGTGACCACTAATTTACTAAACCAGTATAGTCCTCAATAACAACCTGTAAGCATTTATCTTTATACCTACAGACTGTGGGACCATGCCACCAGACAGAAGAACTGGTAAGGCTGAGTGAGCTCAAACCCCATGAATCTCAGAATTGAGAACAGTAGGAGTGGGGCCACTCCCTGCCTGCCTCTACCTGCTCTGGAATGCAGAACCACAATGGAACCCACTGAAAGGACCAGGACAATCAGTCCCATGGTGAAAATACACAGATCCTTTCCCATGCAAATAGAGCATTGCTATCTTCTTAAGAGGAAGCTTCTACCCCTTAGGCACCTGGGCCACCTTACTCCTCAATTTTTATAAAGTCCCTATCTATAGGGAATAAAGTGCACAAGTTATTTCACCAAGGATCCTCTGAAAGAGTTTGTTTTATTGAGCTGTACCACTTAGGAAGAGTTCTTTCTCCTGAAGCTTTCATCATTGGACCTCAGACCTGCCTGGCTGATCAGGCTCATGCCACCTGCCACCATTGCCCATGCCTCTGGTACTGGCACTGCAAGGGTTGTAAACAAGACCTGGGATCCTGGCTACTTGTCTTACAGGCTGCCCAAACCTCTTCGTTTCCCTTCCAGGAGCTGTAACACTTTTGGCTTTTCCAGGGGGGCCTGTGGAACCTATTCATCCCGATTCCTCGAAGGACAACAGCATACACACGTGTAGTCTTAACACCTCATCAAGAAAACTTCTCTCTGCAACAGATGAAACCACTACAGAAAACCACAACCAATCACTAGAAGTTGGTATTGAAAGAAGTAGTAGAAGTAGAAGGTGGTAGCTATTAAAAAGGTCTCCTTTGCAGCAGCACTCTCAACACTTTGAGGATAAGTAACTCTTTGTAGTGAAAGGTTGCATGATCTCTACTTTGAACCTACCAGCATCTAGTAGTAACCAAAAATTTGCAACCATTTCAGAAGAATTACTTTAAGATAACCACCATTATTTGTCCTTCACATGGTGTTTGGTTCCTGAAGGATAGTTGGCTGACCTGCATTGGTTGACTCTGCTTCAAGTTACTGACCCTGTGGGACTGACCCATCTAGTTTTTGCAAGTTGGATTTAAAAGATCAATGCCCAGTGAGTTCATTTCCCTGCCTAGACAAAAAGGACAAGAGGCAAAAGGAGGACTTGTCACAAGTGAAAAAAGGAAAACACAAGCAGGTAAATATATTCCAGGCCTTTGTCTGTCTGACTCTGCTATCCATAAGCCAAAGCAAAGAAAAAAACCAAGCTGTAAGCTACAGGTGGGCCAGTATCCTCAACCAAGTCTTCCATTTGCATAAGAAAGGACATGGATGTGAGAAGAGGTATTTAGAGAAGATGAGGTAAAAAGAATGAAACAGTTAATTTATTCTACAACAGGGGAACTTGCTGAGAAGACAGAGAAAAAAATCTCCCTACAGTGATTGTGCTGTACAATTTTTCTATTCTTTATAACACCAGGCATGTTAGCAGCTACACGCTGTTAAAAGTGTCTAAATAAACAGATACGTTTGTCTGTTTTCATTCCATGTCTATGTCTCCAAGGCTCATGTCTCACCAGATGGGAAAGGATTCAAAAGGAAAATGATGATCCATTTTAGCCAGAAAGAATATTGAATGATGTTACAGAACAGCTGGCATGGCCCTTCAGCTCAAAAGAAATTTTGCCTTGGCTCAGACCCCGACAATTAAATTCTGTCCTCAGAAACAATAGAATACAACCACTCTAATAGCCATATTAAAGGTAGTTTCTGAGTCATCCTGAAAACTCAGAGCATGAGGAGACAAAGTGAATAAGTAGGTACAAGACCACAAACTAACAAAAAAAATCTAGCCAAAAGCATTTGTACTAGCTTCCCAGTGGGGTGAAATCTTTAAAGACTTGTGTGCCCATGTCTAGAAAAGTAAGTATTCTAATGCAAAGAAAATTATCTCAAGTCATCACAAGGCTTAGAAGACTTGAACTAACAAAACAAAGGCCAGCTCCAATATGTCAAGGTATCAGCTCCACCAGATGGCTCAGCATCATCTATAGTTTGCTGGGTGTTTCATTGAAGTTTAATTGTAGCACAAGTCTCTTGTTTCTCTTCTCATATCACAGATTTAGTTGTTTTACATCTATTCTTCTTTGGGCCTCAAGATGCCTAAACTAGCTAGAGAAAGGGATGTGTATCTCTCATTGCAGCATTCAAGAAAGTGAGACTTGAGGAACCTGAGACCAAAACCAGCCTGCCAAGTATTGTAAGTTTGGACAGAGTCAGTCTGGACTACGAAGTGATACCCTACTCAATAATTTTAAAGCAACCAACTACCAATCAGTAGCCTGTATTCCTTCTCCAGAAGAATAGATAGTTCTTTTAATTCTCTCTTTCCTCCTTCAACTTCTCCTTCTTTCTCCTATAAAAGCACAGGCACTTCTGATGTTATTTGGGGTTAGGGGAGAGGCACTGCTTCTAGATAACTAGAATTTATGGCCTCGTGGGTGATCATCCTCATAATGTTTCAAACACATAACTTGTTCTTACAGTTGGTGTACTTCAACTTGACCTTTAGGTCAATAAGCTGAAGCTGTTTTTCTCTTGAGATGAGGTTAACTAGGGAATTTTCTCTCTTCTACCCATCAGACCACATGTTTTTTGTGTTTATTTTTGTGATGAGTTCAGCATCATTGAGTATCTTGCTAGATATGGCTGCCTAATCTTGGATTCCCAGTTTCTAGAACATAAGTCAATAAGCAATCTTTTCCATCTAGATATTACCCAATCTTGAATACTTTGTTATGAAGAACTAAATCAAACTCTGGTAGCAAGTATCAGCATCCAGAAGCTTCAGTGACTATTGGAATCAATAAAGAAAGGTTTTACACAAAATAGAAAATCTAGTCTTATATAAAATGTTTCTCCTAAAGAAACCTGAAGAGCCCAAGTGACTGTTCCTATTTAAAATTAAATCTCCTTTTTAAGATTTCCAATTAATGGAAATTACATTAAGATGAATATGTGATCATATGGTCATTAACCTTCAAAAATATTCCTAATTTAAGACTCTAGTGAGCCTTAACTTACCAGGGACCCCTTGAGTGAAGAATGCAGAGCCGGGAATCTATGCAAAAAGCAAGAGGAATTTATTGTTCCAACGCATTGGGGTCGTCTTACACCCAAAAGAGAGGTGGCAACTCAGAGCAGCAGTCATGAGGGACAATGTGATTGGCAGAACAGTGTGACTTTTAAACTGATTGGTCTATAGGGAATGAGGTAGCAGGGACTTCTCTTGTCTGTAGGCGGCCAACAGTCAGTCCTGCAGAATGTGTCTACACAATCTTGGCTTTCCCCACCCGAAGGTGACCAATGTTTGGTCCAACCTTCTCTACGCCCCCCCCCCCCGCCTCCCAAGTTCTGAGGAATGTTAATTAGCCTCTCCCTTCCAGAGGGGAGAGGTGCCTAAGTATTCCATGACCCTTCCCTTCCAGTAGGGGAGGGGTCTGATGGAATTTTCCAAAGTTCCTGAGCTGACCAGGAACTAAAAGACCAGGCATGTCTGTAATCCCAGTGCTAGGGAGGCATAGACAAGAGGATCCTTGGAACTGAATATCAAATATGCAGGGTAGAAAACATTCAGAAAATACAGTGGAGGATGATGAGGGAAAACATCAAATGTCAACTTCTGATCTCCATATGCTTATGGGCACATGTATACACATATGCAAGGACATGAACAAGTACACATACATATATCACATACATATATACACATGCACATACATATACATATATACACACATTCAAACACAGGCAAACATACATACACACAAACACACACACACAAACACACACACACACACACACACACACACACACACACACACACATATACTTATCCCTAATCTTCATATATAAAAACCTGTCTTTCTTATAAGGTATAGATTCTGAAAAAGTATTACCTGTGACTCAACAAAATTCTACATTATCGACCTTTGGAGTTGCTTGATTCATTTGCTAGTGTCTTATAACTGCCCTATAAAAAGGAAGAAGTAATAGCAAGGATAAGAAGACCATTGCTCAGTGACTTTCCTTCTTACCCAGGCTACCATCTGGAATTTCCGAGCCTCTCAACCTTTTTCTAAAGCTATTAATATTATCACTGTGTTGACCTTTGATGCTGTTTGCCATTTTGAAATTTACAGATCAGCAAGCACCAGTAAATCTTGTCAGAATGAATGCAAATGTAAGACACAGTCATTACTGACTCCTCCTGGTAAAGAATAGCTTGCTACAGTGTTATTAGGGAGACACAATTTATCCTGATTGCCAGAAAGATGAGACACCCTGAATGCAGCAGTAAACTCACTCAGAGAAATAAATTTCCCTGGCATTACCCACACAGAAGTTGGCTCCGGCGGATGAGTGTTGTCAGGACAGTTATGGTAGGTGATGGATCCACACTTGCACTGCCCCCCTCCCCTGCTAGAGTATGAAAGTCAATTTACTCTCATTCATTCTGTTCATCACACTAGGCATATTTATGGGTTGAAGCAGAAAAGGAAGCTAGGTGGATCACAGTCCAGATGCTCAATTCCACTTCTGCGTTCGATATGCCTTTATATTTCAACCCAGCTCATTTCTTCCACCCCAGAATTCAAATCCCAAAGGATCCCAGGCCCATTTTTCCATTCACAAGCAAGTGCTTCCATGAAACAACAGGCAGTGTGCATGCAGTGAAACTCCAGTTTGTGACTATTTTATCATCTTTGTGTCTTTTAAGTCATTTTCGTCTCTATGAAAAGCTCTTGCAACAGGATTTATCAGACAAAGAATTTTAGTGCCATAATCCTTTTATAGGAAGAGTGTGAATGAGCAAACACACTCTAGCAAATTCAACTACAGAAGTGATGTCATTTACATGTGCTGAAATAGTTAGAGCAACAGTAGATGTTTATGTTTGAAAGAGGTTGATTCTAAGCAGAGTGTGCAAAGGAGGGTGGATGCTTGCAGTGAATGAATTAGTGCTTCCCAAATTCCAGCTAACTACTCAGTCTTCCAAAGACCTGAGACAGCAGACACAGCACAGTACTCTGGAATGTTCTCAGGACCCGCTGATCAAGAATTGGCTCATCCCATCGTCTACTGGAAGATCTTGCTATTGAGGTCTAGTCTATCATGTCCAGACAGTCCCCTGTGCTTGGGGCAACATGGAGGACTCCCTTTCTCAGTGTGGCTTCAGCTTCTCTGCCTGACTTTATCTGGGGAGCCCCATATCCCTTACCTGAGGAATGTCACGTAATCTTTCCTTCGGTAAAATTACAGATTCAACTTCCTTTCCTGTCCAGCAAGCACCTGGAATGCCTCTCCATGCAAATGAAGCATCCCTAGTATCTTAACCCCAAGCCAATGTATATTCACCCTAAGAGAAAGTCCTTCTCACTGTCCAAGGGTTAGACAGCTCTATTCACCCCAAATAAAGAGCACAAGTTGTTTCACCGAATATCGTCTAAGAGAGATGCTTCACTGAATATGGTTTAAAAGAACTGCAACACTGAAATCCTGCTGACCCACCTGCTCTGGGCTCTGCTGCATCCTTTACGACCTGGTATGCAGCGCTTCCTGGGTATCCCGCAGGAAGTAGCCAAATTCTGAACCACAAATATCTTTGAGAGAGGTTGTGAGGACCGAGGGCAGATACAAAGGGATGAGGAGATGAATGGGATTGGGGTGCAGGATGGTAAATTCACAAAGAATTAATTTAAAGTTTTAAAATTAAGAACAGAGATTAATTTCCACAGAAGCCTTCAAAACACAGAAGGAAGGAGCAGACTTCAGATCTTAAGTACAGCATATAAACTAATTCATTTTATAATTCTTTAAAAATATTTCATTGTATGATTCTCAGAAAGCATTACAAATTAGAAATGGAAACTGTAATCTCCTTATATTCTGACTTGAATTTAAAGAATAATATGAAACAGTATAAGGTTTAAAGTCTATACATAATCTATTATAAAACTAGACCCACTAAATAATCTAATATTGGCACAATATTAATAAGCAGCAGCAACTTAGAGAATGGGCTTTAAAATAAAGAACTGAAATCTGATGTAGAAATTTAAAACCAAGGACTGAGTTTTTACATTCTTTTTTTTTTCTTTTTTCTTTTTTTATTGAAAAAGGAAGTAGGAACATTTTATGATAGAATTGAAGATTTACTTGGGAAATATTTCTCAAAATTGAAGAAACATATGGAAAAACATGTTAAAATTGAAGATTATCATGGAAAATTATACAGATAAAATGGTAGGCATAAAAATATTTCTAAGTTGATTGAAAATGGAATTATAAACATTTTCTGATAAAATTAAAGATTTACATGGAAAATATTTAGAAATGTTTTATATCTACCATTTTATCTGTATAATTTTCCATGAAATAGTCAATTTTAATGTGTTTTTCTATATATTTCTTGAACTTTATCAGTTTTTACATTCTTGCTAAGTCCTCAGGTGAGACATTAGTCTAGGTGCTAAGGGTCAAAGAGCACTCTATTTCAAGAGCTCTGTGGCAGACTGACAGTTCACTAAAAGGTTCTTAACATGCAGTGATTTATTTTTAATATGGCAGTTATATTTTCACAAACAAAAGAATCCATGATTCTTAAACAATTAAAAATTGAGGCATGGGGCACAGCACAACACAGCATAGCTAATGCCCCAGGCACATGCTGTGTGTTCTCATCTTAGAAACAATGTAATAACTGCACAATGGTAGTTCCAGATTAATGTTTGACTTGCAAAGAAAGTTTGACAAAATTATTAAAACATATATTAGAGCCAACATTGAGACCCCAAAGAAAGAAAAAATTATTAAAGTTATGAAATAAGTTTTACACATTTGAGAGTGGTTCCTAGATAAACAAGTATAGAATATGTAAAATCTTATATTGGTAAACTGAGTCAAAACACTGGGACTCTTAAGAGAGTCATTGTGTACAATGTGTAGAAGCGGAAAGCTAGGGGAACTACCAAGTTAAAGGTTAACTTGATTCTTTCTGGCCACTGCCTGGCAGCTTTGCCAGTGTCATTTATCATTAGAGCTTTACAAGAAAATGCAAGTAGCTGGCCACAGAGCTCTGAGCTCTTAAGTATAATAGTTAAAGTTTAAATAATGATAAGTTTACAATTATTACTATTTTGGCTATAGATCTGGGAATAGGGAAGCTTGAAACTTTGGAGAACAATTGTAATTCTTGATTCTTTGTGGGACGTAGTTTTTTTTTCTTTTTTAAAATTGAATAGATTCTTTATTTACATATCAAATGTTATTCCCTTTCCTGGTTACCTCCCTCCCAGAAAACCGCCAACCCATCCTCCCTTGCCCTGCCTCCAGGAGGATGCCCCTCCACCCAACCTACTCCCACCTCCCCTGTCCCCCCATTTCCCCACACTGGGGCATCTATCGAGCATTCATAGGACTAAGGACCTCTTCTCCCACCTATTCCTGACAAAGCATTCCTCCACCACAAATGCAGCTGGAACCATGTGTGCCCCTTGGTTGATGGCTTAGTCCCTGGGAGATCTGGGATGGTCTGGTTGGCCAACATCTTCATTCTTCCCGTGAGGCTGCAAACCCAGT
This sequence comes from Tokudaia tokunoshimensis, assembly GCA_036184795.1. NCBI lineage: Eukaryota > Metazoa > Chordata > Mammalia > Rodentia > Muridae > Tokudaia > Tokudaia tokunoshimensis. The sequence goes on along the minus strand of BTHU01000012.1, from coordinate 81,488,491 downwards.
CAGCTCCTCCAGTCCTTCCTCCAACTCCTCCATTGGGGACCCGGTGCTCAGTCCAATGGTTGGCTGCTAGCATCTGCCTCTGTATCTGCAAGGCTCTGGCAGGGTCCCTCAGAAGACAGGCATATCAGTCTCCTTTCTGCAAGAACTTCTTGGCATCCACAATAGTGTTAGGGTTTGGTGACTGTTTATAGGATGAATACCCAGGTAGGAGAGTACGTGGATGGCCTTTACTTCAGTCTCTGCCCCATACTTTGTCTCCATAATTGCTCCTGAGAGAATTTTGTTCCCTTTCTCAGAAAAACTGAAGCACCGAAACTTTGATCTTCCTTCTTCTTGAGCTTCATCTGGTCTCTGAGTTGTATCTTGTTTATTATGAGCTTTTGAGCTAATATCCACTTATCAGTGATTACATACCATGTATGTTCCCTTGTAATTGGGTTACCTCATTCAAGATGACACTTTCTAGTTCCATCCATTTGTCTAAGAATTTCACGAATTCATTGTTTTTAATAGCTGAGTAGTACACCATTGTGTAAATATACCACATTTTCTATATCCATTCTTCTGTTGAAGGACATCTGGGTTCTTTGTAGCTTCTGGCTGTTATAAATAAGCCTGCTATGAACATAGTGGAGCTTGTGTCCTTATTACAAGTTGGAGTATCTTCTGGGTATATGACCGGGAGTGATATAGCTGGGGCCTCAGGTAGTGCTATGTCCAGTTTTCTGAGGAACAGCTACACTGATTTCCAGAGTGGTTTTACCAGCTTGCAATCCCACCAGCAATGGGGAAGTGACCCTTTCTCCACATCCTCGACAGCATCTGCTGTTCCCTGAGGTTTTTTACCTTAGCCATCCTGACTGGTGTGAGGTAGAATCTCAGGGTTGTTTTGATTTGCATTTCCCTAATGACTAAGGATGATGAACATTTCTTTAGGTGCTTCTCAGCCATTAGATATTCTTCAGGTGAGAACTCTTTGTTTAGCTCTGTACCCCATTTTTTTAATAGGGTTACCTGCCTCTCTGGAGTTTAACATCTTGAGTTCTTTGTTCTGTAGGGTTGGTAAAGATCATTTCCCAGTTAGTTCTATCAGATCTTCTAAGAAGACTTAACACCAATACTCTTCAAACTATTCCACAAAATAGAAACAGAAGGGACACTATCCAACTCGTTCTATGAAGCCACAATTACACTAATACCAAAATCACACAAAGATCCGACAAAGAAAGAGAATCACAGGCCAATCTCTCTTATGAATATCGATGCAAAAATACTCAATAAAATTCTTGCCAAACAAATCCAAGAACATATCAAGACCATCATTCACCATGATCAAGTAGGCTTCATCCCAGGGGTGCAGGGATGGTTCAATACAAGGAAGTCCATCAATGTAATCCACTACATAAACAATCTCAAAGAAAAAACCACATGGTCATTTCATTAAATGCTGGGAAAGCATTTGACAAAATTCAGCATCCTTTCATATTAAAGGTCTTGGAAAGATCAGGAATTCGAGGCCCATATCTACACATATAAAAGCAATTTACAGCAAACTGGTAGCCAACATCAATCTAAATGGAGAGAAACTTGAAACATTCCCACTGAAATCAGGGACTAGACAAGGCTGCCCTCGCTCTCCATATCTTTTCAATATAGTACTTGAAGTTCTAGCTAGAGCAATTAGACAACAAAAGGAGGTCAAAGGGATACAAATTGGAAAGGAAGAAGTCAAACTATCACTATTTGCAGATGATATGATGGTATACTTAAGTGACCCAAAGAATTCCACCCGAGAACTCCTACAGATGATAAGCAACTTCAGCAAAGTCACCGGATATAAAATCAACACAAGCAAGTCAGTAGCCTTCCTATACTCAAAGGATAAGCAGGCTGAGAAAGAAATAAGAGAAATGATACCCTTCACGATAGTCACAAACAATATAAGGTATCTTGGCGTGACTCTAACCAAACAAGTGAAAGATCTGTATGACAAGAACTTCAAGTTTCTGAAGAAAGAAATTGAAGAAGACCTCAGAAGATGGAAAAATCTGCCATGCTCATGGATTGGCAGGATTAATATAGTAAAAATGACCATCTTGCCAAAAGCAATTACAGATTCAATGCAATCCCCATCAAAATCCGAACTCAATTCTTCATAGAGTTAGAAAGAGCAATTCAAAAATTCATCTGGAATAACAGAAAAACCAGGATAGCTAAAACCATTCTCAAGAGTAAAAGAACTTCTGGGGGAATCAGTATCCTGGACCTCAAGCTGTACTACAGAGCAATAGTGTTAAAAGCTGCATGGTATTGGTACAGTGACAGGCATGTAGATCAATGGAACAGAATTGAAGACCCAGAAATGAATCCACACTTGATCTTTGACGAAGGAGCTAAAATCATCCAGTGGAAAAAAGATAGCCTTTTCAACAAATGGTGCTGGTTCAACTGGAGGTTAACATGCAGAAGAATGCAAATTAATCCATTCTTATCTCCTTGCACTAAGCTCAATTCCAAGTGGATCAAGGACCTCCACATGAAACCATACACACTGAAACTAATAGAAAGGAAACTAGGGAAGAACCTTGAACATATTTGCAAAGGGGAAAATATCCTGAACAGAACACCAATAGCTTTTGCTCTAAAATCAAGAAATGACAAATGCGACCTCATAAAATTACCAAGTTTCTGTAAGGCAAAGGACACTGTCAAAAGGACAAAGTGGCAACCAACAAACTGGGAAATGATCTTTATCAACCCTACATCAGACAGAGGGCTAATATCCAATATATACAAAGAACTCAAGAAGTTAGACTCCAGAGAGCCAAGTAACCCTATTAAAAATGGGGTACAGAGCTAAACAAAGTGTTCTCACCTGAAGAATATCTAATGGCTGAAAAGCACCTAAAGAGATGTTCAACATCCTTAGTCATTAGGGAAATGCAAATCAAAACAACCCTGAGATTCCATCTCACACCAGTCAGAATGGCTAAGATCAAAAACACAGGAGACAGCAGTTCCACTCCTCCACTTCTGGTGGGATTGCAAGCTGGTACAACCACTCTGGAAAGCAGTCTGGCAGTTCCTCAGAAAACTGGGCATGACACTCCCGGAGTATCCGGCTATACCACTCCTGGGCTTATACCCAGAGGCTTTACCTGCATGCAATAAGGACACATGCTCCACTATGTTCATAGCAGCCTTATTTATAATAGCCAGAAGCTGGAAAGAACCCAGATGTCCCTCAATGGAGGAATGGATTCAGAAGATGTGGTATATTTACACAATGGAATACTACTCTGCAATTAAAAACAATGAATTCACATACTTCCTAGGCAAATGGTCAGAACTTGAAAATATCATCCTTAGTGAGGTAACCCAATCACAAAAGAACACACATGGTATGCAGTCACTGATAAGGGGATATTAACCCAGAATCTCAGAATACCCTAGACACAATTCGCATATCAATAGATTTCCAAGAAGATGGAAGGAGAGCCACCTGGTCCTGGAAAGACTGAATGTAGGGGAATGCCAGGACAAAGAAGCAAGAGGGGGCTGAATGGGGAAAAAAGGGAGGGAAGGGGGCTAATGGGACTTTCGGGGAGGGAGGAAAAAGGAAAGGGGAAATGATTTTGGATGTAAATTTAAAAAAAAACTTAAAAAAAAAAGTTCATTACAAAAAAAAAAGAAGGTCTCATAGAATTCTGCACTAAAACTTTCTGGACCTGTGCTTTTTTTGGTTGGAAGACTTCCAATGACCACTTCTATTTCTTCACAGGTTATAGGACGGTTTAGATGGACTATTTGATCTTGATTTAATTTTGGTATTTTGTATCTGTCTAGGAAATTATCCATTTCCTCCATATTTTCTAGTTGTGTTGAATACAGACTTTTGTAGTAGGATCTGATGATTTTTTTAGTTTCCTCAGTTTCTGTTGTTATCTCTCCCTTTTCGTTTCTGATTTTATTAATTTGGATACTGTCTCTGTGCCCTCTGGCTAGTCTGGCTAAGGACTTATCTATCCTGTTGAATTTCTCAAAGAACCAACTCCTCATTTTGTTGATTCTTTGTATGGTTTTATTTGTTTCTACTTGATTGATTTCAGCCCTGAGTTTGATGATTTCCTACCTTCTACTCCTCTTGGGTTTATTTGCTTCTTTTTGTTCCAGGGCTTTCAAGTGTGCCATTAAGCTGCTAGTGTATGCTCTCTCCTGTTTCTTTTTGGAGGCACTCAGGGCTATGAATTTTCCTCTTAGCACTGCTTTCATTGTGTCTCATAAATTAGGGTATGTTGTGCCTTCATTTTCATTAAATTTTAAAAAGTCTTTGATTTCTTTCTTTATTTCCTCCTTGACCAAGTTATCATTGAGTAGAGCATTTTTCAGCCTCCATGTGTATGTGGGCTTTCTGTTGTTTTTGTTGCTATTGAAGACCACTCTTATTCCATAGTGATCTGATAGGAGGCATGGGATAAGTTCGATCTTCTGATATCTGTTGAGGTCTGTTTTCTGACCAATTATATGGTCGATTTTGGAGAAGGTACCATGAGGTGCTGAGAAGAGGGCATATTCTTTTGCTTTAGGATGAAATGTTCTATATATATCTGTTAGTTCCATTTGGTCCAAGGCTTCAATTAGATTCACTGTGTTCCTGTTTAGTTTCTGCTTTCCTGAATGATCCATTTCAGAGAGCGGGGTGTTGAAGTCACCCACTATTATTTTGTGAGGTGCGATGTGTGCTTTGAGCTTTAGTAAAGTTTCTTTTACCAATGAGGGTGCCCTTGAATTTGGAGCATAGATATTCAGAATTGAGAGTTCTTTCTTGGTGGATTTTTCCTTTGATTAGTATGTAGTGTCCTTTTTGATGTGTCTTTTTTGATGACTTTAGGTTGAAAGTCAATTTTATCTGATATTAGGATGGCTACTCTGGCTTGTTTCCTGGGACCCTTGGCTTGTAAGATTGTTTTCCAGCCTTTTACTCTGAGGTAGTGTTTGTTTTTGACACTGAGGTGTGTTTCCTGCATGCAGCAAAATGCTGGGTCCTGTTTACATATCCAGTCTGTTAGTCTATGTCTTTTTATTGAGGAATTGAGACCATTGATATTAAGAGAGATTAAGGAATAGTGATTATTGCCACCTGCTATTCTTGAGGCTATCTTTATGTTTGAGTGGTTATCTACTTTTGGGTTTGAAGCAAGAAGGTTACTATCTCGTTTTTTTTCCAAGGTGTAGTTTCTTTCCTTGTATTGGTGGTTTCCACCTATTATCCTTTGTAGGGCTGGGTTTGTGGAAAGATACTGTGTAAATTTGGTTTTATTATGGAATATCTTGGTCTCTCCATCTATAGTGATTGAGAGTTTTGCTGGGTATAGTAATCTAGGCTGGCATTTGTGATCTCTTAGAGTCTGCATGAGATCTGCCCAGGATCTTCTAGCTTTCATAGTCTTGGCTGAGAAGTCTGATGTGATTTGGATAGGTCTTCTTTTATATGTTACTTGGCCTTTTTCTCTTACTGCTTTTAATATTCTTTCTTTGTTTAGTACATTTTGTGTTTTTATTATTATGTGACAGGAGGTCTTTCTGCTCTAGTCCAGTCTGTTTGGAGTTCTGTAGGCTTCTTGTACATTCATCGGCATCTCTCTCTTTAGGTTAGGGAAGTTTTCCTCCATAATTTTGTTGAAGATATTTACTGGCCTTTTTAGTTGCAAATCTTCACTCTCATCTATGCCTATAATCCTTAGGTTTGGTCTTCTCATTGTGTCCTGGATTTCCTGGATGTTTTGGGTTACACATTTTTTGCATTTTGCTTTTTCTTTGACTGTTGAGTCAATGCTTTCTATGGTATCTTCAGCACCTGAGATTCTTTCTTCCATCTCTTGTATTCTATTGTTGATGTTTGCATCTATGACTCCTGATTTCTTCCCAAGGTTTTCTATCTCCAAAGTTGTCTCCCTTTGTGATTTCTTAGTTGTTTCTACTTCCTTTTTTAGATCCTGGATGGATTTACTCAGATCCTTTACTTGTTTGCTTGTACTTTCCTGCATTTCTTTTAAGATTTTTTTGCATTTCCTCTTTAGGATTTCTTCCTGTTGACCCAAGTTCTCCTGTATTTCTCTAAGCAATTTTTGTGTTTCCTCCTCATGGGCTTCCATCTGTTGATCCATATTCTCCTGCATTTCTTTAAGCAATCCTTGTGTTTCCTTTGTAAGGGCATCTACCCATTGATTCATTTCTTTAAGCGATTTTTGTGTTGCCTCCTTATGGGCCTCCATCTCTTGACCCATATTCTCCTGCATTTCTCTAAGCAATTTTTGTGTTTCCTTTGTAAGGGTTTCTACCCATTGATTCATGTTCTCCTGTATTTCTTTATGAGATTTATTTGTGTCCTTCTTGAAATCCACTAATAGCATCATGAGAAGTGATTTTAAATCCAGATCTTGCCTTTAAGTGTGATGGGGTATCCAAGACTTGCTGCTGTTGGAGAGTTGGGTTCGGATGGTGCCATATTGCCTTGATTTCTGTTAGTAACGTTCCTACATTTGCCTTTTGCCATCTGGTTACCTCTGGTGTTAGTTGGTCCTGCTGTCACTGGCTGTTGGTTGGACCTCCTGTGAGCTTGCAAGGCTATTTCTGCCCCCCCCCCCCGCCCTTGCTGGATTACCAGGATTCCCCTGGCACCTATTGATGGGGCCTGCCCTGCTCCTGAGTGACTTTGGAACCCTAATGTGCCTTGCCCCAAGTGATGTTATATTGGGGAATCCCTGCACATCCAAAGGCTCGGTGTAGTGGATCCTCGGAGCAGAGGTCGCCAAGGGGAGGCTGGTACGCTCCTGCCCTGTGCGGGTGTGCTCTCTCCCAGTGAGGTTCTCTCTGCAGGGCAGATGTCCCACAGCAGAGCTGGCACGTAGGTGACCACAGAACTGCCCAGCTCTTGGGAGCAGGGAGCACAAAAGCTGGCTGAGACCCAAGCCATATTATGTTTGATTTTTCATGCGTCTGGAGGTCCCAGTTGCCCTGTTGCTGGAGCAAAGATGGCGGTGTCTGGTTATTCTTTTGAATTTGATTTGGCAACTATTTACAATGTCTTTTTTATCTGCTTTTGAAGTATCAATAAAAGACTGGGGCAAGAAGAAGATGAGAGAATGTGAGAAGAGCTTGTAAAGAATGAGTGAAGAGAGAATGTGAGGTGTGTGTAAAGAGTGTGTGTGTGAGTGAAAGTGGAACACACAGAGATGTGTATGAGCATAAGAGTACAAGAAAAAAAAACACACAGGAGAAAAGCAGAGTGTGCAGGAGAATGCAGAGTGCGTGCAGCCTCAAGTGGCGAGCAAATGAGGGAGAGAGAAAGAGAGCAGAGAATGAGAGAAAAGAAAAACTTTAAGCCTTAAAAAATTGCCTGTCAGCTTGTACCCAAAAAGTAGTCTGTATATATTTATTATGTGCCTTCTAGATATTCCTGTTTCCAGTTGAGAACTCCGATCCTGTGTCGAGGCTGGACCCCAGCACTCTGAACTAATTCTTTCCAACTTAATTTAAAAATTGTGTGTGCCCACATATGTGGAATAAGGGTTAGATTTCATCTAGTTTACTCTATTGCTCTTCACCTTATTTTTTGAGGGCAGCTCCCAACAAGCTTCATGAATTCTCCAGTCTCTTTGTCCACCACCCGAATTATAGTCTTGTCTTCAAACCTGGCCTTTCCTCTGAGTGCCGGGGAGCCAGTCTCAGGCCCTTCTTCAACAGAAAACACTTTATCCAATGAGCTATCTCCCCAGGTCCAACTTAGAAAAAAAATTTAAAGCACAATTTATTGTTCTCAATTAGTGAAGATTCTAAGATTTAAAAGCAAAATTGATAGAAACAAATGTGTGCCTGCTTGTAAAAACAAATAACATTTCAACCTTGTTTCATAAGCAAGAAAGTGATTTGCCCAACACATCTTTATGCTTTTTGAACCATAACAAGAAACAAAATTTCAAATCAGATTTTAGAGGCAGACAGACAAAAGAAAAAACAAAATTACATACTCCAAAAGTCAACAACAAAATTTATTCACAAACCAAAGGCAATGTTCTGTTATATGTATATCTTCAAATACAAACAACAGCAGAGAATAGAAAATAGAAGGAAACAGCTTCCAGGTCTCTAAACTGTGAGTTGCTCCTTCTACCCCAACAAGGGTTATAAGGTTCATGCCCTCTTTGCCTTTTCTAAAATTCAACCTGACTCCTTAGCTATTTATTTCCTAGAGAAAAAAATCCCAAGAACTTATTAAAAGCAAATTGCTAAGTGTCAGGAGAGTATTCTGACAAGCAGTGAATAGTCATTTATTGTTTTAAAGCCGCCTCAAAAGCCAAGGAATAAAACAGGCAGGAAGAAAAATTAAGTAAACATAAAGAATAATAAATATCTTTAAGAATATTTTTAATTTCTTCATTTTTAAAAGAAAAATCCTACTGACTACACCTCTAATTGGAGCCTTTTTATTGTTTTTTTTAATGGATTTATTCTGACTTTTATATACCCTTATAGCACATTCTGGTCACCCTCCTGTACCCACTCTTAACCCTGTGCTACCTTTCTCTCTCAACAAGTCCCCTTCCCCTATCATGTCTTTCTGTTTTATCTTTGCTTCTACATTGTGACTCTCCTAGTTTAACTAGGGCTACACTGGAGAACATGGGTGTAGAGCTATAAGAAGGTCTTAACAGCACTATACAGAGTAGCTAAAATCTGTAAGAGAGAGAGAGAGAGAGAGACTAGTGATAAAAAAATAAGAAGTCTATCAAAACTATGTAAGCAAAACAGCAAGTACTTGTGCAACTTAATCAACTTACTGTTGGTGAATCATCCAAATGAGTTTATACTGATACAAGTCAAAACAGTGGGGTTAGGTAGATGGCTCAGTAAAGTGCTTGCCACATAAACATAAAAACCTGAGTTTGGATCCCTAGAACGTACATAAAATTCAGGTGCATTCAGGTGCACTGCCAGTTTAGCCAAACTGATGAGATACTGTCAAAAAAAAAAAAGGCAGTGGAGAGCAATCGGAAGACATCGGCCATTCACTATTAGCCTCCATGTGTATACACACACCAGCTCCACAGGGGTGCACACACCCCTAAGAGCATATACATATACCATACACATGCAACTTTAAACAATGTGACCCAAAAACAACAATGTAAGAAGAAAATGTTAAGTAGATGTAGTTTACATGTATGTATATACTTGTCAAAATTTATTAAATCTTGACACTTAAGATTTATAATCTCTGTGCATGTAAATCTTAATAAAGTATAAAATATAAAATATTCTAGCTCACTAGTCAAAAGTCACTGCTGAAACTGCATCATATGGTACAATTTAATAGTATATGAGTTCCCAAAGGCAGAATCTTGTAGTGTTTTGTGATTATTTTTAAAACCCCAGGGCTTGCTATTTGGTGGGTAGGTATAATGCAATACTAATCAAACCTTTAAACTAGAATTTTTTACTTTGCCATATTTTGTGATTGACACACTACAACACAGGTAACTTTTCCAAATTACATCACCAAGTTATGTGAGATCAGAGGCAAGATTCAGAATCTAGGCTGTTGTTGGGCTGGCATACAATATGAAGAAGAAACTACTCTCTTTATCATTGAAAGCTTTGTGCTTTCTGACCAATGAGTCTGAATTTTATAGAAAATAAAAGACATAGTCATTCTCTGAATTTTGCTTTTCTCAAACATCATCCATTTTTTCCACGTTACACTAGTTCAGTGGCTCTCAACCTTCCTCATGCTGTAACCCTTTAATACAGTTCCTAAAATTATGGTGACCCCCACCAATAAAATTATTTTCATGGCTACTTCATAATTGTAATTTTGCTACTGCTACAAATCATAATATAAATATCTGCTATGTAACCTCTGTGAAAGGGTCGTTTGAAAGGGGATCTCAACCCACAAATTGAGAATCACTGCACTAGGTAAACTGAAATACCTACTTGAATTTAATCTCAGGTAGAAATACTGAAAAAGCAACAATTAAAATTGAAAACACTTGATGCCAGCGTGGTTCATCTACATGGAAACATTCTAGTGTTTACTTTCCTGGCTGTTCTTTAAACTCAAGCACCTAAAAACTTGTGTTCTAAATTCACTTAGCAGTTTTATAGATTAAACATCACAATTTTCTTGCTTAATGCAAAATAGTCAAACAATAGACAAAAAAAAATCTGTCAATTTCAACTGTGAAACTTTTTTTAAGTAATTGGTAGCTCTGAACAATACAGAGAACAAAATAAAAAGTAGGTTAAAATGTAAATAGCACACATTAGTATTGTGGCGACATCATGTACAAAGAGCTACAGTGGGCAAGTAAGCTCCCTGGAGACAAGTCTGCTCAACTGCCATGGGTGAGCTCTGGTGCAGGGTGACACCAGAGACTTCTCCCAGGATTGCTTCCTGCTACTGATATGCTTTCTCATGTTTGTCATTGCCATATTCTTCATTTACTTGGCTTGGTGTGAGTGGACACCTGGAGACCCTCACTGCTTATAATTTGGTGTGATGGGCCACTCTGTTGGGCAAGTTTCTTGCTGATCAACATGAAGATGAAATTTATTAAGATAATGCTGTCTAAAAGTGCATACCAAAAGGAGCATGTCATGGTTGTCTCCGGAGGTGCCCTGTTAGAGCCTTACACATACAGAGGCAGATGCTAGCAGTCAACCATTGGACTGGGTGTGGGGTCTCCAATGGAGGAGTTGGAGGGTGGTCCAGAGGAGCGGAGGGGCTTTACAGCCCCATGGGGAGAACAACGATGTCGGTCACCCAGACACTCCAGGACTTCCCGGAACTAAACCGTCAACCAAGGGGTATACATGGTTCCAGTCAAAAATGCGGCAGAGGAATGCCTTGTCGGGCATCAGTGGGAGGAGTGGTCCTTGGTCCTGTGAAGGCTCAATAGATGCCCCAACAAAGGGAAATCAAGGGGGTGGGGGGAGGTGGGAGTGGCTCAGGTAGAGGGGCACATACTTGGAGGCAGGGAGTGGGAGGAGGGGTTGGGGGTTTTTGGGAGCGGGGAAACCAAGAAAGGTTTTGCCATCTGAAATGTAAATGAAGATTATATTCAATAAAAAAAAGATAATGCTGTCGAGATGAATTAATGATTTTATGGAATTTCTGACTTATTTAAGTAGTCTTAGGAATTTAGCTCTATTTCAATAATTTGGGGAAGTCTGGGTAATTGACAAAAAATATAAAGTTAGGAAATTAGGACAATTGATAGTTTTAAGTTAGAGTCAAGAGAAAAGTCTGTCCCTTCCTGATAGAATAACCAAAGCTGCCTGAGTTGGAGAGAGGAGCACAGTGAGCGTTCATGCATTACAGGCACAAGCACATAATTGTGAAACAAGAAGATTAGGCGTGGGGCAAGCTAATGATCAAGCATACACTCTAGGTTGGGTCTGAGTTCCTTCATTTAGGATCTAAGGATGAGGTAACAGGTTGTCTGTGTGCACCAGGAAATAATAAGGTTAAGATTAAAAAAAAACAATAATTCTACTAAGAGTATAAGAACCGAAAACAGATGATTCACCAACTTAGCCAATCAGAACTTCAAAAATAAGATGTAAGATAGCTTCTTAGTAAGTACAGACTGTTATCAACCAAGATTAGAGAAAAACTTGCTTCTATAGACTTGGCCTGCTTAAACTTTGTTAATCAATGACTAAAAAAATTACTGCTTTGAGGAACAATGAGCTTTTGGAGAGATAGATGAGAGTTGTTTAGTTAGAATAAGTTTCCTATAAAAATATGTAATCAGTATCCTGTTGTAATTTCCTCTTGTGTAATGATTTTAACCTGTTTTTAAAGAATATGTGTTTTTGGTGATTACCTCTGAAAAATGTGTAAGGTGTAGCTATGAGGTAACTTTCTTCTTAATAGAAAATAGCATTGTCTTAAGGGGTATAAAAGGGGGTTAAGAGAAGAAATAAATCACTGGAGTTTGTCTTTTGTTTCAACCATTCTATGAGTGTGAAAGTGTTTGATTTTCCCCATTCTCTTCTCTAATCACTGGTTGTGGTAGGCAACAGCCCCCACAGGAGGATGGACAGACCCCCATCAGCTGCTGAACCCCACTGGCTGCCTGCCTCAGTTTACCCTGTGGTGTCAAAGCTGATCTTTGGCAGTATCGGTAGAAATTTTCTGAAAGAATAAGTTATATATCTAAAACTTAAGCCATGCATGACAGCATGTCATATGCTTTTGCTCCCAGTATTCAGGAGGCTGAAGCAAGTGTAACTCTAGTTTAAGAACAGCTGGGCTTACAAAGAGAGCCCCAGGACAGCCAGGGCTACACAGAGAAACTGTCTCAAAAACAACAAAAATATACATGTGTGTGTGTGTGATATAAACTGTCCACTGTCCATATCTGTAAGCAGTTACAAGAGCATAGTCAATTTATTTTGGTAATTTGCTACTCTACCCACAAAATATTCCAGATAAATATTACAGTTCCAGGATTCAGGAGGTAGAGGCAGATGTATTCAAAGTTCAAGGACATTCTCTGCTATAAAAAGAATTTTCTACAATATAGGTACATGAGATCCTGTCTGAAAATAAAATAGAAGGCAGGAAGAAAGAAAGAAAGAAAGAAAGAAAGAAAGAAAGAAAGAAAGAAAGAAAGAAAGAAAGAAAGAAAGAAAGAAAGAAAGAAAGAAAGAAAGAAAAACAAACTGTTCATATTAAGGAAACTCAGCTTCCCTCCTCACACACTAGTTTCACACTTTGCTATGTTCACAGACTTTTAACACTGGACAAACACCCTGTGGCATCTCTCTTCACATTGTGAGTAAGCACTTGCATGCAAGATTCTGCAAGTCATTTCTGGACATCCACGAGCTGATGATTAATAAATTTTCTAAAAATGAATCATTTTAGCAACTCATAAGGACTCAGTTAATGACCATTTAATTGTGAATGCTGGAGAGAGAAATGATTCATAGCTGCGGGCAGGAACCTCCTCTTTCTGATGCCGTGGGGGTTGGGGGGTGGTAGGGAGAACCTTTGATGCAGGTGATGTTCTGGGAAGTTCTGCGTAGGCACATGGCAGTGACGGCCTTCCATGATTTTAACCCAGTACTTGAAAAAAGAACTGTTTTAAATCAGACCTGTGATGTATTTCAAAATAATTACCCAGTAGTATTTAAACAAATTATTGTTTCTACCAACAAGGCTTGGTGTATATAGATGTGTTTTTAGACCTGTAACTTCAAATAACTGCAAAGCCCCAACCCCATCCCCATCACAGTACAGTGATACCAACTGATTGGAAAAACTGAAGTAGATAAACTCTAAGGCATTTTAATTTTTTTTTTTGATACAGGGTTTCTCTGTGTAGCCCTGGCTGTCCTGGAACTCACTTTGTAGACCAGGCTGGCCTCGAACTCAGAAATCCTCCTGCCTCTGCCTCCCAAGTGCTGGGATTAAAGGCGTGCGCCACCACCGCCTGGCTCATTTTAATTTATATATAGAATACTCTCTGAAGGAAGGAAAAAGAGAGGAAGGGAGGGGCTGAACTACTTAGAAAAATCAAAATTTCCTGTAACTCGACTCCCTGTAATTACTCTACTGCTCCTTTAAAATATCCTTAGTCCGTTTGATGTGTTACTTGCATTTGCTCTCAGACAGATTTCTTAACAGCAAATTGCTTCCAATTTCATTTGTAACCTGTGGTGACAAAGAGTGAACTGAGTTCTATAAATTACCATGGAAATTGGTGAAGCCAACAATTTGGTGGAACAAAGCTCCAAGGATATGACAAGCCCAAGAAAAATATGGAGTTTGCAATTGCAGGTTCAAACTGGAGAAGAAAACATTTGAATTGAAAATTCCTTAATACTAAAAGTGGGCACTGTGTATTTGTCCTAAACCCAATAGTTTCGTAGGAAAATTAAAATTGCTCACTCCATTAGCACCACTGGCTACTTGGACTTCCTATATATCCTCAAGTTGTAGGCTGTTCTTCACTAGAAGTATACATTAGGATCATCCACTGTTTACTGCTTATGGCTACTAAACATGTTTGAGTCATTTTATAGCCTTTCTTTGAGCAGAATCATGACCAGATGGCTTAATGAAGTCACTTTGTGTGAGACCATGACTAAGTGCTGCTGTGGGTACAGACATTTTGTCACAAAATCAGAGTTAACTTTTTAAAGTCTCTGCCACAGAGGAAGTCTGACATGCTCTATTTGCAAACCGTCTGCATGAAACCAAAAACACAGGAGTTTGGAAGCTGGTGGCTTGGATAAAATGAGGGTGCAATTAAGAAGAAAAAGGTTAGGAAAAGAACATGCTGAGAATTGAAAACAAAATCTGAAATGATGTCCCAGCCTGCTCATAAGGTTCTTCTCACAGTGCACAAAGCAATCTCCAACGCTCTACTTGGCCCAGACTCTTCTGTCTTTTCTCTGCTGTGGCCTGCCCTTGTGGTATTTTTCACAACTCAGTGAAATAGTAAGAAGTTTGTGCATTCAAAATCTTTACTCTATTGCTCTGAAGATGCTAATTCTCTGGAATGTATTTGTTCACTCACAGAAAGTCAGGGCTCCTATATTTCCCATTAGTTGTTAGGTTTCTTTGTTATTAGGTCTTTCTCAACACCTTGTTGTTTCCACCATGCATATTACCAGTCTCATCAGGAAAGGTCCTGACCTATACATTAATCTAAAATGATTCTTGGGAGTACAACTATAATTAAAAAGGATGGGAACTTTTTAGGTTTTTGTTGCTGTTGTTGTTGTTTTCTGAATTTACAAACAGTAGATGAAACATGGGAGCTTTTTAACTGTGTTCCATAAAGATCACTGAATTGAAACCAAAGGAGACCCTGGGGATTTTCTAGTCAAGAGTGAAACATTATGATTTTGTATATAAAGAAGCTGTGGCCCAAGGAGGAATATGATTTACCACAAGAAAGTTAGTGAAAGAGCTAGTCCATATAAACTCTCAGGTCCATAAACACAAAGCCCCAGTGATACTAAATATCTGTATTAGAGACCAAATCCTCCTGGCTGATAAGAACTAAGTCTCTTCTCCCATTTCTACTGCGACTGCTCTTAAGCTTTACTCTTGGCTTTGGATGGGGTCGAACTCTCATCTTTTTAAAGTTATCTTATAAATACTCTGCTACACATTAACCCTAAAAGTACATTTTCATTTGTTTTAATAAAACCAGCCCCAACCTGTATCTGTGCTTCATTAGAAACTGGCAGTAACACAAAGTCACACCCAATCTGAGACCTGAGATCAACAATGATTTCACAGTTAAGAGGTAGAGGAAAAGACCCAAGAGGGAAAGTAAGTCTCATATGGGGAAAAAATGATTCCGACTTCTGACACATTTTGGCACGATAATTAAAAATTTCAGAAGAAGAGACTTGGACTCTGGCTAGTCTAGCATTTCCCAAGGGCTTCTTATACTCTACTAGCTTAAGACAGGTAAGAATTTCATGACATGGTAGCTGAGAAACTGCACAGTAAGACAAATTTAAATTAACTTATTTTCTATAAAAATCAGCATAGCCTTTGGGCAACAAGTCTTGTGATATTCAAAAATTACAATTTACCCAATTTATTTGGACAAGATACCCACTTATAGAAGATCCAAAATTAACATCTTGAAGAATACCATTAACAAAAATCCTATTCCAGAAGAGTTCTGCAAGTTGTAATCCTATAAACAATAGAATTAAAGCAAATAAGTCTTCTCAATCAGTTATCAACAGTAGGAGCTTGTCTGTCTACCCTAATCCCCATGGTTGCAGAAAACTCATACCAACCACCTCAATGACATGAAAAGGCTGAGAGAGGAAAACCGAGCAAGACGTCGCCTTCAGGCTGTGCTGATCTCAGGGCTCAAGTAGAGCATTGCCATGGTTCGTTTCAATCATCAACTTGGCACAATACAGACTCGGAAAGATAATTTCAACAAGAAATTATCTAGATTAGGTAGATCTATGCATGCGTCTTGATTGTTATCTGTTAAGGGGAAGACCCAATCTAAAAGTGGGTGTTACCATTCACCAAATTTGAACTCTGAGTTTTATTTTTTAAGGTATATTTATTTACTTTACTAATGTGTGTGTACACTGGTATTTATAAGGGCCAGAAGGTTGTATGAGATCCCCTAAAGCTGTGTGAGTCAACTGATGTAGGTGCTGGGTGTTAAGGCCTAGGTAAAATATTAAGGCCTAGATGGAATGTTAAGGCCTAGTTAAAATGGTAAGACTTAGGGAACTGTTACGGGGGCTAGCCTGTTATTACAAGGAAACTTTCTCATATGTTTCTGTTGTTACTAAGAAACTTTCTAATGCCATATTGATTACATACTCTTTTATGTTTTATACCCTTGAGACCAATCACAGTAGATGACAGTATACCTGCTTTGAGTCGTTATCCACAATAAGCTTGAACCCAAGCCAACCAACCACCCAGTAGTACATCCTGTGCCTGTGTATAAGCTTATGGTATTTGCTTTTATAAGCTGTCCCTAGAATGACTCCTAACATAAGAGATATAAGAAACTATTTAAAATTAGACTTTCATTTTGAGTAGTGGTTGACTAAAGTTTAAATTCCCAAGATATCCTTGGGAACTGACATCGTACTTGGCAGAAAGAGACATATACATGGGTAACTGACATCCTGGTTGGTAAGTTAAGACATGAATGTCAGGTAAGACAAGGCCTATCCTGGTTGGCAAGTTAAGACATGAATATTAGACAAGGCAAGTCCACTGCCGCAGTTGAATACCCCAACCAATGGGAAGATAAATATACAACAAAGCCATGTTCCTAAGAAAATTCCCCTAAATCCTGATAAATGGAATAAATTGGCACATATGCTTACAGATCTCAGGCTTAAAAATCCCTGAAGGACCTTAATTTGGTGGGGGGCAGGGGAGGAGGTCACAGTTTAGTTCCCACATCTGGACCGTGGGCCCTGAACAGTTCTGGGCCTCAATAAACTATACCTGTCTGACTGATATCAGTGTTCTTGTTATTTGTTAGGTGATTCCTGGACCCAACACTAGGGACAGATCTCTGGCCCTTTTCAAGCGCAGCAACTTCTCCTGATCACTGAGCAAGCTCTTCAGTCCTGCTCCTGGACTTTATGAAAAGTAGGGAGCTGAGCGCAAAGATGTGTAGATTAACCCACTGTTTCAGCTCTTGACTGCAGATGTAGCTGCTTTAGGTTTCTGCTGCCTTGACTTCCTCTCATTGGTGAACTTTGTGTCTGGAATTGCAGCCTTTATCCCACAGATTGCTTTTTGTTGGGGTGTTCAGTCACAACAAAGGACACAAAGCTAGGATAGGCATGATAAGTCATATCTCACTTATTTTACTATGTGTAAAATGACAGAATATTAAAAATAAACCTTAAAGTCACAAAAGAAACTCTCATAATACACTGAAGGAAATTTTCAAAACTATGTTTAAAATATTTTAACTAAACTTATACCAGACCCCCAAAAAAGGAACATTTTAAACAATACACATAGTAGCAGCAATACACTGACACTCTAGATATATGTAACCCAGTGAGTTCACAATGATACACACACAAAAGAGAAAGTGTAAATCACTGTTGAATCCTATTATGATTTTCTTGTTCAGGGTATACCTGAGATAAGAAAAGAGCTGATGAAGGAAAGTTTCTCTCGACACAAGTTTTCCAATTCATAACAGAAAGGGGAGAAGAATAATTACAATGTCACACTAATGAAGTGATGGCTCTAGACAATGATCAATCCCCTAAATAACAAAAGATATTCAGGTTCGTCTGGGTGTGGGGAGGCTCTATGAAATATCTCTGCCCTAAAATTGAACCTGAATTTGATCAACTCCTTTAATCCAAATGCCTTTTAGAATAAATGCAGCTCCCAGAGGAGCATGTTAAATGATACCACTATGCTAAAATCAGCAAAATTCACGAAATGAAAAATCCTGCAGCTGATCCTAGTTTCTTCAACAAATAAATTACAAGGGGAACAGGAGACAAGTAGGGAACACAGCAATGAATTTCAAACTCGTGTCTTCTGTTTGTAGCCAGATGGCATTATTTTAGGAGTTTGATAAATTTATAGTTTTTAAGTAGCTACTTTATAGGGATACGTGCAGCACTATTCTCTGAAACTTCATGAACACAGTGTTAGATGAAAGTTCTTGACAATGAAATGAGATTTGCTTAGATATTGAAATTGTTGATGCTGAAATGTCTTCGTAGAGGATTTGGTATAGTACTCCACCTAGCTTCATATGCTTACAATTACATTTAATTAAAAGACTTCTTAGGGTGTTCTGCTAAGTCACAATCTGATTTTCATAGCACATCTGATTAAATGGTGACCGGCTGGTGAGCCAGCCCCGACGGTGAGTACAGGAACAGAACAGGTCACTTGACTGGCATGAAGTGGCCTGAGTACCAGGAGTGATGTCCTTCCCTGCCTTGCCCTTTACCATCTGCAGTAGTGGGAATGGCTTCACCGATGCCCCACCCCACCGCCCAGAGCAGGAGAGCTGGAGAGTTAGCCAACTGGCTGTAGTACTCAGGCCAACAGGCCCTGCAACTTACCTGGGCAATACAGTGGAGCTGGACCAATGTTAAAGGCAAGAGTGAGCCAGTTCCAAGGGTGTGAGCAGGAGAGCTCCTTGCCGGCTGCAGCACTTGCAAGAGTGGCCCCCTCGTCTTGACTGGACAGCACAGTAGAGCTGGTTCTGAAGGCCTGAGAGCCTAAGAGCTGGCCCTGCCTCCTGACGACGGTAGAATTGGGTGTCCTGGCCAGAGCACTGCTGGAGAGCTTGCCCTGATGTTGTGGATAAAGAAGAGCGGGCATACTGACCAGTTCAGCTACCTACCACTCAGGCACAAATTCAGGACTCTGAGTGGGTCCACCCCCAAATCCTTATCATCTGGGAACTGTTGAGGCCAGTGAAAGGGACAGTCCTGCATGAATGATCTCCATAATTCAGGACAACCACAGGATCACTGGGAGGAATCCCAGTGAGGACCTAATATTGATGGTGTCATAGAAGCCAGACATCTCAAACCAGACCAATGACTCATTGAAATGAACATTTACAAGTGAAGATGGGTGGACAGAGGGATATACTGTGTGACATGCTGACTACTACAGCTTGCATGATGTGATGTTTTTCTATGCTTTGGTGTTTGTTTTGTTTTTTGGAGGGGCATGTGTAATTTTAAGGGAGAGGCAAGGGCAAAGGGTGGATATGAGGAGATAGGGAGAGGAGCAGAACTGAGGTGCATAATGTCAAACTCATAAAGAATCAATGAAGTTTAAAAAATATATACAGTCTAAAAAATGGTAGCTATTATCAACCTTGGTGCATCTAAATTGTCTTACAGGGTAATTTAATAAAAGAAATAAAGTAGTAATCAAATATCAAAATAAAATGAAAAGGATAACCAGAACTACAGAGAGTGTTCAGTGGTTAAGAGCATGTGTCGTTCTAACAGAAGATCTAGGTGCAGTTCCCAGTACCCACATAGTGGCTCACACCACATCTCTATAGATTTCTAGTTCCAGGGAATCTAACACCTTGTTCTGACCTTGGCTACCCATGGTACACAGATATCCATGCAGGCTAGACAGTTATCCAATATTAAAGGAATAAACCTAAAATAAACTTAAAGGATAGCCAATGTTTGGTTATAAAATGATCATTGATTACCTTTTAATTGCATAGCTGATTATATCACTCATTTACTGCAAACATTCTTTTTCTGCCTAGGTAAGTAGATGAGTAGAATGCATCCTTCTTCCTGTATATAGCAATGAAAGCTGTCATTACTTAGTGTCATCTACTCAGATATTAGTTTAAAAGCAATTAAGAAGTAACTTCTGGCTTAAAGTCCCAGGGGGATACAGTCCATCATGACACAACAGACAGGAAAAATGGGGCCATATGAGCAGGAAGATCGGAACTGGAGAGATGGCTCAGCAGTTAAGAGCACTGACTGCTCTTCTGAAGGTCCTGAGTTCAAATCCCAGCAACCACATGGTGGCTCACAACCGTCCGTAATGAGTTCTTCTCCTTCTTCTGGAGTATCTGAAGACAGCTACAGTGTACTTACATATAATAAATAAATCTTTAAAAAAAAAAGAAAAAAAAGAGCAGGAGATCACATTTTATACAAACACAGACACCAGATGGGGAGAGACAGAGACAAAAGGAGAAACAGAGAGAAGAGAAAGACAAAGGCGACAGACAGACAGACAGACAGACAGGCAGGCAGGCAGGCAGGCAGGTAGGCAGAGACAATTAACACAAAATAAGGTGAGGCTATGAGACCTCCAAGCCTGTTCCCAGTGGCATACTTCCTCCAGGAAGGCTCTATATCCTAAAGGCACCATAACCAAGTATTTCAATATTAAAGCCTACAGCGGACATTTCTCATTCAGGCCACACAGCCTTTTAATTTGGCAATACCTGCTTATCCCAAATTGATTTCTTGTTAATTGCACTTTGTTTCTCGGAGCTCTACAGACGCAGCCATTATTATTTACATGTTTGCTGCTTAGGGAAAAGCATGTTACACCATTGTACAATCAGAAACAAATTGATGTGAAGGACCTTTGATAGAGTTCTGCTTGAACATTTTCCTAATAGATTGTGTAAGTATTTATATGAAACGAAATCTGACCTATTAAAAGATGTCTAGCAGGGTGTTGGTGGCAAATGCCTTTAATCCAAGTACTTGATAGACAGAAGCAGGCAACTCTCTGTGGGTTTAAGGCCAACCTGGTCTACAATGTGAGTTCCAGGACAATCAGGGCTGTTACATAAAGAAACCCTGTCTCCAAAAAAAAAAAAATCCCTAGGAAAAAAAAAGCAGCTATAAAGTGCTACAAAGAACAAAATTTAACTAAAGAAAATTTTAAGTGACTTTATGCTATTACTATGTAGTCAATAGATAGGGAAGAATATATTTATCAATAGCTTAATCTCTCTGAGTGTAAAGGAAGACTTAATTAGAAAGAAATGAAGCAGAGCTTGCTGTGTGGATGCCAGTGAGGACAGGATTAGTGTGTATTTGTACTGAACCCTGAGATGGGAAATATAGAAAAAGAAAATCCTGTCCTTCCTTTTAGTAGCTGCAAGGTTGCAGAGAAAATTAAAATGCCATGAAATGCAGTTCCCCTGTTAAAAGAGAAGAAAAGGGCACAATATGGGAAGATGGAGGTAGAGACAACAAGTGCAAAGAAAATGCAATTTAATGCCTTCTCTGACAATTTGCTTGCAAATTTTGAAGACATGGTAAAATTGTATCTTCCAAATACCTGACTCCTTAAGGATCTAAATCAAGACTGGAGCTGTGAGCAAACCTTGGATGATTTAAATGTTTAGAAAAGATTCAAGATTATGCAAACAATATTTTATGAATCAATGCCTAAAGTATAAAATGGCTATCATCTATCACCTGCCTTCAGGTGATTGGCACTGTCTCAGAAGACAGAGCCACTGTGCAAAATTTCCATCTCTATAATAAGTACTGAGGGGCTGAGCAGTCTTTTAGGGTATCAACAAGAAGGAGGCAAAGCAGAAATCTGAACCTGGTTTTCGTTTCAAAGTCCAAGGTCTTTTTTGTGTTTTAAGCAGCAATAGTTGGCTTGCTGTCCCATCACTGCCCATCCAGGCCCCTAAGCGTACAGAATGGTAAGGCATTCTAAACAGGCAGCAGCTGCAACTAAGAACTCTGGAGACACACTCTGCCCGGAGTCTAGCTCTCTACCTGCCTGCAGGAACCATCTGTGGTACCGGTCAAACAGTAAAGGAAGGGAGATGATGGAAAGACAGCTCATCAGCTAGTTAAAGGGTGGGGGCTGCTGTCTGTGATGTCCAATCACTTGCCAATCTATTTCCCTGGAGCTAAGAGTAAGAGTAGAGGGTAGGGAGTCATAGTCTGCATTTGAAATCTATGCCTTTTATTTTTAATTAGAGATCTCATTTTAAACTTTTCCTTTTCCTTAGTGAAGAGTGCAGATTCTAATTCGCAAGAGAGTTTGGAGTCTTGACAGGACAAAGAACGCTCCACAGGAGGGCTACAAACACTACTCCAAGCACTTCTCATGCTCTTCATTTAATTAACAGAGAGGGCTTTTTCCCAAAACACTTGTCATTTCTCCTGCCTGTTCCTCTACACAACAGGCTATTCCAAGAATTCAACTCAGGACTAGGAAAGTGGGTTGATGTTAATCACCTCCAAGGCTTACATGTTGATAAGTAGGAGAAATGAGGTTACAGGAACATCTTCTAAAGGACCAGACATATGAAAAGAATCATGCTAAAAAAAATCTCAGAATTGAAAATTATGAAGATTTCCATGATAGAACCTCCTAGTCCCAGTGACACATTTTCCTAAAGGAAGATGACCTCTCCTGGCAACGGATTGTAGGAAATTTTCAACTGTACTTTAGTAAACATTTAGTATTTCCTTTCCAGCATTTCTTTCAGACTTCTTAAGTCTTTCTTTGGCCTTAGTCCTACTTCTATATGTTGTTATTTATTCTCTTCCAACTTGGTGACAATCTCCCATCTCAGTGTCCAGTGGGATGGCCCAGCTGATAGAAGCCTCTGCTCTGCTAGCCTCACAGCCTAAGTCTGACTTCTGAATCTATATTCTTGGTTTTTTTAATGTCGTTTTTGTTTGTTTGTTTATTTTTGAGATTACAATTATGTCATTTCTTCCTTCCCTTCCCTTTCTCCAAACCTTCCCATATGCCCATCATTTTATTTTTCTTTCAAATTCAATTGTCAGAATGTGTCTCAGTAACTTTAGAAGTTGCTCCCATAAAGTCTCAACAACATGCCTGCCTAAACAAGGACAAGAAAAGACATGCGAAAGTAGACAGGGAAAATCCCATGAAGTCTGATCTCATGTTTGTGTTTTTTGTTGTGTGTGTCTGTGTGTGTTGTGTTGCTTTGGTTTGGTTTTTTTTGTTTTTTTTTTTTTAATCTAAATGTGGTGGCTTACATAGTTGTCCTTGCATTTCGATAACAAATTGGGAAGTAGAGATGGGGGTTGGGGGACATTGCCAGGAAGCTTGTCTAGCCTGGAGTATACAGTAAGAAAAACCTCTGACCTTAAAAACAATAAGGAGAGAATCAACTGCCCCAATTCTTTTTTTTTTTAAATTAAAAAATTTGTCCTTTACTAATTTCTACTTTCTTGAAGTAATTTCTTTTTTTTTATTTTTTATATTTTTATTTACATTCAAAATCATTTCCCCTTTCCCGTTTCTTCCCTCCCCGAAAGTCCCATAAGCCCTCTTCCCTCCCTCTTTTCCCCATTCAACCCCCTCTCGTTACTCTGTCCTGGCGTTCCCCTACATCCAGTCTTTCCAGGACCAGGGGTCTCTCCTTCCATCTTCTTGGAAATCTATTGATATGCGAATTGTGTCTAGGGTATTCCGAAATTCTGGGTTAATATCCCCTTATCAGTGACTGCATACTATGTGTGTTCTGTTGTGATTGGGTTACCTCACTAAGGATGATATTTTCAAGTTCTGACCATTTGCCTAGGAATTTTGTGAATTCATTGTTTTTAATTGCAGAGTAGTATTCCATTGTGTAGATATACCACATCTTCTGAATCCATTCCTCCATTGAGGGACATCTGGGTTCTTTCCAGCTTCTGGCTATTATAAATAAGGCTGCTATGAACATAGTGGAGTATGTGTCCTTATTGCATGCAGATAAAGCCTCTGGGTATATGCCCAGGAGAGGTATAGCCGGATCCTCCGGGAGTGTCATGCCCAGTTTTCTGAGGAACTGCCAGACTGCTTTCCAGAGTGGTTGTACCAGCTTGCAATTCCATCAGCAGTGGAGGAGTGTTCCTCTTTCTCCACATCCTTGCCAACAACTGCTGTCTCCTGTGTTTTTGATCTTAGCCATCCTGACTGGTGTGAGATGGAATCTCAGGGTTGTTTTGATTTGCATTTCCCTAATGACTAAGGATGATGAACATCTCTTTAGGTGCTTCTCAGCCATTAGATATTCTTCAGGTGAGAACTCTTTGTGTAGCTCTGTACCCCATTTTTTAATAGGGTTACTTGCCTCTCTGGAGTTTAACTTCTTGAGTTCTTTGTATATATTGGATATTAGCCCTCTGTCGGATGTAGGGTTGGTAAAGATCATTTCCCAGTTAGTTGGTTGCCGCTTTGTCTTTTTGACAGTGTCTTTTGCCTTGCAAAAACTTTGTAATTTAATGAGGTCCCATTTGTCTATTCTTGATCTTAGAGCATAAGTTATTGGTGTTCTGTTCAGGAAATTCTCCCCTGTGCCCATATGTTCAAGGTTCTTCCCTAGTTTCCTTTCTATTAGTTTCAGTGTGTCTGGTTTTATGTGGAGGTCCTTGATCCACTTGGAATTGAGCTTAGTGCAAGGAGATAAGAATGGGTCAATTTGCATTCTTCTGCATGTTGACCTCCAGTTGAACCAGCACCATTTGTTGAAAAGGCTATCTTTTTTCCACTGGATGGTTTTAGCTCCTTTGTCAAAGATCAAGTGACCATAGGAGTGTGGATTCATTTCTGGGTCTTCAATTCTGTTCCATTGATCTACAAGCCTGTCACTGTACCAATACCATGCGGTTTTTAACACTATTGCTCTGTAGTACAGCTTGAGGTCTGGGATACTGATTCCCCCAGAGGTTCTTTTACACTTCAGAATGGTTTTAGCTATCCTGGGTTTTCTGTTATTCCAGATGAATTTTTGAATTGCTCTTTCTAACTCTATGAAGAATTGAGTTGGGATTTTGATGGGGACTGCATTGAATCTGTATATTGCTTTTGGCAAGATAGTCATTTTTACTATATTAATCCTGCCAATCCATGAGCATGGCAGATTTTTCCATCTTCTGAGGTCTTCTTCAATTTCTTTCTTCAGAGACTTGAAATTCTTGTCATAAAGATCTTTCACTTGTTTGGTTAGAGTTACACCAAATACTTTATATGGTTTGTGGTTATCGTGAAGAGTATCATTTCTCTTACTTTTTCTCAGCCTGCTTATCCTTTGAGTATAGGAAGACTACTGACTTGCTTGAGTTGATTTTATATCCGGCCACTTTGCTGAAGTTGTTTATCAGCTGTAGGAGTTCTCTGGTGGAGTTCTTTGGGTCGCTTAAGTATACTATCATATCATCTGCAAATAGTGATAGTTTGACTTCTTCCTTTCCAATTTGTATCCCTTTGACCTCCTTTGGTTGTCTAATTGCTTTAGCTAGAACTTCAAGTACTATATTGAAAAGATATGGAGAGAGAGGGCAGCCTTGTCTAGTCCCTGATTTTAGTGGGATTGCTTCAAGTTTCTCTCCATTTAGATTGATGTTGGCTACCGGTTTGCTGTAAATTGCTTTTACTATGTTTAGATATGAGCCTGGAATTACTGATCTTTCCAAGACTTTTAGCATGAAAGGATGCTGAATTTTGTCAAATGCTTTCTCAGCATCTAATGAGATGACCATGTAGTTTTTTTCTTTGAGATTGTTTATATAGTGGATTACATTGATGGATTTCCTTATATTGAACCATCCCTGCATCCCTGGGATGAAGCCTACTTGATCGTGGTGAATGATCGTTTTGATGTATTCTTGGATTCGGTTGGCAAGAATTTTATTGAGTATTTTTGCATCGATATTCATAAGAGAGATTGGCCTGAGATTCTCTTTCTTTGTCGGATCTTTGTGTGCTTTTGGTATTAGCGTCTTTCACTGCCAACCATGACATGTACAACACCTGAATTTGCATACACATACACACACACATCAATTTAAAAAAAAAAAGAATAGCCTATTCCTTGTTTCTATTTTTCATGAATGTGTAGCTAGGCAAGAGGGTTCTGAATGTGGTCATGTGTATGTGTTTAGATGCCAGTTGTCAACCTCAGAGGTTACTTCCCAAGCATTGTTCAACTAGCTTCTTATAACGACTTCTCTCACTAGCCCAGAATGAACCACGGAGGTCAGTCTGACTGTCCAATGAGCCCAAGGGATCCATTTGTCTTTGACTCTTAGCACTGGGGTTACAGCCATGCACCACTTTTTCAGGCTTTTATACAGTGGGTTCTGGGCATCAAACTTGGGTTTGACTGACATATTTCCCTTGCCCTAGATTCTGATTTTTATTGCTTTCTACTAAAATCTTTGTGTGTTGTTTTTCTTACAAAACAATATTGTAGCTGAAGGTAAAACCTCTCTATAAGAAAAAATATATGCATAATTCAAAAATAAAACAAAAAAGATATACTTTCCAAACTGGTAATATCTGCCACTATCCCAAAGTAAATTTTGTTCTTGAGGTATCTCAGACACTTTAAAGACAGAACAAAGTATAACACACCAGGATGCCTAGAGTCTAGCTCTCTACCTGCCTGCAGATACCATCTGTGGTGCTTGTCAAACAGTAAAGGAAGGGAGATGATGGAAACACAGCTCATTAGCTAGTTAAGGGGTACTTTTTAGCCTGTGGTACACATTTGGCCTGAAGATAATTTAACAGCTAGGAAATCAAGAGTTTGGAATCCCTGAAATTACTGTGTACAACTCCATCAGGTAGCTGGGCCATAGCAAAGTATACTGAGTATAAAGTTTATTTACTCTGACTTCCTCTACAGCCAAATTAACAGCCCCATTCAGAAGTCATTCCTCTAAGCAGATGGAGTAACATTACACAAGCCATGCCCACTTCCCTAATGGTAAGTCTTTGACTTCTCTGAAATGCCCGAGAAGAGTCAGTGGCAAAATGGTGTTTTTATTGGATTCTGTAGGTCTTGTCAAACTGAGAAATGAATAGGCCGAAATGCCTCTTCATCTAATATCTTCTTATCAGCTTTCATATCAAATATTTCATTTATCTTATTTGGAATTTAAGTGAAGTTCTGAAAAACCTGGAAATGTTTTCAGTATGTGCCTTTAATTGGAAAGATACATTCCATTTTGTCAAAACACCAAAACAAATAACTTGACCCTCACATGTGGTAGAGGTAAAAAAAGATCTCTTTCAAACACAGTTTGCTTTCTTATTCTGACTTACCCCCTCCTTTCTCTGCTGTGACCATGTCTGAAGACACAGAAAGACCCCTCTGAATTGTACATGAGATTTAAGGGAGTTGGAAACGTAACCATGGGTTCAAATTTGTACCACTAATGGGTTCTCCTGTACCTATACTTACTTGCTAAGGATTTATGTAGCTGAGTTTTAAATGGATTGATCATAAGGTAGGCTTACATATTAGCTATGTAATATCTTCAATAATTAAGAATGAATTAGTATGCATTTCAATAATCAGTTTTCTCTCACTGGAGTCACTGAAGTCATAAAGAAAGCAGTGTTGATTTAACTTACAGTTCTGCTGCAAGGTCAAGGGTTCACTTCAGGTGATGGTTTTCTTACTGACATAGTCTCAAGCACAAGACAGCCCATGCCAAAATGTTTCGTATAAAGCTAACAGTATTCAAATTATGGAGCTCAACCCCTATAGCTTAATCTAATCCCACTTACTTCTGAGAGGCCCCACCTAATAAATATCATAGTAAGATGAAGTTTCTGTAATATCTCATGGTATTTAAATTTCAGCATGTAAGCCACTAGGAGGTAGGTCATCCCTTCTGTATCCAAACCACAACACAACAAGAGTATGCATTCAATTCACTGTCATGGAGTACTGCACATACAGACTAGCCATTGGTATTGGTGACATACTAAAAAGTGCAGGCCATAACTTCATCAGTTTTAATTTGACGAGTGATAACATTGTTGAGATCCTCACATCCCTCATTTTCACATTCAGTGCTTACACAGATTTAATCCTAAACATGTTCATGATTTTAAACTTCCAATTTTATTTTTCAAAAATCAGTTAAGTGTCTGAATATATTAGTGCCTGCATATTGTTATATTACATTTTGAGTTCTCATTGAATTCCAAGGCATATGCAAGCTGTAAACCAATGCATTCTACAATGTGATAACTATCTCATCCTTTTAAAAGTTCATTCCAATACTGAGAACAATTGGATGGCTTTGTGTTTTTTATTTCATTGCCTCTGTCAAGATTTTATTATGAATTTTTAAACTAATTTAAATCACAAATATAGTCTATGTATTCAGACAAAGGTGGTAAAAAATAAAAAGAATGTGCCATTGCAGTGATTTGGTTTGAAATGTGACTTAATGCATGATCAAAACCACTAGCAACTGAAGACTGCTTTCCAAGAAACAGCAAAAGTTGTGAGCCTTTTTCATTTTGAGAGATTTGATAAGAAATTGATTTTTCCAAAAGCAATCACTTCATTCTTCTTCCATATATCTCCTCCCTGCACAAGGCATAACAGCAGGTTAATCTGTTGTTGCACTTCAAGTTTTGCTACAGAAGTGAAAATATTTCATAATTAAAAAATATGATGTCTTCATGTTCTAAAGGATTAATTTATTCTCCACCATGAAAGCAAGTGAGGGTGGTACTCAGCCCTCCACAGTCTTACATAATAGTTTGTTTTATAAAATACATTATTTTCTTTAACATTTTCTATTTTAGAATAATATCAAAATTCCTTACCATGATATATATTCACTTAAAGAGTGATTTGTCGGGCGGTGGTGGCGCACGCCTTTAATCCCAGCACTTGGGAGGCAGAGGCAGGAGGATTTCTGAGTTCGAGGCCAGCCTGGTCTACAAAGTGAGTTCCAGGACAGCCAGGGCTACACAGAGAAACCCTGTCTCGAAAAACCAAAAAAAAAAAAAAAGAGTGATTTGTCCTCACTCTTTACCCCAACACTAGTCTGGCCTCCGGGTACTCTCCCTTTGGCTGACTTTCTCTGCCAGCCAGACTTCCTATACCAACACTCACTCTAGCTATAAGGCCCTTGAACTCACTTGTTCATATGCCTAAAGTATTTGTTTCTAAGAAGGTCACAGGACCCATCCCATCCATTCATCCAGCTCCCTGTTCAATGCTAACTGAGAGAAGTCAGCCCAACTGCCATGAAAATTCTCGATCCTTTAATTGCTCTCTGCGATCTCCTACATTTAGTAGATACTGAAGTGTTTGAAGTGCCTAAATATAGGCTTGTAACAAGACATTATTGGCAAAATTTACACAATTCTTCCCATGTATCAGGAACAACTTGATGCCAGCTGTTTATCTGGATTTCAAATGCTGAGTGGAAACCATTAGGCAAAACATAGCATGTTGATCTTCAAAATGCAGCATTTTAAGAAACTAAGGTATAAGGTAAAAATGAGTAGTTAGAGATGTGACCCTGTGTGACCCACATTGAAAGCTGCTCACTGAAAAACATTTGGGGATCTCTGCAATAGGTCCAGGACTTTTGGAAAGGTCTTCCTGTTAAAAACATAGGGGAGCAAATGAGAAAGGAGTTCAAGAGGTAATTAGGAAGGCCACCATCACTGGATAGGTGAGACACAGTAGGAGTTCCGTCTTAGGAACTAGTAGGATGGCTTTGCATTTTTTAAAGAAATAGCAGAGTTGACTACATAAGTTCCTATATAAGTAACAGTTTTAGTCATTTAATGTCATTTTATGTGTTAATATAATTTGTATCTTAAAAAAAGAAAAGAAAAATGCACAGGGGAAACTATCTTGTTAGACAATTTACTGCACACTTTAAAAAACAGAAGGTAGGTTGTGATGATCTTATTGAGTGGGGCTGCACTCCGAAATTGCCACCACTATAATACATAGCAACAAAAAAAAAAAAAAAAACACATGTTTCAAGAGCTTTCTAACTCCCATGAGACAAATATATTTGAAAAGGCTTGTGAGTAACACATAGAAAATAACTGTAAGCTGTACATAAGGAATCTGATGAGCTGGAGAGGCTGTGCACAGCAAGATTAATACACAGCATTGAACGCTAATCAATAACATTTTCTCTAGACTTGCACACTCTCTGGTCTTCATTTCTGTAGTAAAACTGAATGATGGAACACACTCTTCCACAACTTGACCATATAGTGATGCTGAGATATATTCCAAAGAAGAAAAAAATGATTTTTTAAAGTAATAAATAATTTTCTCAAGCTTAAAAAACCTTCATAACCAGTAAGATTATACCCAAAAATACTGTTTGGGGGGAAAAAGAAAAGAAAAGAAAAGAAAAGGGTTACTTTTTTAAAGGCTTATTTTTTACTATACTACAGATACTCTGGCTTATAGATTTAAAGAATACACTAACTGCATTTGCTAGTATTATTATATGGCTTCTTTCTCTGTCCACCTTGTCTCCCCCATGCAGATTATTTTAACCTTTTCTCTCAGTTCACTGTGGAGTGCAGCCAGTCATAGGCTAAGTTTGGAAGGATCCTTCAGGCTGGAGGTGAAAGTAGTATTGGGAGAGGTGGATTTTCGGGAGTCAGTTGCACTCAGGGAAGACCAACAAAAGGTCCCATTCACCCAAGGTCCCCAGAGTAGAAGTGGCCCCTAGTTGTCAAAGTGAGAGGTTATTGTGTACTTACTAGGCTGTTCCTGAAAAGCCAAATCCTCTCCTTAAAACCCCCAATCTCGTCCTGCAGGACTTCCTCTAAATTCCTGTCTTGTTCAGTTTTCCATTTGTCCTTGACATAACAACCCTCATTGTAAAAGCCACGGTCTATGGGTACCACCTCTGTATATTTTTAGTGTTCCCCTTTACCCATTTTAGCAGTTAAAATGTCTTCTCTCACAACTGCCCTAAGGCTACTACTCAACCATGTGAGATGCTGTGTGGTAATGTGTCACATGGATATTTATTCACTATTCATTTTTGTGGGAGTTAGAAAATTAAAACTCAAATACATGTTCTGAAAAACTGAAATTTGAATCTATATGCTCATTAATTTAGTAATCTCTAATGAGAAATTGCCCACAAAATCAATTGTATACATGTGCAAAGGTTAATGCACATATTTTCAGCAAAGTTAGGAATAAGAGAAAGAAAATAGGACCAATTCACATTTTAAAGGGGGACATATTGACATATCACCAAATGTACAAAAAAAAATTCTGCAAATAAGCACAGTTGAAAAGTATTATGTGAACTCGCATTACTAACTAGAATGTTCCAGAGTCCAGGGCAGTGGGTCGCTATATCATCCATTCGTATCACCTACAATCTTCATGCCCTTCATTAAGTATGCCTCACTAAAATGCCCATGTATTCTAGAATGCATACTTCATAAAAGCAAAAGTCTTTATCTGATTCATTGATATATCCCAAACAGGTAATGCAGTGGTCAGCATATAGCAGACACTTTGCATGTCTGCAACAGTATTTCCTCTTTCCTGTGAACTCCATCTTCCATCTTAGTTTTACTTTTTATTTTATTTTTATTTTACTTATTCACTTTGCATCCAACTCACTGCCCCCTCCTAGTCATCTCCTCCCACAATCCTTACCCCCATCCTCTCTCCCATTCTCCTCTGAGCATGTGTCCCCCACCCCCACCCCAAGTAGGACCCACATGAAGGTCAAGCTGCACCTCTGCTGTGAGGAGGCCTAGGTCCAGTCCCTATAAGTTCTTTGGTTGGTGATTCAGTCTCTGAGATGTCCAAGGCTCCAGATTTTAATCTGTTGGTCTTCCTATGAAGTTCCTTCCTATCCCCTTAGGAACCGCAATCCTTCCTCCTATTCTTCCATAAGGGTCCCCAAGCTGCATTCAATGTTTGGCTGTGGGTATCTGCATCTGTCTGAGTCAGCTGCTGTGTAGAGCCTCTCAGAGTACAGCCATGCTAGATTTCTCTCTGTATGGTTCAGGATCCGCAGGTCTGATGAAGGTTGGAGGAGAGATGGCAGGAGAAGCTCCATCTTCCTTCTTGATCTCCAGCTTACACGTGGTCAAATACAGAGGCTACCACTCCAAATTCAAACAACCTGCAACTAACTCATTTGGTCTTTCAGTTTTGCAATTCCAGTCTGTTGCTACTTTTCATCTCATTACTAAGCTACAAGTTACTGAAGCATAGACCAACCCCTCGTTCGCAGGAAGACACACACACACACACACACACACACACACACACACACGAATGGGTACAGAGAAGACTCAGACACAATGTCCTCTCTTCTATGATTTCTTCAGAAATTCAGGAGATAAGAATGGGTCAGAAGATTTTTTGAATCATTTGATACAAAAGTGATTGTTTATTAAAGCATTATTTTAATGAGAAAGTAGAAACCCTTTAAATAATTTCTTTATTTTTGTCCACAAATTGAAAGTGATGATATCTTTATTTTTTTCACAAGGTAAGATGTTCGCCACCCACATTTATATTTTTACAGGACATAAAACAAAGAAACATTAAGATTTTTTCTTCTGCTAACTTTGCATATGACATTTTTAAGAGGATTTTACCAAAATGTTACAGTGATAAATTTTGGGTGGAAAGATTTAGTATTATTTTCCTTAAAAAAATTTATATTATCTGATATTTTTACAATAAATAAACCTTTAGTATAACAATAAACTAATCCTTATTACAACCAATAGAAAAAACTAAAAAGAAAAAAATGATACTGTCCGAAAAAGTCTCAGCTGCTGAAGAAGCCCTCGTTGTTTCGCAACAAAGAGCAGTCACATAAGGATTAAAGAGTTGGTTAGTGTGAGCTGAAAATTATTTAAAATTTGAAAAATTGTACAGTTATTTAAGATTTAAATTCAAAATAGTTTTTAAAGGCCACTTTCGGTGAATAGTTAAGGAACCAACTCACTATCTTGAGAATTAATAAATCAAATGTCAGAAGCAAGCATTTATCCAATGTTTCTTACATGACTTGCACTACTATTTAATTATATAGGATATGAAGATAAGTGTGTCTTTATAAAGATAGCTGATAAAAGAAATGAAAATAAAATGATATTATTTAAAAAAAAATACCATTTTACAACTGCCAATGAATGACTGATACTTCTTCCAGGCATTAGGCATCAATAGCTGCTAAGATCAAAGAAAGAGAAAGATGGATATATATATTACAGCCTATGATTATCCCAAATACTGAATATAGTCTTGTCAAAGGGATCAAGTCCAAGTCAGATCCACCCTCTCAATTTATAACCAATTCACTATAAAAAAAATACCCATGACGAAGAAACAAGAACAAATGCCAAAAAATACCACCAAATTCCCCTTTGCAAGGATGTCTAGGCCTCATAGTTCCCAGGCTCCTCAATAGAAAAATTGCATAGAGAATGAAGAGGATGAAAGCAGAAAGTGGGGTAAGAGACTTAAAAGACATGTCAAATTTTTTAAGGGTAGACTAAACTAGAATGTCTGGGGACACATATTTGAATGGTAAAACTATAAAAAGCAAATTGCAAAGAAAATCACTGCTATGAAAGGCAGGATAATTGCAAGAGGGTGGGAGTTGGGAGTGTGACAGGGCTAATGGAAAGAACTACACAGGTGGCTACAGAAACTATATCTAGACCTGGGTGGCACTTATTTCATAAAGACTGATCAATCATGCATTTCATTTAAGTGCTTTTCTGTTTCTGTGTTTTCTTTTGTGACAGGCAGGGTTGGAAATGTAAGGAGGCTTGCCATATAGTAGGATTCAGAAAGCCCATGTCTTTAAGACAAGAGACTCCTAAGTGGAAATAAACTGACACAGGACTTTACAGGCAGGCAGGGAGTAAAGCCAGGGACCATTGGCAGAAGCTTATACAGGTGAGAATGATGCTTAAGCCTTTGATATTGTCTCACCCAACTGAAGCATCTTTTCAGAGCCTATTGTGTTTTCCAAGAGTAAGGGTGGGGAATCCTGCAAACCCTACAGCTAGCAGGGAAGTGAACCTCAAGAAGCAAGAAGATAAATACAGTTCAGCACAACATATTTAGCAAGTGTCCTAGGATTTCCACTTCTGTAAACAAACACTGTGACCACAGTAACTCATTTTTTATTAGATATTTTCTTTAGTTACATTTTAAATGTTATCCCCTTTCCGAGTTCCCCTCCCCCCCAAAACCCCCTATCCCATCCCTTGTTCCCCTTGCTTCTATGAGGGTGTTCCTCACCCACCTACCCACTCCCTGCTCCCCGCCCTTGAATTCCCCTACACTGGGGTATTGAGCCTTCACAGGACCCAGAGCCTCTCCTCCTATTGATGCCAGACAATGCCATCTTCAGACATGTGGCTAGAGCCATGGGTTCTTCCATTTGTACTCCTTAGTTGGTAGTTTAGTGTCTGGGAGCTCTGGGGGATAGGGTCTGGTTGGTGGATATTGTTGTTCTTCCTATGGGTTTGCAAACCCCTTCAGCTCCTTCAGTCCTTTCTCTAACTCCTCCATTGGAGACCCCGTGCGCAGTCCAATGGTTGTCTGTGAGCATCCACCTCTGTATTTGTCATGCTCTGGCAAAGCCTCTCAGGAGACAGCTATATCAAGATCCTATCAGCTTGCACTTCTTGGCATCCACAATAGTGTCTGCTTTTGGTGACTGTATATGGGATGGATCCCCAGGTGGGGCAGTCTCTGGATGGCCTTTCCTTCAGTCTCTGTTCTACACTTTGTCTCAGTATTTGATCCCATGAGTATTTTTTCCCTTTTCTTTATTTTCTAAGTTTTTTTATTTACATTCCAAATCACTTCCCCTTTCCCATTTCCTCCCTCCCCGAAAGTCCCAAAAGCCCCCTTCCCTCCCTCTTTTCCCCATTCAACCCCCTCTTGATTTTCTGTCCTGGCATTCCCCTACATCCAGTCTTTCCAGAAATGTAGATCAATGGAACAGAATTGAAGACCCAGAAATGAACCCATTTTTAAGAAGGACTGAAGCACACACACTTTGGTCTTCCTTCTTCTTTGAGCTTCATGTGTTCTGTGAATTGTATCTTGGGTATTCGGAGCTTTTGGGCTAATATCCACTTATCAGTGAGTCCATACCATGTGTGTTCTTTTGTGATTGGGTTACCTCACTTAGGATGGTATTTTCTAGTCCTATCCATTTGCCAAAGAATTTCAGGAATTCATTGTTTTTAATAGCTGAGTACTACTCCATTGTGTAAATGCATCATATTTTCTGTATCTATTTCTCTGTTGAGGGACATCTGGGTTCTTTCCAGCTTCTGGCTATTATAAATAAGGCTGTTATGAACATAGTGGAGCATGCGTCCTTGTTATATGTTGGATCATATTTTGGTATATGCCCAGGAGTGGTATAGCTGGGTTAATACTATGTCCAATTTTCTGAGGAATCACCAGAATTGATTTCCAGAATGGTTGTGCCAGCTTGAAATCCCACCAGCAATGGAGGAGTGTTCCTCTTTCTCCACATCCTCACCAGCAGATGCTGTCATCTGAGTTTTTCATCTTAGCCATTCTGAGTGGTATGACATGGAATCGCAGGGTTATTTTGATTTACATTTCCCTGATGACTAAGGATGTTGAACATTTCTTTAGGTGCTTCTTGGCCATTAAATATTCCTCAGTTGAGAATTCTTTGTTTAACTCTGTACACCATTTTTTTTATGTTTTTTTATTGGATATTTTCTTTTTTTGTTGTTGTTGTTTTTTGTTTGTTTGTTTGTTTTTTGGAGGTTTTTTTTGTTTTCTTTTTTTAATTTTTTTTCTACATTTCAAATGCTAAAACCTTTCTCGGTTTCTCCCCTCCCTGAAAACCCCCAACCCCTCCTCCCACCCCGTTTCCAAGTACATGACCCTCCACCCGACCGACTCCTCCCCTCCCCCGCCTCAATTTCCCTTTGTTGGGGCATCTATTGAGCCTTCACAGGACCAAGGACCACTCTTCCCACTGATGTCTGACAAGGCATTCCTCTGCCAAATTTTTGGATGGAGCCATGTGTATCCCTTGGTTGATGGTTTAGTCCCTGGGAATCTTGGGGCATCTGGGTGGCTGACATCATTGTTC
Organism: Tokudaia tokunoshimensis; assembly: GCA_036184795.1. NCBI lineage: Eukaryota > Metazoa > Chordata > Mammalia > Rodentia > Muridae > Tokudaia > Tokudaia tokunoshimensis. The sequence goes on along the minus strand of BTHU01000012.1, from coordinate 81,452,545 downwards.
TTCCCATGGGGCTGTAAACCCCTTCAGCTACTACGGACTGCCCTCCAACTCCTCCATTGGGGACTCCACGCCCATTCCAATGTTTAGCTGCTAACACCTGCCTCTGTATGTGTAAGGCTGTGGGAGCGCCCCCCATCCCCCAGACAAGCATGACATGCTCCTTTTGGTACGCACTTCTTGTTGTCCATAATAATGTTGGGGTTTGGTGACTATTTATAGGATGAATTCCCAGGCAGGGCAGTCTCTGAGTCGCCTTTACTTCAGTCTCTGCCCCACACCTTGTCTCCTTTATTGCTCCTGTGGGTATTTTGTTCCCTTTCTCAGAGGAACCAAAGCATCCCCACTTCAGTTCTCCTTCTTCTTGAGCTTCCTGTGGTCTGTGAATTGTAACTTGTTTATTTTGAGCTTTTGAGCTAACATCCACTAATCAGTGTGTGCATACCATGTGTGTTCTTTTATGATTGGGTCACCTCCTCAGGATGACACTTTCTATTTCCATCCATTTGCCTAAGAGTTTCATGAATTCATTGTTTTCAATAGGTGAATAGTACTCCATTGTGTATATACCACAGTTTCTGCGTCCATTCCTCTGTTGAAGAATATCTGGGTTCTTTCCAGCTTCTGACTATTTTAAATAAGGCTGCTATGAACATAGTGGAGCATGTGTCCTTATTACATGTAGGATCATCTTCTGGGTATATGCCCAGGAGTGGTATAGCTGGGTCCTCAGGTAGTACTATGTTTAATTTTCTGAGGAATGGCCAAACTAAGGCTAGATGCCTGTGTATATATACTCCTGCGGTTCCCGTTCTCTCTGTGCACACAGGTATGTAGACTCTCCTGGGAAACCAGCTCTCCTGTGCTTTCAGGCCTCTCCGCACCCCAAATGACCTGAGTGTGACTGGTTCTCAAACCCTGAGTGTGGCTGGCTCTGTAGGAAGTAACAGGAGATGGTGTCTTCACTGTGAAGACGTGACAAGATTCTGCAACAGCAGAAAGTGCAAATGCTCTGAGTGGCTGATTCTCTAGGAAGTATCAGGAGATGGTGTCTTCACTTTGGCAAACATGGCAAGGTTCTGCCACAGCAGAAAGGGCTGGCAGTTACGGCAGGGGGATAAGGATCGGAAGGGGACAACTGCCTAGGGTGGCTGGATCTCTAGGAAGTATCAGAAGATGGAATCTTCACTGTGGCAGACCTGGCAAGGTTCTGCCACAGCAGAAAGGGCTGGCAGCAGTGGAAGAGAAGGCATTTATTAAGGTGCTCAATATATTTATTTATGACCAAATATATTTTAGAAATGGCAAGTGTTCTAGATTTTGAAAACGTTGTTAGAACTTTTGAGTGTCACTTCACTTGCTGTGGAGAACTTGGATTTTCTGTAAGTACTTTAATTTTGATTGGGGCAAAAAAAAGGAAAGAAAAAGAACAGGAAATGATTTATATATAATATATTTAATACTTTATATTATAGATTATTATAATATATAGTCTTAATATATGATATATCAAAATATGTAGTACATTATAGTTTATAATATATAATACACAATACATAATATGTAATAAATTAATAGATAATATTTGATATATATTTGAATATGTATGTACATATACATATATATATATGTGGAGATCTCTTTTCTAGAAGCCTCAGATAACATCTTTCCATGTAACCATGAAGAGATTATGGATAATATAGTGGTGAACTGTGCTTATTGTTCCAGAATCATTAAAGACATAATGATTTATGTCACAATACTTTATCTCCTTTGGGGGTACAATAGTTTTTGTTTTTTGATTTTTTCCACAAAGCTGTCTTTCTCTAATTTACATATGCCTAAGAAAGCTGGGCAGGGCTGGTTAAACAGTCATTTAACTAATATATATTATGTGGAAGCGGCCTCTTCTCTGTGTTGACTTTAGCTATAAATTGTGGATGAATTCGTCTCTAACACTAACAGGACTGGTCTCTGACTTGATTCCAGCTGCCTCTCCATTGACTCTTCCATGCCTCTGCCTCCACTCCATCCTCCCTGCTTCTTCACTACATCCTTCACAGTGTGGGAAAGGAAGTAATGCTAGCCTACACTTTCATTTGTTTTGCACTCATGATCACGGTCCAATCATGCTCCCCTCCCACGCCTGGTTCCCTTTCTTCTTTTGGTCTCTGTGTTAGTATCTATGCTTTGAAGTGGTTGTCGCTGAAGGAGAGGGAGAAGTATGTAAAAAGGAAAAATGAGATGAGAAAATGAAAAACAGAACTATCAAAAGAGATAACTTTTGAATCTCAGGATAAATTATTTGCATTAGTTAGCTTGAATCATACTGAAATTAGAAGTATTTTATGATTTTCAAAATAGCTTCATTATTCACAGTGATGACCTGCAGCTGATTTCCTTGCTTTGCAGTCATGATTTATTTTTCTGGGTTGGAAACCAATGAATCACATGTCTATTAATACTTTGCATGATTTTTCTGAGCTGGTAACCAAATCCAAGGCCTCTCACATGCTAAGTAAGGACTTTATCATTAATTATAAATTTCGGATTTAACCTTCAACCAGAGCCTCCCAATGCTGCCCACACTGCCCTTGAGCTCTCTATGATATCAGCAGGCCTATGATTCTTTTGCCCCAACCTTGAGTAACTGGGAAAAACAGTTTTCTATTTGAAGGCCTAGCAAAACAAAATTATTGTCATTTAAAAGTCCCATTATATATTATTATATCTGTTATATGAAAAGAAAGCATGATAGTAAGAAGTTATCCTTAGGAATGTGACTGGGAGGATTTATTCTAAATCCCTACTCTCCAGCAGATGCACCTCCTGTTGAGAAGGGACCATGTTCTTATGCTTACAGACAAACACTAGAGAAACAACGAATGCTATTCTGCAGGTCTATCTCTTCAATGAAAGGGATGTATATACCTGTTTACCACCAGAAGACTTGGAGTGGATGTTTCTAATAACCAGGTACCCTTTGCTATCTGTAGGGCTAGGCCTCACCCAAATCCCCCAGAACATTTTATCCTGGACTCTCCCTTTTTAGACCTTTGACCTTAGCATTGTTTCTCAGACAATAGAACCCATTATTAGGTGAGATGTCTTATGTACTTTATTCCCTGCTGATCTCTATGCTATCTCAGTCAGAGACCACACCAGATCCTAGACCCATAACCAATCTTCATAGTAGAAGTAACATGTACTTTGCAATAGAGTTTCAATGTAGTCATGCTTTAAGCTTTATTGTGTGGGGCATGTGAGATTGCTCAGTGATTAGGGCAACTGACTGCTAAAATCCAAGTTCAAACCCCAACACCCATGTGACAGCTCACAAATGTCTGTAATTCCAAGATCTAATACTATCACATAGACATACATTCAAAGAAAACAGCAATGCACATGAAATAAAGGTAAATACATTTTAAAAGCCTTATTGTGCACATGGGATTGAGATATTTGTCACCAGGAAATGTTTTTCCACAATTGTACTATACTTAATATGTCGAAGATGAACTGCTCAGGTTCAAACTCAAGAAGTTTGAACCAGCTCTGCTGTGGTGGTTTCAATATCCTTGGTCCAGAGAGTAGCACTATTAGGAGGTGTGACCTTGCTGGAGATGTGGCCATGTTGGAGAAAGTATGTCACTATAGAGGTGGGTGTTGAGAGAGCTTGCCCTTAGCTGCTTGAGGATGCCAGTCTTCTGTTTGCCTTCAGAACAAGATGTAGAACTCTCAGCTCCTCCTGTGCCATGCCTGCCTGGGCACTGCCATGGTTCCTGCCATGATGATAATAGACTGAACCTCAGAGCCAGTAGCCAGCCCCAATTAATGTCTTTTATAAGAGTTGATGTTGTCCAACCAATATATTGGAAAAAGACCTTTACCAATCTTACATCTGATAGATACCAATTTTTTATATATCCAATATATAAAAGAACTCAAGAAGTTGGACTCCAGAGAATCAAATAACCCTATTAAAAAAAATAGTGTACAGCCCTTCTACCCCTCCCTCCTCCTCTGCCACTGCCTGCATCCTTTGTTCCGACGTGGTAGACCTCTGCCAGTTCTGCCACAGGGAAGACCCCAGTTCCTGATACTTTCTAGAGAACCAATAGAGCGCAGGACATTCAAGAACCAGCCACCTGCAGGGAATTCGAGCCTTGCCAAGTCTGCCACAGGGAAGACCCAAACTCCTGATACTTCTGGAGAACCAGCTGTATACAGGGCATTTGAGAGAAAGGGAATCCCAGGAGTACAGATACACAGACCTGCAGGACGGAGAAGCCACAGTCAGAGACAGCAAGACCGGTTACAACCTGAGATAACTAGATGGCCAAAGGCAAATGCAATATCATTACCAACAGAAACCAAGGCAACCTGGCACCATCAGAACCCAGTTCTCCCACAACAGCAAATCCTGGATATTCCATCACATCAGAAAAGCAAGAGCTGGATTTAAAATTGCATCTCACGATGCTGATAGAAGACTTCAAGAAGGACATAAATAACTCCCTTAAAGAAATATAGGAGGAAACATGGGTCAACAGATAGAACCCTTAAAGAGGAAACACAAAAATCTCTTAAAGAAATACAGGAGAATATGGGTCAACAGGCAGAAGCCCTTAGAGAGGAATCACAAAAATCCCTAAAAGAAACACAGGACAGGCTCCAGTGACTGGGAAGTTGGGACAGCCAGGTTCTGAGACAGACAGGCATAATATCGCTTGGGTCTCAGGCGGCTTGTGTGTATGCGGCTCCCAAGTGCTGGGCTGATCTGCAGTAACCAGCGCGCCAGCTCTGCTGTGGGACTTCTGCCTGGCAGAGGGACCCCACACTGGGCGGTAGCCTACCAGCTTTCCTTCCGCGACCTCTGTTCCCGCGGACTGCGCTGAAGAGACAGGTACCCCAAGCTCCCTATCCCCAATATAACATCACTTGGGACACGGCCTGTTGGGGCTTCCGTCTGTGCCCTAGAACGGGTCAGCGCTGTGGTCGTCTGGGTGCAAGATTGGCAGGCCATCGCGTCTGCAGGGTGAGCAGTGCCACAGAGGGTGTGCGAATTGCACTCCGCCATCTTTGCTCCAGTGACTGGGAAGTTGGGACAGCCAGGTTCTGAGACAGACAGGCTTAATGTCGCTTGGGTCTCGGGCGGCTTGTGTGTGTGCAGCTCCCAGGTGCTGGGCAGATCTGCAGTGACCAGCGTGCTAGCTCTGCTGTGGGACTTCTGCCTGGCAGAGGGACGCCCCCTCCCCCGCCCAGGAGAGATCACACACCCCTGCACGGGGCAGGAGCCTACCAGCCTCCCTTTAGCGACCTCTGCTCCAGGAATCCACTAGGCTGAGCCTTTGGAGGTGCAAGGCCTCCCCAATGTAAGATCACTTGGGGCAAGGCACATTAGGGCTCCAAAGTCACTCAGGAGCAGGCAGGCCCCAGAAATCGGTGCCAGGGGAATCCTGGCAATCCAGGGGGGGTAGAAATAGCTTTGCAGGCTCACAGAAGGTCCAAGCAACAACCAGTGGCAGCAGGACCAACTAACATCAGAGGTATCCAGATGGCAAAAGGCAAACGTAGGAATGTTACTAACAGAAATCAAAGTAATGTGGGACCATCCGAACCCAACTCGCCAACAGCAGCAAATCCTGGATACCCCACCACACCCGAAAGACAAGATCTGGATTTAAAATCACTTCTCATGATGCTATTAGAGGATCACAAGAAGGACACAAATAAATCTCATAAAGAGTTACAGGAGACCATGAATCAACGGTTAGAAACCCTTACAAAGGAAACACAAAAATCGCTTAGAGAAATGCGGGAGAACATGGATCAAAAGATGGAGACGCACAAGGAGACAACACAAAAATCGCTTAACGAGATGAATCAACGAGTAGATGCACTCACAAAGGAATCACAAAATTGGCATAAAGAAATGCAGAAGAATATGGGTCAACAGACGGATGCCCATAAGGAGGCAACACAAAAATTGCTTAAAGAAATGAATCAACGGTTAGATGCCCTTACAAAGGAAACACGAGAACTGCTTAAAGAAATGTAGGAGACAATGGATCAACAGATGGATTCCCATGAGGAGGAAACACAAAAATCACTCAGAGAAATGCAGGAGAACATGGGGCATCAGGAAGAAATCCTGAAAGAGGCAATGCAAAAATACCTTAAAGAAATACAGGAAAATACAAACAAACAAGTGAAGGATCTCAGCAAATCCATCCAGGAACTAAAAAAGGAAGTAGAAACAACTAAGAAATCACAAAGGGAGACAACTTTGAACATAGAAAACCTTGGGAAGAAATCAGGAGTCATAGATGCAAACATAAACAATAGAATACAAGAAATGGAAGAAAGAATCTCAGGTGCTGAAGATTCCATAGAAAGCATCGACTCAACAGTCAAAGAAAATGCAAAATGCAAAAAACGTGTAACCCAAAACATCCAGGAAATCCAGGACACAATGAGAAGACCAAACCTAAGGATTATAGGTATAGATGAGAGTGAAGATTTGCAACTTAAAGGGCCAGTAAACATCTTCAACAAAATTATGGAGGAAAACTTCCCTAACTTAAAAAGAGAGATGCCGATGAACGTACAAGAAGCCTACAGAACTCCAAACAGACTGGACCAGAACAGAAATAACTCCCGTCACATAATAATCAAAACACCGAATGTTCTAAACAAAGAAAGAATACTAAAAGCAGTAAGAGAAAAGGGACAAGTAACATACAAAGGAAGACCTATCCAAATCACATCAGACTTCTCACCAGAGACTATGAAAGCCAGAAGATCCTGGGCAGATCTCATGCAGACACTAAGAGAGCACAAATGCCAGCCTAGACTACTATACCCAGCAAAACTCTCAATCACCATAGATGGAGAGACCAAGATATTCCATGATAAAACCAAATTTTCACAATATCTTTCCACAAATCCAGCCCTGCAACGGATAATAGGTGGAAACCTCCAATACAGGGAGAGAAACAACACCCAGGAAAAAATGAGATAATAACCTTCTTGAATCAAACCCAAAAGTAGATAACCACTCAACATAAAGATAGCGTCAAGAATGGCAGATGGCAATAATCACTATGCCTTAATCTCTCTTAATATCAATGGTCTCAATTCCCCAATTAAAAGACATAGACTAGCAGACTGGATACGTAAACAGGACCCAGCATTTTGCTGCATGCAGGAAACGCACCTCAGTGTCAAAGACAAACACTACTTCAGAGTAAAAGGCTGGAAAACAATTTTACAAGCAAATGGCCCCAAGAAACGAGGTGGAGTAGCCATCCTAATATCAGATAAAATTGATTTTCAACCTAAAGTCATCAAAAAAGACACAGAAGGACACTACATACTGATCAAGGGAAAAATCCACCATCAAGAACTCTCAATTCTGAATATCTATGCTCCAAATGCAAGGGCACCCTCATTCGTAAAAGAAACTTTACTAAAACTCAAAGCACACATCGCACCGCACACAAAAATAGTGGGTGACTTCAACACCCCGCTCTCTGAAATGGATCGTTCAGGAAAGCAGAAACTAAACAGGGACACAGTGAATCTAATTGAAGCCTTGAACCAACTGGAACTAACAGATATATATAGAACATTTCATCCTAGAGCTAAAGAATACACCTTCTTCTCAGCTCCTAATGGTACCTTCTCCAAAATTGACCATATAATTGGTCACAAATCAGACCTCAACAGATACAAGAAGATAGAAATAATCCCATGCCTCCTATCAGATCACTATGGAATAAGGGTGGTCTTCAATGGCAACAAAAACAAAAGAAAACCCACGTGCACATGGAGGCTGAACAATGCTCTACTCAATGATAACTTGGTCAAGGTGGAAATAAAGAAAGAAATCAAAGACTTTTTGAAAGTTAATGAAAATGAAGGCACAACATACCCTAATTTATGGGACACAATGAAAGCAGTGCTAAGAGGAAAATTCATAGCCCTGAGTGCCGCCAAAAAAAAACAGGAGACAGCATACACTAGCAGCTTAATGGCACACCTGAAAGCCCTGGAACAAAAAGAAGCAAATACACCAAAGAGGAGTAGAAGGCAGGAAATCATCAAACTCAGGGCTGAAATCAATCAAGTAGAAACAAATAAAACCATACAAAGAATCAACAAAACGAGGAGTTGGTTCTTTGAGAAAATCAACAAGATAGATAAGCCCTTAGCCAGACTAACCAGAGGACACAGAGATAGTATCCAAATTAATAAAATCAGAAACGAAAAGGGAGAGATAACAACAGAAACTGAGGAAATTCAAAAAATCATCAGATCCTACTACAAAAACCTGTATTCAACACAACTAGAAAATCTTGAGGAAATGGACAATTTCCTTGACAGATACCAAATACCAAAATTAAATCAGGATCAAATAGACCATCTAAACCGTCCTATAACCCCTGAAGAAATAGAAGTTGTCATTGGAAGTCTTCCAACCAAAAAAAGTACAGGTCCAGATGGTTTTAGTGCAGAATTCTATCAGACCTTCAAAGAAGACCTAACACCAATACTCTTCAAACTGTTCCACAAAATAGAAACAGAAGGAACACTACCCAACTCGTTCTATGAAGTCACAATTACACTAATACCAAAAGCACACAAAGATCCGACAAAGAAAGAGAATCTCAGGCCAATCTCTCTTATCGATGCAAAAATACTCAATAAAATTCTTGCCAACCGAATCCAAGAACACATCAAAACGATCATTCACCACGATCAAGTAGGCTTCATCCCAGGGATGCAGGGATGGTTCAATATAAGGAAATCCATCAATGTAATCCACTTCATAAACAATCTCAAAGAAAAAAACCACATGGTCATCTCATTAGATGCTGAGAAAGCATTTGACAAAATTCAGCATTCTTTCATGCTAAAGGTCTTGGAAAGATCAGGAATTCAAGGCCCATATCTAAACATAGTAAAAGCAATTTACAGCAAACCGGTAGCCAGCATCAATCTAAATGGAGAGAAACTTGAAGCAATCCCACTAAAATCAGGGACTAGACAAGGCTGCCCTCTCTCTCCATATCTTTTCAATATAGTACTTGAAGTTCTAGCTAGAGCAATTAGACAACAAAAAGAGGTCAAAGGGATACAAATTGGAAAGGAAGAAGTCAAACTATCACTATTTGCAGACGATATGATAGTATACATAAGCGACCCAAAGAACTCCACCAGAGAACTCCTACAGCTGATTAACGACTTCAGCAAAGTGGCCGGATATAAAATCAACTCAAGCAAGTCAGTAGCCTTCCTATACTCAAAGGATAAGCAGGCTGAGAAAGAAGTAAGAGAAATAATACCCTTCACGATAGCCACAAACCATATTAAGTATCTTGGCGTGACTCTAACCAAACAAGTGAAAGATCTGTATGACAAGAACTTCAAGTCTCTGAAGAAAGAAATTGAAGAAGACCTCAGAAGATGGAAAAATCTGCCATGCTCATGGATTGGCAGGATTAATATAGTAAAAATGAGCATCTTACCAAAAGTAATACACAGATTCAATGCAATCCCCATCAAAATCCCAACTCAATTCTTCATAGAGTTAGAAAGAGCAATTCAAAAATTCATCTGGAATAACAGAAAACCCAGAATAGCTAAAACTATTCTCAAGAGTAAAAGAACCTCTGGGGGAATCAGTATCCCGAACCTCAAGCTGTACTACAGAGCAATAGTGTTAAAAACTGCATGGTATTGGTACAGTAACAGACATGTAGATCAATGGAACAGAATTGAAGACCCAGAAATGAATCCACACTCCTATGGTCACTTGATCATTGACAAAGGAGCTAAAACCATCCAGTGGAAAAAAGATAGCCTTTTCAACAAATGGTGCTGGCTCAGCTGGAGGTCAACATGCAGAAGAATGCAAATTGACCCATCCTTATCTCCTTGCACTAAGCTCACTTCTAAGTGGATCAAAGATCTCCACATAAAACCAGACACACTGAAACTAATAGAAGGGAAACTAGGGAAGAACCTTGAACATATGGGCACAGGGGAGAATTTCCTGAACAGAACTCCAATAGCTTATGCTCTAAGATCAAGAATAGACAAATGGGACCTCATTAAATTACAAAGGTTTTGCAAGGCAAAAGACACTGTCAAAAAGACAAAGCGGCAACCAACTAACTTGGAAATGATCTTTACCAACCTTACATCCGACAGAGGGCTAATATCCAATATATACAAAGAACTCAAGAAGTTAAACTCCAGAGAGGCAAGTAACCCTATTAAAAAATGGGGTACAGAGCTACACAAAGAGTTCTCACCTGAAGAATATCTAATGGCTGAGAAGCACCTAAAGAGATGTTCATCATCCTTAGTCATTAGGGAAATGCAAATCAAAACAACCCTGAGATTCCATCTCACACCAGTCAGGATGGCTAAGATCAAAAACACAGGAGACAGCAGTTATTGGCGAGGATGCAGAGAAAGAGGAACACTCCTCCACTGCTGGTGGAATTGCAGGCTGGTACAACCACTCTGGAAAGCAGTCTGGCGGTTCCTCAGAAAACTGGGCATGACACTCCCGGAGGATCTGGCTATACCACTCCTGGGCATATACCCAGAGACTTTACCTGCATGCAATAAGGACACATGCTCCACTATGTTCATAGCAGCCTTATTTATAATAGCCAGAAGCTGGAAAGAACCCAGATGTCCCTCAACGGAGGAATGGATTCAGAAGATGTGGTATATCTACACAATGGAATACTACTCTGCAATTAAAAACAATGAATTCACGAAATTCCTAGGCAAATGGTCAGATCTTGAAAATATCATCCTTAGTGAGGTAACCCAATCACAAAAGGACACACATGCTATGCAGTCACTGATAAGGGGATATTGACCCAGAATCTCGGAATACCCTAGACACAATCCGCATATCAATAGATTTCTAAGAAGATGGAAGGAGAGACCCCGGGTCCTGGAAAGACTGGATGTAGGGGAACGCCAGGACAGAGTAACGAGAGGGGGTTGAATGGAGAAAAGAGGGAGGGAAGGGGGCTTATGGGACTTTCAGGGAGGTAGGAAACGGGAAAGGGGAAGTGATTTGGAATGTAAATTAAAAAAATAAAATAAAATAAATAAAAAATAAAAAGAAACACAGGACAACATGGATCAATGAGTAGAAGCCCTTAAAGTGGAAACACAAAAATCCCTTAAAGAATTTCAGGAAAACACAAACAAACAAGTGAAGGAACTGAACAAAATTATCCAGGATCTAAAAATGGAAGTATAAACAATAAAGAAATCACAAAGTGAGATGTTTCTGGAGATAGAAAACCTTGGAAGGAATTTAGGAGTCATAGATGCAAGCATCAACAACAGAATTCAAGAGATAAAAGAAAGAATCTCGGATGCTGAAGATTTCATAGAAAATATTGACTCAACAGTCAAAGAAAATGCAAAATGCAAAAAGCAAAAACATCCAGGAAATCCAGGACACAATGAGAACACTAAACCTAAGGATTATAGGTATCAAAGAGAGCAAGGATTTACATGTTAAAGGGCCAGTAAATATCTTCAACAAAATTATAGAAGAAAACTTCCCTAACCTAAAGAAAGAGATGCCCATGAACATATAAGAAGCTTATAGAACTCCAAACAGACTGGACTAGAGCTGAAATTCTTCCCGTCACATAAAACTCAGAACACCAAATGCACTGAACAGAGAAAGAATATTAAAAGCAGTAAGGGATTGCCAAACAGAGAATCCCATCCGAAATCCCGATGGGATCCTCTGGCAGAAGACTTCCAGCATCGGTCCTGGTTTGGGACCATTCTCTGCCACAGCGCTCCATCTCCAAGTGGTGCAGGAAGCCAGCTATCTACCCACCATCGTGGAGGAGTCAGCCAGCACAGGTGAGACCTGCAGTGCAGTGCAAAGGATCCCCTCTGGAACTATTTGGCAGGAGCTTTCTGGTTTCTGTGTCCAGCTTGTGGCAATCCTCTGCCACTGGGTACCATATACAAGGGACGCACAGAGGTAGCTAACCACTCAGGAATGCAGAGAGACCCAGTAGTACAGTAGGACCACCCCTGCTGCTCAGAGGAAACAGCCTGAAACCCTGAGGACACAAGAGACTAGGATCAGACTGGGACAGGAGTCTTCTGATTACTGCCTGCACCCAGAGTTGATCAGAGTCACAGAGTTACATACCCAAATACAACAATAAGAGAGGGGGTCTTGCAGAAGTACTTACATATCAGTGTACACAGAGAGAACAGGTCACCCAGGAGCACAAAGAAACCGCAGTCAGTGACAGCAATACCAGCTAACAATAGAGATAACCAAAGGGCAAAAGGCAAACGCAAGAACACCACCAACAGAAACCAAGGCAACATTGCTCCATCAGAACCAAGTTTTCCAACAACAGCAAGTGCTGGATACCCTAACACACCAGAAAAGCAAGAACTGGATTTAGAAACACAGCTCATGAGGCTGATGGAGGGCTTCAAGAAGGACATAAATAACTCCCTTAAAGAAATACAGGAAAGTACAAGTAAACAGGGAGAAGCCCTTGAAGAACTAAGGGAGAACACAACAAAACAGGTGAAGGAATTGAACAAAGCCATCCAGGATCTAAAGATGGAGGTAGAAACAGTAAAGAAATCACAAAGGGAAACAACTCTGGACATAAAAAAACCTAGGAAAGAAGTCAAGAGTCATGGATCCAAGCATCAACAACAGAATACAAGAGATAGAAGAGAGAATCTCAGATGCAGAGGATATACCATAGAAAGCATTGCTACAACAGTCAAAAAAATATGAAAAAATGCAAAAAGCTCCTGACCCAAAAGATCCAGGAAATCCAGGACAAAATGAGAAGACCAAACCTAAGGATTATAGGTATAGAAGAGAGTGAAGATTTCCAAATTAAAGTGCCAGTAAATGTCTTCAACAAAATTATAGAAGAAAACTTCCCTAACCTAAAGAAAAGAGATGCCCATGAAAATACAAGAAGCCTACAGAACTCCAAATAGATTTGACAAGAAAAGAAATTCCTCCCATCACAAAATAGTTAAAACACCAAATGTTCTAAATAAAGAAAGAATATTAAAAGCAGGAAGGGAAAAAGGTCAAGTAACATATAAAGGTAGACCTATCAGAATTACATTGGACTTCTCACCAGAGACTATGAAAGCCAGAAGAGCCTGTGCAGATGTCATACAGACCCTAAGGGAACACAAATGCAACCCAGACTGCTATATCCAGCAAATCTCTCAGTTACCATAAATGGAGAAACCAAGGTAATTCATGACAAAAACAAATTTACACATTATCTTTCCATAAATCCAATACTTCAAAGGATAATGAACGGAAAACAGGAATAAAGTGAGAGAAACCACACACTAGAAAAAGTAAGAAATTAATCTTCTTACCACAAACCCAAAAAAAGATAATCACACAAACATAAAAATTACATCAAAAATAGCAGGAAGAAACAATAACTTTTCCTTAATATCTCTTAACATCAATGGACTCAATTCCCCAATAAAAAGATATAGACTAATGGACTGGATATGTAAACAAGACCCAACATTTTGCTGCATACAGGAAACACATCTCAGTGTCAAAGACAAACACTACCTCAGAGTAAAGGGCTAGAAAACAGTTTTCCAAGAAAATGGTCCCAGGAAATAAGCTGGAGTAGCCATTCTAATATCCAATAAAATATATTTTCAACCAAAAGTCATCAAAAAAGACATGGAAGGATACTTTATACTCATTAAAGGAAAATTACCAGGAAGAACTCTCAATACTGAACATCTATGCTCCAAATACGAGGACACCCTCATTCTTAATAGAAACCTTACTTAAGCTTAAAGCACACATTGTATCCCACACAACAATTGTGGGTGACGTCAACACCCCATTCTCCATAATGGACAGATCAGGGGAACACAAACTAAACAGAGACCCAGTAAAACTAATAGAAGTTTTGGACCAAATGGATTTAATAGATATCTATAGAACATTTCATCCTAAATCAAAAGAATGTACCTTCTTCTCAGCACCTCATGGTACCTTCTCCAAAACTGACCATATAATTGGTCACAAAACAAACCTCAACAGATATAAGAAAATGGAACTAATTCCATGCCTCCTATCAGATCACTATGGAGTAAGGGTGATTTTCAATAGCAACAAAAACAATAGAAAGCCCACATACACATGGAAGCTGAACAATGATCTACTCAATGATACCTTGGTCAAAAAAGAAATAAGGAAAGAAATCAAAACCTTTTTAGAATTTAATGAAAATGAAGGCACAATATACCCAAATTCATGGGACACAAAGAAAGCAGTGCTAAGAGGAAAACTCATAGCTCTGAGTGCCTCCAAAAAGAAACTGGAGAGAGCATATACTAGCAGCTTAACAGCACACCTGAAAGCTTTAGAACAGAAAGAAACTAATACACCCTAGAGGAGTAGAAGGCAGTAAATCATCAAACTCAAGGCTGAAACCAACCAAGTAGAAACAAAAAGAACTATTCAAAGAATCAACAAAACCAGGAGCTGGTTCTTTGAGAAAATCAACAAGATAGATAAACCTTTAACCAGACTAACCAGAGGGCACAGAGACAGTATCCAAATTAACAAAATCGGAAATGAAAAGGGAGAAATATTCTTCTGTAGTGGAATGCCAACACAGAGAAGCAAGAGGGGATTGAATGGGGAAAAGAGGGAGGGAAGGGGACTTATGGGACTTTCGGGGAGGGAGGAAACGGGAAAGGGGAAATGATTTTGAATGTAAATAAAAAAAACTTAGAAAATAAAAAAAAGAAAAGGGAGAAATAACAACAGAAAATGAGGAAATTCAAAAAAATTATCAGATCCTACTACAAAAGCCTATACTCAACACAACTGGAAAATCTGCAGGAAATGGACAATTTCCTAGACAGATACCAACTACCAAAGTTTAATCAGGATGAGATAGACCATCTAAACAGTCCCATAATCCCTAAAGAAATAGAAGTGGTCATTGAAAGTCTCCCATCCAAAAAAAGCACAGGACCAGATGGTTTTAGTGCAGAATTCTGTCAGACCTTCAAAGAAGGCCTAACACCAATTCTCTTCAAACTATTCCACAAAATAGAAACAGAAGGAACACTACCCAACTCATTCTATGAAGCCACAATTTCGCTGATACCAAAACCACACAAAGATCCAACAAAGAAAGAGAACTTTAGACCAATTTCTCTTATGAATATCGATGCAAAAATACTTAATAAAATTCTTGCCAACCAAATTCAAGAACACATCAAAACGATCATTCATCATGATCAAGTAGGCTTCATCACAAGGATGCAGGGATGGTTCAATATAAGGAAATCTGTCAATGTAATCCACTACATAAACAAACACAAAGAAAAAAAACACATGGTCATTTCATTAGATGCTTAAAAAGCATTTGACAAAATCCAGCATTCTTTCATGTTAAAGGTCTTAGAAAAAACAGGAAATCAAGGCCCATACCTAAACATAGTAAAAGCAATGTACAGCAAATCAGTAGCCAACATCAATCTAAATGGAGAGAAATTGAAGCAATCCCACTAGAATCAGGGACTAGACAAAGCTGCCCCCTCTCTCCATATTTATTCAATGAAGTACTTGAAGTTCTAGTGAGAGCAATTAGACAACAAAAGAAGGTCAAGGGGATACAAATTGGAAAGGAAGAAGTCAAATTATCATAATTTGCAGATGATATGATAGTATACTTAAGCAACCAAAAAAAACTCCACCAGAGAAATCCTACAGCTGATATACAACTTCAGGAAAGTGGCCGGATATAAAATTTACTCAAACAAATCAGTAGACTTCCTATACTCAAAGGATAAACAGGCTGAGAAAGAAATTAGGGAAATGACACCCTTCACAACAGCCACAAACAATGTAAAGAATCTTGGTGTTACTCTACCCAAATAAGTAAAAGATCTATATGACAGGAACTTCAAGTCTCTGAAGAAAGAAATTGAAGAAGACCTCAGAAGATGAAAAAATCTGCCATGCTCATGGACTGACAGGATTAATATAGTAAAAATGGCTATCCTGCCAAAAGCAATATATAGATTTAATGCAATCCCTATCAAAATCCCAACTCAATTCTTCTTAGAGTTAGAAAGAACAATTCTCAAATTCATCTGGAATAACAAAAACCCAGGATAGCTAAAACTATTCTCAACAGCAAAAGGACTTCTGGGGGATTCAGTATCCCCGAGCTCAAGCAATACACTACATAGCAATAGTGTTAAAAGCTGCATGGTCAGACTGCCCTCCGCCATCTTTGCTCCAGTGACCAGGTAGTTGGGACCGCCAGGCTCAGAGACAGACAGGCATAATATCGCTTCGGTTTCAGGCAGCTTGTGTGTAACCTGCTCCCAGGTGCTGGGCTGATCTGCAGTAACCAGCGCGCCAGTGCCGCGGTGGGACCTTCTGCCTGGTGGAGGGACCCCGCACAGGGAGGGAGCCTGCCAGCTTCCCTTCCGCGACCTCTGTTCCCGCGGACTGCGCTGGAGAGACCGGTACCCAGGCTCTCCCCCCCCCCCCCCGATATAACATCACTTGGGACACGGCCTGTTGGGGCTTCCTTCTGTGCCCGAGGGCGGGTTGGCGCTGTGGTCGTCTGGGTGCCAGATCGGCGGGCCATCGTGACCACAGGGTGAGCAGCGCCACGGAGAGTGCCCTCCGCCATCTTTGCTCCAGTGACCAGGTAGTTGGGACCACCAGGCTCAGAGACAGACAGGCATAATATCGCTTCGGGTTCAGGCAGCTTGTGTGTAACCTGCTCCCAGGTGCTGGGCTGATCTGCAGTGACCAGCGCGCCAGATCTGCTGTGGGACTTCTGCCTGGCAGAGGGACGCCCCCTCCCCCCCCCAGGAGAGATCACACACCCCTGCACAGGGCAGGAGCCTGCCAGCCTCCCTTTGGCGACCTCTGCTCCAGGAATCCACTAGGCTGAGCCTTTAGATGTGCAAGGCCTCCCCAATATAAGATCACTTGGGGCAAAGCACATTAGGGCTCCAAAGTCACTCAGGAGCAGGCAGGCCCCAGAAATCGGTGCCAGGGGAATCCTGGTAATCCAGGGGGGGCAGAAATAGCTTTGCAGGCTCACAGGAGGTCCAACCAACAGCCAGTGGCAGCAGGACCAACTAACACCAGAGGTATCCAGATGGCAAAAGGCAAACGTAGGAATGTTACTAACAGTAATCAAAGTAATGTGGGACCATCCGAACCCAACTCTCCAACAGCAGCAAGTCCTGGATACCCCACCACACCCGAAAGACAAGATCTGGATTTAAAATCACTTCTCATGATGCTACTAGAGGATCACAAGAAGGACACAAATAAATCTCATAAAGAGTTACAGGAGACCATGAATCAACGGTTAGAAGCCCTTACAAAGGAAACACAAAAATCGCTTAGAGAAATGCGGGAGAACATGGATCAAAAGATGGAGGCGCACAAGGAGACAACACAAAAATCGCTTAACGAGATGAATCAACGGGTAGATGCACTCACAAAGGAATCACAAAATTTGCATAAAGAAATGCAGAAGAATATGGGTCAACAGACGGATGCCCATAAGGAGGCAACACAAAAATTGCTTAAAGAAATGAATCAACGGTTAGATGCCCTTACAAAGGAAACACGAGAACTGCTTAAAGAAATGCAGGAGACGATGGATCAACAGATGGAATCCCATGAGGAGGAAACACAAAAATCGCTCAGAGAAATGCAGGAGAACGTGGGTCATCAGGAAGAAATCCTGAAAGAGGTAATGCAAAAATACCTTAAAGAAACACAGGAAAATACAAACAAACAAGTGAAGGATCTCAGCAAATCCATCCAGGAACTAAAAAAGGAAGTAGAAACAACTAAGAAATCACAAAGGGAGACAACTTTGGAGATAGAAAACCTTGGGAAGAAATCAGGAGTCACAGATGCAAACATCAACAATAGAATACAAGAGATGGAAGAAAGAATCTCAGGTGCTGAAGATTCCATAGAAAGCATCGACTCAACAGTCAAAGAAAATGCAAAATGCAAAAAACGCGTAACCCAAAACATCCAGGAAATCCAGGACACAATGAGAAGACCAAACCTAAGGATTATAGGTATAGATGAGAGTGAAGATTTGCAACTTAAAGGGCCAGTAAACATCTTCAACAAAATTATGGAGGAAAACTTCCCTAACTTAAAGAGAGAGATGCCGATGAACATACAAGAAGCCTACAGAACTCCAAACAGACTCGACCAGAACAGAAATACCTCCCGTCACATAATAATCAAAACACCGAATGTTCTAAACAAAGAAAGAATACTAAATGCAGTAAGAGAAAAGGGCCAAGTAACATACAAAGGAAGACCTATCCGAATCACATCAGACTTCTCACCAGAGACTATGAAAGCCAGAAGATCCTGGGCAGATCTCATGCAGACACTAAGACAGCACAAATGCCAGCCTAGACTACTATACCCAGCAAAACTCTCAATCACCATAGATGGAGAGACCAAGATATTCCATGATAAAACCAAATTTTCACAATATCTTTCCACAAATCCAGCCCTGCAACGGATAATAGGTGGAAACCTCCAATACAGGGAGAGAAACAACACCCTGGAAAAAATGAGATAATAACCTTCTTGAATCAAACCCAAAAGTAGATAACCACTCAAACATAAAGATAGCGTCAAGAATGGCAGATGGCAATAATCACTATGCCTTAATCTCTCTTAATATCAATGGTCTCAATTCCCCAATTAAAAGACATAGACTAGCAGACTGGATACGTAAACAGGACCCAGCATTTTGCTGCATGCAGGAAACGCACCTCAGTGTCAAAGACAAACACTACCTCAGAGTAAAAGGCTGGAAAACAATTTTACAAGCAAATGGCCCCAAGAAACGAGGTGGAGTAGCCATCCTAATATCGGATAAAATTGATTTTCAACCCAAAGTCATCAAAAAAGACACAGAAGGACACTACATACTGATCAAGGGAAAAATCCACCATCAAGAACTCTCAATCCTGAATATCTATGCTCCAAATGCAAGGGCACCCTCATTCGTAAAAGAAACTTTACTAAAACTCAAAGCACACATCGCACCGCACACAATAATAGTGGGTGACTTCAACACCCCGCTCTCTGAAATGGATCGTTCAGGAAAGCAGAAACTAAACAGGGACACAGTGAATCTAATTGAAGCCTTGGACCAAATGGAACTAACTGATATATATAGAACATTTCATCCTAGAGCTAAAGAATACACCTTCTTCTCAGCTCCTCATGGTACCTTCTCCAAAATTGACCATATAATTGGTCACAAATCAGACCTCAACAGATACAAGAAGATAGAAATAATCCCATGCCTCTTATCAGATCACTATGGAATAAGGGTGGTCTTCAATGGCAACAAAAACAAAAGAAAACCCACGTACACATGGAGGCTGAACAATGCTCTACTCAATGATAACTTGGTCAAGGTGGAAATAAAGAAAGAAATCAAAGACTTTTTGAAAGTTAATGAAAATGAAGGCACAACATACCCTAACTTATGGGACACAATGAAAGCAGTGCTAAGAGGAAAATTCATAGCCCTGAGTGCCGCCAAAAAGAAACGGGAGACAGCATACACTAACAGCTTAATGGCACACCTGAAAGCCCTGGAACAAAAAGAAGCAAATACACCAAAGAGGAGTAGAAGGCAGGAAATCATCAAACTCAGGGCTGAAATCAATCAAGTAGAAACAAATAAAACCATACAAAGAATCAACAAAACGAGGAGTTGGTTCTTTGAGAAAATCAACAAGATAGATAAGCCCTTAGCCAGACTAACCAGAGGGCACAGAGATAGTATCCAAATTAATAAAATCAGAAACGAAAAGGGAGAGATAACAACAGAAACTGAGGAAATTCAAAAAATCATCAGATCCTACTACAAAAACCTGTATTCAACACAACTAGAAAATCTTGAGGAAATGGACAATTTCCTTGACAGATACCAAGTACCAAAATTAAATCAGGATCAAATAGACCATCTAAACCGTCCTATAACCCCTGAAGAAATAGAAGTTGTCATTGGAAGTCTTCCAACCAAAAAAAGCACAGGTCCAGATGGTTTTAGTGCAGAATTCTATCAGACCTTCAAAGAAGACCTAACACCAATACTCTTCAAACTGTTCCACAAAATAGAAACAGAAGGAACACTACCCAACTCGTTCTATGAAGCCACAATTACACTAATACCAAAAGCACACAAAGATCCGACAAAGAAAGAGAATCTCAGGCCAATCTCTCTTATGAATATCGATGCAAAAATACTCAATAAAATTCTTGCCAACCGAATCCAAGAACACATCAAAACGATCATTCACCACGATCAAGTAGGCTTCATCCCAGGGATGCAGGGATGGTTCAATATAAGGAAATCCATCAATGTAATCCACTACATAAACAATCTCAAAGAAAAAAACCACATGGTCATCTCATTAGATGCTGAGAAAGCATTTGACAAAATTCAGCATCCTTTCATGCTAAAGGTCTTGGAAAGATCAGGAATTCAAGGCCCATATCTAAACATAGTAAAAGCAATTTACAGCAAACCAGTAGCCAGCATCAATCTAAACGGAGAGAAACTTGAAGCAATCCCACTAAAATCAGGGACTAGACAAGGCTGCCCTCTCTCTCCATATCTTTTCAATATAGTACTTGAAGTTCTAGCTAGAGCAATTAGACAAGAAAAAGAGGTCAAAGGGATACAAATTGGAAAGGAAGAAGTCAAACTATCACTATTTGCAGACGATATGATAGTATACATAAGCGACCCAAAGAACTCCACCAGAGAACTCCTACAGCTGATAAACGACTTCAGCAAAGTGGCCGGATATAAAATCAACTCAAGCAAGTCAGAAGCCTTCCTATACTCAAAGGATAAGCAGGCTGAGAAAGAAGTAAGAGAAATAATACCCTTTACGATAGCCACAAACCATATTAAGTATCTTGGCGTGACGCTAACCAAACAAGTGAAAGATCTGTATGACAAGAACTTCAAGTCTCTGAAGAAAGAAATTGAAGAAGACCTCGGAAGATGGAAAAATCTGCCATGCTCATGGATTGGCAGGATTAATATAGTAAAAATGAGCATCTTACCAAAAGTAATACACAGATTCAATGCAATCCCCATCAAAATCCCAACTCAATTCTTCATAGAGTTAGAAAGAGCAATTCAAAAATTCATCTGGAATAACAGAAAACCCAGAATAGCTAAAACTATTCTCAAGAGTAAAAGAACCTCTGGGGGAATCAGTATCCCGGACCTCAAGCTGTACTACAGAGCAATAGTGTTAAAAACTGCATGGTATTGGTACAGTAACAGACATGTAGATCAATGGAACAGAATTGAAGACCCAGAAATGAATCCACACTCCTATGGTCACTTGATCTTTGACAAAGGAGCTAAAACCATCCAGTGGAAAAAAGATAGCCTTTTCAACAAATGGTGCTGGCTCAGCTGGAGGTCAACATGCAGAAGAATGCAAATTGACCCATCCTTATCTCCTTGCACTAAGCTCAATTCTAAGTGGATCAAAGATCTCCACATAAAACCAGACACACTGAAACTAATAGAAGGGAAACTAGGGAAGAACCTTGAACATATGGGCACAGGGGAGAATTTCCTGAACAGAACTCCAATAGCTTATGCTCTAAGATCAAGAATAGACAAATGGGACCTCATTAAATTACAAAGTTTTTGCAAGGCAAAAGACACCGTCAAAAAGACAAAGCGGCAACCAACTAACTGGGAAATGATCTTTACCAACCTTACATCCGACAGAGGGCTAATATCCAAGATATACAAAGAACTCAAGAAGTTAAACTCCAGAGAGGCAAGTAACCCTATTAAAAAATGGGGTACAGAGCTACACAAAGAGTTCTCACCTGAAGAATATCTAATGGCTGAGAAGCACCTAAAGAGATGTTCATCATCCTTAGTCATTAGGGAAATGCAAATCAAAACAACCCTGAGATTCCATCTCACACCAGTCAGGATGGCTAAGATCAAAAACACAGGAGACAGCAGTTGTTGGCGAGGATGTGGAGAAAGAGGAACACTCCTCCACTGCTGGTGGAATTGCAGGCTGGTACAACCACTCTGGAAAGCAGTCTGGCGGCTCCTCAGAAAACTGGGCATGACACTTCCGGAGGATCCGGCTATACCACTCCTGGGCATATACCCAGAGACTTTACCTGCATGCAATAAGGACACATGCTCCACTATATTCATAGCAGCCTTATTTATAATAGCCAGAAGCTGGAAAGAACCCAGATGTCCCTCAACGGAGGAATGGATTCAGAAGATGTGGTATATTTACACAATGGAATACTACTCTGCAATTAAAAACAATGAATTCACGAAATTCCTAGGCAAATGGTCAGAACTTGAAAATATCATCCTTAGTGAGGTAACCCAATCACAAAAGATCACACATGGTATGAAGTCACTGATAAGGGGATATTGACCCAGAATCTCAGAATACCCTAGACACAATCAGCATATCAATAGATTTCTAAAAAGATGGAAGGAGAGACCCCTGGTCCTGGAAAGACTGGATGTAGGGGAACGCCAGGACAGAGTAATGAGAGGGGGTTGAACGGAGAAAAGAGGGAGGGAAGGGGGCTTATGGGACTTTCGGGGAGGGAGGAAACGGGAAAGGGGAAGTGATTTGGAATGTAAATTAAAAAAATAAAATAAAATTAAATTAAAAAAAAAAAAAAAAAAAAAAAGCTGCATGGTATTGGTACAGTGACAGGCAGGTAGATCAAAGGAACAGAATTGAAGACCCAGAAATTAATCCACACTCCCATGGTCGCTTGATCTTTGACAAAGGAGCTAAAACCATCCAGTGGAAAAAAGATAGCCTTTTCAGCAAATGATGCTGGCCAACTGGAGGTCAGCATGCAGAAGAATGCAAATCGATCCATTCTTATCTCCGTGTACTAAGCTCAAGTCCAAGTAGATCAAGGACCTCAGCATAAAAAGAGAAACACTGAAACTAATAGAAAAGAAACTGAGGAAGAGCCTTGAGCACATGGGCAAAGGGGAAAATTTCCTGAACAGAACACCAATATGCTCTAAGGTCAAGAATTGACAAATAGGACCTCATAAAATTACAAAGTTTCTGTAAGGCAAATGACACTGTCAAAAAGACAAAATGGCAATCAACAAATTGGGAAAAGATCTTTACCAACATTACATCCAACAGAGGGCTAATATCCAAGATATGCAAAGAACTCAAGAAGGCAGATTCCAGAGAGCCAAATAAGCTTATTAAAAAATGGGGTACAGAGCTAAACAAAGAATTTTCACCTGAGGAATATCAAATGGCTGAGAAGCACCTAAAGAAATGTTCAACATCCTTAGTCATCAGGGAAATGCAAATCAAAACAACCCTGAAATATCACCTCAAATCGCTTAGAATGACTAAGATCAAAAACTCAGGAGACAGCAGGTGCTGGCGAGGATGTGGAGAAAGAGTAACACTCCTCCACTGCTGGTGGGATTGCAGGCTGGTACAACTACTCTGGAAATCAGTCTGGTGGTTACTCAGAAAACTGGGCATAGTACTACTAGAGGACCCAGCTATACTACTCCTGGGCATATACCCAGAGGATTCTCTAGCATGCAATTAGGACACGTGCTCCACTATGTTCATAGCAGCCTTATTTATAATAGCCAGAAGCTGGAAAGAACCCAGATGTCCCTCAACAGAGGAATGGATACAGAAAATGTGGTATATTTACACTATGGAATACTACTCAGCTATTAAAAACAATGAATTCATGAAATTCTTAGGCAAGTGGGTAGAAGCGGAGAATGTCATTCTGAGTGAGGTGACCCAGTCACAAAAGATCACACATGATATGCACTCACTGATAAATGGATATTAACCCAGAAGCTCGGAATATCCAAGAAACAATTCACATATCAAATGATGCTCAAGAAGAAGGAAGGCATCTTCCTTTCCTGGTCCTGGAAAGGCTCAATGCATCAGTGTATGGGAATACCAGGACAGGGAAGCAGGAATGGGTTGATTGGGGAACAGGGGGAGGGAAGAGAGCTTATAGGACTTTTGGGGAGAGGATATCCAGGAAAGGGGAAATCATTTGAAATGTGAATAAAGAATATATCTAAAAAATAAAAAATAAAATAAAATCTGTTCTATTTATACTTTCTAATTGTGACTGAACTTGTAACCCCAGACATGTAATGAAAAATCAAATACATGTCCTGAGACAAAATGATATAATCTGTACCTCTTGGATACTCATTAGTCTGTCTTTGATCTATGAAGCTTCTATAAATAAAGAGGCAACCTAATTCCTAGTCAAAAACAAACCAAAAAAAAAGCAGTAAGGGAGAAAGGTCAAGCAACATATAAAGGCAGACCTATCAGAATTACACCAGACTTCTCACCAGAAACTATAAAAGTTAGAAGATCCTGGGCAGATGACATACAAACCCTAAGAGAACATAAACGTCAGCCCAGACTACTATACCCAGCAAAACTTTCAATTACCATAGATGGAAAAACCAAGACATTCCATGACAAAAGCAAATTTACACAAAATCTTTCTCCAAACCCAGCTCTACAAAGGATAATGGGTGGAAAATACCAACACAAGGTAGGAAACCACACGTAGAAAAAGCAATAAAGTAATCTTTCAACAAAACCAATAGAAGATAACTACACAAACAGAAACACTTTAACAAAGAAGATAACAGTAAGCAACAACCACTTTTCCTTAATATCTCTTAACATCAATGGTATCAATTCCCAAATAAAAAGACAGATTAACAGACTGGATTTGTAAACAGGACCCAACATTTTGCTGCATACAAGAAACCCATTTCAGTGACAAAGGCAGCCACTACTTCAGAGTCAAAGTTTGGAAAACAATTTTCCAAGCAAATGGTCCCAAGAAACAAGTTGGAGTGGCCATTCTTATATAGGATAAATTTGACTTTCAACTAAAAGTTGTCAAAAAAGATAAGAAGGGACACTTCATACTGGTCAAAGGAAAAGTCTACCAAGATGAACTCTCAATTCTGAATATCAATGCTCAGATGCTTCTATACAAGGGCACTGACATTCATAAAAGAATCTTTACTAAAGCTCAAAGCACATATTGCACCCCATACAAATATAGTGGGAGACTTCAACCCCCCCTCCTCAACAATGGACAAATCATGGAAACAGAGACACAGTGAAACTAACTGAATTTATGGGCCAAACGGATGTAACAGATATTTATAGAACATTCCATCCTTAAGCAAAAGAATATATCTTCTTCGCAACACCTCATGGAACCTTCTGCAAAATTGACAACATAATTGGTCACAAAACAGGCCTCAACAGATACAGGAATATTGAAATAATTCCATGCAACCTAACAGATCACCATGGCCTAAAACTGGTCTTAACTTCAAACAAAAACAACAGAAAACACACATACAGTTGGATGTTGAACAATGCTCTACTCAATGATAGCTTGGTCAAGGAAGAAATAAGAAAGAAATTAAAGAGATTTTAGAATTCAATGAAAATGAAAACACATCATATCAATACTTATGGGACACAATGAAAGCAGTGCTAAGAGGAAAACTCATAGCTCTGAGTGCCTCCAAAAAGTAAGTGGAGAGAGCTTACACTAACAACTTGACAGTGCACTTGAAAGCTCTAGAACATAAAAGAGCAAATACACCCAAGAGGAGTAGTCCGCAGGAAAGAATCAAACTCGGCTGAAATCAACCAAACAGAAACAAAAAGAACTATACAAAGAATCAATAAAAACAGGAGCTGGTTCTTTGAGAAAATCGACAAGATAGATAATCCCTTAGCTAGACTAACCAGAGCGCACAGAGGCACTACCCAAATTAATAAAATCAGAAATGAAAAGGGAGACACAACAACAGAAACTGTGGAAATTCAAAAAATCATCAGCTCCTACTACAAGTAAGTGCTTATACTCAAAAAAGTTTGAAAATCTGGATGAAATGGACTACTGTCTAGATATATACCAGGTGCCACCATTAAAACAGGATCAGATAAACCATCTAAATAGTCCCATAAGTCCTGAAAATAGAAGCAGTTTTTAACAGTCCCCCATCAAAGAAAAGCCCAGGGCCAGATGGGTTTAGTGGGGAATTCTATCAGATCTTCAAAGAAGAGCTAATCTCGATACTCTTCAAACTATTTCACAAAATAGAAACTCAAGGAACACTACCCAACTCATTCTATGAAGCCACCATAATACGTATACCTAAACCAAACAAGGAAGGAGAACTTCAGGCCAATCTCCCTCATGAACATCGATGCAAAAATACTCAATAAAATTCTGACCAACCGAATCCAAGAATGCATCAAACTATAATTCATCACGATCAGGTAGACTTCATCCCAGGGATGCAGGTATGGTTCAATATATGGGAATCTATCAATGTAATCCACTACATAAACTCAAGGAAGAAAACCACATGGTCATTTCATTACATGCTGAAAAGACTTTTGCAAAATCCAGCATCCCTTCATGATAAAAGTCTTGGAAAGATTGGGAATTCAAGACTCATACCTAAACATAGTGAAAGCAATATACTGTAAACTAACAGCCAACATCAAATTAAATGGAGAGAAACTTGAAGCAATCCCACTAAAATCAGAAACCAGGCAAGGCTGCCCATTCTCTCCTATCTATTCAATACAGTTATTGAAGTCCTTGCCAGAGCAATCAGACACCAAAAGGAGGTCAAAGGTATACAAATTAGAAAGGAAGAAGTCAAAATATCACTATTTGCAAATGATATGATCGTATACTTAAGCAACCCCAAAAATTCCACCAAAGAACTCCTAAAGCTGATAAACAACTTTAGCAAAGTGGCTGGATATAAAATTAACTCAAACAAATCAAAAGCCTTCCTCTACTCAAAGGATAAACAAGCTGAGAAAGAAATTAGGGAGATGACACTCTTCACAGTAGTTACAAATAATATTATATACCTTGGTGTGACTCTAACGAAGCAAGTGAAAGATCTGTATGACAAGAACTTTAAGCCTCTGAAGAAGGAAATCGAAGAAGATCTCAGAAGATGGAAAGATTTCCCATGCTCATGGATTGGAAGGATTAATATAATAAAAATGGTCATCTTGCCAGAAGCAATCTACAGATTCAATGCAATCCTCATCAAAATCCCAAATCAATTCTTCATAGAGATAGAAAGAGCAGTCTGCAAATTCATCTAGAATAATAAAAAACCCAGGATAGCAAAATCTATTCTCCACAACAAAAGATCTCCTGAGGGAATCACCATCCCTGACCTCAAACTCTACTGAAGAGCAATAGTGATAAAAACTGTTTGGTATTGGTATGGAGATAGGCAGGAAGATCATTGGAATAGAATTGAAGACCCAGAAAAGAACCCATACACGTATGGTCACTTGATATTTGACAAAGGAGCTAAAAACATCCAGTGGAACAAAGACAGCATTTTTAACAAATGGTGCTGGATCAACTGGAGGTCAGCATGCAGAAAAATACAAATCGATCCATTCTTATCTCCTTGTACAAAGCTCAAGTCCAAGTGGATCAAGGATCTACACAGAAAACCAGACAAACTGAAGCTTATAGAGGAGAAACTGGGGAAGAATCTTGAACACATGGGCACAGGGGAAAATTTCTTGAATAGAACACCAATGGCTCATGTTCTAAGAACAAGAATCAACAAATGGGACCTCATAAAACTGCAAAGCTCTTGAAAGGCAAAGGACACTGTCAATAGGATAAAATGGCAACCAACAGACTGGGAGAAGATCTTTACCAATACTACATCTGATAGAGGGCTAATATCCAATGTATTCAAAGAACTCAATAAGTTGCACTCCAGAGTGTCAAATAACCCTATTAAAAATAGGGTACAGAGCTAAACAGGGAATGTTTCAACTGAGGAAACTCAAATGGCTCTGAAGCCCCTAAAGAAATGTTCAGCATCCTTAGTTATCAGGGAAATGCAAATCAAAGCAACCCTGAGATTCCACCTCACATCTGTCAAAATCGCTAAGATGAAAAACTCAGGGGACAGCAGATGCTGATGAGTATGTAGAGAAAGAGGCACACTTCTCCATTGCTGGTGGAATTGCAAGCTCGTAAAACCACTCTGGAAATCTGTTTGGGGGTTCATGAGAAAACTGGACATAGTCCTACCTGAGGACCCAGCTATACCACTCCTTGGCATATACCCAGAAGATACTCCAACATGTAATAAGGACACATGCTCCACTATGTTCTTAGCAGCCTTATTTATAATAGCCAGAAGCTGGAAAGAACCCAGATATCCTTCAACAGAAGAATGGATACAGAAACTGTGGTATATATACACAATGGAGTACTATTCAGCTATTAAAAACAATGAATTCATAAAATTATAAGGCAAATGGATGGAACTAAAAAGTGTCATTCTGAGTGAGGTAACCCAATCACAAATAATACACATGGTATGCACTCACTGATAAGTAGATATCAGTCCAAAAGCTCAAAATAAACAAGTTACAATTCACAGACCATAGGAAGCTCAAGAAGGAAGACCAAAGTGGGGGTGCTCTGGTTCCTCTGAGAAAGGGAACAAAATACTCACAGGAACAACTATGGAGACAAAGCATGGAGTAGAGGCTAAAGGAAAGACTAACCAGAGACTATCCTACCTAGGGATTCATCCTATAAACAGTCACCAAACCCAGAAACTACTGTGGATGACAAGAAGTGTGTACTGAAAGGAGCCTGTTATGGTTGTCTTTTGGAGGGGCCCTGCCAGAGCCTTACCATTGGAGTGAGCAAGAGGTTACCAATGGAGGAGTTTGAGGGCAAAGTTTAGGAGCTTGGGGGATTTGCAGCCCCATGGGAAGAATGATGATGTCCTCTAACCAGACGCCCCAAGGCTCCCAGGGAAAAAGTCATCAACCAAAGGGTACACATGTTTCCAGCCAAAAGAGGGGCAGAGGAATGCTTTGTAGGGCATCAGTGGGAGGAGAGGTCCTTTGTCCTGTGAAGTCTCAATAGATGCCCTAGCGTGGGGAAGTCGAGGAGGGTTGGAGTGAGTGTGTTGGGTGGAGGGGCATATTCTTGGAGGTAGGGGGTGGGAGGATGTGTTGGGGATTTTCTGGGAGGGGGGAAACCAGGAAGGGGTATAACATTTGAAATGTAAATGAAGAATACATTCAATAAGAAAAAGAAAAGAAAAAAAAGAAATGCCTTCTTTAAAATCTCTTCACTCACAAGAAATTTAAATCAGAAAAAAAGGAGTATCAAGAATTGGAAATGTAAGCAAAATTCTCTTCTCTCCAAGTTATTATGCATTTTTTTCAAGGGTGGTTATTTTTGTAACTAGATAAATATGTATCTCCTGTTTCTGAGTCAGGCTCATTTCAGTGTCCAGAAGCAAAAAGAAACAGGAAAACTGTATGAGGTTCCATAGCATGACTTAAACTTGAATACTATCTATGTGTTTGTCTAATTAAGTAGTTTAATATTTTCAATGAATATACTAAACATATTAGCATTAAGATGTTAATTTCTAGCTGATAGTTTGGCTTTACCCCTAACTGTATTCAATAGGCATAGGAGCTAATAAACCAATGTGCAAAGCTGAATCCCTTTGATACCATAATGATCGTATTTTCATTTGAGAAACCAAACAAAACTAACTTTGTTCTTCCTGCTCTACAAAGGATAATCTCCAAGTGACTATAATCTGTGCAATTTTTCTTTTCAAATTTTTTAGATTCGTGACAACCTTCAATGCCCCCACCAAAGTATTGCATGTCAGTAGATTAAAAGTATACTTAAAATTTACTTTTCAGAATTAAAAGTTATACAACCAATAAACTGTATTTATAGGATTCATTCTATTGAGGAGAGAAGTAGGTTTATTATTTTATATACTTTTTTGTTTTTCAAATTTCTGGTTCTCATTTTGGATTTTGTTTGTCTCTGCTGTTTAGCCGCCATTAAGTTCAAAAACAATGAAGTCAATTTAAAGTCTTTTCAACAAATAATGTGCCAAGTTGAAGATTTTGTAATCTAATGTTTAAAATACTTTGACTTTACAATATTAATCATTTGGATATAAAATTATATTGTTTAAATTATAAGTGAAGGAAAACAGCTAGTGTGAGTTTTAGTTAAATTGGATAAATTCTTCAATGTACCATCATGCAAAAAGTGCAATGAAGATTCTGGAAATGCTTATACTAGTTGGTAAGTCACTAGTTGGTGTGTTAAAATTACATATGTAGAAGCAAGACATCTTTAGAATACTTGTCCTGAGACTCACCTCTGTATTTGAACTGTAACATACAAACAGTGGACATTTTTATTAAAATTTATCTCGGTTAAAAACATCTATATCAAATAGGAATGTTAAGTGTGATCTTATCCAACAAGCCATGGAATTACTAAGACTAAAAAAATTAACAAAAGCCAAAGGTTGCAAATTAGGGGCAAAGGTCTCTTCAGCTATCTGCATGGTGATTTTCTAAGCTGAGAAGAACGTTAAATGTATTGGGCTTGCATACTACCAGAGAACAGCCTCTGTATTCAATGGAATGCTGATACTCAAAAGAAAGGCTCATCTTCAAATTTAAATTAATCAGGAGAGAACATACACCCAATGGCTGTTTTTCTGTGTTGTTTTCTATCAAAAGCATTTAGTTACATACAACTAGATATAGCTGTATTGCAGTAGCAAATGTTAAATACTGATGTCTCCTGGTATTTATAAAATATTTTCTGTGTGATTTCCCATCAGTATCTTTAGGCTGTAAGGTTGAAGTTCCTGGAATGCTGGTCTTTGCAAAGACAAGTCCTTAAAACATCCTCCAGAGAACTCAGTCACCAAGAGCTGATGGAAGAGGGAAAGTCCCAGCAAAATGTAAGTTCTACTCTGTACAGGGTGCACCTTCCTTGTTCTCTTTTCACTCCATGAATGCTTCATTTTGAAATTTAAGAAATTCTTGCAAATTTTAAGTTCTTCAGTTTTAACACACTAACAAAGAGGTTACAGAAGATATGAATGTGTCACCCTGAACTGAAGCATGTCTTCATCCTTAGAATTAAACCTGAAGTTTGATGAAAAAAAAAAAAGGAAAATATCATTGTGTAGTATTGAAATCCAAACAAGACAAATTGCTTCCATTTGAGCAAGATAATTAACTGTAGAAGACAGAGTTGGTCCATTTTGTATTACAAAGAAACTTTCATTTTTATTTATCTCAAATAATTTCACCTGAGAAGATAAGCATTTGGGGTTTGTTGTTGTTTTGGTTTGAATTTTTTAGACTTTTTTTAATCAACAAAAATATTTAATCAACCCCACTAAGATGGATATTGTAGATATGAGGGTATATTTCTTGGTATTGGGAATATACAGATATTGAATACTTGTTACATAAATTCATGTCATATCTATAAGAGATCCTATTTTATCCTTCCTTAGGAGACAATGTAAGCTCAAATTATGTTTTTATCACTAGTACTCATTTTGAACACTGAAAATTTTTCCAAAGGCATTCTTTTCTAAAAAATATTATAAAACCTAACAAATATAATTAGGAATCATGATAAATTTCTAATTCAACTTGATACTGAAGCAACATCTTAATAATGAAAGAATATCTTCACCAAACCAAATAACTGAAAATGTGGATTGCCAATCACAATTTTTTATTTCAGGTTTAGGCCCCCAAACTGTATATAGCTGGTAAGTAGAGTGCAAAACAGGAACAATTTGTGTTTGTTGGATTTTCTTTTCTTAGGATAAAACACCATGACCAAGTTAAGTTAGAGAAGAAAGTTTATTTTAGTTTATGGTTTCTGTGATGATTTGAATGGGTTTGGCCCCCATCGTCTCAGGTATTTGAATTCTTGGTCCATGGGGAGGAGCACTATTAGGAGGTGCAGCCTTGTTGGAATAGGTGTGACCTTGTTGAAAGAAGTGTGTCACTGTGGTGATGGGCCTTGAACTTTCTATGCTCAACCTCAGCCCAGTGTGGAACTCCAGCTCCCTTCTGGGTGCCTTTGGAAGACAGTCTTTTCCTGGATGCCTTTGGAACAAGGTGTAGAACTCTCAGCAACTCTAGCTCCATATCTGCCTAAATGCTACCATGCTTCCTGCCATGATTGTAATGGACTAAACCTCTGAAACTGTAAGTCAGCCCCCATTAAATGTTGTCCTTTATGAGTAATGGTGTCTCTTCACAGCAATGGAAACCCTAAGACAATTCCAGAGAGTAAGAGTCCATCATGGCAAAGAAGTATGACAGCAAGGCATGGCATCATACTTGTGCGTCAGCCAGAACACAAAGATGAGTGCACATCTTCAGAGACAAGCACAGTGCCAAGTCATCTAGGATTGCTGTAATTGTGTTGAAATTAATAAATCAAATTCACACATTAATATAAACTGGTCTTTAAAACAGGCTATTAGTCATAATCTCTGGCAACTCTAGTCATGTGTGCTTATCATTTATCAAATTCTTGACAACCAGTTTCTGCAACAATAGTAATGATTATTTTAAATCTTACATTTACAGTTAACAAGGGCACTATTATTATCCTATTAAGGATAAGCAGAAACAAGCCCTTGTACCTGTGACTTTGTGGGAAAAGGACAGTTTGGAATTATTTGATAAAAATTAAATTCCCCCAAAGTCACACTTAATCCACACATGAAACATCTCAAAGCTGAAAAGCTGTAAGGTAAGCCAAGCATAAAGCAACTGGAGGTACAACTGCCTACTTTCTAACTTAGAGGAGAGAGACTGGGAAACCTAATTACTGATCTGTTTTAGTTCTGAGATTTTATCTTTAATCGACTAGAAGTTAAAAGGTAACACACCCATGGAGGGAAGGAAATGTTGCTACAGAAGAATGTATGGCTTCAGTCTATTTAAAGCCTGACTTTTCCTCTTTCCTTTTTTTTTTCTTTTCTTTTCTTTCTTTTTTCTTTTCTTTTTTTTCCCTCTAAAACTGGCTGCACTCATATGATATGTGAGTTCCAGCTGATTGTGATGACTTTTTAAAAATCACATAGACAATTGGACAAAACACATTAATGATTTTACAGTTAAACACAATGTTTGTTTAGGGTACAAATTAGTTTTTATATTATGGCCATAGTTAATAATTCTATGACAAATATGGGAATGTGGATGGATTTTCGAGATAATCGTACTTTCATATAGTCAGCAATGGAATCAGTTCACAGTATTTCTGTCTTAATTTTTCTAGGACTTTACAACTTCTTTACTAAATGACTTAAAATTTACATGCTTCTCAATAGTATACAAGTTTTCTTTTTTCTATATCTCTGAAAATAACTTCTATTTATTGTTATATTCTACAAGATCCATCAAAAAGCATGGGTGGTAATATGTCATTTGCTTTTGAATTATATTTCATAGGCTATTTAATTCTGAGTTAAAAGTTAGATTGTGTTATACAATGTAGGTTTTTGTATTTTGTTTCTCTTGAAATTTGTTTTTGGTTTGACTTTCTTGAAATTATGGCTGGTGTACTTTATGCTACTCTGTAAAATACATACTGTCTTGTATATAAGTATTGATTTTAGTGTTAGAGAAGATTAATTTAAATGTGTTGCCAGAGTTTCAATTGTTTTCTTTTTTACTATTTTAATGCATTGCATATCCATGCATTTTATCATTTTCAATCGCATGATGACCTTGTTAGTGGGAAACTTTTTTCATTGTTTAGGTGTATAAAATATATAGATACTCTTATAGAAAGACAAGCAATTTGCAGGAAATGAAATTTTATAACACCATGGGAGTACTGATTAATATTTTGTTTTTGAAATGCATAGTGGAATGATCATATACAACACAGAAGTTTTAAAATGAGCTGTCTATTAATGGCAGCAAGATGCCTGAGTAAAAAGTGAGATGAGAATTAGGACTGAGCTACAGATTTATTTCCACAAGCCAATTATGACCCCTCAGGGTTGAAATAGTGTCATCAAATTGTGCATACACATTCCAAACATGCGCCTGTAGTAAAGAGTTGAGATATAGCAGCAGTGTACATAGAGTAAAGTAAATAAAGTCAATTTTTTAAACTTGCTATTTATTTTCGAGTACATTTACCCTGATCACTCATATCCATCAACATCCTATTCACTGTCTGCCCTAGCACAAGTCTTACACACATCTATATCTTTTTGTTGTGTTTTGTGAGGCACTGAATATAACCAAGACCATCAATGTGACCATGAATTTGGGTTGTAGGTTGGATCCTGAAGGACTCACCAGTGTCTCTACAACTTAAGAGAAAGTCTCCTCTTCTCCCACAGTTTATTGGTAGCCAACCATTCAGAGGTTAAAAAGTAGGATCCTGTGAGAATTAACTGTCTTCTTAACTGATTATTTATAGGTCTGTCTTCAGTGAATACAGTGCAGGTAATTATTATTGTAATTATTGTAAGATAATGATTTCAGTAGTTGTATAAAGCCTAAAGAAGAGCTTTTTATAGTCCTGTACCCTGTCTACTTTACCCTATCTTTGAAATTAGCTCAAACATGAAGACCAGAGTTCAAACCCAGCACCCATGAAATAAGCTTTATTATCTTGAAAACACTTGTTACTAGTGTCCCAAAGGACCCAAGTGTTCACTTCAGGATTCTATGTTTGTAGTGTTGTGTGTGTGTTGCACGTGTGTACACACACAAACACACACAACAAACTAAAATTTTAAAAATAAAATTACTTTTGCAAACTAAAATAAAAAGGTAAGAGATGTTAGGAGAGGGGATTTTAGGCTAATAATAATAGCAATAATAGTAATTAATAAGAAGAAGAACATTTATATCCCATCTGTCTTAGGGTTTCTATTACTGCATAAACATCATGACCAAGAAGCAAGTTGGGGAGGAAAAGATTTATTCACCTTACACTTCCACATTACTGTTCATCACCAAAGGAACTCAAGTAGGTCAGGAGGCATTAACTAATGCAGAGGGATGTTACTTACTGGCTTGCTTCCCCTGGCTTGCTCAGCTTGTTTTCTTATAGAACCCAAGACTACTAGCCCAGGGATGGCACCACCCACAATGTGCCCTCCTACTCTTGATCACTAATTGAGGAAATGCCTTACAGCTTGATCTCATGGAGGCGTTTCCTCAAGGGAGGTTCCTTTCTCTGTGATAGCTCCAGTTTGTGTCAAGTTGACACACAAAACCAGCCAGTACACCATTATTCCACACTTAGCTATTCTGTCCAGGACACACTCTGAAATCCACAACAGAGCATTGTCAGCCATTTCTTCAGCATGCATTCCCTCTTCTCCCCCTGCCCATCATTGCCAACTAAATAGTATATATCTTTACACTCTGTAGAATCCCATTTCCATAATCTCAACAGTGTTCCTAATCATGAAACACACACCCAACATTCCTGGATGATTTTATCCCTTTGCATGTAATCTACCTCAGAAATACACTTTTATGAAGTATAGTACAGTTGCCAATATACATCACTTAATCACAGATACAGTCTGAGCAATGCATCCTTGGATGATTCTTTTGTGACCATGACAGAGCATGTTTCCCCCAA
This sequence comes from Tokudaia tokunoshimensis, assembly GCA_036184795.1. Lineage (NCBI taxonomy): Eukaryota > Metazoa > Chordata > Mammalia > Rodentia > Muridae > Tokudaia > Tokudaia tokunoshimensis. The sequence continues at coordinate 81,416,811 of BTHU01000012.1, read as the reverse complement.
GCTAATCAAAATTTTACTAGGTAATATAATCATACAGAACCACTGTTCTACATACAGTTCAGGAGTAACTTAAAGGGCATTGTGCAGCAAATGACACTCATGCATGCACATGCGTGTGTGTGTGTGTGTGTGTGTGTGTGTGTGTGTGTGTGTAAATCCTTAGGACTATTAACAATACCAGAGTTTATTTTTTTTATTTGTCCAAAACTTCCTCAAAAACTAAACTTTATAAAGGTTATAGGACTTCAAACTACACCCAATGCTAGGAGAATAGATATTCACTGATCATAACAGTCCTGTGGGGATAATATATAGAGTACAATAGAATGTAGGCAAGTTACCAGACATACTCTATATTCCCAAATTGAAAGACTTCAAAGTGTATATTCCAAAGAATTGTGTGAATGATCACACTGAAGGCAGCCCTTCATTCACTGCTACCCCTTTTGATCCTAGTAGGCACCACCAGCCATTCCACCTAACTTACATCTTTCTGTGCAATTATGTACCATCTGGCAGTGTTGTCCAGCTGCCCACTTTATTTGTCCTTCAAAATTCAACATCATTGCAATCACAGATTTCAAACAAAACATTTCTATGGAATGAACCTCCATCTACGTGATTATATAATAGGTGAGATGCAATTTAATAGCTTTCTTATAAGGACAGTAAAAATGATATTAATCTTCAGGCTGACTAAAGCTACCAAGGCATCAACAAAACTAAAGTTATAAAGAATCAGGAGAAAAAGCAGTAATCATGGCCTAAACAAAGGGTTCTATAATCTATAACATTTGTAATTGGCAATTCTCTTTTATACAGCTTATTTCTAAATGAACTCTTCCTTGACATTTACAGCTAAAGATTCCAAAGAAGTATCAGTAATTAGAAATGCTAAGTTTAACAAATATGGTTTCTTTCTCATTCTTACTGATTATTGCTATGCCATACCAATAAAAATCTTTGACAAATACATTTGGAAGAACCATTACTTAATATTGTCCCAACACAGAGATAGGAGAGATTTAGGAATTAAAAATACTACTGATAAGTGATATGTAATTAGTGATTTTTTTTATTATATCAAGCAAAATATCTTAAATTTAGACACTATTTTATTTTTTCTCTATATGAGAATATATTTATCATTAAAGAAATAAAATAATAAAAGCAAAATGGGATATTCATATGTTCTTTATGAAATTAAGTTGAAAATAACATCTGTGATGTAGTCTGATCTTAGCCTTAGGACATTTGAATTCAGCAAGATAGTAGAGAGACATTTTAGTAAGCTACAAATACTTTTCATTTATAGCCAAACCTTCTTAACTCCTCTGATTTAATAAATACAATCCTAAAGCTACAAAAGAGTTTGGTGAAAATCACTTGAGAACATCAACAGTAGAGGAAGAAATCACCAGAGCATAGGAAACTTCATGACTCATAGAATGAAGGCTGAAATATGCATTGCATTTCTTCCAATAGTTTAGGTGTGTGTGTGTGTCTGTGTTTGTGTATATCTAAATAATTCTATATATAATTTCCATTTGCATTTCTCTTCATTCTACAGCTTTAAGCCACTTTCATTACACATGATAGACATTTAAGCATGTGATACCTACTATGAAGTTATTTGGGAGTGATATATTGTATAGGCTGCAAATATCAAGATAGAATTGTAAGAGATAAAAAGAGGCTGATTGTCAGAATGTCTAAAATTGCTGGTGGTTACAGAGACCAGTCAAACATTTGATAACTTCTCACAGAGAGAGCATTAGGGAAGAAGTCAGAAGTACTATGAAGGATACAGTAAGATGATCTTGGTATATGAAAAAGTCATTTTATGTTACTTGGTTTATACCTTACAGTACAATTTAAGAAATAGAAATATGTTAGATTTCAACCATCCTTCTCCTTGTATTTATAAGCATTCTGAGACTCCCGGCAACCACTACTATGTTTACTTTCATTGTAATTGCTTCCTACTGTTAGCAACTGAAACACTTCTCTGTGCCCTCCCCTCTAGAGTATATGTAGTATGTAAAGACCCCAAGTCTGATCCTTAGCACAGCCGAAGGAAGAAAATATTTGAAAAAGGGAACACAAACAAAGGAAAAATTAGCAGTGTCCAGTAAATGTATTAAGTCTGAAATATTTGTGTTGAGAATGTTAAAAGCTTACTTCTGTTGTTTATGTGAGAACAACAGAAGGAAACTGAGTCTCAGATATAAAAGAACAATGATGGGGTTGGAGAGATGGCTCAGCAGTTAAAAGCACTGGCAGCTCTTCCAAAGGTCCTGAGTTAAGTTCCAGCTACCACATGGTGGCTCACAATCATCTGTAATGGTGGATATGCAGATAAAGCACTCATACATTAAATAAATAAATCTTAAAAAAAAGAACGCTAACTATCAGAAAACCCAGGATATGGAAGCAATAATAAATGTCAAGGAAAAAGAAATACTGAAGAAGCAACAGTGGAGGGTAAGGGGCATTGTCTTTTTACCTGGTATATGGCATTCTTCTTTTACCTAGTATATACAGATACTATAGAGTCATGAATTGTGCAGATGCTTCAGAAAGATGAGAGAAATTAGATCAGGTAAAGCCCATTTCAAGAAATGGAGAAATTAACAGATCATATGAAACATAAACATTAACCAGAAAATACATTAAAATTAGAAAAATCCACACTCCTCAGTAAATATGAAGAAACAAGAAGTAACATCAGTAAGATGGCTCATCAATGGAGGCCCTTCTGTGTGTGCTAGTTTTACGACAACTTGACACAGCTAGAGTCATTTTGGAAAAGAGAACCTCATTGGCCTGTAGGTAAACCTGTGGTGCCACTCTGGGCTAGTAATCCTGGGCACTGTTAGAAAACAGGCTGAACCAGCTATGCGAATCAAGCCAGAAAGCAGTCTTCCTGTGGCCTCTGCATCAGCTCCGGGCTCCAGGTTTCTGCCCTGTTTGAGTTTCCACCCAAACTTTCTTTGATGCTGAACTGTAATCTGGAAGTATAAATTGAAATAAACCTTTTTCTTCTCAATTGTTCGTGATCATGGTGTTTCATCACAGCACTAGAAACCTTACGTTTCTATAGTTGATCCTTGGCAGACAGGTGATTTCATCAAGTCACCCTCTGATCTGTACATACACATGTCATACACACACACACACACACACACACACACACAAACACACACACACACACAAATATACTCTAATGATAATGATATAGTGACAAGATATGATGATATTAAAGAGTTAAAATCTGAAACAGAATGCAGATCAACTAAAACTGTCACTTCCTGAAACGAAAATCAACAAAAGATTCCTCAGTACATAGAAACATCAGACATGAGTTTACAGTGATTCTAACAATTTTCAGCAACAGCAGCAAATAAAAGCCACTCAAGTGGGGAATTAGCAAATCAGGAGCAACAGTAGGCCAAATGGACAAAGAATTCCAGGGCAGATGTCAACATCCAACTGCTATGGCTCTGTTTGGATTTTCTAGGAGAAATAAATGTTTGCTTTATTTAAACCAAAGATATGAAAATAACCCCAGCCCTTTATCAAAAAGTAAGGTATCACACACATCAAGAAATTCTCTTTGGGGGATAGAGAGATGGCATAGTGCTTTAGAGCACCTGGCTGCTCTGTTCTGTAGGACCTGGGTTTGAATCCCAGCACCCATATGGCAGCTCACAGCCATTTGTAAACTCCAGTCTTGACGCCCTCTTCTGGCTGCTATGGGCATTGTATGCACATGATACACAGACACACCTGCACACAAAACACCCATACACATTAAATATATTTGAGGGAAGAGGGAGAAGGAGGAGGAGGAGAAAGAAGAAGAGGAGAAAGAGAACTCTTTGAAACTTTCCTTTTACTATGTAAAAGTCAAGGAACACTTTTCTAAATGATGTTTTCTAACACTTGGTAATATTTTGCATACATACAGTTCACAAACTTGATACATGAGTATAGATGAGTTCTCTCAGATATGTACATGCACACATGAATCATATGTATTTATTATAATAATATATAATAATTAATACTTAGAAAGCAATAAATTCATCCCATCTATTACACTTGGAGTACTTATACATTATACAAGATATCTAGATTGTTTTGACTTGTGTCACTTGTGTGGTGACTCCTTTTCTCTTGTCTAGACATTACAAAGGATTAAGCCCTGCACAAAAGCCTACTCACTTAAAATACCCCCACATAAAATTGAAAGTGCTGTATATCCCAACATACATGTAAATTACAGCATAGAGACACACAAAAAAAATATTTCAAAAGTAAGGTAATATAATTTCTCTCAAAAACTAAGAATTTTATCCAAAATATGGAACTATAGGAATGAATAAAATGCCAAACAAAAGATGCATCTCTGAGAATGGCCAATGGCCTCAAAGAGACTCCAGATAAACAGACATAAAAGGCCACCTCGAGGGCTCAGAATAAAAGCCAGCATCCTAGACAAGAAATTCAGCTGAAAGACAATAAGACATGAGAGAGGAAAAGGAAGAAAAAAATTAACAGAAAGAAACAAAAATGTTAGAAATGAAACAGTCAATAAATGGAGGAAAATTTTCAATCGAAAGTATTACCACCACTCTAAATCAATACAAGGTGAAGTCTTGGGGACTGAAGACAGACTTGGAGAAGTTAAAAAAAATCCTGACAGAAATAAAGGAAGAAGTAACCATGACAACATTCAAGCTCTATGGCATGTGACATGTGATAAAGAATTCAAACTTGTGTGCCTATGGGAAAGAAGATACAGATTAAAGGCATAGAAAACCTATTTATGAAATTATTCATTATGTTTCCAAAATCCTGGGAAAGAAATGCTTGTCCAAGTACAAAAAAGCATTAAGAACCCCAAATACGTATGTCAAGAAAAGAACTTCTTCATGCCAAGAAAGAAGGCTTAGGGTTGATGTTGCTGAAAGCAAGATACAGATTCAATGCAATCACAGTCAAAATTCCAGTAAAATCTTTATAAAATATAGTGAAACCAGCCCTAAAATTCAAATAAAAATACACGAAAGCCTAACTAGTCAAAGTAATCCTGAGGGGGGGAAAAAAATAAAGCAATTCTGCAGGTGACAGAACTTCTGTGAAGCCAGTGTTACCCCATAAGATAAAAGTTTCAAATGTTATAGGATTGCTTTCTTGATGAGCATTGTGCATAAGTTCTTAATATGTACACAAACTATTTTTACCAATACAGTTTTAAAAAACAATATATGCTTTAGGGTGAAGGGATCAGGAAGTGGAAGATTCAGGTAATATGTGATGCAGATTCACGTGGTGTTTTGCAGAGGGAAAAACAGTGGAAAGACACATGATGTTTGGAGAGTATATAAATAGAACTCGATTGACAGTGACAGGGGCTTGCATAACTAGCTTGCAAGGCCTTGTTGGTCTGTGTCTTTGATGATCTTGAGATAGGCATGGCAGAGAACTTCCCCTGGTGTCCTGGCTGGCCCTAGGTGCTCCAGCTGACTCATGCTGATTTGGTAAAGGCCTGGTGGTTTCTGCTGAATTAAATCCCTAGTGCTGATTCATGTTTGATGTCTTGACACTACTGAACTAGACTGCTGGTATCCTGACAAACAGAGATTGGAATCGCCACAAAGAACTATTTCTAAACAGGTTCACGTTCTCTTGTCCTATTTACCATCTTTTTGCCCCTACCCTTATACGGTGGGCTAGAATGGGGGTTCAAGCATTTGAGAATACTTATTAAAAGTGGGTTTTCAAAAATCTAAGCCTAAAGGATGGTTTATTGGTCAAGAACATTTGTTCTTCGTCAAAAAACCTGGATTCAACTTCCAGCACTAACATGGCAACCAACAACGCTTATAACTCTAGTTCCAAGGAATCCAATGCCCACCTCTGACCTCTGTGGACAAGATGCACACATGTGATGGTCGGATATCCATGCAGGTGCATTTTATACACAAAATATTTAGATAGATAGATAGATAGATAGATAGATAGATAGATAGATAGATAGATAGATAGATAGTCTGTTTGTTATGAGTGTTTAGACTGACTACAGAAGGAATAGTGAGAGAGGCTGGTGAGAAGATCCAGCATAGAAAGGTGGTGCTGCCAAGCCTTGAGTTCAGTCACTGGAATCCACATGGTGAAAGGAGAAAAGCAACTTCCAAAATCTATGCTCTGATCTTTACACATGGGCTATGCACCATGACAGGCCCCACACACACATACATAAAGTGAATGAATAATAAACAAATAGTAAAAACAATATGCTAATAAGGACACCAAGCAGGGATACTGGTTACTAAATATTAAAAATCATCACAAAAGAATGCTCAGTTGTAAGCACTGCTCGCTCAGCATGTGCCATACTCTAGGTTTGATTGTCTGGCTCCTAAGAAATGTTTTTAAAAGCCAAAAAGAAGAAATGATACTGATGGGGTAATAAACAGATTGCTCAAATTGAGAACTATGAAAAAAAATGTTCATATACCATGATGAAGCTTATTTCATTCCAGGGTTTCAAGAAAATGTAAAGCAATAAGCAAAAGATACCACATGAAGAACCAAAAAAAAAAAAAAGAAAAATTGCATAGTCATCTCAATAGATACAACAACAACATTTCAGGAGCTGAAGAATCATGTCTCAACATCATAAAGAATCATGTCTCAACATCATAAAGAATCATGTCTCAACATCATAAAGAATCATGTCTCAACATCATAAAGAATCATGTCTCAACATCATAAAGAATCATGTCTCAACATCATAAAGAATCATGTCTCAACATCATAAAGAATCATGTCTCAACATCATAAAGAATCATGTCTCAACATCATAAAGAATCATGTCTCAACATCATAAAGAATCATGTCTCAACATCATAAAGAATCATGTCTCAACATCATAAAGAATCATGTCTCAACATCATAAAGGATCATGTCTCAACATCATAAAGAATCATGTCTCAACATCATAAAGGATCATGTCTCAACATCATAAAGAATCATGTCTCAACATCATAAAGGATCATGTCTCAACATCATAAAGAATCATGTCTCAACATCATAAAGAATCATGTCTCAACATCATAAAGAATCATGTCTCAACATCATAAAGAATCATGTCTCAACATCATAAAGAATCATGTCTCAACATCATAAAGAATCATGTCTCAACATCATAAAGGTTACATGTTACATATGGCAAGCTTGTAGCCAATCATACACTAAATTTATAAAACAACAAAAGAAAACCTGAAAGTAGTCTCTCTAAAACTCAGGAATGAGAAAGGGGTGTCTATTTTCTTTGTTATCATTTTCTACACTGTTTAAATATTTATACTGTTCAAATCAGTAAAACAAGAGAAAGAAACAAAAGCTCACAAATAGAAAAGGAGAAAGTCCAATTACTGCTATTCATGAATGAATTGTTCCTATTCTTTTTTTTCTTTTTTTTTATTTTATTTTTTTAATTTACATTCCAAATCACTTCCCCTTTCCCGTTTCCACCCTCCCCGAAAGTCCCATAAGCCCCCTTCCCTCCCTCTTTTCTCCGTTCAACCCCCTCTCATTACTCTGTCCTGGCGTTCCCCTACATCCAGTCTTTCCAGGACCAGGGGTCTCTCCTTCCATCTTTTAAGAAATCTATTGATATGCTGATTGTGTCTAGGGTATTCTGAGATTCTGGTTCAATATCCCCTTATCAGTGACTGCATACCATGTGTGATCTTTTGTGATTGGGTTACCTCACTAAGGATGATATTTTCAAGTTCTGACCATTTGCCTAGGAATTTCGTGAATTCATTGTTTTTAATTGCAGAGTAGTATTCCATTGTGTAAATATACCACATCTTCTGAATCCATTCCTCCATTGAGGGACATCTGGGTTCTTTCCAGCTTCTGGCTATTATAAATAAGGCTGCTATGAATATAGTGGAGCATGTGTCCTTATTGCATGCAGGTAAAGTCTCTGGGTATATGCCCAGGAGTGGCATAGCCAGATCCTCCGGAAGTGTCATGCCCAGTTTTCTGAGGAGCCGCCAGACTGCTTTCCAGAGTGGTTGTACCAGCTTGCAATTCCACCAGCAGTGGAGGAGTGTTCCTCTTTCTCCACATCCTCGCCAACAACTGCTGTCTCCTGTGTTTTTGATCTTAGCCATCCTGACTGTTGTGAGATGGAATCTCAGGGTTGTTTTGATTTGCATTTCCCTAATGACTAAGGATGATGAACATCTCTTTAGGTGCTTCTCAGCCATTAGATATTCTTCAGGTGAGAACTCTTTGTGTAGCTCTGTACCCCATTTTTTAATAGGGTTACTTGCCTCTCTGGAGTTTAACTTCTTGAGTTCTTTGTATATATTGGATATTAGCCCTCTGTCAGATGTAAGGTGGGTAAAGATCATTTCCCAGTTAGTTGGTTGCCGCTTTGTCTTTTTGACAGGGTCTTTTGCCTTGCAAAAACTTTGTAATTTAATGAGGTCCCATTTGTCTATTCTTGATCTTAGAGCATAAGCTATTGGAGTTCTGTTCAGGAAATTCTCCCCTGTGCCCATATGTTCAAGGTTCTTCCCTAGTTTCCCTTCTATTAGTTTCAGTGTGTCTGGTTTTATGTGGAGATCTTTGATCCACTTAGAAGTGAGCTTAGTGCAAGGAGATAAGGATGGGTCAATTTGCATTCTTCTGCATGTTGACCTCCAGCTGAGCCAGCACCATTTGTTGAAAAGGCTATCTTTTTTCCACTGGATGGTTTTAGCTCCTTTGTCAAAGATCAAGTGACCATAGGAGTGTGGATTCATTTCTGGGTCTTCACTTCTGTTCCATTGATCTACATGTCTGTTACTGTACCAATACCATGCAGTTTTTAACACTATTGCTCTGTAGTACAGCTTGAGGTCCGGGATACTGATTCCCCCAGAGGTTCTTTTACTCTTGAGAATAGTTTTAGCTATTCTGGGTTTTCAGTTATTCCAGATAAATTTTTGAATTGCTCTTTCTAACTCTATGAAGAATTGAGTTGGGATTTTGATGGGGATTGCATTGAATCTGTGTATTACTTTTGGTAAGATGCTCATTTTTACTATATTAATCCTGCCAATCCATGAGCATGGCAGATTTTTCCATCTTCTGAGGTCTTCTTCAATTTCTTTCTTCAGAGACTTGAAGTTCTTGTCATACAGATCTTTCACTTGTTTGGTTAGAGTCACGCCAAGATACTTAATATGGTTTGTGGCTATCGTGAAGGGTATTATTTCTCTTACTTCTTTCTCAGCCTGCTTATCCTTTGAGTATAGGAAGGCTACTGACTTGCTTGAGTTGATTTTATATCCGGCCACTTTGCTGAAGTCATTTATCAGCTGTAGGAGTTCTCTGGTGGAGTTCTTTGGGTCTCTTAAGTATACTATCATATCATCTGCAAAGAGTGATAGTTTGACTTCTTCCTTTCCAATTTGTATCCCTTTGACCTCTTTTTGTTGTCTAATTGCTCTAGCTAGAACTTCAAGTACTATATTGAAAAGATATGGAGAGAGAGGGCAGCCTTGTCTAGTCCCTGATTTTAGTGGGATTGCTTCAAGTTTCTCTCCATTTAGATTGATGCTGGCTACCGGTTTGCTGTAAATTGCTTTTACTATGTTTACATATGGGCCTTGAATTCCTGATCTTTCCAAGACCTTTAGCATGAAAGGATGCTGAATTTTGTCAAATGCTTTCTCAGCATCTAATGAGATGACCATGTGGTTTTTTTCTTTGAGATTGTTTATGTAGTGGATTACATTGATGGATTTCCTTATATTGAACCATCCCTGCATCCCTGGGATGAAGCCTACTTGATCGTGGTGAATGATCGTTTTGATGTATTCTTGGATTCGGTTGGCAAGAATTTTATTGAGTATTTTTGCATCGATATTCATAAGAGAGATTGGCCTGAGATTCTCTTTCTTTGTCGGATTTTTGTGTGCTTTTGGTATTAGTGTAATTGTGGCTTCATAGAACGAGTTAGGTAGTGTTCCTTCTGTTTCTATTTTGTGGAACAGTTTGAAGAGTATTGGTGTTAGGTCTTCTTTGAAGGTCTGATAGAATTCTGCACTAAAACCATCTGGACCTGTGCTTTTTTTGGTTGGAAGACTTCCAATGACAACTTCTATTTCTTCAGGGGTTATAGGACGGTTTAGATGGTCTATTTGATCCTGATTTAATTTTGGTACTTGGTATCTGTCAAGGAAATTGTCCATTTCCTCAAGATTTTCTAGTTGTGTTGAATACAGGTTTTTATAGGAGGATCTGATGATTTTTTGAATTTCCTCAGTTTCTGTTGTTATCTCTCCCTTTTCGTTTCTGATTTTATTAATTTGGATACTATCTCTGTGCTCTCTGGTTAGTCTGGCTAAGGGCTTATCTATCTTGTTGATTTTCTCAAAGAACCAACTCCTCGTTTTGTTGATTCTTTGTATGGTTTTATTTGTTTCTACTTGATTGATTTCAGCCCTGAGTTTGATGATTTCCTGCCTTCTACTCCTCTTTGGTGTATTTGCTTCTTTTTGTTCCAGGGCTTTCAGGTGTGCCATTAAGCTGCTAGTGTATGCTGTCTCCCGTTTCTTTTTGGCGGCACTCAGGGCTATGAATTTTCCTCTTAGCACTGCTTTCATTGTGTCCCATAAATTAGGGTATGTTGTGCCTTCATTTTCATTAACTTTCAAAAAGTCTTTGATTTCTTTCTTTATTTCCACCTTGACCAAGTTATCATTGAGTAGAGCATTGTTCAGCCTCCATGTGCACGTGGGTTTTCTTTTGTTTTTGTTGCCATTGAAGACCACCCTTATTCCATAGTGATCTGATAGGAGGCATGGGATTATTTCTATCTTCTTGTATCTGTTGAGGTCTGATTTGTGACCAATTATATTGTCAATTTTGGAGAAGGTACCATGAGGAGCTGAGAAGAAGGTGTATTCTTTAGCTCTAGGATGAAATGTTCTATATATATCAGTTAGTTCCATTTGGTCCAAGGCTTCAATTAGATTCACTGTGTCCCTGTTTAGTTTCTGCTTTCCTGAACGATACATTTCAGAGAGCGGGGTGTTGAAGTCACCCACTATTATTGTGTGCGGTGCGATGTGTGCTTTGAGTTTTAGTAAAGTTTCTTTTACGAATGAGGGTGCCCTTGCATTTGGAGCATAGATATTCAGGATTGAGAGTTCTTGATGGTGGATTTTTCCCTTGATCAGTATGTAGTGTCCTTCTGTGTCTTTTTTGATGACTTTAGGTTGAAAATCAATTTTATCCGATATTAGGATGGCTACTCCACCTCGTTTCTTGGGGCCATTTGCTTGTAAAATTGTTTTCCAGCCTTTTACTCTGAGGTAGTGTTTGTCTTTGACACTGAGGTGCGTTTCCTGCATGCAGCAAAATGCTGGGTCCTATTTACGTATCCAGTCTGCTAGTCTATGTCTTTTAATTGGGGAATTGAGACCATTGATATTAAGAGAGATTAAGGCATAGTGATTATTGCCATCTGCCATTCTTGATGCTATCTTTATGTTTGAGTGGTTATCTACTTTTGGGTTTGATTCAAGAAGGTTATTATCTCATTTTTTCCAGGGTGTTGTTTCTCTCCCTGTATTGGAGGTTTCCACCTATTATCCGTTGCAGGGCTGGATTTGTGGAAAGATATTGTGAAAATTTGGTTTTATCATGGAATATCTTGGTCTCTCCATCTATGGTGATTGAGAGTTTTGCTGGGTATAATAGTCTAGGCTGGCATTTGTGCTGTCTTAGTGTCTGCATGAGATCTGCCCAGGATCTTCTGGCTTTCATAGTCTCTGGTGAGAAGTCTGATGTGATTCGGATAGGTCTTCCTTTGTATGTTACTTGGCCCTTTTCTCTTACTGCTTTTAGTATTCTTTCTTTGTTTAGAACATTCGGTGTTTTGATTATTATGTGACGGGAGGTATTTCTGTTCTGGTCCAGTCTGTTTGGAGTTCTGTAGGCTTCTTGTACGTTCATCGGCATCTCTTTCTTTAAGTTAGGGAAGTTTTCCTCCATAATTTTGTTGAAGATGTTTACTGGCCCTTTAAGTTGCAAATCTTTACTCTCATCTATACCTATAATCCTTAGGTTTGGTCTTCTCATTGTGTCCTGGATTTCCTGGATGTTTTGGGTTACACGTTTTTTGCATTTTGCATTTTCTTTGACTGTTGAGTCGATGCTTTCTATGGAGTCTTCAGCACCTGAGATTCTTTCTTCCATCTCTTGTATTCTATTGTTGATGTTTGCATCTATGACTCCTGATTTCTTCCCAAGGTTTTCTATCTCCAAAGTTGTCTCCCTTTGTGATTTCTTAGTTGTTTCTACTTCCTTTTTTAGTTCCTGGATGGATTTGCTGAGATCCTTCACTTGTTTGTTTGTATTTTCCTGTATTTCTTTAAGGTATTTTTGCATTGCCTCTTTCAGGATTTCTTCCTGATGACCCACGTTCTCCTGCATTTCTCTGAGTGATTTTTGTGTTTCCTCCTCATGGGAATCCATCTGTTGATCCATTGTCTCCTGCATTTCTTTAAGCAGTTCTCGTGTTTCCTTTGTAAGGGTATCTAACCGTTGATTCATTTCTTTAAGCAATTTTTGTGTTGCCTCCTTATGGGCAACCGTCTGTTGACCCATATTCTTCTGCATTTCTTTATGCCAATTTTGTGATTCCTTTGTGAGTGCATCTACCCGTTGATTCATCTCGTTAAGCGATTTTTGTGTTGTCTCCTTGTGCACCCCCATCTTTTGATCCATGTTCTCCTGCATTTCTCTAAGCGATTTTTGTGTTTCCTTTGTAAGGACTTCTAACCGTTGATTCATGGTCTCCTGTAACTCTTTATGAGATTTATTTGTGTCCTTCTTGTGATCCTCTAATAGCATCATGAGAAGTGATTTTAAATCCAGATCTTGTCTTTCGGGTGTGGTGGGGTATCCAGGACTTGCTGCTGTTGGAGAGTTGGGTTCGGATGGTCCCACATTACTTTGATTTCTGTTAGTACCATTCCTGCGTTTGCCTTTTGCCATCTGGATACCTCTGATGTTAGTTGGTCCTGCTGCCACTGGCTGTTGGTTGGACCTCCTGTGAGCCTGCAAAGCTATTTCTGCCCCCCTGGATTGCCAGGATTCCCCTGGCACCGATTTCTGGGGCCTGCCTGCTCCTGAGTGACTTTGGAGCCCTAATGTGCTTTGCCCCAAGTGATCTTATATTGGGGAGGCCTTGCACATCCAAAGGCTCAGCCTAGTGGATTCCTGGAGCAGAGGTCGCCAAAGGGAGGCTGGTAGGCTCCTGCCCTGTGCAGGGGTGAGTGATCTCTCCTAGGGGGGGGAGGGGGCGTCCCTCTACCAGGCAGAAGTCCCACAGCAGAGCTGGCGCGCTGATTACTGCAGATCAGCCCCACACTTGGGAGCCGCATACACACAAGCCGCCCGAGACCCAAGCGATATTATGCCTGTCTGTCTCAGAACCTGGCTGTCCCAACTTCCCAGTCACTGGAGCAAAGATGGCGGAGTGCAATCTGCACTCTCTCCGTGGCGCTGCTCACCTGCAGACGCGCTGGCCTGCAGATCTGGCACCCAGATTACCACAGCACTGACCCGTTCTCGGGCACAGACGGAAGCCCCAACAGGCCGTGTCCCAAGTGATGTTATATTGGGGATAGGGAGCTTGGGGTACCTGTCTCTTCAGCGCAGTCTGTGGGAACAGAGGTCGCGGAAGGAAAGCTGGTAGGCTCCCGCCCAGTGCGGGGTCCCTCTGCCAGGCAGAAGTCCCACAGCAGAGCTGGCGTGCTGGTTACTGCAGATCAGCCCCGCACTTGGGAGCTGCATACACACAAGCCGCCTGAGACCCAAGCGATATTATGCCTGTCTGTCTCAGAACCTGGCTGTCCCAACTTCCCAGTCACTGGAGCAAAGATGGCGGAGTGCCGAATTGTTCCTATTCTTAAAAGACCCTCAAAACTCCACTGGAAGGTTCTTTCATCTGAGAAGCACATCCAGTCATGGACCCTCAGCCTTTCTCTGCACGGATCATGAACTCAATGAGAAATAAATTATGAAAGCAGTTACATTTCAGCAACTTTGAAATTTAAAATGCCTAGTAGTAAATCTAGAGTACTTCCTAAATGAAAACTACAAAAAGCCGAAGAAAGAGAGGATAAACATTAGACAACATAGAAAGGTAACATTTGAGAACTGACAAAATGAATATTGGTAAAATTATGCATGTGATATGTACATTCAAGGCTATCCTTATCAAAACTATAATTGCATTGTTCACAGAAATGGGGAAAAATCCTAGAATTTACAAGAAAGCTCAAGAAATACCAAACAGCCAAAGAAGTCTTGAATAGAAAAATTTCAAATGAACAACAATATCAACCAACAAGACCCCCCAGAGCTCCCAGGGACTAAGTCATCAATCAAGGTGCAACATGCCTACATAAGTACCAGAGGATTGCCTTGTCAGGCATCAAGCGGAGGCGAGGTCCTTGATCCTATGAAGGCTTGATAGATGCCCCAATGTAGGGGAATCAAGGGCGGGGAGGTAGAGGAACACCCTCATAGAAGTAGGGGAAGGGAGGATGGGATAGGGGCTATCTGGGGAGGGGGAAACTTGGAAAGGGGATAACATTTGAAATGTAAATAAAGAATATATCCAATAAAAAAAAGAAAGATTTCAAATTATGCTACAGAAACACAACAGTAGAGATGTCATGTTACAGAAGGAAAGAAGGAAGGAAGGAAGGAAGGAAGGGAGGGAGGGAGGGAGGGAGGGAGGGAGGGAGGGAGGAAGGAAAGAAAGAAAGAAAGAAAGAAAGAAAGAAAGAAAGAAAGAAAGAAAGAAAGAAAGAAAGAAAGAAAGAAAGAAGGAAGGAAGGAAGGAAGGGAGAAAGAAAGAATGGAAGAAAGGAAGGAAGGAAGACAGGCAAGTGAAATACAATAGAAAACTCAATAACAAACTGGGCCTGCAGTCAGAGTTGGAGAGAGGAAGATCAGAGGAAGCATCAAGAATTCAAGGGAACCTTTGGTGACATAGTAAGTTAAAGGAGAGCCTAGACTACAAGAGATTTTGTCCAAGTGAATGAATGAATGAACATAATTAAGTAAACCAACACAGCTACAGTTACCTTATTCTCAACAAAGATACCCAGAACATATATCTGAAAGACAACAAATGATGTTGGAAAAACTGGACACCACATATAAAAACATGAAACTAGAGTCTAATAAGTCACAATGTACAAAAAAAATCAATTCAAATGAATCAAAGACTTTAATGTGATATTTGAAGCTTCAGGACAATTAGAGGAACACAGAGGAGAAAATCTTCAAGATAGCGGTTGTTATGCATTTCTCAAAGGCTAAAGGGGGAGGCTCACATAACTTACAACAGAGGAGTCTCAAGAGGTTACTGCAAAAGCTTATGTAAACAATAAATGATTCCTGGGAGAGCAAAAACACTTGAGTTGAACACCCGCAAGTTGTGCATGACACTCCAGTGACATGGCTTTTGTGAGTATCATCCATGCTAGAGTTGGTTTTTCAGTCTTGGGAGCTTAGGTCACCCATTCTCCCATAAATAACCCTTCAGTATGTTTCTGTGACTTTTCACAATAAACCCACTTTGCTGTGAGTGGAAATTATTGGTCTGTCAGATTCTGGTAGATGAAACTACTAGGGTCAAAGTTGCTCAAAATCAAGACCACTTAGACAACAAAGAAGCTTTTCCAGGAATGATGTGCTCATCCCACTGTCTGCGTCATTTTTGTGAAAGGCAATCTCATAGGGTTATTGCATGTATAAAGGTTGTCTATAATCTTCGTCTGAATCTCACATCAAAAGATATGCTGAGTCTCATGGTCCTAGTTGTTACAGTGTATATTGTTGCTATGGTGGTTTTATAGTGATGCTTGCTATCACAATAGATACTGTTGAGGTTTGTTCTTTTGTTATGTGTTGTAATACTAAAATACTGGCCCCAAGGTCTGGTTGCCCCCACGGACGAGAGGAGAGAATCCAAACCTAGACCAGGTAATGCTATGTAACCTTGCCCTCCAAGTAACTCCTGATTGGTGAATAAAAGATGCCTATAGTCTATAGATGGACATAAGAGAGATAAGCAAAGTTTGTGGTTCCTGGGCTTGGAGTTAGAGACAGGAGATCACAAGAAAGAGAAGGAAGAAGATGGAGAGAAGACAATACAACATGAAGTAGAAATCTTCAAAACATGACCATGAGGACTAACCAATTAGAATTAAGAGCAGCCCAGATGGAGCATTGCAAGTTATAACTCTGGGTTATTGATAGGGAAGTAGACATAATAGCATAGAGGGTAGATATCTACTCAACTTTAGTGCCTTAAAGGCTTATTATCAATAAAAAAGGTGTGTGTTTTTATCTGGGAACTGAATGGTCAAAGGCAGGAGAGAAAACCCCAATTGAGACTAAATGGTTATTACAACAGGATACCTTGTGTTATTTCCCAGGAAGAAAGGAGGTAGTCTTGACCAAATGCTTCTTGTCAGGGTGGACATCTCATATATCCATCTGGAAGAAACTATGACAATATGATCCTTCTTCTGGACCACATCACTCCTCTCCTGGTTATAATAGCTCAGAATCTTCTCCCTCTGCTACCATAACCTAAAGGAGATGTAATAGCTTACTCCAGAAGACTAAGACTCAGAAACCATCATGATAGTGTACTGAGTTTCAGTTAAAGTAAGACTTATAAATTTGATATCTTTGTGGAGACCATCAGAATGATAAGTGCCTGTGAATCACAGAGCTTGGGATATGATCATTACTATTCAGGGAATTATAGCTCACATAGTAATCTTTCGGGATCAAAGATTTTACTGCATGTATTCTTGGCAAAGATAATTACTAGATAAACAAATGTGTAACAAGTGAAGTTAGAAATCTTTCAAATAATCCAAAGATTGTATCGTTACCATTATAGGAAGAAAGGACAAGAGAACAGATTAGTATGAAACTATTCTGGGAAGCTTTTCCTTTTTATTCTTTTGTGTGTGTGTATGTGTGTGTGTGTGTCTCTGTGTGTGTCTGTGTGTGTGTCTGTGTGTCTATGTATGTGTCTGTGTGTGTGTGTGTCTGTGTGTATGTGTCACATAAATGTATGCTCATGTATATGGAGGCTACAAGTTGACATCAGGTGCCTTAAATTAATTTCCTCCTTTTTGTTGTTGTATCTCTCTATGTATATGTATTTAGTATCTCACCATCCTTAGCTGGCTTAGAGCTCCTTAGGTAGACCAGGCTAGCCTCAAACTGTGAGATCTGCCTGCCTTTGCCTCCTAAGTACCATTGAGCTATTACATCAGTGTACTACCACTTGCTACAAAATTACCTTGTGGTTAGGGTGCTGGAATAGAAAAGGACAATCCAAGTCTGGCACATGCATATCTAACCCTGCTTCTGTTTGAAAAGAACACTCCCTTTAGTCATAGGGTTTCTACCTATAGGTGTAGTGAAATCTTAACTATTCATCTCTTACACTGTTTTAATTCCTTACGGAGTGCATGGGGAAGGGTGCATCCAAATAAATAAATAAATAAATAGAGTTAAGACAGCAGAAAAGTCGATCAATTTTATTGTTTGTTCATTATTTATAGAATTAGATTTAAATTTTGCCCATGTTACTATTGTGAATGCTTTGCTCTGTGATCACTATAAGCATTTGGGAGGTGGGCCAGGGAGAAGAGCGATGATATTCCACGCATCCTTAGCATCTGTTCAGAGCAGTGCACAGAACATGATGCTTTGTTGTGTAGAATGTTTTCTAATCTTCAAAATTAATTTAAGGAACCCTAAAAAAAGAAGACTTAGAATTTGACTAGAGTCAAATAAATACATTTCTACATTGAAGCAGTAAAAAAAAAAAAAAGATTCCTCATGTCATTGCTGTAGCCTTATTTTAAAATAGTGTCAAAATGTCAAAAGTTGTAAAAACTTTCCAAAAGATTCATTGTAATTTGGTTTTAATGACCATTGGGAAGATAAAAGACTTATCCTCCATTAAACTTTAAAAAGCAAAAACTGTCAGCATGTTAGATTACCATAATAAGAGTACTTTAGGTAAAGTTTCTGTGTATTGACTTTGCCATGACCTTAGTAAAAGGGAATAGTAGTGGATGCATTCAGTATGAGGAAACTGAAAAGTTAGAGTCAAAATCACTATGTGAGGGAAGAGGGGTATTATATTGGTTTGCATGTGCCATGGTACAAATATGGAGGAGAGAGGGCAATATTGCAGAGTCAGGAAATTAGACTCAGTTCAACAGGTTTACATGGCAAGCAACCTTACCCACTGAGCCGTCTCACGGGCCCAAACCAAAAATATTTTCAAACCACAGTGAAAATTATGAGAGGGCAAAGTAAGGTGGCCACGATTTAAAATGCTTAAAACCTGAAGGATGATTCAACTCTGATTTTCAAAGCTGTGAAGAGCGGACTTCTGTGGTCTGATGAAAAAAAAATGCTGAAGTGGATTTATTGAAGGTCATTTTCACAGTGAACTTTCTGGGAACGAGAAGCCTCAGGGAAAATGGAGCAAAGACATATTGGAGGAAAGACGGTAGAACAGATAGACGCTGTGATGCTCCAGCAGATTACTCCGAGCAGATCAATAAACTTTTTGAGAATTGGCTAAAGCAGTTTCATGAGTCAGGCCAGCAGAACAAGATGGCAACCGCGGGGGGTGGGGGTGGGGCAGCTTGCGGGGAACTCCTGCAAGGGTTAGGCTACTGAGTCTGTAGAATCTGTAAAGGAGAGCCAAACCCTTACAGAATCAAACTGCGTGAGTTAGCCGTGCAGTTGTTAATTCTATCACATATGCACCAAAAATTGTTCCTGTTGTAAAGCGCTCTTCCTAAGAGTTCACTCAGCCGCCTTTGATGTGGCTACAGTGAGTTTTTCAGCCCGCTTCACTGTCAATCTTGGTGTGTATAATTAACCACAGGCCTGCAGCGTTGAAAAGACTTCCTGACTGATTTCTGATCCTGTGACCTCTGAAGTGCTTGTGGACAGGAGCAAAGGGGTGACTTCCTGGTTCCATTCATACTTTAGGATGAAGCACAATTGTCCTTTATGTTCAGTCTTCATTTGGGTGAAAGTCGTGCTCTGCAAAGGGAGTAGAAGGGCTCTGGTGTTCACAGCTCTAATTACTTTCAAATAGTCTGAATCTCTTTATTGGAATTGGCAACATCCGACCAGTTAGATGCAGAGGAACAATACCCTTTGAATGGAAGGGGCGGAGTTATGAAAGCTGTCTTTGATTCTCATGCAGATACTGATGGACCAGAAGCTAAAGCTCAAAGCACGAAGATGAGCTCTGTTTCAGCCAAAGCCAGGACAAGACAGCATTCACCTTTTCTCGTTATTTTCAGCCATTTGCATGCCTAGAAAGAGATTTGGTACCATTTTTGCCAGCTTTTCTTTCTGCTGTTCTGAGCAAATTAGCTTTATTATTCACAACTAAATTATAAAAGGGGGGTGTCTGTATGAAAATGAGGTTTACTGGGCAAAGATGAGGCATAAACAATTTCAGTTTTTACACAATTTTTAAGACACATACCCAAACTCTCAAGTGCAATGCATTGTGGTTTTTTGTAAATAGTTCTGCAGTGACCTGCCAGGTTCAAATCCGATGACAAATCTTCCTTAAAAGAATCTAACTTGACATCATCCAATGTTCCTTTCTTTGCTTCCTCCCATTCGCATTTTTTTCTCCAGTTTCCACAGCACATTATCAAAGTTATTAGGAATCTGGACCAACACTGTAAGACACATGAAGTACTCTTTCCTGTCAAATACTAAAGGTTTTGTCTACACAGAGGATGTCCTGCTGCATTCTCAGAACGCAAATGACTGACGTCTTATGTAGTTGGGCCCTTTCCACTTTCCTTGATTTCCTTTGCACTAGTTCTTTTAAAACAAGCCAATCTCACAAGATTGCGGTATCAGGCCCCAGTCAATAGGGTCTAACAGTTATCATTTGCTTTAGAATAAAAACTAAGTGTACTTCCTGTCTCCACGTGCTGGCTAACATGGCTTGGGTCTTGGTGAACCGTTTTGGAAAAGAAATTGCCTTGCTGAGCTACCTTCACATTGTGTGCTTCTTTGTGCACCACCAGGATTCTTCATTGTTTCTAACACCATGACCAGAGATGTTACTGAGGGTACAGAGATGTTACAGAGGCCTTACAGATGTTACAGTTCAGACATGGCTATGACCAAGGGGTGTTGATGTAAGGTTTTTCTTTGTTTGGAGGTTTTGGGTTTGTTTTGGAAAGAGTTGCACTAAAAAAAGAAAAATATTCAAAAGACATTAAATGTACCTCTGGAACTCCAAATCGCCATCTAGTAAGGCCATTTGGTACGATACAAAACTTAGCCCCTTCTATGTAATGTTAGCTGACCCTGACCACAGTCATGGCTTCCCCTGATTGATTCAGCCCCTTCTCCTTTCAACAACTGAACAGCCAGCAGATTATTTCTCCTCTTTTGCTATTTATTATTTTTTATTTTATATGTTTACTGTTTGCCTAAATGTATGTCTTTGCAGTATGGGGACATCAGAAAAGAAAGGCAGATCCCCTGCCAGCCTGGGACTGGAATTACAGACAGCTGTGAGCTGCTATGTGGGTGCTTAGAACCCCTAGGGACCTCTGAAAAGCAGCCAACCCTCTTAACTACTAATCTCTCCAGCCCCTGATCTCATCTCCTGAAAAATCATTAACACTTTAAAAACGCAGTGAGGTGGGAGTTCCCCCTTTAAAAAAAAATGGTTCCAATGCTACTAACAATATTCACACTTGCAAAATAGTTGATAACAATATTTCTCTGGGTTGTACAAGGAATGAGTCAGCGCAGCATTGGGAGACTGGGATGCATGATTAGTCAGGTCCGCCTTCTTTCTCTTCTACCTCATCTGAGGCCAACTCTGGTTTTGTCTTTCTCCTTTCTACAGCTAGACCCTGTGTTCCTAGTCAGCCACTTCAACCTCTTTCCTCCCTTCACTTTCATTCACAGTTTTTTGATTTGGAATTTGTCCCTTCCCAAAGCCTTTTATTTTTGGCTTCATGTCCATCGGACAGAGTAGGTTTGGCTGACTGCCTAGCAGAGCTTCGCTTGGGCCCCTCCTTCGCTGCTCCTTCATAACTTATCTTACTCTTGGGAATTGTGGTTTCGCCAGGGCGCATTTGATGTCAAGGCTGTCTGTCAGAGCTGCACTACCAGGCTGCCCCAGACTGCTGTGAAAATCATTAATTTTTGAAGTCAAATACTATAGTAACATTGTCTTCTAAATATGCTGATAAAACTTACCTGTTAATATTACTTAATTAAAGAGGCACATACTTAGAAGGATCATTAACAGTAAAGTGTGGGTCAGTAGGTTCTTACTGGAATGGAGTTAACAATTCTGCATGCTACCGTACAGGAAAAAAATAAAAGTTATTTCTAAGAGTTTTGTGCCTGGCTTTTTCCAGCATCCGTAGTATGACTCATCAAAAAAGACTTACTGCAACTCTTATACTGGCATAGGTTTTGTAAAATATATGTAAAATTCTGATTTCTTGTGAGCCCGGTTGTTATTACTGTCTTTCTCAGCTCTTTGACTCTACTATAGATCAGAAATCATCAGCACCTTCATAAGCTCTGTTATCATGGTTTTTCTTATTAATCAAAGGTTATCCAATACAAAAATAGAAAGTCAATGGGTGCTCTTGATCTTGAAGATGAGGGAAAGGGATGTGTATAATGAGTAAAACTATTTCACTGATCCTTGAAAATCAACCTAAGGGGAAGTCCTAAGGTAATAATGGTAAACTGTAGAGGACCAGACTAGGCAGCACAGTGAGTATCCCTTGGGCAAAAAGGCTGTTTGTGCTGTCATGTCCCAGAAGCTCTGAGAACAAAGTTTAAGCTATGCTTGTAAAGAAATTTGCATCTAGGAAAAAAATCTCTATGTATAAGGCTGCCTCCCTCTCTGTACCACAAATGAATGAGCTACAGTTAGAGTTTGCACCTGAAAGGTTCACATGAAAGATTTCCAGATTGAAGGTTTGGTCTTCAGTTAGTTGGGCTATTAGAAATTCGTAGAAACTTGCTGGAGAGATGGCTCAGAGGTTAAGAAATTGGTAGAAACTTAAAGTGAGTTCTTGCTACATGACGAAGTGAGGGGAGACTTTGAAGGGTATGTTGGGACCTGTGGCTTCTCCTCTCCCTCTCTTCTCTACTTTTCTCTTCTTTCTCCTCCTCTTCCTCTTCCTCCTCCTCTCCCTCTTCTTCTTCTTCTTCTTCTTCTTCTTCTTCTTCTTCTTCTTCTTCTTCTTCTTCTTCTTCTTCTTCTTCTTCTTCTTCTTCTCCCTTCTCCTCCATCTCCTCTGCCTCCTCCTCCTCCAGTTCTTTATCTTTCTGTGCCACCCTTCTCTAAACCAACAACAAACATGCATCTTAATCATTTCTCTTTTCCTCTTTTCTGTTGGTAATGAAACCAAGTGACTATGGACTAAAATATCTAAAACAGAGAGCTAAAACAAACTGATCTCAATTAGAGCAGCAGAGCAGGCCCTGCACCTCCTCTGGGCAGCAGGGTACAGATAGTCCTGGTTGTGGAGACTGCTGGTGAGCTGGACCCAGAGGGTGTGAGAGCAGGAGCACCAGCAGGCTGACCAGCTCAGATACCTCTCAGGTCCAGATCCAGAACTTTGAATTGGCCTTCCCCACCATCTACCCTATCAAAGCACTGCTGGAGTGCATGAAAAAGCCAGTCCTACAGATCCAAAATGGCAGGATCTCCATGACACAAGGAAAAGCATGCTACCTGAGAGGAGCCTCAGTAAGGTTCAAGTATTAACAGAGTAGCAGAAGCCAAAGGCTTCCTACCAGACCTAGGAGTCATTGCAATGAACATGTGCAAGCAAAATAGTGTGGACAAAAGGCTACACTATCTGAAGACAGCCTGTGACACACTACAGCTTCCACCACAAGATTTTTTTTTCCTCTGTTTTTGGAGAATTTTCTAGAGTGGAAGTGGGTACGAGAAGAGGGGAGGGGAAAATGAGTGGGATTAGAGTACATGATGTAAAATTCACAAAGAACCAAAGTTTAAAAAAAAAAGAACACTATCAGTGCAGTGAAAGCTGACTAATGCAGAGTGAGCCACTGGACAAACTTATCAATTGGAAAGTAAACTATTACATTTCCAAAACTAAATGAGTATGTTTCATATGTCTGTTCTCTATGCCTCTACAGAATTTGTACCTAGCCGCCCCCTCACCTCACTTCCCCTCACCTCATTGTTTCAGTGAACAATGACCCTTAAGTTTGAATTCAGACGCATCTGTAAAACTTATTCATCTCTCCAACATCTTCAGTGAGGTACACATGACAATAAACTTCTTTTTGTTTTTCTCTTATTGGTTTGCCATCTGTTACAGGAGAACAGCTCAGAAAAATTGAAAAGAAAGTTATTTTGCTTTTTCTATGCTAAAAGAATAATATGCATATTTAATCTTTTGGTAAACTATTAAAAAGTATACTTGTTTGATTACTTTTTAAGATGGATTTATTTGATTTTTATTTTATATAAATGGGGTTAGGCCTGCATGTATGAATGTGCTCTGTGTAGATGCTGAGTCAGAGTAGGGCCAGAAGAGGAAATTAGAGCTCAAGTTACAGTTTGCTTGTGAGTCACCATGTGGGTGCTGGGAACCGAGCCCAGGTCCTCTGCAAAAGCAGAAATTGCTTTTAAGCACGGCACCATCTCTTTAGGTCTCTCACCTACTTTTTATTAAAAATATTAAAAATAAATCAATATTTAACAATACAGCCTGGTATTAGCCTATCACCATATTTTTAAAATAAGAAAAGATTTTACCTATGATTTATGGATCAGAATGGGGGGGTGAAGTTTTCTATATTTATAAAATTCAATAAGCTATTAGAAAAATCTTGTTCATACATGCTTGTAAGTGTACCTGGAGAGGGGTTTGCCAGAGCTTATTGTGTTAGGAAAACACAATAGGAAAATAAGAAGTTCAGGATCAGGGTCCTTTTTTCATTTTGTCTTCTATTTTCCTTCTACTTTGACACACTGTGTATCATGTATGAGCTACCCCATACAGCAAAGTAACATTGCCTAGGATCCTTCTTGTAGGTTTAGAGATGTATTTTCATAAATTAAAGTCCTTACCCTAAAATTTTTTCAAATATCTTCATCTGACTAAAGTTTACCAGCCCAGTCACATTCTTTTAAATATCCTTCTAAACACAATAAAATTTAAAAAACTTTATCTCATACTATATATTTACACATAAATCCACATCAATCAAAATCTGCTCATTAGCATGGGTGTTTATATAATGGTATGTTAAGAAAGAAGTTATTTAGGGTAAGATCATTGCCTGGTTCTGTCAAAGCAAAATTGCACTTGATAGAGTTCAATGGGTGTCAAGACTTTATTAAAGGCTATTGTAGTAGAACAGAGAGATTGAACTTGACTCAGTATAACAGGAGTCACTGGGAATTTATAGACATTGGGCAGGGTGTGAGTCATTCGATAGAAAAGGACCAAGATAAACATAATTAAATACCAAGGGTGGGATAAGTGGAACTTGATTACAAATTAGAGGTGAGAGGAGTCTAAATAGATTGGTCAACAGGATTCTTTCTGAAACCAAGTTCAGCAGGCTAGTGACAAAGCCTAGTCAAGAAAAAGGACTCAAAGTAGTCTAACTAATGTCTGGAAAAGAAAGAGTCACTGTCATGCATTGTGGCATGCATTGTGACATGTGACATCCAACACTCATGCGGACTGAAACAGGAGAACATGAGAACAGAAAATCTGACTTCTTATTAAGACCCTATCTCAAAAAAAAGAAAGAAAGAAAGAAAAAGAAAAAGAAACAAACACTGAGATGTAGCTCAAGAGTATAGCTTTGCCTAGCATACACAAAGCTACAAAGCTTTGGATTCAGTACTTAGCACAAGCAGACACATACACACAGAGAGAGAGAGAGAGAGAGAGAGAGAGAGAGAGAGAGAGAGAGAAGGAGGGAGGGAGGAAAGGAGGGAGAAAGGGAGAGAGAGGGAGGGAAGGGGTGGGGAGGTTGAGGATAAAAACAGGCAGATAGACCTTGCCAATTCGACTGCCCACTCAAGATGCTTGATGGCATATCTTGTCACCAAAGTGCCCCATTATCCCATTTTCTGATCTAAGACAATAAATTTGCTTACAATCTCATGACCACTCTTCAAAAAAGATGTCTCATCTCTCTCATTAGTTCAAATTATCCAAAGGATCTCCATGAAAGAGCCTGCAGGGGGCTCAACCTTGGCCCAGTAAAGTGTTATGACTGTAGAGAGATGGAATCTTGTAAATCAAAAGTCAATGTTATCTTACACTAATTTTAATCTTCTTTAATAGATTGAGTACCTAGGTATCTAGATTACTATCCTATGACTCCAAAATAAAAGTCTATCAATGTACACTAAGCATCTGAAACATAGAGAAGATATGTCTCCCACCCACCTATCTAATGCCCCTTAGCATAATCGATAGTTGGATTGATTTATGATTTGCTTTTGTTCTGTGACTGTAAAACTTCCGGTAATTTCTTCCAGTAGTAGTGCATGCCATTCAGGGTACTCTGAATATTTGTTCCTAAGCCACCATCTCTCCTACTTATCTCAGAATAAACTTCTCTTAATTCCTTTTAAGCAGGGCTGTCATTTTATATTGGCAATTTAAATGTCAATGTTACTATGATCTTATCTTTCCCCTTCACCTTGCGGTAGGAAAGATTACATCATCCAAATGAATAACATGATTTTTATTAGTGTGTGCTTGTGATGGAGTCTCTCATTGTCCAGGTTTCAGTCAGGCTCCTTTGAAACCCATTTTCAGTAGACCCATACTTTGGCTTCCTTCTTCCCAGGACCCAATTGCTACGTGAGTTTACCAAGTATTCTCCACTCAGTATCTGATTATTCACAACGTCTGCACTAACTAACCATCCCCAAAGGTCACCAAGGCCTTCCTCTAGAATAATCTTGCTGGGTTAATTGTACAAGAATTACCCTACTTTAACAATGTTTATCTACTAGTCCTACTATCCTGCTTTTTAGCTATGAATCCCTACTCTTGCATGTTATCATCGGACCAACTGCACACATTGACAATTCTGTTCCCCTAGGTGCTGAATAAAATCTGGTTTTGTTGTTTTAACTATGAGGCTCCTGGTTTTCTTTATCTGTTGCACTCCTCTCTTCCAAGAAGACAAAGGGGTGTTGATGTGGACTTTTCAATTGCTATATTAGAAAACAAGTTGACAACGGAAATCAGCCATGGAGTTGAGGTATTTTGAAGGACGTGGGCTGTAGAAGAGGAGGTAGTATATCTCAAATAATTGGAATTAAGTGAGTGAGACTCAGGATGAGAAAAGAGCAGATAAATGTTATACCTTTACATGGGTTAAAAGCACTTGACATTTCACTTAAATTTTATTTTAGCACAATTGTTGTGTATTAAATATTCATTTTAAGGGTTCTATAGAGTTGTCTTAGCAGTTAAGAACACATATTACTTGAGAGTCTAGTTGAATTCCCAAGAACCATGTCTAGCAGGTCACATCTGCCTGAAATTCTGCTTCATGAAGATCCTATGCCTCTGGCTTCTGCAGAAAGCACCATTCATGTGCATGTACACACACACACACACACACAGAGAGAGAGAGAGAGAGAGAGAGAGAGAGAGGGAAAAAAATAAATATTTATATATTAAGTGTCAATTATTCACCCAGCAGTGTCAGATAGATTTAGTTTAGAAGATATGACTAATTGTTCGTATTCATTATCTAAGCATTAACAAAACCTTGAAATTTGTTACAAATCTTCAAGCTTTCTAGGTGGCTTCAAGATACAGAAATAAAACACATGGACACTGATGTAAAACAAATGTATATGGAAAGTAAAAATCTAAGAATGAATCTCTCTATGATTCCTGGGTTAAACAGTAATGTGAAGAGAAGACAGAATGGAGAGAATTAAGGAGTGGAAATGGAATTAATCACTAAGACTTTTTCCTGGAAGACAGAAGTTATTATTTTGAATATTAAGTCTGGGGAAATTCTATTATTTTTGTTCCCTTTATTTTAAAATTATTAGATCTTGAGGTCAAAGACCAACTTTCCCTCTGACACACATTTCTCAATGAAGAGGTTAGATATATGTGTTACTGAAGGGCTTGGTTTTCCATGGGAAGCACTTCTTTCAACACATTATATCATAACATATGGAATGAATACCAACATGATAAACATGCTTCCATCAGACAAGTAGGATGCTCACATATTCAAAATAAGAATAATAAAACATGGTGACATTTTAAAGTAAAAGAAGACAATCTCGAGTTCTAGGTTGGTATAGCATCATAGATGAAAAATTCCAAATTTATGCACCCAAAGATTTCAAAATCTGAGTTGACATATTTAGACTGTGTCTTAATATGTACAAAATCACTATAGTATAGTGTCATCCAATTAAAATAACTTAATTGTACCTGAAATTGTTTTCTGTGCCACTTCCTCCGAGTGAGCTATGGGGGAGGGGAGACAATTAGCCAGCCATTGCAGAGTGGAACTAAAGAACAATGTGTGTCAGAAACAGACTATTTAGAATTCAACTCTGGTGACACTGAAGTTGGCAGTCATAATTGTAGGTGGAATTTCTGTGAGAAGAATGCAATTATCCAAACTGGATTTTAACCAGCACACCTGAGCACTTCAAGGGGAAAAACTATCTTTAATACCATAAATAAATAGCTCCTTTGTTCTATTTGTGAATGTAAAGATGCCAGTCCCTGCACAGGCTGAACGCCTGAGGTTCGGCTTTAGTTCCAGCTCAGGAGGAAGCTCGCCTCCTACTGAATCGCCAATCACCTTCCTGCAGAGATCTCTGTTCAAGCAAGGAAAACTATTATTAGGTATTTGATGGTTCTTATTAGCACTTGATATCTTAAAATTTTGTTTTCAAATCCTTTTCATTAGGTAGGTCAAAAGTTTGAGGTTCAAACACTCCATCAGAATCACAACAGAAAACTACTGATTAATTTTTTTTACTATTTTTTTTTTGGTTCAATCGGAAAAATATCACTCCAGTTGCAAGGAACAGATTAGAAATCCTTTACCTCTGTGGGAGCTGAGGCAGAAGACCCAGAGAGGAAAATCCTCCAGAATTCTGAAGACTGAGATTGAAATGCAGAGAGAAAGAACCACTGTTGCTCCCATAACACCATAAAGGAGACAGCAGTAGTTATTTGAAAGTTCTGGAAGAAATAAAACATACTTTGGACACAATTGTGTTGAAAGAAAAACACCAGTTAAACTGAATTTAACAGTTTGAGTAAAAATCAGTTTGCTGGTGAGGTTCCCTTATAACAAATGACTCTCAACCTTCTAATGCTGCACCCCTTTGATACAGTTCTTCACCTGTGGTGATCGCAACCATAAAATTATTTTGTTGCTACTTCATAACCGTGGCTTTGCAACTGTTATGAATCATACTGTAAATATCCGATATGCAGGACATCTGATATGTGACATCCAAAGGGTCATGACCCACCGGTTGAGAACTACTGCCTTGTACTGTAAATAAGATCCAGAGTGCTCTGCCCTCACAGATAGGCAGCTTCAATGAACAGCCGGAGTCAACGCTTCCATGTCCTTAAATGGGCATGGTCTAAGCATTGGAACCAGCTGAAGTTTACTTTCTGTGACTGGCTGTTTTTGCTATTTATACTCCTATTTAGGATACTATGTTACATTGCATTTGATTATGTACCACCTCAAGATACAGAGGCGACTTTGCTTAAAAGTACACTTTAATTAGCCATACTATAACGTTTTTCTCATTTTCAACTATGGTTGGAGAGTCTCAGGTAGTTCTACTTCTTAACCTTAAAGAATGTTCTTGGGTACTATAAAGGGTTCAGCTGCTCAGCAGTCAAAATAAATGACAGATATGTGGTCTTGTATATCAGCAAGTATCGCCTAGGTGGCCCTTCCACACTATGGTGCTCAGAGTGGGTAAAATTAAATAAAGATGCCCCTTACAGAATTGTCTGTTTCTTTTTAATTGATATTGAGTTATGTTTATTTCTTTTCATGTTAATAATTAGTTTCACTGTGACATTTTGGTGCATATTCACCACTGTATCTTGTTCTTATTCTTGAGTCTTACAATGGACCTTTGCATCCCTTTCTGCATCACTAGATATTTATGTCTAGATTCTGCAAGTGAGAAAAAGATGAAATATTTTCACCATTTTTGTCTCCTCCTCCTCCTCCTCCTCTTAGGTATCTTCCTGATCCCTTACAGTATTCTTAATATTTTTTTTAATTTGTAGAATAACTTGAAGTGAAAAAACTTGAGAAGATAATAAACTAGCTTCTTACATACTCCCAATCCAACTCCTCCTTTCATTAGCACCTTAGATTTACCCCTTAGTGAGTTTATATTGACACATAGCTACCATACAAGGTACATACATTCTCCATGTTTCTTTAGTCTTCCTTTAATGATTATTCTTTTCCAACTTCCCACCCAGAGACTCACACAGTGCACTGCTGTGTCCCCTAGTCTGCTCTTGACTGCAACATTGTATAACTTTCTCTCATTTTGATAATATATCAGCTTTCAGGACAGTTAGTGGAGTATTTTATAGTGTTCTTCAATGAGTCCATCTAATTTTTCTTCATTCTTAAAATTTGCTTATATATTTTGAGAAATAGCAAATTCATTTAGTTCATCAATCATCATAAACCTATACATATTTATTTTACATTATAGTTTATTATATAATACACATAATTTTGTTGATGATTTTGTTCCAGCTTGAACCATGTGGTATACTTTCGGTTGAGTATTCTGTCCTTCACATATCATATACACTATGCCCCCATCACTGTAAGATTGTATATCTTAAACACCATACTGCATCACTGTAAGATTGTATATTGCATACACTATACCCTGTCACTGTAAGATTGTATATTATATACATTACACCCCATCACTGTAAGATTGTATATTATACACACTATACCCCATCACTGTAAGATTTTATATATATATATATATATATATATATATATATATATATCATGCACTATACCCCCATCATTGAAAGATTGTTTATCTTGTCTTTTATCTAATTTATCTCATACCCATCTTATATATTTCATGTGCCAGTACCAAATGAATTACCCATCCTTAAACTCTGGATTCTTACTATTGGTGCTGGTATTACAAACCAAGGTCTAGGTATTAGATAGACCTGTTGTGCCTAGCATTTCTGTTTTGAGGCTCTCCATGTTGTAGCAGGATTAAAATTCTGTGAGTCTACTATAGTTTCATGTATAGACCGAGTTGAGAAGAGCTGGCATTGTAACTATGTTGTCTTTTAATCCGTGAACTTGCACTAGTTCTCGGTTTATATTAATTTTCATTGCTTTCTTGCCTCAGTGTTAGTAGTTTTCTGAATATACATCCTGTCCATGATATCTTAGATGTATACTTTTAGACAAAAACAAAAACCTTTCTCCATGCAAAAGAGCCTAAAAAACTAAAACGACTTTAAGATGTATATTCCCTTTGAGACACTGTTTTTTGTTCATGAGTAAAAGGAAAAAGCAAAAAATCAAATAGAATTTTCAAACCAAAGCTTACCTGAGTCACCCTTGCACACATGCACTTGATTCCTCCAGTGATGTATATTTTAAGAATGTTATAGAAAGTTTTAGAAACTCTTTCATATAAGTTATATCTTCTAAAATTTATTAAGCGTTATCTTGGTTCATAAATCAATGAGTTCTTCATTGACTTTCTACAGAACAATATTTGAGAGATAATTGCTACTTTAAGTGAATTTTTGCACACTTAAAAGAATCATATTTCTTAAAAAGGGGGACAACAAAAAGAAATTAGAGCATTAACCTGAAAATTACTCGTTCATTTCCCAGCACACTTATCATTAGAACACTTAACAGTATCTGAAGTTGTAGTATTTTTTATGATACATATTGCCATTTTAGAAACTTGGAACGAACTTGTCAGGAAATGGTTTGAGGGTAGCTAGTATTGGATAGTGCATGCTTTTCTAAGTCCTGCAAAGTTGATGGCTCCCTCCCTTCAGCACAAACTAACTGAAATGTTGTATATGAAGTATATTTATCAGTATAGAATTTTTATTATAAGCACATTAGTACCAGGTCTATAGAAATGTAAAAGTCATACAAACAAACTTAACAATGAAGTCTCCTGTTCCCAACTCATTCATCCTTATTTTTCCCCAGTCATTTCTTCTAATCATGAAACACACAAACTCTACTACATATTATCTTTGCCCATATATCAGATTTATCAGATTCAGTTAGTCATTGTGCCAGAGGGGGAAGAAATACTTGAAAGGTTTGCTAAATCAACCTCTTTTTCGAAGCAGCTTCTTGGAAACACTCAAAATTCTTATCTTCATATAGAATGGGATAGAGATATGCTATAGAAAGAAGCCATACATCCCTGACCCAAAGGAAAATTCTGCAATAAAAAATGGCTAAGATGTTCCAAAGCCTACTCTCCTGTTCATTTCTCAGAATTATTGAGGTTCCCAAAGGTTTTGACGCCATGTGCTCAGAAGTTTTTCATAGCTCAGAACTGTACGACTTCATGACTTCATTGTCACCACTGGAGACAAAATTTCCACAGTTGCCCCAGTTTTCTTCACGTTTTCAAGAGAAGATAGAATAATGAAATGCACAATTGCAGGGGGCACTGATTTCAAATCAGTTTGTCAACAATGATGCTTCATTGACATCAAAACTGCCCACAATTCACAACATAGATGCCTAAACAATTCCCGGAAAGCATTTCCAATGATGTGAGTGTGCTACTTCTCCCCACCCTTCTATTAAAAACTGCCTTCAGCCTTTTTCTTTAACCTCCTGGTTTTCTTTTGTGTCCACACAGACAGAATGCCACAAGTACATACAGCACTGACCCTTGAGCATCTTTTATAACATCTAAGAATAGCCTACTATTAAAAAGCGATGACTTCCTTCCCAGATCCATTTTTAGAGAAGTGCTTCCCGACATTTCATACGTGTCCAATTCTGGGATGATTCTGACTGTGGTCCGTTCACTCCTTTTCTTTCTGTTCCTTTGATAGCTCATTCTTTCTGGCTTCACTGAAGTATTTCCTTCTGAGTTCTCACCTTTTCCTCTCTTGCCATCCTTAATTTTTGCTTTAAGGCTTGTTTTTCTTTCTCACTCTGTCGGGATTCCACAGGGCCACTCTTTGTCTTTTTGTATGTACAAGATGACACACTAAATCTGACCAAAGCCTGTGAATTGTTCATCATGACACTTTTTCAGCATAGGACAAGTGTTAACACTGGGACTGCTTTGAATGTCAGGGTCAGGATGCCACCTTTATAGCTTAGCATCTGTTGGATACTTAATTGAGAAGTTCTATAAGCTCTGAATGAAATTCCTGGATCTTCTGCAATGAAGCAGCTAAGAAAAAGGAAAATTAGCTCTACTCACATGTAAAGTGTGGAAGATATTAGTATTTTATAAGAGAGAACACAATCCACACAGGTCATGGTAGATGGTAAGACAAATAATAAGTTGTAGCTACCTATATATTCAGAATAGAAGAGAAAATGTTTATTTAGATTCATAAGTCTTGAAAATGTGATAGAATTGAGAAGATAAGAGAATTAGAATGGGAATTCCAATCATACATGTCAATAAACCAAAAAGATATTCATTTTTTAGCAAATTATATTTATTAGTATCATTGGATCCAAGTGCAAAACATACCAAAGCAATGTGAAAATACTAATTAATACACAGATTTAATATTTCTAAAAATATTTCATGTATGAAATTAGAGAGATGGCTCTAGCACCAAAAGAGGACTGCTACTCTTACAGAAGACCCAGGGTTCTGGTCCCAGTACTTACACAGAGGTCATCAGCCATCTGAAACTGAAGTTCCAAAGGTCTGATGTCCTCTTGTGGCCTTTGCAGGCAAGTGCAAATGTGATACACAGATATACGTGCAAATGTGATACACAGATATACATGCAAACAAAATACCCAAACCCAATGAACAACTAAATTTTAAATAACATATATTCAGAATGCACACCATTTAGCAATGTTAATATCTGTTTAGTCTGTTGTGCTCTACTCCCATAAATATGAAGGTAGAAAAATTGTTGAAAAGAACTAATATCTGAAAACCATTTAAAAATTATACAAAAAGCAGTGTTGTATCTAGATGGTTCAGCAAGTAAAGGTGCTTACCACCCATCCTAATGACCTGAATTCTATCCATGGAGCCTCATGCTAGACAGAGAGAACTGACTCCCATAGAGTATTCTATGACCTCCACAGGAATGCTATGGCTCATGCCTGAGCTTGTGCACGCGCGCGCACACACACACACACACACACACATACAGGCACACACGCACACACACACAGACACGTGCGCACACAGACACACGCATATACACACACATTAATGTAATATTTTTTAAATAAGATAAGTTGTTCTATTTTATAAGTTATAAAAAAACAACACATAGGGAATGGAGGGCAGATTAAGCCTTATCTACTAGGCCATCAATCAATAGTATCAATATACAGGTTTTATTCTTAGTGGCTTTTCCAGTATTATTCTCTAAAGCAGTGTGCAAGGAGGGTTATATTTGAAGATTACCTTAAAGGTACCTAAGATGCTCTTTGATAAGATAAAGTTAAGTAATTAGCACTTTTACTAATATCATATTCACTATTTGTAGAAAAATGATTTCAAAAAATAAATATGCCCTGTGATATACCCACATTGGAAAATTACGAATTTCTGTCTAAGCAATCAGTAGAGAAAGGTATTGAGCAATTGTCTTTGAACCACTGCAATACTAGCCTCTGTCCTATGACTATGTCTACTAAGATCTGTGGGGTTTGAGCACCAATGATCCTCAGTTCAGAAGAGCATGGTGCCACCTTGAGTATTCTTCATTCACAAGCTGGCTCCTTTGCTCTGGGAACTAGCACATGTGACTTGTTTCCATGGTAACGCACAAATTAAAGATCCCAAAGTCAGCTGCATGGAAAAGAAAAACATTTTTTTTGTTTTTGTTTTTGTTTAAGGAAAACCTTTGCACTAGTTTTTAGCAGTTATCGTGAGTATTGTTGATATCTTTAAGTATAATTTCAAACCTTCTCCATCATAAGCAAGACATTGTAATCATGCCATGTATTGTGACTGGGCAATAGAACAGCTCTGCTCCTCTTAAGACTCTAATATTAGGCTTGGAAAATAAAGAAAGTGTTTTTCTTAAGCTGTGCACGTGATAGCAGTCTTTTTTGTGAACTGACCTGTCTGTCCTGATACCTATTTTTTTTTAATCTCTTCTGATAAATAGCAACTGCTTAAACAAAGTCAAAAACAACAGACTAACTCATGATGAAGAATATTAACATAAATTGATACTTCAATATTCAGATAAAGTCAAAGATTCAGATATCATCGTCTTTAATTTTTCGACAATGATTCTTCTCCACAGAACTGTATGCTTTGGCAGCATACAACTGCTAAAACCAAAACAGAAGCTTCTGTGGGTGAGACAGGCGGACTTTCTTTCCCTGGACTCAGGCCCCTCCCGGGATGCTGGATGCTCTCATAGTTATTCTTCTCACTGGTCCTTGCAGTTTTATTCTTATTTTCCTATTGAGGAAACGGAGGCTCATTGGGTATTAAGTTAACTTGTTCAGATAAATGAAAGAATCAAAATTCAAATCAAAAGAAACAGCTTAAGTTAGTGTACTCAATGGAATTCAGAGAAAAGCATATTATGTCATCACTGTTATATTTTTCAAATCTCTTTCCAAGGTAGATTACACATTGGGATATCTTTTACAAAAACATCTTCTTTGCAATAAAGGACAATATGGACAATTTAACACAGCAAATTTTCTGGCTTATTACTGGTTCCACGAGAGAGAGAAGAGGAGGAAAATGAATGCAGTCATTTGCCACATAACAGGCCACTGTGCTTTTAGGACCAATTCAGTTTCCGTGCACGTAGTTCAAGGACAACACAGTGCCTGATATAGAGCCCGTTTTGATTTATGCTCTATTTCCCGTACAACAAATTACAGAACGGCTTTTGTTTCAGATAAAATGAAGACGCACAAGGTACTGTGGTGCTGACCTCCACTTGATGCTAACACTTGCTCCAAATCTATACAGATTCTAAATTTATAACCAAGTCTAAACAGCTTGTCTGAGAAGATGATCGTGTCATCTGAGGTGTGGGATTGAATCCTGTGTTGACATCACCCTAAACAACTGTGAAAGCGGCGCCTCTGCAGAGGTCTTTGAGTTGCTCTCTGTACTCTTAGTTCATTTAAATGTCGATGAGCTGAGAAGGTACCAAAAAGCATGCTTTCAGTTGTCATTTTCAGGCACTTCCTTGAATTCAATTATAGCTTAGTTTAATTCAGAGTAGATGAAGATTCCCATTGCCATAGAACAATTTAATTGTGTTTTCTTTCTGACTGACCATCACTTGATGTACATCTTTACTAATATTAATGACTACATGTGACTAATATTAGAAAAAGAAATTAAAACAGTACCTTCATTTGTATGACTTAGAACAGTTCTTTGAATTAATGCACACAAAATTTGAATTCCCACGGCTTGCAAGCTTTTTCATATGTGCATATCCCATCATCAATTCCTCTGTGAATAATAATACAGGCTTTAAAACCTATTAGACTTAAATTCAACTACCGCTTCTGCCAATTTCTGCTTATGTAAATTTGATGGAAATTCTGGTTTTGTTTGTACCTTGTATGCAAAGGTAATAGCATTAGATTAAGAATTTGTGTGAGGAGTAAACATGAAGAAAAAAAACCTTATCAAATGCTAAAACTAATGTCTATTTCTGACAGCACAACACCCCACAATGCCTTTCCCTTCCATGGCTCTTCTCCAAACTCTCTCTGTTTATTCTACTCTATGCCCACACTGATCACCTTACCGTTGACTAACTAGCACGTTTCCCAACTTTGCTCCTTGGCACATGCCATTTACACCGCCCATTACTCTTTCTATTTCACCGGGTTCCTTGGGTCTGAGTATTCCTTCCCTGTCCATGTCTCCTTTGCCCTCCCATCCTTTGAGCTCACTCATAA
This sequence comes from Tokudaia tokunoshimensis, assembly GCA_036184795.1. Lineage (NCBI taxonomy): Eukaryota > Metazoa > Chordata > Mammalia > Rodentia > Muridae > Tokudaia > Tokudaia tokunoshimensis. The sequence continues at coordinate 81,380,463 of BTHU01000012.1, read as the reverse complement.
ATATATTGCCAATTCTGTGAATACATCAACTATAACTTTGATGTTTACATTTGCATTATAACAACATTTTTATTAAAAGACCTCATACTTTAGGGTCCTCAGAAGCAGAGTTGGCAGGTAATGGAACTCCTAAAAGAACATGGCCACTGTCTCCACTGTCTATGTGTTCTATGTGGCATCACTCAGCACCAAACCCAGGGCCTGGTGTATGCCAGGCAAGTGCCCTACCATTGACTCCCTACAAGTCTTTCTAGCTGTTTTGAGTGTACTGGTTCTAACCACAGACAGGACAAGACTGTCCTCATACTCTCAAAACTGCATTAAGTAGGAACTGGACTCCATGTCTGCTTGATAAACATTGTTTAAACAACATGGACTGTATACAGAGGGAGCAGGCAACTGGAGATGGAGAGGAGGAGGAAAATAAGTGAACCTGGGAAGGAAACAGAAGAGCACTGCACTCATTTATCATCCACTTTAATTTCACTTCTGGAAACCTGACGAGTTGGTAGCAATAGATATACATTGTGTCCTGAAGAAGATTCATTTCACCCTTTTTAGCTTTTCATACTCATGTTCTAGGAGAAACACCATGAAAAATGTAGTTTCACATTAAAATCATGAATAGAACAATCTTTAAAAGCATAGGTGATGGAAAACAGCATGAGAGAAGGTAGACAGATTGTCTAAAATAAGAGCATCAGCCTGCCTGTTTCAAACTGAGAGGCCTGGTGCTGACATTAGAATACGTGCCGTGGGGGGACTGTATCAGGAAATCTGTTCTCGTGTCAACAGTCCCTGCAGTATGCTGACCTGGGCAGATACTCCAATTGATTAACTTCATCTGTGTCACCCGCAGAGAGAAAGGCAGTGGTAACTGATGACTTCACCAGTATCCATCTTTTCTATTTAAGGAAGTTAGAAATACACCTTAAGATGGATGCTGAAGTAGGTACCATCTATCTTTTGGGCCTAATATATGGTCTATGGTTTCTTAAAAACCTGAAGTCAAGGGACTTGAGAGACAGAGCAAGGAAGTTTTCCCAAAGACAAGCTTAAAATTTGTGCTGATATTTGATAATATTGGAATCTTGAAATTTCCTTAAATGCAAGAGATAGCAAAAACTAAAGAAGAGAAATAGATTACTCTCCCCCCTCCCTCCAGACTATATATTTCATGTAGCTATGCCAACATAAAATTTTAGCATTTCTTGCTTCTATCCAACTGTCAATAGCATATGCATATATATATATATATGTACATACACACACACATATATATATGTGAGTTAGTTGTTTTATATGATCTAATATACTAGATAACACATTCTATCCCTAAAATATTTATACAAAAATATTAGCATCTCTATTTTCCAATCCATTCTATACAATATAAACTTCATAAAATGTAAGTTCAAACATTTCTATATCTCTTCTTGAAATTTTCATCTACGGAACTCAACCCAGTTTTTAACACCATTAATGCTTCCAGTGTAGTTTTCCAATTCTTTTTTTCTGTATTTTTCAAAACATGACCTGCACTTCCAGTAAGTCTGACTAGTTATTATGTTCTTATCTATAGAGGCCTCTATCCTTAATATTCTCAGCTGCAAACATATTCTCTGCCAATTGATTAACTTTTATGTCCTATAATTGTTTTTATTTAAGCAACCTTAATTATATAATATTGCTTGATTCTATTCTTTTACAGAATGTTAAAGAATTTAGATTCTGGGCATCAAGGTAGCTAAGCAGACAATGGTACTTACTCTGCAAGCCTGGTGACCTGTGTTTGATCCCTAGAACCTGCTTAGATGTGGAAGAAGAGAACTAACTCCCAAATGTCCTCTAACCTCCATGTGTGCCATGACCTGTGCACCTTCCCCATATACACATCATGAGTGTATACACACACACACACACACACACACACACATGCATGCTAAACTTTATTCTGTCTTCTCTTTCCAAAGAGACATTTGCCCCTAGCATTCTTGCTCATATGCCTAGACAAAGTACATGTCTCTCTGTGTGTATACATATATATATATATATATATATATATATATATATATATATATATGTTTTTGTATTTATGCTTATTTTACATAAAGATCATACTCCAATATTGTTTTTATCACTTTTATTCACCTATTTTCTTATAAATCTTTCTGTATCAGGAATAGATGCTTGCTACAATATTCCAAGAACAGAAATTCAATCAACCACCAGTAACAAATGAATATTTGTTTTACTTTCATTTTGCTGCTGGAAAAAAAAATGTCTAAAATGAACATTATCCTGCAGTGGTTTTTTTTTTCTAGGGTATCACCATAGTTTGAATGTGAGACCTTTTTCCTCAGTCTGACCACATTCAAAGGTGGGGCCCAAGAAGAGACGGCACAAAATGGACTAGGGCAGCAGCGTTCTCCTGGACTGCTGTAACATGAATAATGGTTCAGCCAACAAGAACAATAGCACAAGTGGGCTGCTGGTTGCTTTCTCTTCCTAACTTCCATATAGTTGCCACCTGAGTGTACTCATGTAGCGTTTCCTCGATCTGCATAAGGACACCAGCCTCATCATGCACTTCCTGCACTCAGGACCTAACTCAAAGTTGGTTATCTACCACAGATACCATATCCAAACAGCATCCTACTGAGGATTGAATGTATGAATTTTGCCATAAGTCTAAGACAGGAGTTTCAGGTTAGGGTGCTCTGCCAGACGCCTCCTGGAGGGACTGTACTAACGTCCCCTTTCATCTTAGTACTCAAAGCAAACACTGTCCTGTACCATTAGCACCACATCTTGCTTATCAATCTTTTTTTTTCCTCCTGGATCTTTTAAATTAAAGAAAAAAGTCTTCTCTCATTCTTAGATTGTGGCTTCCAGTTATCAATGAGGTTCTAGCGATGCACAATGCTTAGTGACCATTTCTGGAATTGTTTTTATTGTTCTTGCTCATTTTCCAATCAGGGGGGAGTTCATATATAATGAATATTAATTCACTGTATCTCTATTAAGGTGGGAGTTTTAATGCCTTGTTAATTATTAGATTCCTAACAGAGCATATAGCGCATACTGAGTGCTCAGTAAACATTTACTGAGTTTACAAGAATGAATATGAAGAATGAATCAGAAATGCTGTGAACACTACTACATTGTGCCTAAATAAAAGGTGATTAACTTCGATGTGATCATATTTATTAGTATTCTCACTCAATAGTCTACATTCTGTGTCTTGCCTTGTAACCATTGTTGCCATAGATAATAAACAAATTTTCATTTATTCCGCTCTGACCGTGAGATTCTGTTTCCCATACCATTAATTTATACTATTTGACTCACTACACTTATAATCTGAACAAAATAGTAATTTAATTAACATGAACATTAAAACATTAAGGAGTTAATTCATATATAACATCATAGATGGATTGACTTTTATAGAATAGCATATGTTAAACACACTGAACAGTTTTTAGGGGTGTGTGTGTGTGTGTGTGTGTGTGTGTGTGTGTGGAGACCAGATGTGTCAGATTGCCCTACAATAGTTGGTGTTACAAACAGTTGTGAGCCATTTGACATAGGTGCTAGAAATCAAACTCCAAAGACATGCTCAAACACAGAATAGTCACATTACATTTCAATAAATGTCCTCAGAGACTCCCCAAGGAAAGGATTCTAGGAAGTATATTTTAGAAGGCAACATATGATTTCCACTTATATTCTATTTATTTTATGAGATTAATTCACACACTATGAGGGCTGTATATAAACTAAATAAGATGGAGAATGTCAACACTGCTATTTACTTGTACGTATGTTTAGCAAAATTCACCTAAGTAAAACCCCAGGCTATGATGCCAAGCAAAGATTTGGAAACTTAGCAATGGTGTTTAGAAGCTGAAAAAGATATACACACTAATGTTACCTTGCTAGCTAAAAGACTCTCTGAATGTCCCTTATTGCAGCAATGTCCTCTGGAAATGATAGACAGTCCTATCTATCTTTTTATAAACCACAACTCCACTCCTGAGTAGTGGTATTGTCAACACATGATATGAAAACCATCAATACATGCCAATGGTGTTTGCAGTGCCTGTGGCAAGAAACCCTATGGCTAAGGCAGGGGGAAAAAAAAAACAAAAATGAAAAAGAAAACAATCGAGTCAGAAAGTATACTTTGTGCTGAGATGAGCGGGAGAGCCTGGTAAAACAGAAGAGGAAACTGATAATTTATACATCTATGTTCATTGAAGTAAGAGCAGAAGCATCTCATTTATCACCGTACTTTGCATACAAAATAGTTTATGCACATTATATTACCCACGTATCCTTTGAAAATGCCAACCAAAGAACTTGCTCCTGGTGAAAAATTATTTACATGTTCTTTTCCTCTACAAGTAAAAATTATTAGTCAAGTACAGTCAGTCTGATGCTGAAGTGAAATTGTGGAGAAACTCGCAGGCAAGAAGTCACTTCACAGAGAATTAACTAGGATACTCAGATATAAAGGGAATTTTCCAAGAAGATATTCTACCTAAGCCATCTTAGATATATTCATTTAATAAAGTTTACTAGATGTTTGTTAGGGGTCTGCTCAGCACAGCTTTGGCAAGTCCATGTTATAGGTTCAGAAACTGCAAATGTCTTTGAGAGATTTAATAATGTTCATACTGACTCATACCTTATACAGGTACACAGACATACACATAAAGTCAAACAAAGTAAAGAAAATCAGCATTTAAGAGGGTTGTGTAAACCAAGTCTGTCAGTTTTATTAATGGACAGGATATAAATTGAAACAACTTTCAATTTCTGTGAAAATTTGAGACACACCAAATCTTCCTTTGATAAGTGACGAAATTACATTTAGCAAATACTCTTTTAACAACCACTGTGTACTGGGAGCTAGGGATGGAACAAGTAAGTACTTCCCACCTGGAAAGAGCTCTCAAGCTAAGGCTATCTATTGGGAGAGCTTTGTAGAGCTCAAGACATGGTAGACCAGCAAGGAGGACCATTAGGTTTGTTTGAACTGGAGAGGTACCTGAAGAAACAGCTTGTAGACGGAAAGAGCTTCATATACAAAATGTGGGACATCTATAGCATTTGAGTAATGGTTCTGAAATGATAGTATTACATGTAAGTAGGACCGATTAAGAAATTATTCCAGGATGTTATGTGTGATGTGTGAGAAATCATAATAGGTTTGGGAGTCCTGATCATTTTGTTAGTTGTGTAAATCAAAAGAAAAGTGTGCCAAACATGCATTTGGTCCCACATGCAAACACTTCCCTGCAGCCTTGGTCTTCCCTCTGCATGGACTGCACTCCACAACACATCTGCTTCCCCATCAAAGCCTCTGGTTTTCCTCACTGTCCATTGTTCAGCTCTTTCCCTAACTCACCTCGGTACTAATATTTTCTTCAATGTCTATAGATACATTTCCATACTTAAGAAGCACACAAAGTTAACAACACTACCTCTGAGACTTTATTCTCCTTCTTCACTCTCTCTTCCCCTCTCCTTCCTTCTCTTCTCCCTTTCTCTCTCCTCCCCCTACCCCTCCTCCCCTCTCCTCTCTTCTCCACTCTTCTTCCTATTCAAAACACACAAACTCTTTAGAATATCTATCTAAATTCTTCCTTCCTTCCTGCACAACACACCTAACAGCCTCTCTTCACCTTTATTCTTATTTTTTGCGTTATAAAGATAAATATTAAGGATATATTTGTCATTGTCTCTCTCTCTCTTGTTAGTCATATGCATTATATAAAATAGCAACTTTCATTAAAACATCTTATACACCTGTATATAATGTACTTTATCTAGTCATTCTTCCCATTATCTATCTCTTCTTTACACACTAAGATTCAAAAACACAAATATTACAGGTCTTCTCTCAAATATATAATTGAGATTTCAATGGTAAGGGAAGGAGAACAAGAATATATAATTGACCTACTTCTAGAGGCATTACAGGTGTGTATCACATGTGTGCCAGTAGACAGCAGAGAGGAGAGAGGCTATGTCTAAGCTCACTGTTCTGACCCATGAACATCTGAATGATTAGTAGCCTAACAGTCCTTGAAAAAGAAAAATGTGAGCCTGAGGCAACCACTAGTTGGGCACCAGGGAGTCCAGACGGAGAGCTAACCTGAGAAGTAACTGGCTGGCCCAGACAGGCTCCCAGAGTGGAGAGTGAGCAAGAGACAAGAAGAACCTCAGCTGGGACCAAGAGCCCTAGATGGAAGTGAGCCTGGGACTGACAAACAAACACACCTCTCATGGGGCCACTGGGGCCTGGACCAGGAGAAGCCAGCCTGAGATGACCACCCAGCACCTTGGGGTCCTGATAGGGAGCTAGACTGAGATGACCACCAGTCCTGCTCCCTGCAGGCCTGAGAGAAGTGGGGGCAGACCTGAGAGGATCCATGCCTGGGGACATATACGTTAGCAGGACATAGAATTCCTGAGACCACTTCTGAGGACTCCAGAAACTCAGAGACCCTGGGTGGTGTCATTAAGAGAAGCAAGTAAGTGGTGGAGAAATGGATGAGAAAAAGAGGAAAACAGAAAATGAAGGTACAATGAAGAGAAGCAGAACTGGAGACTCAAGGGCAGTGAAGAACAGCCTGAGGTAAGTAGACAGTGATGCCACCTGAGACTAGGGTAGGGTCCTGGCCTGTGTTGCTATCCAGGGCCATATTTGGGCCCTTGGCTCTGAAGCAGCAGGAGTCTCATACTATGTAAGTCCAGGTGGACATCATCGCTAGTCTAGAATGCCACAAGGGAACATATTGACCTCTGAGGGCTAAGCAGAATTGGCCCCATCTCTTACCTGGGCAACATGGGAGATCTGACCTTGAGGGCATGAGATTAGGAGAGCTGACCCCATCCCTAGCCAGCTACAGTACTCCAAAAATGCAAAATTTTCAGGTGAGCCGGCCCCCAGGGTATGAGCGTGGAAACACTGACCCAGGCACTCACCTCCTGTGCAGTGGCATAGAGCCACTCACCCCACCCCTCACCACCTACAGCAGGTGAAAGACCTTTCCTTGGGGTCATGAGAACAGGATAGCTGGCCTTGCCCTTTACCAGTTGCAGTACTCAGGAGAGGGACCTGCTTCTCGCCTCAGCAGCGCAGTAGAGTTGAGTCTGGTGTCAGGAACATGGGCAAGCTGGCCCCAAGGATGTGAGCATTGGAGAGCTGGCTCTGCGACTTGTCTACTGTGCAGTGATGTGGGCAAGAGAAACATGCCCCCTTCTCTCCCCTTGCCACCTATGGCAGACAGAAGAACTGGCACCAAGGTCATCAGAGCAGGAGAGCTGTCCCTACCCCTCACTTACTGCAACACTCAGGAAATCAAGTCCTGCACCTCACCTGGGCAGCATAGTAGAGCTGGTCCTGGATGTGTGGTTACAGGTGAGCCAGCTCCAAGGGCATGAGCACAGGAGAGGCAGTCCTGCCTCCTGAGTGCTGGGTTGTGGTGCAGATGAGGTAGAGATGCCCTCCTCCCCACCCTCATCCCTCACCACCTATGGCAGTCAGGAGAGATGGCCCTGAATCATGAGAGAGGGAGAACTGACCCTGTCCCTCACCAGCTGCAACACTAGGGAGAGTGGGCCCTGCAACTCACCTGGGCAGCAGGGTAGAGATGGCTCTGGTTGCATAGATTGCTGGGTGAGCCGGACCCAGAGGGCATGAGGGCAGGAGGGCCAGTGAGCTGACCAGCTCAGGAAACCTGTCAGGTCCAATTCCAAGACTTTAATTTGGTCCACTCCACCATCTACCCCATTGATAAACTGCTGGAATACAGGAAGGGGCCAGTCTAACAGTCTAACAGGGGCCAAACACATAAGGATCTCCATGACATGGGGCAACAACACAATACCTGAGAGGAGCTCCAGTGAGGGTCCAGCGTTAGTGGAGCAGCAGAAGCTGAAGGCCTCATACCAGACCAAGGAGTCATTGTAATGAATGTGTTCAAGCAAAGAAGTGTGGACAAATGAGTATACTGTGGGACACTCTGTGACACACTGCTGCTTCCACAACAAGATCTTTTTCCCTGTGTTGTGGGGGAGGTGGCAAGGACGAAGGACAATTACAAGGAGGGGACGAGGGGAATTGGGGTGCATGATGTGAAATTCACAAAGAACCAATAAAAAGTGTTTAAAAACTAAATTAAAAATACAAAGAACAGATACATGCACATATATGACCTAATTTAATCCTCCTAGCAACCCTTGGTGGAAAGGATTCTCAGTGCTCCCATTTCACAGATGGGGAAAGGAATGCACAAAGAGGATGGATTATGTCTGGAGAGCACGGAGTTAGAGGATGGAAAGTAGTGAGCTTTAGAGTTCTTCACAGAGTCTAGAATACGGTAATTCTGGGTAAATCAGTAAATCTTAGCATGTCATGATCCTCTACCTTCTGCTGCGCTCTAGGGATTCTATTTCTATCTCTTTCTCCTTCTCTCCAGCGGGATATGGTTTTCCTTTGCAGGCTGCCCCATTTTCTTTTTGGCATCCTCCCCTCTTCTAATAACATCTACTCGTATTTTTATGTCACTTGCCAGACTAACGTTCTCTCACACACAGACACATTTTCTGAGAGATCTGACATGGGCATCATATTTGCTGGGGACCTTTGACTCCTACACAGCACTCTGGCGCAGTGACTTAACTGATGTGTCAGATAAATTTTTACTGAACTAATTTGTAAGATTATCAAAAATATATATTCTAGGACTCAGGAACCATTTTCACTTTAAAAAAAAACACAATACCTTTTCCAAGTTTATATGATAGTCATATGTTCTGAGACGAGGCAACTGGAAGAATCAGCCAAGAAATTTTTTTTATAGGATTTTGACATCAGATCTCTTCTCTACTCAAAACAGTACTGCATCAGTAGTTGTTGTCCATGAGAATACATTAGTTGAAAAGCAGACCTCTAGCAGAACTGACTGAATCATACTTGGGTTCAATCATGCACAGATAATTGAGTGCTTATTGAAAGGCATCTTACTTTCCTAGTACAGATGAGCCTTTCCAAGGTGCACAGTGAACACTGAACAGAACCACAAAGAATCAGTACAGAAAAGGTTCTCTATCTAAGAAGCACCAGTGCCATCTGCAGGCAATTCCTAGGTAGTAGTTCTCTTTTCATCCATGAATTGCTACGCAGTTCCACCAAAAGGCCTTGGCTGTCCTATCTCCATGTTAAAACACTGCAGAGATCATCTTCTTTGGAAAGTTTGTTTCCATCCACACTCTTGGTCAGTGAAGAAGGTATTGTGAACATAAAACCAACCGGAGGTTGGAGAGAATTGGCTCAAGGGCTAAAGTTCTGTAGAGGCTGAGGACTGGAGTTATCAGTCCTCACAGTGCAGAGTAAGTGTGGTACCTATCTGTAATCCCAGTACTACAGCGACAGGGAATCGCTAACTCAAGCTGGCCACATCTCGAGGGAGCCTGTCTCTATATGAGGTAGAGAGCAATCGAAGATTCCCAACAAAGTATCAGTCGCTGTGAACACTCATGTTGTTATCCCACAAGCATTTGGGAGGCAGAGGCAGGTGGATCTCTGTACTTTTGGGGGCAGATCAACCTCAAGAGTTCTAGGCCAACTAAGACTACATAGGGAGACCTGTCTAAAAGAAATATAGGGTACTTACTCTCCTCATCTCCATGACTTCATTTGCTTAAATTGTGTTTCATATAGGTTAAAATTAGTCACTGTTGCAGGATTTTCCCTATTGAATCACATTGGGACTGGAAGGCCTGTGATTGGACAGGAAAAGGGAGACGGAGCTAGGAGTTGGAGAGACAGAGAGATCACAGGAGGAGAAGGGAGGAGAACTGAGATGGCTTCAGACATGGACCTGCGTGGCATTTACTAGCCACAAATAGCTATGTTTTTATAAGGTTAGCAATATGGGGATAAATCTTTTATCATTATCAATTGGCTCTAAAACTATTGTATTAACATCTTGTAAATTGTATTATTATTTATACATAAATCTGATTGGTTAATTAAGCATTAAGAGTCTTGATTCTCTACACATAAAACCAGATACACTGAAGCTTATAGAGGAGAAAGTGGGGAAGAGCCTTGAATACATGGGCACAAGGGAAAATTTCCTGAACAGAATACCAATGGCTTATGCTCTAAGAACAAGAATTGACAAATGGGACTTCATAAAATTGCAAAGCTTCTGTAAGGCAAAGGACATTGTCAATAGGACAAAACGACAACCAACAGATTGGGAAAAGATATTTACCAATCCTACACCTGATAAAGGGCTAATATCCAATGTATACAAAAAAACTCAAGAAGGTAGACTCCAGAGAATCAAATAACCCTATTAAAAAGTGGGGTACAGAGCGGGGTAAGTAGAGAATTCTCAACTGAGGAAACTGTGGAGCACCTAGAGAAATGTTCAACACCCTTAGTTATCAGGGAAATGCATATCAAAACAACCCTGAGATTCCACCTACCACCAGTCAGAATGGCTAAGATGAAAAACTCAGGGAACAGTAGATGCTGGTGAGGATGTGGAGAAAGAACACTTCTCCATTGCTGGTGGGATTGCAAACTGGTAAAGCAACTCTGGAAATCAGTGTGGCGGTTCCCCAAAAAAATTGGACATAGTACTACCTGAGGACCCAGCTAAACCACTCCTGGGCATATACCCAGAAGATGCTCCAACATGTAATAAGGACACATGCTCCACTATGTTCATAGCAGCCTTATTTATAATAACCAGAAGCTGGAAAGAACCCAGATGCCCCTCAGTAGAGGAATGGATACAGAAATTGTGGTATATTTACACAATGAAGTACTATTCAGCTATTAAAAACAATGAATTCATGAAATTCTTAGGCAATGAATGGAACTAGAAAGTGTCATCCTGAGTGAGGTAACATAATCATAAGGGAACACACATGGTATGCACTCACTGATAAGTGGATATTAGCCCAAAAGTTCAGAATAAAAAAGATACAATTCACAGACCACATGAAGCTCAAGAAGAAGGAAGACCAAAGTGTGGGTGCTTTGGTTTTTCTGAGAAAGGGAACAAAATACTCACAGGAGCAATTATGGAGACAAAGTGTGGGGCAGAGACTGAAGGAAAGGCTATCCAGAGACAGTTCTACCTGGGGATTCATCCTATAAACAGTCTCCAAACCCTGATGCTATTGTGGATGCTAAGAAGTGCTTGAGGAAAGGAGCCTGATTTGGCTGTCTCCTGAGGGGCCCTGCCAGAGCCTTACAGATACAGAAGCAGATGCTAGCAGCCAACCATTGGACTGAACGTAGGGTCCCCAATAGATGAGTTAGAGGGAGGACTGGAGGAGCTGAAGTGGTTTGCAGCCTCATGGGAAGAACGATGATGTTGGCCAACTGGACCCCCCAGGGTTTCCAGAGACTAAGCTATCAATCAAGGGGTATGCATGGTTCCAGCTGCATTTGTGGTGGAAGAATGCCTTGTCGGGCATAGATGGGAGAAGAGGTTCTTAGTCCTATGAAGGCTAGATAGATGCCCCAGCACGGGGAAATCAAGGGGGAGCAGGTGGGAGTGGGTTGGGGGTGGAGGGGCATCCTCATGGAGGCAGGGGAAGGGAGGATGGATTGGGGTTTTTTCTGGGTTGGGGGAAACCAGGAAAGGGAATAACATTTGAAATGTAAATAAAGAATATATTCAATAAAAATGAAAATAAAGTATGTTGATTCTATCGGGTAATTAGGTTATGAGGTGGCAGATTGTAGGGTGTGTGGGGCATAGCGTGCTAGCGAGAGGAACTCGGAGTCCCCCACAAGAGAGATGGCAGAGGGACTGCCAAGTGCGACACACTGGGCAGGAGCTCTGCAGCTCTCCCAGTTGCCTTGCCGGCTCTAGCGCTGGAACTGCACCAGCTCTCATTTTTAATATTTCCCAGAACAAGTCACTAATTGCTATCTGCAACTACAAAGGCACTAATAAAACCCTACCTATGACAACATAGGAAATTACGTATTACCATACAGAAGCAATCCAATAATACCACATTGCATTTATTTTTTAATTTTTTGACACAAATTCATGTTTTCCATCAGTTTTGTTTTACAGGTGGATAAATGCAATTCTGTGTCTTGGTCTAAAATATTCCTATCTGATATCTGCAAAGAAAAATTAGCAAGTTTTATCATTATGAAGCTCTCCAAATCCTCTTATCAACCCTTGTTTTTCTTAGTCTACTTATAGAACATTTCTTTAAGGACTTTTCAAAGAGTTTCGATGTAGTCACATCTGATCTGTATTTGGCTTACTTTGTTACCCAAGGAGATTGATATATACTTTGTTGTGTATGTGGAATTACATCAATTATCACCAGAAAATTCTTACCAAACAATGCCATGCTTAAATATGCCTAAAATAAACCAATCAAGGTCTCTAAGTTGGAACCAGCTCAAACTGCCTTCCTGCCTCCCACAGATCTCCTTTCTATAGTCCTGTAAAAATATGTGACACACACACACACACACACACACACACACACACACACACACCACCCATGCTGCTGTGATGACTATGTTCTATGCAAGCTCCACTTAGGCCTAAAACATTTTTTTCTTTCCGTCAAGATCTTATCCTTACAATTCCGGTGTGTGTCTTTAGCAAAGTACCTTTCTTCCTCCTCTTTGCTTTCCAGATCTTCAAATTAACCATGCTCTCCTAAGAGAATTGAATACCATGTAAAAACACAGGAGTAGGATCAGAATTTATGCTCAATATGTGATCACCTTTTCACATAGAAAAAGAAAGTCTTTTTATTGCTTTCAAATCAAAAATGTTCCTAGCCTTGAGGAAAATTGAGCAAGAGAATGTTTTTATTTCATATTTAGTTACAAATTGATGGGACAGGTATGCCTGTCTGTCTAATACTTAATCATTTCAAAGTTATTCATCAATTCATAATTTCTAGTTTCATACCTGGACAAAGCATTTTATTTGCACAATTGAGCCCAGTTGGAGTGTTGCTTTCAGAGGTCCAAGCTTAATGTCCTTCCTACCAGGCAAAGACAATTACCCCAACAAATATGAAGTGATTGGGAAGGTAGAGGCTCCCATGGCAACAGAGTTACCACCTGATGGGTAAACTTCTGAGTTATGCAGAAGTCAGTGAGAAATACTTCTTCATAAGGGTTACAAATTACAATACTAATTCTTCAATTTGTTCTAAATTTCCAAAGACTACAGATAGTATGGTCATGTTTTCCGCCTAACCCACCAACTTGAAGCTATTGTTTTTCCTACTGTTCTTCCTTCTAAATTCCTTTACCCTGCATAGAGTGCAGCAGTTTGAACATTTGATGTCGGACCGACTCGTGAGAGTACATCTTTGTGGTCATACAATTCAAAAGGTCTCTGGAAGATCCATTGTCAGAGTTTGTTCCTAATGATTTGTTTCCAAACAATATATTTGATTCTGAAGAGTGTTAATCTGAGTTCATCAATATAAAGCCCATAAAAGGTCCTGAAAAGTGGGTAAGATCTTTGAAACTTTAAAATGTTACCCGTTCTATAGTCCTTTGTTTCCTTTTTTCCTTTAAATTCTTGTTACTGTTTGAAATTTTCATACATGCGTATAGTATGCTTTCATCAAGCCCACCCTCAATCCTCCACCCTTTTCCTTTCCCCTCCCAACTTCATGGGCTTTATTTGTTATTGTAGCTGTCGGTGGTGGTGGTAGTGTTATTTGTGGGGGTTTTGTTTTTGTTTTTTGTTTTTGTTTTGGCTCTTTTAGTTGAAGTTTTTTTTTCATACAATGTTTTCACCATGTTTTTCCCATTCTCCAACTCCTCCCTGATCTTCCCTACCTCCTTAACCAGTCATTTTTCAACCCAGCTAGTGCTACCCATATGGGCATGGATGTACGAACATCTATTAGCCTTCTACAAATTTTATAGAAAAATTTTTATGATTTAAATTTTGCAGGTTTTTTTTCAGTTGTTTTAATTATGTAACAATTGTGAAATATTTCTAGTAGTTACTAAAACAATGTCAGTCTGCTGGATGCTGGACTAACAAGTCTCATGTTGTCCACACTGCTGAGCACACCATGCATTGGCAATGAAGAAAACTCTACCAATTGGTGAAGTAAATGAGCTAGAAGAATGTTCTTTATTTTATGTTTAGTTATAAATTGATAGGAAATGATAACTTGTCCATCCAATATTGAATTCATGTTGAAGTTGGTCTTCAACTCATAATTCTTGGTTACACAACCACTTTGTCTACACAATGAGTTCTATTAGAGTTTTACTTTCACATGTCCAGAAAACAAATCTTTGAATGGAAGCCGAAAAAGACTTTTCTGTTGGAGAAAGTGATTATATATTGAATATATATTCTATTTTTTATTCCTTCTTAGAAAACTATACCCATATTGTTCTTCAGATATCAGCAATAGGTGGGTGGCAATTAAACTGCATGAAGTTAAGGAAGGCAATAGTAGTTTTCTAAAATATGAGAAATATGATTAGGCCTCCTTTAGATACCACTACCATGTATGGCACCCCAGGAAGGAGTGAGGCCACAGAGCTTCCCCTCTGATCCAATATGGGATACTGAGGGGCTCAATCTCGTTCAGGTCTTATGCAGGTAACCACAGTTTCTGTGAGTTTAGAAGTGCATCCCAGTCACAAGAATACAGATTTCAGCACCTCTCATCCTCTGTCTCTGATGTTCTTTCTGCCCCTACTTCCCAATGAAAATATTTGTCAACTATGAAATCAATGTTAGAGGCACCACACTTTGCCTTACTTCCCTCTTACTATTTAATGTTCTTGTTTTTAAATTTAATTTGTTAAACTCACCATCTCTCAGGCACACAGTGTAAGTAAATTTATATTTCAAGATAGAACAAGGATCAGAGAAAAACTTTTGGTTCTCAGAGCATCTCCCATTTTTCACTTAATAAACTTCATAATGACTTTACCTACAACTTAAAAATATTATGGAACCATTATTTTATGTGTGCTTAATTAAAAATTAAAATGTGATTAACATTAATGAAAATATACAATGTGTTTTATAAATTCACCAAATAATTTATCTAAGATACTGTTAATAAAAACAGACACATTAACTAAAGTGTTCATTAGAACTAAACAAAAAAAAATTAAGATTCCATATTCTTCCTTCAGATTCTAACTATAGAATTAAAAGCCATGAGTCTTTTGCCATTATCTTTCACTGTTTCACAGAAATAACAGACATAAATAGTCAAAAGTTGTTGAGGGAAACATTAAAAAATCAACCTGCCAACTCTCCAAGGGTTCAGACCACGCTCCCACACACCCGCCGGCCTGCCAGGCCATCTCTCTGGTGGGCTCCGAGTTCCTCTTGCTTCCACGTAATGCCCCACACTCCCACGATCGGCCATCTCAACACCTAATTGCCCGGTAGAATCAAGACTCTTAAAACTTAATTAACCAATCAGATTTATATATCAATAAAATCACAATTTACAAGATGCCAATACAGTAATTTCAGAGCCAATTGATAATGATAAAAGCTTTATCCCAATATTTCTAACCTTGTGAAATCATAGCTACTTGTGGCTGGAAAATGCCACACAGGTACATGTCCTTGGCCATGGTTCTCTTCCTCCTCTGAGAGCTCTCCCCCTTCTCCCTGCAAATCTTAGCTCCGCCTCCCTTTTTCTGTCCAATCACAGGCCTCCCCTGTACTAATGTAATTGGACCGGAAAAATCCTACAACAAAAAGTAAGTCATCCAGGGTTGGTAAAGAGATTCGGTGGGTAAAGCGCTAGCCATGCCTGACCATTTGAGTTCAATCCCTGGAAATCATGTAAAAGTGAAAGGAAAGAATCAACTCCACAATGTTGTTCTCATACATATACACATGCAAAAATAATATTATTAATAAAAATATCTGCTGGTAAAGATTGGCTTGGCAGTTAAGAGAACTTGCCACTCTTACAGAGATTTTGAATTCAGTTCCTAACTGCATGTTGGACAGCTCACAGTTTACCTATAATTCCAGCTCAAGAGATCAATTGCCCTTTTATGGCTTCCTCAGGCAACACACACACACACACAAACACACACACACACCGCACATACACACATAAAAATAAATAAATATTTTTAAGTATTTTTAAAAATAAATAAAATTTAAAAGTTGTTCATTGCTGCAGAAATGTTTCTGATGGATTGATCTTGCCAATGCCCCACAATTCCTCACTGGTTAATAGAAAAATCCTAATATTCTGGGTTCAAAGAATCCCTCCTTCAGCCTAACATAAAATTCAGAAGAGTCAAATGGCTTTCAAAGTATGGTCCTATGGTTGCTTCATCACCCCCAAAAAATTGAAAATGAAAACACAAGCATTAGTGTACACCTATTGAGTCAGAAACTAATGCTTGGTGTGGAACCCAAAAGAATCTGTGCTTATCAGTCCCTTTGAAAGACCCTGACCATGCTAAGGTTTGAAAATAATTATGCTAAGATGAATGGACAAATGCACACACACACACAGAGAGAGAGAGAGAGAGAGAGAGAGAGAGAGAGAGTCCTCTTCCACAAGACTTTAGCTCTTCAGTTTTATCTGGTCAAGACTTTGTCTCAGTGTCATTTCCTTCATAGTCCTAATTTACCATCTATTAGAGTTGAGACAGGAAGGACCTCAAGGATTTAAGGCTTGGTTCCCAGAGTGATGCTATTGGAGTTTGGTAGAAACTTTAAGAGGAAGAAGAACCTAGTGGGAAGTCATCAATTCACTGAGAACATAACTTCTAAAGGGATCTTCAGACCTCAGTTTCTGCTGTCTCTTTCACTTCTAGGTCATAAGAGTAAGTGATTTCAGTCTGTCGTATTTCCCCATGACTTGGGTCACCCTGGACCCCAAGTCAACAGGATAAAAACCTCCCAAATAAGCTTTTACTCTTTATGGCTGTGAGAGAGTTGTCTCAGAAATTGTTACACTGGAGGAAAGATGACTCTTACTCCATCTTTTTCATACACCTAGACATAGGCTTCTTTGTGACCTCCAAGTCTCAACCTTGAGAGGCAGCAGTAATGGAGTTCTTCACACAAACAAGCCTCTGTCTCTCTCTTCTTCTACCCTGGGTATCAGAAAAGACACTCAAAATTTCCTATTTGTTGCAACCAATTCTAGCATAGAGGCTACAAATGCCTCTATATTTGTGAAACTAAGAAAGCCCAACAAATAACCCTCCCTAAAAGAAAACTTAAGCAAACTTATACTTTCCAAGGAAATTTTCTCATACCATGGAAGAAAATGCTTTAAGTTTATTCTTCAAGTCTGGGAACATTACTATGCTAGGCAAAAATGGACAAATGAAAGAGCCCAAGTCTACAGATAACTTCTTTTCCAGCATATTTACCCTGAAATTCTATTATCCCCAAACAGTAATAATAATATTATTTAAATCTATCAAATACTTTATAAATACTTATTTTATATTTTCCAAATAAATGTTTGACATTGAACAACCAGCTAATTGAATAATTTCATAATCAACAGTAATGGCTCGTATTCAATATACAACCCACAAAGAAAAAGTTATTTCAATGTGAAAACAGAAAACCCCAGGGCTTTGGTTTGAGTGTGTACTTACTGCCCATATGAATATGTACTTGAAGGTGTGGTCTGTGGAAGGTTCTTGGGATTAGGTGAAGTCATAAAAATGGGGTCCCCATGGTGATATTATGGGCTTTACAAGAAGAGAAAGAAAGACCTGAACCTGCGTGCTTGTCCTCTTCTGCCATACACAAAATTTCACAATGTTAGGGAACAGAGAGAAGATTCAAACAGACAACAGATTATACAATTAGAGCACCAAGATAGTATGACTTCTTCATGGAAGATTTAGCAAATGAGAAAATGTTTAAGTAGAAACATTAGACTATATTGCATAGTGTAGAAAACTGATACTGCTGATATGGTTACTGCTAAGGAATTCACTCATCAACTACATACACAGCCAGGTTGTTCATCAAGGGTACCAAGCTGGTCTTTGTCTGGGAACCTTTCCCACTAAATCAATAGTACTGTTTTGTAGCTGTTGGTTCCCGTCACAGTAACAAATAGAATTTTTTACTTTAAAATTTTAGTTTATTCTTTGTGTGATCATTAAGATAGTTATAAACCACAATTTGAAAACCTAATCTATTTTTTACTTATAAAGCAATCCTGTATCCACTTGCTGAATAAAAGAAACTTGGGGATTTTTTTTAAAAAGAAAACTGAAGTCAATTCAAGAAACCATGCAAATGAAGAATGATAATATTTAACTATATGAAATTGAAAAATGATCAAAGTTCATTAAAATCAGTAATTTATAGTCTTCTGCACCAAAACTTTTGCCACAATTTAATAATGAATAAAATTAAAGTGAATGAATGAATGAATAGCATTTAATAACATTAAGAGCATTCTTATTCTAGTATATAGGAAATGACCAAAGGGTAGCAGTGGGAAACAATTGGTGTAGTACCTGGCCCAACAATAAGACCATGATCAACAAGCCATGCTGTGTGGATTTCAACAATATTAAAACTCCTGAAGTATAGAACAGACTTTTGCTTAAAATACTATAAATCCTGGCATGTGTTTTGCCAAAGAGTTATAAACCTAAGTGCAGGCACTTGAGGACATATAGGTACTGTGATTTCTGGCAATTCACCCACTGTCATTTTCATATTATCAAATTCTGCTCTATCTCAAGGGGCCTGGAGCATGGGCTGCCTTCAAGAGGAGCTGGAGAGATGGCTCAGTGGAGAAAGAACCGCTTGCATAAACGTGAGGGCTTGAATCCAAATCGCTAGACATCAAATAAAAGCCAGACTTGATCCTGCTCCTCTATAATCCCAGTGCACCTACCAAGAGGTGGGAGGTAGAAAGAAGAGACCAGTTCCCCCAGCATCAGGGAACCGATGGCCACAGAGATATTATTTATGGCCATTCACCTTTGTGATCTGCATTAATTGTAAAATAAAATCTACATAAGGCCACACATGTAGCTTCAGCCTCCGTGGGGACCTTGGTTCTATTTTCCTCAAAAACTTTGCTAATGGGCTCTTAATGACTATTAGAATTTTTAAAATAGAGACTTTTAAGATGAAGCTGTTCCAAATGAAATCGGTCTCGCTATCTAGAATAATTCATTATTCATAGCAGCGTAATAACAGCAGGAAAGCTCTGCCAAGCTTCTTGAAAGCTAGCCAGAAGTTAGCAGGTAAGTGTTCCTTTTAGTCAGCCATCGATACAGGTGTTAGAGTTTCTGGAAGCTTTGTTCTCTGAGGAAAAACATTTCACGGAATCTGAGAGAGCATCAGGCAGCCATAATGAGCCTGAGACCAGATGCCAGCCAGAATCTCAGGCCAGCTGCTGCCTCCTTCTGATTCCAAACAAAGCCCTTCCCTCTGAGAGCACCGCTCCCTGGTGGAGGGACTGTGGTCAGGAAGAACTGTAGAAAGTCACTTCTGGTACTGTTTAAATATCCTACTGGTTTGTGGCAAGGCTGAGTGACAGGATCTTGGGAGAGCTTGGAGTTTGTCAAAACTTTGAGAGTAGACAAATCTAAAAAGTATGCCTGGTGGATGTTGAAGAGTTTAGGAAAACATCATTGTAAGAAGTTTCTTGGGACCTCAGTTTTGTTTTATCCCTCCATGAGAGCACCCTGGAGTAAACAAATTCCACACCGGAAAGCAAACAAGCAAGCTGGAAGTTCATTTCTGCTACACACCAGTTATGTGATCTTGGGCTTTTAACGTAACCCTTCACTGTTACTGGAAATAGAACCTATGTCACCGGGTTGCTGTGATGGTAAATTGAGTTAACACTATAAAGTTCTTAGTACAATATTTAAAATGTACCAGTGTGCAACAAACGGCAATTCCATTGGTTTAGACAGCAACATAATCTTGTTTGAACAAAAAGGTAAATCTGTTTCTCCTCCACATAAAAGAAGGGTTGAAATAAGAACCTCAAACTGTGTTTGCTGTTATTCCACCAAAGGAGTCATTAAAGTCCATGCCCAGTGATATTTAAAAGACTAAATGACTACAGAGGCTCCAGCCATTCTGGTATGTGTAAGTTATAGGAAACAAAACCAACAAAACAAAATGTGGGGAAGGAAGTGGGAAACAAAGACCGAGTACTGGCTTCTCGAGGTCCTTCCTGCTATTGCTCATTAGCCCACAGACTGATTTAAGTCTTAGGGTTAAGACAAAAATAGAGGATGCAACATTTTCACTGCCCAGCAAAGACTGAGTTTCTATAAATGTGATGTAGACAGCTGGATTTGGTGGAAAATTAGCAGACAATCATTCCCACATGTGCTGTATCGTTCTCACCCATCACATAACTACTGTGGAACAGGAATGAACTTCCAGTTTGATTGTTTGTAGATGATCCATCCTTCTGTATTGTTATTTGTCTTTCTGTGTAGACAGAGAGAAAGAGAAAGAGAAAGAGAGAGAGAGAGAGAGAAAGAGAGAGAGAGAGAGAGATCACATATGTGAGGTGTATTAATTAGGGTTTTACTGTTGTGAAGAGACACCATGACCAAGGCAACTCTTATAAGGGCAACATTTAATTGGGGTTAACTTATAGGTTCAGTGGTTCAGTCCATTATCATCAAGGCAAAGCATGGCAGCATCCTGGCAGGCATGAAGAAGGAGGAGCTGAGAGTTCTACATCTTCATCTGAAAGTTGCTAGGAGAAGACTGACTTCCAGGCAGCTAGGATGAGGGTCTTAAAGCCCACACCCTCAGTGACATGCCTACTCCAACAAAGCCACACTCACTCCAACAAGGTCACACCTTCTAATAGTGTCACTCCTGGAGTGAGCATATACAAACCATAACATGAGAGAAATAGTCTAAATAGAAATATGAGACAGAAACATAAGCCTAACAACAAATCTAAAGGTGGTATTTGACGTCTCCCTTTTGACATAGCTGCTATCCTGCCCACAGCTAGAACTCACTCATGATCAAGTACTCACTACAACCCCTCATGCCCTTTACTTCCTGCCTACCTCACAGCTCTGCCCCTTCACCTCAGCAGAGACATTAAGTCCTCATATTTTTCCTCAACTGTTGGGATGACCTCCATCTTTCTACTTCAGAATGGCCCTTCTGCTGTCCATTTACCACACAGAACTGTCTCAATGTGTCCCACTTGTTCTATGGACAACTTCCCATCACACTCTGAAAAAGGACCTTGCAGTTTGCCCTGTGTGACCTCAGGCACTCAGTATCTCTTAAGTCTGTCTTACCACTCCTTTGTTCGTGAACCCCTCCCATGCCCCCCACCCCCACCCCCACCCCCTGCACACAAAGGCCTCCCTGGGAGTAGGTAACATTCCTCCTCCTCTTCCTCCTCCTCTTCCTCCTTCCCCTCCCCCTCCTCCTCCTCCTCCTCCTCCTCCTTCTCCTCCTCCTCCTCCTCTTCCTCGTTTTCCCTCTGACAACAGTTCTTCCCTAGTTATCTAAGTGGCTAGTATTGTTCCTTCTCCAGGTTTGCTCAATTTCCAGATCAGTGAAACTTTCCCAGACACCATAGCAGCAGCACTTTCCCTCTAACTTCCCATCCTCCTGCTACCTTTCACCTTGATACTTACAATGCACTCAGTATCACAGACACCGGCCTTTGTTACCTCTCTCTCCACTAGAATAGGCTCTGGGGAAGAAAGGCTGCTATCTGTTTCAATTACTGCTGTACTGTCACAGCGTGCTGCAAAACATACTTGCTCATATTACTAAGTATTTGCTATGTAAATTGTAGGAGAGTTTTTTCTCATACAAAGCATCTTGGCTAGTATTTGCAAATCTCCACAGGTTCTGTGGTAGTTTGAATCAGAATGGCTTCCATAGGGTTATATATTTGAATGCTTGGTCATTAGAGAATAATGGCACTGCTTAAGAGGGATCAGAAGTTGTTGGAGTAGGTGTGGCTTGATTGAAGGAAGTGCGTCACTGGCGGGAGGGGATGGGGAGTTCAAATGCTTAAGCCAGGTCTGGGCACTCTTCCTGCTGCCTGCAAACCCATATGTAGGACTTTTACTACAGCATGCATGCCTGGAAGTTGCCATTCTTCCCACCATGATGATAATGAACTAAACCTCTAAACTGTAAGCCAGACTTCATTAAATATTTTCTTTTATAAGAGTTGTCATGGTCATGTCTCTTCACAGCAATAGAACATTGACTAAGACAAGTCCTATCTACATCAAGTAGCTTCTTAAACTATTTTTCAAAGTTAAAAATACTTCTTCTTTGAAAGGAGTATGCTGCCAACTCTTAAGTCTTTAAGGCTGGCAAGAGGGCTTAACAATTAGGAGGACCGCTGCTCTTATAGAGGACCTGAGTTCAGACCCTGACATCCAAACATCCATGGATGCTCACAACCATCTGTAATTCTAGTCTCAGGAGATCTGATGTCCCCTTCTGACTCCAAAGGCATGAGGCTTGCATATGATGCACATGATATCCATACGATTCAGGCAGAAATAGAACTAAAACAGGAAAAAAAGATAAAATAGCTTTTCACATATGTAGACTTCATCTGTGTGCCATTGTGGAGGCCATGAAAGAACATTCCCCAGATTCCCCCTGAAGTAAGAACATGGGACTTAGTTAGCTGACAACCTTCACTTCAGAATCTACCTCAGCGCTCACTAGGAACGGTCTTTTCGCAGTCTGTAAGCAAGCATGGCGTGACTACTGTGTGATCCTGTGCAGCATCTGACTCCTCTGGGGGACAACAGTTGCTGGGGCACTGCTACTGTCCTGGCTGAAATTTGCTCAGCACAGCAGTGTGCTGGGAAGCTCTTCCGCCCTGTCCTTCCCTGCTCTCCTCACAGATGGTGCATTTGCAGGGTTCCCCGTGGGCTTCCGCGCCCTCCGCTTTCATCTGCCACAGACATTTACATAGCAAATCTCTTGTGCTTCAGATTCTGACTAACTTCTGTTCAGAGGATCCAGTCTGATAATTTTTCAGACATTTCACTTGGATACATGACAGTGAGCTCGCATTCAATATGTTCAAAATAAACTCAAGAGGATCTCATGAAACATGGTCCACAATAACATAGATCATCATATTGGAGTCCTTGGAGGCTAAGATTTTAAGGAGGGAAAAATGATACAAGGGCGGATTCAAAACCCTGAACACTTTCTCTTCCACCTAATGACTAAGAATAGCAGCATCCCAAAACCAGGACCTCTCTGAAAAGACTGATTCCTTGAGTGATTAAATTAATCAGATATCAAAGACAGCATCTAGACTTTTGTGCAAAAGGTCCAGGTTTTGGCGGGGGTGGTGGTTTAGTTCTGTTTGGTTTAGGTTTTTTTGTTTTCTAAGTAACCATTTGTATGTGGACCAAGTATCTAGGTGTCCGTGTGGAGATATACAGTAATTTGGGCAAGTATATGTAGACATGTGTGGGACTGTATGTAGACATGTGTGGGACTGTGTAGAGACCAGAACTTGATGTTTCCTCCCCCTCAATCACTCTCTACCTCCTTCTTATTTTGAGAGAGGGTCTCTCACTGAAGTTGGAGCTTATCAATTCAGGCTGACTAATTGGCCTGTGAGCTCCAAGGATCCGCCCGCCCCTGAGACCCAGAGCTGTGTGTGTGTGTGTGTGTGTGTGTGTGTGTGTGTTGCAGTATGTGAACTCAGGCCCCCTTGCTTCAGTTGTTCTTTACCAATTGAGACATCTCTCCAGCCCAGAAAATAACCACTTTAGAAAACAATGTCTTGAAGTAATTTTTCGCCCTGGAGTTTACTAAAAACAGCAGTGGGAAATTAAGTTGTAAAGACTCAATTTGGGCGGACTGGGGCTATATGGCTGACTAGTGAGAATGCTTGCTAAGCATGCCTGTGGCCCTGGCCTTGATCTCCAGCATAGTGAAAATAAAACAATATAAAACAAAACTAAACTAGAGTGATTTGGGAGCTTGGGCAGTAGTAGCTCAGTGGTAGCGCTCCTCCCAGTAACTGATGTAAGCTGTCAGGGAGCTAACCCTGCTTGTGGTTCCACAGACTGAACTGTGTGCTGTGTTTGATCAAGTTACTGTTTACACAGGACTGACATTTCCTAGTTGATAGCTTACCTTTGTTTAAAGGCTTAAAGAGAAGGTGTGATGCTGGCTTACGTCATGCCACTGTGGAGCACCGTTTCTCAGTGAAGGCTTATAATGGGCACATCTGCACAAGATGTGTCAGGAATTGTTCTAGTGAGGAGACACTGTGTGTTTCCCTGCTGAAGTGAAACCTTCTTTCCTTCAGATGGAAATGTTTCCTAGGTACTGCATTTTGAGGAAAACAAAATGTCTGGCAAGAGAGGATACTCTTCAGGTCCTCAGAAAGATGTACAAAGCAGGCTTCAGTAGACACTCTTAGCTCCAACACAAGGAACTCAGCTGATTTTAGAAACAGCCACAATTTAAAAAAAAAGTATCAGTATGTGACTAGAAATATTTCATAGGGCTACGTCATTTTTAAAAGACCAGATACTATTTTTAAAAATTATTTCTTAAATACTGGAAAAGGCAGAACTACACAAAAAAGAAGTCAACCCCATTGCGTACCATCTTGCTAAGGTCGTAGTCTTTGCATGAGGTACTGACATGACATGCATCGTCACTGATGTGCAGAGACAGTTTCCAAAGCAGCATAACATGATTCTGCAGCAACCTCAGGTTTTTTTTTTCCTATCAAAAAATTATTATTGAATTTCAAGAAGCAGTACAGAAAATTTTCATGGCATAAAATTATTATCATATAAATCACATATAATGAATTTTTTTTCAGATGGCTTTCACTCGGCTCTCAGGCTTCCTTAATGGATACAACTCTGAAAGACAAGAAAATGTAGGTGCTACGTGCAGGAGATAAATGATATTAGAAACGTAAATTACTCAAAAAAATGGAAGAATAGTGTTGCTCTTTCTTACAGCTGTACTTTCCGTTCAGGAAAAAGACAAAGACACCATAGACTAATGTGCCTGACAAGGAAATGAGGTGATGGGTGATGATGGATGGGGGAGTGGGGGTGGGGGTGGGGGAAGGATATGTGAGCAGTGGAGAATACCCCCAGCATGAGTCTGAGGATGTCCCATCTTTAACTCGTGTGTGTGTGTGTGTGTGTGTGTGTGTGTGTGTGTGTGTAACTAAGAATGATTCTATAAAATATATTCAGTTTGCTATTGCTAGGAATTTTTTTGTCAGTTAAAAGTGAATCAGGTTGCCTGGTGGTGGTGATGCATGGCTTTAATCCCAGCACTTGGGAGGCAGAAGTAGATGGATCTCTAAGTTCAAGGCCAGCTTGGTCCAGGATAGCCAGGGCTACACAAACTGGCTTTCCAAAAACAGTCAGATTCAAGCCATTGCTTCTTCTACCAAAAGTCACTATGGAAAAGCCAAACTAAAGAAACATAAGAACACCTGTAGTACTGTATGGAGTATTCTTCATTAGTTTCTTTTAATTAGCATGCAAAACAATGGGTTTTGTTACAATTTTTTCATACTTACCGTGTGTGTGTGTGTGTGTGTGTGTGTGTGTGTGTGTGTTGTACACAATCATGCATACATGATGTAGAAACCAGAGGCAGACTTGAGGTAAGTTCCTCTATTGATCTCCATCTCTAGAGGCAGGGTCTCTAACTGAAGGTAAGCTTGCTATTTTGCCTAGACTGGCTGACAGCAAGCCCCTGGATCTGCTTGTCCCTATCAGTCATCAGCAATAGTGTTATAGCCACACCCTTCCATGCCTGGCTTTTACATGAATACCAGATACCTAATCTTAGGCCCTCATGCTCACACTGCAAGCACTTTGCCCATTGAGTGAGTTCCACACACAGCGCCACATACTTTGTTCTTGCTACTCCTTTCTCTCACACTCCCCAGACACCCCCACTCTCTACTATCTTCCCCAGATGACCAGACAGACAGACAGACACACACACACACACACACACACACACACACCAACAGTACTACTACCACCACCTCCCATCTCTCCACCCCGTACCCTGACTTTAGCTCCATTAAAAAGGGACAGAGTAGGAAAAGAATATGAAGGCTGAAGCAAAGTTAATTTTAACTTGTATAAGAGCAAAAGCATTCTCCAAAAAGCAATAGCAACAAAAACTTTGATAAAAAAAGTATATTCTTTGAGAAAATTATGAGCGTTTCCTAACAAATCATTCCATTTTTTTAAATTTCCACAAGCTGAAGTGAATATATACAGGACCCAGGACCTGTATCTAGTGCACAAGAAACTTTCAATAATGTTAAACATCAATACAACAGGAAACATAGCTTGAATCAGTTCTACTTTTATAGGGATTGTGAACTGAGCTTTGTATTATCACGCTGAATATTTATTTGTATGTGTATTTGTGTTCCTTACACACACACACACACACACACACACACACACACAAAGGCAAATTTGGAACCTAGAACATGTGACCCAGAAAGAATATATATACAGAGCATGTGGAATTATGACAGACATGCAACATAATAAAAAATTAAATTATGAGGTACAAATCAGAGAGGAGGGAATCTAAGAAGCCTGGGATTCCAGAGTTCTTGGAAATATCAACCTGGTTTCAGAAGATGAAAGCTTGTTGTGAAGGCAGGCCGTGGCATTAAGCCTAACAATCTGAAGACTGGAGCAGAGACTGGCCTTCTTTCTCAATGGACACGGCTAGTTTTAACCCCCTTTGAGCAACAGAATCAGATAGATATAGAGTGGCCCACAGCGGGAAAATGACCTGAGCTGTTCGTCAAAACCACGACTCAGTTTCAAAACCAAACAATTGGTTCATCTTTCTCTCTATTAGAGTTTCTATCGTGGACTTAACGTGATTAAGTTTTGAGTTTTATGGGACTGTAGAATATTCTGAGAAAAGCATAGAAAAGTTTACTCCAGTAAATCACTGCCAAATTTTCACACCTGTTGGAAATGAGTCTTGTTGGTGTCTCACAAAAACACAACCAAAGTGACATTATCCTATGTTCTCCGGGATAGTCTGTCCTCAGCAGGAATAATCTACAAAACAAATTCTGTACTTTCAACACAATGTCCAACATCCCACGTTGGCCTTTCTCCCTTGTCTGTAATTTGTCAGGTGTATATCTGAGTATTTACAGAGCTCCAGGAGAAGGTGATGATAGACTCCATCAGAAGACTTCTCAGGGCTTAAGGAGAATTCACCTCAGGCTGAAGTGGGATGGCAGAGCATGAACATCAGAAGAGTGATAAAAACAGCTGGCTGGAGTCCTGAGGTGGCTTAGGGGAGAGCCAGAAATGGCCAAACAGAAACAGACTGAGTCTCTCTATTTCACTTGCAAAGATGTGGGGATCTCCTTAGGAAGATTTTGCTAATAGAACTTAGCTATGATGAGGAAGCTAAGCCTGATGCTCACAGTAACCCACTTTATCAACTGTAAGAACAATATTAAAGCCATGCAATTTTCCCTTAAAAGGGGGAAATGACACATAAGCAAAACCAGTGCAAGAAAGGAGATATGAGCCAGGCAGTGGTGCTGCACACCTTTAATCCTAGCACTTGGGAGGCAGAGGCAGAGGCAGAGGCAGAGGCAGGCAGATTTCTGAGTTCGAGGCCAGCCTGGTCTACAGAGTGAATTCCAGGACAGCCAAGGGTTTACAGAGACACCCTGTCTCGAAAAACAAAATATAAAAAAACAAAAAACAAAAACCAAAACAAAGAAAGAAAGAAAGAAAGAAAGAAAGAAAGAAAGAAAGAAAGAAAGAAAGAAAGAAAGAAAGAAAGAAAGAAAGAAAGAAAGGAGATATGGAAAGCCTTGGCCAGGATGAGATGTGAGCAGCAATCTTGTTTTCCCCTCTGCTAGACAAGAAATTCCAACCTCTGTTCATCTATATATGAAAAGTGTCAATATAACCTACTGAAGGCCTCTAGCAGAAAAGAAAGCAGTCCCAAAAGATATATGCTCAAGTAATTGTAAACAAAAAAATAGAAACTTTGCAAATATGTTGGGTCCTCACCCTAAATGTATCATAGGCTCTTAATCCAGTGACTTCCTTATATTTATAACAAAAAGGAAGGTACAGAGATACCATATCTATAAAGTTTATTTTAAAAGGAGGTTTATGTAGTTCACAGTAATAGAGCTGTAAATCCAAGATGACCCAGCTCCATTGGTCTAGTCTCTGGCAAGGACTCCCTTAAATGGGTCAAAACATGGCAGACGGCAACATGGTCAGAGATTATGGGCCAGGGACTGATCACAAAGAAAGGCAAAAAGTCAGGGCCTAGACTTGATCTTCCATAAAACTTCAAGACTATCAAGGGCTAAGATTGCACAAGAACTTCACTAGTGCTAGCCTGGTGCACTCTTTCAGTGACCAAATTAACTTCTAGAAATCTCCCATCTAAAAAGTTCCACCATTTAACACCAGTACTTTGGGAATCAAGATTCCAGAATATAAACCCCATGAGACACAATTAACGCATGCTTGGGAGTCTGACCTCCAGAAGGTGAGACAATAAGCATCTGCCTTTGTCAGCTACATAACTTAGCTTACGCTCTCACTAAAACATCCACACAAAGAGGACATAGCAGCCAATAGCAGCCACCAATTCTAATTAACTTTTATCTTCATCTCTTCTGAAAAGGTTACAATTTCTTTTGTAGTACGATGATGAAATTTATATTTGGTGGGCAGACAGCTTCTATTACCTGAAGTCATAAACAGCGTGATGACTTTGGGTAGCAAACAACAAAACTAGCTCAGGTTAGTATAAGCAAGAAAGTAAAAACATACTGCAGAAGCAAGCAGGAGTTTTAAGGGTGCATAGTCAGATTCTCAGAGCAGTTAACCATAAAATGTAAGATTCAGACTCCAAAAAGTGCTGCTGGATTTTAGATGTGCTTGCTTACATCCAGTTGTAACATATTACTAAGCCATCTAGAACACCTTTCTCAACCTCTGGGTCAAAACCCTTTTGGGGGGAGTGAAAGACCTTTTTACTGGAGTTGCCTATGACCATCAGAAAACCCAGATGTTTACATTAAAATTCAGAACCTAACAAAAGTTACAGTTATGAAGTAGCAACAAAAACAGTGTTATGGTTGGGGGTCACTACATCATGAGGAACTATATTAAAGGGTCTCAGCATTAAGAAGGGTGAGAACCACTGCCCTAGTAAGACTCAGGCCAGAGGATGA
Source organism: Tokudaia tokunoshimensis (assembly GCA_036184795.1). Taxonomy (NCBI): domain Eukaryota; kingdom Metazoa; phylum Chordata; class Mammalia; order Rodentia; family Muridae; genus Tokudaia; species Tokudaia tokunoshimensis. The sequence goes on along the minus strand of BTHU01000012.1, from coordinate 81,351,177 downwards.
GAATTCAAGGAGAAGAATCTCAACTGTCCGCCTTTGGTTCTTTTTGATTCATTCACTTCTCTTTTTGTGGTGCTGGGGACTGAACCCTGATCTTTCTCCTGTGTGGGACAAGCACTTTCCCCAAAGTGCCACTCCCCAGCCCCATTTTGAATTAAACTCACTGGACTTCAAAACAAAACACAAACTTCTGACTATAAGGAGAAGAGGGGATTTGTGGCAGCAGGGACAAGGAAAGGAGAAGGCAAGAGTAATCAGAATATCAGAATCCATTGTAAATAAGTATGAAAATGTCCAAGAGTAAATTTATTTTTAAAAAAAACCCAAAAAGTAAAGTAATCCATGTCTTAAAAGCTTCTTTTTCTTCTGTTGTCATCTATCTGAATAAGAAAAAAAATGTTGAATTTCAAAACAAAAAAAAAATTCAAAGGCTTTTCTGAAAAATGATTTAACATTGAGCTAGGCTTGTTAGTGTGTTTAGCGATTCTGTACAGATCACAAAGTGAAAGAACACTCCCGTGCACACACACACATACATACACACACACACTCCTAAGCCCTTTAAAATAAGCACATCTTTCTGCATTCCTTCCTTTCTCCGTTGGGAAGCTCAGTTTAAAGGTTTAGGCTCATTTGAATAAAAATGCAAGCATGACTTTTGAATTCTAAGACCCTGCATATATTAACTGGCTTAGGAAATAGTTCTCTCAGATAAACTACTTACTCTAAACGCCTCTTTAAGGAAATTATCACTTTGAATTATTTTGAGATACAGCCAGAAACAGGACATTTTTCACCATTGGATTTATTTGCCTTTGGCAGTGCGCTCTCTGCTATAGCCAGAATTCCTACCAAGTACAGTGAGTGTAACTTGTAGGTCTCCTGATCTGGAGCCTAAAGTGAAAATAGAAACTCAGACCACATGAAATCAGTTAGACAGTTTCTTTCAAAATATGGCTAAGCCCAGAAATCTTGTTAGGAAACTCGTGAGCAAGTGTGAAGTAAAAGAGAAAACTTACAAATATTTTGTTAAGTAGGCAAAGACACCTAATGTGGACTGGATACATAAAAACACAACCCAAGTCAGTTGTGGGGGCTCACTCCAGTGGTCCCAGCACAGGGGAGGCAGGGGCAAGAGACACTGTAGATGGAACCCGCCAGGGGATGTACAGAGAGATCCCATCACTAAAGTAAAAACAACAGAAGCTCTACAAGGTTTTGCAGACGGAGCTGAGCTGCGCAAATTGAATTCAAAATAACGAAGATGAGCTGACTGTCAAACAAGCTGAGTTGAAAGTCATCCTTAGCTACAAATTCAGTTAATTCCAAGTCATTCTAAACTACATGAGAGCCTGTTGGGCATGGGGTTTACAAGTAACAGACTCAACCTGCATGGCCTGTCCTTTCCCTTGGGAATTTCCATATAATGTCTGGATTTATATGAACTTTTTCCACATGACAGTAAAGATGCCTGTCCATGTTCCAGGCTTGCCATGGCTTCAGAAGCTGGGGGTACCTCCTTCTCACTAGTAAACAAAAATAATAGGTAGGAAAATGGATTCTGCTCTTGTGTGTGATTCAAACTCTAGCCTGTGCCACATACTAACGAACTCCAGAGCAGTAGCTAGGATCAGCTCTCCTCAAAATGAGAAATTTCCATGTAAGGAAATAGCGTGCTGGGAAGCGGGAGGGTGGTGCAGGTAAGAAAAAGCAAGAGGATTCTTGACTTTCACAGCTTCCATGAGCCCATGTGCCTCCTTCAGAAAAGCAACTTACACATTCTACCTACTTGACCATACCCCACTTCCATCCATAGTGAAGAACCAGCTTGCCTCCATTTTAGGTTTAAAAGCCATCTTATAGGAGAGACAAACTAAGTTCACTCCTCTTTATGACTAAACCTCTGTCTCTCAAGGATTGGGCTGTGCCCCAGCTGCAGCCTTAACTACAAATGGTTCTGTACTGCCTATTTCAGGAATGGCAATCATGTCTTTGTATCAAAAAGTTGTCTATAACCATCTTACAATACTGCCTTTGTTTCAAAAGGTTATATGATGGCCTGTTGTTATGACTACCTTGAAACCATGTCTTTGTTTCAGGGGACCAACTTGATAGGCTTATGTTCTGCTCCTGTAACCTCACCTATTTTGCAAGCCAAGCCCCCTATTTTGAACCTCCCTACCCCTGAACTTTATAGAAATCTTGTCTTTCTCATCTCCAATGCTGAGCTTTTGAACTCCAACTTGAGGGGAAGCAGCCTGTGTACATGATTTTAAAAGCTTGCTTAAATTAATTGTTTACTTTAATTAATTTGGCCATAATGATTTGGGTCAGTCTTTCTCATCTTATCTTTGGGATTAACACATGACTCACAAGTATAGTCTCTGTAATGAGGTGAAATCCATTGCCTAAGGAACAAGAGAGTTCTTTTAGAAATTTCTTGCCAGACAAGCAGGGTAAAGAAATATCTCAAGAACAATTAGACCTCTAACATAGTACAACCAGAACTATCAGTTACCACACAAAAACAATTTAATGGAAACTATATTCTTCTCTTCCAGCCTCCACACAAGTTTAAGAATGATCTTATTATTAAAAATCATTTTTGGAAAATTGAGTTCCACATCTAATAATATTATGTGAGTTCAGATCCGATTTCTAATTTAAGTCAACTAGAACAGCTTGCCAGAATAGAACATGTATTAAAACCATCTACTTCGATGTGTGAGAGAACTAATAAAGCACTTTCCAACCAGGATATGAAAGCTGTCAGTATACTGAGGCCTTCCTGTGGTGTCTGGGCCCCTCAGGGCAGCTCTCAAACCCAGAAAAGACAAATGAGAGTTTTAAGCTCTGTATTTCAAACCTTGAGCTGGAAGACTGAACCCACAATCTCTGGAGCCCTAAAGCAATTATTCTAGAACTCAAAGGGGGTTAGAGTGAATCAAAAGTAACATACTCCTTACACACACCATAGTATAATTTTCTATCAGTTATATGACCCAAGAAAGGAAAGTCACTGATGGTCCAAGTATTTAGGTAAAATTAAACAGTTTATTTGATGGAAAACATTATCATCACAGGGTTTGCATATTTTATAAGATTCTTTTCAATATAATTTCTGGTAAACAATTTAAAAATAGCTAACCTGACAAGTGAGAAGAACAGGATAATATGAATGAGAATAGATGCTATCACAGATCATAAAAACAGGCTCACTACGACTACAAATATGTACTTGTCATAAATGGAATTTAAAATCTTTTCACTCATCAAAGAAATTTTAGGCAAAGAATTTGAGATTATAAAAGGGGCTTACTGACAAAGAAAATCAGAATAGGAAGTTTAATACTGAAAAATATAATTGTAATTAATAACCTGACAGGGGGACTTGGATATAGATACTGGGGAAGTTAGAATTAAAATACTTGATAGAACATCATCTATAATGAAGCAAAGGAAAGCATAGATGCAGATGTGCAATAGACATGAATGTAAGTTGTACTAAACCTGGGAATTAATTGTAGGACAGAGGATAGAGTTGATTTTTGAAAGACAAGAACTAAGAATTTCCTTGAAACTTTTCTAAGTGTTAAGAGATATCAGCTCACATGCCAAATGCCAACTGAGTTCATCTGAAAGGAGTAACCTACAAATGCAAAAATTATTTTTCATTGTTCAAAGGCAGGAGCAATACCAAGGAGATAACAGACCCACTGTCCTGGGGAAGTTTCCTTTCTAGCTGTGGAAGGGTATCTTCCACAGGAAAGGAATCACAAGGAAAAGGTTAGTTTTCTGGGGTCTTCTTTATAAAGGTACACATCCACTTCTCAGAGGACACAAATATTATTCAATCATTTTCCAGAGTCTTTACCTCCTAACGCCATCGCATTGATTTCAACACACATTTAGGAGAGTTATAAACTTTTAGGTAAAGATTTGAGATCATAAAAATGTCTTAGCTTCGAAATAAAACAAAATAGAAAGTTCCACACTGAAAAAAAATATAATTAAAATTAATAACCTGACAGGTGGACTTGAACACAGATCCTGGACTTGAGAGACAATGTGCAATTTATGTAGGAGACTCTTGGGAACAGTACCTGAAAAATCTCAGAGGCAATACTTGGGAGAGGTGCCTGCTGTTGTCCGGGTGTCTGGCATAATGCCTCAGGAAAAGACTTTTCTCAGCTGCTTTCTAGTATAAGAAGAGAAAATATGCAGTTGGGATGTGGAGAATAGGGAAAAGAGGTCCTGAGGCAATGGAAGGCTTCACATGAAATCCAAGACAAGGAGAGTTGAGTGGGCACAGGGGACTGAAGGCAGCTCAGTGTCAGTAGGATATAAAATGAGGGAGAGAAAGGTGGCGACAAGGACCATAAGTCATCTCATTGGTAGTTATATTTGCATATATTAAAATGTATTTATTTGTATACACTAAAAATATATAGTATATATAGTATATAGTACATATTTGTATATATTAAAACTATATATATTATTGATAAGTAAATAGTAGATAGATAGACTATAGTATTGATAAATGATAGTGTATATTTGTACATATTAAAATTTAAATATATATATATATGTATTGAAAGAGAAATAGATTGAGGCATAACAAGATTACAGCTAGAGCCTCAATAGGTAGGCCACTACAGGAATCTAATTAAGATATGGTGCTGAGGACAGCCAGGGCTACACAGAGAAACCCTGTCTCGAAAAAAAAAAAAAGATATGGTGCTGGCATGAATAAAACAGTATACTAAACTTGGAGAGCATTTGAATTTAGAAAAGAGTTAAAAGTTTCTAATGATTGGATTTTTGTTGTTTTGAGGTAAGAACAAAATTGGACTCAAAGTCATGGCAATTCAGTTACCTATGATCCTAAATATTAGGACGACAGTGATATTCAGCAGTTTCCACCTAATAACTCAAATTTAATGACAAAAAAACAAAATATTAAGGATATTCCATAGTCTGATGGTTAAGTAAGAACAGTGGAATAGGAGTTACCTAGGATTGCAGCTGGATTCTGAGGAGATAGCCTTGCAGGGCACTGTGAATGTGTAGTGAAAGCCCAATATCATGTAAGGATCCTATGGACAGCTGGCTATGTGGGTTTGAGCTCAGTTTAATTTCTCAAAGACCTACTTTTAATGATGGTTCTTAAACCATCCCTTCCAGCCCACCAACCACCAGCGGTAGTGGAAAAGAAAGGTTATTAGAATATGGGGGAAGTGGACCTGTTTAGAAATCGTTCTTTGGAGTACATGCCGTCTGCATTGTCAGGTGTTGCAGGATTTTCCCTGTCCAATCACATTAGGGCAGTGGGAGGCCTGTGATTAGACAGGAAAAGGGAGGCGGAGCTATGAGTTGAGGAGACAGCGAGGTCACAGGAGGAAAGAAAAGGGGAAGCTGACATGGAGGCAGACTGACAGGAAGATCCTGATCCCGCGTGGTTTTAAATAGCCACAAGTAGCTAAGATTTTCACAAGGTTAGAAATATTGGGATAAAGCTTTTATCATTATCAATTGCCTCTGAAATTATTGTATTGGCATCTTGTAAAATGTGACTGTAAATTATGTCTTGTAAATCTGATTGAATGATTAAATTTTAAGAGTCATGTTTCCACCGGCTAGTTAGGTGTTGAGATGGCTAATCGTGGAGTGTGTGGGGCATTGCATGGAAGCGAGATGAACTGGGGGGAAGGGGGCACCAGAGAGATGGCTAGCAGAGGGACCGCCAAGTGAGATGGCTCAGGGGAAGCCCTGTGGCCCTGCAGGATTGGAGAGTTGGAGGCCAAGAGATCTCTGAGTGAGATCACCTAGCAGGAGCCCTGTGGCCCATTGATTGCCCGCACTAGTGCTGGAACGTGCCAGTGTGTTTTTTAATATTTTCCACAACAATCAGGAAATCAGTAGTTCAGTTCACAGGATTCAGCAGCGGCAGCTTGATCCACTCACAAACACTTCACAGATATTCCAGCAGTCCAGTTCAGTAGAGTCAGGATAGCAAACATGAATCAGAAGTAGTGGCATGATCTAGGGGAGACAGCTAGGCTTCAGCCAAATCGGCATGAGTCAGCAGGAGGAACCAGGACCACCAGGGATGCCGGAAGAGGTTCTTTGCCATGCCTCTCTCATTGAAGTGAAGATTAGCAAAGACATGAGACCAAGAAACATGGCAGAGCTAGCTATGCCAGCAAACCCCTCTCTCAGTCTGTTGAATCCTATTTATACTCCCTCCAAACATCATGTGTCCTACACGGGTCTTGCCTCACCCTCACCGCATATCTTACCTCAGCACGTGAGTCTGTCTTAGCAAAACATCCTTTCACCTGTGCCCACTTCAGCTAGACCTTCTTTCCTTCACATGTCTGCTTTAGCAAAACACCATCTGGCACAACTGACTTTCCAAAGAAGCCAGAAGTTTCCACTTCGGTAGATGTCAGTATAAGAACATAATTGGCTATTACAGTCGTAGAAGAGACTTATGGGTAGGTGTTTGAGGCAATACTGACACTTAAGATAGATGCACAAGACAGTAAATGGAAGTCTACATTTTAGTTGAAAAAATGTGTTCTTTTTTTAAATTTTTGAGATTTTAATATAATTACATTTCTCCCTTCCATTTTCTCCCTCCAAACCCTTTCATGTGCCCCTCCCTGCTCTCCTTCAAACTTACGGTCTCTTTTATCACTATTATTACATGTGTATAAGTATATAAGTATACATATATTCCCTAGACAAGTAGGGAACTAGAGAAGATTGCCTGTCCCACTCCCAGCTGTCCTCAGCTCCCATAGTTTTATGTGTCTCAGGAGCTTACCTATAAACAAAAAGAAGAGATTAGTTTATCAAAACAGTTAATCATCCCGGAGCTAAAAGTCATATTAGTATAAACTGGGTTTCAATATGGAGTATGTCTCTTACTCATTTTACAGTACAGATCAAAGAACTTTTCTCAAGATTGAGTCAGTTTTTCTCAAGTCTTGATATAGGGATAATGACATTGTTACTGAACAGAGTAGTCTATGTATTACATGAAACACATCATCTTTTCAATGATTACAAACACACTTTGCACAAGATAGATGACTTCTTTCACCAAAGGAGGTCAATGGAGGTTCTCTAAATATTGATTAAGTGATCCTAGAAAGGCCTTTGGAAAGTATAGTATTCTTTGCATGAATTAGTAAATTAAAGACTTAGTTACAGAGTTTTGAATGTTCTAAGCTCACAATAAAAATCAGTAATTATATAATCACCATTAGTAATTAAACACCAGCCAAAAATGGGCAGTAGTAAAAGTTCATGCTCATTCTAAAGTGATACTAAAACAAGACTACATTACGGAAATTGGGCTTTAAGGACCACCGTGGAGAGCACAGTTCACCAGAAATAGTGAGCAAAAGAAATGTGAGTCACTTGGTCATTGTCAAAGACTCTTTTGATATAGTTTTAGGTAAAAGAAAAAAATTCAATTAAAATATTCTTTGATTCTTGTTTTTAATAGAACATTCTTTGAAGCTTAGAAAAACTCTAGTCTAAGGACTTAGATGGTGCTAAAGAGGTTAACTATTGAAACTAAAAGTTAGGAAAAACTCGTAACTCAAAGGGTATTAAAAAGAGGTTATCAATTGAAGCTAAAGGTAAGGAGGTCTTCTAAGATTTATACAGATAGCGTCTGTCAGGAAAACCAGACAAATACAACTGAACAAAACTAGAATCAACCCAGAATGTTAATTTTTTTGTCTGAATATAAAATTGTCTTCATTTTTGTAACCATCTATAAGCTGCAGAAGGGGGCTTCTTTACTGCTGAGGTGGCCAGCATAGTGGCTGCAGTGTGTGCATTTCACTGCAGGCCCTCAAACTTTGACATTTATCAGAGCTACCTGAAAACCTTGGTTAAAATCCAAGAACTTCTACCATATCCTTCATATCTTTGTCCCTCTATCCCAGCTTGACACTCCAAATAATTGGATTAGTTCTTCAAGTGATTCTAAATCACATCAGAGTTTGTGAACCATGGCTACGTATTACTGATGTCATTACCCGCAGAATATCACCAAAAAGTCCCAATGACTCTGCTGAGCCTTTGTCACTCACCAGATAAAGCTGACACTCAGATGACGTGAATCTCTCCCTGTAGTTTCAACAGCTGTTTGCTCATGGACTAGTTAGAATTATACAGAGGAACACAACCAACAGGGTATATGAGACCACTGGGAACATTTATTATGAGAACCAACATGTGAGTATAAAGACTGGTAATTACTATAATATACAGTCTATAAACTAGGATCTAGGTGCTATATGTAGTTAAAGCATCAAATTAATATACATTAAGGGAAATTGAGTTTAATTTTACTTTCTCACCTTTTTTGGTAGACTTGCTTATTTTCCCAGGAGAAAGGGAAAGAGAAGTAATACAGACAGAAAGAGTGGAGAAATGTAAGATTAGTCACTCTTTATATTTAAAAATCTTACATCAAAACATGAAGAATCATCTCTTTGGTGACTAGTTCTCAACTTTCATTTCATTGTTATTATGATGGCAAGCTTGAAATACACTTTTTGGAGAATGCCAATTATTTTTTTCCATAAAGACTGATGTGACTTGAGCCAAACTTTAAAGTCATCTTTCTCATGCAAAGAAATAGAAAATTCAATATTCATTTCAATCTGGGAACCTCATAGAAAGCACTCATTATCTATGATATGAATACAATCCAAAAGAAAAGTTACAGGCTAGATTGAATTGACTCTAAAATGCAATTGCAAAATTCACAGTCTGTTCTATAGGCTTCCAGTCCAACTTGAGGAATGATTCTGCACACACAGCAGTTTTTCAAAACACTGAGGCAATTAACAGAAATGTTTCTAACTTACACATTTGATAAATCTGTTTTAAAGAGCCAGAAAGCAAATGGCTACAAGGAGTTAATCCTATCCAAAATCAAGCTATAGAGAAAATTAATATTAGAAGCTCAGTAATGAGTCTGTTACAGTGTGTGTGTGTGTGTGTGTGTGTGTGTGTGTGTGTGTGTGTGTGTGAATGTGTGTGTATGCGTAAGAGAGAGAGAGAGACAGAGAGAAAGAGACAGAGAGAGACAGAGACAGAGACAGACAGAGAGACAGTCAGCACATAAATGAAATTAGACCACTGGGGGTCAAGATCAAACCATATGTTATATAATGAAAACCCCAGTACCAGTCATGAAAAATCTCATTTCAAGTTGTTGGTCAGGGGAATACAAAGGACTCCCAAAACAATATAGGCTATTTCTATAGCTTTTGATTGCCTCCCAGAAAATGAAGCTAAGATCCTATTGCTGAAGACACTATGCACTATGAACACAGAATTCAGGGGATTTGAATGGAAACAACACAACTAGAAAGTCTCCTCTCTAGGACTCATTGTCATAGCATCAGAAGGTGATATTCAAACTATGAAGCAGGGAAAGTACTCAGCTTCCTATACAACTGTGATGTCCACAAACCACAATGATCATTATGGCAAGATAACCTTAAAGGTTCAATTGTAGCACTTATATCTCAACGGTAGCCAGCATCTGTGTGATTGAACTCAAGACCTGCTTAGCAGGAAGAAAATCATGCCCGGTACTGTAATACTGGCCAACAACTCGTGACAAATAAGACCTTGCATCTTAGAAGAGGACTGACTGCTACCACTTTGAGTTATAATTTCTAACTGAATTCTAAGTATGTCTTATCCACAGATAAGCACAAATTTTACTTCACAAATTAAGCTTCTTTTTGCAACAGGAGACCAGAAAACCACAACTAGTCAAAAATTCAGAGAACAATTGACTGGGGTGCCCAACATCGACAATACAGTGCCTGAAACCAAAACTCTTGAAAAATGAAAAGTAAAAGCCCGAGGACCAGGAAGGATGCTATGAGGTTATGCCTCCTAACTAGGACAGAGAAGCTCCACCCATAACATCTGAAAAGCACGGCTGCTTAAATAAGACCTGAACAATTGCCACTACAGTCGATGTCCCAGTGGAAATGAACAAAATCTCAAGGGGCCCCAAACCTAAGGGAAGAACTACAGACACTTAACTTCTGAGAGGAGGAGAGTTAGTCTTCCCCAAGGATGAATCTCATGATTGATTATTCAGTTCCAGATGGACAGCCCTAGAAACACACATGCAGGCAACGCTGAAAGGAAAGAGCAGTCTGTATTTATATTTTAATGCCTTTAAATGTACAAGCAATAGCAGTGATTAAAGAAGGGTGGCCATGAATTTGGGGAGGGGATTAAGCTTGGGAATATAGCTTGAATAAGAATGGCCCCTATAGGTACATATATTTGAATGCTTAGGGAGTGGCACTTTTTAAAAAGAAGCATAGGTTTGTTGGAGGAAATGTGCCACTGGAGGTACTCTTAGAGGTTTCAGAAGCCCAAGCCAGGCCCATTGGCTTTCTTTCTCTTCTGGCTCTGGAAATAGAATTCTCAAGTTACTTCTCCAGCACCATGTCTGTCTGCAGGCCGTCATGGGGTTGGAAAGGGGGGTGGAGGGGGGAGCTCAGAGGAGAGTAGGAGGGAGGAGTATGTAGATGAGATGAGCGTGGGGAGAAGTTTATTCTGATACTGATGTTTAGAATTTGTTACATGCCAGACATTCATCATATTTTGACACAAGACATCTCATTCAGTCCTCTTCATGCCCTATATTGTAGGAATAGCATTTGAGCAAAGATTCAGCTAATATACCCATGGTAGCACAGCAGAAGATTGGAGAAGTTCAAGTAAAATCCAAAGCAATTCACCTCCCATAGCCACTCCTAACTTCTGAGCACCATTGTCTCTGATCGTGCCAGCCTAAGAGAAACATTGTGTGATTGGACATATAATAAGAAGCAGAATGGAAACTAAATCTAACCAGAAATCCTCTCACTATAGACTAAAGTTGGGCAGCATGAAATTTTGTTTCAAAATGTTTTTTTAAAGTGCCAAGGACCAGCCTTGGCTTGGAGAGGTGTTCTGAGAGAAGGGGTGTTTGAGAACAGCAAAACAAACAACTAGAAGTGAACTGTGGGGCCAATCTGGCCGCCTCTCTGTTCTGTTTTGTCTTCACACAGCTCTCTATTTTCTGCTTGAGACAATTCTCCAAGCACTTCTCTTTTGCTGTTCTAAAAACATCTCTCTATAGCTGGACCTTACAGATTATCAGCTGGGTCTTTTATTTTACATATCAATCCAGTCATTTACTCCAAGTTCCCTTTGATTAACCTATGAATCAGCATCCCTTGACAGGAGCCCTTTGATTTTTAGGCGCCAGAAAGCGCATTTTTCATTTAAACATTGCAAAGGAATTCAGAGATCTGCCCATCTTTGTCAGGCACTGATGGATAAACTGGCTGGTTGAGACCTTGCCCTGAAATTATCATTTCTACCAGACCTGGACCTTACCTTGATCTGTCCTAGGCTGACCCTGAACTCAAAAATCTGTGTGCCCCTGTAAGCATAAACAAAACACAACTGGGAAGGATCTCCTGCAATCACCACTCCCTAAATCTCTTTAACTCGTTTTCTTTTAGTTCTTTTCCACAGCCTTAACGGCTGTCCTGAAAGTCCCAGTGTTTTCCATTTTACTGAGACATTAGCCACACCTTCCCTTCCCAGACTCATTCTGTCTCCGATTATCATGGAGTCATTAACATTAACATTAGTCTTTCCTTGAAGGAGTAGCATAAAAATATGTACATTATTATACCAACAAACCTTACACCCACAGCACCCATCGACCCCCCGGGGAGGCCCACACCTCCTGGCCTTGTCCCAGGAACCTTGTCATTCTGTCTCCACCAAGGCATAAAAGAAGATCTAATCTATTTTCTGAAATATATTAAAATAGTCCTGCCAAAAAAGACTAGGTGGTCTGAGTACAATGTGTCACACATGTCCTTAGGTAAATGCTGCTGATCCTGGCTATTTTTCCTATTAAATTTAAGTCTGTGAGTGAATTCGAACATATGAAAGAGAAAGCTTAGAATTAAGTCTAGTGTTCCATAGCAAGGCAGACCAGTACAGTCTGCAACAATCTATAATGTACACCAGAATGCCTAGGAAGTCTGACAATTTTTAACAAATAAAAGTGATAAATGTTTGAAGTCATAGAAATCTTAATTATTCTTATATGATTGATGTGCCAGGAAGTGTTTGTGAACCCCAAAAGACCACCAAAGAGCCATTTCCTAAGGAATAGTATTAGGGTCTCTATTATAAGCTCAGTCTTGGCCTCTCCTCCATCCCAACTCTGATACTGCAGGACAGGAAGGGAAGACGGAGCAACCCCGAATCCTCTGCAGGACAACTTTTATAGGAAAATAGGAGCAAGTGAGGGTGTGAGGGATGGGGTGCCCAGTCTGGCAAGCATCTAATAGAATGACTATAAGCCAACAGGTGGGTGCTCTGAAGCAAGACCATATATAATCACAAACAGTCTGAAAGTACATCTGAAACAATCAGACTAATCTTTGACTAACTGTTGCTAGGAAGTAGCTAGGGAGTAACTGGCCAAGGACCAGCCATGAGGTCTTTCCTGGTACTTGGGTGCAACTTGAGTTCTGCTGCAGGTCAAGTACTCAGGCTTTTTTTCTTTTCTTAAAGATGGAGGCCCATCCCAAGATGGAGTAGGTTTGGCCTCTCATGATCACTCTATATTGTATTCTGTATCAAATTACCATAGTGCAACTAATGAATATGTGCAAATATTGTGTTTAAATTAAAATATTTTTAAATTCTGACAAATATATTATGACATCTTCACTGGTTTTGACTTAAAAGTACACTAATAATAATATAAATCCCTCCCTATTCTCTCTTGCATTTTTTTCCTTCAATATTTAGCATTTCTCAAAAGGTTTATACATTTTATTTTTGGGCAAAACTCAAATTAAATTCCAACTTTGGGGCTAGAGAGATGACTGATGGATAAAGCAATTGTCACGCAAATATGAGCCTCAGAATTTAGATCCCCAGCATCCAAATAAAAGCCATGCATGTGTGGTGACCTACTTATGTTCCTAGCATTCAGGAGATGGGGACTTTGGATCTTCAAAGTGAACTGGCTAGCTAGACTAACCAAACAAGACAGCTCTGTGTTCAGTGTAAGACTGCCTTAGCAAGTAACAAGAAGGGCAATGGTGGGAAGTACCCAACACCAACCTCTGGCAGCCCCATGCATGCACCTATACACACACACACACACACACACACACACACGATAAATTCCAGCTTTACATAAATCTTTGGAAGTAAACACATTCTCATGATCTTTTGGTGAGTCTCTCTTATGTCCTTTGTCTCCATCTCAAGGTCTTTCCCAGAAGACTCAGTCTTAATTCACAATCACTTCAAATTTCTGCTTCCGTGTCATTTATTCAATGCCACCTTTCTTATACTTTGCACACACACACACACACACACACACACACACACCATAATGGGGTAGGCATAGCAATTACTCTGCAGGTGTGCACGAGATTTGATCTGTCTTTCTGTTCCCGCAGGCATGAACTGTGTTTCCACATGAATGAGGACAGCAGAGGTTGACATAGGCATCTTTCTCTGTCTTTCTACGTCTTGTTTGTGTGAGAGTATCTCTGAACTGAACCCAAACTTCAGCTTACAGCTGAACCTGCCCAGTCTGTCTGGCCTAAGTGCTTCCAGCCTGGGATTACAGATGCGGATGGTTGTTGTTTAAGTGCTGAGGATCAAATGTGGATCCTCCTCCTTGCATGGTAATCCCTACCCACTGAACCATTTCCCCATACTCTAGCTCCTTTTTCTTAAATATTTCATATTCCTTTAGTCCTTGGGATCTTTCTCCCCTTGCTGGAAGGTTTTTCCAGCATCCTGTCTTCTTTATTTCCTACCATCACTTTGCATTCCTTGTCTACATCATTTTCCCTTACCATGCTCTCTCACAGCACCCAGATTTCTCCTCCAATACATTATAGCTTCCCATGTAAATGTGAATGGTTGCTTGGCATCTATCTATAAAGAAACACTAGTTAGACTGGAAAGATAGCTCAGTGGTTAAGCACGCTGCCTGCTCTTCCAGAGGACCTGAGTTCAAGTCCAAGCAACCACAAAGCGGCTCCTGATTATCTATAATGGGATCTGATGCCCTCTTCTGGCATGCAGGTGTATATGCATGAAGTATGCATACATGCATAAAGTAATTGAATAAATCTTAAGGAGAAAATGTATTTTGAAAAAAAAGTAACACTAATTAAAATCACTAAGTTAAACTGTCTCTTCACCTGAATTTGCTTAGACTAAATTTTATGTACAAGGGGTATGAGCAATGGAGCCCATTTCTAAACTATGGGTTTTTCCTTATGAAAATGTTTCGCTTAAATCTGTAAAGCCCTGGAAAATAAAATGGCACATTTCAAATTCTCTAGTCCTTTCAAGAATGGCTGATCTAGAACAATTAAGCAGGCAACTTTCAAATCCCTACACTTACCAGCAGGATGTTTCTGACCTCACCAGCTCTTTAGTCCAAGCTTTTATGGTTTCTGTCTATCCTACAATAGAATTTGCTAGTATATAGTCACCTGGCTACCATCTGGATCACTGCTGTCCTATCCCCCTTCAGGGAGCATATCCTTAACCTGCTCCCAAATCTTATTTCAGCCACAGTAGCATTCAACTGCTCATTTAGATTTTAACTCCTGAAAACACATTCCAGCTCATCTAAGGAATAGCTAGCCATGACAATCAAGATTTCATAATAAGCCAGGGAGTTGTACTATTCTTCCCAAATGGAGAAACAAACTATGTTTTAGAAGCGTTTTTCTTCTACAGTTAATCACTGAAAGAGAACCTTCTAGTAAAAGAAATCCTGAGCAGACATTAGAATTTCCGTTCCTGACTTTGCCATTAGCCATAAAACTCTAAAAATAAATAAATAAATAAATAAATAAAAATTCCTCCAAACTCCCATGCCTCTCCTCTCCTCAAAAGTAAAAAGAATGGGTTTAGTGAGTATTGATCCTCTCCTGGTTTGCAGTTCTACTAATATACAAACATTTCACTTCCTTAGTCCCTGGCCATGTAGCTAAGAAGGAAGGAGATGTCTCCAACCAGAGTTTTTCTACAGCTTGTTAGGCCTGCGTTATTACAGTTAGTTGGTTTTGGGCTTCATTTAACAACACAGCTTGTCAGAGGCACATGCATATGTACACTGTAACAGCCCTGCAGAGCAATTATGATATCAATAGAACTATTATGACTTCAGTGCCGCCATAATATCTTATAGGCATAGCTAGCACTAAAGATAAAAATTTTATGAGACAGATTGAAGCTACTGAACAAAATAGCAAGGCTTTTTTGGAAATATAAACAGCTAAGCCTTAAAAAACATTTGGCTTAAAAAGAAACAAGAGGCATTGGCATACACCAAACTGCCAACAGGGTGGAAAAGTCTTCTGCTTAAATTTGTTTATGGACAGACAGCATAAGCTTTGTGGTATTTGTACAATTAAAAAAGGACTTAGCTTCTGCATGATACTTTGGGCTGAAATTATCAAGCTCTAGCCCCAAATCCGTAATAATTATATTCAACTAATTAAATGACTGGAACAATAAACGAATTGGTATTTCAGTTTCGACAGTATAGTTTTCTGAGACTTCTAATATCCTAGCAATTTTACAGAAACATTCTCTTAAAACATTCATGTCACAGAAGAAAAGATTACTATATGTGAGTATGTATGTGGGGGCAGTCTCCAGTGATTGACAATCTCCATGGTTCAGTCTTTCTTGCACCAAGAGACTAAGCAAAGGAAGAAATGAGGATCCCTAACAAGGCAGAGATTCTGGGAAAAGAATATAGGAAAATTGGGTGGATGCATTGGATTCTTAGGGCACTAAAGACTGGAGGCTCAGAATTTAAGGAATTGAGCTCACTTCTTTGAGAAATGAGGGAGGATGGAACATTTATCTGAACTTGATCATCACAATACCACTCTGGCATGCTTCAGGAGACTCCAATGAGCATTTTATTGCTTCTCAGAACATTTGTCCACCAACTTGCTGCTGTTCTTGATGGCCAACACCTCGAGAGTGGGCTTTCCAGCTGCTTAGATTTATCTGTGTTATGTTTATATTTTTACAAAGTAAGAAAAGTCTAGCTACTAAAAGACTCACTTTTCTGCAATATTCTTAAGTTAAGGGTATTGTTTGTCTCAGCACAGAATCCAACTTGGCACCCAGAGTAGGTATTCAGTAAGAAAAGATAGACAAATGGAGAAATACAATACATAAGGCAATTATACATATGTTGTTTAAAAAGACAAAATTTTTTCTTCATGATTCAAGTTTACATGGATTTGAATGACTGCAGATAGCTTTTTTAAACTCTTTATTTTCTTCTTTATGACTTAAGTACACATTTCTTTTCACCAATTTCTTTTTATATAAAATTTGTATTTAAAAAGCCAGTATATTCACAAATAAGAAACTTCTGTCAAGATAATATAAATTCTTCTTCTCTGTCAGTAAATTACAAACAAAAGTTGATTCAAGTCATGCCGTGGATCTCTGGTGGGTTAGAATAAATAACAACATGCCACCTTTACTCAGAGCTGGTCCTGGCTTGCCCCTGAGGCCTACTAAATATGTCCCAAAGGCAGAAATCTTAGCAAGTATTCATCATGAGAATAGTTAGCAATAGTAAGACCACAGAGCATAATTGTGTGACTTTATCCCACATTCGTCAGCTACTCAGCATGTATACTCTCAGTCAAAATAAATAAAACAAATTCCCTGTTTGACATCTTCAATGACTATCCTTCCATAACTCCTACCTTCCATCTACTTCCCCTGAGACTTAGTGCAAAGGGCTCTTATGACCTGGATGCCTCACTAGTCTCAAGCATCACTCACTTGAGACTGTAGTTTAAAAGTAAACAAGTATATGTATTGAGTTATTTATTCTACTTAATGCTATTAGCTAAGAATCATCAACAACATGGATTTAGAAGAGGTCTGCTATGTTTTCAACCAGGTATATAATATACAATGGGTACCAAAACATCAGTAGCTAGGTGTATTTTGATATGTTTCAGTTACAGTATCATCCATGCCCTCCTGGCTTAGTTCCCTGAATGCTGGAATTATAGATATACACCACCATATCCGGCTTCTAGAATATTCTTTCATATACTCTATCTATCTGTCTGCTACAAACATACAATAAGAAGAGTCCTTTGATTATTTAAAAATACCTAAGTATGTAATAGTTTAAAGAAGTTACATAGCTTCCTACAATATCATGAAAATTAATGAGATAATTCTAAAATATATTCAGCATCTTAAAAACAATTTCTAAAACAAATACAAATAAGAACTTTCTTAATGAAATATTCAAGCTTCTTTTCAATTTTATATGTCACTGTAATGTAATTTATACCAGCAATGGTCAGTCTTACTTGGTACTAATCCTCTGTCTTATTTTTTTTTTTGTAATAAGATTACCCTCATTCTTATAACAATAATAATATCCTATAATAAAAATACCCTTATGAAGGTGACTTTAAAAGTAGTTTATTTTATTTTTCTTACAGTTGCAGAGCAGATAAAGCCCATGAGAAGAAGAAATGGCAGTAGGTATTTCAAGAGTGAATTAATAATATCTGGTACTTAAAAGATGCTTAAAACTGTGGCTAGGGAAGTCATGGGTCCTAACAAGAGTCTATTGTTGTATTATTAAATGACCATGTTATCAAACTGCCTTCTAAATATTTATTTTGTATCCATAGATTTATGATGCTCTATTTGGCAACAAGTACTGGAAAAAGAGAACATGAAGTTAAAAGAGAGCAAGAAGGGGTGTGTGGGAAGGCTCAGAGTAGGGAAAGAGAAGCAGAAATAATGTAAAATATTACAATCTCAACAAATAAATAATTTTTTAAAAAGAAATGAGCAATACAATCTCAACAAATAAATAATTTTTAAAAAGAAATAAGATTGTGATTGACTTTCACAATCTTATCAGATATGTATTGTTCTTCTTTGATAAGTGCTTTTCAGAAAATTTTATTGTTTAACCCCTTGTTTTTTATTTCTTTATATACTTCACAGTACATTAACCCTCTATAAGATGAATAAATGGCAAATACCACCCTATTCTCTAGATTGTCTCTGCACTCTGCTTGCTTTGAGGTACAGAAGTTTTTAGTTGTTTTTTTTGTTTTTTTTTTAAGTTGATGTAAAGCCCTTCTTGCTTGTGTTCCCTGCACTTTAGGAGCACTAGACGGAACATCTTTTCCTGAACCAATTTTCTGAGGTTTTACCTTCTTGTTTGCTCTAGTTGTTTCAAGTAAGTTTTAGGTTTTACATTAAGGTTTCCTATTCAGTTGGAATTAATTTTTGTACAGGGTGAAAGAAGGGATGTTTTTCATCCCCTTATCCTTGGATATCTGGTTGTCCCATTAGTACCATTGAAGAAGCTCTCTTTTATTCAAATAGTCCTAGTCAAAAGATTTCTTTTACAAGAGTTGCTGTGGTCACGGTGTCAACAACACGTTGCCTTTGTTACATTGCTCTGTAGCACGTTTTGATGTTGCATATTATGCTTTTAGTATTGCTTTTTGCTTAGATTTCCTAAACAAAGGTCAGGATCCCCCCCCCAACCCCCCAGTTCTACAAACAGTATTATTGGTGTTATAGTCACATTGGAGCCTAGATCTCCCTTTATGACTAGTTTTGTTTTTATACAATTAGATGCCCCAACACCCGGTTCATGTAAATTCATAACCATAAATTCTTAACATATTAATTTGTTCCCTTAATATATAGTAGTAACCACCTCAGACATTTCAGTCTGCTTAATGTTCTCCTGCTTTCTTTGGGATTCTACTTTCTTTCTTTCTTTCTTTCTTTCTCTCTGTCTCTTTCTTTCTCGCTTTTTTTTCTTTCTTTCTTTTCTTTTCTTTTCTTTTTTTTTTTTAAGGCAGGGTTTCTCTGTGTAGCACTGGCTGTCCTGGAATTCACTGTGTAGATCGGGTTGGCCTCAAACCTGAAGACCTACCACGTGCTAGGACTAAAAGTATGTGTTCATATTGTCCGGGAGAATCCCATTTTCTTGATAAAACATTTTCAGCCTTCCATTCTGTTTGTTTTTTCATAATCAAGGTTTCTTGTAGGCAACATTTATTGCACCCCATTTTTTAATGAAGAGTGTGTGTTTACATTAAAGTTAAGAAAATTTGCATTTTATGTTATTTTGGAATGTGTGTACTTGACTCTGACATTTTGTAGATTTTCACCTTACAATTTTTAATACATTTTGCTCATTTCTTCCTCTCTTGTTTATATTATAAATTAAATGTTCTACTCTGTTGGTAATGTTTAGTCTTTCTTACTTCTTGTTTTATGCATCTTCTTTTCCAGTTGGCTTTATTCACATGTTCTCCTGATGATGTTCATCAAATTCCTCCTCCGCTGGGTCTTGGATTCCCTTGAGCATCTTTTGTAATGCTAGTCTAATGATCATGAATTCCCTTCATTGATCCTGAGCACAGAAAGTCTTCACTCTAACTGTGTAGACCCGCCTTGCTGGGAATAGTAACTCTAGTTGGAAGCTGATGCTTAATATATCAGTCCATGCCCTCTGACATTTAGATTTTTTTTTCTGGGAAATCCCCCTTTGTCTAATGGTCTTGTGTGCTCACCTTGAAATATTCCTTGGCACTTCTCTTTGCAGATTATAATAGTCTTTCATTGTGGATAATTTATATATAATGTTTTGAGGTTCTTTTCTTGCCATGCCTATTTAGGATGCTTTTCTTGTACCTGAATGTTCATTCTTTTCTAAGATTTGGAGGATTTTCTGCTATTATTCAACCTGTAGCTCTCTTTCCTCAGGTATATCAATACACCAACTACTTGATCTTTTAGTGGTATTTTAAAGCTCTTGTATTTTCTCTTCACTTTTTTCATTATTTATTTGTCTGACAATAGCATCTCAAAAATCTTGTCTCTGGACTCTGTTATTTTTCTTCCAACTGATATAGCTTGTTGCTAAGACTGTCACCTGATTTTTTTTTCATGTATCTTCTTAAGCTTCTGATTTCTGTTTGACTTCGTTTGAATATTTTACCTCTTTGCTGAGTATGTGGTCAAATCTCCTATTTAGACCCTTCCATGTCTGTCTTAATTCACTGAACTGTTGGTCTACCCTTTAGCACAGTGACCTCATTTGACAGTCATATTTTAAATCATTTGCTCCACATTGCATTTCATTTGACATCTTTGTACTCAGTTATTAGAGTTATATGCTTTACAAAGTGTATTTTTTTTCATTTTTCTTGTATGTCTGTGTCACAAATTGTTCATCTGTTGAAATGGATTATCTCTTACCCTTTGATGCAAGAGACTGCTTATTGGCTTTCTCTTGGCAATGTGTTTGGGGGTATCAGCTCTAGGATTGGTCCATATCAGAATTTTACTCATCCATTTATTCATTAATTCATATCATAATCTCTAATGCTACCCTATACTATATATTTTTCCATGTGACTGTGGTACATGACCAGCCAGTTAAAAAGCCATGTGTCTGCATTTGCTAGTGTTTCTTTAATTTCTTTAAATTTTTGGTTTATCTTATAGCTACCAGGGTGAGAAAAAAAATAGTTCTACAGTTCCAAAATAATTGACAAATTATTTGAGCTGCCATGACAGCTACATACTTTGACAGATCTTTCTAATTTTTAAATTTTGTATTAAAACTTTTATGTTGTGTGCTTCTAGAATCACAGTCCTTACAACTGAGATTGAAAATGAAAAATTTTGGCCAATCAAGTAAACACAGTGATCAGATCCATCAGATGTTAATCAAAATGTCTATTTCTAAAATATCCCAGGAGAATTCTGAATCAATGGTAGAGAAGTGTCAAAAAAATTGCTTTCTCTTACAAAAAGAAGAAAAATTATACTCGGTTTGCAAATAGATTTCCGCTTTGGAGCAAATGGGTAGACAGTGCAGTAAGTTGAATCTTTGGTTCAGATTCACCCTGAACACATTTCAGGATGATAATTCATGTACACCACTACTAAGTTAAAAACTAGCATATCTGAAAAATATATGTAATCTGTATCATTGTGTAAAATGTTCTTAAGTGTTATAGTCATGTGATACTGGGCATTGAACTCTGGATGTTTTGCATGAGAACAAGCCCTATACCCTATGCACCTGAGATGGTGTTCCTTGGTTTTTAACTTGACTATATCAGTAGCCAACTAAAACCAAGCGTCTGGAGACACATATGAGGGATTTTTTTCTTTCTTTTTTTTTAATTTTATTTTATTTTCTAAGTTTTTTTTATTTACATTCAAAATCATTTCCCCTTTCCCGTTTCCTCCCTTTTCTTTCTTAATTAAAACATTTGAACTAGGAAGAGCAATTTTTTTATTAATCATTCCATTTGTTTACATCTCAAATGATATCCCACTTCCCGGTTTCCCCTCCACCAACCCCATCCCATGATATCCCACTTCCCGTTTTCCCCTCCACCAACCCCTATCCCATGATATCCTCCTTCCGGTTACCCCTCCATGGGAAGAGCAAATTTTAATCCAAATCTTTTAAGGTGAGAACATCCACCTTTAATCTGAGCCATACCTTCTGCTGACAATCTATATAAAGGACACAAAAGAAGGAACGTTGCTCTCTTTGCCTGCTTGCCTTCACTCTCACTGTCAAGTCCATTCCTTCGCTGACAACAGAACCTACTTCTTCAGGATTCTGGCATATGCTGAGACCACTTGAGACATTCAGCCTTTTGGATTGAGCAACTATGGTATTCCTGAGCCTTCTGTTAGTAGACAGCCATTGCTGGACTAGCTGGGCCTGTAGGCCATTCTAATAAGTCCACTAGATAGACAGACTGAAAGACAGACAGACAGACAGACAGACGAGAGAGAGAGAGAGAGAGAGAGAGAGAGAGAGAGAGAGAGAGAGAGAGATTCATTCTATAAGCTTTGTTCCTCTGGGAAATCATGACCAATATAGTGCCCATAACAATTTTGCATCCTTTGTACCATTTGAACTGACATAGTAGCATTGATCAATTTTTACCTATCTTCTATTGTGTGTATGGAACATATTCATAGAAGACATATATAGATGATATGTCTACATATATAAGTGCACCCTGATGCCATTTTCAAAAGTTCTGTGAATATTCAGTTAGTCAATAAATTTCAGAGGCAATAAAATTATGTTGAAGTATAAAATTTCTAAAAGGCCAAATGAATTGCCCAGCAACTCTGAACAACCTTTGTCTTCTTGGTAAATATCCTTAGCAAGATCATAAGAAAATTTGTGATAGCCTTCAAATCTGGAAAAAACAGGAACAAGGAGACTTGAATAAAAAATAAACTCAAAGGTAAAAACATCTACCTGAAGCAATAAAGGGAATCATTGCCTAGAAATTACCCAAACTTCAAATAAAATTCATATCTTTTAAAAATAAAATATTCAAATATACCAACACCATTTAAAAGATTTCATCCAGTTTCCAGACTGTTTGATAAGTTCTGCTGTAATCTATACCAGATTTCCCACCTAACAACATGATAAGCTAAGATTTAAAGGAAGAGTTAAAATTTTAATTTCTAGCTTTATGCAAGGTGCTAAAGCTAGTTATGGAGCACCTTTAAAACATTCTAACGATCAATCTCCAAAGCCAGGCATGCTTTTATCAGTATGAAAGTCTTTTCTATTCTTGTTCTGATATATATCCCACTACAATTAACATATTGTTGAACCTTTATTTCATTTTCACTATAAGAACATAAATGAGTACTCAATATATTCAAATGGTTTGTCATCAAGTTTGGGTAAAATATAAGAGGTTATACTAAAAACTGGAGTAGAGTAAATATCAAATGCTTGTGCATATGAAGAAATAATGCCTGGACCTAGTTTTTTATTTAAAATCAGCACAGTAATTAGTCATTAAGAGAGTGCATTTCTCCCTCCCGTGCCTTTCATTAAGTCATTCTGCACTTGGTATCTTATTTGGATAAGCCATCTTCCTTTCTTGCATCAGTATTTCAGAACAGAAGATTTAAGTCACCATTTTATAAATTGAACAAAACATCTACCCCTCTATTCTCAAATGCAAAGCTTCTGAGTATAATGACTTTCTTGCCTCCTGCCTATCACTTTGACATCATAATAGCAATATTTGTGGATTCAAAGCTGTTCTCTTTTTAAAACTAAATGCAGACTGCCTTAAATTCCAGTTGCAAACCGCTGAGGAATTTAACTTTGTTTCATTAATATTCCTTCGTCACGGAAATTCTAATTCATAGCCAAGGGCCAGGCGAAGGTCAGCAATTATGATGGCAGAATAGCAGAGACTGTTAATGACAGGCCATATTGCAGCTGCCTTAATGCCCAGTGACAGGAGTTCATGTCAAGCTGTTAAAGAGATATAAAGGCTTGTACCCTGCAGCAAGCAGCATTCTAAAATCATCTGCTTGCACACTGTATTATTTCACAATATAAAGAGCTTATGCTAAGATATGCAAGGACCTGACACACAGAAAGGAAAATGCCTTCTGGACAATAAATAAGGAAACGGTTTAAGCCCTCAAATTGCTATGCAGTTCACTCAAGGATCTCCTTGAAGTAAACAGGATATTTTAAGATAGAATCAAGGTGAGAAGATTATGGAACAAAGAAAAATAACAGCTGCATAGAACCACTACACCTATATCCACAAAGTCAAAGAAAAACCTTTTCAGAAATAGTTAAATGTGTTTTCAACAGAACACTCTTCATTCTGATTAGTACTTGAGAGATATGCTTAATACAAAAAATGAAACTCCATATTTCTCAGTTTGGAAAAGTTTAAAGCAGCTTCACCCATCTATTGAACCTCAACTTCCTAATTTGCCAAGGAGAACACTTCCTACCTACACAGGTTAAGTCCAAACATTAAGTTGTTCAATAGTATATTAACATTAGACTTTCAGAAGTATTCTAAGGCTACTTAAATAAAGCGTGAACTCAAAACCTGCTCTCTAGTGGATAGCTCCATACCCGTGACTGTGGGGGCTGCCATGGTTAAACTCAGTGGATCACAAAGCAAAAGAAAAAGATATTCCAGAGGGAGGGAGCTTGTTGAAAGGGATAAGAGAAGTTGCGGTACTACTATGAGTAGAATCAGAATATGGTATGTGTGTGGGGGGGGGGTGCATGTGCGTGTGTGTGTGTGTGTGTGTGTGTGATATACAAAAATAAATTAATTTTTTAAAACCACAAAAATCCTTAAGTATAAGAAATAACAAAAATAAATATGAACATATAACAACAACAAAAAAATAAACAACTTAAGTAATGTTCTGTTTTCAACAGAGAAAAAACTAAGTACTCCCTGGCAAATAGTGATCACTTAATGGAGACAAGTAAGTCACTAACAAACACACAGAGATGAGAGTGTTAGGGGTCAGAGTATGAAGAGAAGACCAAGATGAAAAGAAAGAAGAAAAAGGAGGTTGTACAATGCATTCTCGATGAGAATGAACTTAGGAAGAAAAAAAAAGTAAAGCTGGGAAATCTGAGTCAAGCAGTCAGACAATAACTAAAGTTTAGTCTATCAGTAGCATAAAGGGCAGGGAAGGGCAAAGTGTAACAAATGAGGAAAATACATAAAAATTGCTTTTGACAAAAAAAAATAACATACTGGGCAAGGTGGAAGATTAAACTAAGGAAGTATCCAAACAATAATATATAATATACATTTGTATATTCTTATCTTTGTGTTAGTTGTTATTCTGTCCTAGACTATCTCACCAGAGACTTAATTATCCAAAGAACTGATTTTTCTTCTGTACATCCAGTTCCATGAGATGGATCTATTAATGTGATCCTTCAGAAAGAATTTTTTATGTACCAAAATGTAAGAGCATCTTTACAAACAATGTTTTAAAATCTATCCTCCTTTACCTCTCACCCACCCATTCCCTTATCTACTACAGAGCCTCTTTTGATCATTTAGAATTTCATAGTTAATATAGTGGAGACTAATATGTTCTATACAATGCTATGTATAAGATCACTCAAAAATTCATCTCTGAATACGCAAGATACCCAAAAAATGTTAGCATTCTTGTTTTACTCTAGGTAAAGGAGTTATTTTCAGCCTAGAATGGACCTTTCCCTTCAAGAGTAAAACTAACATATTTTTAACAGTTAATATAGGCCAAGACTGCCCCAGTCCATCTAACAACTTCCAGGATAATAAGCATAAAACAGTAGTCACTGAAAGAGCTCAAAGGATTCCTGTGAACCACACAGAGAAGAGAATACAGCACATGGAAAGGATCCGAGTACTACATACCACCTGATATACAATGGAAATGTTTTTGAGTGAGCAAACTGTTCCATTTTAAAATACTAGAAGACTTCTTATATGCCAGACTACTTAACCAAAATGGAAACATTGTCATATCTGTTAGCATTCTAAGTTCCACCTCACAATTACCTGCCAACAGCCAGGTAGGCCTGACCCACTAGAAAAGGGGCTGCTTGCCCCTCCTCCCTCTCTTGTTTCTCTCTTGCTCTTTCTGTCTTGTTTCTGCTCTGTCCCTTCACCCCTACCCCATTCCCTTCCCCCCATCTCCATGTGCCAGCCTCTACTCCTCTACTTTCTCTCTCTCTCTCTCTCTCTCTCTCTCTCTCTCTCTCTCTCTCTCTCTCTCTCTCTCTCTCTCTCTCTCCACCTTTCTTACTTCTGCTACCCTCTTGACTCCCCTCCCCATGCCCTGAATGAACTTTATTCTATACTATACGGTCCCTCAGGGGGAAGGGATGCCTTGGCAGGGACCCGCTGGGACACGCCTTTCCCCCATACCTCACTACAACACCATAGAACATAACTACCCATTTCTCTTTCTCTTTTCATAAACATCAATATCTACAATGTTTTGTGAAGATAGTTAATAATAACTTGTAAATTAACATGAAATATTAAAATGATGGTTGTTACACCTTGCTCTTAAGGTTGTTGTCTACCATGCCCAAATAAGTCCTCTGAGCTGCCACACAATGGAAGGTGCCCTTTTCTTAGTGAACCTTCCTTTTCTGTGCTTGATCTGGGAAGCCTGATCCCCCAACCCTCTACCTGAGGAAGGTGGAGTAGCCCTTGGCAAATCTGTAAATTCAACTTCTTCTTTCTAGAAAAGAACCCGCCCAGCAAATACCTGGGATTCCTGGAATACCTATCCATACAAATGAGGCATTCACACTACTTTAAACTCTAGCCAATGATTTGCACTCACCATGAAAACTCCTTCCCACTCACCATGAAAACTCCTTCCCACTCTCCAAAGTTTATATACAGCCTTTGTTCGCCTGGAATAAACTATATGTGCACAAGCTGCTTGACTGAAAATCCTCTCTGAGAGCTGTTTCATTGAGTACCATGTAAAGGAGCTGTAACACTAAAATCCTCAGAGAAGACTTTCCTTGGAGAGCACTCATACATTAAAAACAACAACATAAATTTTAAAAGAAAAGACAAGTTTAAAGAAAAATCAAACAAGAAAAGCAAGTTTTTGAGCTGTTTCCTTGTTTTTTTCTTTTATCCTATTCTGATTTGTTTGGTTTTTGTTTTGTTTTATTCTATTATTAGTCCTTAGATGCCTATTTGTTTTCTAATGAGCGATAGGAAGGGTGTTGTTGTTTTTAATGTATGAGTATATATATATATATATATATATATATATATATATATATATATATAAATTAACTACAGAGTAAATTAGTATAAAAATTCAAACAAAAAATACCTAATAAACAATTAGAAATATACACAAAATCACATGTGTATAACAGTTATAGTCAATGTGGCACATTTACACAAAAGAGTACTACTCAGCTATTAAAAACAATGACTTCATGAAATTCGCAGGCAAATGGAAGGAACTAGAAAATATGATCCTGACTGAGGTAGCCCAATCACAAAAAAACACACATGGTATGCACTCACTGAAGTGGATATTAGCCCAGAAGCTCAGAATACCTGAGATATAATTCACAGACCACATGAAGATCAAGGGTAAGGAAGACCAAGGTGTGGATATTTCAGTCCTTCTTAGAAGGGAGAACAAAATACCCCTGGGAGGAGATAAAGAGACAAAGTGTGGAGCAGAGACTGAAGGGAAAACCATCCAGAGACTGCCCCACCTGGGGATCCATTTCAGATATAGTTACCAAACCCAGACACTATTGTGGATGCCAACAAGTGTTTGCTGACAGGAACTTGATATAGCTGTCTCCTGAGAGTTTCTGCTAGCGCCTGACTAGTACAGAGGGAAATGCTCTCAGCTAACCACTGGACTGAGCACAGGGTTCCCAATGGAGGAGCTAGAGAAAGGACCCAAGGAGCTAAGGGGTTTGCAGCCCCATACGAGAAACAACAATATGAACCAACCAGTATCCCCAGAGCTCCCAGACACTAAACCCCCAACCAAAGAGTACACATGGAGGGACTCATGGCTCCATAAGCATGTGTAGTAGAGGATGGCCTTTTCAGATATTAATGAGAGGAGACCCTTGGTCCTGTGAAGGCTTGTTGCCCCAGTGTAGGGGAATGCCGGGACAGAGAAGCGGGAGTGGATGGGTTAGTGAGCAGGGAGGGAGGATGGGATAGGGGGGTTTTGGAGGGGAAATGACGAAAGGGATAACATTTGAACTGCTAGTTTTATTTCAGGGTATATGGATTGGTCACTTTTCTGCTGCTGTGAAAATATGACTGAGGTAACTTATAAAAGGAGGGCCTACTGGTCTTATGTTCCAGAGGATGAGGGTCCATTGTGCATGGAAGCTTGAAATCAAGCTACACATTGCATTTCAGAAACTGAGAGTTCACATCTTGACCACAAACAGAAAGCAGGGAGGTTATACTGGGAATGGCATTAGGCTACCAACCCTCAAGTCCCACCCCTATTGGCATACTTCCCCCAACAAGGCCACACCTCCTAAACCTACACAAGCAGTGTCATCAATTGAGGACAAACTATTGAAACATCTGGGCTTATGGGGGGTACATTTCTCATCTAAACCATAGTATATAGCCTAAGAACTATTTGCAAACACACACACACGTGCGCGCGCACACACACACACATATACACACATACACACACATTCAAAGATATTTATATTATTGAATGATTAGGAAATCATAGTCTCTTCAGATACTGCAATGTTGAATGGTATTGATCACCATTATCAATATTATAGGAGAGAATGTAATCAAGTATTCTGATAATCAAAATAATTTATCAGTAACTTCAACGTATAATGTACTAATAAGTGTAACTCTGTGAAAAATCAGATGGTTGAGAAGCAACCATGTTACAGAGGGTTTATATTCTTTTTTTTTTTTAATTTACATTCCAAATCATTTCCCCTTTCCCGTTTCCTCCCTCCCCAAAAGTCCCATAAGCCCCCTTCCCTCCCTCTTTTCTCCATTCAATCCCCTCTCGTTTCTCTGTCCTGGCGTTCCCGTACATCCAGTCTTTCCAGTACCAGGGGTCTCTCCTTCCATCTTCTTAGAAATCTATTGATATGCGGATTCTGTCTAGGGTATTCCGAGATTCTGAGTCAATATCCCCTTCTCAGTGACTGCATACCATGTGTGTTCTTTTGTGATTGGGTTACCTCACTAAGGATGATATTTTCAAGTTCTGACCATTTGCCTAGGAATTTCGTGAATTCATTGTTTTTAATTGCAGAGTAGTATTCCATTGTGTAGATATACCACATCTTCTGAATCCATTCCTCCATTGAGGGACATCTGGGTTCTTTCCAGCTTCTGGCTATTATAAATAAGGCTGCTATGAACATAGTGGAGCATGTGTCCTTATTGCATGCAGGTAAAGCCTCTGGGTATATGCCCAGGAGTGGTATAGCCGGATCCTCCGGGAGTGTCATGCCCAGTTTTCTGAGGAACCGCCAGGCTGTTTTCCAGAGTGGTTGTACCAGCTTGCAATTCCACCAGCAGTGGAGGAGTGTTCCTCTTTCTCCACATCCTCGCCAACAACTGCTGTCTCCTGTGTTTTTGATCTTAGTCATCCTGACTGGTGTGAGATGGAATCTCAGGGTTGTTTTGATTTGCATTTCCCTAATGACTAAGGATGATGAACATCTCTTTAGGTGCTTCTCAGCCATTAGATATTCTTCAGGTGAAAACTCTTTGTTTAGCTCTGTACCCCATTTTTTAATAGGGTTACTTGCCTCTCTGGAGTTTAACTTCTTGAGTTCTTTGTATATATTGGATATTAGCCCTCTGTCGGATGTAAGGTTGGTAAAGATCATTTCCCAGTTAGTTGGTTGCCGCTTTGTCTTTTTGACAGTGTCTTTTGCCTTGCAAAAACTTTGTAATTTAATGAGGTCCCATTTGTCTATTCTTGATCTTAGAGCATAAGCTATTGGAGTTCTGTTCAGGAAATTCTCCCCTGTGCCCATATGTTCAAGGTTCTTCCCTAGTTTCCCTTCTATTAGTTTCAGTGTGTCTGGTTTTATGTGGAGATCTTTGATCCACTTAGAATTGAGCTTAGTGCAAGGAGATAAGAATGGGTCAATTTGCATTCTTCTGCATGTTGACCTCCAGCTGAGCCAGCACCCTTTGTTGAAAAGGCTATCTTTTTTCCACTGGATGGTTTTAGCTCCTTTGTCAAAGATCAAGTGACCATAGGAGTGTGGATTCATTTCTGGGTCTTCAATTCTGTTCCATTGATCTACATGTCTGTTACTGTACCAATACCATGCGGTTTTTAACACTATTGCTCTGTAGTACAGCTTGAGGTCCGGGATACTGATTCCCCCAGAGGTTCTTTTACTCTGGAGAATAGTTTTAGCTATTCTGGGTTTTCTGTTATTCCAGATGAATTTTTGAATTGCTCTTTCTTTCTAACTCTATGAAGAATTGAGTTGGGATTTTGATGGGGATTGCATTGAATCTGTGTATTACTTTTGGTAAGATGCTCATTTTTACTATATTAATCCTGCCAATCCATGAGCATGGCAGATTTTTCCATCTTCTGAGGTCTTCTTCAATTTCTTTCTTCAGAGACTTGAAGTTCTTGTCATACAGATCTTTCACTTGTTTGGTTAGAGTCACGCCAAGATACTTAATATGGTTTGTGGCTATCGTGAAGGGTATTATTTTTCTTACTTCTTTCTCAGCCTGCTTATCCTTTGAGTATAGGAAGGCTTCTGACTTGCTTGAGTTGATTTTATATCCGGCCACTTTGCTGAAGTCGTTTATCAGCTGTAGGAGTTCTCTGGTGGAGTTCTTTGGGTTGTTTAAGTATACTATCATATCGTCTGCAAATAGTGATAGTTTGACTTCTTCCTTTCCAATTTGTATCCCTTTGACCTCTTTTTGTTGTCTAATTGCTCTAGCTAGAACTTCAAGTACTATATTGAAAAGATATGGAGAGAGAGGGCAACCTTGTCTAGTCCCTGATTTTAGTGGGATTGCTTCAAGTTTCTCTCCATTTAGATTGATGCTGGCTACCGGTTTGCTGTAAATTGCTTTAACTATGTTTAGATATGGGCCTTGAATTCCTGATCTTTCCAAGACCTTTAGCATGAAAGGATGCTGAATTTTGTCAAATGCTTTCTCAGCATCTAATGAGATGACCATGTGGTTTTTTTCTTTGAGATTGTTTATGTAGTGGATTACATTGATGGATTTCCTTATATTGAACCATCCCTGCATCCCTGGGATGAAGCCTACTTGATCGTGGTGAATGATCGTTTTGATGTGTTCTTGGATTCGGTTGGCAAGAATTTTATTGAGTATTTTTGCATCGATATTCGTAAGAGAGATTGACCTGAGATTCTCTTTCTTTGTCGGATCTTTGTGTGCTTTTGGTATTAGTGTAATTGTGGCTTCATAGAACGAGTTGGGTAGTGTTCCTTCTGTTTCTATTTTGTGGAACAGTTTGAAGAGTATTGGTGTTAGGTCTTCTTTGAAGGTCTGATAGAATTCTGCACTAAAACCATCTGGACCTGTGCTTTTTTTGGTTGGAAGACTTCCAATGACAACTTCTATTTCTTCAGGGGTTATAGGACGGTTTAGATGGTCTATTTGATCCTGATTTAATTTTGGTACTTGGTATCTGTCAAGGAAATTGTCCATTTCCTCAAGATTTTCTAGTTGTGTTGAATACAGGTTTTTGTAGTAGGATCTGATGATTTTTTGAATTTCCTCAGTTTCTGTTGTTATCTCTCCCTTTTCGTTTCTGATTTTATTAATTTGGATACTATCTCTGTGCCCTCTGGTTAGTCTGGCTAAGGGCTTATCTATCTTGTTGATTTTCTCAAAGAACCAACTCCTCGTTTTGTTGATTCTTTGTATGGTTTTATTTGTTTCTACTTGATTGATTTCAGCCCTGAGTTTGATGATTTCCTGCCTTCTACTCCTCTTTGGTGTATTTGCTTCTTTTTGTTCCAGGGCTTTCAGGTGTGCCATTAAGCTGTTAGTGTATGCTGTCTCCCGTTTCTTTTTGGCGGCACTCAGGGCTATGAATTTTCCTCTTAGCACCGCTTTCATTGTGTCCCATGAATTAGGGTATGTTGTGCCTTCATTGTCATTAACTTTCAAAAAGTCTTTGATTTCTTTCTTTATTTCCACCTTGACCAAGTTACCATTGAGTAGAGCATTGTTCAGCCTCCATGTGTACGTGGGTTTTCTTGTGTTTTTGTTGCCATTGAAGACCACCCTTATTCCATAGTGATCTGATAGGAGGCATGGGATTATTTCTATCTTCTTATATCTGTTGAGGTCTGATTTGTGACCAATTATATGGTCAATTTTGGAGAAGGTACCATGAGGAGCTGAGAAGAAGGTGTATTCTTTAGCTCTAGGATGAAATGTTCTATATATATCTGTTAGTTCCATTTGGTCCAAGGCTTCAATTAGATTCACTGTGTCCCTGTTTAGTTTCTGCTTTCCTGAACGATCCATTTCAGAGAGCGGGGTGTTGAAGTCACCCACTATTATTGTGTGCGGTGCGATGTGTGCTTTGAGTTTTAGTAAAGTTTCTTTTACGAATGAGGGTGCCCTTGCATTTGGAGCATAGATATTCAGAATTGAGAGTTCTTGATGGTGGATTTTTCCCTTGATCAGTATGTAGTGTCCTTCTGTGTCTTTTTTGATGACTTTAGGTTGAAAATCAATTTTATCTGATATTAGGATGGCTACTCCACCTCGTTTCTTGGGGCCATTTGCTTGTAAAATTGTTTTCCAGCCTTTTACTCTGAGGTAGTGTTTGTCTTTGACACTGAGGTGCGTTTCCTGCATGCAGCAAAATGCTGGGTCCTGTTTACGTATCCAGTCTGCTAGTCTATGTCTTTTAATTGGGGAATTGAGATCATTGATATTAAGAGAGATTAAGGCATAGTGATTATTGCCATCTGCCACTCTTGACGCTATCTTTATGTTTGAGTGGTTATCTACTTTTGGGTTTGATTCAAGAAGGTTATTATCTCATTTTTTCCAGGGTGTTGTTTCTCTCCCTGTATTGGAGGTTTCCACCTATTATCCGTTGCAGGGCTGGATTTGTGGAAAGATATTGTGAAAATTTGGTTTTATCATGGAATATCTTGGTCTCTCCATCTATGGTGATTGAGAGTTTTGCTGGGTATAGTAGTCTAGGCTGGCATTTGTGCTCTCTTAGTGTCTGCATGAGATCTGCCCAGGATCTTCTGGCTTTCATAGTCTCTGGTGAGAAATCTGATGTGATTCGGATAGGTCTTCCTTTGTATGTTACTTGGCCCTTTTCTCTTACTGCTTTTAGTATTCTTCTTTGTTTAGAACATTCGGTGTTTTGATTATTATGTGACGGGAGGTATTTCTGTTCTGGTCCAGTCTGTTTGGAGTTCTGTAGGCTTCTTATACGTTCATCGGCATCTCTCTCTTTAGGTTAGGGAAGTTTTCCTCCATAATTTTGTTGAAGATGTTTACTGGCCCTTTAAGTTGCAAATCTTCACTCTCATCTATACCTATAATCCTTAGGTTTGGTCTTCTCATTGTGTCCTGGATTTCCTGGATGTTTTAGGTTACACGTTTTTTGCATTTTGTGTTTTCTTTGACTGTTGAGTCGATGCTTTCTATGGAATCTTCAGCACCTGAGATTCTTTCTTCCATCTCTTGTATTCTATTGTTGATGTTTGCATCTATGACTCCTGATTTCTTCCCAAGGTTTTCTATCTCCAAAGTTGTCTCCCTTTGTGATTTCTTAGTTTTTTCTACTTCCTTTTTTAGTTCCTGGATGGATTTGCCTAGATCCTTCACTTGTTTGTTTGTATTTTCCGTTTCTTTAAGGTATTTTTGCATTACCTCTTTCAGGATTTCTTCCTGATGACCCACATTCTCCTGCATTTCTCTGAGCGATTTTTGTGTTTCCTCCTCATGGGAATCCATCTGTTGATCCATTGTCTCCTGCATTTCTTTAAGCAGTTCTCATGTTTCCTTTGTAAGGACATCTAACCGTTGATTCATTTCTTTAAGCAATTGTTGTGTTGTCTCCTTATGGGCATCCGTCTGTTGACCCATATTCTTCTGCATTTCTTTATTCAATTTTTGTGATTCCTTTGTGAGTGCATCTACCCGTTGATTCATCTCGTTAAGCGATTTTTGTGTTGTCTCCTTGTGCGCCTCCATCTTTTGATCCATGTTCTCCCGCATTTCTCTAGGCGATTTTTGTGTTTCCTTTGTAAGGGCTTCTAACCGTTGATTCATGGTCTCCTGTAATTCTTTATGAGATTTATTTGTGTCCTTCTTGTGATCCTCTAATAGCATCATGAGAAGTGATTTTAAATCCAGATCTTGTCTTTCGGGTGTGGTGGGGTATCCAGGACTTGCTGCTGTTGGAGAGTTGGGTTCGGATGGTCCCATATTACTTTGATTTCTGTTAGTAACATTCCTACGTTTGCCTTTTGCCATCTGGATACCTCCGATGTTAGTTGGTCCTGCTGCCACTGGCTGTTGGTTGGACCTCCTGTGAGCCTGCAAAGCTATTTCTGCCCCCCCCCCCCCGGATTACCAGGATTCCCCTGGCACCGATTTCTGGGGCCTGCTTGCTCCTGAGTGACTTTGGAGCCCTGATGTGCCTTGCCCCAAGTGATCTTATATTGGGGAATCCTTTCACATCCAAAGGCTCAGCCGAGTGGATTCCTGGAGCAGAGGTTGCCAAAGGGAGGCTGGTAGGCTCCTGCCCTGTGCAGGGGTGTGTGATTTCTCCTGGGGGGGGAGGGGGCGTCCCTCTGCCAGGCAGAAGTCCCACAGCAGAGCTAGCACGCTGGTTACTGCAGATCCGCCCAGCTCTTGGGAGCCACGTGCACACAATCCGCTCAAGACCCAACTGATATTATGCCTGTCTGTCTCAGAGCCTGGCTGTCCCAACTTCCCGGCCACTGGAGCAAAGATGGCGGAGGGCACTCTCCGTGGCACCGCTCACCCTGCAGACGTGATGGCCTGCAGATCTGGCACCCAGACGACCACAGCGCTGACCCGTTCTTGGGCGCAGACGGAAGCCCCAACAGGCCGTGTCCCAAGTGATGTTATATTGGGGAGGAGCCTGGGTACCTGTCTCTTCAGTGCAGTCTGCGGGAACAGAGATCGCGGAAGGAAAGCTGGTAGGCTCCCGCCCGGTGAGGGGTCCCTCTGCCAGGCAGAAGTCCCACAGCAGAGCTAGCGCGCTGGTTACTGCGGATCAGCCCAGCACTTGGGAGCCGCACACACACAAGCCACCCGAGACCCAAGCGATATTATGCCTGTCTGTCTCAGAACCTGGCTGTCCCAACTTCCCAGCCACTGGAGCAAAGATGGCGGAGTGCACTCTGCTGGGTTTATATTCTTAAAAGACATAGTGAAGTGTGTTCACCAAGATTTAAGTTGTAGGCAAACCATGTAGGGTTAAGGTGTTATTCAAAATGGAATTGAATATCTACTTTCTTCTGATGTCCTAAAATCTGACCTTTTTTGTGTGTGTGTGAAAATGAAAGCACTTGCCAAGTATAACTCAAATAATTTTAATAATATTCCAGTTAACCAGGGCTGTGGAAGAGTTCTGGGAACGGCCTACTGAATTAATGAAGTTAAAGGTTCTAAACATTAACAGAATCAGTTTGGTTTCTTAGATGTGGTGAACACTCTGCTTCTGCTGCTGACTTTGGTCATAATCAGTATAAATAAACACAGAGACTTTTGTATATTCATGAAATGCATCCTACAGTCCACATGACTGCCAGAAGCAGAGATTTTAGCTGGAAAAAAACAAAGCTCATTTTCCTAGTGACTGGGTAAATAGGTTTGGGACTGTAATAGCTGGCTCACTCCTCTGTTGCCAATACTCAGAAGGCTCAACTCTTCTCCAAGTAGGTCCTAGACACTAAGTAATCAACAGAATGTTATGCAAGAATTATACATCTTCAGGAAAAGTTTTCAAGAAATCTAGGAAAGTACTTATTGCTAAAGTAAGAAAAATATATATTCTATAGTCTCAGATTCACTTATTCCCAATTATGCTCCATCACTATTATCAAATGTTGAACTAATTAAAGTTGATAACAGGAAACAATGAGTAAATTAATGAATTGTTTTTCTGTTACTGCTTCAATCCCCAACTGCTTAATAAACTCTATTAAAAGTTCTTTTTTAAACTACAAACAAGGGGGAAAAAACTTACTTATAAATTTTCCTTTGCTTTTCCTTGTCACAAATGTTTCCCAGTCTGGAGGAAATTGAAACTTAGGTTTTGCTTCCTTTTCTTCCTATCATTTCCCAATGTGAACCTCCCACTGCAGGTGAATGCATGACCTGTGAGCTCTCTAAAGTTCATTTGCAATATGCTGCATCTGCCCTTTCCTGTGGCCCACTGCTACCCAATTACTAAGAAATTGTTTGACTGGTGAGATGGCTCAGCGGTTAAGAGCACCAACTGCTTTTCTGGAGGTCATGAGTTCAAATCCCAGCAACCACATGGTGGCTCACAACCATCTATAATGAGAACCTATGGGTTGGAGCAAGTGGGGACCAGAGTTAGTGGGAGAAAAGGAAGGGGAAAAAAGAAAGAAAAGAACTGGTTGGCCACCACTGATGCTAAACACTAGAACTTATGTCCTTGTTTTGTTTACAATGTTATCTCTAACCACTAATAACTGTATTTTTTAGATGTATATATTCCTCAAACATGCATTGTTTTACATTTGCTATTTTGTTCATACTTACAAGAGATGTTTAATAAGAGTCAACATTTGGGAGGCAGAGGCAGGCAGATTTCTGAGTTAGAGGTCAGCCTGGTCTACAGAGTTCCAGTACAGCCAGGGCTATACAGAGAAACCATTTCTCACAAAAACAAAACAAAACAAAAAAAAAAGAGAGTCAACCCTCCCAATTCACTCCATCTTCCAGCAACCTAATCACAGATACAGCAACTGCAGGACATGTTATGCTAAATCTATCTCTTTCCACATCCATAAATTTGAAAATTAAGCTGTGTATCCATTATCACTTTGCCCTGGAGGCAATTGCTGACTGATTTCTTTGCAGTGTTTTGTAAATTGCTTAATTAAAATAGGTTTCTGAGACAATCAGTTTATCTCATTGGGTTTCTGAACTTATTCCAAGAACAGTTGTTGAATATATATCATGGGAAGTTTCCCTGGGCCAGCTATGATACAAAATGACCGTGTTGGTCAAACACTGCTTCTGGTGCTCAAAATATTTGGTCCATAAGAAACCATGGAAACAGTGAAGTTGAAGGAACTTTTCTTAGGAAAAAATAGTAACTAAAAATGTTCTAATCCTCTGCCATATTCTCAGAATAGAATATATATATGATATATATATATCATATATATATACATGTGTATATATATATTGTGTAATAAATATGATGATATGACACATATTATATCTATATAATGATATAGAACATTGCATGTGTTTTTTTATATGGTGAAAACTGTGTTTATATAGAGAACTGTAAAAATTTGAAAGGTCATCAATTGTGACCAAACCCAGAGCTAAGAGATTTTATTTGAAACTTACGCTAGTTCTTAAAAACAACAAAGCAAGAGATAATGCTCAGTTTTATGCAATGCTTTGTTTACTATGTGTTTCCTTAAAAAGTATTTATGACTGGTAACATTTCTATATCTCTATAAATTTTTATCCATATTGGTATTTAATCTAGTACTAAGTCTTCCCTTGACACTTCCTGTAACTCCAAGGAGACAAAATAGAGATCTTAGAAACCTTTACTTCAATGTTCTACTACACATTTCTGCTCCTAAGATCCAGAAAGAGGAGTTTAAATAGCCACATGATAAAGGGCGGCACAAATGCACAATGAGATGGGTTTTATCAATAATGTGGAAAGAAGCCATGTCATTTGCAGTACAACGGAGATAATCATACCAAGTGACTGAAGCCAGTCTCAGAAAGACAAGCACCATGTTTTCTTTCATTTGTGCTTCCTAGATTTTATATCAAATCATAAAATAATGGATGTATACCTCACACAAAAGAAGTAATACTGTCTAGGAAAAGAAATAGACCATTGGGAGGGAGGAGATGAGGAATGGAAGGTCTCTGGGGAACATGTTCAACAAATGATGTTTACTTCTACAGAAAACTTGAAAAATGAATAAAAATTTAATGGAATCATAGCCAGCCCTTCAAACACTGCAATGTGCTATATCATAACAGGACAACCAGTGTTCTCTGTTCTAGAACCTGACCCCCAAGGCAATTCACCTTATAATGATATTCTGTGTCTTCATAATATCTTTCTTGGAGTTTGCTTTTATCCATTAGCAAGAAACCTTCTTAACGCTTTCTTTATTGGAACACAACCATTGATTTAGGGGAAATAAAAGCATCAACTAATTTACGGGAAAGATTGTAGACTTTACTTTTCCCCAAGAAGCTTTATTAGCCTGTAAAACATGATCAAAAGCCTTAACAGAATCTAAATCCACCTAATAACAAAGGATTTCATATTGGCACATTCACAGAGCCCCATTTATCCCACAAATAACGCTATTCATTGTATGCCCAGCATCTCATCAGCACATTGAAAATAGTTTCTTCTGCTTTCTCTTTACAGTTCAGAATCATCCTCTGTGATGTTTACTAAGGATCTACCACATTTTAAGATCAAAGGGAGAGAGTGGAAATATAAAGATCATCCCAGAGAGTACCAGAAAATTAGATACTTCTCCCTAAGTAACTTTTTATCACATTCATTACTGGGCATACACTATATTATATAATTCAAGATAAGATATACAGCATGCCCTCTGCCCTCAAGGGACTTATATTACCATCTGTCTGAGGAGAAGAGACACACACAAAACAATAGGAAGAAATCCACATAGAGAATACTGACATAGTATGTGATATTATAATGTGGAGAACAGGGAAGTCAATGAATGTTAGAGTCAATTAAATAAGTCTCAATCCCCCCTCAAAATAGTACAAGTATGTACTAAGACAGCTAATGCACAGGCAAAATAAATTAAGTCACAGGAACCTTTATCAGAGAAGTCCAGCTCATAGCCAAAGGACCTAGAGAATATCCAGGAAGACCATGAAAAAGACACATATAAAATAGGAAGCA
Source organism: Tokudaia tokunoshimensis (assembly GCA_036184795.1). Lineage (NCBI taxonomy): Eukaryota > Metazoa > Chordata > Mammalia > Rodentia > Muridae > Tokudaia > Tokudaia tokunoshimensis. Next base: position 81,312,474 of record BTHU01000012.1, on the reverse strand, counting down.
CAATGTTTCTTTATAATGATTTTCTCTAAAACTTGCTGACTTAAACCGGCCATTCTTTTTTTATTGAATATATTCTTCATTTACATTTCAAATGTTATACCCTTTCCCAGTTTTCCCCCTCCCTGAAAACCCCCAACATATCCTCCTACCCCCTGCCTCCAAGAATATGCCCTTCCACCCAACACACTCCCCCCGCCACACACCCTTCCCCCTCGATTTCCCCTTGCTGGGGCATCTATTGAGCCTTCACAAGACCAAGGACCTCTCCTCCTGCTGATGCCCCACAAGGTATTCCTCTGCCATTCTTTTGGCTGGAACCATGTGTACCCCTTGGTTGATGGCTTAGTCCCTGGGAGTCCTGGGATATCTGGTTGGCCTACATCATCGTTCTTCCTATGGGACTGCAAACCCCTTCAGTATGTTCATGAATTTGTTGGGTTAGAAACTTAGCGTAAAGAATGGATGGCTCATGTCTACATAGTGATGATATTGATTGACGCTGGAAAGACTACAGGGTACTAGTTAGTCATTTAAAGGCTCAATCTCTCACATTCATCTAGGCTTGGATGACATGAAAACAAAGACTGATGATGAAAACACCTCATGTGTCTTCCATCTATGTTTAGAGATTTACTTCCTCATAACGTGGCAGAACTCAGGAAGTTGAATTAGTGTAAAGCAGTTCAGTACCCTAAACATGAGGATTCCTAGATATGAGTCTCATACGAAGTGATTAGGTTACCTAGAGCATCAATCTCAAAAGAGACTCATGCTTCCTGGGACCCTGATTGTTTCCTGTGATGAAGTAAGTTATTTTAAAGAGAGCAAATCTGGACCTTGAATGCCTTATTTCCAATCATAACATGGGGTTGTTCTCTCCTTCTTCTACAAACTCTCATCATGATGCCATCAGCCATGTTGTGATGCAGTTGAAATGGTTTTCAACCCTATAATACAGTTTCTCATAAAATATTTTTGTTGCTATTTCATAACTGTAATTTTCTTCTGCTATAAATCATAATATAAATATTTTTGGAGATAGATGGTTGTCGTGGGGGTGGTGATTCACAGGTTGTGAACCTCTGAACTAGGAGATACCCTCACTCAGACAAAATGATTTGGCTACTTGAACTTAGACCTTCAGCCTCTAAAATTGTAAGTTAACTAAACTTATTTTCATTCGAGAGTATCCAATAATAGACACTGGTGTAAAAAAAAAAAACCATGACCTTGGAAGTTAGAGTGTCATTTCCATAATATTCTGCCAGTCAAAGAAGTCAGAAACCCACCTGCCTTCAAGAGGGGTGTTGTAGGTGTCATGTCTCTGTGGGTAAAGTAGGAAAATTCTGAGATCAGGTTTCAACATGAGCAGAAACAGATTCACTTAGTATTTTTTTTCCTATGTAAATTCTTCACAACTTCACAAATCCCCATAAAAGCCTTAAGATTAAAAATGGTGTAAAAGTGTTCAAGACTGAGATGACCATATGTCTCAGTTCTCCCAGGAACAGTCCCAGTTTATACACATTATCACAATGCAACCATCACAGCTCTCCTCTAAAGTCTCAAAAGACTTCTGTAGAGACGTCAACCATATTATCATCCCATTTGATGTTAAATTGTCCTAATTCAAGGACTGTTCACATGCACAGAGGGAAGTTTGCATTCTGACCTCTCCAAATTAAAAAGGTATACAAAATATGGCAAATGTATGTGTTCCTACAGTTTCCGTTATGATCTTTCTTTTTAGAGTTTTTGTTTATTCTTTTGGAATTTTAAACAGTATATTTTTGCCATATTCTTTTCTGTCCCTCAACTCCCAGATCCTACTTCCAACCCATCCATCCAATACCATGTTTTTTCTATCTCTTAAAAAAAAAAAAAAAGAAGCCACTGAAAACGTAGACTTACTTTTGTTGGTAACTAGCCCTGGCTGGAGGGCCTGCCCTGAAGTAAGGTTGACATAACCAGTGTCACCAGCTTCCCTCTCTCAGCAGCTATCATTTGAGAATGGCATCTTGACTAAGAGTAGGACTTTATGCCCACCTCCCCCTCTCCTTGCTGAAATTTTGTTGCTTGAGTCTCTGCAGGTCTTAGGAATGCTGTCACAGTTTTTTTTAATTCGTATGTACATCTCCCCCACTGTTTCTGGAAAGCATCTTTTCTTTAACATTGTCTACCACCTCTAGTTCTTATGGTCTTCCTGGTGCTTCCTCCACATAGATCCCTGAGCCTGTTCTCAAACAATGAAACACTTTAAACTGTTCAATGCCCTTAGCTATCAAGGATATGCAAATCAAAATTATTTGAGCTTTCATCTCATCCCAGTCAGAATGGCCAAGATTAATAAAACAAATGACAGTTTCTGCTGTTGAGGATGCATAGAAAGGAGAACATTTATTCACTGCTGGTAAAATTGCTAACTTGCACAGCAACTATAAAAATCACATAGAGATTCTGCAAAAAGCTGAAAATAGATCCACTATAAGACCCAGCTATACCATTGCCTTCCTTAGAGCTTCTGTAGCTTCAATGAAGCACCATGACCAGAAAGCAAGTAAGGAGAAAAGGGTTTATTTGGGGTACAGTTTCATGTTGCTGCTCATCATCAAAGGAAGTCAGGACAGGAGTTCAAACAGGGAAGAACCTGGAGGCAGGAGTGGAAGGGGTGCTGCTGCCTGGCTAATTTTACTTGGATTGCTTATAGAACCCAGGACTACAAGCGCAGGGATGGAACCGCCCACAAAGTACTGGACCCTCTCCCATCATGAATAAGGAAAATGCTTTATAGCTGGATCTTACAGAGACATTTTCTTAGTTGAGTTTCACTCCTTTCAGATAACTTCAATTGTGTGTCAAGTTTATACAAGACTCGCCAGCACAACCTCTCCTGGGCATATACCCAGAGAACTCTACATTCTAACACAGAGACACTTGTTCTCCTATGCTCATTGCTGCTCTATCCATTACAGCCAGAACTTGGAAACATCCTAGATACCTAGTAACCGATGATTGGATAATAAAAATATGGTACATTGACACAATGGAATATTACTCAGCTCTTCTAGAAAAATGAGATTTTAATGTTAGGTTTGCAAGTAAATGAATGGAGCTAGAAATGATTACCCTGAGTGAGGTAGCCCAAAGACAGAAAGACAAACATTGCATTCTTTTCTTTTACATCTGGATGTTAACTTTTTCAGTTTTAAATTGTAGCTTGAGGGACAGTAGAGATAGCTCAACAGTTAAAAATATCTGCCACTCTCCCAGAGGACTTGAGTTCAGTTCCCAGAACCTACTACCTGTAGGTTCTACTACCTACTACCTGTTTTGAGGTGACTCAAAACTACCTGTAACTCCAGCTCTGGGGATCTGACACCCTCTCCTGCTTTCTGTGAGTACCAGCACATATTTGGCACACACACACACACACACACACACACACACACACTTTCAGAAGGACACACAAATAAAAATAAAATCTGAATCAAATGTTATTTGGTAGGGAATAGTTATACAGAATACTAAGAAATAGTTGATCCTTGCATACAATGAACAAATATTAAGTCACAGTAATGAGCATTTCCATCTCCTTAAGCATGTAACATTTTTCTCTTTGGAAAGCCTTAAAACTATTTTTTAGTCTTTATAAGATGTGTAGCATGTATTTAAGAACTGAATTAATCTACTCTCCTGTGGAAAACTGGAGCGGACTCCTAATTTTATGTCTGTTGTCTCAGCTCTCCATGCTCCTTGCTCCTCCACTCCTGCTACCCAGTGGTGATTAATATTCTATGCTCTGCTTTTACCTGATACTAACATTTTTGTGCTTAGCTTATTTTACTTAACATAATGACCTCCATTTCCATCCATGTTGTCACACATAGAAAGATTCTATTCTTTTATGGAAAAAGAATAATTTGTGGTTTGTATCACATTTTGTAATCCATTCATCCATTAACTTATACCCTGACTAAGCAAATGCCCATTTTTGAGCAACATGCAGTTATTCTACTAATATGTAAAGATGTTAACCAACAGTTCATGGTAAGAATGAGGCAGAGCCAAAACTACATGATTCTAAGTCTCTCACCCTTAAAACAGGTCTAACAGTAGCTAACAGAACAGAGAAAAATCCAATTTTGTTTGTTTGTATAAGGATCCATTATTTTCCATGCTAATTTTTGCAGTTTTCAGTAATACAGAGTAAGTAACAACCTCTTCATGTTTTTATAAAGCCTTAAGCTTCCAACGAGCAAAAAGAACATTGCACATCATATAGGCTTCCAGGAAATATTTTCTAAATTACCTTTGAAAACCACTTATGAAGATAAGCTTAAGGCAGAAATACAGGACAGGGGCTTCTTAATGATGTGATGAATTTTGTCTTTAATGCTAGTTTGGATAAGGAGTCACTTTCAAACCAAACCCCTGGATTGGTTTTAAGCTAGTTCACTCTTTGAGTTTAAGCAGGATGTAATAGGGAGAGTTCAAGAAAACACAGAATTGGTGATCCAGTTCTCTTTGAAAAGGCAGAAGACCAGGCCAAGTGGTTTTGCACACCATGTCCCAGAGCATCCAAATGCTGGCCTATCACTTAGGATGGAGGCTTCTTCTTTAGTTCAGAATTCAGTGACCAAGTTGTTCCTTTCATGATCCATGTTTAGGGGCTATACTAAAGCACAAACTCAGGTCCTCTGTGATGGCTATACTCTTGATGCTGGCCACGTACTGTAGACATTTGATCATCAGTATGAGCTCATATTAGCTGTGTCATTGGCTGTGTCCACAGGGGTACTTACAAAAAGCTTCTGGAGGAAATGCATCCCTGGTGAGGTCAGGATTCCTACAAGAAATGAAGGCTCGGTCTGCATGCTGCCCCATCTTGCTTGGTGTAAGGTATCACAACCCTCAGCTATGACCTACTGCCTGCACTCCCACATCTGGGAGCAATTCTGCATTAGCAGACTCAAAAATAAGCATGTCCATCCTCAGTATTTCATCTAACAGGAAAGTCTTAGTTTTTTTTCTTTCCCTTTGTCTAAGCTCTATTATTACTTCTTCTCACTATTTTCTCTTATTATATAGTACTTGACTGTATTTTATTCTTTAACTGGAGAATAGGTTAGGACTCTTGAGAGTAACTTAGGTCCTACCAGAAACCAAGCAGATGTCAGTATGATTCTCCTGGGCCTCTATAACCATGTCATAAGACAATTTTCCATTACAAGCCACCTAGACTTAGATATTGTGCTATTAATACCCAAAATGGTCTCTAAGGTGAAGAATTGCCTGTATCTGTACTCCAGGAAATACAAATATTCCACCAAAACATTCTTTATGAGGCTATTCATGACTCTTGTGCTATACTAAATTCAACAGGTTCTGTTTATGTTGGGAGAAAGGAGAAACTACATAGGACAACCTTCTTTAATCCAGTTTTATTGCTCTTGGAGTAAAAAGACCTCAGAACATGTAAATTAATTCCTGGACAAGGTCACCAAAAGTTTAATAATCGTAAAGAATTATTACAAACTTCTTTAGGCTGAGTTCCAGAATATAACACACCCCATGGCACATTTCTCATTTCACCTTTAAACCTTACAGCTATGGCATTGTGCCAGGAGGTCACGAGCTCAAAGGGATATTCTAGATGGACTCGCCTAAAGAAAAAAAGATATGGATGGTAGAGTGTGAAAAATAAAATAGGAACAATCATCCAAGAGTCTGACTCTATAGGATCCCACAGGGGCTCCTAATCCCTTTAGAAGTCAGTGTATGACACATGAAATGCTCACTACCAGGGAATCCTAACATCCACCTGGTATCCAAGATGTTTAGAATAACCTGGTCATACAAAGAGCTCACAGTTCTGCTCATACATATCAAAACTCAAGACTCTCAGACATGCACAAGCAAGTTAGGGAGAACAGACTGCAGCAACCAGCCAAGGAACTGTGGAAGTGTTCCTGAAAACTGAGCACACAGGTGCCAACCAAGAGCAGTTGTAACCAGGCTCTTCTTAAGGGAATTGTAGGCTAGGTAGCTTAACCCTTCTTCACACAGTGTTCCCACCACTCACGATCTTGCTCAGTTTGCCTTGAACCCCACCTCCTCTATATGCTATGGAAGAGGCTTGTTTTTCCTCTGGACTTTTGGACTCTTTTAGATCTTTTCTTAAGGTTTTCATCAGTGTTCTATTGCCTGTTTTCCTTCAGCTAATGGACATTACCTAACTGGGGATCAGAGAGACAGCTTTGTGTCCTCTCAGCCACAAGGATTTTAGATATAATGATAGGAGAGAGCAAGCAGGAAAGATCCTACCCACATTTATCTGCAAGTCACACCTAATTCTCCTAGCCCTCCCCCGAAGTGCTCTCTCTTATTCCCACTTCTAGAAGGCTTTTTCCATGAAAATATGATGCCAAATAAGATGATGATTATGAGATTCAAGCCATGCCCAAGCAATTCCCATCAGAAAAATGATAGACATCTCATATGTTAGTTTACTTATGCAAGTCTCCAAAAATACATTGCTAAAACAAAGAGTCTGCTCTAGCACCTACCTTAAATTACTTATCAGGCCCTTATGTAATCTACCTCCCTTATGAGAAGGTGAGAAAAGACTAGGATATTTTAATATGCTCTGCATAAAATTATCCTTCAGGGAATTTCCTAGAGACTCTAAATTTGAAAGCAAGAAATGAAGCCTTTTATAAAGCTCTATGGCTACAGGGATTTAAGAAGAAAAAAAACTTTGGTAGAAAGTTTTCTTGCCTCCAGAGAACCAACTGACAATGTAATTTTATATCAATGTAATATTGAAAAATGTCTGCATCATTGTGGCTCAAAACTCCATCCTTACAATGCTAGATTTCTGCAACACAACACTTCTGATTCCTCTCTTTTTCATGAAACTTGTGTCACACTTGAAAAACTCCTTCTTCCATAGATCACTTTTAATTCAATTTAAATTAAGCAAATGCTCACTTGAGCAGTTAAAGCTCTCCCAAGGATACTAAAATAAAGATAATTATTTAAACATTCATATACTCGTATGCAGTTCTCCTGATTTATTCTCCAATCAACATAATTTAAAATTATATCCACACAGAGAGAGAGAGAGAGTCAATTCATGTCTTTTGCAGGAGGAAAAATATATTTATTTTGAGGATTATTATTTTAAAGGAAAGTTATGTTATTGAAACTGACTCTTGGTATCATTCTATATCATAGTCACAAAGTAGTCTGTACACTCTCATACAAAGTTAGAAGCCAAATAATTAATAATAATTAATAATAATAATATTTTTTAAAACCTACTGGGAAAGCCGCATACACTCTATATTCAAAGCCTCAGGCTTCCTTTTGAATTCTGCTTTATGGACTTTGACTTAGATGTCTAAGACTGCTAAACTGCCGACGAGAACACTGACTATTAAAGTGAATAGTATCCAGTATAGAGGGCAATGTAGTCATCAAATTAAAATTACAAAAATGAAGTAAAATCTGAAGGCCTTTGTGGTCCTCTCTGTTTCCCATTAGCCTTGTGAGAGCCTTGCAGTAGTATGAAAGAACCACGCTAGCTTTGCTGTTAGAGTGTGTTCCTTTGATGGACAGCTCATCTTTGTGGCCATTGCAATGGCCAGCATGGTGGACTGCACAGTGCAAGTGCCCAACAAGTACCAACTGAATTGACACAAGAATTGAAGTGTTATTCATGCCCATCACCACAGAAACTCAGGCTGATAAATTAAAAGAAATGGTGCATTCACTGGCCTCAAACACATCACAGCACTGCACAGATTCTCACTTCAGACAGTGATGGGTCGAAGCAGAGGCATCAATAGGCCTTTGATGTACTGGCTAAGTAAAGAAGAGGAAAACTAAAACAAGTCTTGAGATACAGGTGCAGAGTAAATGTTAAAATGGAATTACTAACCCATTAGCATGATTTTGTGTGTGTGTGTTAGATTTACTGGTTCTTTGTGAGTAAAACACTGTGACACTGTGAGCCCCTGTAGCTTGGCAAAACAGGCTCCAGATTTAGACAAAGTCCATTTAGTACCCGATGGGTCACTGTTACAAAATGCATACATCTACCTAGGACTTGGAGGACTTGGGTTTTTCATCTTTAAAAACAAAATCATAAAACTTGCCTGGTGGATCTGAGAGATGTAAATTAAATATCCAGCCTCTGACACCTTGATTAGCTTGAACTCATCAAAATGGCTAATGCCAGTCTTAAAAGAAACTAATCAAAGGAGTTTCCAAGAAGACAGGATGGCTGCCTGTGATGGGAAAGACTGTGGGAACTCACAGCAGCTTTTCAGCAAAAGGATACTGGGTTTCTGCGGAACCCAAGTCATTTGCAGCATGTGTCTCACCATTCCTTCTGGAATGCTTTGCCCAAATATACCATTGGCCATCGTTCTCACTTCATCTAGGTCTCTACAGGTTATTGAGGGATGTAACCTGACTATACATAACAATATTTAAATAACTTCACCACTTCTTGAACCCTGAATTTTATCACCACCTGGAACATCTTTCTTTAATTTATTTATTTTTTACAGTGCCATCCATGTATACAATGTACTATAACTGCATTAATTTTCCATTACCCTCTCTATCCCCTCCTACTCTTTTTTTTAAAATTAGATATATTCTTTATTTACATTTCAAATGTTGTCTCCTTTCCTGGTCCTTCCCCTCCCCCAAAACCTTTCTTCCCAACTCACTCCCTTCAGTTTCCATGTCTTTCACATGTGCAGTTATTGTGCAGGTAGATATAGCCTTCTCTGCATGATTGCAACTGCCATGATATATCCATAAGATGGTATTTTACAGCACTTCTCCCCATCCTCCAAGTCTTACATTCTTCTGCCCCCATTCCCATGACGTTCTCTGGGTCTTGAAGCAGGTGATATAGACGTTGCACTTAAAATTGAACACTTACAAGTCACCTTTTCTTAGCACTTTGATCAGCTTGGAGTCATTGCATTAACCACTGCCCACTTCAAAAAGAAACAAGTCTGGTCAAGACTAAAATGAGCACTAATATTGGGCTATGATATAAATATTTAAAAGGCAACTTGGCTTCAAACCCACTTAGTAAAACAGTAGTGGTAGGTCCCCATCTAAGGCCTTCCAGCCTCTTGTTTACACTACAAGACTCATATTCTTTCTCATGGGGTGCTATGCAAATCCAGTCTGTCCCTCTGTCTTCCTCCTCTCTCTTCTACTCCAACTAGAATGAAAACCACAAAACAGCATAAGAATGGTCTCAGGTTCTAGAATCCTGCTGCCATTAAACAATAAATATTTCTGATCAATGAAAACATTCTCACTTATTTAAGTTTAAATAATATTCAGGTTGTTGTTTCTTCAAATATCTACCAAAGTAGAAGCATAGAGGTCATACAATAATGAGATGGGGAAGAATAGCTCTCTCTGCTGGCAGAAACAAAATAAGTCTATGGCCACTCCTCACCATTTCATTCACTAACTGATCATAATTCTTGATTAAAGGATCTCAGACATGAACTGTCTGACATAATATTCTCAGTGTTTAGAGCCCCCTTGCTCTCTCTCTCTCTCTCTCTCTCTCTCTCTCTCTCTCTCTCACACACACACACACACACACACACACACCATGTGAACTCTCAGATCGGCTTCAGTCCTCAATAGAATTTAGGGTGTCACTGTCCATTCCCTGGTTCTCAGTAAGGCAAATGAGCAAAATTACAAAGTGTGGCCTATTTATCTTCAGTGTTACCCTACTCCCTGCTTCAGCTGATCTTTACCTCCATCCCTACAGCAAGATCAATCACTGGCTGCCTTCAGCACAGCAGTGTCTCACTCAGATCTGTTCATTCATGGAAGTCAGTTTTCTCTAGTACATGACCAAATCTTAACATCTTCAAATTATACCAAAAAAGAAGTTACATTTCTTCCCTTTTTTTGTGATGCTCCACGTCTTACCTTATCTTTTCTGCTTAAGCTTGCCCAAGTACAACCCAAGTATTCTAACTTAAAGGCAGCCAGCCACGCAGAGCACTGCAAGACAAGGATATATGAAGCTACAACTCTGACTTCTTACTAACTTCCATTCTGGTGATTTGCTAGAATGGTCACATTTATATAATAGGAGACAATAGATTGTAAAGCCTTTACTGTTCCCTTATACTGCAATCTGTCATGCAAAAGTCCAAATAAACCTTTCAACTCCAATGAACCATTGTAGCCTCATCTTTGGATAGGCATACAAGACTCCATTTCAAATGGTGAAATAGTAGGAAAGTAATATCAAGCTGTAATTTATCTACAGCAAATCCATGCAAACAAGTCTCTGCAATTAATCCTGCCAATACAAATTTTAAATGCTAGCCAGAGTTCTTAATAGGACAAGGCAGTTCCACTAGAGCAAGCTCCTCAGCTAGCAGGACATAAATGCAGAATGTTCCAGAGGGAAAGTGCTTTACCTTAATAATCATTTTCTTGAATTTCTAAGAAAGCAAAAGCTCTTATACAAATGAACTAAGAGGATGGGCTTTGGGAGTTGGTAATACTTTGTTGTGCCCTACAGATTGAAACGTGGCATGTTAAGGAAAACAGGAAATGTCACGGTGAGATGTAATCAGGAGGAAAGAGATTGCATTTGCTCTGGATTTAGAATTCATTTCTCGGAGAACTATACTTGCAAATATACTTAACAAATGGTTAAGTCAGAGGCCCAAAAGGACAAAATAGTTTTTTGTTTATTTCATGGCAGGGGTTGGGGAGTTGAAACAGTTTCACTATGTTGCTTAGGCTTTCCTGGCTCCCTATGTAGCCCAGGCTGACTCATGGCTATCCTCTTTCCCCCTTAGCTTCCTGGGTGCTGAGATTACAAGCTTGTGTCACCACACTGATGGGAGATAGGCACACTAGGTTCTTTACACATACTATTTCCCATCAGATTAAGTTGTAGATGCTCAGTGTTGGAGATGCTGCTCAGTGTTAAGAGCTGTTGGGTTCAATTCCCAGTACCCACATGGTGACTTAGAATCATCTGTAACTCTGGTTCCGGGAATTCCAGGATCTCATCCTGTGTCTTTTGGTACTGTGTGCTTCTAAAGACATTTAAAGATATTTGCTGGATGGTAAATAAGCTATCAAAGGAAGAAGAAAGCACAAAGAGAACCACTCATCTAGCTGTGGTAAACAAGAGCACTCCACTTTCCTTTGATGGTATTGACAGTTAACTTTTGGGAAGCTTAGAAAATGGGCATTGAGTTACACAGTTTAAAAGACATACATGAATTTGCTAATTCTGCCAGTGTTGTCTGTGCTTTAGTTTATATTAGCATGCCGGTGGTGCAGCTTGATGTACTCTTCATGAAAATTCTAGCTGTAAGAGTCTCAGAGCCCCTTACTAAATCACTGCCTTTATCTTAAAGAGTCCTAAGCAACCTTTTGTTTTTCCTTCATTCTGTCTACTCAATAAATACTAGCAGATGCTAACCTGTTCTAATCTTAGATCTAGGGCTGTCTAGCGTATGTTCTAGTGATGTGGTTTGGTCTAATGCTTCTATTATGTTAACTGGGTCTCCAAAGTCACACAAGGATCTGCAAGTCCACAGGTAAGATGTTGAGGGTCCCTGCTCCCAGTTGGTTTTGATTGGTAAATAAAGTTGCCAGCGCCCAGTGGCTGGGTGGGGAGACAGAGGTGTGACTTTTAGGATTCCACAGCAAGGGGTTGATGGAGGAGGAAGGAGAGAGCCACCATGCCAGGGAGGAAGACATAGGCACCAGGCTTGAGAGGTACAGAAGAGAGAGCAGAGCCATCATGTAAGAACTGTGGATCACGGCCCCGGAGGGCTGCAGGTCTGGGTCTGGGACAGCCAAGATGGAATATAGATTTTAGTGAGGAGTTATCCGAAAGTGCAACAGCCATGTGGAGGTTAGGAAGTGACCCAGCCATTTCGCTGTTTAAGGCATATTAAAATATAAAGCTGTCTGTGCGTGTCTTTCATTTGGGAACCCAGAACATTGGGTTATGACGGGGTTGATTTGAGTAGCTTTAATTGGCTACTACGACATACTAGCTGTAGACAGTGAATGTCTTCCAAAATGAAGACAAAGAAGAAGCTTTGAGATAAATAGGTGTGAAGTCACATTCTATCACAAAACAAGATATTTATCAACTCCACAGCAGATAAAATGTTGTTTGAGATAAGGGGATATTAACCCAGAAACTCGGAATACCCAAGACACAATTCACATATCAACAGATTTCCAAGAAGATGGAAGGAGAGATCCCTGGTCCTGGAAAGACTGGATGTAGGGGAATACCAGGACAGAGAAGCAAGAAGGGGTTGAATGGGGAACAGGGGGAGGGAAGAGAGCTTATGGGACTTTCAGGGAGGGAGGAACCGGGAAAGGGGAAATCATTCGAAATGTAAATAAAAAAAATATAGAAAATAAAAAAAGTTGTTTAAGGAAGTATATATAACCATAAGACATTATGAATTCAATTGTAAATATTTATAACAAACATTGAGTAGCTAACCATAGCCATAGCTTATGTAAATTGACTTATTTGACTTTAGTCAGATATCAATATGGACAGTGAGCAAAATCCAAAAATATCAATATATAAATATCATTTATAAGTACAAAAATCCCAGAACTAGGTAAAAGAATTAAATGTGATTGATTTATAGAGAACAGAATTGAATAAGGCGGAGGATGGACATAGACCCCTCTTTTCACCATCAGATTCTAGTACTATCTTATTCACACACTAAGTATGTACATAATTATGGCAATCACGATGTCATACCACTAAGGTCTCCGTGGTGGGAGTGGAATTTACTGACCATCCAGAGCTGCTGTTCCCACTAGAGCCTGTGAGGATCTGGTACCAGCCAGGTCCGGCCTGAAACACAATCCTCCAATGAGAAGTCTTGATGCAGAACACTGGCCTGACTGAATAGTCATCAGAACTATTCTTGAGTTACCCAAGCCTTCCCTTCTCCTCTACAGGGAGCGTGAGGGGCTCTCCCTGACTGTTACTGCCCCTTCTTTAAGCTTCACAGGACCATCCCTGAATAAATCTCTTTTTAGTTAGCCTCAACTTTGTGACTCTTTTTTCTCAAAAGAAAGAAACTAACAAAGTAATACGGATAGCACCTTGTTTAATAGAAAATTAAAAGTAGAAAATGAGCCCTATTAAAGTATTTGTAGGATTCAAATACAGTTTTGCCAATTAATAAAAATAAGGACAATTTCAACAATAATGTATGTGTGTCCTCTGAGTTTTAAACCATGGTGGTTGAGGAAAGAGTATGGGGTTTGGGACAGGGTCAGCTGTATGAAAGCCTAGCTCATAACTTACCAACTCTGTGATTTGGGTACAATAGAGAATTATTATTCATAAAGAACACTTCCCATTTGGATTGTTGTTTAAAACTAAGTGAAGCAATTCAGATAAAATGCTAGGAATATCAAGAATAATAAAACTGGAGCAGACCTCGGGCACAAACTCCACAGCCACTCCCACAACACCCAGAGGAAGCTGCACTCCCAGGCGCTTTTGCACACCCAGGACCACAGGATCACAAGATCACAGAATCCCAGGAGCTTGAGCACACCAGGATCTCAGGGTCCCAGAGGCAGCTTGACTCCCAGGAACTTAAACACACCCAGGATCTCAGGATCACAGAATCCCAGAATCACAGGATCACAGAGACAGCTGGACTCTGAGGAGTTCTGACACAACCAGGATCACAGGAAGGACAGGCTCCAGTCAGATATAGTGAGGGAAGGTAGCACTAGAGATAACCAGATGGCAGAAGGCAATCCTAAGAACATAAGCAACAGAAACCAAGATTACTCGGCATCATCAGAACCCAATTCTTCCACCATAGCAAGTCCTGGATACACCATTACACCAGAAAAGCAAGATTCGGATCTAAAAGCACTTTTCATGATGATGATAGAGGACTTTAAGAAGGACATAAATAACTCCTTTAAAGAATTACAGGAAAACACAACCAATCAGGCAAAGGAAATGAACAAAACCATCTAGGATCTAAAAATGGAAAAAAAGAAAGAATAAAGAAATCACAAAATGAGATAATCCTGGAGCTAGAAAACCTAGGAAAGAGATAAGGACTCATAGATGCAAGCATCACCAACAGAATACAAGAGATAGAAGAGAGAATCTCAGGAGCAGAAGATACCATAGAAAACATTGACACAACAGTCAAAGAAAACACAAAAAGCAAAAAGCTTCTAACCCTAAACATCCAGGAAACCCAGGACACAATGAGAAAACCAAACCTAAGGATAATAGGTATAGAAGAGAGTAAAGATTACCAACTTAAAGGGCCAGTAATTATCTTCAACTAAATTATAGAAGAAAACTTCCTTAACCTAAAGAAAAAGATGCCCATGAGCATACAAGAAGCCTACAGAACTCCAAATAGACTGGACCAGAAAAGAAATTCCTCCCATCACATAATAACCAAAACACCAAATACACTAAACAAAGAAAGAATATTAAAAGCAGTAAGGGAAAATGGACAAGTAACATATTAAGGCAGGCCTATCAGAAGTACACCAGACTTCTCACCAGAGACTATGAAAGCTAGAAGATCCTGGGCAGATGTCATACAGACTCAAAGAGAACACAAATGCCAGCCCAGGCTACTATAACCAACAAAACTCTAAATTACCAGAGATGGAGAAAACAAGATATTCCATGACAAAACCAAAATTACACAATATCTTTCCACAAATTCAGCCCTACAAAGGATAATAGATGTAAAACACCAACACGAGGAGGGAAACTACACCCTAGTAAAAGCAAGAAAATAATCTTTCAACAAATCCACACAAACATAATTCCACCTCTAACAACAAAAATAACAGGAAGTAACAATCACTTGTCCTTAATGTCTCTTAATATAAAAATTAGTATTACCAACATATCCTAATTGATTGAAATTCAAAACTTTGAGGAATTAGAAATTTCTTGGCTGTCACCCAGTGGTCTCTCTAATTTGGTAATTGGAGAAATATGTCAAATATTGTACAATCCATATATACTTTCTGCTTTTTTGTATGGGACAGTGTTTTGTTGTGTACCACATAATGGTCTTGAAATCATGCTTTTCCTATCTCAGCCTCTCTATAAGTAGGGTTGTTTATTTGATGTTTTTACACTATATTATGGTTTTCAGAACAGCTTGTATATTTCAAAATTATTTATACAGCCAAAAGAAATGTAGACAATTAATTTGGGAGGTGGCTTGTAAAAGACTTGACAACCTGAGTTCAGTTCCCATACGGTAGAAAAAAAAACCTAACTTCCACACATATAGTTGTCCTCTGACCTACACACATAGATTATGGCAAAAACCTCAGGCCTCTGCAGACACATACAAACACGTACACATACACTTAAATAAATAAATTAGATTTAAGAAATTTTAAAGGCAAATGGTAATAGTACATATATATATATATCCACATATGTATATGTAGAACTAATATATAAAATATAAAAATTCCAGAGATTAATGAAGCACACAACATTTCTAAAATATATTTTGTATAATATTCAAAAAGGATGAACAAGTAAGTTTTCTCAACCATATATCATCTCTTTATTGATAACTTTGAAAATACTTCATCTCAATATTTGTCTTTCTATGTTTGGGTTGCCTCTCTCAGGATGATTGTTCCAAGCTCCATCAATTTATATGTAAATTTTTTAACAACTGAATAATATTCCACTTTGCAAATGAGGCACATTTTTATTATCCATCTATCAGCTGATTGATCATTCCAAGTTGGCTATTATGAGCAAAGTAGCAATGATTGTGAACAAGCAAGTATCTGCAGTAGAATGTAGAGGACTCTGGGTATACATCCAACAGTGGTTTAACCAGATCTTGTGGTAGATGTATTTTCAGCTTTTTGAGGAAATTCCACACTAATTTTCATAGTGGCTGTTCCAGTTTGCACACCCACCAGCAATGGATGAGTATTCCCCTTATTCCGCATCCTCACCAGCATGAACTGTCATTAAATTTATTGATCTTTGCCAATTTGACGAAGGCAATTCCTCAGTTAGGTTTCGCCTTCTATGGTGTGTCAGTTGCAAACCAAGATTAGCCATCACACCCAGTTTACTTCATAAAGCATAAGGATCTGGAGCTTCTCCACGGTGTCACAGGTGATAGGATTGTGTCATCTTTAACAGCTGAGTAGAATTCATGTGTGTGTGTGTGTGTGTGTGTGTGTGTCAGTAGCAAACAGTTCAGCAGTGAGGAGTCTCTCCTCCATCCATCCCTATCAGTTTATAAACTCTTTCTTGTTCAGACCCAGGGAAGGTACCTGCAGCTGTTTAGGTTAATTATTGCAATATCTGTGTCTTGTCCCGAAAATGACATTTCAGATCCGCTTCTCCATGCCTTCTGGCTATTTCAGTCTTTTCACCCCATCTTCTTCAATGTTCCCAGAGTCTTATAGAGATGATATAAATGAACAGAAGTAAAACTAAAGGACACAAAATAGTAGAAAAACTATGTGAGTGCTCCATTTCTTCCCACATTTTGATTTTTTTCATTCTGTTTTACATCATTCTATACTGTCAATATCTTAACATAGTAATGGTGTCATTTTCAGTTTTCTAGCCTTTACGCTAATGATATGATTTACTCACCATGTTTATAATACTAAAGAATTCCTTTTAAAGACAATCAGTGGAAACATAGTCCTCAGATTTTTTGTTCAGCTGACGATGTCTTTTTCTCCATTTCTTTTTAACTACTTATAATGATTAAAATTTAACTTTTACATCATGTTTTTCATTTTTATGTTTAATCAGCATATAATGTATAAGTACCATTATGCCATTTTCAATAAAAAATTGTTATAATCGATTCTTTTCTCCCCAACTCCTGCTCTGTCTTGTACCCCAATTTTCTTCCCACTTTCATGTCAAATGTGTCCTTTTGCCCCTCTCCCCTATCTTCAGCATCCCTTTTACCCTCTCTTGGTCTCCTTTCTAAGCTTTTAGGGTTTACCCACATTTATTTGCACTTATATACATACATGGCTTAAACTACAAGCTAAGAAACAGATACAGGAGTGTGTGGTTTTTTGTGTGTTTCTGAATTTGTAGCCAGATTAATATAATACTTTTCTTTTTTTTCTTTTTTTTTTTGTTTTGCTTTGCTTTTTTGTTTTTTATTCATTATTGAAAAGGGAAGTAAAGACATTTTATGATAAAATCGAAAATTTACATGGAAAATATTTCTGATAAAATTGAAAAAATATATAGAAAATTTTTAAAAATTGAAGATTATAATGGAAAATTATACAGATAAAATTGTAGGCATAAAAATATTTCTAAGTTGATTGAAAGTGGAGCTATAAACATTTTCTGATAAAATTAAAGATTTACCTGGAAAATATCTCTGATAAAATTGAAGAAATAAATAGAAAAACATGTTAAGACTGACTGTTTCGTGGAAAAATTTTACAGATAAAATGGTAGGCATAAAAATATTCCTAAATTGGTTGAAAGTGGAATTATAAAAATTTTCTGATAAAACTGAAGATCTACAAGGAAAATATTTCTGATTAAAATGGTAGGCATAAAAATATTCCTAAATTGGTTGAAAGTGGAATTATAAAAATTTTCTGATAAAACTGAAGATCTACAAGAAAAATATTTCTGATAAAATTCAAGAAATATATAGAAAAACACATTAAAATTGACTATTTCATGGAAAATTATACAGATAAAATGATAGTCATAAAAACCATTACTAAATTGATTGAAAGAGGAATTATAAACATTTTCTGATAAAATTGAAGATTTACATGAAAAATATTTCTGTTAGTCTAGGCTTTTTGTTGGGGAATTGAGTCCATTGATGTTAAAAGATATTAAGGAATAGTGATTGTTGCTTCCTGTTATTTTTGATGTTATTTTTATGTTTGTGTGGTTACTTTTTTTTGGGTTTGTTGAAAGAAGATTACTTTCTTGCTTTTTCTAGGGTGCAGTTTCCATCCTTGTGTTGGCGTTCTCGATCTATTATCCTTTGTAGGGCTGGAATTGTGGGAAGATATTGTGTAAATTTGGTTTTATCATGGAATACCTTGGTTTCTCCATCTATGGTGGTGGAGAATTTTGCTGGCTATAATAGTTTAGGCTGTCATTTGTGTGCTCTTAGGGTCTATATGAGATCTACCCAGGATCTTCTAGCTTTCATCCTCTCAGGTGAAAAGTCTGGTATAATTCTGCTTTTATAAGTTACTTGACCTTTTTTTGCTTACTGCTTTTAATATTCTTTCTTTGTTTAGTGCATTTGGTATTTTGATTATTATGTGACGGGAGGAATTTCTGATCTGGTCCAGTCTGTTTGGAGTTCTGTAGCTCATAGTCATCTCTTTCTTTAGGTTAGGGAAGTTTTCTTCTATAATTTTGTTGAAGATATTTACTGGCCCTTTAAGTTGGGAATCTTCACTCTCTTCTATACCTATAATCCTTAGGATTGGTCTTCTCATTGTGTCCTGCATTTCCTGGATGTTTTGGCTCAGGAGCTTTTTGCGTTTTGCATTTTCTTTGACTGTTGAGTCAATGTCTTCTATGGTATCTTCAGCCCCTGAGATTCTTTCTTCTATTTCTTGTATTCTGTTGTTGATGCTTGCATCTATAACCCCTGAATTCGTTTCAAGATTTTCTACCCTCAGAGATATCTCACTTTGTGATTTCCTTATTGTTTCTACTTCCATTTTTTTTTTTTTTGTTTTTTTTTTTGCTTTTCGAGACAGGGTTTCTCTGTGTAGCCCAGGCTGTCCTGGAACTCACTTTGTAGACCAGGCTGGCCTCGAACTCAGAAATCCTCCTGCCTCTGCCTCCCAAGTGCTGGGATTAAAGGCGTGTGCCACCACCGCCCGGCCCTCTATTTCCATTTTTATATCCTGGATGGTTTTATTCAGTTCCTTCACTTGTTTATTTGTGTTTTCCTGTAATTCTTTAAGGGATGTCTGTGTTTCCTCTTTAAGGGCTTTTACCTTTTGACCCGTGTTCTCCTGTATGTCTTTAAGGGAGTTATTTATGTCCTTCTTGATGTCCTCTAACAGCATCATGAGATGAGACTTTAAATCCAACTCTTGCTTTTCCGGTGTGTTGGGGTATCCGGGACTTGCTGTGGTGGGAGAACTGGGCTCTGATGTTGTCAAGTAGCCTTGGTTTCTGTTGATAGGGCTCTTGTGATTGCCTTTCGCCATCTGGTTATCTCTGGTATGCATTGGTCTTGCTGTCTCTGGCTGGAACTTGTCCCTCCTATGGGCCTGTAAACCTATGTCTGTACTCCTGGGAGACCAACTCTCTTCTGGCAGGGTCTGGGCACAGAAAGCAGTGGAGCTGCCTGGTCCCCTGCTTCAAATGGCAGCTTGAAGGGAATATTTCTGTCCCAACAGCTCCACTGATTGTATGCCCTGTGTGCTCCTAGATGTTCCCTTCCAGAGAGAAGTTAAAGATCTCACCTCAGAAGTGAAAGCACTGCTGGGAGATCACTCTCTTCTGGTTGACTGTGCACAGAAGGCTATCAATATAATACTTTTCAATTAACAAATGGGTTAACAAAAATGAACAGATAGCTTGCAAAAGAAGAAACATGAAGATCAGATATTTTTAAAAGTTTTCTAAAGCCCTATCTCTTAGGGAAATGTAAATTAAAACTGCCCCATGTGTGCCATCACATTCCAATAAGAAGAGCTGGCAAAGATGTGGGAGTTTCACTCCCCCACTAGTGGAAGTGAAAACTACTACATTTATTATGCAAATCAATGTGAAGCCTTTGGGTTTTAAAAACAGAACTACCATATGACCCAGATATACCATTCCTGGAAATATATATATCCAAATCATTCATACACAAAAGACTCCATATCCTACCACAAAAATACTTTCATATCCATGTTTCTTCCTTCTCTACTCATAACAAGGAAATGGAAACAGTCTATGCTGATGATTGCATGTTAATGGATAATGAAGATGAGATACATGTACACAGTGGAATTTTACTCATTGGCAGAGAAAATAGAATATTCTGAAAAACAAATGGTTGTCCTTTATTTCAAAAGAATCACTAGGGCACAGTATTTTTAATTGACAAACCCCCTTTCCTTCAGTACTATGAAAATCTTATGTCATTCTTTCCTGGCTTGTGAAGTTCTACTCAAGATCCACTCAGGCAAAATAGGATGTTTCATGTAATTTCATTTTCTTTCAACTTTGATAATTTTCTTTTTATCTTTCACCTTCGAGACCTTGACTATAATGCTTTGTGAATAAGCTTAGTTGAGTGTAAACGTGACTGGTGACCTCTCACCTTCAGACATCTGTTTGTGCGGATCCAGGCCTTAGCTGGATTCTCTGTTGTTGCCTCTTCGTATTAGTTTCCTATCCCCTTGGTATTCTCAAGTCTTTCTGAACCTTGTTAACTCAAATAATTTGCTCATTTTAAAATGTCCCAATGTTCCCATAAGTTTTCTTTATTCTTCCTCATTATTTTTTCTTTACCAACTGTGTATTTTCACGTAACCTGTCTTGAGCCTGCTAATTATTTTTTATCTTTGATCTATGCTGCTATTTCATGGGGTGTATTTTTCAGCTGAAGAACTTCTGACTATTTTTAATTGCTTCCGTATCTTTGTTAGATCTCTTGACTAGAATTTTGAAATATTTTTATGCCTTATTTTTGAAATGATTTGGCTTCCTTAAAGCAGCTCCTTTTAATTCTCTGAGCCTTCTCCCATCCGAGTCACTGTCTGGTCAGCTTCAGACACTTTGATTACCAGGTGAGGACAGCATTTTCTGCGGCCTCGTGATGATTCTTGGTGTACACAGTGCCTGAGCATTGCAGGGTCAGCTGTTCCAGTCTTCCTCATCTGGCTTTGTTTGTGCCTGTCTTTCCAGAAAGTCGAAACAAGCAGCTTATTTTCTCCGAACCTACAGTCATTTTCACTATTTTTAGCTGTGGATGACAGCCGGGTCCAATTTTTCCAGAAGTGTGCGGTTGGTGCAATGTCTCTATTTCTATAATAGTAATGGTCTTGAGCAATTCAAGTCCAAGTTTGCCCCAAATATACTGTTGGTATGTGAAAGAACCTGAATACAAAAAAGGGATAGTCTACAAATGTACCACTTAGGGGCACATGTCTTCCATTGACACCAGAGTTGTTCCAGAGCCCCACCTCCACCCCCATCTGTAGGAAGGCCTGGGATGCAGGGATGGCAAGATCTGCTCAGTGCTAGTTTACATAAGTACTAAGTTGCAGGGCAAAAGGCAAAATATAATATTTGCTACCATGGCTTAAACCAAATAAATCAGGTTTTGTGCCTTGCTATGGTGCCAAGAATTGGAGTAAAGTTGGTTCACAAGGTGATGTCACACCAGTCTCACAGTCACAAGGACCTGACATCTCAGGGATACATAGAGGCCTGTACAATAAGTGGTAATGATGGAGTCCAAGATACAAGTTCATCTTACCAGAACCCAGGCCTCTGGTTCAAAAGAAACGTTAGCAAGGCTGGAGGTATAGCTCAGCTAATAGAGCACTTGTCTGACATGCGCAAAGCCCGGGACTCAATTGTCACCAATGCATAAACTGGGTGTGAAGAGCAGTGCCTGCATCCTAGGACCTGGGAGGTGGAGACTAAAGGAAAACAGTTCCAGGTCAAGGTCATCTCTGGTTAATATATACCAAGTCTGAGGCCAGCCTAGGATGTGTGAGATACTTAGTCAAAAGGAAAACCAAATCAGTTAACGATAACCTGGTAGAATCTGTGGTACATGATGGTGGTACATGATGTCTCTACAGGTAGTAGAGACAGTCAGTCCTGGCAAGTAAGGCTGATGCTAATGTGGGTCATGCTTGAGTCTACCATCTCTGGGAGTTTTCACAGCACAGAAAGATGATGAATATGACCCAGGTCAATTCACATACAAAAATGAAGGCAACACAGAGGCCTCTCAACCCTGGAGGTCCCATCTATGAGCCCTTTGAGGTTCTTTTGGGTGCTGGGTCTCACCTCATAACTGTGATCCCAGAGCTGGCATCTAAGCCCTGCCCTGGCTCTGGCATCATCTGCTCCACAGATTGGAGTCTTGAACCTTCTATGCTCCACTAAGATTGAAGGATGGTTAATGGGGGCATTCTTTTTGCCTCCCAGTTTACCAAAGGTCCAGCAATTGGTCAGGTGGTAAAGGTTGTGGGAATTTGAATGGGAACCAGGTGTCTAGTCTGAGAGGCTTCAAATTCTCTACATCCAAAGTGAGATGCATTTCTCAATGGGCTGCTTGGAGTAGGCTGAGGGGTGAGGCAGGAACCCCACCTGTCTTCAGCACATCTTTTCAGTTTGTTATCTTCAGCTCTGTGCTCTCACCTGAGTCCTTCCCTCTGGTGAAAGGAGTTTCTTTAAGGAGATGCACCTGTGAGGACATGATCTCTCAGGGATCTAATGCTGATGTCATCATGCTGTTCTCCTCTTCTCACTTAACTAGGGAAAGTCTGAAACAATCAGAAATAATAATATGGCAATTCTGTTAGCCAAAAGCTTAGCAGTCAATAAAAATGGAGCACCCCAGGGTGGATCTAAGAAAGTAACAACATGAATTCCTAATCATGAATAAATAGTTCTAAATAAAAAGCAAACTTCACCACAGTTCATCTAATATCTAGCAAATGCAACAGAGCAAGAGGCTTATGGTTAGTTGTCCAAAGCATTGAAATGCCATGCTTAAAATGGGACATTTACTATCATCCAAAACAGAAAGAGCGAGAAAGAAATTTAAAAAAAAAATAAGTTTTGAGATAGTATAAATATGCATTCTCTAGAACTTCTACTTCTGCATTTAAGCAGGTAATTTACGTTGAGTTTTGTAAAGCATGAGAGGTACTTAACTTTCTTTAGACAGCAGAATGAGTGTGCTCAGTGTTTATCACTGCGAACAAGGTAGAGAGTGGGGTATCATCTTATAGAAACAAATAGCAATCAATGTGCAGGATGTTCTCCAACTTCATGTTTCTACCAAAGCAGACGATGGAGGTTGAAAGTGCTGAGAGTGAGAAGAGAGTTCAGGAGAGCCTGAACACCACTCTTTAAAACACAGCTGAGAAGAACTGATTCCACAGCTACATGGGCTGAAGTTGTCCATACTTTTTCCTGTGACCTATCACTCACTTTCTAATTCTCTAACTCTGCTTGCATAAGGAATTAAAGCAGCCACCCAGGACTCTAGAGTAGAGATGACTAAAACTCCACATGTGTGTGTATTAATTGATCAGTTTTCTCACATAATTATAATAACCAGATGGAGCTGCTACTTAGTGTGGGGTAGGTACTCTACCATGGGCTTCCTAAATATCATCTCACTTGAGTCTCTTGATACCCTTAGATAAGGCAACTGTTATACTGATTTTACATAGATTAAGGACAATGAAATCAGGGAGACTGAAAAATTCCCACAAACACCCAACTAGAAACCAAGCAAACCCAAGTGGACTGTGTCTAAGACATTCCCCTTTACTAGAATCTTTTCATATCCCAGTCTCATCTGAGTGGGGAAACAACATGGTAAGGCTGGACCTCTGACCTTGATGTTTAAGTTCTCCCCTCTGCTTGAGTATGGATCAGTCCTAGAGACTGGCTTCGACTGAGATTATGATGCCAAAAGACTGGCTTTGGTCATTCCTGTCTTCAGAGGAGTTGGGATAGGTAAATTCACTAATGGAAACTGAAGCAGAATTCAATTTTTTTTAAGCAGGAATAAAGAAAAGGGTTGAGAATCTTAAAAATTAGTTAGATGAGGGATTAGTAAGTGAGAAGAGAAAAATGAACTGTGATTCAAGGTAAAGAGACTTGGGAAAGTCAGTTTTTCTAAGCAAATGTGCATATTGCACCCCAGTCACACAAAATTTAAAGACAGACAAGTCTACACAGCAAGTTGTTGAGATCTATTTCAAGAAAAATTATAGAATAAACAGAAACCACAACAAAAAGAACAACAAAATTTAAAAAAAAATAAAGAAATTCTGAGACACAGTGGTACACATCTATGCCCTCAGCACTTATAAACCTGAAGCAAGAGCATCACATGCTCAAGGGTAGCCTGAGCTACATAGTGAAGTTGAGGCTGGCACATGTTATATATTAAAACCTTGTCTAATGATATGTCTAAATTTGATTTTCATTTGCTTAAATTTATTTACAATATATTATATATAATACCATGAAATGAGTAAATAATGGCAATAAAGATGTATACAGAGCCCAAAAGAAAAATGAAACCAATACCAAAACCTCAAATATTTAAAAGTTATAATTATTTAATGATAAAATAACCACCCCAAGCCTAAAACTACAAACACCCTTCTGTAGTCCCCCACTCTGAGCTCAGTAAATTTCCTATACATTTGTGAGTTCTTCCCTTAGTGAGTTCTGCTCAGCTTTGCTCTATTAATAGGTTGTCTGATGACATCCTGAGAGCTCAACATATGTTAAGATAGCATCTAAGTATCTACAAATATAAGCAATGGTTTATCAGGTGATAGTTTATGAATGAAATTGTTTTGAAACTGGTTTTCTTTTCTTTTCTTTTTTCTTCTTCTCTTTCCTTTTTCCCAGATCTGAACAAGCTCTAACCCTTGGAGTACCTGTAGAAGCTAGTAAACTAGAGAGAAGCCACAGTAAAGGAACAGTAGAACATATGTGGTATAAAGTGGGAAAAGGGAATAACAGAGGATGGAAGGGTTAAATAAGAAGAAGATAAGATGAAGGATAACTAACACCATTTTCTAAAAAAAAAAAAAAGATGGAAATCTGCAGCTTTATAAGATCCTTATTAAAAAATACACATCTACACATACACACTATATAAAAAATGTTTAAATAGAGTTATACCCTATGATGCCATACGTTGATAAATAAAATGCCCCATTCCAAACTGAAATGCTTCCTTTAAAACTGTGGGTCACAGTGTCTTCAAAGAGCCTTAAACAATATAAATGATTGCTGTTGCTCTTGGTTGTTCACCAGAACTTGATAGTGAGATCCTATTGCTAAAGATGCCACAAACTTGGTTAGAGAACCAGGTTTCTTGGTTAGAGAACTAGATAGCTTTCATTATATGAGAAGGTGCTTTAAAAAGGTGTTGAGAGAGAAATCCATCAATAATTTTAGTCATCTGGTAATCCTGTAAGCTACCAGGACCAACCTGGCAAAACATGCTCATTGGTACAATAATGGCATAGGTGTTATGAGGGTAACCAACAGCTTTGTGCTTAGGCCTACTCCAAGGAAACGTATGCTTAGTAGTACTCATCTTGTCAAGAATTAGGGTCTGTTTTTAATTGCAGAGTAGTAGTCCATTGTGTAAATATACCACATCTTCTGAATCCATTCCTCCATTGAGGGACATCTGGGTTCTTTCCAGCTTCTGGCTATTATAAATAAGGCTGTATGAACATAGTGGAGCATGTGTCCTTATTGCATGCAGGGAAGAACTTGAAAATATCATCCTTAGTGAGGTAACCCAATCACAAAGAACACACATGGTATGCAGTCACTGATAAAGGGATATTAACCCAGAATCTCAGAATACCCTAGACACAATTCGCATATCAATAGATTTCCAAGAAGATGGAAGGAGAGACCCTGGTCCTGGAAAGACTGGATGTAGGGGAATGCCAGGTCAGAAAAGCGAGAGGGGGTTGAATGGGGAAAAGAGGGATGGAAGGGGGCTCATGGGACTTTCGGGGAGGGAGGAAATGGGAAAGGGGAAATGATTTTAAATGTAAATTTAAAAAAAACTTAGAAAATAAAAAAAAAGGGAAAAAAAGTTTTGAAATTACTATCTCCACTCTAGATGGTCGATTTTATTTTATAAAATGAAAACAGAAGCGGAGTTAATTTCATCTCTTTTGATTTTTGTTTTTTCATATTAAAAACATTATTTCCTTTAAAAAAACTGTCTTGAAATTTTCGTTGTAGAAATATTTCACCTTCTTTTTTTCAGTTTTTTATTTATTTTTTGTGATTTTCACATCATGAACCCTAGTTCTGTTCATCTCCTGGTCTCCTCATATCTGCCCTCCTCCCTTGCAACCCCCCCAATAAATAATACACAAACGAACAGCACTGAAAATATCTCATCATGGAAACTGTAGTATGCCCAGTGTGTCCCACAATGTATCCCTCTACCCATGTTCTTCACTTGCAAATGTTCATTACAATAAATCATTGGTCTGCTTTGAGATCTCTGACACCATCAATATTGGATTCTCCCAGTTATCCCGTTGTTGCCCCATGTCATGGAGATACTACAGCTTTGGATCACCAAGACTGGACTTTTAATGTGTCCCAACTGTTCACAGATGATATAGATTTTGGGCGTGGGCCAACCCAGAGACTTGATTCTTGACATGGGTGTTAACTGAGCTGGTCAGA
The DNA here is from genome assembly GCA_036184795.1 of Tokudaia tokunoshimensis. Lineage (NCBI taxonomy): Eukaryota > Metazoa > Chordata > Mammalia > Rodentia > Muridae > Tokudaia > Tokudaia tokunoshimensis. The sequence goes on along the minus strand of BTHU01000012.1, from coordinate 81,285,953 downwards.
GCTCCTCCTCTCCTTTATGTGCACTTCCCTGGTGAGCTCTCCAGCACTGTTCCAGCTAGGCCAGTAACAGCAGGAGGCAGGATCAGCTCTTCTGCTCTCATGCCCTGTCTTAGTTTGGGTTTCCATTGCTGTAAAGAGACACCATGACCAAGGCAACTCTTATAAACGACATTTAGTTGGAACTGGCCTACAGGTTCTGAGATGCAGTCCATTATCATCATGACAGGAAGCATAGCAGCATCAAGGCATGCATGGCACTGGAGGAATTGAGAATTCTACATCTTGTTCCAAAGGCAAACAGAAGAATGGCATCCTCAGGCAGCTAGAAGGAAGGTCTCTCAAAGCCCATACCCACAATAACATACATTATCCAAAAATGGCCACACCTCCTAATAGTGCCACTCCCTGGGTCAAGCATATTCAAATTATCACATACCACTCCCTAGCCCATAGGCTTGTTCAAACCAATGAGTCTATGAAGGCCATACCTAGGCATAGCATAATGCAAAATACATTTAATCCAACATCAAAAGTCCCACAGTCTATAACAGTCTCAACAATGTTAAAAGTCCAAAGTTCAAAGTCTCTTCTGAGATTCATGCAGTCTCTTAACTGTAATCCCTTAAGAAATCAAATTCACGGGCGGTGGTGGCGCACGCCTTTAATCCCAGCACTTGGGAGGCAGAGGCAGGAGGATTTCTGAGTTCGAGGCCAGCCTGGCCTACAAAGTGAGTTCCAGGACAGCCAGGGCTACACAGAGAAACCCTGTCTCGAAAAAACCAAAAAAAAAAAAAAAGAAAAGAAATCAAATTCAAAGAGCAGATGACATACCTCCAACATTACAGGATATACATTACCATTCCAAAATATCATAGTGAAGAAACACTGAACCAAAGCAAGACCAAAAACCAACTGGGAAAACTCCAAACCCTGCATCTCCATATCTCATGTCAAAGCACTCTTCAGATCTTCAACTCCTTTTGGCTTTGTTAACTGCAACACAATTCTTTCTCTTGAGCTGCTTCTACTCCCTTTTAGCAGCAGTCCTCAACAGGTATCCCATGGCTCTGGCATCTCTAATATCTTAGAGGGTTGTGGGCGGGGAACGGCTTCCAAGGCACTTAAACTTTACAGTTTTTTGTTCTACACATGATCCTGTGGGCTCCCCCAAAGGGCTTGAGTGATATCTCTAGCTCTGTCTTCTATAGCTCTCCAGGGTCTGTTTGACTCTACTCCATTGCAGCTACTGCTCCTGGTGGTCATCCCATGGTATTGACAGCTCTAACACGCTGGGGTTTCCTCACTGTAACTAGGCTACACCAGTATGCTCTCTTCATGGTGCCAAGCCTCAACTTTCAGTCCTGGGCCATCAAGTGCAACTGAGGCTGCACTTTCACCAATGGCTTTCCCTGGTTCCCACAGTGTCAAGGCTTGGCTACTCTCCATGACCTCTTCATCCCTTCAAAACCAGTATTACCATCTCTCTTCATAGCGCTCAAGTCATTCCACTTCTCTTTCTCTCCTATCTACAACATACTTGCACATTTTGGTGGCTCCTGCTGCAGGCTGACTACATGACAGGTCAGCCCCTGGGTCACATCCTCTGGGCAAACAGGTATCTCTGATCTGCCTGTGCTGTACACCATAGGGCAGGTCTGTGGGTGGCATGGTGCTCCACAAGTCTCTGTCTGTCTTCCTCCTCCCATGCTGTGCTGTGTGGTGGTAGATGGGGCTGTGTATGTCTATGACCCTCCTGAGCTGTGGGCCAGAGGGCAGGTCTGTGGATGTCTTGCCTGCCTATACAGCATAACATGGAGGAACAAAGTTTTCTGTTTGTCTTCCTCTTCTCATACTGTGCTGCCTGGATTCAATTTGACTTAATTTGATTTGATTTTATTTGATTTGATTTGATTTTTATGTGTCCTAGGCATAAAACAACTTTGGCCACCAAGACAGCTATCAAGCTAGGATGAAGTGTCATCTGTTCTGCCCCTAACTGATAAAAGAACACCACCACCAACAAGGTGTCTCTTTGTCCATTGCCAGAAGGGAATATTTCATATTCTTAATTGGGTTTATACTCAGGCACTTTTGGTTTTGGTGGCTATTGTAAGTGGCATTGTTTCACTGATTTCTTTTCCAATATGGTTATCATTAACATAAAGAAATGGTGCTGAGTTTGTGCATCAGTTTTGTGTTCTACAACTTTCCTGAAGATGCTAAGGCATTTTTGGTGGTGTTCTGAAGTTCTTTTATGTATAATATCACATTATCTGTAAAACTTGATACTTTTTTTTTTGGAATGGTATTTTTTTTTAAAGATTTATTTATTTATTATATGTAAGTACACTGTAGCTGTCTTCAGACACCAGAAGAGGGCGTCAGATCTCCTTACGGATGGTTGTGAGCCACCATGTGGGTGCTGGGATTTGAACTCATGACCTTTGGAAGAGCAGTCAGTGCTCTTACCCGCTGAACCATCTCTCCAGCCCCAAAACTTGATACTTTTGACTTCCTTACTTGCTATTTGTTCCCTTCTATTTCTTTTTTTTCTTATTTTGTAACTCTAGCTAAGACTTTAAGCATTACACTGAATAGAGATGCAAAGCATGGATACCCTTGTCTTTTCCCTTATCCTCATAGGAACAGTTGAATTTTCTCCATTTATGATTTTGTTGATTAGAAGTTCGTCATATATAGACTTTATTATCATGAGGCATGTTTCTTCCATCCCTGGTCTCTATACAACTTTTATCATATAGGGATGTTGCATTCTGTCAAAGGCTTTTTGCATCAGTTGAGATAATCATGTGATTTTCATAATTGAATTTATTCATACAGTGAACTACATTTATCGATTTATGTGTATTGGACCATTCCTCTATGCCTAGAATGAAGTCATCTTAATTGTGATGTACAGTCATTTTATACGATCTTCAGTGAAGTTTGTAAGTATTTCAATGCAAATTTTTGAATCAATATTAATCAGGAAAAATAGTCTATAATTTTCTTTTTGTGGTATCATATGATTTTGACATCATGGTAATACTCATTTAAGATTTAGGAGTCATTGATTACTAATTTGTGGTATTATTTCAATAGCATTGATAGAAGTTCCTTTTTGAAGATCTGGTAGAATTCTTCAGTGAATTTCCCTGGTCCTGCAATTGGCCTTGTTGGAAGACTCATTTTGGATAGGTCATACACATTAAGAAAAGCATCTGATTTTTTTAGGGTTTCCAGTGGAGTAGAATATAGATTTTATGATAACCTCCATTATATTTTTGTATTTCATTAATATCTGTTGTTAACTTTTATTAACTTTTATTAAGTTTTACTAGCTTATGCCTTCTCTTTTTATTTTCATTAATTTAGCTGTGTATTTGTCAATTTTGTTTATTTTTTCAAAGAAATAACTCTATTTTATTGATCTTATGTATTGTTTCTTTTTCATTGATTTTTTTTCTGATCTTAATTATTTTTTTCCATCTGTTATTTTTGGATTTGTTTTGTTCTCATTTTTTCAGGGCATTAAGGTGATTCAATACATTATGTACTTGATATCAAAATTTTTGACATAAGCATTTTGCACTATAAATATCTCTCTTAGGATTGTCATTATTGTATCCCAGAGATTTTGATATTTTTTTCATTAAATTCTTTTTTAAATTTTCTTCTTGATTCTTTAATGACTCAATTACTATTCAATAGCATATTGTTTAGCCTCGTGAATTTATGCACTTTGTGCAATTTTAATATTGTTGATATCTGGCTTTATTCCATTGTAGTCGCACACAAGAAAAATACAAGATTTTTTTTTTAGATCTTTGTACTAGATAGGCTTTTTTTTCCTAATGTCCTAAAATGTGGTTTATTTTTTCAATGTTTCATGTGTTCCTAAGAAGGATGTATGCTCTTTAGACTTTCGATGAAAATTTCTGTAGACTTCTGTTAAGTCTATTTGATTGATGATGTCACTTAACTCCAATGTTTCTTCATTTAATCTGTATCTAGATGGCCTGTCTGTTGTCAAAAGTGGGATATTGAAGTCCATACAACTACTGTGCTAAGATGAATTTATGGCTTTAAATCTAATGTTTGTTTGTTGCATCCTCGTTTGGTGAATATATGTTTAGAATTTCAGTCTTCTCTTGACGGATTGGTTTTTTAGTAAGAATGAAGTAGCCTTCTTTATCTCTTCTGCTTTTGTTTGAATCTATTTTGTCCAATAGTAAAATAGCTATATTAGTTTATTTTCTACTTCAGTTTCCTTAAAACATCATGTTCCATCTTTTTACTCAAAGGCATTGTCTTTCTCGATGGTGATGTGTGTTTCTTGCAGACATTAAAAGATGAATTCTGTTTTCTTGTCCAATCACTGAGGTGAGTTGTGGACTGGATTATTTAAGGGAATGAGTGAGAGGATTCTAGGTGAGAGTCTTACTGGGTTTTCATTAAGCTGCTGCTTTGGGGGAGTTGACTAGAGAAGGCTCATGGGGGCCATAGAGGAATCACAGGCAGTGCGGATAAGGGGACTGACTTCCCTTGTCAGAATCAGAGTAAATCCTTTGAGACATTTCAGTAATGCAAGATCCAAATACTGAGTAGGGGTTGAAGGCAGTGGAGGGTGAAGGTGTTCATGTCTGATTCTGGTCCATGCTGGGTTGGGCCTCAAGTGGCAGTAGGGCTCCAATAATCAGCCTACTAGACAAAGAATTGCAAGCAGTAAGTATAGAGGGGATTCCTTCCCTGGTCCCAGCTAAGCTGGTCCAAGCTTCTTCCCAAATAGTGCTGTGGTTGGAACAGACTCCAGGGCAAGGGATGGACTGCATGTGATACATATGGAAAGAGTGCCTGTGGATCTTAAATAGCAGTGAGACTAGAACACAAAGAAACTTTTTTTCAGACAGGGTCTCTCTGTGTCCCTGGCGAAATTCTCTGTGTAGATCAAACTAGCCTCAAACTCATGTGGATCACTGGATTCCTACCTCTGCCTTGTAAGTGCTGGATTTAAAGGCATATGCCACAAAACCTGGATATAAAGTAAACTTGTTTCATTTATGTATTTATTTATTCACTTGGCATTCCAATATTATTATTCCCTTCTCCTCCTATTCCCCCCCCACATGCATGGCTCCTTCCCCCACTTCTCTCTCCCCTTCCCCTCTGGAAGGGGGAAGACCCCCCCTGAATATCACCCCACCTAGTACATCAAGTCACTGCAGGACTAGGTATATTCTCTCTAACAGAGGTCAAACAAGGCAGCCCAGTTAGGGGAATGGAATCTACAGGCAGGCAACAGATTCAGAGACAGCCCCCACTCCAGTTTGGTAGGAACCACACAAAAACCAAGTTGCATATCTGCTACATATGTGTGGGGGTAGGAAGTGTGGTCTTCCTGTGCAGTCCCTATCCTCTTTGGGTCTGTCAATCCTTCTTGCAACTCCTCACAAGACTCCCCAAGATCCATCTAATGTTTGACTGTGGGTCTCTGCAAGTGTTTCCATCTTTTTGCAAGCATAACAGAGTATCACTAATAGTGTCAGGGATTAGTTGTTGGCCATGAGATGGGTCTCAATTTGGGTCTGTCATTGGTTGGCCATTCTCTGAGTCTCTGCTCCACCTTGTCCCCCTGCATATCTTGTAGGCAGTTCACATTTTGGGGTCAAAGGTTTTGTGGATGGGTTGCTGTCCTTATCACTCCAACAGGTAAGGAGTATCTTTTGGTTATATGCCCGAGTGGTATAGCTGTGTCTTGGGGTAGAACTATTCCCAATTTTCTGAGAAACTGCTAAATTGATTTCTAGAGTGATTGTACAAGTTTGCAGTCCCACCAGCATAGTGAAAATGGCCATCTTACTGAAAGCAATCTACAGATTAAGTATAATTCCCATCAAAATGCCAATGAAATTCTTTACAGACCTCAAAAGAACAATTCTCAACTCCATATGGAAAAACAAATAAACAAACAAAAAACAGGATAGCTAAAACAATCATGTACAATTAAAAAAAAAACTGGAGGTGTCACCTTCCCTGACTTCAAGCTGTACTACAGAGCAATGGTAATAAAAAGTGCATGTTATTGATATAAAAACAGACAGGCTGATTAGTGGAATTGAATCAAAGATCCAGAAATGAACCCACACATCTCCAGACACTTGATTTTTTGCAAAGAAGACAATACCACACAACAGAACAAAGAAAGCATCTTTAACAAATGGTGCTAGTCTAACTGGATGTGTGCATGTAGAAAAATGCAAATAGGTCCATATCTATCACCCTGCACAAAACTCAAGTCTAAGTGAATCAAAGGCATCAACATAAAACTAAATACACTAAATTTAATGGAGCAGAAGGCACAGTATAGCCTTGAACTCATTCATACAGGAGACAACTTCCTGAACACTCATAGTTCAGGCACTAAGATCAACAACTAATAAACAGGACTGATAGCTTCTGTAAGGCAAAGGACACCTCAATAGCAAAAAAAAAAAAAAGGCAGTCTATAGATTGTGAAAAGATCTTCACCAACCCTACATCTGAGAGAGGACTAATATATAAAAACTCAAGAAGATAGAAAACAACCCAAATAACTCAATTAAAAACTAGGGTACAGAGATAAACAGAGATTTCTCAACAGAGGAATCTCTAATGACTGAGAAACACTTAAAGAAATGTTCAACATCCTTAGTCATCAGGGAAATTTAATTCAAAATGACTCTAAGATTCCACCTTACACCAATAATTATGACTAAGACAAAAACTCAAGGGACAGCATACTGGCCAGGATGTGGAACAAGGAGAACACTTCTCCATTGCTGGTGGGAGTGCAAAGTTAACCTTTTAAATTACTTGTTTTAACTATTGGGCAAGCTACAGTCATTGGAAGTAACTCTGAATTATCAAATGAATATTTATGACTAAAATTAGTTGATAAGAAGTTAATTCTGAAGGTTAGAATTATAATGTTAAAACTTGAGTATATATAATATCCTGAAAAACTCGTGGTAAGAATCTTCAGTCCTTCCTCCCTAAATCTGAAATTAAAACTGCCAACGCAAACTACCCGTATCAGTGTATTTTCACCCAAACTACATAAATAATATTCCAAAAACATTGTCAATCATTGAGTTCATCTCTATTCATGATTTTAAACAACACATGTGTAATGGGCAATGCATATTAGCATATGGGCTAAAAGAGATATCTCCCATATGCTGATAACTTATCCCTTAATCTCATTTTCACCAGGTTTGTAAAGGTCTTTTCATTGATGATGCTCTTCCTGCTCATTTTATTTATGGACAGGACTTGGTTTTAGTTAGTTTTTAATGTGTCAATTATTTGTACTCAAATGTACTAAATTTTTGTGTCTTTAACCAAATTAATAAAATTTAATCTTTTAATGAGGATTGCATAAGCTAAGAAGCAATAAAGCCCCCAAGACCTTCTCTATTCTGAGGTTGACAACTTATTACAGAGAGAATATATTAAATCAAAATACTAAACACCAAAAATATCATTTAATCAATATAAGTAAATGGGTAAATGAACAGACAGCTCTCAAAATTCTAAATGTATAAATGTATATATGTATACACAGAAATATATACAATTGTATGTGTACATACATATTATACTACATATATGTAGTCTATATTCCACACATGATAAAATACATATTCTATAATAGTCTATATCAAAAGTATAAAATCTAAATGACCACACATGTGGACTTTTTACACTTTAATTTTGTATATATGGCTGTTTTGCCTGCATATATAGTCTGCGCATTGTGTGCTTGCAGCACCCACAGAAGCCAGAAGGGGGAATTGGATCTCCTGGGACTGGAATTAAAGACAGAGCTACTTTGTGATTGTTTTGGAAGAAAAGCCAGTGCTCTTAACCACTGAGCCATTTCTCCAGCCCCAGTCCATGTATTTTTTTTTAAATGTTCCACATCCTTAGCTGTTATGGAAATGGAAATAAAAACTACACTGAGATTCCATTTCACCCGAACCAGACAGCAACAATGAAGAAAGCAAATGACAAAAAATGCTGATGAGGCTATAAAAAGAAAAGACAACATGCATGCTTATATTAGTGCAGCAACTATGGAAATCAGCATGTTGTACTCATGTGCTTGGGGATGATTGTTATATGTGACAACAATTAATGAATAAAGGGGTCACAAATTCTAAAGAACAAGTAGGGGGTGGGTGAGAGGGTTTGGAGGAAGGAAAGGAAAGGGAAAATGATGGGATTATACTTCTGCCTCAAAAAATAAAAGAATTTTTTAAATGAAAAATAAGTCAAAGTCAGAAGAAGAATATTACAGCTTAGAAGGGAGTGGAATTGACACATGCCTTTAATTCCAGAACTCCAGAGGCAGGCAGATCTCTGTGATCTCTGTTCAAGGCTGACCTAGTTTACAAAGGACATTCCAGGACAGCCAGGGCTACACAGAGAAACCTCGTCTCAAAAAAAAAAAAAAAAGAAAAGAAAAAGAAAAAACAGAAGAGAAAGAAAGAAAGAAAGAAGAGAGGGAGGGAAGGAGGGAGGTAAAGGATAGAGAGAGGGAAGTATGGAGAGAGAAAGACAAAGAAAGAGAGAAAGAAAGGAGGATTTCACAAGTTTTTCTCATATGTAGAATGCAGACTGTAATAGAATATATATTTTATCATGTATGGAATCGAAAAAACCAAAAAAAAGAATACATATATGTATATATATTGTATAATATGTATACATATGATTATATCTGTGTTATACATGCATATATATATACATACATAAATACATAGACATAGATATTAAGGGAGGATTATTTCAAAGAAGGAAAAGGAAGATTAGGAGAGAAAGGGGGAACAAGAAAGAGTATTGTTGGATAAATATTAACAAAGTACAATGACCACTGATGGCTTTCAGGACATTTATTCCGGTCATGTGAGAGAGCATAATATCAGAACTCAAAGAAATCTGTTTATGTGTCTTAAACTCAAATTTGCCAATTACAAATTGCTCTAGGTGATTAAGTTGTATATTTAGACACAAAGGCTTGAGTTTTTAGATGATTTCAATGTAATCATTATGTTAAATGTGATTTTGTGAAAGTTATTAACAATATAACAAGCAATTAAATAGATCTTTATACAAAAGTAATCAAAATGTTTAATATAGTACAAATATTAAGACTATCAGGCAGGCAGGGGTATCATATGCCTGGGATCCCAACCATCATTCAGTAGGCTGAGGCGGGATTGCAAATTCAAGACTCAACTAAGCTCCATAGCAAGTTCAAGGCAAGCTGAGCCTACACCTCAAGACACTGTCTCAGTGTCTATGCAAACAGTATAGGATTGAAGCTATGCCTCTGTGTAGAACACTTACATATACGAGGACCTAGATTCAATCTCTAGCACAGCAATACCTCCCCCTCCCCCGCCAAAAAAAGCCTCTAGAATATGCATTATTTCTTATCCAATGATTCCATTTCTAAAGGTCTTACATTTTAAAAATGAGACAGATGATTCAGCAACGCTTGTTGTTCTCACAGAGGACCTAGATTTGGTTCCTAGCATCTACATGGTAGCTTAGAACCACCTGTAACTCCACTTCCAGTGGATCCAACACCCTCGCTGGGCACCAGGCATACATGAGTGTGTATACACAAATAGACATGCAGACAAAACACTTATATGTCTAAAATAAAATAAATTAGCATTTAATGAATAAAATTCTAAAACATCTGAAGTGTATAACCTTCAAAATGTTTTGATTGAAAGAAATTTCAAGCCGGGCACCTTTAATCCCAGCACTTGGGAGGCAGAAGCAGGTGGATTTCTGAGTTCGAGGCTAATCTGATCTACAGAGTGAGTTCCAGTACAGCCAGGGCTACACAGAGAAACCCTGTCTCGAAAAAGTAACAACAACAACAAAAAGAAAAAAAAAACAAAGAAAGGTCAAAGTTAACTAAGTTGGTACTTACAATGAGCAATAGTTCCTTATACTATTTTTATAAAAAATTCTAAACATTTGGTCGATTTTATAATTAGAAGGCATAAGTTGGCAGCAATTTTAAGAAAGACAAAAGAAACATACCATCAGGACATAGAGTTAACTTTTCCTACCCTGGATTCTGTCTGTGATTCATTAGACCACCTTGGGACTGTGATACTGTTAAATATCAAAGCATAAACAGCATCTCCAACTTGTGGTTCAGAGAATTAGAAGACACAGAAGAGAGGCAAACACTCTCTCACAAGAAAGAGCTACAGAGCAAGTAAATTATACACAGGATGAGATTGTTCCAAAATGCCAACTGCTCCCTTGTTACTCACATTAAGCCGTGCTGAATGTGTTCAGTTTTATGTATTTCAGGCTTTTATGTACTTCAGTCATATAAGTTATATTTTATTTTTTTAAGAAAAGTACAAAACTGCAATCAAGGTACTTTGAACAAGGCAATGCTGTGAACCCAGTGAAAGCTTTATTCTGCCCACTAAGGCATTATTCTTAAGATGAAAGTTCATTATTATCTCTTGTAAGACGATACCTTGTCTGTGCCATGGTCTTCTTGTTCAATAACTTCCATTTAAAATTTTCTCTGCTTCCAAATCAAAGAAAATATTGAGGTACATGATGTATCTCTGAAGATCTAAGACTCCAAATGCTTTGGGCCTTTAGAAGTGCAACTACAGAGAAACCACAAAGGACTATAGAGCAGGATAAAATATTAGCTGTGGCCCTTCTACAGATTAGAACCAAAAGAGTGTGTTTGGCTTGTGAAACTCTATGATTTATTACTGTTTAACTAACCCCCAATGTCTCTGGTACAGACTTTGGAAATGTCTCTAGGTGTCAAGTATAAAAGAGGGAGAGACTGACTTAGCATATATACTGAGTCTATCACTGTCAATAACTATAAAAACATAATACAAAATATTTCCCAAGTCCCTTCTGGCTAGTAAGAAAGACCAAGACCTAAGCTCAGAAGCTTACAAGGTCTTGATTTATGGCTACCATTTTCAACACACTGGCTCACTTGCTCATAATAAAGTTGAAATCATAATACTCCTTTTATATTTAGAATTTAGGAGCAGTCTATTTTCAGGCCCTGGTTCAGGAATCAGAAATACCTAGAGAAACATGTTGGATGTATTATCGTGTGGTAAGAATACAAACTCTGAGAATGTGACAAAGACAGATTGCTGATTCACCCAACCCCACTACCAATAGAATAGAATAGAACTGCTTTCATATTGACTACAGCTGAACTGATGACAATTCTAACTTCCGAATTACATCAGAACTTGTTTAGGAATGTTTAGTTTAATGTTACTGGTAGGACTTAACCTTTGCTCCCTATTTCTTCATGGGCACATTAAGTTGCTTAATTTAGGGACATTACACTAATAATTAACATTTCAGATCCAGTGGAGGAAAGTGCTCATGAAAAGAACATAAGGGGGTGTGCTGGCTAGTTTTATGTCAACTTAACACAGCTAAAGTCAATGGAGAAGAGGGAGTTTCAACTAAGAAAATGTTCACATAAGATCATAAGGCTATAGGAAGGTTATAGGCATTTTCTTAATTAGTGATTGATTTGGGAGAGTACCACCCCTGGACTGGTGGTCCAAGGTTCTATAAGAAAGCAGGCTGAACAAGCAATGGGGAACAAGCAAGTAAGCAGCACTCCTCCATAGCTTCTGTATCAGCTCCTGGCTCCAGGTTCCTGACCTATTTGAGTTCCTGTCCTAACTTCCTTTAATGAGGAACAGCGATGTGGAAGTGTAAGCTGAATAAACCCTTTCCTCTGAAAGCTGTTTTTGATCATAGTATTTCATCACAGCAATAGTAATCCTAACTAGGACAGGTTGATTCTTAACTTTCATTGACCAAATCTTTGGATCATTCATCCATATACATGCTTCAGATATGTAAGGAGGATCTCAGTGCACATGGCCTATGGTATATCTCAGAAAAGGTAGAGTATAAAAACTTTGAGTTTGGGTCACTTAGTTGTAAGATGATGTCTTAGACTGCATTTTTGAATTTCAAATTATTTTTTTATTATCTTTAATCTTTTTTTAACAGTCTAGTCATTATCCCCCTCCTGTCTGCCCTCCGACAATTCCTCATCCCATGCATCCTCCCCCATCTCCAAGAGGATGTCCCTACACCCACACTCTGCCCAGCATCTCCATTCCCTGGGGCCTCAAGTCTCTCTAGGGTTAGGTGTGTCTTCTCTCACTGAGGCCAGACCAGGCAGTCCTCTGCTGTATGTGTGTTGGGAACCTCAGACCAGCTAGTGTATGCTGCCTAGTTGGTGGCTCAGTGTCTGAGAGATCTTGGGGATTCAGGTTTGTTGAGACTGCTGGTCTTCCTATGGGGTCACCCTCCTCCTCAGCTTCTTCCAGCTTTTCCCTAATTCAACCACAGGGGTCCCCAACTTCAGACCATTGGTTGGGTGTAAGTATCTACTTCTGTCTCAGACAGCTGCTTGTTGGGCCTCTCAGAGGGCAATCATGCTAGGCTCCTGTCTGTAAGTACATCATAGCATCAGTAATAATGTCAGGCCTTGGAGCCTCCCCTTGAGATAGGTCTCAATTTGGGCTGGACACTGGACCTCCTTTCTCTCAGTCTCTTCTCTATTTCTGTCCCTTCATGATGATTCTGCTAAGCTGATGACAGTTTCAAAACTAGCAAATATTAACAGTGGGTCAGCACTGAAGAAAATATGTCGCATCATTGTGACAAGGTGAAAACTAGAATAAAATAAAATTTTAAAGATGGTGCTCTGAAATTAAGAACCAAAGTTTTCTCCTGCTTAGTAACCATATAAACAGCACTACTAATACTGTGAGACACTCCCCCAAAGTCATAATGTTGTCACTTCATAGGACATATTGGCTACATATTAATGTCTTAGACGGTTGATAACAAAGGTAATTTATTTCCAAATCAACACCTTCACTTCTATCCCTTAGAATAGAAAAGAATTGCCAAAACTATAAGAATGAAAGCAAACATTAATTTGCAAAAAAGTTGTTTATTACATTCACAGCTGGAAGGCTAATAAACCCCAGAAAGATATTTTCCATTCTAGTCAAACTCAAATAATAGTGTCTACATCTTCATTTGACAGAAAATAACTCTGAAAGAAAGATATTAATCTCTAAATCCCTGCCATTCATCATTAAGGGCAAATTAGGTAAGTGCCTGCTGCTTCTGCCATTTCAATAATTCATAGGTTCTCCAGCAAAGCTCCAGTTATGTCTCTAGGAATAAAGTGTCTTTACTGCTAAATTCATGGGGGAACTTTAAATAACTTACTTTGATGTTTCATGAACTAAGTTCTAACCGATCTGAATGAGTGGAACATCATTTAACTACCAGGCTTACTCTCAGCCAAAACAGAGAAAAGTGGTTGGAGTGGAACTTGTCTATGCCCTTCACTCATCTTTTGGTTCTCTATCACTCCAGCTACTTGGTGCTCTGACATTGTCTAGTTGTCTAGTAACTACCCAGAGTTAACTCCTTTTACCTCCACCTTATTACAGTAGAAACTGATTCCCACTACAATGTGTACAGCATTCAGTCACCATGTCTATCCTCCCGGGAATATTTAACTTTCAATATTAATAGGAAAAGAACAAACCTCTGTTAATACTTAAGTAATCTGTCTTATAAACCAGGGTGATAAATCAAAATGAAGGATTTCAAGCAGTTCATACAGAGTTGAAAATTGGACTGGAAGACATTTTAGGCAGCCTCTCATTCAAGATTGTTTCTGTCCAGGGTTCAAAAATAAGTTTTATAAATATCCATCTCTTTACTCGCCAATTGTAAAGTATTTCCTTTACTCACTCAACACTCGCACTTTTATCCAATTTTACTCTGTTGCAGATACTACTTGCATCCTAAAGGTCCCTATTGCAGCTCACAGTCCGTGGTGAAGATGCATGTTATGAAAGTGTTGGGGTCTAGATGGCCTCCAGTTCATTTCTCAAGGACAAACATTGATCCAGATGTGGTCCTTGACTATGGAAGGTATTAAATAAGGCCCCTGGTCTTAAGGGTCAAAACAAAAGGAAGAACCCAGGGTAAGGGGTCAAAGATACAGTTTGCTTAAGCTCTGCAGTATAATCTCTAGTAACTAGATAAATTGTATGTAAAAAGCAATGGGAAAAACAAAAGTTGTTCATTCTTGAAGTGAACCTGGAGTCTTGTGTCTCTCTCTACCATTAACCACCTTTCCAGGTTCCAGATACACTGGCTATGGCATGAAATTTTAAAAAGAGTAAACATAGTAATTTTATTTTATTTTAAAGTCTATGGGGTAATAAAGTGCTAAGACAGGTTGAGCATAGAGAAAAGTAATGAAGGATGCTCTCTCTGACAGAGGTCCATCTCAGGCTGAAGTATAAAAATAAGTCAACCAACCAAAGTGCTGAGGAAAACGGCATTGTATTGCAGGCTAGGATTTCCTGGAAGTCCAAAGTCCTTACTCTGGAAGCAGATTTGTCACATTTCAAGAGCAAAGAGACATCAGCATCTTAGATTTAAAAAAATGAAGTGTGATGTAACATAAGGCTAGAAAAACAGCAGGAATCAAACACTGAAGCCTTAAGTCTCCTCTCTGAGGGAGTGGCAAGTCATGGATAAGATAAAGAAGCAGGCCTGACTGCTTTGTTGCTTGCCACTCTATAAAGATCACTCTAGTATTTCACCTTACCAGAACCAAACTATAGCTTTGTTTGGTTGTATTTTTGGTTACTTGGTTAATTGGTTAGTTGTTTGGTTAACTGGTTAGTTAGTTGGTTGGTGGGTCAGTTGGTCCATTGGTTAGGTTTGTTTTTTCATCTTAGTACCTAAGAAAGAACATTCTAGAATTAAAATGATTGAAGCACTTGCCTTTACTTTTTACAGGCTACTGACTTATAAAGAGTTGTATAACTTCTGTTAGCCAAAGCCTAGTCAGGTTTTAAGTGTAGAAAACAGGAGGGAATTGAGCTTAGTAATACAAAACAGCTCTTGATTCCTTCTCTCTACCCTTGCTGAAACAGATCCTTTCATTCTTCCAATGTTCAACAAATAGCCATTATCCAATTGTTCTGTCCACATACTACTTGATGACCTTCTCTCATAATTCACATCTATTTATCAGTTATTTCTACCTTCGAAATAAATCACCTTGTAACTCTTACTAATATTATGTCTGTTGCTGAACAGTACATCTTCCCATTTTCTCTTCTAGGTTTTGACTGCTACCTTCTAAGACTTAACTCTTGCTGTTACTCTTAGCACATATAGCCTAGACTTCATATAGCAAAAAAGACTGATATTTTCAAAGCCAAAAGAGCATGTTACCACCATACCTGCAACTCTCAAATGGACTATTACTGTATACAGTAAAGTTCAGACTTCCTATCAAAATATATGAGATTGTGATAACATGGTTCTCATCCTTCTCTCTAACCTGACACCCCCAGATCCTCTTTGTCAGATTTCAACCCTCCCATCCCAGAACTTCCCCACTATCTTCTCTCCATTCTCCTTCCCCAGGTCCTCAAAACCTCTGAAATGTTCACTGATGTGATCATTAGAATTCTACCCTATAGGCTCATATATTTGTATGATTAGTGCCCAGGAGATGAAATTTTTGGAAGGTTAGAATATATAGCCTTGTTGGAGGTTGGGGTGCCACCATGCTCCCCACCATGATAATAATGGACCAAACCTCCAGAACTGTAATCAATCCCCCAATCAAATACTTTCTTTTATGAGTAACTTTGGTCTCTTCATAGCAAAAGAATAGTAACTAAAACAACTAGCTAATTTTTGGCATTCATTTTTAACTCCAAGGCAGACATTTGCTGATCATTCAACTACATTTCATCCTCTCAAATTCAACTACTCCCAAGTTGTAGGGTCATAGGATTCTTATGTATTTTGAATAACTACTGAGGACTCAGAACAGTTGTGGTGTATGCAGATTGCATCTATCAATAAGTATATTATAATTTTAATGGATATTTTGAAATTATATGTTTACTGAATCATTTTCTAATAAAGGTTACCTCACACAAATATTTCCAAATTGAAAAAATTAGGGCACTATTTTATATTTCATGCTTTGAAAAATCTCTCAGTATCTGAGATATTAAAAATATTTTGGCACTTGTACTTGCTCCTTCATGCAATTCAATGTAAGCTATTCTCCTAGCTAAATTATATAAATAAACCACAGCCTTACATATATAAAAAAAAACTTTTTCAGAAAATTATAGATACTACACTAACACTTCACAGATTAAAATTCTTAAAGTCTAATTACAATATGTAATCTACCACTTTATCAATAAGCTTCTGTACTACAATAAAATCTATTTCTCAATCCTGCATTGTGAATTTGATTATATAACATCATGCATTGGTGATTAAATACTGGCCCACTGAGTTAAACAGAGCCAGATGTAGAAACATTTTATTATGTGATAGTCCTACTTATCTTTGGGAGGTATTTTCTGAAACTGTTTCTTGGATGCTGAAATGATATATTGTACCAAACACTACATACATTATGTCATTCTATACAAAAAATAGCTATAATAAATTTAGGTTATAAAGTAGACATAGTAAGAGGTGAATGATAATACTAAGATATAAAATAATACTAGTATGTTATAATGAGAGTTATTTAAAATTTATAAATTATGTGAACAAGGTGGTACAGTCAGTAATTGCAACACTGGAAGGTGGAGCAACAGAATCATGAGTTTGAAGCCGGAATGAACAACAGAGAAATTCTTGTCTCTGTCAAGAATTTGTGGGAGCTGGAAAAATGGTTCAGTGGTCAATAATACAAACTGCTCTTGAAGAGGACCAGAGTTCAGCACCCATTACAAATGTTAGGTACCTCAAAACCACCTGTAATTCCAGCTCCAGCAGGATCTAACATCTCTACCCTCTGGACTCTCCAGGCACTTATACATATGCATGTATGTATGCACACACACACACACACACACACACACACACACAAACAGAGAGAAAGAGACAGAGATAGAGAAACAGAGACAGAATTAAAAATAAAAATAAATGTTTTTAAAGGAACTTATGAGTTAATATTTCTAGAAATGCTTCTTGCTGAAGTTTTTTCCATGTTATCAACAATCCAATATTTTTTTTAAAAAAACTGACCAGCATTATTTAAAAAGAAATGATTGGGGCTGGAGAGATGGCTCAGCTGTTAAAGGCTAGGCTCACAAGCATAAAATATAAGAAATGATTGTATAACTTTTTGATACCATACATATTCCTTGCAACCTATTTCTCAATAATAATAATAATAATGTCATTGCAAATACTACTGAATTGTTTCCAGTAGCCTTTATGCTTAAGTTTATATTAAGATAAGGAAAGAGTCAACTCCTACAATCCACTGAAGTTTTTTTTTTTTTACTTTTAAATTAATTGTTTGGGATAGTACTGTACACCATAATGAGTTTCATCATGGCACCTTCTTGTAGATGTGGCACAGTGTTTTGTTCTCCTCTGGCTCCTTCTCCTATTGCCTTCTCCTAGGTCACCTTTAAGAGCAGCTCCTCCCCTCATGATCCTGTTTCTAGTCTTGTGATCTTTATTTATACAAGTATATATACATAGACACACACACACACATATATATATATATATATATATATATATGAATTTAGGCTTGCATCTGCAATATTTGAAGAATACTTAAATGTCAGAGGTTCTGGCAGAGACTCCATGTGAAACTGTTTCTTGCTTCAAGTTACTAGTACTAACGCTATACATTTGTGCTTACTTAGTTCCACATTTATTTGGCAAATATTAGTTTAATACTATATTGGATGTTGTAGCAATTTTGAGTACATATCCTCATGACCTGTGGCGTAATGCTATATTCTTGAATAACCTTTAAGGCAGATTGAGGACATGTCCTATGAGAGAATTTGCATGCTACAAAAGTTCCAAGATCATTTATAGCACTATTTACCTTATGTATTTAAAGAAAGGTGGTGCTCGCAAAACCATGCTTTGAAGGATGAACTGAACAAATCCCAAAATGCTAAATCAGAAAAAAAATGAGATGAAACCCAGTCAACATACTTAAGCATGGAAGAAACATTGATTTTCTATTTCCACCTTCCTCCCCAAGCTTTCACTCACTCTGTGGACTCTGAAAACACAGACTCACTCATTTTGTCCCCAACCCTCTGAGAAGTACTGTGGGTTAGGGATGATAATTCGCAAGGCTTGGTCCAGCCCACAAGTGTACTACTATAACATCCTTCACTTTTAATAATATTTCCCATTTAACTTCTATGTATCTCTGTCATTTACACAGTCAATTGTGAGAGAGAAATCGTTATGATCATTGGGATTTCCATCTTCTTCTCTACAGTTGTGTAACAGTGCTACAGTGAATAGATCACCAGCTCCCTCTTCTATTGGGTACACAATGCTACTGTTCCAGTCTTTTTCTTGCCCAGAAGAGTGTTATACAAATATAGACTAGTAGAATGTTATACAAATTTGCTCTCTTCACTATGATAAGCATTTGATCTACTCCTATTCCAGATTCCTCACTTGAGAATTCTCTATTTAGCTCTGTACTCCACTTTTTTTTATTTTTCATATGTATAAATTTACTTTAACATACACATAGAATACATGAGTACATATTTTTTTCTTTTAAAATGTTGTTAAAATAGGGAAATATCAACTAAATTGAGCAAAGCAATTGTGCATTTGATATACTATGTATGTTTGTAAATAAGTCTAAAAAAGTTACACCACTTAATCTACTTTGTCATTCATCCACTTTTTAATAGGTTCTCTGGAGTCTGCCTTGTTGAGTTCTTTGTATATTCTGAATATTAGCCTTCTATTGAATGTAAAGTTGGTAAATATCTTTTCCCAATCTTCGGGTTGCCATTTGGTCCTTATTGACAGTGTCCTTTGCTATACAGAAGCTTTTAAATTTTATGAGGCTCCATTTGTCAATTGTTGTTCTTAAAGCATAAGCCACTGGTGTTCTGTTCAGGAAGTTTTCCCCTATGCCCAAGTATTTGAGACTCTTCCCCAATTTCTCTTTTATTAGATTTAGTGTATCTGTTTATATGTGGTCCTTGATCCACCTGGACTGGGACACAAGGATGGTTCAATATACAGAAATCCATCAATGTAATCCAATATATAAACAAACTAAAAAAAACCCACATAATCATCTCATTAGATGCTGAAAAAACATTTGACAAAATACAATACCCATTCGTGTTAAAAGTATTGTAGAGATCAGGAATTGAAGGTACATACCTAAATATAATAAAAGCAATACACAGCAAACCAATAGCCAACATCAAACTAAATGGGGAGAAACTCAAAGCAAACCCATTAAAATCAGAAACTAGAAAAGATTGCCCACTCTCTCCCTACCTACTCAATATAGTACTCAAAGTCTTAGACAGAAAAAGAGATCAAAGGGATACAAATTGGGAAGGAGGAAGTCAAATAATTGCTATTTGCAGAAGATATGATAGTATATGTAAGTGACCCCAAAAATTCTGCCAGCAAGCTCCATCAGCTGATAAACTACTTCAGCAAAGTAGCTGGATATAAAATTAACTCAAAAAAATCAGGAGCCTTCCTCAAAGGGATGAGAAAGAAATTAGGGAAACAACACCCTTTACAATAGAAACAAGTAATATAAATACCTTGCTGTGATGATAGAGGAATTTAAGAAGGATATAAATAACTCCCTTAAAGAAATACAGAACTCAGGTAAACAGGTAGAAGCCATTAAAGAAGAAACACAAGAATCCCATAAAAATTTACAGGAAAACACAGTGGAACAGATCAAGGAATTGAACAAAACCATCCAGGATCTAAAAATGGAAATAGAAACAATCAAGAAATCACGAAGAGATACAATGCAGGAGATAGGAAACCTAGGAAAGAGATCAGGAGTCATAGATGCAAGCATCACCAACACAATACAAGAGATAGAGGAGAGACTATCAGGTGCAGAAGATACCATAGAAACATTGACACAACAGTCAAAAAAAATACAAAATGCAAAATGCTCCTAACCCAAAATATCCAGGAAATCCAGGACACAATAAGAAGACCAAACCTAAGGATAATAAGTATAAAAAAAGAGCAAAAATTCCCAATTTAAAGGGTCAGTAATATCTTCAACAAAATTATAGAAGAAAACTTCCCTAACCTAAAGAAAGAGATGCCCATGAACATACAAGAAGTCTACAGAACTCCAAATAGACTGGACCAGAAAAGAAAATCCTCCCATCGCATAATAATCAAAACACCAAATGCACAAAACAAAGAAAGACTATTGAAAACAGTAAGAGAAAAAGGTCAAGGAACTTGTAAAGGCAGACCTATCAGAATTACACCAGACTTCTTGTCAGAGACTCTAAAAGTCAGAAGATCCTGGGCAGATGTCATACAGACCCTAAAAGAACACAAATGCCAGCCCAGGCTACTATACCCAGCAAAACTCTCCATTACCATAAATGGAGAAACCATGACATTCCATGACAAAAACAAATTTACAAAATATCTTTCCACAAATCCAGCCCTACAAAGGATAATAGATGGAAAATTCCAACACAAGGAGGGAAACTACATTCTAGAAAAAGCAAGAAAATAATCCTTCAACAAACCCGTAAGAAGATAGCCACACAAACATAATTCCATCTCCAACAGCAAAAATAACAGGAAGCAACAATCACTTCTCTTTAATATCTCTTGACATCAATGAACTCAGTTCCCCCCAATAAAAAGACATAGACTAACAGACTGGATACATAAATAGGACCCAACATTTTGCTGCCTACAAGAAACCCACCTCAGTGACAAAGACAGACACTACCTCAGAGTAAAGGGTTGGAAAACAATTTTCCAAGCAAATGGTCCCAGAAAACAAGCTGCAGTAGCCATTCTAATATCGAATAAAATCAACTTTCAACCTAAAGTTATCAAAAAGGATAAGGAAGGACACTTCATACTCATCAAAGGAAAAATCTACCAAGAAGAATTCTCAATTCTGAACATCCATGCTCCAAATGCAAGGGTACCCACATTCATAAAAGAAACTTTACTAAAACTCAACATACACATTGCACCTCACACAATAACATTGGGAGTCTTCAACACCCCACTCTCATCAATGGACAGATTGTGGAAACAGAAACTAAATAGACACAGTGAAACTAGCAGAACTTATGAACCAAATGGATTTAACAGATATCAATAGAACATTTCATCCTAAAACAAAAGAATATACCTTGTTATCAACACTTCATGGTACCTTCTCCAAAATTGACCATATAGTTGGTCACAAAAAAAGCTTCAACAGACACAAGAAGATTGAAATAATCCCATACACCCTATCAGATCACCATGGACTAAGGCTTCAGTAACAACAAAAACAACAGAAGGCCCACATACACATGAAAGCTGAATAACGCTCTATTCAATGATAACTTGGTCAAGGACGAAATAAAGAAAGATACTAAAGACTTTTTAGAATTTAATGAAAATAAAGGTACAACATACCCAAACTTATAGGACACAGTGAAAGCAGTGCTATGAGGAAGTCTCATACCTCTGAGTGCCTCCAGAAAGAAATCAGAGAGAGCGCACACTAGCAGCTTGACAACACACCTGAAAGCTCTAGAACAAAAAGAAGCAATGCACCCGAGAGGAGTAGGCAGCAGGAAACAGTCAAACTCAGTGCTGAAATCAACCAGGTAGAAACAAAAAGAACTATAAAAAGAATCAACAAAACCAGGAGCTGGTTCTTTGCAAAAATCTACAAGGTAGATTAAACCCTTAGCCAGACTAACCAGAGGACACAGAGACAGTATACAAATTAACAAAATCAGAAATGAAAAAGGAAACATAACAACAGAAACCAAGGAAATCCAAAAAATATCATCAGATCCTACTAAAAAAGCCTATAGTCAACAAAACTGGAAAACCTGGATGAAATGCATAATTTTCTAGACAGATACCAAATACCTAAGTTAAATCAGGATCTGATAAATCATCTAAACAGTCCCATAACCCCTAAAGAAATAACAGCAGTCAATAAAAGTCTCCCAACCAAAAAAAGCCCATGACCAGATGGTTTTAGTGCAGAATTCTATCAGACCTTCAAAGACAACCTAATACCAATACTTTTCAAACTATTCCACAAAATAGAAACAGAAGAAACACTACTCAATTCATTCTAGGAAACCACAATTACACTTATACCTAAACTACACAAAGACCTAACAAAGAAAGAGAACTTCAGACCAATTTCACTTAAGCACATCAATACAAAAATACTAAATAAAATTCTCACAAGCCAAATCCAAGAACACATCAAAATGATCATCTATCATAATCAAGTAGGCTTCATCCCAGACATGCAGGGATGGTTCAATATACAGGAATCCATCAATATAAACAAACTCAAAGGAAAGAAAACACAAGATCATCTCATTAGATGCTGAAAAGCATTTGACAAAATTCAATACCCCCTTCATGGTAAATGTGTTGGAAAGATCAGGAATTCAAGGCCCATACCTAAACATAGTAAAAGCAATATACAGCAAACCAGTAGCCAACATCAAACTAAATGGAGAGAAACTTGAAGTAATCCCACTAAAATCAGGGACTAGACAGGTTGTCCACTCTCTACCTATCGATTAAATATAGTACTCGATGTCCTAGCCAGAGCAATTAGACAACAAAAGAGTCAAAGGACTACAATTTGGAAAGGAGAAAGTCAAAATATCACTATTTGCAGATGATATGATAGTATACTTAAGTGACCCCCAAAATTCCACCAGAGAACTCCTAAATCTGATAAACCACTTTAGCAAAGTGGCTGGATATAAAATTAACTCAAGCAAATCAGTAGCCTTCCTTTACTCAAAGGATAAACAGGCTGAGAAAGAAATTGGGGAAGCGACACCCTTCACAATAGTCACAAATAATATTAAATAACTTGGTGAGACTCTAACCAAGCAAGTGAAAGATATGTATGACAAGAACTTCAAGTCTCTGAAGACATTGAAGAAGATTTCAGAAGATGGAAAAATATTACCCCCAGAGATCAGAATACCCAAGAGACAATTCACAGACCACATGAAGCTCAAGAAGAAGGAAGACCAAAGTGTGGGTGCTTTGGTTTTTCTTAGAAGGGGGAACAAAATACTCAAGGGAGTAAATACAGAGACAAAGGGTGGAGCAGAGACTGTAGGAAAGGCCATCTAGCGACTGCCCCACCTGGGAATCCTACCCATATACAGACATCAAACCCAGACATTATTGTGGATTCCAAGAAGTGCTTGCTGACAGGAGCCTGATGTAGCCGTCTCCTGAGAGACTGTGCCAGAGCCTGACAAATACAGGGATGGATGCTTGAAGCCAACCATTGGACTGAGCACTGAGTGCTCAGGACCGAAGGAGCTGAAGGGGTTTTCAACCCAGAGGAAGAACAACAATACCAACCCAGCAGACCCTGCAGCGCTCCCAGAAACTAAAACACCGACCAAAGAGCACACATGGAGGGACCCACGGCTCCGCTGCATATATAGCAGAGGACGGCCTTGTCGAATATCAGTGGGAGGAGAGGCCCTTCCTTGGTCTTGTGAAGGCTCCATGCCCCAGTGTAGGGGAATGCCAGGGTGGGGAGGTGGGAGTGGTTGGGTGGGTGGGGAGTACCACCATAGAAGCAGAGAGGGAGGATGGAATAGGGGTTTTCCAGAGGGGAAACTGGGAAAGGGGATAACATTTGAAATGTAAATAAATAAAATATTCAACAAAAACAAAGTATAATAAAAAAAGTTTGGAGAAACTGAAAACATAAAAGTTTTGTTGTTGCTGCTTTTAAATATATCAGCTATTACACAAATAAGTAGTTGGTGCATGGACTGTGGCTGGTCAGCTTTCTGGATTCTTCCCAGAAGTAAAAGGATGAACATCCAGGAACAAAGAAGTAAATACTAAGAAAAAGTAACAACAGGCATAAATTGAGGCAGAAAGCCAAGAACAAAAAGCACCATACCCAGGAAGTAGGGAGTCTCCAGAGCTGGTAGATTACCAAGTGTCCTCTGAGTTACTCCATCTTAGGGACCCCAGAACCTTTTCCTCTTTGGTCCCCTTCCTCACTCTTAGGGAAGAACACTTCATACTCATCAAAGGAAAAAAATCCACCAAGATGACACTTCAATTCTTAACATCTGTGGGGGGAAAAAAGGAAACAGGGCCGTGGTGGCAGGGCACGCATAGGAGAAGACTGAGTGACAGAGCCCGCATAGGGATAACTGGCGCATAGGGGAAAGCTGGGTAGGCCCATACACTGCACCAGGGTAGGGAGGCGCGCCCAATACCTGTGGAGCAACAGGCTGCCTGACTAGCAGGGAGGTCTTTGTCCAGAAGGCGGTGCTGTTTGCGCAGTCCCGGGTGCCTGTAGAGAAAGCTTGGCTGAGAAGAGGCTGGATCCTTCCCTGGTGGCTGGAAACGCTGAGGCCTGATCCATGCTTCTTTGCCGTGGGTTTTGACCAGAAGAGACAGTTCATAGTTTCAATACTTTATTATAGAAAAGTAGAAAGAGAAACTAAGATAGAGAAGTAAAGAGAGAAAGAGAAGATAGAGGGATGAGAGATGGCCATGACCACGTGGAAAGGGGAGAGAATGGAGAGAGAGAGAGAGAGAGAGAGAGAGAGAGAGAGAGAGAGAGAGAGAGGCAAGAGAGGGGCAGGAGAGGGCAGAGAGCCAGGAAAGGCAAGAAGCCTTCTTTCATAGTAGGCTGGGTTACTTTGCAACAGCCAGGTAACTATGTGGTGGGGAAATCCTGGCAGTAGCCAGGTGACTGTAGGGGTGGAGTCCAGCCAGAAAGCTAGGGGCCTAGGGTGTGGCCATATGTGACTGATGGCCACAGAATTATGGAGTTGAGGAGTCAGCAGTCTGGGAGCATGGCTGACAGTTCCGTCCCTTGTAGAATGTTCTACTGGGTCTCAGGAGTAAGCCTTGTTCAACCAGGCTACAGACTGCCTTACAAGGTTCCACAAACATCTATGCCCCAACCACAAGGATATCCACTATTGTAAAAGGAACTATTACAGCTTAAATCTCATACACTGATAGTTAGAGATTTCAATACCTAAGGCTCACCAATGCACAGGTCATCCAGACAATACCTAAACATTGAATTACTGGAGCAAATAGATATTATAAACCAAATGGACCTAACAGATATGTAGAGAAGATTTCATGCAAATACAAAAGAATCTACCTTTTACTCTGTACCTCATGGAACTTTCTCCAAAACTGACCATATACTTGAACATAAAGTAAGTCACTACAGATACAAGAAATTCAAAGTAATTCCCTGTATTCTATCAGACTAGCATGGACTAAAGCTGGATTTTAACAACAGAAATCTTGCATACTCATGGAAACTGAAAAACTCTCTTCTGAATGAAAAATGAAATAAAGAAAGAAAGTAAAGACTTTCTGGAATTCAATGAAAATGAAAACACAGTACACCCAAACTTATTTGAGACAATGAAAGAGGTACTAATAGGAAAGTTCATAGCACTAAGTGCCTACATTGAGAGAGAGAGAGAGAGAGAGAGAGAGAGAGAGAGAGAGAGAGAGCGAGCGAGCATACTATCAACAGCACACCTCAAAAGCTTTAGAACAAAAAGAAGTAATCACGCCCACAAGGGGTAGATGGCAAGAAAAAATCAAACTGAGGGCTGAAATCAATAGAAAAGACAATAATGCAAAGAATCAATGAAATGAAGAACTGGTTCTTTGAAAAAATAAAGAAGTAAGATAAAACCTTATTCAAACATACAAAAAGGCAGAAAGACTATATGAATTAACAAAATCAGAAAACAAAAGGAGACAAAACAACCAACACTGAGGAAATTAAGGGAATCATACTTTAAAAACATGTACTTCAAATTTGAAAATCTAAAAGAAATGAGCAATTTTCTCAATAGGTATGACTTATTAAAGTTAAATCAAGATCAGATAAATAATTATATAATTCATAGTGAATTACAAGCAGTCATTAAATGTCTCCCAACCAAGAAAAGCTCAAGGCCAAGTGGTTTTAGCACAAAATTCTACCAGACCTTCAAAAAAGACTTAATATCAATACTCCTCAAAATATTTTACAAAATAGAAAGAGAAGGAATAGTTCATGTTTCATTTTATGGGGCCTCAATTATCCTAATAACCAAACCACATAAAGACTCAACAAAGAAAGAATTACAGACCAACAATTTCCCTTATGAACACTGATGCAAAACCACTCAATAAAGTACTTGCAAACCAGATCTAATTGCACATCAAAAAGATCATTTACCATGATCAAGTAGGCTTCATCCCATGAATGCAGGGTCGATTCAACAATTGAAAATTCATCAATGCAATCTACCATATTAACAAGCTGAAGAAAAAAAAACACATGTTCATTTATTAGATGATGAAAAAGCCAACACATGTGTTTTTTAAAGTCCTGGATGGATTAGGGATACAAGGGGCATACCTAAACATAGTAGACATTTTACAGCAAGCCTGTAGCCAAAATCAAATTAAATGGAAACTCAAAGCATCCCTAACAAACTCAAAAACAAGACAAGATTTTTCACTCTTTCTGTGTGTTTTTTAATATAGTACTTGAAACTTTAGCTAGAATACTAAGACAACTGAAAGAGATCAAATAGATACAAATTGAAAAGAAGTCAAAGTATCTTTATTTGCAGATAAGATGATAGTATACATAAGTGACCCTAAAAATTCCATCAGGAAATTCCTATACCTAATAAACTCTTTCAGCAAAGTACCTGGATATAAGAGTAACTCACAAAAATCAGTAGCCCTCCTATATCCAAATGACAAAAGGATTGAGAAAGAAAGCAAGAAAACAGCACCTTTTTACAATAGCCTTAAATAATATAAAATATCTTGGGGTAACTCTAACCAACGAAATTAGAGGCATGGACAATTAAAAAAAAACTTCAAATCCTTGAAGAAAGAAACTGAAGAAGACATCATAAGATGCAAATACCTCCAATGCTCATAGATCAGTAGTAAAAATGGCCATCCTACCAAAAGCAAGCTACAAATTCAATACAATCCCTATCAAAATCCCAAGACACTTCTTTACATGCCTTGAAAGGACAATTTTCAACTTTGTGTGGAAGCACTAAAATAATCCTGAGTAATAAAAGAACTACTGAAGGTCCCACCATTCCTGATTTTGAGTTGTACTACAGAGCTATAGCGATAAAAACCTTATGGTGTTGACATTAAAAATAGACAAAAAAAGAGGGAGGGAAGGGGGCTTATGGGACTTTCGGGGAGGGAGGAAACGGGAAAGGGGAAGTGATTTGGAATGTAAATTAAAAAAATAAAATAAAATAAAAAAAAATAGACACATTGAGTAATGGAATCAAATTCAAGACCCAGCATAGATGCACTTATATACAAATACCTGATTTTTCTATAAGGAAGCCAGAAAAACACACTGGAATAAAAAAGACAGTATCTTCAACAAATGGCGCTAGTCAAACTAGATGGCTGCATGTAGAAGAAAGGCAATAGATCCATATTTATTGCTCTGCATAAAACTCAAGTCCAAGTATACCAAAGACTTCAGCATAAGCCCATATACACTAAATATGATAGAAGAAAAAATGGGAAATAGGCCTAAACTCATTGGCACAGGAAACTCCTTTCTGAACAGAACACCAATAGTGCAGGCGCAAAGATCAACAATTAATAGATGACCTCATGAAACTGAAATGCTTCTGTAAGGCAAAGCACACCATCAATAGGACAAAGCAGCAGCCTACAGAATGGGGAAAAAATTTTACAAGTCTACTTCTGATCAAGGACTAATATCCAAAATATATAAAGAACTCAAGAAACTAGATATTGAAAAAAACAAATAATACAATTAAGGGTATAGATCTAAACAGAGAATTCTAACAGAGGAATCTTAAATGGCTCAGAAAGTCTTAAATGTTCACTATACTTTGAGATTCCATCTTATACCTGTCAGAATGGCTAAGGTCAATAACAAAAGTGACAGTTCCTGTTGGTGAGGAAGAGGAATAAGGGGAACACTCCTTCATTGCTGGTGGGAATGTAAACTTATATGGCTGTAGTGGTTTGAATAGGGTTGCCCCCATAGATTTGACTGTTCGAAAGCTTGGCCCACAAAGAGTGACACTATGAGGAGGTGTGTCCTTGTAGACTAGGTGTGGTCTTGTTGGAGGAAATGTGTCTCTGTGGGAGTGGGCTTTGAGGTCCTATGCTCTAGCTCCATCCAGTAAGGAAGAGACTCTTCTGCTGGGCTGCCTGCAGAAGCCAGTTCTATCCTGGTTGCCTTAGGATCAAAATGTAGAACTCTTAGCTCTTTCTCCAGCACCATGTCTGCCTGAAGGCTGTCATGCTCCTACCATGATGATAATGGATTGAGCCTCTGAAATTATAAGCTAGCCCCAATTAAATCTTTTCTTTTATAAGAGTTGCGTTGGACATGGTATCTTCACAGCAATAAAACCCTAACTAAAACAACAGTTAAGATGAAAATCAATATGGCAATTCCTCAGAAAGTTAAGAATAAATCTACCTCAAAACCCAGCTATACCACTCTTGGATATATACACAAAGGATACTCTATCATACCACAAGAACACTTTGCTCAACAATATTCATTATGGATTTATTCATCATACCTAAAACCTGCAAAAAACCTAGATGTCCCCCAAGAGAATAATGAATAAATAATATGTGATGCATTTACACAATAGAATATTACTCAGCTATTTTTTAAAATGACATGATGCTGGAAAAGCCTTTGAAAAAAATCCAACATTCCTTCATGTTAAAATTCTTGGAGAGATCATGAATTCATGACACATACCTAAACATAATAAAAACAATATATAGCAAACAAACAGCTAATATCAAATTAAATGGAGAGAAATTTGAAGCAGTCCCACTAAAATAAGGTATAAGAGATGCACAATTACTCAAAATGTTGAGTATAAATAACTTTGAAATCCCCAGTAATAAAAATGTTAACTATATACCCCCACCAAGCCTGAGAGAACATCACAAAGAAGAGGAAACTATGTAAAAGCCAGAGGAAGGAGAAATGTGTGGAATTCCCACTTGACATGATATGGTTTTTATACTCTTGAACTCACAGCAGCTGTGATTACTGGCTTGGGACCTTAACTAGACTGGGCCAGTCAGAACCCTTTTATGGTAGAAGAAAGGGATCATGGAGCCCTACCTGAGAGGTAGGTAACACTTTGAGGTCTATAAGCAGGTAACACTTTATGGAGGAAGAGAAGACATTCACTGAGACACACACACACACACACACACACACACACACACACACACACAGTGACAGCAGAGGGGGAACTAGTTAAAAAGAAAAAGGAGATTATCAGGAGTGGGCGGGGCATAAGAGACTAACGTGTGTGTGTGTGTGTGTGTGTGTGTGTGTGTGTGTGTGTGCGTGTGTGTGTGTGTGTGTTTGATCAAAATACATTATATACATATATGAAAATGTCATAATGAAATCAATTATGACATACAATTAATATATGTTAATAAAACTTTTTAAAAAGTAAAATGTGGGCCAGCGGTAGTGGCACATGCCTTTAATCACAGCACTCGGGAGGCTGAGGCAGGCAGATATCTGTGAGTTTGAGCCCGGCCTTGACTACAGAGTGAGTTCTGGGACAGCAAGCTCTACACAGAGAAAATCTGTCTCAAGAAATAAAAAAAAAAAAAAGTAAAAAATGTTGGAGCTATGATTCAGTGGTAGGATACTTGCTGAGAGACTGAGAGGGGTGGAGAGGGGTAAGAGGAAGCACTTCTTCCATACTAAATAATATTACAGAAATACTCATTTCACTTAGAAACAGATATTAGGGAGAATTTACAGAGTAGAAGATGGCTTTCCAATAATAAAGAATACCAGTACATATTTATTGTGTTCCATATGTTTTATATGTCAACTTAATTGGTTAATAGAAAGCTTAAATATCTGATAAAACATTATTTCTGGTTTTATCTGTGCAGTATTCCTGGAACACATTAAAATTTGGATCAGTGGACAGAGTAGAGCAGATGGCCTCAGCCAGCATAAGTGGCCATTATCCAATCCACTGGGAGCTTGAAGAGAAAAGCGGAAAAAAGTTGGATTTTGCTCTTTTCCTCCCTGATGGCCTTTGTTTGGACAGCACTTTTCTCCTTCCTTCGTGGATCCTGGTCCTTGAGCCTTTGTACTATGCAGACTAGAATTCACATTGTGGTGTGTCTTGACTCTTAAACACAACTGGTTTGCCTGGATTTGAAGCCTGCAAGAAACAGTTAATGTGGGCTGGAGAGATGTCTCAGTGGTTAAGAGCACTGACTGCTCTTCCAAAGATCCTGAGTTCAATTCCCAGCAACTACATGGTGGCTAACAACCATCTGTAGTAGGATCCCATACCCTCTTCTGGTGTGTCTGAAGACAGCTGCATTGTATTCATACAAATAAAATAAAATAAATCTTTAAAAAAATAGAAACAGTTAATGACAAGATTATGAATGATAGTTACACAAATACATGGTGATAAATCAATGTTAAATGATAAGTAAATAGATGATAGGTAGATAAATATTAACAGATAGATGAAAGAACAGTTAGATAATAGATTGAAGATGATAGATACATAAATGATTGATAAAAGATAGATAGATAGATAGATAGATAGATAGATAGATAGATAGATAGATAGATATAGACTGATAGATAGACAGACAAATAGGCAGACAGATGATAGACAGCAGATAGGTAGATAGACACACAGATAGATAGATGATAGATAGATAGATAGATAGATAGATAGATAGATAGATAGATAGATAGATAGATAGATAGATAGATAGACTGATAGACAGACAAATAGGCAGACAGATGATAGACAGCAGATAGGTAGATAGACACACAGATAGACAGATAGATTGAAATAGAATGTTCTAGTTCTCTGGAGGACTCTAATGTACCTTCCATGCATCAACCATGGAAAGAAAAGTAATTTAAAAATTAGGCTACAACCATCCCGTTTATATGGGGGGATGAGTTTCTACAAGGAGCAACACCTATATGTAAAAATTGTATATAAATCAATATGTTTTTATGGCTAATCAAGTTGCCAATTAATTCAAGCAGACCTACTGTCAAAATTTAAAAAAAAAAAAGATTTCAACTCAGCTATAGAACCGAATGGTAGTTGCCAACAGCAAGGAGACAGGGAGGAAGAAAGACTCATCAGTGGGTGCTTAGTTAGAAGTAGGAGACTAGAACTGAGACGTTCTAGTGTGTCATTGTACAGCAGGGCAACTATGAATAACAGTAAAGTTCTGTACATTCCAAATAAACTAGATGAAAAGATTTTCACAGCATTTACCATGAAGTAATGATAAGTATTTGAAGAAGTAGATATCCTTCTCTGACTTAAGCATTATACAATATACATGTGTAGAAACCTCATCTATTACTCCACTAATACGTACAATTATGTTATTTATCAACAACACTTTTATATGTTTGGGATTATAATGTATAAATCTAGAAATTTTTCTTTTAAAAACAAAAACTTCAACTATATATCTATGAAGTTTCTCTGGATAATTGGCGTGAATGTAGGTTTTCCTCTTGTAGCCTCTGAGCAAATTCCTCAAACAAGAAATTCAAGGCCAAAGTCAAAAGCAGCTTAAGGTGTGCTCTTAGTGCCACCTATTGGTCACATTTTAAAACATTCTATTTGTTAGAGCATCCAGAGACTTCACTAGATCTCTTCACAATTCAGACTCAGAAGGAGACTAACTTTCTCGGAAATGCTAAATCTGAGTGACAGAAATAACAAGCTTGATTTTCATCTGTTCAGTCTCAGAAGTCGACCCCTCCATTAAGTTCCCATGACTTCTTTTACTATTGTGTGATACTCTTGTCATTTCATCCCCCAAATTACTCCTTTTGTTTTTATCCAAACTTATCAATTAGAATACCCCGCTACTTTTTACCTGTACTAGCAAAGATACGGTTTAATGTTTGTTTGGTTTTGACTTTTTGTTGGTTTTTGCTCTTCGTTTTCCAGACAGGGTTTCTATGTGTAACCCTGACTGTCCTGGAACTCGCTCTGTGGACCAGGCTGGCCTGGAACTCAGAGATCTGCCTGCCTCTGCCTCCCCAGTGCAGGGATTAAAAGTGTGCACCACTGCCGCCCAATTAACATTACAGGTTTTAAAACAAAGCAGACCATTGGGCATTAAATTAAGGCAAAGTTCCATGCGTGGCTGTATATATGCCTTGATGGCACCGACATGAATGAAGCACATCGCACACTGCTCACAGAATTTCAGTTGCTGGTAAAACATGTATCACTAAGAAGTTTCTACATGTCTAGGTAGACATATCTATCTAGTCACGCTGTACATTGGAATCTAGACGCCAAGCTTTGAATTTGCAGCCCTACCTCCTGTCCACAATGCTCAACTTCCCTCTAGAACGCTGTCAGCATCAGAAACTGATTCAGTGAGGTTAGCCCAAGGTTCAAAGGAAATGGCTGTGACTTTTGCCAGGGCCATGATCTCAAGTTTGTAGAATGTGATGCCATTTAATCTCTGTGATACCATTTAATCTGCAATCAACAAAGTGTGGCTCTTAAAGAGAAGTGTTCATCACTGGGCACTGTTACACTGTTTTTCAGCCCAGGGTCATTGGACCATGCGTTACTGAACAGTGTTTGCTATTGCATCATTTGTTTTATGGAGTGTTCTGCTGTGCAGTGTGTTGCCACATGGGTTGCTTTTGCTGTCCTGTTCCCAACACATAAATTGCTGTGCCCTATTTCTTTGTTGTCAGTCCCCTATTATATGGGTGTGGTTTCCGTAGTAAGTTATGCTTTCTACTTTTGGGACAAAACTTTCCAAACACGTTTCAAAATTATTAACTGGCACCTTACAGATAGCATAGCAGTAAATTTTCTGTTACAAGTAAAGAAGAGAACCAGAAAAATAGAATTAAATAAAAAGAATAAAATTGCCTAGCATTTCTGCACATGGAACTTCGGCAACACTCCAGAAATACCTAATACTTAAAAGTGACAGTCCTCACACTAAAGGAAAATAATATTCTTACATAGTTTAAACCAACTTTTCATAAATGGGAATATACTTCTAGTGTCAAAACAAAATTGTTTCCATGAGTACATTTTACTTAAAAATCATGTTTTCAGAATCCAGTTATTATTTAGATCATGACGGAATATCAGTTTCTAATCGCTCTCTCCTAAGCTAACACTCAAACCTATCATCCCTGTATCAGTCACAGCTTCTGCAAAGCTCTCCCCTTTTTTCTTCATTTAGCTTCAAGAGAAAAACTGAGTGCAAGATTGCAATCACTTAAGCCTTCTGGAAAGTTAATGCTATTCTATGGCCCATGTAATCATGAGTGTGCGGACTTTCCCAGAGAGGTGAAGGGCAAAAATTAAAAGTCCCAGTCCTGACAGCCGTAATACTAATGAGGACAAGCATCCATGCTGATGTCAGCTGGTCGGCATGGTACTTTCCTATAATAAAGCGCCAAAAGTCATTATTAAATCTTAAATGATACTGCCAGAGTCTTAATAGCCTCACCTCGAGCCATTTTTATTTCTTGCCTAAATACTGTTTGCTATAATTACCTCTGCTGCAGAGAAAAATTGCTGATTTACCAAATGAGAAGAAGCCTGTCTTTTACCGGTCTGGTAAATAGGGCTCCTGGGCTATGAGCCACTTACCCTTCAAATGTTTCTGGACATGAATTCTCTCTAGCAAGGTGTCACCTCCATCATTCCTCACCAAAAAAAGGGGATGAGGACAGGCAAAGAGAGACATTAATTGTTAACTTTTCTGTAACTGAGGTCTCAGTGAGAATGAGACAAGAGTTTTCTAAGAAAACAAACAAGGTATCTGTATACCCTTTTCTATCAAATACACAATGTCTCTTCCCAGATCGTGTTGAATAAAGTTAGTCTGTACTTACCAGTTCCATATCCACAGATTTAAAAATTGGGGGTCAAGCATATTTTAATTACATTTATACTGAAGAGCTTTCTTCTTCTCATTTATCCCTGAATGATTCATCATAACTACCATTTATGCAGCACCCACATTGGAGTATAGCTAGTCTAGTGATGCATTACCATATACAAGAGGATACGACGATGTGAATATCAAAATCTCTGATTGCCCAAGGTTCTGACCTTGGAGAGAGAGAGGACTCTGCAGTTAAGAGAACTGGCTGCCTGAGAGGAAGAGGACAGGGTTTACTCGTAATCATGAAGCTACTTGCAAGTGATACCCACTGGCAATAGGAAAATGGGGCTTTTTGCAATGGGAGTCTCGCTATGTATATCAACTGTACTCCAGGGAAGCCCCTAACCCAGGAGTAGCTAGCCAACACAAAAGGAATGTCATGTTTGTTTATGAGGTAGGCTGCTTTTATCTTCTTTTTTGCTTGTTTGGGTGATTTTGTCTTATTATTTTTATTTTTCTAGTTTTGTGGCTTCGTTTTGTTTTGTTTTGTTTTGTTGAAAAAAAGAGAGATGGGGTGGTGGTGACATAAAGTTGGGTGGTAAGTTGGGAAAGACTTGGGGGGGGATGGGGAGAGGGAAATATGGTAATATATATATATATATATATATATGTAGTTTGAAAAAAATTAATTAAAAAGAAAGAGCAATGGCTACTCTTCCAGAGGACACAGGTTCAAGCCCCAACACCCACATGGTGGCTCACAATTGACTGTAACTCCAGTTCCATAGCATCCAAAGCTTTCTTCTGGCTTCCACAGGGACCAGGTGTAAACACAGTGTACAGATACACATGCAATTGAAACACCCATATACATTAAACAAACAAAAAAATGTAATAGCCAAGCATTTGTATATAATACTTACACATCCTTTCTGTAATAGTTACAGTACTGTGACAAAGAACTTTACAGAAGCAACTTAAGGGGAGAAAATGTATTGGTTTACAGATTAAGAAGGGATGCTCTCCATTGTGGTAAAAAGTCAAAGTGATGGGAACATTTCAGGGACTGATCTCATGGCATCCAGTCAAGAGGCAGAGAGAGATGAATGCTGATGCTTTCTGTTTTCATCTTTTTGCTTAGTTCAGGATATCAGATCATGGTGTAGTACTGCCCACATGTTCAGGGTGCTTCTTCCCTTCTTTAACCTCTCTGGAAACATCCCTACAGACTCACCCAGAGCTGTATCTCCTAAGTGATTCTAAATCAAGTCAGACTGTCAATGAAGATTAACCATCACAAGTCCATGCTTTGCCAACTTTATACCCAAAGCACATCACTTTACTTTGTAACATTCCACCCTCAGCATGGCTCTCTCATGATAGAAAATGCACGTAGTCCAGCTTCAAAGGTCCTAATGATATTAACAGTTTCCAGAATTGCAATAGTTTTAAATATTCAAAGTGCCTTCTGAGACTCAGAAAAATCCATTAGCTGTAGGCCCCTGTGATGGTTTAAATAAAAAAGGCCCCCATAGGTCCATAGGGAATGGCACTATTAAGAGGTGTGGGCTTGTTGGAGTAAATGTGGCCTTGGAAAAACTATGTCACTGGGGATGGACTATGAGGTTTCAGAAGCTTGAGTCAGGCCTAGTTGTCTCTCTCTGACTTCCTGCTCTTTGCCAATTTGGATGTAGAACTTTCTGCTACCTCTCTAGCACCATGTCTGCCTAAGTGCTACTCTGCTGCCCACCATGATAATGAACAAAACCTCTGAACTGTGGGAGCAAGCCTTATTTAAATGTTTCCTTAAAAGAATTATCATGGTCATTGTTTCTATTCACAGCAATAGAAACGTAAAAAGGCTATCAAAACTAAGTTATATACATCCAACATACAATGGCACAGAGTTAACATTTCCGTTCACAAAGAGTTAATGGGGGAAGAGCAAGAAAATACCAGAACAAAGCAAAATGGAACTCAGCAGGGCAAACACCAAGCCCCACAGCTCAGTGCCAGACATCTAGGGCTTAATGGTGGAATCATCTGAGTTCAAATGACCTTGTAATTCAAATCAATGTAATGTAAATCACGTAACTGGCCCTGCCTCCACAGCATGAATATCATCTCTCTTGGGCCAGCTGTACTCCATGCTGACAGCTTTCCTCATCAGTCTCCACTGTGCTTCATCTTTACAGCTTCATGGAATGGCCTCTTGGGGCCTTCTTGGAGAGAACCTCACTTTGCCATCCAGGGCACAGCCTCAGTGGCTTTCCAAAACGCTGGTGCAACTCTCTATGACTGTAATTCTTACATTTTGCATAACTGCTAAATGAGCAGCCTATGGATGGTAGTAGCAAATTTTGCCACCTCTGTGCCTCTGCTTATGCCAGAGACTGTCAATCTGAGAAAACATTGTCCTGGGTGAGTGTTTTTTTGAGTAGAGGACCCCTTCAGCAACATTCTTTCATTCTCCTTTCAAATTACTTTGCATTTTTATAAATCAGACTCTTCAAGAGTAGTATTGCCCTTAAGGAACCTTTCCTCCAATGGGGCAAATATTAATTTCAATAACATTATTAACAATTGCAGATGCTTTCCCTGCACTCTTTTTATCCCACGTTTTAACTTGTGTATGCTCTTTTCTTCAGCAAACTGCACATGGTCCACATTTCTGCTTTCTTTTACTGTAAACCAGGAAAAAGAACAGAGGATGGGCCCATACCTCAGACCAAACGTTAGCTACTCTGTTGTTAGTCTCCTCTACCAAACAAACTAACCTGTAATTTTTTAATCCAGCCTCACTCAAAAGTTCAAGACATGGACATAATGTAGCCAGATTTGTTGTTGAAACAGGACATGGAAACCTCTGGTCCAGTTCCAATGGAGTGCTCATTGCCCTCCTAGACCTCATTAACACAGTCTTTATTCTTTGTCCACTTATTAACATCCTAGTTTCCCAAATTCCCACCATCAAGCTCTTCCTATCACCCTAGAGTTTCTCCAGGCTAAGAAGCATATTTTTCTCCAGCTAAGTAATTCCCAAGGGCACATCCAAGTAGTCACAGCAACAGCCCTTCTCTCTCAGCATCAATTTTCTGTATTCATTAACTTTCCTCATCGATGCAATCAAATATTTGACAAGAAATCGACTTACAGGAGGCAGGATTTGCTTTGCCTCACAGTTCCAAGGAATACTGTCAATATGAGAAGGAAGGCACAGCGACAAGACCAGCTCAGTTCATGGTGCCAGCCAGAAGCAGAGAAAGGAAAATGCCCAGGCTGGCCTCGAACTCGTGATCCTCCTGCCTCTGCCTCCTTCAGCAAATCCTACCAGTGTGTGTGCCACCACAACCGGCAGGGGGTTGAACGGGGAAAAGAGGGAGGGAAGGTGACTTATGGGACTTTCGGGGAGGGAGGAAACGGGAAAGGGGAAATGATTTGGAATGTAAATAAAAAAACTTAGAAAATAAAAAAATAAATAAGAGAAAGAAAGAAAGAAAGAAAGAAAGAAAGAAAGAAAGAAAGAAAGAAAGAAAGAAAGAAAGAAAGAAAGAAAGAAGAAAATGCCCTACAGCTGGGTCTTATAGAGGCATTTCCTGAATTGAGGCTCCTTCGTCTCGGATGATACTAGTTTGTGTCAAGTTGACACACAAAACCAGCTAATAGAGGGTCCTTACAAAGATATTCTACAGTACATAATTTGCTAACTTCCTGGTTCCTGTTCATTTTCCACATAGACAAAAATAACTGCCAGGAAGGAATACACTTCTGAAGTTAAGCTTTAGAATTTTTCTAGAAACAGAGGTAAATCTTGGAAGAAATGAAAAAACATTACCAGCATTTTATCTTTGTCTCTGTGACAAAAAATTAAAAAAAAAATGAGTGGTTTCTGAATCAGTAGTGGTGGAGAAGGAAGCTGAGCATGATTCCCTGTGCATCTGATTCACCCATGGAGTAAAACCATTGATAACCAGAAGCAAGAGAAAGGACACACACAGTTCCAGATTAAGATAGCTACCTCCGGTCTCTGGTAATAAGGGAATTGCAAGGTATTTTTAACACAGATCAGAAAGCAGTTTGAATGCAAAGGAAAAATGTTCAAAAGAAAGATGCTTTAGGCTGTATCTAAGAGACTCTTCACACATAGCATATGTTTGTAGCTAATATAATCTATCCAAACAGGAGGGTCCCGTTTCATCACACAAGTCTCTGTTCTGATGATCCTGGTACTGAGCGAGCAGGAAACATATTTGCTGAAAATAGGGCAAGAAAGCTTTGTGCCTGCTCAGAAAAGATGTTCCCCTATGGATAGAAAGAAGACTGTGAGCCGAGGAAAAGCATCCTCACCTGCCAGTTGCCTCTGCGGATGACTCTGTTCCCCGTTGCCTGTTTCTCACTAGCCCTCTGAGCCTCTACATTTTGTCATCTCTTTGAACTTTCAATGAATATTCTTATGTCTCCATAGTGATTTGGCTGTCCTATGATTAAGAATAGCCTAAAGTACTTAATATAGCTTCTTCCGATAAAGGAAGCAGTTGGATAGCAAGTCACCCATGTTAATGAGGGACATTTTACTAGAACTCGGCAATGAATAAAATTGTCAGTCCAGATTTACAGGCATTCTGATTACCTTATCACAGCTGAAGCCTCCCCATCCCATAAGAGTTCAGAGGAAATTTGATCTGGTAACTATTCTTATAACTTGTTATTCACCTAATCAGTCAAAACTATAGGTCAAATATTTATTAAGCTGAGAATTGTACTAGACATGGAATAAAATGGGAGGAAAATATATCAGGCATGAGACTTGTTCTTAAAATGTCAGAGGTCTATAGGAAGTGCTTTTAGCAGATGAAAAGCTGCTAACAAGGGGCTATGTTCAAACCCCAGTCAGGAAATAGCGATAGCAGCCACCCGAGGGAACTGATAAGGGCCAAATCCCAGCTTACTGCCTGTTCTCCAAAATCTGCCCTTCGAAAAGGAGACACCTTGTAAAAAAAAAATAAAAAGGGTGCAAGAGCCACATCTTTGGATTAAAGTGCAGTTTCCCTTTCCATGGGACTTCCAGAGCCTTTTCTTTCCTGAGGCTTCCTGGTACTACAGAGGCAATGGCCCCTGTCAGAGCTCAGTGAGAAAGCTACAGGCTAGAGCAGAGGTGAATTAATGCAAAACTACAGAACACAACACTCTGTAGTCTAGTGGAACAGTAGTAAGTGAAGCGGTCATTTTTTTTACACTCAGCATTGAACTAAGCCATTGTTTCTTGGCAGTCGTTTTAAAGTCCATCCTTACTTTCTGAGTTAATGTGCACTCTAAAGTCTAAGCCCACCACCTTTACAATGCACTTTTTCTTTATGAGAGAAAAGGCCTTTCTCTAACTCGCTGCAGCCTAAGATTTGTAATTGGCAAATATGGCATAAGGCAGGGTGTGGGGGCAGGAAAAGAGCTGTGGAGGAGGCCAAGACTGAGGAAACAGTTTGCAGATAATGACTGGGATTTCATCAATCCAGACGATCTGCTGCTGACCAATTCTGCAGGAGAGGACATGTTGTTGTCCCATGTCTGATGGCTCTGTTGTGAAGATAAACCCATAATTGACAACTTTTAACATCTAATGGAATTTTATGTCATGGTCTGATAGAAATACACTGTCTTGGCTTTATGACAAGGTTTCGTAAATCCTGACTTACACAGGGAAATCCTGTCTTATAGAGGGAAAAGTCTAACAATGAATGTGTTCTTATTTTTCTGCTAAAAACAATTTTTGGCTAGAAATTGAACCCAGGCTTAAAGTTTGCCAGGCTGGTGTCCCATCACTGAGTTCCAGTCCCAGACCAATATTAAAATTATTAGTTACCTTTAGTTAAAATGAATTCTTGCCTATCACTTAACATGTGATTCTTATCATTCTTTTAATTATAAAAGGTTAGGGATAAAGGCTTCAAAAATCTGCTTTTACGGATAGCTCTCAGGAAGAATGTGTCTCTTCCAAGACTGATTTGAAATCTATTTAGCCCATAAT
The DNA here is from genome assembly GCA_036184795.1 of Tokudaia tokunoshimensis. Taxonomy (NCBI): domain Eukaryota; kingdom Metazoa; phylum Chordata; class Mammalia; order Rodentia; family Muridae; genus Tokudaia; species Tokudaia tokunoshimensis. Next base: position 81,245,776 of record BTHU01000012.1, on the reverse strand, counting down.
AGTATTTCAATCCAAATAAATCCAAAGAGCTTTCTATCTTAACATAGGCCAGTATTGGTTCTCACTACCCCATGACTGAAAAGCAACTAGAAATTGCTGAACTTAGTTTCCAGCTATGTTAAATAACATTTTCAAATAAATAAGCACGCAACTATTAAACCCCAGATTAAACTGTACCCAAAAGTTTTCCAACTTTATGGTAGTTTCATCAAACTAGCTTTGTGGTTGTTTCCATGTAAGTGTGCCTTACTGCCATGCTGTTAATATTAAATATCAAATATTTGATAATATAATAAATAATATAATAATAAATAATATTTGATAATGCTGTTAATATCAAATAATAATTAACTTCATTTTATCAAATCAAAAATAAACAGAAAATTTAGTTTTAATACAAAAGAAAGAAATCCCAAAAGGATATATACTGATAGCATAGATCCCAGCTACAGGTGTCTATATTTGACAAGCTACCCAATACCCCACACACAAATGTGACCTCCCTTCACAAACCAATAAAAACCCAACTGACTCTTCTACACTCCCTGCCCAAGTCACAAGCAGCCATATAGTAGAGAAATCCTAAACTCTTAAAATGGCTATTTCCTCTTCTCAGAGACTATTATCTCTTTTATCTTTCTGATTTGTGTGAGACATCTTCTACTGCCTCCTTCAGCCTGAGTTCTGTATGATTCTACCTTAATACTCACCATGGTGACATAAACATATGTTTCTTGTTCTGAGGCCAACAAATGCGTATTTGAGTCTTTGTATTCCTAGTGTCAGTCATGTAGCCAAGAATACACTCATGAAACATTATATGTCCTCTAGTATGAGACTTTATAAGAATACCAGCTCTACCAATCAATTTCCTAAAGAACTGGTCACCTCACTAACAAAGGTGAGCTTACCTCCATCTTGTCTTTGAAATAGCTTCTCTGGGGCTATCTAGTCACTATGAATACATTTAAGTTAATTCCCAGTAGTTTAGTTACCTTTGCTTCAACAATGATTGTGTAGAAATGTGGTGTGTAGGCTTGGAATGTTTTTAAAACCTACTTTAATAAGGGTTCTCAAACAATTTGACCCTCGTTCTAGCCCACTGTTCGAATGTAGGAGAAAAAAGATAATAGAACAAGGGAATGTGGACCTGTTTAGAAGTAGTTCTTTGGGGCGATTCCAACCTCTGTTTGTCAGGACACCAACAGTCCAGTTCAAAAATGTCACTAAATACAAATCAGCACTAGTGGCACGATCCAGGAGAAACTGCTAGGCCTCCGATGAATCAGCATGAGTCAGCAGGAGGTACCAGGACCAGCCAGAATGCCAGGAGTTCTGCTGTGCCTCTCTCAATGAAGTGAAGATCAGAGAAGACTCAAGACCAACAAAGAGTTGCAAGCACCCCATCACTGCCCATTGAGTCCTATTGAGACTCTCTCCAAACATCAAGCATCCTCTCATGGGTCTTGCCTCAGAAAAACACTAAGTGAGTCAGTATCACTTGACACAGCCAGAAACTTTCACTTCAGTGGTGAGTTCCTTTATTCACTCACTTACTTCACATACCTGGTCAGTCCATAGGGGCTGAAATGGTGTAGAATGATACCTATTATTTTCCTTACGGAAAGGTAGCTTCAGACTCATTACCAAATATTTATAAATTTCTCAGATTCCTGCAACCTACTTTCTATTTTCACTTAATAAATTTTTCTATTCTAAAAGTCTTGCTTATTTGCACATATATAAAATTGCCACTCCTGCTACTTAATCATCCATGTTACTTGATCTAATATCTTTCAAGAATATTGTTGCCTATTTGTTTCCATTTAATCACACATAGCCTTACTTTATTAAGCTCTTGAATGAGTTTGCAATTCAATCTCTAAGCATAAATCTACATTCATGAACACAGACAATCTTTCTGCCAGTCTCCAAATTGCATTCTCTTATTTCTTTAATAGAAGGAGAGGAACATATCAGCTTTGTAAACTTTTATAAAAAGCTGAACGCTTTGGGGGGTTAGATCTCAATGTGTTTGTCTTATAGTCATAATGCAACCCCTTGGTCTTCAGTTTGAATCACTTAAGAAAGCAGTTCATGAACTGAAGCAGCAGCTAACCGTCCTCCCTCTGCTGCATAGCACTGAAATGTTATTGGCCCAAGAAAAGATAAAAGGAATGATGAGAAAGGAAGTGTCTCTGTGTAAATACCTGGAGCAAATCCATCCTAAGAGTCTGGCAGCCACAGGGAAAGGAAAAATGCATTAGTATTTCCATAGAAAAGGGAGGGTCAGTTGCTCAAACACAGTATTTGGGAAAACAAGCATGTAATAAAGAGTAAAGCAACTCCAAATTAGTGTAAAGGTAAAACTCTAAACCAAGTTAATCATTAAAAAGTGATGTTTTTAAAGACCTTCCCTCGGTGGACTTTTAAATCAAGTTTCTTGAGTCTCTGCAAGTAGAGCTATGGTATCTGGCACCAAACAGTGAAAAAACATTATATTCAAATTTTCTGTGAGTTTCTTACTTGGCATGTAGGTCCTCAGCCAGGTCATTATGCCAAGCAAAGTAGAAGTGAAATCCTAGGTGGCACACACCCAAATTAAAAAGAAATCAGCCTTGCTGACTCCCTAACCAAGGTTGACAAGCTCTCCGTGCTGAAGGCTGTGGCCATTAAAATTGCATCTGTCTATTATTATCCCTTCCGTGTGTTATTATTCTATTCTTAGCACGCAAAGTTGTTCCACCAGCATGAAAGTATCAGTCAAGCCTCTGATTGACCACAAGAGCATTGATTAATACAGACACAAGAGGGGTTTGTTAAAACTGCAGGTTCTTTCTCCAAAAAGCTCAGACACAGTGTCAAATTTGCTACTCTGGTTACCAGAATGTGTAACTTGCTATTTTTAATTATATCCCCTCTATAGTTTGGCCTCTCTTTGGAAGAGTGGGTTATTATTCAGAAAGTTCTGAACAAGAGGGGTGTGCCTATCATCCAGCAGAGAGTCAAGAGAGCTCTCAGTGCCTCCCAAGTTAGGCTTGCTGATCAATTCACTGTAGCCAAAATGAAAGTGCGGGTGCACAGTGGGCAAGCAGCATTACCCGCAGAACACAATAAATCACACATTTAAATGTGCAGAGGCTAAGGCTAAGAACTCACATTTCACAGCCTGGGGTCTTTTAAGAACCTGTGCCACAGAAAATGAATGCTAAAAGTTTTTTGACAAGTCTAATGATGGACATTTGGAATGATACTATAACTTTGGTTTTTGTTTAATGTTAGCATTAAACAAAATGATGATCTACAGCAAGCATTCTCTGCCGAGGAACAATTTTATCTCCCAGTGATATTTGACAACGTATAAATACAATTGTAGTTGTCATGACTCATGGAACAACTGTCATAGACCAAGGATAGAGCTAAACTTCCTTCTAAGCACAGAAAAGTTCCACAAAAGAGTCATTTGGTCCAAAATATCAATAGTACTGTTGAAGAAAAATTCAACTTCATAGGGAAAGAGAAATAAGATGGTTTAAAGTTAACATTTATGCTGTTAAACTATGAAGATCCAAAGAATAAATACCAAATTTATTTGTATTTGTATTGCATTGAGGAAGTCCATATTCTATTATCCAAAACAGAAGTAAATATAATAAATCCAATATACCTTTGCTGTTTGCAAAATATCTGTAAATGTAGTCTACCCTTAAGAAAATTATAAATATCCTGAAACTGGAGAATAGATATTTTCCATTTTCAACCCAATTGAATCAAAAATTCATACTTCTCATCTTGCAACAGTTGTACAAATTTCTTTCTTAATCTGAAAGATAAGAAATTTTATGCTTACAAAATAAAAGGCTGAGTCAGAACAATCATGAATGAGTTCAATTCCAGCATGGGCTACAGAATGAAACCTATTTCAAAAACGAAAGGGGTGGGGGGCAGGGGTGGTCTGTCATGCCCATGAGTATTGAGCTCTAGGCTCAACATTCAGCACCAAAAAGTTTATTAAAAAAAATAAACACTATAACCTACATGTTTGTTTTGTTGTCTCTAACATCAGGATGTAATATTCCTATACCAGCTGTAGGGTACCATGTGAATCCTTATCTTTTAATCGTATTTCTTAATAATTTTAAGTTTTTAACGCCTTTTCCTTTACAGCATGTTCAATTTACATACAGGTTTGAGCACTATTAAAGTATTCTACTTTGCAAAGAAATTAAAACAGAACTATCACATGACTCAAAGAGAAGAAGACTAAAGGAATATAAAATTAGAAACAGTAGGAACATCTAGTAAAGTATCATTTTTTAAAGCACAGATATGACACTACACATGCTGTAATTCGAGCACATGGGAGACGAGCATAAGGATTGTGAGTTCGAGGCCAGCCTGAATTATGAGCTACACATTTAGGACCTGCCCTAAAACATCTGATGGATACTAGCTAGAGCAATGGCGTGGTGCTTGTGAACACTTGCTGCTCTCACAGAAGACACAGGTCCAGTTCTTCATGGAGGTTCATATCCATCAATCACTCGGGTCAAGAAGACCCAGCACCCCCCTTCTGGCCTTCATAGACAGTACATATATATGCTAAACATAATAATGCAAGCAAAACACTCACATCAGTAAAAAACAAAAATATTTTTTAATTTGGTGACTACACAGGACATAATCTGGTGGTCATGGGCCACTGCTATCAGTATGTTCTATGCTTTAAAATATATGTACTTTCAGCCACTTAACACAGTGCAGCTGTGTTCCCACTGAGACTAAGACTGCTTTGAAGACTAGCTGTACTTCACGTGGTGGCCCAACGGTTCAGAATGCTTTCCAGGTTGCAGTTCTTTGACACTAACACACAGCTTCCATGATCACTGAAAGTGAAGTAGCCTGTATCGCCTCCTTTCATTGTCCACTCAGCAGAAAGTCACATGACTCTAACTGCAATGTTTATGCATGTGAGAGATGTGATGGGCCACTCAGCGCTTTCACTGGTCTGATTTGCACTTTTAAAAGTGCATATTTATTTCGAAAAAAATAAAAATGCACAAACATGGTTTTGGACATGGGAAGAATTCAAAACACAGAGCAGGCATTCCTTTGTTCTTCCTCTCACCAGGAGAGAAGAGGAGAGGGGTGAAAAGGCAGAAATACGTCTCTTTTCTCTTCATCTTTGTTTACATTTCCATGAATAAAATTATCATTAGGAACAGAAGTCAACACAGATATAATATCAATATGACTATGACTATAAAATAGATTGTTAAGGAAATTAAAGCACTACTTTAAGTTTTTTAAAACATTTAGATTGCAATCATTGCCTGTACAATGAGACAGAAGAGTAGTCATTTATGCCAGTAATTTATTTTCCATAACAAATCATTCAACTCAAACTCTGAAACCAAACAATAATCGTTATAGTATGCTTAGAGATCTGTAGGCCCCCAGTTCACAAAGGATTCACTCAGGATCTGTTCCAAGATGTCTGGGGCCTCAATAGAAAGGACTTTGAGCCTGAAGAGGTGATCTGAATAGCTGGAACCAAGATAATTGAAGGTTCATTCATTCACATGTCTGGAAGTTGATTCTGGCTGCAGCCTAGGACTTGATTTCTCATATTTGGTGTCCTCCTCCCCAGCACCTCACCTTAGTTCAAAGATATAGAAAAAGCAAGCTGGAACAGATGTAGAAATTTCCTCCCTACAGCTAGCTTTCAAAGTATTGAAAAGTATGATGCAGAGAGTTGGCTGGGGAAGTTCAGCGATGGTCTTACCCAGCTGTAATGCTTATGAACTACAAAACCAATATGCTAGGCAAAATGTACCTACTCGAGAAGTAGGGGTGTAACTGTTTATGGAACTAACCGACTGCCCTCTGATTGGACTTGAAGCCAGCTCCTCAGAGGGAAAATCAAGCCTGAAGAGGTCATACACCTCGTCATAAGGGGTCCCCTTTCATAAGGGGAAACAGCATGGTTGTTTAAATTGACACAACATCAAACTGCCTTCTACTGATGTTTATACTCATAGACAAAAGTTACACTCAACCATAATCAGAGAAACTCCTCTTTGCAGTGAACAATAGCAAACACACAAATTTATGGCTACCCAGGATGCTGAGAAAAAGTGACAGTGCAGCTGATGGTCCAGCCATAAACAAGGCATTTATACAAACCCCTCTAAGACTCTGGGAACACTGCAAAAGAGAGGGAAAGAGTGCTGTATAATATAATATTCTGAGCATAACACAACCATTGCAATCATGAACCCATAGCAGCTGTTACTTTTGTTGGTCCTGCAGAAGACTGGTTCTGTCATTAATCACTCTTGAATGTGGAAGGGCTCATGGGGCCCTACACACACACACACACACACACACACACACACACACACACACACACACTGAACTGTTAGTTAATGATAAAATGTGGGAAAGCCAGAGTTATTATATTCACTTATATACTCACTGTTAAGTCCACCAGATTCCAATGGATAGTTCTCAACCTGTGGTCACATAAACAGTTCTGGCTAAACTCAGCAGGTGAAAACATTATAAAAAGACAAGAACATGAGAAAGATTTATAAAGAGGAAAGATGGGTACACAGATATAGGAGGGAGATTTAAAATGGTAGATTTCAGAGAATTCAGTATACATTGTATACATTTATGAAATTGTGAAAGAAAAACATTAATTAATAAAAATTTTTTGTTTGTTTTTGTTTTTTTTCGAGACAGGGTTTCTCTGTGTAGCCCTGGCTGTCCTGGAACTCACTTTGTAGACCAGGCTGGCCTGGAACTCAAAAATCCTCCTGCCTCTGCCTCCCAAGTGCTGGGATTAAAGGCCTGCGCCACCACCGCCCGGCATTAATTAATAAAAAAAATTAACTCAAAAAGTATGTGTTTCTTCAACAGAGCCAGAAACACAACAAACAGGAGATGCTTCCTCTGTGATCAAGAAGCTTTTATTCTAAGAAACAAGACAGTAAATACATTCCAATAGGTGCTGGGCAAATGTCCATAGAGGCCCTTTGGAACAGATATTTAGGTCTCTGTTTATCATGAATAGCCATTCTGAGCAGATGTTCTCTGTTTTGCTTGTTCGGTACCCATACTGCATTAGGTGACAAATCCTTTCTCTAGAACTCCTGTTACTGTAATGAATGGGCATACCTGAGTGCTTAGCCTGCTTGGAGAACTGAAAGTAATATGCCAGAGATATAGCTTAGAATGCAAAGTGGGGAGTGTCAGTGGAGACAGATGAAAAAATAAGATGTGAGACCATGAAGTGTTTTCTGTCTGGGGAAGAAAGAGAACTACTACTGAGAGTTTTCTTTTTAGAGTCAGGGCCTCCTCCCGGCTGTCTTGGGATTCACTATGTAGAACAAGCTTGCCTCTAAGTCACAGATACCTACCTGCCTCTGCTGCTCAAATACTGGGACTGAAGACACGCATCACCACGACTAGCTTATTGTGGAGATTTTTAAAACAACAATAGGGGCAATCAATTGGTCTTTGGAGAATTACTTAAACTGTCTGTGAAAAGGTGAGAGGAGAAGGATGTGAGCAGATGGTGAAAGTGACTTCCAGAATCCATGAAAGAGAAACGGTGAGGTTAAGCCTACTGTGATGGAGAATAGACAAGTAGGCTGAAAGGAAATTGACAGGAAGTGGGGATTGTTGGATATGGACGGCTGAGGAAACCAGGAAGGAGTTTGCAAAGGTCACCTTCAGATTCCTGATATGAAAACAACATGACCAGCAGCTACCAAAGATAGAAACTGTTCACCTTTGTAAAGAGTAATGGCAGTTCAGTTCCAGCTTAGACAGACATGAATACTAGGACATAGCAGGGTGGTGACCAGGTCTGGTTGGAGGAGACAAACACTAAGAGATGTGGGGAAATGGACAGAAGGTGATTCCCTTCCCTTCTCTCTCCTCTGTTGTACACCAAACCTCAAATGGTAAAATTATTGTAGACCATTTTGAGTGAAGAACATGGTTTCTTTGGGAAAACCTCATAGACAGCACAAAGCATGAAGAGATTAACCAAAAGAATTGCTTTGAGCTCATTTGGAAGGACAAAAGCTAAATCTTAAGCATTACATTCTAAGAGAAAATGCTGGTGTGATCAGCCCGCAGCCTACCTGGCACCATGCTCCTGAAGTCTCAACACTGAGTTCTGAAATAGTGTGAGTGGCCTGTGGCTGGCCTGCACTTCCCATGCGTTTTTACCTCCAGAGCCTACAGGTCTGCATGGCATACACTCTGTGTTCAATAAACTGTCACTGAAAAGAAAAATACAGCCTAATTTAATGCTATGAATATGATGAACAGGAGAACATTTTTTGATAATTCAATGGAACCATAGGGGTGACTTCTTGTGCCTTGTAATTCTATCTGGAGTAAAATAAATATACCCCAGATTGGGTTAAAGGGTGTCAACTAGAACACAAAGAAATTAAGTGGCTAGCAATGATATTTCAAATTGGTCTATATAGAATGATCATGTAAAGTACATGGCAACGATATCCCTGGTGAACAATCTCTTGTTTGAGTATGTTTGTAGCTCACACAGATAAGACAGTGGGTTACTAATTTCTTTTGGTCCCCAAAGCTATTTCTTTCCAGGCTCTCTTTTATGTTATTTTAAATGTTTATTGCTTCAATCTCTATTCAGTTCAACTCGAGGAAACTAAGACTCTGATCTCATCTTCATTTCCATTTGACACATCAACAAGACACACAGAAGAGGACACATTTTGGTGTGTGTAGTTTAATGTTTGATTTGTATGTTTTCCTCAATGAAGAAAAATTCCTCCTTGAAAGCAGCATGGTATTCTGAGATAATGGTTTAAAATATTTATTTATAATTGGGAAAGGCAGGCAAACTCTTAATCACGGTACAGTTTAATTATAGCAGTATATGTATAATTAGCACTGTTGTAATAAATTACTAATTTACATGATTAATTGTCTTGCTTCAGTTCTCAAAATAAAAGTTCTATACACTATTGAATAAATTCTTGATTTAAATTATTATTCTTCTGGATCCTGTCCATCAATAACTGAAAATTAGCCTTCTAATTCTTTCTGTTATGTATTAGTTTCAAGATTTCAAAAGTGAGAGTAGAAAACCATGAAAGCCAATATTTTACTCATCTTATTTTCTAGTATTCACTGAACATGAACTTTCATTATCTAGCCACCCACACATTTTATAATTTATTTCATTCAGGGCCAAAGAGATGGTTCAGTGTTTCAGTGTTAAGTGATTAAGAGTACTTGCTGCCCAGTTAAGGGAACAGATTCCACAAACAGGCACCAGCTTTAGTGACAGCCATCACCCCAGTTGTTGGGGGACCCCACCCTCTCACAGGAGAAAAGGAGAGAGATAGGGGAGGGACTGCGTGAGGGGTTGGGGGGGGCAATGATCAGGATGTAAAATGAATAAATAAATAAATTAATGGGGGAAAAAAAAGAATACTTGCTGCTCTTACAGAGGACCTGGGTTTATTAGCCACCACCCACATGGTGGCTCACAACTATCTGTAGTTTCAGGGTTTCTAACTACCTTTTCTAGCCTCCATGAACACCAGGCACTCATGTAAAAATTAATTACTTAAAATAATTTTATTTCATTCATTTCATGTATATGTCTGTGTGTGAGTTACACTTGTCTACTTGTCTGTGACTGTCCGTACACATGTGTGCCTGTGTGTGGAGGCCAAACATCCATTTCAGGTGTCTTCCTCTAATATGTTCTATCTTATTTTTTGAGGCAGAATCTCTCCCTAAACATGGAGCTCACGAATTCGGCAAGACTGGCTATCATCAAGCCCCAAGGAGCCCCTTGTGTCTGTCTTCCCAGCACTGAGAATAGAACTGCATACTGTTGGGCTTGGTTTTTATGTTCCTCCTAGGGATCCAAACTCAGATCCTCATGCTTGCAGAGCAAGTACTTTTTTAAATTTAATTTAATTTAATTTAATTTAATTTTTTTACTTATTCACTTTACATCCTGCTCACTGCCTTCTTCCGGTCACCCCTCCCACAATCCTTCCCCCTCGCCCCTCGCCCCTCCCCCTTCCCCTTCTTCTCTGAGTGGGTGGAGGCCCCCTTGAGTAGACCCCCATTCTGGCACTTCAAGTGCCTGCGAGGAAGTAGGTGCTTCCTTTCCCATTGAGGCCAGACAAGGCAGCCCAGCTAGAAGAACATATCCACATACAGGCTACAGCTTTTGGGATAGCCCCGCTCCAGTTGTTCGAGTCCCACACGAAGACCAAGCTGCACATCTGCTGCATATGTGCAAGGCCTAGGTCCAGTCTTTGTATGTTCTTTGGTTTGTGAATCAGACTCTGAGGGCCCAGTTAGTTGATTCTGTTGGTCTTCCTGTGGAGTTCCTATCTCCTTCAGGGTCAGCATTCCTTCCTCCTATTCTTCCATAAGACTCCCCAAACTCCATCCACTTTTTGGCTGTGGGTGTCTGCATCTGTCTGAGTCAGCTGCTGTGTAGAGCCTCTCAGAGGACAACTTGTTCTTATCTGCAAGCATAACAGAATATCAATAAGAGTATCTTGGATTGATTGGTGCTTGCCCATGGAATAAGTCTCAAATTGGGCCGATTATTGGTTGGCCATTCCCTCAGTCTCTGCCCATCCCCTGTGCCTGTATTTCTTATAGACAGGATAAGTTTTGAATTGAAAGTTTTAACTGAGCCACATCCCCAGCCCCCTGATTTATTACACATAGCCCTCAATACTTACTATCCTGGCCATAAGTACAGAGGTAGAAATCAGCATCGTGGATGTATGCCTAAGGTGTGACAACCATTGGGGAATCATACAAATTAATGGCTGAAAGGGTACTGCAAAGTTCATTCCAATTTTTTAGAACAAAGTACCATTTTGTATTTCTCAAATTATTCCTTGCTTGCATTTTTTAGCTTACTGTTTAAAATTCATCTTAAAGTGGCATATTTTTCCTTTAGCTATCATTTTTTTAAGGGAGACCATGAGAGCAAATTATCACTATTTTTAATGTCACCAGCTTCCACTTGCTCTTTTCCATTATTTGCCATTTGCTATAAAAAAGAACAATAAGCTTTAGGCCAGACACCTACTGTTGCAGAAAGACGGCTATTTTAAGTTCTTTCAGTTTGAGTTTTGCCTCAATCCTAGGCATTTTCTTCCCTTTAAACAAATAAAGGAAAAAGAAAAAGAAAAAAAAAGTTTTTTCACTACCACATCAACAGCCACAAAGTCTCCACAAATTAAATCAAAGGCTAAAAACAAATTTCAGATTTACCTGAACTCTATAGATCTAAGGCAAAGCACGTTTCAGTACAAAGTGTCTTCATTTCATCTTTGAAATTGTAGGAGGCGATGTCATGAAACAACTTGTATGGTTATGCAGGAGAAACTCAACCTGCAAGTCTGGGGTTTTAACGTTGTTTTTGCAGTAGGCTTTATACTTCAGTCTGCCTAACTTCAGAAAGACCCTTCAGCCTCCAGTCAGCTCTGAATATCTGCCTGGTGTGAAGACTCATCATCGAAGAACCTCTCAGAGATCAGTGTTAAGGAGACACTTGGACTTCAAGAACCCAGCTCCCTTGACTCCGAAATAATTTGCTACCACAGAAAACCCTGGGGAACCAAAGAGGGAAAAAAAACTGATTAAGAAATTTCATTTGAAGTTAATTACAGGAATTATATAATTTACAGAAATTAACCGAATTGGATATTTTCTCTGATTGTTTGCCTCAGGGGAACATACCATGCCCTGGTCCAAGTCTTCTGAATATTCTTACAGCAGCCCAGCCCATTTGTTATAGCAGAATTTTAATAGAACCGTTGTATCTGGTGTGAATCTGGAGTGATGGCACCTAGATTTTGAAAGAGCCTTTTGTCAGTGATTGTTATCTGAGATTTTTATGGAACTGTTCTTTTGAAGGATTCTCAGAGCCTTTGTATAGCTTAGTCAACCAAGACAAGGCTGCCAAACCAAGAAGTCTCCTGTGGCTGAGCATTTCTTAGGTGATGGGTCTTTCAAGACAACCCTCAGATCCAGTAAGTTTTGGTATGCAGAAATTGACTTGCTAAAGGTGCCTTTTAGTATAACAATAAAAAGAACTTCTAGGAAGCTAGCTGTCAGGGTTAGTCCTTCAGCGCCTGATCCCCCTACTGCTGAGAAGCCTAAATGCATTGTGCAATGGTTCTCTTTCTTCAATCAATACGCCAGCATAAACCAGAACATTGACAATTTATTAATATGCTTTTCTTCAAGTCAACTATTCAACTAAACATTAACTATTCTCATTTGAAGACAAATTGGAATCTGTTCTTGATCCTTCTGTCTACTTGATTTGCTCGTGGACAATCTGATGGCTTCTTCTTGACAGTTCTTCCCACTGCATACGTCATAACAAAGTACGTGAGGGAAAGAATCGCTTTAAGCTGACATTGTCATGCTGTAAACCTTGAGCTTCTTTTAAACAAAATGAATTGGCTTACTAAAGCAGTCAAGTAGAAATCTGAAACCATCATTTTCTAAGATTTTTCAAGGTAAAAACCCTCAGGGACGATCTTTTGTCAGTGTCTAAGTCTTGATTAACTGTCTTAATTCAATATGATTAATGGCTTGTAAAACTCTGGGGCACAAAGTTTCTTCATATCCTGAATTATATGAATGTTGCAAGTGGAGTGCTCTTTAAGTGAACGCCCTGACCTGTACACAGAACACATCAGCAGCTGTACCAGATAATTATGTATCGTGTCACTCTGTAAGTATAAAAGACATTTACAGGTAAAGCCCTCCACAAATTTAAACAGGCATATCCATTTATTACAAAATAAATATCTTATCACACAGGCAATCTTTCTTTCATCAAAAAATAGCATTTTCTTCTTTCTGTGTTACTTGTGACTGTGGCTTCACAGAACTCCCTTTCAGTCAAATAAATCCTATACTAGTTCATTTTTACCCAATGAAAATTTAAGTCGTAGAATTTAAAAATCTCTCTGCAATTTAACTCTTGGTGACTAGAAAATAGTAAGTAGAAAAAGCAAATAACAATGTGTAAGAGAGAATGTTAAAGCCTCACAGAGTCTTAAAGACAAATTTCAAGTTCTACCACCCAGTGTGAAATATATAAAATTTGGTGGACCTCTACTATCTGAAGTGACCAGGATGAAGTCTTTCATCTTCACTCAGTAGCAGAATCAATCAAAAATGTCGGCCACAAATAGTAAAACCACTGTGAAAGTTGTACTGAAATAACCACAACCTTTGTCTACGAATAGAGTAGATAAGAGTCTCAAACCTTCTGTTAAGTCCAATTTGGTCCCCAAAGCAAAGGCCAAATATAAGCCCATTGTTGTGGATGACAGGGACTTTCACTTCATACCCATCACTTCAAAGCTGCACAAGAAAGCAGACATGCCTCAAGCGTTGCATTCTCTCCCTAACTAGGCCATCAAAACCCTGAGGCTCCCCTATTTCTCCAGGTCTTTAGGATTAAGACATAACATATGAAAAGTAGCCAAAGAGAGTCCCAGCAGAGAAGCATCTCCGTGGCACTACTGCCTGAAAGGATTTGCTCAAAATGTGTTATCTGTAACTCCTACTGAGTTTGAAACTGTTGTAACTACTGTGTCACACTCAGCTGGAGCTGGTGAGATATATGACTAAGAGGAAACAGAAGTTACTATGATTGAAAAAAAAGGCAAGGAATTTTATGAGACAATTACAGGTCCTTATTCTGTCCACCTCTTTCCCTCAATACACTAAATAACTCTAGCTGTGAAATAATTGCAAATTATAGTTTTGATGAGTCAAAAATTTTAAATAGAGAGTACCCATCCTCTAAAGTTTATTTCATTCTGGATAGAGAATACATCATTTGAATTCTCTTTTCTTCTTCTAGAAGGGAAATAATGAGTTTAATTTTACATAGTTGATATGTGTTTATGATAGATTCAGAGAATACCACAGACAGCCTTTATTCATGGAAAATAAAACTGTTTTAGAGAATGAAGTAATAACCATTAGAATTTTTTCCCTACATTTCTTTTGTATGTTAAGCTAATTTGATGATGTGACTCAGCTATCTCTTAGTAAAGTAAGACACCTTTGTTGCAATAAAAAAAAAAGGCAAAATTAATTCAGGAGGGAAAGAAATGAATATGAAGATGCATGATCTTTAGGGGATTGATAGGCAGTCATTAATCACCTTCGGAATGTTAGAGTAGCACAGACCTCATAACACTGCAACATTTTCCTTAGCACAAGGCCTATGACAGATGAAAAATCCATTCGATTTCTTCTCGTGTTAATAAAATGCATAACTTATACCTCCAAGAAGTTTTACAGCTAAATCTCTAGAGGCTGACTTTCCATACTGTACATAAAGGGGAAAATGTACAAAGTACAGCCTTGGGAGACGATGGCCTTGTACAAAGTATAGCCCAGGGAGACAGTGACCTTGAGAAGTTTATTTATTGAACTGACTGACTCTCAAGCATCGTTTTGAAGAAAGTGAAGATTCATCTTCAAGAAATGTATCTCTTTATGAAAAGGCTATTAGCACAATGGTGTTGTCTTCGGCAATAGGGACTTACCTCTAACCAAGAGGTAACCAAGAGCAACAGCAATAGCTGATACTGTCTTGGGAGTTTGCTAAGCTCTCTAGACCAACAATTTAAAAAACAAAAAACAAAAAAAAACAATCCTTGCTTAGTAAAGGGGATTTTGTTACTTTGTGGTTCTTGGAGGCAGCATTGTGAGTCCAGGTGGCAAAACTTCATTGTGTGTGTGTGTGTGTGTGTGTGTGTGTGTGTGTGTGTGTGTATACTATATACACATATGTGTATGTATAGTTTAGGTATGTACACATTATAATTCCTCGTGGCTTTTTCAAAGAAGCTTAGGGTTATTTTCCCCTCCTCCCTCCTCTTTCTGTCTTGACATCCCTCCATGTTCTCCAGAGCTTTAAGTCCCCAGCACTGGCTCTGAAACCTGCCCCTTTACCTTTTCCTTGTTCCCATCCATTTGCCTAACATCATGCCTCCCACACCATCTATCTACATTAGTTCTTCAAACACACTTTCAAGAAGAATCCATGTTTCCTGTGTCTTTGGGTGTCATCACAGTGTGGAAAACCTCTAGCCTTACCTCTTCCTCATTGTCTGCAACTGATCTTCACTCTCATAGCATCAAAAGATCTCTCCTTCTCTCAGATTTTTTCCAATAAAGTTAGGCTACAGTCAGCGGGCCCTCGGTTGTCCTCTCCACATGCCCCAATGCCACTGTTTACTTTTTAATTAGTTATCCTTCATCTTCTTTTTTTTGTAGATTTATTTATTCATTATATGTAAGTACACTGAAGCTGTCATCAGACACTCCAGAAGAGGGAGTCAGATCTTGTTACGGATGGTTGTGAGACACCATGTGGTTGCTGGGATTTGAACTCAGGACCTTCGCAAGAGCAATCGGTGCTCTTAACCCCTGAGCCATCTCTCCAGACCTATCCTTCATCTTCAACATGTCCTTTTGACAACAATTTCTTTGAAACTGACTCTACACTAAGCACTGCTCAGGAAACGGGGATGTAGCCATCAATCAGGCCCTTACAGAAAGTCCCAGTATTTAATAGTGTCCCCTCATTCCCATAAATGTATCCCATTCCTGCTCTACAGCCCCATGGCCTTCCTTTTCATTTACCCCCACTTTTCCTTGAGTCCAATCTGCACCTTATCATCTTGTCCTTGAATTTAGTAATTTTTATGATTAAGGCAAACATTATGCAGGTTATTCACATATATATGAGATGCTCCCTGATTTAGGGTTGTTTTGTGATGGAGTATGTCCCAATAACCCATCTTAAATTGAAATTTTTTAAATTGAATAATATATCTAACACATTTAACCCACAGAAGACCATTGTTTAGCATCATAGTACACTACAGAGTACTAGTTGTATGCCCTGGTGATTGTGTTACGGACTAGAAGCTGCAGATCTTTTCAAGTGCCCAACATATTTAAAGACTGTGTAGCTGCATATATCCATCCTGACAAATGAACAAAGTTCAAGATTCTATGCCTGCTTAATACTGGATGTGCATTGCTTTTTCACCGTTGTGAAACTGAAACCTGCAAGGCAAACCACAACTAAGCAAACAACCATCTGTGGTTTTTATTATATACATTATTCAAAATAAATGATATGCATAAAAGCATATTGAAAATTCCCAACTATTTTGTAAAAATTTTTTTAAAGGATAATATATTTCTACCTTAAATCTCAAGACACACAGCAAGCATATAAAATTACTTTATGAATGAATCAGTGAGATGCCATTAGAACAGGATTATTTATTTATCTATAAATAGAGTGAAGATAAAATGTCAATTCGATTTTTTCTTGCAATACTAAAGGGCAATTTTTATTGAATGCTTGTGTGTTCTGGTCATCATTTAAGTACTTTACACACATTTAGCCTCAAAAATCCTGTGAAGGAGGTACTATTATAATCCTCACTTTGCACATTTTAAAATTGAAGCATCTAAAAGCAAAATAAGTAGTAAAGGACAGTAAATATTGGTATCAGAATTCAAACCCAACCAAGCTTGGTTCTAAACCTAAGAATATTATCTACTTTATCATGATTCTGAAATCTACAGATCTAGAATTCAGACATTATTGAATGCCTCTGTCCTGATATTTCCATAAATAGCTACATATTAAATCTTTAACAATAAATAAAAACCCCTAATAAGTTCATGAGTAAGACTCTGTTGGCATCTTTTATGCAGAGTGACCTTATAATTTTTCATCTGAAGCAAGACACTATTGGGAATGGAATAGGGGCTATCTCTCTTGTTTATTGCTACATAACAAATTACCTCCACATTTTAGCTGCTTCAAGCAACAAACATATTATCTCACCAGCCTTTGGGTCGTGAATCTGAGAGACATTTAGCTCATGATTCTGTCTCAGAGTCTCTTGAATTTGTAGTCAAGATATAGTCCCAGTGTGAGGTGATGAGACAAGACAGGAGGCTATCCCATTCTCAGTTTAACAACTGCTGGAAGGTTCTAATTCCCTCTTCCATAAGGCTGCTCTTGAAAGCAATCTGCTTCTCCCTATAGTGAATGATGGTAGATAGGAGGGAGGAAGGACAAAAGAAAAGGAGGTAGGGGAAGCTTTTACAACCTAATCCTAGAACTGGCATATTATCCTTTTTTCCTTATCTCATGGTTATTTGAATTTGGTATGATGTTTATAATCTTGGTTATATGCACTTGGTACAATGTATATAGGAGGGTTTCTCTAATGAGAAAATTACACAGTAGATGACCAGGCACCATCTTTGAGGGAGGGATGTGGGGAATAAGACAGAGGCTCACAATATGTCTCTGGCTATTCTGGAACTCTCTATGCTTTGAACTCAAAGAGATCTGCCTGTCTCTGCCTTCTAAGTGCTGGCATTAAAGGCATTGTCTACCATGCTCAGATAACAGACACATCCTGAAAGCAGGTCACACATGTGTTAGTAATAGTTATGCCTGGACAACAGGCTTTTCTGCATTAAGACAGTCCAGACAAAACAGGGATTATATCACTTCACCTTTACCCTATATCTGGATTACATATACTTACATTAGCAATTTTATAGCTCTGAAATTATTTAGTTCTATAACTAAGTCCCTGATGATCCATAGATGGATAACTGCAATGATTTCGCCTCATTTTCACCCACTGAATCCTTCTGACATTTATGTGGAAGCAACCAGCCATCATCAGCCACTGTCTTCTCAACCATCTCTCTTCCCTAACATTAAACTGTTGCTTCTCTGTTTGACTTAAAAGTTTTAAGGACCCTGAAAAACATTAATAATGTTTCAGTAATAATAATAATTACTTTAAGATTTCAATGTCTCTTCTTAAAATAAATTATCAAGTTACAAACATGGTGTTTGCTGAGACAGATCAATCTACTGAAAGAAGAAAGAAATTCTTAGGCAAATGGATAGAACTATAAAGTGTCATCCTGAGCAAGGTAACCCAATCACACAAGAACATACATGGTATGCACTCACTGATAAGTGGGTGTTAGCCCAAAAGCTCAAAATAAACATGTTACAATTCACAGACCACAGGAAGCTCAAGAAGAAGGAGGATTGAAGTGGGGGTTCTTTGGTTCCTTTGAGAAAGGGAACAAAATACTCACAGGAGCAATAAAGGAGACAAAATGTGGAGCAGAGTCTGAAGGAAAGGTCACACAGAGACTGTCCTACCAGGGATTCATCCCATAAATAGTCACCAAACCCTGACACTGTTATGGACGACAGGAAGTGCATATCAAAAGGAGCATGCCATGGTTGTCTCTGGAGGGGCCCTATCAGAGCCTTACACATACAGAGGCAGATGCTAGCAGCCAACCATTGGATTGGGTGTGGGGTCCGCAATGGAGGAGTTGGAGGGCGGTCCGGAGGAGCTGAAGGGGTTTACAGCCCCATGGGAAGAACAACGATGTCGGCCACCCAGAAGCCCCCAGGACTCCCAGGGTCTAAACCATCAACCAAGGGGTACACATGGTTCCAGCCAAAAATGTGGCAGAGGAATGGCCTCGTTGGGCATCAGTGGGAGGAGTGATCCTTGGTCAGGTAAAGGCTCAATAGATGCCCCAACAAAGGGAAATAGAGGAGGGGGGGAAGTGGGAGTGGGTCGGGTGGAGGGGCATATACTTGGAGGCAGGGGGTGGGAGAAGGGGTTGGGAGTTTTCAGGGAGGGGGGAAACTGGGAAAGGTTTTAGCATTTGAAATGTAAATGAAGATTATATTCAATAAAAAAACCCGCCTGTGAAGTTTTAGTTAATTTTTAATTAAAATTAATTAATTCTTTTTTATTATGACTAATTACTTTTAAAATTAAAATTAATTAATTTTAATCCATTTACTGTTTGGAACATTTTGAGGTTTGGGGTGTTTAGTTTTTGCACTTAACAGAATATATGTAAAGACTTATTATTAAATACTAAGAAAATAATATGTTTTTTTCTCCAGGTAAATGCAATTTCTGAAAATTTTGTCCAATTTTATTTTTTAATATTCACAATTTTGTTTTTTTGATATTAACTGCTGGCATGGTGACTTTTTTTTTTTCAGCAGAATCTTGCTCAACGCATACATGACAAAGGCAAGCTGAAACTCTCTGAGACACAGATGAGTGGAGAGCAGCCACCTGGAGCCCTGACGCTCAGATTCCAAGTGCCTGCAAGAACCTTGCTCCATCATACACCACCCTTCCAACCGTGGACTCGCTAGTCCATTTCCCTTTCATGGAAATAAGCCGACAGCTCCGCCCTGCTCCCCAGAGTCATTGCCTCATAAGACATGTTCAGAGCTTTTCCTGGCTCTTGACACTCAAGCTCCCAGCTCATTACAGAGAAAGATAACCCTTATGTGCAGTAATTTAATGCTGCTTTTAAAAGTATCTATGCTTATAAACATTTACTTCTTTGGCTTCTTAGAACTGTTTGGTTTTTTTTTTAATTCCTTCCCTACCTTATTTCTAGATTTCTCAAAATACATTGATTATATCTTAAAAGAAAGGAAAAACTTCCAGAATTTTTTGTGTGTGATGTAACACCAGAAGTTGGTTCTTTGTAAGCCTCGCCTTTTCCATGAAGTAAATGAATGTGAAGGGGGGGGGAAGATTTATCAGTCTTCACACATTAAAACATCAATCACTATGGCTTAGAAGAAAAGAGTGGACTTTACAAACTCCTATTGCTAAGAACTCTCCCAGCGAAATGAAATCTGGCATCTATCAAGGATATTAAAAAATAAAACACAAAAAACTTGTGCACACCAAGGCCTTCATCCTTCCCAGGCTATTTATCCTGTTGTTTTTGTCCCATTATACTGTTGACTCAAGCCGCTCCTTACAATGCCTGGAATGAGATTGTTACCCAGCAGCCTTTGCTCCATTTCTCTACTCGTCATAGTGCATCCCTTCCACTGGGGGGTGCAGTAGCATCTGGGCTATTATACTGGGAACATAAGTGATGCCTTCCACAGGACTGATGCTCATTATTCACCACTGCCGTTATATGTGCATTAACCACCACAGAAGCTACGCTGAGCTGGCATCATCTCTCACTGTTAATCACAAAAAAACCACCCTCCCTCACCTCATCAGTTAGTAGATATTCATTATCAGGAGCCTAGCACGTTTTAAAAAAAGTTAATTCCAATCCTTTATTTAAAATGAAAACATTAACTGTTACCCCATGCTATGCCGGTAAACCATTAAAGCCAAGCTCCTGAGGTACACTGCTTTTATACTGCAGATATTGAAATGTGACCCTTATCATTATAGACTGATTAAAAAAGAAATCTTATGGCATCCCAGCATGCAGTCAGCTTTTAAAGATTAAAAAAAAATTAAAAGAGTAAAGAATAATGAATTGTCAAGGCAGTTGGCACTAAAAAGGTGCTTAATTTAAAAAGTATTTCCCATAGTTGCAGTTCAAGATGTTGATGTTCATAGCTAAATTAGTTTACAACTCACCTGCATTAAATTCCTTAATTATACAATTACTACCATGTATACTTTTTAAAGAGGCCAAATAACTTGCAGAAAAATTACTTGCTTTTTTTTAAAAATCTGCAATTTCCTGAAACAGCAAACCATTTTTTAAAAATAAACAGGCAATTTTTATATTAGAGTAAGAAGACCAAAAAGGTGTAATAACTTTTCTTTATCTCAAAGTCCAAGTTCAGTATCTCCATAACAACAACAAAATACTGTTGTGGTCTGAATGAGAGTGTCTCCCAGAGCCGTGGGTGCTTGACCACTGGGCCTTTGATTGGCAGTGCAGTCTGGGTTAGTTTAGGAGGTGTGGCTCTGCTGGAGGCAGTATGGCACTCAGGGTGGGCTTTGAGGTTTCAAAAGCCTTGTGCCAGTCCCAGCTCTTCCTCTCTGCTTCCTGCTCACAATTCCAGATGTGAGCCCTCTTCTCTCAGTTTCCAGGTCCAGCCATCATATCTGACACTTGCCAGCTGTCCTGGCCATTGTGAACCTTAATTCTTGGAACCATAGCCCAAATAAGCTCTTTCTTCTATAAGTTGTCATGGTCAAACAAGTAACTAATACTAATACTAATAAGAGAAAAGTATTGAAAATATTTATTGAAAGATCTAGATAAAATCATTCTTTTGTTCTTGGGCTTGATGAAGATTAAGCAACCAAGTATCAATGTTATTGAACAACAACAACGACAAAAAGGATTCCAAATAAGGGACTGTGTGAGATGGTTGAGCTGGTGAAAGCGTTTGCCATACAAGCCTGACAACCTGAGTTTAATATACATATATATTATGTGTGTGTGTAAAAAATTTGAAGTAAAAACATATCAAAACAGACCTAACCTATAGAACATAAAGGAAAAGAATACAGAGCCATTCAAGTACTTTGAAAACAAAAACAAAAACAAACAAACAGGAAAAAAACCTCTGTTACAATAAAGGGAATCTGTCCTGAGAACTTCATGAACTCCAAACTTATTAATATACAAAAATGCGTCATTTCTTCTACCAAATCCAATGACTTACAACTGGAAATTTTAAGGTGATCGTCTCAGATTCTT
This sequence comes from Tokudaia tokunoshimensis, assembly GCA_036184795.1. Lineage (NCBI taxonomy): Eukaryota > Metazoa > Chordata > Mammalia > Rodentia > Muridae > Tokudaia > Tokudaia tokunoshimensis. The sequence goes on along the minus strand of BTHU01000012.1, from coordinate 81,224,113 downwards.
GATGAGTCTGTAAAAATACACATAGTCATTTATAAAAACCTTCGGTGGTTAAGAGCGTAGGTTGCTTATGCAGAAGACCTGAATTAGGTTCCCAAAATCCACATAGTGGCTTTTACAACCTTCCATACCTAAGTCCAGTTCCAGGAGACCCAACTCCCTCTTCCAACTCCCGCAGGCACTACACGCACACAGTTGCACATATTTAACATGGAGGCAAAACACTAGCAAAGCATTAATACACATAAAATTTAAAAATCTAAAAAAAGAAATAAGCAAGCCTAATGAATTATCCACCTAAAATAAATTCAAATTTGCATAGCATAGTAATTATGGTAATAATATATAACATGAAATTCCATGAATTTCTCATCCATGAAGCCTAAATTGGGCTTTGCAGGGATGCATGGCCGAGGGTTTATGAGCTAGGGTGGGTACTAGGATCAGCTAGGTAAAGAACTCCATCAGACCAGCAGAGCACTGTGAACACGGAAACGTAAAAGCCTCCGCAGGCCCTCCTGATGACCCGACTTCTCTCACTGAATTTGGTGAAGTTGAGGTCAAGCAACACTGAACAGGAAAACCTAGTTTCTTCATTCAGCATAGAAAGTAGCACATCTCTTACACATTTCATAGATAACTTAGTTTGGGTTGGCTACGCCCCTTCTCCTCACCTCCCTTCTCCCTGCCCTCTCCACCCCTTCTGTATTCTCCTGCTCAGAATTCTCCCTTCCACATCCCATATCACATGTGCTGTGCTCCTCCTGCAAAGCCTGTTTTATCCATCCATGAGCTCCTGGCTAGTTTTCTGGCCTGTCCTCACATCCACATATTCTCACAGAAATACACATATATGAGACTTAGAAGCTAGGATCCACATATGTAAGCAAACAGACGGTGTCTGACTTTCAGAGCCTAGGTTCCCTCACTTGTTGAGTTATGATCATTTTCCTGAAAAATCCATAGTTTTACTTTTCTTTCTAGATGGATAGAATTCCATTTTGTGAAAACACTGCCTGATTATTATCCATTTATCTGCTGACAGACGTCCAGGCCGATTTCATTTTGTCACTATTGTGAAAATAGCAGCAATAAACGTGAGTGTGCAGGGATGTCCATGGTAGAATGGGGAAGTCTTCTCTTTTCTTTTCTTTTCTTTTCTTTTCTTTTCTCTTCTCTTCTTTTCTTTTCTTTTCTTTTCTTTTCTTTTTAACAGACTGAATTCATTTATTTTTCTTGTATAAAATCCCCTATGTGATAGCCACAGCTGGAGCCTGGGTACTCGAACAGAGACTCTGGTGTGGGTTTTCACAAGATGATCGGTGAATTCCTGATAAGGAGACTTGGTGAACACAGTCTCTTTCCAGAGGTCGGGGGTCAGGTCTTGGAGATGGCGTCAAAGGTGGCCTTGGCAAAGTTACTCAGGGTGGCAGTGCAGCCCCTGACTGATGTGTAGCCATCATCTATACCGGCTGTCATCAGGAGCTGCTTGGGCACAGGAGCAGAGGCAATGCCAGTGCCTCTGGGGGCAGGGATGAGCTGCACCAGCACAGAGCCACAGCGGCCTGTCACCTTGCATGGAACAGTGTGGGGCTTGCCAATCTTGTTCCCCCAGTAGCTTCTCCGCACAGGGACGATGGAAAGCTTGGCCAAGATGGTGGCCCCTCAGATGGCAGTGGCGACCTCCTTGGAGCAACTAACACCAAGACCAATGTAACCATTGTAGTCCCCAAGAGCGACATAAGCCTTGAACCCCATCCACTGGCCAGCCGGAGTCTGCTTCTGCGCTGGCATGATTTTCAGACCCTCATCCTTTAGGGATGCAGCAGGAAAAAGGAAATGATCTCAGACTCCGTAATGGGAAGGGAGAACAGGTAGATCTCCTCCAAGGACTCGATCTTCATGTCCTTAACCAGGCGGCCCAGCTTGGTGACTGGGATCCTTGTCTTCAGCTTTACTTCCACGAGCCCCGTGACCTCCACTACTGCCACAGCCTCGACCACAGCCACGGCCTTGACCACGCCCTCGGTCATCTGCGGAAGCCGCAGCAGCCTCCTAATCCTGGGCCCTAGGGTCCTCCAGGCCCTCCTGTTGCATATGGTGTTAAGGAAGAAGAGGAGGAGGAGGAGGAGGAGGAGGAGGAGAATCACTAGGAATGGCCTATCTAGTTCTACTTTTAGCTTTTTGAGAAACTTGTCACACTGGTTTGATAATGAATATACCAGTATGCATTCATTCCTATTAATATCTTTTTACTCAAAACTTTTAAAGGTCTGTTTCCTCAGGATTTATTACCCTTTCTTTTCTTTTTTTTTTTTTTTTTTTTTTTTTTTTTTTTTTTTGGTTTTTGGAGACAGGGTTTCTCTGTGTAGCCTTGGCTGTCCTGGAACTCACTTTGTAGACCAGCCTGGCCTCGAACTCAGAAATCCACCTGCCTCTGCCTCCCAAGTGCTGGGATTAAAGGCGTGCGCCACCACCGCCCGGCCCCTTTCTTTTCTTAATAAGAGCCATTCTGACTGGAATAAAAGGAATCTCAAATTAATTTTAATTTTTGTCTTTATGATAGCTAAGGATTTTAAACAGTGTAAATATATTCATTAGTCATTGATATCTCTTCTGTTTTAAGTGTTTATTTCCTTGGCAGCTTCATGGGCCTGAGTATTTAATTTTTTTAGAACACCATAGGTTTTACCTTTCTGATGTATACCCGGTGAAGATTCCCTCCAGTTCCTTAGGATGTCCATCCACTTTTTGGGGAGTTTCTTTTGTTATATAGATGCTTTTAAGTTTCCTAAAATGATTTTTTTTCAATTCTTAGGGTAGTTTTCTGTGCTATTGGAGTTGTGTTCAGAAAGATCTGATCTATACCTATATCCTGAAATGTTTTCTTTAACAATTTTAGGTTGTTGTTGTTGTTGTTGTTTTTAATAAAACAATTACTTAATCTTTTTCATTTTGTTAAAAATAGATTCTTTTCTCACATAATATACCCTGATTACAGTTTCCTCCCTCTATTCCTCCCAGTTCCTCCCTACTTCCCTCCCATCAGCATCCACTCCCTTTGTGACTCTCATTATAAAACAGACTTCTATGGAATACAGAAGAACGGGTAAGGTTGAGTGAGCCCAAACCCAGTGAATGTCAGAATGGAGAGCAAGAGTGGGGCCAACTCCCTGCCCAACTCTTCTTGCTCTGGAACACTTAGCCATGATACCCTACTGAGAAAACCATGGCAATCAGTCACATAGTATAAAATGCTAGAGTTCTCCATGCTAACGAAGTATCTAGATAGTCCCCAGAGTTCAGCTGATGAGCTTCCCTTCTTGGGCATTACTTCCTGCAAAAGGTATTTAATTCTGGGTTCACCCTGAGTACATAAGGTGTATGCATTCATATCCACCATCAAATAAAGAGTAGTGTGAACAAACAAGGACCATATCTTCATCAAGTATCCCTGTGGGGGGAGGCCCTCATCATAAAGAGCTGCACCATAAATCTCCCAGATGAGACTCCTCTCTTCCAGACCCTCCATACTCATAGCACTCACTTGGAACCAAACCAGGTTCTGTCCCTATCTGGGGCTCTGCCTTCCACTTCTTGCCTAGCACATAGATGACCTGAGGGGAAGTGTGGACTGGGAACACCAGTTCCAACTCTCAACAGTATGCCAGCAGTACCTGGGTATTCCGGTGACTGGGAACCACAATAGTTGTTCCAGATTCCACTGTTTCCCACACAGGAAAGCACAGAGGACCCCATTGCAGTCTGTGGTCTTCCTCCCCTGAGCAGCATGCTGGCAGCACTCTAGGCACCACAGCAGCAAAGCAGACACATAGGCCATATATATATACATCGATAGGTACATATATTACATTATGGATATATAGCATATATATTATATAATTATGTTCAAATATTATATACACTACTGTATTAATAATTAATTACATGTTACATAAATATGTAATTATATATAATTAATATATTATATAATAATATATTATATAATAATATAATAAATTATATATTATACAATTATATTGTATAGTACATAGTGAATAATACATAGTTTACATTATGGGTATATAGCATATACATGTATAATATAAGAATATATAATTATAGGATGTATAATATATAAATATATTACATACTTAATATATAATGGTTACATATATTAATATAAAAATATTTATATATTTATTTTTAATTATATCTCTCTATTTTATATATTATATTTATACATATATATAAATATACACATATAACATATAAATACATTATATATCCTATATGCTATATATAATATATAACACAGTATGTAGTATATATAATTGATATATATATATAACCTATACTATACCTATATATAGTATAAGCAGTCCCCATAATGTGACCCTACATGTGTGTGTAGTTATGTATAGGCCCTATAGGAACAAGCTGCTCTAAAATAACAATAAGTTAAGAAAGAACAAAGTCTCCTCAGGGGTAGGCAAATCCTCTGCAACAGAGGAAAAGCAGAGAAGGTATAGAGGGAGAGACTATGGAGGGGAACTAGGAATGGGGGCAGCAATTGGAATGTAAAAGAAAGAAAGAGAGAGAGAGAGAGAGACAACAAAGTGCCTACTATAATAGTAATTATACCCCAAATTATCCACACAAAAATAAACAAACTTGCATGAGATACAGTTTGAATAAAGTCCTTAATGGCACAATTATGACATTGTCAATTAGAAATGCATTCAGTTTCCACCATATTTCTTAGGTGGCTTTCCTTTACTACTCTCCTGTTTCTAGCTATTCTTTTGAAAACATTTTGCATATTGCTGTGAGCAGACTCTAAGGCAGTTGATAAACACAAAGCTTACTGAATAAGTGGTTTCTTCTTCCATCCCGTTCTGCATGAAAACCTGTGCCATGCTCACGAGGCTCCTAGCCATCAGCGGGCCAATGACGCATCTGCTTTTTAATTAAACAGACTGAACATGACTTCATTTGAATTGGACACTCTCCAACCTTGTAAAGATTTTCTACCATCTAGCAGTTTATCTATTAAAAAAAAATTCTAAAAAGATGATGCCTCACTTTTCACTTTTTAAAGTAGAGATTCTAGTGTGCTGATATTTTTATTTTCATAATGTACTTAAACCAAATGCTATCTCGGGGGGGGAGAAGAAATGATTTATGTTTTAAATAACTTTGCTTGTATAAATGCTATTATGTCTTCTGTTTTTAAATGAGTATCTGAAACAAAGGAGTGATCAATAAGATGGATAAAAACGCCTTTATTCTACAGTGGGTACTGGCTGAGCAGGAGGACATGAGGCATGGAAGGATCCGTTTGTACATACAGGGGAGATGCTTGGGCTCCAAGAACAGCATCCTGTACCTGAGTTATTATCACAGGGTGTCAAGGACCAGAAAGCCTCGAGAAGAGAAGCCAGTGCACTGAGAAACACTCCTGTGGAGGACAGCAGCAGGTCCCGCAGAGTCTTCCTGTTATGACAATCATCCTGCTTCACAATATATCTGTGGAAAACAACATGTATGCATAAGTGGAGAATTATGGCAGCTTACTGAACAAAACCTGGCCTCCTTTCTAGTGTCTACAGTTTTGAGTACACTGACCTCACTTGTTAACAGATGTATAGATATGGTTTTTGTAGATTTTTGTAAGTTTAAGAGCTTTAGGAAACATTTTGGAGAAATGGGGCTGAAGAGATGTCTCAGCAGTTAAAAATGCCTGCTACTCTTGCAGAGGACCCAAGTTAAGTTCCGAGCACCCACACTGGACAGCATATAAAAGCCTGGAACTTCAGTCTCAGGGAAATGGCTGCCCCCTTTGGGCTCCATAGGCATTAGGGCACACATATGGTATATTTCATACTTGCAGACAAACATGCATACTCAAAAAATTAAAGTATATTTAAAACTGGAAATATTGGGCGGGGGATAGCATGTGTTTGTTCTCTATGGTCCTGTGCATGTGTCGGAGACTGACCATTTGTCGGTCCATAGTAAGTCAGGGACTTTGGCAGCTGCCCACCTCAGAAGCACTAATATGATGTAACTAATCACATTAACATTAATTAATTAATTAATTAGTCCACCATTAGTTTTGTAGTTCAGCTTAGCATGGGTCATTATTTAGAGTCCAAGCCTGTCCAGTGAGTGAGTGTACTCACATCTAAATAAACTTCTATTCACTTTGGTTTTAGCCATGGCTCTAAAAGTTGACTCTACTTGTATGTTTTGCCTGTCCTATTCCTGAGGTGTCTGTGAGCAAATAGTAAAACCATGATGCCTGAGTCCATGAGTACCTTGGCCAAGAGTGATGGTGAAGCCCATTGACGGGGACACTGAGAACAAGATTTCCCAACTCCTATTCTGCAGGACTGGTCAGGTGAACAACCACTACACCAACACCGTGAATGACGGTCTGCTACCTGCTCTACTCCAGGAAGAAGAGAAAGGACTGTTGGACAACAAGTAGCAGCCTGGGGCGCTGGAAATTGGGCTGACTCTGCCTTGCTGTGGAGGTGGCAGTAGCTACTGTGGAGATAAGAACCATGGTGGGCCCGGAGGGTACCACATCTATACTGTGATGGTCCATCACCCTGAGGTTTGTGCTCATACCATCCTCCATGAGCAGTCTCCTGGGTCTGAGCTGAGAACACACAAAGCCTGCAGTCATGTTCTGTTCTGAACATCCTTAGCCTACCTGGAATAGTTTACATGTGTGTATTTGTTCACTTAAAACAATTGTGGTTTTCATCCATGCTTAACTTCAAGTTCTTAGGTGCCTTTAGTTAAAAGAAAGAAAAAGAAAAAGAAAAAAGAGAGACCATGTTTTTTGTTTTAAGAACAGCTTGGATTTTTTTGTTTGTTTTGTTTTGTTTTATATTAAATAAAGTACTACCCACAAGAAAATTTCTGTATTCTTCTAAGCATGTATTTTTAAAAATCATTTGTTTATTTACACCCCAAATTTTGTCCCCCGCCTCCTGGTTCCCTGCAAAGAGTTCCTCCCCATACCCCTCACCCCTGAGATGGCACCCCCACCTCTGCCAGTTTCCCCCTATCCTGATGCATCAAGTCTCTGCAGGATCAGGCACATCCTCTCCCATTGAGGCCAGACTGCCAGACTTCTGCTAAGCATGTATTAATAAGTTTAAAGCAAATAAACCCATAATGGCAAAGGTCTACATAAAATGCTTGTCAATAACTTTATTTGATCAGGGTCCCTCCTTGGAGAAGCTCCAAATCTGTCTAGTAAAGTAATAATGATAATAATAATAATAATAATAATAATAATAATAATAATAATAATAATAACCTTAAAGGTGCCAATATAAATTCTGGTCTTTCTAGAGGAGAGAAAATAATTAGTTTAGCAAATGTGAAAAAAAAAAGAAAACTTAGAGCAGGAAAAGGACATGAACATTTGAAAATTAGAGGCTACAAAAATTATAAAAGACAAAATAAAGGCTTCAAAGGTGAATAAGAATTATGTTTACAAAGACCCTGAGCAGAGATCATAGGAAGACTATGACATCAGATTTCTCATTTAGAAGAATCCTCTTGACAGTGGTATAGAAGACAAGTGTGTGTGTGTGTGTGTGTGTGTGTGTGTGTGTGTGTGTGTGTGTACACATGCTAGAGAATAGAAGACAGCTTCATATCACTATAAACCTAAAAGGTGAATATTTCATCTAAGTTATCTCAGAGATTTGAAAAACAATCAATACTTCTAGAAATTCATTAGCCCAGATTCTGAGAGTGAACACTTAGTCAAGAATAAATTTCCAACTTTACTTTTACTATGATCAAGACAGCCTTAGCACTTCCTTCTCCTGAACTTTAATTAAACTTATTCTTGAATATAACACACAAATCTCTCTATGAGCATTTAATCCAGAAAACTTTCCATTATAACTGTTTTCTCGGCACTCTTGAGATGTGAATACAATCCAGAAATACATGTTTCTAGAATTTCAGAGCTATACATCTCTTCCAAATGCAATCAGCAGGGATGTTACCCTGTCTCCTGGTCTTGCTGGAGATGGTCACCTCACCTCAGTAAGAGCACCTGTGAGCTAACACTGATGGTTTAACTACACTGTTGACCTGTAATACTTCATTAGCTCACCCAGCCATTAGGACATGGTCCCACCTGTCATTTCCACAGACCCAAGCTTCTTCTCTCCCATACTGCTCTGTTTAGAAAGTTTATGGATCTCTTTGTAGCATCCTTCATGTCTCAGCTTGTCCATCACACCCTCTAAGACTTCTGTTATGCCATCTCTCCCAGTCTGGGCTAGTGTCATTCAATACTTCATCTTGGATAATGTTTATTATGCTTTACCAAGTATCCATTTACTTGTCTCTCACTCTACTAAATCTCCATCAGGTAAGAAAGAATGTTTGTTGTGTTCACCATAGTGTGTAGACTCTTCATGAACATTTTTTTGTTTGTGATTTATTTTTTTATGTTGAATGGTTATAAAATAATTATATCATTTCTCCTTTCCCTTTCCTCCATCCAAACCTTATCATATGCTCCTCTTGCTTTCTTTCAAACCCATGAGCTCCTTTTCATTGTTATTGCACATACATGTATATATAAACAATAAGAATATTTTTACGCTGCCTGGCAGAGGGACCCCACACTGGGCGGGAGCCTACCAGCTTTCCTTCCACGACCTCTGTTCCCGCAGACTGCGCTGAAGAGACAGGTACCCCAAGCTCCCTATCCCCAATATAACATCACTTGGGACACGGCCTGTTGGGGCTTCCGTCTGTGCCCGAGAACGGGTCAGCGCTGTGGTCGTCTGGGTGCCAGATCGGCGGGCCATCACATCTACAGGGTGAGCGGCGCCACGGAGAGTGCCCTCCGCCATCTTTGCTCCAGTGGCCAGGTAGTTGGAACCGCCAGGCTCAGAGACAGACAGGCATAATATCGCTTCGGTCTCAGGCAGCTTGTGTGTAACCTGCTCCCAGGTGCTGGGCTGATCTGCAGTAACCAGCGCGCCAGCTCTGCTGTGGGACTTCTGCCTGGCAGAGGGACGCCCCCTCCCCCCCCCAGGAGAGATCACACACCCCTGCACAGGGCAGGAGCCTACCAGCCTCCCTTTGGCGACCTCTGCTCCAGGAATCCACTAGGCTGAGCCTTTAGATGTGCAAGGCCTCCCCAATATAAGATCACTTGGGGCAAGGCACATTAGGGCTCCAAAGTCACTCAGGAGCAGGCAGGCCCCAGAAATCGGTGCCAGGGGAATCCTGGTAATCCAGGGGGGGGCAGAAATAGCTTTGCAGGCTCACAGGAGGTCCAACCAACAGCCAGTGGCAGCAGGACCAACTAACACCAGAGGTATCCAGATGGCAAAAGGCAAACGTAGGAATGTTACTAACAGAAATCAAAGTAATGTGGGACCATCCGAACCCAACTCTCCAACAGCAGCAAATCCTGGATACCCCACCACACCCGAAAGACAAGATCTGGATTTAAAATCACTTCTCATGATCCTATTAGAGGATCACAAGAAGGACACAAATAAATCTCATAAAGAGTTACAGGAGACCATGAATCAACGGTTAGAAGCTCTTACAAAGGAAACACAAAAATCGCTTAGAGAAATGCGGGAGAACATGGATCAAAAGATGGAGGCGCACAAGGAGACAACACAAAAATCGCTTAACGAGATGAATCAACGGGTAGATGCACTCACAAAGGAATCACAAAATTGGCATAAAGAAATGCAGAAGAATATGGGTCAACAGATGGATGCCCATAAGGAGGCAACACAAAAATTGCTTAAAGAAATGAATCAACGGTTAGATGCCCTTACAAAGGAAACACGAGAACTGCTTAAAGAAATGCAGGAGACGATGGATCAACAGATGGAATCCCATGAGGAGGAAACACAAAAATCGCTCAGAGAAATGCAGGAGAACGTGGGTCATCAGGAAGAAATCCTGAAAGAGGTAATGCAAAAATATCTTAAAGAAATACAGGAAAATACAAACAAACAAGTGAAGGATCTCAGCAAATCCATCCAGGAACTAAAAAAGGAAGTAGAAACAACTAAGAAATCACAAAGGGAGACAACTTTGGAGATAGAAAACCTTGGGAAGAAATCAGGAGTCATAGATGCAAACATCAACAATAGAATACAAGAGATGGAAGAAAGAATCTCAGGTGCTGAAGATTCCATAGAAAGCATCGACTCTACAGTCAAAGAAAATGCAAAATGCAAAAAACACGTAACCCAAAACATCCAGGAAATCCAGGACACAATGAGAAGACCAAACCTAAGGATTATAGGTATAGATGAGAGTGAAGATTTGCAACTTAAAGGGCCAGTAAACATCTTCAACAAAATTATGGAGGAAAACTTCCCTAACTTAAAGAGAGAGATGCCGATGAACGTACAAGAAGCCTACAGAACTCCAAACAGACTGGACCAGAACAGAAATACCTCCCGTCACATAATAATCAAAACACCGAATGTTCTAAACAAAGAAAGAATACTAAAAGCAGTAAGAGAAAAGGGCCAAGTAACATACAAAGGAAGACCTATCCGAATCACATCAGACTTCTCACCAGAGACTATGAAAGCCAGAAGATCCTGGGCAGATCTCATGCAGACACTAAGACAGCACAAATGCCAGCCTAAACTACTATACCCAGCAAAACTCTCAATCACCATAGATGGAGAGACCAAGATATTCCATGATAAAACCAAATTTTCACAATATCTTTCCACAAATCCAGCCCTGCAACGTATAATAAGTGGAAACCTCCAATACAGGGAGAGAAACAACACCCTGGAAAAAATGAGATAATAACCTTCTTGAATCAAACCCAAAAGTAGATAACCACTCAAACATAAAGATAGCGTCAAGAATGGCAGATGGCAATAATCACTATGCCTTAATCTCTCTTAATATCAATGGTCTCAATTCCCCAATTAAAAGACATAGACTAGCAGACTGGATACGAAAACAGGACCCAGCATTTTGCTGCATGCAGGAAATGCACTTCAGTGTCAAAGACAAACACTACCTCAGAGTAAAAGGCTGGAAAACAATTTTACAAGCAAATGGCCCCAAGAAACGAGGTGGAGTAGCCATCCTAATATCAGATAAAATTGATTTTCAACCTAAAGTCATCAAAAAAGACACAGAAGGACACTACATACTGATCAAGGGAAAAATCCACCATCAAGAACTCTCAATTCTGAATATCTATGCTCCAAATGCAAGGGCACCCTCATTCGTAAAAGAAACTTTACTAAAACTCAAAGCACACATCGCACCGCACACAATAATAGTGGGTGACTTTAACACCCCGCTCTCTGAAATGGATCGTTCAGGAAAGCAGAAACTAAACAGGGACACAGTGAATCTAATTGAAGCCTTGGACCAAATGGAACTAACTGATATATATAGAACATTTCATCCTAGAGCTAAAGAATACACCTTCTTCTCAGCTCCTCATGGTACCTTCTCCAAAATTGACCATATAATTGGTCACAAATCAGACCTCAACAGATACAAGAAGATAGAAATAATCCCATGCCTCCTATCAGATCACTATGGAATAAGGGTGGTCTTCAATGGCAACAAAAACAAAAGAAAACCCACGTACACATGGAGGCTGAACAATGCTCTACTCAATGATAACTTGGTCAAGGTGGAAATAAAGAAAGAAATCAAAGACTTTTTGAAAGTTAATGAAAATGAAGGCACAACATACCCTAATTTATGGGACACAATGAAAGCAGTGCTAAGAGGAAAATTCATAGCCCTGAGTGCCGCCAAAAAGAAACGGGAGACAGCATACACTAACAGCTTAATGGCACACCTGAAAGCCCTGGAACAAAAAGAAGCAAATACACCAAAGAGGAGTAGAAGGCAGGAAATCATCAAACTCAGGGCTGAAATCAATCAAGTAGAAACAAATAAAACCATACAAAGAATCAACAAAACGAGGAGTTGGTTCTTTGAGAAAATTAACAAGATAGATAAGCCCTTAGCCAGACTAACCAGAGAGCACAGAGATAGTCTCCAAATTAATAAAATCAGAAACGAAAAGGGAGAGATAACAACAGAAACTGAGGAAATTCAAAAAATCATCAGATCCTACTACAAAAACCTGTATTCAACACAACTAGAAAATCTTGAGGAAATGGACAATTTCCTTGACAGATACCAAGTACGAAAATTAAATCAGGATCAAATAGACCATCTAAACCGTCCTATAACCCCTGAAGAAATAGAAGTTGTCATTGGAAGTCTTCCAACCAAAAAAAGCACAGGTCCAGATGGTTTTAGTGCAGAATTCTATCAGACCTTCAAAGAAGACCTAACACCAATACTCTTCAAACTGTTCCACAAAATAGAAACAGAAGGAACACTACCCAACTCGTTCTATGAAGCCACAATTACACTAATACCAAAAGCACACAAAGATCCGACAAAGAAAGAGAATCTCAGGCCAATCTCTCTTATCGATGCAAAAATACTCAATAAAATTCTTGCCAACCGAATCCAAGAACACATCAAAACGATCATTCACCACGATCAAGTAGGCTTCATCCCAGGGATGCAGGGATGGTTCAATATAAGGAAATCCATCAATGTAATCCACTACATAAACAATCTCAAAGAAAAAAACCACATGGTCATCTCATTAGATGCTGAGAAAGCATTTGACAAAATTCAGCATCCTTTCATGCTAAAGGTCTTGGAAAGATCAGGAATTCAAAGCCCATATCTAAACATAGTAAAAGCAATTTACAGCAAACCAGTAGCCAGCATCAATCTAAATGGAGAGAAACTTGAAGCAATCCCACTAAAATCAGGGACTAGACAAGGCTGCCCTCTCTCTCCATATCTTTTCAATATAGTACTTGAAATTCTAGCTAGAGCAATTAGACAACAAAAAGAGGTCAAAGGGATACAAATTGGAAAGGAAGAAGTCAAACTATCACTATTTGCAGACGATATGATAGTATACATAAGCGACCCAAAGAACTCCACCAGAGAACTCCTACAGCTGATAAACGACTTCAGCAAAGTGGCCGGATATAAAATCAACTCAAGCAAGTCAGAAGCCTTCCTATACTCAAAGGATAAGCAGGCTGAGAAAGAAGTAAGAGAAATAATACCCTTCACGATAGCCACAAGCCATATTAAGTATCTTGGCGTAACTCTAACCAAACAAGTGAAAGATCTGTATGACAAGAACTTCAAGTCTCTGAAGAAAGAAATTGAAGAAGACCTCAGAAGATGGAAAAATCTGCCATGCTCATGGATTGGCAGGATTAATATAGTAAAAATGAGCATCTTACCAAAAGTAATACACAGATTCAATGCAATCCCCATCAAAATCCCAACTCAATTCTTCATAGAGTTAGAAAGAGCAATTCAAAAATTCATCTGGAATAACAGAAAACCCAGAATAGCTAAAACTATTCTCAAGAGTAAAAGAACCTCTGGGGGAATCAGTATCCCGGACCTCAAGCTGTACTACAGAGCAATAGTGTTAAAAACCGCATGGTATTGGTACAGTAACAGACATGTAGATCAATGGAACAGAATTGAAGACCCAGAAATGAATCCACACTCCTATGGTCACTTGATCTTTGACAAAGGAGCTAAAACCATCCAGTGGAAAAAAGATAGCCTTTTCAACAAATGGTGCTGGCTCAGCTGGAGGTCAACATGCAGAAGAATGCAAATTGACCCATCCTTATCTCCTTGCACTAAGCTCAATTCTAAGTGGATCAAAGATCTCCACATAAAACCAGACACACTGAAACTAATAGAAGGGAAACTAGGGAAGAACCTTGAACATATGGGCACAGGGGAGAATTTCCTGAACAGAACTCCAATAGCTTATGCTCTAAGATCAAGAATAGACAAATGGGACCTCATTAAATTACAAAGTTTTTGCAAGGCAAAAGACACTGTCAAAAAGACAAAGCGGCAACCAACTAACTGGGAAATGATCTTTACCAACCTTACATCCGACAGAGGGCTAATATCCAATATATACAAAGAACTCAAGAAGTTAAACTCCAGAGAGGCAAGTAACCCTATTAAAAAATGGGGTACAGAGCTACACAAAGAGTTCTCACCTGAAGAATATCTAATGGCTGAGAAGCACCTAAAGAGATGTTCATCATCCTTAGTCATTAGGGAAATGCAAATCAAAACAACCCTGAGATTCCATCTCACACCAGTCAGGATGGCTAAGATCAAAAACACAGGAGACAGCAGTTGTTGGCGAGGATGTGGAGAAAGAGGAACACTCCTCCACTGCTGGTGGAATTGCAGGCTGGTACAACCACTCTGGAAAGCAGTCTGGCGGTTCCTCAGAAAACTGGGCATGACACTCCCGGAGGATCCGGCTATACCACTCCTGGGCATATACCCAGAGACTTTACCTGCATGCAATAAGGACACATGCTCCACTATATTCATAGCAGCCTTATTTATAATAGCCAGAAGCTGGAAAGAACCCAGATGTCCCTCAACGGAGGAATGGATTCAGAAGATGTGGTATATCTACACAATGGAATACTACTCTGCAATTAAAAACAATGAATTCACGAAATTCCTAGGCAAATGGTCAGAACTTGAAAATATCATCCTTAGTGAGGTAACCCAATCACAAAAGAACACACATGGTATGCAGTCACTGATAAGGGGATATTGACCCAGAATCTCGGAATACCCTAGACACAATCCGCATATCAATAGATTTCTAAGAAGATGGAAGGAGAGACCCCTGGTCCTGGAAAGACTGGATGTAGGGGAACGCCAGGACAGAGTAACGAGAGGGGGTTGAATGGAGAAAAGAGTGAGGGAAGGGGGCTTATGGGACTTTCGGGGAGGGAGGAAACGGGAAAGGGGAAGTGATTTGGAATGTAAATTTAAAAAATAAAATAAAATAATAAACAAAAAAGAATATTTTTACATATGACCTCAGTCTGTATAATGCCACTTGTATAGAAATATTTTTATGGATGACCATTTGGTATTAGAAAACCAATTGATATACTCTTCTCTCAGGAAGACTATTTTTCCCACTCAGCATTTCGTAATAGCCTGTTATTCTTTATGTAGAATTTTAGCCTCATGGGCTTGCCCCCAGTTCACTTTGGCATGTATATTGTTATTGTCCTTGTTTAGCTTGCACTTGGCCAGTCATATTTGAGAGACTTTATGGGTGTAACTTCTGACATTGTCAAGAAGCACAACCTCATAGCAGACTGCCTGCTCCTCCAGTTCACACAGTCTATACAGTCTATCTGCCCCCTCTTCCATAATGTCCTTTAGTGGTAGTTCTCTTGGAGATGTATCCATCAGGATTGGGCTCCACAACCATGTATTTTTTTAATTGCTTATGATTTTCTATAATTGTCTTATTACAAAAATTTTCTCAATGAGGAGTGATGAACCCATATTTATCTGTGGGTATAAAGAGAAATGTTTGGATTGTTCTGGTTTAGTAAAGTTTAGATTATGCTGGTTTAGTAAAGTGGTTGTAAGTTCTCCAAGATATCCATAACTTCGCTAGCACTGAGTAGATGGTTATATTTCCAGAACCATGCATGATTTTCCCCTTGTCGAGGGGGTCTGAAATCCAATTAGAGACATGTTGGTTTCCACCAGGGTATGCATACCACCCTTAGGGTCATTGTGCCAGGTTGGCCATTATTTTGATTCATGGTCATCATAACTGGGTAGGACGATTGGTTGCTTCTCTCCTTTGGAAGCCTGTATGGCACCTTCTGGTACCATGAATGCTAGTCCTCAGGGAGGAAGCCTTCAGGTCAGTTCTAGCTCAAGAGTTTCTAGGCCCTGTTTCTGATATGCATGGTGTCTTCAGCAATGCAAACTTACCTACCACCTTTAGGGAGAAACCAAAGACAACAGCAGCAGGCTATATGTTTTAGGAGTCTCTTGGACAGCCTGACCAACAACTCAAGAGGTCTTCTCAGGTCTGGTATTTGGGTTTTTATTAAGTGGTCTTTGGACCTTGGAGAGAGTATTGTCATCCCAGATGGGAAACATTTATTTAAATTTTATATGTACATTTATATACAGAATTACATGTACTAAAAGTATTTTATTTTATTTTTTGAAAAGCGTGTTCTTTTATTGAAAAAGGAAGTAAAAACATTTTATGATAAAACTGAAGATTTATGTGGAAAATATTTCTCATAAAATAGAAGAGATATATAGAAAAACATGTTAAAACTGACAGTTTTCAGGGAAAATTAAAGAGTAAAGTGGTAGATATAAAAAACATTGGTAAATTAATTGAAAAAATGAAATAGAAACATTTTATGATAGAATTGAAGATTTATGTGGAAAATATTTCTGATAAAATTGTAGAAAAATTTAGAAGAACATGTTAAAATTGAAGATTATCATGGAAAATTTTATATAGATATAATAATGGTAGGCATAAAAGTATTCCTAAGGTGATTGAAAGTGGAAATATAAACATTTTCTGATAAAGTTGAAGATTTACAGGGAAAATATTTCTGATAAAATTGAAGAAATATATAGAAAAGCATGTTAAAATTGAAGATCATCATGGAAAATTATACAGATAAACTGGTAGGCATAAAAATAATTAATTGAAAATAGAATTATAAACATTTTCAGGTAAAATTGAAGATTTACATGGAAAATATTTCTGGTAAAATTCAAGAAATATATAGACAAACCCATTAAAAATTACTATTTCATGGAAAATTATACAGATAAAATGGTATATATAAAAAACCTTTCTAAATCAATTGAAGGTGGAATTAAAAATATTTTATGATAAAATCAGAGATTTACATGGAAAACATTTCTGATAAAATAGAAGAAATATATAGAAAAATATGTTAAAATTGAAGATTATCACGAAAAATAATGCAGATAAAATGGTAAACATAAAAAAATTACTAAATTAATTGAAATAGGAATTACAAATATTTTCTGATAAAATTGAAGATTTACATGAAAAATATTTCTGTTAGTCTATGTCTTTTTATTGGGGAATTGAGTCCATTGATGTTAAGAAATTTTAAGGAATAGTGAGTGTTGCTTCCTGTTTTGTTTTATTTTGTTTTTTGATATTATTTTTATGTTTGAGTGAGTATCTTCTTTTGGGTTTGTTGGAAGAGGATTACTTTCTTTCTTTTTCTAGGGTATAGTTTCCCTCCTTGTGTCAGCGTTTTCCATCTATTATCCTTTGTAGAGCTGGATTTATGGACAGATATTGTGTAAATTTGTTTTTATCATGGAATATCTTGGTTTCTCCATCTATGGTGATTGAGAGTTTTGCTGGGTATAGTAGTCTAGACTGGCATTTGTATTCTCTTAGGGTCTGTATGAGATCTGCCCAGGACCTTCTAGCTTTCATCGTCTTTGGTGAGAAGTCTGGTGTAATTCTGATAGGTCAGCCTTTATAAGTTACTAGCCCTTTTTCCCTTACTGCTTTTAATATTCTTTCTTTGTTTAATGCATTTGGTATTTTGATTATTATGTGCTGGGAGGACTTTCTGGTCCAGTCTGTTTGGAGTTCTGTAGGTTTCTTGTATGCTCATGGGCAACTCTTTCTTTAGGTTAGGGAAATTTTCTTCTATAATTTTGTTGAAGATATTTACTGGCCCTTTATGTTGTAAATCTTCACTCTCTTCTATACCTATAATCCTTAGGTTTGGTCTTCTCATTGTGTCCTGGATTTCCTGGATGTTTTGGCTCAGGAGCTTTTTGCATTTTGCATTTTCTTTGACTGTTGAGTCAATGTTTTCTATGGTATCTTCAGCATCTGAGATTCTTTCTTCTATCTCTTGTATTCTGTTGTTGATGCTTGCATCTATGACTCCTGAATTTTTTCCAAGGTTTTCTATCTCCAGAGATGACTCACATTGTGATTTCTTTATTGTTTCTACTTCCACTTTTAGATCCTGCATGGTTTTGTTCAGTTCCTTCACTTGATTGTTTGTGTTTTCCTGCAATTCTTTAAGAGATTTTTGTGTTTCCTCTTTAAGGGCTTTTACCTGTTGACCAATGTCCTTCTGTATTTCTTTAAGGGAGTTATGTAAGTCCTTCTTGAAGCCCTCTATCAGCATCATGAGATATGATTTTAAATCCAACTCTTGCTTTTCCGGTTGCTGTGGTGGAAGAACTGGGTTCTGATGTTGCCAAGTAGCCTTGGTTTCTGTTGGTAGGGTTCTTGTGCTTGCCTTTCCCCATCTGGTTATCTCTGGTACTAGTTGGTCTTGCTGTTTCTGGCTGGAGTTTGTCCCTCTTGTGGGCCTGTAAGCTGTGTCTGTACTCCTGGGAGACCAACTCCCTTCTGGCAGGGTCTGTGCACAGAAGGCTGTGGAGCTGCCTCGCTCTCTGGTGCAAATGGCAGCCTGAAGATCTCTGTCCCAGCTGCTCCACTGATCATATGCCCTGTACACTCCTAACTGTTCCCCTCCAGAGAGGAGGTGGAGATCTCACCTCCAAACTCAAAAGTGAAAGCACTGTTGGGAGATCACTCTCTCCTCTCGGGCTGTGCACAGAAGGCTGTGGAGTCGCCCAACTCCCTGGTGCAAATGGTGGCGGGAAGACCTAAAGGTATTTTAGATAGCTAATAATATGATTCCTTACGACTTTTTCAGACATCTTTGTTGTTATTTTACCCCCATCCCATGAATAAATCCTCCCTGAGTCAATCAATGAATACTGGTAAAAATCCTTCAGTTTTTCCATTCAAACCAGGACACTAACATTCCTGAAATTTTAAAACATGTTGCTAAATATGTCACTTCCTTATCTATTTTCAAAGCATGTTAAGCTGCTTTCAATCATTAATAAGAAACACAAACATTCTACTCCCTTGCCAAACCTACCTGAAACTAATCAGATTTACTGTGGCCCTCCTTCCCCAAGAGTATACAAGCAGTAAAGACTTCTGAGAGACACTCGGAGATGAGCCGAGCTACAAAGAAGAATCTGACAAGTTGAGCAGACTGAAGGCAGCAAAGACTGGTCAGATTGCCCAAAGGCCAACTGAGATGTCTGAACCGGACACTCACCAGCCTATTGAGCTGCCTGCAGTTTGTGCAGCGTGCTCCTTGTTTCCAGCATTTGTGACCTCATACATGCTGGGTAGGCTTTTGGTGATGCAACTGTCTTTAAGTCATGTCTGTTTCTGTAAAAGAACCTTCACCTCTATTCCTGTAAGTAACCCTAATAAAACTCACTAGTTCACCAAATTGGTCTTTGGTGATAGCCTTATTTGCTTTGTTGTTGGTTTCTTACCTGGGGTGAGTAGACATTTGTTCATGTCACCCCAGGAATAGTGCCGTACAGAAAGGGGATGGGCGAGGGCATCAACCAAAACGAATGTGTATAAACATGCTGCCTGGAAACCGGTTACACTGTTAGCTCATTTGAAAAGGTAAAGACAATTTTTAAAATTTTATTTTATATGTTTGGGTGTTTTAGCTGCATTTAGGAAGTATATAATAGGTAGCCTCACGCTAATGAAGGCAGGAAAAGAATGACAGGTCCCCCGGAATTGGACTTACAGATGGTTGTGAGCTACCGTGTGGATTCGGGGAATTATGCTCAGGTCCAGCCCCAAGTTAATAAAAAAAAAAATCTTACCTACGTGAAACAACTGTGCTGAAATCTTCATGGGTAAAACATTCTTGGAATTTTGTGTAAAAAGTTAATACTCTTCCTCTACTCCTCATTTACATGCAGGGTAAGAAAGAAGACATGACACACACACCTATACAATCACATACATATACACATACCTACAGATGACACATACACACACACACACACACACATGCACACATGCACTCACACACCATAGACTGTAAGAATAGCATCTTCTGGAGCTATATAAAATGGTGATTATGAAATCACTTCTGTTAGTTGCTATTTACACTAGACCTTTCATTTTTAGTGAAATTCACTCCTGAGTGTTCAGTAAAAACTCTTCGTCATGCTATCTTTTCAATCACAAACATATTTGTGTAAAGTCCTACCAAAAACATGCGGGTTCTTATTCTCACTGTTTTTGTGAAGTAATTTAAGTTCAATAAGCAGTAAAACAGACAAACCACTATCATATTTGGAGGAAATTGTGAAAATTTCAAAATCCTCTTTAATCTCATTCACTGTGCCTTTAAGAAAGAAAAAAAAGTTACCATATATTATTCAAAATCTAAAATAATGTTGAGGCTATAGTAGTAGGCACTTTCAGTAATGCAACTGAATGCAATAGGTTCTCCTCCTAATGAATGTGAAGAACCAGAAGACAGAGGAACAAGAAGACATCTGCCCCTTGGCAGAGGAGGAAAGGACTGGGGTTACCATAAAACAACACTTTCCCTGGGTTTTTACTTGGTAAGGTTATGTACCTAGTCACACAGGAAAGCACGCACGTATGTGGATGAGCACATGTCTGAGAGGCTTCAGCTTAAGGTCACAGTTCAAAAGTGAGGTGTAGTTGACACACTTCTAGACACATTCAGGTCAGGGATCAAAAAAAAAAAAAAGAAGAGAGCCAGATATGATGAGTGGTTAATTTTAGACCAGTCTGGGATACAAAGAACTTGTTTACAAAAAGAAAAGACAAGACAAAGAAAAAAGAAAGCACTTTTGAGCATCCTTAGCTCAAGGTCCTAAGATGCTTGGGTGGAAAGGTGGTAAATGTATGACGAGTGAGTTCAGTTCAGTAAGAGTGAGCAAGGTTGCTCTCAGTGCCTGACAGAATAAACCAAAGTTGTTCAGTCACCTTTGTTAGTTTTTGAAAGTTTCGCCAAAATATATTAGCTGAAACAAAAAGAGGGAATATTTTGTATTTCAGGATGATAGTGCATAGCTATAATCCCAGCATTTGGGGGACAGTGGCAAAAGTATAAAAAAAAATTGAAGGCCATCTGGCTAACATAGAAGTCTCTAAAACTAAATAGCACAACCAAGAAAAAAAGAGTGAAAAGAAAAAGGAAGTGACGAAGGTTGGTTTGAAAGTCTTATGAGCAGCTAGCTTTCATGATGCTGGAGACAGGAGACAGAGCACAAGCATTGCACTTGGGTGTTGTACTGCCTGGTTTTGTGTGTCAACTTGACACAGGCTGGAGTTAACACAGAGAAAGGAGTTTCAGTTGGGGAAGTGCCTCCAGGAGATCCAGCTGTGGGGCATTTACTCAATTAGTGATCAAGCGGGGAGGGCCCCTTGTGGGTGGTACCATCTCTGGGCTGGTAGTCTTGGGTTCTATAAGAGAGCAGTCTCGCCGGGCGGTGGTGGCGCACGCCTTTAATCCCAGCACTTGGGAGGCAGAGGCAGGAGGATTTCTGAGTTCGAGGCCAGCCTGGTCTACAAAGTGAGTTCCAGGACAGCCAGGGCTACACAGAGAAACCCTGTCTCAAAAAACCAAAAAAAAAAAAAAGAGAGCAGTCTGAGCAAGCCAGGGGAAGCAAGCCAGTAAGGAACATCCCTCCATGACCTCTGCATCAGCTCCTGCTTCCTGACCTGCTTGAGTTCCAGTCCTGACTTCCTTTGGTGATGAACAGCTGTGTGGAAGTGTAAGCAGAATAAACCCTTTCCTCCCGAACTTGCTTCTTGGTCATGATGTTTGTGCAGGAATAGAAACCCTAACTAAGACAGGTGTGAAGACTTTCCCTCCCTGTCTATCATACCTCACTGCCTCTGCACTTATAGAAAACCAGTGGAGGGATGACCAATCAATAACCAGCCCAATTTGAGTCCCATCCCAAGGGCAAGCACCAATGCCTGACACTATTAATGACACTGTTATTCTTGCCAGGAGCCTAGCATAGCTATGCTCTGAGAGGCTCTGCCCAGCAGCTGACTCAGACAGATGTAGAAACTCACAGCCAAACACCAGATGGACTCTTATGGAAGAGTTGGGGGAAGAATTGAAAGCCCTGAAGGGGTTAGGAACTCCACAGGAAGACCAGCAGAGTCAACTAACCTAGACCCCTGGGAGTTCTCAAAGACTGAACCACCAACCAAAGAACATACACAGGCTCGACCGAGGTCCCTAGCACATATGTGGCAAATGTGCAGCTCTGTCTCCATGTGGGCTCACCAACAACTGAAAGGGAGGCTGTCTCTAAAGCTGTTGCCTGACTCTGGAATCTCTTCCCCAACAGGACTGCTTTGTCTGGCCTCAATGGGAGAGGATGTGCCTAACCCTGAAGAGACTTAATGGACCAGGGTATGGGGATACCTACGAGATACCCCGCACTCCCAGAGGAGAAGGGGCAGGAGATCAGGGAGGGACTCTGTGAAGGGGAAGGGAGGAAACATTTGGGATATTAATTAATTAATTAATTAACTAATTAAAAGAAAACCAGTAAAACCAAAGTAAGACCAAGGGAAAGGAGTACACCGTAATCTACCTGATCTAGGGTCGGTTGGTGGCATTGGGGGTAGGGGGAGTGGGGAGGGTGGAGGGAGTGGATAGGTAGCTGATTTTTAAAGTTGTAATAGCACCAGGGCAGGGAGGAGAGAGAGGGAGGGGAATGAAAAAGGATACATACATAATAAGAACCAGTTTGAGGGTCACCTAAAGAACAGCAAATGGCAGGAAAGGACTCTGCAAGAAGACGGGGAGAAGTAAGACAGGAAAACTGTATGAGCCATGAGAGAATTATTCCCTACACTCAAGGATGTGTCTTCAACAGGCTTACTGGAGAGTGAGGCTTTTCAGCTGGCCACACTGTTTTGGGAAGTTGAGGAGTCCTTTGGACTTTGGCTTTGGTTTTTATAGGCCAGTCAGCTAGGCTGTCTGCTAGCACCCAGAATACCAAAGGGGGAGGATTTCTGAGAGTTTGAGGCCAGCCTGTGCTACCTAGTGAGTTCAAAGTCAGACCCTTCCAAAAAAAGGGGAAAGAGAGAGAGAGAGAGAGAGGAGAAAAACAACAACCACCACCACCAAAAACAAACAAAAAAACAACAAAACTAGTATAGGATTCAGTGGAATATTCTATTAATGAGTACTGTTTCTTGCTCATTCATCTAAATACATTTTCTTTCTCTTATTTCTTATTTCTATCTATTTCTACTATTGCTTTAATAGGTAACTATTTACAAAATCTAATGGAATTTTCCAAAAAAAAAAAAAAGGAAAAAGGAAACCCTTGAGCTTATAGTGTTAATATACTACATTCATCACAACTGTCGCATCACATGTTTTGCCCATTAAGCACAGCATATACATCATTGTAATCTGGTACATAAGTCAGGAAGCATTGTCATGACCTAATATACAGATTCCTGGAATTCAGATGGTCAGGCAGTGCTGTGTAACTGCCTATATATGCCTTGTTCAGGACAGCCTGGACCTGTACTATATCACAAAGGCTCAAGTGCTGCAGGCTTGGCCATCAGTCCATGAGAAGCTCCAGAACCTTCAGGAGGCAGGATCTAGTAAAAAGAAGCTAGGTTTTGGACTATTGTCCCTGCAGGGACTACTGAGAGCATGGTCACTTCCTGTCTCTCTTACAAAATCTCCTGCTATGAAATGCATGTCTTCTTCCACCACACACTCCTGCCATCAGGTTCCAAGCCACCACAGGGCCAAGTAACCATGCACCCTAAGTCTCTGAAGCCTTGTCTCCTCATTAGTTAATGGTACTAGGTATTTTGTCGTGGTGGTTGAAAGCTAACAGAGACTTCAGTATTACTAGTTCTAGCTTGTCCCATAAATACTTTTTAAATTTCAACATACCAAGGTTAGAAAGACTTGTTCGGTCCCAGCATATATTTTCTGAACAATAAACAGTGATACTTTAAGTATGAATAGAGCGCCTTTGTTTCAATCATATTCGTTAAAAGATAAAATATTTCATACAAATAAAGTTTTTAGGCTAAAATATGGAATGAAATAATTCTCAGCTATGACTATTTTTAAAGGGTAGATGTTTGCAAATATCTTGGGTTTTATTTCAGCAAAGATAACACACACTAATACGAGCAGACCCAGTGCCAACTCATTATTCCCATCCCTATTAAGGCAAATAGCCACACACAAGCTAACCTGGAGCACTGTAAGTAATGAGAGTGTTAAACCACATCCTGCATAATTCATGGAGCCTAATTCCTCCTGTTCCTTGGCAGTTCTTTCACAGTCAGCTGAAACAATGCAGAATGATTACAAAGATGCATGTCTCTGCTGCTAGGGTGGATGCCTGATGTATTAAACTAGCTCATTTATTTAAATAATCATCATCTGTGGCTACTTTGTATTCTGTGTTAGCTTCTGTGGGATAATGTAATGCAAATGTACCTTGTTGAAGTTTTGAAATGAGACTCAATGTCCATACAGTGTCTGCTTCACGTGCAAAACCTGATTCAGAGGTGAACTGGAGCCCCAGGGTAAGAGGGCATACCCTGTGACTCTCAGAGATGTGGAGTCACATTCCTGATTCTTCATCTTGGCAACGTGAAGGAGTCTAGTGTCAACAAAATGATCCTGAGAGTTAAGCAAGCCGTGAGATGGTTCTATTTCTGGATCTTCCATTGACTCAATTAGACCTAAGCCAAACTTGTCTAGACTTTCCTCTCTAACTCAATCACATGAGATGAGGATCAGAATAACTATGAGACTCTTCCAGTTCTCATATTCAGCCATTTACATCCCCACCAAACCACTTGAGCTTCTGACCATATTCTACTAGATTGCAAGAATAAACTTTGCAGAGATTTTCTTACATAATATTATGTGTCAAGGTGGTCTAAGCTTTAACTAGCTAATTAATTAAAAATTTCAAGGGAATCAACATTTTCCTGAAGCCCTGATGCTTCAGGCAGCATGATGGATCAGCAGAGTGGGTATAGGGTATAATGTCATTAATAAACCACTTCTCTAGTGAAGCCCACAGACTCCCTTCTGCCTTTCTTGTGAGATATTTGCCTAGTTTACATCAGTTAAGTTATGGTTTCTATTATTTACAGGCCAAAGAATGCTACCTGATACATGTAAATGGATTATTTATTCTAGCTATCCCATAAAAAAAGACAATAAAACCTGGATTTTATTTACAAGCTGTAAGCCTAGCCTGGGCTGGATCTATGCCATTCTCACCTATATCCAAACCATATGCCCCTTATCACTTGCTGTTGAATCTCACCTGGGCTGCTTCTCAGTCTGTCCTCAGGGTGTACATTTCCTGGTCTCGTACTTGTGACCCATCTGGTCTCATGGTGGCTTCCTCCTCCCTCTGTCTTCTTTGTCCTCCTCTTCATGGTTTCTCTCAAGACCTTTAACTCCACTCTCAGACCTGCCTTCCCATCCTTCTGCCCAGTCATAAGCCCCAGACATTTATTGACCAATTAGGAAAGATGGTATATGTGAAAATTCACTCATCTGGACAGCAACCAGATCTTAGGGTTCAGAATTTAGCATTTGTATACATAGCACCAAACCAAATCCCCAAAAGATACATGTAGCTAGTAGACTCCGTCTATTACACAGTTTTACATGTACATATAATTTAACTATCTTAAAATGTTTTATACAGCAAAAGTTTTATAAGCAATAGCATACTTGTGGATTGTTCAGCCACACACAATATTAAACAAGCACATGAAGGCCCAGTCTAGGAACACAATATACTGGGCAGGTATTTCTATTAGATTTACCAGGGTTTTGTTTGGTTGGGGATTTTTTGTTGTTGTTGTTGTCTGTATATTCACAAGCCTAAAGGATAAATATGAAAGGCATTTTAGGAATGAAACTTCTTGTGTATGGCTGTCACCTCACAGAGTCAAGAGAGGGAAAAGGCCTTGTTACCTTTGCCAAGATATGTGTTTCCTACAACCTATTTTCTCATTGGTATTGATCTTGAGGTATTAATGCATAAACTGACTTCCAGCAGGGCCTGAAATGAGATGCCTCTCCTGGAGGAACAGTACTACATATCTGATCAGGTAAATACTGAGGGATTTCATGCCAGTCTGAGACTCCTGGTCTGCTCCAGGGTGATAATAAAGGACAGGTATTTTAAGAGGCAACTGGAAATTCAACAGAGGAATTAAATGCAGCCTGGGCAGACAGTTTCCAGTGGTATGTTAAACATTTTAACTGATGTATCAATTATGTGGTCCACGAAAATGACCTCAGTCCTCTGGCTTGTCTCACTAACACAGAGGCAACACACACAGGCGACACAGTTGATGGCATCACAAGTTCTTGCAATATTCCTCTTCTTCCTGTTTTCACATGTGTGGACTCCATGACGCCACACTCCTTTCACTTTTGCTCTCCTCTGCTCCTCCCTGCTCTGTCTGTCCTCCATTCTGATTTCCTTCCTTAGGGCTCACTCATCATCTCCGGTCAAACTCATGTCTGACCTTCTACATGCCTCCCTGAACATCCCTCTCTTCTCAGTTGCTATAGAAGAAAGTCTGCACAGCATAATTCCATGTTCTGATTTATTGAAGCAGAGTAGTATGATGAAGAACTCAGTCTTTAAGAATTAAAGCCAGGCTCTGATGGTCATTGACTCAGTTTCTGTATAGCAGACCGCCAATAAAAATTGCTGGGATGGTGCTGGAGAGATGGCTCAGCAGTTAAGAGCATTTACTGCTCTTTCAGCGGTCCTGAGTTCAATTCCCAGCAACCACATGGTGGCTCACAAACATCTGTAATGGGATCCGATGCCCTCTTCTGGTGTGCAACAGTGCTCATATACATAAGAACAATGAAAGGATTGAGTGTGTCCAAGATTCGTCCATTAAAAAAAATGGGATGGCTAGTATTAATTTTCGACTGAACATGAGGATGTAAACCTCTGTGCACACCTGTAAAGGATTGTGTAGATAAGATTAGACTCTGGGAATGTCTGTAGGAATTATCTGGATTATGTGAATTGAGAGGGAAAGACTAGAGGGCTCTGGAATGTAGAAAAGTGGAGAGAGCAAACAGAGCACTTGCATGCATACATTACTGCATTCCTCTGTGTGGACATAATGTAAATAGCTGTTTCAAATTCCTGTTCTTTTCTTCCTTGCCATGATGGACTGTAACTTGAACTGTGAGCTCAAATCCTTAAGTTGCTTTTGTTGATTTTTTTTTAAAGTCATAGCTGCAGAAAAGCCAATATAGTTGCTAACTATTTTTATTAGTAACAACAGCAATTAACAATTATTAAGTTATGATTTTGCTAGCTAGTATAAAATGCATTTAGGCACCAGATGTAGCTTGCTCTGCAACAATCTACAAAGACTACTGAGTTATAGATAGCACTGATGGTGTGCATGAACCTAAGACACGTGCTGGCTCACATGGGCGTAGAAGTGGGACCCACGTACCAGAAGTCCAGTTATAATCTCAAGTAGAAGAGTTGCCCTGTCTGCAATATAAATACATGAGTCCTCCTCACTTCATAGAGTTGTGGGAATTGAAAACCGACGAGTATAATAGCTTTTGTAATGATTGTAGCTATCCCTCAGCTTGTGAGTTATATCCTGATAAATCCACAGGAAGTTGAAAACTGCTTCAATATGCTTGACCTACCAAACACCCCAACTCAACATCACAGTACACTATAGGAAGTCAACTGTTTGTCCTTGAGCTCTTTCTTACACCTGGCTGAAAGCTGCCGCTCACTGCTAATGCCTGGACTGACAGACCAGGGCACTCATATTGCTGAGCTAGAAAATTGTGAAAATTCTAATTTGAAGTGCTTTCTACTGAATGTGTGTTGTTTCTGCAACATTGTAAAGTCAAAAAAATCATAAAAGGGACATATCATTGTAACTTGAACCTGTCTTATATACAAATATTTAGGATACTTTTACTATATTCATATAAATGTTTTCATAAGACTACAATGAAACTTACCAACTTGTTAATAGTGTATCTGACAGGAGACAAAAAGATGAGGAACTCCCTCAGCCCTTCCAAGTACATGGGCAGCCTCCTTAAATTTTGTGCCCAAGACAATATTCTGGACACCCAGTTAAAATCACATTTCTAGGATCATACTGGAGGCAACACCAAACAGTCTCCCCCTACTGCCCTTCTGACAGGATCATGACAGGAAACCAGGCAAACACACAAAGTGATTTGCAGCGGTCCACCCCAGCAACAGCACTCATAGCTCAGTTAGAGTCGAAAAGCAATGGATTAATACCTGGTACATTGATCAACTAAAATTTCCACCGGGAAGAATGTCTTTCCTGTCTCTCTCGTCAAATTATTCTATTTCTAAGGATAAAGTCTGAAGAGGGTCAGTGTTCCAATGCCCAGCCAAAGAAGGGCAGAAAGCAGAGAACTCCAGGGGACTGCACTGTAGGGGAAGTGCTTGCTTTGAATCAGGAATAGAACCTGCCTGATAATTTTCAGTTGACATTTGATTTCTTTCGTGGATCTAGAATCATCAATATTTCAAGAAATCACTCAGTGATAATCCAGGCAGTGTAGAGTTGTCTGGGCAGTGTGAATGCTGAAGCTGAAAGCCTGGTCTCAAAAAATACCACCTCACCAGAGAAGAGAGCTGAAGCAGAGTTAGAGGAGAAACAGGCAGGAGGGGAGCTCTAGGAAAACATGGGACTCTTGGGTGTATTTTGAAGTAGTATAAAGAATACACTATAAAATGCACAATATTTGCATTAGTTATATGTCTGCCACATTGTGTAACACATTCTCGCTATCTGTTACAGCAATTAGCTAATTAAGGAATTAAAAAGTGTTGCCAGGCATGGTGGCACATGCCTTTAATCCTACCACTCAGGAGACAAAAAGAGAAACAGGTACATCTCTGAGTTTGAGGTCAATCTAGTTTTATAGAGTTTGAGAACAGCCAAGGCTATATAGTGAAACCCTATCCCCCTGCCAAATAAGAATAAGAATAAGAATAAAAGAGTAAGAGTAAGAATAGAATGTTGAAAGTAAATAAGGCAGGTGATGGTGGTGCACACCTTTAATCCCAGTATTCAGGTGGTGGTGTGCTGAGTTCTTGTGTAGTCTGGTCTACAGAGAGAGTGCCAGGACAGTCAAGGCTACACAGAGAAACTCTATCTCAAAAAAGAAAAAAAGTAAGTAATAATACAACATAATTGGCATTTCTGCCTCAGTTCAATCTAGGATGGAGCTGGAGAATGTATAAATGTTTAAGCCTATGACCAAAAATAAGACAAAACAAAGAAATCTTATATTCTTCCACTAATAAAATAATAAGGATCAGATGGGAGTAAAAGAGTCAAAGAATTAAAAAAGTAAATGAAAGTTATTCTCCAGACTCTCACCGGGAGCCAGTGAGATGGCTCAAAAGGTAAAAGCGCTACCAAACAAGGCTAACTATCTGTTTGATTGCCATATCCCACAATGGACAAAGAGAACAGACTCCCAAAAGTTGTCCCCTGACATCTACATATGCACCTGGACTTAAATACTTAAATACACAAATGCATGTGCATGCATCTCTCTCTCCTCTCTCTCATTCTCTCTCTCTCTCTCTCTCTCTCTCTCTCATTCTCTCTCTCTCTCATTCTCTCTCTCTCTCTCTCTCTCTCTCTCTCTCTCTCTCTCTCTCACACACACACACACACACACACTCACACACACACACACACAATTCACTGTTAGAGATAATTCACATATATGAAATAGAAACTGTCTCACAGAGTAGATTGCAAAGAATGAAGTTAACTCAAACAGGAAGTTTCAATTTGAAAGTTGCAATTTGAAAAGTAAAAACACAAATATCAACTTCATTGTGACTCAAAACCCATCTGCCATGTGCTACACAACACTCTCCAGCAGCTATGGACCCAAAAGATCTAGCAAATTGAGTCAAATAATTTCACCCGAAAATATAAAGTTTTACTGGTGACATATTATCTATCCTTCTTTTACATTGTGGAGAGCAAAGGAGATCTCACTTGATGCAAAGGAACTTCATGAAGGCCTTCAAAGTCGCCATATTGCTGTACCTTCATGGTTCTCTCAGTCCTCCTTATCATGGCACAACATCCACATCCATGTAACATGGAAAAGGCAAATAGGATGGAAAAGGCAAGTTTATTGCCTTTGTCCTAAGGTAATTCTAAGTTCAACTGGTTTAAAGACTCTTCTTTGGGGCTGGAGAGATGACACAGCAATTAAGAGCACTGACTGCTCTTCCAAAGGTCCTGAGTTCAAATCCTAACAACCACATGGTGGTTCACAACCATCTGTAATGAGATCTGACGCCCTCTTCTGGTGTGTCTGAAGACAGCTACAGTGTGCTTACATATAATAAATAAATAAATCTTAAAAAAAAAACATACTCTTCATCATTCCAGTAAGGCATAAAAACAGACCTTGATTTAAAAATTAAAAAGGCGCCGGGCGGTGGTGGCGCACGCCTTTAATCCCAGCACTTGGGAGGCAGAGGCAGGAGGATTTCTGAG
Organism: Tokudaia tokunoshimensis; assembly: GCA_036184795.1. Lineage (NCBI taxonomy): Eukaryota > Metazoa > Chordata > Mammalia > Rodentia > Muridae > Tokudaia > Tokudaia tokunoshimensis. The sequence continues at coordinate 81,193,668 of BTHU01000012.1, read as the reverse complement.
TTCGAGGCCAGCCTGGTCTACAAAGTGAGTTCCAGGACAGCCAGGGCTACACAGAGAAACCCTGTCTCGAAAAACCAAAAAAAAAAAAAAAAAAAAAATTAAAAAGGCCACAGAATTCTTAAATGTCTATGGGATAAAGTAACTTAGCCTTTGCCACACCCATTTCAGCTTTGTTGAGAGGGGGTCTTGTGGCTGACCCTCAGAAAATGAGCTTTCACCTTCTCAGCTAACTTGCTTTTGAAAACGTTGCTTTTTTCAACGTATGCTTTACAGCTGCTTTAGTGGCTCATGAAATTGGTTTTTTAATCATATTGTACGTTTGTATATAAATATACATGTGTTGGGCCAAGGTGTTAAATTTAATTTTTTACTATCAATCACAAGTCAAAGAAAATTTTTAGGGTTCTGAGATTGTGTATAATAGACAAGCACTCCACCACCAGGCTGTGTCTTCCATCCCTTACAAACCAAAATGTTTGAAGAATACTAATATAATCTATTAGCAGAAAATGTTACACATGTAAAAACCCCACATTGACATCTAGCCACAAAAAGCTACACTAATATAATTTTTAGCAAATAAGGAGAGGAAATGAGATATCAGATTTGCACACATACCTCACAATTAATAACAAAGTAGTGTCAGTTATTTCTATGATAGCTCAGGTTGCTCCTTACAATAGAAGAATCCAAAGAACACTCCAAATGTGCATATTATATGATGTCTTCCCTTGAGCAATTACTATATAATAGCTCTCATTTACCCATGTCTATAACAAGGCATTCACATTCGATCATGGAAAAGTGAATGTATTCATGTAAGGAATTTAGAATTATGAATTGTCTGTGTACAGAATACATAAATGTAAACTAGCATTTCTTATTAATATGGGACACGCTTATAGTGGGTTTGTTAAGGAGACTCAGACCACACACAGCATAGACCATTACCTCCTAGGATATAGAAGAGAATACCTTAAAGAAATAAGCTCCTGTTATGATAGGCTATTTGTAAGCACCAAGCAAAAGCCCACAAGTAGTCAAATACAGCTTACAAGAAGTACAGACTAGTGTGTGAAATGACTTCTTTGCTCATTTCTGTCTTGCAGTTTCCTCCTTTTGCACCCTAGAAAGGTCAGCTCCACTGATAACGGACTGCCTTGAATATTGACCTAGAACAAGTGGTTCATTACATTGCTGCTCATTATTTTACATTTCTCTGGCCAGCGTTCTTAGATGCAATTTTGGGCTATATATTCCGAAGTCATCAGTTGACAAGGTTGTTTGTTTGCTATACTTCTAGGCTGAGTGTTTAAAGTTAGTCAAAGAACATGATTCTGAGAAAATCATTTTTTTCCTTACGAATCTAAAAGAAATAAAAAGGCAAAGAGAAAAATACTGAACTTCCCACAGCGCAGAATAAATCAATTTCACTTGAGTCTCACCTCTTTATCCCCAGACATGGTCATTATGCTACTTAGAACTGACAGAAGTGGGAGCAGGAAATGCATGAGGGAGGAGAATCTGGGTAGGTGTACTATTAAAGACCATTTTCCTAACTCTTAGCAATTTGACAATGGTACTTACGCGTACATTATACTACTTAATCCAGATGCACTGTGGTACCAAAGACATTATTCATCTCCATTTTTCAAATAAGAAATGGAGGCTCAGAAGGATAAAAACAAGGCCAAACTACAGTCTACCTGATGCTTTCATTTGCTGCACTGCTCCTCTGTTGACCTCAGACAACTAAAAGTTGTTAAAAAAAAAAAAAGGCTGAACTCCAAAGCAGGACAAAAGTGTAAGGTGGCTTATAGCTCAATCCCTTTTGGATTCACCTGTGACTGTAATTCTTCACAACACTGCGTGCATCTCATAAACACTTGCTTCGGTCCCAGCTCTCTGCTACTATGCTAATTGTTGTGGCACAAAGCCAACCAAAGCATCGTTGATAAGCAGCCAGAGCAGAGTGAATATTCCATTTGTGCCCACCCTCTCCAAGCAAAGCTCATTTCTGTGTCTTAACCTAATGGTTAATTAAATATATTTTTAATTCAGGGTCAAAATTAGAAAATGAGTTTGTTTATTCTAGCTGTAAAATATAGCCAAATAGTAACCAAAGAATATCGTGGTTCATCCTGTAATCCTAGCACTTAAGAGACTGAGACACAAAAATTGTGACAAGTTCAAGGACAGGCTGGACTCCATAATTAGAGGGCAGTTTAGAAAGACCCTGAATCAGAAACAAACGAACAAACAAACCCAAACAGAGAACTCAAATAAAAGTGCTCCTAAATTGTTCTCCACTTTTGTGAATATGTGAGTTTGGTGGGAAAATGTTGTGTAAATGTAAAAGAAATAGCTTTGCCAATAACTCATTCTTCCTCAATCTCCTATAGTCAAGAAATTATTGGAAAAGATTCTAAGCTATTGAGAGGAAAAGGCCACTTTGATGAATATAGCATTTGACTTAAAAATAAAATTATTGAATATCTACAATAACCCAGGGCTATGCCTGTCACAACCACCTGAAGTAGTTATTTGAGAGAGTTTCAGAACCCCTATAATCCAGAGCCCCTAAGAAATGATCAAGCGATGGTTTTGGTTTATTTTTTTTTTTTTTGGTATTTTGTCTTTTTCTTCCTTCCTGCAGTCTTTCCCCTAACTACAAGCCACTAATCTGACTCACAACTAAAAGTCTATAGCTGGAATCACTTGTGACCACATAGTGTCAGAGAAATATCAACTTTGAGTCAGACCTTGGTCTAATTTAATGTGTATTATCTCCAAGAATACGGAATATGCTGTACAGTTAGCTTATGGTGTTTGTTACTGCTATTTTGGTGAGATTGGAGTTATTGCTTTGATTCATTACTTTTTATTTTTGTTTCACTATTTTTGCAGTTCTTGATTTTATGCAATTATGACACCATAAAATGTGGTTGGGTAACTTAAACAATTTCCCAGAAATAGGCAGATCTCTGAGTTCAAGGCCATCATAATCTATAGAGAGAGTTCCAGGACAGCTAGGTCTACATAGAGAAATCCTGTCTCAAAACAAAAAATTCCCAGGAATAATAAGATTAAATTGCATATGACATACACATTCCATAATTATACATTCCATAATTCCAATCTAAATTTAAAATAATCATGACCTATAAGAAAAATATCAGAGAGTAAAATATTCCTACTATAGTAATGGGATAGGCTTTATCTTTCACTTTTTATCATTTTTATTGGGAGAGGGCAGCTGTCAATGGAACCCGGGACCTTCTACATATGAGGCAAGTCAGCCACTATTAAGCTATAACTCTAGCCTTCATATTGATATTTCTTTACTATATTAATGATTAGTCACTTTATAAATCACTTAGTCATGAAAAAGTAATGGTCCCAAATTATGGTCTTTCTTTCTGACTTCTATTTTTCAGTAACAAACTGTGTGAAGCAAGTCTGATATTTACACAGATTGAATAGTACACAAAATAAGCTGCCTTCAACATTTTCTTGCTTAGAAAGCCTAACCTACAGCTATCTTCCTTAGGCTTACTTACATACAGTCAAATCTATGTATTCACACCTTAGGAAATTCTCAAGGGAATTGGTTTATCAATCATTCCCTTAGGAATGTAGTTTTCATGCTTTTAGTTTTGCTTGTCCAATGGCTTGTAGGGAGTGGGGAGATAAACTACAAATCAGAATGAGAATCTGTCATGGTGGCAAATGCCAGTAATCCCTGCACTCAAGGAAAACTGGGTTCATGTTGCTACAAAGCAAGTCCAAAGCAAGAAGGGTTTCAATTAAAAAAACAAACAAACAAATGAAACAACAACAAACAAACAAAAAATCCAACCAACCAACCAACCAAATGCTGGCTACACCCAAGACTTAGGAGGATGCAGAGCCCTTGGGTCAGCCATGGATCAACATCTGGAACCCAAACTAGACAAGGAAGCCAATGCTCAGTCTTCTACCTGCCTGTGACCCACAGCTGTTTGTTCCTGGCTGGCCTGATGTGGACCTCAGTCCCAGAGACCAACCAAATGACAATTGCCTTTTCTCTCTATTCTTCATGAATGGCATATGCCATAACACTCTCCTAGGAACCCTTCAATAAATTTAGCACCCAGTTCCAATCAAACAGATAAAGCTTTCAAGGTTTTCATTCACACAAAAGATGCAGCATGTTTGATCCCCTCTCCCTCAGCATAGGAGAGTGAAGGGAAATGTTAATAACTCCCCCATGACTTATACATTAAGCTTTTCAAATACTTAAATACTTTGTTTTCAGAAAAACAAGCAAACAAAAAGCAGCAACAACAGAAAAAGAAAGTTAGTTTAAGCAGTATTCCCAGAACACAGATTCCTAGGTAAGAGGAGCTAGAGAACCACAACTGTTTTACAGGCTGCAGGTTGCTTTCCCAGAGCAGAGCAGAATGCCTGAAATCTTGGCATCTTACAAGACTCCTTTGTTAGAAATAAAATTTCCAAAGATGGTTTTATGACAGACATAAAATAGTGCCAGTGTTTCTTCCGAAATAAAGAGGGGGTGTTCCCGCCCTCTTACTGAGATTTTCATCGGCAGTGAGAGGTCCCTGCAGTTCTACCACTGCCACCAAAGTTTCATTAATTAGCATCAAGAGAAAAATACAGGCTAGATTGAAAAGCTCAAAACTTATACAAGAAAAAAGGGAAAGGGCCAAAAAGCGTTATTAATAGGTACAAATTGGGTCATGCAAGGCTTTTCCATTCTCATCTGACAGCTCAGTAATATCACTCTTAGGAAAGAAATAACAACCGCTTATAAAAGAAGGCACTGTTACATAGAATTATACTTTGCATGGACATTTTAAATTTTGTAAGTTTAATACTCCAAATTTCAATTAGCATTTGCTTGAGAGTTTTTCAAATTTTAAAAACATCGAATGCCCTCGTCTAAAATACAAATGAAAGAACTCACATTCTTTTTATAAATATGTATTTATTTTATTTATTTAATGTATGTGAGTACGCTGTTGCTGTCTTCAGAAACACCAGAAGAGGGCACCCGATCCCATTACTGATGATTGTGAGCCACCATGTGGTTGCTGGGAATTGAACTCAGGACCTCTGGAAGAGCAGCCTGTGCTCTTAACCACTGACCCATCTCTCCAGCCCAAAACTCACATTCTTTAGTAGGGACTTGAAAAATAGTAAGCAATCGTGAGCATGCAGGTCCTTTCTAGGAGGATAAAATAATCAACTTACTATCCTGTAAAATTTTAATTGTTACAATGAAATTATTAAGCAGAACATTAACAGCTATTATTTATCATAAATTAATATTTTCAAAAACTATATAAACTATTCATACTCTCAGCTCTATAAGAGCACTTTGGGTTTCAGTTCTCAATCCATATTAAAAGGTAGCATTTAATTCTGATTTATCTCCCTCTCCTTCCCCCTCTTTCTCTTCCTCCCCCTCTCCCTCTCCCTTTCCTCTCTCCCCTTCTCTCCCTTTCTCTCTCTCTCTTTCCCACTCTCTCCCTCCTTCCCCCCTTTCCTGCAATAAGCAATAGAGCATCATGTTAAAGTGAGAAAATATTATGCTTGTATAAAGGCAGTAATGTTCTCATATTTTAGGAAAAGTTACATAATTTCAAAAACAATACATTGTATAAAACTCCCAGTGCTAGGCTGTAAGGAGTTATCAACTAAATATGTTTTCTAGTTATCTTCTTTCATAAAAAGACAAGAAAAGTGAGATTTCCACTTTTAGGCATCTCCACAGAACAGTGTCTGGGTATAGACAGACAGTTGTAGAGTATTGAAACATCATCAAACATTTATGTGAAAAAACAGCTATACCGACAATCATTCAGAGTCCTGGCAGCCAGGCTAATTAAATAGTCTAAATATTAGAATAGTTTAAACAGTGAAATCACCAAGTGGGGAATTTAATATAATTCCAATTAAACTGTGGAATCTCTCTTCAACTTTGGGCTGGTTTACCCTTAACTCTTTTGAGCATCAAGTTTCCTTATCTGTAAGTGGGAATAACCAGTTGTATACAAATGCTATGAGCATGATATCAATGCAGTGATAACATTGAATCCAGTACCTGGAAAACTAGAAACTGTCCAGATGTTTGGCTTCTTTTATGAGAATAAAATTATGAGAGATAATCACCTGAGTATTTCTAAATTCATTGAACCTACAGAAGAAGAAAGAGGTTGGAATTGTTATGTTATGCCCCACTGACTGGCAATGACTGTCTGCAGTCTCCATATTAAAACTAACACATGGGACATGGGGCTGGGGAGATGGCTCAGAGGCTAAGAGTACTGAGTGCTCTTCTGAAGGTACTGAGTTCAAATCCCAACAACCACGGGGTGGCCCATGACCATCTGTAAGGGGATCGGATGCCCTCTTTTTGTGTGTCTGAAGATAGCAACAGTGTATGCATATACATTAAATAAATAAATAAATATTTTTTAAAAATAACCTAACACATGGGGTCAGGAGATTTAACTTGGGGGTAAGGTGCTTATCAAGATTCAGGAAGCTGTGGATTTGGTCTGCAACATAAAACAAAAAATTAAATAACCTGTGAAGAATCATCTAACACCAAGGAAACACTGTATTTTCTTAGCAAAAACATGATGTGTTAGTATATTAGAACAATTTCTTGCAAAGAGAACTCTAAGATCTTCCACATCTAAGCCTGGACTCCGAGGGGAAGCAGGGGTTAGTGCTCTCTGCCTTTCCATACCTAATAGGAAGACATGCTTGTCAGTATTTAAGAAATATTTCCTAAAAAAATCTGGTTTTTTAGCTTTACATTTAAACTTTTGTGTGAATAAGAAAATCCTCCCACAGTTATGAAAGGGCAGTATTGAGCAAATCCACAGAAAATTACTAAATTAGCTTTGGTCCAGAATACTCCAATTTAGGCTGCCAGCACCACTCTGCCAAGAACATCCCACCAACTGAGAGATCACCACATGAAGTGTATGTATTTTAAAAGTACATTATGCATAAATACGAGGCCAAATACTAAAAAAGATAAATTCTTTTTTAAAACGTATAAGCGATAGCAGAGATTATTTTGATAATGAGTTTTGAACATAACTAGTCATTTTTAAATGAAATATGCAATCAAAAGATTCCAGTCACAAAATTCACATCTTACCTTGCAGCTGACAATTTCCTAGTTTTAAAAAGTAGGTTGAATGTAGAAAAAGCAAGCAATGCCAAAGAAAATACAATCCTTAAAATAATTTGAAAGCAGGGATTTTTTTGTTCCTAAATTTGTATTATACACATTTGTTAGGTCTACCAAAGCTGTTTTTTAGCAGTTCAAATCAAGTCTATTCAATATCTATCTTCTGCTAAAGAAAATATATCAAATATAGGCTTTGTCACCTTAAAAAATTGCATATTAATAGAATCCAGAAGGACACAGAAAACTAAGTTATGTTCCCTAAGATATCAACATAGCCAGTGCATTACCAGCTTATAGTTATTGCTAATTTCACTCCACACATCTATTATCACAAGCAGTTTTATTGCAAAGTAATACTACCACTAATGCTGGTATCCAATAAGATGTGTTTAATTTTTAATTATATTGGGTTATTAAACTCCATTCACAGCAAATAAGCAGAATATTCTACTTTATCTACAAGTTTATATTTTCTTCATGAATTGTCACATGAAATACTGTAAAGAAATTCGTCTAATCAATTTGTATGTAATGTTTTTTAGGAGATTGCTTTAAAGAAAAACTTGTATATTAGTATTAGCATGGGGGTGTGTAAGAATCACAGACTGCTAATGGTGGTCTTCTGCTTAAAACAGTAATTATTAAGTTTAATCACTAGAGAATCTTTTAAAGTGGATCCAGCATAACTTGTGATTTTAATATTTCCTTGTGTTCAAATACCTACATTTCACAAAGTAATAGGATCACTCGTTTTCTCACGCCTAATATATAAATGGCCAAGACAACTGTGGTGGTTGTAATAAAAATGGCCCCCATAGCCTCATATTTTTACATGCTTAGCCCCTGTAACCATGGATGGGTTTTTCTATGACCTCCCGTGATCACATGGAGACTTATTTTTACTTATAAGCTTTTGGCTTTTATTCTAGATTTGTTCCCAACTAGATTGTAACTCATTTATCCCATTTATACCATTCTAAGTTCTGCCACATGGCTGGTTACCTCCCCTCGGTTTCATAGGTTCTACTTCCTGTGGGTGCCAAATCTCCCATGCCTCGCTCTTTCCTAGAGCTATTCCATCTGCAAGCCCCACCTAACTATTCTGCCTTTTGCTATAGGCCATAGACTTTTTATTTTAAGGAGAGTTATCATCATGGCACAGTGCATGGCAGCATGCAGGCAGGCATGGTGCTGGAGCAATAGTTGAGATCTTACATCCTGATCCATAATCACAAGGCAGAGAGAGTGCTAACTAGGGATAATTTGGGGTTTTGAGAGCTCAGTGTCCACTAGACTCTAGTATACTAGATATAGTATACTAGTATACTCTAGTATAGACTAGAGGTATAGTCCAACAAGACTATACCTCTTATTCCTTCCCAAACAGTTCCATCTACTTGTAAACATACAGAGAATAAGAGATTTTAAAGTACTTAACCCTAAATGGGATGTCTATATCATACACTTCTCCTCAAAGCTCAGAGATCTTCAAGGAATAGTGAGTGGAAAGATTTTAAGAGCCAGAGGTGATAGATGTTGTCTAAAAAAATGGTGTTTTCTGGGCACAGCAGGCCAGATGCTCATATAAACTCAAAGACATTGTGACAACATGCATAAAACCTGCACAAACTCTACCCAGACCAACCAGAATGAGACCTATAATAGAGGAAACCATATATTCAATGAGGAAATGAAGAACAAAATTATTGACAACTTGTGTGTGTGTGTGTGTGTGTGTGTGTGTGTGTGTGTGTGTGTGTGTGTGTGAAACAGAGTCTCATCTCATTCTGTAGCTCAGGCTGGTTTGGAACTCACCACACAGCTATGTATATGAGTGTATATATAATATATAGAAAGAGAGCTCTGTCCTAGCTAGTCCAAAACTCCCTCCTACCTCAATATCACAAATGGGAATACAAGCATAAGCTTCTGCAAACAATAAAACTAATATTTCAAAGAAGCGATATTTACCCATTAATACACAGAACCAAAAAATGTGGAAATAAGAAAATAGTGGAACTTTTACACTATCTTAAAAACAATCTGTTATGTCTAGGCTGAGGACATTGTCTGTGGGGAAACGTGGTAGAGGGACCTTTTTTAAAATTGGAGCCGCTTTGTGTGTTCTGTTGTAAATGGATGTGAGAATGAGACTATTCAGAAATATATAAAACTACAAAAGGGAAAAAAAGAAACACAGAAATATGTAAAACTTGGGCTTGCATTATTAAACTGTAACCACATTCTCAGAGAGTAAGAGAAAAAAAATATTCATCTCTTTGGATTTTCAATACAATTGAACCATTTTTCTCCTCATTCGGTGCATTCCAATGAATATACCTTTACTGCAAAATACTTACTGTATCAGCTATGTTTCTCATTGCCCTAATACAGTGGCTGACAATGGCAACCTGCAACAGGAAGGTTTTTTTTATTTTGGCTTGTGGTTTGAGAAGATAAAGTCGGTCACAGAGAGGAAGGTGAGGTTGAGGTAACATGAAGCAGCTGATCACATCAAATCTATGGTCAGCCAGCACAGCAAGATGAACACTGGTGCTCATCTGGCTACATATATATATACATATATATATATAAGTTTGGGTTTTACTGCTGTGAACAGACACCAATGACCAATGCAAGTTTTATAAAAGACATTTACTTGGGGCTGGCTTACAGGTTCAGAGGTTTAGTCCACTGTCATCAAGGCAGAAGCATGGCAACATCCAGGCAGGCATGGTGCAGGAGGAGCTGAGGGTTCTACACCTTTATCCCAAGGAAACCAGGAACAGACTGGGTGTCTTCAGGCATCTAAGAGGAAGATCTCTAAGCCCACTCCCACAGTGACACACTTCCTCCAATGAGGCCACACCTTCTAATAGTGCCACTCCCTGGGACAAGCATATACAAATCATCACAATATATATATAATTCAGTCTGGGACCCCAGGCTATGAGATGGTGCCACCCAGAGTCAGTGTGGGTTTTCCCTCCCATCTGAAAGTTAAACCTCTCTGGAAACACTCTAATGAGTACTGAGTACATAGCATCTTGTTGAGTGATCAAATAAACACCCTGCATCAATCACCCCTTCCTCTTTACTTACAGGCTGATGTTTAGCCACAAGTGCATAGGCAAACAGTTTTGTTCAACTCCCTTATTGAAATTATTTCTTTTTCATTTTATTCCTCCTTAACTCTAAGTACTTATCCATATTCACCGTTGACCATACCATGATGTCCTTTAAGATGATCAAAAGGGGAAGGTATTAAACAGAGGATATTTTCCACAAGATCCTAAATATGTAATTTACAGGTCTTTGCATGAGTACTTGAACTGTTCATGATACTGAACTACCCCTAAGGAAGTGCACCCATTTCAGATAATTCTCTTACCATAGCATCACCTGGCCCAACACTCTCATCCTTTGTTAATGCCTCTGAAGCTTCCCAAGATAGATATAATTTTTAGACACAGTAATCGTTTACCTATTTAAAGATACACTTATAGACTGGAGAGGCTACTCAGGGGTTAATAGTACTAGCTGCTCTTACAGAGGACTCAAGTTCAATTTTTAGCACCTATATGTTAAACAGTACAATCCTGAGACAGTCACAGATGCTTAGAATAACTGTGGGTCCAGGGGATCCAATGCCTTTTTCTGGATTCTTCAAGCACCCTGCTCACATGCAGGCGAAACACTCACATAAAGTTAAAGTACTTTAAAAATGTTCTTTAAATTTTTGTAAAGAAAAAAAATTTTTTTAAAAAAAGAGATGCAATCAAATCTGCCCATTTATCTCTTTTCAATTTACTACATTTTTCATTCTCTCAACTATGTCTCAAACTATTTGGCTTCTACTTACTCTCTTTTTCTCCTAGATATATTCCAATTGGCCAGTAATTTTCACATTTGACAGCCAGAAGAATGAAACACAATCAGTCAGGTACATTTTATAGGTCAGAGAGGATATGTCATCCTTTGTGACTGAATCCACCACTGCATTGTAAGTCTGGGGTTTGGTACTGAAAAGGTTCATAACATCATAGTTCCGACGTGATTTACATTTAAAGTCAATGATACCCCTCATATGTTTTCATATGTGCTATGTTATACACCAGCATGGTGGCTGTTATTTGATCACTTTTAGAAATGTGGGGACCGAGGATCTGAAGAGACGACTCTGCAGTTAAGAGCATTTACTGCTCTTGCAGAAAACCCAAGAGGATCCATATCAGGTGGCTCACAACCAGAGTATCCACATGCAGACAGACAGGGACACACACATATATGTAAATAAAAAATGGGTAAAAATATATTGTTAATGCAGCACTTTATGTTGGGAAGTTTAGTTTCTTTAAATTTCACCTTTCACCTTTCACTTCACCTAACCAGGATGATGAAGATATTGGTTCCACCACTCAGCACATTATTCATCTTCCCCTATCTTCTCCACTTTCAAATTTAATGGGCCTGCCATTTTGGTAAATAGTTTTAAAATGTTTATTTTAATATTTCAAAGGTAGAGCTATACCTTGGGCACTGACTGACACAGCCACCAAGCCAGTTTCAAGTTTAATTTTTATACTTTTAATTGGGTATGCCTTGAAAGCATGTGTGTATTTTACTGTGGAAAAAAATTAAATACCAGAAACCTTGTGGACAATATAATTAATTTTTAACGATGAAGTAGATGCTGAAATATGGGGGCGAGTTTTCCCACAGGAGAGTTCGGCTGTTGTTCTGTTCAGGGCCCTGTGCTGACGATAGCGTCACCACCTAGGTTCCCACTAGTCCCTTTCCACAGTGGTGACTGAGTTGTTCTGACGATTTTACAATATTACCTTGACTGAGACTTCTTGCAGGGGAGGGATGTGATCTGCTGAATTCTTTTAAACACGAGCTCAGTACAGACTCTTTTACACACAAACATCTGCAGCAACAGCTCTATAGGTAAAATTCACAAACAGGTTCCAGAGAGCCATGGAAGCCTGTGGCAATACAGTATTGAAATTGCTTCCTGCTTTCTATATGCCTTAGAAAGTTTTACAGCCTACCTATCTGTAAAGGTAAATTAATCCTGAACTTACAATATGGTTGTATGACTCAACTGCTTTTTTTCTGAATGAATGGATTTAAAATAATGAATGCATGCAGTATAATGATTCCATATACTGATCATCTTTATGTCAACAGAAATACTAAGTTTTCTTTACAATAAAATGGTGACTAGATGAGTTTATCTAGTGGAAACTGGTCCTAGTAGCCAGAGCCCTAGACATCAAAGTGGCATCACCTCAGAACATGTAAAATCAGGACAAAGTCTGAGCTTCCCGGTTGTAGGTCGATGTTTTTTGGCATGCGCAAGCACCTACGATCATGCTCAGAATTCATTTCAGACTGAGCAATTTTATTACCATTCTAACAACACCCCCACGCCACTGATTCCCCCTGGAATCTACAGCCCTGACTCGCTGAGAACAAGGTGACTCATAAGCTGCAACTTTATTTTTAGTGCACGACACAATCCCGAGACAGAGCCACAGATGTTTAGAGACAGAAAAAGAAGGAGAAAAACAAAACTAGTAAGACAGAAATAATAGTCCTTTGGACTTTAAAGAGAATGGCTTTCTTTCTGAATCTTAATGCATGTTATCAAGGCATGTGGCACACTCTGGAGAAGCTGTGTTCTCTCAGCACTTTTTCTGATGCCTTTTGAAGTGTGATAAAAGGCACAAATGCAAAGGAAAAATGCTGGGTCCATCACATTGGTGGGCCAGGTTAGCAGTCTACCACAAAGGCTGTGTGTGAGACTGATTCGCAAGAGAAAAGGGAACTGCAAGTGGTGCTTTTCCAGCTCAAACAAGCTTTTTCTTTTCTTTCTTCTTAAATCAGAGATGACATTGTACTCCAATCATGCTAAACCATAAACATGTCAAAACTGGATTCCGAATATCACTTGTTCAAGTGTAGTTGCCCATATATATATATATATATATATATTCCCAGAAATTAATTCTACTCCCCCAACTCTGTGTGTTATATGATGAGGAACATGCACATGAGTGTGAGATACACCCACTCATAAGCATACAGAGGCCACTGAAGAATGATAGATGTCCTTTTCTATTGCTATCTGCTTCACTGCCTTGAGATAGGTTCTAACACTCAATTGGAAACTGCTAGGCTGGCTAGTCAACAAGCTTTCAGGATCTACCTGTCTCCACTACTCAATACTGCGGTTGTAGGCAACCGTACCTTCCGTGAACCTGGGCATTCCAATTCAGGTCCTCATGCTTACAAAGCAAGTCCCCTTATGCACGGATTCATTTCCCCATCCCCTTTCCTGCTTCCTCTTTGCTTTAGAAAGTTTTATAGCATAAATAGCTGTAAAGGTAAATTAATCCTGAACTTAGAATATGGTTGTATGATTCAGTTTGTTTTTTCTTTGAATAAGTGAATTTAAAATAATAAGATCATGATTTTATACATCAATTGTTCACCTTTATATCAACAAAAATACTAGCTTTTCTTTGCAGTAGGAGATTGACTAAATGGGCTTATCTAGTAGAAATGGGTCCAAGCAATCACAGCCTCAGACATCAAAGTGGCAACACCTCAGGACACCCTAGGATATGACCGAACAGAATTGACTGCAGTGTGATTCAGAAGAACACCATAGTGGCCAGAAATGAATGAATGATTTAATGTAATGCTACACTGATAGGGAACTCATGTGTTCCACACAGCTCAAGCAATCACTTGGACACACACACACACGTACACAAACTTTTAAATGTTTGTGCTTGCTATATATTATTAAAGGGCATTTGAATATTTTTACTTTTATCATAGTACTTTGGTATGAAAGCATAGTTTATAAGTCAGTGGCATTGGTCTCTCTTGGGCAGGGGCTATAACTCAGAGGCAATGTGCTTATCGAGTCTGTTAAGCTCCTAGCACCATAAAAGATAAATTAATTAAAATCCAGGATCTAGATCCTTTCCTCAGCATCTGGGTTCTCTTTGTTTTGTTTTTTGTTTGTTAGTTGGTTTTTTTGTTTGTTTTTGTTTTTCTGTGTAGCCTAGCCTTGACAGTCCTGAAATTAGATCTGTAGACCAGGTTGAACTTGAATTAATGGAGATCCACCCACCTCTGTCTCCCAAGGGCAGGGATTAACAAAGGCCTGTGTCACTACCCCAAGCCAAAATCTGCATTCTTAACAGAATGCAAAGTAGCCCATATTCATCCTAAAGTCTGAGAGTTATGGTCAAGGCAGACAAAGTGATTTCTAGCTCTAACTTTCCATAGGCAGAATACCCTACTCCTGTTGAAATACCTAAAGCATCATTAATAACAGATCTAGTATTGAGGTTTGTGTTTTGCTTAAATTATCTGGAATAAAAAAATGTGCAAGTTGTCAAATCATGAACAAATAACTGGCTGTGGTGGCAAATATGGAAGGTATATAAAAGTAATTGACCAGGAGAAATAAGTCTCAGGGATATGAGAACACATTTTGTCTCTTCTAAAACTACCGAAGATGCTACTAAACAAGACAGTATGAAACAACTACTCAGAAATCAAAGAAGCACTTCTGAGAAAAAATCATTATGTCAAAACAAAGCCTCATAGAATTGTTCAGAACATGGGGGCCTGATGGTGTCATAGGGCATTTTGTTCTTCTGTCTCGCCCTGCTTGCACTTCATGTCTATGGGCATGTCTGTTCCTAAGCAAGCTAACATAAGTAACCCCATCCATACTGTGTATAAAATTCTGCAAGCTCTCCAAGCTATCACAGAGTAGATTCTTTTTGAAAAGCATGTTCTTTTATTGAAAAAGGAAATAGAAACATTTTATGATAGAATTGAAGATTTACATGGAAAATATTTCTGATATAATAGGAGAGATATATAGAAAAATACTTTAAAATGGACAATTTTCATGGAAAATTAAAGAGTAAAATGGTAGACATAAAAACATTGCTAAATTAATTGAAAAAGGAAATAGAAACATTTTATGATAGAATTGAAGATTTACGTGGAAAATATTTCTGATAAAATTGTAAAAAATAACATGTTAAAATTGAAGATTATCATGGAAATTTTTATATAGATATATTAATGGTAGGCATAAAAGTATTCCTAAGTTGATTGAAAGTAGAATTATAAACATTTTCTGATAAAGTTGAAGATTTACATGGAAAATATTTCTGATAAAATTCAAGAAATATATAGAAAAACATGTTAAAATTGAAGATTATCATGGAAAATTATACAGATAAAATGGTCGACATAAAAATAATTCTAAGTTGATTGAAAGTGGAATTATAAACATTTTCAGGTAAAATTGAAGATTTACATGGAAAATATTTCTGATAAAATTCAAGAAATATATAGAAAAACACATTAAAATTGTCTAATTCATGGAAAATTATACAGATAAAATGGTAGACATAAAAACCTTTCTAAATTAATCGAAGGTGGAATTAAAAACATTTTGTGAAAAATCAGAGATTTACATGGAAAACATTTCTGATAATATAGAAGAAATATATAGAAAAACATGTTAAAATTGAAGATTATCATGAAAAATAATGCAGATAAAATGGTAGACATAAAATTAATTACTAAATTAATTGAAAGAGGAATTACAAACATTTTCTGATAAAATTGAAGATTTCCATGAAAAATATTTGTTAGTCTATGTCTTTTTATTGTGGAGTTGAGTCCATTGATATTAAGAGATATTAAGGAATAGTTATTGTTGCTTCCTATTATTTTTGATGTTATTTTTACGTTAATGTGGGTATCTTCTTTTGGGTTTGTTAGAAGAAGATTACTTTCTTGCTTTTTCTAGTGTGTAGGTTCTCTCTTTGTGTTGGCTTTTTCCATCTATTATCCTTTGTAGGGCTGGATTTGTGGGAAGATATTGTGCAAATTTGGTTTTATCATGGAATATCTTGGTTTCTCCATCTGTGGTGATTGAGAGCTTTGCTGGATATAGTAGTCTGAGCTGGCATTTGTGTTCTCTTAGGGTCTGTATGAGATCTGCCCAGGATCTTCTAGCTTTCATCGTCCCTGGTGAGAAGTCTGGTGTAATTCTGATAGGTCTGCCTTTATAAGTTACTTGTCCCTTTTCCCTTACTGCTTTTAATATTCTTTCTTTGTTTAGTACATTTGGTGTTTTGATTATTATGTGCTGGGAGGACTTTTTGTTCTGGTTCAGTCTGATTGGAGTTCTGTAGGCTTCTTGTATGCTCATGGGCATCTCTTTCTTTAGGTTAGAGAAGTTTTCTATAATTTTGTTGAAGATATTTACTGGCCCTTTAAGTTGTAAATCTTAGCTCTCTTCTATACCTATAATCCTTAGGTTTGGTCTTCTCATTGTGTCCTGGATTCTTTGACTGTTGGGTCAATGTTTTCTATGGTATCTTCAGCACCTGAGATTCTTTCTTCTATCTCTTGTATTCTGTTGTTGACGCTTGCATCTATGACTCCTGAATTTTTTCCAAGGTTTTCTATCTCCAGAGTTTTCTCACTTTGTGATCTCTTCATTGTTTCTACTTCCATTTTTAGATCCTGGATGGTTTTGTTCATTTCCTTCACTTGATTGTGTTTTCCTGTAATTCTTTAAGGAATTTTTGTGTTTCCTCTTTAAGGGCTTCTGCCTGTTGACCCATGTTCTCCTGTATTTCTTTAAGGGATTTTTGTGTTTCCTCTTTAAGGGCTTTTACCTGTTGACCGATGTTCTCCTGTATTTCTTTAAAGGAGTTATCTAAGCCTTCTTGAAGCTCTCTATAAGCATCATGAGATATGATTTTAAATCCAACTCTTGCTTTTCCGGTGTGTTGGGGTATCCGGGACTTGCTGTGTTGGGAGAACTGGGTTCTGATGTTGCCAAGTAGCCTTGGTTTCTGTTGGTAGGGTTCTTGTGCTTGCCTTTCGCCATCTGGTTATCTCTGGTGTTAGTTGGTCTTGCTGTCTCTGACTGGAGCTTGTCCCTCCTGTGGGCCTGTAAACCTATGTCTGTACTCCTGGGAGACCAACTCTCTTCTGGCAGTATCTGTACACAAAAGGCTCCCTAGTGCAAATGGTGGTGGGAAGCACAAAGTAGAGTTTTTAACAGGTATACTGGAGTACAGTTAATATAGCCACAAAAAGAAAGAAAAGCATTCCCAAAACTGACTTAGCAACGCTTACAACACAAGTCTGATAACCTGAGTTAAGTCCCTAAAATTCAAGGTGGAAGGACAGAACTGACCCACAAACGTTGTCCCTTGACTTCAATATGCATGCCATGGCATATGTGTACCAGCACAAACACAACCACCACTACTACCACCACCATTCTAGCAATGATAAATTAAATAGACCTGTGTGGAGAGCAGATGAAGTCCTTAGTAAATGTACATTATTGCCATGAGCACAGTTATGTTAAGGATCCCAATGCTTCGAACCCATGGGACTGGCAAAATCTTCATTGGGTACATATGTAATGAGCAGACATGTAAGTATGCCTGTGTTCCCAACACCATAGTCAAATTCGTAAATATATCCATTGCCTCTGGAAGTTTCTTTGTGTCCCTTTATGGGTTTTGTTCTGTTTCATGGTCAGAATACTTAGCATGAGATTCACACTCTTATATTCTTGCAGCATGAAGAATTGAACCTAGCACCTCATAAATGCAACACAAGGCTTAATGGTAGCATTAAGATACATTTCTGGTCCCCTTTTACCATTTTTAGGCATTGTATCTCTCAGGATGGCCTTGAATTTATTCTCTAGCCTAGATACCCTTTAATTTGCTACTCTCCTGCTTCAGTCTCTCAAATAGCTGGATGTATAAGGCTGTGCCACAGGTGGGTCCTCTTAACAGATATTTAAGTGTATATTACTACATAGAAATCATGATAAATGTTTGCCTTCCCAGAACTCGGAAATCAGAGGCAAGAGGATCATGGCTAGTTTGAGGTCAGGTTGATCCATTCTGAAGGTTTCAGGACAGCTAGATACTGATACTGATAGCTAAACAATTCTCTTTTGTTAATACTCAACAACACATTTTGATGTTGGCAATCTAGTATAAATGTTTCCTATTGGATGCATGTACTTTCTTACTAAAGACATTTTCTATTATGTAGCTTGGAATACTTTCCCTTGCCATCATCTTTGGGACAGCAAATGTTTTGTCAATTATCCATGTCTACCAATTTCTTATAATTGCTTTCATGTACACTTTATTTTCATTTAGTTATGATAATATGAATGTCTTCCACCATATTAATTTGAAGCTAACTATGTCTCATCTATTCTTTATTTTCTGATATATTTCTGTATTACATCTGCTTAGGATTCCCTGAACTAGTACATGCCTTTGTGGGGGAAGGGAGGAGATGATGGTTGGTAGTGTTTTATTTTGAGATTCAGTTGTCCTAATTTCCTTTTCTGTTGCTGTGATAAACACCATGACAAAAATCAATGTGGTGAGGAAAGGGATTTTGCCTACAAGTTAAACTCCATCACCAGGGAAAGCCAGGGTAGGGACTCAAGGCAGAGACCACAGGAGCTATGTTATTTGCTGACATATTTCCCTTTGGATTGCTCAGTTACCTTCTTACACAGGCCGACCTGCCGAGGGACAGTGCTACCCACAGTGAGTTGTTACATCAGTTAGCAATTAAGAAAAGCCTCATAGACATGGCACAGGTCAATATGATCTGAGCAGTTCTTCAACTGAAGTTATCTCTTCTCATTTGCTTCATTGACCATTTATATGAACATTCTTCCACATCGAGGGGCACTCAGGGAATTTCCGTTACTGAAATTATAGATTTTTACAGATCTTTTTACATATTGTATGTGCTTACAATTGCCAATATTGTTCAGATATTATACATTTTAACACAGTGAACTCAAAATCATGTTTCTTTTTTTTATTTACACAGCCTTCAATAAAGGTAATAGCAGAAGATTTAACCCTGTTAATGTCTACAACAAGAAGAAATTAATAACTGATACCTTCAAATATTTTTACATATGAACGCTGTGTTATACACTGATTTTTCTGTAATTCAATCGGGGTAGGCACTACCATGCAGAAGCTAGCTAAACAGGCTCTAGGACAAACTATGTGGGTTTTAACCTGTGTATTTGGTCAATAAATTATTTGTTCTCTGCAAACACCAATTTTATAATCTCTAAAACAAGAGTAATAAAGTCATTTAATCTTATTAATGGGAAGAGTGAATAAAACACTGTATACATACATATAAGATACTGTGTGTCAGAGAAATGAATGTTCTCAAAATAAAACTTTTAAATATCACAATGTATTTTCAGTTTCAATTGACTTGATTCTAAAGTTGTGAATTGGTTCCTTTATCATTCTTTTAAACAAGTACAGCTGTTGCATGCAAAGATGTAACTTATAAACACCAGCAACTCTTTAGCTCAGGTGCCACAGAGAAACTGAAAGACAATGCTTGCCATCTAGTGGAAACCAGTTAAATTTCAGTGCCTCCCCTGAGTTCTTGAATTAATACAAACTGGTACTCGGATTAAAATCTAAAAAAAAAATTCTAATATCCTTGTGCTAAGCTTCCTTCATATAACTTGTGTAAATTTATCAGAGAAAAATATTCTGTAGTAAAGAAAAGCAATAACAAAAACAATAGCCTTGTATTTTCCTCTTATTATAAGAGAGTATGTATATCATGGTATTCACAAGCTAGGATTAAAAATCTGTTCCAGAAAACGATAAACAATTGAAGAAACATCTACTTGCTTAAGAGTTGCTGGGGGTCCAAGAATATAAATAGAATCCTGGGTCTAGATTGCTTTCTGAGTTTAAGGCTCATTTCTTTGTTTCTACAAGTTACCTTCTTTTTCTTCGCACTTAAATATCTGTAGATAACAGTATTTTCATAAAGTTCTGTCCTAATTTATCTTTCAAAGAAAGATCTCATTTTATTGTCCAAACCATCCTGAGTCTGAGGAGATGGTTTAGTGTGATAAAATACTTGCTGTTCAGGTACCAAAACTTGAGTCCTTGAGCATCCAAGTAGCACATGTGTACAACCCCAGTGTAGGGATGCAGGTGGCTCCTGAGGGTTTGCTGTCAATATCCAACCCCCTCATGGTGGCTCACAACCATCTGTAACTCCAGTCCCAGGGGTTCTGATGTTCTCTTCTGGGGTCTGTGAGCATCACACACACACACACACACACACACACACACACACACACCGAGAGAGAGAGAGAGAGAGAGAGAGAGAGAGAGAGAGAGAGAGAGGCAGAAAGACAGACAGACACACAGAGAGAGAGAAACAGAAAGACAGAAAGACAGACAGACAGACACACACACACACACACAGTGTACTTGCACATACTTCCTGCTCTGTGGCTCCAACCTTGGCTCTTGACTCTAGGGCAGCAGCAGCCCCGGAAGAGGTCGGAAGAGGTCGGCAGTCTGTCTTGCTCCAGCTCCCCCTTGGAGAGCTGCAACTCTTTGCTGCTGCTCTGGCCAGGCCAGAGGCCCGCAGAACCTCATGGTTAGTGCCTGTATGCAGACCAGCACACACAAATGTGATAGTTGTTCCTGGTTGTCAAGTTGAACAGAATTAAGTAAAACCCAAGTGTCTGGCTATACCTGTGGGTTTTTGTTTTTTGCTTTTTTAATTAAATCCTTTCAAGTGGGAAGACTTACTTTTAATTTGGAATTTTGAGGTGGGAAGATCCACCTTTAATCTGGACCACACTTTTCTGTGGGCAGCTTGTATAAAGGACACAGAAGAAGGAAACTTGTTCTCTCCCTGCTTGCTGTCAAGTCCATTCCTTCACTGTCTTTAGAGTCTATGTCTTCTGGATTCCAGTATATACTGAACACCAGCTGAAACATCCAGCCTTGTATAATGAACAACTGCTGAATTCTTGGGCCTTCTGTTGGTAAACACCCATAGTTGGACTAGCTGGACTAGCCTAGAAGCCATCTTAATAAAACCTTTTTTCAGGAACAACCCTGAAAGACATCAGCAAAGGGAAATCTTCACGGTGGGCAGAAATTCAGGCAGTACACATAGTCATGCATTTTGCTTTGCATGTGAAAAGATTTTTCCAAATGGAAGAAGGATGAGAAGATACTTGAGTCCCATGTAAATTCTCATCAAAAGGTAACTTTATGAGAGGAGGAATTCAATAATCAAGTACTTAGGATGATCGGTTCTGTGGACAGTCAGCCTCTTTATCCAGCCACTTCTGTTACACCCCTTAGGCCCATGAGCAAAGTGGCCAGGGTGGCAATAATGAGAGTTATTCATGGGCTCTGCAGCATGGAGTTCAATTTACCAATGCTGACTTGGCTACAGCCCCTACTGAGTGTCATATCTGCCAACATCAGAAACTAACGCTGAGCCCCAAATATAGCACCATTTATCAGATGACGAACCAGAGACCTGGTAGCAGGTGCACTGCATTGTACTACTTCTTCTATAGAAAGAACAATGCTTTGTCCTCACTACGGTAAATACTTCTAAGTATGGATTTGCCTTTCATGCTCATAATGCTTCTGCCAAAACCATCTGTGGGCTTATGAAATGTCTTATCCACCATCATGGTTTTCCACACTATATTGCTTCTGACCAAGGAACTTAGTTCACAGCCAGAGAAATTTGACAGTGGGCCCAGAGCCATGGAATTCATCTGTCTTACCACAGTCCTCACCTTCTTCAATCAGCTATCCTAACAGAAAGATGGAATGGCCTTTTATCGACACAGTTATAGTGCCAATTAGGCAGCAGCAGCCTGGAGTGTTGGGGAAGCATTCTCCAGAAGGCAGTATATGCTTTGAATCATCAAATATATGATGATTATATGTATATGTATATGTATATATGTTTACATATTTGTATATGTAAATATATGTATATGGTACAGTTTCTTCCATAGCTAGAATCCATAGGTATGAGAATCAAAGGGCATAAAAGAGAATGTTTCCACTTAATTTCACACCTACTAACCCACTAGGAAAATTTTTACTTCCTTTTCCCAAAACCTTAAATTCTGTTGGCCTCGAAGTTTTGGTTCCAAAGTGGACAGTATCCCTGCCACAATAAATATTACATTGAACTAGAAGCTCTGATATTCTCCTTCCCACTTTGTGCTTCTGGTGCCCTTAAGTCAACAATAGGCTAAGAAAGAAATTACACTTGTCGGAAGGGTGATTGAACCAGATTACCAAAGAGAATTTGCAAAGTAACTGTCTCAATAATGCAGGTAAGAAAGATTATATCTGGGTTGCAGGGGATTCTTTAGGTCATTTTTTGGTGCTACCATGTCCTGTGGTTAAAGTCAATGGAAAACTACAACAGGCTAATCAAGGTACAGGTCACTACTGTAGGAAAAGTGCCAAGACTTTAAGAGGCTCACTGAGGGTAGTGGAAATGCAGAATGGATTGTAGTGGGAAGTAGTTATGAAAGGGTTAACTCAGGACCTTTGGAAAGGTCATGGAACACTTGCCCTTCCCAGAAGGGAGAGGCTAAATTACATTCCTCAGACCACAGGGAGGTCCCTGCAGCTAGGGGAGGCCCAGAGTCTGTTGACCACATATCTAACAATTAGTTTAAAGGTAACACTGTTCTGCCAATCACTTCGTGCCTAATGGCGGCTGCCCTGAGAGGTCGTTCTCTCTCCACGTGCACAGCGATCCCAGCATGCTGGATATTAAGTAAAATTCCTCTTGTGTTTTCCTGTCTCCACGTGGTTCACTCAGGGGTCCCGGTAAGTTAAGGTTCTTCAGAGTCTTATGGTTATAAATACCAGCTAAGGCCACATGACCAGTTGTAGAAAAGAGGATTACAATTGACATGTTTCTGTCATATTTTGTGGAGTGTATATTTGTACAGATATTTGTACAGATTTTCTTTCCTTGATATCTTTATAAAAAGAGCATCAGTGTTTTTGTTTAGGTTTAACATACTAAAAGAAGGGCTCTCAAGGGACATCGCCACCTAAATTTATAATGTCTTCGATACCATTATGCCCAATGGGAAATACACCTTTGATCCTGACCTTTTAAGATGGGAAAATCCACTTTAAATCTAGGCTACATCTTCTGCCATTAACCTCTATAAAGGACATGGAAGACTGAAGCTTGTTTCCTTTGTCTACTTGCTTTTACTTTCCATTTCTTCACTGGCATTAGAATCTATGAATGACATTAATATGCAATAGAAATACAAATAATACATATTCATTCTATAAGTTCTGTTGCCTTAGACAACCTTAACACACACACACTCTCACACACACACACACTGCTAGCCAGGTGTGGAGGTACATGACTGTAATTCTAGTACTCTGGAAGCTAAAGCAAAAGGATTACCCGTTCAGACAAGTCTGGGCAATTTATTAAGTTTGATGCCAGCGTGAGCTACATAGTGATACTCTTTCTCATTTAAAACCATATTTTAGAAAATCCTAAACGATTTCTTTCTTAGCACATTATTATTGTTAATAGGCCTTGCTTAATTTGAACTCAATAAGTTCTTTTAATCCCTGAAGAGGTAACATAAATCTCCTAGATCTCAAAAAACAAATTATGGCAGAGTTAAGAACTGTGGCAACAGGTTCTCGTCATCTATGTGATGTCACAGGTTTCAGAGGTCCCGGTAGCAACAATTAGTAGCTGAGCCCAACTTACTATCTCCATTTTATAGTGCAAGATCACCAGTTCACTCACAATTAAGACAGGTCTTCCTATAGTGTAGAGAGCCTTATTGGGGTGCTGTGCCACTAGGCAGGAGTCTGACATTGGCCAAGGACAAGGAAATGGACTGCTTGGCAGGAATCTGACATCAGGGAATGACAAAGAAGTAAATCCAGGCAGTCATCTGACATTAGGGTGGGACAAAGAAGCAGGCTTCAGCCATGATTATGACTTTAGGGTAGGTCAAAGAAGTAGGCTCAGACATCCAGCTCATCCTTAGAAACAGCTATCACTGGCGTAATCATGGGGCTTTGTGTTTATTATCTTGCTTGTTCCTTGAACATTGTCTGTTGTGGATAGTCCTGGGTTTGCATTTTGATGCTAATTCCACTCCTGGGAGGGGCTACAGATGAGTTGCCTTTTGAACCTTCTCCCCACCTTTTCAAATAAAGACTTGAGCCAATGACTGGGCAGGAGGAAGGAGGAGGAGCTGAGGGTTTGGGGGAGGAGAAAAGGACTAAGGGAAAAGGGAAGGAGCTACGGAGAAGCTGGAGAGAAACTTGTGGCCTGGAGAAACCAAAAATTATATGGGATAATATAGATGGGAATAGAGTAGTGTAGTGGGAGATCTGCCCAATCTAGGCTTATAACCTGTATTGTTACTGATTGAGTTGAGATTTCTTTTACCGGGTAATTAGGTTGGAAACAAAGTAGCAACAATTGTCTTGATTGATTCCTCATTGTACTACTCGCCCTTAATACCTGCATGTAATTAAATTGGTATAAAAGTGGACTGGAAAAAATAAACCCACCTTCAGTCCAAGAATTGACTGAGGTCATGCTGCAGTTTTGTCTAATTGTCTCTTTCTTTTCAATCCTTGCTCCTGCGCTGGAGAACTTGTTGACTGAATGTCTATGAATGTCTTACTTGAGGCCTTACTCCTTTTCCCCAAACCTTTGGGGCAGTGGTTTTCAACATATAAGTCGCTGTGACCTCCTGGGGGTTGAGTGAACTTTTTACAGGAGTCAGCTAAGAACATCCAGAAACCAGATATTTACATTATGACTCATAACAGTAACAAAATTACAGTTATAAGTAGCAATAAAAGTTATTCTATGATTGGGGGGGTCACCACAACATGAGGAACTATATTACAGGGTTGCAGCATTAGGAAGACCGAGATCCACTGCTCTAGGTAATGCAGTTCAGGGGCAAAGTGCTTGATCAGCATCCATGAGGTCAAAAGGTCAGATAGCAACTAAGAAAACTGCCAGAGACTGTTCAGTGGTTCAGAGCACTGGATGTTAATGCAAAGCACCTGAATTCAGTTCCAAGCACTGATATGGGGGTCCAGCTCCAGGGAGTCAACACTATCTTCTGACTTCATGAGCACATGGCACAAATATATATATACATATATATAATTCATACACATAAATCTTTTAAAAATAGAACCAGGTATGATGGTGCATGATGACTTTAATCCTAGCACTCAGGAGACAAGAGTTCCAGGGTAGCCAGGGATACACAGAGAAACCCTGTCTGGAAAAACAGAAAATAAAAAAAAAAAAAAATCAAAAATTCTACAGCAATTCATTTCTCCAGATTGTCATGGAGGCTCAGACCAAACTGGTTCGTCTACCTTAGTGTATCTTTGTGGACTAGATGCTGCCTTACCATGTGTTTTTCCCCATCAGGTGTCCCTGCAGAGGTACACAGTTCTAAGACAGTAACTTCAAATGATCAAAATCTTTTATGTGACTAGTGTATAAACAATGAGTGTGCCCCCTCTCCCATATCCACACTTAGGTATATCTTCATTTCTTCTGAGTACCTCTTTTTCTCCTCACATTTAAGCCTATATTAAAATAGCTTTAATAGAATCTTCGACTTTTCTTCATAAACTAACTAATCCAGCCATGAGTCCTGATTTGACCTGAGTTAAGGTCCCGGGAACTCTAGAGGAACTCTTCTTCGGGCTACTGAGGGTGACAGTTAGGAGCCGTGCCTTTTTTTTATCTGTCCCCCTAAATTCTCAACCATTTCATCTTTCAAACTGTTGAGACAGCAACGTCTGCACTGCCCTTCCTTGCCTAATTGGGTTTCCTTTAACATTTCTTTTTACGAAGGTCAGATCTGCATGGATATTTGAAGGTTCACTAGTCTCAATTCTTCCACAGTTTTTTAGTCTTCTTTCACAGCATTAACCCACTCATAAATGCTGCCTTAGCATCAGTTTCTTGGAGGATCTGAATATAAGCAATGGCACAGAGAAACTACTACACTCGATTGTTCCAAGGGCTTAAGATTTAATGGAGATCAAATTGCAAAGGCTATTTCTTTGGAGGTGGGGGACTTTGGACATTACACTGAGCTGGTACATCTTATAGTACTTAAGAGATTGTACTATTTAGCCTGGAATTTGACCACCATTACTCATAAATTCAGATCCACACTCAGTCATTTTCTCATGGCCCTGTAAGGGCATTTTCGCCCTCTCTGATGCTTTCCTCTCTTCTCCCCACCTGCTTTTAACTTGGAATAGTTGGTTGACTTATGATTCATTATTCTGAAAATGTCATTTAAATTTCTTTTCCCCAGGACAAGAACCTGGAGCCTTGTGAATAGTCAGTAATTAATCTGCCATAAAGCCACAGCCTAGCATTCTTTAGGTTTTGAGACTGGATCTAGTTAAGTCATCCATGCTGGCCTCAAAGTCATTCTGTGGCCCAAGATGGCCTTGAATTTTTAGTCTGCTACTTAAGCCTTTGGAGTGGCTGGGAGCAGAGCTACACTACATTATCATCTTAGCCCACTCCTATTCTTAATGTTAAATTCATGACTCCCCCACCCCTACTTCCCCGGCCCACTGTTCGGATTGTGAATCACTACCTGTAGGGTAAAACGGCAAAGGAAAAACACCCTGCCCCGGACTGGACCCTAAGACCGGAGCCAAGGGAAAAACCACCTTGACCTTGACTTGATCCCAAGTCCAAGACTAAGGTCAAGAAATAGACAGGTCAGCCGGGCGGTGGTGGCGCACGCCTAGCACTTGGGAGGCAGAGGCAGGCGGATTTCTGAGTTCGAGGCCAGCCTGGTCTGCAGAGCGAGTTCCAGGACAGCCAGGGCTATACAGAGAAACCCTGTCTCGAAAAACCAAAAAAAAAAAAAAGAAAGAAATAGACAGGTCACCCCGGAAATCTCCCTCTGTCTCCACCCTCCAGGGCACCCCTCCAAGAATTCCTATATCATCCCTGCCTCAAACAAGCTCAGTTCCCTGCTTCTTCTAAGTAGAGGCAACCACTCTCCAGTGTGAGGTTTATTGTGTCTCAACCGCTGAAGCAAAACTGTTATACCAGCTTCGGGGATACCTTTCCTCGCAGCTGAAGAAGCATTTCTCGTCAGATCCCCAACACATTACGTACTGGGGCTGCCCTCAATTCTCCATCCTCTTGCCTCAACCTCCCAGCCTTAGGATAACAGGTTACGTACCACTACTGGCAAAACACAGTTTAGGAACCAGTGCCACAAAATGCACTGCAACTGACATCCACTGAGAAAAGTGTTTTATTCTACTACGGTCCTTAGATTCTTGAAAATAAAAGAAAATTACATTTCCAGTTGGGATAATTCAAATTAAACGCTAAAATGCGGATATAACGTCATGTTCACTCTACTTCTCGGGAGCAACTTTTTTTTCTCTTCGGCCCAAAGAAAAGCTAAACGGCAAACTGAAAGAAAAATTCTTTCCAACTCTCTAAGGCACTTTTTCTCCTCAGAAATGGACTCCACTGAGAAAGTAAACTGCTCCACTAGCGCAGCCTAAATCTAACAAGTGTGGCCCGCAAGGGTCAAACTTAGTAAATCGCGCCGCGCTCTGGGCGCCAACCGTTGTGGGTTTCCCCACCCCCGCCGAGCATCACGGGAGGAGTGGCGAGGCGCAAATGCAACCGTGGGGCCGCCCTTGGTCAGATGCTTTCTGCTTACACAGCCTCATCTAGGCGTCGCGGGGGTGTGGTCCTCTGTTTCCTGAAGTCCCGGAAGACGCTCCGTGACGCACCTCTGAGATGGCCAATCCCAGGCACCGGTGGGCGGGCTCTCGGCATTTGAAATCCAGCGCTGTTGTCCGTGTTGGGAAAGTGGATGCGGAAGGCGAGCGTGGCTTCAGTCTGTGCCTCTGTGGCCCTTGCCCGGGCCTCCGTGTGTCTGAGGCGCTGCGAGCTCTAGGGCGCCAGGCCCCTCGGCTTGGAGCCAAGCGGTAATCACGGCCTCGTGCTGCTGCCCTCACCCAGGTAGGTCGTCTGCTCCCTTAGCCTCGCGGACCGATCGTCCGGGCCCCCGCCTGGCTCTTCCCTGTTCGCGATCTCCGGCCTCGCGCACGTCTGACCTCCGCAGTGTTCGGTCAGCCGCGCGTTGACCTTGCTGTCCTCCAGATTTGTTCAAAAATCAGAAGTCTCCGTGAGGAGTAGCGTGCCAGTGCCCAACTCTTCGTCTCTGGACCCAGCATTCCTAGATGAAGCCACTTAAAATGCGTTCTTAGGATTAAATTCCGTACTTGTTGCAGGCATCTTTAGATGTTAGAAACGTTGTTTGGAAAATAGAAAGTCCCTTCATCCTATCCTTAAAGGATAACTCTTTACAGTCAGGTTCATTTGTTGTTGTTTATTTTAGAGATTATAATTTACGTACTTTCATCCCTCTCCTCCCTCCAAACCTTCCCTTACAAACCTCCCTACTCTCCTTCAAATTCAGTGGTTCATTTTCATCAATAACAGTTACAAGTATGTATGTATATGCACACACACACATACACACACATATGTATATAATATATATTCCTAGCTATAACCTGATGAATCCGTGTAATGTTGCCAGTATGTTGTTGTATGTTGTTGTACGGATTTCTTACGTGCTTATGCCATAAGCATGTGATTTGGGTTTTTAAAAATGTGACTATAAAGTCTGTTTTGCCATTTAATCCTTCTGCAATTTTTGATGTCGTTCTTATTGTTTTTGTTGTTGAGTACATTGAATTGAGATTTATAAATGAATTGTCAGTGGGGGAAGCAGGAGCCCATAGGTGGTAAGGTGCTCTGCAATTGGGATGTCCTGCAAGATTTATCTTTAGAATATGCCCAGTTTAGTCACACAAACATTCCTTATGATATCATGCTAATATAAAAGTTAAACATACATATCACCAATTGGGTAACAGGGTTTGGGTAGAAATGCTGCTTCAGGGTTCCACTGGTCTGGTAATGATGCTTTGGAAGCCTGAGGACTGGACCCGCATTTGCTGTGAAAAACTTCAGCTCTGGCAGGCTGGAATATTGCATTGCTGGAGGTCCCAGGAGACACTTGAGAGTTGAGACTTGTCCAGTGTGGGCCCAGCAACAGTACCTGAAGTTTCTTAGTCACTGAAACCAACTTCTCAAGTCCTCTTGCCAATGGCTATAGACACCATTCCCAAAGTTTCAGATTTTATTATTTTTGGGGGTTTTAGCTTTGCATTCTCAGGGCCCACAGCTTGAGGTTGGTTCATTACCATATCAAAACTGTCTTGAGGTTAGTTCATTAGCACACTGGCCCTGACTGGGCTAGGCTCCTATCTGAGCTTCTGGATGGCCTCTGATGGCTTGCTTCTGAAACCTAGTTCTTTAAATATCATTATTTCAAGTTACACCAAATGACTGTTAAGCTATGTAATTATTGACATGTGGGGGTGGGGTGATTATTATTATGATGATGATGATGATGATGATGAATGTTTGAACCTAGGGCCTTCCAGTCTAGGTAGGCAACAAGCATTGGCCACTGGCTGTAAGTTTATGTTTGCCTTTTCTTTTTCTTTTTTTCTTTTTTCTTTTCCCCTGAGACAGGGTTTCTCTGTATAGCCCTGGCTGTCCTGGAACTCACTCTATAGACCAGGCTGGCCTCAAACTCAGAAATCCACCTGCCTCTGCCTCCCAAGTGCTGGGATTAAAGGCACTCGCCACCACTCCCCGGCTTACCTTTTATTTTGAAGCAGGATCTGTAGCTGACTTTGCTCTGTAGCCCTCTTGGAGGCCTGGAACTCAGATCCTCTTGCCGTCCAAATAGCTGGGTTTATGGACCTTGTGCCTCAGGCCAGCTTTTACCCATCCTTAAAATTTCTGTCTGTTGATACAGAGTGGGCTTGTTTTCAGCTTATTTGCATTTATCAGCTTGTTTATCCTTTGAGTATCCTTGTTTATCCTGATTTGTTTGAGTTCATTTTATATCCAGCCACTTTGCTCAAGTTGCTTTAGGAGTTCTCTGGTGGAATTTTTGGGGTCACTTAAGTATACGATCATATCATCTGCAAATAGTGATATTTTGACTTCTTCCTCTCCAATTTGTATCCCTTTGACCTTCCTTTGTTGTCTAATTGCTCTAGCTAGAATTTCAAGTACTATAGTGAATAGATAGGGAGAGAATGGGCAGCCTTGTCTGGTCCCCGATTTAATGGGATTGCTTCAAGTTTCTCTCCATTTAGTTTGATGTTGGCTACTGGTTTGCTGTATATTGCTTTCACTATGTTTAGGTATGGGCCTTGAATTCCTGATCTCTCTAAGACTTTTAACATGAAGGGATGCTGAATTTTGTCAAATGCTTTTTCAGCATCTAATGAAATGACCATGTGGTTTTTTTTCCTTGAGTTTGTTTATGTAGTGCATTACATTGATGAATTTCTGTATATTGAACTATCCCTGCATCTTTGGGATGAAGCCTACTTGATCGTTGTGAATTATCATTTTGATTCGGTTGGCAAGAATTTTATTGAATATTTTTGCATCAATGTTCATAAGGGAAGTTGGTCTGAAGTCCTCTTTCCTTGTTTGATCTTTGTTTGGTTTAGGTATAAGCGTTATTGTGGTTTCATAGAATGAATTGGGTAGTATTCCTTGTGTTTCTATTTTGTGGAATAGTTTGAAGAGTATCGGTATTAGGTTTCCTTTGAAGATCTGATGGAATTTCCCACTAAACCTGTCTAGTCCTGGGCTTCTTTTTTTTTTTTTGGTTGGAAGACTGTTAATGACTGCTTCTATTTCCTTAGGGATTATGGGACTATTTAGATGGTTTATCAGATCCTGTTTTAGCATTGGCACGTGGTATGTGTCTAGAAAATTGTCCATTTAATCCAGATTTTCCGATTTTTTTGAGTATCAGCTTTTCTAGTAGGATTTGATGATTTTTTGAATTTCCACAGTTTTTGTTCTTATGTCTCCCTTTTCATTTCTGATTTTATTAATTTGGGTAGTGCCTCTGTGCCCTCTGGTTAGTCTGGCTAAGGGTTTATCTATCTTGTTGATTTTCTCAAAGAACTAGCTCCTGCTTTTTTTGATTCTTTGTATAGTTCTTTTTGTTTCTATTTGGTTGATTTTGGCCCTGAGTTTGATTATTTTCTGCTGTCACCTCCTCTTGGGTATATTTGCTTCTTTTTGTTCTAGAGTTTTCAGATGTGTTGTCAAGCTGCTAGTGTAAGCTCTCTCCATCTTCTTTTTGGAGGCACTTAGAGCTATAAGTTTTCCTCTTAGCACTGCTTTCATTGTGTCCCATAAATTTTGGTATGATGTGTCTGCATATTCATTAAATTCTAAAAAGTCTTTAATTTTTTCTTTGTTTCCTCCTTGACCAAGTTATAATTGAGTAGACCATTGTTTAAAGTCCATGTATATGTGTGTTTTCCATTGTTTTCGTTTGAACTTAAGACCAGCCTTAGATTGTGGTGATCTGATAGGGTGCATAGAATTATTTCAGTATTCCTGTATCTATTGAGGCCTGTTTTGTGACCAATTATATGGTCAGTTTTAGAGAAGGTACCATGAGGTGCTGAGAAGAAGATGTATATTGTTTTGCTTTAGGATGGAATGTTGTATAAATATCTGTTAGATCCATTTGGTTCATAATGTCGATTAGTTTCACTGTGTCTCTGTTTCCATGAGTTTCATTTCTGAGAATGGGGTGTTGAAGTCTCCCACTATTATTGTGTGGGGTGCAATGGATGCTTTGAGCTTTAGTAAAGTTTCTTTTATGAATATGGGTGCCCTTGCATTTGGAGCATAGATATTCAGAATTGAGAGTTCATCTTGGTAGATTTTTCCTTTGAGTATGAAGTGTCTCTCCTTATCTTTTTTGACAACTTTTGTTCAAAGTCAGTTTTATCTGATATAAGAATGGCCACTTTACCTCGGATCGGCCCCGCCTGGGTCGGCCCACAGCCCTGGCGGAGCGCTGAGAAGACGGTCGAACTTGACTATCTAGAGGAAGTAAAAGTCGTAACAAGGTTTCCGTAGGTGAACCTGCGGAAGGATCATTAACGGGAGACGTCAGGAGGACTCGCCCTCGGCCGGTCTTGTGTCTTCTTTCTTTCGCTGGGAGGCGCGTCCCGGGTCCTCTCTGTGTGTGCGCGTGCCCCCCCGAAAAAATTAAAAAAAAAAAAAAAAGCCAGGCGGTGGTGGCGCACGCCTTTAATCCCAGCACTTGGGAGGCAGAGGCAGGAGGATTTCTGAGTTCGAGGCCAGCCTGGTCTACAAAGTGAGTTCCAGGACAGCCAGGGCTACACAGAGAAACCCTGTCTCGAAAAAAAAAAAAAAAAAGAAAGAATGGCCACTTTAACTTGGTTTTGGGGACCATTTGCTTGGAAAATTGTTTTCCAACCTTTAACTCTGAGGTAGTGAGTGTCTTTGTCACTGAGGTGGGTTTCTTGTATGCAGCAAAATGTTGGGTCCTGTTTATGTATCCAGTCTGTTGGTCTATGTCTTTTTATTGGGGAATTGAGTTCATTGATGTCAAGAGATATTAAGGAATAGAGATTGTTCCTCCTGTTATTTTCTTTGTTAAAGGTGGAATTCTGTTTGTGTGGCTATCTTTTTTGGGGTTTGTTGAAAGAAGATTACTTTAATGATTTTTCTAGGGTGTAGTTTTCCCTCCTTGTGTTGGAGTTTTCCATATATTAACCTTTGTAAAGCTGTATTTGTGGAAAGATATTGTATAAATTTGGTTTTGTCATGAAATATCTTGGTTTCTCCATCTATGGTAATTGAGAGTTTTGCTGGGTTAGTAGCTTGGGCTGGCATTTGTGTTCTCTTAGGGTCTGTATGACATCTACCCAGGATCTTCTGGTTTTTAGAGTCTCTGGTGAGAAGTCTGGTGTAATTCTGATAGGTCTGCCTTTATGTTACTTGACCTTTTTTCCTTACTGCTTTTAATATTCCTTCTTTGTTTAGTGCATTTGGTGTTTTGATTATTATGTGATGGGAAGGATTTCTTTTCTGATCCAATCTATTTGGAGTCCTATAGGCTTCTGGTATGTTCATGGACATCTCTTTCTTTAGGTTACAGAAGTTTTCTTCTATGATTTTGTTGAAGATATTTACTGACCCTTTAAGCTGGAAATCTTTGCTCTCTTCTACCTGTTTTTCTTAGATTTGGTCTTCTCATTGTGTCCTGGATTTCCTGTATGTTTTGGGTTGGGAGCTTTTTGCGTGTTGCATTTTCTTTCTTTCTTTCTTTCTTTCTTTCTTTCTTTCTTTCTTTCTTTCTTTCTTTCTTTTTTATTTATTTTAGGTTGTAAATCTGTAAATTTTTTTTTTAATTTTTTTAAATTTTCTTTTCTTTTTTTTTTTTTTTTTTTTTTGGTTTTTCGAGACAGGGTTTCTCTGTATAGCCCTGGCTGTCCTGGAACTCGCTCTGTAGACCAGGCTGGCCTCGAACTCAGAAATCCGCCTGCCTCTGCCTCCCAAGTGCTAGGATTAAAGGCGTGCGCCACCACCGCCCGGCTTAAATTTTATTTTCTATATTCTTTATTTACATTCCAAATGATTTCCCCTTTCCGGGTTCGCCCCTCCCCGAAAGTCCCATAAGCCCTCTTCTCTCCCCCTGTTCCCTATTTACCTAAGAATTTTATGAATTCATTGTTTTTAATTGCTGAGTAGTATTCCATTGTGTAAATATACATGGAAAATATCTCTGATAAAATTGAAGAAATATATAGAAAAACACGTTAAGATTGACTATTTCATGGAAAAATTATATATGGTAGGCATAAAAATATTCTTAAGTTGATTGAAAGTAGAATTATAAACATTTTCTGATAAAATTAAAAATCTACAAGGAAAATATTTCTGATAAAACTCAAGAAATATATAGAAAAACACATTAAAACTGACTATTTCATGAAAAATTATACAGATGATAGGCATAAAAATATTCCTAAATTGATTGAAAGTAGAATTATAAACATTTTCTGATAAAATTGAAGATTTACATGGAAAATATCTCTGATAAATTGAAGAAATTTATACAGATTAATTGGTAGCAATTAAAATATTCCTAAGTTGATTGAAAGTAGAATTATAAACATTTTCTGATAAAATTGAAGATTTACATGGAAAATATTTCTGATAAAATTGAACAAAATATATGGAAAAACATTAAAATTGAAGATTATCGTGGAAAGTTATACAGATAAAATGGTAGGCATAAGAATATTTCTAAGTTGATTGAAAGTGAAATTATAAACATTTTCTGATAAAATTGAAGATTTACCTGGAAAATATATTTGATAAATTTGAAGAAATATATAAAAAACACGTTAAGATTGAGTATTTCATGGAAAAATTATACAGGTAAAATGGTAGGCATAAAAATATTCCTAAGTTTTTTGAAAGTGGAATTATAAACACTTTCTGATAAAATTGAAGGTCTACAAGGAAAATATTCCTGAAAAAATTCAAGAAATATATAAACATGTTAAAATTGACTATTATATGGAAAATTATACAGATAAAATGGAAGGTATAAAAATGTTCCTAAGTTGATTGAAAGTAAAATTATAGACATTGTCTGATAAAACTGAAGATCCACATGGAAAATACTTCTGACAAAATTGAAGAAAAGTACAGAGAAACGTTAAAACTGAAGATTATCATGGACAATTATACCGACAAAATGGTAGGTACAAAAACATTCCTAAATTGATTGAAAGTGGAACTACAAACACCACCCCCCACGAAACCGAAGATCTACATGAAAAACACCTCAGACAAAATAGAAGAAATACACAGAAAAAAATGTTAAAATTAAAGATTATCATGAAAAATAATACAGTCAAAATGGTAGACACAAAAAGCATTACTGAATTGAAAGAGGAGTCACCAACATTTTCTGATAAAATCAAAGATCCACATGAGAAACATCTCTGTTAGACTATGTTTTTGGTTGGGGAATTGAGTCTATTGACATTATAAGATATTAAGGAATAGTGATTGTTGCTTCCTGTTATTTTTGATGTTCTTTTTATGTTTGTGTGGTTACTTTCTTTTGGATTTGTTGGAAAAAGATTACTTTCTTGCTTTTTCTAGGGTGTAGTTTCCCTCCTCATGTTGGCGTTTTCCATCTATTATCCTTTGTAGGGCAGGATTTGTGTCCTGGATTTCCTGGATGTTTTGGCTCAGGAGCTTTTTGCATTTTGCATTTTCTTTAACTGTTGAGTCAATGTTTTCTATGGTATCTTCAGCCCCTGAGATTCTTTCTTCCATCTCTTGTTGATGCTTGCATCTATGACTCCTGAATTCTTTCCAAGATTTTCTGTCTCCAGAGATGTCTCACTTTGTGATTTCTTTATTGTTTCTATTTCCATTTTTAGATCCTGGATGGTTTTGTTCAGTTCCTTCACTTGTTTGTTTGTGTTCTCCTGTAATTCTTTCAGGGATTTTTGTGTTTCCTCTTTATGGGCCTCTACCTGTTCACCCATGCTCCCCTGTATTTCTTTCAGGGATTTTTGTGTTTCCTCTTTAAGGGCCTTTACCATTTGACCCATATTCTCTTATATTTCTTTAAGGGAGTTATTTATGTCCTTCTTGATGTTCTCTAACAGCATCGTGAGAAGAGACTTTAAATCAACTCTTGCTTTTCTGGTGTGCTGGGGCATCCAGAACTTGCTGTGGTGGGAGAACTGGGCTTTGATGTTGCTAAGTAGCCTTGGTTTCTGTTGTTAGGGTTCTTTCGCTTGCCTTTCGCCATCTGGTTATCTCTGATGTTAGTTGGTCTTGTTGTCTCTGGCTGGAGATTGCCCCTCCTATGGGCCTGTAAACCTATGTCTGTACTCCTGGGAGACCAACTCTCTTCTGGCAGGGTCTGTGCACAGAAGGCTTTGGAGCTGCCTGGTTCCCTGCTGCAATTGGTGTCAGGAAGGAAAGATTCCTGTCCCAGCTGCTCCATTGATCGTATGCCCTATGCGCTCCTAGCTGTACCCTTCCAGAGAGAAGGTGGAGATCTCACCTCTGCACTCAGAAGTGAAATCGCTGCTGGGAGATCATTCTCTCCTGGTGGGCTAAGCCCAGAAGACTATGGAGCTGCCTGGTTCCCTGCTGCAAATGGTGGCTGGCGAGTTTTGCCTTATCTTTGACTGTTGTGTCAATGTTTTTTTCTGGTATCTTCTGCCCCTGAGATTCTCTCCTCTATCTATCTCTTATATTCTGTTGGTGAAGCTTGCATCTGTGACTCCTCATCTCTCTCTTAGGGTTTCTGTCTCCAGGAAAGGTTGTCTCCCTTTGTGATTTCTTTATTGTTTCTACTTCCATTTTTAGATCCTCGATGATTTTGTTCAATTTCTTCACCTTTTTGGTTGTGTTTTCCTGTACTTCTTTAAGAGCTTCTACCTGTTTACCTGTGTTCTCCTATATTTCTTTGAGGGAGTTATTTATGTTCCTCTTAAAGTCCTCTATCATCTGTATGAGATGTGAATTTTAAATCTGAATCTTGCTTATCCAATGTGTTGGGGTATCCAGGACTTGCTGTTATGGGAGAACTGGATTCTGTTGGTGCCAAGTAGCCTTGGTTTCTGTTGTTTATGTTCTTGCACTTGCCTCTCTCCATGTCTCTAGTGTTAGTTGGTCTTGCTGTCTCTGGTAGTTTATTCCTCATGTCGACCTGTGAGCCTGTGCTCTTAGGTGTGTCAGCACTCCTGGGGAGACCAGTTTTCTCGTTCCAGGATTTGGTTGAGGAGAGCTGTGATACAGGGTTAACTCTGGGGTACTGATGGAGACCGGAAGAATCCTGTCCCTGGTTGCTCTGTGGTTCCTGTGCCCTGTGTGCTCCTGGTGGGTCCCTCTTTGGCCAGTTATTGGAGCAAAGTGGTGGTCTCACCCGTGAACTTAGGAGCGATAATACTCCTGGGAGACCAGCTCTCTCTGGGTGGGATTGGGTATGGAAAGGTTGTGGGACAGCCTTAGCTCCAGGGCTGCCTTTTTTTTTTTTTAAATAGGCAGTTTGAAATGCCAAACTGTTCTCCTCTTGAAAAATGATGAAAATTGTAATTTAATAAAAGTATTAAACATCAGTCTGGTTTCTGAGCTATATATTCTCTAGTGTTGATAAGAACCAGTTAAGCCATTTAATGGTATAATGTTGTTAATGGAAAATTGGTAAATTTTTTAAAGGAACCAAACTGATAAAAGTTAATTTCATTACAGGTTTCTCTGGACTCCTTCTGAAGTTCTGTCTGGAAATTTGTGTTGATTGAATTTTCTATAAGAAGAATTTTGTTGCCATTGTCCTATCAGGATGATTGGAACACTTTTGAAAGATGGAGGAATTCATTTTTCTTCTGAGACATTGCAATGCAGCAGTATGCCTCAAAATGCAGTTTTTATTGACAGCATCCCTTTAGGCACACTTACTCCTATGAAAGATTTGGTGAAATATCAGAAGTTCTCTCTAAAGTGTAATGGTGATAAAAATAATCAGTTATTAGAAATCTCAACTTCTAACAAAAAAAATATATTTCAATCCACTATGCTATCAGGGACTACCCTTTCAAACAGCTCTCTTGATGTCAGTGTTATAATCCCCAACATGTATAGATTAAAAAATGAAATATCTTATGAATCACCAGGAAAAATCTTTCAAAGAATGAAAGAGAAAGTACAGCGTGACAAACAAGACCAACCATCAAGGAACAGTAGCATGTTGGGGTCACCAAAATGTGACCATAAAGTCCTTCCTCCTGACAGAGACAAGAAAACTCCGTTGCAAGATACCTATATCTGTGAGGAAAAAGAAAAATCATTCCAATCCAATCACCCTTCATTGAGAGGTTAGTTTGATTACGTAAGGGTTTAAAATGTCTTTAACTGTTTAATGTGGCAGTTTTAAGATCTTGGTCATAATAATAAACAGAGTACCAAAATGTCTTCTCACATTTCAGTGAAAGTAATTTTTATGGCATGACAGAAGAGAGAGAACTGCTGACATTGTATCAAATTCCAGCACTGGGGAGGCATGTAGTCTAGATTGGCCTCAAGTTTGAAAGTCTCCTGAATGTTGGGATTACAGGAATATATATCATATCGCATTACTTGATACGTATATAAATACATGTTGTATGTGTATGAATACAACACATTACTTGATATATACATATCATGTAGTATTAAGTATACACTGTATGTGTATGGTAGTGTGGGAATCAGTAATAGGATTTAAGAGTAGAAAAGTTCCTGTCTTTGAGATTCTGATGACTCTTTGTTTAATGTGCACGCATAAAAATGATCTTTTTCTTCTCTGGCACAAATTTTAAGTGTTAATTTTCTTTATATATCAAGAAAAGTTCACTTCTGTATTTAAAATGCATTAAGTGTAAAAGACAGAATATAAATCAGAATAAAATACAGATAGTACTACTAGTCCTTATTTATCTAGTCGACAAAGTTTCATTTCTCAACAAACGTTTGTTTCTTTAAAGACCTAACCATTATGTCCAAAACTGGGCATGGTGATATATTCCTGCAATTCCAGTATTCAGGAGTAGTCTAGAGGCCAATCTAGACTACATAAAGAGGCCCTACTGAAAAAAGGTCAAAGGGATATAAATTTTTGTTGAATTTGCAATTAGGTCTTAATATTTTGAATTTTAAAGGGTAGGTTCAAACTCGTTAATTGTTTGTTCATGCCCTTAGTCAGAACCACCTGCTGAAACCTGTGGTCAGCCACTTAGGACCTTGGCATTCTCTGGTACACAGTGGGGTGGAATGTGTTGTTAATCCAAAATCCTAGTAGAGCAGATAGCTCCCATGGCTTTTGAGGACTATATTCTACTCTTTGCTGCTTGTACTAGAAGGAATCATGGCCCAAGACTGCTTACAGAGGCTTAATAGTATGCTTTCATCTTGAAAAGGCGAATTATAATTTGGAAATTGTTAATGTTTTTTCCCTCAGCATAATGTAAGTATAGAAGATGAAGTGAAGGCAAGAGGAGATAGTAAGGGGAAATGTTTTTAAATTAATTTATTTCCATTTTATGTGCATTGGTGTTTTGCCTTATGCATGTCTGTGTGAAGGTGTCAGATCTTGGAGTTGAAGACAGTTGTGAGCTGCCATGTGAGTGCTGAGATTTGAACCTGGGTCCTCTGGAAAAGCAGTCAGTGCCTTCAACCACTGAGCCATCTCTCCAGCTAACCCAGTTCCCTCCTTGTCCCCCCAACTCCCCAATATGGTTTCTCTGGGTAGCCCTGGCTGTCTTGGAACTTCAGGCTGGCCTCCAGCTCACAGAGACCTGCCTGCCTTGCCTCCAGAGTGCTGTGATTAAAAGCCCAGCTAAAGGGAAAATTTTATGTCACTGTTATTTATTATGAAAGCATACTATACTGGTCGGAAGACCTTTCCCTCTCTGTTTCTAAAGTGTCAACCTACAAGTTCCTCGAGAATCATCAAGCATTTCTAGTGTCTTAGTAACTGTTCTTTTGCTGTGAAATGGCACCATGATCATGGCAACTCTTATAAAAGAAAGCATGTAATTGGGAGCTTGCTTATATAGTTCAGAGGCTTAGTTCATTATCAACATGGTGGGGAAGCATAGCGGCATTCAGGCAGGCTCTGAAGCAGTAGCTAAGATCTACATCCTGATCCACAGGCAGAGAGAGAGAAACAGAGACAGAGAGACAAGAGACAGACCCAAATAGACTGGGCTTGGCTTACGCTTTGAAACCTTAAAGTCCACCCCTAGGGATACACTTCCTCCAACAAGGCCATACCTTTA
Organism: Tokudaia tokunoshimensis; assembly: GCA_036184795.1. Taxonomy (NCBI): domain Eukaryota; kingdom Metazoa; phylum Chordata; class Mammalia; order Rodentia; family Muridae; genus Tokudaia; species Tokudaia tokunoshimensis. Next base: position 81,153,693 of record BTHU01000012.1, on the reverse strand, counting down.
CAAATTTCAAATAGTGCTGCTCCCTGGTGACTTAAGCATTCAAATATATGAGCTTATGGGGGCAAGGAGGGAGAGCTCATTCATAGTCAGAGTACCACACTCAGCATACAAAAGAGTCTACACCAGCAAGAAAAGAAAAGAAAGCGGAAAGTTACAAATTAAGTTATGGTAGACTCTTGTGTGTTGTTGTTTGTTATTCGCTTGCAGTTGACTTTTTTTCTTTTTTGCCAGTTACTTCAAAGTATTCTTAAATGTTCTAGGTAGTTTCCAGTGGGCAATAAGAACTAACCTTGTGCCGGGCAGTGGTGGCGCACGCCTTTAATCCCAGCACTTTAGGAGGCAGAGGCAGGTGGATTTCTGAGTTCAAGGCCAGCCTGATCTACAGACTGAGTTCCAGGACAGCCAGGGCTACACAGAGAAATCCTGTCTAGAAAAAAACAAAAAAAAACTAAACAAAAAACTTAAAAAAAAAACCAAAAAAACCTAGAGAAACTTAAATTGACCTTGAGGGTGTGTGTCTTTTTAATATAAGCAGTTTAAAACTTTTTATTTACATAGAACCATTCTATAATTTTTTTTTGTTATTGTTTTTTACTTTTGGCAGATTCTCTAATTCTGAACCAAGAACAAAAAAATGTTTCAGTTTCATGCATTTCAAGCAAGGCATTAACTAGAGCCCAGTTTGGCAGGCAAGATCTTCATTCAAAAGAGAGTCCTGTTAAAACCACTGTGTCCAAAAGGAACACATTTGTTTTGGAAGGCATTGATTCTACTTATGAAAAGACTGAACATACTGATGTTCACACTATTTGTGTTCCTATTAAGAATCATAGCCAGCCTATTATTGCTGATAATGATGTGACAACAGAAAGGACTGAGAAAGGGGATATTACAGAACAAAATGAAGAAACGATGTCTAGAAGGACTATTCTTCAAGATCCCATGAAGAATACATCTAAAATTAAACGTTCAAGTCCAAGACTTAATTTAACACTATCTGGCCGGTCTCAAAAAAAACTTACAAAGCTTGAAACTATTGTGAGTGAAGTAAAAAAACATCAGGTAAGGGAGACATTTAAGGTAAATATTTATTCCTGTTTTTAATTGCCCCCTTATCTTGGTTCCTCAGAGGTTTAGACTCACTTTATGCTTTATTTCTTGTTTATTATTGACAGTAGCCACTATAAGCCTTAAAAGACAGGCGGGCTGAAAGTCAGGTGACTCGGCTGTTGATTCTCTATTGCTAGTTGTAAATTTCACTTAGGCCTGGAAGAGATGAACACTGACATTGCTCCTACTTTTATTCTGACTTTTGAGGAATTATTAACATTTGAAATAGAAAGGAATTATAACAGCTAAAGAGTTGAGATTTTTCTTAATAAAAGTTATATAAGATGAACAGTAAAATACTTTAAGCATCAAACTATGTTGCATTGAGGTACATTTTTGAAAGAAATGTATTATCAGTTCAAGAAGAAATACAAGCATGTATGAAACTTAGGCTTGATCTTCTAGCACTAAACAAAGAAAAAGGACAATGTAAAATTTCTGACTGTTAAAAGTATGTCCATTAAGTTTTAAGTAGGTGTTAGTGGGTATCCAAATGAAATAGTATGTATTTCTATCTTAGTTTAAGAAATGATGAAATGGTTACAATTTTATAATCTCAGTTATTTGCTACAAATTATCATTTATAAATATTTAATGTTTGACATAATGATAAAAACTTTGGATATTGACTTAAATGAATAAAGTTTGAATAAAATTATTCTAAGATTTCCTAGTACTTCTTTGTCTCTACCATGCCTGTTTATAGCAGTTACCATAATAACTTTAAGCCTTCTAGGACTCAAATCCATATTCTGTACACACAGCTCTGACCTAGTCTCTTACTCATGCCCATTTCTTCATTATATTGTCCCCTCTTCAACCTGAGATATTATTTTTTATCAATATCCTGTCATCTATGTCCTATGAGTATATTTTTGCCTTGCTCTAACTGAAATGGGCTTTCTACAAACAACCTCTTTGCTTTCTTTTTCTTTAATGATCTTTCTCCTACCTTTACCCTCTACTCTTTAGCCCTATCATACGTTATTATTGCTAGCACATGTACCAGATTCTCGGTGCAGAAGCATCTCTTGTTACTGTCATTACCCCTTTACTAATCTTTGTACTTCCTGATCAATATTTTCACATCACACTAAGATAATCTTTAGTTCGTGCCATTTGCATGTCCTTCATTACCATTTTCATCCCCTGCAGATTTCCATTGACCAGTTATGACCATTATAGAATCTCTAAACTTACTTTTTATTCCTTCTTGCTTACCCCTTTCAAGTATTTGTTTTGTTTTTTTGAGACAGGGTTTCTCTCTATAGCCCTGGCTGCTCTGGAATTCACTCTGTAAACCAGGTTGGCCTCGAACTCAGAAATTCGCCTGTCTCTGCCTCCCAAGTCCTGGGATTAAAGGCATGCACCACCACTTCCCGGCATGTAATTGTGCTTTTTATGCTACCTAGGTAGGGCTTTTAAATTTGTTCTTTTATTAGAAAAATCTTATAAGCCTGGTGGCTTGTACTTCATTTTATTCAGTTCATTTCTCTAAGACCTTTCTTAACTATCTGTCTTAAAGCATCCTTGTATGCCTTTATTTATTCATTTATTTATTTATTTATTTATTTGTTTGCGTACCACCTCCTTCCCTCTTACTTCTACTTCCTTCCAGTACACTCTTGCACACAGGTGCTGATGAATCTGTAAAGGCAGTCATTTTATTTCTTGTGGAATCTCCAATGTCTATACAGTGTGCCTCTAGCTCAGATATTTTATGACAGCATATTTTAAATAGCAATAGAGCACATGATTCTAGAGGCTGAATTTGATTTGTAACCCATATATGTCATATATTACAGGACAGTTATTTAGATAATTTTACAATTTATTTTTCTATAAAATGGAAATGGAACTTGCCTCCTAGAGTGGTAAAGATAACATGAACTAGTTAATCTAAGGCACAGGGAACACTTTCTCATATTTCCTATCGCCTACCTGTATATCCAAATGTGAAAGAAATAGAATTAATCCTACTCTTCTGATCGTTTTTTCAGTTCTAGGAATCAAACTCAGGGATTTGTGCTATACTATTGAGTTACATCTCCAGATATCTATATATTTATATAAAAGGGTAATTAAGAAATGCAATACCAAAGACTGTCTTCCCATTTTAGCATCTTGGTTCAGTTTAAAGTTTCTGAGAAATTTGTCTTTATATAAAAATGTATACTTTTTTTTTCTTGCCTCAAATTTATTTGTACAAACAGCATATGGCACTGGTCATCTGCAAATAGCATGTCGGTAGGTGTGTCACAGCAGTCCATCTGTCTTCACACTGGCAGGCGCCTTTTCTATGGGGCCTTCACAGGGTCCTGGGCACCTTTGGGAGCCTGAGTTGGAGCTGAAGCCTGGGCCTTAGCTGGAGCTGTGGCCTCTACCTTGGTTTCAACCTTGGCCTTTGGTCGGCAGAGCCTTCAACCCTTGGCCATGTAGCTTTGAATCCACTTCCCAAGCTTGGGATGAGCGATGAAAGCCAGGCGGCTGAGTTTGCAGCTGGGGCCCTTTGGCATCTTGGCCTTGATGGCCTGAGGCTTCACAGGGCCTTGATGGCCTTTGCTCGTGCACTCACTGCCTTTGCATTGTTGACCTGCATCTTCTTCAGGCCTTCTTGTTGTGCTTCTTGGCAAAGCGCGTGTTCCTCAGGAACTTGGGGTCAACCCCCTAAGAGATTCATATCTTTGTGATCTGAGTTTCTTGATGTCATTTCTGTGCCATTTGCGGGACTGGTTGTGTGTGGTGTGGTTCTTGAACCTGGCCATGTCTTCACGGTAACCAGGGGCTCCTGCAGCGCCTGGGACTGGAAGAGCAAATGTATACTTGTATTTAAAGTGAATGGTCACTCATTAGTTATATTAATTTTGACTTTAGTTCTACTTAGAAACACTTTCATCTTAAATTGTTATGAACTATAAATGTTCTTACTAGCAATGTTCATAGAAAATTTTACATTTTAATGGCAATTTACTTACTCTAAAGTCATTTTCTGAGCTATTCAGCTGTTTACTTGGGGATAGAATTGAATCTTTTATTGCTAGCTGTGACCTTTATAGAAACAGAAAGTGTCATTCAAGCTCAGCTTAACAAAAATATATTTTTATGGAGACAAGATATATGATACATTTAGCATTTTCTTACTCTAAGTTGCTGTGTTTTCTGTAAGATTTGGTGGTTCAGTGTATATGTTAGGATTCTCCTCCTCCTTTTGGCTAAGCCAGTTTTATGAGTATTTAAAATGTGCATCCTTCTGTATTACAGACAAACCATTTAATACAACCTCAGTGAAGTTTCTGTATTTTTTTCTTTCTTTCAATAATGTAGTTTTAACAATTGGTGTTTTAAATGAACTGATTTCTATATAGATGGCTACTTAGAAATCACTAGGATTACATAGGGCTTTTCTTCTAATTCACATTTTCTAAAGCTAAATGCTAACTGTAATGGTATGTGCAAGTAATACAAAAAAAATTTTTTTTAATGCTTGATTAGGTAATCCAGCTACAGGAATGGATGATTAAAGTCATCAGTAATAATACTGCTATATGTGTAGAAGGAAAGCTGGTGTAAGTATAACATTTAAATGTTATTTTAATAACGATTAGGTTGGTTGTATGTAAGTGATGAGTGATAAATAGCATCTTCCTACAAAACATGTTCTTATGAGGTTATAAACTGAAGGCAAAAGTAAAACATGACATCAATGCTTTGCTAAAATTATTTGATGTAAATTACTGATCCATAAAAGGATGATAAGTATTTAAAGTTCCAATACAATTACATGTTAATTGACACTTTTGGTTCTTAGAAGTGAAAGCATTGTCAGACAGTAGACTTTTAACTCTAGTACTCTTCTTCTTTTGAGAACCAGCTTCTCCATAGTAAACAACTTGTGCTGATACAATATCAATTATCACTGCTTCAAGGTTGAACTTATAAAGTCTACTGGTCTACTCTGTTTTATAGCCTTATCCCCTTTTTCATGCCTAAGATGCAGCAGAGATTGCCTTTGCAGGGATCCCACTAATACTGCTTACTACCAATGTTACTTGAACAAATTACTTCTACTCTATAAGTACAATGATAATAATAATATGATTAATATTATGGGAAGGTTTTTCTTGTTTTGAGAGTGTATCATGTAGCCCAGGCTAGCCTTGTGTACTATAAGTACTACATGTATGTGAAGATGACTTTTAATTCATGTTTAGTGCTTAGCTTTGCTGTAGGTAAAAAATTAAGTGAATTAATATTTGCAGTATTAAAGACCATGCCTTTTAGAGTATGATTTAAATGTTAAATGAAACTGTGGGCTGTGGTAGCACACGCCTTTAAGCCCTAACACTCCTGTGGCAGAGGTGGGTGAATTTCTGTGAGTTTGGAGCCAGCTTGATCTACATAGTTCAGGACAGCAGGGGCTATGTAGAGAGACCATATCTCAACAACACCAAAACCAAAAACAAAGAACAACAATAAGACTCATACCTCCCCCTCAAACCACAATAAAAAAAAACAAAGAATCTAAGTATTAGGTATAGTATCAGTTTAATCCCATTTGATTAATTGAAAGAACTTCTTTATTGCTTGAATATGTTTATTATCTGTTATATGAAAATTGTTCAGCACTCATCTACTAGTTTCATTTAATGATGTATGAAGAATAGATTTCTGCGTCAGTGATTTGCTACTTTGTTTTTTCTTAACCAGACTCTCTTTACAAAAAAAGGTTAAAAACATTTGCCTCTGTATTTATATTTTTAAAAAGTTGAAAAAAACCTTTAAAATGAGAAATCTACTTGACATTTTTGAACATGAAGCAGGAGGGAGGGAGTTAGGTGTACAACTAATCTATAATCTCAGGCAGTTGGACGATATAAAATCCCAAGACTATCTTGGACATATGGTAAGACACAGGAGCCAGCAAGATGGCTCAAAGGACAGAGCCTGCTGCAAGGCTGTGCAACGTTATTTTGATCCCCAGGTCTCATATGGTGGTAGTAAAGAGCTGATTCCCAGAAGCTGTTTCTGGCTCTATATGAATTCCATGGTATACACACACAAAATAAATATGTAGGAAAAAAAATCCCAGCAAGACACCATCTGAGTAAATAAAAATAACATTTCTATAAAAAGCCAACAAAAATCTTTGAAGGCTTAGGAACTATTAAGCTGAAATATCAGATGTTGCCAGCAGCAAATGTTTGTTGACAGTTTCCCTTTCCTTGCTAGTGCTATATCTTATATCAGGTATATAGATTGATTGATGACAGTATAGTTTTTTGGCATAGACTCTGAGGATCACATTAACCAAGCAGTTGAATTCTGTACTGGTTAGTCCTCAGGTGTTCTGTAATTAGATTAATATTGTTGTGGTAGCTAAGAGTACAAAATGAATACTTCCTTTTTGGAGTGGAGGATAACATCAAGACTGCGTCTCACTGTGAAGCCCTAGTTGGCATGGAACTTAGTATGTAGAACAAGCTGGTCTCAAACCTAGAGCTGTTGTCCTGCTTTTATATACAAGGTGTTGAGATTATATATACCTAGCACAAAATCAGTACTTCATTATAAGTTTATATGTTTCTATATGTATATACAGTTCCTGATAAAGTGTAAATATTTTGACCTTACTAATCTTATTCTTTTTTTTCCCTAGAAATATGACTGATGTTTATTGGCATAGTAATATAATTGTAGAGCGGATTAAACACAATGAACTTAGAACCTTATCAGGCAACATTTATATTTTAAAAGGATTGATAGACCGGGTTTCCATGAAAGAAGCAGGTAAATGGGTATCATTATTAGTTAAATCTTTCCATAGCCTCTCTTCTTTCCTAAATAAATTCCAGGATCATAAACTGACCCTACACAATCATGACTCTTTTCAGTATATGCTTAGTACTGGCTCTTCATTGCAGTTCAGCTTTGCTCGTCTTATTTCACAAACAAACCAGTTGTCTGTCACAAGGCTTTTCATTTTCTTATTTCTAATATTCGGATTCCATTTTACCACATGACTCATTCTCTCAGGTTCCCATGACCTGGCTATTTCAGTAGAATTTCCCTGAGTACCCTCTTTTGAAATTGCTGTCCTCTCCTTTTCTCCCATGAATACGTTTAACTACTTTTTCTGTGATACCAGTCTAGCAAAGAGTTTTACTTCCTGGGTTTGCTTTTTCTCTTATACACTAGAAATCCAGTGTATAATGATGGGAATTTTATCTTCCTAACTGAAGGGTCCTCAGTACTCCAGCAGTATTTAGCATATAGTAAATCAGAAGTACACATATCTTAACTGACAGTGAATTGAGAGACCTCTTTAAAAGTCTAGGCTTTTGGATAATTTCATTTTCTTATTTTTTCAATTAAAATAATTTTATATTTATTTTGCTCACTGTTAAATAGGATATCCCTGTTATCTCACAAGGAAATTTATGTTTGGATTCCCCCAAAATTGGAAGAAACACATTGATAATTTTCTAGAAAAATTAAGGTAAACTGTCTAAATTTTTAAAATTTAGCTTTATCAAGGTATAAGTTATGATCCTTAAAATGTATTCATTTTAGATCTAAAATATAATGTGCCTTTTCAAATGTATATGCTTATATAACCAATGTAATGTGGTTTTTAGTTTGCTGGGTTTTGTGTTTGTGTTATAGTTTTGAAGATTTTTAAGATCTTAAGAGTTTTAGAAATAATAAGTCTTTATTAGAATTTCTGTCATGTCAAGTAAATTCAAAAAGAAAATAAAATTGGAGACACATTTCTTTTTTTTAATGATTATTTTTATTTTATTTTATTTTTTTTATTTTCTATATTCTTTATTTACATTCCAAATGATTTCCCCTTTCCAGGATTCCCCCTCCCCGAAAGTCCCATAAGCCCTCTTCTCTCCCCCTGTTCCCTATTTACCTAAGAATTTCATGAATTCATTGTTTTTAATTGCTGAGTAGTATTCCATTGTGTAAAATATACATGGAAAATATCTCTGATAAAATTGAAGAAATATATAGAAAAACACGTTAAGATTGACTATTTCATGGAAAAATTATGGTAGGCATAAAAATATTCTTAAGTTGATTGAAAGTAGAATTATAAACATTTTCTGATAAAATTAAAAATCTACAAGGAAAATATTTCTGATAAAACTCAAGAAATATATAGAAAAACACATTAAAACTATTTCATGAAAAATTATACAGATGATAGGCATAAAAATATTCCTAAATTGATTGAAAGTAGAATTATAAACATTTTCTGATAAAATTGAAGATTTACATGGAAAATATTTCTGATAAAATTGAAAAAATATATGGAAAAACATTAAAATTGAAGATTATAATGGAAAATTATACAGATAAAATGGTAAGCATAAAAATATTTCTATGTTGATTGAAAGTGAAATTATAAACATTTTCTGATAAAATTGAAGATTTACCTGGAAAGTATCTCTGATAAAATTGAAGAAATATATAAAAAATGCGTTAAGATTGAGTATTTCATGGAAAAATTATACAGATAAAATGGTAGGCATAAAAATATTCCTAAGTTTTTTGAAAGTGGAATTATAAACACTTTCTGATAAAATTGAAGATCTACAAGGAAAATATTCCTGAAAAAATTCAAGAAATATATAGAAAAACATGTTAAAACTGACTATTACATGGAAAATTATACAGATAAAATAGAAGGTATAAAAATGTTCCTGGAGACACATTTCTAAGGAGAATTTGTCAATCGCCTACCCTTTGGATGGTATGTAGTTGTTAAATATTAGACTGAACTTCTTGATTCATTTTTCTCCAATAATTTTCATTAGTTTTTGAGTACCTACCAGGTATTTAGCAGACACTGAGAGAAAAATCTTCAGGGGCTAGTAGGTGATAGCTTTAAACTTGATCTGAGTACAGGTAACTTATAATAGGAATTGGGGACTGTTTCTTACTGTAAAGTACCAGATAGTATTTTTCTGGACTTGTTCCTTCTTTTCTCGACCATTTAACTCTGTCTTTTCAACAGAAAAGCAACTGTAGGTAGTGTAAATTGAATGAGCATGGCTGTGTTTCACTAAACCTTACTTAAAAAATAGACAACTTCCCAATAGTGCTTTGTAATCCTGGCCTCACATTTGCTAGGTAAGTACTTTATTTCTGGAAATTCTTTGTCATATAGTTTTCTTAAATCAGATTACATGTTTTTGTTTGGTTTTTAAAAGTATTTGTTTTCGGGCTGTGGTGGCGCACGCCTTTAATCCCAGCACTTGGGAGGCAGAGGCAGGAGGATTTCTGAGTTCGAGGCCAGCCTGGTCTGCACAGAGAAACCCTGTCTCGAAAAACCAAAAAAAAAGTATTTGTTTTGAGAAGGGTCTCCTGTAACAGGTTAACCTATGTAGCCCAGTCTGGCCTGGAGCTCTGATTTCTCTTTGTAGGTTAAGCTTTCTTTCTTTGCCTTTCCTTTTCCTTTCCTTTTCCTTTTCCTTTTCCTTTTCCTTTTCCTTTTCCTTTCCTTTCCTTTCCTTTCCTTTCCTTTCCTTTCCTTTCCTTTCCTTTCCTTTCCTTTCCTTTCCTTTCCTTTCCCTTTCCCTTTCTCTTTTCTTCTTTCTTTCTTTCTTTCTTTCTCTCTCTCTCTCTCTCTCTCTCTCTCTCTCTCTCTCTCTCTCTTTCTTTCTTTCTTTCTTTCTTTCTTTCTGTTTTGAGAACCAATATTTGAGAAAACAATAACCTAATTGTTTTAGGGCTGGAGAAAAGAACGAGAATAAGACCGGACAGAAAACTGCAAAATTCCAAGATAAACAGAAATCAATAAAAAATGATGCAGAAGATAAACAAACAGATGTCCTCCAAAAGGCCAGCATCACTGACGACCTTGATGATGTTAGCTTAGGTATGTTTGTTGCTGCAGTGGTAGTCTTACATAAATTTGACACTATTGTATGTGATGTGTGGTGTGGTACACCTGGACTGTCTAGGACCTTAAAATTCCTTCTTTTTTATCCTAAGGTGACTGCAGTGCAGACTGCTGCTCATCGATCTTTTTATTTCATGGAGTAAATCTTTAATCACAATCCCAAACCCCTGACAAATATATTAATGAAAGATTATATTTAGACTATCAGCAATCTTGTAGTAGAGACAAGTATCTATATTTGCTTTTATGGAGGAACTTGTATGTATACTTGAGTGGCAAGTGCTATAAAGGTTAGTAGAACTGTTCTATGTCAGCTCTTTTTTAACATTATAATCTACATCTCACACTACCCCACTTTCACAAATAATGTATGAAGATGATAAAAGTTACTGAAATCCGTTGTGTACATTTCTTGGAATTTTACCTTGACTAAGATATGTACAAATTTTTAAAATTTCTGAGAATTGCACATTGTTTTTGCTAAAGCTGTGGCATCATGTTAGATGTAAATATATTACATCTCTTTCTGATGGTGTTATGTCATTTAAATTCCCTTTCTCCTTGAAATTTATATATCTTTTCGATCAAAGAAAGCAATAATTTAAAGTGTAAATGATTGCAGAAATTTCATTTTTCAGAGCTTTAGTTCTTTCTCAATCCTTCTTTTTTACAAAAGTCATTAATTTTTTTTTTTAAGTTTGGCCAGTAGCTTATAATCATTTCTAGAATATTTTGAATCTTCTAGAATCCTGGGTCTATTATTATTTGTTATTACCTCCACTCTACTGCCTTTTTTATTCCTAAATGAAAAATAACTCTGGGTCTCTTTTTTAGAATGGTGATCTGACTTGTAACTGATTTTTGAAAATGTTGTAGAAAATATGCAGCAAGTAGGATGGAATGCAAATTTAAAGGATTAAAGTTTGGTAAACTATCTATGCACATATGAAAAACCAAACCATTTTAAAGCATCTTTTATGAACCTTGCTTCATGCTAGAAATTTAGGGATGAATAAGGCTTGGCATCTCCCTTTAGTAAGTGCTAAGAGTACATACCATATTATAATTACATCCTTTTTCTAAGATGATACACTATATCTTTTGTTTTATACTTTCAGATATTAATTTTTTTGAAGTTTTAGGTATTATCACAAATTTTGATCAGTGATGCTTTAGTGATTATTTTTATCATCATCAGTATATTTTTATACTTTCTATGAGAAAATAACAAAAACCCTTGCTAGAAATATGGCTCAGTGGCTAAGAGCATGGACTGCGATTGCTGAGAACCTGCTTTTGTTCAGTTCCTAGCACCCTTATTAAGCAGCTCACAGATGTTTGAGTCTCAAGCTCCACCCTTTTCTGGCCTCTGCAGGCATTACATACATTTGTATGTGCACAAATACACATACACACGCACGCATGCACACACACACACACACACATATATACAAATAAAAGTTAAAAGAAAAAAAAACCTTTAACTATGCCTAACATTAATCAGTAAGGTTATACAAATAACCTTATAAAATGATAACCCATGATTCTTTAAAATAGCATGATTGTTTTAATTATCTAACGTAATTTTTCATATTTAGTGCTATAACCATTATATCATGGTATTGCAGTTTAAAAACTATCTCTGCTATGATATAAACATATTATGAAGAATTTATTAGAATATCAGCTTCCTATACTATACAGTAATCTCCAGGATTAGGGCCATTCATATTGTGTGGTCCTATGGAAGAAAAGTGAAAGTTCTCCACAGAATAATGTAAAACATGATTGTGCTGAAAATAGTGTGGATTTAATTATACATTGAAGTATATAAATTAGCTGAATCATAATTTTATACACATAATAAGCTAAGAGAAATAGTCACTAGCTTTCTGTTTAGTTGATGTGTAGTTAGATTGTACAGGATGCATGAATTCATAAAATTATACTATTCTGTTTTTAGATATAATAAAAGGTTCAATGCAGGTATAAACAGTATGTTTTCTTTTTTTAGGATAATAAGAGTGATTTGAACTAAACCATACTTTGGGAGTGTGGCCTGTTGAGCAAAGATTATTTTATTATAATCAAATTACAATGAATATATGTGACATTTCCTTAGACAGATTATTTTTCTCGTAGCTCTTTAATGTGGAAAAGCCATGAATCTTTTTGTCCACCTTCCATTTTTCTCTTCCTCCCTACTCCTCATTTCAAATTCTTTTTTTACACTTGATCTTAGCCAAAAGGCCGAGAAGCAATTCAAATTCTTTTTTTATTCCTTTATTTTCTTTCTTTCTATACCCTCCCCCCTCCCCTCCCCAACCCCCCACCCCCTACCCACCCCCATTTCTCTTCCTGAGATAGTCTCTTTATATTGTCAACATTTATTCTTCTTTAGTGTCCAGGATATTGAGAATACAGGTGTGGACCATCATATTCTGAAAAACAGCTTATCTTTTATGTAATTATTTAATATTCCATCTTTGAATTCACAGAAATGAAGAAAAATGAGAACAGTGGGTTTCCAGGAGCTGCAGGAATAAATATCAGATATAATAACAATTGTCGAAATAAGCCACAGGTAAAGCTCCTACATAACCAAGTAAGTTATACTATTTGTCTTTAGGGTTTTCATTACTGTGAAGAGACAACCATGACCATGACAACTCATAAATAAAAACATTTAAGTGTGTTTAGCTTATAATATCAGAGGTTCCGTCCATTATCATGTTAGAAAGCATGGAATTGTTTAGGCAGTCTTGGTGCTGGAGAAGCCAAGAGTTCTACATCTTGGTCTGAAGGTAGTCAGAAGGATATTGTCTTATGCAGGCAGCCAGGTCAGGACTCTCTTTCACACTGGGTAGAACTTGAGAATAGAGACCTCAAAGGTCACGCCCATAGTGACAACACTTCCTCCAACAAGGCCACACCTCCTAATAGTGCCATTTCCCATGGGCCAAGCATATCCAAACTACCACATTCCATTTTCTGGCCTCGGTAGGCATGTTTAAACATCTGAGTCTATGGGGGGTGAGGGGGTTCAATACCTAGCCATAGCATAATGCAAAATACATTTAAGCCAAATTCAAAAGTCTCAGTAATGTTTAAAAGTTCAAAGTCTCTTCTGAGATTCATGCAGCCTCTTAACTGTAACCCTCTATAAAATCAAAGCCAGAAAGCATATCACCTACTTCCAACATCACAGGATATATACTACCATTCCAAAACATAGTGAGGAAATACTGGACCATAGCTAGACCAAACATCAGTTGGGCAAACTCTAATCTCTGCGTCTCCATGTCTGATATCCAACTCCATTCAGCTTTGTTGATTGCAACACAATTCTTTCTCTTGGGTTAGTTCCACTCCCTTTTATCAGCTTTCCTCAGCAGGTCTTTCATGGCTTTAGCATCTCTAACATCTTGGGGTCTCCAAGGAAACGTCAACTTACAGTTTCCTGTTCCAGTGTCTGAGATCCACACATGATCTTCTGGGCTCCTCCAAGGGCTTAGGTCACTTCTCCAGCCCTGCCCTCTGTAACACTCTAGGTTCTGGTTGACTCTACTCCACTGCTACTGCTGTTCTTGGTAGTCATTCTGTGGTACCAGCATTTCCAGTACGCTGATTCTTCCATGGCAACTAGGCTTCACCACAGGCTCTCTTCATGGTGCCAAGCCTCAACTTTTTTGCATGACTCCTTCAGTCCTGAGCCTTCAACTGCAACTGAGACTGCACTTTCAGCAGTGGCCTTTTCTGTTCTCTCCTAGTGCCAAGACTTACGTGATTTCCATAACCCCTTCATGCCTTCAAAACCAGTTCCACCTGGGTGATTCTTAAGTGTTGCATTAAATGTTATGAATTAGCTCCAAAGTTTTTAATATGACTCAGCTAGCCCCTACCTCCCTACCCACCAGTAATCAAGGCAAAGTCCTACGGATTTGTTTAAGCAGCTTTAGCACAATAACTGGGCAAATTACTCTTAATCTGTTTTTCTTCATGCTTGACTAGTTAATTCCCAGATGAAACTCTCCAAATCCTTGCTATTTGAGTCTCACCTGGGATATTTCTGCTCTATCAGTGTGTCCTCAGTGGACATATCACTCAGCCATGTTCTTCTAGTCTACCACATCTAGTAGAGAACTATTCTCCTGTCTTCTTTCTCCTTCCTCTTCTTTCCTCATGGTTCCTACGAGTGACCCCCAGCTTAGCTTGATAACCCAAACTCTGTCTACCTTTATTCTTCCCATTTATTTAGCCAGTCAGCCACTTTTATTTAACCAGTCAGAGAATAAGGTTTACATAACATCATTTGGTGTGTGTGAGAATATGTTTGTCAGGGGCAACCAGATCTTGGTGTTCAGAATTAAGCATTTGAATACATAGCAACAAAACAACCCCCAACATTTCTCCTTTTTTGTCTACCTAAAAAGGCTCTTTGTCTTATAATAATAAATGACATATCATAAGAACAAATATGAAACAAATATGAAACAATTAGGTAACAGTTTAATTTATAAAGTCCAGTCTATCTGTATTTGGCAACATTGGACAATCTTATCTTGGTGAGTTTAGAGTTCTGTACCTAAATCCTTTTTTTAATCATAACTTGTATTACCAATGTCACTGCTTTCTGGGGCTGGAACATGGACTTCTTATTCCATTTCATCATCCCCAGCTTTTTGTTTTCCAACGCTTTCACTTCCTAAGCTTTGCTGTCCTGGAACTTGCTCTGTAGACTGACCTTGAACTTAGAACTGCATGGCTCTGTCTCCTGAGTTCTGGGATTAAAGGTGTGTACCACCACTCCATGACCTAAGCTTTTCTTTATCTGGGACTTCATCTGTAACAGGCTGGTCTTGAACTCAAAGATCTGCTTGCTTCTGTCTCTTGGAATCAAAGGGGTGTATGATCATGCCTGAACATTTCTTAGCCATCGTAATCCATCTCTTGTCAGTTTGACATAATCATATCTCCTTATGTTCAAATGAAGATAATAACATAATTATAGTGACACCTAACATGATTCCTTGTTCAACTGCAAACAAATGAACAATAAGCTTAACTGGGTGAGATTTTTGCCCCGAGGTCACCACTTCCCTTACTTCCATTAAATATCCTTGAACATAGGATTTAGTTCCATTATACTTCCTAATGACCCTTTACATTTTTAATTTTCTTTTTTAAGTTTGATCAAAACACTCCTTGTAAGAGTGAACTACAGGACAAAGACTAAACTAGGCCTTTTTGAGACTTCCTTTGTCAATGCAATTAAATCTAAATTTCCTTACCTTAGCCTCAGACAGACTCTTCAGACAGGTAAAAAGCAGCCACACTCTTCACCAAAATATCACAAGATCTAGGCAACATACTAAAATTGTTATCCTCTGAAATCTCTTGAGACAGGCGACCACTGAGAGTTCAAATCACTCTTTAGCACCACTGTGTAACAACCCAATTAACACTACTCAATTGATCCCAGTGGTGGTGACCCTTTCTTGCTACCCACCCAATGCTTTATATTCCCAAATGAGAAAGGCAAACTAATAGCCTTTACATTTTGATATTCCTAAAACAGCTCAATGGCTGGGCCACTTCATGATCTCCATGTGGCTAACCTACCCTCCTCTGATATTTTCAAGTTACTACTTGGTAAAATCTATATTTTGTATTTGCTGCCCTAGACCCAGACATGCAGCTCTCTCAGCCATGATCACCCCATAGTGAATATGCTCTCTGACCCACACCTTTCAGGCATGGTGTCTCTACATGTTCCCCAGCATGGCAGCTCCTCTCTCATTCTTCAGTTTCTTATTCTTCCCTCAGTTTCTTATGTGCAGATGTGTGGAATCTTGTGCAAATTTGGGGGCCAGATTAACATAATACAAGCTGCATTAGACCAAATCTGTAACACCACTGTCTTCCGTGTTCCTACTAATATGACCCATTAATCCCCACTTAAAGCATTCTACTGCTTTCAGAATCCAATGTTTCAAAATCCACATTTCTCCAAACAAAAACATGGTCAGGCCTATCACAGCAATACCCAACTCCTAGTACCAACTTCTGTCTTAGTTAGGCATTTATTGCTGTAAAGAGATATCATGACCAAGGCAACTATTATAAATGAAAACATTTAATTGGAGCTGGCTTACAGTTTCAGAGACTCAATCCATTATATTCATGGTGGGAAGCATGACATTGTGCAGGCAGTACTTGGTGATAGAGGAGCCAAGAGTTTTACATCTTGATCCAAAGGCAGCCAGAAGGATACTGTTTTCTGCAGCCAGCCAGAAGGAAGCTCTCTTTTGCATTGAGCAGAACTTGAACATTGAGACCTCAAAGCCCAACCCCACAGAACACACTTTGTCCAATAATGCCACACTTCCTAATAGTGACACTTCCCATGGCCAAGCATATTTAATCCACCACACTATTCAGGTAGAGTAGTCAGTTGGATAATGTACTGATGTTAGGAATGTAATATGGTACCTGAAGTTTCAGGACTGCATCAAAGGATACAAGTTCTTTTTGGTGAGTATAATTTGGAATTGTTGAAAGTGCTGTTGAAGTTAAATAGATGTTTGTTATAGGGATTATATGTCTAATAAATGATAAAGAACAAAAAATATAGGGATGAGAATGCAATTCTGTTGATTTTGCTTAGTATTTTGTTTTCTGAGTATTTGTTGTATGTGAGATACAGTACTCCTAAAATTTCAAGGTATGTAATTTGTATAAATGTCTATAGGATAAAATTTTAATAATTTTTATGCCTCTTAAATATCTAGATGAGCTATTAGAGCTGCCTGCAGTCAAATAGCCACAGTACACATCTGTAGACAGTAGAAAAATTTTTGTGTAAGTCTTTTTCTTTTGAGAGCCTCTTAACTGCATTTTGGAAAAAAAAAATCTGTTAAATTTAACTTTAGTTCTCATAGGTTTGTTTATTGTTTTTTGTTTTAAAATTTACATCTATTTATTTATTCATTCATTCATTTATTTATTCATTCATTCGGTGGGAGGGCATATGAGTGTTACCTGAAACATATGGCAGGCAAAAATCAACTTACACAAGTCAGTTTTTATCGTCCATTATGTGAGCTCTGAGGATCTTTTCTTGCTGAGCCATCTGTGCTTGCAGCCATCTCTCCAGCCCATAGAGATTTTTTATTATGTTTGCAACTGTAGGTAAATGATACTTATTTTCCAGTTTTTTAAATGAAAATATACAGGAAACAATAAAAAAAAGTGGAGTAAAGCTATGTAGAGATAATATAAAAGCAATTGTAAAACTACAAATATGGGCTGGAAAGATGGCTTAGTGATTAAGAGTACCTCTTGTCTTTCTAGAAGACAAGAACCTACATTAGTTAGCTCAAGTAGTCTAACTCCAACTCCAGAGGATCTGACACCCTCTTCTGGCCTCCATTGTACACTCTTAGATACATAACATATTCTCAGATACATAGATTACACATAGTTTAAAAATTAAATACACTTTAAAAAGTAAAACTGCAAATAATAAAATACTTCTGTAGGATCATGCAGCCTTATGTAGTATTTGTAAAGTTCCAGTTCCAACAGGATTTTCTGAATGCTCCATTAATGAAATTTGTAGAGTAGTAAATACATTGAATTTTTTTGTACTTGATTAATGCTATGTAATTGCCCAAGGTAATGGCTAGGTTGTAGTTGTTAAAAGTATATTGTTTGTTTTGAAGAAATTAACTGGAAAGAAAAATTGCAGAAAATTTCCTTCAGAAAGCTTTGAAAATTGCGAAGAGATCAATGAAAAGAAAATTCAAAGTCAGAAGCAAGGTAATATCGTTAGTGATTATATAATGACTAGGGTAATAACTGCTTAAAATATTTTTTTAATATAATAAGCTTTTTAAGTTTCTAGGTTTACAATGGAAAAATATGTTTATGATTTAAAGTAGTTACTTATACATAGAATGATTATTTAATGAAATAACCTGTTATTTAAGGTATATTATTTCCAGGTTTAGCTTTAATGTGATCCGTAAGTAACTATGTTTCACAAAGTTTTATATTACTTAATATGTGCTCATATGAATATTGCCTTTTATGAAATTAATGCCATAATTAAGGTTTGATAAGTGTTGAATTTCAGAGTAATTAAAGTCTTGTGTACCAAAATTTAAAGTGCTTTTTGTCTAAATACTAACAAATTCAAGATTTCATGTCATGATAAATCCATGGGCCTGGTGGTATATTTTACTAAAACTGAAAAGTAAAAATGAGAACAATCATCAAAATTCAGAAAAGTGGAAGGAATATAGTACTTCTCTGATTTAAAGTACCTAAAGGAGACTGAATTAAGATTATTAAATAAAGTGAAATGACAAAAAACATTCTCATTAGAAATATTTTTTTCAAAAAGAGAATGTTCAAATTTTTAAAAATGTCTAACTGAATGCTTGATTTGATTTATGTAAGGAGTTACAAGAAAATTTTTGTAAATGTATAATTTCTGTGAAAAATATTGTGGAGATATATTTTGGGATTTCTTTTGTTTAGGATAGTTGCACTAATCAAATAAATTATTGATAAATTACAGTTTTGAAGTTTTCCTAACATTATTAACTGTTAGCCTTTCAATTTTTGGTTTATCTTTTATAGCATGATATATGTACATAATTGCAGTATTTTATCCTTATGGTGTGGTGATTTGCAATTCATAAATGTGTCTTAGTTACTGTTGGATTGCAGTGAAGAAACACCATGATGAAGGCAACTTATAGAAGGAAGCATGTACCTGGGGCTTTCTTATATAATATAATATAATATAATATAATATAATAACAGTGGTTAACATGACAGTAGGTAGGGATGGTGCTGGAGCAATAGTAGATAGTTCCCGTGTGACCTGAAAGTGTGAGAAAAAGAGCTAACTGGTAATGGTGTGGGTTTTTGAAACCTCAAAGACTGCTCCTCAGTGACACACTTCCTACAATACAGTCAACCTTCTAATCCTTTTCAAACAGTTCCACTAACTTGGGACCAAAGAGTCAAACATGTGAGTCTATGGCGACCATTCTGGTTCAATCAACTTCAATAATCATAAATAGGAGTTAATACAATTAGAATTTCAGGTAGATTTGCTTCTGGATTCAACCATTTTTTTAGATCAGACTGCTGATCTCATTTGCTTTCTTCACCTATGTATAAGGTGATCGAATAATTATCAAGTTCTGTAGCTTTAATTATTTCCCATGATAATTCTTGGAGATTGGGAAAGATTTCAAAGATGTGTTGCTTTGGCTACATTGAGGATGAAAGTAGAGCTATATGGATAGAGTTTCATATTTTCCTAATTACATCCTTAACTAGCACAACTTGATTTTTAAAACATTTGTTTAGTATCTACCAGTTCTTGAGTGTCTCCACTAACAACAGAAAAAAAAGTGTATGAAAATTAAGATTTTCTTAGTCTAACTAAAAGATTAAGACTGGTATACAATTAAAATGTAGGTTACCAAAATGGCATTTTAAAAAGTATTGTGGGAACTTAATGGGAGAATGGGAGAGTTTGGAGATACAGTGGGCTGAAGAATAAGTCCTGAGCAAGCAATTGAGGGTCTTGCAAATAAGTAAAGGACAAATTTAAGGGAGGATAAGCAATGAAACTTCAGGCCCAAGCAATTTTGAGAAATATGAGGTCTAATACCCATAGAGTATAGTTCTAATTTGAGGTCAATGAAAGACTGAAACTATATTGAAGGCTACGTAGAAAAGCTACATGTATGCCAGCCAACTGCAATGTCATTGGCAGAATTGTATACATAAGGACATGCTTACATTTGAAGTGATCTGAATAGAACAGTGCTTTGTGAAACCTGTCCTGAAAAATTGTCTTATTTTGTAAGAGTATTTTCTCCAATACTTATGAGATTTTGTTTCTGATTTCCAATAAAATAAAGAGAGAACTGAAGTATTAAATGTACCCATTGATTCCTTGAACTCACTGGAACAACCTACCACCCACAAAGAAAGGAGATACCTGCCTCTTGATCAGAAGAAAGCTCATGTTTTAATAACACCGCTTAGAACCACAATGTTGATAAAGCAAAGATGTATGGAGCACCATCTTCATATTGAAGGAGTAACGGAATTTTTCAAAGCAAAGCATCAAGAAGAAAGTGAGTCAGATATACATGGAATTCCAAGTCCTACCAGTAAGTCCTCAGAGACCTTTGAACATAGAGTGGATTGTGAAGACAATACCAAGGAGGACTGCAATGAATGTGACATAAACACTGTCAAACATATTCAGATACCTTGCCTGAAAAGTAAACAAATGCTCAGCAACGATTTTAAGAAAAAGAACAAGTTGCCCTCAAAACTGCAGAAAAATGAAAATCAAATAGGTGTATCACAGTCTAGCCAGTCCTCATCAAGTGAAGAGAAGGAAGTAGAAATTAAAAGTAAAACCAGAGCAAGAAATACAAAAGAAAGGCTGAATCAGGAGAGAAAAAACATCACAAAAGATATCCTCCTTATTTCAGAATCTAAAGGTGAGAGTGATTCTTCTATCACACAAAAGAGACCTAGATCTGTGGCTAAAGAATCACATTACAAATCTGATGTTAGCATGGACTTTCTAATTGAAGTTAAGGAATCTGATACAACTAACAGACAATTATTAGACCATCTACCTGGTTTAACGGATGATGGAGAATGGAGTGAGCAAGAGTTACAGAAGCTTCATCGGTAAGTAGTTATGTCTCTGGGATATCTGCAGAATAGTAACAAAACAGCAGAAAGGACCTGACTTAAAGATATACTAGTGATGTTAGCAAGCTTTTCAGAAGATGTGAGTAATTATTCTGCTTGTAACTGGTGATAAATCATATTCTTTAAGAACTGAAATTGAGTTTGGCTGGAGAGATGGCTCAGCAGTTAAGAGCACTCATTGGCAGTTCTTCCACAGGACCTGAGATTGATTCCCAGCACTCACATAATGATTTGCAATCTATAAGTCCAATTCCAGCAGATTTTATTCCTTTCAGACCTCTGCATAGATATAGGTACAGGCAAAACACTCATACACATAAAAAGATTTTATTAAAAAAGAATTGAATTGACTATAGAGACTTTTTTTTTAAATTTCATTTTCTAAGTATTTTTTTTACATATCAAATCATTTCCCCTTTCCCGTTTCCTCCCTCCCTGAAAGTCCCATAAGCCCCCTTCCCTCTCTCTTTTCCCCATTCAACCCCCTCTCGTTGCTCGGTCCTGGCGTTCCCCTACATCCAGTCTTTCCAGGACCAGGGGTCTCTCCTTCCATCTTCTTAGAAATCTATTGATATGCGAAATGTGTCTAGGGTATTCCGAGATTCTGGGTTAATATCCCCTTATCAGTGACTGCATACCTTCTGTGTTCTTTTGTGATTGCGTTACCTCACTAAGGATGATATTTTCAAGTTCTGACCATTTGCCTAGGAATTTCGTGAGTTCATTGTTTTTAATTGCAGAGTAGTATTCCATTGTGTAAATATACCACATCTTCTGAATCCATTCCTCCGTTGAGGGACATCTGGGTTCTTTCCAGCTTCTGGCTATTATAAATAAGGCTGCTATATACATAGTGGAGCATGTGTCCTTATTGCATGCAGGTAAAGCCTCTGGGTATATGCCCAGGAGTGGTATAGCCGGATCCTCCGGGAGTGTCATGCCCAGTTTTCTGAGGAACCGCCAGACTGCTTTCCAGAGTGGTTGTACCAGCTTGCAATTCCACCAGCAGTGGAGGAGTGTTCCTCTTTCTCCACATCCTCGCCAACAACTGCTGTCTCCTCTGTTTTTGATCTTAGCCATTCTGACTGGTGTGAGATGGAATCTCAGGGTTGTTTTGATTTGCATTTCCCTAATGACTAAGGATGAGGAACATCTCTTTAGGTGCTTCTCAGACATTAGATATTCTTCAGGTGAGAACTCTTTGTTTAGCTCTGTACCCCATTTTTTAATAGGGTTACTTGCCTCTCTGGAGTTTAACTTCTTGAGTTCTTTGTATATATTGGATATTAGCCCTCTGTCGGATGTAGGGTTGGTAAAGATCATTTCCCAGTTAGTTGGTTGCCGCTTTGTCTTTTTGACAGTGTTTTTTTGCCTTGCAAAAACTTTGTACTTTAATGAGGTCCCATTTGTCTATTCTTGATCTTAGAGCATAAGCTATTGGAGTTCTGTTCAGGAAATTCTCCCCTGTGCCCATATGTTCAAGGTTCTTCCCCAGTTTCCTTTCTATTAGTTTCAGTGTGTCTGGTTTTATGTGGAGGTCCTTGATCCACTTGGAATTGAGCTTAGTGCAAGGAGATAAGAATGGGTCAATTTGCATTCTTCTGCATGTTGACCTCCAGTTGAGCCAGAACCATTTGTTGAAAGGCTATCTTTTTTCCACTGGATGGTTTTAGCTCCTTTGTCAAAGATCAAGTGACCATAGGCGTGTGGATTCATTTCTGGGTCTTCAATTCTGTTCCATTGATCTACATGCCTGTCACTGTACCAATACCATGCGGTTTTTAAGACTATTGCTCTGTAGTACAGTTTGAGGTCCGGAATACTGATTCCCCCAGAATTTCTTTTACTCTTGAGAATAGTTTTAGCTATCCTGGGTTTTCTGGGTTTTATTCCATATGAATTTTTGAATTGCTCTTTCTAACTCTATGAAGAATTGAGTTGGGATTTTGATGGGGATTGCATTGAATCTGTATTATTACTTTTGGTAAGATGGTCATTTTTACTATATTAATCCTGCCAATCCATGAGCATGGCAGATTTTTCCATCTTCTGAGGTCTTCTTCAATTTCTTTCTTCACAGACTTGAAGTTCTTATCATACAGATCTTTCACTCCTTTGGTTAGAGTCACCCCAAGATACTTTATATGGTTTGTGGCTATCGTGAAGGGTATCATTTCTCTTACTTCTTTCTCAGCCTGCTTATCCTTTGAGTATAGGAAGGCTACTGACTTGCTTGAGTTGATTTTATATCCGGCCACTTTGCTGAAGTCGTTTATCAGCTGTAGGAATTCTCTGGTGGAGTTCTTTGGGTCGCTTAAGTATACTGTCATATCGTCTGCAAACAGTGATAGTTTGACTTCTTCCTTTCCAATTTGTATCCCTTTGACCTCTTTTTGTTGTCTAATTGCTCTAGCTAGAACTTCAAGTACTATATTGAAAAGATATGAAGAGAGAGGGCAGCCTTGTCTAGTCCCTGATTTTAGTGGGATTGCTTCAAGTTTCTCTCCATTTAGATTGATGCTGGCTACCGGTTTGCTCTAAATTACTTTTACTATGTTTAGATATGGGCCTCGAATTCCTGATCTTTCCAAGACCTTTAGCATGAAAGGATGCTAAATTTTGTCAAATGCTTTCTCAGCATCTAATGAGATGACCATGTGGTTTTTTTTCTTTGAGATTGTTTATATAGTGGATTACATTGATGGATTTCCTTATATTGAACCATCCCTGCATCCCTGGGATGAAGCCTACCTGATCGTAGTGAATGATCGTTTTGATGTGTTCTTGGATTCGGTTGGCAGGAATTTTATTGAGTATTTTTGCTTCGATATTCATAAGAGAGATTGGCCTGAGATTCTCTTTCTTTGTCGGATCTTTGTGTGCTTTTGGTATTAGTGTAATTGTGGCTTCATAGAACGAGTTGGGTAGTATTCCTTCTGTTTCTATTTCGTGGAACAGTTTGAAGAGTATTGGTGTTAGGTCTTCTTTGAAGGTCTGATAGAATTCTGCACTAAAACCATATGGACCTGTGCTTCTTTTGGTTGGAAGACTTCCAATGACGACTTCTATTTCTTCAGGGGTTATAGGACAGTTTAGATGGTCTATTTGATCCTGATTTAATTTTGGTATTTGATATCTGTCAATGAAATTGTCCATTTCCTCGAGATTTTCTAGTTGTGTTGAATACAGGTTTTTGTAGTAGGATCTGATGATTTTTTGAATTTCCTCAGTTTCTGTTGTTATCTCTCCCTTTTCGTTTCTGATTTTATTAATTTGGATACTGTCTCTGTGCCCTCTGGTTAGTCTGGCTAAGGGCTTATCTATCTTGTTGATTTTCTCAAAGAACCAACTCCTCGTTTTGTTGATTCTTTGTATGGTTTTATTTGTTTCTACTTGATTGATTTCAGCCCTGAGTTTGATGATTTCCTGCCTTCTACTCCTCTTTGGTGTATTTGCTTCTTTTTGTTCCAGGGCTTTCAGGTGTGCCATTAAGCTTTAGTGTATGCTGTCTCCCGTTTCTTTTTGGCGGCACTCAGGGCTATGAATTTTCCTCTTAGCACTGCTTTCATTGTGTCCCATAAATTAGGGTATGTTGTGCCTTCATTTTCATTAACTTTCAAAAAGTCTTTGATTTCTTTCTTTATTTCCACCTTGACCAAGTTATCATTGAGTAGAGCATTGTTCAGCCTCCGTGTGTACATGGGTTTTCTTTTGTTTTTGTTGCCATTGAAGACCACCCTTATTCCATAGTGATCTGATAGGAGGCATGGGATTAGTTCTATCTTCTTATATCTGTTGAGGTCTGATTTGTGACCAATTATACGGTCGATTTTGGAGAAGGTACCATGAGGTGCTGAGAAGAAGGTGTATTCTTTAGCTCTAGGATGAAATGTTCTATATATATCTGTTAGTTCCATTTGGTCCAAGGCTTCAATTAGATTCACTGTGTCCCTGTTTAGTTTCTGCTTTCCTGAACGATCCATTTCAGAGAGCGGGGTGTTGAAGTCACCCACTATTATTGTGTGAGGTGTGATGTGTGCTTTGAGCTTTAGTAAAGTTTCTTTTACGAATGAGGGTGCCCTTGCATTTGGAGCATAGATATTCAGAATTGAGAGTTCTTCTTGGTGGATTTTTCCCTTGATCAGTATGTAGTGTCCTTCTGTGTCTTTTTGATGACTTTAGGTTGAAAATCAATCTTATCTGATATTAGGATGGCTACTCCACCTCGTTTCTTTGGGCCATTTGCTTGTAAAATTGTTTTCCAGCCTTTTACTCTGAGGTAGTGTTTGTCTTTGACACTGAGGTGCTTTTCCTGCATGCAGCAAAATGCTGGGTCCTGTTTACGTATCCAGTCTGCTAGTCTATGTCTTTTTATTGGGGAATTGAGATCATTGATATTAAGAGAGATTAAGGCATAGTGATTATTGCCACCTGCCATTCTTGATGCTATCTTTATGTTTGAGTGGTTATCTACTTTTGGGTTTGAAGCAAGAAGGTTACTATCTCATTTTTTCCAGGGTGTTGTTTCTCTCCCTGTATTGGCGGTTTCCACCTATTATCCTATGCATGGCTGGATTTGTGGAAAGATATTGTGAAAATTTGGTTTTATCATGGAATATCTTGGTCTCTCCATCTATGGTGATTGAGAGTTTTGCTGGGTATAGTAGTCTAGGCTGGCATTTGTGCTCTCTTAGTGTCTGCATGAGATCTGCCCAGGATCTTCTGGCTTTCATAGTCTCTGGTGAGAAGTCTGATGTGATTCGGATAGGTCTTCCTTTGTATGTTACTTGGCCCTTTTCTCTTACTGCTTTTAATATTCTTTCTTTGTTTAGAACATTCGGTGTTTTGATTTTTATGTGACGGGAGGTATTTCTGTTCTGGTCCAGTCTGTTTGGAGTTCTGTAGGCTTCTTGTACGTTCATCGGCATCTCTCTCTTTAGGTTAGGGAAGTTTTCCTCCATAATTTTGTTGAAGATGTTTACTGGCCCTTTAAGTTGCAAATCTTCACTCTCATCTATACCTATAATCCTTAGGTTTGGTCTTCTCATTGTGTCCTGGATTTCCTGGATGTTTTGGGTTACACGTTTTTTGCATTTTGCAATTTCTTTGACTGTTGAGTCAATGCTTTCTATGGTATCTTCAGCACCTGAGATTCTTTCTTCTATCTCTTGTATTCTATTGTTGATGTTTGCATCTATGACTCCTGATTTCCTCCCAAGGTTTTCTATCTCCAAAGTTGTCTCCCTTTGTGATTTCTTAGTTGTTTCTACTTCCTTTTTTAGATCCTGGATGGATTTGCTGAGATCCTTCACTTGTTTGTTTGTATTTTCCTGTATTTCTTTAAGGTATTTTTGCATTACCTCTTTCAGGATTTCTGCCTGTTGACCCAAGTTCTCCTGCATTTCTCTGAGCGATTTTTGTGTTTCCTTCTCATGGGATTCCATCTGTTGATTCATCGTCTCCTGCATTTCTTTAAGCAGTTCTCGTGTTTCCTTTGTAAGGGCATCTATCCGTTGATTCATTTCTTTAAGCACTTTTTGTGTTGCCTCCCTATGGGCATCTGTCTGTTGACCCATATTCTTCTGCATTTCTTTATGAAATTTTTGTGATTCCTTTGAAAGTGCATCTACCCGTTGATTCATTTCTTTAAGCGATTTTTGTGTCGTCTCCTTGGGGGCCTCCATCTTTTGATCCATGTTCTTCTGCATTTCTCTAAGTGATTTTTGTGTTTCCTTTGTAAGGGCTTCTAACCGTTGATTCATGGTCTCCTGTAAGTCTTTATTAGATTTATTTGTGTCCTTCTTGTGATCCTCTAATAGCATCATGAGAAGTGATTTTAAATCCAGATCTTGTCTTTCGGGTGTGGTGGGATATCCAGGACTTGCTGCTGTTGGAGAGTTGGGTTCAGATGGTGCCATATTACTTTGATTTCTGTTAGTAACGTTCCTATGTTTGCCTTTTGCCATCTGGTTACCTCTGATGTTAGTTGGTCCTGCTTTCACTGGCTGTTGGTTGGACCTCCTGTGAGCCTGTAAAGCTATTTCTGGCCCCCCCTGGATTATCAGGATTCCCCTGGCACCGATTTCTAGGGCCTGGCCTGCTCCTGAGTGACTTTGGAGCCCTGATGTGCCTTGCCCCAAGTCATGTTATATTGGGGAGTCCCTGCACATCCAAAGGCTCAGCATAATGGATTCCCAGAGCAGAGGTCGCCAAAGGGAGGCTGGTAGGCTCCTGCCCTGTGCAGGGGTGTGTGATCTCTCCCAGAGTGGGGGGAAGGGGGCGTCCCTCTGCAACGCAGAAGTCCCACAGCAGAGCTGGCGCGCTGGTTACTGCAGATCTGCCCAGCTCTTGGGCACACAAGCCGCCCAAGACCCAAGCGATATTATGCCTGTCTGTCTCCGAGCCTGCCATCCTAACTACCTGGCCACTGGAGCAAAGATGGCGGAGTGCACTCTGCACTCTCTCGGTGGCGCTGGTCACCCTGCAGAGGGGATGGCCTACAGCAGATCTGGCGCCCAGACGACCACAGCGCTGTCCCGTTCTTGGGAGCAGACGGAAGCCCCCACAGGCCCTGTCCCAAGCGATGTTATATTGGGGAGAACCTGGGTACCTGTCTCTTCAATGCAGTCTACCGGAACAGACGTCGCAGAAGGGCGACTATAGAGACTTATTACTAAGAGTTTCAGTAGTGTAGTATGGAAACCAGATCATAATTGACTTATGAAGCCTAAATAGGAACATTAAAGAGATATGACAACATATGTAGACAAATCAAGAACATTGGCAAAAATGAGGACTAGAAATCCATGTGTAATACAAGGGAGTGTGGAAACAAGGGAAGATAAATGGTTGCTATTTTGTCATAGGTAGAGGGATAGCTTATTGAAATGATGTAGTCAAAAGAAAGGAAGATGTAACTGACAAAGGAGAGGCTGACAAAGGGACATGCAACATTTAGTGTTCTATTTACTGTATGTCCTTAAAAGTGCATAGCTTTGGAATATATTTCAAGTCTTTTTGAAAATTCTTTCTGAGACATTTTTGTGACACTGTACAACCTTCACTGATATTTTCAATTCCCTACATGATCCTTTTTTGGTTATTTTTCAGGCAAATCATTCTTTTTTATTTCCTCAAATCCTTATTTTTGTCTGCTTTCTTGCTATGGTATGTTCCTTAGTGATCTTTTATCCTCCACAATTTTGACTTTTTTCTATGTACAGTGATCCTCAGATTTATCTGTGGCCCTGAATTGTTATATTTAGATTTATATTTACGTTTAATGGTGAATGTAACTATATAAATATTGCCTATAGATATGACTACTAAAAATTGAAAAGAATATTTTTGTTGATCATTTTTCATGCCCTTGGTAATTTCTTAAATTAATTAATTATTTTTTTTAAACTTATTCACTATATATCCTGCTCACTGCCTTTTCCAGGTCACCACCTCCCACAACCCTTTTCCTCTGAGCTGGTGAAGATACCATGGGTCTCCTCCCTCCCCCACTCGGGGCACAGGATGCTTTCTTTCCCAGTGAGGCCAGACAAGGCAGCCCAGCTAGTAGAGCAGATGCCACAGACACGCAGCAGCTGTGGGGATAGCCTCCATTCCAGTTGTTTAGAACCTATACATCTGCTACATATGAGTGGGGAGATCTAGATGGTAATTTTTTATTTCTGAAGATGAAGTTCTTTCCATCAAATATATTTAAACTCTGCCATTATTGGTTAAAAAAAATCTTATTAGTTGCTAAATAGCTACTCCATAGGACCATCTATGTGCAGCCTGTTTACTTACTATTCCTCCATCTCAGACCTCACCTATTTAATGCCTGAATTGTAGATTTAGCTTTGTGTTTGTCATTTGTACTTTCCATCTGGGTAATCTAGCTCAAATATCCTCAGGTTAGGCTTGAAAATGTCACTGAGACCTGGGCAGTAGCAGCACACACCTTTAAACCTGGCAGTTGGGAAGCAGAGGCAGGTGGATCTCTGAGATTGAGGCCAGCCTGGTTTACAAAATGAGTCCCAGGGTAGCCTGGTCTGTTACACAGAGAAACTCTGTCTTGAAGGGGGATGCGGGTGGGGTGGGGGCAGGATGTAACTGAAATTCTGAACTATCAGAAATTTTCATTGCATTTAATATAGCTTCATGTTTTATATTTTTCTGCTTTAGGTCAAAGGCAGACCATGCTAACAGTTTTACCTTTTCTAATTGTATTTCTCAGCATTTCCTTATAATATAACTTTTTAATCTTATTTTATATTTAATTTTTTCCCCAAAAATCTATTTATTTATTTGCTTGCTTGAGACAGTGTTTCTCTCTGTAGACTTGGGTATCCTGGAACAAGACAAAGCTGGCCTACTATTCTTCAACTATTGATCTGAGTTTCCCAAGTGCTTGGATTACAGACCAGCATACAAAGCCCCTTCCTCCCTCCTTCTTCCTCCCTCCCTCCCTCCTTCCTTTTTCAGTTTAAAAAGTCTGGAATGTTACATATCTCCAAACCTGGGGTGAATGTCCATGGTTTGTTTTTTTTTTCTCCCTATTATAGCCTCACCTAAGCTAGACTTAAGGCTAAAAGCAATCAGGAAGGAAATGGGCCTTCAGACAAACATAAGTTTGTCCATTCTAATTCTCAGTTCTTGCTTTTTTTTCTTTCTTTGTAATCTAGTTCACTTGTGATTCCCACAAGGGCTATTATCACAGCATATCTTAGGGTTTAGACATACCTAAAACCCAGATGAAGACCATTTTTACCTATCACTTCACTGCAACTATTTCTTATCACCTGTTCTAACTCCATCAGCTATGATACTTGGTTTTTTGCGAACAAAACCTATTCTAGTCCTTGCCAGTGATACAGTCAATGGATGAGCATCTGAAAAATGCAAATTACTGCCCAGTCTTACTTAGCGAATTGAAATCTTCAATAGTTTTGTAATGTTTATCCCCGAGAAGGCAGGTGTTTAGTATATACGGTAATCACTGTAACAAGTTTATAAGAATATGTGTTTATGAGACTATAAGCACAGTCTGACCTACTTTAGATAATATAGGAATTAAGAGATGAAAGCGATCAAAAGTGAGCCAAAAAAAAAAAAGTGAGCCAAAGATTCAATGTAAGTGCGTTTCATATAGAAAGGGAGAGGGCAAATTGAGAAATCTTGAAAGGAGGCTGGAATGAATCAGATACCAAAGGTTAAGGAAAGAACTCATGAGTGATGGAAAATGCCAGTTGGAATATCACCATAAATTAGAGCAAGAATTTTAACGACTGTGATTATATGTTAAATTTGCCTCATTATTTACATGGAATAATTTGGAAGATAGTTATTACTGGCTTTTAATTAAGAACTATTTTTTAAATGAAAAAATAGTTCATGAAAAAATAGTTCTTTTAGACAGTTGGAGATTTGCCAATAGTTTTATACCGTGCTAGGGAACTTGATAAAGTTGAAGTAACATTGTCATATTAATTAATTATCCTTAATCTGAAAATCCAAAAGCTCCAAAATCTAAAAGTCTTGGTCCTAACAAATAACAACAGTGGAAAATCCATACTTAACCTCCTGTGGCAATGGATCACAGAACATAAGATACATTAAAAAGGCTATACGAAATCATCTTCAAGAGGTTGGTGTGGCTTAATAGTAGCATGCTTCCAAGCTATCAAAGAAACAAACCTCTAGAATTACCTTTGGTCTGTGTGTATGAAGATATATATGAAACATGTATTAATTTCATGTTCTGACTAGACCCTGAAACACTTGTGTCTTAAGTATATGAGATAAGGAATATCTTATCTCCATCTGTGCCATATTATGGTAATTGCTGAATTAGTTATTTAGCTGAAATGTCACCTTAACCACAATGCAACATGTTGGAGTATAGGGAGGTGGAAATAGTATGGTAGGCTTTAAAGCAATGGTTTTCAAGTGAAGTGTTAGAGTTTCGTTTATAGGTTGAATTAGAACCACCTCATATTTATACTTTTGTTAGTCTTTGAGTTAATATTTCTGTCCTTAAATTTTAACTTTTTATCTCTTGCCTCAACTTTCTCTAGTGCAGGGATCACAGGTGTATGTCACCATGCCCAGCTTCATTTTTATTATAAGTAGTCTTAAAATGTTATCTGTATGTATTAAAGGGTTTCCCTGTGATATTTCCATTTATACATGTGTCATGCATTGATCATGCCCATTCACACCTAATCATCTATGGAAGAACTAGGAGTTTATCTTCTTGTAAATTTAGTACTAGTAATACTTGATAGACAACATACAGAAGTTAATATATGCCGGAATTACCTCAGAGATCAAATCATTGAGTAGTTGGACTTAGAAAAAATTTTGAAAGATTAGAAAAATTTTCATATTTAATAGAAATAGTTTGAAGGCATTTTACTAGACATATATACTATTATATCTTCATAGTTTATTATATTATAATACTAACATTGAATATAGAGAGATTAGTATATTTTCTTAGTAGTTACCTAGAATAATTTTGGCTTAAAAAATATCCTTCAGCTTAGTAAACATCACTGACTCAGTATCTTCTCAGATTATTTTTGTTGATTTAAATTTCTTGTTCTTACCTGGTTTTGGTCTACTGTAGTGCTTTTACATCTCTTCCAAAGCACAAACCTGGCTTTTGGTCAGATGTGGCTATGGCAGTAGGTTCTCGAACTGCTGAGGAATGCCAGAAGAAATACACAGAAGAACCCCAAGGCAGACGATCCCGAAAACATGTCTCTAAGAAAAAGCAAGCCAATTTCAAGGTCCAAAATGGTAAATTTTATTATTGTTTTCTCAGAGTTCTTAGTGCAGTAGTTTTCAACCTTCCTAATGCTGTGAATCTTTAATAAAGTTCCTCATGTGTGGTGACTCCCTACTAGATAATTATTGTTGGTATTTCTCATAACTGTAATTTTGATACTGTTTTGAATTCTAATGTAAATATCTGATATGCACGATAGCTGATATGTGACCCTTGTGAAATGGTTGTTTGATACCTCCCCACCCCCCCCAAGGAATATCAACCAGCCTTGGCAGATCAAGTTGCATTAAGACTAGGCACATCTTTTATTGAGGCTAGACAAGGCAACCTAGTTAGGGGAAATGGGTCCAAAGGCCGGCAATGTAGTCACGGACAGCCCCTGCTCTTGCTTTAGGAATCCCACATGAACACCCAGCTGCATAACTGTTATATATGTTCAGAGGGCCTAAGTCCATCCCGTGCACTCTCTGGTTGATAGTTTGGTCTCTGTGAATCCCAATGGGCACAGATAACCTTTTTGTGTATGCTCTAGTAATATCAATGAACTAATACAGCATCCATTCCAATATAGGAAGAATTATTTGTGGTGTGTATGCTATCAGGCTCAGAGTACCTTCTGGCATTTACTTAATTGTTTGAGGGGTAAAGTTCCCGCTTTCTTGTCCCGACTGAGCTCAAGGAACAGCAGGCCTGCGTCAAGGTACCATGTTCATAAAGTCACCACATTGTTCATCTGAGCTGTGCCTAGTGAGCTCTGATGGGGGTTTGGCCTCAGGAATAAAGTTTTAGATGGGAGACTGGCTCCTGCTTTGGGTCTTTTTTCTTTTTTTTTAATTTAAAATTTTATTAGCATTTATTTGTGTATGTGTATGCTTGTTTGTTGGTGTGTGTGTGCCAAGACATAAAAATGTTGGTCAGAGGACATCTTTTGGGAGTTGGTTCTCTTCCACCATGCAGGTCTCAGCTATTGAAGTCATGTCGTCAGACTTGGAAAAGGGTGCCTCTACCTGCTGAGTCATCTTGCTGGCCACCCTTGGTCTGTATAAGGAAATACATGGGATTTAAGTCATTTTTAGGAAAAAACACGTTTTGAAAAAGTGAGAGTGGGACTGGAGAGATGCTTGAGTGGTGAAGAGCACTTGTTACTTTTGTAAAGGATCCAGGATCAGTTCCCAGTAACTCACATGGTGGCTCACACCATCCATAATGCCAGCTCCAGAAGATCTAGTGCTCTCTTCCTTCGCCTTCAACAGCACTAAGGCATGTGACACACACCAGTCCATGTAGGCAGCATACACATAAAATGAAATAAAGCTTTGAAATGTATTTAAAAAATTATTTGTTCTGTAGAAAACTTAAGAGAGGCTTTTATTTTTATAAAGCAGGTAACATAAATGGCCAAATCATTATCAAAATGTTTTATTGATTCTTAGGTGAGGAAGATAGTGGTGATGACAAGAAGACTATTAAGATAACTGCCAGAGCAGGAACTCTTAAAAGGAAACGACAAATGAGGGATTGTCTGGAACACTTGCCAAAAGACAACCATGATGATTTTTTCACTGGAACACCCTTGCAGAAAAATAGAATTCTGGTAAGATTGCTGAATGCACGAAATCTAGATTTTTATATATTGTTAGTGTATATCACTAGTAAGAAAGTCCAGGATCTGTACTCTTTACAGACATGAATAGAAAATATGAAGAGATCTGCTAATAATATGCCATTCTTATCAGTTTCTAGTCAGCTCTTGTGTGTTTCAAAGAGAATGCTGTTATAACCTAAAAAACTGAAGAGGGGGGCCAAGGATGATAGGAGGTACATGACATCACTTTTCTTTCACAAAAATAAGCAAATCAATGGTAACCAGGTGCACTTTGAAGGCCTAAACTTTTACAAGCTTAACGTTCAGAGACCAAAGCTGGAATGCATATAGCCCTAGGGGGCAGAGGCTTCTGTACTTCCATTCCTCGTGCTCAGAGATGTCATCCTCACGAACCCAACTAGGCCAGTAGTGCCACTCTTGCTGCAGCACCTAGACAGTGCCCTACAGGAGATAGATAGTTCAGCTCTGATAGCTTCAAAGTTTCCCATATAATAAGTGTTTTGTGTGTATGTGTGCTTTGGGATCTGTGTGATAAATGTTATTTTTAACAAAATCTCAAATGTTCAATTTTACTAATAAAAACTCAAGCTCAGAAAGACAAAGCACCCGGCTGACTTTCTTCCTCTGTGTATGTCCCAAAAGAAAAAAGCAGCTCTCCTCCTTGCCTCAAATTGAATTTCCTTCCCTTCTTCGTGTGTATCTCTCTGTCCTCCTGACTTCCTCTTACTCCCTATGTTCACTCCCCTGTCAACTGGTTGTTTGCTCTACCCCTTTACCTATGGTTGACATTATTTAATCCTGTTTACAATAAGCAGAAAGACTGTGGATTAAAGGTGTGTGCTATGGCTGAGCCACACCATGATTAGACACAGGCTTTTCCAGTAAACAACACAATATCAGGGTTCACAGTATGACCACATATCCTGCAACAAATATAAAGTTTACATAATTCTCATAAAGAACTGACAATACTAGAGGGGATGAGTGCTGATTTTATATGTAGGAAGAGTCCCCAAAACTGAAGAAATTAAACAAAATTGCAGATCTAAAACCAACATGTAAAGCTAGGGATGTGTCTTAGTCAGGGTTTCTATTCCTGCATAAAACATCATGACCAAGAAGCAAGCTGGTGAGGAAAGGATTTATTCAGCTTACACTTTCACATTGCGGTTCATCATCAAAGGAAGTCAGGACTAGAACTCAAGTAGGTCAGGAAGCAGGAATTGATGCAGAGGCCGTGGAGGGATGTTAGTTACTGGTTTGCTTTCCCTGGCTTGCTCAGCCTGCGTTCTTATAGAACCCAGGACTACCAGCCCAGGGATGGCACCACCCACATTGGGCCCTCCCACTCTTGAGCACTAATTGAAAAAATGTCTTATAGCTGGATCTCAGAAGCATTTCCTCAAGGGGGGCTCCTTTCTCTGTAATAACTCCAGCTTCTGTCAAGTTGACACACAAAACCCCCCAGTACAGCATGTGCTAGGCCCTAGGTTCTGTCTCTACCACTTCTCAGTGAGTTTAACCTTTACCTAGGTACAGGTCACCCAGCTTCACATAAGGATCTTTACTAGCTATGCCATCTTGGTGGCCCTTTCACCTGTTTTTATAAACAAAGTTTTAGTGGAATATTTCCATACTCATTTGCTTTCATATTGTATATTACAGCCTTCACACTGCAGTAACAGACTTGAATAATTGGGACTATATGAACCATAAAGACTAAAACCTTTTAACTTGCTTAGAACATACTTGACTACCTCTGTTCTCCATAGCCTTTAGAAATAGGTGTAATTGTCTTTATTTTGTACAAAAGAAAATTGTTTTTGTAGTGACTATTCTGTTAGTTTTAATTATAAAACTTGAAAAAAATTATAGAGGAAAACAACCTAACCCCCAAAAAATTATTTTATGATGAGAAAACTTTGAGAACTTGGTGAAAATATTTGTTTTTTAGTTGCCAAGATTTCAGTACAGTCAAGATGATGATATTCTGCTAGATATGGATAGGAATCCAGCATCTCCATCATCAGTTACTTCGCCATTGAGAAGCACTACTCCGCAATGTCAGCATGTCAGTCCTGGTATGCTAGCCTCTATAAAAAGGTAAATGTGAATGTGATGTTATATTCAAGAAGTTGAAACATTTTGTGAAATGATAAACTTAAAAGCATCAAGGGAAAGTTATCATTCTAAAAAATAATGAATAAATAGTTCCTAAAAATTAAGCATGGTTTAGTTGAAATCTTTCAAAAAAATATTAAAAATTTCAACTACAATCATATATATAGTGATTCTTTGTCGTACTGTACTGTTAGTTAACAGTCTTTCTAACTCAAATGCAAAACCCATAAATCACTAGTGAAAAGATTTAATATTCTGTTTTATCTGCCACCAATCACTGTCTACAAGATTTAGATGATTAGAGAAAAGACTACTCTGCTCAGAATGGGGAAATTGCTCGATGAGAAAGAGTACTTAGTGCTCTTAAAAAGAACTTGAGTTGGATCCTAGCACCCTGATTAGGCAATTCTGACTTCCTCTTCTGGCCTCCATGAGCAATGCACTTATGTGCATAACCCCAACCTCAACTTACACATGCACACATAATTAAAACTAATACTGTAAAACCTATATAAAAGGAATATAACATAAAAAAATATTCCCTTTAATATATTTAACATTACAGCAAATTAACAATGAAACAGTAACGTTTTTTACAACATGTTAGGAAAAAAACTAAATTAGTATTACCTGTACAGCTGCAATTTGTTGGGATCTATTACTATAACCATGAACTTTGACCCAGGAATCCTACTTTTGTAGTGCAATGTTCAAAGAAATTAGAAGTTAGTTTGCTGAGCATGCCTTTAATTCCAACACCTTGGAATCAAGACAAACAGATCATTGAGTTTGGGGACAGCCAGGACTACATAGTAAGATATTGTCTCAAAAACTGAAAAGGGGTGTGCATGCGTATAGGGTTAGTTTTTATGATAATTTGAGAACTATTATAAAGTGAAAAACTTCTGCTATACAAAACAATCACTTGGAAAGTATATCTATAGGGTGCTAATCTGGGTAGACCTATCATTCTCTAAGCACAGTATTAGCAGCTGGGAGTCTTTATTTGTACAACAATGTTTATGATTAAGTTATGTGTCTTAATATATAATCAAACAAGAAACACAATTATATAGAAAGAAAAGACTTGCTAAGTTATATTGGAACTTGATATAATTGGAAGATATAAATTGATAGTTTTTATACCAGGCATAGTCTAAAAGATCAACTGTGATATTTGTTTTTGATTAATGAAAGTGAAAACCAAAAGTAGTAAAGATGGGAAGTAAACAGTTTTAGGAATAAACCTAGATGGTATCTTAGTTATTGCTCTTTTGCTGTGAAGAGACATTATGACTACAACAACTCTTACAAAAGAAAGTAGTTATTTAGGGCTTGCTTACTGTTTCAGATGTTTATTAGTTCGTTAATAAATGCAGGAGCATGGTGGCTTGCAGGCAGACATGGTGCTGGAGAAGTAGCTAGAGTTCTATATCTAGATCAGCAGGCAACAGCGAGAGAAAGACCCTGGGCTTGGCTTGGGCTTTTAAAACCTCAAAGCCCACCCCCAGTCACATACTTCCTTCAACAAGGCCACAGCTCCTAACCCTTCTCATGAAATGTCACCCCTGATGACCAAGCTTTCAAGCCTATAATAATATGGGGGCCATTCTTCTTCAAACAACTACAATAGGATAGTGACGGATTAGCAAAACATCCTTTCCTAGAATAGTCTTTTTTGAGTAAAGAAAATTTTAGACTTTTATTAATTGCTGTTTAACATATGGATAGAATTATGATAATGTTGATTTGACATCTTGGTATTATTTTATATTCATACAGGAATGATTGTGATAAATATGTTTACCACATGCAAAAAAATGCTAAAAAATATGGGAAGAGTAATGGTGGCCTTGTCTGGGGCAACATTAGGAAAAAAACAGTATGTATGTTTATTATTTATCCTATACTATATGTAGAACAGTTATAATGCTTGATAAGCTGGTAATTATAAGTTTTATAACCATTACCGCCCTCCAGGAACTTACAGCCTCATCTAATTCTAATATGAAGCTATCAGTGATGTAAGTGCATGAGCACTGTAGCTATCAGTGATGTAAGTGCATGAGCACTGTAGCTATCAGTGATGTACATAAACACTGTAGGATTAGAGATGACAGCTCCTACACTAAGCGAACTGACCCAAGATGAGAACGGTGAAAATTCTCATCTGAAAACTGATTGGAAAATACCAGACCAGAATGGACATTTTCAGCCATATATAAAAAAGACAGGGTTTCTCTGTGTAGCCCTGGCTGTCCTGGAACTCACTTTGTAGACCAGTATGACCTCGAACTCAGAAATCCTCCTGCCTCTGCCTCTCAAATGCTGGGATTAAAGGCGTGCCCCACTACCGCCCGGCTGATTTATGACTTTTAAAGAATAAGGATTTCATCCAATCTTTTAGAGCTTTGAAACAGTTTCAATTCTTTTAGAATTAATGACTGAATATTTGTTTTAACATTTAGTATTTAAAATCCAAACACAGGAAAACTTTAATGGAAGGTTGCCTTAATAATGAATAGAGGCTGGACAAAAGAGCATTTGTCTGGTATTCCCATAGACTGGCAAATCCAATCCCCAGGACTATCTCAAAAACAAACACTTTAGCTGGGACTCTAATGGCACAGACTGGTAACTTGAGAGGTGGAGGGAGACGATGGGGAGATAAAGTCCAATTAGGGCTACAAGAGTCTGCAGTCTCAAAAAGCAAGTCTTTTTGAAAATTCTTTTATTTTTTGAGATTATAATATAATTACATTATTTTCCCCTTCTTGTTCTCCCCTCCAAACCTTTTCTACCCACTTCCCCCTTTTCAAATTCATGGCCTATTTATTTATTTAGCTCTTAGTCCTTTGGATTGTCTTTTAAATTTTTAGTTTTCTACTTTAAACTTTAAATTTCTGGACATTTGAGTAGTAAGTAACCAAGTATTTAGATTGTAAGAAAGGTAACTCACTTAAGTTTATGGAAGTGATTCTTCAAACCAGACATGACTGTCTCCTCCTTTCTCTGAAATCTTTATACTACAAATTCGCTTAAGTCAGATTCTTCTTAGATTGGAAGTGTATAACATGTTCATCCTCATGAGCTTGGCCACAAGAAATAGTGAACACTTCATTGGAGGCCTTTGTTTAAATTGAATCTAGTAGCTCATTTCTTAAGAAGAAATCTGTTTCAGGAGTTAAATAGCAGATTGCTTCTCAGTGATCTT
Organism: Tokudaia tokunoshimensis; assembly: GCA_036184795.1. Classification (NCBI taxonomy): domain Eukaryota; kingdom Metazoa; phylum Chordata; class Mammalia; order Rodentia; family Muridae; genus Tokudaia; species Tokudaia tokunoshimensis. Next base: position 81,115,181 of record BTHU01000012.1, on the reverse strand, counting down.
CAGATTTTGTTTTTCCTAGTTTCATATGCCTTAATGAGAATCAAACCAGTTCTTGTAAAAGACCTAAAATTAACATTGGTAGGAAAGCCTTGGAACAGGAATCCAAGACTAGACTTCTAGTCTGGTTATTTTTTTTAGTTTTTGGGTTTTTTTTTTTTAAACTGGTAACTTATATTCAGAAAGTACCCTAAGTCAATGTTTCCTGAATTTAAATGTTCATTGAAGTTAGTTGAAGTTCTTAAGATTTTATGATGCAGTAGACTTGAGAGATTTGTATTTCTAATAATCACTAGGTGATATCTACTCTGTTGATCTGTGCATGGACCAGGGATCAGCACAGAAATTAATACCCTTGACTTTTCTCTACAAAATGAGAAGAGGTAAATTTTGATATATCTTAGGGTCCTTTCTATTAGAAACCCCCATCTATCTTCCCTCCCTCCCTTCCTTCCTGTTTGTTTTTGAGATAGGGTGTCTTTGTATAGTCGTGGTTGTCTAGGAACTCTTTGACGGCCACTTAGCCTTGAACTCAAGATCTGCCTGCCTCTGCCTCCCAAGTACTGGCATTAAAGGCATGAGCCACCACACTTACTTATTTTTCTTAATATATTAAAATTGAGCAATGTATAAAATTGTGATTTATTGAATTCTTTTCATATTCTGGTATCTATAGCCAGTGTGTTAGCATGGGAAGAGTAAAGAATTTTGTGTAAAGTACTCATTTTACAGTCTAATAAGCAGTACCAGCCTCATTACACTAAGCAAGTGACTAGACTTTTCTAATCTATGAAGATTTGGATAATGACAAGGGCTTGTGACTGAGTAGATAGAGGAGTAAATGATGTAGTACTTGATTTTCTCATCACACAGAGGTAATAATAAAGCATTCTAAACTAAGATACTAAGTTAAGTACTGAGTACATTTGGGCAACTTTTATAGGTTGTAGATATTCTTTGCCTTATATAGCATTAGTTTATAATATTTTCTTATATATAAATGTTTGCCAACAGTGGAAAGCAACATTAAATTATGGATTCTGCTCTGGATAAACTCAAGAATTTGTTTGCTTTAGTGACTAAAAGTGATATAACAGGCCCATGTTTAAGGTTATGGGAGAAAGCATACTTGATTTCATCTATGAGGTATCACAGGAGATATAATTTTGCTATTACATGTACTGTTTTATAGGTTGAAACTGATCTCTCATCTCCAACACCAACACGAAAAGCTCTGTTTAACAAAGGTATTGTATTTCTTTATTTTGTAGCTTAGTTCCATTATAATATGATCTCTGTTGGGTTGTATTAAATCTAACTGGTTCTCAAGTAGATAAACCTACCATTTAGTTTCTTGGAGTTGTTTTCAGTTCTGTTAAAATGCCTTGAAATTTATTAATCCTTTTCATTAATTTTTTTCTTTACAGATTCAGGTGAAAACACTGATATTACAAAGTATTTCATTGATGGTACTGAATCAGATGAAGAAGAGAAAGATTATTACTTTTCCAATTCTGACTGATAGTACGACAATTTGCAGGAATTTAGCCATCAAGCAGAATATACTTCTTTGTAATAAGGGAATGCAGATTTGTTTCCCAAAGATGTCTTATGTTTGTATGCAAGGTAAACACCCTATAGAGCATTCCTCAGAATTACAAGTTACAATTATTTTGCTTGTGTATAAATTTGTAAATTTTATGTTTGTGATATTAAAGTATATAAAGCTCAGTCTCTTGAACATCCAACTCTGTTTACTTTAGTAATCATGTCTCAAGAAGATTTTTAAATAAAACTTTAAAAGCCCTTAAATGAGGAGAGGTAAGGAGCCGGAGTGTGAACTGGCGGCTACTAGAATGAAAACTTTTAGCATCATGAAGCCTGGTAATACAAGCCAGAGTTCCTTCTCTGTTTAAATGTCATTCAAACTGTTTTACATGGTTTTATGTTTTACATGCTTTTTCTTCTGATAGTTTTTCTTAAATTTTTTACTATACATTGGTCTGTTTGTGAAACCTCTATGTCTAGTTCATAGTTCTTTATTATTTTATGCATAAAAGGAACCACAGGACGGGTTCTGCTGTCTTCTGCAGCCCTGCTATATATAGTTGTTAGCTCCTCTGTCATAGGAATGGCGATGCCATAATGTACAGGGTCTCCCTTTTAACAACTTTAAAAGGTTACTTTCATCCTGCCATTGTTTTAAAGTTTGGCATAAGTTATTTGTCCTCTGGCAATAGTATGTATTCATCTACCCTTTGTATCCAGTAGACTGCTCAAATAAAAATGTAAATTTGTGAAGTATTTACTTCTGGGTTGGTTTTGTTTTTTTGAAAAAAATGCATTTTGTTACTGCTTCCTAATTTGTTTCCTAAAAACACACTGGAACATATAGTAAAAAATAACTTACTCATTCATATTTGACAGACACTCTAAAGTTCTGTCTCTCTTCTACCCAGGTCAGGGTCTTACTTTGTAGCTGGGCTGCCCTGGAGTTCACTATGTAGAGCAGGCTTTTTAATTAAGCCAGTTCTTAGGCTTGGTGTCTCAGACATGGAATGAATACAGCTACTCAGGAAATTGACACAGGAGGGACTTCAAGTCTGAGGCCAACCTGGGCAGTTTACTAAGACCCTGTCCCAAAACCCAAATTAAGCAAGTGGACAGATGCTCAGCACTTAATAGTGCTTGCTCTTACAGAGGACATGAACTTGGTGCCCAGCACCTATGTTTGGTAATACACGATTACCTATAATTCCAGCTTCAGGAGATGTGAGTACTCTTCTGGCTGTTACAGGTATGGGACTTAAATGTGCATGCACATATGTGTGCATGCACACGCGTGCGTGCGCAGACAGACAGACAGACAGACACACACACACATAATAACTAAGAAAAACATGAATAAATGTTTTTAAAATACAAAAAACCATGAAGGTCTTAACAAGTGGGAGGAGGAGGCTGGAGATAGCTGTTAGATGCAAAAAGTACCAAGTTCAATTCCCAGTAATACCTCTCATACAGTTATTGCTAGCTGTAGAACAAAATAAACGTTGTCTTAGAGTCACCCTAAACAGAATGGAATTTGAGTTGTCAATATGTAACAAGATGCTATGCTGGTTGAGGGTGATAGGTAATCTTTTAGAAGAAAGCCATTAAATTTCCTTTACAGATAGCAATGTTATTTTTTAAAAAAAACCGGAATATATAGAATACGTGATTTTGGATCTGAGAAGTAATTGCTAATTGCACAGCAGCCAGTAGGTTTGACTACTTTTTTCTCTGGCTGTAACATAGTTTTGAACACAAGATTAAGAGATCAGTGGCATATAGGAGGTCAGGTTTTGGAATTGAGTACTTTTTGTTTGTTTCTGGGTAGTGTTTCTAAATTTGCCAGTGCAAATATTAACAGGCTAGTTTCATGTAGCTGTCCAGCAGCCATGGATGAACTGGGTTACTTGAAAGAGAGGCTGGAAATGAAAAAGGACAAGGGGGTGGGGTGATGATGAAGCCAAGACAAAAGTTTCTGATCAAGGCTCAAAGTTTAATATTTAGCACTGTATTTATGGAGAGTCCACAGACCCATCCTTGGTTTCAGCTGGATTATGTTGCAAAGCAAGATGAGCAGGCAGTCTGCTCCTGTAGGAAATTGCAGGTGCAGCAAGAGGGAAGACTCCACATAGGTAGTTTAATTAAGGTCCAAGTGTGGCAAACACTTAAGGTCTATTTACCCTGCTCAAGACTGGGGGAACGGCACAGTTTCAAGGCCTCATTTTTATGATCTGATAATAACACAAGTTGAAATAGATGTGTTCTGAAGTTTCTGTCAGGTGTAGGATGAGGGACATCTCCTGGGACTGGAGAAAGTATGGAGGATGGGAAAGCTGATGGGAGGAAGTCTCATATTGCACATATAAACAGGCATATCTTAAAATACGCAATGAGTCAAAACAAAAGATCATGTTAAATATTAGACTATACTTGGACGGAAGGTTTTTGGTAGCAATGATATACTTGTTAAACATTGACTTTAATTATTATATCATTTGTTTCACATCCACATTTTACTCAGTATGTATTACATGTCTGTCTGTCTGTCTGTATCTAATCTATCTATCTATCTATCTATCTATCTATCTATCTATCTATCTATCTATCTATCTATCTATCATTTTAGTGTTTGTGTGTGTCTGTACAATTTCAGTGCACTGCCTAGGAAGACCAGAGACATTGGAAACACTGAAGCTGGAATTACATACAAAGAAAATATTTTCTTTTTATCTTTCTTTTTTAATTATTTTCTAAGTTTTTTTATTTACATTCCAAATGATTTCCCCTTTCCCGTTTCCTCCCTTCCCGAGAGTCCCATAAGCCCCCTTCCCTCCCTCTTTTCCGCATTCAACACCCTCTCGCTTCTCTGTCCTAGCATTCCCCTACATCCAGTCTTTCCAGGACCAGGGGTCTCTCCTTCCATCTTGGAAATCTATTGATACGCAAATTGTGTCTAGGTTATTCCGAGATTCTGGGTTAATATCCCCTTATCAGTGACTGCATACCATGTGTGTTCTTTTGTGATTGGGTTACCTCACTAAGGATGATATTTTCAAGTTCTAACCATTTGCGTAGGAATTTCGTGAGTTCATTGTTTTTAATTGCAGAGTAGTATTCCATTGTGTAAATATACCATATCTTCTGAATCCATTCCTCCGTTGAGGGACATCTGGATTCTTTCCAGCTTCTGGCTATTATAAATAAGGCTGCTATGAACATAGTGGAGCATGTGTCCTTATTGCATGCAGGGGAAGCCTCTGGGTATATGCCCAGGAGTGGTATAGCCAGATCCTCTGGGAGTGTCATGCCCAGTTTTCTGAGGAACCGCCAGACTGGTTTCCAGAGTGGTTGTATCAGCTTGCAATCCCACCAGCAGTGGAGGAGTGTTCTTCTTTCTCCACATCCTCGCCAACAACTGCTGTCTCCTGTGTTTTTGATCTTAGCCATTCTGACAGGTGTGATATGGAATCTCAGGGTTGTTTTGATTTGCATTTCCCTAATGACTAAGGATGATGAACATCTCTTTAGGTGCTTCTCAGCCATTAGATATTCTTCAGGTGAAAACTCTTTTTAGCTCTGTACCCCTTTTTTTAATAGGGTTACTTGGCTCTCTGGAGTCTAACTTCTTGAGTTCTTTGTATATATTGGATATTAGCCCTCTGTCGCATGTAAGGTTGGTAAAGATCTTTTCCCAGTTTGTTGGCTGCCGCTGTGTCTTTTTGACAGTGTCTTTTGCCTTACAGAAACTTTGTAATTTTATGAGGTCCCATTTGTCAATTCTTGATCTTAGAGCATAATCTATTGGAGTTCTATTCAGGAAATTCTCCCCTGTGCCCATATGTTCAAGGTTCTTCCCTCATTTCCTTTCTATTAGTTTCAGTGTGTCTGGTTTTATGTGGAGATCCTTGATCCACTTGGAATTGAGCTTAGTGCAAGGAGATAAGAATGGGTCAATTTGCATTCTTCTGCATGTTGACCTCCAGTTGAGCCAGCACCATTTGTTGAAAAGGCTATCTTTTTTCCACTGGATGGTTTTAGCTCCTTTGTCAAAGATCAAGTGACCATAGGCGTGTGGATTCATTTCTGGGTCTTCAATTCTGTTCCATTGATCTACATGCCTGTCACTGTACCAATACCATGCAGTGTTTAACACTATTGCTCTGTAGTACAGCTTGAGGTCCGGGATACTGATTCCCCCAGAGGTTCTTTTACTCTTGAGAATAGTTTTAGCTATTCTGGGTTTTCTGTTATTCCAGATGAATTTTTGAATTGCTCTTTCTAACTCTATGAAGAATTGAGTTGGGATTTTGATGGGGATTGCGTTGAATCTGTATATTGCTTTTGGCAAGATGGTCATTTTTACTATATTAATCCTGCCAATCCATGCGCATGGCAGATTTTTCCATCTTCTGAGGTCTTCAATTTCTTTCTTCAGAGACTTAATGTTCTTGTCATACAGATCTTTCACAAAGGGAGGCTGGTAGGCTCCTGCCCTGTCCGGGTGTGATCTCTCCCAGAGTGGGGGGTGGGGGGGAAGAGGGGGTGGGGGGGGTCCCTCTGCTGGGCAGAAGTTCCATAGCAGAGCTGGCGCGTAGGTTACCGCAGAACTGCCCAGCTCTTGGGAGCAGGGAGCACACAAGCTGGCTGAGACCCAAGCGATATTATGCTTGATTCAAAGAAAATATTTTTAAACTCATTACTAAGCTGGAGTTAGGCAGTTTTAAGCTACCTGATGGGGATGTTAGACATACAAGAACAGTGTACTTTTAACCTCTGAGCCATCTTCAGGTCCTAGACTTAGTATACTTAAATGTTACATATTATAATTCACATACAGCACAAATTATTATAAAGTTTTTGCCAATCATAGATCATAGTACTTAATTCTTGGAAAAATTCTAAATTATATCTTGCTTTTATGTTCTTTTGAGACAGGATCTTGTTTGTAGCCAAAGCTAGCCTCAAAATCACGTGCCTACTGTCTTGGCCTACAATTTGCTGGTATTCCAGGAGTATGTCATCAAAGTCAGCATAGTCATCTTTTCTGAGTATGCATGCAGATGTGAACACTCAGGGAAGCATTATTTGTGTGGTGGCCAGTTATTGACATGGTGTATTTTCATCTATCACTCTTCATCTTCTTTTTGAGACAAAGATTTCCGCTGAACTCGGAGCTCACCAATTTTGCCATACTGGCTAGCAAACTCCTGATATCCTCCATTTTCTTAAATCCCCAGCACTATGACTCCATTACTGTATTTGGCTTTTACATGGGTAGTGGGAATTGTCTTAGGGTTTCTGTTGCTACAATGAAACACCATAACCGAAAATCAATTTCTAGAGGAAAGGATTTATTTAGTTCATACTTCCAGATTAGTCTCTTCTTCATTGGAGGAAATGAAGACAGGAATTCAAGCAGGGCTTGTACTTGGAGGCAGATGCTGATGCAGAGGCCATGGAGGGGTACTGCTTACTGGTCTAACCTTGCTTTCTTGTTTTGGGTTTTTTGTTTTTGTTTTTTTGGGACAGGGTTTCTCTGTGTAGCTCTGGCTGTTCTGGAACTCGCTCTGTAGACCAGGCTATCCTTGAACTTAAGAGTTCCGCCTGCCTCTCTAACCTTGCTTTCTATAGACCAGCCCAGGGATAGCACCACCAACAATGGGCTGGGTCCATTCCCAACAGTAACTACTTACAGTAGATATTTTCTCAAATCAAGGTTCCCTCCTTTCAGATAACTTAAGTTGACATAAGAGCAGCCAGCATAGGGGTGAACTCAGGTCTTCACGCTTGTGCAGCAAACACTTAGGCAGCTGAACATCTCCCAGCCCTTTAGCTTACCTTCTTATATTCATAAACCACTCTGAACCAAACACTTCACACAGCCTTGATTTATTCAATAAAAATTTGTTTCACAGTCCAATCAGAATGATTATGGAACATCAAAGGTTTCTTTTTAAAAATAAATTATATAGTCTATAAATAAAAAGGTATATAAAATCTCCATTTGATGTTAGCGCAAGATTCAGCTAGTGGCCAAGATGCAGCACCAGGAACCCTTAAAAACAGTTGCACAGCATCTCAGCTCGTCTTTACTGCACCGGGATTTGTCTACATTCTTCAAGGTCCCATTTAAATTCCCTAGTGACTAAAACCATTGTGCATTGTAGAGGGCATCTATTTATATTCTGCCTGTGAAAGGAAGTGAGCTGTAAAAACGTAGCTCTCTTTGTATGTCGCCTCTGGTTAGCTTTGTCATGATTCAGCATGGAAGTACGATGAAATCCCAGCTGTAAGTTTGGAGAAGTTGATCTATTAAACAATAAAGATGTCCACTGAAAAAAAAAATAAATAAATAAATTATATAGTCTATAAATAAAAAGGTATATAAAATATAAAGATCATTAAGAGATAAAATATTTACATATTTTAAACTAGTAATCACAAACTACAATGATTATTGACGTACATTAGCATTATGAGAGTTCTTTCATAGCAACTCCAAGTGTTAAGCATGTATCAGATTTCTGTCTTTCCTGGTTAAGATCATTTGGTAACATTTGTATGTCAAAAAGATAGTGAATATACTTATAGATCTCTTCAGCCTTTTGATGAGTTACTTGCGCACATGTGGAGATTTCTTCAGGGGAACTGAAAACAAAGAAACAATGAACTTCATTTCCACAGGTTTTTATGAAATTACTATTTTTATCATGGCTCATGACAGAGATGTAACTCAGTCGTAAAGCACTTGCCTAGCAGGTAGGATGCTTCATTCATTTACCAGCACACACTGAAAACTGCCTCGTCCACTATACATGTAGTTAATAGCATTAGCACAACAGCATGGAAGCTTGCTTTGTTTAAACCTTCAACAATATACTGGGCATGGTAGTGCACTCCTCCAATCCTAGCCTTTGGAAAGCAGTTTGGAGAAAGCACAGTCTATGTAGTTCCAAGGCTATAGAATGGGGCTGTCTCAGTCATTTACAAAAGCTTAAAACTTCAGAGCTGCACTGGAATAAACATCTCTTTGTTTATTCCCCTTTGGGAAATTTTTCCCAAAGGGAAAGGGCCCTGAAGCTGAGATTGGCAGTATTGGAAGAATGGACCTTTAAAAGGTGGGGACTTTGGGGAAAGTCCTTAGGTGACTGGGGATTGATACTTCTGAGGAGGTATGTACGTTACTTTTTGCTGTCAACTTCACAAAATTTAGTCACCTGAGGAGAGGGAACCTAACTTGAATGTGTTTGCAAAAAGCTTTCATATAGTACATGTAAATATGATATAAATATAGCTTAAATGATGTTATGCCACTATGGATGACAATGTCTCCCATAGTAGCAGGCATGAGAAACCTCCTTTTGAGTAGTTAGGGGAAGAGACTCCTTTAACAATAGATGCTATTGATATGACTCTTTGGTTACCTCTCAGAGGTTTAAAGGTAAGCAAGCCCCTGATGCTGAAGACCACACACATTTAGGACCCAGACCTCAGAAGATTCAAGTAGGATCTTAACTGAAAGCTCCTCCTGTAGATCAACATCATAGTACCAGACAGTAGCTCTTTACTAGACATGATGTCTATGGACCACAATGGACTAGCATGGCAAGGCATCTCCAAAGGTGCAATAGTTAGTGGCACTCATATCTTGTTAGTCAATAGCTGTTTAACTGCCCAGTCTACAGGAGAGAAATCATGCCTGATATGTGAACCTAGTCAACCAACTGTGGCTACTTATTAGGTCCTGGATCTTAGAGGAGATCCAACTCATGGCTTTACTAGGAAAGCGCAATTCCTAACCATATTCTAAAACAACCTTATACCCACAGATAAGTCTAACTCTCAGTCCTCAACAAAGAAGCTTCTTTTAGGGAATGGGGAGATGGTTGAAAGTACTGGCTACTCTTCTAGAAGAACCAGGTTCAATTCTCAGTTTCAACTGTTACTCCAGTACTACCTAGGGATTTGACACACATGGGGGCAAAGCATACATACATACATACATACATACACACATATATACACAAATATACGTATATATATGTTTATACACACACACACACACATGTAAATACTATCGGGAGCTATCATAGAAGCTAATAACTAGCAGTTGATCTTCCTGAGATGGGTCTACCTTGGATTAAAAATCTATGACAGATTTGCTCTGGTAGGCAAGGCCCAGGAAAAATTAATTTTAGGAAAGATTCTTGATAGGCTTTAGTTTCTCCTATGAAGGTTCCTGACAAAATACAAATTATATAAATATCTATATATAAATATTTATATTTTAAAGTTCTTTGCAACAGATGGAGATCATTACAGAAAACCACAACAGGTCAAAATGCAGAGATAACTGATTTTATGGTGCCAGACAAAGTGGATACAATACAACTTCTGCATGAAAGGTGCGGGAAGAAGGGGTGAAAAAGATAGCAAGAGCCAGAGAACCAGGACATCTGTGAGATTGTGTCTCCTAGAAATGACAGGGGAGCTGCACCCATGGCGACGTAAACAGTACCTAAAGAAGTGAATACTAGCAGACATACTAACACAGGAGGGGGAAATTTCTCAGGGCCATACCCATAGACAAAGAACTACAGGGCAACCAATGAGAGGGACAATTACTCCTTTCTAGGGATGGGCCCCAATTAGTTGATTCCAGTGGTCAGCCCTGAAATCATACTCATAAGTAATACAGACTCAGAAGGTTATATTTATATAGCTTTGTATATGTGTGCAACAAACTAGTGGCCATCAATATGAGAGTGGGAGGAGTGAGGTGACATGAAAGGGACAGAAAGGAAAGGGGGGAAAATGACACAATTGTATTTTAATTAAAAACAGAGACTACCAACATTATTAGTAACCAGGGAAATGAGATATAAGATTTTTAATCTTTAAGACAAGATTTTATACTCATTACATGGACCAGTGTAGGGAAATGCCAGGGAGGAGAGGCAGAGTGGGGTGGGGGAACACCCTCATAGAAGCAAGGGGAAAGGAGATGGGACAGGGAGTTGGGGGGGCGGGGTAAGAACCAGTAAAGAGGATAACATTTGAAATGTAAATAAGGAAAATATCCAATAAAAAAAGAAAAAAATCAAGAATATATATAAAAATGAGAGAGACTACCAACTTTATTAGTAACCAAAGAAATGAGATATAAGATTTTTAATCTTTTTTTTTTGTTTGTTTTTCAAGACAGGGTTTCTCTGTGTAGCCCTGGCTGTCCTGGAACACACTTTGTAGACCATGCTGGCCTCAACCTCAGAAATCCTCCTGCCTCTGCCTCCCAAGTGCTGGGATTAAAGGCGTGTGCCCCCACTGCCCGGCCTAAGATTTTTAATCTTTAAGACAAGATTTTACACTCATTAAATGGACATAGTGTATATGATAAAAACAAGGAAAGAATAACAAATACATACACATGGAGGAATAAACACAAAATCCAAGACAATTCCAGGATTTCTAGATATACAATGATGGCATCTAGTGGGAGTGTGTTAGATGAGATCCCAGACAGAACTCTAAAGAATGATTGTAAACATGTTCAAAGACTAAACTCATTTGGAACATAAACAGCTGAATGAGATAAAGTAATGCAAAATACAAAAGAGGGATACAAGAAAAACAACAATAACAAAAATAGTGAAGACAAACCAACCTGAAATACTGGAAATGAAAACCAAGGTCCATGGGAAGTCTGGCAATAGGAACATGGACAGGACAAAGTATCTGAGCAGCAAGACAAGGTGAGAGGCTGGACCAATATAAGGATAAAGATGAGATAGAAATGACTACATAAACAAGACTCGAACAAGGCGGGATCAATGGACACGCTAATATGCAAGGGGAAATTTTTCCCAGGCTCCATTCACAAAGAACTACAGGTAACTAATGACTCCTAGGAGAAAGAATTTGCCTTCACTAGTGACCAGTCGCCTCACTTTTCCAGTGCAGAATAGTCAGTCTTGTAAAAAAATATACACAGAAAGCCAGTTCAGCAGGTTGCCTTTACATATATTTGTGCACACACATAAATCTATGTGTGTAACAATAGTAAGGCTATCAGCTTGGGAAGGGCATGGGAGAGGCTTGAGGGAAGGTAGCCAGGAGAGGCAAGGGGGCAAGGGGTAAGTGACGTAAAAACACTAAGGTACCAATGAGAATTCCAAGATATACATTCTTAACAACTCTGGATAAGCATAAAGAAAGGAGAAATTGGTCATAAAGGCATTTTTAGTTTTTACCATCAAGATGGGTAAATGTGGGGCTGGAGAGATGGCTCAGCAGTTAAGAGCACTGACTGCTCTTCCGAAGGTCCTGAGTCACAACCATCAGTAATGAGATCTGACGCCCTCTTCTGGAGAGTCTAAATACAGCTACAGTGTACTTACATATAATAATAAATAAATCTTTAAAAAAAAAAAAAAGATGGGTAAATGTGTCTGCTGCCGAGCCTGATCACTTAGGTTTTATCCCTCAGGATTCACATGGTCGGAGAGAATCAACTGCTAAAAACTTTTCTTTGATTTTGATGTGTATACTATGGTAGGCAGATATATGCATGCATGCACACGCACAAACACACAAACACACACACACACACACACACACACACACACACACTAATGCAATTTAAAAAAATAGTAACCATTTAAAAATACTAGTAAAATCGACATACCTGTTAGCCATCTTTTTCACAGATGCAAACTGGTAACACATGTTTAAGGCAGTTATATAACTTATACAGGGAATACTTAAATAGAACGGAAGCGCCTCACATTTACTAGTGCTTAGCACTGATGGAATATGAATACCAACATTCTTCCTCTGTTCCACCAATGATAGCTCCTTTAGTAAATCTGCAGTTTCTTCTTGTCCAGAGCTGAAAAGGATTCGGATTCCAGCACCAACTAAGGCAGTCAGCAAACTGTCATAGCACTTCGTTCTTCTAAACATTTTTGATGTGTCTCCTAAAATGTTCATATTCAGGGAAGATGAAAAGTTTAGTAATAAATCAGGGAGAATAGATGATATATTTTATTATAGAATTCTAGCATCTCATCACTGAGTTAGTGAGTGGTACCTTTTACTAACGAGAAGCTACAATTAAGCTTTAAATTGATTCTCCAATATGTGATCTGAAATTAACTTACAAAGAAGGTCATTAAATATTGACTTAGTTGATATAAAATTGTCTATTTCTTCTAGTGACTAAAAAGATATTTGAATGGCCTTCTAACGTTGCCTTACATTAAGCTTGTCAGAAAGTTATTTTTCCAGCATTTCTACCATATCACTTTTCACTGTTCTAAGCTGTTCCAACTAGGGAAAGCACAACAACAAATGAAGCACATTTCTGAAAGATGAAGTAGCTTATCCAAGGTACAACCAAGGTACACAGTAGCAATCCACCATGGAGCATGAGGAAGGAAATGCCGTCCGTTTCCTAAACCAATGCTTCTCATAAATCACTATTTCCTTCTACTTAAGTTTCCCAATTTTTCCATGATAGCTTTCAATAGCACAGTTTATTTCATCCTTATAACACTGTGAGATGAGCAAGGCAAGCAAGCATCTCATCAACACTAAATACTTGTTATTCAGTCAATGGTTTTTCAATGGAATACCAACAAAATTGTAGAGAAACAGAAATCAATGCATCTGATGGCTCTATATCCCAAGATCTTTTCACTGTTCTTGTCAGATCCTCCAATGAATAAAGAAAGCATTTGTAGGTGCAACCTAGGCACCTATTTCAGTGACTTAGGTAAATGCAGTCTTACCATGTTCAGAGTGAACCCTCCTTTCCCCCTCATGTACACCATCACTTATACTCACAATTACACAAATACTTACTGCCCTACAACAAAGAAGCTGTTCAGCCCAGAGTAACTCAGCTCTTCCTACCAGCCCCACAAACCCTGACTCCTAAGCATCTCTTTCTTCCCATGGTTGTACTGTTTAAGGAATTCATCTTTTCTTATGATTCGTCTTCTTCTCCTTTGGTTTCTTACTGTTCAATCTTCATAAGCCTCATTAAAATACAATGACTAACAAAAACATAGTGGTATTAAATATGAAATGACACACTGGGACAGCAGAAGAATGAACTAAGCAATAGTTTTGTTTTATAATAATTTTTATAATAATTTTGTATAATAATTTTTTATAATAATTTTGTTTCCAGTTTTACAACTATTTGAAAATACAAACCTGCTTTTTCTCTGTCTTTTTCCACAATCACACATATTCTTTGAAACATGCTCTGCAGACGCTGGATCTGCTCAATGAACTTGTTCTTACTGGTAGTACTTAACATTTCAGACTGAGACTTCCTTTCTACTACCATTCGGTTGCTTACGATGTAGTCACAGCCATTAAGAGGACAAATCTCCACTTGTAACCCATGAACTGTTCTTAGCGAAGAGATGACTTCCAGACCAGTAGTGATTTCACGACTGTCTACAAGAATGCAAGTCCTATTGCCTTCTTGTGGATGTCTAGAGGCTGTATGTACCTCAGCCACAGGCAGTAGTGAAGTAGAACATGGTGCTGCTGAGGTGTCACTGTGCTCTCGACCGTCAGCCTGAAAGAGGGGACAGCACTGGTCACAGTCCAGCTGAATATGCATCAGTGCATGAATGTCACATGTGATGCTGGCTGTCCCTACTGAAAAACTTCATCACTTAAACTTTATCATAACCAAAGTGACTAGATAAAACAAGCCACCACTCTAACAATTCAAAGTAAAGCCACAGTTGACAACAATCAATAGTAGAATGGAAAGTCATGATGAGGGCTGGAGAGATGGCTCAGTGGTTAAGAGCACTGACTGCTCTTCCAAAGATCCAGAGTTCAAATCCCAGTAACCACATGGTGGCTCACAACCATCTGTAATGAGATCTGATGCCCTCTTCTGGTGTATCTAAAGACAGCTACAGTGTACTTACATATAATAATAAATAAAAATCTTTGGGCTGGAGGGAGTGGGTTGAAGTGAGTGGGGGATGGGGGCTGGAGCAACCACATGGTGGCTCACAACCATCTGTACAGCTACAGGGTACTCATATACATAAAATAAATAAATAAATCTTTTAAAAAAAAGAAAGTCATGATGAAATGCAGTGAAGTCTACAACCAAACAGGGAAGAAAATAAAATTTCAAAAGGAATATATATTTTTTAAGCTAGAGAAAAGAATGTCTTGATAACATGAAGCAGACTGAAATGCATCTCAGAAATAAGGACTCGAGACAAAATATTATTGAAAAACTGTGAGACTGGATAACCAGAAACTTTCTAGCTGAAAACAAACCTTAATTGTGCTTGGGTCTCTCTGTTTTGTAGTAGTGAACCCAGGGCCTCTTGCATGCTAAACAAGTGTTCTACTATTAAGTTACATTCCTAACCCTTGAGTAACTTTTTTTTTTCCTTTGCTTTTTTGTGGGGTGGATAGAAATGAAAAGGTGGTAGTAGGAAATATACCTAGCACCTTGCACATGCTAGGCAAGTACTGTCCCACTGAGCTGTGCCTAAAGCCCAGTAATACTTTTGAATCTAGTTTTAAAAGTTGTATTATTACCTGATGTATGCATGCCCTTGTGTACATGTGGCGATCACAGGAGAATATGGAACCAATTCTTTTTTTTTTTGGTTTTTCGAGACAGGGTTTCTCTGTGTAGCCCTGGCTGTCCTCGAACTCAGAAATCCTCCTGCCTCTGCCTCCCAAGTGCTGGGATTAAAGGCGTGCGCCACCACCGCCCGGCTGGAACCAATTCTTTACAGCAACCTTTCCATAGGAACCAAGGATCAAACTCAACAGGCTTGCATGGCAAGTGCTTTACCCATGGGGCTGTCTTGCTCACCCCTAGTAATGCTTATGTGTATGTGTATGTGCCTGAGTGTATGAATGTACATCACATGTGTGCAGGTGCCCAAAGAGGCCAGACAAGGGTGTGTGAACTCCTCAAACGGAAGTGACAAGAATTTCAGAACCACTAAAAATGGGTGCTGGGAACTGAACCTAGGTTTTCTTCAAGAAAACAAGTGCTCTTAATTGCTAAGCTATCTCCAGTTTCTCAGTAACACTTAAAAAAAATAGAGCTGAAGATGTAGTACAGTGTTAGAACACATATCTTGTACATGCAGGCTCCAAGGATCAGGCCCAGCACCGTAATAAAACAATAGATACATGACTAGCTGACATGCTCAGAGGTCAGAAACAAAATAAGAGCCCTGGAAATGAGCTGAGTCCAAACAAATCAGAGTTCTCTTAGCCAAATCCGTTCAGAATGGGTTCTTTATGTAGAGATGATATGCATACTCAGACCTTTGCTTTAAAAAATAAAATTAATGTAAAAAAAAAATCAGTGGGTTGGAGAGATGGCTTAGTGGTTAAAAACACTGACTACTCTTCTAGAGGTCCTGAGTTCAATTCCCAGCAACCACATGGTGGCGCTAATCATCTGTAATGGGATCCAATGCCCTCTTCTGCTGTGTCTGAAGACAGCCACAGTGTACTCATATAATAAAAATAAATCTTAAAAAAACCTCAAACATTCAGTATATAAATAATTCTATTACATGACAGAAGAAAGCAAGAACTAGTTAGGTGGAGACAGAGAATCTTCTTAAAATCTGACCCACCAAAGAACCCTTTAGCCTAGTGATATTGAAGCCAAGTTGTATATAATACCTACACAGTTGGCAAAATTCCTCAATAAATAACCACGAGTGGTCTCAGATCAGAAATTCAACTGGTCGAATATGATTTGCTATGAAAGGAAAACGGCCACCTTGGAACTTTATGTTAACGCCATTTCTCACTAGATAGATTATATTCTGCTGATGAGGTTTAAACAATCAGGAGTTCTAAATTGTTTATAGAATAAACAGCAAAACCCTATGGAAATGTTAGAAAATCCAGGTGTTAGTGGCCCCGGTCTTTAATCTCAGCACTCAGGAAGCAAAGGCAGGTGGATCTCTGAGTTCAATACTACCTTGGAATACTACAGTTTTCTTCCAGAACAACAAAGGCTACACAGAGAAACAAAATAAACACAAGAATTAAAGGGAGAAAAAAAAAGAATGGCTGGATATGGTGGGAAGTCCCAATAATTCTACAACTTAACTGAGGCAGAAGGATAACAAGCTTGAAGTCAGCCTGTGTTAAAGGATGAGAAGTGCCGGGCGGTGGTGGTGCACGCCTTTAATCCCAGCACTTGGGAGGCAGAGGCAGGCGGATTTCTGAGTTCGAGGCCAGCCTGGTCTACAAAGTGAGTTCCAGGACAGCCAGGGCTACACAGAGAAACCCTGTCTCGAAAAACCAAAAAAAAAAAAAAAAAAAAAAAAAAAAGGATGAGAAGCTATCTCAAACAAATAAAATAAAGAAGCAAACAAAAACACAACCTAAACCAAACCAAACAAACAAAAAACAACAACAACAACAAAAAAACCCCAAAACCCAAAAGAACTTGTCTGAAAACATCTATGGCTGGAGATGCAGAACATGCAGGTTTGATCAAAGATACTACACACAAGCTGAATGAAAGATTAGGAACAACTCAAATATACATCTATATTAAATGGTTGAAAAAATGAAATAATCATACAATAATTATAATATGTCTCTACTAAAGTATAAACCCTAGGATAGATATTTAAATAAAAAAACAAGTAGAGAAAAGTGTGCATTGGATACTATGATTAAAAGTGTAAATGTATCTTCCTATGTATTTCACAAAGTGGAAATACAAATGTACCTATATTTCAAATTATTTCCTTTCTATAAGAGTATAAAAACAGAGGCAAACTTTGAATTTATTCTATACATTTTAATTTGGGACCATGTAAATAGGTCACATAATAATGGGGTTTAATTTAAAATAATCTGTAACAAATGTAGGGGGACCTTAAAAATCCAGTCGACAGAGCAATCAGTAATTTGTAAATAATTATTAATTCTGTAAGTGAAAAGATTGCCATATTAAAAAAATCCATAAATTTATTCATTAATTGTACTGTTTTATACTGTGGGTGTGTATGATAATTGTGTATGTGAATGTAGAGCTAGTGCCACACACAGTTGTGGGTCAGAGGGCAGCTGTCCTTCCACCATGGTGAAACAGGGTCTTTCTTGCTGTTTTTGCCATGCTGTACACTCCAGTCTAGCTGACCATGAGCTATGGGGTGATTCTAGAGTCTTTGGTAGTAGGGATGCCAGCTACAACATTGGCTTTTTATGTGCACCCCAGGGAATTTGTGCAGCAAGTACTGTTCCCTGCTGAGCCATCTCTACAGTTCACTAACTGCTCTACTGATGTTAACAGTGGGACCACGATTCTGATGCAGCCTAGTGATTCGAAAAGCTCCCTAGCTTTGACCACTGGAAAGGCCGAGAAACTCTAATCCAGACTCAGAGACCAGAACCAGAGTGATGCTTTTCGGTCTATGGAAATGTTAAAGACCGTCTTCCCTGTTTGCCTAGTACACAGCAAGCAAGATGACTGCTCCTGTGCTGCCCAGGCTGGCCACAAATGTGTGATCATGCTTTATTAGCCTCACAGTGCTGGGACTACTGGAGACTATCACCATATCTGGATAGTCATTTATTCCTGCAAGTAGAATATAGCATTGAAACAAACCACTTTTCTCACACAAACTTCACTATTAGGCAAAACAAACAAACAAACAAACAACAAAAAAGCCCCACAAAAACCAATAGATATAAAAAAATCTGACATTACTAAACTCGGCAATGTAAGAGGGAATAATGCAGGAGGGATTCACGAGACTCCCACTCCAACCTGAGGATCTAAAGGCGGTTAACGTGTGCCAGGGAAGAGAGACATTTTCTCACTCTTAGGAGGCCTGTGCCCTTGTAAATAATCTCTCACCCATGCTCCCTAAGAAACCATAATGAAATCTCCAGAAAGACATAAAGGCAGAGGGGAAGAAGGGGGAAGGGGATCCAGAGCAGTGAAGGGGACGGCAGGGAGTGACTCTGATCGTATCAGAGAGCAGCAGACATGTGCAAAAATGTCAGGACTCTTGTGATATCCAACTAATACATGCTAGAAACGAATCCCAAACTTACAGATCTAAAATAATTATAAAAAAAATCTAATGAACATCACCCACATGCCAAAGAACTGGACAACCTAAATGGTGTGCATGAGTTTCTAAGTTGGGGAAACTGAAGAATAAAAGAAAATCTGACAGGATCTAGACAGAGGAGCTATAATAACTTACCAAACCCTCCTATCAAGCCCAGGAGTAGATGGTGTCATTTATATAAGGAGTAAAGCTGCTACTTTGCTCAAAAAAAATTGAGGATAGGTTTCTTAATTTGTTCTACAAGATCAACATCTATGAAGTCAGACGGGGACCCTAAGATAACCACAACCAATATCATTTATGAATCCAAATACAAAATCCTTCACAAAATATTGGCACATCAGAGCCAGGTGTGATGGTCTCCACCTGTAATTCCAGCACTGTGGAGGCCGAGGTAGGAAGTTCAAGGCCAACATGGGCTAATGAGTTTGAGGCAATCCTGAGCTGCACAGTAAGATCTGATGTTAAACAAATCAACGAACAGCAGCAATTACTCGCAGTTAATTCAGCAGGTTAGGAATTTCCGTGCATAAGAACATGATGTATACAGTATATATGTTTGGTATATGCACATTTGTGAATAGAAGCCTGTCTGTAAACGTGCAGAGCCCAGAAAGACTTTGTGTCTTGCTCCATCACTCTTTGTCATATTCTTTTCTATGACAGCACCTCTCACTGAGCCAGCCTGCCCAGATTCAAGTTTGAGTTTGATCTGGGCTACATGAGACCCTCTTTCAAAATACTATTTTTTCATTGACTGAGTTATTTAGTATAAAATTCAACACACACACACACACACACACCAAATCAACCCTTTTAAATAAATCAACGATAGCACTTCCCTTCCTTTTCATACATACCTTCAACTGAAGTGGGCAGTTCCCACACTCCTTCCTTGACTCCACACCAATACTTGGTGGGGAAGCAGACTGGATTTTATTTCGGCTCTGAGCCTTCACGCTCAAGGCTCCAGGAACAGCATCAATTATATTGGCTGTCACCTGTCGTCTCTGCCCGGATGACTGATTCCCTGCTGGATCAGAAAGGACTGTGGGCTGCGCTGAGGACCCAGATGGCCCTGCAGCCCAGGGCTGGCCCTGCTGTGTGTGCGCGTCAGCAGTGCGGCCAGCACGGGAGTGCTCTCTGTCCTTCGAGGTGTTTTCTTCCTCACTTGAATCATCATCGGGTAAGATAATTCTAGACAATTTCTTTCTCGACCGTGTGTAGTTTTGTTTCTTGTTCATTTGCTTGACCTTTACAGCATATCGGGTTTTATATCTTATGTCCTCATCTGTAAAGGAATCTTTAGTCAAGTTAAAATCAACACAAATTTCTTCTTCACTTGATTGGGTTTTGCAAGACTCTTCTTCATCAACACAAAAACTGTCCTCTAAATAGTTTTCATCTTGCTCAGGAATCTGTAAGAAAAACAGGCAGAAATATTTAAATTTATGATTAATCTGAATTTACATTCTTTGGGACACTAATTCTTATTCCATTCAATGGATACCTATCAAGTACATTCATTATGAAGAAAAATGGGGACTTGAGAGATTAAGGAAGGAAGGAAGGAAGGAAGGAAGGAAGGAAGGAAGGAAGAAAGAAAGAAAGAAAGAAAGAAAGAAAGAAAGAAAGAAAGAAAGAAAGAAAGAAAGAAAGAAAGAAAGATAGATCTTACCTTCTAGAAATTTACAGTCAGTCAGCTGCAGGCAGTCGGACAAGCAAATAAGAAAAACTTGTGCCAAGTGCTTTAGAATAAGAGGTGTGAATAGCTGTATTATCCAGCAGAATATGGTGATTTACGGATAGAGAAAATATGGCCTACATAGGAAAGCTATCCTATCCATGCATGCTGCTGTGTGCTTGTACTGCCACTGGAAGACTCAAGGTGGAAGGATGTCGCGTTCAGGCCCAGTGCATGTATGCAGGTAATAGGGGAGAGGTGCAGCACCTGCCTCCGGTGTGGACTGAGTCCCTGGGTCTGATCCCCAGGGCTGGAATCCGTAAGGAAACAGAGATCAGCACGAGCAACACAGGAAGATCCCATCCAAACCCAAGGGGAGCCAGGGGACACTCTGGTGACATGTGGCACTGTGGATACATGACAAGTTCGGCTACATAGTAAACTCCTATCACAGAACACCAATAAACGAAGAAATGAAAGATCTACCTGTAATTTCTAGAAACATTTTTATGAAAAGGGAAAACAATTTAAAAGAAGTATGGCATACAAAAAAATTAACTAGTAGATGATCAAATTCTACTCATTTTTTTTAAACTAATTCTCCTAGATGGAAAAGAAATCCATAGTAAAATTATCTAAGCTAGTTTTGACATCCTAAGTTTAGAAATAAAATGGAAGCCTTATTAATAGGACTGTACTTCAAATTGTAATCACAAAAATATCCACTCTTATTTCTGAGGTATGTACCTGTGAGAAAATGTTCATGTTGGTATGCTTCTCACGGACCATTTTGTACTTAGTGCTCATCAATGGACTTCGTACAGATTTCATGTAAATAGCTCTCATTTCAGAATCTGTAAAGATAAGAATTAAAAATGAAGTAGCAGTGTCAGTTACATGAAAATTTTCATTTAACTCTGACTACTCCAGATTTACTTGGCTCAACATTAAGCAAAGGTTTATAAAGATACACACACACACACACACACACACACACACACACACACACACATACACACATACACACACATACACACACACACATACACACATACGCCCACACGCGCACACACACACACACATACACACACACACATACGCCCACACGCACACACACACACACACACGCCCACACACACACACATACACACACGCCCACACACACACACACACACACACATACACACACATACATACACACACACACATACGCCCAGATGCATATTTGTATGTATAGATCAGTTTGGGCAACATGGTAAGATCTCATCCAAAACCCAAATACATCTCAGTACTCCAGAAATTGAGGCAAGAGAATCCATGGTTACACGGCACCTGGATCCTTAGCAAGTCTGAAGTCTGACTGGGCTACACAGTGAAATCCTGTTGTAAAATACCAACAAAGAAGTAAGAGATCCACCTATAATTTCTAGGACAAAATGTTTTTATGAAAAATTAAATTTTAAAAGAGAGAGAAAACTCTAAAATCAATTATTTAAAATGTTGTCAAAGGCCAGGTGTAGTGGTGCATGCTTTTAATTCTACAATCAGGAGGCCGAGCAGGCAGCTCTCTGAGTTTGAGGTCAGCTTGCTCTACAAAGTAGGTTCCAGGTAAGCCAGAACTATGTAGTGAAAGCCTATCTTTAAAAAAAATAATTAAAAACAGAAAACAAAAAACTTCTCAAAAGAACAATAATGATGATGGATGTTGAAAATTTTACCTTTGAAATCACTGTCTAATTGGGTGAACAAAATCCATTCGGCAATGTGGATTAATAAAAGTGATTGAGGAAAACAGTAACCTTACTAAATTTATAAGAGAAGGAGATCTGCTTTCAGAAAACAATGTGGTCAAATAACGTTTGAGCATGCACACTACGTTCAGAGCAAATGAGTCAGACTGGCTACCTCTGAAGTGAGATATGTTCTGATTGGCTCATCAATATTCTGGCCTTTTCAGAGATCAGGTCTGTGTTGTTGACTCTGTCTCTGGAGTCTGGTGTAATTTAAAGCAGCAAAGTTTACCAAGGACCACGCGATTTAAGGGAAAAACATGCTTTTGGACACAGTTCTCCACATTTTTCACAGCATCTAGAATAGGGCTTAGTGCGCTCTGTGCTAAGACATGCACAGATTCAAAGATAGCAGCAAATTCAAAGGCCCTCAGACAGCAGCGCTCCTAGACTACACAAGGACTTGCATCATAGAAGGGAAGCAGGCAGTGCAGACACCAGTTAGGCTCCAATCTGGCATTGTCAGTACAATCTCCTTACAGTGGAAGGGCAACTAGATGGCTCTGCACAGTACACAGAGTAACAGTGGCTCGATCCTACAAGGACAGGACTGGTGAGGGACAATGACTAGACTCTGGCTAGCAAAGCTCACAGTGGGCAGCACGAACAGAGTGACAGGAGCACTTCTGCTAGACAACTGAGCTAATGCAGTGGCTAGAACCAAGAGAGACACCTAGGTCTAGTTAGGCACAGCACCTTTCAAAGAAAAGACTTCAAAGCTTTTTTAAATTTACAGAGAAATTCTTGTTATTTTCATTTATGGTTTAAAGGTACCTTTTACTTCAGCTTTTAAAAACAGTAAGCCCCAACAAGTAAAAACCTGTGTTTCCCCACTTTATCCTTAACTAAAAATTACTAACGCTCTTGTCTCATAGAAGCTTTTCAGCACATTTTCCTTTCTGGTTGACTGCATTTCTTCTCTTGCTGTCTGAGATTTATTTTTTTTTTAAAGTACTACTGTAATCAGGTGTTGTCGTGACATCTTTTTTATGCATTTGTTTTGAATAGATTGTGGTCCTGCTCTTTATTTTCAGAAGGGAGTTTAAGGTGGGCACTGAATCCTGGTTAAATGAATATTTGACGCTTGAGCCCCTGAGGCAAATCTGGACATACTCACCTGAGTACTCAGAAGCCTGCAAACAAGCCAATCTAAGAACAAGTTATTTCAGAATTTAAATGAAAGTGAACAAACAAATTTGTACATACTGAACTTAATCCCTATAAAGCCAAGTTTATAAGAGCCATCTTTCAATAAAGACGACAAGAGACACACTGAAATTTTCAAGTGTCATGACAGCATTTACCATTTATAGCCTGTGAAAGCTGGGTCCGGTCATTTACAAAGTCGAGGAGTGAGGAATCCTGCTCGTTCTCAGACTCATCATCCTCATCTGACGAGACACAGTGCGCATCCTCTCCAGAAACCTCTGCTTCATCGTCTAAAAACCTCCGAGCGATAGTCTGTGGAGAAACAAGAAACATGAAGACATCCAACAGAGATGAAAAAAAAATTGTTCACAGTTGTTGTTCTGGTAAGTGTATTTTTAGGTTTTTATTCCAAAAACTGAATTTGCCTGTAACTGTACACATTAAGGTGTACAGTGTGGCATTTCAATACATGTGTATAATGTGTAATGTTGAGATCATGACATGAACAGGACCTTACACATTCTTGATGTGGGAACAACACTGAACAACACAACTGTGACCCAGAGCTGCCTACTAAGTCATAGACAATGTAGCTCTTAAGGAAGGGTCTTTCTTGTTAATGCTTTAAACACATACACAGACACACACACACACATGCACACAGAATCCCCAAAACAAACAAATAAAACAAGATTAAAACCTACAACAACAAAAAAAGACATCTATATAAAATTTCTTCTGATAATGTTAGATAAAACAGCGGTAAGACACTGGTTGTCTTCTTACTGGATGTTTTCCAACAGTCTACAGAGATAAAAGTTAAGCTTTGGCAGGAAAACACTGAATATAAGAAGCACTGACTAAACAGGAAAACTAAAACTAATGACTGTTTTTCAAATACTTAAAATAATGAACAAAGATAAGGGAAATGTGGGATCAGTGAACGAGCTCCTCAGTCAACATGAGGAAGACTGACAACCAGTATTCCATCCCTAGAAGTCATGCTTTTCCTGCTGTGGCATGCAACAACCCCTGCCACACATACCAAGCAATGACGTCATAAATTAGTATTATTGGTTCTTTTATTTAGTTTTGTTCATTCTTTTGTTTCGTTTAGTTTTTTGTCTGTGAGTAACCTGTCTGCATGTATGTCTATGTACCACATGCATGTCTGGTATCTATGGAGGCCAGAGAAGGGTATCAGATTCTCTTGAAATAAAGTGACAAATGGTTGCTGGTTACCATGTGGGTACTGGGAATTGAACTTTGGTCCTCTGCAAGTGCAGCCAGTGCTCTTAATCACTGAACTATCTCTTTGGCCCCAATTTTTATTGTTGTTTGTTTAAGAATTTTTTTTTTTAAAGAAAAAGCAAATTCCTAAAACTCAGGTCTGGCTCTACATTTTCTTCAATTTGAACAAAAAAATTCTCAATATATTTCAATTTCTTCATTTAATCATTCAAAATAACATACCACTAATAAGATAAAGCCAGAACACAAAGAAAAATAAAAAGTAGTATACTTTTGAGATTTTTAATTCAAAAAAAAATGTAAAATTAGTGAGAAATTACTTCTTTAAAAAATGTGTTTTCAGGGCTGGAGAGATGGCTCAGCAGTTAAGAGCATTGACTGCTCTTCCAGAGGTCCTGAGTTCAATTCCCAGCAACCACATGGTGGCTCACAACCATCTGTAATGAGATCAGATGCCCTCTTTTTGTGTCTGACGACAGCAGCAATGTACTTACATATAATAAATAAACAAATCTTTAAAAAATATTTTTAACAAAATGTGTTTTATGGGGCTAGAGAGATGGCGCAGCACTTAAGAGTATTATCTGCTTTTCCAAGCACCCACATTGTAGATCACAATCATCTATGATTCCAGTTCCACCCTCTTCTAGCCTACATGGGCACCAGGCGCACATATGGTGCATAAATACATATAGGCAAAACCCACTGAAAAAATTTTCAATTCTATCTATCTATCTATCTGTCTGTCTGTCTGTCTGTCTGTCTGTCTGTCTGTCTGTCTATCTATCTATCTATCTATCTATCTATCTATCAATCTATCATGTATTTACATAGCATATACACATACACATGGATACTAATACACATGTACATGTTTGATGTAACAAATATACATTAAAAAGACTAAGGAAAGATTACCTTTACTTGAATCCGTTTCTTTTGGGCTTCGGAGCCTTTTCTGGTATTCCCGTTACGATCCTTGAAGTGGTCCAATTTTGGACACAGTCTGTCAAAATTCTCAATCTCATCATCGCTAGATGATAATTCGGACTATAAAAAGTTAGTTAACACAATACTTACATAAGAAAGAAAAACCTAACTAGATTGATTTAACTTATTTTATTTTTCAAGAGTGATTGATGTTTTCCTTTTCAATGACTAAATATTCCAGATAGCATTCCCAATTGTTCTCACCAGCTAGACCATAAGTGTCAGTCAGGTAACAGTAGTCTTATTGTACGTGTTTCCTCAACTTAGTACTGCATCTGGTGAAAACTCAAGTGTTTTCTGTAGATTTTCAAGGATTTGACAAAAGATAAAAGTTCATCCAAACATACAGAAAACCTCTGAAATCAAGAAACTTATATAGAGGTAACAAATTTTAACAAAGACCTCCAACCACTGTTCAACTTTGTCTAAATTTGAATTCACTTTTTATAAGCCACTAGTAATTTTGGGTAGAGCAGAATGTTAAAGCAAGTTTTTAAAGTGGATGTATGAGTATATGAATTGGTGGTAATTTTAATTAACTTTGTCCCAATGATCCATTAGACAGAAGCTCTACAAGGTATCACCTGTAGTTATTTGCTACTACAGTAAACATAAATGGAAGACACAGATACTATCTTGAGCATAAAACAGTTAGAAGTTGAAAACCCCACCATGCAGCGGTACAGCTGCCCTGGGGCCTCTGTGAGCTGCTCAGTCTGTGGTCAGCTCCTGTCCTGCCCAGCTGCTTCGCTGGCTGTGTCGTCTGTCCTCTCTCGAGACGCTTAATATACAGCTCCTAATGATCTAAAGGCTGCTTTTTTCCTATCTCCACTTCAAAAATTACACCCCTGTAACCTGTTTTTTTTTTTTTTTATTAATTCTACTTCTGTTTATTATTTATACTTGTTATCATCAGGAAAGCTTATAATGAATTAATTTCTTTAGCAGAAGTCGAAATTCTAATCACATGAAATATGGTGCCAGCTCTGTGGTCGTGGTGGTGCACATCTTTAATCCAAGCACTCAGGAGGCAGAGGCAGGTGGATCTCTGTGAGTTGTAGGCCAATTTGGTCTACAGGGTGAGTTCCAGGACAGAGAAACCTTGTCTTGAAAAACAAAAACAACAACAAAAAAATATAGTGTGTATTGTTCTGCTAAGCATATACTTGTAAGATCAAATATACTAATTTTTTTCTTCTGTGCATGCTTTTACTTATATTACTTATCCTAAAACAATTTAGGTTACTGTGGCTGAAAAGATGACTCAGTGGTTAAGAGTACACACTGCAGGCTGGAGAGAAGCTCAGCGACTGCTCTTCTGAAGGTTCTGAGTTCAAATCCCAGCAACCACATGGTGGCTCACAACCACATCTGTAATGAGATCTCATGCTCTCTTCTAGGGTGTCTGAAAACAGCTACAGTGTACTTACTTACATACAATAATAAATCTTAAAAAAAAAACCAAAAGACAGAGTATACTCTGCTCTTCCAAGGACCAGAGTTTGGTTCCCAGCACCCATGTTGGGTGGCTCACAATCACTATAACTTCAGCTCCAGGGCCTCTGATGTCCTTTCTTGCCTCCCAGGGACAGACACAGAGACACAAATAGATACCCAGACACACCCCAGGAATACAAATGCCTGTAATTTACTTACCCTAAGAACTCTGGGCTTTCTTACAACATGAATAGGCGAATCAACTTCATTATTTTTCAGATCCTAGATGAAACAAACAGACCAACAGTTTAAGATATAACACCAGCAGGAAGGGGGAGAATGGCTTCACCTGACTGCAGTACTGTGGGGAATAGACTACTTACCTCAGGGGACTTCAGGACATTTCCTTTTGGTTTTTTAGTTTTTCTCAGGAAAACATCATCTTCGCTTTCACTAGTTAAGTGTTCAACTATAATTGAAAAGTGAATCCAGTGAACAGCTAAAGTTACTCCATCACAATAACATTATTGATGACCATATTAAAATTTCCTAAATATCTTAATCTTATTACTCATTTAACTCTGTAAAAGGTCATCAGGCCAGGCATGGTGGTGTATATCTTTAATTTTAGTACTTGGGAGGCAAGGGAGGCAGATCTCTGTGAGTTTTGGCAGATCTCTGTGAGATTGAGACCTGTTGGTCTACAAAGTGAGTTTAAGATCAACCAGGGGTACACAGTGAGAGCCTGTCTTAACAAAACAAAAAGATAACCAGAAGTTTGACCAACATAATCAGCAAACAGAGACAGTTCTATAAAACAGTGATGGGCTGGAAAAATGGTTCAGTGGGTAAGGGGACCTGATGCTCAACCAGAAGACCTGAGTCTAGTTTCTAGTGTCCATGCCATGCACGTCACAATGGACATCCAAGGACAGAGAGATATGTGCCATATGTTCACAAAGACATATATATGTGTGTGTGTGTATGTATATGTATATATGCACACACACACACACACACATATATAAATTTAAAAAAGATTTTTAAAGTATTTTAAAAAAAGAACAGAGGAGAATAAAAAACACTAGTTTGCTAATAAATACATATTTAAGAGCCTGGAGAGATGGCTCAGTAGTTAGAGCATTGGCTACTCTTACAGGGGACCAGGATTCAGTTCCCAGCACCCACATGACATTTATAGCTTTCTCTATTTCTAAGGAATACAACACCCTATTCTAATATCTGAGGACACTACATGCATGTGGTCCACCTTCAGCTGTGCAGGAAAAATACTACTCACATACAGGAAATAAAAATAAACCTTTAAAAATACATATTTAAAATGAAGCTCAAACTTACAAAATGTAAAGAGAAAAGGTAAATGTGATTTTATTAGTCCATATTTTTTAATGAAACATTTATAGTGTGTGGGATATTCATATGGTACAGCACATATAGGGAGATCAGCAGACAACCTGTGGAGTCTGTTCTCTACTCTGCCGTAGCTGACAACAATTTCTTTCCCCTTGAGTGTAGGCCAGACTTAGTTCCTAACAAAAGACTTTCGTGGAGCTGGGGAATGGGGTGTGGAGTGTGGTGGGGTGTAGCTCAGTTGGTAGGGCATGCACAAAGCCTTCCTTGATTTCTATCACCAGCACTAAGAAAACTGGGAATGGTGCTAAATAAATCTGCTGCGGCTGCAAAGCCTGTAATCCCAGCAGGAGTGAAACTTCAAAGTCACCCTCTGCTTCACAGGGAACTCGAGAGCAGCCTGGGCTCACTGAAAAACTATTCAGTTAAATATAAGGGGGGGGGTGTGTGTGTGTGTGTGTGTGTGTGTGTGTGTGTGTGTGTGTGTGTGTGTGTAATTAAGCGTGAACCTGAAGAGCTGAGTATGGTCTCTAGAACCTATGATAGAAAGACAGAACTGACTTCCACATACTAAAACTGACATGTGTACACCCCCATTCTACACAGCACATACCATATATACTGTGGTGGTTTGACTGAGAATGGCTCTGTAGGCTCCTATGTTTGAATACTTGCCCCTCCCCCCCTCCGTTGTTGATAACACTTGGAAAGGATTAGCAGGTGTGGGTATTAGAAGAGGTGTGCCACTGGGACAGACTGTAAGGTTTGTAAGCCCAAGCCATTCCCAGTTAGCTCTCTGCCTTGTGCTTGTGGATCAGATGTGAGCTCTCAGCTACGTTTCTAGCACCAGGCCTGCCTGCTGCCATGCTCCCGACACCATGATGTTCATAGACTCACCCTCTTAAACTATAAATGCCAAAAAGCTCTTCTATAAGTTGCTCATGGAATCTCTTCACTGCAATCAAAAGGCAGGGCTAGAGAGATGGCTTAGCAGTTAAGAGCCCCAGCTGCTCTTCCAAAGGATCCAGGTTCAATTCCCAGCACCCACATGGCAGATTACAGAACTGTCTGTAACTTTTTCCTGAGTATGTGACACCTTCATTCAGACATATATGCAGATAAAATACCAATGGATGGAAGGAAGGAAGGAAGGAAGGAAGGAAGGAAGGAAGGAAGGGAGGGAGGGAGGGAGGGAGGGAGGGAGGGAGGGAGGGAGGGAGGGAGGGAGGGAGGGAGAGAGAGAGAGAAAGTAACTAAGACAGAGATAGGCTGGTACCTGGAGTAGGGTACAGATGTGACAGGTTTGACCAGGATGGTTTTGGAGAGATGTGGAAGACTAGTAGGGGCTTGGAAGACAGTAGTGTTGAGAGCAATGTGGACTGTGGAGGCACAGCTCAAGGATACAGAGGGTAACAATATTAGCAAATGGAATAGAAAGAGCTGGGGGCACAAAAGTCCTTTTACAACCACAGAGCACTAGGAAAACCAGGATTAAACACACTGGGGCTTCTCATTGGAGGAAATAAAATGCCTGTTTTCCTACCCAGAAGGCTGGGAGTAGATTTTGTTAATGACCTAGACTCTAGGCTGTTTAGCTACAGAACCCACCCTCATGGTCACATGAACTTTGTAAGAGTTTCTATGCAGTCACCCCTTAAACTTTATTGTGCAACTGGAATTGGACTGATTGGACTGTGCTGCCTGGAAACCTTTCCCCAGTTTGTACTGTGTTTTAAATATGCTCAATGAACTACCTGGGATTAGACTCCCCAAAATCTGATCCAGGTTGATGAAGTCAACCTGGGTTTTCCATCTTTTTGCACAATTGCTTCCCTGTCTGACACCCACAGAGATCCTCTCTAGAGACCATTCTTGTGATATTTTAGCAATGAATGTAGCTGGCCTAAGATTGTGCCTGAGGTTAAATTGAACTGTTTTTCACTACCTTTGTGGCAGACATTTCGTGACAGCCTAATCTGACTGTCACATAGTTATTAATGGTCACTCTTATGCAAGTGAAAAGGGGCATCAGGGTATTTAATGTGGTAGCCAAGGTTTGTGCTGAAGGAGATGAGGAGAAAGAGAATAGAGGGAGTGGTGTCCTCAGGGAGAGACCCAGCCCAAATAATCCTGCTATTTGTAAAAAGAAAAGGCCTAAGAAATGATCTGTTCCTAGAGAGTAACAACTGCCTCGGTGGAGTTTTATGGAGCCCTACTCCCACACCAAACATACAGAATGGTAAAAAATATTAAATCCTCTTTTAATTAGGAGAAGCAAAAAGTACTAGCTATTGATTCCCTCATTAATAATTACTTTATCTATACGCTTTTATATTGTAGGTAAGCAATAGTTAAATATAAGGCAAGGAGAAGTTTTAGTTTAGATGACACAAAACTAGAAAACTGACTGCACCTATCCATGAGGAGTAATAAAGATGTTATTAAACAAGAATCGAAGGCTCAGAGGGACCATATAACTCAGGGGTTCTCAACCTTCCTAAAATTGCTGCCCTTTAATACAGTTCCCCATGTTGTAGTGACCTTTAATCATAATTGTTTTTGTTGCTATTTCATAGCTGTAATTTTGCTATAGTTGTGAATCATAATATAAATATCCCTGTTTTCTGATGGTCTTCAGTGACTCCTGTTGAAAGGGTCCACACCAAAGGGGTCAGGACCCAAAGGCTGAGAGTCATCTAGTGGGAACCACAATAACTAGTGAGGAGGAACGTCAGAGCAGTCCTTAAGCTATGTTTTAAAAATTAAATGTTATTTAACGGTCATGGTAATATATGCCTGCAAGCCCAGCATTTGAAAGGTAGACACATAGAGGAAAAACTCAAATTTAAAGCTACTCTGAAATGCTGTTCTCTTGATCTTGTGGTCTGATATTAGCCTTCTAAATATGTTATAAAAACACTTCAACCTCCTCAAGCTTTCCTTTGATTCATTAATTTTAACACCTCAATTCTTTATTACTTTCAACACCTAAATTATATGTACATTCCTGAGGAACCAGACTGAAAGTCAACAATACCCAGAAATCCTTCCCAATCTAATCAAACTCAACATCTTTTCACCACCTTCTCAATGTCTTTAACAGCCAGTATCTTGACAGTTATTGCTACACTTTACTAGCAGTTACCAAATGTCTTACATGTGTTTCACAAACAAGTAATTGGGCCAAATCTCATACTTCTTTGTGTATTTGACAGTAAATAGCATAAAACATTCCTGTGGCATACAAATTCAAATCCTCAGCAGTAGCATCAACTTAAAAAAACAATACATATGTAATTATCTAATTTGATACGTATGCTGAAAAAAATTAGTTTTGGAGTAGTACAGACTTACTTTTTGAGCACATTTCCCAGAAAGTCATGCATTTCAGAGACAGACTCTTACCTTCAGTGCGCCGAGGGGACTGATGCACAAAGAGCTGATCACTGCTCTTGGTCTCTTCTACAAAAAATCCTAGGTTGTCCAATCTTGGGTTCAACATCATTTTGAAACCCTGTCCACCTGCTTTCTCCTTCTTAGAGTCTAGTGTCTTGAGCATGTGTGTTCCTGTCTTAGAACTCGTGTGTGACTTAGAAAGCGGCGTACTCATGACTCTCTCCTTCACTGGTGAGGATGGAGCAAAGAGGAAAGATGCACATTCCTTGTTTTGTGCCCAAGGTGACCACTGTGCTTTTCCAGTTGGGATTGGTGATATGGCTCCACCCATATCACCTGAAACACCACTGGCATCCTTCATCTCCTTATCAGAAAGCCTTCCGGGCACACGGGCTGCTCCCAGGGAGTTCCTCCTATCTGATGCATGTGCTGGGATTTCATCATCAGAACCCGAACTACAAAATCCTAAGTCAAAGGTCACAGAAAATAAGTCTGCAGAGCAATCAAAAGTCTGTCCCTCGGTCTTCAGCTCTTCTTGTCCATCCTCTACACCTTCATGACATTTCCAACTCTTGGTATCAGAGATCTTCTGATCTTCAGGTTCAGAATCATCATCTAACAACAGTTCATCCGAAATTAAGAAGTGAGAGACTGGAGGCATTTCACTTACAAGAGTTTTATCTGGCACACAAAGGGGCTGACTGACACTGTTGAAGGGAGGAAGGCCCACCCCATTTAACACTTTAGTATCATCTTCAATATTCTTCAAATCATCTTCAAATAACAGTAAACTCTCATCTTCATCAGTGTACAATACTGGGGGTTCATTATCATCATGGCTGTTCTTGTCGACCAAATTACTTTTAAGGTTTTCTTGTATTTGACCATAACTGCTAAATACTAAATTTTGATTTTTAATATTATGGGCTTTACTATCAGAGTCACAGAAGGAGGGCTGATCAGAAATCTTATTATGAGTTGTGTCAGGGAGACGATAATTTTCAGAAGGATGATTAATACATTTAGCTGAATTCAGTTCTAAGTATTGGTGAGAATTCCCAGCAGAGTGTGATGCCAGCGAAGCAGGTTTAAGACTGCATTCATGCTCTGGGTAGGGGGAGCAGGATGCACTGTCGAGTTCAAAACCCTGAGCAACGTCATTCTCCAAGTCTGAGAGCCCACTGAGAGACGGGGGAGACCGGGATAAAAATCTCTCCACATTAGCTAGTACCTCTTCTGTCATGGGCTGACAATTATAAAACTGCTCAGCAGCTCTATCTGTGTACAGTTCTTCTTCCAATAGAGGAAACAAATTTGATGATATAGATTTCTCATCACTGAAACTACTATAACCCGAATCTAATGAGTACCTGGCCAGTGATTTATTTACAACCTGACACTCCATTAGTAATGTTCCTGGATGGCTATCATCATCAGTAACAGCACCCAGGATGGAGAGTCCACCTACATCTGCCATCCTTTCATCACGGGGTGGGTCTACCAGGGAAACAGCTTCGGCAGGAGACTGTCTGTCAGTGTCTGAAGAATCTGCATCATCATCATCATCATCATCATCATCACTTTGCTCACGAGCCTGGCCTTTTCTCACTGCTCTACAAGTTTTTTCCCTTAGAGAAGTAATTTTGGTCCATTTAGAATCCGTTTGTTTAACAGTGTCAGCACGCTCTTCCTCTATCACCAACAAGGAACCTCCTCTATTTACACTCTGTCTAAATGAAGACTTCTCATGAGCAATACTGGCGACACTGGCTACATTAGTATATCCATTTCTAGGAGCATTATATTTTGAGCAGACATCTTCCATTTGTAGAAAAGGTCTAATTTTCAATTCATAGCTGCATTCATCCTACAAAACAAGAAACAGCCGAAAGTCAGAAAAACAAAATAAGCCAATTCTAAGAAATGAGTCTCACTCCATATTATTTTTCTAAAAAACTGTATCACTCACATGATTTTGTTTGAAATCCCACAACTTCTAGCAAATCAAGAAAAAAAATGTAAATGCAAACACTATGAAATCACTGGCTACTTGTTAATCTCAAGACATAGAGCCACCATAACGGCTAGTCCTTCACAGACCAGCTTCAATTAGCATGTAAGGTTATGGATACCTAGCATATAAAGAAATTAATTTCCTATGAATATATAGATAATAAATTTAAATTCTCAATAATAAACGAAGAGAAGCCTTGTTTGTTTGTCTGGTTTGCTTTCTGAGACATGGTCTTGGCTCGTAGCTCAAACTAACACATCCTTTTGTTTCTGTCTCTGGGCTGCTGGGGTTAGAGGCATGAACCACAACCTGAAAAAACACTAGAAATAACCAAAGTTTCAGATATGGTTCCATTTTTAAGCAAAATTATCAACCAAGATGGTTTTAAAATTTTCCAAGCAATAGCTTTTGTGGGACTGCAATCTCCATTGTCCCCCTGCCTCCATGAGAACACTTCTTTAGTCATAATTTCTCTGCTGCCCATAAATGTAACCAGTCACCTCTCTACATTTTTGAATAATAAATAAAGCAATCGTTAAGGTCAGCAATGTCTATTTCCTGCTAGAAGATGTATCCAGAGAAATATAACATTTTCTTTGGTTTTTTTCACATTTGTGGCGATAGGTCCTAGAAGCCAGCTCCGGATACAGAAGTCCTTCAGTAAATGTGTTAATTTGATGGTACATAATTTGCTAAGATCCATAACTCATTTATCCACTTAGAAGTATTCAAGATCACCCCCACACAATAAAAGCAGCCATAAATTATTTAACACTGATTTTTGTGTCAACTACTGTTTAAATTCCTTACATCATTTTAACACAACAGTCCTATGAAGCAGGTATTCATCACAGATTTCATACTTGTGAGAGGCTCACTATTTAACTCCCGTGGGAAAGTAACAAAGAATCTATTTAAGAGTAGGGGCTATAGCTCAGTATGTAGTATAAAGTGTATATAGTAAGTTGTTTACTTTGCACACATGAGAAACTAAATCCAATTCCCAGTACTGAATAACAAAACAAACAAAAAAATTGTTGAAGAAATCAGTGATTCCAAGGGTTGGTTGTGGTGGTGCATGTCTTACTCCCAGCATTTGAGAGTCAGATGCAGTTGGATCACTTTGAGATCAACTTGGTAAACATAGAGAGTGGTAAACACAGAGAGTTCCGGGACAGCCAGACCTACATAGTAAAATCCTGACTCAAAAAAACTAATAAATAAACACAACAAAAAGAAATTAACGATTCTCTAATCTACCACCAACATAGAAGAGATACCATACAACAGACATGATGGACAATAATTTAAGAAATCCAAAATCCCAAACAACAAGAATCTTTTGGATAGTTCAAAAGATCTTATTCTTTTACTATTATTTTTATTTGTAAAAGTTAATTTATTGTGTGTATGTGTGTGAGGGAAAATCCAACAAGTCTATAGAGGTTATCAGATCTCCAGAAGCTGGAGCTACAGGCAGCTATGAACACCAAGGTGGGTGCTGGGAACCAAATTCAGGTTTGCAACTCTTAACCATTGAACCTTCCCTAGCTCCTGTAACAAGAACCTTGAAGTGGCTTTATAAACAGTTATATAAATCACTCAGCCATTTAGAATTGTACTGTAACATGGTATTTAGATGATGTTCTTCTCACACTTAATGAAATCTACTTCTTTAAGGCAGAAAATTGGTTCTTTACTGGGATGTAAGCCACTATACAAAAAAATATCTATAGCTGTAATTAACTTTAATAAACACTTTTGTTTCTTGTAACAATGACTTCAAATTTTACTGAAGGTTAAGGGCTGTGAATGTAGCTCAGCTGGTGGAGTGCTTACTTAGCACAAAAGAAGCCCTGGGTTGTATCCCCGGGACCCCACATAAGAAACATTCAGGTGGAGTCTGGTAATCCCAGTACTGTAGAGGCAGAGGCAGGAGGTTTAGAAGTTCTACGTCATTCTTGGCTGCATGTGGAAGTCAAAGCAGCCTAGAGTACATGAAACTCTGACATACACATACACACACACATAGCTACACATATACACATCTATACACACACAGACACACACACATACTACATACACACATACACACCAAACAAAGAACAGGAAGAGAAGAAAGAAGAAGAAATAAGGAAATGTTGAGCATTCTAGTTTCATCGGTACACTAGCAAGAGACAGCCACAGTCACAAGACCAGGAGTGGTAGCACATGCCTGAAATCCCAGCATTCAGGAGACTGAAGCAGTTAGTCTGGAGATTAAGCTACACAGTAAGACCCTGCCTCCAAAAACTGACAGAGGGAGGAAGACAGGAAGAGAAAGGATTAGAGAAGGAATTGGGAGTGAGGAGAGAGCTGTAAGAATCTGTACCTCTTCATGTCTCATTCCTTCTATCATTTGCATAATGCTTATAAAATGGTGGCAACGATCTGAATGGTCAACTTGATGTGTAGGAAGAGGATGATCTTGCCAGACACTCCATTCGGAGAGAGAGAGTTGGTGAATTCCAGTAGTTGGTTCTTGAATCTTCATTTAAAAAATACAAGGAATGAGATTTGCAAGCCAATTTTAAAGACATGCTTTGTTACAAATAACAAACTCAATGTAAACCACTTAAATTCACATAGGCACTCTCAACTAAAATCTTCAAGGGATCCTTAAGAGATCCTTAAAGGTTTGACTTTGGTGATTCCCTTTTAAACTGACCATTACTTTAAGTGACCTGACATCCCAATCACAAGCATGTGTTACTGCTGCCAAACCCACTGCACAAGCACCGCACCCAGAACTCACCACTCTGTCCTCCTGCAAAGATGGGAAGTGAGACCGAGGCAATGCCACTCCTTTAACCTTGTCACTGTCTCCTAACCTGTAGAGCCTATTCCATAGGTTAAATTCCTCTTCGGATAAGAGCCCATCTTTATTCGAATTACTAGCTTTTATTCCTGGAAGTTGAAACAATAGTTGGGAAGAGGTTTAAAGTAACCTACAAGACAAACACAAAATACACAATACCACCTAAACCCAATTTGCTTCATCTATTTACTTCTGGTTCAGCTAAACCAAGATTCCATTTCTGGAAACTAGAACCAGTCACATAAAATTACTATGTATGGCTTCTCCATTCTGCTACTGCCTAAGCTTCTCTTGCCTCTTTGAAATGGTCTTTTCCATGTAAGAGCTAACCTTAGCAGTGGGTTCATTAGCGGAATAGAGCGCTAGGCGTTTGACTTCTCAGCTCTGGCTTCTTTTGGACACTCATGTAAAATCTGTTGTGAAACTGAGTTAGACTGACTTACACATGAGAACTAGCACTAGCATAGCAGTAGCAACATGGTTATATGTGGAGCTTCAGGAGAGGGAGAATAACATTAAGGACCAAGAAGCATTTAGGCTTACATTTTAAGTAGGGGACAGATGGGAGGAGAAAAATACAAGCAGGGAGAGAGCATAAGGCAGAACTGTGATCAAACTCAGGCAGAAAAATCCTCACAGGTTCCTACAACAGGAAGTCAGAAACTGATCTGCACTATTCCTAAATACAATGCAGAAAGTTATAGAAAAACAACTTTTCTGAAAATGTTTTCCTATCTGTAAAATTAAGAGCTTTAAGTAGGGGCTAGAGAGATAGCTCAGCGGTTAAGAGCACCAACTGCTCTTTTGAAGGTCCTGAGTTAAAATCCCAGCAACCACATGGTGGCTCACAACCATCTGTAATGAGATCACACCTCCTCTGGTTTGTCTGAAGACAGCTACAGTGTACTTACATATGATAATAAATGTACTTACATATGATAATAAATCTTTGGTCTTCCAGTCTGACTGGGCCAGTGCCCTGAGCAGACTTTGGGCGCACAATCTCAGCAGCCAGTCCCACAGAACCCAGAGAAAGCTCTACTCCCAGGCGCAACACGCCAGGATCATAGGATCAGAGGTGAGGAGGACACAACATCCCTCCCAACACCGGGAATAACTGGGACCAGCAGGACCCAGGCACACAGGATTTCCGCCAGACCAGTGGCTCAGATTCCTCCATGTTTGTCGGGGCTGGTGCCATGAGCAGACCTTGAGTGCAAACTCCACAGCCAGAGGAAGCTCCACTCCCAGGCACTTTTACAAGCCAAGGATGACAGGAACACAGGATCACAGGATCACAGATTCCTAGGAGCTTGGTCACACCAGGATCTCAGGGTCCCAGAGACAGTGTGACTCCCAGGAGCTTGGACACATTCACGAACTCAGGATCACAGGATCCCAGAATTACAGAATCACAGAGACAATTTGACTCTGAGGAGTTCTGACACAACCAGGATAACAGGAAGGACAGGCTCCAGTCAGATATAATGAGGGCAGGTAGCACTAGAGATAACCAGGTGGCTGGACAAAAGCATAAGAACACAAGCAACAGAAACCAAGGTCACCTGGTATCATCAGAACCCAATTCTTTCACCATAGCAAGTCCTGGATACACCATCACACTGGAAAAGCAAGATTCAGATCTAAAATCACTTCTCATGATGATGATGGAGGACTTTAAGGACATAAATAACTCCCTTAAAGAAATACAGGAGAACACAGGTAAACTGCTGGAAGCCCTTAAAGAGGAAACACAAAAATCCCTTAAAAATTACAGGAAAACACAATCAAACAGGCAAAGGAAATGAACAAACCATCCAGGATCTAAAAATGGAAATAGAAACAATAAAAAAAAATCATAAAGTGAGACAACCCTGGAGCTAGAAAACCTAGGAAAGAGTTCAGAAGTCATAGATGCAGCATCACCAACAGAATACAAGAGATAGAAGAGAGAATTTCAGGTGCAGAAGATACCACAGAAAACACTGACACAACAGTCAAAGAAAATAGAAAAAGCAAAAGCTCCTAACCCAAAACACTAAGGAAATCCAAGACACAATGAGAAGACCAAACCTAAGGATAATAGGTATAGAAGAGAATGAAGATTCCCAACTTAAAGGGCCAGTAAACATCTTCAACAACATTATAGAAGAAAACTTCCCTAACCTAAAGAAAGAGATGCCCATGAACATACAAGAAGCCTACAGAACTCTAAATAGACTGGACCAGAAAAGAAATTCCTCTCGTCACATAATAATCAAAACACCAAATGCACTAAACAAACAAAAAAAAATATTAAAAGCAGTAAGGGAAAATAGTAAAGTAACATATAAAGGCAAGTCTATCACAATACATCAGACTTCTCACCAGAGACTATGAAAGCTAGAAGATCCTGGGCAGATCTCATACAGACCCTAAGAGAACACAGATGCCAGCCCAGGCTGCTATACCCAGGAAAACTCTCAATTACCATAGATGGAGAAAACAAGGTATTCCATGACAAAATCAAGTTTACACAGTATCTTTTCACAAATCCTGCCCTACAAAGGATAATAGATAGAAAACACCAACACAAGGAGGGAAACTACACCCTAGAAAAACCAAGAAAGTAATCTTTCAACAAATCCACACAAACATAATCCCACCTCTAACAACAAAAATAACAGGAAGTAACAATCACTTTTCCTTAATATCTCTTAATATGAAAATTAATATTACCAACATATCCTCATCAATTT
This sequence comes from Tokudaia tokunoshimensis, assembly GCA_036184795.1. NCBI lineage: Eukaryota > Metazoa > Chordata > Mammalia > Rodentia > Muridae > Tokudaia > Tokudaia tokunoshimensis. Next base: position 81,075,836 of record BTHU01000012.1, on the reverse strand, counting down.
GAAATTCAAAAATATGAATTAGAAAAAATTAGAAATTTGTTGCCTGTCACCCAGTGGTCTCTCTAATTTGGTAATTGGAGAAATATGTACAATATTGTACAATCCAATCCATATACACTTTCTGCTTTTTTGTACAGGACAATGTCTTGCTGTGTACCACATAACGGTCTTGAAATCAGGCTTCTCCTATCACAGTCTTTCTATTAGTAGGATTGTTTATTTTATGTTTTCACACTATACTATGGTTTTCAGAACAGCTTACATATTTCAAAATTATTTATACAGCCAAAAGAAATATAGATAATTAATTTGGGAGGTGGCTTCTAAGAGAACAACAAAGAGTGAGACTGAATGTTTTGCTTGATATTTGTAATCACTGTATCAATTTTGAAGAAGATGACCTTATAAGTTCTGTTTCTGAGATGAATGCTTTTCAAAATCATCACAGCCAATGGACCAGAATCTTACCCTCACCTAATGTCTGTGTCAGTCTCCAAGCAGAACCATTGTTTATTGAAAGAGTTGATGAACGACTTTATGGATAGACCAACTTAAATAATTTTTTAAATGAATGTAACCTGTTCCCTGTGGGCTGAGAATGATGACAAGCACTCAAGTCAAATAGCTTTGACCATAGCAGGAAATCTGTATCCAAATAATTGTTCCTACAATTCATTCCTTGGTGCAGTAGAAATGTCAACTCTTAGCTTAGCTACAATGGAAGTAAAATCCTTTCATGATGTGAGGGACATTGAAGCACAGTCTTATTACAATGAACTCTAATGTCTAAAAATTTTTCTTATTTTGGGTATCTACCACAGTTAAGAGCCAAGATTGTATGTAAGCTCTACTAAAAACAAAACAAACAAAAAGACTTTATCTTTTTATGTTCATTTAAAAACATGTTCATTATTTTTATGATTAGTATAAAAATAAATATTGTGTTGAATATGATAAAAAATTTAAAAAAAAAGAACAAGTATCTGAAGAAAGAAATTGAAGAAGATCTCAGAAGATAAGAAAGATCACCCAAGCTCATGGATTGGCAGGATTAATATAGTAAAAATGTCCATCTTGCCAAAAGCAATATATAAATTCAATGCAATTCCCATCAAAATTCCAACTCAATTTTTCATAGAGTTAGAAAGATCAATTTGCAAATTCATCTGGAATGACAAAAAACCCAGGATAGTGAAAACTATTCTCAACAATAAAAGAACTTCTAGGGGAATCACCATCCCTGACTTCAAGCTGTACTTCAGAGCAATAGTGATAAAAACTGCATGGTATTGGTACAGTGACAGGCAGGTAGACCAATGGAATAGAATTGAAGACCCAGAAATGATCCCATACACCTATGGTCACTTGATCTTTGACAAAGGAGCTAAAATCATCCAGTGGAAAAAAGACAGAATTTTCAACAAATGGTGCTGGTTCAACTGGTGGTCAACATGTAGAGCAAGGCAAATAGATCGATTCTTATCTCCCTGTACAAAGCTCAAGTCCAAGTGGCTCAAGAACCTCCATATAAAACCAGATACACTGAATCTAACAGAAGAGAAAGTAGGGGAAAGCCTCGAACACATGGGTACAGGAGAAAATTTCCTGAATAGAACACCAATGGCTTATGCTCTAAGATCAAGAATTGACAAATGGGACCTCATAAAACTAAGAAGCTTCTGTAAGGCAAAGGACACTATCAATAGGACAAAAGAGCAACAGATTGGGAAAAGATCTTTACCAATCCTACATCCGATAGAGGGCTAATATCCAATATATATAAAGAACTCAAGAAGTTACACTCCAGAGAACCAAATAACCCTATTAAAAAATGGGCAACAGAGTTAAAAAGAGAATTCTCAACAGCGGAAAATCAAAGGGCTGAGAGGCGCCTAAAGAATTGTTCAACAATCTTAGTCATCAGGAAAATGCAAATCAAAACAACCATGAGATTCTACCTCACACCCAGTCAGAATAGCTAAAATCAAAAACGCAGATGACAGCAGATGCTGGCAAGGATGTGGAAAAAGAGGAATACTCCTTCATTGCTGGTGGGATTGCAAGCTCATAAAACCACTCTGGAAATCAGTTTTGCAATTCCTCAGAAAACTGAACATTGTACTACCTGAGGACCCAGCTATACCACTCCTGAGCATATACCCAGGAGATGCTCCAACAAGTAATAAGGACACATGCTCCACTATGTTCATAGCAGCCTTATTCATAATAACCAGAAACTAGAAAGAACCCAGATGTCCTTCAACAGAGGAATGGATACAGAAAATGTGGTACATTTATACAATGGAGTACTACTCAGCTATTAAAAACAATGAATTCATGAAATTCTTAGGCAAATGGATGGAACTAGAAAACATCATCCTGAGTGAGGTAACCCAATCACAAAAGAACACACATGGTTGCACTCATTGATAAGTGGATATTAGCTGAGATGCTCAGAATATCCAAGATATAATTCACAGACCACATGAAGCTCAAGAAGGAAGACCAAAGTGTACATATTTTTGTCCTTCTTAGAAGAAGGATCAAAATACCCACTGGAGGAGATACAGAGTCCAACAGAGGAGATACAGTGTGGAGCAGAGACTGAAGAAAAGGCCATCCAGAGACTGCCCCACCTGGGGATCCATCTCATATACAGTTACCAAACCCAGACACTATTGTGGATGCCAACAAGTGCTTGCTGACAGGAGCCTGATACAGCTGTCTCCTGAGAGGCTCTGCCAGTGCCTGACAAATATAGAAGTGGATGCTCTCAGCCAACCATTGGCCTGAGCACAGGATCCCCAATGGAAGAGCTAGAGAAAGGACCCAAGGATCTGAAGGGGTTTGTAGTCTCATAGGAGGAACAATATGAACCAACCAGTACCCCCGGAGCTCCCAGGGACTAAACTACCAACCAAAGAGTACACAAGGGGGGTACCCACGGCTCCAGCCGCATATGTAGCAGAGGATGGCCTTGTCGGACATCAGTGGGAGAATCGGCCCTCGGTCTTGTGATGGCTCTGATACCCCAGTATAGGTTAATGCCAGGACAGGGAAGCACGAGTAATTGAGTTGGTCAGCAGGTGAAGGCGGGTGGAATAGGGAGTTTTCGAAGGGGAAACAAGGAAAGGGGTAATATTTGAAATGTAAATAAAGAAAATATCTAATTAAAAAAATAAGGGTATGACTGGGAGGAGAGAAGAGAGGGTGCCTGCAGTTGGTATGTAAGGTGAATAAATAAATTATTGGGGTAAAAAGTTTAGTAACAGACCATTCAGGTTGTACATAAGCAGGACACAATAGCTGTTGGTCTTTGAAAGGTATGAACCACCCTATCTTTAACATGGTTAACTGACAAGCCTGTGAGGGTGAAACAACAGCTGCTGACGTCAGAAAAAGTATAGACACTAAGTCAGCATGAATAGCTAAATGCTCAACGTATTGAAGAATAAATAAGTCCTTGCAATTTTCTTATATTTGTCATTAAAAAGAAATCTGGAAAATGGAGAAAACACAAATAAACAAACCTCTGGGCCAGAGTGAGCGGAGGTTCTGAATTCAATTCCCAGCAACCATTTGATGGCTCACAACCATCTGTATAGCTACAGTGCACTCACACATAAAACAAATAAAGAAATCTTTAAAAAATGAAAAAAAAAAAGAGCTTTAAGTAAATGACCTTAGGGGCTCTCTGACTTACTCTAATTTTTAAAGATATTTTCATTTCTTTTATGTGTATGGGCGTTTTTGCCTACATGCACAGTTCACTGTCGACAACATGTATATCCATGCACCATTTGTGTGCAGTTCTAGAGTAGGCCTGAAAAGGGCACTGGACCCCCTGCGACAGAGAGTTACAGGCAGATGTGAGTCACCATGTGGGTGCTTAGAATAGAAGCCAGGTACCCTGGAACAGTAGCTAGTGTTATCAACCACTGAGCCATGTTTCTAGCTTTTTAAATAGGAAGGGACTCCAATGTTTCAGTTACTTAAAAAAAAACTTTAAGCCTCTATAACTTGATGAATTCCATTATTAGTGTGCATGTATAATGATTTATGAAAAACTGTAGAGAACATATTCATAATTTTGGAAAGAGGAGTCACAGGCACTGAAACAGTCAGAATGGAGGGGAAGGTAGGAAAATGTACACTAGCAAATAGTTTACCAATTTTGCTTTGCTTTGTTTTTAAGAGAACCTCAAAACTGACCTGGAACCCATCATACAATCCAGGCTGGCTTCTAAATATGACACAGTACAAATGGCTGTGAATTACTAGGTGAATGATGAAAGGCTGTGTAGCTAATGGTGGTGTCCTTCTATATGAAGGCGAGGTAATCCTGGGAGCATGCATGGAAAAGGCAGTATCTGCCAGGGTGTACATATAGGGGAGTCCTTCCTTCTTCCTTTGTTATGCAGTAGAGGCTGTAAATTCACATGCCATCTAACTGAATGCTTAGTCTGCAACTGTTTTTTTTTTTTAAACTTTCAGTTTCCCTGCTGAGTTTCTGGCACTCCATGTCACCAGTGTCTTCTCCTTGTCACATCAGTAATTTCTTATCTTTCCTAAGACTCAAAATATCTTAGAATATAGACTGAGCTTTTCAAAGAAAAAACACTGTATAAAGATAGGTTATGCACCAGACAGTGGCCCTTGAGTTTGAGGCCAGTCTGGTCTACAGATCAAGTTCTAGAACAGCCAGAGTGACACAGAGAAACTGTCTTGAATAACTAAAACAAGATGATGACGATGATGATGACAGAAGAGAAAGGAGAGGGGGAGGAGAGGGAGGAAGAGGAGGGGAAGGAGGAAGAAGAGGAGGATGAGAAGGAGGGGAATGCTCTGTTTCTTTTGGGAGCCAACATCTTTCACTAATTCTCCAAAATGACAAAACAGTGGGAAAAAGGAAAGGTGCTAATGCATGCTCCCCAAGCCTTTTAGAAAACAGAGTTGTTTCTTTGATCACACACATGTAAATCTACAAGAGTGATTCCACAGTTATCAGGGAATTAGGTACTTTTCAAAAAGGAATCCCTAATTGTTACCATGGGAAAACAGAGCGTCTACAATACTCAGCTGCTGCTGGCCTTGTTGTAAACGATCATGTTAAGGGCAAGATTCCTGCCAAGAGAAGGAACGTGCACAGTGGGCATGGTAAGCACTGTAAGAGTCAAGATGCTTCCTGCAATGGAAGAAGGAAAGGTGAGAGTCAAGATGGCTTCCTGCAATGGAAGAAGGAAAGGTGAGAGTCAAGATGGCTTCCTGCAATGGAAGAAGGAAAGGTGAGAGTCAAGATGGCTTCCTGCAATGGAAGAAGGAAAGGTAAGAGTAAAGATGGCTTCCTGCAATAGAAGAAGGAAAGGTGATAGTCAAGATGGCTTCCTGCAATGGAAGAAGGAAAGGTGAGAGTCAAGATGGCTTCCTGCAATGGAAGAAGGAAAGGTAAGAGTAAAGATGGCTTCCTGCAATAGAAGAAGGAAAGGTGAGAGTCAAGATGGCTTCCTGCAATGGAAGAAGGAAAGGTGAGAGTCAAGATGGCTTCCTGCAATGGAAGAAGGAAAGGTGAGAGTCAAGATGGCTTCCTGCAATAGAAGAAGGAAAGGTGAGAGTCAAGATGGCTTCCTGCAATGGAAGAAGGAAAGGTGATAGTCAAGATGGCTTCCTAAAGTGGAAGAAGAAAAACAGTCAAGATGGCTTCCTGAAACGGATGAAGGAAAGGACCAGGAAAGAAACAAAGCCAAAGGGAAGGCTCCTGAGATCCACTGAGGCTCCAGCCTATTCCATCCAGGGAAGCACTTTGTGAGAACAGAAAGGAGCCTGAGCTGCTGGAGCCCATGCCCCAGGAATCCTTGCCTTGGTAGTTGAACAAATGGGAATGAAAGACCTAGACTTAAAACAAAAACAGGTCATACCCAGAACAGGAGGGGGTGAAGAATGTGTCAAGGGTACAAGTTTGACTTACTACCCCTTGAGGAAAACGTCTTTCGCTGTACACTCCGAGCCTTCTCTGGTTCATAGACGCCATGTGTGATGAACATTTTATGTAATTCAGGATTGATTTTATCAGGAACCATTCGTGGACTTCCTTGGTATAAACGAAGGACTTGTCTGTTACCAGAAATAGCTTTATAAATATTTTTTTTGTTGGACTGACTCTGATTATATGTCTGCAAAACAAATACAAAATACAATCTTTTCATTGTTTTTGTAGTAATCATGTAGTAGCTTTAATAAGCAATTAATATGTCTATGATATAGAAATTATTATGTTTATTTTAAACATAAAATTACACTCTGATTCACTTATGTACTAGAGAATAGAATTCCTATAATCTTGAATGTGAAAACAGATCACTAACTTAGATTCTTGAGGAAAATCATTTTAAAAATCTATTACTACAGAAGCTTAACAACTATTTATAAAAAGGAAAAATACATACATATATGTGAGAATCTCATGGAACGATTCATTTTTATTGGCTTACTGCTTTTGATATGGCCGACATTTGTACCTAAGTATAAGGTTGTATCTGGTGCAAGGGAGAGTTATGGGAGCGGAAGTGAAGCCTTTACTTCAGCTTGCTCATCTGTCTCCATTTCCACTTTCTTCACTGTTTCAACAACTGAAGCATCACTCTGCTCACAGGCACGGGCTGGAGCAGATAACAGAAAACGCAGAGCACTTGAAGCACTGCACAGCGCACATGACGTGATCACTAAGTATGAGCCATCACTACCATTTTACAGATCAGAAAACACGCAGTTACAAGATGCTAAGTGGTCTGGCTAGGTAATAAAATCAGAATGTAGATGTAAAATGACTTGTAAACATTACATTTATTAGGATCATTTTATGGATAACATACATTATAATCACATGAACAATCCTACCGAATGGAATTCATTTTTCAGGTTGAATTGAAGGGTGAATAAAACATTTCAAATCAGTTTCTAAAAACTATCACAGATGTTGCGAGAATCTAAAATATGAAATTGTGTATTTGCTTACTGAATTTGTCCATATGTGGTACAAAATTAGTCACTATTTTACTGTAATAGAGTAAAAAGTGTAATATCACATTTAGAAAGTTCTGCCACCCATGACCATAGAGAATATTAGTGTAATTCAAGTTCCTTTCCAAATAGACGAGGCACCAACACACCTCAGTGAAGAACTAGAACATACAGTGTGTTAGCTCTGGTGCATGGTGTTAGCTTTTCGTTTATTTATTTAGCTAATTATTTAAGATTCAAAAATACTGTCAAAGGAAAATAATCTAAGCACATGGATGTCGTAGAAGTCCAGGGAGGGGCTGCACACATAGCTGGCTGGGTACAGTGCTTGCCAGCGTACAGGAACTAGGCAGCACTGGTACACACATTTAATCATAGCACTTAAGAAATGAAGGCCGGAAGATCACAAGTTCTAGGTCATCCTTGGCCATAAAGTGAGTTCAAACTAGCCTGGGATACACGAGATGGTGTCATTAAAAGAAAAGTGTAGGGAAATGGGAAAATGAATACATATGAGTTGTTATACCATACAGTATTTGAGTTATAGTGTAGTACCAAAATGTGTTTTCTCAAATGGGAAATAATTAGGAAAGTAAATTCTGCTAAAAATTCTTCCTCATAATCAAGACAAACTAAGAATCTAATAACAATGTAGGCACATTTGCTCAGAGAGCTTGGATTTTGAATGTTAAAGGACTGTCTCTAATTTCGATGTCAGTCAGGCTTACACAATTCACTTACACGCTCTTCCCGTCCTTCAGCGAGGATAACAACAATCCTGCCTTGCCGTCTGCGGCCGGTTCTACCCATGCGCTGTATGAGGCGGATTGGGCTCTTCTGGGCATCAAAGCATATTATAAGATCTACTTCCCCTATATCCAAACCTTCTTCTCCAACACAGGTGGAAACCAGCGTGTTATAGCCGCCGTCACGGAACTGTCTCACCACCTCAAACACAAACAACTCAAAAAATCACATCACGAAGATATCGCGGATTTGAAGGGTTTGCATTTCTCCCCATTCATCTTGAAAAAGTAAAATCAGATTTTAAAGCATTAAGAACATCACATGGGCCGGGCGGTGGTGGTGCACGCCTTTAATCCCAGCACTTGGGAGGCAGAGGCAGGAGGATTTCTGAGTTCGAGGCCAGCCTGGTCTACAAAGTGAGTTCCAGGACAGCCAAGGCTACACAGAGAAACCCTGTCTCGAAAAACCAAAAAAAAAAGAACATCACATGGGGGTGGGGAACACAGGATGTCATAAAATGACAAAATAAGCCAAAACAGTGCTGATAAAATGGAAAGAACAGTCCTAATTCCTTTGTTTTAATAATGACTATGATGCCAAGTCTCTCTGTTAATAACTTTATGTTTCTCGGTCTACAAGGAAGCCCAGTTTTACTTTTTGCATCACTGAGAGAAGAGGGCAGGGGAAAAGCCTGGGGCCAATTACTCCTATTCATCATACCGTAGAGCTAAAAGTATGATTATGCAAATCTAAACAAAGAATGTTCAGTCCTGGAATGGCTGTGCTCACTTTAAATCCTAGCATTCAGGAGGCAGATGAGTCTGAGTTGCAGACCAGCTAGGGCTACAAAGTGAGACCCTGTCTCTAAATAGATAAGAAAATCAGAAAGAATGCCTCAGGTCTGAAAGCCGGCTCAGCACCTAAGGACACCTGCCAGCAAGCCTCACAACCTAAGTGTGACCTCTGGGATGGGGGAGGGGAGAACAAACAACTTCCACAGCTTGTCCCCCCGATCATGTAGAGATCATGGCATGCTGTGACCTGTGTGTGTCCACACACACAAAATAAGTTTAAAATAAGGGCTGTAGAAATGGGTCAACAATTAAAAGCACCTTCTATTCTTGTAGATGACCCAGGTTTGGTCCCCAAAACCCACATCAAGATGGTTCATAACCACCTATAACTCTAGCTTCAAGGGACCTGATACCTTTTTGATCTCTATTTTAATCATATGTACACATCCATACACACATAATGAAAAATAAAAATACTTGTAGAAATTGACAATAATGTGTCATTACTCCCAGAACCCTGGCACCCCACGGGCAAGCACGGGCTACATGCTAGAGATGTAAGAGCAGAGTCATTCACCACTGAGCAGCTGTAATGGACGCATCTGAGATCCTGTGCTTGGGAGGTAGACACAGAAGCAGCACCAGTTCCAGGCCAGCCTCAACTATATAAACCGATTCTCTCAAAACCCTCAAAAAAATAACTGAATGAATAAAATTTCAAACCTATATAAAAACACATCTGATCTTTCAAAACGTACCTATCTTTACTTGTATATTAATTATAAAATTATCTTCTTTGTTGTTGTTGCAGGGTTCTTTTTTATGTATGTTTGTTTGCTTGTTTAAGATAGTCTTGCTACATAGCTCTGGGTAGCCTAGAATATGCTATGTAGACCAGGCTAGTCCTGAACTCAGGCTAGCCCTGTCTCTGCCTCCTGAGTACTGGCATTAAAGATATGCACCACCACAACCAAGTTAGAAGATGGGTCATAACAGAGCTAATCCATTCTATTTTTATTCCATTACCTGGAGAATTAATAACTAATTACCTGCAGTTGTTCCTTCTGGGTAAAACCTTTTGTGTTTTTCCCCGAAGCATGGCCAACAAATGTCATCACTCTAATAACTGGCTGGTGCTGTAGAAGCATTTCTGCAATCTCCTCAACGCTATCTCGAAATGAAGAGAAGATCATAACTCTGCTCTCATGGTATTTCTTTTCAGTGGTGTTTTTAGCTATGGAACAGGAAATATGTTTATGTTTTTAAAGAAGCATTTAAAACTAAGAAAATATTTCAGTAGTAGATGGCCTAGCATGTACAAGCCTTCTGCTCAATGCCTAAGTAAGACTGCACCCCAAACAAAAGAGCATTGTGAGAGCATCTACTAAACAGCGTGAGTCTGAAAACTACATACTCATGAACACCTACTTACAAAAGCATCATACTCATGAAAACCTACTTTAAAAGTACTTAAGACATTTTCAACTCCCAATTTTTCATTGGCTGTCATAAAATCATGACTCAAGAAATCAGCTCAATACCTGGATCAGTCCCTGACGAACCCATCAATTCAAGCACATGCTTGTCCTTCTTTTGCAGACAGAAGCACTCACTGTAGAGCTCCAACTGAGTGCACCGACCTGCTCCACCTTCACCACAGGCCCTGTCTACTCCAAACCTGCGAGTCTTTCCAATTCACCACAATGGCTGATTACTGCCGCCCAGTACTGGTCAGTGTCTCAGTGCTCAGGAAGAGGTGGAAGCAGCTGCTGAGCGACCACTCCCTCTCCTCGCGTCTCCCAGTGATCGAGAACACAGCATTACTGGTTGATTCTCTATTTCCCTTAGACTTCCTCAAACTAAACTTTTCATGTATAACTGTAATTTTTGAATTCCATTATTTCTTTCGCTCCCACCTATCTCAACTTTACAGAAGTTCTAAACATCATTATCAGTGCTCCCTAGGGATTTTACTTTTTTTCAGTTACCACTTTGTCTTAAAACTACTAATTGTTACCCACCATTCCATGACTTGAAGTGTTCAAGTATAACTTCTTCCAGTTTCTTCAACTTTGGATGACTATAGACAAATTTTTTCTCTTTATTTCCTGAAGAGGGAGAAAAAAAACAATTTTTTTTCTATATATTCCCATATCAAAATATGGTCTTGAACTCATAGAGATCTGGCTGCCTCTGCCTCAGGACTGTTGGGATTAAAGATGTGCCACACCATGCTCAGCCCATGTCAATTCTCTTACTGTGGAGTAACACATCTTTTAGAAAGGATACGTTAAGCCTGGAGAGGGCATCAGCAGATAAGAGGACATACTGCTCTTGCACAGTTTGGTCCCTGGGGCTCACACCAGGTGACTCACAACCACCTATAACTCTAGTTCCTCTGGACTCCACAGGCCTCCCTCCATCACACCCATACACATACAGACACAGACACAAGAAACACAAACATGTAATCGCAATAAAAATAATCTAAAGCAAAGAAAAAGTACATGTTAAAACTTAAAATTTTCCCAGCTGAGGTGGTACACAGTTGTAATTCCAGCACTTGGGAGGTTGAGGAAGGAGAATTAAAAGTTCAAGTCCAGCCTCAGTTACAGAGAGTGCTCAAGGCTAAGCCTTAGCACGAGATCCTGCCTCAAAAGAAGTCCCAAACAGACTGGAGAGATGGCTCAGCAGTTAAGAGCACTGACAGTTCTTCTAAAGGTCCCGAGTTCAATTCCCAGCAACCACTTGGTGGCTCACAACCATCCCTAATGAGATCTGATGCCCTCTTCAGGCATGTCTGAAGACAGCTACAGTGTACTCACATACATTAAATAAATAAATAAATAAATAAATTTATTTAAGGGGAAAAAAAAGCCCCAAACAAAAAACCTTATTTTTTTCCTGCCAAATGTAAATGCCCTCTAGATAGCATGTAAGTGCAAACAAAACCTTTAATTTTCATGAGAATGTCATTCTGAGAGAGAATTCAGACACACTAAGCAAAACAAAAAGGAATAAAAATACATTTTTAGTCAAACAGCATTTCAATATTGAGCAGTCCTGGGACTTTTCACTACTAGTAACTACTACTGATATATCCATTTAAAGTTCATTAGCCATATATAAATGTGTATATATCAATCTTAATATCCTAACTCATTGAACAAAACACATGCATTTAGCACAACTGTGGCTACACAAATAGAAGAATGTATACACAGATATACACAGACAGGGAATAGCTTCAACATCAATCTTAATCAAGAAAAAGAATATGTAGTAGTATTTATTTTTCTGAAGGGGTCGTCTATGCTGCTGGGGCTGCCTAAAATCTTGGACTGAAGTGATCCCCCTTCCTCAGCGTCCCAAGCAGCTGTCACTGTATTCAGTTAAAAGAGCACAGTTCTCACGGAAACATCAGACCTTTCTGGAAAGCCGAAGCATCGCTGGCTGCTGCAGGATCTCGCAGGTGAGCAAACACGCTCTGCAGGTGAGTGTACAGGTTCATGAAGTCCTCATTTCGGCTGAGCTCATTCTTTGCCCGTGTCATTCCTTTAGGAAATATGAAAAGGTTTCATAAATAAGAACATTTACTCCTTATTAAAAAGAAAGGAGACTTTAGCTAGGAAGGCAAACTTCTCAAATTTAGCATGAAAGTCAACAATCTGCCCTAGAACTGAAGGGTTCTTTGGAGAGTTCACTGTCTTGGATGGTGTTTTGAAGTGGGCATAGGTGAAAGACTAAGGCAGACTCCTGAAGGAATGTTTAGCTGAAGTAGACACAGGAGAGAGGATGTTCTGCTAAACCAAGCACTTGAAAGGACATGCAATGAAGAATTCTTTGCTAATGACACACATGTATTGGTCCGCCTTGCACTGTGTATTTGAGCTGCATTTGTTAAGACTCCATAGAGAGAACCACACCAAAAAACTTCTGATGATATACTGCAGTTTCTTGCTGCTTCTGCGGACTCAGGCTGATTGGATACATGTGCTGAGGCAAGACCCAGGGAGGATCTGTGATGTCTGAAGGGTATAAATAGGACTCGCTGGAGAGTGATGGAGGCTGAGCTAGGCTTGGTTATAGAGCTAGCTGTACAAAGTTTGTGAGTCTCCTGTCTTTGCAGATCTTCCCTTAGCTGGGAGAAGCACGGCTCAGAACTTCTCCTGGCATCCCTCCAGGTCCCTCCTGCTGACTCGGCTGAGGCCTGGCTGCCTCGGCTAGGTTGTGACACCGCTGGATTATACAAACCATCCCACCAATAAATGATCAACACAAAAGGAACTCAATGGTATTTAAGGAGATTTTTGTTTCACATTGCTTTCTATGGGTATTTTTTGCAAGCAACTGGTTTGTTGCTTGTTTATGGTTTCTGACTTTGTTTTCATGGGTTTTCCTTTTCTATGTGCATTTGTGTTTCCTTTGTTTTTTTAATTTCTTGTTCTGGTTTTGGGTTTTTTGTTGTTGTTATTGTTGTTTTGCCTATTTGTTTTCTAAAGAGAAAGAAAGAAGTGGAGACGGATTGGTTGGGAGTTGGGGAGGATCTGGGAGAAGACTACAGAGAGGAAACAGTGACCAGAATATAAATGCATGAAAAAAATTTATTTTCATTGAAAAAAAATTCAAGTTTAAGTGGACTCAAACCTTGGTTTTGGCTCAATGTCTTAAATCAGAAAAACACGTCATTGTTTCTTTGAAATAATTTCATATAACTTACCTTTAGTTCCATCCATGATTCCAGAAAGAAAGAAATATAATGACCGCATTCCCATCTGCTGCAGTAACTCATAACCATGATATAAACTAATGCAGATGGCAAACTCTCCTTCAATTATGCCTTGCTGAATTCCCTGGAAGAAACATGTCAAATTTAACCAAAGAAGAAATGATAATACCCACTCCATGCCACTGTCACCGTAATTCAGTAAGGTTCGGATGACCAGAACAACCATCTACATTGGTGATAACTTGATGGTTCTTCCTGACAGTGTCACCTGACAGAGTGTGGCTATGTAAGTATCATGTAGTTTCCATATAAAGCCTAGCCATTTAAAAAAAAGGAATAAACAGGAAACTAGTATTTATTATTTTTCTTCATAGGTAAATTATTTGCAATATATAGGCCGTTCATGTGTCCTTTCAAAGGTGTTAATAATTATCTATAGGTCAAGCACTGAGGCAAATCTGTGAGCTATGAAGGAAATGGAAAATAGTTTGATAAACTTAGTCTCATGAAGGACAAATATTTTGTCAATCTCTCTCTCTCTCTCTCTCTCTCTGTGTGTGTGTGTGTGTGTGTGTGTGTGTGTGTGTGTGTGTGTGTACCCTGGAATCTTGCTTGTTATATGGCACATCTGTATTCCCAGCACTCCTATGGCAAAACGGGAGGTAGAAGCTGGTGGGCCAGCTAGCCTGGAGTATGCACGGAAGCAACACAAACAACAAGACTCGAGGATGATATGAATAAACCGGGCACATGTGCTGAAACTCACACACATATAACTTACTTAAACATAAACTATAAAAACCATACCTAAATTCTCTCTTAAAACACTTTTAATGCATTTACCTAGTGTGTGTGTGTGTGTATGTGTGTGTGTGTGTGTGTGTGTGTGTGTGTGTGTGTGTGTGTAGGACAACAGGTCCTGAGGTTTGGTGGCAAGTGCTTTTACTGTTCTGCTGTCTCCTGCTACTCTTTTTGTTTGAGATACAAGTCTCACACTGTACCCCAAGTTGTTTCCTGAACTGTTAGCAGTCCTCTTACCTCAGCTTCCCCAGGGCAAGAATAACAAATGTGAACCACCACACCTTCAATAAATTGTATGTAAACTCTTACTGCACTAATGAATATATGCTTAAGAAATTATCATTTAGATTTTACCAGGAGCTCAGTAAACATTTAGTAAATCAACAAAATTTATTTAAAAATACATACCATAATATTTGGGGATGGGTCTTTCCGAAATTGATCTCTTGCCAGAATTATCTGGTATTTTGTTAGATTGGGAATGTCTCTTTTCATCAAAACATTTCTCTGAATCAAAGAGCTAGCAAATGTTTCCAAAATCTGCAAATTTAAAAGAAATTTAGTTCAAGTTTATTATTCAAGTCCTTTTTCAAATACAATGACATTATCACATACATATATGTGTGTTATATTAAAAGTTTTATATTTAATGAAATACACTATGAAAATAATTTTTAAACACAAGACATCAAAATTCCAAAGCACTGGCATTTATATCCAGATTCCATCTACCTAAAAGTGAGCAGAAACATAAATTCAACTATAATTCAAGACCATATCTACTTCTTTTGATTTCCTTTTCAGCAGTTAGGGTTGAACCCAAAGTCTTGCACAAGAAAGGGGCAAGCAAGTGCTCTATCACTGAACAACATCCCAATTATTTCTTTTTCCTTCTTCCCCCCACCCCGCCTCCCCACTTCTTAGGCAGATGCTCACTATGTAGCCCTGGCTTGCCACAATAACATTATGTAGACCAAGCTGGAACTCACAGAGATCCACCTGCCTCTGTCAGCTGTGAGTAAAGGTCGTTGTAACCATGCCTGGCCTAGTAGCTTATTTCTAAATCAGGACAAGCCCAAATTTGAGGAAAGAGGAACTTAACTTCATCTCTCAGTAGGATAAGTGGGAGAAAAATGGAAACCATTCGTAATCAGTGAGGATTAAGATTTTAAAACACATGATTCTTCTCCTAGGAGACTAAGAATAAAGGACAGACAGAATGGCCTTAAAAATAAACCATTAGTATAGTAGTTTCTCAATGGCTGCAATCCTGGCATTTGGTAATTGGGCCAGGGAATCCCTTGTTACAAGGATGCCCATTCTGTACACAGCAGGATGTCAGTCACTTCCTGACCTCTATACAACAGGAGCAGTAGTAACTGCACACTAGACCCCTTTTTCCCCTGTCCCCCTGCTCCCAGTTAAAGCAATAACAAAGTGTCAGGGTATTGCCATCACCTGATGGGGAAAGTCACTTCCATTTGAGAACCATATTATAAGAATATTTTAAAGAAACTACTGCCAGCACCCAAGAGGCAGGAACAGGCAGATCTCGGTGAGTCCAAGGCCAGCCTGGTCTACATAGCAAGTTCTAGGACAGGCAGAGAGACCTTGTCTCAAAAACAAAAAGAAACTTCTAGGTGAATTATGGGTATGTTGACTTTGTGAAAATTCAGAGCCACAGTTTGTGTAATGCTGATTTTATACATCTATGCATGTGTGCATTTCATACTGTGGTCCAAAGATTTATCTAAAAAATATACAATCAGTTCAGGATGCCTCAACCCTAGACAAAGAACTATAGGCAACTAAGGAATGCTGAGAGTAGCAGAAAAATCTTCCCCAGGGAAGAGCACACCAGCTGGTTGTATAATACAAACTGGTCAGCTTTATAGGGCACTATACAGATTGAGCACTATGTGTATTTAGGAATACAGATACGTACGCATGCACACACACTCACTAGGAGTGTTTCCACATTCCTTGTACAGGGCAAAAAGGTCCTTGTGCACACAGATACGCACTGGAGGAGCCAGGAAAAGTTAAACACACACAGCTGTTCTCTCAAAAGGGAGACAATATCAGTCTGTCCTTCCAGAATGCAGCGGAACAATGCAGTTTACAACCTGGTGATCCTTTGGTGTCGGATGAGCTGGTCTCCACCTATATCTCCCCAAATTTATGATTTACCAGACCCTTTCCCCTTAAAACCTTGAGCATTACTTCTAGGCCATAAAATTCATCCTTGTGAGAGATTTGACTTATACTTTACAAGAGCCTAAGTGACTTCTATGCTATCCTAGGGCCAGGCCAAATCCTGACTCTTATGCGTTATAGGTTATGTCTACCCCAGCCATTCTCCCTAGATCCTTGTCTTGAGCATTGTTTCTAAGACAACCAGAACCCATATGGAGGACATATGTAGTTTGTAAACATGTCTTAACCTTTGTTGTACTCACAGGCCCGAGTGAACTGTTATGTGAAAACTCGTTTCCACACTTGTGGTGTGCTTAAATATGGCAAAAATAAACGAGCGGATGTCAGTCTCCTGAAGTACTGGCCAAACACCAGTTACTAAATCGAACTAAACTGAGTTTTATTCTTCCCTCACCCAGATGTTTCCCTGAGGAGATGTAAAGTTTTCAGGGGCTGCCCACAATTCCTGTAATCTTAGTACTCAAGAGGATGGGGAAGGGGGTCACAAGTTCGATTCCAGCCTAGGCTACACGGAAGAAAATAAAGGCCAGAGTCATCTAGATATATGTTCATTAGGTACCCAGAGGCAATCCCAGTGCCACCATAGAAGGCTATTTGTTTCATGAACGCCCATTTTTGTAAACAAATGGTTTAATGCATATGAAAATAGGGAGGACTGACGCCAAAAGTTTCAACTTCAGAGATGTTTTTCAACTTTATAATTATAATTCAGTGAAATGCTGCAGATATACTCTACTATACGGAGTACAGCGTAACCTTCACGACACTCTAGCTGAGATCATCCCATTACCAGCTTACTTACCAGAAGCCCAAACTGATGAAAATAGCTTACCTGGATATACGTCTTTTGAATGGCTCCCAGTTCTTCCCCCAGGGGAACAATGAGCTTCTCAACTCTTCTCTCATGAGAGTAAGGCAAAATATCAGGAGAATCTTCTGAACGAAGCTCTATCTTCCCAATTAGGAGGTTAGTAATCACCTGTTGCACCGCCTATACAGAAACAATGAGGTATAAGTTAGAGAGCATGCTCAGTTATAAATCTGAAGCTAGTCTGAGCTACATGACAAGATCCTGCAACGAAAACATGATATAATAATAAATGAATACATGATATAATACCTTTCTGAGATAAATTTCACTCATTTAACACATATAGTGGGACTTAGATCTACTGTGTCAGAAGACTACAGCCTGGACACTAAGATGAGTAGTTAAAAAGAAAAGAAACAAGTCCATCCTGTGGGGTACAACTGCCTGCCTGGCAGGCAGGGCCTCAAGGCTAAGGGCCGTCCGGGCTTTGTACTAAGTTTTAATCCAGACTTGAGCTACAGAGTTAGACTCTATCTTAAAAACAAAAAAAAAACAAAAACAAAACAAAAGGAATTCTGACTTAGTTTAACTCAAAAACTACTCTGAGGCAAGAACCCCATCTTAGGGCTGGAGAGATGGCTCAATGGTTGAGAGAACTGTCTGTCCTTCCAAAGGATTCTGGTTCAGTTACCAGCACCCACATGGCAGTTCACAGCTGTCTGTAACTCTAGTTCCAGAGGATTCAATACCCTTTTCTAACCTCCCTGGGCACTAGGTATACACATGGTACACCAGCGTAGGCAGAGGCAAAACATTCGTACATACAAAATAATAAAATACCTTTTCAAAACCAATTTCATCTCAATCACCTCTGTATACCCAAGACTTAGCACAGGACAAATGCACCCACTATACTTACTGTATGAGGCCCATGGATCTAAGTACCACATTTACACCATTTCATAAAATTAAGGCTTTCAGCTGGGTGGTGGTGGCAGCAGCGGCGCACACCTTTAACCCCTGCACTCAGTAGGCAGAGGCAGGTGGATCTCTGAGTTCAAGGCCAGCTTCCTCTACAGAGTGAGTTTCAGGACAGCCAGGGCTACACAGAGAATCCATGTCTTGAAAGACCAAAGCCAACCAACTAAATTTATTATTATCTATTTAATAGAGTCAGGGTCTTATTGTATAGCTCTGGCCAGCCTGGAACTCACTACATAGACCAGGTCGACCTTAGACTCAAGGAGATCTGCTAGCTTCTGCTTCCCCAGTGCTGGAACCATGTACAAAAATACAAAAAAAAAAAAAAAATTCGATATTTCATTCACTCAACAATTTTCTTGTTGTTGCTCAATATTTATTTACTTAGAGACAGTGTCATATTAGCTACATTGGCCTGGATCTCACTATATAACCCAGGGTGGACTCAAACTAGAGGCGATGTTCCTGTGCTAGGCCTGTAACTGCTGGGATCACAATGTGAGCTACCATACCACCTCAATAAGTATCTGGGTAAATTCCATAGACCAGGCATTTGGTTAGTGATGAACTATTGGTAAGATGGGCTTAACTACTGTGTGCATGTATTAATAGTTTAGTTGGGGCAGAAATATAATAAGGTTTTAAATAGGCAGATTATCATGAATTTTAAATTAAGAAACAACAGGGCTGGAAAGATGAGTCAGTGTTAAGACTGCTTGCTCTAAAGGCATGAAGACCTCCATCTGGGCCCGAGTAAAGGTTACTTTAAAAACTAAGAAGCTGGATGTGACTATATGTATATTATTACAACGCAGTACTGTGGGAGCAGAGACAGGAAGACCAGAGGAGTCCTGGGCTGGGTGGCTTCCAGCCTACATCTAGGTTGAGTGACAAGCCTTGTTTCAAAGAAGGCGGGTAATAGAGTTAGACACCTGCACTCTCCTGTGGGCTCTGTGTCTGAGCCCAAGCAGGAACACCACTTAAGCACACGTGCACACACACAAATCATCAAAAGAAAGAGCAATATGACAAGGAAAGCTGGCTTTTGATAATTTAGTTAAAATAGATCTTTTTTAAAAAGGGGATATTTAAGAATTAATAAAGAGAAGAAGAGATGGAATTTCTACTTGTCATGAAAACTATGTATGAAGTATGGAATTACCAAAGAATAAAAACATTATGTACAGAGAAAAACAAGAGGCTTTCAGTGTGTCAGAGGTAAAACAACCTTAGAAAATATCAGCAGATGAAGAACACACTACTAAGAAACCAGGATGTTGTGCAATAAAATTCAGAATCTGACTTAGGGGTTAGGGTACTGCTTAAGTAGCAGACTGCATACACAGCATGAAGTCCAGATTCAATTACTTGTACTAAGTGGGGAAAGTCTGCATTTTTTTTACTAGTGCCCAAAGATACCTGGAGAAATGGTTGATTCCATGGTCAGAGCAGAAAAAAACCCCACTATTTTGTCATACCAGGGCTTAAGAAATGCCTTCAAAAGGTATCAGGTGGTGTGGTGTGGTGTGTGATGTGTGGTATGGTGTATAGTGTATGGTGTGGTGTGGTGTGGTGTGTGGTGTGGTGTATGGTATGGTATGTGGTGTGGTGTGTATGGTGTGGTGTCGTGTGGTGTGGTATGTGGTGTAATGTGTGGTGTGTTATGTGTGTTGTGGTGTGTTGTGGTATATGGTGTAATGTGTGGTGTGGTACATGACTAACAGACGCAGGAGCTATTTCAAAATGTTCGCAATGGGCAAAGCTAGGACTACTGACAACAAAATAATGCCTGATTTAGTCCACAGAAAAGCAATAAATATACACTAGTGCACAGGAACATAAGTAAGTAAACTGGGTTTTGAAAGAACATGGGTCTTTATTGCAGAGGTCACACTGCAAATGCCAACTTGGAATAGGAATACATTGCAGTGGCAGAGTACTTGCCCTAGCAGGCACAACAACTTGGGTTCATCCCCAGCACAGCATTCCTTTGGCCTGGTGATTGCATGTCTATAGGACCAGGATTCAGGAAGTGGAAGCAGGAGGATCAAGAGCTTAAGGTCACCTTTAGTTACATAGTAAGTTCAAGGACACCCTGAACTACATACATAAAGCCCTTTCTCAAAAACCAAAAAACTAAGTAAAAGAAACTAGGGAAAGGAAGGAAGAAATGACAAAGCTTAAATGTTAAAGAAATAACTGCTACAGCTAGAACTATAACTAGATGCTGAAATAGGATGTGTGCATGCTTTCTGTGAATCTCCTCCACAAGGTAAGGAAGGGAAGTTTACAACACAGAAGACCAGAACCATCACTTTAACCAATTCAATCAATAGCACGCATTCCTAGCTAGCCTATGCTGAGAAAGATTCTACTTCATTTCTAGAACATCACAAAAGCACCAGACAAACCCAAATTGAGTGATATCTACAAAACAGCTCATGCCTACTCTTTAAAAGCATACAGTCAGGGCTGTAGAAATGGCTCAGTGGTTACAAGCACTCGCTGCTCTTCCAGAAGACTGGGGTTCAATTCCCAGCACCCACATGGCAGCTCACAACTGGATATAACTCCTGTCCCAGGGGATCAGACACCCTCACACAGACATACTAAATAATTTTTTTTTTTTTTTAAAAAGCATACAGTCCTGGGAAGTAAGACTGAACTATCATCACATCTTGGATGGGAGTGAAGAGACACTGTATCTAACTACAAAGTAGGATCTTAGATCACAATGCAGAATGCAAAAAAACCATGAGGGCGGCATGTGTGCGGAGCACTCTGGAAAAACTCAGTAAGATCTGTAGAGGAGGTATTAGTTTGTTCTTTTAATATTGTGGTTTAAATTTATAGTTATATCAATACTAACACCAGGAAAAGCAAGTCATATAAGCTTTTTAATCTTCTACAAATTATTGTGATGGCAAAAATAGTGAAAAATCAAACTTAAAAACAAAAAAGCAAACAATCAAAACAAAAATACACAGCTAAGCCCTTAAGGTGGCATAGGCCTACAACCTGAGATGCTCAGGAGGGTAAAGCAAGGATCGGGCCTGCCTAGGGAGACCGTGGCTCAATAAATACTAAAAAGAGGCTAGGAGCTCAGGAAAGCAGACACAGCATGCTCCGGGCTCTGTGTTCAGGGTCTGGCCCAGCCGCTGCACTCATAACCAAGCTGGAGGCTGAGGTATGATTATCCCTTGAGCAAGCTGAAGGCCTGCCTGGCAACAAGACCAAAACCAGTCTCAAAACAAGAAAGAGAAGACAAATATGGGAGTAGGGAGAGGAAGAGGGAGGGACGCCACAGTCCTCGAGCCACACCAGGTTAACACTAAATTGAAAAACTGATCTGGCCCCATATAAAAATTTGTATTTTCTTTCACATAATAAACAGGAAGTCATAGTACTTACCTTGATATCACTACCTGGAGTGGCGCTAAGAGCCAAGATTCGGAAGTGACTGGTGTATTTGACCAATTCCCTTACAACCTTAAAAATTAAAAAAAAAAAAAGGACTTTAATATCATCTGCTCAATGTGAAAATAATAGAGGTTCAATTAAACAAGGCATTATGTCTGGTTTATTACAGTTATTCGTCCATTGATACACTGATCAATTGCTGTGTGGAACTACCACCAATCATTTTACCCCATAAACAAATGATTTAGATTTAATGCTACTCAAGCTGAATCTCGACTAATGCTCAAACATATTTAAGATATTTTTTAAAAAAAGATTTATTTATTTATGCAAATGAGTACATATCTGTACATACATCTGCATGCCAGAACAGGGCATCAGATCCCAGGATAAATAATTGTGAACCTCTGTGGTTTCTGGGAATTGAACTCCAGACTTCTGGAAGAGAAGACAGAGCCCTTAAGCATTGAGCCATCTCTCCAGCCCCATTTGAAATCATTTTTTTTTAAAAAAAAGATTGATTTATTTATTATATGTATATACACAGTAGCTGTCATCAGACACTCCAGAAGAGGGGGTCATATCTCATTACAGATGGTTGTGAACCACAATGTGATTGTTGGAATTTGAACTCAGGACCTTCAGAAGAGCAGCCAGTGCTCTTAACCACTGAGCCATCTCTCTAGCCCCTTAAGGTATTTTTTAAAGATGCTAGACCCCACATATAAAAGCATACTATTACACACAAGGCAGACCTCAGCAGAATTACTCCAATTAAGAACAAATGAAACTAGACATGGTTACTAGCAGTCAGGAGGCTAAGATAGAAGAATAGCCACAGCCAAGGTGAGCCTGGGCTGCATGAGTTCTAGGCCGGCCTGGGCTATAGAGTGAGATACACAAACAGGAGGGAAATGTCCTGATAAATGCCCAAGGATGTAACTTAGTGGGGAAGTGCTTGTCTAGCACACACACAGAAGGTCCTAAGGGTTATCCCAGCACTGCAGAAACAAAAAGGTTTATGCAAGATAAAATATCCTCAATAACCATTTTGTCTCAGTGTTTACTGACTTTTTGTTGTTCTGATGAAACACTTAACTAAAAGCAACTTTAGGGAGAAAAGGGTTTACTTCATCTTACAAGTTACGGTTAAGGTATAGATGAAGTGCTGGAAGGCAGAGCAGGCACTGAGGTAGAGACCGCGGATGACTGCGCCTTCCTCATGAGCAAGGCCGGCCACCCCATAGTAACTGTTAATCAAAGTGACCCACAGACATAGCCCTAGGCCCATCCGATGGAGGTGGAGGGAGTTCCTCAGTTGAGGCCCCCTCTTCCTAGGTGACCCTACTTTGTGTCAAGTTGACGAAAACTGCCCAGCAGAGTGCTAGAGGTGATATCCTTGGTACTGTAGAAGGATGAGAAGCAAAAGTATGGCTGAGCCAAATAGAAGATATAGGCCAGTGGCTCTCAACCCTTTAATACAGTTCCTCATGTTATGGTGATCACCAATCATGAAATCATTTTTGTTGCTACGTCATGATATAAATATCTGATATGCGACCCCTATAAAAGGGTTGTTCAACACTCCCCGCCCAAAGGGGTCTCAAACCCAAAGGGGTCAAGAACCTCTGGTGTAAAATAACCACTTTTTGGATTGGTGCTTTAAAGGATTCCTTTTGAAGAAGAATGTGGTGGGAGCTTGCAACCTTAGCTCTTAGGAATCTTAGGATTACAGCAAGTTCAAGGCTAGTCTGGACCACGTAAGTAAGACCTTGTCTCTAAATAAGCAAATAATAACAAAAAATATAAATAAAAGTTATTGGGGGTGGGGATGAAGTTCAGTAGTAGGCTGAGGCCCGAGTTTCATCCCTAGTACTTCAATTAAAAAAGAAATTGCTGTATGAGAACCAGGATTCAGGGGCTGGAGAGATGGCTCAGCGGTTAAGAGCACCAACTGCTCTTCCAGAGGTCCTGAGTTCAATTCCCAGCAACCACATGGTGGCTGACAAACATCTGGAATGGTATCCTATGCCCTTTTCTGGTATGTCTGAAGAGAGCAATGGTGTACTCATATACATAAAATAAATAAATCTTAAAAAAAAAGAGAGAGAGAGAGAGAACCAGGGTTCAAAGCATTCATCCAGACAATGAAAACATCTTGGGCCAAGTAACCTTCTGTGTTACTGAACCTCTACCAAACTATCACACATGGGCAGTAAGCTGCTGGGTTGCTCACAGCTATACTGCCAGCACTTGGAAGACTGAGGGAGGACTGCCAAGAGTTTAAGGCCAGCCAGGAGCCTTTAATCCTAGCACTTGGGAGGTAGAGAGAGGCTGATCTGAGTCTAAGGCCAGCCTGATCTACACACAGAGTTCCGGGACAGCCAGGGCTACACTGGGGAGCCGGTACCCAGACTTGGGTATGTCTCACTTTCTGTGACTCTCCTACCCAAGCTCTCAGGCATGTCTTACTTCTTCTGAATGCCTTCTATTAACCCCTGTACAGAAGCTTATATTAAAATATCTTTATTAAATCACAACCTTGCTTCAAAAAAGATCATGTAATATCTAGACACCCTTTGAAAATAAAATGAATTAAATACAAGCTAAGTCTACAAATGAATTTCCGAATAGTCAGAATGAAAAGTTTGAACACTCTCTCAGAATGGGTGTAGTGATAAGTGATGTAGTCCAGCACCGGGGAAGAGGGGAGGCAGTAGTAGTTCCTGGTCAGCGTTCGATACATAGTGAGTTCAAAGCCAGTTCTGCCTCAGATAATCAACAAACAAAGAAAAAGAAAGAAGGAAACAATAATTAAATTTTTTCCCAAATGTAAATTTCAATATAATCTGTATTAATCTATAAATATAAAAAATGAAATAAATATATTTCCTAGATACAGCTAAAATGATAATGGTAAGAAATTTAATTCTTACTGGGCACAGTGGTGCATGCCTTTAGTCCCAGCCCTCGAGAGGTAGAGTCAGGCAGATCTGTGAGTTCAAGGTCAGCCTAGTAATACAAAGTGAGTTCCAGGGCAGCCAGTGCTACACAGAGAAACTCTACCTCAAAAAACTAAAACAAAAATAATTAATTAATTAATTCTCCCTAGGATAATACACAGTAATATAGTTTTCTATACTACACAGTAGCTACATAAACCTATACTCAGAGTTCAACATTCCAACTGATCTATCTTCATTACCTACTGCATAATGGATACTATACATCTCTAGTCACTAACTATGATACACCTATAATGCTAGAGGCTAAGTCAGGAGCAGTCCACATCAGAGGCCAACCTGGACTCCCAGGGAGACCCTATCTAAACAATAACAATAGCACAGATACCTTCAAACTGGACACATTTAAAAGGCTACTTTGGCCGCAGAGATGGCCCAGCAGTGAAGGGTGCACGGTGCTCTTGCAGAGAGCTCTACAACCTATTCTGGACTCTGAAGGCACCTCCAGTCACAGGGGCACAGACCCACCTACTCACAGGCATATACACACAGCTAAAAGTAAATAAAAACTATTAAAAATGCCTTTATGACAAATACTGAGGTGGAAGAGATGAGGGTATACTGGTTTAATAGAAGAGGGGAAGAGAGGGTCAATTCCGTTCAGCATAAGGAGATGAGTGACTTCTACCACCAAACCAAACTGCCTCTACTAAGTCTGTTGCATATGTATATCACACACACACACACACACACACACAAAGACTGACAAGTGTTTGTCATCTTACTCCCTCTTATTGCCATTGGTTGTCATTCCAAACTGAGTTTATTACTTCTATATGTATTATACTTTAAATTATTCCCTAAACTAAGGCCAGGCTTATCTAGAGATTATAAATTCAGTCTTACCTACTTTAAGAATGCTTACATACCAGGTACTCTATTTAAGGGGAGAACAATTTGACAGTTCATTGGAATGTTTCATTTTGGATCTGTGATGAGGCCCAAGTGTCAAAGCGAGCTGCTATGTAAGAATGCAAATATGAAGTTTTTAAATAACTCTTATGGGGCTGGAGAGATGGCTCAGCGGTTAAGAGCACTGACCGTTCTTCTAAAGGTCCCGAGTTCAAATCCCAGCAACCACATGGTGGCTCACAACCATCCGTAATAAGGTCTGATGTGTGTCTGAAGACAGCTACAGTGTACTTAGATATAATAATAAACAGCAGGGCCCACCAGAGCAAGCAGGGCTGACTGTAGGGAGCAGAGGTCCTGAATTCAAATTCCCAGCAACCACATGATGGCGCACAACCATCAGTACAGCTACAGTGTACTCATATAGATAAAATAAATAAATAAATCTTTAAAAAAATAATTCTTACAGAAGAGTATAAGATATAAGGAGAAGCAAATTCTTAAAGGTGGAAATTCCTTATTGGGAAGGGAGCCAAGAAACATGACCCACATCTGACATTATCCAGGCATGGTGGCACACACCTTTAATCTGGGCCACACCTTCTGGTGGAGACCTACAAAACGACATTGGAAGAAGGAAGATTCTCTTCTTCGCCTGCTTGCCTCGTGGTGCTGAGTAACTGCTAGATCCTTGGACTTCCATTCACAGCTGCTGCTGACCATTGTTGGGGAGTTGGACTACAGACTGTAAATCATCAACAAATTCCCTTACTATATAGAGACTGCCCATAAGTTCTGTGACTCTAGAGAACCCTGACTAATACACTTGTTAAAGTTAAGAAGGTAGCAGAGAGTTGGGTGTGGTAACACATGCCTATCTGTGGTAGCATAGCCTGCAGATCTCTGGGAGTTTGAGGCAAGCCTGGTCTACATAGTGAATTCAAGGCCAACAAAGCTACATAAAGAGATGCTGTCTCATAAAAGACAAAAGAGAAAAAAATGAAAGGAAAAGAAGGGGGAAAAAAGCAGCAAGCACAGATCTAAATGGACAAGAGAGATTTCCCATCACCCTCTGTTCTGACAGAGTGAATACAAGGCTTTTACAATCGCACTAGCAATATTTCCCATCACTGAGACTTATTCCCCCAAATGCCCCTTAGCAATATATGCATTCTCTACAAAAGAGCATTTGACAAAATGATTACCTGGCAGTAAGCGTAGTTCCCAAGAGCTTTATGAGCTTCATCAACCACAAGACACTTTACATGGGCAGCTGGTACAGCCCCTCTAGTAAGGTCATTTACCATGACCTGAGGGGTAAGAAAAAGAACCCTCCTGCTGGACCATATCTCCTTCCTGTTGACAGCTTGAGTTGAACCTGTGAACAAAAGTGACAGTGGAGCAGGGTGTGGTGGCAGTCCCCAAGTCTCCAGGATTCTGGAGCTTGAGGTAGGACAACTGTAAGTTCAAAGCTAGCTTGTTCTACCTATGGAGTTCCAGGCCAGCCAAGGCATACAGCAAGGCCGTGTCTCAAAACAAAACAGAAGAAACACACAGCAGTACAGTGAACACTCGGAAACTTCAGACCATCAGCTATGGACTATAAATAAATAGTCTGGCCTACTTTCTGAATACATTCATGCTCTGGTACTCTACTTAAAGGGAGAACAATTGGACAATCGTAATGCTACACCTTGGAGCCCTGATGCAACCCAAGGGTTAAAGCAGACTAAGACTGCAACTACAATGTCTTTAGAAAATGTCTACAGAAGAATATAAGAGCTGAGGAGAAGCAAATTTTTCACTGGGGACATCCTTCTTGGGAGAGAGGCCAAGAAATATGTTTTAGCACCACCACCCTCCCAACTCACACACAAATGTTTCAAAACACTGGCAATTTACAAGATACCACTGAAGCTAACTAGAGAAAGTCTATGCATCAGACTGGGTTTTGCTACCGACAGACGATGTTTTATGGGAAAGAATGTAAGATGAACACATCTGCATTGGGTGATTCTGCCTGCATAGTCATTTCCACAAGAGCTGGCCTTTCCCCGGGGAGCCTAGTTTTTCTCAGATACCTGTCATTTCAGCCATGTGAGACTGTGGAATACCCATCACATGGAAGCAGGCTTCCATCTGCTGTGTCACCAGGGGCTTCGTGGGTGCCATGAAAACCACCTTGCCAGAAGGGAACCAGCGGTAGAAATTATACATGACCACGGCGGCAATAAAGGTCTTCCCCAGCCCGGTGGGCAGGCACACCAGGGTGTTACAGAACAGCGCGGTCCGGGAGATGTCCAGCTGGTAGTCGCGCACGGGGCAATTGATGGGGTAGATCCACAGAGCTCCCGCAGCCGTGCAGAAGCCGCCATCTCCGGGATCCAGCTGCCGCTCAGCCTCGTAGGTGGCCACCAGCATCACCTCGTCGTCCTCCTCCGGCAGCGCCTCCGCCACCGCGGGCGAGCGCGGCTGACCGCAACCCGGAGCGCCGGCGCCTCGCACGAGGCTCGGGCCCCATGTCTGGAAGAGCGTTCTCTGCCGTCCGCTCATGATGTCCACCAGCAGCGGAGCTCCGTTGAGGAACCCGCCCGGATGGCAGCGCAACCGCCGCGACTCGGACGCCCATTAGTCTCCCGCCAGCGACGCAGTGGCACCCGGAGGCGGGACTGGCCGCAGCCCGTCGGGTTGAAGAAACCGCCGCCGACTTCGTGGCGGGAAGATGATTGGTTGCCATTCCGGAAACCAGCTGAAACGCATGCGCGTTGCGCGAAGTGGGAGCGCGTGTGTGGATTTACTTTGCAAGTTTGTTTTTTGTTTGTTTTCGTTTTTGTTATCCTTCCCTCCCTCGAGAGGGCTTAAAGGCAATCTCAAACCTGGCGTGGTGGCTCTGGCCTGAGGTGGAGTCTGGAGGTCCACTCTGGCCTGGAACTCAGCTTGTAAACCAAAATGGTCTTGAGCTGGCCAGTGTCCTGCCTCATCTTGTAAAGGGTTATACAGGTTCCTAAGTGCAACAGGCATACACTTCGTATCTTAACTCTCACATAATAATTACAGATTTAGAGCAGTAACTGTT
Organism: Tokudaia tokunoshimensis; assembly: GCA_036184795.1. Taxonomy (NCBI): domain Eukaryota; kingdom Metazoa; phylum Chordata; class Mammalia; order Rodentia; family Muridae; genus Tokudaia; species Tokudaia tokunoshimensis. The sequence continues at coordinate 81,047,368 of BTHU01000012.1, read as the reverse complement.
CTTGCCCAGTTCTGTTAGTCATAGCTTTCTGCTTTTAGACTTGGGTACCTGTATAAATTCGGTAAATATCTATTCCCTCAGTTACTGAAGCAAAGTACAAACACACGAAGCTCCTGCTGTACACCACCCACACTATCGGAAAAAGGTATTCTAAGTGCAGTGTAATTGCATTATTTTATTCAAGTTTCTCGATTTACAGGCAAAGCTCTGTCGAGGGAGGTTTGCACTCAGTTTTGTGTAAATTGTTTGATGGGCTAGGGCTGGGCCAATCCAGATAAGATTAGAGTAAAACTAGATAAAAATAAAAATAAAAAACAGAAAACTCGAATGCTGTTATTTTCTTTAAACGGTTTACAATCTGTACTTTTAAAGACATAGTAAGCCGTAAATAATGAACAAGTGGGCGTGATGGCTGCCCAAAGAAACGACTAAGAAAGCGTCAAAATAAAGTTTGACATCATCATTGCATGCAGCTGGCGAAGCGACCTCCACAGATTTTCGTTCTACTCGACAAGGCCCTCACAGCCCAGCCTTGACATCACCCTAGCCCACGACCCAATCAGGTTGAGGACCACGGCGGCCCCGCCCCTGAGTTTCCCCGCAGGTCACATGAGGACCACGAGTGTGCAGAGGCTCAAAGACGCAGGAAAGCAGAAGCCCCGCCCCCTCGAGCGCGGCGCATGCTCAGGTCACGCTTCAGGGGCGGGGCTGCGTAGAAAGTGAGGGCAAACTCAGAAAGGCAGAGGCCCCACCCCTAGAGCGTGGCGTAAAGCCGGGCCACGCCCCGAGGGCGGGGCAGCGCCGGACTGAGGCGGGCTGGCTCAGTGCGGCGACAGCAGCGGGGGAAGATGGCGGCGGCTGTTCCGCAGCGTGCATGGACCGTGGAGCAGCTGCGCAGCGAGCAGCTGCCCAAGAAGGACATTATCAAGTTTCTGCAGGATCACGGCTCAGATTCGGTACCAAAGGCATCTGGGCGGCCAGGCCAGGGCGCCCCGGGGCCGCTTCACCCCCCCGGAGATGCCTTACATACCGGATTCCTCGGTGCCCCCGCCCTCGCCTTCTGTGGCCGATGCTGGCCAGGCCTGAGCGGCCCGCGTGAGCGCTCACTGGGCCGCCCCAGATTCCGCGGGGATCGGCCCTTTTTACCCAGGGCAGGCCAAGGAGCTGCGGTCGTAGATTTCAATCTCAGTTAGGCTCTCTGAGGGTCGAGGACCTGAGAAAAAGGAACTTGAAATGTTGGCTTCTGAGGCGGGGGCGAGGAATCGGGAGTGCATGCTTCCCGGGCGCAGAGTGCTGGCCACTGGGCAATGGGAGGGGTCTAGAGATGTGAGGGAGCCTCGTGTGCTTCTTGTTTGTCTTATCACTGTACTAAATACCGAACTATAATCTGTAATTTCCAAAAAAAAAAAGAAACCCATATATTACTGTTTTAACTTTTTTTGTTACAAAATCTTTTACAAAATACCTTCGGGGAATTTTTAATATTGTTGTCTTCTATGATTCTAAGCACGCAGATTTGAAAGATTCTAGTTGTATAATGCAGTTTTCAGCCTTGTCTGCATCTTAGCCTCCCATTTTATAGTCACGGGTTATTTTATTAGACTTGACTTTTTGTCCTTCAGAAAGGGTCATTCATCCCCACCACCCCCCACCCCCCGACTCATTTATGTTTTTGGAGGCAACATCTCAGGAAGCCAGGCTGGCCTCCAACTCCAGTAGTTTTCACCTTCACCTAGCAAGTTCTAGGGATAACAGCCCTGCGCCATCACATCATGTTCCATACCTCAGTTAAATTGTTGAATGGTGGTACACGCTGTGCATCTTATCTACCATTTTAAAATAGAAAGTGCGGCCTAAATTAGGTTTTCCAACCGTTTTTCAGATTCTAAAATATCAAGATAGCGAGTGTTGTGTGATCCCAAATATGAAAATGCATTTAGTGACAGACATTTAAATGGGCATTTGCCAGTGATCGTTCGCATACTCTTGCCTGTGTTTTTACAGTCCCGCCATTTCATTTTACAGAGTTTCTGGGTTCTTTTGAAAAGATTGTATTTTCACTTAAGATCTTGTTGGGAGATTCAAGAACTCTTACACTTATCCTGGCATTGGGATATGGTTCAGCCCGAATTTATGAAGCAGGGGTAGTAAGCTGGAGAGCTGTGTTTGAGTGACTATACAAGGGTGAAAAGGAGAAGACACATCTGCAGATAGACCCGCATGCCATTTTAACAGACATTCTCTTAATCCATTATGATTTTCAGCAGTAGAGCTGGGCATTTAATACCTCAATACTGTACTTCTTTAAGCTGTCTTTAAACAGCTTATTTATCCCATGTAGAGTGTAAGGTTTTTAATTTTTCTTCTTCCTAGACTCTTAGGCGCCACTGGACCATTTCAAGAGACTTAGAACATATAACAGTTCCAAAGACTTCCAAAGGCATAGCAAAAAGCATTCTGTCAGGAACAACTGCTTATAATAGTATGTTTAATGTCTAATCTTTTCTGCATAATCTGTAATGGGAGAAAGGTTAGAATGAATCTACTGTATAGTTGTAGCCCTTTAATATCTGATATCTTAAAATCTGCTGTTTAAGAATGAAATATTAAATACAGTGTTTGTTTTATTTCTTCATTATTACTATTAAAATCACAATAGCTAGCACAAAAAGATTGTTTCTAAGTTTCTTGGTTTTGAGACAGGGTCTTAGTATCTGACCATACTGATCTTGAATTCGTGAGCTGAAGGGATCCTCCTGCCTCACACTATAATGGCAGGCTCCATTTTCTTTCTTTCTTTTCTTGAGACAGGGTCTCATGTATCTCAGCCTAGCTGTGAATTCATTATTTACCTGGCCATGGCCTTGATGCCTCTCAATGCTAGGATTTTCAGTGTGCAAATACAGTTTATGTGGTGTGTGGAGCAGAGCCCAGTGTTTCTGTGTATCCGTCAAGCACTCTACCTACTGAGTTACAGCCTCAGCTCTAGACTCCATTTCTAATTTTAGAACCTTTCAGCTTGAGGGAAAGTGATTAAACTAATCAGCTTTTTTCTTTGTAGTTTCTTGCAGAGCATAAATTATTGGGAAACATAAAAAATGTGGCTAAGACTGCTAATAAGGACCATTTGGTTAATGCCTATAACCATCTTTTTGAAACTAAGGTAAGTGATATCCTATTAAGAGAATTTCATTTAGATATTTTATTTCTACACACAAATTTTAAGTACAGTTTTCTTTTTGAAGAGTAATTTGGGGTTTTTCCACCTGTAGTTTTTCTTAGCTGTGATCATAACTGGGCTCTCTATCATATCAAGCAAGGCTAATTTAAAACATGGTTCAGTGTTGGGGGTATTTTTAAAGGAATCTTTTTTTTTTTCTCGAGACAGGGTTTCTGGCTGTCCTAGAACTCACTGTGTAGACCAGGCTGGCCTTGAACTCAGAGATTCGCCTGCCTCTGCCTCCCAAGTGCTGGGATTAAAGGCGTGCCCCACCACTGCCCAGCATAAAGGAAACATTTTTTTGTTGTTGATTTAATTGAGACAACAAATTCTTAAATCATAAATCCATTAAACCAGTTGGCATTCTCTACACTGTTATGTTGTTGTTAAAAATTTTACTGGTTTAGATAGCCTTTAAGAAAAACAGATTTTAAAACATTTTTAACATTGGTTTACTATAAAGTAATCATCATATCCAAGAAAATTTTTGTGTAAGGAGCTATGAGTGTACACATCTCTTGCCTGAGTTGCTTGTCTGAAGGTCATGATGCTTGCTTAGAATTTATATCAAGCAGTGGTTTTAAGGGTCATGATTTATTGACTTTATATTTAAATTGGAATATCGTTGTTTTTAGGTGATCCCCTTGGATAGTTGACTTTTGTTCCACTCATTGATAGATAATGTGTCTCATTGTGCAGATGCTCATTTCCTGAAAGTTAGCTTGTCCTCAGTACTCATCTTAGAATGTTTTTTACAGCGTTTCAAGGGTACTGAAAGTATAAGTAAAGTGTCTGAACAGGTGAAAAATGTGAAGCTTAGTGATGATAAACCCAAAGAATCCAAATCTGAAGAGACTCTTGATGAGGTTTGTATATAATATATTTTACCTTTCTCTTTTTTTTCTTTATGTATTAACTAGGGATTGAACCGAGGCCCTGAGTGAATGGTAGACAAGTGTTATGCCATTGAACTAATCTCAAGTACTTTTTTCAGTTTTGAGAAGGGCTTCACTAAATTGTACAGGCTGGTCTCTTATCACCTGACTAGCAGTCATTATAAACCTTGATAACCCCTAGCCACTTAACATTTGCTTTAAATCTCTAAATAAACTAAGGCATGGTTGAATGTAGCCTCTTTTTTAGAACTAAGCTGTGATTTGGACTACAGTGACTTTTTAGTATAGAAATAAAACAAAGAGCTAGTAACTTCTGGTTAGAGTTCCCAAGCCTTCTGAACTATTTTAAGAACCTGATTCCATAGCCAAGTCAGGCTGAATTAAAGAAACTTCCTTTAAGTTATTTTTAGCCTTTCTAATGAGCATAGTGTGCCTAGCTATGGAAAACAGCCCATGTGTGGTTTTAAGTTATGAGTTCACGTCTAATCGTTCCCAGCCCAAGTTTTACCTTGTTATATAACTTTTGAAGAATCCGGTAAAATCTTTTGGGGCTTTGTTTGTTGGTGAGATATGGTTTTACTTTGTAGTCTAGGGTGGCTTCAAACTCTTCATTTTTGTGCCTCAACCAGTACAAGAATTATAAGTCCAGCTGTAAGCTCATTTGTTGCAAGCAGTCAGTATCAACTTTTAAAGCATTTGGGTATGTTTTCACAGAGTGTAAGTTCAGGTGTAGTTAAGTCAGAAAGCTAGTTAATTTCATAGAATTTTTTTTCCTATTGGTAACAAAGCACAAATTAATGTATGTAGGTATGTACACATAAAGCAATTTGGATGAATTTATAATAAGACAAGATAGCATATTGCTAAAGAGTTAAGAAAAAGGGTGGTGGTCCATATTTCTAATCCCAACACTCAGGAGGCAGAGGAAGGCAGATCTCTGTGACTTAGAGGCCAGCCTGGTCTACATAATGAGTACCAAGGCAGCAAAGGCTATGTAGTCATACCTTGCCCCCCCCAAAAAAAAAATTTTGTATAGAAAGATTTTTCTAGTAAAAATACAATTCCTTAAGAGCCAGAAACAATTCAAAGAATCTTAAAGGATAATTTTTAAGACCTGTAGCTTTGACACGTAGAAGCTCTATGAATACTTAAATACTTAATTCTCATTTTATTTCTCCTGTGTAGAAATGACTCAAAAAAAGAAAAAAAGAAAAGAAAGAGAGAGCGAGCAGGCTTTTCTTTTGTTATTAAGTTGGGAACATTGAAGTCAAAAATACATTCTCCTTCTTTCTAGATCTCTCCCTTACTGATCCTGTACTCATCTCTGTTAATGCTTGTACTTTGGATTCTTGGCCAAAGTCACAAGTCAGTATTTTAAAAATCAGAATGCAATTTACTGCTCTCATAGGTACTCATGTGGCTAACAGGATGTATTTCTCTTGTATATCTCAACTTGTAACTGACTGGCCTGGAACCTAAAATAACTAAGGTATATATTAGGCTGGCCTTCGAGTTCACAGATCTGCTCTCTGCCTCTTTGAGTGCTAGGATTAAAGGTGTCCTGGATCCATCTAAGATTCTTTAGTAGTCATATTCAGGTTGTGGATGGAGGCAGCATAACTATTTTCATTAGCTAGTTTGAAAAAAAATTCTAGTAATACAATTATTGGTGCCAGTACAACTCAAATTGTGTGTGTTGGGGGTGGGGGGGTGGTATCAAAATACCTTAGTAATTTAGTAGTATTTTTCTGAGAATTTATGGTATGGAACATTCATCTGGCCTTCAATTATGACCTTGTGTTTGAAGAGCATTCTCATCTTTTAGTTGAAAGTTCCTTATAGACGTTGGCTACTGGTAGTTTATCACTCTGATCTGAGTTTGATAATATTTCTGTCATCTTTTTAAAAGGACATAAATAACTATATGCATTTATTTTTAGGGTCCACCAAAATATACGAAATCTATTCTAAAAAAGGGAGATAAAACCAACTTTCCTAAAAAGGGAGATGTTGTTCACTGCTGGTATACAGGGACACTCCCAGATGGAACTGTTTTTGATACTAATATTCAAACAAGTAAGTGTTAACTTTTGTGCAGTAGACAGATGGTATTCTTTTTCTTTGCATTTACTTTTCCCTGATGTCGTTTATACCAGGATTTTCTTGGTAGTATTCTACCACTCATTGGTTGCTGGCTGGCTAATCTTGATTATTTGGCAAGCAAAGAATGAGGAACTCGAAAGCTTTGTCTGTTTTAGATCTTTTGAAATTCTTAAGAGATTTAGCTTGGCTGTCAGCTGTGGCGCTCCTAGTGGAAGTGGTATCCTCCCCACTCCTGGAGTGGTCCACTCTTGTGTGGCCGTGATTGAGAGAGGCTAGACTCTCTGCCCGCTTTGCTGGTAGTCCACTCCTCATTTAACTACTGAGCCCCACAGGGGTGAGGAACGTGTTCCTAGGAAAAAAAGCATTGATATTATGCATATAATCACCTCTTAAAGGTTCCCCCAAACTCTCAACACGGTGACATTGGGGACCAAGCTTCAGTATCAAGTTAGTAAGGAAAAATGACATTCAAACCTAGCAGTGTTTCAGAATGCTTTTAATGTAAAAGAGAAAATACAGCACTTTGTAGACAAAAGGCAGGGAATTCACTGCAAGTTCAGGGTCTAAATCATAAGTTCTTTGCCAGCTACACAGTGAGATTCTACCTCAATGGAAGAAAAAAGGCAATAGAGCATGTTATTTAGTGGTCCTGATCCTCTGCTTTCACGTGTTCACCTTGAGGTTACATGCAGCTATAGGTATACATATGTATAGCTATCATAAAACATACTTCAAACATGTTTTAAGATTACTTTTGTAACTTGACTGTGTAGTTCTAAGTGCCTAATATTAAAGTTCAGAAGGTAATTAAAACAAAAGTATGTAATTAAAAGGAAAATCTGTTTTGCAGGTTCAAAGAAGAAGAAAAATGCCAAGCCTTTAAGTTTTAAGGTTGGAGTAAGCAAGGTTATCAGAGGAGTAAGTAAAGGTGGCAAATGAGTATATAGGTATTCTAAACACGTGCTATTTGTGGTGTAAGTTTCTAAAGAGTTTGGATTGTGGGGAAGGGGAGCAGCTTGTGATGGAACACTTGCCTAGCATATGAAAGGTCCTACCTAGGTTAGATTCTAAATGTATCTGAAGTATTATTCTGTAACTATGAAGAAACACCATGACCAAGACAACTCTTATAAAATGCAGGTTTGCATAGTTTCAGAGGCTTAGTTCATTAACCTCATAGCCAGGAGCATAAAGATAGGGTGATGAAATAGTAGCTGAGAATTTTACATCCTGATTGGCAGGTACCAAGCAGGAAACTGGGCCTAGGATGGGCTTTTGAAACCTTAAAGTCCACCTCCAGCAACACACCTCCTCTAAACAAGGCCACACTTTTTTTTTCAAATGATTTTTTAATTTTATGTATTTTTCCCTGAATATGTTCGTGTGAGGGTGTTGAATGCCCTGGAGCTGGATTTACAGACAGCTGTGAGCTGCCATATGGGTGCAGGGAACTGAACTAGGATCCCCTGGAAGAGTCAGTCAACTCAGCTCTTAACTATTGAGCCATCTCTTTAGCCCCTAGTCAGACTTTCTTGATCCTTTCAGTCATCAGCTGGGGACTATGCGTCGAAATGACTCTATAGAGAGCATTCTCATTCACACCATAACACACAAAAACATTTATTAAGTCCAAGAACTAGGGTTGGTGTATATCTTTGAAATTAGACAGATGTCATACTGTTCTTGCTGGCTGATCTGGTACAAGTTTTCCACGTGTCAATTTCCTCATCTATAAAATAAGAATCCTGGGCCTGCATGCTGGCTCACACCTAGCACTCTAAAGGCAGATGTAGATAGTTCTCTGAGTCAGCCCCTCTGAGAGATATCAAGTTCTGGCGCACCCAGGATTACACAGAGATCCTATTTGAAAGAAAACAATTTTTAAACCCCCAGAGGTATAAGCTGAGTACAATTTAATATAATAGGAACTCATATACTTGTGCCTATATATAGTATTATATATATATAGTTTTTCTTAGTAAGGTACTGTGTCAGAAAACAGCCTTTCACATTTAGGCTTTTTATAAAACATTACATAGCTTTTTTGTCACATAAAATGAAAACATCTATTCCACTGAAATATTTGCAGGAACAGGAATTATTTCTTCCTTCTAAAAACAGCATGCTTTTGTTTGCACAAGCATATGGGAAATAACAAAGTAAATCATTATGGATGTTAGACTTATGATTAACTATTTTAGCGTACTGAAGAAAGTAGGGGTTGAAAATTTCCTCAAATTTTCATGTTGGAGACTACCCATTCTTCAAATGTAGTTCCTAAACAACTTACATGATTAACAACCAAAATGTTTACTTAATGTAGCTATAAAAATGACATACTACTTTCTGTATTTCTAAGATTCCTATGTAGAACTAAATCTGCAAAACACCAACAAGTCAAAGGTTTTAGATGAAGGTGTAACTTGATTGGCAAGTACAAGGATTGATCTCTAACACAACAAGGAAAAAAAGAAAAAGGCTGAGTGGAGCCTTCAAGGAGTACAAGCCAGGGCTACAAAGACAGACACAAATATTTTGTGTTTTGTATATCCTATGTGTATGAATATCCATAAAGGTTAAAAGAGGGAGCACTTCAGGAGGAGCTGTCTGATGTGGGTTCTGGGAACTAAAGCCTTGTCTCCTCCAAGTTCCCAAAACTTCTGAGCTATCTCCAGCCCCAATAGAATTTAAAAAAATAGGTATATTTGTTGTTGTGTGATTGCATGTTTTTTGAAAACTGCCATAACTTATTTTGCTTTTAGTGGGATGAAGCGCTCTTGACTATGAGTAAAGGAGAAAAGGCTCGACTGGAGATTGAACCAGAATGGGCCTATGGAAAGAAAGGACAGCCTGATGCCAAGTATCCTTTTTCCTTTATAGCACATACCTTTCCCACCCCATGTTTGCCTCCAAGCCTTTTAACCTGAATTTTTGGGATTCAAGATTCTTATGCCCACTAGTTGTTCTTGGACCTTCATCGATATATTGTGCTAGACTACCAGAAGAGTTGTAAAATGCTGTCCAAGCAGTCCACCAAATCAAGACTCCTTTCCAGATACTTCCTGATATGGATAATACCCTTCCCTCCCTGTTGAGGACACAGGTTGCTGACTGGCTGGTATTTTCTGTCAGTGCACAGTAGTCAGACTTTGTCCTGCTCTTTTTTCCCCCCTCTTTGTGTTGTTGTTTCATTTAGAGAATTCAAAAACTTAGAAATGGAACAGCTTACCACATGTAAAATGAAGGAGACCATTGGACAAATAATGTTAGTAAGCGTTTATTAAGGATTACAGCATTTTTATGATAGGGCCCAGTTTGTCAACATTTACAAAAAGCAGAAAGGCTTCCAGACCATTTAGAGTAATTTGATCTAATAGTTAAGTGAGAATGAAATTTTTAGCTGTTGATTGCATTCTTGTTGGCCAAATTAGTTTTGATACCATAATTTGTAGACGATGAGGTTTGAGGTTGGGAGTCCTCCCTGTAGTCTTCAAAATGTTAAATTCATCTCGTGAAATCATAAGACTGTATGAGAAAGCCTTCTCACTTTTTGTTTCTTATGCAGACCAGGCTGTTCTCAGGTCTGCGTCTGCGTTCTGAGTGCTGGGATTTAAAGCTGTGCACCACCAAGCACACCTAAACTTGTCTTTTAATTCACAGTAGATGACATGTTCTGCCAACATACATGTTTTGAATACACTGCAACCTTCATAGGATACTGGCTAATTTGGTAGCATTAGTGAGGTATTGATCATCAAGTATACTTTTAAGAAACTCAAGCTAGCCTGAGTCAAATACAAACCTGTCCTCTTAAATTTACTGGTACAATCTCGGGCTTACCTTAGAACTTTTAATTCTGTCTCCACCACACATATAATCTGACTTCACAACTCTAATATTAAGCTATGGTTTAGTGATTGGGGGAGAGGCACTTTTCAAATTTTCCTTGACAATTTCCCACAGAATTCCACCAAACACCAAGCTCATTTTTGAAGTGGAACTAGTAGATATTGACTAAAACCAGTACTTCAGATCGGACATCAGAAAACATAAAAACCTAATGTGGCTAATTAGTGCTTTGTTACTATTGTAAGGGAAGAGTCAACTGGAAAATTTAAAGAGTTAAAGCTTGTTTACTTGATCTCAACTTTTGAAAAACTTAATTCCCTGTAACTCCCTTTAAGTCTCAGATATTTTCCTACGGCCATGTAAAGTATTCAAGAGAGCTGCTTTTCCTTTTACCTCGTAAACTAAAAGGCTCAATAAAAATGTCATGGATTGTCTTAACTGACTTATTTATTCTGCGTTCTGTATTCTAATTAGGTAAGAACTAGTAACTGTCCAAAGAGTTGAACTGCTGGTCAAGCTTTGTCAAGGACATTTTAAAATATAATAATACTTCATGGTGAAAGTTAAAAGGCACAGAACTTGAAACAAAACCAAAACAACTAAAACATTCTGGTACGAAAATAATAAATTTAGAGAAAAGTTTACTTCAAGACAATGTTAATCTCTACTTTGTGTACCTCCCCCAAATGAATTCATAAACAATTGCTGCATGAGTCTTCATTTTTATTACAAAAATGGTAAGATCAAATGAAAGCTTGCTCATAAGTTTTACATGAATATTCTAAGTACAAATTCTCCTAAAACATACTTTGATTTCTTAAGAGGATGCTGACAATCTATTCAAAGGCAGAGCATGTCAACAGTTCATCTATCCTGGAGTTAGAAACCAAATTCCCCAGTATAACTGAAATATAGACAACCTTGGGGTTTAAAGTTAAAGTCAATTTTTTTAAAGTCTATTTTTATAGGAGGCAAAATTCTCAATAACGAGCCCTTATTTTTTTTTCCCCAAATCTTTTTTAACTGACATGGTTTACAGTCAGTTTTCTCCCCCTACATTTAAGGCTACAAATCTCCTGCATGAGCTGCAAAAGAATTCTAGACCAATAATTGCAAAAAAATAAGATAAAATAAAAATAAAAAAAATAGTTCTCCGATAAAAAGTAACTTTTAAAAATGGTAGGAAAGTTTCTATGATACACTATTAATTGACATTTCCTGCTATTAACTAAACAAATGTTACACAGAAACTGGGAGGACAAATTATCAAATACAACAAGCATATACTATGTTTACATCCTTCAAAAAAAATAATTCCACATATATAAGCCATCTGAAATTTACATTTTCCCATCAGGTTGGAGGTGGAGGATAATACTGTCCATAATTCCAAGGATTCTGATAATTGTACTGAAAAGGTAAAAACAAATATGTCACCATACTAGAATCACAGTTATGGATCCACATATAAAATTAGATAATAGGTACTGATTAAATACCAGCACTCAATCATAAAAGAAAATATACAATATAGAACCCCCCACTGCAAAGAATAAATGGTGCAGACTTACCTGATACCAGGCACTGTAATTATATGCAGCTTGATTTGCCTGTAAATCCCCATCAATGATCTGTGCTGATGACATATCTTCTGTGTGTGCTTTCTTTTCTTCTGGTTCTTCTGAGCTATATGTAAAAGGTAAAAATAGAAACTCAAATTTCCCACTTATATAAACTTTCCTAGATGATTACACAATGCATGTATATTTGTTTTAGTCATGTTTTCAATCATCTTTTGGGAGCAAGGTACTGTCATTAGGTAGCTGATAAAGAAAAATTGTGGTAAACAGACTGAAACCTAAGATCAGTCTACCTTTCTTTATGAAACAATTTCTGAAACTACTCCATCCTAAGAACTTTACACCATTCATGAGTTGATACCTAGATTAGCTGCCTAGAGCATAGAAGGGACTGATCCCTGTCCTCAAAGGACCAACAACAGTAGCCTTCAATCTCATGTACTAGATTTCAGATTCTTCTGAAATAATGAAACCTCTTTCCACTCAGGTCCTTTTTAGCCTTCTTACCCTCCATAAATCTACAACTCTCCATTTATACAGGGTAACTCCTTGCTGGGAAATTATATGCTCTAGTCTTTATACCAGAAGTGGCAAACAGGCCTGGGGTCTGGATCATAACGTATTGTTGCATTTATCTTTGATGTTTAAAAAATGACTTGTAAGTCAGGCATGGTAGTATACACTTTTAATTCTTAATATATAAAAATCAGACTGTCTTTACAATATTTGTGTTTCTGCATAAGCATATACAGCTAAGCAGTTATGATGAGATGAACTAACTTTACAGCACAAAATTACTTCCAATTCTCTACAGTAACACAGCCCCACTGTGATCTCCACCAGATTGTCTTGAGCTATCATTCTAACTATAAGGCTTTCCCTAAATATGCCCTCAACTTTAGGGTCAGTGGCCCAATTCTACTCATCTAATAGTATTGCAACTCTTGATTTTGGACCTTAGGGAGTGGCAGGCTTGCTACTTGCTTCTGAGATAAACCATTGATGGTTTTTTCTTCAAGCCATAAAAAAAGTATACATTTTCACAATATAGAGATAACACTCAAACATATGTATTTTAAAGGGCTTTTTCATATTGAAATATTTTCTCTTAATTATCCTTTCCTGATTTATCAAGAAGTTACATACCCATTTTCAGCTTTCCTTTTTAAAGTATCCTGTTCTTTTAGAAGTGTTTGATGTTCATCATATGCATTCAGAAGCCTGAGGGGGAAGAAAAAGAAATCCTTTTGGGATGTGTAATTTAAAAAAAAAATTAAAGTTATTTCCATATGAGAAAACAGCTTACTCATATAAATTTCCAAGTGGGGTCTTTGTCTTATCTTTTAAGATTTAAATCTTAGTCCCAATATTTCAATTCTCAACACCTAACTAAATTATATATGTATTCAAGGGCCTAAATAGTATCTTTTCATTGAACCAGTAATTTGTCTGGCCATTATTACCAAATCAAAATGATAGTTTATTTAGGTTTGTAGATGCCAGTTCTAAGAGTTTACTGTTGATGGCAGAAGCTCAGAACTTTAAAGGCAAAATATAATCAAGATCCTAGCTCTGGTCAGGTGTGGTATTCATACTGTTAACCCTAGCACTCAGAAAGCAGCCAGCCAGCTAGGGCTACAATTTAAAAAGCAAAATTCTTTGTCCTATAGAAGTAGGTTCAGCGGGTCTGTAGGTAAAGCACTTACTTACCTACCATGAACAAGGCCTTGGCTTCCATAGTTAAGACTATTTTACATACTATTCCAATCATACACCATACTGTTAACATATATTCCTCCCCATCACTATGTCCTCACTTTCAGAATCCAGTAGGAACTAAATGAGACTACGTCTTCCAGAAAGCATGACATCTATTTTGATCCATACAGATCAAGTATATGCTATTTCATATACTTTCGTTGGACTGTAGAATCACACCATCCCAACTAAAAGCTAGCATTACATAAAATCATTTCTTCTGTACAAGTTCTTCAGCGTAAAAACAGAAGACACTGACTATAGAGTATACCAAGTAGTTAGGAACAGAAACTGTAAAACAGGGTCTAATTTCATCCTTATATTACATAATTTGAAAAATTTGGATAGCTGAGTGAGCCTCCATCTACTAAAACAAATATTCATTAAATGGCTTTGAAATTTATACTACACAAATATAAAATACTGAGCAAGGTTTCAAGAACTGAAATACTAGTTGCTGTGTTAAGCTGAAAACTTAAACACCATCAAAAACATACCCACATACATCAACACACAAGTTCAGTTTGGTTCCCGTGAAAATTATTCTACATCAGATTAGCAAAGGCACGTGTCTATTAGTCACTGGAACATATCATAGCAACAGATAAAGACCCGAACTTTACCAATGTTCTAGGCTGTATTTCTACTTTCAGTGTCATCAAACTTAAATTGTGAGCTTAGATCCACACCTATCCTTACTTCACCCTCAACTTTCAGCTTTTTTATGATTTAGTAGGAAAAGGCCACTAGGCAAGAGCTCTGTGATCACATTATCTACCTTCTTTTCAAACCTGAGATATAATGGCATTTCTATTACAGATTAGTCCTATCCTACCTCTGTGAATGTTGCTGAGCAATGAATCAGGGCCTTGTACATGACAGACAAGCACCCCACCAATGAACTTTCCATCTTACCTACCGACCTTCTTGTGTTAGTTCAATCTTTATCTCACTTCTCTCTTTGTGGGGCCTACATGGAGGAAGGAGAGAACGAACTGCTGCTACAAGTTGTCTTCTGACCTCAACATGTGCACCATGGCATATTCACACACAAAATTGATTTAAAACAGGAAAATAGTTTTGAATGGATGATAAAGCTTACATCCTACACACACATTTACAATACTGAATTACCTCCACATGTTTAGTATCCTAAACACTTTTAACTTTAGCATTAGGTACAATAAGGTAGTTCAGCACATAAAGCATGAATAAGCCTGAATCTGTTTCCTAGCACCTATGCAAATGGTGGGAGAAAAAACCCAGGGAAGCTGTCTTCTGACCTTACAAACATCTTGGAACATATGCACACTCTCCCATACACATCAGAAATTTTTAAAAATAAACTTAGCAATATATAATAGCCATCAAATTCTCATGATAAAATAACAACGCTCATGTTCCTTTAAAAAAAGATGATGAATTTAAGATCTTACTTATTTACATCTGAACCAAAATCTTCAAGGAATTCCACTTTTCTTTGAGAAAATGTAATTCTCATTTTAATAGGCAATGAACCATGTATGGCTTTGTCAAAGCAATTGAGGATATTTTCTTCATTTTGCTTGAGGTCACAACTGTATTCCATTTCAAGTAAATTGAGGTATAACCTTGTATTCTCCTGAGTAAAAAGCAATATCAATTAATAACATTCCTACAATATTTTGATTAAAGCATAAATATTTAAGATTAAAAAATACTCATGTCTGTTTTCAATGTGTATATAATGAAGTAAAATATATTCTTCAGGAAATATGTTTCCTGTCCTGCAGTGCTGGGTGCTGAGTATACAAGTATTCTACTACTGGGTCACAATTCTTATGTTTCTTTAGCAATACTGATAGGTTGTGACACCACCCTATCATTTCCCATAGTATGCAAGTGTGTTCTTACATGCTAATTAATTCAAGTTAATTATCCTATGTTAATTAACTAGACAGGACCAAACAGAAAAATCTGAAAATACAATATAAAAACACCTCTAATGGTGGTTATAAATAATTATAAAATTGTAGACTTAATTATAAAATTAATTATAAAATCAACAGGCCCAATAAAGTCTACAAAAGTCTAAGTCTACAAAATGAGCCTGATGTGGTGGCACATGCCTTTAACCCCAACCCTAAGGAGTCAGAGACAGGGGAATTCCTGTGAGTTTGAGGACAGCCTGGTCTACAAAACAAGCCCAGAACAGGCAGGGCTGGTTACACTGAGAAACCCTGTCTTAAAAAACAACAACGACAACAACAAAAATCAAACAACACAATCCTAAAAATAAGACACTTCTACTAGTTTTTATTCCGTTATATAAAAGGAACTGTTTGCAAGATGAATATCACCATACTGCTTTGTTTGCTACTATTATGCTTTTGTTCATAAATGCTGCTCCCAGAACATTCATCCTTAACAATTATCAAGTTTTTACAATTTCTGAAAGTTAATTACAAAGATCACAATATTTACAACTTTAAGTAACCATAATTTTTGCACACTTTAAACCCAAAGAAAGAAAAAAAAAATATTAAAAGTGGCAACATCAGTTTAGAGGGACTGTTGTCCTCATTTAGTAATAAGTATATTACTGTATAGACCAAATCTTTCATCACAGTTGCCAAAGGGAAAAAAGTACTAGCTTTTTATGAAAGATGTTTAAAAAAATGTGTATACCTTATCTTTTTCGATTGCTTCCAAAAGTACCTTTCTTGATTTTGGCAGATTTTTCTGTATTTTGAAAAGATGTCGGGCTAGTTTGATAGCATAAAATGATGACTCATTATTTGATTTGGCATTCTTTATAGCATCTTGAAGCAAATGTTCAGCTTCTTCCATATTTCCATGCCGTCGTTCTAAACTTACTCTTCGTAATCGAACCATTGCCAATCCTAGAACACATTCTTCAAACGTTCTCAAGATAATCCTGGCTTCATTAATATTCCCTAAAATAGTAATTATGTATTTATACTTTTGTTTAAATTTCTGAAACAGATTTTATATCAAGCACTGAAAAACAGTCTAAATCTAGCTTGGGATGGGGAGTAAACACTCCTGCTTGCTTATTTTGTACTGTCCATAGCTACTATGGCAAGGCTGAACTGTTAAGGAAACTTTACAGCTTTTATAGAAGTAATTGCCAAATTCTTCTTATACTTCCCTTAGTTCTCAATTCCTGTAACTCCATCCTGATACAAAGTGCTAAACCATCAATTGAGGGGCTAAAAATAAGATTCAGCAATTAAGAGCACTGGCTGCTGTTGCAGAGGACCCAGGTTCATTTCTCAGCACCCTCAACCATCTGTTTAGTGCAGTCCCTGAAATTCCCTTGCCCTCTACTGATATGTGCAAACAGTACGTACAGATAGGCATGCAGGCAAAACACCCATTCACATCAAGTAAATACATAAATTAATTAAAATAAATCAACTGAACATTCTTTTTCTTACCCTGTTGTTCCTCAAAAGCTGCCCAAAGCATATGTGCCATTGGTTTCTTTGGGAGATGAACAGTACAAGCTCTGCTGAAGACATGTCTCACTCCTTCAATGCTATGGTTTTCCATGTACTTGGCATACTACATACAAAAAACAGGAAATACTGAATAATTTACAGTTGAACACGTGATGGATTAAATATGTGACAGAACGATAAAATTCTATTTTTAAACCCATTCAGCACCTTTATTGAACCACTAGACTAGTTTCTGTAAGGAAGGACGAAGAGAGGCAACGAGGTTGGCATATGCAGCAGTCAAATCTGGTTGCAAGCAGACCATCTCCTAATGCAACAGATATAGTTATATGAACAACATTCAACAGAAGTACAAAAAAGGTTAGTCACTAGATCAATGTTATAATGTATTCAAGTGAAACACACTCTATCATTTTCTTACCTTAATCCAAAACTCCTCATAGAGGGCACAAGATATGACACATCTTTCAAACAGAACCACAACTCTTTCATGAGTCCCATTTTCAATTTCGAATTCTAAGTATTCTTTCCAGTTTTTTAGCTGAGCCTTTTCCAATGGTTTCACATGAAAATAAGGTCTTTTAATCTGTAAAAATATTATTGCATGGCAATAAATCAAAATCAAAATACTTGAAGTATAATGAAATAATTTTACATACAAAGAATATATTTTAAAACTCATTACTAATTATTTTGGGGTATGTGTGTCCTTAAGACAAAGTCTGTACATAGCCCTGGCTATCTTGGAACATACTATGTAGACCAGGCTGGTCTTTTAAAGAGTCCTTATTTTTATTACTAAGGTAAGCTATATTGCTTATTTATCAAAACTATTTTACAGCCAGCCACAACAGATACATAAATCTATTCATAGGCTAGGCCATGAAAGGATAGCTTACAAAAACAAAGCTATATCAAACCTTAAGATTGGGACTGAGGAAGCTAGGCTGCAAGTAAGTAGAGTTAGAACTGAAGAGGAAACATGAGAAAAAAGTAAATCAACTATGCTGATGGTAGTACATATCTATGAACTAATGAAATGCATACTTCAAATACGCAAATAGTTTGGCATGTGAAATATACCTTACAAACAGAAAATAGTTAAAATTCATACAACAAAAAGATTCACCTATAGATGGTTGGGTGCATGACTTTTAAATTTTTTAGATAAGGTCTAACGTAGCAAGACTGACATGGAACTTATTATGAAGATGACTCTCAATTTTTGAACCTTTTTTCTCTAGCTTTCAAGTGCTAAGATTATAAGACTGAGCATCCAACCTGGTCTATACATGGTGCTAGGATCAAATGCAGGGACTCATTCATGTTGGTCAAGCAGTCTACAACTGTACCCCAGCCCTTTGAACAGCTGTTGTTTTATTGTCCACAAGATTTAACTCAATAAAATTGATTTTTAATGAATTCACATCAATCAGGAATCTTGCACTTGAAATATAAATGTAGTAAGATTCTAAAACTGATCATGGAAAATGTTAAATACAATGAGATGTATACTTTGAATTATTACTAATATAGAAAGAAAAATTCACAATGGTATCACTATTATAAGAAAAAAATCTTATTCTTATATTTTAAAAACTATTATAAAACAAACACTTACACCTTCTTCAAATGTCCACCTCTTACTAACTTCATGCTCATTATAATTAAACATTTCTTGATGAATTTCAATGATTCTATGTCTCATGTTTTCTATTTCAGTAATTAGCTTGAAAAAAAGAAAAAATTAAATCTTATAAATTACATACTAATAATTCTCAATAGCACATATTTAAGTATCTTCTACAGATATTTCATTCTTCAGTAGGGAGAGTATTTAACTGTTATATAATTTTGTTTTATGAAACAGGGTATCTGTATATATAGGGCTGGCTAACCTGGAAAACATTACAGAGACCAGACTGTCCTGAACTAATGGAGATCTGATTCACTCTGCCTCCCAAATGTTGGCATTAACAGTGTGTGCCACCACACCCTGCTTTAAAAATGATTTATAACACAACTTCAAAAAGTCAATTTCTTATGTATTTTCTGTAACAGGAATAGCAAATTGCAATCAAAGTAAATTATTTTTTCTAGACTAAGTTACTTCCGGGTGTCTCATGGTAAAACTTTCTCCTTGAATTTATTCTTAAATCATATTGATCTAAATGCCCAGACCTTGCCACCCTTCCATGCAGGCTACCTAGTTTCTTATCCACTGACCATTTGATTAAGAGGTTACCTTTGCTGGATCAGTTATGTCTTCAATTCCTGATGGAAGGTCATCACCAGGAGGCCCATCATCACCACTGTGTCCATTTACAGAAGCTAATTCCCTTCTCAGCTGAATAAACTGTTCACCAGTTAAAAGATCTCTAGGCAAGTTATTTTGTACATGTTCTTTAAATCTAAAGGAAGAATTAAAAACCACTTGTCAGATACCTCCTACATATAATTCCTTCAAATAAACAGAGAAACCAGTAAACCTATAACATTTCTCTTTTTCTGTAGTAAAATCCTACCACTTGATGAAATTATATAAAATTTTATTTATATTATTTATTATATATTTCATATATTACACATATATAACTTATAAAATATATAATATATAAAATTATATTTTCCACTCTGTCTTTGCAGTGAAATATAAAGGACATCTAATTCCAACTCTACTATTTCTCTTCTCGTAATCTTAGTCTATAAAACAGAACATATATACTTTGCAAATTTAAATGAAACAGCTAATTCATATTAAAATTCTAAAGCAATCACCTACCAATTACTTACTCCTTCATTAACAATCCAATGACATTAGCTTAATTAAGGTCACCAATTACCATGCATACAAAGTATAATTTGTTCTTCAGTACAGCCTCTATCTTCAACACTCTTCTTACTTTTAGAATTCTCTTGATTGCTTGGTTTATGAGGTGTCACTTCCTTGGTTTTCCTCCAAATCTCTCTGATTGCTGCTTGAGCTCTTTGGGGTCCCCATTACTACAAGCATTAACCCTATGTTCCCAAGAATTCTCTTTTATTCTCATACTTTTTATATGCTTTCTTGCTAAAGTCATTAACAGAGCTTGAAGTAATTACTATATCAGCAAAACTCAAAACTAAAACAGAAGTCCAAAGCTGTAAAATCACAGATTACTATATCTAACTGCCAACAGTCTACAGAAAAAGAATATGTCATTTTACATATGAATGTAAACAAGTTTTACTAATGTATAAAAACTTAAAACTTTTTGTCTTTTCAGACACTGATTCACTAGCGGACACTGGCCTAAAACTCAAGATCCTTTTCCTTGCATCATAGATTATAAGCAATATACTGCTATATCCAGCTAACACATTTTCAATAAAATGTTATTTTACTACTTTACCCCTATCTAATTAATAAATAATAATTACTACTATTATTATTTTAACAGAAAGGTTTCTCTGTGAAACAGAGTCCTGACTATCTGGGGTCCTACTTTGTAGGCCAAGCTGGCCTCGAACTCACAGAGATCCACCTGCCTCTACAACCCACCCCACGCTGGGGCTAAAGGCCCATGGCAACATGCCCCGTGCCTTTTCTATTTATTTATTTATTTATTTGTTTGTTTATTTTATTTATTTGTTTTTTAAAAACTATATACTCCAATTTTAACTGTAAAGAGGAGCTAAACTATTTTTTATCTTGATTTTAATATGGAATCGCCTATATTATATTTGTTTGTTTACTTATTGGACTTGATTGTTTTTCAAGACAAGGTCTCATTCTGTAGCTCTGCCTGGCTTGGAACTCAGTGATCTGCCTGTCTCTAACTCCCCAGTGCTGGGGTTAAAGGCAAACTGCCTAGAACTCACCATATACCTGAGAAGGCCTATGAAATGATAGCCTTCTCCCCACCACCAAGTACTGTCTCCTAGTCTTTCCTAGTTACATTATCATTCACATTGCATACGATAACAGATCCTACATCTATTTCTAAATACATCTTTATGACCTTACTTTTCTCCTGAATAAAGGGTCTTCCAACTTCTAGTCATTTAATTCTCTTCCTCCATTGTTATTAGAAATGACTTAAGAAAAATAAAGTGATATAAGCAGAAAGTGGTGGTGACACATGCCTTTAATCCCAACATTGGAGAGGCAGAGGCATTCTAGTATTGGAAAGGTAGATAATAGGATTCCTCAGGGCTTGCTGGCCAGCCAGTCTAATCAATGGATGAACTCCCAAGTCAGCGTGAGACCCTATCTCAAAGAGTAAGGTAAAGAGTGATCAAGAAAAATACAAGAGGGCTGGACAAGAACACTGCCTGCTTGCTCGTTCAGAGGACCTGGTTCCTAACTGTAAATCCAGTTCCATAGATAACAGAACCATATGTAGTACACAGATGCACCTGTAGGCAAAATACTAATACATAAAATGAAAACTTCTGAAAGATAGAAAAACACAAGACTTCAGCCTCTCAACCCCTGACAAGAGCATATACAAGTTCCCACCAATATGCAAATAATTAAAAATCAACATTGCTGGGTGTGGGAGAATATATATTTAATCCCAGTACAAGAAGCAGAGACACACAACACAGATTTCTTTGAATTCAAAGCTAGCCTGGTCCATAGACTGAGGTCCATGCCAGTCAGGGCTACACAATGAGTGAGATCTTGTCTCAAGGAAAACCAAAACCAAACCAAACAAACAAACAAACAAAAAATTACATTTCTTGAGCTAGAAGATGGTTCAGCAATTAAGAACACTTCCTGGTCTTGCAGAGAACCCAAGTTCATTTCCAATCACCCACAGAGCAGCTCACAACTGTCTACAACTCAGTTCCAGCGAATAAAATGACACCACTTTTCTCTTGACTCTGTAGGCACCAAGCACACATGATGCACGTGCGTGCACACACTACACACATACACACATGCTTGCCTGCGTGTGTGTGTGTAGGTAAAATATTCATAAACACACAGTGAGTCAGGAAGCAACTTGTGACAATGATTGTTCTCCTTTCACAATGTGGGTACGAAAGACTTGGAATTAAAACCATTTACCTACTGACCCATCATGCCAGGACACACATATTCATGCTGAAGTACCCAGCAGGTCCCAGCACTTATGAGACAGAGACAGGTAGATCTCTGAGTTCAAGGCCATCATAGCCTACTGAGTAAGTTCTAGGACAGTCAGGACAATACAGAAAATCATGTCCCAGAAATAAAATAAAACCAAGCAGAATACTCATTATAAAAAAAGATTTGGAGGGCTAGAAAGAGGGTTCACTAGCTAACAGCATGCATGCACCTTTTTCATAGCATACCAGAGTTCAGTTCCCAGAACCCCTGATTCTATGAGCTCTGAAGCCCTCTTCAGGACTTCTGGATTCAATGGACAACTGCACTCATGTGCAAATATCATCATCCCAAGCCACAAAAAACAAACAAACAAAAAACCCTAAAAAAGATTTGGAAGGGTTCAGTGGTAAATAAAGATTTAGAGAACACAGATTTCAAAAATGGAGACTGTCTGAAAGGTATCACCTCATTCCCAGGGATTTCTGTTTCCAGGTAACCCTGAAATGAGCAGCTCTGGCCACCTCTTCCTCCCACTACTATGTTCTGCTTCACCCAAGGCACTGAAATAAGATCATGGCACCTTTAAAATCGCTTTTACAACGGGAGGCAGAGGAGCTCATGAGCTCCATCCCCAAAAAACTGCTGACAGTTAATGGTTTCTAGAAAGAGTCAATTTTCTTCAAGTGGCTGGCTTCATACCCCAAGTATACGAGCAATATAGGAAGTGAATAGATGTAAAGTATATAAGTAAAAAAATAAATTAATTAATTAAAAAAGAAAACACACACTAAATTTGGCAGACGTAAGAACTAAGGAGTAAAATATGATCAAAATACAATGTATGAAACTCTCAAAAAACATAAAATTTTAAAAAGCAATTGTTACAGTAATAGAAAGCTATCATTTCCTGAATAATCTAAATGTCACTACAGTCTATGAAAATGGCTTGTCTATGACATTCATTTGTCCGACAAGCATACTTATCAAGCATTTCCAAATACCCCGACTTAATGTTATTAATTTGTTTCAAGAAGTGGTTCCTAGGTCATTATGTACTAGAAACCTGTCTACCTGTTCTAGCTCACCAATAATGGAGGCAGGATACAAATCTACAATATATCCTTCCAAGTTCCTAATTCTAACACAAGTCTGTAACTTCTATTTTTTGCATATTGATCTATAGTAGTTTATAAATTTTCATTAAATCTACTTTTGAAGTTTAGAATACCATTTAAAAATTTCTTGAATAAATATATGACATTACTTATAACAATGAACAAAAACACAAAATAGCAGGGCATGGTGGCACATACACACATGAAATCTCAGCACTTAGAAGGTGGAGACTGGGGGCTGGAGAGATGGCTCAGCGTTTAAGAGCACTGACTACTCTTCTGAAGGTCCTGAGTTCAAATTCCAGCAACCACATGATGGCTCACTACTATCTGTAATGAGATCTGATGCCCTCTTCTGGGGTGTCTGAAGACAGCTACAGTGTACTTATATATAATAAATCTTAGAAGGTGGAGACCGGAGAATCATGAGTTCAAGGCCAACTGGGGTCACCTGAAACAGTCTCAAAACAAAACAACCCAAAACTAAGTACATATGTTATATACACATACACCACTATGAAGTTAAAAAAAAGAAAACAAAAACAAAAAAAAAAAAAACAGCGAAGACACAATCTCATACTTTTTCAGACTTTCTGGGTTCTTAGCAATGAGTTACCTTGCAGTCGAGCACCGTGCACACACCTGCAACCACAGCACTCAGGAAGCACAGGGACGAAAAGATGGAAGGTCAAGGCACACAGGTGCCGCACAGTGGGTTCAGGCCAGTTAATGCTACCTACCTATCAAGATCTTTCTCAAAAGAAAAAAGAAACCAAAACCAAAACTACACATGGAAACCATGGGACAGAGAGTTCTTTTAATAGTTACAATTATCTTGAAAAATTATGAAGGTCCTGTATTATTTATACAACTTATATCCAGAAAAATCATACAGTAAAATTTAAATAGAATGATACTTAATTAATAATTTGAAGAATTAACAAAGACAGAGGAAGAAAAAAAGTTAACCTCTAAACTGCAATGTTTGCTGTTCTGGACATGTTTATACACATCAGGAATGTACATTTTGTAAATCATTAAGTAGTTAAAAAAAAAAATAAGCCGGGCGGTGGTGGCGCATGCCTTTAATCCCAGCACTTGGGAGGCAGAGGCAGGCGGATTTCTGAGTTCGGGCCAGTCTGGTCTACAGAGTGAGTTCCAGGATAGCCAGGGCTACACAGAGAAACCCTGTCTCAAAAACCAAAAACAAAAAAAAGTAAGAAGCCAGACATGATTCTAAGCTGTATGTCTATAATCTCAGATCTTGTCACGCTGAGACAGAAGGATGAAACACAGCAACATACTATCTCAAAAAATAAAATATAATAAAAGCACTTAATAACCGCCAAGCACCATATAAATTTAGTATTTATATAAATAATCATTCATTAAACTCTATTTTCTCCTTTTTTCACTGCTCTGAAGTACTGCGCATATAAAATAAGGAAAAATTTCCATATAAAGCTATTAAATCATTAACTATTTCACAAGATACAGGGAAAATAAAAAAATTAAGATATAAAATTTGATTCTCTAGAAAGTTTAATCTAATAAAATCTCATATAACATTTCAAAATAAATTTTAATACTTAATAGCACCTAGTTAAAGATATTTCAAAGATCTTTCAACCTACCTCTGAAAATGATGACTGTACAGCTGTGTTGGAATACCAAGAATACGATCATATACAGCTGTAACTTCTCTCAGATTTCCCTGTTCATTCTCCCAGTTTATATACATTTCCCATAATTTGTCAGATCGAAAATCCGTTCCTGCAGCTAGAACAGCATGCTCAAAAGTTCTGAAAAATTAAATTGCTCTTAAGTTCTCTTTCCAAATAAAATCATTTTTAAATATTATTTCTAAATCTAGAAAGCAATACTGAAAAAGTTATATTTATTTGCTTCCTAGGCAAGCATGGATTAAAAAGTGGAATCACAGCAGAACTGATCAAAAGAAGTGAAATACAAAGGGAGAAGACGAGTGCAGTTTTTCTTTTATAGACTATAAAACATTCACAGTTCACAGAAGAGGAATATGTAAAAATTCCTTTAGTGAAGAGAACAAAACTGAAGAATTTGCAGACAACTGTACCTCAATTCAAGGAATATGCTAGCAAAAAATGACTCTAAGGGACTCAAACTGTCATATAAGCTAATGAGAATATAATAGACTCTCAAAAGCACCTTTCAATTATAATAGTTTATTGTAGAAAGTATTTTAACACATTATCTAATTTCAAGAGATATGTTTAATCAGAAGAGTTGATATTTAATAAACAAAGCTTCAGAACTAGAGAGATGGCTCAGCAAGTTAAGTGCTAACTCATAAATGTGAGAATGGAAATTTAAATTCCCAGAATCAGGGCTGGAGAGATGGCTCAGCGGTTAAGAGCACTGACTGCTCTTCAGAAGGTCCTGGGTTCAAATCCCAGCAGCCATATGGTGGCTCACAACCATCCACAAGATCTGACACCCTCTTCTGGAGTGTCTGAAGACAGCTACAGTGTATTTACATATAATAAATAAATCTTTAATAAATAAATAAATAAATTCCCAGAATCCTTGTAAATACTAGGTGATTGGCATGGCAGCCTGGCACTAGGAAAGGAGGGAGACATGGGATCCCCAGAGCAAACTTGAAAACTTGCTTGGCTTGAATAACCCAAGTGGCAAGCTCTGGGTTCAACCTTCAACTTCAGTGAATAAGGTTTGACTGAGGAAAATACCTGAAAAGTTTACTCTGGGACTCCACACACATACACCCACACACACAGGTGAACTCTCACACACTACATAATAACTAAAACAAAACAAAAACTCATCTTTTTAGTACAGTTTCAAAACAAGCACCTTAAAAGTCAACCATGGGCCAGAAAACTAGCCCAGCAAGTCGCCAGAAAGCCTGAGGGTCTAAATTCAATTCCCCAGAATCACATGGTGGAAGAGAATTAACTCCCACAAGTTCACTGACCTGTAGTATGTTTCTCCCTACATATTTTATAATGTTACAAAAATCTGAGTTAAACAACCAACCTCCCACCAAAAAACCAAGGGTCTCTTACCCAAACAGGCCACAATTCCTAAATTATCTTACAATTTTAACATAATCAAAAAAGTTCTAATTTAGGAAAATCAGAAAATTCAAATTTGATTTTATATAGTTTCCTGGGCACCTAGTAGAGATATGGCACACATACATATTACACAGGTAAGCATTTATTCACACAAAGTAAAATCATAAAAAAAAAATTAGTACCTAAGAGAAAACAGAAAAAAGATGTAATATTTTAATGTACATAAAGGAAACATTTTAAATCAACACAGAAAGATTATTTAACAAAGGGAAGGATTAATGTGCATAGCCTGCCCTTCTAGAGAACCCAGAAACTCAGCACCCACAAGGTGGCTCAATCATCTCTAACTCTAGTTTGATCTGGGATCCAACATTGTTTTATGGTCTTCACAGACACCAGGCACTCACATGTTACACAGACACACATGCAGGCAAAACACGCACATCCATCAAATAATTTTTTAAATTAAAAATACAGTATTTATATATTCTTGGCAAGAGATACACAAAACTCAGAATCCAGTGACTTAACTTTTAAAGACAGATCTCATTATCTAGCCCTGGCTGGCCTGGAATTCACTGTATAGACCAGGTCTACTTCAAATTGACAGGAATCTGTCTGCCCATACTTCCAGAGTACCAGGATTAGAGTTACATGGCATCATAGCTAGCAAGACTGAATATTTTGATACATTAAGAAAAAATTATAATAAAAAGACACTAAACAAAATTCATTTGCTTTTACTTTTAAATATTTTTATTTATGTGTGTATGTATGTATGAATATATGAGGAAATCAGACTGGAATACTGGATGTCCTGGATTTGGATGATTGTAAGCTATCTGATGTGAGTGCTGGAAACTAAACTTGGGTCCCTCTCCAATTGTAAATAGTAATTCACAAAACAAAGTTTAAAGACATAGTAATACTGGAAGAAATGTTTACTATAGGAAGATAAAGCGTCCAAGTGTGAGTGTGCATGGAGATGCATGTTTTTATTTACATATATATATATGTATATATAAAAAAAATAAAAAGATGTTACTACCCTGGAACAATCTCAGTGAATCCAGAGAACTACCAGAAACTGAGAAAAGGTGGTAAAAGAAATATAGTAAGAAAGAATGGACAGATGAAGGTATGCTTAATCTATGGTGGGACTCTCTAACTCTGGACAGCTGTGAGACTTCAGAACTTAGGTTTACAATCATCAGGCAAATTAGATGGTCCTCTCTGAAGAAACTGCTTAGTGTAACCCTTAGACCAACAATGATTTCTCCAACAAAAAGCTAAATGGCTTTAAAATATTTTTTTATGTCAAGGATTCTCTATGAAGAAGCTATTGGCTATATACTTCTACAAGGTGGGCCTAAAGAAAGAAAACAGGATCTAACAAACTCCTATAAACAAAGCCTGAAATCTAGGAATAATGTAAAGACATTTCCTAGAACCATGGTGATGAGGAAATCCAAACATTTTATGGCAGAACAAGGTGATAGCACTGAGGACATATAGCAGAACAGAAACAGCTACAAGAGGGAGAAGGGGAAAAAGGTAAGATTTACAGATTATCAACAGGCCTGTGTGGAAGCTATATTTTATTAGACAAATGAGAAACATGGTTAGGTGAGAAGAAATTAAGCCCAGGGAAAATAGACTGCTGAAGATGACTATGATGAAAAATACCTAAAGATTCAAAATGACTAAAATACATACACATAATCAACAGATTTACCGAAATGTAACATATAGATAGCTATATTACAAAGAAATGGGAAAACAGAGACATATATTCTTAATAAAACTCATAGATTAATTCCTATTAGTGGTAGAACGTACTTAGCCATGGATTCAATACCAAAAATTCATGTAATGATAAACCAAGACACGCTATGAATTATGTTTTATGTGTAGGTATGTGTGCGCACACACACACACACACACACAGAGTGTATGTATGGCTAAATGTAGTTACAGATGCTTGCAAGCTATCATGCAAGAGGCTGAAAACCAAATCCAGTTTGTCTGCAAGAACAGTAAGTGCTTTTAACTGCTGAACCATCTTTCCAACCCTAATATACCCATATTAAAAGAAAGATATCACATGTGGAAAAAAGTGAAAAAGCTAAGAAAAAGTGACTACTTTCATACATTTGTGGGAGTTTAAAATTGATACTATCTTTGAGGAACATTTGCAAAAATGTCTTTACAGACATGTTCATTCCACAAAAATTTATGCTCAGAGACTTTTTGCAAAACTACTTCCCATAATAAAAGTTTGGTCAAATAAAATATAGGGCTTCAACACTATTTTTTTCAAGTTAAAAATATGGTTGGGAGAAATTATAAAGCATTCTTTCAAAAATATGTTGAAGAACAGTCTGTAAACACACACACAAATATGTATACTATATAATCTCTGGAGGCACAGGCATTAAGACATTAACCACAAGCCTGGAGAGATGGCTCAGCATTTCAAACCACTTGCTGCTTTTCCAGAGAACCTGGGCTCCCAGCAGCTACATCAAAGCCCACAACTGTCTTGACTCCAGTTCCAGGGGATCCAGTGCCCTCTTCTGGCCCTCCTGGCACACAGGTGATATATACAAAAATGGGGGGCAGGGGGGCATTAACCATAAGTGAGTAACATGTAACTTAGACACATAAGTAGGAGGTGTGCTTGGAAAAGAGGAAGACTACATGTCTTAAGTAATCAAGCATATGTTTATTTCGTATACAATTTTTTTAAATAATAGGAAATAAATATTAACTTCCAGCTTAGCATTCATGAAGTTCTCTTATCAACACCTACATACTTATATAAGTCTTAAAATACATTAACTATCAAACACATAACATACCCTCTTATTGTACTGTTTGTCTCAGGATCACCAGGGTCCAATGTTTCTTTTAAGAAGTTTATATAATGTATCCAAAGATCAACACTAAGAGGTATTGCCTGAAGCCCCCGTCGATAAACCTAAGAAGAAAACAATAAACTGTACCTCAAATATTTAATTATTTATTAAAAGAGAGGCAACACTGTGTTATCCGGTGAACCTTAGAAATACTAATTACTGGAATTTTGTTTAAATAATCTACCATTACCATTTGGGTGGAGGTTGGATAGAACATGGCAATGTTCTGATCCCCACGTGCAGAGTCTTGATCTTCAAAGCGCAGCAGTCCCTGCATTCTGACCGGGTTGTGTGGGCAGGCTTTGGGTTACAGACCATAGGGCACAGACCCATTAGAGCATCAATGACAGCGTCTGACCAAAAATGCAATAAGACGTAGCAAATGTGACTAGCAAACCAACTATATTGTTTGGAAAATGAGAAATAAATGTAAGTGAGAGAAAAGCCCTGCCCTACTTGTTAAGCTGCAGTGTAATACAGAGGCTTGCACTGCAAAGCTTGACAAACTGTAGAGGTTTAACGCACCTGCCAACAAAGAGAGAAAATATTAGCTACAAATGCCACAATAGTGACAAATGCAAATAAAATACCCTATAAAAAATGTTTCACCATAAATGGTAGGTACTGCCAGCCAGAAAAAGAGAGTTTGTTTTGTTATTAATTGGCTTACAGTACCTAACAGAGAAAACTGTATTCATTGATGTACGCACCTCATCTGATTGCTTAATGTTGTCATGTCGCTTTTCAAGGTCTGCATACTTTTTCCAGTAACCATAGCAATACGGGTAGTGTACGAAAAATTTGTCAAATGCTTTCCTGGCAGCCATCAAGTGATTCTGATGAAAATAAAAACAATGTATTTAAACATTTTAGAAGTTTTTATCAGAGAAAGAATAAATACTAGCTTTGTCAAATAGCAGAGTAGCCTCCCTCCCCTGGAGCTGAGGAGCAAACCCATGCTCTCACTGGTGCCAGGCTAGTGTGCTCCACCTCACTGAACTGCACTCCCACATGTCCAAGGTAACTTTCATCAATTTTAAATAACCTCTATGCAAACTTCAATTATTACACAATACTCAGCATTGTGTCCTCGGACTCTCCACAATACATAAATGGTATGTAAATTTCAAATATAAAATATATGCTTCTAGTATTACTGAACTTAATCTGAAGATTATTTGAGAGACTAACTTTAATTACAGAAAGGCTTGAACTGATACTACTGGATTATTCTGTAATTCTTACATACACCGTTTAAAGAGTTACTAACCTCCTGTTCTACGTACTGAAGCAAATATACCCAGCCTGTAAAATCCTGAGGATTCGTTTCTACTGTTTTCCAAAATTTTTCAAACTCTGGAGGGAAGTCTCCTTCTGTTTCTGTCACTGGTAGGTCCACAGCATTTGTCATTTCATTTTCTTCTGTAGATGCATGTGCGCTGGGAGAGGCCTCAGGTGATTGTTCCATCTCCGTAACGTTCATAATCTCAGTACTAAAATCTGGATGTTCTACTTCTGAACTGTTGCCTGTGCTGCCATTATCAGAGTTCCTGTACTCATCCATGTGGGAATTTTGCATAGCTATTTATTTGGTCTTCAGTTAATGATCTGCAGAAACACACATACACACACACACACACAAAAGAGAACGTTTCCAAATGCTAGCAAACTTATTTGTTATGACCAACCAAGCACCCTTATCTTTAGATTTTTTTATTTGTTTGTTTTGCTTAATGTGCCAGTAGGCATTTATGTATACCATGTGCATGCCCAGTCCCAAGGTCAGAAATCAATGCTGGATCCCCTCGAACTGGAATTACAAATAGTTGTGAGCGACCAAAAGGAGGGCAGGAACCGAATCTGGATCTTCTGTGAGAGCAGCAAGGGCTCTCAAACAATGACCCATCTCTCCAGCTCCACATTTTATTTAAAGTCCTGTCTGCCTACTAAAAACAGATAAGCAATCCTCTCGTCTTAGTCTTCCAAGTACTTCGAATTGTACCACAAGTATGTACCACAAGGTCCAACACACCTTTTGATATTGTAACATACCATTATCATCTACAAAGAATGCTTTGGAACTCTGGAAATGAATTAACACCTACCTATTCCCAGATATAAATCAAACCACATTTTGAGAAAATCTACTATTTTGTGTTAGGTTGCATTTATAGCTATCCCTAGACAAATATGGTCCTAGAGACCATAGTCTGGACACACTTAGAACAAATTCATTCACTCTCATTATATTTGCTATGTGATATAAAGTTGGCAGTGTGTTAACACTGTGGTTCTCAACCTGTGGGCCTTGACCCCTTTAGGCAGGTCAAATGGCCCCTTTACAAGAAACACCTAGCACAAACCACAGATATTTATATTACAATCCCTAATAGCAAAAGTACAGTTATTACAGCTAGGGGAGTCACCATAATATAAGGAACTATATTAAGTGGTCATAGAATTAGGAGGGTTGAGAACCACTGAGTTAGAGACTTGCAATTGTCATTTAATTTTCTTGGCTAACCCTTACAGACTACTCCATAGACAATAGTTTAAAGAAATGTTCAAATTCAACTAGGAATAAAATGATGTACACTAGTCAATACTGTCCTTTTTAAAATCAGAAAAGCAAAAACTCCCCAGAATGCTACAGCATTTAATAGTCTCCTAATCCCTTAAATGAAATTAGGTACACTGCTGCTTTAAACAAGGTATTTTATTAGTAAATATAATATAAAGGGATAGTAGATAGGTGACTCATATATCGGATATCACACAACTTCCTAATAGATATCAAGCTTAACCCCAGATCTATGTTTTCCTCTCGATCTAAAAGTTCTAGTCAATATTTGACCATATTTTCACACTGGTACGTGTGCCTGAGTGTATGTATGTGCACCATATATGTGAAGGTGCCTGAGACCAGATAGGGCACTGAATAGCCTGGAATTTTAGTTACAGTCAACTGTGAGCTACTCAACATGGGTACTAGGAACTAAACTTGGTTCCTTTACAAGAGCAGCAAGCACTCTCCAGTCCATGTGAGTAACTTTTTCTTCTCTTGATTAAAGAAAATAGTTAAAGTACAATTTTATTGGCATGATTGATTCTAGATTCCAGGATCACAGAAGTGAGAAACAAGGAAATCTCTTTGAAATATCTTTTATTCATTGACTTTTGTGGGGCACTAAAACTTAAAAATGTCTCTATAAATTACAGCAAAACCTAAATTTCTACAAAAGCTGTTATGAAACTAGAAAAAAAATGTAAAAACAAGCTATCCCATTCTCTCTAAAATAACCAAGTTAATATCATTTTCCCCTAATTTAATTAATTACAGATAAACCAAACACCACAGCATTCATATCAACTTTGAGAGGAAAATAATTTAGTACAAACTAATGCAATTTTTACAAATTTCATTGTTTTTGTTTTTTGATTTTTTCGAGACAGGGTTTCTTCTCTGTAGCCCTGGCTGTCCTGGAACTCACTCTGTAGACCAGGCTGGCCTCAAACTCAGAGATCTGCCTGCCTCTGCCTCCCAAGTGCTGGGATTAAAAGCGTGAGCCACCACCGCCCGGCAAATTTCATTGTTTAATTATGGGGCAGGGTTGTGCACATGTGAGTACAGGTGCCAACAGAGTTCAGAAGAAATCAGATTCCTTGAAGTTGGGAGTTGCAGGTGGATATTAGCCACCCAACTTGGGTGCTGGAAACTGAACCATGGTCCCCTAGAACTGTCTCTCCAGTACCCCAAGTTATTCTAACACAGGCTTTCTAATGTGTCAATTAACTACTATCAAACAGTTTTCTCTCAACTAACAATAACTCAACTAAAATGAAGCAACAAATGGTACAAAATACCTTTTAAAAAAAAAAAAAGGACAAACAAGTATCCAGTACTCTGGCACTCTGGAGGCTCAGAAAGAAAGATCATAAATTTAAGTTAACCTAAGATGCGTGGGCACTCCTTTAAAAAAAAAAAACAACAACAACAAAACCATCAACAAAGTAAAAGGACAACCTAGAATGGAATAAAATAAGTGCCCAATATCTAATAAGGGGTTGATAGTAAATACAGCTCAACATCGAAATATCAAACCCAATTTAAAAATAGATTCTTGAAAGTTATCACATGTTATTTATTCATTTAGAGCACACGGCACTTCATCAATGTGAAGGTCAGAGGACAGCTTTTAGAACTGTTTCTTTCCTTTTACCATATGAGTTCTGGGACAATTTAAACATCACTTCCTAAAAACTATTCCTACAACTCTTCAAATTAGTTAGGTTTCTGCTAATGATGCACCTCCAGCACAATTCTGTCCTGTTCTTTTGAGCACAAAGTTGCTCAACTTTGAAGGTTCCTACAAGATAACAACTCCCCCCCCTACACTTGCTTTGAAACAGTGTTTCACTTGAATTTAGATACCCTTCCCTCAGTTTCCCCAGAACAGGGATTAAAGATGTGTGCTACCATACACAGAAATGTAAGAGCAAGGTCTGCCAAAATATAACTGTCTAGAGGCCAGCATATACAAAATTCACAAAATGATGAATAATGCCAGAGTCCTAAGTCACCCGTACTAAAACATGGCATGCTATTTAGATAATGCAAGAGGCCAACAGAACTAGTCTCATCATTTAACCAACTTTGTTACTTAATCTAACTTTAGCCACAAAACAATCATACAATTTTATACCTTGTTTTAAAAATCATCGCCCTTTCTGATTTTCAAAGATGAGTCAGCAGTTAAGTTCACTTGGTTCACTTGCTTTTCTTCCAAAGGATAAGTGGTTCAGTTCCCAGTACTGAATGTTGAGTGGCTCACAACCACCTTTAACTGCAGCTTCAGTTGATACCTTTTTCTGGCCTCCAAGGTCACAGAAGGGCACAAATGCACGCAAAACCTTTAAAAATGCATCTCTTTCTTGGACTGGAGAGATGGCTTAGCAGTTAAGAGCAAAGGCTTCTCTTTCAGAGAATACAAACTTGGTTCCCAGAACTCACACAGTAGCTTAGCACCACCTGTAACTCTAGTTCCAGGGCACCCAACACCCTCCTTTGATTTTTTTCAGGCACTAATTCCAATTGTGGTAAACAAACAGATAAGCAAAAATATTTATGCACATAAATATTAGAAAAACTTTCTCTTCATTCACATTGCTATTGTAATAATTAACATCTCTCTTGTACATCAACATTTTATTCAAACTAAAAACTACTTCCAATAAATACTTATGCTATGAAATCGTCTTATAAAATTATCATTGGGATGGCAGTCTTAAACATGTGAGAGAAAAAACTAAGTATGTATTACATGGAAACACAGTTCATCCATACTGAAAATTAACATTTATTTTATTTCAGGTCTATTAAACACGTGTCTATCAGAATGCTGTTTTAAAAATTAAAAGGAATTTTCGATGACTTAAACATGAAACTCATTAAATATGATGCATCTGACCTCTAATACTTTTTTTCCCTATGCCCACGGAGGCATATAAAACACTATATATTATTGATCGTTACCATAGGCCAATTAAGTCATTAGTTAACTAGCTAGCTAGCTATCTTTCCAATCCGAAATCACTCCATGTCTCAGCCACGAATGAGTCATCCGCTTACCTAGGCTGTAAAAGGGGTTATTACAAGAAGTGGTTTTGGCAACTGGTTTTTAGAGACTAAGTAGGATGTTCACAGACAGATCTTGTTTCCTCATTTTAAACAATTAGGTTCCAGAAATTGAACCTTGCTTATGTATTTACAATGTCTCCGTAATCTTCCGAGATTATGTCTTACACAGAACTCTTAACATGTAACAGACAATTTTACTCCTCTTTGAAAATAAAAATCCTTCGGGGAGGGGGGGATCCAGGAAAGGGGAAATCTTTTGAAATGTAAATAAAGAATATATCTAATAATAATAATAAAAAGAAACAGGAAAAAAAAGAAAAGAAAAATCCAACTTTTACAATATTGTTCAAAATTTTTTTTCCTCAATTCAACTATAAGATACAAATAGCACTAAGAATTGAGTCTTTTAAAAATTCTGGGGTCTGAGAAACGGTTCAGCAGTTAAAAGCACTAGCGCCAAGCCTCAGGGGGACAGAGTTCTTCTGTACTCATGTACAAGAGTTATGCACAGCTCTAGTGTACACGAGTAACACACAGAGTAACAGTTTTTAACTCCACGAGATTATAAACATGAGAGTAAGGAATTTAACAGCTGTTGCTTATTTTTCCCAAATGACTTAAAAGACTGCCATGGGTCGCAGCCTTAGGCTTCGTATTTTCTTCTGTGAACGCGTACATTCCTAGCATTACCTAGCTGCTGAAAAACTTAAAGTATGTCTGAATACGTTAGATTAGTTTTCTGGTGTTAAGCGCATAAAGCTACACAGTATTACTGCATCATTACTAATATTACTACATTACTACTAATACCTTAAACAATATTGTGAACGCCGAATAAGTATTTACTAACTTAAAGACCGTGCAGACTCCTGAGCACGGAAAGTAAAAATCTATATAAGCAGATCGTTTTTAAAAAGATTCTACTAGGCTGTTTCCAAGTGTCCGCGTCGCCTCCCCCCTCCTCCCCTCCCCCCCAAAAAAAAACGCGCTTGCCTACGCTGTTTTGCAATGTTGCGATGAGAAACGTTCTGGCTCTCAGCTCTAGGGAAGCAGGGTATTCAGCCTCAGCAGTTAGCAGGTTCGCAAATCCCGGCTGAGGCTCCTGCTCCGCCGCACCCCTAAAGCGAGGCGCCGCCCAAGGTGCAGACCCCAGGCCTGCTCTTCTCAACAAGGGGGATCGGGAAGGAGACGCGCAGCCGGGCGCCAGGCCTCGAGCCGGACAAGCGGGTGAGGCCGCGGCCCGGTGCGGCCTGAGGCGGCGCAGGCCCTTCCCGCCCCGGCGCTTCCCCTGCCGCCCACTTCAGGACGCCCGCCCCAGCTACCTCACGACGGATGCTGCTCGGTGCCATGAGCCGAAGCCTGGGCCAAGATCGTCAAAGGTGGGCCTGCCAACGCCTCAGTCCACGCAGCTACCGCAGCCACCACCACCAGCGCCGTCGCCGCCTCTTTGGGACCACACTGCGCACGCGCCGGCGGCTCCAGAGGCGCAGCGGTCACGTGATGCGCGCAACGTAGGCCCCGCCCTGAGTGGTTTCCAGGCGCAAACTTCCGTTCGCTGAGACCAGGTTCCCAAGCACCAGGGACGCCGGTTATGCAGACTGCACTTGTTGCCTGGCGTCAGCCTCCAAGAAAACCTCTAGAATATCGTTATTCTTTTCCTAACTGCCAAGACTTTACACATAAAAATGTGTCAGAGAAATGCCCAGAAATTCAGAAGAAAACTTCCAAGCCTCAAAATACTGTGGGCTGATTGAATCAAGTATTCCGAATGTCGAAACTTCATTTGGGCTTGAGAGTTCAAGGCTCTGAAGGATTTGTGCATAAAGCTTTCAGGGCAAAGAGAGGCAGCTTTGTGTTGAAGATCTTAGCATTCCTCTTCAATTGTTTATACCCTAATTCCCACTTTTAAATATCCTTAAAAAACAAAAAATCCCGTCTTCCTTCAGTAAGACTATAATAATTGAGCGAGCAAATGTTTTCTCACTCACCGATCTTCCGTTTGGAGTTTCAGTAAAATCACAACTGAGGTTTTACTCTTCCCTCTAGAATCGGTCTCCAGAATTTTTTTCTTTTTAAGATGATTTGTAACCACTTCAACTGCTTCTCTGCTCCCAATTGGGCAACCAACTCCACCCCATTGGGCATTTCCATGAAATAGTCACACTTTTCCCTTTGCCTCTTCGTTGGGCAATTTTGTATTCTTTTAACAATCAACAGCTTTTAAATGTATACCATCTGAAAGGGCAGTCAAGAAAGGGCACTTTTTTAAAGAGGTATTTATTCTTATGCATGTGTCTGCCTGTATGTACGCATGTATGTATGTATGTATGTATGTATGTATATATGTATGTATGTATGTATGTGGACTGAATGCTTACATTCCTATCTTTAACAATTAGCTTTCTCACTGTTTTCCCAAATTCCTCATAATTCACTGCTCTAGAACGCATATGTATTCTATTTGATATGCCTAAAGTGTGTTCATCACCACTGAAAACATAAATTACCCAGGAATCATGATGCATATCTACAATCAAACTAGGGTAGCAGCAGAAGAATCAGAAGTTTGAGGTAATGTTCAACTGCTTGAGTTTGACGTGAGCCTAGGCTACACGAGACTCAAAACAGCAGCAGCAGCAACAAAAAGAAAGCCACACAAACCACTTTAAAAACCAGTCGAGCCATGGTTTACCCTAAAATAAATTGTATATCAAAAATCTAAGTATAACTAAGAAGTGCTTAGACCAAAATACTGTGGTTCATGGTCTAATAGTTCTCAACTTTTCTAATGCATCAACCCTTTAATATAGTTCCTCATGTGATGACCCAGCCATTAAATTATTTTGTTGCTACTTCATAACTGTAATTTTGCTACTGTTATGATACTAAACACATTTACTCCTCCTGATCAATTCTATGCCAGCCTGATCTGTTCTCCAGAGACTGACCTTTACATACTGTATCAGTGAATTCCCCTGCTCCTAGGCTGCTGTTGGATCTGGCCAGTTGTCCTTGTCTGAATGGCATGAAGGAATAAAGTCAGAGTATTCATTTAGCATTCTCCATTTAGGGGTATTAGGTCTGAGGAAGTGTCTCTGTCCATATCAACTGCTGCTGCTTACAAACCCTGGGTTTCCCTAAAGCTTACCTCTGCTAACAGTAGTTCCTTGTATCAGTCAGGGATCCCTAGAGTCACAGAACTTATGG
Source organism: Tokudaia tokunoshimensis (assembly GCA_036184795.1). Lineage (NCBI taxonomy): Eukaryota > Metazoa > Chordata > Mammalia > Rodentia > Muridae > Tokudaia > Tokudaia tokunoshimensis. The sequence goes on along the minus strand of BTHU01000012.1, from coordinate 81,009,466 downwards.
AATGTCTCTATATGGAGGGAATTATTGTGATGACTTACAGTCTGTAGTCCAACTAACCCAACAATGGTCAACTGTGAATGGGAAGTCCAAGAATATAGTAGTTGGTCAGTCCCACGAAGCTAGTTGTTTCAGCTGGTCTTCTGTAGAAGCAGACTCCAGCAGATGTGCTGGCTAGCAAGTGCAAGCAGGCGCAGAAGAGCAAATCTTCCTTCTTTCAATGTCCTTATTTGGATCTCCAGCAGGTGTGGCCCAAATTAAAAGTGTGTACCACTACTCCTGGATCTGGGACTTGTTTTGTCCCAGGATGAACTTGAACTCAGAGATCTCCTTGCCTTAGTCTCCTGGAATTAAAGGTGTGTATTACCTTTCCTGGGCCTAAGCTTTTCATAGCCACTGTGCCTCAAGATCTCCATGCCAAGATCCAGGTCAGAAATTTATGTCTTCCAACGTCAAGATCTGGATCACAGGAGAGCCCTCCAATTCTGGATTGTAGCTCATTCCAGATATAGTTGACAACCAGGAATAGTCATTACATTCCTCAAATCCTGATTTTAGTATTCCATCTACTTTTGAAAAAGCTATTTAGACTGGTAAAAGAGGAAAATGGTTATTTTGGGACTATTCAATACAAGGTTTCTTTTTTATGCTTTCAAAACATAGCACTGCCCAGGTATATTGGTACAGTTCTGCAATCTCTGCATTTGGGAAGACCTTTTTCTTTCTCTGTCTCACCTTCTCTTTCCTTCCAAGCATGATATGAGACTCAAGTGTAGAAAAGTGGCTCTATGGAAAACTAGCACACCTGTCATCTCACTTGAGTTTCCTTGATGCCTGTGTGCGTGTGGGGGGGTAGGGGGAGTCAGGGTAGAAATAGCTGAAGTCAGGAATCCTACATAATTTAACATAGTACTATTAGTTAGACTTTCGATGCAGATTAGCCGCCTTCCTTTACTCATAATATACATTTGCTATTTCATACTTTCAGCCCCACAGCCACTACTTTCTTATCTGCCAATCCTATCTTGTCTGCTTTATTCTCTATCATTGCATCTTTGTTTGTTTGTTTGTATGTTTTATGTCTTTTCCTTCAGGGTGAGATCATGTAGTTTCCTTTTACAGTCTGGCATATTTCACTTGATATGAAATTTCATAGAGGATAAAAAAAACTAGCAAGAAAACAAAGAACCCTATTTTTAAAATGTGCAAGTGACTCAAATAGCCAATAAACATAGATGGAGGGCACAATGGGTCGGAAGTAAGATGCTTGCCTTTAATCCTGGGAACCTGAGTTCAATTCACTGAGTTCTCATAATGGGAGGAGAATATTGACTCCTGCAAGTTATCCTCTGACCTCCACATGCATGCTGTTGATTCTGCACTTGTACACACATATAACACACACACACACACATACACACACACACACACACACACACACACACACACAAAGTAAGTCTAATTTTAAAAAGACAAGTAATTGGCCAACAGGCACATGAAAAATCATGTCCAACATCACTAATCACCAAAGAAATACATTTTAAAAACACGGAGAGTCAGGTGTAGTGTAGTGGCTTATACCTGTAATTTCAACACTATGAAGGAACTGGCAGGAGAATCATGATTTAAGGCTAGATCCTATCTCATAATCAAACAAACAGACAATAACAAAAAACCCCAATGAGATCTCACACTACTCCTATTAGGATCACCCCCCCCCCCCCAATGACAAAGGGTGTGAGAAAGGAGATGGAGAAAAGAAACCGTGTATCTTGGTGAAATTTTAAGTTATGCATACAATATGATAAACTAAATTGAATCTTTTTAAAAAAATTAAAATTAGAGTAAGTACATGATGCTCTGAAAATTTAATTATACATGGTTATACAGCAAAAGGAAAAGAAATTGATATAAAAAGAGATTTCATGTCCATATTCATTACAGAATTATTCATGGTAGAAGAAATATGATAGCTATTGTACCAGGCAGTTTTATGTCAGCTTAACGAAAGCTAAAGTCATTGGAGGGAATCTCAATTAAGAAAATGCCTCCATGGCTACCTGGTTTACAGATGGGAGCAGTTTTCTCCATGAAGGTCAGAGAGGAGCAGGTGCTGCTGTGGTGGACGGCACAAATGCCATCTGGGTAGAACCTCTACCTCCTGGTATGTCAAAATAGAAAGTGGAGCTAATTGCACTCACCAAGACCTTGGAACTTGGAGCCAACAAGAAAATTAACATCCACACTGATAGCAGGTATGCCTTTGCCACAGCCCACACGTCCACAGGGATATATGCCAAGAGGACCGCTCACATCAGAGGAAACAAACAGGAAATCTTGGACCTCTTAGGTGCCCTAATGAATCTGGCAACTGTGAGTATTATTCACTGCCCAGGACATCAGAAGGGAAAAGACTCAGTGGACAATAACCAGGCAGATCAAGTGGCTCCAGAAGTGGCTATGCAGGAGCCTATCCCAGTTATGGCCCTGCAAGAGACACCCACTGGGAAATGGGACTGGACTAAGGGATGACCTCACTTAGAATATGCTGAAGAGAAAAGGACTCAGATTGCTAGCCACCCTACCAACTATTACCAAGAAAAGAAAGGACAATGGCGCACACAGGAAGGGAGAACTATAGTCCCCAGAAAGTAAGCAAAAGACTTACTAGGCCAAATACACAGATGGACTCATTTAGGGGATAAAAAGCCTGTCCAAGCAGTTAAGGGACCTAAAGTATATATTTATGAGACTCAGGTTTGGGGCCAGAGAGATGGTAAAACAGTATAAGATATGCCAGCAAGTGAATGCTTATGCAGCCAAGAGTAAGCAAGGCAAAAGACCTAGGGCAGAACAGTCTAGAGTATATTGAAAAATTTTATAGAAGTTAAGGCAGGAAAATATGGTTACAAATCTAGTGTTTGTGGATACTTTCTCTGGATTGGGGCTTTCCCCACCAAGCAGGAAACAGCTGCCATGATAGCTCAAGAAGATATTACAAGAAATTTTCCTGAGTTTTGACGTCCCCAAGGTAATTGGATCGGACAATGGTCCTGCTTTTGTCTCTTAAGTCAGGGATAGACAGAGATTTGGGGGACTAATTAGAAGCAGTATTGGGCATACTGCCACCAGAGCTCAGGGCAGGAAGAAAAAATGAGAGACCTTAACTAAATTGACCTTGGAGACTAGCTCAGGCTGTGTGGTACCCCTCCCCTTGGTCCTGTTCTGAGCCCAGAACAGCCCCTGCCATTTTAACCTGACCCCTTTTGAGATCCTCTTTGGTACCCCAACTCCTTTGATGTTCACTGCGCCCTCCCAGGAAGTATCCCATAACATGAGATTTGGCCCAAACTGTTTGCCTTAAATGCTCCAGGGATGCCAGAGACTCCTCACTGCTTCCAGACTGAAGGCTTCCATGATGGACGGGACCCTTCCTGGTGCTGCTAGCCCCTCCCACAGCCCTTAAGGTGTACTGTGGCCTGGATGTATGCTTTCCATGTGAAACCTGCAGACGCCCCACTCTCCAGAGACTTCTGCTGGACAGTACAGAAGATAGATGATCTACTTAAGCTCAAGATCACTCAACCTTGATCATGACTGCCTGGTGGTACTTTTGGATTCTAGTTCCTTCCCCCATCCTATGTGCCGTTACAGCACTCACTGTCTCCTTTCTGTTCGGGTTGGGAAAGGCCAGGGCAGCCACCAGGACTTCCCCTCTGGCCTTACAAGGGGGAAATTATGACAGTCTGAGAACAGCCATTGATTTAAATATAGAAAAAAATAGAAACTTCCACCAGTCACCTTCTGTGCTATCAGAAGTAGTACTGCAGAATAGGAGGGCTATGTGCTGCCTTAGCTGAGGAGTGTCACTTTTATATAGATCATTCCAAGGTTGTTAAAGAGTCAATAGCCAAGGTGAGGAAAGGGCTAGCCAAGCGGAAAAGAGAGAGAAGAGCTTCAGGGCTGGTTTGAGTTTTGGCTTAACTCCTCCCCTTGGTTAACCACCTGCATATCCACCCTGTTAGGACCCTTAGTTCTCCTGCTATTGTTGACTTTGGCCCCTACATTTTGAACTGCTTAGTCACTATTGTTAAGAAACACTTAGGTACAGTACAGCTAATGATCTTAAAGCAGTGATACAAAGAACTAGATACAGAAGACCAAGAGTATGAGCTATCAGAATACCAGCAATTGCTTCAGAATTGAGGCATGCACAAAGAAAAGGGTGGAATGACGGGGTTAGCTCAGGAACTTTAGAAAGGTCATGGAACACTTGCCCCTCCCAGAAGGGAGAGGTTAAACTACATTCCTCACATCACATGGAGGTCCCTGCAGCTAGGGTTGGCCCAGAGTTATTCCAAGGCAGTTGGCCACCTACCTCATTCCCTGACAACCAATTAGTTTAAGGGTAACACTGTTCAGCCAGTCACATTGGGCATAATGGCAGCTGCCCTGAGGACTGTATAAAAGGCATGCTGTGTGGGCTGTGTGGGGTGACCCCAGCATGCTGGATTAAATAAAAATCCTCTTGCTTTTTGCATAGAAAGAAAGAAAGAAGGAAAAAATGCCTCCATAATGTCAGGTTATACTAAAGCCTTTAGGGAATTTTCTTAGTGATTGACATGGGACGGCCCATCCCATTGTGGGTGTTCCCACCCTTGGGGTGGTGGCCCTGGATTCTATAAGAAAACAAGCTGAGCAAGCAATGGAGGATCAAGCCAGTAAGCAACACTCCTCCATGGACTCTGCATCAGCTTCTGCCTCCAGATTCTAGTCCTATTTGTATTCCTGTCCTGACTTCTTTCAGTGATGAACTACAATGTGGGAATGTAAGCCAAATAAACCCTTTCCAACTGACTTTTGGGCACGGTATTTAATCTCAGCAATAGTAACCTTAAGACATCCATCTAAGTATCTTTCAATGGATCAAGAAAGTAGGATATATGCAAAAGGGAATGGGAATGATCTTTAGGCATGAAAGGCAACCCTGTCCTTTGCAGCAGTTAGGGTATAACTGATAACATTATGTATGCTAAGTAAAATGAAACAGGAATAGACACAAACGTAAATAAGTGTGTAATTTAAGATGATTTAACGTTTAACCTAAAATGGTTGAACAGAAGGAAGTGGGGGTTAGCAGTACTTGTGGGGAATATATTAAAGACACTAAGTTTTATTTGGAATTAGTTCTGTACATCTGCTGTATATCATAATGATTGTGGTCCTTACCACAAAGAAACATGTGTTATCATCCTATAATGTATTAATAGGAGAGCATAAAGTTGTATTCCATAAATATATGTAATAAATATCCCCTTGCTTATGCAAATTACAATTATTTTAATATAATCTTGGTTACAGAATTAATATAAAGCTGTAATTTGAATCTAGAAATTTTATCTTCAGAGTTACTTAAAAATATTTATTTTCTGATCCTATTCAGAAGAAAACAATCTGTCAGTTATAAACCTGAACTACAGGCTTATAGTTTACCTATATGAAAATAAGAGGTCTATGTAATTATAAAGTAATGATAAATCATCACTGTCCTCACACTTTCAAATAGGATCAAAATCTGATGTTCTATTTATTGCCTCAAAAGTCACAAATACACACAAAAGGCATTACTTTAGAAACAGGCAGACAGCAGCTGAGGTAGTGCATGCTTATGATCTGTAAGCTCCTGGGTTCTTTCCATAGCACACATCCTCCCCAGAGGCAGTCACAGAAACTGGAAACTCACTGACTCATGAAGCAAAAAAAGAAAACCAGAGAATCAGAATTTTAGGATGAGATAAGACCTTAAAATGTATCTAGCCTAGCTCTTAGAAACCAGGCAAAAGAGACTAGACTCACACCTACAGTCATGTAGCTAACTTCCTGTAATTCAAGAATGATAACTTGGGTCTACTTTTAGGTTGCAGTGATAAAGTCCATGAAATAAAAGAATAGGTCAGTATTAAAACTTGTTTTCACTTTAACATATATGAGAGTTAGAAAAATAGGACACCTGTCACACATCTACAGAAATAAATCCTTTTATTTTAAACATTCCTTTTCTTCTTTAAGATGCATACAGTACTTGTAAGCCCAAGAATTCTGAGAAAAACTATAGAAGACCTGGCACTATTTTTCAGAATTACACAACTGGGCAGCAAAATAACACCTTTATAAATGGACAGACATACACAAATTAAAAATTTAGTGTTTGCACACAAAAATAAAGTTACATTCAACACGTTTCTTGAACGTGCACTCAAATGTTTAATGTTTTCTAAGCTTTGGTCATCATGCTTTATTATAACTCTTAAATTTCACAATTGTGCAGATGATTAAACTCAAAAGTTTAGCAAATATATCATAGTAACAAAGCAGCTATAGGAAGCTAATACTGCATAATCATATTTGCAGACTGATTCAAAAACATGCTATTCACAAACAGCACACAAAACTTATTTTGTGATAACAGTTAAATGACTTCATCCACTTCCTAAAACAAGACAGAGTAATGAGACATACAGAACATGATTACATAATAAAAAGTATATTTTTAATTACAAATCTAATTGTACATATGGGGCAACAAATTGCAGTTTCTATAGAATAGTGCAAATGAGCAGGATTTTTCCCAAAATATTTAAAATTTAGTTCATCCCAGGTGCCATGGATTTCATATCAGTTTATATTTCATATTAGTTTATATTCATTATTTTAGGTTTTCATGTGATGGTTATAAGGACAGATCTGTACTTACAGGTAGGCTGCAAACAGACATAGCCCCTGACTTAATTTACTGGACATGAAATTCAGGCACTCAAAATAAAAGCCTAAGTTTAAAAAGATTTCATCTGTCATCATGTAAACTGTTCATCATAACTAGTTCATCAAAAACTCATAATTCACTTAAAACTGTCACATCAAGTAATTCCTCTAAACTTTTTTTGATATGTGGTGGTTGAGATGCAGCCTGATTTAATAGATTCTGACCCATCTGTGCAAAAAGTGCTTTTGACAATTTGGCTGTGGCTGTTCGTATATTCCCAGTAGCTCCAGGCAGGGAGCCACTATGTGTCATAGTCCCTAAGAGGTGCCATAAAACCACCAGCACTTTCTGTTCTGTGGCGTGAGGTTTCCTTTGATAAAGTTCCATAACAATATCTGGAACAAAACACATGAGAAACAGTCAGGACAAAGTAAATTCAAGGTCAGTTAAACAACAAGTATCCAAAATATGGGCTGCTGCCCTGGGCTATTTGTCCTAAAATGTTAGGCCTTAAAAACCAAACAAAAACAAGCAGGCAAAACTGGGAGATATTGGGATCGTCGGGTGTCAAGAATACCCTATATATGACAACTAGTTCAGGAAAAGAAATGCTAAAGATCTCATCATTTTCCAAATACAGATAAATACAATTTATAGAGCTCATCTCATGGACCTTTCAAACAAACAAAGCAGTGAACCCTCCTTCTTCTATAAGCATCCACATTGACTCTAATGCCTGTTTAACAAAGGACAGACAGACTTCTCTCTCTTCCTTTCCCCTCTCTTCTTTAAATACTCCAGTGTTGGGCATCAACCCAGATGTTTAGGAGTGCTAAGCAAGTAATCTATTATAAAACTACAACCTCAGTCCTAGAATTATTTTAAAGAATATTTGGAGTACATGTCTTAAAAGGTTCTTTTGTAGACTATTACACAATTTATTTCTGCTCTGTACAGCAGTTATATTAAATTGACAGCTATAATAAATGAAAACACCTATCAATTTATCCTTAGTATCATTTGCAGGAAAATGAACATACCTAGAGATCATCATTGTAAACACTGACGTATGGTCAATGTATATGATATACTTGTATAAAAATGTCTTTACATAAACTCTATGCTAGGTACAATGAATATATCCCAACAAAAATTCATATTAAAAGTACATTACTTAAGAAATTATTACTTCAGACCAGGCAGTGGTGATACCTGCTTTTAATCCCAGCACCAGAAGGCAGAGGCAGGTGGATCACTTGTAGTTCAAGGACATCTTGGACTACAGAGGAAGTTCTAGGACAACCAGGGCTAAGAAAAACCCTGACTCCAAAAACAAAACAAAACAAAACAAAATAACACTAACAGAGAGAGAGAGAGAGAGAGAGAGAGAGAGAGAGAGAGAGAGAGAGATAGCGTGACAGAGAGAGAGAGAGAGAGAGAGAGAGAGAGAGAGAGAGAGAGAGACAGAGACAGAGAGACAGAGACAGAGAATGTATTACTTAAAGCTATTTTACCAGCAAGCTTTTCTGTCATATCTTGTTTTGCTTTTCCATTTAGAAACTGAGCTTTTGTGCAAAATGGCTGTAGAAGCAAGTAATTGTCTAAAATAAAAAAGGAACAAGAATCATGTTCTAAGAATGAGATCTCAATAATTCTGAATAACAGCAATAATAGGAAAAAGAAAATTTCAACACTGTAATTGTAACAACTTAAGAAGCCCACATACTTAATCCCTACTTAATAGTTTTCTGTAACGGGTAAAGATGAAACAAAAATATCCATAAGACATTAAAGACACTATCGCAGGGCATCTGAACATCTTGGTTTCAAATGGTGGTGGCTTTACTATAAAAGAAGAAAATTGTTTTTTATGGAGAAGAGGATTTTACATTTAATGATATTTTTAGAAAAGTATTTGGTTTTTTTTTTTTTATTACAACTATATCATTTCTCCCTTCACTTTTCTCCTTCCAAACTCACATTTCAAAAGATTCACAAGAAATTATAAAGACAGTACTGACAAGCCTTTTGCATTGAAAGGCTACATCTCACATAATTATAGGAAAATATCAAGCCTGGTAGTACAGTGCACGCCTTTAATTCCAGCACTCAGGAGGCAGAGGCAGTTGGAGTTCAGGGTCAGCCTAGTCTACAGAGTAAATTCCAGGACAGCCAAAAGACCCTGTCTTGAGAAAAAAAAAATAGAGGTTCATGCAACAATTAAGTTACAGAAGTCCAGTTTATTGACATTCATGGATCATTCTTTCAGAATGATTCTTAAAGCTTTATTACATTCTAATGCCCTGACATAATTTCCACGTTAAGTTCCAAAAGCATGTAACATTTTATATTTAAACCTATAATCCAGGGCTGGAGAGATGGCTCAGTGGTTAAGAGCACTGACTACTCTTCTGAAGGTCCTGAGTTCAAATTCCAGCAATCACATGGTGGCTCATAATTATTCGTAATGAGATCAGACACCCTCTTCTGGGGTGTCTGAAGACAGCCACAGTGTACTTATTTATAATTATAATAAATCTTTGGGCCTGAGCAAGCAGGGACTGAGTGAGCAAGGGTAACTGGAGTGAGAGGGGCTGACCAGAGCGAGCAGAGGTCCTAAATCCAATTCCCAGCAGCCACATGAACGCTCACAACCATCTGTACAGCTACAGTGTACTCACATACATAAAATAAAATAAATAAATCTTTAAAAAAAATCTATAATCCATTTTAATCTCATGAATACGAGGTTAAAAAAATAAGCACTCAATGAAAAAGATAATATAAATATTTCATCATTTAGATAATTTATGAAAAAGTTTCAGATACACTATTAAATGAAATATATTACTTATTTCAACATATAAAAATACATGGGATCAGAAAGCATGAAAATTACATCAAAAAAATTTGAGTACCAATTTAAGATTCCTTACCTACATGTTGACTGAGTGCATGAACAACATTTGTGGCTGCAGCATAGATGCCTGGATTCTTGGAATTCAGGTTGTTATCCACAATTGCGGGAATCAGCATATTGATTATAGGAGACAAGTTGTCTCTAAGTAAAGGAATCATTTTATGCATTGTTTCTAGAGCCACCAGATTCACTTTGCTGTTAGAATCATGAAGTCGAGACTTAAAAGCATCAAAGATCTGGAAAGAAATTGGTAAATTACTTAAAGTATAACAATGTTTACCCTACTGTATTATCCTTTTGCCATTTCATTTCTACTTTATTCTCTCTCTCTCTCTCTCTCTACACACACACACACACAAACACACACAACTTAAACTGAACTTAGATAACAGAAACTTCGATTTGTTAAATTTAAATTTTACAGGTAGTAAAAATATACTTTAAAAGCTGCATTAAGGAATGAAGGTTACAAATGCGGCTTGATGCCCTTGAGAACATGAAATGTGCTGTTAGCTAGAAGATGCAGATCAACCTCATGTGATGCTAAGAACTTGGATAAATTTTCTTTATCTTTATTCAGAACACAAGACCAAGCAATTTAGATTACTGTAGATACTTTATATAACTTTAGTTTAATTTGTTAGGACAACTAGATGGAATGTCACCTCCTGCCCTTGAACTATGGGAAGAATCAAACCCAAGGCCTCATGCTTCCATGAGAGGTCAGTGTTCCATCACTAAGCTGGATCTCCAGTGCCTGAGTCTTTCAGTATTTTAGTTTTCCAGGTTGCTCTTGAAGCCATCATGAAGCTAAGGATGACCTGGAACTGCAGGCATACACCATGCTCTAGCTCATGTGGTGCCGGGGATTTAATCTTTGTGTGTTTTAAGCACGCACTCTACATCCACAGCCTTCTCAGAATAATGTTTTGTTTTAATACAACGCTCTAACAATCATTCTTTTTCTTCAGATTCCTACACTTGATCTTAGCCAAAAGGCCGAGAAGCGATTCAGATTCCTTAACTTTCATAATCTCAACACACAATATAATGGGTGTTAAGGAAGCTTTATGTCAGGCAATCGAAGAGCTACTCTAAGAAGCTAAGGCCATTAACTAATCATTCCTGAGAATGTAAAGTGATTGATTATGCCATGTTTGTCAAGATTAATGAACTTATGGCAACTTAAAATGGAATTTAATTAATAAATTACTAATAGAATTAACTCAATTAAGTTCTGGTAAACAGAAGTAGTCTGTGCTCTCAGACTGCAATGCTTATCTATTTCCATTTCCTTTTTTATATAAAACAAAAATTATATAAAGTATGATAAAGTATATATACTATTTTTATATACAGATTTCTAACACACATAAAAAGTTTTGATGTCTAATGAAGCCTTACTAAGTTTCTTAAATTGTCAATTTTTAGAGCATGTACTGAGTCTCTCAACATATATTTACTGAAGCCAGGCTAAGAACTCTCAAAATTCTAGTAGCTTACCAATATGTGGGATGTTTCAGAGAAACATTGACTCTTCTTTTTAAGACTTTTATTTTTGTTTATGTGTATGTGTGCTCCTGGGTATGTGCACGTAAACAGGTTCCCTCAAAAGTATTGGAGTCTCAGGCAGCTATGAGCTGCCAGAAGTGGGTGCTGGGAAGCCAACTCAGGTCTTTTGGAAGAACACATTCTCTGAACTGAAGACCTATCTTTCTAGTCCCCTACATGACCATTTTCACATTTTTTTCTATTACATTTTAGTTGCCACAGCACAAATCCTATGTAATCCATAACTGACATCAAGCTTATTTTTAACATTTTAAAATAACATATATAAAGGTCCATGGTTTTGGATAATTTGCTACACAATTTTTTTACTTATTTTTTTTTAATTGGCTATAGATTACAAATGAAAAGTAATCTTGAAGGGCTATGATGCCAAGGCCAAGGACCTGAATTTGATCCTTAGGACCTATGTGTTAAAGGAGTGACCTACCTCCTAAAAGCTGTCCTCTGAATTTCACGTATGAGAACTCATGTACATACATGCATGCACATACATACAATTACATACACACTACAATGCCTAACAAAGTTAACTTTGAGGTTCTTACCTTCACAATGTTGCCTACAACAAGCTCTTGATTGTTTTCAGTGTCTGATAAAAGTTGTTTAATCCCATTAATACGATCACGAAAGTCTTTTGCATTTAATAACCCTGTTATGACTTTAATATACTCAGCACTTTCTAAGGAATTACGAGGAGCTGATTTTTTGGGGACTTCTCGAACTTCAGTTACTTCCCTAAAATGAAAGATATATTTCATTTTTACTTCCCTACAAACTCAAAATTGAAGATTCTTATTACAAGTTCAACTTTTATTTTTAAGAAATTTTGTAGCCCACCTGCGTTGGCAACTCCAATGATTTACTAGAAAGACTCACAAAGTCAACATAGCTTTACTAATAGCTGAGATTTATAAACACAGATACCAATCAAGATCTGCAGAGGGAAAGACACATGGATCTACGTCTAAAGAAAACCAGACACAAGTTTAGTTGTTGTTTTTTGTTTGTTTATTTTGGTTTTTTGAGACAGAATCCCACTATATAGTTCCTTGTTGGCTTTGAAACTGTAGGCAAGACTGGTCTCAAATTCACAGAAATCTAATTTACCTCTACCTCCCCAGTGCTGGGATTAAAAATGTGCGCCACCATATCTAGCTAGATGCAAGCTTTTAAGGAACCTGTTACAGTAGCACTGCCCAGAACATCAAGTGAGATATAGTTTAACAAGAAGATTATTAAAGATAAAGACTCTTCCCTGGATTTTCATTGTGTCTGCCCAGGATGTGAGAAAATTAGACTCCTTGAAGGAAAGCAGCTCTTCTATATGTTGGTTTATATGTTCAGACAATTTATACATAATAAACAAGCTTACAAATTAGAGAATAGTGCACTGCTCTTCAAATCCTATTTTCTAATGCTAGTTAAGGATTAACTTTGCAGGCAAATTAAGAATAGCATTTTTTTTCCCAATCAATTTACTTATTTTGCTGATGTTATCATTGCTTTTTTTTTTTTTTTTTTTTGAGAGAGTGGCTTTCTAAATTAGTCCTGGCAATCTTCCACTTCAAAAAGATCCTCCTGCCTTTACCTTCCTAGTGAGTGCTGGCATTAAAGATGTGTACCAACAAACCTGGCCAAGATCAGTACTTTTAAACTGGATGTGGTAATATAATCTTTAATCCCAGCACTCAAGAGGCAGAGGCAGGTGGATCTCTGTAAGTTTGAGGACAGTTAGGCTTTCATAGAAAGACCCTGTCTAGAATAAAAAAACGAATAAGTAGAGTAACAAAGGGAGACACTGGATATCAACTCTGGCCTCTGGATGTACATGTATAAGAGAACACACACTGAGCCGGGCAGTGGTGGCGCACGCCTTTAATCCCAGCACTTGGGAGGCAGAGGCAGGCGATTTCTGAGTTCGAGGCCAGCCTGGTCTACAGAGTGAGTTCCAGGACAGCCAAAGCTATACAGAGAAACCCTGTCTCGAAAAATCAAAAAAAAAAAAAAAAGAGAACACACACACACACACACTCAAAATCTTTAAAGTATAGAATGTGAAACCATGATATCCGAAAGACCCCTTTCTAGATCATCTATTACATCATCTCACTTAGACCATAGTTGAGCATGCCGCATAGACTCTTTTTCATAGCATCCTCTTGATGCATGAATATAAATACTCGTCCCTTACTCAAGAATCATTGACTGACCAACTGATATTGGATAACAAGGAAGGGGGACTTTATCTTAGATTCTACAATGCTCTAATTTCAAGTAGAAATAGAAGTCGACACCCATAAATCCCTTGGGTCCTACCTCCCTCTAATCTGTTGCATACAGTTCTATTTTATATATAAGCAAAGATCACAAATGATGCACCTAAGGTATTTGCCATGGCTTATATCTTATCTAGTCTTAAACCCCTATCATGTAGCAGCATCAGGACAGGTAAAACAATACGGTTCACTACCAAAACTACTGCCTAATAACTAATAACCTAATAACTTCACTGACCTAATAACCTAATAGCTTCACTAACCTGCTATGGTCAGAGGCCCCTCCCTTCTAATCTGAGACACCTCCCCTCTAAACTCTCTAAGTGTAAGGAACTTTTCTGTGGGTTGAAATTGGAACCTGTCCCATCTTCTATGCTGTGAGTGGCCAGCATTATTAAAAGATGTTTCTGAGCTGGAGAGGTGGCTCAGCGGTTAAGAGCACTGACAGCTCTTCCGAAGGTCCTGAGTTCAAATCCCAGCAATCACATGGTGGCTTACAGCCATCTGTAAAGAGATCTGACGCCCTCTTCTGGTGTGTCTGAAGACAGCTACAGTGTACTTATATATAATAATAAAATAAATCTTAAAAAAAATAAATAAATAAAAGATGTTTCTTTCCTTTTGGTAGATGTATGTATACATACAATGCATGTGCACACAATGTCTATGAATGTAGGCCCTCACATGCCATGGAACTTATGCAGAGTGTAGACTTTCAATTTGGTATTAAATCTATAATGAAATACATAAATAATACATACATTTAACTGACTGTCTGTCTGTCTGTCTGCCTCTCTCTCTCTCTCTCTCTCTCTCTCTCTCTCTATCTATCCAAACTATTTTGCTTGATGGTTTTATGTCAACTTGACACAAAAGCTATAGTCATCTGAGCAAAGAGAATCTCAGTTGAAGATTTCCTTCCATAAGGTTGGACTGTAGGCATTTTTCTTAATGATATGGGAGGTCCAAGGCCATTGTGGGTAGTGTCCATCATCCTTGGGCTGGTAGTCCTGGGTTCTATAAATAAGCAGGGCAGTAAGCCACGAAGAACAAGCCAGTATGCAGCACTCTGTCATGGCTTCTCTATCAGCTCCTGGCTCCAGGTTCCTACCCTGTTTGAGTTCATGTCCTGACTTCCTTCGATGATGAACAATAATGTGGAAGCTGAAGCCACATAAACCCTTTCCTCCCAAAGTTATTTTGGTCATGGTGTTTTATAACTAGGACACCTATGCACCTATTCAAAAGCACTCTTTAAATACATTAAAAATATATCAGACAGGGCCTTCAAGATTTTATAATATGCTTAAGTAATTTAACAAACATAACATGTTGATAATGTAATTTTAAAACTCTATCAAGCTATCATTATGACCTTTCTGGTATGATTTCTGAATTACAAGAATTGAAGCTTGAGGACCTGAGTTCAATCACTGGGACTCATATAGAAAAAAAAGAACTGACTATTACGAATTGTCTGCTGACTTCCACGAATTGTCTGTTGACTTCCACATGCTCATTGAGGTACATGCTTCCCCTCCCAAACACATGCACACACACACAAAACAAACAATGTAATTTAAATTTTGTTTAGAAACTAGGTAGCAGAAAGGTCATAATGATAGTTTGAAAGATTTTAAAAATTCTATTATCAGTATATAATGGTTGTTTAATAGCTTAAAATTGTACACACAATAATACTTAATAAAAACTCAACAATATAATTTTTTAGTTGGCAGTATAGATAATTAATCAAATACACTAAAAAGTTTTGTTTAAAAATGTTCTTTCCTACTGAGACAGGTCATTAGAACATCCAGTTGGGATAATGCGGGTCATTTCTCAAAAGAGTGTGAACCATCAGATTATGCTACCTCTCAGAAGAACTGAAAGCATCTCGAGAAACAGATGATGATCTTGTGTTCCCAACACTGCCAGAATGAGATCGCCTTCCTTTTGCTGATGGTGTGTCTAGAGGTATCTCTCCCAAACCCTGTGAGTAAACACAAAGTCAATGGGAGACATCTTAAAACTAGCATCTGAATAGCTTACAAACTGACCTGATAAAACATAGTAACTATTCTACGGAGCCTGGAGAGGGGGCTCAGTGGGTAAAAGCACTCGCTGTGCATGCCTGATGGTCCGACTTCAATGCCTGAAACCCACCCAAAAGCCGAGTTGAGGGGAGAACCAATTCTACAAAGTTGTTCTCTAACTTCCACATGCTCCCCAGGATATGCTAAAAACTACACACACACACACACACACACAAACACACACACACACACACAAATTAAACATTTTTCTATTTATTGAACGTGAAATGACTCACAAATACAATCAACTTCATTTTAGTCATTCCTTTGCATGGCTATTTTAGTAAGTTCGATATGATCAAGTTCTCTATGAAATAGTCAATATTAAGAGGCAGAAAAATTGGTCTAAAATGCTTGTTACTACATTTATTTGTATATTCCTTTATAATTGAGTCCTTAGTCCAAGGTCATTAAAAAAGTGACACGAAGTTACAATATAAAAATTGTACATTAAGCACATTAAAATGTATTTTTTTACATTTTACATTACTACTGTCCTCATTTTATAAAAATAAACATTGAAGTTATAGAAATAAACTGCTGTGGTGACTATTATGTAATCAGAATTGTAATCCGAGTCTTAGAGTTCTAACATAACAAACAACAGCCTACCATATTTATGGATTTCTTCTAGCTTCAAGATTTTTTTTAAAAAAAAATTTATTTATTTATTATATATGTATGATGAGTACACTGTTGCTGTCTTCAGACACACTAGAAGAGGGCATCAGATCCCATTACAGATAGTTGTGAGTCACCATGCAGTTGCTGGGAACTGAACTCCGGACCTCTGGAAGAGCACTCAGTGCTCTTAACCACTGAGCCATCTTTCCAGCAAAGGTTTCCTTCAAACAATGTCCTATCATCATTTACTTCTTTATTTTTTTTTTAAATTTACTTTAAAAATGTTTTTCACTCTTATGTGTTTTTCCTATCTATATGACTGTGCACCACATGTTTGCCTGGTCCTAGGAGTCCAGAAGACACTGGTCCTGTGGAATTCAAATTACAGACAGTTTTAAGCCACCATGTAGGAATTGGGAATTGAATCTGTGTCCTCTGGAAGAGTAGCCTGTGCTCTTAACCACTGAGGCATCTCTCCAACCCCATAATTTAAATCTTAATAAGCCATAGACATTTACTCTTTAGGCCCAAGTATACATACATCTACTTAGAGTTTAACTGTAGCCCTATTTCAAAATAGGGAACATAAAAGTAATAAAAAAAAAACCTGTTTGTTTATATTCTTTAGTGTTGAGGAAAAATAAACCTTGTGCTTATTTTTATTTATTTTTTAATCTATTAATTTATTACTTTATTTGGAGGCTTTTTTTTTTTGGTGAAACTGGGTATTATGTTGCCAAGGCTAAGACAGCACTCAATATGCAGGTGAGGATATCCTTTCTTCTGATTTTCCTGCCTCTGCCTTTCAAATGCTGTGAATGCTGGCTTATAAGCTTTGTTTTTAAAACTGTTTTACATAACAAACTTGATTTACATACCTTTTGCCGTAGATTTTTAACGGATTCTTTAATATATGGCAAATCTTTAGATGGGATATACTTTTCAAGTAGTTTTTCAAAGTTAGGATGACCCATCATGAGGAAAAGCATCTTTCGACCATAATACCTATGGATTTGTGAGAAATACATAAATACTTTTGCATATATTAACAAATTCAGTTTGTGTCCTTGATGTACTTTTCCCAATGGATGGGGCTATGGACAGAGAGACTGCTAACCCCTTAGGTAGATAAACCACTGAAATTCAGATACACTGACTACTCAAGAGAAAAGTATCTCCTTGCTCTCACATCTGCTTCCTTCTAAAGTCACTGCAGCTGAAAATTTTCAGCCATAAGTCAAATGAAAAGTACAAGGTAATTCTTGATTTTTGTGTGTGTGTGCTGTTTAAGTTTGCATTCTGCAGAATAAAGAGCTAAGGGAAGAGTATCATCTCTGTCTTGGCATTTTCATGAATGGAACTTGCTTCTCCTCACCAGCCAAAAGGTCTGGCCTTTGTTAACCTTCCCTACATCCTGTCTTTCTGACTCTCTCTCCTTTCCTAACCCAAACTTACCTGGATGCCACTCTTCAAAATTCTATTCTCTGTTATTTAAGAAACAAGTTTTAAAAGTGAACCCACTGTTAGATGACACAATTAAGGTTGATATGCTATTAAAATGGTGGGATAATATTCAAGCTAGGATTATGTTACATAAAACTAAGCCAAACACTCTTAAGGTAAAGAAGCCAGATGTCAATCTAATAGCAGAACATCAGGCATCATAGAGGTGCATACTGGAGACATCTTGGGACAGAGATCTTAGCAGCACAGTATTATTCCTCAAGGAGGACCAGCCCTGAGACAAGTCACAGTTACACTTGTGCTAACAATTGTCAATACAGGAAACTATAAGACACAAAAGACAAGTTCTTGTGAGAACAGAATGATCTTAGGACAATCTATCAATCAGATCTCCCCAGTAATGAAACTGAAGAAAAGGACACAATAGCAGAGAACAGGAACTTTTCTCACAAGTAGGATAAGGTCTACAACTATTCAGATAAGTATACCTGCTCAGCTGTAACTTCAAGAACAATTCAACCTTTTAGCCTAGAATATTAAGACAAAGAGGTCTGTCATAATGCTCAGCAATATGGGAAAGCCTGAAACAAACAAGAAATCAAAACAACTGACCTAAAAGCCCAAGCACTGGTAAAACTCACAGACTAACTGTAAGCATTTTGTACTCTTTCAACTGCAGAGAACACAGGCTGGATACACAACTCTGCCGGGCAGCACTTTCCTAGGGTATTAGGTTCTAGGTTGACCCCAGCACAAAATGGAAAAAACACAAAACAAAAAAGGGTGGGGCTAGTAAAAGATAAAGACAGATACTGCACAAACATTAGGGATTCTTTTTTTTTTTTTTTTTTTTTTTTTTGGTTTTTCGAGACAGGGTTTCTCTGTGTAGCCCTGGCTGGCCTGGAACTCACTCTGTAGACCAGGCTGGCCTCGAACTCAGAAATCCTCCTGCCTCTGCCTCCCAAGTGCTGGGATTAAAGGCGTGCGCCACCACCGACCGGCAACATTAGGGATTCTTTACTTCTCTTTCTTATTAGTCAACAATTTCATCCTCTTGAACTCTTGTCTTGTTTTGTTTTGTTTAGTTTTGAAGCAGAAAGAGTCTTGCGGAACAGCCCCAGTTATCCTTGAGCTTGACATCATCCTGTCTGCTTCCTGAGTTTTAGAATTACAGTACTACTATGACTGGCTCTCCTGGAATTTTCTAAATGTTTTTGTTTGTTTTGCTTTTTCAACACAAGGTTTCTCTGCGTAGCCTGAGATGTCCTGGAACTCACTCTGAAGACTACACTGGCCTCTGATTCAGACATCCACCTAGCTCTGCCTTCTGACTGCTGGGATCAAAGGCATGAGCCAGCAGCACTGGGCTTATGGAACTTTTTATATGGTTCCCTAATCTGTCTCACTTCAGTTCCTGGAGTTTGTACGACATATCCCTTGTGGTTGGGTCTCATCTAATCAAACTGTCCTTAGAACTAGAAAGCTTTCTGTGGGTACTGTCGGAACAGGAGGTCAGAGAGAGTCTACACTGGGGGAATTCAAGTGATTTATTTTACAGGGCCTCTGGAAATAGCCTAATTCTGCCATCAACTTTACTTTAACCACATGGAACACTAAGCAGGGGAATCAGTTGGGTCATGCTAGACTTCTCAAGTAAACAACTGAATAACTGAAGCAGTATTACACTGCTACATTTGTACAGATTTCTTACATAACAAAAGAAAATACATTTACTATCGAAGTTAGATTTTGGTGTAAGGAATCCTACAAGATTAACTCTAGATATATGAAAAACAGACATCTTTGTCTTAAAAGGTCAAAACATTTTAGATTCTTTAACTTTCTTGAACTAAGGATGCTCTTTCCATTTTTTAAATTAACTTAAAAAAAAAAAAGAACAGTAACAACCCCCTCCAAACTCCCCCCCCCAGTACCAAACCAACCAATCAAACAAAAAACCCAGGGTCTCTTTATATAGGCCTGGCTGACCTGGATTCACTGTGTAGACTAGGCTGACCACCTAGAGATCTGCCTCTGCCACCTGAGTGCCGGGATTATAGGTGCACATCACCACTTCCTAAACCTCTATTTTTTTTTCCCATGCTTAGACTGCTTATTATATCCATCCTTCCCCAAACTTACAAAACTGACTAACAAAGACTAAATAAATAACTTACTGAAGGGCAATAGTGATATAGAAAAGGAACTTAACCTAGGTTTCTGACTAAATAAAAATTTTCTGCTGATGTTGGAAAACTATTGTTCACTGTGTTTGAAGCAGCATCTGTCTCATATTCTGTAAACATCTTCTCCTTCTGATTAAAGTGACTAACCTAACTAAGGTGATAGGTTTAATAAAGAACCAACAACAGGGCGGGAGAGCCTAGGTGGAACACCGAGGGAAAGACAGAAACTCTGGAAAAAGAGTCAAATTTGGGAGGTTCTCCAGCCAGCCTTGGAAGAAGTTGGACGTAAGAAACTGAGGAGAGGTAAGGAGTCACATGGCAGAACACAGATTAAAATAAACAGGTTAATTTAAATTTAAGCTAGCTGGGAACAAGCCTAAGCTAAGGCTTAAAGCATTCATATTAATAAAAGGTCTCTGTCATTATTTGTGAGCTGGTACCTCAGAGATAGTCCGGAAGGATGTCACCACTATAGGTATCATGCTATAAATATTATCGTGCCTTCTTTTGCTGATTGTTCTTAACTTTCCTAGACTGGTTCAAGTAATAGTCATCAGAAATTTATAAAATATTGGAAACATAAACACATTATTTCCTGTTGCTAATATGTTGCTAAACATTATTCATTTGATGTGTTAACCTCTTTTTTTGATTTTTATCTATTTGCTTTAAACACATAATTTTTCCCAAAATTTATGTGACATTTGCCCGCAATAAAGTTCTGCCACTTTTCTGCTAATTCTAGTCTTGTGTCATTCAATGAATTAAAAAACTTACTAAGAATTATAAAGTGGCATCTGTAAATTTGGAGAATTCACTGTGTTTGTTCAGTATCACTTACAAATTGGTAAATAAGACTATCCCCCAGTACCAATCATTTCTCCATTCACAAAAATGAATATTTTTAAAAATCTCCACCTTCTAAAGCCTTATTTCTAAATCTTTAGTGTGGGTAAAGGCACTGGCCTTAAATTCCAGGTGACTGGAATTCAACCCCAAGAACCCACATGGTAGAAGGAGACTTAACAAACTACTCTTTCACATGCAAACATGTGAAACATGGAATACACATGTGTATTCCACAGCACACTTGTGTTCCTCTGCTCCCACACACAAAATGAATACATATAAATTTTTAAAAGACTTGGAAAATATTACCAGTTATTCACCTGGTTTCTTGTGAGCTATCTTGAGCAAACTTAGCAGCAGCAGGCAATAAACGGTCAGCCATATCCTTGGTTCCACATGAAATCCGCTCTGGTTCCATACATTCTATTACATCTGCCAAGTGCTGGGCTGTACATCTTCTTACTGCAATGTGCAGGTGGCTATAAGAAAACATGACCACGTAAAACTAAGTCAAGGCATGAACTATTTTCCAAGAGTATTAACATTCCACAAATTTGGTTTTAAAAATTTAACAACTCACTAATATTCCTAAAAGATTAAAATGACAAAGGGTTCACATTATCTGTCCCCAAGAAGATACATCAAAAATGTCAATACTTTTTGTTTTTATTAAGACTTGCTTTACTGCCTATATTATGATCAATTTTAGAGGTTCTATGGGATGCTGTAGAAAATGTATATTCTAAAGATGTGAGATGGCACATTCTGCAGATAGCTATTAAATCCAATTGGTCTGTGTTATTAGTGTGTGTGGGAATGTGAGTGTGGAAGCACACATGTCAATGTGCATATGTGGAGCACAGAAGACAGCTTTCAGAAGTCTGTCCTCTTCTCCTCTATAGGATCTGGGACAGAATTCAAGTAGTCAGGGTTGGTAGCAGAGGCCATTACCTGTCTCCAAGAATAATGTTTCTTTGTTGATTTTTAGTTTTACTGACCTATCAAAAGACTTGATAGGATAATAAAGTCACACACTAGTACTGTATCAAGACCTTTCTGATCGTTCATTCTTCTTAGTGTTTCTTTGATAAAGTTAGGAGTTTCAACATTATATTTGTAATTATTGTAATTTCTTGATAACTGTTTCCTTCATTAATATGCATTAATCATTATCTCCTCTGATGAGTTTTGGTTTGAACTCTATTTTATTAGATATCAAAACAGCTACACTTGTTTATGCTTCAAAGGTTGACATCCATGACTCAGTTGGTATCTCTTTCAGTGAGGTGTGCTTCCTATAAACAGATAGATTTGAATTTTATTATCATCAGCTGGTCTGCAACTTTTACTTTTATTATTTATTTGGAGGCAGGTTTCCACTATAGCTCTGATTAGTCAGAACCTTGTTAGGCAGACCAGGCTAATTTCTATCTCAGACACCTGCCTTCTGCCACCCACAGGCTGGGATGAAAGCATGCAGCAGCATACCCACATGATCTCTATCTGTTAATGGTGAGTTGTGCCTATTTCTCTTCAAGGGTATTACGGAAAGGCTGGTAATTTGCAGTTATGTTAACTGGTTCTGGTGTGGTGGACTAATGCTAGTTCTTCTCGTCTCCCTACTCATATTAGGACTTGTTTACTGTGTCAGGAATGGAGGGTTTTTTCATGTTCATCTCTTCCTCTGATGAAATGCATTCTTTCCTGAGCTCACATGAATGGCTTTCTTCTTTAGTGTACAGTATTCCTTGGGAATTTTCCTCAGTGCTAGTCTAGTTATCATGAATTGCCTGTTTGTGCATTCTGTTGAAAGATCCTCATGTCTCCATCAGATTTAAAAGATAGCTGTGTCTTATATCATGGTAGGCAGTTATTTACTTTTATGCCTTAAACTATATCATTCCATGTTTTCTGGTCTTTGAGCTGTGTGACATTTGATGTTATTCTGAGGTGCCTGTCTTTATAGGTTAGCTGTAATGGTTTTTGCTGTTGTTGTTTAAGTCATTTTTTAAAGTATGTATGTATATCTGAGTACATGTGTGTGGATATGTATCCTATGGAATGAGTATGGAGGTCAGAGGACAACTCGTGGCAATTGTTTGCATCTTGCAGTATCTAAGCACTGAGGACCAACCAAAAGTCATCAAACATGGTGGTAGGCAGCTCTGCAGCTGAGCCCTCTTACCAGACCCTTCATCATAGCTTTTAATATTGTTTCTCTGCTTTGCATTTTTGACAATGTTTTAATTAGCATTCATTAATTAATACATAATAATGGGTTTCATTATGACTTTTTACATCTTGACTATGATTTGCCATGGAAAGGTTCTTTTCTGGTCAAGTCTATTTGAAGTTGTAAATGCTTTTATGATTAGAGTTTTATTTCCATACCAGCCTCAGGGACAGCTTCTAGCCTATCACGTTACCCTAAAGTCCCAATGTACCCGGAACTGAAGAACATGGCTAATAATAATTAAGTTTTATTTAGTTTCGGATCTTTGAACATATGTGATATTAGCAGAAAAACAATATTATGGTTCTTTTCATGCTTAACACAGGACTGTTATCATGTAGAAAGTATTTGTGCAAAATTTGCTTTTATCTTCACTATACACAGAAGTACAATTTCATCTGTAGTTTGAGGGTATTTCCAGGTTACTTTGAGGATTACCTTTGTCCTCCATTGATGAGAGAAGTGACTGCACGTGCAGGAGTTACATTATTAACCATAGCTTTCAATGCCTTGTCAACGTCTTCCCTTATGAATGTATTTGATTCTCCAGCCTTGTGCAACAAAGCTCTTACTGCAGTATCTAGTTCTTGATCCATGCTCTTTTTCAGATATGTAAAAAGGTCACCTAAGCACACCACAGCAGCACGGGACACTCCAGAGCGTAAATTTTTCACCTAAAAAACAATTATTAAACAGGACTTTTCACCACATGTTAGAAACTCAGCAATATCACTCTGGAATGTGTCTTTAGCATTAAAATATCAAAAGATTACATGTTTGCTTGTTTCGCTAAGGTCTCTCTCTATAGTCCAGGTTGTCCTGAAACTCACTCTGTAGACCATGCTGCCTATAAACTCACAGAGCTCAGCCTGTATTTGCCTCCCTACTGCTGGGATTAAAAGCATGCACCACCATACCTGGTCATGATTATGTGTTGTTCTATATCCTAAAAATCAACATCAAATACCTCTTCAAATATTACAAATTAAGAATGCTCTACTTTATATACAAGTACACTCAAATCAGGTAACGCGAAGTTGTCTAAACAACGTGAAAATATCATGTTAAGTGTGGTATGTTAACTCCTAATTAATTAAACAAGCCTCAACTTATCATAAAACATTACCTCTTGAACTACTGCAAAGGTAGTTTCATGCAATTTTGTGTTCAACAGGTCGGAATGAAAAGCAGCTAAGCATCGGACAAAATTCAGTCCCTCCATCTTCTTCTCCCTATGGACATAGAAATGACAAAATCATCTTAAAATGGGATTTAATTAGAACAGAATTTTCAATGTCTTTTCTTTCTTTTCTATTTTTCTTTTTTGGCAATGAGGAAATTATTTTCTTATTTTCTTATTTATTATTTCTTTACTTATTATTTAGTAATCCCCAAAATCTCTCTATAAAAATTTTAACAGCAAAACCCACCATAAGTCAAGGTAAGTTATTATTTCTCTCAGTAAAAGTGCCATCTTCTTTCTGGAGAGTAGGAGACAAATAACAAATCAAGTTAAGAAAAGCAGTAAGAGGAAAAAGGAAGACAAAAGCGAATTGTTAGCTCACTGGTGAGGAGATGACTCAGAGCAGTGAAGAGGAACAGTGTTTTCTATAGTTTGTATTTTCATCTTTCATTTTCAGACTTAAGGGGTCTGATGAAGGGTGGATACTAACAAAGGAGGTTGGGACTCAGCTGTTATTTAGGTGTAACATCATATTTGATGGTTTTCATTTCTTTGTGTAAAGAACGTGAAGTATGAAACTACTTTAGTTGGTACCACTGCTGCTGTCCACTGTGTGTGCACTGTGTGAGTACAGGCACATACCATGGCATGTATGTGGAGGTCAAAGGACAACTGCTGGAGCTGGTTCTCTTTACCATGGCTTCTTAGATCCAACTCAGGCTGTCAGGTTTACAATGCTCGCAATTTTACCTGCTGAGCCAGCTCGCCAGCCTAATTATATTGTTGTTTATTGTTGTTGTGGTGGTGGTTGTCTTATTCTAGTCCTGCTGGCATGTGTATATGTATTATTTGTGTGTGTGCACATGAGGATATGCGTGGAAAAGCCAGAGATCAACACTGGGTATCTTCCTCAATTACTCTTTACTTTATGTATCCACAGGGTCTCCCACTTGATCCCAGAGCTTGCCAGTTCAGCTATCTAGCTGCCATTTGGTCTAGGGGTATCATGTGTCTATGACTTCTGAGCACTGGAATTTCTGGTGGGCATATATGTGGGTGCTAGAGGAGTCAAACTCTGATTCTCCTTTTTTCAGGGTAGGTACTTTATCCACTGAACCATTTCCTCAATCTATATTGTCAGTGTTTTTATTAATTTTTTTCCTTTTATACATCTTCAGATTTTTCACTCTTTTCTTCTACTGTGGCTAGTCATCAGTTAATCCCATTCACTGTATTTGTCATCTCAAAAAGTAAAATTTTCATCTGCACACAATATATTTTTGTTTTTTACAATAGCTTCTTAGACCTATATTTTCCTTCTTTTTTTTTTTTTTTCAAGCTTTACATCCCTAAGGCTCGGGGAGCATTGTGGAAAAGCCAGAGGATCAGGAAGTTTGCTGAGCAATTGTATTTCACAAGAATGTCAGAAGCTACACCCAGAAAGTATCACTGACATGACTACCCAAACATGAGCTGAAGAAAGACAATAAGAACAGATAAGAATAGATATGCTGGGTCTCAGGCTCCTGCTCTGTCTAGAAACCTGCTCGAGCTGAACTCTACTCATATGAGCTGCCTCCCTGCGCTTCCCCGCTACGCTTTCTCTTGCTCTCTCCACTAGTCTCTCCACTCTTCCACTTCCCCAGTCCTGCCATGTCCAGTCTGCTTTCTTTTCTCTCTGCCCTGGTCTCTTTCAGATGCTTCTCGATCTTTACTCTCTCTTACCCACAATAAGAACCTTCTCCAAATGGAGTGGTCCTGTCAGCAGTTTCTTTACTGTGCCCTTTTTGCAAACACTAAGGAGGATGGGGTCCACAGAGTATCAGATCCCATGGAGCTATAGTGACAGATGATTGTGAGATACCACATGTACACTGGGAATCATAATCAAGTCCTCTGCAATGGCAACAAGTGTTCTAAATCACTGAGCCATCTTCATCCTTAGATAGTTTTAAATACATATATTCTATCGTCTTCTTGCTTGTGGGTGGGTGGGGGGGAACGGCAAGGTATTATATAGCCCATGGTGCCTCAAACTTGTTATGCAGTAGAGTCTGACTTTGAACTCCCAAACTTCCTGCTGCCACTTCCCAGGTGCTCTGATTATAAGTGTACACCATCTCAAGCTCTCTAATATACAACAGCAGGGTTGAGAACTCACAATAGAGACATCTGCCATCTAAAATATATATTCTGATGATTTATAGAAAATAGTTGACAAAAAAAGATCATCCCTGATATATAGAATAAATGTAGCTTAGAGAACACCAGAAGACTGAATTCTACAGTACTCCTAAAACAGAATACAAGAATCAGAAAGCACTACAGTAGGAAAAGAACCAATAGGCTAATCTTTCTAAGGCAAACAGAATTTACCAAGACAACAAAAAAATATCGTGTAGATTTAATGAAATAGTGGCTGTAGTTTTAGTGATGTGAGTTCTAATTGAAAGATAAAGAAGGTTAAGAAGTAAACAGGAGGTAAAACTGTAGAGACGATGAGTCACTTTTTTGAGTACGTTGAGTTTAAAGGGGGGAGGCAGAAATGGGCAAATGGATACAGCTTACTAATATTTTAAAATAGACATACATTATAACACACTTTAATTTTTTTTAGTACTAGGGATCAATCCAAGCACCCAGCACATGCCAAGCACAGGTGTAACCAGTGAGTAACACCCCAAGCTCAATGGCACAGTTGGATGTTGATGGACATAGTCTAGCAGAGGAGGAGTGATGATGAGGTTTGGAATTGAACTGCAGATACTTGAGGGAATCCAGGAGAATAAGGGGAAAAAATGCCACCAGATGCTTCAGCTGAAACCCTAACAAGTATTTACAGAATTTGTGATTCCGCCCCCCTCCCCCCCAAGACAGGGTTTCTCTGTCTTGACTTGCCCCAGCTGTCATAGAACTCACTCTTTAGACCAGGCTGGCCTGGAACTCAGTGATCAACATGCTTCTGCCTGAGTGCTGGGGTTAAATCTTGATGCTGTAGTTGTTTCTAAAACTGCTTGTTATACATTATATTTCAAGTTAATTATGAGATGTATAGTCTAATACCAAAGGTTTTACATAACATAATGAAGCTAAACTTCATTATATATATATGACATACAAGTTAAAACATAACTCTAATACATCTGGCCCAGAAATAGCTACATTAATAAGTTCAAGAGACTCAGATGCCTAAGAACTAAAATAATCTTTAATGACACTATGGAGAGTATTAGGAAGGGTTGCTAACTTACCAGTCCTCATCGGCTAAAAGCCGTAAGGCTTCTGTAAGTGCTATCTCTGGTTTGGAAAATGGCCGTAGTTCTAATGAATCCATTATCTCTGGACTGTGAGTGACAGAAGACATTCGTTCTTTATATTGTGGAATGACTCCAGGAGTTGGTTCATCTAAAACAAAACATTAAATAAGGCAAGAAAAAATCTTTACATAAAGGATACAAGCATATTCAACTATAGGTGTTATATGAGTGCTTTCTCATATAACATAAGCGTAAGTTTATTACTTAAATAGACAAACAAAAACTTAGCAATAAGTATAAGTCACATGTATTTAAAAGCATATCTTTTATATTAATTTTTCCATACAAAATAATAGTTGAATAAAGTATAGATCCAAGTTACAAGAAAACATTGAAATACACCAATTAAAATATTTGAGTAAGCAAGACTATTTGAAGAACTAAAACTGATACTGAGCAATTGAGTTGCAACCCTAACAACATATAGACAGCAGTACACAATCAAAATTACTAACATATTCAATGGAATAAAACTGTTTCTAACCTGGAACCACAAGCCAACCTAGGGTTTTTGTTTTTGTTGTCATTGTTTTGGGTTTGACTTTTTTAGGAGCTATTATAAATCTTGATCCGAATCCTACTTGATCCATTATTTACTCTACACAGTGAGCTCATTAAAGCAGCCTTTCACAGGAAGAGTTTCCACATTCTCTTCAAAGACTCTAAGGCTACAGCATGCATCTTGTACCACACGGTGACTGTGAGCAGCCTTCTCCAGATGGTTCGTCTACTCCAGCTTCTGTCCCGGTCCCAGACCAGAGCCATCTCCTGTTGGAGGTGATTTTTGGTCTTTGGATTTGCTCTTAGGAGTCTGTCACTTTTCCACACCGACAGATGCATGCTAAGAGCACAGAAGCTGTTTCACTGAGGCTAAAAAACTATAGTTTTAAGAACAAAAGGAGAGGAGTAGACTGCAGGAAATAGTTAAGCTCAGGGCTGAAATCAAGCAAATAGAAACAAAGAAAACAATACAAAGAATTAGCAAAATCAAGGGGCTGGTTCTTTGAGAAAATCAACAAGATAGATAAACCCTTCACCAGACTAACTAGAGGGCACAGAGACAGTATCCAAATTAACAAAATCAGATATGAAAAGGGACATAACAACAGAAACTGAGGAAATTTAAGAAATCATCAGATCCTACTACAAAAGCCTATACTCAACAAAACTGGAAAATATAGATGAAATGAATGATTTTCTATACAGACACCAGGTACCAAAGTTAAAACAGGATCAGATAAATCATGTAAACAGTTCCATAACCCCCAAAGAAATAGAAGCAGTCATTAAAAGTCTCCTGACCAAAAAAAAAAAAAAAAGCCCAGATTTTAGTGTAAAATTCTATCAGACCTTCAGAGAAGACCTAATACCACTACTCCTCAAACTATTCCATAAAATAGAAACAGAAGGAACACTACCTAATTCATTCTATGAAGCCATAATTACGCTGATACATAAACCATACAAGGACCCAACCAAAAGAGAGAACTTCAGACCAATTTCGCTTATGAATATAATGCAAAAATATTCAATAAAATTCTCACAAACAAGAACACATCAAAACTTTCACCACAATCAAGAAGGCTTCATCTCAGAGATATCAGGTTGATTCAATATACGAAAATACATTAATGTAATCCACTATATAACAAACCCAAGGGAAAAAAAATCACATGATCATCTCCTTAGACGCTAAAAAAGCATTTAACAAAATATAACACCCCTTCATGTTAAAAGTATTAGAGAGATCAGGAATTCAAGGACCATACCTACATACAATAAAAGCAACATACAGCAAACAAACAGCCAATATCAAATTAAGTATGGAGAGATACTTAAAGCAATCCCACTAAAATCAGCGACAAGACAAGGATACCCACTCTCCCCGTATATATTGACTATAGTACTCAAAGTTCTACCTAGAGCAATAAGAAAACAAAAGGTCATCAAGGGAATACACATTGGCAAAGAAGAAGTCAAGGTATCAATATTTGGAGATGATATGATAGTACAGATAAGCGACCCCAAAAATTCTACCAGAGAACTCCTAAACAACTTCAGCAAAGTGGCTGGATATAAAATTAACTCAAACAAATCAGTAACCTTCCTCTACTCAAAGGATAAATAAGCTGTAAGAAATCAAAATTCCAACACAATTCTTCAAAAGCATGGAAAGAGCAATTCTCAAACTCTTTGGCACAGGGTGTGGGGGTGTGGGCAGGGGGCGGGGGATTTCCTAAACAGAACTCCAATGGTATAGGCTCTAAGATCAAGAATTGATAAATGGCACTTCATGAAACTGAAAAGCTTATGTACAGCAAAGGATATAGTCAATAGGACAAATTGGAAACCTACAAATTGGGAAAAAAATCTTCACTAACCCCTATCCAATAGATGGCTAATATCTAAAATATATAAAGAACTCAAGAAGCTAACCTCCAAAAAACCAAACAACCCAATCAAAAAATGGGGTACAGAACTAAACAGAGGATTCACAAAAGAGGAATCTCAAATGGCCGAGAAGCATTTAAAGAAATGTTTAATGTCCTTAGTTATCAGGGAAAAATGCAAATCAAAATGACCCTGAGATTCCATCTTCCACCAATCAGAATTGCTAAGATCAAAAACTCAGGTGACAACATATGTTGGCGAGAATGTAGAGAAAGAGGAGCATTCCTCTATTGCTGGTGGGATTGCAAACTGGTACAACTACTCTGGAAATCAATCTGGAGGGTCCTCAGAAAACTGGAAATAGATCTACCTGAAGTCCCAGTTATATCACTCTTGGGCACATACCCAAAAGATGCCCCACCATGCCACAGTGCCACATGCTCCACTATATTCACAGCAGCCTTGTTTGTGATAGCCAAAAGCTGGAAACAACGCATATGACCCACAATGGAATACTACTCAGCTATTAAGAACGAGGACATCATGAGTTTTGCAGGCATATGGATGGAACTAGAAAATATCATCTTGAGGGAACTGAGACCCAAAAGGACGTATATACTCACTAATAAGTGGACATTAGCCAAAAAAACAAACACCCCCCCCCAAAAAAAAAACCCAGAATACCCTGGATACAATCCTCAGAACAAAGAAAGTTAAGATGCTGAAGGCCCACTTTGGAGAAGAAAGCAATCATGGGGAAAGAGTGAGGGAAGAACCTTGATAGGAGAAGGGACAGGGAGGGCAAAAGGGGAATATAATCAGATATTGGGGGACAGGGGGAAACAAGACTGAAGCCCTGAGGATCAGCATAAAGAATGGAAACAGGCAACCTCGGGAGGTAGGAGTTAAAAGGACTAGAGACCTAGGAGGTGGTAGACTCAGGACTCAAAGGGAGGGATCTTAGATGAAATGCTCAACAGTGGGGAAAGGGAACTTGTAAGGTCCACTTTCAGTAGAAAGGCGGGGCATCAAGTAGAAGGATGGGGTTGCCATCCCACAGTCAAAAGCTCTGACCCAGAATTGTTCCTGTCTAAAAGAACTGTAGAAACAAAAATGGAGAATAGACTGAGGGAAAGGAGATCCAGTGACAGGCCTAAATTAGGATTCAGCTCAAGAGGAGGCTCTAAAGCCTGACACTATTACTGATGCTATGGTGTGCATATAGACGGGAGCCTAGCATGGCAGTCCTCTGAGCAGCCCAATAAGCAGCTGAAAAAGTCAGATGCAGATACTTACACCCATGCATAGAAGCTGGGGATGCTTGGGGATGAATTAGGGAAAAACTGAAAGAAGCTGAGAAGGAGGGTGACCCTATAGGAAGATCAGCAGTCTCAATTAACCTGGACCTGTGAGATCTCTCAGACACTGAGCCACCAACCAGGCAGCATACACTAGCCGGTATGAGTCCCCAGACACATATACACCAGAGGACTGCCTGGTCTGGCCTCAGTGAGAGAAGATACACCTAACCTTCAAGAGACTTGAGGCCCCAGGGAATGAGGAGGTATGGTGGGGTGAGGGTGGGGACATCTGCTTGGAGAGTGGAGTGGGTGGAGGGGTGGGGGAGGAGTAATGGGATGAGGAACAGTTGGGGGGGGACCAGGAAAGGGATAATGACTGGATTGTAAAAGAATCTTAAAGAATAATAATAAAAAAAGGAAAAAAAAAAGAACAAAAGGAATCAATGTGGTCTAATTTCTAAAAACTATGTGTATACATACTTATTTTACTATATGTCTATTAATTTAAAAATAGAGAACATTGATCTCTATAATTATAACAATACAGACTTTTTCTATTGACATATATTTCTATTAATTTCTTTGACAACTTTACGCATGTACATAAAATATTGTGTAACACAATTCATTTACCCTCTCTGTTCCCCGTACCTACACTCTATGAAAATAGTATTAATGACTATTATAAATCTGAAGTCCAGCCGGGCAGTGGTGGCGCACGCCTTTAATCCCAGCACTTGGGAGGCAGAGGCAGGCGGATTTCTGAGTTCGAGGCCAGCCTGGTCTACAGAGCGAGTTCCAGGACAGCCAGGGCTACACAGAGAAACCCTGTCTCGAAAAACCAAAAAAAAAAAAAAAAAAGAAAAAAAAAATCTGAAGTCCATGTGGAGCAATATGAATGGTGCTTCTTCCATAATCAGGTTCCAAAACCACTTTTGAGGCATGATCTAAGACACTGGGAAAACATTGCTCTCAGTTATGCCCTGAGAGTACTGTACAATATAAGAACTATGTATTAGAAAGGGGAAAAAGCCAAACAAAGAAAGAATGGACTTTTGTGAAGAAAAAAAAAAAACCAATTAGTTCGCTTTTCATGTAACGATTTTAAAAAAGAAATTATTAGGTACTGGAAAATAATTATCAGAAAGTTAGGTACTG
The DNA here is from genome assembly GCA_036184795.1 of Tokudaia tokunoshimensis. Classification (NCBI taxonomy): domain Eukaryota; kingdom Metazoa; phylum Chordata; class Mammalia; order Rodentia; family Muridae; genus Tokudaia; species Tokudaia tokunoshimensis. The sequence goes on along the minus strand of BTHU01000012.1, from coordinate 80,977,136 downwards.
GAAAATAATTATCAGAAAAGATTACTAACCATGATAATGGTAAGGAAATCTTGAAATCACAATAAGAACTTTCATTTGATGCTGTTCACTGATTATACATACAAATGCTTCAAAAATTGAAACTCTAAAGCAACAGTGTATTAGCTATACTTTATTGAGTTCTTTATTGTAGACCTTGATAAAAGTCTTACAGATTTTTTTTTCTTTAGATTTAGTTTATCTGGTGTATTACATGAGTCTGTGTGTGTGTCTGTAGAAGCCAAGAAAAAACAAAGGTGGTTGGGGGTCATTCAATACGGGTGCTGAGAAGTGGTACATCACACGGTAGGAAGATGATGCAGAACAAAGAAAAAATAAAACCACTTCAACTAGCTTTTATGGCTCAGCTCTACTTTTCATTAGGCATCATGAATTTATACACACACACACACACACATACACACACACACACACCCTAGCTTTGAAGTATTACAACCCCAGAAAGGATTGTATATAAACCAAGACATCACAGGCTTAGAATCTCAGTATCTGGGAGGTAGAGACAGAATGATCTGGAGTCATCTGGGGCTACATAGTGTGTTTAAGGCAAGCCTATGCAACATAAAACCTTATCTTAAAAACACTACCACTCATGCTCCAATGGGTAGTTCTAATCTTAAGCACATATGGGCCTACTAATAGGGCTTCATGGATCCAAGAAAAGGACATGTAGTTGTGTAGCATACCCAAAATCTATTCACTGGTCTTAAAGACACCCCAGGAGATTAAATGCTCCAGGTCATTAAATGCTTGACACATAAACATTATTTCTATCCCTAGGATCCATGTGAAACGATGGGCATGGCAACACAGTCCTCTAATCTCAGTAGATGGAAGCAGACAGGGAAAGATCCCTGCTGCTTGTAGCTAGCAAGTCTGGTTGATTTTGCAAGCTCCAAGTTCAGAGACTCCCACTCAAAAAATAAAGCAGAAGACTTAGGTGCCAACCTATAGCTTCCACAAATGCACACTCCAGGAGTGCATGAATACAAACAAGTAAGTGCACATAGCCAAACATGGACACACACACACACACACACACACACACACACACACACACATGCACACTCACACACGGTCACGCCCCAGCAAACAAGGCACCTACTCTTGCCTATTTGTAGAACACAGTAGTACTCAAGGACAAACTGAACAGATGTTGATAGTGACTTACATTTTTTAATTACATTTATTTGTATTTGTGCATGCCACATTGCACTTATGAAGGGCATGGAATTACTTGTGAGAGTTAGTTGTCACCTTTTACCATGTGCTTCCTGAGATTCAAACGTAGGTTCAGGTTTGGCAACAAGTGCTTTTACCCTATGAGCTAGCTCACCAGCTCTAGACTGATTGTTCTCGTCAAGATCTAACAAAAAATAACTTCACTATCTCAATTACTTTAACAATAACAACGGAATAGCACTTTTTAGTGAAAAGGTAAAAATTCCAGTGAGTATAGAAGGGATTAGTGAGTCAATCTGGATCTAAAAACAATCTAACAGTTTCCTATGCTGAACTAAACTGAAGCTGTTCCCTGGTCTTAAAGCTAGGCAAAGACAGAAGCAAGCCTTAAGCAGCGGCGTGCATTTACTGCTCCGTGGTTCTCTGTTGCGACCACAGTATTTTAACAAGCATTCACAAAACAACTTACTCTCGGATGTCATTCTCTCAGTTCCTGGATGCTTTATTCGTTCCCAGAGATTCATCTCTTTCCGTTCATAATCTTTAGCATCAAAAAGTTCTTTTTCTTCCTTTCTCTTTTGTCTCATTTTGTCATAAGTAGATTTTGCAATAGAAACTTTAGTCTGCATGAAAAAGTTGAAATATCTGGAGTTACTCAGGAAGCTTGACTTTTACAGTATCTTTATCTCAGAAAGTGTGTGTGTGTGTACACATGTGCGCAGGCAAGGTGAGAAAGAACAAGTAAACAGGAGAAATACATGAGCACATTAAATGAAAACAATATAAAACAAATTATACTCTGTTTTGAGACAGGATCCTATATAGCCCAGGTTGGCCTTTCCCTCTCTATGCAGTCCTAACACTTTGAACTCATGATTTTCCTGCCTCTTCCTCCTAACGTGCTAAGATTATAGGTATACATTATTGATCCTGGACCAACTATGTGTTTTTAATGGTTATTTTAGAACTCCTAAAATCTGAATTATATAGTAATATTTAATTAAATTCATGTTTAAGGATAGCAATCTGTCAGTATTTGAAAATAACCCATAAACTGTTGAAAATATATATGTACACAACTATATTATACAAACCATGAGTACAGCATAAAAGCATACTATATGTCAGAAATTTAAGTGATTAAAAATCAGAAATTTCAATTACTTAAAATATTAAAAATATAAATCAAGGAACTGGTGAGACAGTTCTGTTTATAAAAAGTATATATACTGTTCAAGTTTGCTGAACTTAAAACTGTAGAACACAAATAAAGCCAGGTATAGTGGTATACTTTTAGTTCTTCTACAAAGTGGGAGATAGAAACAGTAGAATTCCCAGAAATCTTGTGCAGCAACTAACCTGGCTTATACAGTATAGTGATGGAGATGTTCCTTCAAACAAGGTAGAAGTTGTGGACCAACACCCAAAGTTGTGTTTTCACTTACACACACACACACCCCCAAACCCCCCCTCCCACACACACAGGCACACACCCATACACACATGCACATGCAGGAACACACAGACAAGTTCAAAATAAAAGTAAAGTTGTTAATTAAATATCTTATATAAAGTACATTTTGAGATACTATAGCTAAAGATTAATAGATAACCTTACATCTTTGTCATTTTCAACATCGAGACATAGTGGAGTATTATGCTGGACTGCTCTTCCATAAATCCCTGACGGTGGTTCAATGCTTGGTTTCACTGAAAATGTACCCTCATTTTCCACAGAGGATATCACTGGCTGGTTGCAAGTTGTTGGTGCTGAATTTGGATTTCCAAATACACCTGCAATCAAACCATCAAACAGTTATTGTTTATGTAATGGCACTCTAGATAACAAATTTTAATATCACTAATTTCATTTAAGAAAAACAATACACCGTCAAACAAGTGTTAAATAAATATGAAATGCATAAACAAATACTGTAATCAGACAAGAAGATAGTTGTTTCTGAAAATACAGGTGAGAATCACATATTTAAGTGAGGTTCATGGGAAGATTCATTGGAAGACTGCTATGAACCATATATTTAAGATGACTTCTAAGTACAAAACTTTGACCTGGGATTTGTTTAGATACACAAAGAAGAAAAGAAAGCATCAGTTCTGATACAGTTTTATGGAAAATTTGACCAAAAAAAACCCCCCAAAAACCAAAAACCAACAACAACAAAAAAACCCAAAACCCTATGTCCAAGGTATAGTGGTATGAAGTATGAAGCACTACCTACAAATATTACAACCCAAGCTGGCAGCATAATCCACATGGATATTTTTCATAGACAAGAACTAAGAGTTAAATGGCCATAAAAATTTATGTCAAGATTCCAGAAAATTACAGAGATCAGGCAATGTATGACAGGAACAGGTTCTATGCAAGGTGGACCTTGAGAGGCTACTGAATGAAACTGTGTCCACAACAGTCTTGGGCATTTAAATACTTGGTCCCCACTTGTTGATGTTATTTGGAGGTGTGGCCTTGCTGGAGAAGTATGCCCCTAGGAGGGCCAGCTTTGAGAGTTCCCAGCCTCGCCTAACTTCTACTTTGCCCTCTCTGCTTCCTGTTCCTACTGCCATGCCTGCCACCTGCTGTTATGCCTCCCTACCAGAAGGGATGGTCTTTTCCAAGGCCTCTGCTTCAGCTTTTTACTCTAGAATCCTCCTCCAGGTCCTGCCTTAGCTTCCCTTATGGATGGACTGTAAACTGTAAGCCACGCAAACCCTTTCTTTTCCCAAATTGGTTTTACCATAAGCAATAGCTACTGTAGGACAAGCTATGAACATGAAGCCTAATTTGTAATGTAGACTCAGCAGGTAAAGATCCCAGGCCCATGGAATCTTTTTGAGGGCCGCTTCATGCACAGAGTGGAGCTGGCTCAGAAGAGGGCAGTGTGCTGCAGAGGGTAGAGCTGGAAGACCAGGGATACTCAAAGCCAATGGACCAGAAAATCACAAGGTACATGGCTACAGGGTGTGGCGGCAGTTCTGTTGAGTTTCTATCTCGCTTTGGTATGATCTTTTCTTGGCTTTATTCCTCCTTTCTGAAATGGGCATGCTTACTTTGTGCCATTGCATACTGAAGTATGCAACTTGGTTTTACGTTACTTTAAAATGTATTTTATCTTACTGGGGTTCATGCTATAAGACTGCCTTCAGTCTCAAGAAATTGTGGACTTTTTAATGTTGGGACTATGGGAAGTTTTGAAGTTGGAATAAATATATATTGTATAATGAGATGAACATGACCCTTTTGGGCCAAAGGTGGAATGTTATGATTCAAAGTGATGTGTTTGAACATCAAACTGACAAGGGAATGTGTAGACGTGTGATAATAAATCTACTTGACTGATATTAGAATCATCTTAGAAACAACACTTTTGGGTTAGTCAATGAGGACATTTCCAGAGAAGGTGACTGAGGGATGATGCACCTTGAAGGTGAGTGGGCTGGGGTCCTACACTGAACAGAAAGCAGGAACTAAGCTCAACATGAACACTTATCTCTCTGCTCCTTACTGCAAATGCGGTGAGACCAGTGACATTGCTGCCATGATAACTTTCCCACTGCAATGCACTCTAGTCCCTGAAGTCACGGGCTAAGTTAAACTCCTTATTCTCAAGTTACTTTTTGTAAGGTATCTGGTTAGTCATGAGAAAAGTAAGCAAGACAGCATGCATTTTAAGAAAAAAAATGAAAAATACTTAAAGTAATTATCCTACTTCAAGGTCCTCTTACATCTCTAAAATATATAACATGGGTTCATTTTGAATAATTAGAAATAATACATTTTATATTAAATTATATTATTAGAGATAAAGACTGTGATTTAGATTTTAAACCATAATAAAATTATCATACCCTTAGAACTTAGAACTGTCTTACAAGTATCCCACTACTTTTTGAATGATCCATAATTTCACTCAAGCGCAGAAACATGAATTTAAGCATTCATTTTTAATCATTTAAATTTAATATTGACGAGATTTGCTTATGTGTAAAGAATGCATAAATTGATAGGCTAGATAACTTTGAAATACCTTTTCCAACAATTACTACTGAGTCTTCTGATAGGGTATTTGTAGATGTGATGTCAAAACTTGAAATCTGCTGTGAATTTGATGACCTAGTAAATCCTAAAACAAAGAAAAAGGAAAAAAGGGGAAGCAAAAAACACATTTAAAAACACAACAGTATATTTTAGAATATGCAGCCTTTCAAAATTGAAAATTTATTTCATAAAACATACAGATGAATTAACTCAATAAATATTTAAAATCAGAATCATACATTAAATACATTAGTCACCACAGAGAACAACAACATAAAACTTTCCTTCTCTTAATGAGTTTACAAAGGCCAGGGTTGAAGATGAGAAACACACAATCATAGAGTTAGTTGTACAGTGATCATCAGAGAGCTAAGCAACAAAAGTGGAGGAAGCAGATCATACCAAAGAGATGAGGGCAGTCTTAGAGAACTGCACTCTTCTAGGCTGCTGAGATTGGGTAACTTCGCAGTTTACTACAGGTAAATACACAGCCTAATTTTCTTGACCCCCCATCTGTCATTTCAGATGATCAGAAATAAGGAAGTACAGAAGCCCCCTCTGCCTTTCCCTTTGTGTTGGTTTTTGAGGCAGAGTCTTGCTATGTAGCCCAGATTAGCCTCAAATGCACAAACATCTTGCCTCTACCTCCTGAGTCTTGAGACTGCAAGTATGCACCACTATGTCTAGCAAAATGTTCATCTTATCAGCTCCACAGTTGTCACATGCCCCTCCCCCATCCCCTAAAAGGCAGCTCATTACTTACTGAAACTCACATTGTACACCAGGCTGGCCTTAAACTCATGGTAACTCTCCAGTTACAAGCTCCCAAATACTGAGACTACAAGAAGGAACTACCACCTGGCTAAAGAAATTGCTTTAAGTGCAGCTGGCATAAAAGAACTTAGGAAATGGACAAAGCACTCACCTGCAGTACTGATCACTATTACAGTTTAAAAATATAACAGTTACAGTGGCTAGTGACAACAGAAAGTTCTAGCTAGCAGAAGGAAGGTACCTTTCTGGTGCCACATCTTGGGTTCACGGTTACCACCTACATAAACAACTTACATGATTTTCGTACTATATCTGAGTGATGAAATATCTTACAAAAAAAGCTGTTGGTATATATGTACCTCTACATGTTCTTGGGGTAAAGCCCAGTAGGGATTCCTAGTTTTAACTAATGTTTACTACTTTGCATTGGCTCCTTTAGACAAGAGCATAGACCATAAACCTAAAAAGTTATTTAAGAAATAACCTATCAGTAGAATGGTAAGTTAAAAACCTTAAGGTTAAGAATTCTTAGTATTACTTTTTCTTGGTATGCTTAGAAAAGATTGACTTAGATATATTGAATATTAAAAATTTAATTTGTCATGAAATTTACAAACCTTTTGTATGCTTATGTCTTGGGTGTTCCTTATTTTGTATTTTTAAAGCACTAGGTGAAATGTCATGTGCCCTATTATCTTCAAAATCACCACATCCAAACCCATAGTTCATACGTTGACCAATTATGCTTACACTGGATGTTGTTATCCCTATAAAATAAAATAATATTTATTTAAATAATTTGGTAATATTTACAATAGGTGCATATCTCTCCTCTAAATCTATTTTGTTAAATACCTTTTTAAAAAGATCAGCAATATAATATTAGAAGTGTTAGTAATTTTTAAAGTTTTATTATATTTTAAGCTAGGTAATTTCAGTGAAATAAAAAATGTAATGTTTTAAAGAGTTAATTATTTAATTGTATGGTAAACTTGATATAGTGGTGCATACCTGTAATCCTAGCATCCAAGAACTAGAGACAGGAGGAGGGACAAGTCTGAGGTCAGTCTAGGCTACATAAAAAGTTCAATGACAACTAGGGCTACAAAAAATGAATTAAGAACTTAACAAATTAAATTAATAAATAAAATCCTTAAATTTTCTCAAAAAAGAAATAAATTAAAATGTTATTGCAATGACCAGTTTTATACAAAAAAATAAAGAAAAGAAAAAAGAAAAATTGCAAATGTTAAAAGAGAGGCATAAAGGGGCCTATGTTCTTTACTCCTTTCTCTTGTGCTCCCATGTGATGAGTGTACACTGGTCTGACTAATGATGCTGACACTTCACATGATTAAGAACTCTGTACCTAGAATTATGCTTAGCAGACTGTAGACCTGCCCTGCAACTTAACTGCTGAGAGATCCTGGTAAGTCCTTTAATGTGTGTAAAACTAGAAGGAGAGTAAAAACTTTCCCAGAACTATCACATGACTTAAACGCAGGAAATTGAATGCTAGGCATAGGATTACTTAAAAAGTTCTAGAGCCTGGGATGCTGAAACAGGAGAAACACTGTGAATTTGAGGCCAGCATGGGCTGTATAAAAAAAGCTTAAGGCTAGCCTGGTCTACATAATGAGGCCTTGTTTTATGTATCTCCTCTCTCTGGGGGTAGGGATGGAGGAAAATACACATAAAGAACTTAATATACTGTTTGGCATATTGCAAATACTCAAACAATATTCTATCTCTAAAAAGAATAAAATATATCAGTATTATTTATGTCCCTTTAACAAGTAGCAAAGAATGTACTACTTGTTAAACATGTGAATGTTTAAATCTACATTTACCTGTTTAAATCGTCTATACTATACTAATACTTTACCACTACTGGAGCTACAAAATGTTTACTAAATAAAAATTTCTATTCAGTACTCTTGCATCCCTGCCCATTTTTATACATAACTCCAATATAAAATAGCAATTAATAATATACTTCATTTTTAGATAATGCAATACTTGGGGCTGAAGAGATGGTTCAACAGTTAAGAGCATTGAGTGGTCTTCCAAAAAACAGGGTTCAATTCCTAGCAACTACATGGCAGCTGAAAACTGTTTATAACTCCAGTTCCAGGGAATCTGATGCATTCACACAGACCTACATGCAGGTAAAACACCAGTACACATAAAGTGAAACTAAATCATGAGTGATGTAATACTTTAATGAAACAAAATAGCTGGAAAAGTGCTGGTTGTTGGAAGCTGAGCTAGGAAGAACAGGAGGTAAAAGGTTTCAGCTAAGTTTACAAAAGAACTGCTTACACGAACATAGTCCTAGGTTAGATATCCAGAACCATTTAAGATTTGCATAGCAGCACACATCAGTAATCCCATAATTTGTGAGGTAAGCCAAGAGGATCAGATGTTCAAGGCCACACAGCAAGTCAAGACCACCTTGCTACATGAGACTTTCTTTCAAAAAACTACAACAAAAAGCTCATTTTAAATTATAATTGCCTTCCAAAAGGAACTGAATTTTATTTTTATTTATTTTTTATAAGACATTTTCTTTATTTACATTTCAAATGTTATCCCCTTTCCTTGGTTCCCCCCCAAAAAACCCCTATCCTATCACCCCCTCCCCCTGCTCACCAGCTCACCCTCCTGCTTCCCTGTCCTGGCATTTCCCTACATGGGCAACAAGCCTTCACAGGACCAAGGGCCTCTCCTCCCTTTGATGTCCAAAAAGGCCATCTTCCGCTACATATGTGGCTGGAGCCCTGGTCATGTGCATTCTTTGGTTGGTAGTTTAATCCCTGGGAGCTCTGGGGATACTGGTTGATTCATATTGTTGGAACTGAATTTTAAAATTTAAAATATTGGCTTTAGGTGGAAATGTTTCTACTAATATTTGGCTCTAATGGTATCGGAAAGTAATTTAGGAAATTCAGTATTATTTACAGTAAAAGATAAAATATACAAGGAAACATCCCTGAAAACATTGCAGTAAAGGCATGCTGTCTTTATCATCTTTATCCCACTTCTGGATTTAACTTCACACAATCTCTATTCAGTATTCAGTATTTTTTTCATGTTTTACAATAAATAAAAGTACTTTTGTAGGAATCACTTACTTACTGATAACAAAGCAAACTCAAATGAAAACGATCCTACACATTATCAATTTAATAGTTTGACAGACTGTTAAATTTATCAAGGATATCTTACAGTAAATCCAGTAACAATAGTGGTTCTTAAGTTTGTCTCTAGAAATCCCCAAGATTTGAGAAGAGTACTGATTTCTCATCATAGAAAGGAGTTCACTAGGTATGAGGTGTGGCCTCAGAATCTATTCACATGCAAAAATTATGTATGGAAATTACCAAATATTTGTTAATTTTGGAAAACCACAATATATTATACAGAGAGGATGGCATTATTATAATCAATCACTGGTTGATATAAACACCGCCTAAGTTCACAAAAGAAGCAGCAAAGGAACTCAAAGCCAGGCTTTAAGTCAGTTCTTTTTCCAATCCTAAAGTAAACTCAGTTTCTTTTACAACTAGATTCAATCTAGGAATCAGCTGCCTCTTCAACCCTGTACAAATGTATTTAAAATTATAAATAATGTTAGGATGCTCAGAATTAAAAAGGATTAAAGAATTAGTTTAAGAATGTCTTTATGTCCCTCCCTGTAGTGATATATACTAGTGAAAGTCCATCAAGTACTTTATATGATGTATGCTTAAGGCTCCATTACTCTTCTCCAGCTCTTTATTATTAGATTAAAAAACAAAGTTTCAAAGTGGTTAATTTGTACATGGTGTAACTATTATTATATATTAATTTGGAATTATAGTGGTAGTCTTTAATATACTAAAGCTATTAAATAATGACTCTGTATATTGAATATATATCTCAATATTGAATATTAGCTTTTGCAAGCCAGAAAGCCAAACACACTCATTTAAGTCAAGTATTCAAGAATAGGACAGGCACTTGGCAGATAACCAAGGAAAACAATCACTGGAAACCAAGAATCTGAGGGTTACCTGGACTCAGTGGCACATGCTTGTAACCTCAGCATTCAGGAGGCTAAGGGAGGGGTACTGCCAGTTCTAGCCAGTGTTACATAGAGCCTGCTTGAAAATAATAATACTAAAAAGAATTTGAGAGTCAAAGAAAAAGTATAAAAAAGTAGTAGCATAAATGAGTGTGTGTCAGTGGTAGAGGACTTGCCTAGTATGTACACCATCACACAGGAGACCTAACATACATGCAAAAATCTTATCTGCAACACAACATTATAAAACATATTAATAGTATCCAAAAAACGTTATTTATCAATACTGTCTGTGACAGAGAAAGCAAATGAACGAGAGGGCAGAATGGGAATACATTTCACCCACAAGAAGTCTGAGCAAGTGCTAAAGAATAGAAAATGGACTAAATGTGCTTTGAGTCTAACTGGTCCAAATGACTGAGTCAAGTGGTCTGATAAGAAGAAAGAAAAGAGGGGTTAAGATGAACTGGAAAGGTCAGCAGGAGCCATGGGAAATGGATTATGAGTGAAACAGACTGAAACTGTGCAGTTGAGCAGGCTAGTCAGGTAAGATATAAGGAATTGTGAAAGAGAGCTGTGGTGATGGGATTAAAAAGGATAAAACTAAAACATATCTAAAAACAGAAAGTTAATTATCTCATACGTAATCATATACAGGTAATTATAATATAAATTACCTCTAAAATTGTTAGTAGTTTTTACATTGAAATCATAAAAAATATAGCCCAGTTTGGTGTAATTTAACCACTATTCAATATAGTTTTACTAATCATCAAGAAAAGTCACATCCAGGTTCAACTTTTAACAGACTAGAGTGTAAATATTTTTTAAAAAGATTACTAATTTCTAAATATATTTTATGAGAAGTGACAATCTTAAGGTCAGGAAACTCTAATGCAGGCATACAAACATATTTATTAGTTCATATACATGTTAATAAATAAAAGTTAACTAGTGTCAGCTAGTTACTAGTTACAGTAGTAATAAGATGAATATATTTTTTGATAACTGGTATTCTCAAACTGTTATATATTACAATTACGAAGGGAGCTCTCAAAATGCTAACAGTCGAGTCTCAATGCATACCGATTAAACATAATATCGCATGGAGGAACCTGGCACATCAAGACCAATGACTGAGTCAAGTAAATATTTTTTCCCAAAGCCATGTTACTCTCATTAGAGTAGCTTTTTAATGAGGTATTAGTTACAAACTGTACAAAAAACTAAATCTAAGATGTATTTGTTATCTTTTTTTAATATTATAAAACAATCATATTCTTTATAAAGCATATTCACAAAATATAGAATACCTGTACTGGGATTCTGTTCAGCAGCATGGGAGATTTTCTTTGCAGAAGAAAGTCTTGTTGAACAAGATTTTGATCCAAATGTTGGAAATATGTCTGACCTAATAAAGCAAAGTAATTTCAATAAACATTTACAATTCAGAACTGTGCAGCACTCATATCACTTATTGTATATTCTTTTAACTCATTAGCATTCTAGGTAAACATGAAAACAATGCAAATATATTGCTAAAAATATTTGTTGTTGTTTTGTGTGGGGTCATTTTACTTTGACTTTGAGACTAAGTCTCACTATGTAGTCTTGGCTATCCTTCAATTCACTGTCAAGACTCATAGAAATCAGTTTGCTTTTGTTTCCCAAGTGACGGGATTAAACTTGTATATGACCATGCCTGGACCAGCTAAGTACTTTTTACTGCCTGAACCACAAAGGAAGAAATTATCTAAATTATCTCCTAAGTTACTATACACATGTAATCCACCATTTTGTAGAGATAGAGACTGAACTGTATTATGAGCAATAGCAAAAACTGAGTTTTGTAAATGCCATTTTCTTAAAACTTTTCTTTGCTCTACCATTTACATATTATGAAGGCCCATGAGCCTTGCTTAACAAGAAAGCAAGCCTTCATCATTAAATAATATTAAATCTAGAATGTAAAGAAATCTAGTAAATGTTATAATACAATGAGTGACAGACATTTCACAAAGCAACACAATTTACTAACTAGTTACTATGTATATTTTCCATTGGTCCTATTATGAAATCAAATTAATTAAAATTTTGATATTTATTTTGTGTCCACAAATGTATGTGTATATATGTGAGTGCATGTGTGCAACAGTGTACATGTGGTGGTCAGAAACTGTTTCTTTCCTTCCACCATGTGGGTCCTGGGGCTCAAAACTGGGTCATCAGGTTTGGTGTTAAGCACCTTTATTCTGAGAGCTATCTTGGTTTGTTTTGAAGCTTTTGAAAGAGCCATTTCTCTAGACTACTAGAAATGTAAAATCACATTGAGTATATTTTAGTTGGATGAAACAAAAATCTTCATTCTAAAAGTATGATTTTTCAACACTGTTTCTCTTTCAACTCACTGAGAGATGACTTGTCTCAGGAGATAGTGATGTTCTTTGCTCATGACTCTTGAGGGAAGATACAAGTTGGTTAAGAATAATTATTCTATACTCAGGAAGCTGAGGCAGGAGAATTCCAAGAGTAAAGCCATCCTAGACTATATAGCAGCCTGGACAACTTGGCAAAACCATTCAAACAAACAAACAAACAAAAAGAAAACAAAAAACCCCTAAAACATAAAAGGGCCACAGATATAGTCAGGGATTCCATGCTTGTTGTCCAGCAGCTGCCAAGCCGTGTTCAAGTCTCAGGTCACCCGCATGCCCCCAAATGAATGCATCCCAAAGCTGTGAAACTCAAAATCGTAAGTTCTTTAAAGGTAATGAGGTCAATCTCATCTAAAAGAGTTCAATTCTTGAAGAAAATAACTGAGACATAATTCTAAATGGCATGAAATCTGAATGAAATTGGTATGAAATTTTTGACATTATGTTGCAACTGTAGGAGTTACAACACAAAATTTCATCTTCTTATAGGATCAATGAAGGACATTAGGTCTAAAAGGGTCTAAAAATTACATGTTTAATGCTCACTGTAAGTTGTTACTTTGTTAAAGTCATTCTAGATCCATTATGTAAATATATCCCAATATTCTATCTAAGTAGGTATGGTGAAGGAATTTCCAGGAATAAAAGGTTTCTGAGTATAAGTTACGACTTAAGTTAAAAATGTGAAAAGAGCAAACCATAAGATAAGACAAATTTCTAAAATGAAACACAAAAATTCTGTTAAATTCTATTATTGCTGATATTTAGGCAGACTCTACTCCCATTTGGAAAAGGTTTATCAAATTGAAGATAATTTTAAATTTTAAAAACTTACTTCTGATAGTTATATATTAACAAAGCCAGAGGAAAACAAAAGACTGACATCAAATTTTAGCAAGAATGAATGAGCAACAGTCATAACTTTCACATTACCAATAGGAGTTTAAAATTATGTCACCACTTAGAAAAACTATTTAGCAACTGTTTAAATATACATCTATCTACCCACATCATGGCATTTCTACTATTGACTTTCAGTCCCAAATAAAGGGAGAATTATTTCAAATGAAGTATTCTGTGACTATGAAGTCACAGAAATGCCCAGAATCCAGGATGAGGTCACTTTTTCAGAGCAGAGGTTTACTGGGAAAGTAGGTATAAGGTAGCCAGGACTTGAATCCCAGAACTATTAATGTAGACAGGTCAAATCCTCACTGGGCTAAAGGAGCTATAAGCATGGAATCCCAAGCTTTATAAGATAATGGAAATAAAATATAAAAAATAGTGGGGCAACAGCTGGGCAGAGTCTACCCATAATCTAGAGTGAACTTGTACTGGCCTAAAAATAAAAATAATTTATAAGTCAATTGGCAAAAAAGCAAATGATCCAGAAAAGAGCTAAAGGACAAAGAATGTTAGAATAAGTCTTAGGGAAAAATTGAAGCATTTGATACGAGGTCACACTCACTATACCTACTCCACTAAAGGTAAGCAAGGTGCCACTGGTAAAATTCCACATTGTGTTTTAAAAGTATTAAACTGTATAAAGCTTTTAACTGTTTTGTTTTGTTTGAAATGTGGTCTATATAGCCCTAGCTAACCTGGAGCTTATTATAGAGACCAGGCTAGATGCAAGCTCACAGAGAAATGCTTGCCTCTGCCTCCCCAGTTAACTAGGATTAAAGGCATATGCCACCACATCCGGCACATTTAAACATTTTAAGAACTAAAAATTAAATGGCTTTACTTCTTTTCTAGATACAATGTTAGAAGTCTAGATCACAAATTATAGGTGAATATCAACATGTCAGAAAATAAAGTACATTATTCTCTTCCCCTGGGGAGTTGTAGAAAGAGAAGAGGTCAATGATTCTTGGCTATACACTCCACTTTCACTGTAAGAGCTGATGTTTGGAGAGGAGGCTCGGGATGGGGAGTCAATGGTCAGTTCAAGTTTCATGGCAGAGTCAGGACTGTCAACATCAGAGGTACTGCTGCTGCCACTGAGTTTGGCTCTTTTCTTAGCTGCACTATTACGAAGGGACCTCAGAGAGCTCTGCATCTAGGAAAAAGAAAAATCAACACCTCATGAGAACAATTCTTATATATATATATAAGAGCTAGCCTTAGATTTTTGCTCTTCATTAATTAGCCAACCCTCCATCTTGTAGAAACAAGATAGATGATGTTATATGCACAGAAGAAAAACCAGATTCCATTGCTTGGGTTAATATACAACCTACAAGGCTGTGAATTGCTGTTCCACTGTTATTAACCAAGACAGTTTTTGGCAAAGGGCAAAATGACTGAATATATTGTATGAATTCAATTAATACTCAACCAATGACTCTGAAATCACAGATTAAAAGTGAAAGAAGTGCCTTCTGGTTTCCATCTGTGCCCAGAGCTGATAGTGTGCCACAGAGCTCCATGCCCAAATACAACCAGGAGACAGCGGGTCTCCCAGGAGTTCCGGCAAGCCTGTGGGCACAGGTAAGACCACCACTTCTGCTCAGAGAGACCCACCTGGAAACCTCAGGACATAGGAACCCAGGAGCAGCCTAGGACAGGATTCTTCCGATTTCTGTCTGTGCCCAGAGCTGATCCTGTGCCACAGCACTCCATACCCGAATACCGCTGGGAAAGAGCTGGTCTCCCAGGAATGCCCACACATCTGTGAGCACAGGTAAGGCCACCACTTCTGCTCAAATTTCTGGCCCAACAGGGACCCGCGCAGAGCCATCAGGATACAGGAAAGAAGGAATAGCCGGGTCAGGATCCTTTCTGGTTTGCATCTGCATCCCGGGGGGTTGACCCTGTGCCATAGTTCTCCATAACCAAATTCCTCCCGGAGAGAACTAGTCTCCTAGGAGTACTGACACACAGGCTTGCAGGAGGGATAAGCCACACTCAAAAGACTGCAAGACCAGCTAACACTAGAGGCTAGAGGCAAGGGCAAGAACATAAGCAATAGAAGCAAGGGATACTTGGCATCATCAGAACCCAGGTCTCCCACCACAGTGAGCCCTGGATACTCCAACATGCCAAAAAGCAAGATCTTATTTAAAATCACATCTCATGATGATGGTAGGGGAATTTAAAAGAACATAAATAACTTCCTTAAAGAAATACAGGAGAACTCGGGTAAACAGCTAGAAGCCCTTAAAGAGGAAACACAAAAATCCCTTAAAGAATTACAGGAAAACATAACCAAACAGGTGAAGGAATTGAACAAAACCTTCTAGGATCTAAAAATGGAAACTGAAACAATAAAAAAAAATCACAAAAGGAGACAACCCTGGAGATAGAAAACCTAGGAAAGAGATCAGGAGTCATAGATGCAAGCATCACCAGCAGAATACAAGAGATAGAAGAGAGAATCTCAGGTGCAGAAGATACCATAGAAAACATTGACTCAACAGTCAAAGAAAATGCATAATGCAAAAATCTCCTAACCCAAAAAACCCAGGAAATCCAGGACACAATGAGAAGATGAAACCTAAGGATAGAAGAAACCAACAGAACTCCAAATAGATTGGGCCAGAAAAAAAATTCCTCTTGTCACATAATAATAAAAACACCAAACGCATAAAACAAAGAAAACATTAAAAGCAGTAAGGAAAAAAGGCCAAGTAACATATAAAGACAGACCTATCAGAATTACATCAGACTTCTCACCAGAGACTATGAAAGCTAGAAGATCCTGAGCAGATGTTATACAGACTCAAAGAGAAGACAAATGCCAACCCAGGCTTCCATACCCAGCCAAACACTCAATTACAACAGATAGGGAAAACAAGATATTCCATGACAAAAACAAATTTATACAAATTTATATCTTTCCACAAATCCATCACTACAAAGGATAATAGATAGAAAACACCAACACAAGGAGGGAAATTGCACCCTAGAAAAAACATGAAAGTAATCTTATTTCAACAAGCCCAAAAGAAGATAGCCACACAAACATAATTCTGCCTCTAGCAACAAAAATAACAGAAGGCAACAATCACTTTTCTTTAATATCTCTTAACATCAATGGACTCAATTCCCCAATAAAAAGACACAGATTAACAGACTGGATACATAAACAGGACACAGCATACAGGAAACGCACCTCAGTGACAAAGACAGACACTACCTCAGATCTGGAAAACAATTTTCTGAGCAAATGGTCCCAAGAAACAAGCTGGAGTAGCCATTCTAATATCAAATAAAATCAGTTTTCAACCAAAAGTTATCAAAAAGGATAAGGAAGGACACTTCATACTCATCAAAGGAAAAATCTACCAAGAAGAACTCTCAATTCTGAACATCTATGCTCCAAATGCAAGGGCACCCACATTCATAAAAGAAACTTTACTAAACTCTTGTATGTTTATGGGCATCTCTTTCTTTAGGTTAGAGAAGTTTTCTTCTATAATTTTGGTGAAATTTAATTCCTTTAAATTGGGAATCTGCCCTCTCTTCTATACTTATCTGTCTAATTAGGAACCTGTCACAATTTCCTTTCATAGATGACTTCATAAGAGGTTTTTTTCTACTTATATCATGTTTAATGTTCCAAAATGATTTTAAAAACTGGTTGAGTGCAAATTACTTTTAGCTTCAGAAGACATGTATATTTAAGAGGCATTTAGCTATTATAAATTATTTTGATGACTTAAAAAAAGTCAATACTGAGTTGTACATTTTAAAATAAATTTTATTAGTTTAATAAAAAAATAGTGATGTAAAAAAAGAATATAATGCTTGGGGAGAAGAAGTGGGATAGGGGGTTTTCAAAGGGGAAACCAGGAAGGAGGATGACACTTGAAATGTCAATAAATAACCAATAAAAAATTTAAAAAAAAGAAAAAAAAAGTGAAAGAAGCTAATTAGCTACTACAGGTCCTTCCCACATTCTAGACAGGGTAAGGAGGAGTAAGCCCCTTCACAGAATGGGACATTTACATAAAATCTGCAAGTCAAAGTAATGGGTCAACATATGTAACTTCTAAAGAGAGCTACAAGTGAATTATACTGCCAGCCCCCAACAGGAATTATATTTATAAAGAAGAAAAACTGTAATGGCATTAAAAAGTACCACCCCTTGTGAGCTGACTATATTACAAAATATGAAAGGGTTTTTTAATGATTAAAAATGATATTTAGTTCTCACCTCTTCCTGGTCCAAATCTTTATCTCTGAAATTCAATTCTGAAAGGTCAATTATAAGATTATCTTTTTCATTTTTCCACATATCATCAGGCTGTTTCTTTATGTGTCCCACTGTGCTTACGTCAGCTTTATCAGGCAACAGGCTAAGTCCCCTTGGAATGGGAGGGACAGGCTTTGTCCCATTTAGGCCTCTTCGGGAAGAAGGTGATCTCACCAAGGCAGGTGTAAGTTGAACTGTTGTAGTTTTTTCTTGAAAATTTTCTCCTGCATAAAAAACATATATATTTTATTTTTTCTTATTTTCACAGGAAGTATGTTTGAGTCATAAGTATTTAGAATATAGTAATTTTAAATTAATGAGTATATTATCTTATATTAGAGACTATTATATAAAATAAGATGAAATAAAAGTATCACTATTCAACAAAAAAAAGTGTATTAAATCCTTCCTATTATATAAAATACTATATATTAAGCTACATTTGGAGTTATCATAACTAATATTTGTTAATGATAAAGTCCAAAATAAGCCAGATACATTTGGTTTCATTTCATTCTACAAACAGTATTTCAGTGATTGGTATATATTAAGCAGCATTGGGAACTGGGAAGAACAAGCTAACACACACACACATACACACACGCAAACACACACACACACGCAAACACACACAAACATAAACACACACACACACACACATACACACACACTTTTGAGATTTTAGGGATCAAACTCAACACTTCAAATAAACTAAGAGCAAGAGCTCTAACCACTATGTTATACTACGGGCTAAAATCTTACTTTTTAATATGATATTTGATCTTATATGGAGAACAAATTAATAGGAATTTGAAGGCTCAATATGAAGAGAATATTGTGATATAACAGGCTGAGAAGCTTATGGTTATAAAGTGAACTCTAGGTTTATGAGTAACTTAAAAGCAGAACATTTTATCTCAGAGGCTGAGGATAGAAAAGCACTTTATTTGAAAACTAGATTTGTCTGAATAAATTTACATGCTAATGTCATGACTATGGTGTAAGATATTATTATTATAACTGGTTTGTTTATGTGTTTTCAAGACAGGGTTCTTCTGTGTAGCAGAAGCCTAGCTGTTCTGGACTTACTTTCTAGATCAGACTGGCCTGAAACTCACAGAGATCTGCCTGTCTCTACCTTCCAAATGCTGGGCATGTATCACCATGCCCAGCAAGGTGTAAGATATTAAGAGATAATATTTTAGTTAGTAATAAGAGAAATTCGTTACAATCTCTTTTTTTTAACAAATAATAAACATTTTCAATGAATGTCAGGTACATGAATAGGTATCATAGTAAAATATGAAGGATTTGTATATTTTCAATGATAAAAACTTGCTAGTAGGCCCTTGCAACGTGTTCCTTTATACTATAAAGAACTGTTACGTTCCCAGTTCTAAAAAAGCATCTTAAAGTGGCAATAAAGTAAAGAAATGGCCATTTCAAATCAATTTTTTACTGTTTATTTGCTTTATTAAGTATATTATTATGTACTTTCCTAAATATTTGCAGGCCAGTGGAAATACATAATTAGCCAGGTTTTAAAATTTAAAAATGTTATATATTAACTTCAAAGCATCAATTCAAGCATAAATAAACTTAAATAAAACACTGATCTTTGCCATCGTTCCTACCTGTAGGGTCAGATGATTTCTGGCTGACAAGCTTTTTCTGTGGACTTGGCTTTGATAGTCCTTCGAAGCTCTTAAGAGGCCAAGAATTTGAGAAACTAATGGAATTATCTTGAGACTTCTTTGGAGAAACAGAAAGAGGAGATGTGTGCTTTGGACTAGTTCGAGGTGATGAGAGAGGATAGGATGGAAGAATAAAGGGTCCTGGGCTTGCATTTGAACCAGAGTATGAAGAAGTTCGTTCTGATTGACTACCAAATGTTTGCTGTGTCTTACTGCCAAAATTAAGGCTAGCATATACTGTAACAAAACAAAGACAGTATGTTATTTACATACACACATCTGTCTCAGAGTTCAAAGGCTTTCCCCCTTTCACATTTAGATCCCCATATAGCATTTCTGTTTTTGTATGGTGTCAGGAAAAACACTAATTAATTTTGAGAAAAATACTTCATATCTTCAAATCCAAAGCTTTCTTATCCTCCTGAAATTTTCTACTACAATGGTAGTTATTTTCTTCTTGTAATTTTATAAAACTGTATATATGTAAGCATATAAATGCATTTATATCAAATACATATATAAAGAATATTTTTAGTGAATCATTCTTCTCATTTTAATTTTGGTAGACATATTTCCATATCAACATATTTATTCTTTGAGCATATGTGTATTGTACCTTTCCCATGTTTTATTTTCTCCCAACTTATATATGAGTTGCATTTAGTAGTCTTTCACATGTTAAGCCAATTATCTACCATGGAGCTGTATCCCACCCATTAACAGCACTTTCCCACCCCGCCCCTGACACACACACATAAAGCAGCATTTCAGAGGAAGAAACATCTGATTGCATTTCTTTATGTACTTATTCCATGCGCATGCATGTGGAGAAGAGAAGTTTATGAGAGTTGTGGTCCTTAACTGCTCTTCACTTTACTTTTGGACTAGGTCGAAGTACTTTGACAGCAACAGACAGTATTAAACAGAGGAATCACCCTCCCTCTGTCTTGCAGCCTCTGGCATTACAGGTGCACATTCCTGGGTCTGGAATTTACACAGGTGCTAGAGACTGAGGTTCACATGTTTACAGGACAAATAATTAACAACTGAGCCATATTTCCAGTCCCATCACTAAATTTCAAATGGTAAGTTTTTCCTATTTATGTTGGTAGTAATAATTATAGGTAAAGTTTGACTTAATTCTATTATCTTGTCTTTGTTTCTGCATTACTTCAGTCCTATCTTTTGTTTCTGTTGACTGGGAAGCTGCCTTCAAACTTACTACATAGCCTATGCTGGCCTTGAACTTCCTACTCCTAATTCTACCTTCCTATGCAAAACAGGCACAGCAGGTTTTTTTGTTTTGTTTGTTTTGTGTTTATAATAATGGTTCTTGCGTGAAAGCCAGAGCCTGTGTGTTCTAAGCAAGCTGTCTTCTACTATGCTACCATAAGCGTCAGACCATTTCCTACTACTACCTGTTTATATCATCCTCTTATTTTTCTATGTATTTTTTTTCCTTTTGAAATAGGGTCTTGTAGGAAAACTGCTAATTAAGTCAAAGTCCACCTCTAAGCTTGGCTCAATATGGATTGGCAGGGCTTCTCCTCTCACCTTGTCAGCATTCTAAGCCCTGACTCCCACCTCTCTACCTGAGAGGTTGAGATTACAGGATCTTCCTTTCTTCTGATAAAAACCCATTTAGCTAGCACCTTAAGATTCTTGAAATGCTTTCCCATGGCAATGAGACATTTAGGTACCATAATTCCTCAGTCAATGTGACCTTTGCTCATTCTGGATGTTCCTACCCTTAGTTCCCCCAAACTTTATAAGCCTTGAATCACCCAAAGTAAAGTTGCGTCCTTCAGCCAGACCCTGTATGGTCATTCTCCGTAGGTATATGCATGGGGCTTCTGACGCCTCTGCCCCTTGGCCGACGTGGACCTTGCCAGTCAAGGATCCACAAGGGTGGGAAGAACCACAGGGTCTCCCCTTTAGACCCAGCTGGCCCAGATTTTATGTCATGGCAATTCTCCTGCTTTGTCCCAAGTGCTGGGATCACTGGCATAACCAACCATGTCCAGTTTATATCCTGTCTTATCTGAAATGACCTGTCAGGAAGTTACATAATTCCAAAAAGTCACAATAAATTCTATGTAGCCTTAAAATTTAAATAAATGCATATTCATGTTAGCCTACATCATAATTTTAGTCATATTTAAATCAAGATTAAGAAGTCTAACATTTTAGAATAATTATAAAAATATTAGTATAATTAAATTCTAACAAGTTTTCGTTATGATCATACAAACTAGTGTGTGAGTTAGTGACATAATGACACTTGTGTAACATTATAAATAACATTATAAGTGTTACTTATAATATGTATAAATAATGCTGCTTTGTACATCTGGAGCTTATACCTTTATCTTGATGGCCACTGGCTGTCCCCAGGAACTGTAAGTCAGAACCCACACTGCCAGTTTTACAACCTATTTGTGACAATCCAAGTTGTCCGCATTTCCCAGGAAGATTTGACTGAAGATTTGCAGTATTACCTTTGGAAAAAAAAAGGCATGGAGGAACAAAGTAAAAATAAACATTATTTTATGAATACATATTTCATAAATGTTGGTAAAATTATATTCTGGACTTTAACTCATGACTTTAGGGTTTTCCAGTGGCAAATATCATCCTTTTCTTGCTTGCTTCACTTAGGAGGCCACACACACACACACACACACACACACACACACACACAAACACTTTATACATGCTTGCACATAAAAATAAGAAAAATTCTGCCTTTTACAGTTCAAAGAACACTCAAGAGACAGCAGAGGCAGGAACACCTGTGAATTCAAGGCCAGCCTGGTGTACATAGTTAGTTCATCTGCCTCCTGAGTGCTGGGATTGAAAGCATATGCCAGTATAGTCAGCTAAATACCTCCTTCTATGATAGTTACATAATTAAATATCTTTCCAATTTCTCTGGCAGTTCTTAGATTCCTTTTTTACTTCCCTTTTCTTACTTTCTGTGAGGAATCTATCAGCAAATCAGGTCAACTTTACCTATGACATGCAATCAGAATGCAATGACTTTCCACTACATTCACTGCAGTGCTGGTTAAAGCCTCTCTAACCCTTAGCCAGGATTCTGACAAGGAACTCAGTCGCTTCTCCCTCTTTTGCCTTCTTTCACCTGCTTTAAAAATAACATCCAAAATGCATGGCAGTGAATTGGCAAGTGATAGCAGTACTTCAAAATTCTTCTCAGGATGGGTTAGTTCATTCAGCAGTCTAAGGTCTTACACCAAGGCCTTTCAGTTTTGCACCTTTCATTTCATTCAACCATCTTGGTTATTCTGCCCTGAACTCATTTGCTCTTCACTCTTCACATCTAGTTTGCTTCAATCATTCCCTTCCTGAATATAACTGCCTGTTAATCACATAGTTTAAAATATTCCTGTTCCTCTTCCACATCACCACCTAATCTATCATGTCTTAAATTGATTTAATATTTGCCCCCAGCTCTACTAGAAGTGATGTTTTTCTGTTGGTTTTGGTTTTGAGACAGGGTCTCACTCTATAGTCCTGGCTGGCCTGAAATTCTTCTGTAGACCAGCCTGGCCTGGAACTCATAGAGATCTGTTTGTTCCTTCCTCCTGAGTACTAGCATTAAAGATGTATACCACCACATCCATTATAGGATACAAGCTTGTTCGCAGTATTATATTATACCTTTCTTGAAAGCTACATCCCAGCCGGGTGGTGGTGGCGCACGCCTTTAATCCCAGCACTTGGGAGGCAGAGGCAGGAGGATTTCTGAGTTTGAGGCCAGCCTGGTCTACACAGTGAGTTCCAGGACAGCCAGGGCTACACAGAGAAACCCTGTCTCAAAAAACAAAAAACAAAAAAAACAAAAAAAAAAAAAAAAGCAAGCTACATCCCTAGCATTAAGAAACATAACTGACACATAGAGATGCTCAAGAAATATTAGTGTCTCATTAAGTGACCATGGCCTTCCATTACTAACAGCCTACAATGAGATGACCTATGATCTCATGACACAATGATGTCAAAGTGTCTGCTTTTTAGCCAGTCTTCAATAGCATTTATTAATTATTTAGTAAATAAGATTATATAAAATATATAGTAAATAATATAATTTATTAAACCTGACTTGTCCATTGGATTATATATATATATATACTTTCTATAAGCCATCAAATTGATTATGAAGTTTAGAAAAATATTTAAGTTAGTTCAACACACCTATTATTATCACTTATTATTTCAAATATTTACTTACCAGCACCACTTGTAGGAATTGAATCTGAGTTAAAATCCCGACTACTCTGAAATAAGTTTCTTGATGACCTTTTTTTGCTAAAACATAAATCATCGTTGACTTGCATTCCTTGAGAGGGCTTTAATTTAGGAGATGGGATAAGGTCCTGAGCTGGAAACTGAGAAGAGAGTGAGTTAGCAAATGTTTGCTAAGCCTCCTTGGTAATAAATAATTTAAAACCTATTACAAAACTCAGATAAAGAACAGAATTACTGAATATGTAATACAAACTCTCATTCAGTATGACACATTTGCAGTATTTTTCCTTCCAAGATGGAAATGCTACTTTTTTCTTTCTTTTAATAGACTTCAATCTTTTTCTTTACCTTTCTAAACTATATTTCTGGCAGTAAGAGAGGAGACAAAAGACAAAGGAAAAGGATGGCTGACTCATCAGCACAAACTCTACTCTAAGCCATTGCAGCATTAGGCAATGAGCAACTTAACAGACAAACATCCTACTCCTCAGACAGCAGAGGTAGTGATTACTAATGTTCTGTAGCCCGACTAAAACTACTACAAACAAAGGTAAAGAATGCTACCACAGGGCTCTGGTTACAACCACTTAAGTAGGGGCTAGAGATGTGCTCAGTGATAAAACATGTGCTTACAGGCATATGAGACGCCCGACTAGCAACAAACACTAGCAACAAACAAACAAACAAACAAACAAAAAACCCAAGTACATTACACACACACACAGTACTTGATGGTTTCCAGATACTTTCTCATAAACAAAGCATGATCTGTTAGTGATAAAAGTTCTTTGAAGTCAGTATTACAATTTCTACAATTGTTTATATGGTAGTAGTATAAGTAGCAAATGGAATTAAACAAGAAGCCAATTACAGTGAACTTCCAACAGAATACTTTAAAACAAAAGATACATTAACAGAAAGACTAGTAGATGATCCAATAAATATTCTTCACTGTGCAGTTAATTTCAATGTTTTTTTAAACCCATCCTCTCCTATTACCTTTCCAAACTCTAATAACTCTTCTACATTCCGGCTAACTTTTTTTTTAAGTTTCCACATTAGAGAGAACATGAAGTCCTCTATTTCCATTAAGATGATCTTCATGATTTTAAAAGTATTTAAAAGGTTTTCATATTCACAGAATTCTACAATTTTAAAAAGTAAATCACGTACTGGTGATAATCTAACATTTACATTGATAATTTTCAAGTTATTCACAATTTTGACAAGCTCTATCTAATACAAAGGTTGCTTATTTTGGAAGGTTTAAGACAGGTCTCCTAGCTCAGGCTGGGCTCATATTCACTGTTGTCAAAGATGACCTAAAGTCCTGGTTTTTTTGTCTCTACCTCTCATATGCTGAGACTACAAGTATGGGCCACCAAACCTAGCTTTTGCAACACTGGAAATTTTAACTCAGGTCTCGTGCATTCCAGGCAGGCATTCTACTGACTTAGCTATAAATTCATTCCCAAGCTTATGTATTGATTGATTGAATGACTCATTTTTAGAGGCTAACCTCGAATTTGCCACTTAGCCTAAGCTGGCTTGTAATTCACAATCTTGCTTCAGCATACCAAATACAGGAATTATAGGCATGTTCCACCACACTGACAATGAAAGTTTTTCCTATTCATATAGGAATAGTGTCAGTATTCTCCTTGCATCACACAGGTCCCAGTTATCGAACACAGGTTGTCAGGCTTGGTGGCAACTGTCCCTACCTGCTGAGTTACTGGGCTAGCTCTAGAATCTATGATTTGAACAAGATACTGATGCAATTCATATGCACATTAAAATTTGCTAATGGTAAACAAAAGTTCATCTTTTCCTTTCTTTTGACTTTAAAACTCTCTCATGAGCATATACACAAACACTCACATACACACTCACAAATTGTACTATAGAGCCTCATTTAGGGAAGAGTAACAAATACAAGCAATAAAACAGAACAAACATATACTTTACATTCAGGAGTGAATTTTCTGTATCTTTCATACTTAATGCCTAGCACAGAGTATATGTGCTGAATTTAGAGTTGAATCTCCATACTATTTTTTAATATCAGGACTATTTTATTCAAAAGTAAGCAGTAATAAGTCCATCCTGCCTACGTTCTTGTGCTACTTGATGTTTTCTTCCACTGTCAAACAGTGGGGAAAGCACTGCAGTTAGTACTGTTATAAAATCAAAACCATAGACTGGAGAAATGGCTCAGTGGGTAAAAGAACTCTCTGCCAAGTCTGATGACCTGAGTTTGACCCTCACATTGAAGAAGCAGAAAATCAACTCCTACAAGTTGTCCTCTGACCACCACATGCTAACTGTAGCATCCACATAAACACCACAGAAGCTATATGTTAGCCCATCATCTTCCAGTTACAGAAAAATCTAAGACAAAGAAAATGCTGGAGGCAAAGAAGAGAAAAAAGAAAACATTTGATTTACACAGAACCAAAAGTAAAAATTACATCTGACTCCTCAGAAATCATGGAAGAGAGAAGAAAGTGAGTGTAATAAAATGACAAAAAAAAAAAAAAAAAAAAAAGAAAGGAAAAACCAAATGCCACCAACCTTGCTAGAATTCTGAATCCAGGGAAATTACCACAAAGTGAAGTACAAAAAGACATCTGCAGAAAAAAAGAAATGGGTATTTTTCTAGGAAGACCTTGCCTTACAACAAATGTTAAAGAGTTTTTCTTATGAAAAGAAAATTAAAGAGGTCAAAAATCCTTGATACACATACACAGAAAGCAAAGAGAAAGGGGAGAAAGAGACTGACAGACAGACACATACAAGTAAACTGGAGAAACAATAAGGGAGGTATAATGAATTTTTAAAAAATTTTATTGTATGCGTGTGTATGCATATGTGTGTGTGTGTTGCCTGAATGTATTTCTATGCATCATGTATGTGACTGGTGTCCAGGAAGGCCAAAAGAGGGTGTCAGATCCCCTGGAACTGTAATTACAGATGGCTGTGAGTCACTATGTGGGTGTTGGGAATTGAACCCAAGTATTCTGAAAGTGTAGCAAGTACTCAAGCATTAAACCATTTCTTCATGTGTACTGAAAGGAGCCATTTATGGTTGTCTTTTGGAGGGGCCCTGCCAGAGCCTTACAGGTACAGAGGCGAATACTAGCAGCCAACCATTGGTCTGAGCACCGGGTTCACAATGGAGGAGTTGGAGGGCAAACTGGAGGAGCTGGAGGCGGGGGTGGGGGTGGGATGGGGTGGGGGTTTGCAGTCCCATGGGAAGAACAACAATGTTGGCCAACCAGACGCCCCAGGGCTCCCAGGGACTAAGCCATCAACCAAGGGGTACATGTGGTTCCAGCCAAAAAATTGGCAGAGGAATGCCTTGTCGGGCATCAGTGGGAGGAGAGGTCTTTGGTCCTGTGAAGGCTCAAAAGAGGCCCCAGTGGGGGAAATCGAGTGAGGGTCATGGGAATGGGTTGAGTGAAGGAGCATATTCTTGGAGGCAGGAGGTGGGAGGATGGGTTGGGGGTTTTTGGGGAGGGGGGAACCAGGAAGGGATATAACATTTGAAATGTAAATGAAGAATATATTCAATAAAAAATGAAAAAGAAAAAAAAATCTCTTCAGCTCCCCTTTTTCTTATTCTTGATTGCTCTAAGAACAACTCAAAACAGTAGTATTAATGTTTCTATTTATTGTGTCTATGAAGATATAAATGCATACTCTAGTCAACTACAAAACAAAGAAAAAATAAAAGAGCAATTGACATGCTGTAAAAAAGGAAGAGACAGGATCATAAACATTCTCAATTAAATCTACAAAAGACTAAAAATGTTAAAGACAAAAATAAACATAAGCAACAAATAGAAAATATGATATGTACTAATTCATCATATTAAGTGTTAATAGTTTATACCAAATAAAACACAAGATGGGCTATGGAAATGGCTCAGCAGTTAAGAGCATTTGATATGCAAGCAGGAGGTCCAGAGTTCAAATCTCCAGAACACACATAAAAGAGGAAGGGAAGGAGGGAGGGAGGGAAGGAGGGAGGGAGGGAGGGGAGAGAGAGAGAGAGAGAGAGAGAGAGAGAGAGAGAGAGAGAGAGAGAGAGAGAGAGAGAGAGAAAAGCAGAGGATGACTGAACATATGTCTGTAGCCTCAGTGCTGTCAGATAGAGACAAGAGAATCTCTGAAGAGTGCTGACTACCAGCCTAGCTCAGGTTCAGTGAGAGACCTTGTCTGAAGGGAATGAGGCACAGTGATACAGTAGGACAACTGATACCTCCTACACACACACACACACACACACACACACAGCCTATAGCACATACATATACCACACTCACACAAAAGAACATATTAAAGGAGTTGTCTGAGTAAAACAAAAAAGCAAAACCTAACTATTTTCTACAAGAAAGCAATTCTAAATATATTAATGTGTACACATTAAGTAAAAAGATAAAGAGATACTGTGCTAATATACATAAAAAGAAAGCAGGCATGGGGTGAGAGAGATGGCTTAACAGTTAAGAGCACTGACTAGTTGCTTTTCCAGAGGACAATGGTTAGACTCCCAGCATATCCCTGGCAGTTCACAAAAGTCTCTAACTCCGGTCTCATAGTATCCAGCAACACCCACTTTTGGCCCCCAGGAACACTGTATGCATGTGATACACAGACATACATAAAGGCAAAATACTTATATAAATAAAATTAAAAATTAAAAACAGGAAATTAGGCATGACTGTTAATTTCAGACAAACTGAACTTGGGAGCAAAAAAATTAGCCATAAAAGGAATACCTCTCAATAAAGAGATCAATATTCCAAGAAAATATCACTTTAATAACAATATAGCATCAAACCATGTGATAGAAATACAAGCAGAACAGCAAGGAGAAATAAATGAATCCACTATAGTTTGGAATCCACTATAGTATAGTAATGAATCCCCTCACCCCTTCATCATCAGAAATTGATAGATCCTTATGGAGTAAAATAGAAAGGACAACTGAACTCAACAACCTGAATGAACTGGATATAATTATCATTTATAGATAATTTTATCTACAACAGATTGGGTATTCCTCTCAAGTACACATCCATCAACATTAGAGAATGGTCTGGGCTAAGAAGACAGCAAGCAGAAGTACCTGCTGCACAAGCATGAGGACCTGGATCCAGGTCCATACATGTATTATGGCACGAGTGCTTCCCATCGCCCTCCAATAAATAAATAAATAAAATGTAAACAAGGAAAAGAACAAGTTAAAATAAAAGCAAGTAGAGGAAAAAAGTCACAAAAAATAGCACAGAAATCAATGAAAACAAGAAATCAAAACAGACACTTCACAAAACTAAAAGACACATTTTTAACAGCAGAAACAAGAGAAAACCACATAAATCATATCAATATTAGGATGAAAAAGATAATTTGACCAGGTCTACCTCTAAATTCATTGAATAATCACCTTCCAAATCAGAAAGCATCAGGCACAACCATGTTCATTAATGAAAACTATTTAACATTTGCAGAAGAAATTTTGTCAATTTTCTATAATCTTATTTAGAAGCCAGACGCTTAGGGCAGATTTCCTACCTTATTCTATGAGGCTGGTGCATATGCTTGCTGTATGACCGCAACTCCATGAAACTCAGAAAAAGGCAAGTGTGCAAATTAAAAGACCAGTATTTGCCAAGGGAGGGGGAGAAGGAGGAGGGATAAGCATTCGTAGCACGGAGGCTATGTATAGTAACCAAACTATTTATGTTATCACCATGGTGGATCCTGTGCACACAGATAAACTTGCCGAAACCCAACAGAATAGTAAATGTAAGCCCAATGTAAAGGAGGAACTCTTTGGTTCTTCTTGCTGTCCTTTCATTGACTACAATCACAGGTGCCATCAGTGGTGTGCCGGGAGTTCTGGAGCAGGATGTTTTAAGTGTTAAGAGGAAATCACAAACCACCTGCACTTTTTATTTAGTGTAGCTATTACCCTAAAGCTGCTCTAAAAACAAACTAATACTCAATACACTTTTTTTTAAAGATTTATTTATTTATTTATTTATTTTTATGTATATGAGTACACCATTGCTCTCTTCAGACACACCGGAAGAGGGCATCAGATCCCATTACGGATGGTTGTGAGCCACCATGTGGTTGCTGGGATTTGAACTCAGGACCTCTGGAAGAGCAGCCGGTGCTCTTAACCACTGAGCCATCTCTCCAGCCCTCAATACACTTTTTTAAAGCTGCATGTTTTCAAATGTGTATATATTTAGTCCATACCCTCCTTTTAGAAAACTTACAGTGTATTTCTACAAGTATTTCTGGGTTCATTTTTACAACTTGATTTCTGTGGTTAATTTCAGTTTCACCACTGAAGCTTTCATATATAAATTAGTCTACATGGGCATTTCAGAAATGCACTTATTTTCTGATTCCTGTTGTTATGGTCAGCACCAGAATCTTTATTATAATTTATTATAATAATTATTATTACTATTATTATTATTGTTTTGACACAGGGTTTCATGCAGCCCTGGTTGACCTCCAACTCACCGAGTAGTCAAAGATGTCCTTTAACATCTCAACTGTCTTGCCTCCTCCCCACATGTGCTAGAATTATAACCATGTGCCACTATGCCCAGCCAGAACCGATATTAATATAGCCACCAAATATCTTAGACTAGTGACAGAACAAGAGGCTTAATAACATTCCTTAAAAAAATGTTTATAATATATAGCAGTACAAAAATCAAACAAAAATGATGGAACTGGAGACATAGCTTAAAAGAGCGCTTACCTAGTCCATTAAGACCCTGGGTTCAATCCCAGCATAAGAAATAACTAAATACAACCCTTTGGAAAGGTAAGAATAAGTGAGCAAAGAGAACACTTAGAAGTCAGTTCCACCTGCTTCTGTACTAGTGCAAAAGACTAAACGTGAAAATGCACTACATATACTGTAAGTCCTTGGCTTACAGTTTCTACCTTATGGCAAAGCAATTTGCATTCAGTAGAAACAGTACTTTGAATTTTGATCCTTCCTTGCACTGCTGAGCAGCACCATCTCAGACCCAGGGTTTTGAGCAGAAATAACCTCTTTTCTACAGTATACTAGGCGGCTAAGCTATGGTGTTCAATAGGCTAGACTTAATAATTGTGTTTTGATTTATGACATTTTCAAGTTATAGTAAGTTTACTGGGTATACATCTATCATAAGAAGCTTTTGTATTTGCCCTGCCAAAAGAACTAATTTATTCAAAGTTCTTGTAGGTTGTTGAGTTTTTTGTTTTTATTTCATGTTTGTGGTGCTGGAGGTGAGCCTATGGCTTGTACATTCAAGGCAACATTCTGCCACTGAGCTCCATCTTCAGCCCTTTAAAAGTCTTAATATAAAACTTTATGTATTAATTCAAAATACAAAAATAACTATGGAGCTAGACATAATGGGACACACCTTTAATCCCAGTGCTCAGGAGGTGAATCTCAGCCAGCCCAGTCTACAAAATGAGTTTCAGGATAACCAGAGCTGCATAATAAGAACTGTCTTTGGGAGCAGGAGGGTGGGGACCAAAACCAAACCAAACCTAGATACTTCTAAGAACTCATAAAAAAAAAAAAAAGATACCTCTTGGTTCTGTCCACTGAAAGGGCCAATCTACAATGGCAAGAATTAGCAATGAGTGAAAACAGACACAAAATTTTGAAATACTACTCTGCTATATTGGTAATATTAGGATCCTGGGTGGGGAGTGGGAACAGCTGATTCCAGTGGGAAACAAGAAAGATATCAGGTAAGTCTTAGCATTGTATCTTGAGTTAAGGAAAGACCCAAACACTAATCATGCCAAAGATCACAGGGAGCCAGGCATTGGTCAAATATGGGGCAATTTAGCATCAAAAATCCTAATTTGATAGCTAACACAAAAATGAACTCAATAGTATTTTTAGAAAGTTTTTGTCCCAAAATGTTTTGTCTAAACATATGTATGTATTTTTAAATCTTACAGGTTTTTGCTTATATACTATGGTTTATGGTTTTGTGTTTATCATATTTCTCAGTATTCAAGTGTTTCTTGGGCTTTTTCTTTGGCTCTGTTTTTGTTTTTTCCTGTTTGCTTCTTTTGTCCTATTTTGGGTTGTTGTTGGTTCTTGAGTTACCTGTTGGTTTTTAGTGGAGAGAGACTATGGATTTGGGTGAGTGTGGAGGTGAAGAGGAGCTGGGAGGAGCTGGGGAGGAGAAACTGATCAGAATATATTTATGGAAAATGTACTTTCAATTAAAAAGTAGAAACATAACTACATTTTTAAAAAGTGTAATTTGGGGTTGAAAAGAAAGCTCAGCAGTTCAGAACTCTTGTGATTCTTCCAGAGGACAGAGTTTGGTCCTCAGCATTTACACCAGGCCCATCACAGGATCCTGGAACTCCTCTAGCTCAACTCCTTCCGGCCTCGACAGGTGAACACACACACACACACACACACACACACACACACACAGAGTCATACCTACAGACACAAAAATAGAAGTAAATCTTAAAAAAAAAAACCAAAAAAACAAAACAAAAAAACCCCACTTTTTATAGTGAAAACTAAAGATAAGAGATAAAGATTACATATAGAAAAGAATTTTAGGTAACAAATATAGAGGAAATGTTATTGTCTTTAATGACACTTTGTATCCCTCAATGTAATAACTAATATAAATAAGACTATTCACTGGATGTCAAAAGCAATGTGTAAAAAGTTGTAGAGTCTCAATGTAATATCTACAGTGAAGGGGAAAATATACCTTTATAATGGATCTTGGATCTTGTCAATCAAATGATAAACTGAGACATCACTCAAGGTGGGGCAACCCCACTGTACTGTACCCATTACTGAGGTACTATATTTGCTATTTATTCTTAATCTGAGTCTACTTAAATAGAAACAATCATATAAATTCATGTGAGATAATCCACAAAACAATTACCCCAACCTTTCAGGGAAAAAGGGGCCTATCATGAAAAAAACCATACAAATTCCACAAACAAGTAGGGACATAAGACTAAATAAAAAGGCACCAACTATAATTAGATATGGGATGATAACTATAAAATAAATGTAAAACACAGTTTGGGAACAAATGAAGAAAACTAAATAAAAGCTATACACAATTTAGTTACTATTAGTATTCTGAAGCATATATAGTTATAACTTATTTTAGAAGATGTATGTCATAATGTAAAATGATGAAATCCAAAATGTGTGCAATTTACTATCAAATGGTTCATAAAATATAGAGCAAAAATAGGGCAAGATGTTAACTAGGAAATACAGATGAAGTATAAAGTCCTGATGGTACTCTGAATTTACATGTAGATTTGTAAATTTTAAAATAAAAGTTTTGTAGGGACAGGAATCTGAATTCAAAGATCAGAACCCTGAAGGCTTTTTTGCTTTTAGTTTTTCTACTGGAATTAGATATTCCACAGCACTCTGTATTTCTATCCTAGCACTTAACATGTTAATTGCAAGTTTATAACCTTCTCCAGAAACCACTAAGCAAAATTTAGTCCTTTATCTGGTACCTACTGGGCATTCAGTGTTTGTTGTATGACCGAGATGAGTGCATGATTAAAACCCATAATTGACACCCACTTATTGTCCATAGCTTATTGTACCTCAAATTTAATCAAGGAGCCCATTAAATGCACTGACATAAACCCCTACTAACATACTGACATAAACCTACTGACATAAACCCCCCTAATGGATGTTCACATCAGCACTTAACTCAAAAACTTAACTGTGAATTCTTCCACTTTTAACTTAAGAATATCAAGCATACCTGCTCTGTATCTTTAATGTCCTTGGAATTGGAGGTCTGGTTTTCTCCCGTGGCTCCAGGCGGCTCATTTTCCCATGGTAATTTATTTTTCCCTTTTCCAGCACTTAAAACCCTTCGGGTACAGATAGTTGGACTGTAGGAGCCATACAGTTGTATGCTGTCCCTGGTGTGGTCACCACAGTAGCAGTGTGCACTCTGAGTCCTGTTACCAGACATAAGCCAGTCTGTATCTGCTCCATGTGCCAAATGGCTTGACCTGCCCTGGGCAGAAGATGGCATGAGTATTGCATACTCCACAAATCCCTGTTCTGTTAGCCGTGGAAGAGTTTTTCTGGCCAGTCGGGCCTGCACAGCATTCATCACTCCATCGCCATTATCCTGCAATTCAACAGTATCTACAGCTTTAAAAAGAACATTGGTTTTACCTGAGCCCATTGATGATGCCAAAACAGCAAAGGCTTCTAAAGCTGCCTGGCGTACCCTGCGTTTGCTATCTACAAGAGCTGGAGCAAGATCAAAGGACAGTTTGGGTAAGTCAAAATCCTCGCTGGGGTAGGTCAGGAGGGAACAGATGCAAATGTTCACTACTTCCTCCCGCACTCTAGAATGCTTATGTTTAAGGCTTTCCAGGAGCAAAGAAAGCACCTGCTGAGGACCTACTTCTTTCATTAGCTTTAGGAAGATTTTCATGTATTCCTGCTTGATCACCAACTTGTTGTCTGCCAGCACTTTCACAGAAGCTGCTATAACTGGTCCCAAGAACTGTTGCACCTGCTCTCCCAGGCGAATAACCAGTAAATGGAGAACTTGAAGTGTACCATGGACCACTTTGAAATTGGAATCGTCTAGCAAGTTATACAATAAGCTAATGAAACCAACAAGACTAGAATGAGGGGTAGAACTTGGGTTAAATTTTCCCAGCAACTGTTTTAGTTCTTCAACAGCCTGAGTCCTGTTTTTATAGTCTTCCTGATCCAACAATCTTGCATGGAGTTCCTGAGGAATAATCCCAAATTTAAGATTGCTACTGGAAAGATTCACTACACATGGGGCAGCATCTTCAGAAAACCCAGAGGCTTCTAGTTCCAAATAATAAGGAACCTGACTTCCATACCGGGACTCCAGGCGGCGATTGTAGTGCCTCCTCAGCGCAGAGGGCAAACGAGAGATGTAGGAGTGAAATCTCTCTTGACCAAGTCGTTCTCCAATTTGTTGAAGTGTCGAGAATGCTGTCTCGGATTCTTCTTCCATCTCCTGATCGCCAAGCTTTCGGGCCAGAGATATTATTACTTCAGTGAGATCCAAGCCCAGCAACAAATCCTCAGGAGTAAGCAAGATAGGGAGTAACAGCGCAGTGGAAGCTCTAAGCCGGGCATCTGGACTTTCCAGGCCTTGTATAAGAGTTCTCAGGACCTGCCCAGAACTGCGCCTAAGACAAATATGCAGGATCTGCAGCGCATCTTTCCGCAGGGCAGGGTTATCTTCTCGTAACGAGACAACTAGTTGAGGCAAAAGCGCTAAACTAAAGGCCTCTTCCAGCTGACCCGCCTCGCCCTGACCCCGAAGAACATCCGAGAGAAGCTGCAAGCAGAGCTTCTTCTCATCACTACCACCTTCCACAAGCACCCGGCCCAGCGCCCGATATAAGGCTTCCTTGCGGCGGGGAAAGCCAAGCCGGCCGCCTCGCCGCGGCAAGGCAGCCTGCAAAGCCTGGAACGCCTCGGAAGGATCCGGTGCGGTGCGCAAGAGTTGAAGAAGCCGAGTCTCCTCCTCATCTCCGCCCGACAGCCCACTTCCAGGACCGGACCAGCTAGTTGAAACAGCCTCGGCCGGTAACAGGAGGGTCGAGGCCAGAGGCGTCGGTGTCGCGGGGCAGGAGCCATGATCCCCGGCAGCCCCACGGCAGTAGTAGTTTTTCTCGCCTCTCATTGTGCCCCCAGATCGACGACCATCAGTCCCTGGGGCGGAAGGACGACAGCGGCTCAGGAGGCGATAGGAACCAGGGGTTGCAAGAGGCGGCAGCGGGAGCAGCTCCGAAGGCGCGGCCGCCATGGAGGGTCGTCAGGTAGCGAGAGCTGGAGGGAACCATTGCCGTCTTGGGAGGGCTGGATGAAGCCCAGTCTTCCAGCTCCTCTCCAAGCCCCGAGGTGCAGATGAAGAGAAGGAACAGCTCCGGTCAGCTGCTGCCGGGCCGCTCCGGCCTTCGACTCCCAGAGCCAGCCTCCGGCAAAATGGCCCCCGCAGAGCCTGGGACCCCACAGCCGCCACCCGGCGTAACCAGGGCCACCACGTGACCAAACCGAGCGCTTCCATGGTGATACACCCAGAGCGGACCTCTTGACCCGGAAATCAACCCACTGCGGTGGATGCTGGGTCATGTAGTCCACGTAGGGACTTAAGCCGAGGCAGATTTCTGGAAGAGGAAGACTGAAGGTAGCCAGAATGGAGAGGCGGGGTCAAGGCCTTAAACGGAAATGACGCTACCCTGTCCGGGGCGGAAGTTTTCCGCCCCACCCGTAAGAGTTGAGGTTTGACCGGTGCAAGAGAGGATCCCATCCCGGGTTCCAGTTTTCCGTGGCTCCTCCTCCTGTTGCTGCAGGTGTTATTCCTGGGACTCAGGTATTTTCCTTTTGCTATTAGACAGTGGTGCAGGCTTTGGCGGAGTGCTGCCCGAGTGCCCCATGAGCCAGAATGCGAGGTAAAGGACTGGACCGGAGCAGGTAGAGAGACGACATGTTCTGCAAAGTGCTGGCTACCGTTGTAAACGTTCTACTCACTGCTATCCTGAGTGAGATTCTTTCTTCCTGCAGACTGCTTAACAGTGACGGGGAACCCAACCAAGGCCAAGCACACAGAGTACTTTTTTAAAGAAAAACTTCCTTGTCTTTGGAGACCTTCCTCGTCCCGCCCTCTTCTCCCTTGCCTCCTTTTCCTCTCTTCAACCCCCTGGCTGTGGAGTGTTAAAGGCTTCTGTAACTTTTCATTGTCCGCATCACCAAGTTTTCTTATAGATGTGTAGAATCAGTATTTTCCTCTTTGCATTAAATGCAGTGCTTAAAGCCTTTATCATGTAGCTCCTCTGTGGGACTTTTCCTTTCGCCCCACCTCCACCTTTCCAATCTCCCCTAGGATGCACCGGAGTCTCTGCAGTCTTTCAGTCTCCTGGAGACGGAGATCGCTAGACAATTTCATTTGTGGTTCAAGTCCTTGGCATTACAGTCCTAAGAGAATTCTGCCCAGAGGATTTAAGTTGATAGACATTATTTTAAGCAAACTGAGAATTTGATGACTATTGAGTGTTTTCTTTCTGTAAAAGAAACTATAAATAGAATCGTTTCAACTAAGAGTATCTCTTATGAGGCCAAACCGCTTTGGGGTGTGAAAGAACAACTTTTGTGTCCGTATTTGAAACATAATTGCTGAATTACTGTGTAACCCAAACTGGCTTTGAATTCTTGACCTTCCTGTTTCAGCCTTCTGAATGTTGAGATTACCAGTGTGCACTGTCAATCCAAGCTTGAAAACAGATTTGTTGTTGTTTGGCAGACTTTTAAAAGAAATAATACAATTTTCAGTGAGAAAAGGCTGAGTTATAACTTGAAGTTTCAAGCTTATATTCTTCAAATGCAAGTATTTCTGTCCCTCTTTGTATCAAATGGGATATCTCTTGATTTTTTTTTTTTGAGACAGGGTTTTTCTGTGTAGTCTTGGTTGTTCCGAACTCCAGCTTAGAGATCCACTTGCCTCTGCCTCCCAAGTGTTGGGATTAAAGTCCTGTGCCACCATACCCAGCTCTATTATTTTTTGAAATCTTGGAATAACTGAGTCACACGTGTCAAAGTGCTTTATAACAATAATTAATACTCCTAGTGATACAAGTTGAAATTGTATTTATAGTTTTTATTATAGCACAATTAAAATATATTTTTCTTAATTTTTTTTATTTTGGAAAAAGAGTATTAATATAAATGAGGCTGTATAACCATGTATCCTGTGCTTTGGTTTAAAGCCTTGGTGGTTTCTTCACTTTCTTTTGTTTTCTGTTTTGTGGTTTGCTGCTGCTGTTCTGTCTTGTTTCACTGTCCTGAACATTGAACCGAGGCGCTTTGTTCATGTTAGGAAGTGTTCTGCTACTGAGTGTCATCCACAGCCTTCATTCGTCATTTTGATATTTAACTGGGTCAACCTGAGTTTGGTTTAGCAAATGTATTTTAGTAGAAAAACAATAACAAAAGTGCCGCTGGGTGTAGATCTTACAGAGTACTTGCCTAACATATGCATTATATGGGGGCAACTAACCAAATTCCCATATCCAACCTAAAAAGCCTAAATGCATACTTCTTTTCATATATGCTGGGACTTCAGGAACCCAATCCACATGAAAAGTAACAGAAGAATGATGTATGCAGTAGAATGTCCACATTAGAATGCCAGTTTATGTTCGAATAGAAGGTAATTCTTTCTAGTGACCAGAATTTTCAGATTGGAAAATCCAGCAAACTCTTCATATATCTAAGAACTTAGGAAGCCAAGTTACTAACCAGACTGAGGTTGTGTTGTAATCAGTATCAAAGAAAAGGACTTAGAAAGTCTTGAATGATGTTTCATTATTGGCTATGGCATAAAGATAAGAATTTTTCTTTCCCTCTACAAAGAACACTACTGAAGAGACCTGAATCCATAAATCAAGCAGTTGTCCTATTATTTTCCTGCAAGCAAAGCAAAATGAGTCCTTCTTTTCTCTCAGGTCCCTGTAGCTCAATGTGTGTTACGGATTGTAATTTATTTATGTCTACTACATTATGGCTTGTTGAAAACTTGGAAAATGCATTAGCTTCATTGTGGCTGTTTGGGAAATTAGACTACACTGTCACATATCTTAGTACCTTTTAAGATGATCTTATAGAATATAAATCTTATTTAATATATTTTATTTATATCTATTAAAAGTACTTAAGTTTCTTTTAATCTTATTTTTGAAGTCTAGGAGTCCTTTCTGTATTTACTAGAAAAGCATTTGTATGTAATAATAGAGTTAGATAAAGAACAGGGTTTTCTCTTCTTTTGGTTTTTTAAGACAGAGTTTCTCTGTGTAGCCTTTCCTATCCAGGAACTCACTTTGTAGACCAGGCTGGCCTCAAACTCAGAGATCTGCCTGCCTCTGCCTCCCAAGTGCCGGGAATAAAGGGATTTGCTTAAAAAAAAAAGTTTAATAAAATAATAGGAGTGCACTTTTTGTTGTAAAAGTAAACCTCAGAAATTTGAAAGGAAATATTTAGGGCTATACTAAAAGTTGCAAATTTGAGTGCAGCAAATTTTAATGATTTCAAAATAATTTAAACAAAGTTAGCAGATTACAGGTATGTATATGCTGCTTACCTTCGTTCTTTGAGATATATTTAAGTAGGGTAAACAGAGTTGTTCTAGGTTCGTATTTTATTTCCAGAGTAAGAGATAATGAATTTGTTGGATAAATCACTTTATGTCTTTGTGTGTTCTTACCTAAGTTTTATAGGCATCTCTGAAATATTGGAAATGAAAATAAATCCTGTAAACTATAAAACCCTGTACAATTTAAGAAGTCATTAATAAGTACAATGCAAATGAAATGTTATTGCTATTAAGCAATAACTGTAGTCTGTTATGTGTTATCTGCCAAGTACTGTGCTAGTCACTTCGTAAATATGCATATAATCCTCTCAACAACCACTAGAGGTTCCGTATTCTTCCTCTGTATTATATACATTTTAAGGATCAGTGGAAGAAAACAAAACTCATAGTCAATTTAACTATTTGCTTAGAGCTTTTAGAAGTTTGGTGAAAAGGGGAAGGGTGCTAAAACTATTAGATAAAATTTGATTTTTTTCCATTATTAATCCTTAATGTAATAATTTTATGTATTATTTGATTATATATTTTAATCTGTTTCTGTTCTGAATCTTCTTGTGTCAGCTTTAATAAAGCTAAGAAGTTTTTAGTTTTTGTTTTATTTTGTTTTGGTTTTGTTATTGTGTTTTGAGACAGGGTCTCTCTATATAGCCCTTGCTTTCTGCTGCATATTTCCCAAACCCAAGATAGAAGGATTCATGGTAGTGACAGGAAGCTAATTTTACTTTGGTTTCTCTAGATATATAAAAAAAGAATTGTCAGACAAAATGCAATTTTGCCACTTTATTCTATAGATATATACTGGTAAAAATATATATTATAATTGGTTGAATTCTACTGTAAGGAAAGCTGAACTGTACGAAGAGAATTTAATGACAGCAGTTACAATAAAAATCTGATTCGTTAAATTACATTGAATTTTTTTTGTGCAGCTCTTTTCCTATTTATGTGCTGCGACTGTAATCCCTATTTATATGGTGACAGTTAATTGCCTCCCAGCTGATTTCAGCACCACTTTTTTGTAGCTTAGGTGTCAATTAAGTAGTTAGATACTAAACTTGCAACCTGCTCTTTATTATCTTGGCTATAACAACCTAAAATTATGGAGTCTTCTTTTAACATATTATAGATATTGGTATAACATGAATATAATTAGAAATGAAGTACAATGCTGTTGCCTTGTTGAAAGTTTGACATTGATACTCTTTGTTCAATATTGAATAATTTAGTTCATAGATACATAGTGCTCATTCCGTGTTTATTTTATTTTAACAAAAGTTTAAAAACATATGGCTATCTTGGCAACTCAGTGTATCAAATGTACTATTACACCTTCAATGAAGGGAGTTTTTATTACCTAGATTCCTCTATGGTTTGTTTTAATGTCCTGATGTACTGTTTGTATGATCTGGGTGTTTACATGTGTGTATATTTATCATTTGTTCTTTATAGGTTTACAGTTTTAGAATTGTTTGGGACAAGAAGCTTGATTACTACCAACAACAATTATTGAGAATAAAGTTTACATAAGTCTTATTATTAATGTTCAACAAAAATAATTGTAATTAAAACTTTAAATAGAGAAGGTAAAATAGCTTTCATCCTGTACCCAGGTTGGTCTGGAACTCAACATAAATCCTCCTTCCTCAGGCACCTAAGTGCTTGGATTGCAGGCGTGAGCCAGCAGTCTCAGCTTGATACCACATTTAATATACATAGATGTTAAATTACCATATGTCCCAGGTCATAGTGCTGTTTGGTACATTCGACTAACTGTGGACTGGACTCAGACTTCTCTGGCTCTAGTTCGTATTTTGTTCCCTGTTCTTTCTTGTTTCCACGGTACTTGCCTGCCCTTCTCCAAAAGGTTGTTGGTGAGATAAATGAACACAAGAAAACTGATAGCATGGGTTTTAAAGATCAGAAATTATTTTTTTGAGTTACTTTTAGATATTTATGTATAAATAGCTGACAACCAAATATAATCAAAGTTATGAATATTGAATAAGTTACAAGTAAAATTTACAGTATTTAGACTGGAAAGAGTTGACCCAATTCTCAGTGTTCTCAATTGTAAGAATCACCAGGAGAGCTGATAGCAGGCTGTCTCGCTCCCCTCTCCTCTGTGCTTTCCTGTTTTACCTTCTCTATTTAAAGTTTTAGTTGTAATTATTTTAGTTGAGCATTAAAAATAAGATTTATTCAAACTTTTTTCCCAATAATTGTTGTTGGTAGTAAGCAAGCCCCCCCCCTTTTTTTTTTGTGGTTAGCACAGATAAGAGTCTTTTAGGTGGGAAAACTCATTCTCTTAAGGCTAATATTGATGCTGGTAACAAGTAGCATCTAATAATTATTGGGTACTGCATGCTAGCACACAGAAAGACATGTCCCCCTTTTAAATACTGTTTTGACTATGCTAAGCACATGAGAAAACATGAGACTTTAAGATGACCTTCATAGAGTCATAGAGCTATTAAATAATTTAGACAATATTGTAACATCAGCAGTCTGATTCTAGTGCTAAATCTCTTAAAATTATATTGTCATACCTATCTAGATCTGTGTAATTTGTATCATCTGTGTGTGTTTATATATATTGTGTGAACACATTATTTACAAGTTATGTTATGTTTTTATACCACATGTACCATAGACCCTAGAATGAATTTCGTTTCCAATATTAAGAGGTAACACAACATAGAAAGCTAATGAAATTGCCAAGACCTCACTGCTGGACACTGTCTTAAGCATTTCATATGTATACATTTATTTAACCCTCAAACTAACCCTTACAGTAATTAAACAGCATTTATTCTGTGTCTTGCTGCTACATACCCCTCAGTTTTCCATTTCTCTAGACTCAGAGCCCTCAGATCTATTACTCAGTGGACATGTTCTGAATTATTCTCTTCAATGGGTGTTATGGTTTGTTTCAATTCCTTTAAAGGATGATGCCCAAAGGATGTGTACCTCATATGACATTTCCAGAACAAAATGAAAGTTTCCTTTCTTACATTCCATGCATTATAGTTCTATTAATAAAGCTTAAGCCCACATCAACTTAGAGTATTAAAGTAGTACTGAAATTAAAATCCCTTTAGTTTTTTGGTTTTTCAAGACAGTGTTTCTCTGTGTAGCCTTGGCTGTCCTGGAACTTGTTCTTTAGATCATG
This sequence comes from Tokudaia tokunoshimensis, assembly GCA_036184795.1. Taxonomy (NCBI): domain Eukaryota; kingdom Metazoa; phylum Chordata; class Mammalia; order Rodentia; family Muridae; genus Tokudaia; species Tokudaia tokunoshimensis. The sequence continues at coordinate 80,935,036 of BTHU01000012.1, read as the reverse complement.
TTAAAAGTCAGGTCATTTAGGATCATTAACTTGTTGTTCAGTGCTTTTGCTGTCCTTTGTGATCACTACATAAAGGAAGGGCAGAGCCCTGGAGTATGGTCTGATCTTACAATACACCACTAGAATCATCCCTCCAGACTCCGTTCTTTTAGTTGTATGCACTGGCATCTGCTAATTTACCTACCTGAACTAGATTATAATTTTAGATTTGTTCTCAGAAATCTAAAATTCTTTACATCTCTAGTCAAACATAAAAATACTCTTTTCTGATATAAAACTCTAAGCTCATCATGAGAAGAAACAGTCTCTGATGTGCCTTCTTATTAACTCCTTTAGACTAGACTTAATGATCCATTATATGTACTCACAGATCACATCATTATTTTAGAGTGTTATCTGGAGCTAAGGTGACTCTTCTTAGACTGTTTATAAAATTTACTCTTGCTTTTGAGACTCGTGTCCAGTCCTATCACACTGGTATTAGTTCAGGATCTCATTTCTCGGTCTTTGTAACTATCTTAGTATGTAAACTTAGTATGTTTAGTCTGAGAGAAATAGGTTCTTATAAAATATCCAGCTCTTCCCTTTCAAACTTTCTGTTTTCCCTTGGCATTGTCCATAGTTCACTATTTAGTCTGAATATGATTCTCCTTGTTAAATAATGAAACAAATGAGAATGGGGAGTGGTTTAAAAATCTGCACATATATAATTAAGTTAATTGTATATAAAAGAATAGACTTTTAGAAAAATTTAAAGTTGACCTAGACTTTTGAAATTTGTGTTGAGGAAGAAGGATGAAAAGGGAAAGGTTATAGACAATACCTAGCACTTAGTAAGAAAACATTTGGAAGAGTACACATTTTATAGAGAGCTGTAGCATTAATAGTTACATGAACAGTATTGTTATGAAAGGCTATTGTGAGAAAGGATACAAAATAGTGAACATGGAGGTCATTGGAAGAGGCAATTTAATAAAATGAACCTTTACAAAGTCAATGTCCACTAGTATTATTGAGGTTATTATTGAGAAAATAGCAAATAGCTAGTGTTTCAATACTAATTTGGCTCTAAGCAACTTTTTCTCCACATATTGATTTTATTATCGTGATAGCTGAATCCTTAATGAAAGTACACAACATGTAGTTTCCATCTAAAATTCCTATGGTTGGATACCTATACAGCATTTTAGTTTTCCACTTCCTAATATCTATAACAAAGGAGTTGAATTAGGTGATTGTTAAATTCCTTCTAACTCCAGAATCCTCAAACGCAGCAAATCGACAAGTAAACAAGTCTGGCTTGTACTCTTTGAGACACAGATTTATATTGGCATGGCTATTTTGAAGTAACTGCTCGTGTCTTGTATTTTTCTGTAGATGGACCACACAGCCCCGACCTACATGCTTGCTAACTTAACCCACTTACATTCTGAACAACTTCTGCAGGGATTGAATCTTCTTCGCCAGCATCACGAACTCTGTGACATCATTCTTCGAGTAGGTGATGTTAAAATTCATGCTCATAAAGTGGTACTTGCCAGCATCAGCCCATACTTCAAAGCTATGTTCACTGGAAACCTTTCTGAGAAAGAGAACAGCGAGGTTGAGTTTCAGTGCATTGATGAAGCCGCGTTGCAGGCCATTGTGGAGTATGCCTATACAGGCACGGTTTTCATTTCTCAGGATACAGTTGAATCTCTCCTGCCAGCAGCAAACCTACTCCAGATAAAACTTGTCCTTAAAGAATGTTGTGCATTTCTTGAAAGCCAACTTGACCCTGGTAATTGTATTGGAATCTCCCGTTTTGCAGAGACTTATGGTTGTCATGACCTTTATTTGGCGGCTACTAAATTCATATGTCAGAATTTTGAATCTGTTTGCCAGACAGAAGAGTTTTTTGAGCTTACCCATGCTGATTTGGACGAAATTGTCTCCAATGACTGCTTGAATGTAGCTACTGAAGAGACAGTTTTTTATGCATTAGAATCTTGGATCAAGTATGATGTACAAGAACGCCAGAAATACTTAGCACAGCTGCTGAACAGTGTACGATTACCATTGCTGAGTGTTAAGTTCCTCACTAGGCTCTATGAAGCAAATCATCTTATCCGTGATGATCGTACTTGTAAACATCTCTTGAATGAAGCCCTAAAGTACCACTTCATGCCTGAACATAGACTCTCTCATCAGACAGTCTTGATGACACGACCTCGCTGTGCTCCCAAAGTATTGTGTGCAGTAGGAGGAAAATCTGGACTCTTTGCCTGTTTGGATAGGTAAATAGAAGGGTTTCTTAAAGGAGTAATACTGACACATTTTATACTTTTTTTGAATGTGATGATTATCTGTATTTAAAAAATAATTTTATTTTCCTTTTATTTGCTATTTTGGTGGTTTTTCTCTCCTTTTTATTTCCTAAAATTTTACAAGGATATGTAGTCATATTTTCATACATTCTCTGTGATACTCAATTATTAGTTCTTTCCTTACCCCAAGTATGTACATTTGTCTATCCTGGATATATGCTAATTTTTCTTCTGTTTCACTATTTCTTTCTCCTCCTCCTCTTCTTTTTCCTTCTCTCCTCTTCCCTTTTGTCTCTCTCTTCACCCTCTCCTTCTCTTCTTCCTTATGACAGGATGCTAAAGAAGAGAGCTTGGAACCTGTGATAGGGCAGACTGAGGATAGGAGTTGGTTTGAAAGAAAATAGTTAGTTAAAGGAATGTCAAGGAAATGAGAAAAATAAGAAGCTGCCTTAACTAATAACTTCCATGAAAATGTTTTTCATTGTATTTTTTTACAAGACCATTGTAAAAAGTTCTTTTTCTTTTCCTAACATTTTATAGCAGAGATTGCCAGTGTGCTTCTGTAAAGAGTCGAATAGATATTTCAGACTTATGGGCTCTCGTGTCTTTGTCGAGCTAATCAGTTCCACCTTTGTGGGATGAGAGCATCCATAGACAGTGTTTGAATGTTTAAGCATGGATGTGTATCAACGAAACTTTATTCGTAAAAGTAGAGGACCTGAATTGTAGCCCTTGATTTAGTTCTGTATGCAGGTTGCCTTTCAACACTGACAACATATTTTGAAGGTTTTTTTTTTTTGTCTTTTCTTTCATATAGATCACTTCTGAAAATGTTCATGTCTGACACATTCTTTTAATACTGTTGATTTCTTTCTAGCAATTTCCAAAAATCTGGTAAACTCTTTTTTTTCTCCAATCGAAAATTTGATATTTCATCAGTAGCAGTTCACAAATTATAAATATTTAAACAAGTCTCACTATACATTTTCTTTATAACCCAAAACTACTGTTATTGAGATTGGGCTACAAGTATATTATTTGCTGTAGTAATCACCCATGTTGATTGATTGACTCATGCTTGAAAGAGTGGAATATTGGCATGAACCAAGTAACTGACCTCATGACAGAATTCCAAATATGAGTATGTATTGAAAAAAAAATCCTTGTATAGTTGTCTCTTAGTTTCTCAGATATTAAAAATATGAACTTGTTATTGAAAAATCAGAAAAATGACCTTATATTTATATCTAATAATCTTTTTCTCACTGAGTCTATCATAGTAAAATTTAAAGTAGCATTTTATTAAGCTGTTTATTACAACATTATTAATAATTGGAAAAATTAGAACCAAGCTGATAACCATTCAGTTTAATTCTACACAAAATAGTGCTAAATAAAAGGCCTTCAATAAATTCATAATTTAGTAAAAGAGACAACATTTGTATATAGTATGCTAATGCAATACTAAACATAATTCGGTGCAACTATTAAGGAGGGGCATGTATACTATTTAAGGGATTTAGTGAAGAATTTATATGGAAGTTAATGTCTAAGTTAAGTTATCTAAAGGAAAGCAAGAGCCAAACAAAGAGGAATTAGAAGAGAACATGTGTAGAGATTGTGGCATGATGCAGTATAGGTCACACTTAAAGCTAAAGACTATTCGTTTGGTAGTGAAAAAAAGTTCTGACAAGTGAGGCAGGCTGCCAATATGAGCCCTAGCTGATATTATTGTATGCCAATAAGGGTGTGGGTGTGTGTGTGTGTGTGTTTTGCAAACATTTTAAAGAGGATTGTATAGTGATCAAATTTACATAACAGATCATTCTGCCTGAATTTTAGAGGAACACAAAAGAACAAAGATTAGCCTCTGAGTGGCTAGGTAAGAGGCTATTGTAGAAATGCAGGCAAGAAAAGTTGGAGATACATAAGGATTAGTAATTTTGAGCATTGACTGCCCTCGCAGTGATCCAGCACACAGTTGGTGCTCACAACTGTCTGTAACTCTAATTCCAGGAGATCTGACACCTTCTTCTACGCAACTTTTACTGGCCCATGTAAGCACCAGGCATGAATGCATACAACTTTTTTAAAAGTCTAAACAAAAGAAAGAAAGGGAAGGAGGAAGAAAGAAATGAAGGAGAAGAGAATCAAGTAGTTTAAGAAGTTTTCTGAGAGAGTAAATTAATGGGATTTGGTTCTTGGATGGATAGAGAAGAAGGATGCTGAAGGAGAGAGAGAAAGCAAATATGGATGAGATTTTGTAGTGAGTAATGGACTGGAGGGTTACTACCAACGAGGAATACAAGAAAAGGAGCTAGACACTGAGTTTAGTTTCAGACATAATGTAGATTAAGTGCCTATTAAATATTCAAGTAAAAAAGTGTCCTACTTGTTGGATATGAGTACATATATCTGATCTTGTTTTAAAATTTGAAAGTCACATAGGATAAATTAAACTATGAAATATTTGATAGGCTCTTTTACCAGCATAAGTGTCTTTTTTTTAATAGAAAGGAAAAATAATTGATTAATGAGTGTCAACCTAGAACCATTTTAGAGACTAAAAAAAAAAAAGAAGAAGAAGCAGAGAGTTTCAGGGATCCCAAGGAATTTAAGTTTGTCAAGAAGGAGGGAACATGATCAACAAATTCAAGTTTGAAGAAAGGTCTAGGAAGATAAAGATGGAAAAGTAGCTTTTATTCTTGACAGTATAAAGATGATTAATGTCTAAAAACATTACACTTTGTTGAGAATGAATGAAGAAAGTGAGAGTAAAGAGAGCAGTGGATAGGTCAGGAAGGATTGGTTTGTTATATTTGGTTTTTGAATAAGAATATCTGAGTATGTTTGAAAGAAGATGCCCAAAGAAGAGAGTGGACTGAAGATACAGGACAAAGGATGGTTACTGAAAAGGCAAGTTCTTGAAATAGTAAGATAGTAGCAGAAATGGGATTGAATAGTCAGAGAAAGACTAGAATAAACAGTCTATGAGAGCAATGAGAGAGAGGGTCTGTGAAGATACTATTCTGTGGACTTTTATTTTTTAATGTAGGGCTTAAGGCTTGCTAGAGAAGAAAGTGTGAGTTAGATAGCCAAGAGGTAACCAGATTAGATAGTTAGAGATAGCCAAGCTTCTGCATAGACATAGGAAGTCATAAGGATGATGTTCTGAAAATACTTGCAAGTAACTGGGAATATGTTAAATCTCAAATGGATATGTGGCAACACATTTACACTTACTCCATGAGAGTATTAATAAAACTGATTGCCATTTGCCCTTAGAAGACTTATTGGGGGCCAAATGTAATACCACACACCTGTAATCCCAGCACTTGAGAGACAGGCAGAATAGCCATGAACACAAAGTCATCCTGGTCTACCTGAGTTCTAAGCCAACCAAGCCTACATAGTAAAACACTGTTTCAAATTAAAAACAAAAGGACAACCAGAACAAATTAGGATGAGTAGTACCTTTATATGCAGTATCTGCTTACATGACTTATCTAGTGTGAGTTAGGTAAGCAGAAATCCATGAATTCTAGATAATTCCCCTTTAGAACTTGTAGGTTCATTTCCAGTGAGATTTCCCTTACACCAACCAATTTTCTAACAGCACTAGGGTATTTAAAAGTTCAGTTCAGTTCTGATATTAACTCTCTTGGATTGGCCCAAACCACCCAGATAAAAGACTTGTAGTCTAAAGCTCATTTTCAGGTGTTCTGCTGCCTTACCACCTCCTTTCACACCAGCTTATTTCAGCACATGTACTCTCTTATGGTTTGAATGTATTCCCAAAATTCATGTTTTAAAATGGATTTGTTCTGAAAGAGAGAACTCTGGCTCCTTTCATTTCTCTTTGGTGTGTTGCCAATAGCTTCTTCTATGTTATAATGTAGAAAGAATGCCTTGATCTTGGGCCTCTCTCAGCATCAAGTTCCATGAGCCAAATAAACTTCCATTGTTTATAATGTACCCAGTCAGAAAAGAAACTAACGGAAAAGTTGGTACAAGTAAACGGTACTGTTGCTGGAGCAAATACCCAGAAGTCGGGAAGCAGTTTGGAGCTGGGTAATGGAGAGATGTTGATCAGAGTTGGAGGACTTTTCTAGATTTTAATTAACACAACATTAAAGACAGTTCTGGATTCAAGAAAAGGAGACAGTCTGAGTCTTCCTAGACAATAACATGGCCCCCATATTGAGAGAAATATGGGTGGTAAAAGGCTATTGTGATGTAGCCTTAGAGATGAAGAGCATCAGCCTAGAACTTGGAGGAAACACCACCCATGTTATACAATTGCAAAGAACTTGTTAAACACTTGCACATTTCTTATTTTACATAATACAGCATATGTGTGATGAGCTACGTTACCTGGCAAAAGAATTTCTAAGCAGCAGTTTTTCTGTGTGGCCCTTTTTAAATGAATGTGCAAGTAAGGTGTGAGAGGAGAGAAATGACCTAAAGATAAAATTTATAGTTAAATGACAGTCTAAATGGAAACATTGAGAAATCCACAGCCTTTGTATGTAAAGAGTCGACAAGGTTTGCTTAAGAGCAACCCAAAGCTTTGACCATGTGAACTCCACAGACTAAAGACATCACTTCTCGCACCTCAATATAGTCAAGCAGTTGTTCCTCTCCTTTTAACAATCTCTTTCTTTTCCAGTTATCCCATATGTCTCCTGAATCCTCACCTCTTTACACTGTATCGCATGTTACACACAAACATGTTCTGGTTTAAGCTCCCAGAAATAAGTATCCTCAATTTTATTTGTTATATTGTTTTGCTTTTCATTATAATTTTCCACATACTAAGTGTCTCAAAGATATGAAGGTTTTCAACATTTTTATTTAAATGTGTTTCTTAAGAGATATGCTTTCTCACCAGAGAGCAAGGTTGTGAGATTCACCAGTTACACTACATGAGGAAGGACTTCATTTACTTTCATGAGTACTATAGTATATGGATATAATATGGTTTCATTTTAATATTAAAATTTTATACATATGCAGAGTGAAGAAACCTCACATGTACAATTTAGTCAATCATAATAAATGAAACAAAAGTTGGTGTAGTAGAATGTAGCCAGCACTCAGAACCAACCCTGAACTCCCTACCTATTCTTCCTTGCCCAAAGCTAATAACTATATGTGTTTCTGATCCCAGAATTAGATGCATTTGTGAACTTGATACAAATGAAAATATACAGAATTCTTTTAAATTTAGCATCTTGTTCTTATATGTGTAACATTCATTTTCACTGTGGTGTGAAATACCATCATTTATCTGTTTGATGCTTGCTACACAGTTGGACTATTTCCAGTCTTTTGAAGTTATATGTGGGACTTAGGCATCCACTCAGGTACATACATATGTAGATGCATTTATCTTAGACACATATCTAACAATGTATCTTAGTCATGGGGCAAATGTATACAATACATATAAATACTATACTATTTAACCATTTTCTTTGTGATGAATTACTGTTTTGTGCTCCAGTGAACATTTTTGAATATGTTGCCTACTACAAAATTGGCTATAGTAAATATTCAATAGAAGAGACTCATTAAGAATGAAATTCTAAGTGAAGTTATGTATTCTCTACCTTGTCAGATAAAATTGTTTTCCAAAGTAGTTTGTACCAGTTTACACTCTTAGCCAGTGTGTCCTTGTTTGCACAACACTATTGCCAATGGTTATTTTCTGTCTGCACTTTGAGCAGTTTGGAAGGTACATCATGGTTTATTGTGGTTTTGATTTGCATGACCTTGATTATTAACACAAGTAAACATGCTTGTTTATGGGCCATTTGAGTTTTTTAATCTATTATTTCTCTGCTTATTCGTTAGTGTGGAGATGTACTTTCCCCAGAATGACTCTTGGATTGGTCTGGCGCCCTTAAATATTCCTCGCTATGAATTCGGAATATGTGTTTTAGACCAAAAAGTCTTTGTTATAGGTGGTATTGAAACTAGCGTGCGTCCTGGTGTCACTGTGAGAAAACATGAAAATTCAGTGGAATGTTGGAATCCTGATACAAATACCTGGACTTCTCTAGAGAGAATGAATGAGAGCCGAAGCACTCTCGGAGTGGTAGTACTCGCGGGAGAAGTGTATGCCTTAGGTGGATATGATGGACAGTCTTACTTGCAATCTGTAGAAAAATATATCCCCAAAATAAGGCAATGGCAACCTGTGGCCCCAATGACAACCACAAGAAGTTGTTTTGCTGCAGCTGTCCTGGATGGAATGATATATGCCATTGGAGGGTATGGCCCAGCTCACATGAACAGGTATTTAAGACAGTAATTGAATTGCTTACGATTGCAGATTTCTACAGAAGCAAAATTTACATTCAATTCTGAGTTTTAAATTTGTATGTATAAATGAACTTTTTAATATGTTTAAGTAATATTGACAAATATTTGGGGATTTAGACTACTCAAGTGTAATATTTTATGTCACTGAGATTCAAATCTCTATTAAATTTTATATTCAATTAATGTAGTAAACTGCATTTTAGAGCTCAGAAACCTAGAAAGAAAAATTGAGATTTTTGTAAGATGCAATTATGTGTTTTTCTATGTGTGTGCATGATCTTTTCTCACGATGCTTAATGGATAAAGTAGAAGTGCAGTTCTTCTATTCCCATGCATTATAAAACATCATAAAATTAAAACCTTGGGCCAGTGAGATGGCTCAGTGGGCAGATGTGCTTACTGTACAGCTGAGTTTGCCTTGCGGACTGTGTTCAGTCTGTGGGCCCCATGATGGAAGGAAAGAGCCATATTTCAAGAACCTTTCTTGTCTTTTTGTGGTATGTTCACACCCTTAATCATGTGATATATTCACACTGATAATCATGCATACAGAATTACTGTAATAATAATTACTGTAAAGAAGCAGCTTTTCAAATTAAAATATTATTTCATATTCACTTTGGATCCTTTGGTCATATTATACATGTCATCATACTATTAGAATAAGAATGATTTTTATATTCTGTAATATATTGAATAAAGGAGAAATGCAAATAAGAAAAAGTAAAGTTTACAAGTTACTGACTGTATGTACTGTGAATGATAGTTCTAAACCTTTGTTTAAAATTGCTCTAAAGATTTTTTTATTTCTAGGAGTAGTGTTTTACTCACCATGAGCAATCTAATGAAAAAGACTTATGCTTAAATGTACTACACCACTATTTTGTATGAGGGATTATAACATTCATGGAATTGGCCCTGCAATCCCTCATCGATATCTAACTGTATAAAAGAATAACATTCAGCTTTTGTATCCTGTTTACAAAGTAAAATTTTTATACTTGATATCCACAAATAGCTAAACATTTGGGACAAATTACTACTATTTTTATCTGTTTAATTTTAAAAGTGTGGTGGGCTTTAGTTTTTCAGGAATAGCAAGTAACAAAAATGAGCTATGAATTAATTCTTCACCATGTAAATACTTGCAGTGTGGAGCGTTATGATCCAAGTAAGGACTCCTGGGAGATGGTTGCATCCATGGCTGATAAGAGGATTCACTTTGGCGTTGGAGTTATGCTAGGTTTTATTTTCGTGGTAGGTGGGCATAATGGTGTCTCACATTTGTCAAGCATTGAAAGATATGACCCTCATCAAAATCAGTGGACAGTGTGTAGACCAATGAAAGAGCCCAGGACAGGTAATGTTTTTTATATTCATTCTTTTGATTGTTTTGTGATACTGGGGATTGAAACCTGGGCCTGTGCATGTAAATACTCTACAGTTGAACCACATCTTGAGCTGTTAACTCATTAAACTCAGCACACAGAGCTTTGCTTTATATAGTGATATTTTTATAATATTTGTACCTTGGACCTTAACAGTAAGCATATTTACTAGAAAAAAAATTACTTGTGTACTTGTGTGTATGTGTATGAGAGAGAGACAGACACAGAGATAAAGCAAGAGAGGAAGAGAGAGCAGCAGGTACACAGTGTGGGATACCACATGTGTGTGAAGGTCAGAGATGAATTTTACAGAAGTTGGTGCTCCCCTACCTTGTTTTGAGGCAGGGTTTCTTTTCATTTCATACTGCTATGCTGCATACTGGCCTGTAATTTTGGAGCCATTTCTCCTGACTTCCATCTGCCTCTCACAATAAGCCACTATAAGTACAAATCTACGGATATCTTTATTATGTGCTGACTTTCTTTCCTCTGGGTATGTATCAAGAAGTAGGATAACTGGATGCTATAGTAGTTCTATTTTGTTATTGTGGGGAATTCCATACAAACTGCAGTCATGGATGGACTGATCTACACTCTCCCTGGTGCAGTAGCAGTTCCTTTTCTGTGTGTCTGATAGAATGGAATCTCAAGACACTTCTGATCGTCATTATTTTGATAGTTAAAGACTGATGGACATTTTTTTCATGTATTTACGATTTGTACTTTTGAGAGTTCTCTCTTTAGTTTACTCTTTTATTGATTAAATTTGGATTTTTGTTTGAGTTATTAATATATTCTGAATGTTAGTTTCTAATTAGGTAAGCATCTAGCCTAGTTTTTTTTTTCTGTTTTATGGGCTGCTATTTCACTGTGATCATAGTTTCCTTTGCTGCCCAATCTTATTTCTCAGTTACTGTTTACTAAATGGTCAGAGTCCTTGTCAGAGAATTGTTACCTAATGTCTCTTTGACTTGAACAATTTTCTGTTTATTTTCTTCTTGTTGCTTCAAAATTTTATATCATACGCTAATGTTCTTTTTAATGTATTTTGAGTGGGTTTTTGTACAGGGTGAGAGGCAGGCATTTAGTATCATTCTACTTATGGATTTGTAACAGTACCATTTGGTAAAGAGGCTATCTTTTTCCAACATGTGTTTTTGGCTCCTTTATTAAGGTGGCTATAGCTGTGGGAATTTGTTTCTAGGTCCTCTATTATATCCCATTGATCTAAATGTGTGGGGGTTTTTGTTTGTTTGTTTGTCTGTTTGCTTGACAAGCCATTTATTTTTATTTGGGTATTATAATCATTAATATTTAGAATTATTATTAAAAGGTGTATTAATTTGGTACTGTTGTGTTGTTTTCTCCGATCTCATTTGATTACGTGTCCTGGCATTATTTGTTTCCTGTGACTTCCTTTCTAGTATCATTTGTGAACTTCTTAAAAAAAAGATTTATTTATTTGTTTATTTATTTATTTAATGTATGTGAGTACATTGTCACTACCTTCAGACAGACCAGTAGAGGGCATCAGATCCCATTGCAGATAGTTGTGAGCTACCATGTGGTTGCTGGGAATTGAACTCAGGACCTCTGGAAGAGCAGTCAGTGCTCTTAACCACTGAGCCATCTCTCCAGCCCCCTGGTATCATTTGTAATATGTCATGGAGGAGAATTTATTTTCTGGTCTTTTCTACGTGGTGTTCCATAGATCTCTTGTACTTGGATAGGCATGTCTTCATTAAGTTGGGGAAGGTTCTTCTGTGGTTCTTCTGGTTACTGAAGATATTTTCTATGCCTTCACTATGATTTCCTCTTTCTATACCCTGCTTGGGGTTCCTTAAACATATTTATAGTTTCTATTTAAAATCCTTGTCTTATACATCAACTAAGTTTTTCCTTTCAGAGAACATTACAATTAGGGGTGCTAATTTATAAACATACTGCCCTTTTTATTCATGCTGTTGGTAATTTCTGCAGTTGGGACCTAGGCATCTAGAATTTGGTTATTATTGTTTTGTTGGTGGTGGTGTTTGTTTTTATTTGTTTATTTGTTTTGGTATGGATATCTGGTCTCAACTTTGTTGAATGGGTGTTTGAATCTTTCTTTACTGTTGTCCCAATTTGTCAAGATGTGGACCAGCTGAATGGTGTTTGGTGTTCAGTGACCACTGTGTATTGAAGCGTGAGAAGAGTGTCAGAAGTAGTCTTAGCTCATCCAGGGATAGATGCTAAAACATCTGAGCCTAGGAGCCAACCTGTAAGCTTAGAAGATTCTCATTTGCCAATACTCAGAAGTCTCGGGAGAGTTCTCCACGTTCCACAGTTGATCCTTGTTGGTACCAAGAACCAGAATCACAGTGGGACTGTGTGATGCTTCATTAGGATGGGTTTCAGGACATCCTGCCCTCAGATAGAGACGAGTGAGGTAGATGCTGCTAGGCTGTGAGTCTTTATCTGGGGTTAGGCTGAAAACACTAGGCAGGCTTGTGAAGCATCTTTGTGTTAGTTGTGAGTAGGGGGCAAGGCAATGGGTGTACTGGGCCCAGAGATCCTTACCTGAGATCTGTAGTGCAGGATACCTTGCAGTCCTGGGATTTCAGATAACTGGAATTTATCCTGTCCTAGAGCTAAGTATTGGGTGAAATGGCTTCTAGACAACTGGGTGACTGGTCTGTGACTGGGTTCCAGTTTGGATTCCAAGTAATCCCAAAACAGCTCAGTGGGTTCAGTGGCTGGAGTTTTTATGGTCTTCAAATCCACAATTATATAATTTAAAAAAAAAAACAAGTAATTTTACTTCTTTCTTTCCTATTTATATCACTTTTCATTCCTCTGTCTTGTTGTTCCCCCTTTTTTGACTAGAGAATTTAGGTATTACACTGAATTAGAATCTCATTGCATATTATCTCATTTCCTGCTTTTAGTGGAAATGATTTCTGTTTTTCTCCTATCTCTTTAGATTTGGGGAAATTTCAGCTCTTGTTTTATGAAAAGGTGGTTTTTTTTTGTTTGTTTTTTGTTTTTTTTTTTGTCTTAATTTGTATCTCAGGTTCTCTTGTTCCTATCCCATAAGTTATTTAGTTTTGTCTCTTGATCATGCCCTAGAGGACTTGAAATCTGTGACCATCTTGCCCTTTCATTGATCTTGTCCTTATCCCTATGATGTTCTTTCTTCTGAGTAATGTGGGCACTAATGATGCTTTCTCCTCCGACTGTTTCCTGTCCAGTGTCTCTCCTCTGTTTCCTTTCGGAACTTCAGTACCTGTGCTGCTTTCTCATCCACGTCACTCTCTTGCCTTAGGTCTTGGTGTTCTTACTTCACTGCTTGATTGTTTGCATTCTCTTTGGAATCACTGATTATTTATAAAATTTGACTTTCAATCCTTTGTTTACTGCTCATTTCTAACATATTAAGACATCATAATATTTTATGATTCAGTTATCAAAAGATTACCATCTTTTGGGGGTAGGCATATTGCCTTACTTTTTTATATTTCTGTGTTTTGTATTGTAATTTTCACATTTGTTGGAATAAATACTCTTTCATTTGCTGTTGTTTTAATAGATTTCTTAGTTAGAAACCTTTACTTGGGGTCATAATTTCATCACCACTCAGAGAAGAAATAGCAGTCAGCAGCAACTGAAACAATTTTAAAACAAATCAGGAGTTTAAATGTAGTATAAAGCAGCTGGACATGTAGCTGATTAATCAGGAAGGTTAGAAAAAATGGAGCTACAACATCTACAGTATAAATTAGTAATCAAAAAATTACTGAAGCTACTAATATTAATACTTAAGTAATAAAAAGGGATACTGAGGAAAGATGAAATTGAGAAGAAGGAAGATAAGAAAGAAGAAAAGCAGATTGCTATAGAAATAATAAGGTGTGGAGATGACCCAGTGAGTGAAGTGTTTGGAGAGCAAGTGCGATGATCTAGGTTTGGATTCCTGTGTTCACATTAAAAAACCGGGTTCATGGAGCCAGAGATGTGGGTCAACAATTAAGAGCACTTGCTGTTTGTGCAAAGGACCAGAATTTGGTTCCCACCACTAATGTTAGAAAGCATACTACCGTCTGTAGCTCTCTGATCCAGAGCGTCCAACACCCTCATCTGCCCTTCACAGACACCCATACAGACAGAGAAAGAAACATACATAAAAATAACATTAATCTTAACACACACACACACACACACGAAATCTGGGCACAGCATTGAATGCCTGTAATCCTAGCTCTAGGAAAGCAAGGCAGAAAGACTTCAGAGGTTCAATATCTAACCAAATCAGCAATCTCCAGCTTCAGTGAGAGAACATGTCTCAAAATATTAAAGTGTATAGCAATAGAAGATACCTGTATTAACCTCTGGCCTCCTTGTGTGCCACATACCTACACATATGCATACAGCATACATACACACACCAAAAAGTAGGAAAAATGCAAAGTAAATAGAGACAAGCAATCTAGAGATGAGAAACAGAAGAAAGGAAGAGAGGGAAGAACAGAAACTATCAGTATATCTTTCTTCAGAGAAAACACACACAAGCACCATATGCACACCACATACAAACACCATACATACATATACCATACACACACACACACACATATATACCACACACCAACCACATAACCATACACCACACACAAACCACATATAGCATATGCACACCACACATGTACCACATACATCATATACCCTACACACCACATATGTCACATACACACACATGTCACAAAAACTACATATATATACACCACGTGCACCACACAAAAACCACATAGCCATGCATACACATATACCACAATGTACACATATATATATATACCACACATATACACATCACATACATACCATATACACACATACACACATGTACATTCATGTACACACATACACCACATATACAAACACACACATGTGCCATATACCACAAATACACACCACATAATACACATACACAGCATTCATACACACATACACCATGCACATACTACACATCCATACACACACTTTGCAGTATTCTAGATGGAGTCTATAAGTCACTTTTTCTTTATAAAGTCCTTAAAATTTAGACTACAAAGGGCTATTTTCATCTGAGCCCCATGAATTTATCTAGTCTGTATGGAAACCTGTTATGTGGAAGTGTTGGCTCCACCCTCTGAACTGCTCCCACCAGATGAATCCTCAGACACTCTAGATGAGTGGCTGCCCCTTTCAAAGCCACTCATTATGTGGATTTAGCATGGGAAATTTCCACAACTTACTGTGGTCCTCTGAGACCACACATCAGTCAAGCCAGTGCTGTCTCTGGAAGCCACAGATAGCACAGGACTGTGATTATCTTGTGTGCCAGGGCTTTTCTCTTTCATCTTACTACAGCTTTGCCTCTGTGGTGTGGCTTCCACTTAGAGTCAAGTAGATCCCTTTTCATGAATCTCAGTCCAAGTCACAATGACTTCTTGGAGTGTTCAGTCATTGAGGAAATGTGTGGCCTTTGTTGTTTAGAAATGTAGAGATGTGGAATGTTGTTCTTTCTTTGCCCAAGTTTGAGTGTGAGACCTCTACTGAGATGACTGCCACCCATATTACCAGTGAGCAAGCCTGAAAGTGCAGTCTGTATGTGCCTGCCCTGTACTGTGCAACAAAGAACAGGCTGGCCTCAAAGTCAGAGAACCACCAACTCTGTGTCCAGAGGGCTGAGATGAAAGGTGTGCACCACCATGCCAAGCTAGAAATGCCATCACTTCATTTTTTCAGTGTGTCATCCAGTGGACGTGTGGAACCCTCCAGGTCCTTCCTTTCTTACTGGAGGATGCGCCTCTTTCTCTGCTGTTTGCTTAGTGCTCCTTGGTTGATTTCTTCTTTTACAAATCTACACTCCTGTTTTCAGTGTTCCACCTGGGCTCTGCCTGCTGCTTGTTATTCCTCTTCCCTGCTTTTCCACACCAGCCACCTCTCTCCACAGCCACATACCTAATGGTTTCTTCAGATTCTTGAGGATGTCTAAAAGTAGTGTGTCTCTAATCCATTATCACTCCTGCCTCCGTCCTCCCGGCTGCTTTATTTGGTTTATATATCACTATCTTTATGTTCATTATCAAATATTCTTTCCTCTGCAAAGAAGATAGTTCAGACAGAAAAGAGTTGGATTTTAGGATTTTTACAGAAGAAATATAATACATCATTAGGTATAAGGAGACATTGTTATTTTTGAACCCAAACTCAAATGATATTATTTAAAAGGCAGTTTTAAATGATAGAAATGCTTTAGGGGTTTTCACAAAGATGTGAATTACGATTGAAAAACTCCAGAACCATAGGCACTCAAGTAACATTAAAAGCACAAGTACAGTGAACACTTTAAATGATTGGTATAGCTTCCTTGGTACCCTCACTAAAAAGCCGTGAAAACAATGAGAATGTTTAAAATGTAGGTACACTTACTATTTTTAGAGCTATAGATGGTAGTGTCTAAAAGAGGATTTTTAAGACATGTTACATTGTGAACTTATATATTTGAAGACATGACAAAATGAATGTTTTATAGAAAAACATACAAATATATATTATAAATATACTGATTTCTTTCTAGTACTTAAAGTATGCATGACAACTACCCGGATCTGATCATTGTACAATGTCACACTGTACCCTGTGAACATGTACAACTATTGTGTGTCGAAACAAAAAGCATATTTTGAAAATGCTTTCCTGTAGTGGACATCTGATTGTTTTGTTAAGGGTTTTAGATTCTTTTCTTTTCTTTTCTTTCTTTCTTTCTTTCTTTCTTTCTTTCTTTCTTTCTTTCTTTCTTTCTTTCTTTCTTTCTTTTTGTTTTGTTGGATTTTTTTCTCTTAGTTCATAGTAAGCCTATAGTAGGCTGTATTGCCTATATAATTATAGGATATTGTTGAAATGAGTTTTAAAAATGCATTAAAATATAAATTATTCTCTGTGAGACATAGTCTACTTCTTAATCAACCTGTTTGTTCTTTTCTCCCCACATGTGTTAGGAGTTGGTGCTGCAGTAATCGATAACTACCTTTATGTGGTCGGTGGTCACTCAGGGTCTTCCTATCTGAACACAGTACAGAAGTACGACCCTATCTCAGATACATGGCTGGACTCAGCAGGCATGATATACTGTCGCTGCAATTTTGGATTAACTGCACTTTGACAAGTGTGAACTTTTGGAAATCGCACAAGGTGGTACCACAGGAAAGAATGCCCAGTGTCCTGAACCTGAAAGCTAGCTGCACTGCTTTCTTTGTAACTTGAAGTGGCATGAAGACTCAGTTTTGTTGGGTACTTTGAACTGACTAATAGTTTGCTCTTGATTGTACAGTGAATCAATAATTAAACAAGGGGGAAAAAAGGAAAGTCCTAAGCAATTGAATTGTGCTCTTTTCTCCACTGAGACTGGGAAAGTTTTTATGTTCCTACATGTAGAGATACCTTGCTGCTTTTTAGCTTTGTTTTCAATAATTTAAGCTCTTCTTTCTTGGTCTGTATTTGATTTACTAGGATGAAAGAAGTTCAGACTCTGGAGTGTATGAATGGCTGGACAAAATGTGGGTAGTGATTGTTGGATGTAAATTCATATGCTTCACGTGGTTTGTTTTTTTTTTTTAAAAAAGGGCTGCATTTACTTCGGGTACTTTTAAGGATTGTAAATAACATGTCAAGCATCTGAGTGCTCTTTCAGCTAAACAATTTTAGGGCTAATAGTATGGTAAGGTTGCAAAACAATGGCTTTTAGTATCATATTTGGGGCCCTACTTTAAGACATTGCATATTGTTTATGCTTTTTCTATATGGGCTGGCTGAACTTTGTTACTCATCTCTACTTTGGTAATCATGTTTGTTTCTGTTCTTTAGTCTATACAGCAGGCTTCTGATAGTTGATGTATATATATTTGAAAGGTGTTTAGTACCACCCTTGATGCATAGTGTTTTCTTTGATAGATTTTTAATTTTAATGTTTTTTTAAGGTCTTAATTTTGTTTTCAGTGTTCAAATATAAAAATGGTGCTAACTGTCAGATGTATAACAAAGCTATAACCGGTGTTATTTGGGTGTCCAGTGTAAGACGCGTGATGTACTGTGATAATTGCTTTCATTTTTCCTGTTTGGTTTGTTTGTGCTTATGGAAAATGTCAATGATTACATTAGTAATCCAGAACTATCTGAATGGCTTGAGTTATACTTCCCATGGATTTTGAATGGTGACTTAAAGATGATGCTTTTTTCCCCCTCCTTGTTCTAGAGATTACATGTCCTTCAGCACAGAAATATATGCACCGAGCACAGTGTGCTAGGCAGGTGTGCATTGCTTCGTTCATTTCTTAGGTAACTGAATACTTTTAACTTATTGAGGAAAACTGGAACTTGATGTTTACTTGAATAAATGGTTCTAAATTTGGTTCTGCTTTGTTTAAAGAAACTATCTCTCAAAAACAAAACTGTTTGTTACAGCAGCTGACAGCTTATTTAAAAGAAATAGTTAACTTATTTTCGCATGGTTTAGTAAATATCTATTAGTCTTAAACACATTAACTTGCAGTTTATTACGACGTTGGTACTTGCATTTTCGTATTTAGTAATTTTGCTTTCATATTCTTTATGTTTTTTCTTTTTTACCCAGCTATTCTTTCTCTTTATAATGTCTACAAGATCAGTGAATATTTTTTCCTAAGAAAAAAATCATCCTGCATTCTTAAGTGCCATATTATTGTAACTGTTGTTAAGAAGCCATTTGTAGTATAAAGTTTGTTAGCATACATGTTATGACTCAAAAACTATAGCCGGGCAATTTGTAGTTTTTCTTGTTCTTCCATAAATGACCAGTTGTAGATTTGAGAATATACTATGACACTAAGTAAAATCATCTTTAGTCATAAAATAATACCATGCTTTATAAATATTTGCACAGATTATGAAGCCTTGCAAGTAATTTTTAGTCTCTTCTAGCACTTAACAGAAGCTAAGAAAATCAACTGAGTATTTTCTACGTCACTTGTTTAAGTATCACAATGACACATAGCAATAACTTTTTCATTAATTTGAATAAATCTGTTGAATAGGAATAAGGTGCACTATGTGGTTGGCCTGAACCTTATTTAAAGAAAACAAATTTAAATTAGATTCCAGCACTTACTTTTAAATCCCCAATTTAATTTTTTTGTTTATATCAAATTATTAATGTATTCTGTTACACTAACTTTAATATCTTCCTCATAAAAGTAAATTTGAAAAACTAGAAAGTTATTTTAAATATAAACATATTTATTCCAATCATTCTGTTTTAATAGTGGTTTACCCATGTATTGTTTCTGGTATGCAATTTATATATAATCTGTAGCCATTTGGTAAATTAGATCAAAAAGTGTGTACTGTTTTGTTTTTTTTTAATCTAAATATTTTATTGGGCTTAAAAACTAAATGTAAAACACTTTGGGCAACAGTAGGATTATGTTCCTGTGAACAAAATATAAAAACATACAAAGCCAAAAAAAAAAAGCACTTAAAATTTAGAAATATACTTATTTTAAGAATCCTGTTATATTGTTCATAATACCCAGAGTTACTATATGGCCTGAAACCTGGTAAGTTTACAACAGAGATTTCTCTTACAGTTCTGAGAAGTTTCATATGAACACTGTGCTGATAAGTTGTGAATTTAAAGTTCCGTGTTTCTTATACTAAAAAGGATGAAATGTTAGATTGTAAATCCCCAGATTTAATGTTTTTAGAAATATATATTATATATATTATATATGATTATATTATTATATACCAATATATATTGATATATATTATATATGATATGTATCAATATATATATATGTGTGTGTGTGTGTGTGTGTGTATATATATATATATATATATTCAAGCAAAATCTTGAAAGCAATTTAAGACTGCCCAGAAATATTTTGGGAAAGAGCGATAGGGGAAATAGAAATCTGGTCACTTGCAATGTCGCTTGTCTTCTATAATTATGTCAAAGAATATGTATGCAATGTTTGGGAATTTAATATTTGTTGTATGTAGTAATTGAACTTAATTGATTTTTAAGGTAAACCCAAAGAATATTTGCAAATTTCATGTTTTTGCTAATATTGTTTTAAATGTGAATGAATATTAAATTGTAGGCATTAGTATCAAATGAAAGAAAAATGACTCTTGGTGTTGAAAGTTTTTTATAGTTTGACATATGTGAGGACTCTACTACATACATGTGAGACACCGTGTGAGATGTGGAGGTAGCCATCTACTGAAATGTAAATAGGATTCTAGCCTCCCTCAAAAGAGTAAAATGTAATGGAGTTCATTCACTTCAGTAATTATTATGAAAATCTATAGCCTAGGTCCTTATTTCTGAGGCCATAGGAAAGAACTTCAAACCTAGTTTATATATTAATAAATACTTAGTGTTCAGTTAATTTTTAATGATATAAGCAAAACTTATGAAAACCATAATGTTTATAGAATCCATGTGAAGTCAGGAGCCGTGGATCAGAGGTAAGACCAACTGCTGCTCTTACAGAAGATCTCAGTTGGTATCCAGCACCCAGAGGAGCACAAGTGTGCCACAGCTCCAGCTCCAGGGTTCTGATGCCCTGTCCAGCTTCCTGGGTACTCCCCTACATATATACACACAAATAAAAAGAAATCTTCTCCTAAACAAAGATTTCCATGTTTCTTGGAATTAGATGGTTTATTTTCTAAAGGAAAAGCAAAACTAGGAAAGAATACACCCAAAACCCATATTCTAGAACACCATGGCTCTGGAGAACGTTGAGGACAATACATGTATGTATCATGCAGTGTTTTGGGTTTTGTTTTATTTTAGTTTCAGTTGTAGTGTTGTATTCCTGGTATTGTCAGCAAAGTGCTCATTTTTAGGAAAATCAGATTCTATAATAAAGTTACTGCTTAAAGTTCAATAAATTTACGATGGCCTCTCCAAACCTTCTGTTCAGAAAGTTACACAACTATGTGACATGTCAGGTTAACATCCTCTTCTGCTACTTAACCCTTTCTTTCCCATGGTAAACAGCACTCTAATTAGACAAGATATAATTAGGTAACAATTCTGTGGCTGAATATTTATTGGCTCTTCACTTCCAATATATTGAATTCAATGTTGATATTTACATTGAGAAAATAAGTTTAATACATTTTAAATAGAAGTTTACAAATACTACTAGTGTGAATATGGTCAAATAAAAATCGAGTTTACATCTCTGCAGAGAGAAAAATTGTCACACAGTTTTCATATTACATATCCACATGTCTTCTACATTTAATTTTGTCAAAATATCATGTGTAAAGTCCCACTCATTTTAAAATACCAAGCAAAAAGTTCCAAGTTTGCCTTAATATACATGTGAAGTTAAAGTACTGAATGATAATGCTTATATCTTTGCCTTATGAATTGTGCCGGTGTCATGAACCAGAGATGGCTGTGATTTTAACAGGACTCTGAAGCATTGTCAATGTGGAGTACCAGTGAGTGTCCTCTGTTGCAAATCGTGTACTTGGTTGTCAGTAAGGTTCATGTCTAAATGTTTTTGTACCTGTATTTACCTCTGAATAGATACTTTTTAGCATCAGGGTTTTATTTTATCTTTGTTTACATAGTAAAGTGGCATTTAACTTGTTGAAGATTGTATTCTTTCTTTTTTTTTATTTTAAGAGTTTTGTACACATTATTGTAATGCTCTGTAATGGTTATAGTTATATTTCATTTAATGTGAAGAGTTTAAAATAAAACTGAAAAATGTGAATTTGTATCATGTAATCATTATTATGAACTGAACTAATCTTTGCCATGTCCAACTCTTAAGTCTCTCGTAAATTCTTGTAAATGCATGCATGGATGGATGTCTCCAAAGATCTGGTGCAGAAGTTTCACGTACAAACCTGTAATGCTAGGGTAAATTTACATCTGGAAAACAAGGATGGACCAAGCCCCTTTAAGGGGGTCTGCTGCTTGCTTCAGTGTTGGACTATTGCCAAGTCCTAACAGCATCTGGAAGAAAACTCTCCTAGGAGAAAAAAGCCTGCCTAAGTAAGGGTATCCTAGCAATGAATCCGTAAAAGGAAGACCCAGGATCCAGAGGTCCACAACACACTCCCATCCCACTGGGGGTTCTTCTAATAGAAGCTGTATTTTTTTTTTATTTCCCTTCCACTCCTTCCTTCCCTCCTCACCCTTCTTCCATCCACCAGGTTCCCTTGCTTCCTCTCTCCTTCCTCTCTCCCCTCCTCCCTTCCTATCTCCTGCTGCTTCTTTCTCAGGGACTGGCTTTCACTTTCTCACGCAACATCTGACACTGTCACAGCTTTCCAGTATAACCCTTTTGCTTTCTCTGTGTTGCTTTTCTTTTCAGGGTACCCATAGATCACTACCTCCATAACCCCAGCATCTGTAGAGTAAGATAGGTTTCAGGTCAACCCACTCCAGGGAGGTGGCTGTATGTTAACTGCTGCTTTATAGTGTCATTAATAAAAGCATGCCATAGGGCAAATTCTATATGAGCCACTTCAGTAAATGATCTTGATATCTAATATTATAATTATCAAAACAATAACTATCAAGGGACTGAAGAATTGGCTCAGTGGTGAAGAGCACTGGCTGTACTTCCAGAGGACCCAGGTTCAATTCCCAGCACCTGCATGGCAACTTAGAACTGTCTGTAACTCCAGTATCCTCTTCTGACTTCCACAAGTACTGCACACACACACATACATGCAGGTAAACCATCCATATTCATAAAGTACCTAAAAAAAATTAGCTGCCAATGAAATTGTGTAAAACAAAAGTACTTGCAAGTGCCTGTTATAAGTAGAACCAATCTACTGAAGCCACATTGAGGCCAAAGAACAAGAGGACTACCTGCAAGAGAACGGAAAGCTGTGTGGTACTACATCAGAGAGGATGCCCCAATCATGAGTTAGGAAAGGGAGGGCCCACAGGGAATATGGGAGACCTCGGGTAGTAACAGGATGCTGTGGTCTTGATCCAGATTTTTGAGACATGCGGTGTGTGTAGTTTTCATTTCCCTAAAGGTTCTCTCTTGGCCAGGGCCTTGAGCCAGTCTCATACCTTGAGTGAGTTATGTGAGCACTAGCTCATTATCCTATGCCTGAATTTTATTTTCATTTTAAAATTATTTTACTAATTTTTTTCATAGAATATCTGATCATGCTTTTTTGCTTCCCCCAACTCCTCTCAGATCCTACCCACCCACCAAACCTATGCTCTCTCTTTTAAAAACAATCAAACAAAAAGCAAATAGAAAAAAAAACATGCAAAATCCCACAAAATGAAAACCAAAATATACAAGCAAAAGACTACTGAAACAAAACAAAAAGCCCAAACAAAGCAATGTGATATTAAAAACAAAACAAAACAAAAAAAATACTATTGAGTTCATTCTGTGTTGGTGCTTTGGCCATCTGCTGCTGGGAACAGGCCTTACCTTTATATAATGTTAATACTCCCAGTGAGTCCAATGGAGAAAATTAATTTTTTCTTTGAAAAGGGGTAACAGTTGCTGGTAGCTTCTCCTTCTTAGTACTGTAACTCTGTCTGCATTGAATCTATGCAGGCCTTGTGTGTATTCACACAATAGCTGTGACTTAATGTGTTAGGCCTGCCTTTTTTTTTCTATATTTTTTTGTTTACATTCCAAATGATTTCCCCTTTCCCGTCTCCTCCCTCCCCAAAAGTCTCATAAGCCCCCTTCCCTCCCCCTGTTCCCCATTCAACCCCCTCTCGCTTCTCTATCCTGGCATTCCCCTACATCCAGTCTTTCCAGGACCAGGGGGTCTCTCCTTCCATCTTCTTGAAAATCTATTGATATGTGAATTGTGTCTTGGGTATTCAGAGATTCTGGGTCAATATCCCCTTATCAGTGACTGCATACCATGTGTGTTCTTTTGTGATTGGGTTACCTCAATAAGGATAATATTTTCCAGTTCTGACCATTTGCCTAGGAATTTCATGAATTCATTGTTTTTAATTGCAGAGTAATATTCCATTGTGAAAATATACCACATCTTCTGAATCCATTCCTCCGTTGAGGGACATCTGAGTTCTTTCCAGCTTCTGGCTATTATAAATAAGGCTGCTATGAACATAGTGGAGCATGTGTCCTTATTGCATGCAGGGGAAGCCTCTGGGTATATGCCCAGGAGTGGTATAGCAGGATCCTCTGGGAGTGTCATGCCTAGTTTTCTGAAGAACTGCCAGACTGCTTTCCAGAGTGGTTGTACAAGCTTGCAATCCCACCAGCAGTGGAGGAGTGTTCCTCTTTCTCCACATCCTCACCAACAACTGCTGTGTCCTGTGTTTTTGATCTTAGCCATTCTGACTGGTGTGAGGTGGAATCGCAGGGTTGTTTTGATTTGCATTTCCCTAATGACTAAGGATGTTGAACATTTCTTTAGGTGCTTCTCAGCCATTAGATATTCTTCAGGTGAGAACTCTTTGTTTAGCTCTGTACCCCATTTCTAATAGGGTTATTTGGCTCTCTGGAGTCTAACTTCTTGAGTTCTTTGTATATATTGGCTATTACCCTCTGTCGGATGTAGGGTTGGTAAAGATCTTTTCCCAATTAGTTGGTTGCCATTTTATCCTTTTGATAGTGTCCTTTGCCTTACAGAAACTTTGTAATTTTATGAGGTCCCATTTGTCAATTCTTGATCTTAGAGCATAAGCTATTGGTGTTCTGTTCAGAAAGTTTTCTTCTGTGCCCATATGTTCAAGGTTCTTCCCTAGTTTCCTTTCTATTAGTTTCAGTGTGTCTGGTTTTATGTGGAGGTCCTTGATCCACTTGGAATTGAGCTTAGTACAAGGAGATAAGAGTGGATCAATTTGCATTCTTCTGCATGTTGACCTCCAGTTGAACCAGCACCATTTGTTGAAAAGGTTATCTTTTTTTCCACTGGATGGTTTTAGCTCCTTTGTCAAAGATCAAGTGACCATAGGAGTGTGGATTCATTTCTGGGTCTTCAATTCTGTTCCATTGATCTACATGCCTGTCACTGTACCAATACCATGCAGTTTTAAACACTATTGCTCTGTAGTACAGCTTGAGGTCCGGGATACTGATTCCCCCAGAATTTCTTTTACTCTTGAGAATAGTTTTAGCTATCCTGGGTTTTCTGTTATTCCAGATGAATTTTTGAATTGCTCTTTCTAACTCTATGAAGAATTGAGTTGGGATTTTGATGGGGATTGCATTGAATCTGTATATAGCTTTTGGCAAGATGGTCATTTTTACTATATTAATTCTGCCAATCCATGAGCGTGGCAGATTTTTCCATCTTCTGAGGTTTTCTTCAATTTCTTTCTTCAGAGACTTGATGTTCTTGTCATACAGATCTTTCACTTGTTTGGTTAGAGTCACACCAAGATACTTTATATTGTTTGTGGCTATCGTGAAGGGTATCATTTCTCTTACTTCTTTCTCAGCCTGCTTATCCTTTGAGTACAGGAAGGCTACTGATTTGCTTGAGTTGATTTTATATCTGGCCACTTTGCTGAAGTTGTTTATCAGCTGTAGGAGTTCTCTGGTGGAGTTCTTTGGGTCGCTTTAGTATCATATTGTCTGCAAATAGTGATACTTTGACTTCTTCCTTTCCTGTTTGTATCCCTTTGACCTCCTTTTGTTGTCTAATTGCTCTAGCTAGAACTTCAAGTACTATATTGAAAAGATATGGAGAGAGAGGGCAGCCTTGTCTAGTCCCTGATTTTAGTGGGATTGCTTCAAGTTTCTCTCCATTTAGATTGATGGTGGCTACCGGTTTGCTCTA
Organism: Tokudaia tokunoshimensis; assembly: GCA_036184795.1. NCBI lineage: Eukaryota > Metazoa > Chordata > Mammalia > Rodentia > Muridae > Tokudaia > Tokudaia tokunoshimensis. The sequence goes on along the minus strand of BTHU01000012.1, from coordinate 80,909,184 downwards.
AATTGCTTTTACTATGTTTAGATATGGGCCTTGAATTCCTGATCTTTCCAAGACCTTTAACATGAAAGGATGTTGAATTTTGTCAAATGCCTTCTCAGCATCTAATGAAATGACCATGTGGTTTTTTTTCTTTGAGATTGTTTATGTAATGGATTACATTGATGGATTTCCTTATATTGAACCATCCCTGCATCCCTGGGATGAAGCCTACTTGATCGTGGTGAATGATTGTTTTGATGTGTTCTTGGATTCGGTTGGCAAGGATTTTATTGAGTATTTTTGCATCAATATTCATAAGAGAAATTGGCCTGAGATTCTCTTTCTTTGTCGGATCTTTGTGTGCTTTTGGTATTAGCATAATTGTGGCTTCATAGAACGAGTTGAGTAGTGTTCCTTCTGTTTCTATTTTGTGTAACAGTTTGAAGAGTATTGGTGTTAGGTCTTCTTTGAAGGTCTGATAGAATTCTGCACTAAAACCATCTGGACCTGTGCTTTTTTTGGTTGGAAGACTTCCAATGAACACTTCTATTTTTTCGGGGGTTATAGGACGGTTTAGATGGTCTATTTGATCCTGATTTAATTTTGGTATTTGGTATCTGTCTAGGAAATTGTCCATTTCCTCTAGATTTTCTAGTTGTGTTGAATACAGGCTTTTGTAGTAGGATCTGATGATTTTTTGAATTTCCTCAGTTTCTGTTGTTATCTCTCCCTTTTCATTTCTGATTTTGTTAATTTGGATACTGTCTCTGTGCCCTCTGCCTAGTCTGGCTAAGGGCTTATCTATCTTGTTGATTTTCTCAAAGAACCAACTCCTAGTTTGTTGATTCTTTGTATGGTTCTATTTGTTTCTACTTGATTGATTTCAGCCCTGAGTTTGATGATTTCCTGCCTTCTACTCCTCTTGGGTGTATTTGCTTCTTTTTGTTCCAGGGCTTTCAGGTGTGCCATTAAGCTGCTAGTGTATGCTCTCTCCCGTTTCTTTTTGGAGGCACTCAGGACTATGAATTTTCCTCTTACCACCGCTCTCATTGTGTCCCACAAATTAGGGTATGTTGTGCCTTCATTTTCATTAAATTTTAAAAAGTCTTTGATTTCTTTATTTCCTCCTTGATCAAGGTACCATTGAGTAGAGCATTGTTCAGCTTCCATGTGTATGTGGGCTTTCTGTTGTTTTTGTTGCCATTGAAGACCACCTTTATTCCATAGTGATCTGATAGGAGGCATGGGATTAGTTCGATCTTATATCTGTTGAGGTCTGTTTTGTGACCAATTATATGGTCGATTTTGGAGAAGGTACCATGAGGTGCTGAGAAGAAGGTATATTCTTTTGCTTTAGGATGAAATGTTATATATATATATATATGTATATGTATGTATGTATGTATCTGTTAGTTCCATTTGGTCTAAGGCTTCAATTAGATTCACTGTGTCCATGTTTAGTTTCTGCTTTCCTGAATGATCCATTTCAGAGAGCGGGGTGTTGAAATCACCCACTATTATTGTGTGACGTGCGATGTGTGCCTTGAGCTTTAGTAAAGTTTCTTTTACAAATGAGGGTGCCCTTGCATTTGGAGCATAGATGTCCAGAATTGAGACTTCTTCTTGGTGGATTTTTCCTTTGATCAGTATGTAGTGTCCTGTGTCTTTTTTGATGACTTTAGGTTGAAGGTCAATTTGATCTGATATTAGGATGGCTACTCCGGCTCATTTCCTGGGACCCTTTTCTTGTAAGATTGTTTTCCAGCCTTTTACTCTGAGGTAGTGTTTGTCTTTGACACTGAAGTGCATTTCCTGCACGCAGCAAAATGCTGGGTCCTGTTTACATATCCAGTCTGTTAGTCTATGTCTTTTTATTGGGGAATTGAGACCATTGATATTAAGAGAGATTAAGGAATAGTGATTATTGCCACCTGCTATTCTTGACGCTATCTTTATGTTTGAGTAGTTATCTACTTTTGGGTTTGATGCAAGAAGGTTACTATCTCATTTTTTCCAGGATGTAGTTTCTCTCCTTGTATTGTTGATTTCCATCTATTATCCTTTGCAGGACTGGGTTTGTGGAAGGATATTGTATAAATTTGGTTTTATCATGGAATGTCTTGGTCTCTCCATCTATGGTGATTGAGAGTTTTGCTGGGTATAGTAGTCTAGGCTGGCATTTGTGTTCTCTTAGAGTCTGTATGAGATCTGCCCAGGATCTTCTGGCTTTCATAGTCTCTGGTGAGAAGTCTGATGTGATTCGTATAGGTCTTCCTTTATATGTTACTTGGCCTTTTTCTCTTACTTCTTTTAATATTCTTTCTTTGTTTAGTACATTTGGTGTTTTGATTGTTATGTGATGGGAGGTATTTCTATTCTGGTCTAGTCCGTTTGGAGTTCTGTAGGCTTTTTGTATGTTCATCGGCATCTCTCTCTTTAGGTTAAGGAAGTTTTCCTCCATAATTTTGTTGAAGATATTTACTGTAGGCCTGCCTTCTTGATGCAGGAAACTCAGATTTGAATTTGGAACTTAACAGATACAGCATGAAGTCAAAAAGCATTTTGAAAGGAATACATTAAAATGTTGACTTTAAGATTTCTTTTTGGTAATCTAGTGTTTGAGAGATCTCAGGAGACCTGATTAAATGAGTCTGCTGGTCCTCCTACAGGATTGCTGTTCTCTTCATCTTCTTTCAGCCTTCCCTAATTCAACAACAGGGGTCAGCTGCTTTTGTCCATTGTTTGGGTGCGAATATCTGCATCTGATTCTTTTAGATGCTTGTTGGGTCTTCTGGGTAATCTGTCCCTTTTTGTGAGTGCTCCATAGCCTCAGTAATAGTGTCAGGACTTGGGACCTCCCCTTGAGATGGATCCCACTTTGAGTCTGTCTCTGAACCTTCTTTTCCTCAGGCTCCTCTCCATTTCCATCCCTGAAGTTCTTTCAGACAGGAACAATTATGGTTCAGAGTTGTGACTGTGTGATGCCCTCCCCCTCACTTGATGCCCTGTCTTCTGCCAGCAGTCTCATTGAATTGAGTCCCCCCGTATCTCTCAAACACTGGATCACCAAAACAGGCAGCATACACCAGCTGATATGAGGCCCCCAGCACACACCATAGAGAACTGCCCGGTCTTTGTTCATTCAGAAATGATGCATCTAACCCTGAAGAGACTGGAGGCTCTAGGGAGTTTAGAGGTTGGGATGGGGAGGTAGGGGGATAGGGACATCCACATGGAGACAGGGGTGGTGAGGAGGCAAAAGATGTGGAACAGTCAGAGGGTGGACGGGGCCTGGGTGAATAAAATATGGAGTGTAAAAAAAAATAATTTTAAAAAAAGGATTTCTTTTTTGGTAGGGTGTTGTTTTGTTTTTGTTTTATGAGAGAGGGTCTTTCTACATAGCCCTGGATGTGCTGAACACCCTTATGTAGATCAGATTGGCCAAAACTCAAAGATCCAGTTCCCTCTATAGGAATTAAAATTCGTGGATTACTACCACAGCCAGATGAAGTTAAGATCTCTTGGTTAAGTAGATGCTTTCAAAGTTCTGCCCTTTCTCCCTACGGCTTGCCCAGAACTGTCCACATTACCAGAGGTCACTGGAAGATCAGTCAGTACTTGCAAGTAATGAGGGGAGGAGAAAGGAGTGTGGTTAACCGAACACTATATGCTACTGAAAATGACAGCTTACTCAAGTCCACTCCTCCCCCAGTTCACTCTCAATAGAAAATGTCCAGCTCTAGGAACTTCCTCTGAACTTCTTGAGTTTCTTCTTCAACTTTCTAGCTGGTTCCTTTATTTACGTCATCTAAATTGTGACTCAGGGGAGTGGTGAACAATAGTAAGTACTGCAGGAGTCCGAATAAACTCAGTGGAATTCAGAAACTTCTGTGCCAAACCAGAGCTCAAGACTAGGAGTAAGTGAGAACCTGTAATTAAAAGAAGAAGAAAGGAAGGAAGGAAAAACATTCCAATGAATTAATTCAGAAAAGCTATAGTGAAGTTCTTTTTTTTTAAATCTTTTTATTAGATATATTCTTTATTTACATTTCAAATGTCCCCTTTCCTGGTTCCCCTCTCCCCCAAAAATCCCATATTTTCTGTAACTTTGATAATACTTAAAACCATTTCAGACATTTTTGTAATTTTTTTTTTCAAAAAACAAAGAGGTTCAACAGAACAAAGATGGCTAAATTTAAACCCAAGGTTGGCAGGGACATTTAATGAAGCAGAGTATCCACATTTCTGAGACAGAACAATTGATTGAAACCACACAGCAGTGGAAGCTCAAAGCACACAGTCTGCCCATAGATAGGAGAAAAATCTTTATCACCTCTATAGTACTTCAGATACCCAGAATTTATAAAGAACTTAAAGATACTACCAAGAAAATAAAACCACTATTCAATAAAGGTGCTAAAAGTTGAATAGAGAGTTTGGAAAAAATACACAAATGGCCAATAACTACTTTTAAAAGTGTTCAATATTCCTAGTCATTAGGGAAATACAAATTAAATCTATAAGATACCACCTCATCCTGATCATAATGGGCTACTGTCAAGAATTCTGACATCAAATGTTAGAAAGGATTTTGAGAAAAGGGAGCCTTTATTCACTGCAGTTTAAATGCAAATTAATAAAACCAATGTGATTAATCAGTGTGGAGGTTCCTCAAAAAATGAAAAGGACCCTATGTGAAGTAGCTACTCTACTCTTGAACCACAGAACTCCATATCCTACCATAGAGATATATGCATTCTCATGTTCTGTTTATGATAGCAAGAAGGTAGAACCAACCTAGTTGTCCATCAGAAGATTCATGGATAAGGATAATATATTCATTATTCCATTGTATATATGCACCATATAAAAAATGGTGCTCTAAAAAAATGGAATGACAAAATTTGCAGGAAAATGCAAATGGACTTAGAGTATATTATAGAAAAGATGATCCAGTCTTAGAAAGGCAAACACTCTCTCTATCCCTCATATGTGGATCTTAGCCTATAATGTATACATATATCTAAACAAATGTATATGTGGGTATGGCATAGCATTTAAAAAGAATAAGAAAAGGTGATTTTTTTAAAGATAAAATGCAAACTAATAAGTTCATGTATACAGTATATATGTTATACCTTATGATCTCTCAAAGTGTTGGGGATTGGTTCTAATGCTTTGATTTAATCTGGAATCTGTGTGTCCAAACGCTGAAGGACCTTGTCCCTAATTGGATTTTGATTGATCAATAAAGATGCCAGCGGCCAATGGCTGGGCAAAGGGAGATTTGTGCATGCTAGAATGCAGGAGAGAGGAGAGGCGGAAGATCAGATTTAGAGCTGCAGAAGGAAAATCATCCAAAATCTAGGTGAGAAGGAATGCAGCCTCTGAAAGGGCTTCTCAGAAGCTTCTTGGGCAGCAGAGACTAGAGAACACCCAGAAGAAACAGGGCAGCAAAGACAGATCTTAGATTTAGAGAGTGTTGAGTCAGGAGTATCAGAGGGAAACCTGTGATAGCCAGGCAAAGGATTAGAACTGCTCAGCCTTTGAGCTAGCCATTTCAAAAATAAACTAATGTGTGGGTGTCTTTCATTCACCGATCCAAAGAGTTCCTGGGAGGGTAGCTGGAAGCTGGGGATCTGCCTGGAGCACAAAGCAGTGTAGCTAAAAACTCCCTGATGCACAAGGCATAACACATTTTCAGTGTAAAGTCAGCCCTTAAAAGGACAGTGTCTACATGTGATTCCATGAGGGGCTGTTACCTTACTGGGAGACCTGAATGTTAAATTTTGTTTATTGTCTAAGTGTTCCTACACACTGTAGTTCTTTGTAAGTACTATTAACTTATTATCTTGTATTCTCTAAATATGAATATGTATTCTTTAAAATTTCAGCTATTCTAATAATAGAGTGTAAAAATTGTTAAAAGTATGTTTGCCAATATTATAATTTTGAAAACTCAGAATTCCTGGGAACACTTATTTATTTTCCCAAGAGTTTGAAAATACTAAAACTTGCCCCCTCAATATTTCATAATTCTATAAGCTGTTAGAAGTGTCAAATGAAAAAAAAAAGAAGTGTCAAATGAGTTTTAAAAGTTGCAGGATAAAAAATACCAAAAAAATCAATATTTACATATGGCAATAACAAATTATCTGAAAAATAAATTGAGAAAGCAATTTCATTTACAGTAACTATAAAAAATGTCCAGGAACAAATTTATCCAATGACATGAGACCTCTGTAATGAAAACTATCATGACTGATGACAGAAACTAAAGAACACACATACTACACATGCACAGAAGTATCATGAAAAGTTTATGGAAAAATTAGCATGCTAAAACTTCCAATACACAAAATAATCTGCAGATTCATTGTAATTGCTATCCAATGCCAATGACATCACAGTAGAAAAATTCTAAAATGTATATGAGACTTCATATTACTTTCTTACAAAATATTTTACAAAGCAGCATTATACTGGCATTCAAAAAACAATGGAATATGGGGGTAGAAAGACCCCCTAAAACAAACCCACACTTTATAGCCAACTGATTTGTAGACAACAGTGGGTAAAAAAGAAAAAAGGAAAATCTTAATAATGAATAGTTGCTGGGGCAATATAGCAACATATAGCAGACTAAAGTAGGCCACCATGTCTCAGAACTTATTAAAAGAAACAGCATGGAGGAGGTAGATCTGTCACTAAAGTACTTGCTTTGTAAATATGAGGACCTGAATCTTGCCATCTGAACCCATGTTTTTAAAAAGGAGGATATGCTGGCACCTATGTATAATCCTGCCTCCAATAAAATAGAAAAACAATGTGGATAGCACCTAAGGAATGACATGTGAGGTGGTCCTTTGATTTCCACATGACTTGTACATGGGTGCATGGACAAATACACACAATATACACACACCAGATCAGAATGAATCAGAGGCTTAAATGTAAAACCTGAAGCTATGAAATAACTATAACAAAAGACTGGAGAAGTGTTTCAGACTATTATAATGGGCAATTATATTTTTAGACAAACCCCCAAAGCCCAGAAAATGAAAGTCAAAGTAGACATATGTCAGTATATCAGACAATAAACGGGGAAAAAGTATTCCAAAATGGAGAAGATATCTGCAAATTATACATCTTGTAAGGGTAAAAGGCAAAAATATACACAAAACTAAAGAAAAAACCCGAGTAATAGACATTTCTCAGAATCATACAAATGGTCAATTGAATTATGAAAAGTACTCAGCATCACTTGCCATCATGAAAAGGCAAATTAAATTTAAAAACTACTTCACTCCAGTTAGAATCATAATGACAAAACAAAACATTTCTGTTGATAAAAATGAAAAGAAGATATTTGCACATAGTTGGTGGATATGGAAATTAGTTAACTATTATGGAAAAAAAGTATAGACACATAGTGGCCTGATAATGAGATGTTCACTGAAGGCTCATGTGTTGGAAGCTTCTTTTACAGTTGATAAATGGTTAAAAAAAGAGATGGGATCGTGAAAGCCAGTCTTTTGGATTGAATCTTCATGGAGTGGTTATCTGATGGCATTATTGGGAGGTGAGGCCTAGCAGGTAGGAAGCAGGTCACTGAGAATGTTCCTTGGAAAGATACATCTTGTTCCTGAGCCTTCTTTCTGCTTCTTGGTCACCACAATGTGAACACCCTTTGCTACTTGTCCCCTCTACCATGATATTCATTCTTTCCTCAAGCCCAAAGCAATGGACCCATCTGACCTTACACTGGAACCTCTGAAGCTATGACCGAAGTATGTCCTTAGTCTTTTACATTATTTCCTTCTGTTTTTTCCAATCAACAAAAGATGATTTATTATTATTATTAATTAATTTATTTTATTATTTTATTAAAGGAACTACCAGGCAGCAGAGATGGCTCAGGTTTAGTTCACAGCACCCACATAGGCAGCTCATAACTGTTACTTCAGTTCTTCGGGGACCTGATGCCTCTGATCTCTGACCTCCTAGGCAATCTGCATTTATATGAACACACACAGATACATACATGATTCAAAATAAAAATAAATCTTTAAAAAATGGAACTACCATATGTTCCAGCGATTCCACTTCTAGGTATGTATACAAAGGAAAAGAATTCGGTATTCTGAAGTGAAGTGACTTTATTACAGTCCTTTCACGGCATCCATGAAATGGACACAAGGAAAGTGTTCATCAGCTGATGAAATATAATTACCATTTATCCATCAAAGCACAAAATCCAGTAATTTAAAAGAGCGAGAAGTGATTTGGTTGTCAGTATGTCAACTGGAACAAACCAGATACATAAACACATATAAGAGCTCATATGTGGAACCTGAAAAGCTTGACCTCACAGAAGTTGAGAATATCGTGGAGTCTAAGAAAAAGGAGAGGGCATGATGATATCAATCAATGGGTAGGAAGTTCTTGTTAGTTGATGAAACTGCTTTCTGCTGCTCTGTTGTGCAGTGTGGTGACTATAGATAAAGTACTATCTAAGAAAAACTAAAAGAATCCCAGGACTTGGGATGGCATAGACAGGATGACTGCAAATTTCAGGCCAATCTAGGCTACATAATGAGATTCTGTCTCCAAAGGAGCAAACAAACTCATAAGAAGTTTAATGTGTCCTTAAGGTGAAAAGGACTAAGCAAAGAGTAATTCCATTTTCACTGTCTGCTTTTTACCTTATGTATTTTAGGGTGACCAACTTATTGCTTTGTAGTACTTTGAAATACTTGCTTTGTAGAATCCCAGAGAGTAAATACTGAAGGAAGGACAGGATTGGTAAACCTTCCACAACTTCAACAGCAACCACCCAGAGCTGCTACAGCCATAGAGATTTGAAAGAGCCTAAAAACCTCCCAGTTAAGCTTAGCTCACTAGAAGTGGGATAGCCAGGCATATGTGCTTCATGAGCTGATGCCTTATGTTTCTAATAGACTTCCTGAAATGAATGAATTGGGAAAAAAATCTAAATAAAACCAAGACTGTACACCCAGTGGAACCAAGACTTTACCTCTAAATTTCAATTTATACGAAATTTGTCCCAGACATGTTAAATAATACAAAAAACCACTCAACCTTATTTAAGAACTGGGGCAATCTACAGCACGAATGCTTGTTTATTTAACAAAGATAATGCATGAAAAAGAAGGGAAGGAGAAATGTTTAGTAAAGAAAGAAATTTAAGAAACTTAACAAATGCAACTATTGATCCCGTTTAGGTTCTGACCCAAAGCAACTCATTTTCCTTGAAAATTAGTGAATTAGTGTCAATCAAGGGCAAAATGTTACAAAAAGCTTTAATTTTTAAAATTGCAATTATATTGTCTGATCAACACAATAAAATGTGCAGGTGTCTTTATTAACTAGAGCTAGAGTCACTTTTACTTACTTGTCATATATGCTCTCTGGGGTTTTTTTCCCCAAAAGTGTGGTGAATAAAAGTAGGATTAGCCCTGCAGGAGAGAGGGAGGAAGGATTATAGGAGCCAGAGGGTCAAGGACACCCTAAGAACACAGCCCATAGAATCAACTAACCAGGCTCACAGAGACTGAACTGACAATCAGGGAGCCTGGATGGGTCTGACCCAGGTCCTCTGTGTATATGTTACCCTTGTGTAGCTTGGTGTTCTTGTGGGGTTCCTAACAGTGGGAGCAGGAGCTGTCTCTGACTCTTTTGCTTGCTTTTGGGACTCAACCTTCTACTGGGTTGCTTTGACCAGCCTTGATAATAGGGTATGTGCTTAGTCTTATCGTAACTTACGACATGTTTGGTTGATATCCCTGGGAGGCCTGCTCTTTTCTAAAGGGAGGGGTAGTGGAAGGGAGGGACTGGAGAAGGAGTTAGGGATGGGGGGTTAGGGGTCACCAGGATATAATATAAAGAGAAATTTTTTTAAAAAAAGGTAGAATTGGCTGATTTTGAGTAAGTGTTGAAAATAGCTGCTCAACTGGGGGGAGATTTTTATTGTGGATAAGAGAGAAAATTTGCAGAGGCATCTGGAGAAGTTCAAAGCAGAGAAACAAACAACAAATAAAGCAAAGCAAAACAAAACCAAAAACAAACAACAAAAAACCCCCAAAAAACAAAAAACAAAAAAATAAAAGACAAAGGATTGGACTTTTCCTCCCCTGCCCACCCAGGCTAGGGAAGCAAAGAAGAGACAGTAGCAGGAACAGCAAGAGAGAAATACTAGAGAATATCAAGTTATAAGGAAGATAAGTAGCTGGGGGCAGGGGGGTGCTGGTTTTTATCTAACTGCAGCCATTCTTCTCTAGTCCAACTTGATTTAAGCCAGGACTGCCATTTCTGGACATAGGCACTGCCTATTGAAGTCTGGGTACTGGAGTTTCCTTAGGAACTGATACTACCAAAATGTGGCTAATAACAGCTGAAGTTGCATGATAGGAACATGGGAGCTCCATCTCTGTTAAAATCCAATTAAAAGCCTACAGAGGAAAGCTCACTTGAATGGATGTAGTGAAGTCTTATTACAGCACATGGCTTTATTCCCGGCCTTCCATTCTAGTTTGGTCTCAGAAGTGTTTCTTGGCATCTCAGTATTTCAGATTCCTGTAATCCATCCAGCATATTTATTTCCATTCCAAATATTGCTCCCCTTCCTGATCCCTCATCCCTGAGTTCTTCACTCTATCCCTCCTCTGCCCTGTTTCTGAGAGAGTGCTCCCTCACCAGCCTGCCCATCCCCACTCACTCCCTGTCCGCATTCCTCTTCCCTGAGGCACCAAGTTTCCACAGGATTAAGCTCATCCTCTCCCACTGAGGCCAGACAAGGCAGTCCTGTGCCTGTGTCTGGGAGGGGGGAGACACAGACCATCCTGTATATAATCCTTGGTTGGTGGCTTAGTCTCTGGGAGCTCTGAGGGATCTGGATTAGTTGACACTGTTGTTCTTCCTATGGACTTGCAGTCCCTTCAGCTCCAATTCTTCCTCTACCTCTTCCATAGGGATCCCAGACCACAATTCAGTGGTTGGCTGTACGTATGTGCATCTGTCTCAGTCAGCTGCTCGTAGAGCCTCTCAAACGACAGCCGTGCTAGGCTCCTGTCTGCAACCATAACATGGCATCAGTCATAGTGCCAGGGTTTGGTGCATTCAAGTATGGGATGGATCCTATGTTGGGCCAGTCACTGGATGGCCTTTCCTTCAGTCTCTGCTCCATTTTTGTCCCTGCATTTCCTCTAAACAGGAGCAATTCTGGGTCACAAACTTTGAAGATGGGTGGGTGGCTCCGTGCCTCAAATGGGTGCCATGTCTATCTACTGGTCTCTTCAGGTTCAATTTCCCCACTGTTGGGCATTTCAGTTAAGGTTACCCTATTGAGTCCTGGGAACCTCTCACATCCCAGGTCTCTGGGACTTTCTAGAGGTTCCCCACACTGCTGCATATGTCATTCATTCTTCTGGCTCTCTAGGCTTCTCTCATGTCTCCCCTCATACCTGATCCTGTCCCTCTCTTCCCCTCCCCCTCCCCTCTCCCATCCAGATTCCCTCCCTCCCTCTGCCTCCCATGATAATTTTGTTCCTCTTTTTAAGTGGGTTTGAAGTGTCCACACTTGGGATACTTCCTTGTTAAGCTTCCTATGGTCTGTGAGTTGTATCATGGGGGTATTCATTTATCAGTGAGTACATACCATGCATGTCCTTTTGGGTCTGGGTTACCTCACCCAGGATGATATTTTCTAGTTTCATCCATTTGCCTGCAAAATTCATGATGTTCTCGTTTTTAATAGCTAAATAGTATTCCATTGTGTAAGTGAACCACATTTTCTGTATCCATTTTTCCATTGTGGGACATTTGGATTCTTTCCAGCTTCTGACTCTTACAAATAAGGCTGTTATGAACATAGTGGAGCATGTGTCCTTGAAGTATTGTGGAACATCTTTTGGGTTTATGCCCAGGAGAGGTATAGCTGGGTCTTCAAGTAGAACTATTTTTGATTTTTCTGAGGAATCCCCAGATTGAATTCCAGAGTAGTTGTATCAGTTTGCAGTCTCACCAGTTGGCATGGAGGAGTGTTCCTCTTTCTCCACAGCCTCCCCAGCATGCACTGTCACTTGAGTTTTTGATCTTAGTCATTCTGACTGGTGTCAGGTGGAATCTCAGGGTCATTTTGATTTGTATTTCCATGCTGACTAAGGATGTTGACCACTTTATGTTCTCAGCTATTGGAGATTCCCCTCTTGAGAATTCTTTGTGTAGTTCTGCACCTGACTCTTAAATGCTTTCAATGAGAGACCCATTTACCAATTTTACAAAAGAACCCAAGAGGTACGTTCTGCTAGAGCAGCACATATCTCTGTGCTTCTGAGAGAGCAAGTCAACCAGAGAATCTGAGCTATATCTTTTCATTTTTCACAAAGGACTGCAGGATATGGTTTATATTGCTCTTTTCCATCTTTCCTTCATGACTTGGAATGAGGCTGATTTTACAATGGTTTCTGAGTAATATGAAAAGTTCTTTCTGCATACCTTTTACTTTAAAAAGCAGAATATAAGAAGCAACCACTTAACCAAGAAATCTTAACGTTAATATTTTAGTATGTGCTCCCTTTCAAAGACAAGTTATCTATTTTATGTACAATTTAAATAACTCAGACTATATTAGTTCCAACTTGCAAGTCTGAATTGCTCTCACCAAGAATGCAGTTGAGGGTCTGGAGAGATGGCTCAGTGGTTGAGCGCTTGCTGCAACAATAATTTTCAATTAACACAGTTGAAAGACAAGTCACCTGACATTCTGGTTCAGGGCAACCTGGGGCCTCTTACATGGCAAGACTGTGACCTGCCATTGAACTGCACGTCTAGGTTCAGCCGAGTTCAGCTAGAAGGATTAACGTTCGCTGTCCTCTTAGAGTTCTTAGCCTGGACAACTGACAGCATAGAGACAGTTTCATTAGACCTCTTCATGGCCCTAGCTCCCTTGCTTTGGGTTCTCCAGTTCTACACAGCTGACCATGCATGTAGTCTTTACGAAAGGCTTTTACCATAGAAAATAATTATCACTGAGCTTGGAAATTATAAAATTTCCTTTTCATGTATTTTATACTGAGTGCTTTATACATTATTTAAAATGAAACAAAAATTCTAAGTTAAAAAAGTAAAGCTATAGCCAAGGGTATAAGCAGGTTTTTACCTTTTCTGTACTGCACACAAGCAAACATACATTACACACACACACACACACACACACTGCATACAAGCTAACTTGCAAGTACAACCACACAAAACTTTTCTTACCCACAAGCTAACACACACACACACACAACCTTATTTTTCTGTACATGCACACAAGCTAATATGTACATACACATATGTATACACACAACACAGAAACACACATGCATACAAACCACTTTGAAAAAATTAAGTGTGAGATTGGCACAAGTCGAGGGTAACACCACTCACATTAATCCACCCGCAAGCATAGCCAAATCTGTAAAATTATATCCTTGCCTTTATGTGGTAATTTGAGACATTTTGATTAAGGAAATATTATTCCCTTTCTTCTGACTCCCTTTCTTCAGGTTGATTTCTCAAAGGGTGTTTTGCTTCATAAAGAAAATGCTCCTTCCCCACCATCACATTCTATGCATGTTACTTTACATTTGACTTTGTCTACAGCTTGCCAGCGGGGGGGGGGGGTTAGTTTCTTTTCTAGAAGCAAGGTAACAACAGATGCCCTGTTCTTCAGCTCCAACCTCTTAGGGTCCAGAAGCAATAACTAAACCCCACCGCACATTAGTGATACAAGCCACTACTGATTTTCTTTAGTGTTATGAATACTACCTAATGTATTTTAACTGTAAAAAGTTTGTAAGACAGAATCTGGGAGACTACCTATACAGAAGAGGTAGAAATATGTTTTATTAGCATGTTCAAGGTAGTCAAAAATTTAACATCTTAACCCTCACAACAACCCTGTGAGGTAGGTAAGTCATTACAATAAACTAATATCCCAAAAAAAGTGCAACTCCCTGAAGAATCTGTATTAAGAATAACTTAGTCAATAATATAACCATACCATTTTGTATGTATATACTAGTATTTGTGTTCTGTATAGTTTGATTCATGCAATTGTCACTAGAAAAGCTTGCTGTAAATCAAATCCCAATTACCATATTTGGGGAACTATTTAAATAAACACTGGGTGATTTACAAAAATACTACCATTCTTATCTCCTGTTAAAAACCATTTTCCTAATATTTACTGAAAGTGAGATGTTAGCAAGGCTTCACCCTCAGCTGCTCATCCTTATAGCAAGTTGTCTCAACAGGGCACCACAGCAGCGGATTTAGAATGAAACTTTAGCAATTTGGTATTTGGCAGTGACGTCTGTTGTCATGTAGTCTTCAAATATACTGCACCCAATCTCAACCCCAAACATAAACATTGTTGTATTGTTGTTCACCAAGTATTCTCTATAAAAATATTTTCCCTTTAAATTGCAAAAAGGTGAGTGGCATTAGGCTATTTATATAACCCAGAAAACATGAATTTCTGTCTAATGTTCTGACTTTGAGCCCATGGCATTATAAACCCAAGCTTCCTGATGTCAGTAAGCTGTTTCAAGGGAACAGATATTACTAATTTTTTTAAAAATACTTTTTCTCTGTCCCACTAAAACACCGAACTAGAAGTATCACTAGGTACTCTATTTCCCTCTTAAATATATATATTTTTATTTTTAGTCCAAAACTAATAAATATCCAGTGGCCTAATATTTTTGATAATTGCCTTGTCTGCAAAATAATTTACTGGTGAATTTTCATTAATGATGAGATATTTACAACTGTTATATCATTTATTTGTAATGCTTACCTTAACTAAAGTGTGAAGCTTAGCTAATGCCTGAAATGTGCTGGTGGGTTTACACTTTGGCAAACAGTTACAGTAACTTGCTACTACAAAGAAATGGTTTAATCTACAAAAAATATCATATAATTTTTAAAATTGCCCTAAGGAAATTAGTAAGGGGTAAAATGAACTAAGAAATTGGTAAACTAAGCCATCCATAAGTCATCCATTCAAATTCTACTAGATCCAATGCAGTGCACTTTGAAGGTAAGGCAAAGAAATATAGTCCGATAACCAAAATACTGACTTTATGCTAGGTTTTACTCAGGTATCTAAAAAGGGAAATTTAGAATTCAAATAACAAAGTATTTTCTTGGATTTAAGGATAGAAGTTTAAAAACTGTGGAGGTATACATAAATAAAAAGTACAAAGGCCACGAGATACATTTTATTTGAACATATGCTTGTATAAAAATAACCCAGAAAATACTTTAAAAATACATTTTTGCATAGATCATTCATATAAAACATTTGCCTGGGGCAAAACAATGAAAAATACATCTCTGAAACTAGTGTAGTTCAACTGTTTCCTTGGATACCAAGTATATACAGAACAAAAGCCCTTCATCTGGGGAGCATGGGCAGGCGGGAGAACAATTTAATTCAGCATCAGTCTATATTTATTTCTCTGTTGCTCGAATATAAACCAATGATGACAAGAGGAGAAACTCTGGGGGTTTATTTAACAAAATTAAATTCACATTTCTGAGGCCATCATAGTGCATCCAATGTCCGTCAATCTGGAAGGCTGCAGAATAATGATGTTCCTCTTTGTTAAATAAAGTGGCGCCTTCCAGCAAGTATCTACAAATAAACAACAACATGTAACAAAGTGATTAGATTTCATTTTTATGACAGTCTTTTAAAAAGTATTATTTACGTTTACAGATATGTATTATTATTTCTGCTTCATTAATAAGAACCGATATGTATATTAGTGACAGCCCCAAGGTTAAATGGGTCCTATAAAAGGCAGGGCCAGGGTTTGAACATAGTCCTGTTCTATAATCAAGCCCCTAATTGTTATGCATGCTGCTATTATCCCACTTCTTCATAGTGGACTCTGATCCCAGTCAGAACCCAGAAATCTAAAAGGCCTTAATTTTTTTGGGGGGAAGGGGTGGTCTCACTGTGTAGCTGTCTGGTCCAGAACTCCCTAGATAATGGGTTGGCCTCACACAAGAATCCTCCTGTCACTGAGTCCAGAGTGCTGGGGTTAAAAGACTATGTCACTAGGTAACAATACCTTAATGGCTAGTAAAACTCATGGTGGACTAGTTTTTTCTCTAGTTTTATAAATCAAGCAAATAAACAAAAACTACCTACTACCTACTTGTGATCAGATAAATCCAAGTAATAGGGTACATATGCCAGATCTTCAGGTTTCCAATGCTGCATATTTAACACAACAAAAGGGGGTGCCCCATGGCAGAAAACTCGTTGGGAAAATTCTCTTAAGCCACCACACCTAAAATGAAAATTGGGGATGAACATTATTACACATGGTACAAACTGCTTCTCAACACTTCTGAATTTAATTTTCTAGTAAGCATAGTTATACTAGTATAATTGGGTAATGGAATGACTGTTTTAGTTCCTTATTTTCCTGGTTCTGGAGGTTTATAGGGTTCTCTATACTGCAAGTGATACTTTAAAAATTCCTGGAAAAGTCGATTGTTTATATTTATATTAAGTTATAAAAGCATGAATCTGTTGAACCATCAAATAGCTTCTATTTTTACATACAGTTTTCTCTTAAAGGTAGATCCAATAATTACTGAGAGGAAATAACTCCTTTTTAGGACCTTCTATTAACATAAACTGAATTCTCTCTCTCTCTATCTCTTTCTCTTTCTCAGTAAATATTAAGCATACAGATCAATACAACTTTACAGTAAAATCTCGATTAACCGGAATGCTCAGGGCACAGTCCTCTGATTGGAAAATATTATTGACTATACTAAGTTAACCAGAAAATCATTTACTTCAGTACCTGTTGATAAAGTATTTAGGCTCTTTTTTTTTTCTTAAGAGTCATTAACATATGTATCTTTTATATTTTCTTTTATGATCAAGAGCTATGGTTTTATAAAACCATTCTTTAAAATATTAACTCCTAATGCACAAAATAATGTGGACATAAGAATTTCTAAAATGGAATGAATGTTTATACTCCTCTTAACTTCTTTTTAACTGTGTTAAGTTTTTTGGTTGTCATTTACCTTTTTCCTAAATGAGGAATGCAGAAAAAAGTCCATTTAACTGAGGGTCCTGATTAGCTGGGTTCCGGTTAACCAAGGTTTTATTGTACCTACTCAGCAATGAGGAAAAAGAGAAAAGGTATTTGCTTTGTATTCATCAACTGGCAATAGTAACATTTTATACTTATAACTGATAACAAAACACAACATCTGATGACAACTTAAACTACTCGAGGAGCACTGAAGACTGTCAGGCTGCCTAAATATTTATGCATTGCTATTTCAGACATGTATTAACTTCAAAGAGCTTATCAGCCTAGATTTCTTCATAACACAATAGAAATACTTTCATTTCAAATGTCTATCATGCACTCACCCACGCTCTTCACAAAGTTCAATCTTGGAACAGAATAACTCATCCACAGCCAGTCGTATCAAATTTCCATGTGGAATTTCTTGGGGAGGACTACAATAATAGCAAAATGCAAGTAAGAATGGCTTTTAACAGTTCACTACATTACATTTTATAGGCCAACGCAGTATGAGCAGAACTAGTGATGTAAACCATACCACCTCCTGTTGCCTTAGGGGTTTTTTGGCTGTTTCCATTTAAGATAGGACCAAACTCCTGTAGCCCAGTATAGTCTCAAAGTCACAATTACCCTTTTGCCTCAACTCCTTGCATGTTGATATTATAGTCATTCAATAGCATACTTGATCAGTCTTATGTCTAAGGCAAATACTATAGAAGCAGCTGAACTAAATAAATACTGCATGGATATAGTTTCCATGATCCTAATGTAAGAAAAACATTTCCTGATAAACTTCAAATAGACACCACCTCATCAGAAATACAGGCAAATAGATGACGCATGTGTATGTACAATGGACATTTCCAGTCTATTAAGCTGTTGTTTTCCTGACTAGAGCCAAACTCACCTCGGACAATGACTGGATTTGTCCGTCTTCCCCCAGAATCAGTCCTTTTCCCTATCAGGAGCCCTGTGGCTTTAACGTCCGCCATTACTTCAGCAGGTCTTCCCAGCTTGGCTCTCCCCATCATCTTTTACTATCCTGGAAGTCTGAGTTTTTTTTCTGAAAGTCAAAGTCACTCAACTGCCTCCACTCAGTGTTAACCATTCTCAGACATAGCCTTTCCAGATAGGAGAAGCCAAACTTGGAGTTTCTGTCTATAAATATGCCCTGGGCCTGTCCACAAAAGAGTATTTCCTTAGTTTTCTTGTTCATGTAGAAGTATTCTTCCTGACAGGACCATTCAAAAGATCAAACACTCAAAACACTAAAGTGCTCTTTGAGGGGATAAATCTTTGGCATAAAGAACCTAGAAAGCTCAGATCAAGAACAACTCACTTTGCATATTGAATAATTTTATTTCTTTGCTACTAAAAAGTTACCAGGTAGATGTGTACATCGATGAATTATAATTAAGCAAAACTCATTTAAAAGTAAATGTGACAAACCAGAATTGAGAGCAGCTTACTTTATACTAATTGTGCGCTGCTGATCTTCCTGCACTCGAGCAGGGCAGCGCCAGTTGGAACAGTAGCTCTCTTGAATGGTAGACATAAGATTTTCAAGATTTTTTGTAAAATTGTCATGCTCGTTCCCAAATAAATCAATTATTAATGAAGCTTTATGAACTTCAGATTTGTATTGCTGTTTTTCCATCTTGTCCCAAATCCAAAGCAGCTTCACAGTTGTAAAACTGTAGGTGTCCATTAAATAAAGAAAACAGTCGACAAACTCCCTGCCAAAATGGAGAGAGAGTTCCCTGGGGAAATTTTCATTTTCATTAAGAATGACATACAGTAACATCAAGAATCCATCTATGGTGCAGGTATTTTTCAGTCTGATCTCAACATAGAGGGGTGTACAGGATACTGCTTTGCGGCCAGCTTTGATAGTAAAAACTCCTCCCCAAGGAAGAACAGGCCTCCAAAATGATCGATCTTGGTTATAGTTATTTTTAATTGATGCCTTGATCTCTTCAAACAGTGTCTTCATCCTGAATTTTGAAAAGAAAACATATAAAGAAATGAGATTCATTTAATGAAAATGAGTCTACTTACAGAGTCAAATTAGATTTTTAGAAGGCTTTCCAATATGAAAATAATGACAATTTAATGCATTTGCAGGTATGGGGCAATATGCACTGATCTGAGGAACTCACAAAAGTGGGCAAAAAGAGAGAACTGACTCCACAGAGTTCCCCTCTGATCTCCGTATGCATGCTGTACTATGTGTGGCCATGGACAGATGGACGGACACACACATACACACACACATACACACACACACTTTTTCTTTTTTTAAAAAGGAGTGAACTTTGATACTTAAGACTTTTTATTAGTTTTAATAGACACAGGGGCTGGAGAGATTGCTAAGTAATTAAGAGCACTTGCTATTGTTCTTGCAAGATGACTTAGGTTCGGTTCTTAGCACCCACATGGAGGCTGGCTTACCACTGCCTGTAACTCCAGTTCCAGGGAATCCAGTGCCCTCTTCTTGCCTCTGTGAGCACAAGGCAGGTACACTGTGCACATACACATACACAGGTAAAGTACCTGAATACACAAAATTAGATGAAGGCTTAAAAAAATCCAATTCCCTCTTTTTAAGGTTTAGAATAACCATCTGATGGGCTGTTGGTATTAATTATATTAGTTTTTATGGGTGATATAGAAAAATCATATAATAATTAAAAATAAAGTTGTTAGAAGGTATAAACTTATGAACATGACATAGAGAAACACTACTTTGTAAAGTTAACATGTGCTAATAAAAATACATATTATATTTTTTGTTCTTAATGTAGACCTCTTTCTACCTCAAATAAAAGCTGTGCTTCAATTCCTTGTTAGTACAGGCAGTTCTACTTCAGAAATTGAAATGATACTCTCAGATACTTCAAGTACAGAAGAGTGATCTCATGGTTTTTATGTTAATTATATTGCAAAGTGTATCTATACTATAAAACAAGTACATAATGATCTGTTGCTGTAGATAAAGGATAATCTGGCATTTAACTTAGACAACAAAAGAGAAGTAACTGCACTTCAAACAGTAGCACAGCTAGTATTTCTATTCACTTTGGGATATTTATTTGCATTCTAGAATTGTGCTGGTCTGCATTTTAACTACAGGCCATGTTATGAAACTCTTAGAACTTAGTATCCTGATTCTTCCCTTTGCTTGTTCTGGGAATAAAATGGAATGTCCTTCCCTTTAAAACTACTTCCTTTCCTCTCCTAACCTTGAGGACAGTCAAACACTGTTTTTAGAGTCACTGACACTATTTTAATAAAGGTGTTTGCATCCTATGTATGTTACATAAGCAGTTAAAAAAAACAGTCCTTGTTGAAAGTATTTTGTAAAAGTAGCTTTGCTTTACTTGGGAACAAATAACTATAAATGACAACACTGCTTTCTAATGTCACTTTCACAGAGATGTTTAAGGGGATATATCTGAGCCAAACCAAAACAAAACCAGAAAGAAATGGCTCAAGTCAGTCTCACTTGGACTACCTTTTCTTTTCAAATATCACATTCTCCTGAACCCAACACAAATCCAACCCTGAACCTGAGTTCTAGGTTCAAAAATCAACTTCAAAACTATTCTGTGGTAGCAAATTCCGTTGTACATTAACACTGTTTTCTACTTGAGACAAGACACTGCATTCTAAATTATCTAGTACTATATTTGGTTCGAATCTCGGGTGTTTATATATAGACTGTTAACATCGGCTCTCATCAATCACTTTGAAATAGCAAACTGTGACAAATCTTGAAACAAAAGGAAACACATTTCTTAACATAAACTGTTCAGTTTCATTTAGAGTTTAAAAGAAAAAAACCTAAGGCATTCAAGTATTTTTTTAGAAATGAGAAAAAAATTTTCATGATCTGAATTTTATCTCTTGAATTTTAAAGAATTTTTGTAGCAAGGTTTAGGCGTTTAACTTTGGATTCCTAAATATTACACTGGAAAAGGAAGCCTAAATCCTAGCGTTTCTGTTGAAATTATCTCTTGGATGTAATCAAATGAAGGGTAACTAGAGCTCTGAAAAGCAATGATTATAATCTGCACCATTTAGATCGCATGATATATAAGATATATAAGGCACGAACCTAACTTTAGAGGCAAGGCTGGAAGATCTTGGAAACACTTAAAATTCTAGCAATAAGTCGGTCAGTGGCTCAAATATAAATTGCAGTAAAACTAAAAAAGGAAAGAAAAGGGAGAGATGGCTGGAAGGGTTTTAATGAAACAGCTCTGAGTTTCCGGCCCGTCATCACTGATGGGTATACTGGCTGGCTCTTACCTGCCTCCATCCCAGCGCCTTCAGTTGGACTGAGCCTGGGCAACTCCCCAACCTCAGTTTCTCCACCAACAGGACCCCCTTTTCCTGAGCTGTCATACCCAGGGGTCACACTGCATTCCCCGGAGGACTGGACCACCTGTCGCAGGAACCGAACACCGCACTACCGAGAGGCGCGGGGCTCGCTGTCCGGGGAGTGGTAGGGAGGGAGTCCACACCCGCGCGGCCACGCCCACCCTCCGGCCCGGGCGGCCAGGCCTCGGGGCCCTAGTCGGCTCCTCCGCGCGCCTACCTCCCGCGGGACCGAAGACCGCCGGTGCCGCCGCACCCGTCGCCGCCGCCGCTCGCTCATGGAGAGCCCGGGCCGCCGCCGCCGCGGCCGCCACATCTACCAGCTCCTCCGGCTGCCTCGGCCGGCCCCGGCGAGCGTGCGGGCCTCCGGCACGGCCTCCATCGCGCCCGCCGCGGCGGGAGCCACCGCAGCCGCAGCGCCCAGCCCCACACGAGCGGCCCAAGCAGCCGGGACCGCGGGGCGCGGCGCGGCGCGTCGCTTGTTACGGAGCGGGATTCCGCGGGCCGCCCCCTCCCCCAGCCCGGCCAGGCCAGTCGCCGGCCGTGAAGCTGCGCAGGCGCGGAGGCCCCGCCCAGCGTGCGCGTGTCGGGGGTGGGGTGTGTGTGTGTGTGTGTGTGTGTGTGTGTGTGTGTGTGTGTGTGTGTGTGGGTGGGTGTGGGTGTGTGTGTGTGTGTGTGTGTGTGTGTGTGTGTGTGTGTGTGTGTGTGTGTGTGTGTCTGTGTGTGTCTGTGTGTGTGTGTGTGTGTGTGGTGTGTGTGTGTGTGTGTGTGTGTGTGTGTATACAGCCTTCAGATTTGCCCAATCGGAGCCGGGATCAGGTGTAGGAGGGCGGGTCCTGGCGGAGAGGGGCGGGGTCCCAGAGTGACAAGGTGGGCGGGGCAACCGGAAATGGGCTGGGTTTTCCCTGAGACGCAGCTATCTGGGTTGCAGCTGCTGGGCCTTTTGAAGTTCTTACCAATTTTGGACCAGTCTTGATTTTAGTTTGATTCTAGGTCTTTGGAATCCTTAACTCAGAAAGAGAAAGCGTATTTTCTCAGCATATTATGACTACAGGGGATAATCATTTACATATGTATGTGTATTTGAAATTGATGTATTATGAGAAAAAGCTGAATTGGCATCTTAAATACTGTTTAAGATTAGCCATAGCAGTATTTTACAATGGAAGGGAATACTATAAATACGTAGTAAAGCCCCGTTATAGTGCTCAAAAATTAGAGTTGTTTCCACACAGCAAGTGACAGAGACAGATGCTCAAGTGGAAGATATTTGAATTCTAGAGTTTTCAGTTTTACCCACAATTCATTTTCATCAGTAGCTTTTTAATCTTCGAAGAGTTAAAGCCCTGTGTGACTCTGTACCTGGAGGGTACTCCTCAGAAACACTACGTCTACTCTCAATCAGAAATGGAGATGATGAGATTATTGCATCCAGTCTTTGAATAAAGACTGTGAAGGGGTCCAGACTCTAGAATACAGGATGGCAGATAAGAAGAGCTGAATGCCAGTCCATTAGATGGAAGTTTTTACGGGTTGAGCTTAAAGAAGGTGGATGCCTTTTTGAACAATACCTTCTTGAACGATATAATGCTTATGCAAGGTTGTATAAGGACCTTATGCACAAATCTCTCAAGATGGAGGTATGCGGGCTGGTAAAACTTGGATGCAGATAAGGGAGAGAAGAAACAGTTCTCTAAGCAGATGGAGGAAAAAGATTGCTCTGTCCAAAGAATTATAAGTAGTATTTCCTACAAAGCAACTCTTTTAATTTTCTGGGTTTTGTAGTTTCTTGCTGCATTTTTACAGATGAGAATTACTGATACTGTGATAGGTAGGACAAATTATTGTGCCTCAAAGGTTCACATCATCTTAAACTTACCTTGGTAAAAGAACACCCTTTTAGAATATTTGTAAATGTTGATTATGTATTTAATTCACAATCTCTCCAAGATATCAAGTTCATTTTACAGTAAGTAGTTCATTGTTTTCTTAAAAGCAGATATAGATGACAGTGGGTGGAGAACAACATCAAGATGTGTATTAAAGAATGGAGCGTTAACTGACATAAGGACTGTATTTAAGGTGCATCATTTGGCAAGTTTTGACATATGTGCATCAGTGTGAAGCCACAGACGAACATGTGCTTCACTCTCAAGTATCCTTGTGCTCCTTTATAGCTTCTTCCTTCCTGCCCCCATACCTAAGCAAGCATTGTTCTATTTTTAGTATATATTCATTTCCATCTTCTCAAGTGTTACGTAAGTACAGTCACAGTAGGTACCCTTTTTGCCCTTCTTCCATGCAGTGTAACTGTCATCTATACTCTCTGCACAGTAGTTTCTTTTTTAATGCTAAGTGTATTTCACTGTGTGGATGAGCTGCAGTTTCTTTTCTAGTCACAATCAGAGTCATCTAGACATCTTGGGAAATCAGAGTCCATCTAGTCCTAACCTCTTTTCAAGAGAGCTACTATGAAGATTTTTTGTGGAAGAAAGTATGTACCTACACATACTGCCTTTGCTCTTGTGTGAGTGTCTGAAGTACTAGAACTGGATCATATGGTAGATGCATGTTTAACTTAAAGAAAAAGTGCTTATCTTATCTTCCAAAGTAGATGTGAGATTGTGCATTCTCATCATGGAGGTTCTGCTTGCTCCACATGCTCACCAGTATTTGGTACTTAGAGAATTTTTCCAAGGGGTGGTTGGGACGATTATGTGAATTATTACTTGTTAAAAAGTAGGCAGGTCAGAATCTAGAGGGTAGAAGTGACAGAGGAGCTAGCTCTCAGTCATCAGTAAAGTTGGGGGAAAGGACCCATGGTTAAAACTTCGCGCACCTCACATGTGTTACAGTAAGGACACATGTGTGGACTTTAGGGCTAAAGGAAGATGAAAGGTTAAGATGACAAAATCTGGAGCATGAGCATGAGGGCTTGGAGTTGGGTTTGAAAAAGCCAAATGAG
This sequence comes from Tokudaia tokunoshimensis, assembly GCA_036184795.1. Taxonomy (NCBI): domain Eukaryota; kingdom Metazoa; phylum Chordata; class Mammalia; order Rodentia; family Muridae; genus Tokudaia; species Tokudaia tokunoshimensis. The sequence continues at coordinate 80,884,725 of BTHU01000012.1, read as the reverse complement.
ACAGACAAGAAGAGAGAGACAAGGCTCTGGGCTCCTGACCCCAGGCTGCCTGTTTGCCCCCTGTCCACTTTCCAAAGCCCAGGGAGATACAGTATCTATAATAGTATCTATAAGATGCTATTGACTATCCTTTCATATACTCCTCCTTCTGATGTAGGTAACTAACTATAGCAGGCTAAATTGTAATTGAAACAAGATGCTTCCACTTAGGAGATCACCAGAGAGCAGTTCATAGGGAGCTAAATATGAGAAAACCAAAACTGCAGCAACATATTTTTGGTTGTGATAGGGTTAACTCTGTGCTGCTAAGAGAAAGTTGCATAGTGGTCAGGTGACTGTGGAAACAAGGGGGAAGTGGTCTAACAGCAAGACAGTTTCAAAGTTTACAGTGGCAACATCACACAGGCCAGAGCTTTCAGCAAGGTCAAGAACAGCAGCTAATAAAACACACCAGAAGTGGACTGAGAAGGCTTCAGCGTCCCCTACCTGGGTAGGCAGCACATGAATAGCATGGGATTATCTTCCTGGTTGGGCCAGGAGAACACATAAAGAGCATGTGGGTTCTCCATGGGCTTACCCCATAATAGCCCAGAGAACTAACTAGTCTCATGCCAGCAACCTTAGCCTTTATGTAGTGTCTGCCTTAATTATTATAAGAACCACAGAAGCTTTCCAGTTTCATGAGGTCCCATTTATCAATTCTTGTTCTTAGAGCATGAGCCATCAGAGTTCTGTTTAGGAAATTTCTCCCTGTGCCAATGAGTTCCCACTTTCTCTTCTATTAGATTCAGTGTATCTGTTTTTATGTTGAGGTTCTTGATCCACTTGGACTTGAGCTTTGTGCAAGGTGACAAATATGGGTCTATTTTCATTTTTCTAAAAACAGACAGTTAGACCAGCACCATTTATTGAAGATGCTTTCTTTTTTCCATTGTATAATTTTGGCTTCTTTGTCAAAGATCAAGTGTCCATAAGTGTGTGGTTTTATTTCTGGGTCCTTAATTCTATTCCATTGATCAACATGTCTGTCTCTGTACCAATACCATACAGTTTTTTATCACTATTGCTCTGTAGTAAAGCTTGAGGTCATCTGGGATGGTGATTCTCTCCCCCCCCCCAATTCTTTTATTGTTAAGAATTGTTTTCGATATTATGGGTTTTTTGCCTTTCCAGATGAATTTGAGGATTGCTCTTTCCAAGTCTTTGAAGAATTGTGTTGGGATTTTGATGGGGATTGCATTGAATCTATAGATTGCCTTTGGTAGGATGGCAATTTTTTACTATGTTAATTCTGCCAATTCATGAGAATGGAAGTTCTCTTCATTTTCTGATATCTTCAATTTCTTTCTTGAGAGACTTGAAAGACAAATTGGCAATCTACAGATTGGGAAAAAAATCTTCACTAACCCCACATCCAATAGAGGGCTAATATCCAAAATATATAAAGAACTCAAGAAACTAATCACCAAAACAAACAACCAACCAACCCAATCAAAAAATGGGATATAGAACTAAACCGAAATTTCACAACTGAGGAATCTCGAACGGCTGAGAAGCATCTGAAGAAATGTTCAAAGTCCTTAGTGATCAGAGAAATGCAAATCAAAACGTCCCTGAGATTCCACCTTACACCAATCAGAATGGCTAAGATCAAAAACCACAAGTGACAACACATGTTGGCAAGGATGTGGAGAAAGAGGAAGACTCCTCCATTGCTGATGGGATTGCAATCTGGTACAACTACTCTGGAAATCAATCTGGAGGTTCCTCAGAAAATTGGAAATAGATCTACCTGAAGACCTAGCTATACCACTCTTGGGAATATACCCAAAAGATGCCCCACCATGCCACAGGGGCACATGTTCCACTATGTTCATAACAGCCTTATTTGTGATAGCCAGAAGCTGGAAACAACCCAGATGTCCCAATGACAGAAGAATGGATACAGAAAATGTGGTTCATTTATACAACAGAATACTACTCAGCTATTGAGGACGAGGTCATTCTGAGTTTTGCAGGCAAATGGATGGAACTAGAAAATATCATCCTGAGTGAGGTAACTCAGACCCAAAAGGACAAGCATGGTATGTGCTTACTAATAAGTGGATGTTAAAAAGTACAGAGTACCTGAGATACAGTCCACAGAACTCAAAAAAGTCAAAAAGCTGAAGTACCCAAGTGAGGACGCCTCAGTCCCACTTGGGAGGGAGAACAAAGCAACCACAAATGGGGAGGGAGGGAGAGACCTGGGAGGGAAAGTGGACAGGGGGTGGAGGGAGTTGGGGGAGAGGGGAACATGATCTGGTATTGAGTGTGGGAAAAGGACTGAAGCCCTGAGGGCCAGCAGAAAGAATGGAAACAAGCAACCTCTGGAGATAGGAAGTTGGGGGGGACCCTCCAGAATGCACTAGAGACCTGGGAGGTCAGAGACTCTCAGGACTCAAAGGAGGGTATCTTACATGAAATGCCTGACAGTAGGGAGATGGACTTTATAGAGCCCACCTCCAGCAGGAAGACAGGGCATCAAGTGGGGGGGGGGCATACCACAGTTACAGCTCTGACCGATAATTGTGCTCCTCTGAAAGAATCACAGGGATGGAAGTGGAGAGGAGCCTGAGGAAAAGAAGGACCAGAGACAGATCCAAAGTGGGATCCAGCTCAAGGGGAACTCCCAAGTCCTGACACTATTACTGAGGCTATGAAGCACTCACAAAAAGGGACCAAGCATGACTGCACTCCAGAAGACCCAACAAGCATCTGAAAGAGTCAGATGCAGATATTTGCACCCAACCAATGGGCAGAAGCAGCTGACCCCTGTTGTTGAATTAGGGAAGGCTGAAAGAAGATGAAGAGAAGGGCAATTCTGTAGGAGGACCAGCAGTCTCATTTAATCGGGTCCCCTTTGATCTCTCAAATATTGGACCACCAAACAGGCAGCATACACCAGCTGATATGAAGCCCCCAACAAACATACAGTAGAGGACTTCCAGGTCTGTTCAGAGATGATGTACCTTGCCCTTAAGAGACTGGAGGCCACAGAATGTTTAGAGGTCTGGGGTGAGGACATAAACGTAGAGAGGTGGGGGTGGGGTGGGGGGAGGAGGTACAGGATGTGTAAAAGTCAGAGGGTGAACGAGGAGTGGAGGGAATAAACTATGGAGTGTAAAAAATAAAAAATAACCACAGAAAAGGGAGATTAGTGGGTTTTCTGCATAAGAAAACATCCTATTTGGAGCCTTCATTAATTTTTCTTCTTGCTTTTCCTCCATTTCTTACTTTTCTCTAATTCTCAATAAAGCTTCCTTCACTCTGCATACTACAAGATATGCTTGTGTCTTTCATCTTCCTTGGCATGAGACAATGAACTTGGAAGCCCTGTCCCAGTTTGACCTTCAGTGACAGAGTATTCATGCCTGACACCCTAAATTCTTGGGTCTTGCATGACTAGAATTCAGAATTCAGTAATGAATAATAGTAATAACAGCCAACTCACGGAGAGGCCTTTATTTGCTTGATATGAAAACATACTGAGGTTCTTTTAAAAGTGGAACAATTTCAATCATTTATATCCTCAATTTTTCTTAGTGTGCCTGCTTTAAATTAAAGCACACATTAGCATGGCTTTTGTCTCCCCCACCCCCTTTGACATGAGGACCATTTTACTAAGTGGCCTTAGCTATTCAGCTTTCAATTGCTCCAGCCTCAAGCTTTACACTAGAACACCAGTTAGATTGGTAGTGTGTCTATCTGATGTAGCTAATACAGGGCTCATGGCTTTTATATCTTTTAGATCTCACAACATTTGACTCTTCAGCAGGTCCGAAGATTTAATTTAAGGGGGATGAATATAACATCACAAATGTGTCTGGTCTTTTCATATGTCCTGTTACATAACTTGAGAAAACAGATGTCTGCCCACCTCAGATAGGTTATTGACACAAAACCAAAGTCACAATTCCACCCAAGCCTGACGGCGCCCGCACCACCACGGTACTGAGTATCAGGCGTAGGCCGGGGGGATTATAACAGAAAACACAGACTCGGTTCATTCTGGTGAGAATGCCAAAGCTTTACTGATGGACCAGCAATAGATACTAGAGGCCGGGTGAAAAACAACAGGGAAAAACAATCATAGCCATAGGTCAGGCACCTGGCAAGTCCCTACCACACCGGGCGGGAAGACAGAAATCAAGCTAAGCCACAGGATGCTCTGCTCTCAGGAAACCTGTGCAAACAGCTCAGCTGGGGGTGTTGAGCTAAGCTCACCGATGCCCAACAGGTTCCCCCCCCCGTTTTTATTTTAAAAGAATAGCGTCTGTCTTAGGACACCTTCCGTCCAACTCCCATTACTGGTCTCTGGGAATCTCTGCCAATCCCAGAGTCCCTGACTTAGGTTGGTGTGGACTAAGAAGGAGTTGCCCGTCATAGACTATTCATCATATAAGCTGAGCAAAATTTGAGCAGATGAATTATCCTGTGCCAAAGGCATAAGCACTTGTTCAGTTACTGCTCTGGACTGGTTTTGTTATTTGCACATACGGTTTAGAAAGAACAATCCCAATGCGGCAGGCTCCACAAGCCAAAAGCCCTAGTGCCATGGACCCAGACTTTTTTAATCAGGGGTGGCAGTAATGCCAAAGTCTCTTATGGTGATACAAGGTGGCAGAGAGTCTTTCTTCATTTAGAAGCATAGTCACAATTATTCCAGGAATTCTTACAACCACAGCAGCATCTTCATACTCAGTAGTTTGTCAGTTCACACAATCTGCTAGAACAATTTAATTTCTTGTCTTCCTGTTCATTAGAGACTTTCCAAACTCCAAAAAAGAATGGGGCTAAAACATAATTTAGTATTCAAAGAATAATTTTTCTATTAGTAGAGAACATAACTGGTCACACAGTACTACTTATCCCCACTGGCATCACGACTGGTGTATTTTCCACGAAGCTCCAGTAAGTTTCTGTCTGTACTGGTGTCCATAATGACAGGACACACACAACGCTCAGGAAACCAGATAGGATTTTCTGCATCTTTAGGAAAGATACAAACAGAACCTCTCATCCTGACCAACACTGAATCAGGACCTCTCCAAACTCTGAGCACATTGAGGGCATTGAGTAATAATTTGCACAGCTTGCTCTCTAGTAATATCACAATGAACTTTTGGATAACAATTATCAATTTTGCCAAAAGGTTTGCCATGTAATAGACCAAGTATCAATACTCTGTAGTGACCAATTTGATTGTTGATTGAAACAAGGAACAAATGTTTCATTAAGTTCTTAAGACATTCTTTTCAAAATACTTCATGATTCTATCCAACAATACTTTATCAACACACCAACAGCTTTAGAGTAGGATGTTAAAACTTTACTTGGAAATGAATAAGGGTGACTCTACATTAATCCTCCCTATGTATGAGGGTCAAATAACAAAAGGAACCTGTAATTTGAGGGTTCCCAGAAAAATTCTACTAGCTGTTTTTAGTAGTCTTATTTACAATTTTTTTAAACAGTTCAAAAGGAGCCTGTTTGATACCAAATAAATTCTCACCGAGATCTCCTTTTCAATCTTGGGTAGTTAAATTTTGCTTCTACCACTGTAGCCAATAAAGCTTGTGAAAAAGTGGCAACAAGGTTATACTGGCTACAGCTGTTTTTAACTTTTATCACTCTTGAAATTATCTTAATTACAAAATATGGATGAGTTAAGAATTGTGAGCCTTCGATCAGACTGCAAACTGCAGTCGGTTGTACACTGGTAGTTTACCGTAATTCTTGACTTTCTCTTGCAATATTAGAGCATAACTACAACTTTGGAAAGCAAAACCCAATTTTAAATAATCTATTCTCTTTAGAAGCCTGTTTTTCCTGGGTTAGGTCATACCACATGTTAAGATAACTCCAACCCTGAGTTACCAGTTTTAAACTAACTTTTTGTTACCAATGTAATAATTTTTAATCATGCCCAATAACTTATAAGCCAATACTCTATAGTCAAGATATGCAAAACATTCATACCTTTAATACCAATCAGAAACTAAAACAGAAGCAACTACATGAATCTTATAAATTTAAACCAAACAATTTTTTTTCTAGCTTTAATTTCAAGAGAAAAAGCACTTTGAACCCAATAATCACAATTGCAGAGATTTCTTTAGGAGAAATAACCATCAGCCTACTTGTCCCAGAACTTAAGCTGCTGGCCCTTTTAAGAGTAGCTTTTTCTCCAGCTGTACTTGACTCCTAGCTGAATTTGGGGCAGCTTAAATCAGCCTCTGCTGTATAAACTGAGACTGGATCAAGAGATGGACCTCTAGCAGATAAAGTTTTTACCATTTTTTTCTTTTCAACATGAAACATAGAACAACAATCATTCAAACAACGAAACAAGGTCAGACACAAATTGACATGTGGCCAAATTAGTGCACCAAAGACAAACAATCCATAGAGAGGGAAGAAACTAAGAATCTCTCCAGTAGGGTCCATAGAGGAAACAGGATGTGTCCAGATTTCCCTTTGTCCCTAGGAGATTGTTGAAATCCATTTTCCTTCTTTCTCTCTCATGTTTCTAAATTTTTGTTTGTTTTTTACTCTTGTTATTTTATTCTATTTTATGCCCTATTCCTCTCGCATGATGCAGCTCTTACTTTCATTTTGTTTCTTGCGCCATATATTTCCCCAATACGTTCCTCTCCTTTCGCCGGCTTTTCTTGGAACGATCCCGTCAGGTGCTCCTCTCTTTCCCGATCTCGATCTCGGTGAGACCTCCACTTGACTGCGTCTGCGCCGCCACAGTACTGAGTACCTGGGGGATTAACAGAAACACAGACTCCGGTCATTCTGGTGAGGAGAATGCCAAAGCTTTACTGATGGACCAGCAATAGATAATAGAGGCCGGGTGAAAAACAACAGGGAAAAACAATCCTAGCCATAGGTCAGGCACCTGGCAAGTCCCTACCACACCTGGTGGGAAGACAGAAATCAAGCTAAGCCGCAGGATGCTCTGCTCTCAGGAAACCTGTGCAGACAGCTCAGCTGGGGGCGTTGAGCTAAGCTCACTGATGCCCAACACAAACCTAACTTAGTAAATTGGTGGATTTATTGGGGTTGCTTTCAGGAATATGGATGTGGATTGACTCAGGCAGCAGCATCACTGAGAAAAGCACTCCAGTGTGGGAGATGGGTCACAAAAGTTGTATCCGTGGAGTTCCCTATATGCAGGTATGCCTGCCAGTGTCTCCTCTCTCCAGGAACTGGTCACTACTTTGTATAACCTTGGAGAAAGGCTTTGTGAACCTTGGAACTTTCAAGAGTTTCCTGAACTTAGTAAGTTTTGTAAGCTGTCTGGATCTCACCAGTCTTCGCTCTTACTGAAGAGAATGTCCCAAGGAAATAGCTACCAGAATAAATAGCTCCCTTTCCTCAATGCAGTAAAACCATAAATCATTCTCTCTGTGACTCTCACCAATCTGAGTACATACATGTATTTGCTTACTTAATCTTTCCTATGTCTCCTAAGATCCAGATGGAAGATGAGCTATCTAGCCACTACTGCTTCTTCAAATTCTGTCTTTATTATGGCGATGAATTTACTGTATCACAATGTTTATTTGTCTGACTAACTAAATTTTTATTTTATTCTTGAGCAGAAGCATATGCACTATTTTAACAATCTCTCCTGGCCGTTTCTAAGAACAAAACTATCAGCAGAGTATGGCTGCCTATATAGGGTGAAAGTTATTTTATCTGTCTTCTTTTCCCGAGGTTTGGTAATCACAACATAATTCTGAGAACACTTGTAGTCTATTTATGACTCCCAGAAATGAATGTAACTACGCACACTTTCTTGCTTCTAAACTAGAGAAGATCAGTTAGTGCTATCAGAACAATAGTTATAGCAAGTAGCTTCATTCTCCCAGTTGGCTATTCCTGCTTGCCAAGCAGATGCTTTTGGGTCAGGATCCATTTGTCTTTCTGAATTATTCAACATCTGTTATGTAAAAATGTGTGGACTCCACTCCCCTAGCATGTAGGAAAGCTCTTCACAAGTATGGTTTTACAGTTCTAAGAGGCAATTGCTACTCAGAATGGCCTTGGTCCCTGCCTGCTTTTGATTCTGTGGCTGTGATCAAATATCCTGACAAAGCAACTGAGGGGAGGAGAGGTTCATTTGAATTTGCACTTGCGGGTTACAGTACATTAGTATGGGGAAGTCACAGCAGCAGCAGGAACTTGAGACAGGCATCACAGTGCATCCACAGTGAACAGAGGCAGTGAGTGCACGCCTGCTTATTTTCTCTTCTACAGCTCCTGCCCCCAAACAGGGAATGGTGCTGCTGACTTTGGGGCTCCATTTTTCCACATTAATTAAGGTAATCCAAACAGTTCCCAATAGACATGCCCACAAGTCAATCTGATTTAGTTCTATATTGACAATCTCTTCCCTTACGATTCTGGGTTGTATCAAGTTGATAATTAGACTGTCACAACTCACTATCCTTTCAAGCTGACACACAAACACTTCCCTTTATGTCTCAAGTTTATCTCCTAGTATAAAATATAGTTCAAATTTTAGAAGTCCCCAAAGTCTTTACGAGCAATGACGGATTTCACTTTCTCCCATCTCATTCTGCACTGGGTTGAAGCTCCTATGCTACTAATAGAAGTGTTCACAGGGTGCATAGAGATTTCCCTCAACCAGAACTGGAAGAACTACAGAAGCAGCAAAGATTGTTTTCTGAAATAAATTGTCATTGGCTTTGGATTGCCTCAGTTGCTACAAAGTGACCACAAACCCATCCTTTACTTCACAAATGACCCAAAGAGTGGCATTAGTCATTAAATATTTATATTCTTCCTGGAGGTCTCAGTTCTCTAGAAAAGTAGGAAGAGCTAATCCTAGATGGTTCAAATTATGTTACCAAAACATTAACAACAAACAATTAACAATGACAAAAACAAAACCGTCCTTAAATCAAAGGTTTAGAATTCAACTCAAACTCAACTGTCCTTCTATACACGCTGAATATGTCACATCCCTCAGTACACTGAAGCAGAAATATCAAAGACAGATCAGCAACTCAATATAAGCCCAAGGGCTTGTTTCTTTTGCCTGACTAGCATCTATCTACTCCCAAAGCATGACTCAGCCAAGCCTTGCCAAGAGACTTCAGAAAAATAGACACCCAGATCCCCCATCACCTTCAGGATATAGAACACCCCAAGAACACAAATTAAAATGATCCATTTTGGGAGTGCTCTATGGGAAACTGTTGCTCATATAAAGACTCATATAGTAGACCCCGAGACTGAATAGAACTTAAAATATCTTACTAATTAGGAACAATTTCAGAGGGCACTGAGAATTTGCTATCGGGGTTTCTCGGCCTTAGATCTTAAGATCAAAACCTAGGAACAGATACTAATAAAAACTTGAAAAGAAGGTTCCCTGTCAAAGCAACTTACTCTAAAATGAAAGGGACCCTATATTGTCATCCTGGCTGCTCCAATGGGCAGTAAAGGAAATTGGTATAGTTAGCTTTATTTTAACCCATAGACTCCAGAACTAAGAGAGCCAGCAGAATAATCCTGTGTGCTCACTGAAAATCTATGCTCTTTAGAAAAGCAATTGGTAGATAAGTGAAACGACTTGTGATGATGTCAAGATTTCCTCTGACCGTGGAAGGGTCTTAGCATAGAGAGTAACTCTACAAGTCCAAACCTGGAAGTATATACCCAAAGCTGCTACTTAAAGCTGCTACTGGGATTACTCACAGAACTCCACACTTTACAGTATATGTCATCCAAGTTGCCTGACTCAAAACACTCCCTCCACTCCTGATTTTTAATAAGAACTCCTTTAGGGAGGTCCTTTGTGCCTTGGGGTATGTAAGATCATATATTTCTGTGACCCAAGACAATGCCTCCCTGCCCCTCCCAATCTCTGAAAACACCAGTGCTCACAAATGAGCAGCACCTTTGATCCTACTGGCAAACACTCAGGGTGTCTTGGTAGGAGCAGGCAGCTTTGCAGTGGTGGAATTATATATCCAACAACAGTTAAACAAACAAACAAACAAACAGACAAACAAACAAACTGGAGGACCATGGAATTGCTGAGCAGAGAATCTAGCCCAAAGTAGAAATCAAATAGATTTCCTGGCAGGAGTAATCTAAAATAGGAGAGCCTTAGACTTACTCACAGTAGGGCAGGTGAGGGTTGTTTATAATTCCAGGAAAAATGTTCCTTTTATGTTTTTTTTTTGAGAAACATTTCCTACTTTATTTATTTTTATTTTCTATATTTTTTATTTACATTCCCAATGATTTCCCCTTTCCCGGTTCCCCCCTCCCCTAAAGTCCCATAAGCCCTCTTCCTTCCCCTGTTCCCCAGTCAACCCCCTCCCACTTCTCTGTCCTCGTATTCCCCTACACTGCTACATCCAGTCTTTCCAGGACCAGGGGTCTCTCCTTCCTTCTTCTTGGAAGTCAATTGATATGTGAAGATCAAAAACTCAGGAGACAGCAGATGTTGGCGAGGATGTGGAGAAAGAGGAACACTCCTCCACTGCTGGTGGGATTGCAAGCTGGTACAACCACTCTGGAAAGCAGTCTGGCGGTTCCTCAGAAAACTGGGCATGACACTCCCGGAAGACCCTGTTATACCACTCCTGGGCATATACCCAGAGGCTTTACCTGCATGCAATAAGGACACATGCTCCACTATGTTCATAGCAGCCTCAATTATAATAGCCAGAAGCTGGAAAGAACTCAGATGTCCCTCAATGGAGAAATGGATACAGAAGATGTGGTATATTTACACAATGAAATACTACTCTGCAATTAAAAACAATGAATTCATGAAATTCTTAGGCAAATGGTCAGAACTGGAAAATATCATCCTTATTGAGGTAACCCAATCACAAAAGAACGCACATGATATGCAGTCACTGATAAGGGGATATTAACCCAGAAGCTTGGAATACCCAGGACATAATCCTTTTATGTTAATACATCTAAGTAAGTATAAAAAAATATCAAAAACATCCTGAGGCGTTGAAGCAATTGAAAATTCCTCTCTGGTTTTGGAGTCTGGGCACCTGATACAGCCACCTTCCAGTTGCTAGCAGATGTAGAAGGGATGCTGAACAGTCATGAATATATCAGAGCAGGAATATTACTTGACTTGAGACAGTACCTTGCCAGTCAAGAAGGCTCTGGGAGTAGATAGATGCTAGTCAGGCAAGAGAAACAAGCCCTTGGGCTTATATTGAGTTGCTGATCTGTCGTTGATACTTCTGCTTCAGTGTACTGAGGGATGTGACATATTCAGCGTGTATAGGAGGACAGTTGAGTTTGAGTTGAATTCTAAACCTTTGATTTAAGGACAGTTTTGTTTTTGTCGTTGTTGATTGTTTGTTGTTGATGTTTTGGTAACATAATGATCTTTGAACCAACTAGGATGCTACTCATGAATAAATTTTCATATAGCTCATCAAATAACCTTTTGGCTAAGACACTCATCTGTGTACCACAGTGTCTGTCAAACACAATTTTACTTGGCCTCATACATATTTTAATGGACAATAATCAGATAATGTGCACAACTGCTTTATGAGTTGTTCCTTTTTTTTTTTTGAGAAAAATAATTGGCTGACCATCAGGAGAGTGTCTCTTCTTGCCAGGTCCATTCATTAATTATTTCTTTTTAAAGCAAATCAATGAATGAATGGTTCAATATTCCAGGAAATATGTGTCAGTCAGGAGTCTATTTTTTAAAATGTATATTGAGGGTCTAGAGAGATGACCCTGAGGTTAAGAGCACTTATTGTTCTTTCAAAGGATCCAGGTTTGATTCCCAGCATCCACATGGTAGCTTACAACTGTAATTCCAGTTCCATAGACTCTGATGTGTTTTTCTGATCTCTGTGGACGCCAAACATGCATTAGGCATAGAGACATGCATGTCAGCAAAAATGCTGACACACTAAAATAAATGATTAAAGGAACAAATAAACATTCTAAAATGTCATCATTTTAAAACTTCAAAAATACATATTGAAAAATGTTTGTTAACCTCAAAATCTAGAGGAAGGGAAGTTTAAGGTCAGCCATTATATCTGGTGAGGGCTTTTCAGGCTTCATCAGGAAATAGATTAAGGAAATTAGAGGGGCGCGCTTGTGTGTGTGTGTGTGTGTGTGTGTGTGTGTGTGTGTGAGAGAGAGAGAGAGAGAGAGAGAGAGAGAGAGAGAGAGAGAGAGAGAGAGAGAGAGAAACAGAAAGACAGGAGAGAGAGAAACAGGCAGGCAGGCAGACAGACAGACAGAGAGAGGAGAGAGGAGCCAATTCAAGAATTCAAGTGTGTGAGGGGTGGAGCCAAGCTCACACTAATATCTCACTTTTGAAGTGGCCATTTGCTCTTGAGGGAACTGCATTTAACCCCTTCCTTAGAATTTTTTTTTTATCATTTTTTTACATGCCAATCAGTTTCCCCTCCCTTCTCTCCTCCCAGTCCTCAACCCCACCCTACCCATCCACTCCTCCTCCATTTCTCTTCAGAAAAGGTCAGGCCTCCCATGGATATCAACCAAAAATGGTATATCAAGTTACAGTAAGACTAGGCACATCTCCTTGTATTAAGGCTGGACCAGGCAACTGAGTAGGAGGATAAGGGTCCCAAAACCCAGCAAAAGGTCAGACAGCCTCTGTTCCCACTGTTAGGATTCCCATAAGAAAACCAAGCTACATAAATGTAACATGTATGCAGATGACCTAGGTCAGTCTCATGTAGGCTCCCTGCATTTAACCCCTTCTTGAGGGCAGAGACCTCATGATCTCTATTTTTAGTTAGCACATTACAATTATACATATTTATTGGATGTGGTGTGACATTTCAATACATGTAGATGATGTGTAATGACCAAATCAGGGTGACTGCCTGTCTTCTCAGACATACAACATTTCTTTGTGCTGAGAATAATTCAAGTTCTTTCAGTTGCTTATGTTGGTTCAATTAATTGTTGTCAACCATACTTAACATCTTGAAATTAACCACCCTTACTTTGGACTCATGAGGATATTGAAAGTCACCACACCACTGATTTCTCATCAGTTCCTCCCTTGATGAGAGCCCTTGACATAATTTCTCAAGGATATGAACGGATTTTGCAATTTTCCATTCTAGGAAAGGTAGAAAGAAAGATAATGATCTAAGTCAAACTCTGGAAATTATCTTCTTAGCGCATGGTCCTTGTGGAGCAATTGGCTTCTGATTCCAAACCCCAAGTGATTGGCAGCAATGGCATCTGATCATTAGTGTCCCTTCTTGTTGGAAGCCTGAAAGCTGACTCCTCTTAGGAAGTGATTAACAAAGCAGCATGTATATAATGATTCCAATAAGAATTCAGGTCTTAGAGACTGCAGAGCTTTTGTATCCATTCTCTTCCCTTGGCATGGAATATAAATTATCCCGTGAAAATGAACTGGCCTAACCTAAGCTTTCTGTAGCAAGCTGACAAACGCCAGTAGTCAAGTGACTGTCTCTGAGTATAAAGAAAACACAGTGACATTGCTAACAGTGTCTCCTGGGGGGGCTCTCAGCCAGAGGTGTCATCAACCTGAAACCCAGCCTCAATGCCACTGCTTTAACAATATGCTTTATTAATATGCTTATCAAAATGTTAAAATGGAAAATTAGTCTGCCAGTTTGTTCAGATGCAGGTGTGAAAACTATAGCTCAACTCTGTTTTTGCCTTTTAATACAAAAAATTTTCATTAGATGGTCATTTTAATTACTGTGTTCCTTATTCTAGTTTTATGGTAGAGAATCGAGGGCCCATTAAACAAATATTTATGGCCACATTTGTGATTATTATGTTCCTCCAGTCACTGATATCTGATCATTAATTAAAAAAGCCAAATCAACAGATGTTATATAAATACTTACAAATAGCTCATTGATTTTTATGGTGTAGGAAATAGAGCTTAATGTTAATTAGCAAAGGAGTAGTTGTTGCTTTTGCAGGATTCGAGATGGAAAGATCCAGGCATCCTATTCCAGTATTAGAAATGTGAAGTGAAATATATTACTAGTTGACCACATCCAAGGGGCTTCAGAATAATTTGGAATAACCAAAATAACACAAAAGCTAGATATGTTGGCACATGCCAGCAATCCCAGAACTTGAGAGGCAAAGCAGGTGAGGAAATGGAAGTCAGTCTGGTCTACATTACAAGGGCCTGTTGTATTAGTCAGGGTTCTTTAGAGACACAGAACTTACGGGTAGTCTCTATATAGTAAGGGAATTTGTTGAAGACTTAATCTTTCGTCTAACTCCCCAACAATGGTCAGCAGCAGCTGAGAATGGAAGTCCCACAATGGATCTAGCAGTTTCTCAATCTCACAAGGCAAGCAGGCAAAGAAGAGAGTCTTCCTTCTTCCAACATCCTTATGTAGGTCTCCAGCAGCTGTGGCCCAGATTAAAGGTGTGTACCACCATGCCTGGATCTGGGACTTGCGTTGTCCTAGGTGGACTCGAACTCAGAGATCTCCTTGCTTTAGTCTCCTGGGATTCATAGCCACCATGACTCAAGATCTCCATGCCAAGATCCAGGTCAGAAACTTGTATCTCCAAGTCTCAAGATCAGGATCACAGGTAAGCCTTCCAATTTTGGATTGTAGTTCATTCCAGATATAGTCAAGTTGACAACCAGGAATAGCCACTATATCTGTCAAAACAAAATGTCTTAGTCAGGGTTTGTATTCCTGCACAAAACATCATGACCAAGAAGTAAGTTGGAGAGGAAAGGGTTTATTCAGTTTACACTTTCACATTGCTGTTCATCACCAAAGGAAGTCAGGGCAGGAACTCACATGGGGCAGGAACTTGGAGGCAGGAACTGATACAGAGGCCATGGAGGGTTGCTGCTTTCTGACTTGCTTCCCTTGTCTTTCTCAGCTTGCTTTCTTATAGAACCCAACATCAACAGTTCAGGAATGGCACCACCCATAAGGGACCCTCCCACGCTTGATGACTAATTGAGAAAATGCCTTACAGATAGATCTCATGGAGGCCTTTCTCAAGGGAGTCTCCTGTCTCTGTGATAACTCCAGCTTGTGTCAAGTTGACACACAAAACCAGCCAGGACACAAAATAATTTATATTATATATAAGGATCTGTCCTGTTAGAGCTTTCTGAAGCATCATGATTAGATAGAACCTAGGAATCTATATTTTCATAAAACCTTTTTAGTAGCTACTGAATTTCACAGTTGGAGAGTCACTCAGAAATGTAAGAATTGCCTAGAAATAGGCTTATTAGAACTCTGGGTTCTAAGAAAAAGTTAGAAACCAAGCTGGAGCAAAATGGAATTTACAGAGATGCTAAATGACATCATTTCCCCCCTCCTGGCCCCTTCCCTTTCCTTCCTCCTCTACTCTCCTTCCCTCCATCCTCCCTCAAGTCTCCCATAGAACCCTTTTCTGTGGTAGGGAAGGTGGCTCATGTTAGCAATAAACTCTCATTTTGTTGTTCATGTTTCAAAATGAAAGAGTCCAGCCCTCTGCCCTCTCAGTCTTTGTACATCAAAGAATATCAGTGGACTCTGTCATTACATGTCTTCTGTATTCACCCCTGGACTAATTGTGAAAAGGATGGTCATGTGATTACCCCAACATCAAACAAGATTGTTGGTTAACAATTCCATCAGTCACATAGGATGGAGAAGGGCAGTTTTCCAGTGGAAACTGGGGTGATTAAAACAGACACCTCCTACAAGTTTTACCTATCTGGCGGTACCACAAATACCTTGGTGATATAATGATTTATCTTGAGATATTCTTAGTACCGATTTATCAAAATGATGCATACCTTTTAGGTCACCAAGACTCAAGTGAGGAAATTTCTGAGTTATGGTGTAGGCTAAATATAGTATATAATCGTATAATTTAAATCTGTATCTTCTACCTTTCACCTATTTCTCACCTGTGATCTTCATGGATATTGTGGACAGTCTTCTAAAGGGTCTCCCAGTTGTCCTCTCTTCATATTTATACCCCAGTGTAATCTGTTGAGGGTGGGATGCACCTATTGCCTTTGCCCCCAGGGATAGTCATGGAATATCACTTTCCAAGATTGGGTTATAGAAGACTGACTTTCTCTGGCACTTTTTCTTTTGTCCTTTGACTGGTTTGTTGTTGTTGAGTTTTTTATCTGTGTGTGCATGCCACCAAGTGAGTGACATGTAGGTCAGAAGCCAACTTGGAGGAATCCGTTCTCTCCCTCATGTGGGTCCCAGGGACTGTGCTCAGGTGGCCAGGTCTCCTGGCAAGCACCTATACCCACTGAGTCCCCCTGCCAGCTTCTTTTGAGGAAGTGTTAGGGAGGACTGAAGAGAAGAGAACTCTGAATAGCCTTCAGTCAATAGTCAGCCAGGATCTGAACCTGCTCAAGAACCCTGTGAATGAACTTGGAAGCCCATCTTTTCTCAGGGAACCCGTGACATGATTGCAGCCCTAATGACTGACTGCAGTCTGTCAGTGACCCTTAGTAAGAACATTTAATTCATAAGCCAATGAAACTTCAAAGTGAAGCTTCCTGGGAATTGCACACGAGCGGGTTTTCCGTGGACGAAGAGCTGGGAAATGAAATGACGGGGGTTGAGAGAAAGAGAACACACAGAGACATTAGTGCATGACTGTACAAAATCTCTCTTTACTTGGGCGTTAAGAGAGACAATATATGTGCTGTGACCCTCCCTCCTTGGGTTGCAGAGTCTTCTCAGCGCTTCTCAGCAGGGCCTCGGCTCTACTGTTCCCTCCAGGAAATTGACCCCATAGGGTCTGTTGCTCTGCAGGAGGCTGAGGTGTGACAAAAGGCTTGTTCCTGGAGCTCTGCCAGCTCTGCCAGGTGGGGGGAGGTGTACTGGCATCTGGAGCTGAATGATAGCTGCCATGTGATAAAGCACTTCAATATGACTCTCTACATGAAGTAGTAATTCCAGAGTTTTCAGCTACTTGTTGACTTATTTTATGAAAGTTTGTTAATTAGGATAATTAACTCAATAGATTTTGGTGAAATTTTATGGAGTATTTGCACACAATGGGACACATTAGTCATTGTAACCCCTGTTCTGGTTACCCAGTGATTACAATTGAGATTTTTCATTATCTGGTGGGTCTTTTGTTTGTTAGATCTGAATTTCTGTCCTTTGTGTTCTGTATTTTCTGAATCATGATGCTTTTTACTCCATATATTAATTCACCACAGAGTTGTGGGCTAGGGTAAGGTAGTTCAGATACTAGAGAACAAAATGAAAGCCCCAAGGTGTCACACTTGGCTCATCCTGCTCTAGGGTCTACTTCAGTTGACAGATCTGGCTTTAGTTTTGGTTCTGTCTGCCTGTTCAATCTTATATTTTCTAAAGATTAAGGTTTGTCCTGTGCCCACACCTATGTAACTGTCTAGGATGTGTATGCCAGAGTATGTTTATGTAAGTAGGAATCTATGTAAACATTTTTCAGAAATTAATTTATTTACTTTACAGCCTGATTGAAGCTTTCCCCTCCCCTTTCTCCTCCTAGTTCCTCCCTCTTCCTTCTCCTACTTCCATTTCATACACTTTCTCTTCAGAGAAGGAGAGGCCTCCATGATATCAACTCACCTTGGCATACCAAGTTGCCATAGAACTAGGTGCATCTTCTATGGAGGCTAGACAGGGCAGCCCAGTTAGGGAAAGGGATCCAAAGGCAGGCAATAGAGTCAGAGACAGTCCTTGCTCCTGCTGTTAGGGGACCCACATGAAGACCAAGCTATATATCTGTTACTTATGCAAACATTTTTACCCACTGTTTGTCCTTTTCCTAGTGTCCCCTAACCAAGGAGTGAAAAGTTGGTCCTTTACTGGGCTACAGCTGTTCCCAATAGACAAACATATATTTTGAACTGCTTGTATCTCCCTCAAAATTCTTAGGCTGAATCGAAACGTGGCGGGTGACTTAATCATGAGGAAGAGGTCTGCAATATAGAAGACTTACCTCCGATTCTGACCTCACCAGTACATGATCATACTGCACCTTAATCTTGACCTTTCTGCATCAACAGCTGTGAGAAACAGATGTTTTTTATTTCTAAGCCCCATTCCTGATGTAACATTTTGCTTTTGCAGCCTAAACTGAAACAGTAGGGACTGAACTGCAAGTTTTGCTTCTTAGGTGTGTGTCCTGTTTTGTTCTTGCTACGTCCACGTGTTAGGCACATTCAGATTCTCAGTCCTGTAAATCAAAGCAGGCAATGAACTCCCCCTTATCTCATACCCCTTGAATTGAAGTGTCCCTCTGCCTAGACCAAACCTCTCTCCCTTTTGTCTTCACCTTGCAGGTGTTTGACTGGGTTATTACATAATGCTAGAATTTCCTCTAGACATATGGCCACTTTAGGGTGAGGACATGAGATGTTTCATTAGGGACTAAGCTAGCTTTTTAATCCAGTTCCTGTCCAACCTCAGCACTGAGGGTCCTTGAGTGCTGGCTTGGCTGTTAATAAGGTGGTGATTTTCCAAATGATGATTGTCCCTTACCTGTGTTTCTTTTAGTTGGAAAATGTACAGGAGAGGGGGTATGAAGGAGCAGGTTTTGAATTTAGCGTCAGCCTAATGCAATCCAAATCTCATTTTCTTTTCCTAGTAATGCTGTTCTCTGCGGGACCGAATGAGTAGAATCAGAGAGCTTGGAATTTGGAGGCAAAGTGCTGTGTGGGAAGACTGGCTTTTGTCTGATGTGCGGCAGCTGGCTTAAATTGTGGCAGCCAGCTGCAGCAGATGGTGGTGCTGGATGCAGCACTGCCTGGGTTTGGCAGGAAGAAAGGTTCATTTTGAGGTTAGGACTGATTGGAGACTGCTGCTTGAGAAAGCAGGGGTACGGGTCTGACAGCACAGAGGCACTTTCATAAGTCAGGGAAGACTTCTTCCATTGACTGTGGACTTTGGTTCTGGTAGTGTGAATGCAGAGCACTCGACAAAGACAACCTCTCGATGGAGCCAGAGAAAACTGACCTCAAAATGTCAAGGCTCTGATGCTTGGGCACTTCAGGGACCCATTTAGCTCTTTGCCAGCCCTGGCCCCATTTCCTCTCTGCCTCATGTTCAGGTCTGTTTTCAAGAGGCAATGGATTGCTTGGTTCTCCAGAGACCATCAGGTCCATCTGCAGTAAAAAGTAAAGCAGTGTGATGTGAGAGTGCTTCTTATTTATTTGGAGTTTTATTTTTAATGTGGTTCTTAGAGGATGATGATTTGCCAAGACCCCAGGAGCTGAAAGCAGATGAAAACCAAAGTTCTGGTGAGAAACATCAAGGGCAGTGTTTGGTTTTAGTTGGATCCCTGAGAACAGAAGTTGACAGTAACCTCGCAGGTTACAAACCCTTAAAAAGTTTCTGTAAACCTCAGATTTAAGTGAATTTGGTTAGGTGTATTTTCTTAAATTGTAGTTTCCAAGTATTTATCTTGCCTTCTGGCAAGACAGAAAACAAGAATAATTTCTCAGGTGAGATGGCGTAATGGATAAAGGTGCTTGCTGCCAACCCTGATGACTTGAGTTCCTGTGCCCCATATGGTGGGTAGAAGGAGAGAATTGACTCTCACAAGCTGTCTTTTGACTTCCACACCTGTACATGCAAATACACACACACAGACGGAGAGACAGAGACACAGACAGACAGACAGACAGACACACACACACACACAGAGAGAGAGAGACACAGACAGACAGACAGATAGACAGACACACACACACACACACACACACACACACACACACACACACAGAGAGAGAGAGAGAGAGAGAGAGAGAGAGAATAACAACTTTTCATTTTCTTTTTGTTTGCCCCTTTATTGAGTTAAGACCAAATTTGTTTTGTAGTTACAGTTGGGCCTGCTATTGGAATTGTTGAATTGGAAAATGTTGTGGGGCAGCATTTGTTTCTAAATTCTGGGGCTGTGGAAGTGGGGTTGAATTCCATCTGTCTTCCTACTGTTTTGAATCTGAGAAGTAAGACTCCTAAAGGCTGGTGCTAGGATTAATTTAACTCTGATGATACAGAAGGAGCAATAGTAATTTTAAGGCAGGGTAAAGCTCTATCTGAAGGTGGTAGGGTTCCACCAGGCCCCTGTGATTGGCCACTGGATGACAACCAGCACAACAAGAGAGTAAAGGAGGAGAATCACAGCTCTAATGTCATGTAGATTATAATTTTTCATGAAATTAGCAATGAGGTTGGCATAGTCAAGAAAATACAAATTTAGAGTTAGTGTAATATCATGGTGAATTCACTTATTTAAGATGTTGTAAAGAGAACCATATCTTTTAGTTTTAATTTTTGCTTTTAAAGTTTTTTTGATATTATTACAATTAATATTTATGTTTTCAGTTAGTGTTTAATAGTACATCTTTTATATGTGTTAATACCTTTATCTTTCCGTGCTTTATATTTTATTTTTAAAATCATCATTATTATTTCTTTGTATTTATTTTGAAAATATCTTATTTTTAGTAACTTTTAAAACTTAAAATATAACTACATCATCTCCACTCTCTTTGTACTTTCTCTTATTTCCTCTCATATATTCCTTCTGCTTCCTCTCAAATTATGGCCTCCTTTTCTTTGATTATTTTATATATATATATATGTATATATATATATATATACATATATATATATATATATAAATACAACCTGTTGAATCTGTTTAGCATTGCTTGTATGTGTATGTTCTCAGGGCTGACCATTAAGAATTGTATGCCCTATTAAGAGGCTCACCCCTGGGGAGGACAAATTGTCTCTTTCTCAGCAGTCATTATTTGCATGTAGGGGTGAGGACTTTGAGATTTCCCCATCCACATTAGTATGTCTATAGATATTGTTTAGGCAGCCATATTGTTGAAGTTTCCTTCATCGGCTTCCTTGTCATTTCTAGGAAACGCCATCTTATGGCCCACTTCCTGGCTGTTATAATCATTCAGCCCCTTCTGTGGTGTTCTCTGAGCCTTAGGTTGTATAGCAGATGTATCGGCTGCAGCTGGGTACCCTGTTCTCTGCTGAAAGAGTCTGTGTGCTACAAAAGCAGCTTCTTTGAAGAGGGAAGAAGTCGCATTTGTCTGTGAGTATAAGGATATGCATTTAGAATGCAGTTAGGGATTATTTTGACTTAGTAAAGTAGCAGTAGGTCCTCCACTAAGATCCATAACCGCACCATCCACGGATAGGTGGTTAAGTTGACAGCAGTATGCACAATTTCCCTCCTCTTGAGAGAGCCTTGAGCCCAGTTAGATAGCTGTTGGTTACTAACAACCTTTTGGAATATCTTGCTGTGAGGACTGGTCACCGGTGTGGTTCCTGGGTCTCATTGCTGGGTAGGACTATAGAGTGTTTCCCCACCTTGGTAGGCTGCATAGCAAATTCTGGTGTTATAAGAGCTAGTCCACAGGGAGGAGGCTTTTGGGTCAGTCCTACCTTGAGTCCTGTGTCAGAAGTACATGGCATCTTCTGTAATACGGACTTACTTTCAACTTCTAGGAGGCAGCCAAGGGCAACAATAACCTATATTTTTCTAGGAGTCTCTTAGACTTCCCTGACCAACAGTGAGAAAATGACCAACAGTGAGAAAAGAGGTTTCTCATGCTTCATAGAGGCTTTTTGATTAGTCTATGGTTCTGGGCATGGGGGCATCAACAGGCCAAGTATCATAACTTCATTTAAGCTATGTACGTATGTTTGTACATACACCTGTATGTGTAATATCTAATTTTAGATACATATAAAGTAATTTGATTTCCTATGGCTTTTCCAGACATCTTTAAGTGTCATTCTTTACTCCTCCTGTGTCGTCATTCCTCCCTTCTCAGTTAAAGACACCTCCTTGCCTTTCCTGTTTCACCCTTCATATCCCTGCCATTCTCATGAAAGTGCTCCTCCCTGCTATTCTGTTTTATCTTCCTGGTTTTTGCATCATTCTAGGTTATATACTGACACCTGAAGATTTGGAGCTAGGAACCACAAATGAGAGAGAGTGTGTGGCATTTGCCTTCCTGGCCTTGGTTATTTCACTCAGTATGATCTTTACAGTTCAACCCATTCTACATGTGGATATCCAATTTTCCCACAACCATTTATTTTTATTTTTTCCCCCTCTATTGTGCTTTTGGTCTCTTTGTCAAATATCAGATGGCAGTAGAAACCAGTGAGCTCTCTCAAAACACATGTAAAGGATGGCCGTTCAAGTTCATTCACATGGCTCTTGACCAGGTTCAGTTCCTACCTGATTAAGAACCAAAGACTATGCGGAGTTCTTTGATTCTTGGCCCTCTTTAATAGGTGGCATACTTCTTCTTCTTCTTCTTCTTCTTCTTCTTCTTCTTCTTCTTCTTCTTCTTCTTCTTCTTCATCATCAATAATAATAATAATAGTAATAATAATAATAATAATAGCAGTAAATAATGTAGTATCAACTATTTTTTCAGTTGGATCTAATTGTTGACTTCTTAAACTTTTTCAATGTTTTCTCTCCTTGTGTCCAGGTACACTTCACCCCCTTCCCACCACCTTGTTCTTTAGTTACTAGCTGTGTCTCAAGATTTTGGGTTGTGTTCTTTAACATAGTCACATTTACACATTTATTTCTTCAGAGAACCTAAAAAATAAGTATCATCAACATTAGAGGTCTCCTCATGTTTTTTTCTTCCTAAATAGTGTTTAAGGACCACAGGCTTAAGTCAGGTTTCAGTTAAGCCCTTATCTGTACCAAGAGCACAAAGGGAATTTTCTCATGCCTAGTACTAGGGTTTTCTTAGGTAGTCTGTGGCACTTGTACTCACACCTTGATTATTAATTTGCTACAAGTTTCATTGATTTCATGTTTCTGAGAAAAGTACATCCTTTCCTTTGAAACCATCTTATCGGGTTTTTTTGACACACAAATTATTTTCATTTCTGATTGCAGTAGGAAATACTTGAAAGTATTCTAGAATTTTACATCCTTCCTGCTTTACTTGAATTGTGTTTGCATACATTTTAGAATTTTCCATTTTTTTGTTATAATGTGCACTCATGCTGCTAAATCACTAGGTGGCAGTGCAGTACCACCAAAGGAGGCCATGCTTTCCTGCTAGCAATCCTGGGTTGAGCTATGATGCAGGGGTTTCTGCCTCCACAAAGATGACCTTCATTTGCCAATGATAGTGTCTTTTGTTGTCCATATTTACCTTCTTGTTCACTAATAAAACATTTGATCACTTGTTATATCTGATATCAAAGTGAAACTTGTAAAACATCATGGTAAGTACGGGACACTAGATCAGAACTAAGGTATTAAACCTGGTATTTTTTAATGTTGATGAAAATACATATTGACCAGAATATTAAAAATTCTTGGTCATGGATTGATACAATATTAGTGTACCTAGTACAGAAACTGAGTTCTGGACAGCATTTGATGTTAGTACAGCTTAGCATTTCCAGGGCCTGGTATCTCTTCACAGTACATTTTTCATATCTATAGTTAGCATTTTTCTTATTTTTGAATTATTGCATTGCCCTAATGAAATAATTGAATGATTGCTTGCCTTAAGAAGTTGGATATTTTTGCTGTGATAGGCATGTTTACTATGGAGTCAGGATAAAAAAGATGAGAGTCATTTTTCCATTCATTTCCTTTGTCAAGCCAATTAAGCATCCTGACAGGTACCTTGGTCTCTGCTGATATGCTGGATTCCCTCATGAGCTAGTTAACTTTGCTTCTGTGGCTTCTGCCTGGACACTGAGCTCGAGACAGCCCCTTTGAAAATGCCTTATCCTGGCCTCGAAGGGGGCTAAGAAGTGGGAAATTGTTTTCTCAGTGCAAACACTTTGTCACTGGGGCACAGTCAACCCAAATCCTCTCTGGCACAGCTGAACCACTGTGATCAGGGTGGTTGATGGACTGAAGGCTCGGAGAGCTATGGATTATGGCCTGGATTAGTGTATCATTTGCACACCCTCATCCTAGTTCAGGTAGAGGCCTTTGAACTTTCTAACTACTTTTCTTCCTGCATTTAGCCCTTCCAGGGCTTGGTATCTCTTTGCAATACATTTTTCATTGTATCCTTACTGCCAAATAAACTCTTCAAATACTCTAGCTACCTTTTGTGATGTGTTCCGAAGACATTTTCACAATGGCCTAATATCATGAAAATGAAGAAGCTGGAATCCTTAGTGCTGTAGGATTTTATTGTTGTTATCATAAAAATGCCAAATTCTTTTGAGGACTAGTGCAGCTCTTATGTAACAGGCCTGATCCTTCCATATTCCCAGGAGAAATGTCAATGCTTTCAGTCTCTGCTGAAACGTTTCTGTTCCTTTTCTTTGGATTATGCATCCCCTCCACTTCCATTTAGGACTATTGAAATTGTATGAATTCTTCAGAATTGGGCTGATATGTAGCGCATCTTTTCTTTTTTTTCTTCTTTTTTTTTTTTTTTCGAGACAGGGTTTCTCTGTGTAGTCTTGGCTGTCCTGGAACTCACTTTGTAGACCAGGCTGGCTTCGAACTCAGAAATCCACCTGCCTCTGCCTCCCAAGTGCTGGGATTAAAGGCGTGCGCCACCACCGCCCGGCTATGTAGCGCATCTTAATAAATGTTCTGCCATCCTCTGTGTTAGAAGCACCCCCCCCCCCCTCCATTCACCAACCAACGATATGTTGTTTCTATCACTGGTCTTATCATCCTTGCTGGATGGCAGCGCTTTAACAGACAGGCATTATTTTATCATGTTTAAAGCTTTAGTTGGACCAACAGAAAAGCATAATAGATTCTTCTTATGAATGTATATACATCCTAGTTTTTTTTTAAAATTGCATGTATGATAAATGAGGCTTTTCTGTTGATTTGTAATTTTGGATATATCTTCAGGGCTAATGATGAAGAATACAAAATCTCATTAGTTAGAGAATTGCTAGGCACTTGATATGAGATTCTGAGCCCCTCCCCCCACCCCCAGGTCTATATTACACTCCCTATAGCAGGCTACTTAAATCAAGCTGAGCATACATTAGAGAGGAGAATTCTTTGAAGGAGATTTTTGAATGGATATTTGACATTTGTTGTACTTTTGATTTTAGGTGTGTGTTTGTGTGATTTGCTTATACCCTCCATAGATAGTGAGTACAGCAAGGGGAAGGAGGCACAGGAACAGCACTCTGGGCCCATGATGGCTCAATCACACAAAGATCCGACAAAGAAAGAGAATCACAGGCCAATTTCTCTTATGAATATCGATGCAAAAATACTCAATAAAATTCTTGCCAACCGAATCCAAGAACACATCAAAATGATCATTCACCACAATCAAGTAGGCTTCATCCCAGGGATGCAGGGATGGTTCAATATAAGGAAGTCCATCAATGTAATCCACTACATAAACAATCTCAAAGAAAAAAACCACATGGTCATTTCATTAGATGCTGAGAAAGCATTTGACAAAATTCAGCATCCTTTCATGTTAAAGGTCTTGGAAAGATCAGGAATTTGAGACCCATATCTAAACATAGTAAAAGCAATTTACAGCAAACCGGTAGCCAGCATCAATCTAAATGGAGAGAAACTTGAAGCAATTCCACTAAAATCAGGGACTAGACAAGACTGCCCTCTCTCTCCATATCTTTTCAATATAGTACTTGAAATTCTAGCTAGAGCAATTAGACAACAAAAGGAGGACAAAGGGATACAAATTGGAAAGGAAGAAATCAAACTATCACTATTTGCAGATGATATGATAGTATACTTAAGCGACCCAAAGAACGCCACCAGAGAACTCCTACAGCTGATAAACAACTTCAGCAAAGTGGCTGGATATAAAATCAACTCAAGCAAGTCAGAAGCCTTCCTATACTCAAAGGATAAGCAGGCTGAGAAAGAAGTAAGAGAAATGATACCCTTCACAATAGCCACAAACAATATAAAGTATCTTGGTGTGACTCTAACCAAACAAGTGAAAGATCTGTATGACAAGAACTTCAAGTCTCTGAAGAAAGAAATTGAAGAAGACCTCAGAAGATGGAAAAATCTTCCATGCTCATGGATTGATATGATTAACATAGTAAAAATGACCATCTTGTCAAAAGCAATATATAGATTCAATTCTCTTTAAAAGAATTTTTATACTGTATAGTGGTGATATTCTTTTCCCTCCCTCATCACCCCTGAGGTTTCCCCTCTTCCTGTTCAGCCATCTTCAAACAACACAGACACACATGAATATGCATATACGTGTGTACACACACACTAAACTAAATGAAAACCAAACAAAACATCCCATGGAATCTTTCCTGTTGGCCATATACTCCTAGGCATGGGCCTGCGTGTTCTGGAATGTGGTTGATATGCACAGCATCACTCCATTGAAGAAATCTAATTTTCCCTTTTCAGACATCAGTTGCAAATCCTTTCTTTGTAATGGGAGGGACTTTACGCTCATTTCTCTTTTCTTGCTGGGATTGATTCAGTCTCTTTTCTTGCTGGGATTGATTTGAATGTCTGCAGGTCCTGTATATGCTGTCACAGACTCTGAGTTCATGTTTATCAGCCCAGTGGTGTCTGGAAAAGGATGTTTTCTTGGAGTCATCCACCACCTCTGGCTCTTACAATCTTTATGCAATCTCTTTTGCATAGATCACTGAGCCTTGAGGGGAGGGATATGATACACTATGGATCTCAGTGTTGATTCCAATCTACTGCTATAAGAAGCTTCTTTGATGATGGTTTGGTGATGTACTGATTTATGGGTGTAGTACTATGTCATTAGGAGTAATTTTATTCATATGTTAATTTAACAGAATAATTGTAGATCTTTTCCTAGGGTCTAAGATCTATAGTAAAACATGAGTAGCCATGGCAAGAGCTGCTTTGGATGGTGAATGTTTCATAACCTGGGTCGCTACAAGAGTCTGTGCATTTGATCTGCTCTAGTTCTACATCAGTAGTAGTTTCCATTAGTATCAAAGAGGGTCAAAGGCCTTATCAACCTAAAGCTCTTGAAACGTTGCAGATAGATTGATGAGAAAGCTTTGGCTAGTTCAATGGAACATAAAAATGTTTAATAAAATGTTTTCTGTGATATGAAATGTATACTATTTAATAATGCAGAGAGTTGGAAAATAATAAATTGTATAGCAATTTTGTGGTCTGTGCAACATTTCCACTAGCGATTTATCTTTCCATTTGAGAACATAATTTCAGAACAACTTTTCATTCTCGAAATAAGCAAGAGTGGCCCTGGTTCTTTTCAGCTGAGGTATAGAAATGCTTTGTCAGTGCACAAGTTAACATGACTGGTAAATGACAACTAAGGTTTGAACTCAGGTCCTGTTTCTCCTGTACCAGTGCTTTTTCACTGCCCTTTGAGAACACTATGAAAATCACTAGCACTTTAAGTTATATTCCCAGGAATGATGGATCTCTCCAACAGACAAGTTCTAGGCAGTTATCTGCACAAAGCAGACATAAGCCCGCATCTTCTACCTCCAACTCCTAGCTGTAGTCCTCAAAAGTTTTAAACCATTAATAAACAGTGACTGAAATTCATGAAATTAGGAGCTTTTTGTGATTTTATTTATTGCTGAAGAGCTTGTGAGAGGAACGACATCAGGTGGTTGGCTTGCTTTTTCTTTTTCTTTTTTTCCTTTTTTTTTTTATTTTCTAAGTTTTTTTTATTTACATTCCAAATCATTTCCCCTTTCCCTTTTCCTCCCTCTCCGAAAGTCACATTTGAAACTCTCCATGCATTCTCATTGTCTGCTTTTGGGAACTCAATGAATTTTACTATGAAAAATGAATTCTAAAGTATTCTGAGACTTAGAAGGGGTTCACTAAAGTCATGAGGAAGACTTTAGAATACATAGAATAAACTTCAAAAGACTAGCATTTCAAAGATGGTTTACATAACCTTATGTTCATCCAGACCTTACCCTAATTTACCAGACATTTTCCTATTAAATACTATAGAAAGCTAAGTCTGAAACCTAATTTCAGGACTTGAAGTAATTTATCTCCTAAAAGAGCAGTGAAAAATCTCACTCTTGCAGCATGGGACTTAAGGACTCAGGTATATTTAAAATTCACTCATTACTTAAGGTATTTTTATGTAAAAAAATGTAAAAAAAAAAAAAAAGCAAAACTTCCTTCTCTGAGGGTTACTTCCCTGGTACCAGCTGACTTCAGCCTTGGTTTTAATGCTCAGCATGACATGAAACTGAAAGTATTTTAACATTGGATCTGATAGTATGTGCTAGCATTTTCCAAACTGCTAGATTATAGTAATTGCTTGAAATATTTATAAAAAAGAAAAGAAAAGAAAAAAAAGCTCACTTCTGACCAGGTCCAATTCACCCTTCCTTAGCTGAACTTGTGATGCTCTCATTTCTAGGAGGCTACCATATTGATGCCTAACTTCATGTGAAAACTCATTCAGCTTACTACAGCCCCAAACTCTTGGAATCAAGGGGTGTATTACCTCTGCCCCCTGAGAAGCTGGGACTCAGGGTAGGATTTGATAAAAACAAATTAGATGCATCTATGAAATTATAAATGATATAAATTTAAAAGATTACTTTCTTCCAAAGCATTGCAGAGGTTAGAGAAGCTTGAAGTCACCAGAGATGGGCAGTTTATAAATATGGAAGCTTATAGGCTGACTGAGAAGACAGCCTGGAAAAACTCCCAGGTCAAGTTAGTGATACATAGATAAACCCAATAGAAAAACTTTTGGGACTTGAGAACAAATCTTTCTTGTAAAAAAGTCATCTGATCTAAAGTATAATTTATATGCCTGTTTAAAAAAAATAAAAAAATGTATACTTTTTTTAAAAATATAGGAATGGCATTCCATAAACTCATGTGTTTGAATGCTTGGTCACCAGGGAGTGGCTTTATTAGGAGGTGTGGCCTTGTTGGAGGAGATGTGTCACTGGGAGAAGGCTTTGAGGTCTCAGTTCACCTCCTGCTGCCTGCTGATCCAGAAGTAGAACTCTCAGTTCCTTCTCCAGTATCATGTCTGCCTGCACAATGCCATGTTTCCCACCAAGACAATAAAGGATAAACCTCTGAAACTATAAGCCAGCCCCAATTAAATGTTTGCCTTTTGTAAGAGTTGTCTTGGCCATGGTGCCTGTTCACAGCAATAGAAACCCTAACTAAGACATGTACTAAAGGAACATGGCAATAAAGTAGCCTCTAATAACATGCTGTTATATATTGAGATCATTGTCTCACTCATACACATCAGAGAAGCTCCTTCTACCAGCAAATGGGAATTAACACAGAGATAGACAACTGGACAATGTATAGATAGTGAGAGAGACTTTGGAGCAGTCAGCCCTAAATAAGATATCTTCATTAAACCCTTCTCTTCAAGGCTCAGGGATCTATGCAGAAGGGGCTTTGTAAAGATTGGAAGAGCTGCAGGTGATGAATAACACCAGGGAAGTAGTGTCTTTCAGATACAACAGAACTCTTGCAATTGTGAACTCATAGAGATTGTGATATCATATGCAGGGCTTGCACAGATTCAAGCCAGGCAGGTTTACAGCATTGAGAGGAGGAAGTGGACATGGGGTTTATAGTTTTAATAAAAATGTCCCCTTAAGCTTAAATATTTGAATGCTTAGTCATCAGGGATAAGAATGTGTGGCCTTGTTGAAGCAGATGTGATCTTGTTAGCAGAAGTGTGTCACTGGAGTAGGCTTTGAGATTTCAAAAGCCCACACTAGGCTCAGCCACCTCCCCTCTACCTATGGATCAGGAAATAGAATTCTCATCTACTTCTTCAATTGCATGTATTTAACACCTTCAGCACCAGGTGCCACCATGAGCCCTGCCACAATGATAATGGACTAAGTTTTGGAACTCTAAGCGAAGCTCCAATTAAATGCTTTTTAAAATAAGGGTTATCTTGGTCATGGTGTCTCTTTATAGCAGTAGAACGGTGACTAAGACAAGATCCTATCCTTAAGAAGGTATTTGGAATTGAAAATCAGTTTTCTCCAATGGAGTGACAGTGTGTATATCAACCACACTCCAGACAGGCCCCATGCCTAGGCGTTGTTCACTACAAAACCAACCTTATGCTTTTTAAAAAAACCTGTTGTTCTGTTTTGATATATTCTGTCTTGTTACTTTGCTAGTTTGTTCAGGTCTTTGTGTGTGTGTGAGAGAGACAGACAGACAGAGAGAGGGAGAGAGAGAGAGAGAGAGAGAGAGAGAGAGAGAGAGAGAGAGAAAGGAGGAGGAGGAGGAGGAGGAAGAGGAGGAAGAGGGGGAGGAGGAGGAGGAGGAGGAAACAAAGTTGTATGGGGTGGTTTTGAGGGATATATAAACCTGGGCATGATTGTAGTGTGTCTGTAACTCCAACGTTGTAAACATAAAGACAGGCAGATGCTGGGAGCTCACTGGCCAGGCAATCTATTAAAAAAAGGATAAATCTTGGTAGGATCTACAGGGTGATCAATAGGTATTTTGTGAATGTTTCAGAAATAAAATAACTATTTGCAACGATAATGGTGAAAGGGAAGAAGGCAGAAGAGGGGAACCCCAGTTGCCAGGAGCTTCTGATGAGGTAGACTTCTTTAGTTCTGGGTTATCTTCCTTTTAGCAGATCTGCGGAGTGATTATTTGTCTGCTCCTATAAATAGTATAGAGGACTAGACATTGTTTGTGATAAAGACAAGTTTATGGATCCCACCTTAGATTTATGGTTTAAACATCTGCCAGAGTGAGAGTAGGGAATAACACCTTAAATAAGCTCATAACGATTCTTACACATACTGAAGTTTAAAAATCATGACCTTATCAGAAACCTCTGAAGCCTGAAATATGTCTAGACAGGCATTTTACCTGAAAAAAATGCAAACCCTCTGGGAAAAATTATATAGCAAACAGATTACCAGACATTAAAATGAATTCACACTTTTGAGGAGAGAAAAATAGCAACTAAAAGGTAGTGGAAGTTCTGGGCAGGAAGCAATTGAAAAGGGAAAGCATAGAAACTTTGCTGGTTGGGTCTCCTGGATGTGCTTTTTATAATTATAAGAGGGAGATGCAATTTGGGAATAGGAAAACTGGAGACATTCTAAGTTGGTTCCAGAAGCATCTTCAACAAGAACCATGCTGGTATGTCTGGATAGAGCAACAGTGGGTTTTGACTGTGAAATGAAGAGATGACTTAGGCAGACTGTCTATTAGTTCCTTTCTGGGAACTTAGGTGATCTCTCTGTTTCTCTGTCTGTCTTTGTCTCTGTCTTTCTGTGTCTCTCTCTCTCTCTCTCTCTCTCTCTCTCTCTCTCTCTCTCTCTCTCTCTCTCTCTCTCTCTCTCTCAGTTTTATGTATCCTGGTCTGGCCTTGAACTTGATAGGTAACTGAGAATGAACTTGACTTTGAATTTTTGATTCTCTGACCTCTCTCAGAGTGCTGAGATTACAGATGTGAGCCATGATGCAGTGCTAGGGAAGCAAACCTAGGTCTTCACATAGATTAGGCAAATATTCTACAATGCTGACTACATCCTCAGTCCTAGAGTCTCTTAATAACGGCTGTAGTTTTGTTCTTTGTTAAGGACACCTAGACCTACTATCAATACAGGCTTTACCAATTTGAGACAACTACCTCAATATTATCATTAGTTACAGAAGCATGACTTTCTTACCTCTCCCTTAAATGATCATCTCTACATGAGACCATGGATCTGATGAATATGTCAGCAATCACCAGGGAGTTTGTAAAAAGGAGGGGTTTGAAATTTCCCAAGAGCTCATATATTTTTTTTTATTTTCTAAGTTTTTTTATTTACATTCCAAATCATTTCCCTTTTCCCGTTTCCTCCTTCCCTGAAAGTCCCATAAGCCTCCCTCTTTTCCCCATTCAACCCCCTCTTGCTTCTCTGTCCTGGCATTCCCCTACATCCAATCTTTCCAGGACCAGGGGTCTCTCCTTCCATCTTCTTGGAAATCTATTGATATGCGAATTGTGTCTAGGGTATTCCGAGATTCTGGGTTAATATTCCCTTATCAGTGCCTGCATACCATGTGTGTTCTCTTGTGATTGTGTTACCTCACTAAGGATGATATTTTCCAGTTCTGACCATTTGCCTAGGAATTAATAAAAATTTTGACACAGATAATTTACATTTATATATGTAGCAGAAAATTTTATATATCGTTCTAGAGACAAAGCAGGTAAGTTTACACACACACACACACACACACACACATATATGTGTGTGTGTGTGTGTAATACTGTATAGCGCAGTGACTTCTCTTTCCAGAATATAAAAAAAAGCTATTTATTTTAATTATATTTTCTGGTTTTAGAAACATACTTCTCCCACTAATTATAGGTGTGGTAAAAGATAACTTTCTTATCTACCATTATGGTTAAAGAAATGAATTTTGTTCTGAACTCTTAGTGTAGACTGCCAACTCATGAGTTTTCCAAGTGATTATGAAAGGAGTGTAGACACTGTTGTTAGGAATATGGATAAATGGTTCCCAAGGTCAAAAAGTAAATTTTTAGAGGTTCAAGGCCTTATGTATAAAAAGATGCTGTGAAATTCCAGGTTAAAAAAATGAATTAGTCAGAAGTCAATAAAAATAGAATTATGGTCACATTGGCATAATTATTTCAACTATCTGGTTGGTAATTATGGCATAGTATTCAGATTGAATAAATTCTCTTAAAAGAGTCAATTTATGAAACAGAAATATGTGAGATTTGGGAAAAAAGAGTAATTGAAAGAAAATTGAAGGTCTTTGTGATAATCAGATACAATGAATTTATCTTTGAACTGATTATTTCAAATCCACAGACATGATAAACTGTGACATCAGATCCCAGATTAGTGAAACAATGCTAGAATTCATTTCCTAAAAAAAGCATTCTTAACCTTATAGCCACGGTGTGGTGTGTGAGGTGGGTTGTGGGTCTTAAACCAGTTCTCTACTTCAAACAATTCTAAGTCAGCAGGAATTAAAGAAATAGACTTACTCTCACACTTGTGGCTTCTTGTGGACTTCCCCTAACTATAATTTGGTTACAATTTTGAAAGAGAGAGGGAATAATATCTTTGGAGTCACAGATATAGTGTATGGTTTTTGCTAGTTCTGTGATCTTGGAAAAGCTAACTAATTTTACTAGATTATTGATTTTTTAAATTTTTTATTTTTCCATTTATTTATTTATTTATCATTCATTCATTCATTCATTCATTCACTTTAGATCCCAATTGCAGCCCCTCTCTCTTCCTAGTCCTCTCTTCAAATGTGCCTTTCCCCCTCTCCCTTCCCCTTCTACTCTGAGAAGGGAAAGCCCTCAACGCACTCTGGCACATCAAGTTACTCTAGGAGTAGACACATCTTCTCCCACTGAGGCCAGCCAGACAAAGTCACCCGCTTAGAGGGACAGGATCCATATGCAGGCAACAGTCACAGACAGTCTCTGCTCCAGTTGTTGGGGGACCTGCATGAAGACCCCCAAGGGTCTAGGTTAGTTGCCTCAGTTGGTCTTCTTGTGGAGTCTCTGTCTCCTCTGGGTCTATCAATCGTCCCCTCTCCAGCTCTTCCACAAGACTCATGTCTTTACAGGACATGTTGGTGAAGATGTGGAACAAGGTGAACACTTCTTCATTGCTGGTGGGAGTGCAAACTTATACAACCACTCTGGAAATCAATTTGACTGTTTCTCAGAAAATTGGGAATAGTTCTATCTCAAGACCCAGCTATAACACGCCTGGGAATATACCTAAAAGATAGCCCACCATCCCACAAAGACACTTGCTCAACTATGTTCATAGCAGCTTTAGACTTAATAGCCAGAAACTGGAAACAACCTAGATGTCAATTGAAAGAACCTCAATTGAAGAATGGATAAAGAAAATGTGGTACATCTACACAATGGAATATTATTCAGCTATTAAATCAAAGACATCATGAGTTTTGCAGGAAAATAGATGAAACTAGAAAATATCCTCAAGAGTGAGGTAACAATGATCTAAAAGGACATGCATGGTATGTACTCACTTATAAATGGATATTGGGAATAAAGTAGAGGATAACCATACT
The DNA here is from genome assembly GCA_036184795.1 of Tokudaia tokunoshimensis. Lineage (NCBI taxonomy): Eukaryota > Metazoa > Chordata > Mammalia > Rodentia > Muridae > Tokudaia > Tokudaia tokunoshimensis. The sequence continues at coordinate 80,850,588 of BTHU01000012.1, read as the reverse complement.
ATAATCCACAGTCCCAAAGAACCTAATAACAAAGAGGGTCTAAGGGATGATGCATGAATCTCTATAGATTATTTTTTTTTTAATTTACAGATGTGGAATAACAGTATTTTTCTAGGGCTGGCCAAACAATTTGTAAGATTCAGAAAACAGGCTCATATAGCAGGAAAGAGGTACTATTAGTGAATGTTTTCTTCTAAAAGTTCATTGTTTTAAGAATATAATTCATTGATGTAAGTTCAAAAAGGTTTAAGATATAAACATTTGCACAGATTTTATCATTCATGATTCATGTTTATATTATATAATGCCAATATATGATGCTAAATGTATGCTTAATAAGGCATTTAATGTGCATAGAACTTTGTTTCCAACATGCAAATGTATTTTAATCTCAGCATCATAGCATAAAAATGTGCAAAGTAAACTTTTATTTCACTTTTTGGCAGGTGGATATTATCCCCAACTCTCATCTTTGGCTCACTAATGACTGAGAACTACAGTAGAAAGACCTATGGGTTGTCTTATTTTTGCCCCTGTCTCCAAAAACATTGCACGTAGGGCCAGTGGCACTGAACATAAGACGAATGAAAGGAGGGTTATTTGTGGGAATGACAATAACCATGGAAAGATACTTCTAGGTATATCTATAAGGGTTTTTCCAGAGGCAAGAGCACCCATCCTGACTGTGTGACACTATCTCATAGGCTGAGGTCTCATGTTAAATAAAAACAGAAACAGAAAAAAGTGGTATGAAAACCACCATCCATGTCTCTCATGACTGTGGGTGGATGCACTGTGATCAGCAGCTGTCCATTCTTGCTGCCATGCCTCTCCTGTCTTTATGAATTGTATCCCTCCAAACCAGGAGCCAAAACCAACCTTCATTTCCTGTCTTGTTTTTGTCAGGTCCATTGTTACAATAATGAGAAAAGTAACTAACACAGATATCAGTGCTGAGAAGTGGGGCTGTTGCTGTGATAACCTGTCTGTGTACTTCATAAAGCTTTTGGAACTGACTAGAGGGAGGATGGTGGAAGATATTGGGCTGCAGGCAAGAGAAGCCCTAGAATAGAGTGTAATGGACCATTTTAGCAGGCATCTGGAATATCAGAATATTAAGAGAAATTAGTCCAGTGGAAGGCCAGTTCATGAGACTTCAGAAGGGAATAGGACTTTATTGGCATCTGAACTAGAGATCATTCATGTTATATTCTGACAAAAAAGTATGGCTATGTTTTGTCCATGTCCTGAAAACAGTGAATGAGGCTGAATTAAAAAACAATGGACTAAGTTGTCCAGTGGAGGAAATGTCAAGGCAGCATAACATTCAGTCTGTGGCACACTCACTGCTTACTATTTAGTGAGTGCTGCAGTGGGAGAGAGGAGAACAATGAATAGAATGTGCCCTTTGGTGAAGAAAGGAGTGTGAGTTTAAGACCTTGACAAGGCTGGTGTGGAGAAAGTAACTGGTATAATTGCTAAAGAGATTAATGTTGGAATGGTGAAGGAAGCATGTTATAAGATTCAGTGCAAACTGGCTGGCAACCCACAGCTGGCACATGGCTGTATCCAGTTTACTTGTTATGCAAGCTGTTTTATCACACTGAACTCTTTTACAAAGCACACCTAAAGAGAAAACACCAGGCTTTTCAATCAAGTGCAGAGCCCTTCTGGAATCAGAGCTTTCTGTGATTGCTTTCATCTCACACCCTTGATGCAGACCCTGTATCTACTTTGTTATGTTGTAGATCTCTCATATAGTGCATATTATGTAGCTAATAAGTATCCATCCATTTTCTTATATATAAACACTAGATTCTTTTGGAGTGGATATTCATAAGGGCAGATACTTGAGGCTCAACCAGTGATGAAAATTACTTATATCTGACCTATCACTTTTAATAAGAAATAATTGGCATTTCTCAGGTGTTCCAGAAGCTAATTTTAATCCTTTTTCACATTCATCCTGATTAAGCCATGGTGACTGGTATGGACAGTAGATGAAATAAAGGGTGGATATCATGATTTATCAGGCCTTGTGACACTTCCTCTTCCCTTTAAGTCCCTGCCCAGTATTTATCTGCCACCATGCTTCCTGGTTCATTCATTTGGCTCAAAACATTACTCTATTTTATATCCAAAATTATTTTATTAAGACAACTGTGGTATATCTTTGTGAGATTCATGCAATAATCTGATAATGCAGTACATATGCAGTCATATACAAAATGAACAACTCTGGGCACTAAGTACTTTCACCTCCTCAAATACTAATAATTTCTATATGTTTGGGTGTTAATATTCTCACATTTTGGGATGTTCATATTTTGAAGTATGGTGTAGACAGTTGTAATGATGCTTGTTTGTGCTAGAACTAATTCTTCACAGATACTACTTAAATTTTCTTTATCTAAGCCAGTTCTGTATCCTCTCTGCCTTCTTTCCTATATCAGTATTCCATTCCATTCTTTTATGAGATCAACCTTTTAGTTTCCACCAGTGAGTGAGAACATTTGATATTTGGCTTACATCAGTCTATACAAGGATCTCCATTCCCTAATGTTTTCACAAATGACAGGATTTAATTTTTCCTCTGTGTTCACACACCACATTTTCCTCTTCTATTCATTTGTAGATGTACACCTTGCTTGTTTCTACATCACAACTATAGAATAGTACTGCCATAAACACAAGAGTACAGGCCTTTCTTTGATCACAAAATATAAACAGAAGGAACACTGGTGATGAAGTAGATCTTCGGGGTGATTCTCAATTTTCACTTTTTATGAGAAGATTCTTTATCATGGGTAGTACCATTAAGGTAACAGTGTTATACTAAATGAAAAACAATGTTCTTTATTATTATGAAGCGAAACCTGTTGACACATCCTGAAAGTTCAGTGAGTTAATGTAGGATATATATGCACATATCATATACAGATAGCTATAGAACTGTATATAATTTCATAACAGAAGCTTTCTCTGTCGGAGCTCTTTCTGTCCTTGGCCTCCCAATACATATTTTTAAATTTAATTAATTTTGTTTTTACTTATTCACTTTTCATCTGCTCCCTGCCCCCCCTCCCGGTCACCACTTCCCACAACCGTTCCCCCATATCCCATCCCCTTCTCCACTGAGGCCAGACAAGGCAGTCCAGCTAGCAGAACATATCCCACATACAGGCAATAGCTTTTGCGATAGTCCCCATTCCAGTTCTTTGTGATCCACATGAAGGTCAAACTGCACATCTGCTACATATGAGCATGGAGGGCATAGGTCCAGCCTGTTCATATTCTTTGGTTGGTCGTTCAGTCTCTGAGAGACCCAAAAGTCTAGGTAAGCTGACTCTGTTGGTCTTCCTGTGGAGTTCCTATCCCCTTTGGGGCCCGCAATCCTTCCTCCTATTCTTCTATAAGAGTTCCCAAGAGCCATCCACTGTTTGGCTGTTAGTGTCTGTATCTGTCTGTGTCAGCTGCTGAGTGGAGCCTCTCAGAGGACAATATGCTCCTGTCTGCAAGCATAATAGAGTATCATTAAAAGTGTCAGGGATTGGTGCTTGCCCATGGGATGGGTCTCAAGTTGGGCTGGTTATTGGTTGACCATTCCCTTAGTCTTTGTTCCCTTTCCTATGTCTGTATTACTTGTAGACAGGATAAATTTTGGGTTGAAAGTTTTGTGAATGGGTTGGTGTCTCTATCACTCTACTTAGATTCCTGTCTGACTATAGAAGGTGGCCTATTCATGTTCCATATCCTGAGTCACATCTAAGTTCACCTTCCATTGATAATGTGTGCCTCCCTTATTCCAGGTCTCTGTCTTGTCCTAGAGATGCCCTCCACCTCCCCACCCCCTTCAGTTACAGATTTCCATTCATTTTTATGGCCATCTAGCCATCTCTCCTGTCCTTCCCCACACCCGATCCTAAATCCCCCATTTCCCCTCCCCATCTTTCTCCCTCCCAGTTCCTTCCCTCCATCTGCCTCTTATGATTATTTTATTCCCCCTTCTAAGTGAGATTCAAGTTCCTTGCTTGGATCTTCCTTTTTGTTTACCTTCTTTGGGTCTGTGGAGTGTAACATGATACCTGTATTTTATGGTTAATATCTACATATGAGTGCATACCATGCCTGTCCTTTTGGGACTGGGTTACCTCACTCAGTATGATATTCTCAAATTTATGATGTCTTGGTTTTTGTGTTACATAGTGCATTTTTGTATATTGGATCATCTCTGCATCTGTGGAATGAAGCCTAATTGATCTTGATGGATGATTTCTTTGATGTGTTCCTGGATTTAGTTTTCGAGTATTTTATTGAGTATTTTGTATCAATGTTCATAAGAGAAATCATTCTGAAGTTTTCTTTCTTTGTTGAGTCTTTGTATGGTTTAGGTATCAGAGTGACTTTAGTCTCAGATTGAGTTTGGCAGTGTTCCTTCTGTTTATATTTTGTGGAAGAGTTTGAGGAGCATTGGAATGAACTCTTCTTTGAATGTCTGGTAGAACTCTGGACTAAACCATCTGGCCCTAGGCATTTTTGGTTGGGAGACACTTAATGACTGCTTCTCTTTCTTTGGATTTTGGTACTGTTAAAATAGTTTACCTGATTTTTATTTAACTTTGATAGGTGGTATTTGTCTTGAAAATTGTCCATTTTGTTAAGATTTTCCAATTTTGGAGTACAGGTTTTTGAAGTAAGACACAATGATTTTTTTTTGAATTTTCTCATTGTCTTTTATTTTATTTTATTTTCTATATTCTTTATTTACATTCCAAATGATTTCCCCTTTCCCAGTTCCCCCATCCCCTAAAGTCCCATAAGCCCTCTTCCCTCCCCCTGTTCCCCATTTGCCTAAGAATTTCAGGAATCCATTGTTTTTAATTGCTGAGTAGTATTCCATCGTGTAAATATACATGGAAAATATCTCTGATAAAATTGAAGAAATATATAGAAAAACACGTTAAGATTGACTATTTCATGGGAAAATTATACAGATAAAATGGTAGGCATAAAAATGTCCCTAAGTTGATTGAAAGTGGAATTATAAATATTTTCTGATAAAATTGAAAATCTACAAGGAAAATATTTCAGATAAAACTCAAGAAAGATACAGAAAAACACGTTAAAACTGACTATTTCATGAAAATTATACAGATAAGATAGTAGGCATAAAAATATTCCGAAATTAATTGAAAGTAGAGGTAAAAACATTTTCTGATAAAATTGAAGATTTACATGGAAAGTATCTCTGATAAAATTGAACAAATTTATACAGATAATTTGGTAGGAATTAAAATATTCCTAAGTTGATTGAAAGTAGAATTATAAACATTTTCTGATAAAATTGAAGATTTACATGGAAAGTATTTCTGATAAAAGTGAACAAAATATATGGAAAAACATTAAAATTGAAGATTATCATGGAAAATTATACAGATAAAATGGTAGGCATAAAAATATTTCTAAGTTGATTGAAAGTGAAATTATAAACATTTTCTGATAAAATCGAAGATCCACATGAAAAACATCTCTGTTAGACCATGTTTTTTGTTGGGGAATTCAATCTATTGACATTATAAGATATTAAGGAATAGTGATTGTTGCTTCCTGTTATTTCTGATGTTCTTTTTATGTTTGTGTGGTTACTTTCTTTTGGGTTTGTTGGAAAAAGATTACTTTCTTGCTTTTTCTAGGGTGTAGTTTCCCTCCTCATGTTGGCGTTTTCCATCTATTATCCTTTGTAGGGCTGGATTTGTGGAAAGATATTGTGTAAATTTGGTTTTATCATGGAATATCTTGGTTTCTCCATCTATGGTAATTGAGAGTTTTGCTGGGTATAGTAGTTTGGGCTGGCATTTTTGTTCTCTGAGGGTCTGTATGACATCTGTCCAGGATCTTCTAGCTTTCATTGTCTCAGGTGAGAAGTCTGGTGTAATTCTGATAGGCCTGCTTTTATAGGTTACTTGACCTTTTTCTCTTACTGATTTTAATATTCTTTCTTTGTTTAGTGCATTTGGTGTTTTGATTATTATGTGCCGGGAGGACTTTCTGGTCTGGTCCAGTCTGTTTGGAGTTCTGTAGGCTTCTTGTATGTTCATGGACATCTCTTTCTTTAGGTTAGGGAAGTTTTCTTCTATAATTTTGTTGAAGATATTTACTGGTCCTTTAAGTTGGAAATCTTCACTCTCATCTATACCTATAATCCTTAGGTTTGGTCTTCTCATTGTGTCCTGGATTTCCTGGATGTTTTGGCTCAGGAGCTTTGTGCATTTTGCATTTTCTTTGACTGTTGAGTCAATGTTTTCTATGGTATCTTCAGCCCCTGAGATTCTTTCTTCTATCTCTTGTATTCTGTTGTTGATGCTTGCATCTATGACTCCTGAATTCTTTCCAAGATTTTCTACCTCCAGAGATGTCTCACTTTGTGATTTCTTTATTGTTTCTACTTCCATTTTTAGATCCTGGATGGTTTGGTTCAGTTCTTTCATTTGTTTGTTTGTGTTCTCCTGTAATACTTTCAGGGATTTTTGTGTTTCCTCTTTAAGGGCCTCTACCTGTTCACCCATGCTCCCCTGTATTTCTTTCAGGGATTTTTGTGTTTCCTCTTTAAGGGCCTTTACCTTTTGACCCATGTTCTCCTGTATTTCTTTAAGGGAGTTATTTATGTCCTTCTTGATGTCCTCTAACAGCATCGTGAGAAGAGACTTTAAATCCAACTCTTGTTTTTCTGGTGTGCTGGGGCATCCGGAACTTACTGTGGTGAGAGAACTGGGCTCTGATGTTGCCAAGTAGCCTTGGTTTTTGTTGGTAGGGTTCTTGAGCTTGCCTTTTGCCATATGGTTATCTCTTGTGTTAGTTGGTCTTGTCTCTGGCTGGAGATTGCCCCTCCTATGGGCCTGTAAGCCTGTGTCTGTACTCCTGGGAGACCAACTCTTTTCTGGCAGGGTCTGTGCACAGAAGGCTATGGAGCTGTCTGGTTCCCTGCTGAAAATGGCGGCTGGAAGGGAAGACTCCTGTCCCAGCTACTCCAATGATCATATGACTTGTGCACTCCTAGCTGTACCCTTCCAGAGAGAAGGTGGAGATCTCACCTCCGCGCTCAGAAGTGAAATCGCTGCTGGGAGATCATTCTTTCCTGGTGGGCTAAGCACAGAAGGCTTTGGAGCTGCCTGGTTCCCTGCTGCAGATGGCGGCTGGAAGGCTCATTGTCTGTTGTTATGTCTCTATTTTCTTTATCGATTTTGTTTATTTGAATACTGACTACCTGTCTCTTGGCCAGTTTGGCTAACGGTTTATCTGTCTTGTTGATTTTCTCAAAGAACCAGCTTTTGGTTTCATTGATTGTTTATATTGTTTTCTTTGTTTCTAGCTGATTGATTTCATTCCTGATTTTGATTATTTCCTGCCTCCTACTCTTTTATTGTGTGATTGCTGCTTCTTTTTCCCCCTAAGGCTTTCAGGTGTACTTTTAAATTGCACATATGGGAATTTTCTCTTTTCTTTTTTTATAGAGGCGCTTAGTGCTATGAACTTTCCTCTTATCACTGCTTCCATTGCGTCCTATAAAATTGGGTGTGTTGTGCCTTCATTTTCATTGGATTCTAGGAAGTCTTTAATTTCTTTCTTTATTTCTTCCTTGACCCAGAAGTCATTGAGTAGAGACTTGTTCAATTTCCATGAGTGAGTAGACTTTCCAGTGTTTCTGTTGTTGAAGTTTAGCTGTAATCCATGGTAATCTGAGAAGATATAAGGTATTATTTTAATTATCATGTATCTGTTGAGGCTTGCTTTGTGACTGACTATATGGTGGAGGCAGCAACTCACTAGCTCTGGCACAGGTGAGTTATGGTCCAATCTAGGAGGTGAAGGTCTAAGAAAAAAATGGTTATGCAAAATGTTTGAGATTGATAAGTGCAAGGAATGAAGGTTAGAGGATGTAAACAAACTTGAATGATGATGATTTAGAAATAAAAACACTTCAGATGAAAGATGTTTAAAGTTAGTAAATGCAAGTTAAAAATGTTGGAGGGCCTAAGAATGTTTTAAAAAAAAAAAAAAAAAAAAAAAAAAAAAAATAATGTTTTCCGGGAGGGAAGAAATGGGAAAGGGGAAATCATTTGGAATGTAAATAAAAAAAATATAGAAAATAAAAAAAAATAAAAAAAATAAAAAAAATTAAGAAAAAAATAATGTAAGTTATAGAGATATAAGAAATGATTTAAGATTTTAAAAAAGGGAAATGCTTCATATTGCCCCCACATTCTATTGTTATTTCAAAGTTCAAAATTTTAATATTGATCAATGGAGTTCTGATAAGCTAATGGAACATTGGCAGTTTGCAGTTCAGTCACAAGCTTAAGATTTTAATTTTCATTTGGTTGTCTTCTGAATATAAACTTAAAGAAGTTTCTATCATGCTAAAAACATCTCTGTTCAATCTGTATATCTGTAACTGTAATCTAGTTTTTACTAGATTTCAAAGACATAAGTCCAGTCCTGTTATCTAACAAACACCTGTTAACTATATTTCTAAAATATGGATTTCAATACAATGGTAAATACTAATGCACATTCTTTTGTAATCTAAAATTCATGTAAGTTTCAGGAAATCAAGAATCCTAAGATTAGGATCTGACTGGCACAAATCAAATGGACTCCAGGTAAATACACCTGCCTGTTCTGATCCAATCTAGCAGGTACCCCAAATATAATTTATATAAACTACATCATATAAATTAGAAATCATATACATTGAAACATCTATATAATAACTACATGCATGTTTACACATGCATGTTTGTATATAATTTATACACATTAAATATAAATTATACATTAAATATAAATAACACAAGTTAAATATAAATTATATTAATTATGATTTATATACATTAATAAATATATGTTTTATATGGTAAATATAAACCATATTCATTAACTATTACACACTTTAAATGAAAATTATATGCATTAAATATTAATTATATATGTTAAATATGAGCTAAATCTATAAAATGTAAGTTATAAATCTATATAATATACACAATTTCACATGTTCTCAAGGACACAGAATTATGGATCAAGCACATGTAGCTCTAAAAAATTCACTTACAAAAAAATTAAAGAGAGGGAGTTGTATATTTCTTCACCACAAAATTTTATTTTGAATATTTTGAACTTGGATGCCAAGGGACTCTGCCACTGAGTGTCTATGGTACCCCACAACTAAGCATACTTATGCTGGTGAAATGGAAGGATCCACTTACCTGTATATGGCATGGTCCTGATCTGGTATTAATATGGAGAAGAGAATATTTTTGTGTTCTTTTTTCATAGGATGCTGAAGGAACACCGTGACTGTCAGAGCAATTGGTGAGACATACTGTTGCTGAGACAAAGAATGATGCTGACCATGATCTTGCTGAGTGCCCTGATGATGGCAACGGGGAAGCTGTACTTGGCATATGTTCCTGACTCACCTTTGCTCCATCCTTCTGTATGGTCAAGACCAGGAGTACTTGTGACCTCTAATAATACCCAGCTGTAGAATTTCCTTGGTCTAAGAGTGAAAAACATTCCAAATTGGTGAATTACACTGTTATGGGTCAGGACCTACCTATTTGTTTTACTAGAAATAGTAGCAATGTTGGATGTGTTTTTGTGCACCCTCAGACTTGGAAGAAGAATATCTCTAAGACTTTAGTGCAAAGCATTAGGATGGGAATGCCTATATCTCATACTAGAAAAGCTGCCTTCCCCCATGCTTTTAGACATTGTGGAACAGAGAACATAGAGGCTGTGGAACCTGCCTTTGAAAAATTAATCAAATGGAGAAGTTGTTATAATGACCGTCTTCTTTCCTTTAATGTGACCAGTTATTCCGAATCAATCATGGATTGGTCTGGAAATCAATCTAATATTGGGACAAAAGGAAATGACAGTGGGCATTTGGAGGGTTGGTTATGGACCTTTTCAGAGACATATTTAGAAATTGGCAGCTTCCTTGTATGATGTTATGTTTGCTGTGGATAAAACTGGAACAGGTTAAGAATTTCATGAATTCATTGTTTTTAATTGCAGAGTAGTAGTCCATTGTGTAAATATACCACATCTTCTGTATCCATTGCTCTGTTGAGGGACATCTAGGTTCTTTCCAGCTTCCCACATCTTGCCAACAACTGCTGTCTCCTGTGTTTTTGATCTTAGCCATTCTGACTGGTGTGATGTGGAATCTCAGGGTTGTTTTGATTTGCTTTTCCATAATGACTAAGGATGTTGAACATTTCTTTAGGTGCTTCTCAGCCATTCGATATTCTTCAGGTAAAAATTCTTTGTTTAGCTCTGTACCCCATTTTTAAGTGACCCAAAGAACTTTCTACTCTTATAGACAAAAAGACAGGTAAGATTCTCTCAGAGGTGAATCAACCTAAGACAGGGCATGAATGCCAGGATTCATGCCTGATGATGAGTAAATTCCACACTTCTTGAGGGAATGCCTATTTTATGCCAATAGCTGAGACTGCTTTGGCCTGTATAGATAAAAAAGAGGGACATGTGGAGCCACACTAGAGTTAATTTTGGTTTACTTCTTGCTCGTGATTAATCATGAATGTGTCTGCCAACATCTGACTTTGTTTTTAGTTAAGATGTATTATATCCTGCCAAGTAACTCCACTTTTGCATATGTCCTTAAGAGACTGTCCAAGCCTGAAGGAAATGCCCTTAGTCAAACATAAATTCTGTATACCACAAACTCACCATGTAAGCATTGTGGTCATTGTTTAACTTCCTGGAATTGATCAGGAAGTTGTGTTGCTTGCCTTTAAAAGACACTGTGAAAATATACTTAACTGCTGGCATGGTATTGACCAGCAGCCCTTCTGTATCTGTCTCCTGCATTTTCATTCTGCCTTTCTTATAATCTATCTCACTCCAGCTCCCCTCTACAGCCATGGTTTTTGTGTCGACTGACTGACAGGCTACAGTAACCACAGCACTATAAAACCTAAGATAGAAGTTGAAAGCAGATTGATGCCTCTGCTTATATCATGTCCACTAACATTCATTGGCCAAATCAAGTCCAGTATCAAGGGGCAAGTAAACATGTTTATCCTATAGTGGGAAAGTACAGTAAGGAGATATGGCATAGTGTGTGAAAGTGTAATCCTATTGGCTAAAGAAACTGATTCCAATAGTCTGAGCAAGTTCTAGTCATGGGTAGAGAATTGTATGTGAGCTGCACTGGCTGAGAGGAGTACAGGGAGAAGGGATAAACTGTACTGTACAGAGCAGAAAGAGGGTCAGGTGAGGGATTAGGAACACTAGACAGGAAAGCAATATTCTTTTGTCTCCTTTTTATAAGCTCAGGCCAGATGGTCTATTTTGTAACTTGATTTACATCTATCTCAGCAAATAAAGAGACTATTCTGAGTGAACAATAGCAGCCCAAGACCCTGATTCTATTCAAAACCATTCAGTATCACATCTAGGAGTAGTCAGAGGCTACAGTTTTGGTCACTGCTCATTCTCAGTAGACATTTATGATGCTCATTAAAATCCTGGCTTGAATCTCCTTTACTGCAGCACAATTAACAATGTAAATAGGTTTCTTAAAAATTCCACTGCTCACAACAAGAATGCTTCTTAATTCTAGGCTATATTCTGGATCAGAGGCCAACTGTTAGTTCCTTTGGGGTTTTGACAATACTGCTTGGGGAAAGAGCTACAAGCTTATTGTTCAAGCTGCCACAGACAATATGGAGTTATAACAAAATTAATAGCATTTCTCAGACATGCAGTTTGTAGCTTGAGGGAGATATTTTAGTGCATGCCAAGGGTAGTACTGAAATTGGAAATAAGATCAGAGCTATATGAGAAAAGACTTAGGGTGTCATGATAAAAAATTTAAATTTCATGTAAGATTGCTGAGAAAGGGAGGAAATAAAACACTGATTGATTTTTTTCCAAAGATGTCTAATAGAATGAGAAGAATAGATTTAAAAGGAAACAATGGGAAGGAAGGAGAAACACCAATTTGGAATTGATGAGGTGTTTCAGGCATGAGATAATAAGAGCAACCACATTCTTATTCTGGGGGCACCCTGTTCTTTTTGAGACCATCTGTTCGTAACATTCTCTAGCACTCCAAATTCTAAAACAACAAAATTCTGGAAGGGTTTTGATGGAAGTACCAGCTGACTTTTAGATCTGCATTGTTTCATTTAAAATAGACATGCTTCCTAAAATGTCTGGCTTTAAAAGTAGGAAGCAAACTTCTCTTTCCTTTTCTTCTCCCTTCCTGTTTTTCTGCTTCACTCTGTGTTAGCAGTTTAAGGGCATAAATGTATCTTTAGCCTCTGGTCAATATCAACATTCCTGTAAAAGGAAGGGACCCCTTCCCCTCCAGCATGGAATGAGGAAATGCTGATAACCGGTCAAGAATACGTGAACCATGTGAATCATACAAGGAGACCTTTAAGTGAGGATAAAGCCATAAATAGGTAAGGAAGATGAGGCAGAGTCACAGATGATATTGATGATGATGATGATGATGATGATTAAGTTGTTGAGAGTGTGGTGCTAATAAACTTGAAATTTGGTGGCAAATTTTCCTCTTCTATTGTTTGTCTCATATGAAGGTAGTCTTTCTCGTTTTGGTGGTGCTTATTTCAGGACCAGCATTCTCCATTTACCCTAGAATTCCTGGCGGGGTCCACTACGCAAATGCTGCTGCCCTGGATTGAAGCTTACTGAAGCATTTCTACTGTCTCTTTATAGAGCTGTTAAGTTCCAAAGAAGATAGTGTCTATTTTCAAAGGGTCTACTCTTCTTACACCATCCTCCTCACTTTCTATCCCTGAGTATAAGTTGTGTGTGCTTCATCCTGTCATACTAATAATATGACTGTTTCTTAGTTCATTTGGATTGCTGTACCAGACTATTATAAACCAGTGCTTTATAATAACAATCACTTATTTTTAACAGCATGGAGGATGGGAAATCTGAAAGTGAACATTGGTAGATTGAGAGTAACTGTGGCTTGCAAGTACTCATATTCTCCTTATGTACTTGTATGGAGGAGTGTCAAGGGTATTTTTTGAAAATACATATTTTTATTAATTGAGAATTTTATCCAATGTATTTCGACTATAATTACTTCTAATTTCTTCCCTTAACACTTCCCAGATCTACCCCAGTTCCCTATGCATTAAACATCTTAACCTCTTTTTCAGGGTCTCTTTATTATCTGTTTAGTTTTTATTAGTATGTGATAATTGTACAAAGTAGTGGGTTTCACTGTGACAATTTTATACATGCTTGTAGTATACTCTGATTACAACTGATCTCCATTACCTTCTCCCATTTCTCTTATCAAACAGTTTCCAGTATCTCTCTATGAGGGCTTCAGTTTCATTTATAGCAGAGTCCTCCTAGCATAATTATCTCCCAAAGACCCATTCTTCTAATGTAATCACATTAAGTTTCAGCATAGAAATTTTGGAGGGACACATGAATTCTGTCTATAACAGACTAGTCTCATATTTCTTGCCATGGGATAGATGTCTCTGTGCTCTTACTTTAACTTTGGTGGGTCCTAGGAAGCTATAGTTGTAGTTCTGTCCTATTATTTAAGCTTAGTATTTATATATATATAGTTTTTACCAAGGAAGAGCAGCCCTGAAATTTAGTCAGCCCTGAAAACATACATACAAGTAACAATATACAGACCGAGGCCATTATATGCATGTATACGAGCATATATGTATGCAATAAAAATTAGTAAAAAAAGAAGAGGACTTGAATTTGAAAGGTTTAGTGCAGTGGTTCTCTACCTTCCTAATTCCATGACACTTTAATACAGTTCCTCATGTTGTGGTGACCCCTAACCATAAAATTATTTTGTTGCTACTTTCATAATTATAATTTTGCCACTGTTATGAACCATAATGAGAATTTCTGATATGAAGGATATCTAATATGCAACCCCAAAAGGATCAGCACCCATATGTTGAGAACTGCTGGTTTACAGGGATAACTGGAAAGGGAGAATTAATGTAATTATGATCTCAAAAAAATCCTCTAAAATGGATAACTATTTACTTGTCATAATAAACAATGGAAGGGTTGTATGGGTAAGAGAATTTCCATTAATAACAACTGAACAACACAGATAGTCTCAACATTTGTTCTCAGATTTATAAGGAATATAGCTGAGTAAAGATTTTAATTAGTCCAAATTACTACAGATGAATAATGGACTTGATTATTTTTGACCAACTTGATTACTGCTCATACCTTATTTTGTGCCTAGAGTAAAACTAGAGGTTATGGTCGTGAAATACTCTATAATGAAGCAAAAATAAAAACCAACCATACCAGATGAGGCAGATTATAAGCTTTTGAGACTTATTGATCCAGTTTGGATACTCTTGGGCCATGAGTTTAGAGTCCTTTTTATAGTACTTTCAGGTGTTTTTGTTGTCTTCACAGTGCCATGTTTACTATCTAGATTCTTTGAGTTCATCAGCATACCACTTTCCTAACAGATGATTTAAAAAGAGTGGAGGTGAACTTATGTCAAGGAACACTCCTACAGGAAAACCAGCCTTTGCTTGCATATCCCCACTTCTAAGACAATAAGCAATAGTATGGACATCTTGACAGTGCTGATGTTCTTTTAATTTCAACCATGAGAGGATCGCAAGGGGTATTGGGTAAAAAACAGAAGCCTTTGAACTCATAGGAATAGACTAACAATCACCCAGCTTTTGCTAGCATTAGAGGTAGAGCTGATTTTATATCTGTCTAATGGTCTAATTAGTGGCAATTATCAATAATATGGAGTTGTTTCACTTCAGTGAACACATTTCAAAAGCTGACATTAAATACCTGCCTCTGTAATCAACATTACATGTAATCAACATGCTCTTCAGACTGATCTCGACCCACCTTCGCCTTTGGAATCAATAAGCATCTCTCAAGAATATGCTACCTCCTATAATTGAAGGGGTGAACTCACTCCCTCAAGCTCTGACATTGCTAATCTCAACCAAGAAAGCAGAACCTTCAGGGCCTAATCACCTACTAAAGCTTTTAATTCTTGACTCAGTTTCAAAACCATTTTGTATATGTTGTGTGTGTGTGTGTGTGTGTGTGTGTATGCAGGGTCATTACCTGTCCATATCCACGACGGTCAAAGCTGGAGGTCAGGCAGCTTCCTCTATTTCTGCCTGCCTTATTCCTTTGAGTAAAGGTCTTTCACTGAACCAGAAACTTTCTATTTTTCTGTTAATCTGTTTTCTTAATCGGGTGGCCAGTAAACCACAGCAATCCTCTTACTTTGATGTTGCTTCAGAGCAGATGATTTACGGCACATTCAGCCACACCCAACTTTCAAAATAAATTTTTGAGAGCACATAAACACATGGTAACTCTAATATTATCTAATAAATACAACATTTTAGACAATTTTATTATACCAGAGGTTATTTTTATAAATGAATGATATATTTTAGGTAGTCTCCCTTTATACAGCTCAGTCTGGCCTTGAACTATAGATTTGCCCATGCCTTCCAAGTGCTAAAGTTAGAGATGTGCACCACCATGACTGTCTAACAACTTACTTTAATTGATTACTAATTTTGGGAACTAGTTATTAATTTTTTTTCTTTTTTATTTTATTTTTTTTAATTTACATTCCAAATCACTTCCCCTTTCCCGTTTCCTCCCTCCCCGAAAGTCCCATAAGCCCCCTTCCCTCCCTATTTTCTCCATTCAACCCCCTCTCATTACTCTGTCCTGGCGTTCCTCTACATCCAGTCTTTCCAGGACCAGGGGTCTTTCCTTCCATCTTTTTAGAAATCTATTGATATGCTGATTGTGTCTAGGGTATTCTGAGATTCTGGGTCAATATCCCCTTATCAGTGACTGCATACCATGTGTGATCTTTTGTGATTGGGATACCTCACTAAGGATGATATTTTCAAGTTCTGACCATTTGCCTAGGAATTTTGTGAATTCATTGTTTTTAATTGCAGAGTAGTATTCCATTGTGTAAATATACCACATCTTCTGAATCCATTCCTCCGTTGAGGGACATCTGGGTTCTTTCCAGCTTCTGGCTATTATAAATAAGGCTGCTATGAACATAGTGGAGCATGTGTCCTTATTGCATGCAGGTAAAGTCTCTGGGTATATGCCCAGGAGTGGTATAGCCGGATCCTCCGGAAGTGTCATGCCCAGTTTTCTGAGGAACCGCCAGACTGCTTTCCAGAGTGGTTGTACCAGCCTGCAATTCCACCAGCAGTGGAGGAGTGTTCCTCTTTCTCCACATCCTCGCCAACAACTGCTGTCTCCTGTGTTTTTGATCTTAGCCATCCTGACTGGTGTGAGATGGAATCTCAGGGTTGTTTTGATTTGCATTTCCCTAATGACTAAGGATGATGAACATCTCTTTAGGTGCTTCTCAGCCATTAGATATTCTTCAGGTGAGAACTCTTTGTGTAGCTCTGTACCCCATTTTTTAATAGGGTTACTTGCCTCTCTGGAGTTTAACTTCTTGAGTTCTTTGTATATCTTGGATATTAGCCCTCTGTCGGATGTAAGGTTGGTAAAGATCATTTCCCAGTTAGTTGGTTGCCGCTTTGTCTTTTTGACGGTGTCTTTTGCCTTGCAAAAACTTTGTAATTTAATGAGGTCCCATTTGTCTATTCTTTTTTTTTTTTTTTTTTTTAATTTAATTTTATTTTATTTTTTTAATTTACATTCCAAATCACTTCCCCTTTCCCGTTTCCTCCCTCCCCGAAAGTCCCATAAGCCCCCTTCCCTCCCTCTTTTCTCCGTTCAACCCCCTCTCATTACTCTGTCCTGGCGTTCCCCTACATCCAGTCTTTCCAGGACCAGGGGTCTCTCCTTCCATCTTTTTAGAAATCTATTGATATGCTGATTGTGTCTAGGGTATTCTGAGATTCTGGGTCAATATCCCCTTATCAGTGACTTCATACCATGTGTGATCTTTTGTGATTGGGTTACCTCACTAAGGATGATATTTTCAAGTTCCTTAGTGAGGTAACCATTTGTCTATTCTTGATCTTAGAGCATAAGCTATTGGAGTTCTGTTCAGGAAATTCTCCCCTGTGCCCATATGTTCAAGGTTCTTCCCTAGTTTCCCTTCTATTAGTTTCAGTGTGTCTGGTTTTATGTGGAGATCTTTGATCCACTTAGAATTGAGCTTAGTGCAAGGAGATAAGGATGGGTCAATTTGCATTCTTATGCATGTTGACCTCCAGCTGAGCCAGCACCATTTGTTGAAAAGGCTATCTTTTTTCCACTGGATGGTTTTAGCTCCTTTGTCAAAGATCAAGTGACCATAGGAGTGTGGATTCATTTCTGGGTCTTCAATTCTGTTCCATTGATCTACATGTCTGTTACTGTATCAATACCATGCAGTTTTTAACACTATTGCTCTGTAGTACAGCTTGAGGTCCGGGATACTGATTCCCCCAGAGGTTCTTTTACTCTTGAGAATAGTTTTAGCTATTCTGGGTTTTCTGTTATTCCAGATGAATTTTTGAATTGCTCTTTCTAACTCTATGAAGAATTGAGTTGGGATTTTGATGGGGATTGCATTGAATCTGTGTATTACTTTTGGTAAGATGCTCATTTTTACTATATTAATCCTGCCAATCCATGAGCATGGCAGATTTTTCCATCTTCTGAGGTCTTCTTCAATTTCTTTCTTCAGAGACTTGAAGTTCTTGTCATACAGATCTTTCACTTGTTTGGTTAGCGTCACGCCAAGATACTTAATATGGTTTGTGGCTATTGTAAAGGGTATTATTTCTCTTACTTCTTTCTCAGCCTGCTTATCCTTTGAGTATAGGAAGGCTTCTGACTTGCTTGAGTTGATTTTATATCCGGCCACTTTGCTGAAGTCGTTTATCAGCTGTAGGAGTTCTCTGGTGGCGTTCTTTGGGTCGCTTATGTATACTATCATATCGTCTGCAAATAGTGATAGTTTGACTTCTTCCTTTCCAATTTGTATCCCTTTGACCTCTTTTTGTTGTCTAATTGCTCTAGCTAGAACTTCAAGTACTATATTGAAAAGATATGGAGAGAGAGGGCAGCCTTGTCTAGTCCCTGATTTTAGTGGGATTGCTTCAAGTTTCTCTCCATTTAGATTGATGCTGGCTACTGGTTTGCTGTAAATTGCTTTTACTATGTTTAGATATGGGCCTTGAATTCCTGATCTTTCCAAGACCTTTAGCATGAAAGGATGCTGAATTTTGTCAAATGCTTTCTCAGCATCTAATGAGATGACCATGTGGTTTTTTTCTTTGAGATTGTTTATGTAGTGGATTACATTGATGGATTTCCTTATATTGAACCATCCCTGCATCCCTGGGATGAAGCCTACTTGATCGTGGTGAATGATCGTTTTGATGTGTTCTTGGATTCGGTTGGCAAGAATTTTTTTTTTTTTTTTTTTTTTTTTTTTATTTTTTTTATTTTTTTTTTTTTAATTTAATTTAATTTTATTTTTTTAATTTACATTCCAAATCACTTCCCCTTTCCCGTTTCCTCCCTCCCCGAAAGTCCCATAAGCCCCCTTCCCTCCCTCTTTTCTCCGTTCAACCCCCTCTCATTACTCTGTCCTGGCGTTCCCCTACATCCAGTCTTTCCAGGACCAGGGGTCTCTCCTTCCATCTTTTTAGAAATCTATTGATATGCTGATTGTGTCTAGGGTATTCTGAGATTCTGGGTCAATATCCCCTTATCAGTGACTTCATACCATGTGTGATCTTTTGTGATTGGGTTACCTCACTAAGGATGATATTTTCAAGTTCTGACCATTTGCCTAGGAATTTCGTGAATTCATTGTTTTTAATTGCAGAGTAGTATTCCATTGTGTAAATATACCACATCTTCTGAATCCATTCCTCCGTTGAGGGACATCTGGGTTCTTTCCAGCTTCTGGCTATTATAAATAAGGCTGCTATGAATATAGTGGAGCATGTGTCCTTATTGCATGCAGGTAAAGTCTCTGGGTATATGCCCAGGAGTGGTATAGCCGGATCCTCCGGAAGTGTCATGCCCAGTTTTCTGAGGAGCCGCCAGACTGCTTTCCAGAGTGGTTGTACCAGCCTGCAATTCCACCAGCAGTGGAGGAGTGTTCCTCTTTCTCCACATCCTCGCCAACAACTGCTGTCTCCTGTGTTTTTGATCTTAGCCATCCTGACTGGTGTGAGATGGAATCTCAGGGTTGTTTTGATTTGCATTTCCCTAATGACTAAGGATGATGAACATCTCTTTAGGTGCTTCTCAGCCATTAGATATTCTTCAGGTGAGAACTCTTTGTGGAGCTCTGTACCCCATTTTTTAATAGGGTTACTTGCCTCTCTGGAGTTTAACTTCTTGAGTTCTTTGTATATCTTGGATATTAGCCCTCTGTCGGATGTAAGGTTGGTAAAGATCATTTCCCAGTTAGTTGGTTGCCGCTTTGTCTTTTTGACGGTGTCTTTTGCCTTGCAAAAACTTTGTAATTTAATGAGGTCCCATTTGTCTATTCTTGATCTTAGAGTATAAGCTATTGGAGTTCTGTTCAGGAAATTCTCCCCTGTGCCCATATGTTCAAGGTTCTTCCCTAGTTTCCCTTCTATTAGTTTCAGTGTGTCTGGTTTTATGTGGAGATCTTTGATCCACTTAGAATTGAGCTTAGTGCAAGGAGATAAGGATGGGTCAATTTGCATTCTTCTGCATGTTGACCTCCAGCTGAGCCAGCACCATTTGTTGAAAAGGCTATCTTTTTTCCACTGGATGGTTTTAGCTCCTTTGTCAAAGATCAAGTGACCATAGGAGTGTGGATTCATTTCTGGGTCTTCAATTCTGTTCCATTGATCTACATGTCTGTTACTGTACCAATACCATGCAGTTTTTAACACTATTGCTCTGTAGTACAGCTTGAGGTCCGGGATACTGATTCCCCCAGAGGTTCTTTTACTCTTGAGAATAGTTTTAGCTATTCTGGGTTTTCTGTTATTCCAGATGAATTTTTGAATTGCTCTTTCTAACTCTATGAAGAATTGAGTTGGGATTTTGATGGGGATTGCATTGAATCTGTGTATTACTTTTGGTAAGATGCTCATTTTTACTATATTAATCCTGCCAATCCATGAGCATGGCAGATTTTTCCATCTTCCGAGGTCTTCTTCAATTTCTTTCTTCAGAGACTTGAAGTTCTTGTCATACAGATCTTTCACTTGTTTGGTTAGCGTCACGCCAAGATACTTAATATGGTTTGTGGCTATCGTAAAGGGTATTATTTCTCTTACTTCTTTCTCAGCCTGCTTATCCTTTGAGTATAGGAAGGCTTCTGACTTGCTTGAGTTGATTTTATATCCGGCCACTTTGCTGAAGTCGTTTATCAGCTGTAGGAGTTCTCTGGTGGAGTTCTTTGGGTCGCTTATGTATACTATCATATCGTCTGCAAATAGTGATAGTTTGACTTCTTCCTTTCCAATTTGTATCCCTTTGACCTCTTTTTCTTGTCTAATTGCTCTAGCTAGAACTTCAAGTACTATATTGAAAAGATATGGAGAGAGAGGGCAGCCTTGTCTAGTCCCTGATTTTAGTGGGATTGCTTCAAGTTTCTCTCCGTTTAGATTGATGCTGGCTACTGGTTTGCTGTAAATTGCTTTTACTATGTTTAGATATGGGCCTTGAATTCCTGATCTTTCCAAGACCTTTAGCATGAAAGGATGCTGAATTTTGTCAAATGCTTTCTCAGCATCTAATGAGATGACCATGTGGTTTTTTTCTTTGAGATTGTTTATGTAGTGGATTACATTGATGGATTTCCTTATATTGAACCATCCCTGCATCCCTGGGATGAAGCCTACTTGATCGTGGTGAATGATCGTTTTGATGTGTTCTTGGATTCGGTTGGCAAGAATTTTATTGAGTATTTTTGCATCGATATTCATAAGAGAGATTGGCCTGAGATTCTCTTTCTTTGTCGGATCTTTGTGTGCTTTTGGTATTAGTGTAATTGTGGCTTCATAGAACGAGTTGGGTAGTGTTCCTTCTGTTTCTATTTTGTGGAACAGTTTGAAGAGTATTGGTGTTAGGTCTTCTTTGAAGGTCTGATAGAATTCTGCACTAAAACCATCTGGACCTGTGCTTTTTTTGGTTGGAAGACTTCCAATGACAACTTCTATTTCTTCAGGGCTTATAGGACGGTTTAGATGGTCTATTTGATCCTGATTTAATTTTGGTACTTGGTATCTGTCAAGGAAATTGTCCATTTCCTCAAGATTTTCTAGTTGTGTTGAATACAGGTTTTTGTAGTAGGATCTGATGATTTTTTGAATTTCCTCAGTTTCTGTTGTTATCTCTCCCTTTTCGTTTCTGATTTTATTAATTTGGATACTATCTCTGTGCCCTCTGGTTAGTCTGGCTAAGGGCTTATCTATCTTGTTGATTTTCTCAAAGAACCAACTCCTCGTTTTGTTGATTCTTTGTATGGTTTTATTTGTTTCTACTTGATTGATTTCAGCCCTGAGTTTGATGATTTCCTGCCTTCTACTCCTCTTTGGTGTATTTGCTTCTTTATGTTCCAGGGCTTTCAGGTGTGCCATTAAGCTGTTAGTGTATGCTGTCTCCCGTTTCTTTTTGGCGGCACTCAGGGCTATGAATTTTCCTCTTAGCACTGCTTTCATTGTGTCCCATAAGTTAGGGTATGTTGTGCCTTCATTTTCATTAACTTTCAAAAAGTCTTTGATTTCTTTCTTTATTTCCACCTTGACCAAGTTATCATTGAGTAGAGCATTGTTCAGCCTCCATGTGTACGTGGGTTTTCTTTTGTTTTTGTTGCCATTGAAGACCACCCTTATTCCATAGTGATCTGATAGGAGGCATGGGATTATTTCTATCTTCTTGTATCTGTTGAGGTCTGATTTGTGACCAATTATATGGTCAATTTTGGAGAAGGTACCATGAGGAGCTGAGAAGAAGGTGTATTCTTTAGCTCTAGGATGAAATGTTCTATATATATCAGTTAGTTCCATTTGGTCCAAGGCTTCAATTAGATTCACTGTGTCCCTGTTTAGTTTCTGCTTTCCTGAACGATCCATTTCAGAGAGCGGGGGTGTTGAAGTCACCCACTATTATTGTGTGCGGTGTGATGTGTGCTTTGAGTTTTAGTAAAGTTTCTTTTACGAATGAGGGTGCCCTTGCATTTGGAGCATAGATATTCAGGATTGAGAGTTCTTGATGGTGGATTTTTCCCTTGATCAGTATGTAGTGTCCTTCTGTGTCTTTTTTGATGACTTTAGGTTGAAAATCAATTTTATCCGATATTAGGATGGCTACTCCACCTCGTTTCTTGGGGCCATTTGCTTGTAAAATTGTTTTCCAGCCTTTTACTCTGAGGTAGTGTTTGTCTTTGACACTGAGGTGCGTTTCCTGCATGCAGCAAAATGCTGGGTCCTGTTTACGTATCCAGTCTGCTAGTCTATGTCTTTTAATTGGGGAATTGAGACCATTGATATTAAGAGAGATTAAGGCATAGTGATTATTGCCATCTGCCATTCTTGACGCTATCTTTATGTTTGAGTGGTTATCTACTTTTGGGTTTGATTCAAGAAGGTTATTATCTCATTTTTTCCAGGGTGTTGTTTCTCTCCCTGTATTGGAGGTTTCCACCTATTATCCGTTGCAGGGCTGGATTTGTGGAAAGATATTGTGAAAATTTGGTTTTATCATGGAATATCTTGGTCTCTCCATCTATGGTGATTGAGAGTTTTGCTGGGTATAGTAGTCTAGGCTGGCATTTGTGCTGTCTTAGTGTCTGCATGAGATCTGCCCAGGATCTTCTGGCTTTCATAGTCTCTGGTGAGAAGTCTGATGTGATTCGGATAGGTCTTCCTTTGTATGTTACTTGGCCCTTTTCTCTTACTGCATTTAGTATTCTTTCTTTGTTTAGAACATTCGGTGTTTTGATTATTATGTGACGGGAGGTATTTCTGTTCTGGTCCAGTCTGTTTGGAGTTCTGTAGGCTTCTTGTACGTTCATCGGCATCTCTCTCTTTAAGTTAGGGAAGTTTTCCTCCATAATTTTGTTGAAGATGTTTACTGGCCCTTTAAGTTGCAAATCTTCACTCTCATCTATACCTATAATCCTTAGGTTTGGTCTTCTCATTGTGTCCTGGATTTCCTGGATGTTTTGGGTTACGCGTTTTTTGCATTTTGCATTTTCTTTGACTGTTGAGTCGATGCTTTCTATGGAATCTTCAGCACCTGAGATTCTTTCTTCCATCTCTTGTATTCTATTGTTGATGTTTGCATCTATGACTCCTGATTTCTTCCCAAGGTTTTCTATCTCCAAAGTTGTCTCCCTTTGTGATTTCTTAGTTGTTTCTACTTCCTTTTTTAGTTCCTGGATGGATTTGCTGAGATCCTTCACTTGTTTGTTTGTATTTTCCTGTATTTCTTTAAGGTATTTTTGCATTACCTCTTTCAGGATTTCTTCCTGATGACCCATGTTCTCCTGCATTTCTCTGAGCGATTTTTGTGTTTCCTCCTCATGGGATTCCATCTGTTGATCCATCGTCTCCTGCATTTCTTTAAGCAGTTCTCGTGTTTCCTTTGTAAGGGCATCTAACCGTTGATTCATTTCTTTAAGCAATTTTTGTGTTGCCTCCTTATGGGCATCCATCTGTTGACCCATATTCTTCTGCATTTCTTTATGCAAATTTTGTGATTCCTTTGTGAGTGCATCTACCCGTTGATTCATCTCGTTAAGCGATTTTTGTGTTGTCTCCTTGTGCGCCTCCATCTTTTGATCCATGTTCTCCCGCATTTCTCTAAGCGATTTTTGTGTTTCCTTTGTAAGGGCTTCTAACCGTTGATTCATGGTCTCCTGTAACTCTTTATGAGATTTATTTGTGTCCTTCTTGTGATCCTCTAATAGCATCATGAGAAGTGATTTTAAATCCAGATCTTGTCTTTCGGGTGTGGTGGGGTATCCAGGACTTGCTGTTGTTGGAGAGTTGGGTTCGGATGGTCCCACATTACTTTGCTTACTGTTAGTAACATTCCTACGTTTGCCTTTTGCCATCTGGATACCTCTGGTGTTAGTTGGTCCTGCTGCCACTGGCTGTTGGTTGGACCTCCTGTGAGCCTGCAAAGCTATTTCTGCCCCCCCCTGGATTACCAGGATTCCCCTGGCACCGATTTCTGGGGCCTGCCTGCTCCTGAGTGACTTTGGAGCCCTAATGTGCTTTGCCCCAAGTGATCTTATATTGGGGAGGCCTTGCACATCTAAAGGCTCAGCCTAGTGGATTCCTGGAGCAGAGGTCGCCAAAGGGAGGCTGGCAGGCTCCTGCCCTGTGCAGGGGTGTGTGATCTCTCCTGGGGGGGGAGGGGGTGTCCCTCTGCCAGGCCGAAGTCCCACAGCAGATCTGGCGCGCTGGACACTGCAGATCAGCCCAGCACCTGGGAGCAGGTTACACACAAGCTGCCTGAGACCGAAGCGATATTATGCCTGTCTGTCTCTGAGCCTGGCGGTCCCAACTACCTGGTCACTGGAGCAAAGATGGCGGAGGGCACTCTCCGTGGCGCCGCTCACCCTGTGGTCACGATGGCCCGCCGATCTGGCACCCAGACGACCACAGCGCCAACCCGCCCTCGGGCACAGACGGAAGCCCCAACAGGCCGTGTCCCAAGTGATGTTATATTGGGGGGAGAGCCTGGGTACCCGTCTCTCCAGCGCAGTCCGCGGGAACAGAGGTCGCGGAAGGAAAGCTGGCAGGCTCCCTCCCAGCGCAGGGTCCCTCCACCAGGCAGAAGGTCCCACCGCGGAACTGGCGTGCTGGTTACTGCAGATCAGCCCAGCACCTGGGAGCAGGTTACACACAAGCTGCCTGAGACCGAAGCGATATTATGCCTGTCTGTCTCTGAGCCTGGCGGTCCCAACTACCTGGTCACTGGAGCCCTAGTTATAAATTTTAATAGCTTCTAAGAATATTACAAAGAGACGCTGAGATTTATCATATTTCAAGCAGTGGGAATTTCCAGTTCTCATAACATGGAGAGTAATTTGGCCCACCTAGTACACACCTCACATTATACCAGTTGTCAACTCTGGATTTTACCTACATATAAAATCAGCCTTTTTATGGATTCATTCTCCATGGATTGAAAAACAATATAAGCATACACATGGAAGGCTGAGCTGGCACAAGTATATATTAATAAAACAGCATTTGCTTGCATACTAATGCATTTCTGTAAGTAGTTTTGTTGGATTAATTGAAAAGAAAAGCATGACATATTTTCTATATATTTAATGACAAAGTCAACTGTAGTAGAGTCAGTTACATCATCTTTGAGAGATTTGGCAGGGGGCTGAAGAGATGGCTCAGTGGTTCAGAGCATTGATTGCTCTTCTAAAGGTCCTGAGTTCAAATCCCAGCAACCACATGGTGACTCGCAACAGTGTACTTATATATTTAAATAATCTTTTTTTTTCTAAAGAGAGAGGTGTGGCTTAAAGATCTCTCAGAGCCAAAATGAAGAAATCGTTAGCTCTTCCTCATGGCTAATATCATACTGGCATCACAAATGGTTACTTCTGGATTACTGGGGTGAGACATTACCCCATTACTCATTCAATAACAGATATTACTCAATTACAGATATTTCTCATTCAATAACAGATAGACTGCATACATTCAAATGGAAGGAAAATCGGTAAAATGGTCAGTCTCTCCCCCTGTTCAGTGGACACTGAGTTCTGAATATGTTTGTTTCTGAATTCTTCAGCTACTGATATTTTGAAAGAGTTATGACAAAAAGATTTTCCTGTGTGTGTATATATATGCATATGTGCTGTTTATAAATACAACTTCCTTTCCCTTTATTGACAGCTCAGCTTAAGTAGCATTGAAAACTCTCACTTCACTTTAGCTGTTTGCTTCCTTTGTGAATTTATAATTGTTTAGCATTTAAACACTGAGCACAACACAAGCCTGTCTTGAGCTGATGACCACTCTAGTAGCTGGATTCAGCCTTCATTTTCATTCTGAGCAATGGCCAGACACAAACTTTCCTCTAATAGTCTTTCTCTTCTCTCTCTTTCTCTGTCTCTGTCTCTGTTTCTCCTCTCTCTCTCTCTCTCTCTCTCTCTCTCTCCCCCACCTCTCCAATCCATTTCCATCTGTCTCTCTGTCTCCATCTCTCTCTGTCTCTTTCCCTCCTTCCTTCCATCCCTCTCTCATGGACTCAAAAGCTGTCTTCTGAGAGGTTCTGCCAGCTGACTGAGACAGATGCAGATACTCAGAACTAAGTATTGGACGAAGGTTGGGGACCTCTATGGGAGAGTTAGGGCAAGGATTGATGGAACTGAAGGGGATGGCAACCCTATAGGAAGACAGACAGTGTCAACTAACCTGGACCCCTGGGAGCTCCCAGAGACTAAGCCACCAACCAAAGAGCATACACAGTCTAGTCTGATACCCCCTGGCACATACAGCACATACATGCCAGTCCTGTCTCTCTCTCTCCCTCTCTGTCTCCATCTGAGGGCTGCCTTGTCTGACCTCAGTGGGAAAGGATATGCCTAATTCTGTAGAGCATTGATGACCCAGGATTAGTGGGGGGGGATACCTAGGGAAGTGACATCCTCTCAGAGGCAAAGGGGATGGTGGAAGAACTCTGTGAGGGGGGACTTGGAGGAGGGCAGCATTTGGAGTCTAAATTATTTAATTAATTAATTAAAAAGAATTTAAAGAATATTTAGAAAGACTAGTTTAATTTTAGCATATTTTTTGCAATTTTGAATATTTAAATATGAATGATTTATTCTTGTCTGTATTTAGGGCTGAAAAGAGCCAAGTATGGCCCTGTTTTGTAGACTTTAGTCCTCCATAGTGAAATTTGGTGGGATTTCAAGGGCACCCTACCTGAAAATATAAACCAAAATCATCAGTATTCAGAAATTTCTTTTCAAAGTTCTCTGTGACATGTGCAAAAGCAGCAACATTTGTCTGCTAGTGTTTTTGATGTATTTTGTAAATATGTAAAGGAATAATGAAGAAAATAAAAATTTCCTGTTACTCCAGCATCCAGAGATGGCTGATAATACTATTGTATTTGTGAATGTGTGAGCGTTATGTGTCTATGAGTCTCATGGGGATAAGAAACAGCACAAGAGTGGATTGTACTTCCCAGGAAGCTGTGACAGGGCTTTGCTAAAATTCCAGACTTGGTATAGAGCAAGATCTTTAATCTCACAAATCTTAACTCTATATTGCAGACTTTTAGAATTTAGAGTATTTTAGATTTCAATTTCTCAGATTGGAGATGTGTAACTTGCAAAGTTTAAATAAATATTCCAAAATATGGGAGAAAACCTGAAATATGAAACACTAGTATTTTTACACATATCAGATAAGGAGTAATATGTTTATCATGCATACATCATAATTCTGGTGCATGGGATATGTGTATGTGGTTAAAGAATAATTTTAAACCAATATAATAATAATATGAGATTATATGCAATTATTGTGGAGGCTTTATAGACATCTAAAGGAATAATGATTAAAATTACCTATTATTTCATTATCCAGGGATATCTGGTCAATGGGTACATATCGTGGACTGTAATGGGAATCATATTTGTAGGTATGTTTGTTTGTACTAGAAGATGCTTTTGCATGTTGCCTTGATATTCTTCTTTTATGATGGACTTTTAAAGTTAATGATGGGAAAAATTAGAAAAATTGCCTTTTAAGTATATTTGGTATAC
The DNA here is from genome assembly GCA_036184795.1 of Tokudaia tokunoshimensis. Taxonomy (NCBI): domain Eukaryota; kingdom Metazoa; phylum Chordata; class Mammalia; order Rodentia; family Muridae; genus Tokudaia; species Tokudaia tokunoshimensis. The sequence goes on along the minus strand of BTHU01000012.1, from coordinate 80,822,780 downwards.
CATTTAAGTATATTTTTTGCTCATCTTATTGAAAGCAAGAGGCAGAGAGCAAACTGGAAGTGAGACATTTTAATTTCAAGAGTGGTTCCAGAGATATACTTCTTCCAGCAAAGCTAAACTACCTAGTCCTTCCCAAACAGTGCTGCCAAGTGGGGAGGAAGAGTTCAGATGCCCAAGACTATGGGGACATTCCTCATCCAAACCACCACGGTATGACAAGATTCTGTCAGTCTGTGCTTTGAATGTTTTGGTAATCAGTTTAGCTCTGAGTGCATGACTTAAGAGTCATTCATTTATAAAATGACTTCACTCTGCCCTCTTATCACATTGACCCATTATGGACGTTGTGCATGATTTACTCCTTGACTTCATCAGTAGCTCCTTTTTATTAATGAAATTATAGATTGAAAAATGGCAAGTGTTTCTATAGTTGCAATTCACTTGCATCTTGATTTAGAATGGAAAACACGGTCATTATAGGTCACTATGACAAAAAATTCAACAGAACGAGTTCCTAGGATGGAGAACAAAAGAACCATACGATGAACATTCATGGTCTTTATGACATTGGAAAGGAAACAATCCAATTAAACTATAAGACATGAGCTACTTACTCTCTTTGGAGGCAGACAGTTATTGCAATTCTGAGGCAGCACAGTGTTAGTTAGGAACAACTGGGGAACCTCTTGGTTCTGTCACATAAACTACAAATGGGCACAATAGTCTACTGTTTCCTTCTAGATGCATTTCAAACCATGGAATGACTTATGGAGATATTAGATTTTAAAAATTCATTCTCTTTGAGTGTACATCTGTGTTGCAACAATTTAGCTAATCTGTATTAGAATGTAATAACTTGAGTCAACAGCTCTGAGGAATTCATTGTAAGTGCCATCACGTAGTGATAGAAAGGCAGGATGCCTGACTTTTTTTGCAAAACAGATTAAGATAATTTTTTTAACCTCTCCAGTCTAGATAAAAGTAAACTGATAAGGACATATTTTTAACATTGCTTCCTATCAGCAAATACTTTCCCATTTAGCCAATTGTAATGCTTTAATTCTAATATATTTCTCCCTGTAATTGACTAGTTTTGATACAATTCCCCAGAACTTCATTACATATTTTAACAATTACAGTGTGACCAAGAGAGAACACAGTGAGGTCAGGAATCTCTCTGCCCTTCCTCTCTGTTCTTTCTCCCTAGTTTCACCCACTGTACTGCATGCAGAGGAATTATGTGCCATTATGTCCAGGGCAGATCAACTTTGGGAGAATGTAGGCACTTCATGGAGAACTTAATGCAGTCATTGTTTAACCTAACCACACACACAGCCAGAAAAGAACATTTAGACTATCTGGAACATGGGAGCACAATTTCTTTTTTCTCTTTTCTTCAGTGCACTAACTAGGTTTGAAATAAACATTTTACATCTCTCCTGGGCAGGTTTGGTGATTAAACCTTCCTGATCATAAAGACATAAAAATCATGTTGTTGGTGGCTATATTGTCTATTCCACTTTTTATTAGTAATGCTTTATAGAGTTATCAGTCATGTATTAGATACTATTCTGAACACTATATGTTAGCAGAGGATTGCTTTGTCAGGCATCAATGGGAGGAGAGGTTCTTGGTCCTATGAAGGCTCGATAGATGCCCCAGTGTAGGAAAATAGAGGGCAGGGAGGTGGGAGTGGGGTGAGTGGAGGAACACCCTCATAGAAGCAGGGGGAGGGAGGATGGGATAGGGAGTTTCCGGGGGGGGGACCTGAAAAGGGGATAATATTTGAAATGTAAATAAAGAAAATATCCAGTAAGAAACATAAATAAAAACCTAATAGGTAGATATATAAGGAGAAATGTATATATAATTAAAAATATAAAGATTTATCTAGGTATCTTGTAGTGTGAAATATTAAAAAATGCAATCCATGCTAATGCTGGCAAGGGACCAGTGGGTCTTGTTCTCATCTTTGGCGGACTCTCTGACTCGGAGCTCTGAAAGCATGCCACATGGCTTGCTAAGTTCCCATGGCAGGTCACTACCATGCCAGCTCTACCCTTCCAAATTCTCATAGCTGGCTGGAGGGCCCCACCATACCTTCTCTCTGGAACTCAGTCAAGTCGCTGCATGAAGGAAAACACCACACAATCTTAGTTTGGAATCAAAAGGCAACACAATCGCTGGGCACAGCAACTAGTATCCTAATGGTAAGCCATTCTAAATTAAATCCTACTGTAGAGGATACAAATGGATTCACCACCTGAAACTGCGACCTTTGTACCTACATTTTCACCTCCATGCTTCTGTCCAAAACCCCACTCCACTATCCTCTTCTGCCATCCCTCTGTCTGACACAGAAGTCCCGCCTACTCACGCAGTGATTGGTTTCCTAGAAATCTTTATTCATTAGAAGGGTCACTTGAAGTCACCTGAGTATGATTCATTCCTAGTCCCAGGCAGCCCCTCTTGAGGAAGTGGAATTAGCATCAAAATACAAACAACACTAGGACTATCCACAACAATACCTATTATTAATGGTTTCATAGATTTCACACTGTATTCTACTATGGTTGACAAATGCATAGTAATATACCACCACCTCACTTCAGAAATATGACTTGAGAAAAAAGTCTTATGACAGAAATAAAGCAAGTCATGAGTGAAGGTTGATAATGAGAATATATTTGAAAGAGATTTTTGACTCTCAGGTTAGTTTGCTCCAATGTTTGCTAAGGAAAGGTATCAAGGTAGAGGAAAGGGGGAGTGTGTAAGCTCAGTCTGAAGGAGATTGGGGGTGGACACTATGCTCAGGATGATCTGCCCATGCCTGCTTTGCTTCTCAGAGTAGTGGCCAGACTACAGAAAAGAGGTGAAAGACCCATCTCAAGCAGAGTTTCCACCCAAGAAGGCCCTTGTGTTTCACTTGTTCCCTGGAAATTATGGAGGCTTTCAACTTTGAAGTATCTATTGGGCAGAGACTGAGAACTATAGTTATAGCTGAATTCTTGGGGTAGAATCCTGTAATCCTGATTTAACCCTAAGGGGTGTGTGTGTATGTGTGTGTGTGTGTGTGTGTGTGTGTGTGTGTGTGTGTGTGTGTGTGTGTACCAACAGTACCTGAGTTTTTTTTTTCCTGAAGCAGAATTACGTTTAGAGTAAAATGGAAGAACTTTAAATTTACGTGTGAATTTGGTGAGTGAGGTTCATATTGGCTATATTGAAATGCTCTCCCATGCTACTCTTCACTCTCTCTGCTCACTCACTGCAAGTCCCATCCCCTCAGATGGTAAGCATATTTGTTTACCTATTTAGATCCAAAGTTTATTTGAATGCTCTCTAGAGTTTACCAAGGATATGGCCTTTTATGACATTTCAGCAGCTTAAGAAAAGATCATTGGAGAAAACTGGTTTTCCTTTTGCTAGCTGGTGTCAATCACAGCTAGCTTCTGGGTTGGAGGGAACTGTGTTTACTTACACTTGGCAGTGTTAGAGCCCTGTCTAGCTTGAACCTGTGCAGGATGCTACATCTGCTGCCTCCATCTCTGTGAGCTCATATGTGCATTAGTCCTGTTGTGTCTGGAAGACACTATTTCTTTGGAGTCATTACCCCTGGGTCTTAAAATCTTTAAGCAGACTCTTCTGCATAGATCACTGAGTCTTGAGGTTTGATGACTACATCTCATTTAGGACTGAGTGCTCTGAAGTCTCTCACTCTCTGCACATTGGCTAGTTTTGGTTTTTCACTAAGTATATCAACCACATGTCAGAGTAGGCCCCATGCCTAGTAGTAATTGGTCAACACAAAATGAACTCAGTGGTATTTTTATGGGATTTTTGTTTCATTTTCCTATGTCTTGACATTTTTTTTTGTCTGACCACTCATTTACTTGTTTTGATTTTTTTGTGTGTGTGTTTTTCTTTTTAAAGAGAAAGAAAAATCATTAAGTTGGATGAGTTGAGGGGATCTTGGGTGAATTGGGGGAGGATGAAAACTATGATCAAAATACGTTGTATGAAAACATTTTTTCAACTAAAAAAGTTCAATAAAAAAAATAAGGCAAAAAAAATTAGTGTCCTAATGCTTGACCAAAAGAGCATGAATGTTCAGAGGACCTGGAAATCTTGGGAGTTATCTTAGAATTTGCCTTCTAAAGTAAGACAACTGATAATGTTTGAGCAATGTTTATAGATTCACTGACAATATACTAATTTACATTTTTTGTCTTATATATTCAGACCTTGATGATAATAGTAAATTACTATTATTACAAACTGAATAAATTACATGGGAATTCTTTGATTTTATTTGCACTTTATTATATATTTAAAATTATTTAATTTTTTTCAAAAGCATGCATGATATTTAATTTTTTAAAGTACATTTTCTTTTTATTTATTTATCTATTTTTTATTGAAAAAGGAAGTAAAAACATTTTATGATAAAATTAAAGATTTACATGGAAAATGTTTCTGAAAAAATTGAAGAAGCATATAGAAAAACACATTAAGATTGACAATTTTCATGGAAAATTAAAGACAAAAATGGTAAACATAAAAACATTGCTAAATTAATTGAAAAAGGAAGTAGAAACATTTTATGATTTACATGGGAAATATCTCTAATAAAATTATAGAAAAATATAGAATAACATATTAAAATTGAAGATTATCATAGAAAATTACAGATAGAATGGTAGGCATAAAAATATTTCTAAGTTGATTGAAAGTGGAATTATAAACATTTTCTGATAAAACTGAAGATCTACAAGGAAAATATTTCTGATAAAATTCAAGAAATATATAGAAAAACACATTAAAGCTGAGTATTTCATGAAAAATTATACAGATAAAATGGTAGGAATAAAAGTATTCCTAAGTTGATTGAAAGTAGAATGAAAAACATTTTCTGATAAAATTGAAGATTTACATGGAAAATATTTCTGATAAAATTGAAAAAATATATAGAAAAGCACATTAAAACTGACTATTTCATGGAAAATTATACACATAAAATGGTAGGCATAAAAATATTCCTAAGTTGTTTGAAAGTGGAATTATAAACATTTTCTGATAAAACTGAAGATCTACAAGGAAAATATTTCTGATAAAATTCAAGAAATATATACAAAACACATTAAAGCTGAGTATTTCATGAAAAATTATACAGATAAAATTGTAGGTATAAAAATATTCCTAAGTTGATTGAAAGTAGAATGAAAAACATTTTCTGATAAAATTGAAGATTTACATGGAAAATATTTCTGATAAAATTGAAGAAATATATAGAAAAAACATTAAAATTGAATATTATCATGGAATATTATACAGATAAAATGGTAGGCATAAAATATTCCTAAGTTGATTGAAAGTAGAATTATAAACATTTTCTGATAAAGTTGAAGATTTACATGGGGAATATTCCTGATAAAATTGAAGAAATATATAGAAAAACACGTTAAGATCAACTATTTCATGGAAAAATTATACCGATAAAATGGTGGGCATAAAAATATTCCTAAGTTGATTGAAAGTGGAATTATAAACATTTTCTGACAAAATCGAAGATTTACATGAAAAATATTTCTGATAAAATTGAAGAAATATATAGAAAAAATGGTAAAATTAAAGATTATCATGGAAAATAATACAGTTAAAATGGTAGACATAAAAACATTATTAAATTGACTGAAAGAGGAATCACAAATATTTTCTGATAAAATAAAGATTTGCATGAAAAATATTGAAGATTTACATGAAAAATATTTCTGGTAGACTATGTTTTTTGTTGGGGAAATGAGTCCATGGATGTTATAAGATATTAAGGAATAGTGATTTTTGCTGCCTGTTATTTTTGATGTTCTTTTTATGTTTGTGTGTTTACTTTCTTTTGGGTTTGTTGGAAAAAAGATTACTTTCTTGCTTTTTTTAGGGTTTAGTTTCCCTCCTCGCGTTGGCATTTTCCATCTATTATTCTTTGTAGGGCTGGATTTGTGGAAAGATATTGTGTAAATTTGGTTTTATCATGGAATATCTTGGTTTCTCCGTCTATGGTAATTGAGAGTTTTGCTGGATATAGTAGTTTGGGCTGACATTTATGTTCTCTTAGGGTCTGTATGAGATTTGTCCAGGATCTTCTAGCTTTCATTGTCTCAGTTGAGAAGTCTGGTGTAATTCTGATAGGCCTGCTTTTATAGGTTACTTGACCTTTTTCCCTTACTGATTTTAATATTCTTTCTTTGTTTAGTGCATTTGGTGTTTTGATTATTATGTGCCGGGAGGACTTTCTGGTCTGGTCCAGTCTGTTTGGAGTTCTGTAGGCTTCTTGTATGTTCATGGACATCTCTTTCTTTAGGTTAGGGAAGTTTTCTTCTATAATTTTGTAGAAGATATTTACTGGCCCTTTAAGTTGGAAATCTTCATTCTCTTCTATACCTATAATCCTTAGGTTTGGTTTTCTCATTGTGTCCTGGATTTCCTGGATGTTTTGGCTCAGGAGCTTTTTGCATTTTGCATTTTCTTTGACTGTTGAGTCAATGTTTTCTATGGTATCTTCAGCCCCTGAGATTATTTCTTCTATCTCTTGTACTCTGTTGTTGATGCTTGCATCTATGACTCCTGAATTCTTTCCAAGATTTTCTATCTCCAGAGATATCTCACTTTGTGATTTCTTTATTGTTTCTACTTCCATTTTTAGATCCTGGATGGTTTTGCTCAGTTCCTTCACTTGTTTGTGTTTTCCCATAATTCTTTAAGGGATTTTTGTGTTTCCTCTTTAAGGTCCTCTACCTGTTCACCCATACTCTCCTGTATTTCTTTCAGGGATTTTTGTGTTTCGTCTTTAAGGGCTTTTACCTTTTGACCCATGTTCTCCTGTATTTCTTTTAGGGATTTATTTATGTCCTTCTTGATTTCCTCTAACAGCATTATGAGATGAGACTTTAAATCCAACTCTTGCTTTTCTGGTGTGTTGGGGTATCCGGGACTTGCTGTTGTTGTAGAACTGGGCTCTGATGTTGCCAAGTAGCCTTGGTTTTTGGTAGGGTTCTTGTGCTTGCCTTTTGTCATCTGGTTATCTCTGGTGTTAGTTGGTCTTGCTGTCTCTGGCTGGAACTTGTTCCTCCTATGGGCCTGTAAGCCTGTGTCTGTACTCCTGGGAGACCAACTCTCTTCTGGTAGGGTCTGTGCACAGAAGGCTGTGGAGCTGTCTGCTTCCCTGCTGCAAATGGCGCACAAAAGGGAAGACTCCTGTTCCAGCAGCTCCACTGATCTTATGCCCTGTGAGCTCTTAGCTGTTCCCTTCCAGAGAGAAGGTGGAGATCTCACCTCTGCACTCAGAAGTGAAAGATTCTTTTGGGAGATCACTCTCTCCTGGCAGGCTGTGCACAGAAGGCTTTGGAGCTGCCTGGTTCCATGCTGTAGATGGCGGCCAGAAGGGAACACTCCTGATATTTAATTTTAATTAATCACTTAAAAGACGGGTGGGATGACTCACCAGGTATGATCACTGTCTACTCTTTCAAAGTACCTCCACTTGAATCCAGTCATGCACATGATAGCTCAAACCCATTTGTAAGTCCAGTTTTAGGGGACTTGAGTAAAATATGTATTCTTGGTTGTTTGGGTATAATATTTTATAGATAACTACTAAGCCCATTTGATATATGATGTTGCCTAATTCTAATGTTGCTTTCATTATTTTTTATACAGATGAACTATCTGTTAGAAAAAGTGGAGTATTGAAATCACCTAGTATTATAGGATTGATATTAATCTGTGTCTTTAAATTCAGTAGTAAATTTTGTATTAAATTGGCCACCCCAGGGTTTGGTGCAGTATGCTTAGCATAGGAATGTCCTCTTGGCTAACTATTCCCTTGATCAGAATTAAGTGTACTTCTTTACCTATTCTGACTAGTTTTAGATGGAAATCTTTTTTGTCAGATTTTAGGATAGCAATGCCTGCTTGCTTCCTGGTCCCATATGATTGGAGGATTTTTGTCCATTCTTTTACTCCAAGGCAGTGCCTACCTTTAATGCTATGATGTATTTCTTGTAGAAAAGAAAAGGATAGATGGATCTTGTCTCTTTATTCATTCATTCAGCCTGTGTCAATTGATTGGAGAATTTAGGCCATTGATATTTAAAATTATTACCAAAATGTGTGTGTTAATTGTGGTCATTGTGTTGTTGATTTTGGGGGTTGTTTGTTGTTGTGTAGCAGTTTCCTCAGTGATTGAAACAGTCTATTCTGCAGGGAAGCTCTTTAATAAGACAGAAGGCAAACAACTCAAGATAGCTTCAGGAAGTCCCTGAAACTTATCAGATTCAGTTCAATCCCAGTGTGTGTGTGTGTGTGTGTGTGTGTGTGTGTGTGTGCGCCTATGTGTGTGTGTGTGTGTGTGTGTGTGTGTGTATACACTCATTTGGTGGTGAGATTTGGTGACTGCAGCAGCTCTCTTTGTAATTTTTCTGCTCTTGTAACCCCTCACTCATATTACTGTAAGTAACCACAATTAAACTCATTGATTCGTCAAGTTGTACTTTGGTGCAATGTGTACTTTGGTCATTCTTGGGCTCCTTATCTGAGGTGAATAGATTATTTTTGTGTGGTGTCTGAAGAGTTCCACTATTAGGCCTCAGCATTGGCAAATACAGGCCTGAGCATGGCAAACAGCACCAGAAAGTTTTGCCCTTTCCCCTTCCCTCTCCCTTGCTAAAACATTAGATTACATGCTTACCACTAACCACCCAGGTCTGTTTCCTTATTTGGTCACTTTAATATGCCTGACTCATTCAGAGTCTAATCACCAAGGTCCAACTTTTAACACATTAAGGTCTAGCAATCAAAAAAAAATTTTTTTGACTAACCTAATTAAAATTTCCAACCCGAACTTAATATTTTATCCTCGATCATTCTAACACAGATCCCTACCTTTTCCACCTTAAAATTAACACTTACAAAGCTGATTCAGATTCAGCCACCTTGTCTCCTTCTCTTGCTTAATAAAGGATCTCTTTGTGCTTGAAAGTTGGGATTTGGGTATGGTTTGTGCCTAGTCTAGGGTACATAGGGGAGTACCCCACAATATGTAAGTCCCTTCAGTGTCTCCCCAGAAAAAGTCTTGTCATACAGCATTTGTGTCTTGGCAGTACTTTGTATTTTAACAATTGTGTGTTTTATATTTTTTTCCATGGTCTCTCTGCTATGTTTGTTCCTCTCTGAATTGAATATGAGTGGGGAAAGTAAGCTGAGTAATTTAGAAGAATGCATTTGTTTTCTCTCTGCTCTTGGCTGTGGTTGTGACTAGTTGCTTCTAGTTTCTGTTGCCTTGATTTTCCTACAGTGATGGACTGTAACCTGAAACTGTAAGATAAGCAAACAAACAACCCACCCACCCAACCTCCTTATGTAAGTTTCTTGCAGTCAGGGTAGTCAGGGTATTTTTTTCCAGCAACAAAAATGAAACAGGGATAGAAATCTGTACCAAAAAAGCAGAGTAGTATGGAAGAGTTTGGAACTTTGGACTACAGAAAGCTGTTGAATGTGGCAGAAAGCTGTTGAAGGTGGCAGGCAGAAGGTAACAGGCCATCTTGTGGAAGTTTAAAAGATAAAAGTGGCGAGATAAATGAACACAGTGGAGGCTTGGATCATGAAGGGTACAGTGGAGAACTCCTATGGGCTATTCAAGTGATACTTTGGCCAACAATATGTTTTCTGCCTGTGCCCTGACAACCCGAGTGAAGCTGAAATGACAGATGATTAACTGGCTTGAGAGGTAATTGAAAGGCAGAATAGTATTCAGGCTGCTGCTACGAAAGTAGTTGCAATTGATAAGGAGAACAGTACCATTGTAAGGGAGTCCCCTGCACTGCATTGGGGCTATAGAAAAGTGTTTCTTTGGAATTAGTACACAGAAGCTGATAGGATTGTAGTCCAAGGAGATCAGGCTACATTTTGAGCTGCCAGAAGTATTTGACAATATTGTATGCATGCCATGTACATGGTTCTAGTATTGAAGGCATGAAAGATGCAAGAAAGAGAGAGTCATGAAGAGCAACTGAGTCTTGGGACTGAGTGGTAACAGTCAGAGTCTTTGAGAAGAGACCACTGAGTTATAAGTGAAGCTGGAGCCTCAGTTGCAATGGAGATTCCAGGTCATTGGATATTCCATCTGCCAAGAAGAGTTGATGGCACAGACTAGAGCCAGTCTAAGCCCAGTAGAGAAGCTGTGTGTTTTGCAGGTGTTGGAGCTGGAGGTTTGGGGCTATCCAAATCCTCTAAAGGCCATAGAATTACTTTATAAGGCTCAGATGCTGGGCATGAGGCTGCAGGATATGGTGGCTTCCTGGTGGCCATAGTTGTGATATTCTGAATTTTTCCTTTTGGAATGAGAATATTTCTTCTGTGCCATTATATGCTGTAAATATGCAATGCATTTTCATTCTCTAATAGCTCACAGACTTTAAGGCTTTAGAATTTTAGTTTTTAAAGATTTTAGGGTCTTATAAAATTAGATTGCATTTTGTAATATGGAACAAAACCATAAGACTTGTGTCCAAGGACTGGAAAATTATGGTTTATCATGATGTGTTTTCATGTCAAATTGACAAGGGGTGGATTTGTAAAGGTGAGCTTTGCTTAACTGCACACAAAGTATAATCATCTGGGAAGAAGTTGCAATGAGGGGTTGTCTGAGGTGTGTTGGCCTGTAGATATGTCTGTGGAACCGATTGTCTTGCTTAATTGATGTGGAAAGACCCAGCCTGGGAATGAGCAGCACCACTGCTGGGCTTGGATTCTTCAGGCTCCCACTGCCTTGATTTTCTCATAATGATGGGCTGTAACCTGGAATCATGAGCTAATACAAACCCTTTGTCTCCTAGAAAAGAAATGTTCACTAAAGGTAAAAGTCAATTTTATAGTCGAACTACTTTATATATCTTTGGTACCCTTCACATGTTAAAGTGCTACCCATTGTTAAAGATACCTAAATTTATGGCTTATTTTAAGAAATTACCCTTTCCTTTGAAGAGACTGTGGAAAATGACAGTGTTCATGGTAACTTTTTATTAATTCTAGGAAGTTATGCTGTGCTCATTCGGGGGTCAGTTTTAGAATCTGAGAAACATCTAAGTGGCAATTCTTTTTTATCCCTCAGAATAAATGCTTGTGAAGAGGTTTCTGTGATAACATTAATTATTCTATGAAATGCTTATCGATTATGATAATTCATTGGGTACTGGTGTTAAAAGGCTTGTGAGTAGAAATACTGCCAGTCAAATATCAAATAGGGTTGTTATGAACCCTTCCAGCTTGCTCTTCCTTGAAGTGTTAACAGATCCTAGCTTACCTGAGAAGCCAAGAAACTGGAGTGGACTCAGATAATGTTTTCCCTACTAGCTTCCAATGTGTGGAATTTGGAATGGGATACTCAGATCACAAGAGACAATCAACTTTCAGAAAGGAAAATATTTGTATAACAACAAGGTTCTATTATATTTACTTAAATCCAGTCTCCTGTGTTCTCATTACTAGTTATACTCATCACTAGAGTCTTGGTATTTGCACAAATATCGTCTCGTGGTGATGAAAACGGTAGCTAAATAAATAACCCTGGTTCCCTCATCTTCATATCAGAGAGTAACCCGTTCTGAGCAGGGGCCATTACCTGGGAAAGAGGAGTGGAGCTCAAAGGTCTGAACCCAGAACAAAATCCGAGAATTTCTGAGCTGAAAGGGTTGCCCATTATTTCCCCATGGCAAGCTGGAGCCCTGACACTGAAGAAATGTTCTTTCTTCTACATAGAGACTTATTTGTCTCCAAGGAAAGTTAATGTTTGACACTGAGGAAAGTGCTTATTTAATTGGTCCCCTAGTAAGAGAAACAGCAGGCTTGTCACTATCACAGGAGGGAAGCTGGAATTAGAATTGGGGGACACATGCTCTCTCTAGTTAATGAACTGCAATAGGATGGGGGTAGTATTAGTGGTTATTTCCTGATCTGAAGGAGAAACTGAGAATAGGGATTTATTTGTTTTTGTTTTAAAGGAGTATGGTAAAATGGAGCAGGTTAGTATGTGTGTTAGTCAGGAGAGCAGGGCCAGCACAAGTACCATGAGATAAACATTGTTTATAGGAATTAGACCTTACATAATTTAGATGCTGGTGAAGATCTGGAAGTGGAGTTTTAGGATCATAAAAGAAATAGCTCTTTGGAAAACTTCCACACGCTCACAGTGACTGTACTAATGGCCTGTTTGCAAGGCCAAGTGTATCCAGTTACCAAAGTGGGCTACAGGGAGGAAGCTCCTCAGAAAGTCTGGCAGGATCTAGAGTCTTTGTGATTTCTGCCTCTGGTGGGTATGTCTGGTCAGTAAGGCTGTCATTTGGAAAGAGGAGTTACACAAAGAACAGGGACAGTAGTGAAACGGAGTTTGATGGTACAGAGGTATCAGCCTGTCTCTTGTCCATTGGGAGTGTAGTTAGAGTTCAGTGGTAATGGCTCTACTTCTTTTCTTTTCTTTTCTTTTCTTTTCTCTTCTCTTTATTTTTATTGGTTATTTTATTTATTTACATTTCAAATGTTATCCCTCTTCCTGGGTTTCCCCTCTACAACTCCCCTATCTCTTCCCTCCTCCCTTCTGCTTCTATGAGGGTGCTCTCTCACCTCCCCACTTACTCTTGCCTCACTGCCCTAGCATTCCCCTATGTTAGGCATTGAGCCTTCACAGGACCAAGGGCCTCCCTCCCATTGATGGCCAATAAAGCCATCCTCTGCTACATATGCAGCTAGAGCCATGGGTCCCTCCATGTGTGCTCTTTGTTTGGTGGTTTAGTCCCTGGGAGCTCTGGGGGGGGTCTGGTTAGTTGATATTGTTGTTCTTCCTATGCGGTTGCAAACCCCTCCAGCTCCTTCAGTCCTTCCCCTAATTCTTCCATTGGAGTCCCTCCCCATGCTTTGTCTGATGGCTGGCTGCAAGCATCCGCATCTGTATTGGTCAGGCTCTGGCAGAGCCTCTCAGGAGACAGCTATATCAGGCTCCTATCAGTAAGCACTTCTTGGCATCAGCAGTACTGTCTGGGTTTGCTGTCTGCAGATGGGATGGATCTCTAGGTGGGGATGACTACTTCTTTACTTCAGATTTCATACACATCTTTCATTTGACTTATGTACCTGATTTATGTGGGGAAGGGGATCCTGTGAGCTGTGCAAGCCTCAATGCCAGAACTGTGAACCTACGGGCAGTGGGTCCACTCAGAAGCAGAGGGAGCTATAGGTGATATAGATGGAATGGCTGTAGAAGCAGAGGGGAATGTCCGCATCATAAGGGCTAAGGGCTAAGTTTTGAGATTCTTTGTTGAAAATGGTGTGTGGGAAAGGACAGGTTATCTAGAATACTAACTTTGTCTATCCCATGCTGCATTTTTCTTCTGAATGTTTCCCTAGTAACTAACTTCATAACCTTATTACAGAATGGTATCTTAATTTTCTGGGGCCCATGGGTAAAGTAGCTGCAGTTTTAGATATGAATTAGTTCTATAGAACCCACATTGAAGACGACTTATAAATAAGGATTTAGTTTTTCATATTGTGGAAAGTCTGAATGAATTTTTTTCTAGGGCTAGAACAGGAGCTTGGTAAGATCTTGTAGGACTTCAGTTTTCCTTTCTTTTTCTTTCTATCTACTAGTTCTCACATGTCTGTTTTTTATGCTTGTGCTTATTGCCTTACTGTCCCCAGAAGTCTGTCTCTGCTTTAGGCATTGCAACTGTTTTAAGACAGAAAAAAGAACAGAGGGCCAAATATTTTTCCTTCCATGAAAAGCAAACAAAACAAAACAAAAAACAAAATGAAACAAAACAAAACAACAGCAGCAGCAACAGCAGCAACTACATTGCTGTCACTAAAGCCTGCTCTCAGACCTTCATTTCTTTCCTATTGGCCATGATTTCGTTTTATGGCACCTTATTTTCAAACACTATTGAGTTTATCTGGGGGAGTAGAAAGACATTAACTATACACTTTCTATTTATTTATTTATTTATTTATTTATTTATTTTCTAAGTTTTTTTATTTACATTCCAAATGATTTCCCCTTTCCCATTTCCTCCCTCCCCGAAAGTCCCATAAGCCCCCTTCCCTCCCTCTTTTCCCCATTCAACCCCCTCTCGCTTCTCTGTCCTGGCGTTCCCCTACATCCAGTCTTTCCAGGACCAGGGGTCTCTCCTTCCATCTTCTTGGAAATCTATTGATATGTGAATTGTGTCTAGTATATTCCGAGATTCTGGGTTAATATCCCCTTATCAGGGACTGCATACCATGTGTGTTCTTTTGTGATTGGGTTACCTCACTAAGGATGATATTTTCCAGTTCTGACCATTTGCCTAGGAATTTCGTGAACTATATACACTTTCAAATTGACCAAGATCAATTTCTGGAGCTGTAGAGGTAGGGAGCCCAACTTCACTATCTACCAGAACATAAGATGGATGTTCTAGTTACATGGAAGAAGGATGTGGGGGCATGGTGGGAGGATGCTTGTGGTCACCAACGACCACAGGGCAGGCTTCACTGTTTCTAATTTTCTCCTTTGTCCTGGGGGCGGGGAAGGAGACATTCACCTTTAGAGTGGATTGTGATAGAGTGACCTCTCTCTCTCTCTCTCTCTCTCTTTCAATTTTATTCCCCTCCCAGTCCACCCTCCAACTGTTCCATATCCCACACCTCCCCCCTGCCCCCTGTCTCCATGAGAATGTCCCAACCCCCCACCACTACCCACCAGACCTCCAAACTCCCTAGGTACATCCTCTCTGACTAAACCCAGACCCAACAGTCTTCCACTGCACACTTGGTGGGTGCCCCATATTAGCTGATGTATGCTGCCAGGTCAGTGTTCTAGTATCTGAGAGATCTCCAGGATTCAGGTTAATTGAGACAGCTAATCCTCCCACAGGGCTGCCTCAACCCTGTTAATTCTTAGTGGCAGTACAATCAAGAGGCCATAACACCAGAGATCCTAGTGAAAAAAATGATCTGCTCTGGAGAAAATGGAACCAAAATTTATGAATGTTTCTACAAACAAATGGTATCCTCCTATGTGGAAGGTGGTGATGAAGTTGTCTTCTGTGTTAGATCTCTACTACAGACTCCCAGAAGATACTATAATCACTGGTGTTACGTTTGACTCCTTTGTGAGGCAGTATGCTCCTATAGGATAAAAAATCTGGTTAATAACTATGTTCTAGTGTCCAACGTGGTATCTTATCTATTATGAATACTGACTATTGCAAGTCAGATTTGACCAGGGGTCTTCAATGACTGACAAAGCCCACACAACTGAGAGTTACTTTAGGGAATTTAAAAATGTCACTACATAAACCATACCTGAAACCCTTAGATCTGTTAAGAAGCATAGAGGTTGAAACCCAGTATCAGTACTTTTACATTTTTTTCATGTATTTTCTCTGTGCACCTTATCACTGCAGGTAGTCCTTTCAGTTTTGTTTCGTTGTAAAATAAAACTCAATGGAAAAGAAAAAAGCCAAACATGCAAATATCCATTCTTAAGGATATTGAGTCATGAGCTTTCAGGAGGTGTTACTTGAATTTTAGCATCACTTAGGACTCACCTCAACAAAGATAATTGGGTCCTGATGATCTTGAATATTCAGGATACTATCAGTGCAATCAATGCAAAGATGTAACCATCCAGTTTCCTCACATACTTCCTTTCAGAGAAATGGTGAGGGCATTTAACATGAGTTCAACAGTCCATGTTCATTGCAATGTTTCCTACAGTAGCAGAGATAGAAACATCCGATATAGATGAATTAAATAAAAATGCTATATACACACAATGGAATATTAATCTATCCTGAAAAAGAAGGAAACACGTCAAGTTCTGACAACACAAGAGAATCCTTGAGGACATTATGCTAAGAGACAAGCCAATTTCAGAAGGATAAATGCTGATTCCACTTAAGGGAGCCATCCACAATAGTGAATCTTAAATATTACAATTTATCTCATTGCTATAACCCTCTTCGCACGCAGTATGCCACTTTGTTTTTTTCTCTTTTTTATTTTACTTTTTATTGAAAAAGGAAGTAAAAACATTTTATGATAAAATTAAAGATTTACATGGACAATGTTTCTGAAAAAATTCAAGAAGCATATAGAAAAATAAATTAAGATTGACAATTTTCATGGAAAATTAAAGAGTAAAATGGTAGACATAAAAAACATTGCTAAATTAATTGAAAAAGGAAGTAGAAACATTTTATGATAGAATTGAAGATTTACATGGTAAATACATCTAATAAAATTATAGAAAAATATAAAATAACATTAAAATTGAAGATTATCATGGAAAATTACAGATAAAATGGTAGGCATAAAATATTTCTAAGTTGATTGAAAGTGGAATTATAAATATTTTCTGATAAAATTGAAGATCTACAAGGGTCTGTGCACAGAAGGCTGTGGAGTTGTCTTGTTCCCTGCTGCAAATGGTTGCCAGAGGGAAGACTCCTGTCCCAGCAGCTCCACTGATCTTATGCCCGTGTGCTCCTAGCTGTTCTCTTCCAGAGAGAAGGTGGAGATCTCACCTCTGTGCTCAGAAGTGAATCGCTGCTGGGAGATCACTCTCTCCTGGTGGGCTGTGCACAGAAGGCTGTGGAGCTGCCTGGTTCCCTGCTGCAAAATCAGTATGTCACTTTGTAAAAGTACTTTTTATTTGCCTGAACAGTTGTCATCTCTGAGGCTTACCGCTTCAGTCTGCTAACCTAGGCCTAGTCCTGAAAGCTTCTAGTCGTCGCACAATTTTATCTAAG
This sequence comes from Tokudaia tokunoshimensis, assembly GCA_036184795.1. Classification (NCBI taxonomy): domain Eukaryota; kingdom Metazoa; phylum Chordata; class Mammalia; order Rodentia; family Muridae; genus Tokudaia; species Tokudaia tokunoshimensis. Next base: position 80,805,945 of record BTHU01000012.1, on the reverse strand, counting down.
CCTAGAATATTTTCAGACTCGGAGACTTACTGCTGTATAAGCTCACCCTTTCTAGTTCTTTCTGAACTCTAGCTGGCTTGCTCAACTCAGCTGTTCTGGCTGAAACTCCTCTCCCAGCTGACTTACTCAATTTGGCTTCTCTTTAAGCCTCTGTATTGCTTTGCTTGGCCTCAAACTAACCAGTAATCACTTCTAATCTTTTGGCTCCTTCTCATTCTCCTGCTTGTTCTATCTTACCTGTGTCTAGCTTGTTTTCTCCTCAAACTGACTCTATAAAACTCTCCTGGTAAAATTACCTCCTTCTCCCTGGCTGTGCTGCTCTACTCTCCCTCCCAACTCTACTGCGCTGCTCTCCATATACATCACTGTATTCCTGTACTGTACCTTCTTCCTCTTGTTCTGTCTCTACCTGAAGTAGCTTCCCTCTCCTCTCTCTTCTCCCAGGAGTTGGGCATATCCTATTCTGTCAAATCTTTCTCTGAATCATCACTTTTTCTGTTACTCAACTAAACATCACTTTCAATCACGGGTGCTCCCTTTTACAAACTAACTTCATTGTTTGGATTTAAAGATGAGTAGTAAGGGAGTGTCTGTACTCCAGCCAGAGGAATTAAAGGTGTGTGCTAAGGGCTAAGCCACACTACAACTACAAACAGGTTCAAATATTCTGTAACACAACTTTTTATCAGGCAAATGACTCAGCTTCCCCATTTACCTTTCTATTTCTTTTTTATACTTTATCTGCATTTGTTTTATGCTGAATTTATTCCCGTGCCATGAGTTTTTGTTTCTTCAGTTTCTTCTGGGATACCTTTTTCTTCTGTGCAACCTCCTCTTCTGGCTTTGGAACGATCAGTTCCTTCTCAGTGAGGATCATCTCAGTGTGGCAGGGCGAGTTCATGTACGGCTTAATCCAGCCATGAGCTCTGTAGGTTCGTCAGCACATCTTAGGTGCCTTGTTCACCTGGATGTGTTCAATGACTAGAGAATCTACGTCTAAACCCTTAAGTTCTACATTACTCTCTGCATTTTTAAGCATGTGCAGCAAAAATTCAGCACTCTTCTGGCCACTGTCCCTGTGTCCAGCCCCACTGTCTGGCCTGGGTGCACCTACTGACTCTACCATTATACCGCCGGATTGGCACACATTGCTTCTTTAAAGTGATATCCTTCAGATACTTGGTGGCTTTTCAGATATGCATACCCTTGATGGTTTGGGCAGTTTCCTGGGTTCTTAAAGTGAACACAAAGGTTTGAACCTCTTGATGTGCATGATTTTGTGGGGTTTTCTGGGTCAAGGGAGTACCTCTGTCTGCTTACAGGAGGAGTCACCTTTCTATTTCTTGCCATCTTCAATGTGTTTTTGCAACTTTAGCTGAAGTGATATGGAAACTGAATCATAAGATTCTGTGATTAAAACACATTCACCTTTTTGTTTTCACTTCCTAAAAATTTTTATAATTTTAAAAAATCAACATACAAACTAATAGGTTTCATTATGCCATTTGCATTCATATTAGTCATTATACTTTATTCTAATTAATTCCCTTCCTCCCTTTGGGTGGTTCTCTCCTCCCTGCAAATAGTGTCTCCATTTGTTTTCACATAAGATGTATCCCATGACCGTTTCTTCCCCTCTTTAAGATCTACACCCCTTCTTTCATAATCTCATTGCTAGCTGTGTGATGTACACACACATTATATACATATAATTAAAAATGTGAAAGAACATGTGTGACATTTGTCTGAGTCTGGCTTATTTCACTTTCCAGTCCCATCCATTTTCTTACAAATGCCATTTTATTTATTTATTCTTTATGGTTAAATAAAATTTCACTACATATGTTACCACATTTTATTTATCTACTCATTTGTTTATAGATATCCAGCCTGATCTACTTCCTAGCTATTGTGAACAGTGCAGCAATAAACATTGATATGCAGATTAACACACACACACACATATATATATATATATATATAATTTAATACAAGGTCTTTCTACATAGCACTGACTGTTCTGGAACCCTCCTTGTATACCAGGTTGGCCTCAGACTCATGTATATCTGCCTCCTGAGCGCTGGAACTAAAGGTATGCACCACCATCACCTGATCTTTTAAGTCTTGACCTGCAAGTGAGTACATCATGTGGAGCCATCTTCCTTAACTAGTATTGTTTCATTCCATGCTCTCATTTGCATGTGGTTTCAGCCATGTGACCATTCCCTGGTTCTGGAACATATGTCCTACTTTCCTAAAGGACCCTGTTCAAACTTTCTCCTTGGCATAAGCCCCAATGTTTCTCATCTTCTGTCTTGTAAACCTGTTCTCAGTAGTTGGAGTCCATTCTTCTGTGATACTTCTTTAGGGCTGGTGCTTTAAGACTTGTACTCACAGTCTTGTAACTCTTCCCTAAATAGAATTCTATCACAGTTTATTAGTATGCTGTGACTCCTGTAACAAATCATCATGGACTGGTCGCTTAGCAACAGGCATTTATATCTCAGAATTTTGAGCTTAAAGTCCAAGATCAAGGAGTTAACTGGTTTGATTTTCCCAAGGTCCCTCCCTCCCATCTTCACTTCCTCCCTGTAAGGGCCACTCTTAAGGTCTGCAGACAGCATTTGGGGTTCTCTTGTGAACTCAAATTTCTTTTTCAAATTAAATCCCCATTCAAAGGGTCTTACTTCACTTTTTACAAACACAGCTGCATTCTGTGGTATCCAGGGTAGAGCTTCAACATATGTATTGGGGCAGTCATATTCAGCCCATAACGAACAGTTTAAAGCTTTGTAATTATCACAATCTAGAAATCTGTAATTTCAGGAAACACAGGGGTAAGTCTGTGCAATCCGCCATGGTCATTACACAATCTGGCAGCACTGTAGACAGACCACTTGTTGAATAAATGCACACTTAGTAGAAGAGCCTGGCAGAGTGGGTTACATCATAATGCACTGCAAATGGCAGGTGTGACTAATGGTGGTGATGATAACCGATGGCTCTGCTGAATCAGGATCATGCTTGAGTTTGTTTTGGGGCTCTTGTTACCTTAAAAAGCATTGACTTCTGAGCTCCTGTTGTTGATTTATATACTTGATCTTCCATACATGACTTTAACAAAGTAACTATAGTATCAGGGCAAAATAGCAGTAGTACAGCTTCAGTAATTAGTAATAACTGATTTAATTTATTTTTATTTTAGTTTTTTTAATTTTTTAATTGGATATTTTCTTTATTTACATTTCAAATGTTTTCCCTTTTCCTGGTCCCCTCCCCAACCCCTTATCCCATCCCCTCCTGCTTCTATGAGGCTGTTCCCCCACCCATCCATCCACTCCTGCCTCCCTGCCCTTGCATTGCTCTACACTGGGGCATCAAGCCTTCACAGCACCAAGGACCTCTCCTCCCATTGATACCCAACAAGGCCATCCTCTGCCACATATGCAGCTGGAGCCATGGGTCCCTTCTTGGTTGGTGATTTAGTCCCTGGGAAATCTGTGCTTTCTGGTTGGTTGATATTATTGTTCTTCTTATGGTGTTGCAAACCCCTTCAGCTCCTTCAGTTGTTTCTCTAACTCTTCTATTGGGCACCCCATTGGGGACCCTGTGCTCAGTCCAATGGTTGGCTGCAAGTATCCACCTCTGTATTTGTCAGGCTCTGGCAGAGTCTCTCAGGAGACACCTATATCAGGCTCCTGTCAGAATGCACTTCTTGGCATCCACAATAGTGTCTGGGTTTGGTGATTGTGTATGGGATGGATCCCAAGGTGGGGCAGTCTCTGGATGGTTTTCCTTCAGTCTCTGTTCCACACTTTGTCTTTGCATTTGCTCCCATGGGTATTTTGTTCCCCTTTCTAAGAAAGACTGAAGCACCCACACTTTGGTCTTCATTCTTTTTGAGCCTGATGTTATTTTTATGTTTGTGTGGCTATCTTCTTTTGGGTTTGTTGATAGAAGATTAAAACTTTATTGTTTTTTCTAGGGTGTAGTTTCCCTTCTTGCATTGAAGTTTTCCATCTATTATTTTTTGAAGGGCTGGATTTGTGGAAAGATATTGTGTAAATTTTGTCTTGTCATGGAATATCTTGGTTTCTCCCTCTATAGTAATTGTGAGTTTTTCTGGGCATAGTATCCTGGGCTGGCATTTGTGTTCTCTTAGGGTCTGTATGACATCTGTCCAGAATCTTCTGGCTTTTATAGTCTCTGGTGAGAAGTCTGGTGTACTTCTAACAGGTTTGCCTTTGTATGTTATTTGACCTTTTCCCCTTACTGCTTTTAATATTCCTTCTTTGTTTTGTGCTTTTGGTGTTTTGATTATTATGTGACGAGAGGAATTTCTGTTCTGGTCCAGTCTACTTGGAGTTCTGTAGGCTTCTTGTATGTTCATGAGCATCTCTTTCTTTAGGTTAGGGAAGTTTTCTTCTATAATTTTGTTGAAGATATTTATTGGCCCTTTAAGTTGGGAATCTTCGTGCTCGTCTATACTTATTATCCTTAGGCTTGGTCTTCTCATTGTGTCTGGATTTCCTGGATGTTTTGGATTAGGAACTTTTTGCTTTTTGCATTTTCATTGATTGTTGTGTCAATGTTTTCTATGGTATCTTCTGCCCCCGAGATTCTCTCTTCTATCTCTTGTATTCTGTTGTTGATGCTTGCATCTATGATTCCTGATCTCTTTCCTAGGTTTTCTATCTCCAGGGTTGTTTCCCTTTGTGTTTTCTTTAGTGTTTGTTTCTATTTCCATTTTCAGATCCTGGATGGTCTTGTTCAATTCCTTCTCATGTTTGGTTGTGTTTTCCTATAATTCTTTAAGGGATTTTTATGTTTCTTCTTTAAGGGCTTCTACCTGTTTATCTGTATTCTCCTTTATTTTTTTTAAGGGAGTTATTCATGTCCTTTTTAAAGCCCTCTATCATCATCATGAGAAGTGATTTTAGATCCCAATCTTGCTTTTCCAGTGTGACAGGGTATCCAAGACTTTCTATGGTGGGAGAACTAGGTTCTGATGATGCCAAGTAGCTTTGGTTTCTGTTGCTTATATTCTTGCCCTTGCCTCTCACCATCTGTTTATCTCTAGTGCTACCTGTCCTTGCTATATCTGAATGGAGTCTTTCCTTCCTGTGATCCTGGTTGTATCAGAAATCCTCAGACTCTAGCTGTCTCTGTGATCCTGTGATTCTGTTATCTTGAAATCCTGGGTATGCCAGAGCTCCTGGAAGTCAAGCTGCCTCTGGAATCCTGAAATCCTGGTGTGACCAAGTTCCTGAGATCCTGTGATCCTGGGCATGTTAGAGTGCCTGGGAGCCAAGCTTCTTCTGGATGTTGTGGGACTAGGTGCAGGGCTAGCTTCCAAGGTCTACTCAGGTTACTTGCTCAGACCAGGATTGATTTAATTTAAATGGGTGTATTTGTGGCAAGGAAATTAATTTAAATAAAATTACTTAAATTTTCTTTAAATGTCAATCTTTAGTCATTTCTTATTTCAGGGAAAATAGGTTCAATCCTTGGCAGCTTTGTGTATTTGTCATTCACATCAGCCATATCTCATTGTTTCGCTGCTTGAATACTTGAAATACTTGTCCCCAATCACATCAACCTTCATTCTTTTTTAACTGACTTGTTTACTTTAAAATTGGAAAAAAGTGAAATATTTACTTTTAATTCATGTATATGTATGAGTGCAGGTATGTACAAGTGCCTGCAGGGGCCAGAGGAGGGTGTTGGATCCCCTAGAACTAGAGTGTCAGACAGTTGTGGGCAGCCCAATGATGGGACCTGAGCTTGAGTCTTCTGCAAGAGCAGCACCTGTTCTTAACCACTGAATCATCTCTCTGACTCCCAAAAATATATTCAAAAGAAATATTAATACTCATTTTGTTTTCTAGGCAAACATAAAATGTCTAGAAAAGTAAGGCAAATGAATACAACATAACAGTGACAAACTAATAAGCTTTGAATATGATATTTTATTTTTTGAACTCCTTTGTACAGTTTTATAATAAATATTAGAGAACTGCAACTATTATGTTAAACAAAATATGAAGGACTTTTGTTTCTCATGTATATTTTTCAATAACAAAGGGCTGGGAAAATCACTAATGAAAGCAAGAGTTGATAAATCCAATAACAAAACAAACACTATAAGAATTTCTTACATGAGGGGTAGGAGATACATCTCAGTGGAAAAAAAGTAAAGAGTACTTGCTGCTCTAGTAGGGAACCTGGATTTAGGTCTTTGCATACACATTTCCTGTCTCAGAACCACCTTAACTCATGAGCTTAAGAATTTAATGCCATTTTCTATCCTCTATGGTCACTAGATGTATACATGGTGCACTTAAATACATTCAGTCCTTCTTACACACACACATCACTATTTGTGGCTGGGATCCTAGAAGCCTAATTTGGGGTAAAAGGGAAGGGAAAAGTATAGACACCCAGATGGAAAATCTGGAGTCAGATGGGTGGTTTGCACTTTGATGGACTGGCACTAAACTCCACAATCCCCCCACCCCAACCTTATTTTGTTTATATCATACAGCTCAAGGAGAGGAGTTAACAAGTCTGTGTAGGAGGACTCTGTAGAGATTGGATAAACTATCAGGGTCTTCACCTTGAAGAACTCTCTTTCTCCCTGTCTCAGAAACCACTAGTTGCTATATAACTCATTGTGAAATTTACTCCCATCCACAGCATATTGATTGGTATCATCATTATGCAAGTCTTATTTAGGAAACCCTATTGTTCATATTTCATGAACGTAGCACCCCTGCCATGTCTAGAAGGCACTATTTCAGCTGGTGGTTTGTTCTCAGCCTTTTACAGTCTTTCTTTTTCCTCTTTCAAGGAGTTGTAGATGTACTCGTTAGGGCTGAACTCCCCATGGCCATTTTTCTCCTGCATTTTTGCCAGTTGTGTAGCTCTATTGTGGCCTCTGTCTGTGGCAAGAATTGGCTTTTTTGGTGAGGGGTGAGAGCTATACTTATCTATGGCTATAAGGCTAAGTTTTCAGAATATAGGAACTGCATTAATTTAGAAAAATGGAAGTAGTATGTTCACTAGTGTCAGTGATCCCTCCATTCACAACTTGTTAGCTAGATTTCCTGTAGCAGTTATGAAATATAAATAACACTAAGAATGTTTGAAAAACCTGTAAGGGAATAATTTATTCTATAAGCTCACTTAAATACATATAACGCATACACACACACATATATACACACACAAAAATGAAGTCACACCACATGAGATGACAATGCTGGGCCCCAAATCAGAGACTATCTAGCAAAAACACTAGTGCCAGGCAAAGAAAACCTCCCCTTGAGTTGTTAGCCAGAGGATCCAAGAGACTCCCAAACTTTAGCCTATTGCCATTGCTGTTGGTTGAGACTCTATTGCTGAAAACACCACACACTTTTAAACCAGACTTGTAGGAATGGCACTGGAAATGACTTGGAAGTCTCCTTGAGGACAAGGTCTCCTAGGTGGAAAGGTGCTGTTGAAGCTGACATGAGAAAGGTGCATCAGCGCTACTCACCTGTTACAATTACACTGACTAGCCTGGCTAGATATTCCCAATGGTGATATAGTGGCACCTCTATCTTGGGAGTAATCAACTTCTGTCTAATTGGACTTCAGGTCTGCTCAAAGGTGAGAATTCATGTCTGGGGGCTTCAGGGTTTTATTTTGAGCATTTGCTTACCAAAAGATATATATCATCTTTCTCACCACTAGATGTCAGGGTTGCTTCACCATGAACACAACATAGCACCCTGAGTGCTCAAGAGTCTTGTATAACTACCAGTTATTGCTAGGCATCCTTATTAGTTTCAGAGGGTCAGAAAAGTTCCTTTAGCATCAAAGAACTGAGCAAGACCTTACCTCTGAATAGGTTAAACAGAAACTACATAATTTTTTTATTAAGTTGAAGAAAGATGAAGGTAAGAAGTTTAAAAGAGCCAGAGGTAAGTTTTGCCTAACAAAACCAACAACCTTCATATACTGAATGCCCTTGTGTGCTACACATGGTGTTAAGTTCTTTATACATATTATATTTAATGTTTCCTTTGAACAACTGGAACAAGATGCTCACTCTTAGTATCTTCACATTTTTCATTTGAAGAGTTCAAGGCGCAGAAAGGTTAAATAGTTTGCCCAGAACCATAAAACCAGAACGCCATAGAAAAATTACTTAAACATAATACATTTCCCTGAATTTTACCTCCTTTGTGGCCTCACATTTTTTAGTTAATTACAATGGAGAGAATATTTGTTAAAAATTATGCATATAATTGATATTTTGAAAGAAACATTTAGAAGTTACTGAAAATATAAACTATACATTTGCAAAATATTCTTACTATAAAATTCCATGAAATGTGAAATCTTATTTTTTGAACATTTTTTTACAAAATGTTAACACTTTCTCCTGTTCCTGGACTGCTCCTCAGTTACAAATGTTTGTGTCAAATCAAGAATCCCTTCAGGTGAGAGACCCCGGTCCTGGAAAGACTGGATGTAGGGGAACGCCAGGACAGAGAAGCGAGAGGGGGTTGAATGGGGAAAAGAGGGAGGGAAGGGGGTTTATGGGACTTTCGGGGAGGGAGGAAACGGGAAAGGGGAAATGATTTGGAATGTAAATAAAAAAAAACTTAGAAAAAAAAAGAAAAAAAAAAAGAATCCCTTCAGGAAAGTATGCTAGTGCCATTTCTGCAGATGTTGTCTATGGTGGACTCCCTCAGTGGTGGGTAGCAATGTCAGGAGACAGCAATAAAGGTTCCTTTAAGTGCCTTTGTTTCATTTTCCAGCACTGGAGAAAAAAATAGGTTTCAGTTTAGTGTCAACAATAAAAGCAACATATTTGAAGGCATTACCCATATGACCTTTTTTTATTTGAAAATAGTTTGTTCTAGTGTGGCGGCACATATCTGGAATAAAAATTTAGCACGTATTTAGGCAGTTTTCTCGTTAGAAACAAAAGTAAAGTGGTAGTTTATGTAATCTGTTGTTGCATTTATCTAAAATTTATTTATTATGTGTATATTCCTAACATGCATGTACTATGATGCATGTGTGTCTACCATAGAGTGGACAACTTGAAAATGTTATGCTCTCCTTCCACCATCTGGTTCTGTAGACTGAATCTGGGATGTCACGCTTGATGGTAATCGCCTTTACCCATTGAGCCATTTTGCTTGTCCCTGTTACTGCTTTTAATCCAGTGTCTTTACCATTTTGATTAATTTCATTAGATTCATTGTTTTTCTTTTAAGGTGAGACTGTCTTGTACAAAGATTTACATGAATTTTGTGACTATTGAACATTACTCAACTCACATAATCCTAATTAGATACCAAATGCCCAATTAAACAACTTCAGTGCTATCGTCACAAACTCTTCTTTTGGGGGATTTTTACATTGTAGTTTCTTTAAAAATATATTCAACTCTCTTTAAAATAGTTTACAAGATCTGTGAGGACCTTTGAATCAGATTATTCTTTTATATTGAAATGATATCAGCTGTATCTTTAAAATATAAATTTTATGGAACAGCTGTATGGGAAGTTAGATAGATGTGTTTTGCTGACCACAACTTGTCCCTATGCAAAGGATGTGAAATCTATGACTTAACAAACCATGACCTTGTGTATCACAGGCTTTGATCTTTGGATCTCAGTCTTACAAATACGTTGGTGACAATGGTGGGTAAATTAATTAGTTAATTTCCTGAGGTTTGGAACTCTAATTCTAAACTCATATTGAGATGAAAAATACTGTTGCTACCTTGCTTTCAGGAGTGCACATGTGTGTGCATGTGTGTTTGCATGTGGTGTGCCTGTTCATGTGCATGTATCCGAAACAATTCGCACTCTCCCCATCCCCTGGCTTCTCTTAGATTCGCACTGGTCTTTCCTTACTGAATAAGAACTCTGGTCTGCTTTCTTCTGGCTGTATGACTGCTGGCATATGTAGGTTCATATCAGCCTAATCAGAAATTACAACAGAGGATGTGAATGTTGACTTGAAATCAGTGCAGAAGTTTTACTAAAAGAAAAATCTGGAGTTCATGAGGTGGTATACTATGTAGGTCATACTGATTCTGGTTTAATCCAGTTGGCAATGTGTCACAGCCATGACATAGGTAACCCACATGCTCAGCAGTAGATGGCCAATAGAAAACAATTCAATGGCTATTTTGAGTAGTTCTTGTCTCATAATGTCCTATCAGGACTTTTCTCCCTGATTTTTATTTTTATTTTACTTTTAATTAATTTGTGTAGGCTTAGCATTTTTCAAAACCTACTTCATTTAGGGTTCTTAAACACTTCAACCTCTTCTAACCCAGAAGTAGGGGAATGTTGAGACTTCATAGGTATAGCTTCTGGCTCATACCTAGAAGGCACAATCTCACAGCAGACTTCCTGGTCCTCTGGCTCTTACAATCTTTCTGCCCCCTCTTCTGTGATGTTCCCTGGGACTTAAGTGTAGGGGTTGGGGTGTATATGAATCCATTCAGATTGGGCAACTCACAGTCAGGTATTGTCTGTGTTTTGACCAGTTTTGGCTTTCTAAAAAAAGAAATAGTCTCCTTTTGTTGCAAAAAGAAGCGTTTGTCATAAGAGATGAGGTCTGTGTTTATCTGTGGGTACAACGATAGGTATTTAGAATGCAGTTTGGAATATTACACTCTAGGAAAGTGTCTAGTTCTTTCAAAATAAGTTCTTTCAGGTCTATGCCTTCTTCAGTCATAGGTAGATGGCTAACTTTGCAGTACCTGGCATGTTTCCCTCCTGTTGAAAGGGCCTTAATCCAGTTAGACAGTTGTTTACCCCATGATAAAAGTGCCACTATTTTTACATTTTGGATATCTTGCCAGTCTGAATTGTTGTGGTTTATAGGCTTTTACAGTTGAGTAGCAATCCTAAATGATCAACTCCCTTGGCAGCTTACATATCATCTTCTAATACTGTGAGAGCCACTCCTCAGGGAGGTAGCTTCCAGATCAGTTCCATCTTGGTTACTCCATGTCTTATGTATGAAGTGCATCATGTCTTGTCTCCAGCAATAGGGCCTTACCTCCAAATTCTAGGAGGCAACCAAGGGCAATGGCAATAGACTGTTTTGTTTTGGGAGATTTTTGGTCTCTCCTGACCCAGAGTTCAGGAGAAGGTTTCTGCATGATTCTAGGGCTTTTGTTAGTCTCTATGTATGTATGTATGTATGTATGTATGTATGTATATATGTATGTATGTGTTTATTTATGTTTGTATGTATGTATAAGATTACATGTATATATATGCATGATATGAAGTTAAGATAGATATAAAATAGTTTCCCTATGTCTTTTTTCAAGCACCCTTGCTGTTATTTATCCATGAAAATTTTATTTTAAACAGAGGAGTAGAAGCTATAGAAATGAACTAAAATACAGTAATCTTTTGTATTTGTTATGTCCTCTGTTTTTCTTGACCTTCAATTTTCTTTAAAATAGTTTTGAAAAGGGTATTAAAGCTGCAGTTACTGGAGACAGTGGAGGTTCTGCGGGCAGTCACTCATTGCCTAGCTGTCTGCTTACTCTGCTTGTCCACTCCTTTCCTCCTACTCACTGATCTCCTTCTTCCTTTCCTCCAGCCTTCTCTGCTCTCTGCCACCTGTCTGTGCTCTTTCCCACCCAGCCACATCCACGGGCACATCTCATTTAGGCGCTTATTTTTGTATGTTGCTGCGAAAGAAACTCTTCCAAAAAACAAATCATTTGATTGAGGCCTTGCCAGTAACCAGAGTCTTTTATGGATAGATTAGAATGGAAAGTAGGAGAACTGTTACGTAGTAGCTACTGCTTATATATTATACACTACAGAATTATATTTTGATTTAGTGACAATCAAATATTCTCCTCATTATGTCTTCTTGTAAAAAATAAATTTCTTGGAGGTAAACTCATTTACACATTTAGAAATTTATTTTGCTTTGTGTGTGTGTGTGTGTCTTAGTGGTTTGACTGCATGAATGCATGTGAACCATGCATGTGTCTGATGTCCAGGGAATCCAGAAGAGGGTGTTATCCCCTGGAAATGGAATTACATACGGTTGTGAGTCACTATTTTGACAACTGGAATAGACCCTCTGTCCTCTTAGTACAGCAAGTGCTCTTAACTGCTGAGCTAGCTCTCTGGTCATCATTACTATTGTTGTTGTCATCGTCATCATCATCATCATCTTCATTATCATGATTAATGTTTCTTAGCAAAGTGATTTTATTTGTGTGTTCAAAATTCCTTCGTTCTGTACTGCGGAGTTAGTAATAGCCAGTGTGTTTAGTCTTGTTTTACTTTGAATTAACAATGTGTGGTAAATTTAACTCCAAACACAGTTTTTCTCTTGGTTGAAGATTTTGGCTTAAGGTGAAATAGATACTGCTGTGCTGACCCCAGGCTTTTAGAGCTCTGTTGTATAAGCTATAAATGGTTTCTTCACATGCCACTCACATCTCAAATATTTTTGTTCACAAGAATCCCAGAATAATAAAATGTGCATCCAATGCTTTGATACAGACAATGAAGATAAAAAGGGGAGAGTGGATTTCACCTCTCTATTAGGAGAGCTGAAAGAACAGAGGGGGAGAAACAATGATGCAAACAACCCCTGGGCTGGGATAAAAGAAATGGGGTGCTGTTTCCTCTGAACCCCCCTAAACATTCAGTTGTGTAAGTCAGTGAATGACAGCAGATCCATATGGAAGAATTTTTACAGATATTCCTTTTCTCTCTTAGTTTATATTTCCTATAGCGTCTGTTTTGTGGATATTTTCTTTAGATTACACAAGAGAAAAGAGGGAAAACAGGAGCAGAACAGGAATAAATGGATAGAGGAAAACAATCAATGAAACACAGCCACACTGGGAAATGGTTAGCCACGGCTCCCAGTGGGATCAATTTTCCAGCTATTCTTTTGCAATATATAGAAAAAACACACGAAATGGTTCTCATGAATACTTGCTTCTTCTGTTGCTTATGACTGAATGCCAGGTCTGTTCTGTATGGTTACATGGCTAAATATAAAATAGTCTTTATTGACATCTTGCTCCAGCCTATTCCAATGGTTTAGAGGGTGGAGAAGACAGACAACTCAAAGACAGTGGCTTTTACTGTCTACCTTGTCATGTCAGACCCTTGATATGCTAGTGTTGATCCAGCAGACACTAATAAGGAGAATTTTGTCAAAATTGTTAAGGTTGTTTAGGTAAGAAAGCTCATGTGGAGTTTGAAACTTTTAATTCTTAGTTTCCAGATGTTCTGCTTAGCATCCAAAACAGCAATGCAGACAAATCAACAACTGTACCACGTAGATTACTCAGAGAAAACAGTCGTGATAAGACAGGATTCTGACAAGTGCTCCTTGTTTCCGTCTTGGCTATCCCGCTCTCAGGCAAATCCCAATCATGGCCATATAAGTCATAATTACAAGCCTAATGGTTGCTGTGTTCTGAATTTTAATAAGAACAAAATGATATGGTGAGAGTTGAGGAACAACAGCACGAGAAAAGCACAGGTATTATCAGATATAGACAGCGATGCACAGACTGTATGGGAAGAGTTAGCGCTCACAATTTATGAATCAGTTTTCCAAACTTAATTTTAGTAGTAAAGTAGTTTAAATAATATTTCATTAGGACCTTTGTATACGCATGCATTGTTGCCCTACACTCGTATCTCCCCATCCCATCTACTTCTCTATCTGGGTGCATATCTGGATGCATATAACTGAGTCTTATAGTAGTTCTATTTTTAGATTCTTTTTGAGGACCCTTCATACTAATTTCATAGCGGCTGTTCTACTTTATTTTCCCATATTATTCATTGTTGAATCTTTAATTTTTAGCAGAACCTGGCACAGAATCACAGTATATGTTTAGTAAATGAATGTGATAACAAATCCTGGTATCTCTGCAAGTGTCCTAATGATGCCTTTCTACTCAGTACCTCTGAGAATATGACTTTGAATATTTCATTTCAACTGGAAGTTACTATGGTTTGGATGTGAAATGCCCTCTGTGGGTTCATAGGTTTAGATGCTTAGATCTAGCTTGTGCTACTCTTTTGGGAAGGTATAGAACCTTTGAGAGCTGGAGCCTCGCTGGAGGAAAACAGGTTGATAGGGTGCTGCACCGGGAGGTTTTGTAGCTTACCACTGCTTCCAGTCTGTTTTCTGGTTCCTATTCTGCTAAGATGTTATTAAGTGAGGAGTTCCAGACACATGCTTCTGCCATGGGGACAGCTGCCATGATAGAGCATGTTTCCTCAAACTGCAAGCCAAATTAAGTCCTATACCAACTCTGTTGGGTGTTTGATCACAGTCATGAAAAAAGTAACAAATACAGGTCTCCTGTTTTCTTTTCTTTCTCTTCAATTCTCTTTTTTTTCTGCTTTCTCAGTTTCCTTCTTTCCCTCCTTCTCTCCTGCCCCCTTCCCCACTCTGCTCTTCATTATAGAAACAAATACTTTCATTTTCCATATCAACCATCCTAGATCATCATCATCATCTTCTTCTTCTTCTTCTTCTTCTCCTTCTCCTTCTCCTTCTCCTTTTCCTCCTCCTCCTCCTCCTCCTCCTCCTCCTTTTAATGAAAGAAAGCATTTATTTTGATATACTGATACAGAGGGTTAGGGTCTATAAGGCCGGGAAGGTATAGCAGCAGGAGGCTGATTGGTCACACTTTGATTAACAGGAAGGCACAGAGAGGAAAGTGCAGGTGGGATGATTCTATAACTCTCAAAAGCCTGACCCCAGTGGCTTTCTCCTTCCAAGGAGGTTCCACAATCTAAAGTTCCCTAACCTCCCAAAATAGCACTGCCAAGGGTTAAAATATTTTGATCTCTGAAGGACTTCTCATTTAGCACCCTCCCAAACCAAGCATAAACTCATAGCTTTAGGTCCTGAAAAAGTGAGATTCCAAGCAAAGGTTTTTCCCAACTAAATTTTTTTATTTCTTTTTTTAAATTAAACTAATAAAATTTATTTTCAAATATACAACTCAGTATTGATACTTTTTAAGTCATCAAAATAATTTTCAATAGTTAAATGCCTCTTAAATATACATGATGTCTTCAGAAGCTAAAAGTAGTATGCACTCAATTAGTTTTTTAAAATCGATTTGGAGCATTAAACATGATAGAAGTAGAAAAAAAATCTCTTATGAAGTCCTCTATGAGAGGAAATTGTGATAGGTCCCTGATTAGATAGAAACCTTTCCATCTCCAAGGGAGAATACGCAGCAGTGTAACTGTGGCTTCATTGAATGAATTGGGTAGTGTTCCTTCTGTTTCTATTTTGTGGAATAGTTTGAAGAGTATTGGTATTAGGTCTTATTGAAGGTCATCTGGTCCTGGGCTTTTTTCTTTTTTGGGTTGGGGACTTTTAATGGGTGCTTTTATTTAGGGGTTATGGGAGTATTTAGATAGATTATCTGATCCTGATTTAACTTAGGTATTTGAAATCTGTCTAGAAAATTGTCCATTTCATCCAGATTTTCCAGTTTTGTTGAGTATAGGCTTTTGTAATAGGATCTGATGATTTTTTGACTTTCTTCAGTTTCTGTTGTTATATCCTCTTTTCATTTCTGATTATGTTAATTTGGATACTGTCTCTGTGCCCACTGGTTAGTCTGGCTAAGGGTTCATCTATCTTGTTGATTTTTTTTTTCAAACAACCAGCTCCTGGTTTTGTTGATTGTTTGTATAGTTCTTTTTGTTTCTACTTGACTGATTTCAGCTCTGAGTTTGATTATTTCCTTCTGTCTACTCCTCTTGGATGTATTTGCTTTTCTTTTTTTTTTGTTGTTGTTGTTCTAGAGATTTCAGGTGTGCTGTTAAGCTGATAGTGCATGCTCTCTCCAGTTTCTTTTTAGAGGCACTCAGAGCTGAGTTTTCCTCTTAGCATTGCTTTTGTTGTGTCCTATTAGTTTAGATATGCTGTGCCTTCATTTTCATTGAATTTTAAAAAGTCTTTAATTTCTTTCTTTATTTCATCCTAGACCAAGTTATCATTGAGTAGAGCCTTGTTCAGCTTCCATGTGTATGTGGGTTTTCTGTTGTTTTTGTTGTTATTGAAGACCAGCCTTAGTCAGTGGTGATCAGCTGATATATCAACTTCTTGTTTCAGGACTCTAGAAATTATCACAGGATTTCACAACCTCTGGTGGTTAGTATCTGATCAAAGTGTGTGTGTGTGTGTGTGTGTGTGTGTGTGTGTGTCTGTGTGTTTTGAGACAGGCTTTCTCTGTATAGCCTTGCTGTCTTGGAACTTACTCTGGATTCCAAGCCGGCCTTGAACTCATAGACATCTACGTGCCTCTGCCTCCCACGGGCTGGGATTTACAACACTGTACAGCTTCTTTTTGCCTTGTAATATGAAACAGCTTATTTAGTTCTAGAACTTTTGCTTGAGTTACTTGAATCCTTCCTTCCTTGTGATTTTCACCTCCTGTCCCTTTTCTACCATTAATCAGATAATGAATGTCCTGAAAGGCTCATTTAAATATTTTATCTTTATAAAAAATTTTCTACCTCTTGATCTTTTGATCTGTTTGCTAGGAGAGTTTCACAGTTACCTTTCAGAAAGAACATTTAAAGATGTTTAATTTTTATTCTCCTGCTTTAATTTATAGAACTTTATCTTTTCATTATGGCAAAAAAATTTATTCTAATTTTGCTTTAAAATTATTATTGTCTCTTCTTCTCTCTTTTATGATCTTACTTGCAGTTCAGTTTCATGTCCTCTACTGTCTTTTCATCTAGGGTGGTGTTTTCTGTCCATTTGTTTTATTTTTCCATTCATGCTGATGTCTGTCTTCAACCTCTCATGAGTCTTGCATGTACATTCATAACTATGGACAGTACATTGCTCAGGAAATCTCCTGTGTCTCTGACTAAGGCTTCCTTGCAGACAGGTGTTTCTTGGGCAGTGCTTTCAGAGATAAACATCTGTTTGTAAAGACAGAAAAGTAAAGTGCCATTTCAACAATCCATGGCAACGTCTGTGACAAATAACGGCTGTAATCGACATTTTAAAGAAGAGCGCCATTATGTTGAACTCATTCGAAACACTTGAATGGCACTTGCTATGCTTAGCATTTCAGGCATATGCAGACATGGAATTACTTGTGATTCAAGTCTCGCACCTGCTTTTAAGGGCTTTAACTGTCTTGGACTTCCCCCTTTTGACCTCTCTTCTTAGTTATTTTCTGCCATTAACTATTTTAATAGAAATAGAAATTGCCCATACCCACTACTGCCACATGAGATGGAATAGAGTGAAGTGAGGCTTTGTGACCCAAACCAGGTAAATACTCCACCGAGACAGAAGTCTTCCTCTGCAGGATGGAAGCCACTGGAAGTAGCGAAAGGGGATTGATTGTCCCTCACTGTCTGCTGCCTGATGACTCTTCATTCTTCCAAAGTGTGCTCAAATGGGTTAAAACAACAATAACAATAAACAAACACCCAAAACCCTACAAAAATCAAACAAACAACCCCCCCCCCACATATACGTTATAGTATTTAAAAAAAATTATTCAGGTCCCACAGCAACTAAAGCAATGGGGGTGGGGGCAGGGGGTTTATACTGACTGTTACCTGTCTGTGGAATCTATTTCCCTAAATTGACTGCTTTGTCTGGCCTAAGTGGGAGAGATATGGCTAGTCCTGCAGTAACTTGAGGTGCCGGGGTGGGTTGGTACCCAGGGAGATACCTCCCCTTCTCAGGTGTAAAGGGGAGAGATGTTTTGAGGAGGAGCTATGTGAGGAGGGCTGAAAGGAGAGGGGGGCTGCGATTAGGATGTAAAGTAAATAAATAAATAAATGAAAAAATAAAACGAACAAAACCAAACTATATTTGTTTTTTTATGTATTTCTTATTTATTTTATGCTTTTTTGTCTGCATGTATGTCTATGTAAGATTGTAGTTCTTCTGGTGCGTAAATCCATAGAGCTTGAACACAAAAGCTATTGAGCATGCAGGTGGTCCATGCAGGTATCAGAGAAAGTAGAACACTAGCTTGCAGCTCCTAGCTTGAGAATGGTGATGGTTGCTGTTCAGTTTTTGTTATAGAAAATTCTTTCATCTTCTAGTCAGAGACTACAAGCCTAATGATCAGAATTCTGGCAGCTCCAGGAAGAAAAAAATTAGGTTGTACCATCATTTGGGATTTTCCGTTATTACAATAGACATTGAAGCCACGTGTTCCCCACTATTGCCAAGTGATATAGATGAGAATAAAGCAATGAAGACTTGAAAAGTTTTTAGAAAATTATTAGAAAAAGATTTACTAGTGCATACTGGTCCCTGTGCAAGCCAACAGTTCTTATGCTGATGCTTACATGAACTCTGATGTATCTTGAGCAACCCCGTTACCTCTTCTCACATACCCTGGGCCCTTTTCTCCAGGGATGTAGGTTTAATCTCTGTTTCTAGACTTCTATCTCATTTTTCTATCCCTGCTAGGTCAGATTTATTTTCTGTAAGTGCTTCTCTCCAGCATAAGATGTGGGAAAGGGGTAGGCGGGCAGAGTTATGAACATGGCTGCTTGCACAGAGGGAGGGTGCCTGGAGAGTCCACACTGTACCCTTGGTATGCAGACCTCCAATTACGTCCCCACTTTCTTTATTTCTCAGTTTTGTATTTGTTTAAAAAAGGACTCTCTGTCACTTTATGGATCATAGTTATGGGGAAGACAGATGAACTTGATTTTTCTTCCCAGTCCAACAGTAAATTGATGGGTAGAATTGGTAGATTGGAAGAATGAAAAGAATTTTAGAGAACTCTCATCATTCATACAGCTCTGGTGGGCTTTGGGAGAAAGAAGTATGTGAGAATCTCATGAGCTCTCTCTGGGTTGGGTCAATGATTTGAAATGATGGACAAAGAAATTTGGGGCATACCTCTCTGGCATGGAAAACACAGAAGGAGCAGTTAAAGCTGTAGAAAGGGATAACCGGATTAAGGTGGTTTGGGTTTTATGTGCACAAAAGCAAAACAGGAAGATTTTATTCCAAAAGACATCCTGTGTTCTTTGATCAGGTTCTCGTGACATATTGTAACAGAATAAAACTCAGTGACTATAAAGAACTCCTGTACTGTCTTTAGCATGGCTCAGCAGGCATAGGTGTTCACAGACCGAGTGAGCCAAAGTCGATGCCATTATTCACATAGGTCAGATTTGTCCCAGAGTGCCTTTTGTCATAGCTGCAGACTTCTCTCCTTGCAGCCTCTGATCTCTTGGCACCTTAATGTTCTTCAGAGACATTGTGACAAAATAAAACCGAGAGGCGTGGTGAGGGGAAGTTTGGCTGAAACCAGTGTTTCATGGACAGCGTTGTCAGTGACACGTCCTGATACTCCTAGCCTAAGGTTTATTTTCTAATTGACTTTCTTTATTTACTAGAATACAAACTTTCATTAAAGAATTACAGTTTTTATTTACAAAAGCTGAAACTGCTCATATCAGTTATCAGCTCAGAACCTGGGTTCCCATGGGATCCACTGCATAAAATAGGTCTTGTCACTTTTTGCCAGGTTTGGGAACCTTTTCTAAGCTTTGAATTTATTTTCCCAGGAGCTGAAACTCTTCAAGCAATAGCTGGCCAAGGTGGTGGATCTGGCTTCCCCAGACCTGCACAGTCTTTGGCCCCAGGGGCAAGAGAGACGATGGTGCTGGCCTGACATTGCTGTGGGAGAGTGGTAGCCACTGAACATGGATCTAGACCATAGGTCTCCAAGCTCCAGACCACAGTCACCTTTTTATTACAATTTTATTCTGTGTTAGGATGATATCAGTTGGACAGAGTTTCCCTTTCTTTAGAATGGGTTCCTGGCCAGGAGATGTCACTTGGCGAGCAGGCTGCAGATTTTCCAAACACTTGGTCAGGGGACAGTCCCACAGATGCTTCATGACCAAGTGCTGTTCATTTTTCTCTAAGATGCAGTCACATAAGATAGGATCCAACTTCATCAGATTTCTGTTGTCTGCATCCACCAGGTTGCTTTTCTTGACATAGTCAGTGATGATCCTTTGAACCTCACTGTGCTCAGGGGTGCTCCACTTCTTGTAGCTAGGCTCCAGGAAGAGCTGTGTCATGCTGGCAGGGACATAGTAGAGGGATTTTGTATCTGTAGGGAGATAGGGCTGTTCTCTGCTGTTTTCCTGGACAGTCTGGTGCCTCCAGTTCACAGCCAAAATGATCTCGACTCCTTTCTCAGCTCCTTAGCCTGGACAATTGGCTCCTGCTGCATGTGGTGCAGGAACTTAGAGAACATTTTATAGCTTGATCTCTTTATATCTAGTTGCTGTCCTTCAGGTTCACAGGAAAACGTACGACTGCCAAGGAGTGTGCTGGTGAACAAAGAGAGGTCAGCTTTTTGGACTCAATTCTTCAAGGCATACGGCAAGCACGGCTGTGACAGCTCATCCATTTGCTCTTGAAGGGGCTTGCCTTCCATTCAAGGAACACTGGCTCAGGGTCCGGGAGCTGCTGTCTTTAGAGACCTCTGGGGGAGGAACCTTACCATTCTCCTCTCCCCACAGGGCCAGGCTCCTCATGTTTCCACGCAGACCAAGGTCTACTTTCTCTTCGTTGCTATCTGTGGGATCCACTACCAGTGGGGCAATGGCAGGTGGAGAGAACTTGTCTCCAGATTTCCATAAGTGGTCCTAATAAGTACGGAGCACAAAGAAGCCTTTTCCCTTCAGGCCTGAAGCCAGCATCTGAATTGTGGACATGGCAGCCACTCTGATTGCTATGAGCTCTCCGTTCTCAATAGTACCTGAGGCAGACCAATAGAGGGCGCAACTACCCCTGGAAGCATCAAATCTGCTCTTCCCCACCCCTTCCTGACTAGTTTGAGTACCAGCGGTTTCCTTCCTTCCTTCCTTCCTTCCTTCCTTCCTTCCTTCCTTCCTTTTTTCTTTTTCTTTTTACCAGAGGCCATGTTATAAAGGCTGGTAGAAAATCAGAACAGGACAACACTGTTGCATACTAATTTTTTCCCAGTTCAAATAGGATGCGGTTACCACTACACGTGTACACTGTTACTGCATCCCCTTTGTGAGCAGACTTCACAACGTCTAGCTCTTCCTTTCCAGGTATCAATTCAGAGACCTGATCTGTTCAGGGTAGCGAAAGCAGCTGTCACATTACCCTGGAGTTTTCTTCCTGTCTGATCCCTTGATGACAGCGTTGGACTTGACCCGAAAGGCCTTAGTGAACACGAACACGCCTGCTGGAGTAAGTAGCCCAGGAAAGAGAAGAGCACAGAGGTAAGGAACGGTCAACAAAAGAGGATGTGGCAGCTCCCCTGCCTTCAACCTTAGAAGGCCTCAGCACCCGTGCTGAGGACTCCAGGCCAAAAAGCAGCCAGGTAGGAACCGGGGCGTGTAGCTGTGCCTTGGCGGGCCCTAGTCCTGGAACAATTTTTAAAAGGCAAGCAAACCTTGGTTGTGCCTTTTACAAATAAATGGGTTGATGATCAAAACAGAGCAAAATGCAACTCAATCTTTTATTTTCATTTCCCAACACGAGTAGCAAGGCCTTTCCAGGAGTTTTAAGTTCGGTAATCTCCAAACTTCTACACGAGGAGTTTCTGAGTGGGAGAGGATATCTGCATTATTATTTGGGCTCCTTTTCTGTATTTGAACATTAAAATGCAAGCTTGTAGCTTTAATCCCCAGTTTTGTTTTTACAAGCAGTTATTATACAAGTGGCATTTTCAGATGTGCACGAGGCTTAGTCTGTCAGAAGTGGCTCAGGGATTATCAGAATGTAATTATCCCTAACTTTTTAATTTAAAGGAGCAGCCAGTATAAGCAAATGAACTTAGACTGTTGAGAAGGTTTTACCTAGGAACGAACTGTGCCTTTAAATGCTCAGACTGGGAGTCTAATGATACTTCGAGATACTTCCACCTCTCCTGTATGTATGGATGTTTTAACCCTTGAGCCGGAAGCAGGTGTCCTCCAAAGTATAGATGTGATTTTTAGATATGATAATATTCAGGCTGGGCAAGAATACGCTCTGATAAATGGACATGTGCCAGACGTATGGGACACTGGTGTGATTGCCTTGAGCAGTTGGTAGGCTGCAAAAGGAAGAGAAAGTGCTGAGAAAGGCAGGCAGTTGGGAGAAATAGGGCTGTTAAGGTCTGTAGAACCTGTTTTTCAGGAGATGTGAAAATGGAAATGGTACTCTGGAGGGTGGTGTCCTCCAGCTCGGTCAGAAGTCACTTTTCATTGCACTGGCCTGGGCATGCTAAGTGGGGACAGATAGAAGAGGTTTGCTGATTTTATGCACTGCACACTGATTTGGAAGGTGGAGAGCCCCGACTGCCACTTTTCAGCTCTGTAGGGTGGCAGGTGGTTTAACTGCTTTAACCTCTCAACTTTCTAACGCAGAGTTAGGATACTATTAATCTCAAGGGGTTGCTTCCATAGTTAGCTGCAACGGTGTCTATTAGAAAACTTGAAATGGCCCGTGGGAAAATGCCATGAGCGCTTGCTGGTTTTTAATTGTGGCTATGGTTTTAAAGGTGGTAAGGAGATAAGGATGGGTCAATTTGCATTCTTCTGCATGTTGACCTCCAGCTGAGCCAGCACCATTTGTTGAAAAGGCTATCTTTTTTCCACTGGATGGTTTTAGCTCCTTTGTCAAAGATCAAGTGACCATAGGAGTGTGGATTCATTTCTGGGTCTTCAATTCTGTTCCATTGATCTACATGTCTGTTACTGTACCAATACCATGCAGTTTTTAACACTATTGCTCTGTAGTACAGCTTGAGGTCCGGGATACTGATTCCCCCAGAGGTTCTTTTACTCTTGAGAATAGTTTTAGCTATTCTGGGTTTTCTGTTATTCCAGATGAATTTTTGAATTGCTCTTTCTAACTCTATGAAGAATTGAGTTGGGATTTTGATGGGGATTGCATTGAATCTGTGTATTACTTTTGGTAAGATGCTCATTTTTACTATATTAATCCTGCCAATCCATGAGCATGGCAGATTTTTCCATCATGCAGAAGAATGCAAATTGACCCATCCTTATCTCCTTGCACTAAGCTCAATTCTAAGTGGATCAAAGATCTCCACATAAAACCAGACACACTGAAACTAATAGAAGGGAAACTAGGGAAGAACCTTGAACATATGGGCACAGGGGAGAATTTCCTGAACAGAACTCCAATAGCTTATACTCTAAGATCAAGAATAGACAAATGGGACCTCATTAAATTACAAAGTTTTTGCAAGGCAAAAGACACCGTCAAAAAGACAAAGCGGCAACCAACTAACTGGGAAATGATCTTTACCAACCTTACATCCGACAGAGGGTTAATATCCAAGATATACAAAGAACTCAAGAAGTTAAACTCCAGAGAGGCAAGTAACCCTATTAAAAAATGGGGTACAGAGCTCCACAAAGAGTTCTCACCTGAAGAATATCTAATGGCTGAGAAGCACCTAAAGAGATGTTCATCATCCTTAGTCATTAGGGAAATGCAAATCAAAACAACCCTGAGATTCCATCTCACACCAGTCAGGATGGCTAAGATCAAAAACACAGGAGACAGCAGTTGTTGGCGAGGATGTGGAGAAAGAGGAACACTCCTCCACTGCTGGTGGAATTGCAGGCTGGTACAACCACTCTGGAAAGCAGTCTGGCGGCTCCTCAGAAAACTGGGCATGACACTTCCGGAGGATCCGGCTATACCACTCCTGGGCATATACCCAGAGACTTTACCTGCATGCAATAAGGACACATGCTCCACTATATTCATAGCAGCCTTATTTATAATAGCCAGAAGCTGGAAAGAACCCAGATGTCCCTCAACGGAGGAATGGATTCAGAAGATGTGGTATATTTACACAATGGAATACTACTCTGCAATTAAAAACAATGAATTCACGAAATTCCTAGGCAAATGGTCAGAACTTGAAAATATCATCCTTAGTGAGGTAACCCAATCACAAAAGATCACACATGGTATGAAGTCACTGATAAGGGGATATTGACCCAGAATCTCAGAATACCCTAGACACAATCAGCATATCAATAGATTTCTAAAAAGATGGAAGGAGAGACCCCTGGTCCTGGAAAGACTGGATGTAGGGGAACGCCAGGACAGAGTAATGAGAGGGGGTTGAACGGAGAAAAGAGGGAGGGAAGGGGGCTTATGGGACTTTCGGGGAGGGAGGAAACGGGAAAGGGGAAGTGATTTGGAATGTAAATTAAAAAAATAAAATAAAATTAAATTAAAAAAAAAAAAAAAGGTGGTAAGGAGACCCAAGGAAAGGTTCAAGTATCCCGAAGCAAGAAGGGAGAAGAAAGCATGCTTTCACTAGTGAAGTATTAGAGACTGTTGTAAGGTGATCTAAGTAAGCCATTCTAATGGCTACAAAATCTGAGCTGACAGGGATTTTTAATCTCACTGATGAGGTGAGCCAGGAAGAGATGAGGCCCTTAGATGGAAAGAAGCAAGAGCTGATTGGAGAGTGAAGCAGAGGACGAGCCTAGACCAGATGGGCTTGGTAAAGTGCATGCAGGTAAGGAGGGAGATTAGCCAAGAAGTCAGGGAATGAGGAACTTTTGAACTGCACTTCCTTAGGTAATGTGTTCAGTTAGTGTTGCTTTTGCTTGGGCAAAACCATATACGCAAAGAAATAGTGTCAAGCAGTCTTTACATTTTAGCACAGAGTGAAATAATTGCGCCTGACTATGTTTCCAACTTCATGTAGTATTTGAAGAGAAAGCCTCTAGAGATGCAATCTTCAAGGCATTCTGTCCCTTCCTCCACACAGAACAAACACTTTGCCTGGTGCTATGAATGCCGAGTGTCCAGAGGGTTAGGTCTCAGTGGATTAGCTGAGCGTTTTCTTATCTTTCACCTACGTCATTGGTAAGTGAAATTCCATAATACTTGGAAGGCGAATTCCAGGATATGTAGCATATGTTAATAATATCATATTAAATACATAATGATAGGGATGGGATATTTTCTGTATGTGAATATCACTGACAGAAAAAAAGACCATTTGGCATCTGACAGGGTTAAGAAAAGAAGAGTGGGGCTGACAAGATGGCTCAGCGGTTAAGAGCACTGACTGCTCTTCTGAAGGTCCTGAATTCAATTCCCAGCAACCACATGGTGGTTCACAACCATCTGTAATGAGATCGGATGCCCTCTTCTGGTGTGTTTGAAAAACAGCTACAGTGTACCTATGTATAATAAATAAATAAATCTTTAAAAAAAGAAAGAAGAGTGATGTAGAGATTATGGACACACACATACATCTATGAGACTATAATGCTGTGTCTGCTTTAAAAAAGTGGAATTAGTAGATATGCCATCAGTCAGTACATTTTATTATATTTGGATTGAATGGTTTTTAATCAGTGACACACTTCTCCAATATTTAAAGGAATGTTGTCATTGTTTTATACTTTGTCCTTTTTCAACTTTGTACTATGCCCTGAAGAATCTCATTCCCTGCTAGGAGGTTTGGCATGAGCAGAACTGGGCAGTTGAATAGGTGACTGTGTGTATGTGTGTGGAGGGGCGGCAGACTCTGGAGTAGGGAGAGGCTCTGAAATAAATGAGACTGACATGATGTGCAAGTCAGTGAGTAGTCAGCACCACTAAAGTGGGTGGAGAGTACTTGCAAGAGCCCAGCCTTAGAGCAGAGGTGCTTTCTCCAGTGATTGTTGTGTGAGCACAGCCAGTGGGGAGTGACAATGTGTGTGTCCTCCCCCAGCAAGTGGAAAGCTAAAAGGAAATAGAATCAACACTCTGGAGAAACTTAGCATCTAGCCTTTTTTTAAACTAGACTTTTGTTTTTTAATTAGTAAATCCAAATGATGTATTAAGACAATCTTAATCTCCTTAAAAGTCTCTGTCTCTGTGTCTCTTTGTCTCTCTGTCTTTGTCTCTCTGTCTCTGTCTCTCTCTCTCTCTCTCTCTCTCTCTCTCTCTCTGTGTGTGTGTGTGTGTGTGTGTGTGTGTGTGGTGTGTGTATGTATTTAGTGAAAGGGAGAGAGGAGTAGGGTAGCCATGCTCACGGAGAGTCTCCCATGTGCTAGCTGTTACTGATACTGAGCTAATTAAAGACATTGCCTCATTTTAATTCCTCCAGTATATCAGATGGGAGAAGTTTCCATTTCTTGGACGGAGAAGAAACTATGTGCTTTTGTTTCTAAATAGGAAAAACCTTCTGTTATTTTTTTCGAGACAGTGCCTTTCTTACGTGGCTCAGGGTAGCCACGAGTCAAGGATGGCCTTGAACTCCTGAGTCTACTGCCTCTCCTTCTAAAGTTTGGAGCTTGCAGACGTGCCCCACCATGACTGGTAGAAACTGGGCTTTTGTATAATTTTTTCAAGGTCACACTCAATGTCAATGTCAGGGCTTGATAGAAAACAGGCTCTAATGTTCTGATTCTGTAAACAGATGGTCAGAAGTAGGGGCCTAGTTTAAAGCAGTTTCTCTGACATTGGAACTAAATAATAAGTAATAGGAGCAAGTGCAATGGCAGTTGGCTTCATCTAGACATGTAAGAAAATTAAAGAGCACCAGAGACATCTCATATGACTAAATAGACGGTCCTTAAGCTCATCAGTTCATGTTGGAGAATCTGCAGCATGGATGTTTCTGCAGTGTATTTAATTTTCTGTTCTGTCAGCTGAGCTTGGCTTTCTTCCAGGAAGCTCCTAGCCCCACTGACCCACTGCTCTCTGAGTCCTCTGTAGTCATTTTTGTTGTTTGAGACACAGTCTCTCTCTGTAGCCAAATCCCACTCTCAGTTTGAACCTTTTGACTAGTAAGTTTTTCTTCGAAACTAAGATGTGTGATGCTGGGCAAGTTTCATATCATTCAAATTTCCTTGTCTTATCTTACCTCCTGCAGTTGGCAAGACTGAATAAATCAACAACTCCAGAATATTTGAAACAGTACCTGAAATGTAAAAATCATTTTTTAAGACAAACATCTACGAAGGAGAGAACTGCCACCATTTACTTGCTTAGAACGCTACATTTTGTAGGCCTATAGCAGTCGATTTGTGATTTGTTTAATTGTTGTTTGCCATAACTGAGGCTCCCAATACAATGAGCCTACGTTAATTGATGTGACCATTGAGGGAAAGATGGCCAAAGTAACATAGGAAGCTTGGAAAATATGCCTGGAAGTGTCAGAATCCATTCTTTCCTTCTACAAGGGCAATTCGCAGATGCCAGCCATACGTGGAGGAGGCACAGTGATGACTACTCTGGCCTCTTAGCTGAAGAGGTGGTGATGTCTACCTCAGGCCACACTCAAGCTCTGGGCAGGGTAGGGGGGCTCCTTACACATCCTTCTCTGATAGCCACTTTTCCAAAGGTAGCTAAATCCTCCAGCTGGGTAGTTGGATGCAATCAAATTCTCTGTGGGAGCATAAGAGGATAAATGACTCACCTCCAGCACACAGGCCAGCAAGATCCATTCAGTTCTAGAGTGATGAGTGTAAAATTTTAATGCAGCAGATTTTAGTATTTATATCTACATTTCAGAGAGAATAGCGGGAATGACATAAAGTCTATCAAAACAAAATTTCCATTTTAATATACATTTCAAAGTGCAAAATACTGTTTTTGACCCCTAAGAATGAGATCCTTCAAGGGATACTCTTTTACACATTCTCCAAAATTGAGCCAGGCGCTTAATTTTCTTCACACAGGCAATACTCTTTCAGAAAATTACTGCATTACAGGATAAAAACCCTCTAAAGATTTAGACTAGGACTTAATATTGGTAGCACCGGTTTTTCTCTTTTAACCCGAGACTTAAAAAGTACAAGAACTTTTAGACTGTTATCTCCAAAAATGTAGTAACAGTTTGAAACTGAAGTTCCCCCCTATCTAGTGAGTTGATAACAAGTTTGCTTATGATATGTCAAGCATTCTCCTGTTCTTACTGCTTTATAAAACATTTCCTAGATGGGAACCCTCCTTTAAAAATAAGGCCACACTGTCCTTTTAAAAACTTGATAAACCCAAGTGTTTAACATGACTGAAAACTAGATTCTTTCACTTACTTGTTGATGAAATTGGGTGTCTACAGTCTGTTTGGAATAATTTCTACTCTGCTCCCCAAAATGTCATTGGAAATCACAAGGGCTAAAGGTGAGTATTTCGTGGCTGAATTTCAACAGATATTTATGGTGTGAGATGTGACACAATCATATTGTTACAAAATTGATGCTCACACCAGTGACTTGGGTTCTGGATACCAGGTAAGCTTCCAGTTCCTGTTGCTGTGTAGGGGACCTGCTTGTATATCCTCTGCCCTGTCACCCACCTGGAATATCCTTTTTGTTCACATTAACATACATTATTTCTTTACTAGATAGTGTAGTTACTGCTGCCTCTGAGAGACAAGATCTTGGGTTCAGACTCCATCATGGAGGACCTGACCTAAGGTTGAACTCGAGTTAACGAACAAGCCAGCACCTTGCTTCAGTTTCCCAGTTACTCCCAAACAAGCCCAATTTCTAGGTTACTCTCTCTAACAAGACCGCCCTCGGCACTTCACTTCCTAACAACCGCCAGTGCTGAGGAAAGCAGAAATTAAGTTTCTGATTTGGCTCTCAGCACCAGCCAATTATGTTAAGGGGCAATACTATTCTGCAATGCTCCCTCACCCATCAAACATGTGCCAGGTTGTAAACCCCCTTCTTGTTTGGTTACCTATATAACTAAGTGCTTAAATTTGGGTTCTGGAATACACCCTCCAGTTCTGCTGCATCAGAGACGCCCAACATTGAGCTTGAATAAAGATCCTAGTGCGGTTGCATTGAAGTTTGCTTCTTGGTGGTCTTTTGGGGTTCATAAAACAGGCACAACACTTCCATACATTCTCCATCTTTCTCCTTATCATAGCATAAGAGCCAAAGTTAACCTGTAAACTGCTCTTAAATCATAAGAATTGAAGTTAACCTGTAAGCCCCACCTGCCCAAGGACTTCCTGGAATGCTGGGAGCTACAGTCTCTGGAAAATAACAAATCCATGTGGAAAAAATGGTGGCCCTATGGTTTTGACATCTAGAAACCCCTACAATCTGTGCTTTCTTATCCCTCACTGGGAAACCAGGGGTGGACCTAATGAGAGTTTATTTTTCTTGTCAGTACTTAATTAAAGCTTGCTTCAAATTTGCCACAAAATTGTGGAACTGATTTTTCTCTTGTGAATCTCAGGATTTACAATAGCAGGCATTGTTGCCTTGCTTACCACTATTCATACTCTTCAGATAGGAAAATCGTTAAGGAAGCAAGCACTGATAATCTTATGCATGGCCTTATCTGCAGGGCCAAGAGTAAAGTTGAATGCTTAGCAGACATTTAGCAAATATTCAGCAAATGCAGAATGAGTTAAAAATCTTTTATGTATGATTTTTCATTCATGAGTAGTACCTGGTTTTCTGAGAATAAATACATTTCAAACAAAATAACGAAGCCACCTTTTGTAAATGCGATACGTAGAACAAATAATTTTTGTACTACTCTAGGAATTTCAAAGACTATTTTGTTCCCTAAATCTACACTTATTAAGTGTGTGTGTGTGTGTGTGTGTGTGTGTGTGTGTGTGTGTGTGTGTGTGTGTTGCTCACCTGTGAATGCCAGGGTGCACTGATGGAGGGCAGTTAGCAGTTTGAGGAGTTCAGTTTTTTTCTTCCACCGTGTGAAATTTGGACATCATCAGGATTGGCTTTAGGTACCTTCGCCCACTGAGCCATATTGGTGTCTCCACTATGCTGTTCTCAATCACTTCCTTAGGTCCCTTCGCCTAATCATTATTTCAGAAACAGCTCTGTCAGACTCTACTTAATTCTTTTCTTCCCTGTGAAGGGATCTGCCTTTGAGGGATGACATTCTTTTCCTTCATTGTCTTCTCTGTTACTGATGTCAATGTAAACAACACAACTCTTCCTCAAAGGGGAGAAGAGATAGTTTGTTTTGGGTTTTTTTTTTCAAGAACTTATTTTATTTATTTTAAAATAAACATTAGAAGCTTCCCCATTATCCACCACCCTACAAAACTTTTAAATGTGGAATGTTCAACAGCCTAAGCAATTTTAGTAGGCTACAAAACCAGCAAAACTCCAGTTGTCTAATGATGAGTATCTGAGAATAATTGTTATGAGTAGCTGATTACCGGCTTGGAAAAAAAAATGTTTGCAAAAGGCTAAAAGTAAAATTTAATTTCTGTATAGAAAATAACATTAACTTAGTAAGTAGCCTTTGCGTGAACAAGTGGAATTAATTCTCCATGACGTAAAATGGAACGGGACAAGCAGCATCAGTTCATGGGCACACAGAGCTGGTGCTCAAACTGCTAGCACAAATTCCAATACAGAACATATGGCTGAGTCACTGCTAACCTTTCCGTCTCCAAACTGTATACTCTCTATGCACCTAAGGCAAAGAATCGAGTTTGAAGGTTTTATTGTGTTTCTGGAAACATTAAAAAAGGAGGTCGGCCCGTCAGCTCTTTGCGGCAGTGTCCGACCACACTCCCATGCTCCTGCTGCCAGATCTCTGGAGCTGCTGGTCTCTAGGCCCGCAAACTCTCCACCGGGCCATAGGGCCTCCGCTGGGCCATCTCACTTGGCAGTCCTTGTTAGCCGTCTCTCCGGCAGGGGACCCTGAGTTCCTCTTGTTACCATATAACACCTCACACACTCCACGATCTGCCTCTTCACCACCTAATTACCCGGTAGAATCATGACTCTTAATGCTTAATTACTTAGCCAATTAGATTTATGTATAATTAAAAATCACAATTTATAAGATGCCAATACAGTAATTTAAGAGCCAATTAATAATGAAAAAGCTTTATCCCAATATTTTTAACCTTATAAAAACTTAGCTATTTGTGGCTAGTAAATACCACACAGGTCCCTGAAGCCATCTCTGTTTCCCTCTCTGTTTTTGTTTATTTTTTTTAATAGCAACAGAACTTTTCAGATATATTAGTGGATACATTCTGTTGATGGGTTATAGTAAAGTGGGGAAATGTCAACTTTGAGCCCCAGGTGCTATCTGATATCATTCTTAACCCTTCAGACGGTGGGGGAAATAAAGGTCTGTTCATACATTCCAAAAGATTTATCTACTGGTCATAAGGATACTAGGTCTCTTACAAAGGAGGGTTCAGAGTTAATGAATGGCAGCTAAGAGTGGCTACAAATTCCCCAGGACAATTTGGCTTGTACTTCCAATATTCCAAACTCTCTATATCACTGGTTCAGTCAGTTAGCTAGTCTTGCAGAAGATTCAGTGGAAGGTTCTTTCCATATACGTCCAATTACACTGGATTTTGTGCTCTTCCTTCAAAACTGCATCTCCTAAAAGTTTTTATTTTTGTGTTTTGCATATCAACAAAACTGAGTTATAATGGTTTTTTTCCATAAAGTGTTGTAATGAAAAAATTCTAAGTGTGAAAAGCAATTTTTTTTTCTGTATGTGCGTGTGTGCAGACAGGTGACAGGTGATCCTAATAATGATACAGTTGTTCTCATTTAGCTGCTCAGTTCAGCAAGATGAAAAAGAGAGCACAAACAACATCAGCTTAAACAAGATAAGGGTGTATTTTCTAAGGTAATGAGATGCCCCATTGGTGGCTGCCTTGCTGGTTTAGGCTATCAGGGAAAAGATTTCTGTTAATCATTCCAGTCCTTTCCTCAGGGTGAAAATGGGAAAGGAAGGTATACAGAATGGCAAAGGTCATTACACCAGCTGAGACAAATTTCTCTTTTTTTGGAGCTTTATTAGAAGCTCCAACCATAAATTCTCCTTTTATGCCTTTACCTTTTTCTGCGTCTCTGGTCACTCCCATCTGCCATGAGATTGGGAAATGTCAGTAATATTTTATTCCCTTCTGAGCATGTGGATGCTGCCAAGACAAATACAGTTGTGCTAGCCAGGAAGTTCATACTGTGTAAGCAACCATCTGCTTAGTTTTCATTTAGCTTCTTTCTTTTAAAAACTTTTTTATTTTTATTTTGTGGATTTAATGTCTTGCCTGCATGTATGATTGTGTACCACATATAAGACTCATTGGTGTCCTTGGAATCCAGAAGATGGTGTTTGAGTCCCTGGAACTGGAGTTACAAACAGTTGTGAATCATCATGAGGTTACTAGAACCTGGGTTCTCTTAGCCACTGAGCCACCTTTCCAGACCTTATTTGCCTTTTACACAGAAGTGAAATTGATCAAGCCATATCATCTAATAAAATAGTGTTGAGGGGCTGGAGAAATGGCTCAGCAGTTAAAAACACTAGTTGCTCTTCTCGAGAACTCAAGTTCAATTCCTAGCAACTATATGTTTGTAACCCCAGGTCTAAAACCCTTTATGGCTGCTATAGACACTAGGCATGAATGTGGTACATAGAGATAAATTCATTTAGGCAAAACCACTCAGACACACAAAATAAAAATAAATAAAATTTCAAAAAATAAAGTACTGTTGAGAAATTATCTGTATAAAATTGCAATTCAATTCTTTGAAAGCATGTAAATAAAATTATTTTACAATATAGTGCAGTTGCTAAACGTATATTAAAGAAAAGGAAATATGCTAAATTCCATATTATAGAATTGTGGTTGCCTTAGAGCTATAATTGCTGGGATGAAACATCATGACCAAAAGCGAGTTGGAGATGAAAGGGCTTATTTAGCTTATGCTTCCACATCATAGTTCATCATCAAAGGAAATCAGGTTAGGAACTCAAGTAGGACAGGAACCTGGAACCTGGATGCAGGGGCTGATACAGAGCCCACGGAGGGGTATGGCTTAATGGCTTGCTCCTCACAGCTTCTCAGCCTCCTTTCTTATGGAACTCAAGACCATCACCCCAGGGGTAGGACCACCCATAATGGGTTGGAACCTCTCACATCAATCATTTATTAAGAAACTGCCCTTCCGGCTTGACTACAGCCTCCATTTATGGAGGCCGTTTATTAATTGAGGCTTCCTCCTCTCTGAAAACTCGAGCTTGTGACAAGTTGACACAAAACTAACCAACACAATGTTAATATTCTGTCTGCTGAGAGATTGCGCAGGCAATGTTCTAAATGTCAGAAAAAATTTAAATTAGAGTTCACAGTAATTCTAGATGATCAAATAGATCATAAAGATTACGGCATTTAGAAAGATTATACAATAATTATTTTGATAATATGAAATAAGGTGTTACTGTTTATAATTAAAAACTTAAAGCTATCATCATCATTATTTATTCTATGCATATAGGTGTTTTGCCTGCATGTATGTCTGTGAGCCGTATTCAGGGCTGATGTCTAAAGATGCCAGAAGAGGGCATCAGGAGTCCTGAACTGGAGTTACAGACATGAGCTGTCATGTGGAATTGAACTCAGGTCCTCTGGAAGGGCAGCCAATGCTCTTATCTCTCTATCCCCTAAAATTAATATTTTATAAAATCTGTCACATGACAATTAATGATTATATTTTTCTAAATATAAATAATTTGGAATATTCATAGCTTGTTTGTTTGGCAAAACAGGGCATGTATTCCAAACACTGAGCTTCTATCTCTATAAATTTTATTGGTTCATTTGGGATCATTATTGTTGAGCAATTTTAATATTTCTTATTTCAGAATACAATTTTTTAAAATTTAAATTTAATTTTAATTTCAAATCATAATAGTTAATAAATACATTGGGAAGTTATGATATATTATTCTTAGGAAAGCCTTTAAGGTATTTAACTTTAATGTCTTTTATTATGATTTAGGAAATGGCTTTAGGATCCTCATCATACATGCTATAAAACAGTGACTGGAGTAAGAGAAATTGAATTCCCGAAGAAATGACACACTTTAATTTTTAAAGTGGTGTCTATGATCAGACAATTATGAGTCTCAGTAAAAGCTTAGGAATCATAGTATTCTACAATTCTGAGGGAAGAGGAATCTTACCAAGTTTTTTTTATTGGTTATTTTATTTATTTACATTTCAAATATTATCCCCCTTCCCAAATTTGAGGTGAAATTGTACATAGCAATGCAGCTGTCAGAATTTTTTTCTTTTAAGTAATAAAAAGAACTGTTTTAGTTTTTACAGTTTGTACTTTAGAAAACTAATTACAAGTGCACTGATAGTTTTGATTAAACCAGGCTCAGGGACACAAGTATGACATATATTGCTCATATTCAAGACTGACTGTATGTAGAAAAATGAAAATAGACCCATATTTTTCACCTTGCACAAAGCTCAAGTCCAAGTGGATCAAGGACTTCAACATAAAATCAGATTCACTGAATCTAATAGAAGAGAAACTGGGAAAGACTCTCAAACTCCTTGGCACAGGGGGGAATTTCCTAAATAGAACTCCAATGGCTCACACTCTAAGATAAAGAATTGATACATGGGACCTCATTAAACTGGAAAGCTTCTGTAAGGCAAAGGACATAGTCAATGAGACAAATCAGCAACCTACAGATTGGGAAAATCTTCACCAACCCCACATTCGATAGAGGGCTAATATTCAAAATGTATTAAGAACTCAAGAAGCTTACGACGGAAACACCAAACAACTCAATCAAAAAAATGGGGTATAGAACTAAACCAAGAATTCACAACAGAGGAATCTCGAATGGCTGAGAAGCATCTAAAGAAATGTTCAAAGTCCTTAGTGATCAGAAAAATGCAAATCAAAGTGACCCTGAGATTCCACCTTATACCAATCAGAATGGCTAAGATCAAAACCTCAGGTGACAACACATGTTGGTGAGGATGTGGAGAAAGAGGAACACTCCTCCATTGCTGGGGGGATTGCAAACTGATACAGTCACTCTGGAAATCAATCTGAAGATGCCTCAGAAAATTGGAAATAGATTTACTTGAAGACCCAGAAATACCACTCATGGTAATATACCCAAAAGATGCCCCACCATTTCACAGGGGCACGTGTTCCACTATGTTCATAGCGGCCTTATTTGTGATAGCTAGAAGCTGGAAAAAACCTAGATGTCCCACAACAGAAGAATGGATACAGAAAATGTGGTTCATTTACAGAATGGAATACTACTCAGCTATTAAGAACAAGGGCACCTGGAGTTTTGCAGGCAAATGCATGGAACTAGAAAATATCATCCCGAGTGAGGTAACTCAGACCCAAAAGGACATGCATGGTATGTACTCACTAATAAGTGGATATTAGCAAAAAAAAAAAAATGCAGAACACCCAAGATATAGTCCATCGAACTCAAAAAGGTCAACAAGCTGAAGTGCCCAAGTGAGGATGCCTCAATCCCACTTGGGAGAGAGAAGAAAGCAATCACAAGTGGGGAGGGAGGGAGGGACCTGGGAGGGAAAGTGGATGGGGTTGGGGGTGGGGAGAGGGGAACCTGATCTGGCATTAGTTGAGGGGAAAGGACTGAAGCCCTGATGGTCAGCAGAAATAATAGAAACAGGCAACCTCAGGAGGTAGGACATTGGGGGTACCCTCAGGAATGCACCAAAGACCTGGGAGGTGTGAGACTCTCAGGACTCTAAGGGAGGGACCTTAGATGAAATGCATGACAGTAGGGAGAGGGAATTTATAGAGCCCACCTCAGCAGGAAGAGAGGGAGGGGGTTGCCATCCCACAGTCAAAACTCTGACCCATATTGTTCCTGTCTGAAAGAACTGCAGGGATGGAAATAGAGAGGAACCTGAGGAAAAGAAGGTCCAGCAACAGGCCCAAAGTGGGATCCAGCTCAAGGAGATGTCCCAAGGCCCGACACTATTACTGAGGATATGGAGTGCTCACAAAAATGGACCTATCATGACTGCCCTTCGAAAGACCCGACAAGCATCTGAAAAAGTCAGATGCAGATATTTGCACCCCACCAATGGAAAGAAGCTGTTGACCCCTGTAGTTGAATTAGGGATGGCTGGAAGAAGCTGAGGAAGAGGGTGACCCTGTAGGAGGACCAGCAGTCTCAATTAACCTAGACCCCTGAGATCTCTCAGACACTGGGCCACCATCCAGGCAGCATATACCAACTGATATGAGGCCCCCAACACATATATAGCAGAGGACTGCTGGGTCTGGGTTCAGTCAGAGAAGATGCACCTCACCCTCAAGAGACTGGAAGTCCCAGGGAGCTTAAAGGTCTGGTTGGGTGGTTGTGGGTGGTGGGGACATCCTTTTGGTGACAGGGAGGTAGGGGAGGTATGGGATGTGGAACATTCGGAGGGTGGATGGGGGGAATAAAATCTGGAGTATAAAAATAAATAAATGAATAAATGAATAAATAAATAAATAAGAAAGAAAAAAGTTCCACTTACAAACTAAAATCTACAAAGGAAAAAGAAAAAAAAAGAAACATCTTATGGGGACGTGGACACTGAAATATTCCTTTTCTTTGTGATTAAGGGATTAAGGCGCTGTCTTAGTTTTCTCAAGCTGTTGCATCAAACTACCATAAGCCAGATGACTTATGAACATTGACTTCCTTCATCTCTAGAGGCTGAGGTATCTAAGGTCAAAGGTCTCTAGAGTCTGGTGGGGGCATCTTGTGTTTTCATTTATTTTCATCTCACTGTACTGATGCTGCAGTGAGCAGGGGAGTTCTCTGATATTTTACAAGGACATTAAATCTATTTACAGGGCTCTGCCCTCATGACATAATCACATCACAAAAGCTCCATCTCCTAATACCAGTACTATGTGGATTAGTATTTCAACATAAGAATTTTAGGGAGTATAAACATTCAGACCTCAGTAAAGTCTGCTGGATATTTGAAGTATGTGCTGTGGAAGTCTGGAAGAAGGCAACTCGATGCCAAAGAAATTCAAGGAGGTTCAACCCAGATGTGTAGATATTTAACAAGATACAAAAGGGACTAGAAGGGCAGAGGGAAAGCTGTGGATCACTGGAGATGTGTTTAGAACAGTGTTGAGGAAGAAGTGGGTAGCAACCTGCTAGGCTTTGCACGCTGGGTAAAGACTTTGGATTTCACTGATAGGGAGTGGAGTTCTCACAGAGATTTCAAGTAGCATGGTAAAATGTGCAGATTGAATTGTAATGGTTGTGACACTCATGACAAATTAAGGGCATATAGCAGTTGTTGGTAGGAGCCTACCAGGAAGCGTTCATAGATACCAGAGAAGAGGAGGTAATCAGGATACAAATAAGACGGTGGCTTTGGGAACTATCTTGGTTTCTTTTCTTGTTGCTGTGATAAAATACCCCGGAGAAAGTAACTTCAGGGAGAAAGGGTTTATTTGGCTTACAATTTGAGATTGCAATTGGCCATGGCAGAGTAATAATGCAGCAGGAGCTTGCGGGGACTGTTCACATTGCATCTACAGTCAAGATGCGGAGAACAATGGATGCTTTTGCTCAGTTAACTTTCTTATATAAGGTCCAGGATCCCAGTGCAGAGAATGGTGCCACCCATAGTGGGCAAGTCTTCTCATCTCAGTTAACAACTCGATTGAAATAGTCTCTCTGGTAGGCACATCCAGAGGCTGACCTCATCTAGATAATCCCTGAGAGATATGCCTAGGGGCTCACCTCCTGTACAGTTCTATATTCTATGAAGTTGTCAGTGTACATTAACATCACAGGAAGCATTGTTCTTGGGCTTACATATTTGTTTATGTAAGTCTGTGTGTTTGTATCTGGGTGTTGTGACCAGGGAGTTGATTGTAATTGATGTTTCTAACTTGGGAATTGATATAGTTATCATTTAATGAAATTAAGCCTATAGGAAGGAGGGACTGGAGAGAGAGCACATGTGGCACTGCATGTACCTGCTGTGCTGCATGAGAATATGAGTTTGGATGCCTAATACTCATAATAAAAGGTGGGAGCTTTGGCTTCCGGAGGGAAAGCGGGTAAGAAAACTCTAGGAGGTGGAGTTTTGCTAAAGAAAGTGGGTCACTGGAGGCAGGTCCTGTGGTTTAAAGTCTAGCCCTACTTCCTACAAGAGTAGGCAGTGCTCTTAACTGCTGAGCCAGCTCTCCAGCCTCTCAGCTAATCTTCTCTTAGTACTCATGTGGATTGCTTCCAACCACACACTCACAACTGCCCACTGTTTTTCTCATGCCTGTTCTATCCCTAAAGCCTGCAGATGTCAAAGACCAAAACAACTTTCTTCATATACAGGCTGCAGAGAAGTGCTTTTCTACCAGGCCCTGCGGAATTTCAATGAATAACATTTTCTCTATTCTGTCTCAGGTATTTTAGATCAAAGAGATATTGGCTGTTTATCCCTTAATATATCCTCAAGTGTAGAATGGTATACAGGATATCAGGTACTATTCCAGTTCAAAGAACACAGTATCACCAATGGAGAAACAGACAAATAAACATACGAAGATAGCAAATACGCATCAATAAGGTAGATTCTGATATGTTTTTAATTAATGTAGTTGATAAGCATTTTCAAAGAGCTTAATCCCTGTTTGCAAGAAGGCATGTAAAGCAGCCACTCTCTCACATTTCTGAAAGATCATTTAACTAGGTCTTCTACATCTTACACTCAAAAGTGCACTGTAGAATTTTCCCAGTTCTGGCTGTCACTGTGGACTGGACTCATTGCCACTATATTCAAGACATCAGAAAATATGTCAGTGAAGTGAGACCAGTTTATCAACAAAGGCCACACCATAGCTACTTTATGGAAGCAGATCTTGACAAAATGATTCTCAAGTTGCCAAGCAGGTTAAAGGCAGTCAAAACAATGGTGACAGTTATAACAGAGACAGATTTCATCACTTGCCATGAGGATGTGGGTG
Organism: Tokudaia tokunoshimensis; assembly: GCA_036184795.1. Classification (NCBI taxonomy): domain Eukaryota; kingdom Metazoa; phylum Chordata; class Mammalia; order Rodentia; family Muridae; genus Tokudaia; species Tokudaia tokunoshimensis. Next base: position 80,767,117 of record BTHU01000012.1, on the reverse strand, counting down.
CTGTGAAGCAGAACCATCGAGGCATGCTTTGGAAAACACAGAGTGTACAGAATACTGTATCAAACTATTCATATTATATGGGAAAACATTTTTGCAACATTTTCCATTTTGGACCTTACATTTCTACATGATATATATGGGTATATGGTAAGATTGTAGAAACTTAAAATTCTGCAATGGGAAGTTTTATTGGGTTTTTAGTCCTTATATTAGTAGGCAATATAATTAAATGGGTAGAAACTCATAATTTTCCAGGTCACTGAAGGAATTACCATGTTGTTAAATGACTTTCATTTAAAGGGTATATTATTTCTTACTAATTTATTTGCAAACAAGCTATGTATGCCTTATGGTCATTCTCCCATTTTCTCACTGTCTTATGTTCAGGTGTTATTCTAAGAATATGCAGAATAGAGAAATTAAGTTATTTATATTCCTGTGTCTTGGATTCACTATAAGATCAATGTGATGATGACCTGGTTGGTTTTTGTCAGTTTGACACAAACTTAGAGTTATCTGGGAAGACAACCCTCAATTGAGAACATGTCTCCAGACTGCTTGTGGAGTAGGGTGTTTCCTTGATTGATGACTGATGTAGGAGGGCCTAGCCTACTGTGGGTGGTACCACCACTGGGCAGGTTGTCCTGGGTTGTATAAGAAAGTGGACTGATCCAGTCATGAGGAGAAAGCCTGAAAGCAGGACTCTTCCATACTCTTACTTCAGTTTCTGTTGTCAGGTGCCTGCTCCTAGTCCCTGCCCCTATTTCCCTTTTTGTTTGAATATAAACTATAAGCTGAAAATCGCTTCCCTCCCCAGCTTGCTGTTGGTCAAGGTGTATTAATCGCAGCAATAGAAATGCAAACTAGGACAAATTATGAAGAACGGAGGGGCAGAGCCAGAGGCAGGTGAATTTCCATGAACATGAGGCCGGCCTGATCAGCAAAACTACACAGTGCTACCCTTTCTCCAACAACAATCACAACCACAACAACAACAGCAACAGCAAACACACACACACACACACACACACACACACACACACACACACACACACTACTTACACCCCAAATCCCAAAACAAACAACAGCGATTGATGTCTAAAGCCACTGTGACTTTATATAGGCCAAGGTTTTCTCCCAGTTGAGGGTATGTACTTAGCCTTTTGCCTCAGTCCACCAACACAATACAGAAATTCCACTAAATATTCATTTCCTGGTTCTGAAGAAACTTCATATGTAAGAATGATTTAATTTTAGAACAATAAAAATTGTCCTAAACCCATTTCTACAATTTTCTTTAAAATGGAGTTAGAAGTCAAACTTCCCTTCATGCCTCATAGGCAAATGGCAGGCAAACAAATTTTATTGACCATCCTATCTTTTAGTGCATATTGGCTAAGTATCCAACTGTATTTTACTTTTTGTGGGTCCTTCCTTTTCTTATTCTTTAAAAAATATTTTTTTTGCCTAATACATTTGTGTTTGACATATATGGTTGTAAGTAGTCCAATGTAATGAATTTAGTGACATCTCAGAAATATATTTTTAACAATTTACAAAAATATGCATATTTTTCTGTCAGTTTACCAATGTTTTACTGTCTCATAATTTTTAAAAAAATATTTGTGAGTTAATTATGCACAATAATGGATTTCATTATGATATCTTCCTGCATGTTCAGAGTGTAAGCCAATCACATCCATCCTCATTACCTTATCTGATTTTCCTCCCACTCCCATCAATCCACATTTTCTTCCCAAGTACTCTAGACCCCCCCGACACATATTAAACCAAAACATGTACACCTTGGCTTACGAAAATTAGTATTAAGTGTAAGAAATCAATAAAAATGTGTCTTTCAAACTGAATTTATCTTATTTGTGTTTATAACTAAAAATGTCTAGTTAATAAAATAGTTGTTTATGTCCAATCAGAGTAGGATCCATGGTGCCCATGGCTAACAAAATGCTCTGGTGCCCTAAATAAATGGTCTAGACTTTGTTGAGAGCTGAAGCCTGTTTCCTTTATGCTTCAAACAATCCCTAGAGTACTTATAATTCCTAGTAGAATGCTTGAACATCAGTTTGCATGATTCACTATTTGCATCCAGCAAATTCAAAGTTTACTTTTATGTAGCTTTCTGGAATTTAAAGAAAAATATTTTTGATCTGTGATTGGCTGAATCTATGAACATTGAACCCATGCATTTGGAGGACCAACTGAGCTTAGTTGTAATTTTTTTCCTCTATTGTGATGAAAACTCATAAACTCTTACCAAGTTATCTATTAATGATTTATTTATCAGACTATTTATAAATTCACTAATATGAATATCATTAAGAACATTTTTCAGAGTAGCTTGCCTGACATGTTCCCTTCTCTTGTTCACGGAGCTTCTTCTCTCTGATTAGAGCAGCAGGTGTGCTCTGTATTCCTTCAGGCTTGAGCTTCCTCTAATTTATGATCTAAGACTTCAGAGACCTATCCACTTGGAGATCCGAGAGTGTGCATTACCTAGGTGGACTGTGGACATGCTGCAAGACCCCCAGAGGAGCCAGTGACTTAATAATGGTGAGCTAATTAATAGCCTAAATATTCACTCGAGTGAAGTTGTATCTTCCAAGGAGTATTTGATGTGGAAATCATGGCTCTCTACATTCTATAAATACTGAAATTTTCAATATTTTAAACAAAGTAGAAAATGATTGCACCAGAATACTGTGAATTTTTTATTTATTGAATTTTTAAAAAATTCATATATGTGTAATGTATTTCCAACATTTCCTCACTCTGTCTCTTCTCTCCAGCTCCTCTGTGCTTCCAATTCTCTATCAAAAGTATGACCCCCCCCCGTGTGTGTGTGTGTGTGTGTTTGTGGCGTGATGTGTCATGTGTGTGGGGTGTGTGTGTGTGTGTGTGTGTGGTGTGGTGTGTGGTATGTGGTGTGTATGTATGTGTGTGTGTGTGTGTGTGTGTGTGTGTGTGTGTGTAAATACAACCTGCTGAATTCACTAAGTGTAGCCAATTACAAGGTTCATTTCTGGAGAAGACTAATTCTCCCCCTCTCAGCAGTAATTAATTGCCTGTAGCTCTTTATCTAGGGATGTGGCCCATGAGACTTTCCCCATCCACACTGGTATGTCAACTGGCATTAAAATTGCTCAGGTCTTGTTTAGGTAGCCATATGGTTGAGATTTTATGGGTATAGCTCCCTGTCATATATGGAAGACACAATCACACGGCAGATGTCCTGGTTCTCTGGCTCTTACAACCGTTTTGTCCCCTTCTCCTTGATGTTCCACGAGCCCTAAGTTTAGGGGTTGTGTTGTAGATGTATCAACGAGGGCGACGAACCAAGCACCCCATCATTGTTTATTTTCTGCATTTTGATAAATTATGACTTTTTATAATGATCTCCATTTCCTGAAAAATGAAGCTTCTTTGATGAAGGGTGAGAGCTACACTTATCAGGCTTGCCTGGAGCACAGGCTGTGTGGACCTGGCTGGCCTTGGAAGTTGAATACAGTACTGGCAGGATAAGGTTGGTAGGAACAGGAGCAATGCTGTGATATTTTGAAATGTGGTCAGCTTCAACTCTTCTGGTGCATTTATATTTATGACTTCCACAGGGGCCTGAAGGTAAGTTGTGTATACCCAGTCACAATACAGGGTAAGTGCTCACAAGACCAATCACTGTTGTCAGACAAGGCACACATGAGCCCTTATGAAGAAAGTGATCTTTAAGAAATACAAGTTGACTAGGCGTAGAAGGAGGGGTGACTACTGGCACATAAGTGAACACTTCGGCCAAGGAAAATTTACTCTCTGATTGGACTCAGAATCTTAAATGCTACTGGCTAAAAATATGAGGAGCAGTCAATTCATGGTTTCAGCTTTCCTCTTTCATGTGATGAAAATGAATTAATGCCTGGAAGTTAATTGTGCTGATAGTGACACAATTTGTGAACAGCAGTGAAGGCCAGAGAGTTATACAGTTCATATGGGTGAATTGTACAACTTGCAATTTCATCTTAATGAATCTGTTTTGTCTTTAAAAATAATAAAAAAACCTTCCATAGAAGACATGATATTATTGTTTCTACTGAAAAACATATGTGTAAGGAAGAAAGCTTGGCTCCTGTGACTTGATCACATAGAGAATGGTAATTATATTTTAAACCAGGTGTGGTATAACTCTGTATGTTTGTAATTCTAGCACTCCAGAGGTTAATACAGGTGGATTGCAAGTTTGGGTCCAACTTGAGCTACATAGTGAAACCTTGTCTCAAATAACAACAACAAAAAGCCTAGTATGTTTATGTATTTTAGTTTTTAAATGCTTTAGATTTTCCCGCTTGGTGTCAGGTTGTATTGTGTGACTATAAGTCATGACTCTGCCTTTAAGGTGTGCTATGATTTTCAGTGTTCATCTTCATACTTGCTAAATGATCCCTAGAGTGACATTTGACTTAAAGTCTTCCGAATTGCCGGGCAGTGGTGGTGCACGCCTTTAATCCCAGCACTTGGGAGTCAGAGGCAGGCAGATTTCTGTGTTCAAGGCCAGCCTGGTCTACAGAGTGAGTTCCAGGACAGCCAGGGCTATACAGAGAAACCCTGCCTCGAAAAACAAAAACAAAAACAAAAACAAAAAATCTTCCGACTGACTCTTGTATATAAGGTTATAATCCTCTGATTTCTGATATTTGAAAATAGTACCCAATTGGATTTAAAACACAAAATAAAGATTTAAAATATTTCTATGCTCTTATTATCATCTAAATTGTGAAGCCCATTTCTTATTTATTCCGTAGTCTTTGAGAAACTCAAGACTGGCTGTTAAATAGCTCTTCTAATTAGTATGAACTGTTGTAGCATTTAAAATCCATGTCCTGCCTTTGATAAAAATCAAAATTAGAGTGAATAATATGCCTTGGTTGAGCATTAGCATGCAAACCATGCAGCAGCAAAAATGGGTTTAGGCGCCGAGAATAAAGCAGAAGCCAGCACGTTCTGACAGCTGTGAGAAACACAAAAAATATTAATGGTGGCAGTTAGAGTGTGAGCCAGAGAATAGCAATGCACAGGTGCATTTTCCCCAGTGCATAGAGTTCTTCTTTAGTATTCATGATAAGTTTCCAATAACTTCATCTTTACACACAAATTAGAAAGCAGTTCAGATTTATTAGGCTGGCTGAGCAATTGCCCAGGACAGCTAAAAGAACAATGCCCACAGGGGCATATATATTTGTAATGAAATAGTCTTCTACGACAATGCCTTAAATATCATCACAATGCCATCTTTATTTTCTGATAAAGTCATCATCACAAGAGGTTTAAGATTCTCTTAATTTTATTCTTAAGATCTCATCTAGGTGGAATGAAAAATTACATTGCAATTGTGCTTGCTTCAGTATATTAGCCTTTAATGGAAATTTCCATTATTTATTCTTTAATACTTTTGACTTTAGAGGCTAAAGTATCACTTTGGTTTAGAGTAACTAAATGGAAAACTGTTATACCAATAGAGAGATCCACCACTCCAGAGAACAAATTATGTAGAAATAGAAAGCAAGAGTTTTCTCTTTAGTGCATTTGAGCATATAGTCACACTGAATCTCTGCACATGCTCCAGAAACTCAAGCAAGCTGACACTCACACACTCTCTTCTGAGTGTTACATGAAGTCCCAAGAAACTGTGTACAAATGAGGTGCCAGCTACCTCTCAAGTTCATTGTCAGTGAACAATGTGAAATATTTGGATCTTGGATGTCTACAGAGAAGTCTTCCTTATCTTCAAACTTCCAACTTAAGCAGTGCGAGAAAAATAATGCAAGTAATGTCATAGTGTCACTGACGCATGAAAAACAGAATCCAGTAAAATCACTAAAGACCCTTTCTATACATAACCCAGAATGAACACTTATATGGTGGGTTCCATAAATGTATACAAGTGCCTTAGAATATGTGATCTATCTATCTATCTATCTATCTATCTATCTATCTATCTATCTATCTATCTATCTATCTATCTATCTATCTAACTATGCACGTGTATATGTGTGCCACCGTATATATATGGAGGTTAGAGCACAAGTTGAGGAAGTCAGTTCTTCCCTTACATCTTGTGAGCCCTGGGTATCAGACTAAAGTCTTCAGCTTTGGTAGCAAGTTGATTATCTGCTGAACCATTGTCCTGGCACCAAACATGTATCTAAATGCCTCAGGCTGTATATCAAAACTGGTTTTTTTATCATTTATATTAAAATCTAAATGAACCCTAATATTTAATTTACTTCTGTTTCTGTTGAGACTTAAATATATTTAAAAGATCCTGTTTGAAGGAGCTGGAGAGATACTCAGGGGTTAAGAACACCTGCTGCTCTTGCGGAGTTTAGTTACCAGCACCCACCTAGTGTTCATAACCACCTATAGTTCGAGTCTAGTCTAGGGGTTGGACACCCTCATCTATCCTCTTTTGACACCATGTACACATGTGATTCGTATGAACACACACACACACACACACACACACACACACACTCACACACACAATTGAGTTCAGATCCTGTTTAGTGGCATTCCAACAATAGCTTGATGGCAGCCTTGGCTAACATTGGAATCTACCAGTTCTTCCCTGAAGTTTCTAATTTCCCACTCATGCCCCTTGTTTCTCTGTCTCTAACCATTATGCTCCTGATGATTTCTCCTGGAAATCTTTGCTTTCTTGTTTAGGATATAATGCTGCTGGGTGGTACAACTTTATCACATACCTAAATGCCAGTTGTGATAGCCTATGTGAGGCTTGAGATGGCCATGAGACTGAAAATGCTAGTACACATGCATTCATATACTTTAAAATAATAACAAGGTTGTTTCTACTCTATTTGAGATGAGTTTTACTATCAAGTTTTGAATGGGATCACATTATTTTTCAGCAAGTTCTGTTTTGCCAATCAATATTGTCATTTTAAGTTTAGTTGTAGAACAAAACATTAATTCATTGGCCAAAGAAAAACATTTCATAGATCTAAGTGTGTTTTAGCTTATGGTCTGTGAGCTGCATGTGTCCTAGTACAGTTATGAATGTTGACAAACACATTTCCAGATCATGGTCTCATGTCTCAAGGTCAAAAGGTTTGACACCTGGACACTGTAAACATTTTATCTCTTATGTAAGTGCAACTTATATAATGTCCAACAACTACAACAAAGTGAAGATAAGCAGAATAGATTAGTGTTTCCATGAAGAAAGCTGGTAAAGATGGGTTGGGTAACAGCGTTGACACAAATGGATGGTATGAAGGTGTCCTTTGTGACAATTGAGCAGATCAGTGTCCTGACAGCAGTGATTGCTTCAGGAATATATACACTAGACAATATTAGACACAATGACACATATTCATAATATACAAATAAAAAATCTAGACAGAGATCGCTGGGCTCAGGCTGATGATTGGCTGTGACTATCTGCATCTGTATTAGTCTGGTGCTGGCAAAAACTCTCAGGGGACAGCCATACCAGGCTCCTGTCAGCAAACACAAGCACATCTTGGCATCAGCAATAGTGTTGGGGTTTGGTGTCTGCAGATGGGATGGATAGGTGGGGTGGTTGCTAGATGGTCTTTCCTTCCGTCCCTGCTCCATTTTCTGTCTGTCTTTGCTTTGGACAGGAACAATTCTGGGTTAAAAATTTTGAGATGGGTGGGTGGCCCCATCCCTTAACTAGGGCCATGCCCATCTACTGGAGGTGGTCTCTACAGGTTATATCTCCACTTTGTTGGGTATTTCAGCTAAAGTCATCTTTGTTGGGTACTGGGAGCCTCTCATTTCCCTGGCATCTGGGACTTTCTAGTGGCTACTCTCAGTTCCCCATCCCCCACTGCTACATATTTCTATTCAGTTTCCTGACCTCTATACTTCTCTCCTGTCCCTTTCCATACCTCATCCTGACTTCCCTTTCCCTCCCCCTCCTCTCTCCCTCCCAGGTCCCTTCCTCCCTCTACCTCCTGTAATCATTTTGTTCTCCATTCTATGTAGGATTGAAGCTTCCACACTTGAAGAGCTACGGGAAGGACTGAAGGAGCTGAAGGGATTGCAACGCCATTGGAAGAACAATATCAATTAACTGGACCATCCAGAGCTCCCAGGGACTAAACCATCAATTAAAGATTATACATGGAATGATCCATGACTCCAGCTACATATGTAGCAGAGGATGTCTTTATGTGGCATCAATGGGAGGGGAGGCCCTTTGTCCTGTGGAGGATCGATGCCCCAGTGTAGGAGGATGCTAGCTCTGTGAGGTGGGAGTGGGTGAGTGGCTGGAGGTGTACCCTCATAGAGGCAAAGGGGAGGGGAATGGGATGAGAGTTTTGTGGAGGAGAAACTGGGAAGGAGGATATCATTCGAAATGTAAATGAATAAAATTATTAATAAAAAATCTACATAGAAAATAGTGAAAAGGAATAAAAGTTTATACTAGTAAGTATACCTAAGAACATTTGTAATAGCAATATCACTTTATGGGTTTTGACATTATTCTGAAATTTTATAAGATGTCACTATTTGAAGAAGTTAGGCTAAGTGTGAAAATGACAAATTTCTTTGAGTTTATAATAGAAGAAACCTTATGTATCAAATATTTGCAGTTATACCTGCAAATATCACAATTTATTTTTTCTTTTATATCCAAATAGAATTCGATTATATCTATTTACCCCATTTTCATTATCTACTAATTAGTTGAAGGGCACTTAAATAGCTTTTATATAGTACTCTTTCTTAAAGTTTCTGGAACTGATAATTTTCTGAGGCACATTTTTCTGTCAAGGTAATACAAGCTCGTTTGTATTAGCTCTGCATGCACATGTGTGTGAATGTGTGTGCATGTGCTCATGTTTCTGTGTGCACATACACACGTGTGTGCATACATATTCTTATGTGTACAGGGTCTGCATGTGTAGTAGTCAGTGTGTGGAAAGGCTACAGGACAATGTCTAACATTGCTCCTTGAGTGCCATGTCCCTTTCCTTTTGGAGACTGGGTCTCTTTCAGTCCTGAAACCTTCTGCGTGAGCTAGGCAGGATGGTCAGCAAACATCCAGAAGCACCTGTTTCTACTTTCCCAGAGATCATGCTACCAGTCATGGCTTTTTGCTTATTCATTTGTTTTTGTTTTTTTCTTTTTGGAGACAGGGTTTCTCTGTGTATTCCTGGATGTCTTGGACTCACTTTTTAGACTAGACTGGTTTTCAATTCAGAAATCCATCTGTCTCTAAGTATTAGGATTAAAGGCGTGTACCACCATGCCTGGCCCAGGCCTGAATTTTAGTTTTATAAAACTTAGGTTTTGAAGATCCCATGGTGATTTTTTAGGCAGGTTAGAATGTCGTGTTTCTACCAATGGTCAAGGTTTGGACTCCCCCCGACCCCCATTTGCTCACTCAGTAATTCTAGTCCCTTGTCCTGGCATTCAGATTTTAGTTTCTCAAACTGCTAATTGCAAGGGATAGATACTTCCTTGATAACTTCTAGCCTGCTAATATCTGACTAACAACCTACCAGTATCATCTTGGAGAGAGAAGTGGCAACTCTTTACTGTTGCATCTCATATGTGGACTGTACTTGATCAGCCGATAAAGGACTATGTATTTGTATTCTTTTTTTTTTTTGAAGAAAATCTATGAGTAAAACATAAGATATGGAATTTGAGTTAAGTATGCATAGAATATTAATGTTATATGCATAAAATGCATAAAAATGCAAGGTCAAGAGACTCAATTTTATCTCTTTTTGTAGAAAGCAACATGTCTAGAAAATACTGTAATATTAAAGTTATTCTAGTGAAAGACTGACAAAATGTCTCTGTAGATAGAGAAAGCTTGATGACCTGAGTTCAATCCTGGAAACCACATAACGAAAAGCAAATTGAACCAAATCCACACAGTTGTCCAATGACGTTCACATGTATGCCACGATCTATAAACACAGATACACAGGACTTTCACCACACATACACACAATACAAGTAAAAATATCTAAGAGAAATACACAAACCTTTAATGTCCACTGTGTACATAGTTTATTTTAGGTGAAGGAAAGGTAGATTGTCTTGAAAGCAGAATAATTACAGAACAAAAGAAGCTTTAGTACATTCTAATGAATATGAAAGGAAAATAGAAGCCAAATAAGAAAACAACCCAAAAGTCCTGGCTTCCATTCCATTTTTGTAGCAATCACCTTAATAAACTGGGAACCCCACCAGACAGGATGTTGGAGTCATTCGCTATTGGTTTCCTAATTATTTTGGTTCTCAATATGTCTCTGCTGTGTTTTAAACTGCTAAAAATCCAGTATCCCTCCCCAGGGGTTGCACACCTGAATACCTCCACTCTGCTTCTCTTTGAGCAGTTGTGTTCCATCAGCTCCGACAGGTATTGGTGATGTATGAGGAGCTATGGGTAATTTCTTTTTTACAAGCAAATAAATAATTTTGCAGCTCATTAGGCTGATCATTTCTCCGATTTGTTCGACCTTTGCTGTACTTTTTGATCAGCTGGTTTTCTCAGATTCATTTTCCCCTGCAAAGCTTGAGCAATCAAATGAATTGCTGGACCTGTCAATCTGATGTCATGACCTGTTAAAATAGAATTCATCAGAAGAATTTCATTATGTTTTTGTTAGAGCAGTTGTCAGAAATCTTTCACTCCTGCACTCCAGTTCCACTGACTGACAGAGGACTGATACAGACACGAAGGAAGTGAGGCATTTATTAAGAGTTTTAAGTCGAGATGCCAGCAGAGTCTAAAGCTTCTTGAACATAATATCCTTTGGAGAAAAATTTCCCAGTAGTCAGCTGTAGATGATTAAACTTGGGGATCTTCTCTTTAAGAAAGATTAACAGAATTGGGAGAGTACTCTCAGTTTGATGCCAAATGTATGATGGGGAGTTGCAGGAATCCAGACAAGATTTAAGTTGGAAATAGAAAACAGCCTTTGCAAAAGGTATTTTTAGTATAATCTCTGTTTTCATAAAGAGTTGTTTACCAAAGCAATTAACCTGCAGAAGGCATCATGGGCTGAGCTAGAGGAAATGGAGAAGAGAACTAGATACCTTGAGCATGACCTTTCTAAAGTTGGAAATTCAATTAAGATGGCTTTAAACTTGACCAACATTCCTACCCTGATTTTCCTAGATGATGGATGTTGGGTTTAGGAATCACTGCATAAATCACTTAAACACCAATCTCAATCAAATAGGGATGGTTTATTGAATTATTGAACACTATACCGAGAGACATGATTCAGGGTCAGGAACTGAACTGTGACCCAAGTTAAGATCCTACAGGGCCTTTTAAGCCTGAGATCTACAAACATCTGTGTCAAGATATTCTTTCAATCAGGATTTAGGGATGGGGGATTTCCTTAGGAACATGTCTTTGTAGACTTATCCTGCTCCTATATGTTGGGATATTCAACTGTGGCAGGGAAGTTGTCTTGTTTAACATTCATGCCAACCAGGATGTCAGTTACTGAGGCACATATTTCTTTCTGCCAAGTAGGATGTCAGTTCCCAGGGAGTTCTTGGGAACTTAAAGTTTACCTAACCCCTACACAAAATGGATGTACTATTTTAAAGAGTTTCTTATTTTTCTTATGTTGGGGTCCATCCCAGGAGCACCATATAAAAGCAAATTCCACAAAAACTTAAATACAGGTGCAAGAATTGCTACTTGGTTGTTGGTTTGGGTCCAAGCTTATTTTGGTTAACTAGACAAAGCAGTTATATTGACTTTTGTCACTACTGGTTTCCAAGGGCACAAAACGTAACAGAACATGTAATCAACTTGGCATTAGAAAGTTTCCTAGTAACAGCAGAAACACATGAGACAGTTTCTTTATAATGGCTGGTTAGTCAGGTAATAGTTGCCTAGGACTTAACATTTTACCTAGGCTTTAAGATTGCATCTAATCTTTAACATTTTACCTATACCTTAACAAAAGACAACAAGCTAAAGATGAAGTAAATATTTTCATCTTCAGGATGTTTTCAGTCATGGGCTTTATCACAGCAATAGAAAAGTAACTAAGACAGGCTTCTTGTTGTGATGGCTTATTCTTGGTTGTCAACCTGACTATATCTGGAATTAACTAAAACCCAAGTATCTGGGTTCATCTGTGAGGGCTTATTTCTTAATTAAATCATTTGAAGTAGGAAGATCCACATTTAATCTGGGCCACATTTTCTGATGGAAATCTATATAAAGGATATGGAAGAAAGAAGATTGTCTTCTCTTTTTACCTGCTTGGTCTCACTTTTACTGGCAAGTCCATTCTTTCAATGACATTAGAGCCTACTTCTATGGGATTCTGTATATTGAAGTGTTGTAGAAAAAATTTAAGTCAGTAACATGGCTACTTTGATCACATCCAAAGACCTCCTAGGTCTGTGTGATCCTGCTGGAATGTAGACACACACTTGTTGCCTTTAATCCCTGTAACTGGAATCCTTTAGTATATACCTTTAACCTCAAACAATGATGCCTAATTGAGACTGTGATGAATCAGAGTAAGATTTGACAGAATGAGTCAGAGATAGGATTTGCCCATCTGTTATTTAAGAGCAGTACAGGGGAAACAGTTGAATTCACCAGTGAGTTAGGAATTGAGTTGGTTAGGAGTCAGTGTTGTTGAGTACAGTGCAGTGCAGTAGAGTTGGGTTTGTTCCTGAGCTCATCCAGTTCAGTGCAGGTCCTCAGAGGCAGTTGAAGCCAGATAATAAGAAGGAGCACCAGAGGATTAGAACAAATAGCCAGAGTTAGTTTGAGACCAAATAGAGCAATTTGGTGAGCAGTTGATAGAAACCAGATTGAATCAATCAACTTGGAGGGCGTTTAAGCCAGAATAGCTGAGTTGAAACAGTTGTACAGAGTTCAGAAAAAAATATACAAATGGTTGACATATTCAGCAGTAAGCCTCCAAGATGACAATTACATCTGGCAGGTAAATGATACTTTTCAAAGACCAGTTGAGACATCCAGCCTTGTGTACTGAGCAACTATAGAATTCCCAGACATTTTATCGGTAGACGGTCATTGTTGGACTAGCTGTACCACAGCCTGGAAGACCTTCTAAAAATTCCCTTTCTCTGTATATTTATAGGTTCATTCTATGAGTTCTGCTTCTGTAGAGAATCCTGACTAATATAGGTTTTTGTCACCAGAAGTGGTTTTAGAGCAAGATATGTATAAGCATTAATCTTTTAAGTATTTGCAAAAAACTTTCCAATTCACCAACATCTACAGTTAGCCTCTCTAGTTACTGAAGCCTCTCACAGGAGTTCAGAAAGTACTCAAAACCCATGGTTTGAACTATTTTATAAACTTAAGGAGACAAATACATTTGATGATTTTTAATTCAATAATTTTGAGAGGCATCAGGTTTGGCAACTTTAGATATGCAACTTTTGACCATTTGTGGAAAAAAATGAGAAAAATTAGCATTTCTGGATAGACTGGCAAAGATAAAAAATGAGTTCAATGACAAAATTAACCAATTTCTAGCATCTCAGAATACAGCGCAGGACAACAATAAACTTAGTGATAAAAATGACCCCCTCCAGATGGGAATAAACAACTATGCCCTGGAAGAGAATCTTTTCTTAAGCAGTCACAGAGCTCAAGTTGCAGAAAATTAAACCGATGCTCTCATAAGTTTACATGAATTAATATGGGTCTAGGATGTGTGTGGAGAACTATTAAATCTAGGAACTTTGAATCCTCAGATTTTCAATGGTTCATCTCACCAAGGAAGTAGTCTCTCTACCCTTAGCAGAAAATGTACTACCACATCACCTCCACCCCTTAAAATATTACTTTTGTCCACCTCTGGCAGAGGAAATCAGTCCTTCATTATCTACTAAATCAGCAGTGACTTTCTCTGAAGGAGATACTAGGCAAGGCAATACTGATGATCCTCAGTTAACTAGACTTAAGACTAAGCAGGCTCCTAGAGGGGAGATAGAAAGTGCAGTTCATGACAAGGTATACTATACTACTAAAGAGGTTAATGAGTTTCCCAATTCATTCAAGCAGAAATTTGGGGAATATGTGTGGGAATGGATTTTAAAGGTGTGGTGTAATGGCAGAGGGAACATAAAATTGGATCAAGCTGAGTTTATGGGTACGGGTCCACTGAGCAGAGATTCTAGGTTTAATATATAAGTTCACACAGTTAAAAATGTGTCAGAAGTTTGTTTGAATGGTTGGTTGAAGCATTTGTCAAGAGATGACTTATTTAAGGGTTGAAGATGCCTGAGAGATATCCTTTGGCTTAATGTTGATGAAGGATTTTAAGACTATGGGCAATTGCAATACTAGAGTTGGTACACTGTATACAACCTAATCTTCCACCATGGGAAGGGCCAGAAGACATGCTATTTATTAATGCTATAAGATGAAATGGTGAAAAGGGCACCAGTACATTTGAAAAGCTATGTTGTCAACATTTTCCTTCTGTCCAACCTCAGGGTCAGAGATGCTGCTGCTCAGTTAGATGAATTAAATGTTTAATTGGTCCTTAAAGTAGCCTTGAATCACCAAAGGCAAGGTGATAATAGTTATTATAATAGCCAACAATAGGCTAAGTGAATTTTATGGCAGCATGACCCATATGGACCTTTGGTACTGGCTAATCAATCACGGTGTTTCCAGGCATGAAACAGGTAAAAACCCTACTGAATTTTTGTTTGATCTGTATATGTAGAAATATTCTCAAATGAAAGAAATGCTTCATTGGATTGTTGCAAAAGGCAACCTCAGCCTGTGAACCAATTTCCAGACTTGAGCCAGTTTTCAGACCTCAAACCCCTTGAATGAAAGAGTTTCCAGGTTCCCCTGAGGAAGGACTTGGCTAAAGTACATAAAAGTTTTAGTGTTAGCTTTTCTCCAGTCTTTACCCAGAGGAACCTACAGTCTTTTACAAGGGTTAGTAGTACAAGTGGTAAAAGAAAAAAAATTTTCCCCAAGAAATACTGTGACTTTCCAGATAAAGTACAGGATTATGGGAGCTCAGGTGATAGAGTTTTGGCTAATGTTCAACTCACAGTAGGTCCAGTGTGTCCCTCAATTCATCTTGTGGTTATTTTTTCAGTCCCAGAATGTATAGTTGGGATAGATATACTTAGAAGTTTACAGAATTCTCATATTGATTCCCTAACCTGTGGAGTGAAGGCTATTTTGGTTAGAAAGGCTAAACAGAAGTCTTTAGAGTTGCCTCTGCCAAGGAAAACAGTATCACATTCCTGGAGGAATTGCAAAAATTAGTGCCACCATCAAGGACTTGAAAGATGCAGGGGTGGTGGTCTCCACAGCATCTCTCTTTATCTCTCCTATCTGGCTAGTGGGCAGATCTTTGGGCAGTACACTTGATGTATATTTTGTTTGGAAGAGGAAATGACCAGATGTGCAATTGTTCACTGATTCATTGGCTGTAACCAATGGATTGGTTGGTTGTTCAGGGACTTGGAAAGAACAAGACTGGAAAATTGGTGAGAAAGATATCTGGGATGAAGTATGTGAACAGATCTTTCCAAGTGGGAAAGGGATCTGAAGACACTTGTGTCCCAAGTAAAAGTTTATAATAGATTACTTTAGCTGAGGAGGAGTTCAATAGTCAAGTGGATAAGATGACCCTTTCTGTGCACAGTCAGTCTCTTTCCCCAATTATCCCTGTTATTGCCTGGTAGCCCTATGAACAAAGTGGTCATTTTGGCAGAGATGGGGGTTATGCATGGACTTGACAATGTAGACTTCCTCTTACCCAGGTTAATGTGGTTACAGCTACTGCTGAGTCCTATATCTGCCAACAGCAGAAACTAACTTTGAGTCCCATGGGACCATTCTTTGGGGTGATCAGCCAGTGACTTGGTGGTAGGTTGACTACATAGGATTACTTTTTTTTTTTTATGAAAAGTATAATGCTTTGTTCTTACTGGAGTAGATACTTATCCTGTATATAGATTTGTCTTTCTTGTAATTAATGCTTCTGTAAAACCTATCAAATGTTGACTTATATAATGCCTTAGCCTTTGTCTTTGTATTCTATAAAGTATTGTTTCTGGCCAAGGAACTCACTTCACATCCAGGGAAGTGTGACAGTGAGTCAACAGTCATGATGGAATCCACTGGTTTTACCATGTTCTCCCACCATCTTGAAGTAATAACCTTCTTTTGGCTTCTGTAGTTTTGCCTCTGGTTGACAGTTTTAACTGAAGTATGTCAATACAGAACATTTTTTTGTGTGTGTGCTTGTGTTTTTCTCTCAACCTGAGAAAAGCTCATTGGTACATTGGCATCCTAAACACTGAGCTGTCACTGACAAGCTAATAAAGGCATTCTGTTGGCTTAAACCCATGTTTGAGTAGTCTTCTCTGGTGGATCCCTCACAACAGGCTGTCCTTCAGACGGTAGTATATGCTTTGATTTAGCATCCAACATATAGTGTAGTTTCCTTGATAGTCAGAATCCATAGACTAGGAATCAAAGGTGTGGAAAATGGAATAGTTCTACCCAGTAGGGAACTTTTACTTTCTGTTCCTTCAACTTTAAGTTCTGCTGTCCTAGAAGTTTTGGTTCCTGAGTGGGGAGTCCTTCTGCCACAAGTCACAGAAAACATTCCATTGATCTGGAAGTTTAGTGTTTCTCCTAGCCATTTTGGGCTTTTGATGTACTTAAGCCCATAGGCCAAGAAAGGAGATACAATGTTAAGAGGGGTGATTGATCCGTACTATCAGGGGTAAATTGCATTACTTCACAACAGTAGGGGCAAAGATTATGTCTGGAGTCCAGAAGATCCTTTAGGGCATTTCTTGGTGCTACCATGTCTTACCACTAAAGTCAACGGGAAACTACAACAACCTAATTTAGGTAGGGTGACAAAGGACCAAGACCCTTGAGGAATGAAGGTATGGGTTACTCCTTCAGGAAAAGAGTCAAATCCTGCTGAGATGCTTGCTGAGAATGGAGGAAATACAGAAGGAGTAGTAGAGGAAGGTAGTTGTAAATACCAGCTAAGGCCATGTGACCTGTAAATATCTTTTGTACAACTGCAAACACATTATAAATTTAGAATACATGGCAATATCTCTTCTGGAACATTATTTCAGTATCTCAAACTTAAATAAGATAACTGCTGATATTCTCTTAATTGATGTTACATTGCATGATAAAGAAATCAAAGGGAAAGACCACAGATATCTGTATAAACACATTCTTAACAAAATACTTCAGAAACATGCATGTCAACTATAATACTTATTTCAGCAACAGGTCACAAGGGTCCAAGACATTTGAGGAATGAAGGATTTTAAAACTACTGACTTCTCATCCGTGTATATTATTGTAATCTTTCTATTAATGTTAAGTTAATTTAAATTTAACTCCTAATTTAAATTAAGTATATTATTTTCTGGTTAGAGACATTTATCCCCAACTCTGACTACTATAGCTAGACACAACTTAATCTCTGTAGCAGCCAGAAATTTCATGGCCTAACAAAAAGCAACAGCCATTTAATCCACTCACCTTCCATTCTTTCTCCATTTCTGAGTTTTGAACTAAGGTGTATTGATGTTGAACCAGCAAGGAAATTACAGCCCAAGAAAACTCTGACATTGTGGGGGCGGTGAATTAGAGGATAACAGGATCCCTGAGATATTTTATATAGTAGGGCCACCTTTGAAACATGTGCTATCTTAATTTTATATCAAAGTCCTAAATTTTATATCAAACAAAACTGCCCTAGATTCTTTAACCCAATTTCTTTGATCCCTTTTAAAGTATCCAAATAATACCTAAATCAACAAAAATTAAAAACAAATTCACTTCCATAATACTTAATATTTACTACAGATTACTTCTTCAAAAACAAGGATATAACAAGCAAATGTCCTTGTTTAAATATAATTCAGGAATTTGTTAGAAAAAAAATTAAACTCATTTTCTAATTGCACTTCACTCCCCATCAGTGAACCTGCTTATACTTTAATGCATTATGAGAGATTTACTAAATAGCATAAAGTGCTGAAGAAATAAAGCATGCACAGGTACATTAAATTAAATTTCTAGGTCTCACAAAATTTCTTTTTTCTTTCCTTTTTTTAGTATCACTTAAGCACAAAGTGTAATTCTTTTTTTTTATTTTCTAAATTTTTATTTACATTCCAAATGATTTCCCCTTTTCCGTTTCCTCCCTCCCCGAAGTCCCATAAGCCCCCTTCCCTCCCTCTGTTCCCCATTCAACCCCCTCTCACTTCTCTGTCCTGGTATTCCCCTACATCCAGTCTTTCCAGGACCAGGGGTCTCTCCTTCCATTTTCTTGAAAATCTATTGATATGTGAATTGTATCTTGGGTATTTCAAGATTCTGGGTTAATATCCCCTTATCAATGACTGCATACCATGTGTGTTCTTTTGTGATTGGGTTACCTCACTAAGGATGATATATTCCAGTACTGACCATTTGCCTAAGAATTTCATGAATTCATTGTTTTTAATTGCAGAGTAGTATTCCATTGTGTAAATATACCACATCTTCTGAATCCATTCCTCCACTGAGGGACATCTGGGTTCTTTCCAGCTTCTGGCTATTATAAATAAGGCTGCTATGAACAGAGTGGAGCATGTGTCCTTATTGCATGCAGGGGAAGCCTCTGGGTATATGCCCAGGAGTGGTACAGCTTCATTTACAAATGAAAATAACCAGGTCATAGTTATGCCTAACAGGATGTGGAGAAAGAGCAACACTCCTCCACTTCTGGTGGGATTGCAAGCTGGTACAGCCACTCTGGAAAGCAATCTGGCGGTTCCTCAGAAAACTGGGCATGACACTCCTGGAGGATCCTGCTATACCAGTTCATATGTAGCTATGATGACAGCATGGAAAAACAAAAGGGAGTGAGATGGAACAGCAGTCAGATTTGGCCTGTTATTTTTTGATTACACATAGAGTAAACCTTTTTCTTCAGAATACAGGCTTAGATTGCAGTAAAAATGCCAATAGGCATTCTTTGGCAACTACCTACAATGCTTAAAACATAGGAAATAAAAGCTGTCTGGAAGTTTTCCTTGAAGAGAAATGGCCTGCATGCTTGGCACTATTTATTTTGTCTTGTCATCATTTCCCAGTGAAATTTCAGGTCTGTCCTGGTTCCATTGCCATAACTCCTTATGAAGAGAAGACATCTCCTCAAAAATGAAAAATTTCAAGTTCTTTGTAGACAGACTTCTATTGACCTAGATTCCACTGACTACAGTCAACCAGACATCTCTTTTTGTACAAGTCGTCCATCACATGGCTACCAAAGCATGTTTTTTAATACAGCTTAGATAATTACAAATACTGTTGGTAGCCAATGACATCAAAATAATTTACATAAAATCCTTATTGCTCCCTGACATTCATTAACATTCATTCATCCATTCACTCATTAAAGAATAGTGTTGCATTTAAAGAATTAGCAACACAGTTCTTCTCCATGCTAGCTGCAGTTTGTGTCCCCTGCACAAACAACACTGGCTCACCCTCATAGAAGCAGGAGGATGGGGGATGGGATAGGGGGTTTCTGGGGGGAAAATCGGGAAAGGGGATAACATTTGAAATGTATGTAAATAAAATATCCAATAAAAAATGACGAAAAAAAAAAAAAGAAAAAAAAACCAACACTGAAGGAAATCTTCCAAGACATTTCAAAAGAAAATAACTCTCAGTGAGAAGTTCATGTGCAAATGCATTGAGCCAGTGCCAGAAAATGTTTAAAAATTTCTTGCAAAGCTACCTTGTTTACATGTGTTTGACTTGGGATAGCTTTTCTGTAATTACGAGTGTTAACTCAACTTGAAAGTGAATTAAGAGACTTAAGAAAAAAAAGGTGGGTATAGAACAATAATTTGTCCAATTTGAATGGCTATGGTAAGCCCTTGAACTCCTTGCAATGTACCTCATATATTCAGTTTGGTATGTGCCTTAATTTGCCTTATTTAGGCCTGGTTTAAGCTTGTTGCATCAGTAAAATTGTTGAGTCTTCTATCAAAAGTGCTTCTGGTTGGATGATCTATTATATGGTCTCCCTAACTGTAGTAAATCTTGATGATGAAGTCATTTTTCTTTTTTCAAAAGGACATTTCTTAGATAATTTCAGGAAAGACTAGGTGATCAAGCACATATTTTAAGCCATGGAAAATATCATGTCTTCCCTCCAAATTCTAAGAGCCCTTTCAATCCTATTGTTTTGAACTTGTTTTCACACAAGACATTTGAAGACTTGTGAAATTTCAGAATTTACAATTTTAGTTAGACAAACATGTGAATCTGACTGCTTTGAATTGTTGTATCCCAACCACAACACAATGTTGTTTTTCCTCAATTCTTCTAAAGAAATGAAAACATGCTAATTTCTGTTCAAAGAAACTGCCCATATTTCTACTCCACTAATAAATTGACATGAGTAGAATTTGGGGCTTGCGAGTTGAGGTAGTGTTCCCTGTATGTGTTAGATCCTCAATGAATATTTGCTTCTTTGAAAGACTTCATTTTATAGTGTGCTGTATCAAGAACTGTAGACAGTTTGAGATAAACAATAGTTATAGGTTAGCAAGGTATCCTCTCATGAAGTTGTTGGTTCTAGTAAAAACCAAAAGACTTCTGATTCAGAAGAAAGAAGTGTCAGTTGTAGTACAATAGGAACCAATAAGACATAGAGACAAAGATTTATTATAAAGGATTAACTTGTGAGGTTATGGAGGATGAGAAGTTCCACAATCTGCAAGCTGTTAGCCAGGAAATCTGTTGGTTTACTTTTAGTCCAACACTCACACATTTGGGCGTCCTAGGAGCGCATGATGTAAGTCTTAAGTCAAGACTGAAGGCTGAAAGCCAGGAACACTAGTATTCACAGTCCCAGCATGATGGGTGTCCTGAATCAAGCAAAAATATGTATTTTTTCATTACTATGGCTCCTTTTTCTACTCAGGCCCTCTGTGGATTACAAAATGCCTGTATACATTGGTAAAGAATAGTTTTATTCAGATGACTTGATTAAATATGAATTTCTTCCTAAAATACCCTTATAGAAACACCCAGAAACATTGTTTTACCAGCTACATGGCTTCTCTTGGTCTAGTCATATTGACCAATAAACTAATTTATCACAGAATGTACCAAAGCTAAGAAACTCTGAGCTCAGTTTTGTATTGTGAATTTTAAACAAAACTATCTGGTGCTTACTTTGAGGGGGAAGCATTCTTTCTATTATTCTGGGCAGTAAATCAACCTTTCTATTCTAAGCAAGTGTCTTTAGCCACCTTTCAAGGCCATGTATCAATCTGTCTTGAAAATGCAATACTTAATTGAAACTCTCTACCCTCTGATAAAAATCTCCTCAATTCTCCTCTCCAACCACTGGTAACTACTATTCTTCTCTCAACTTTTTGAGCTTGACATTTAAAATTCTGTGTATATGTTAAATCATGTGGTACTTGGCTCTCTGTGCTTAGCTTGTTTCACTTAGTGTAGTAGTTTTCAAGTTCATTCATGTCACAAAGGTCAAGATTTCCTTATTTTTTAAAAGATGAATTAGCATTCCATTAAATCTTCTTTTATATATCCCATTCTTTACTTATCAATGAATATTTAATTGTTTCTATATCTTGGTTATTGTGATGGGTGGTACTATCAGGAGGTATGGACTTGTTGGAGTAAGTGTGTCACTGGGCATGGGTTTAAGATCCTTGTCCTAGCTTCCTAGAAGTCAGTCTTTTACTAGCAGATTTCAGATGAAGACATAGAACTTTCAGCTCTGCCTACACCATACCTGCCTAGATGCTGCCATGCTCCCACCTTGATGATTATGGACTGAACCTCTGAACTTGTAAGTCAGCCCCAATTAAATGTCCTTTATTATACTTGCTTTGGTCATGGTGTCTGTTCACAGCACTAAAACCCTAACTAAGACAGCTATGGTAGAGAATATTGCTGTGAGCATGGGAATGCATGGTTTAATTTCCTTTGAATACTGTCTTAATTACTGTTCTGTTTGACCAAGGCAACTTCTATAAAAGAACACTTTCAACTGAGGGCTTGCTTATAGTTTCAGAGTGTTAGTCCATTTTATCACAGCGGGGAGGGAGCATGATTGCTTGTTGGTAGGCACTGGAGCAGTTGCTGAGAGCTTTATACTCTGATCTGATGATCTGAAGGCAGAGAGAGAGAGAAAGAGAGAGAGAGAGAGAAGAGAGACTGGTCTGGGTTTTTGAAACATCACAGGCCCCCAGATATACACCTGCTCCAACAAGGACACACCTTCTTTTTTTAATTTTAAAGATTATTTATTTATTTATTTATTTATTTATTTAATGTGAGTACATCGGTGTCTTTAGACACACAAGAAGAGGGCAGCAGATCATATTACAGATGGTTGTGAGTCATGATGTGGTTGCTGAGACTTGAACTCCAGACCTCTGGAAAAGCAGTCAGTGCTCTTAACTGCTGAGCCATCTCTCCAGCCCAAGAATACACTTTCTTAACCTTCCCTGACAGCTCATCATCTAGGGACTAAGCATGGAAATATATGAGCCTATAAGGTCAATTCATTCAGACCTCCACAGATGATATAGACCCCGAAATAGGATTGCTAGGGAAGAAGAATAAATTTTGAAAACTTGTACTGCTTGAACATAGTTAACAATGGTATACTGTGTACTTGAAAGTTATTAAAAGAGATATTAACATACTTATTTTTTTTTGTTTTGTTTTTTTTTTAAGATTTATTTATTTATTATATGTAAGTATACTGTAGCTGTCTTCAGACACCCCAGAAGAAGGGATCAGATCCCATTACAGATGGTTGTGAGCCACCTTATGGTTGCTGGGATTTGAACTCAGGACCTTCAGAAGAGCAGTCAGTGCTCTTAACCACTGAGCCATCTCTCCAGTCCAACATACTTATTTTTATTTTTTAGAAATCACATACACACACAAGGAAATGCTAACTATAAAGGCAGTAGATTTTTCATTTTGAGACAGGGTCTCACTCTGTAGACTAGCTTGGCCTAGAACTCACTATGTAGTTCAGGTTGGCCTTGAACACAAAGCAATATTCCTGCCTGAGTCTACTGAGCACTGGAATTCGAATCAGAAGGATGCATGCCTATTGCATAAATATGTTAATTTTTTGATTATGGTGATTATTTCTCAATGGATGCCTATGTCAAAATATCAATTTGCCCATTTACACATATTTTTTTGTAATTATACCTGAATAAAAAATGTAAAAACTGAGAAAGCACTGCATCCTTCTTAGGAGAGATGTAACTAGTGACAAAAGCTGTTGTTGCTGTTTGTAAAAAATGTAGAAACACTAGACTCTTAGAGGTTTCTCTATTGTGTCTATGCAATATGCACATGTTGAAGTGCATATGTAGTTTTGTGTAAACTGTTAAATTTTATCGTTTTGCTTATCTACAGTCATAGGTCAAAGAAAAGTTATTTGTCTTGACTGCATTTTCATTCAATTTAACCAAAATGGTACACATATAAGATCTTTTATAGGGGAGATTACAACTGCTCTTATTTCAATGTATTACCCACTGTTTAAATACTACATAGATATATAAACATAGGCACTATATCGGGCAATTTATATACAATAAGGTAAAATAACACTGCTCTATGTGCTTCTTCAGAAGGTGTGCATTAATTTGCTTTGCTTGTGTGATGGGGCATGATGCTTGAAGGTGATTCTGATGCGTTATGCCTAGAAGAAGCCTCCAGTGGTACTATTTTGATTCAATGGCTAAAGTTAACCAGATGACTTTATATTCTTTATTTCCTTATGTTTTCTATTCTGTAATATTTCTGCTTCAAAAGGCTATAAATTCCTATCGATTCTGAATCTAAATAATCCAAAAGCCCAAAATTGTATGTATATCTAACAAAGTCCTCACAGAGACTCAAATGGTGATGTACAACATGATTTATGGTCGGTTGAAGTTTACTTCAGTTCAGTTATTCAAATGATAGGAAATACAAAAACTGTATCTGGAAAACACACAATGGACTGAAGTAAATTGCTTGCAAGGTAGGTACTAGGTACCATATATTGTATTTATAACTTCCAGAACAGTCTGGCAAGGGAGGAGCTATCTCCACTCCCAGATCAAGAATACTGAGGTTCAGTGGTCAAAGTCACTTGCTGTGGATAATTATCATAAGACCTTTTATAACTCTGATCTTCTTTGGATGATCAAAGATAGGGGTCATCATCCTTAGGGTTGATTTTGAAAATTAATAAGCCTCAATATGCCAGATCTTACTATTTTTGTCTTTAAATTTTACAATTCATTTAAACAGTTTTAGTAAGTGATGACATAAGTTATGCATTTAGAAGAGCTATAATCTATATACACACATATGTACATATGTTTATGTATGTGCTGATTTCTCTCATTTTTTTGTAGATATATATGAAAGTATGTGTGTATATCTAATTTTAGCAACTATATATGGCATAGATTTTTTTCTTCAACACATGTTGTTCATTATTGCTTCTCTCTCTGTGATCACATAGGCTTCATCTATCGTCTCCTGCAGCATATTGTACATAGTTAATGCTTGGGTGACTTCTCTGTGTCTTGTCTCTAAGGTCCTGGAGGATAGGAACTATCTCCCATTTAACTTTATATCTGTGAAGTGTGGTCTAGTGTGTGGAATTTAGGTAAATAATTAATGTATTTTAATGAATCAATGAAGTAATTTGTTTAATCTTTTTTTTGTTTATTTTTTAGCAGTCCCATGACCCTTGACTTTTTCACAAGTAATTTGTATAAAGGGTAGTCACAATGCACCAGTGCTACTTCAATAGCACCAAAAGTGTAGTAGACACTTAAAATAGCTGACATAGCTATAAAAATCACTGCCTAGGAATTCCTATTCCTAGAATGGAAATCATATTTTTTTCTGTAACCTATTTCTTTTCATTCATGGCATTATACAAAAGGATGTGAAACCATAAGACTTGGAGGAAATCTAGGTGGTTGCAGGAGCTATGGCCTTATCATTAGGCAAGTGCAAAACCAAAATCAGATTAGATTCCATTCTCTTCTCAGATGCTGCAGGGAAAACAATTCTATAGATTTTGTTTTTTAGCACCACATTCTGTGCTTCTGTGTCACTGAGAAAATGTTCCTGAATACAAAATTTGTATCTTTTAAACTGGAGTCCAAACACTATATGCTAGGTTAAATGTTGTAGAGAAGTACAGAAACTCTTTAGTGCATTTGTATTTATCAGGGTAGACTAGAACACATTCAGCCACCACCTCCAAATCTCTGTGGCTTCAAGTCAATTGAGTACACTTTTTGCTTACTATAAACATATCTCTGAGGGCAGCACTGAGTATTTATCATTGATATGTTTGACAGGTGCTGAGGGGAAGCACCCGTCCCCCAGAACATTGCCATAGGAGAGGATAAAGAAAGGAAGTTGCAAAACATATCTTGGCTCCTGAACTATCCTCTTGGAAATGGCGCATGTTCCTGAATTCCAGTGTCAAGAAAGTACAGTCTTACCACATGACTGGAAAGAGAGAATGGCAGGCTTATTTTTGGCAACCCTTATGACTATCACAGATTTTTTTGTAGCGTTTTCTCCAGGCTACTGAGAAAATAATTTAGAGCAAAAGCTTTTGGTTGCCCAGGAGCAAAGAAAAGCTTTAGAATTGAAGGTACTTTTGCAGCATATTCGATGTTTGATTTTTGATGCTATAATATTTAAGTGTTCCGAGGTGATAAACAACACAGAGCAGTCTAATCACAGGTTTTCTGTTTCTAACTGTAGAGGTTTACAAGTGTACTCTGTTCAGAGTGTAGCCTCTCAACAAACTTGTCTTTATTCAAAACAATATCAGTACCATGATTCAAACACAAGACTTTCCCACAGACTATGCTTCTCTGTTAGCCACGCATCCAGTATGCATGGAGGTGGTGCACTAGTGGTTCAGTAGTGAAGAAAGCATACTGTGTTTGTGAATGCTGGTGTTCTGAAGTTTTGCCATGGTGGGTGAGAGTGTAGATAACTGTTCAGACTCACTGGATTCCTGAATGTGTGGATTCAAGTGTTTCTCTTTATCATTCCTCAATACTTTCTCTTGAAAATGGACTTTGTTCTATTCTTTTTCTCCTTCCAGAACTTATTAGACATTTGTTAGACTTTCTATCTTCTAGGTCTTTAAATATCCCCTTTATTTATTTTACCTTATGGGTCTTGTTTTGTCATTCTGATGACTTTTGAAGATCTATTTGGTCATTGCTGGGTATGTCTTCAACTTGTGTCAATTTGTTTACTAAGATTTCCTACTGAATTCTTAATTTCAGTTAAGCTAGGTATTTTATTTGGTTCTAGAATTGGCACGGTCATATTTCCAAGGTTGAGTTTTTGCTCTTCGGGTCTAACATGTTGATAATTATCATTTGATAGGCTGTGTTCTGTTGTCTCTGATGCCTGAAATATTTTAAAGTTCTTTTGATGTTCAAACTTGTTATCTTGCTATTTATAGCTTCATGATACTTGAATGTAGGTGATTCAGTTTTCTTGAGAAACAGGGCCTGTGCTGGTTTATATATCTGTGTGTAATACCAGTCATTTTTCTTGAAATGTAAGGTTTGTGCTTGTTTACATATCTTTGTGCAATACCAGTCAGTTTTCTTGAAATGCAAGTTCTCTGCTGGCTTATATATCTGTGTGCAATATCAATCTTGGAGCACTTTAGATATCTATTCGGTGTTATATTCTTCCTCCTAACTAGCAAAACTAATGAAAAGAAATTATTTCAAAATTTCATGAATGTCTTCTTTTTAAAAAATTGTAGTCAACACCTCTTTTAAGACTTAGGTACTCTGCCATCTTTGCTCCGGTGCTAGACCAGACAGGGACTCCAGGTAAACAGAGATTGCCCAAGTATAACATCGCTTGGGACACAGCCAGCTAGGGTTCCACCTGCGCCCAAGAGTGGGGCAGCTCTGTGGTTGTCTGGGTGCCAGTTCTGCTGTGGGACATCTGCCCTGCAGAGTGACCCACGCCTGGAATGAGTGCAGCAGCCTCCGCCATTTTTGCTTCAGCAACAGAGCAGACAGGAATTCCAGGTTTGGTACCATCCTCTGCCATAGCACACCATCTCCAAGTGGCTCAGGAAGCCAACTGTCTACCAAGATGCTTGGAGGAGTCAGTCAGCACAGGAGAGACCTTCACTGCAGAGCAGAGGAGCCATCTTCTGCCACTGGGTACCATATCCAAGGGATACATGGAGATAACTAACCACTCAGGAATGCAGAGAGGCCTGATGGTACAGTAGGACCACCCCTACTGCTAAGAGGAAACAACCTGAAACCCTGAGGACACAAGAGCCTAGGAACAGACTGGGACAGGAGTCTTCTGATTACTGCCTGCACCCAGAATTGATCTGGGCCACAGAGGTGCATACCCAATTACAACTATAAGAGAGCGGGTCTTGCAGAAGTACTTACATATCAGTGTACACAGAGAGAACAGGTCTCTCATGAGCACAGAGAAACCACAGTCAGAGACAGCAACACCAGTTAACACCAGAGATAACCAGATGGCAAAAGGCAAACGTGAGAACACCACCAACAGAAACCAAGGGAACATGGCTCCATTGGAAACAAGTTCTCCAACAATAGGAAGTCCTGGATACCGCAACACACCAGAAAAGCAAGAACTGGATTTAAAATCACTGCTCATGATGCTGATGGAGGGCTTCAAGAAGGACATAAATATCTCCCTTAAAGAAATACAGGAGAGCACAAGTAAACAGGGAGAAGCCCTTGAAGAACTAAGGCAAAACACAACAAAACAGGTGAAGGAATCCATGATCTAAATATGGAGGTAGAAACAATAAAGAAATCACAAAGGGAAACAACTTGGGACATAGAAAACCTAGGGAAGAAGTCAGGAGTCATGGATCCAAGCATCAACAACAGAATACAAGAGATAGAAGAGAGAATCTCAGACACAGAAGATACCATAGAAAGCATTGATACAACAGTCAAAGAAAATGGAAAATGCAAAAAACTCCTGACTCAAAACATCCAGGAAATCCAGAACAAAATGGGAAGACAAAACCTAAAGATTATAGGTATAGAAGAGAGTGAAGATTTCCAACTTAAGGGGCCAGTAAATGTCTTCAACAAAATTATAGAAGAAAACTTCCCTAACCTAAAGAAAGAGATGCCCATGAACATACAGAAAGCCTACAGAACTCCAAATAGATTTGACCAGAAAAGAAATTCCTCCCGTCACATAATAATTAAAACACCAAATGTACTAAACAAAGAAAGAATATTAAAAGCAGTAAGGGAAAAAGGTAAAGTAACATATAAAGGTAGACCTATCAGAATTACACCAGACTTCTTTTAAAATGTTTTTTTAAATTTATTTATTTATTTAGTACACTATAGCTGTCTTCAGACACTCCAGAAAAGGGAGTCATATCTCATTATGGATGGTTGTGAGCCACCATGTGGTTACTGGGATTTGAACTCCAGACCTTTAGAAGAGCAGTCAGTGCTCTTACCCGCTGAGCCATCTCTCCAGACCCTACACTGGACTTCTTACCAGAGACTATGAAAGCCAGAAGAGCCTGGGCAGATGTCATACAGACCCTAAGAGTACACAAATGCCAACCCAGACTACTATATACAGCAAATCTCTCAATTATCATAGATGGAGAAACCAAGGTATTTCATGACAAAAACAAATATACACAGTATCTTTCCACATATCCAGTCCTTCAAAGGATAATGAATGGAAAACACCAACAAAGGGAGAGAAACTATACCCTAGAAAAAGCAAGAAATTAATCTTATTCCAACAAACCCAAAAAAAGATAACCACACAAACATAAAAATTACATCAAAAGTAGCAGGAAGCAACAATCACTTTTCCTTAATGTCTCTTTTTAAAAAATATTTATTTATTTATTTATTTATTTATTTATTTTTTATTTTCTAAGTTTTTTTTATTTACATTCAAAATCATTTCCCCTTTCCCGTTTCCTCCCTCCCCGAAAGTCCCATAAGCCCTCTTCCCTCCCTCTTTTCCCCATTCAAACCCCTCATGCTTCTCTGTCTTGGCATTCCCCTACACCCAGTCTTTCTAGGACCAGGGGTCTCTCCTTCCATCTTCTTGGAAATCTATTGATATGCGAATTGTGTCTAGGGTATTCCAAGATTCTGGGTTAATATTCCCTTATCAGTGACTGCATACCATGTGTGTTCTTTTGTGATTGGGTTACCTCACTAAGGATGATATTTTCAAGTTCTGACCATTTGCCTAGGAATTTCGTGAATTCATTGTTTTTAATTGCAGAGTAGTATTCCATTGTGTAAATATACCACATCTTCTGAGTCCATTCCTCCATTGAGGGACATCTGGGTTCTTTCCAGCTTCTGGCTATTATAAATAAGGCTGCTATGAACATAGTGGAGCATGTGTCCTTATTGCATGCAGGTAAAGCCTCTGGGTATATGCCCAGGAGTGGTATAGCCAGATCCTCCAGGAGTGTCATGCCCAGTTTTCTGAGGAACCGCCAAACTGCTTTCCAGAGTGGTTGTACCAGCTTGCAATCCCACTAGCAGTGGAGGAGTGTCCCTCTCTCTCCACATCCTCGCCAACAACTGCTGTCTCCTGTGTTTTTGATCTTAGCCATTCTCTTAACATCAATGGGCTCAATTCCCCAATAAGAAGACATAGACTAACAGACTGGATATGTAAACAAGACCCAACATTTTGCAGCATACAGGAAATGCATCTCAGGGTCAAAGACAAGCACTACCTCAGAGTAAAGGACTGGAAAACAGTTTTCCAAGCAAATGGTCTCAGGAAACAAGCTGGAGTAGCCATTCTAATATCTGATAAAATATACTTTCATCCAAAAGTCATCAAAAAAGACATGGAAGGACACTTTATACTCATCAAAGGAAAAATCTACCAGGAAGAACTCTCAATTCTGAACATCTATGCTCCAAATACAAGGGCAAAAGAAACCTTACTAAAGCTGAAAGCACACATCGCACCCCACACAATAATTGTAGGTGACTTCAACACCCCACTTTCCTTAATGGACAGATCAGGGAAACACAAACTAAACAGAGACACAGTAAAAATAGCAGAAGTTTTGGACCAAATGGATTTAATAGATATCTATAAAGCATTTCATTCTAAATCAAAAGAATATAACTTCTCAGCACCTCATGGTACCTTCTCCAAAACTGACCATATAATTGGTCACAAAACAGACCTCAGCAGATACAAAAAAATCGAACTAATTCCATGCCTCCTATCAGATCACTATGGAGTAAGGTTGGTCTTCAATAGCAACAAAAACAACAGAAAGCCCACACACACATGGAAGCTGAACAATGCTCTACTCAATGATAACTTGGTCAAGGAAGAAATAAGGAAAGAAATCAAAACCTTTTTAGAGTTTAATGTAAATGAAGGCACAACATACCCAAATTTATGGGACACATTGAAAGCAGTGCTAAGAGAAAAACTGATAGCTCTGAGTGCCTCCAAAAAGAAGGTGGAGAGAGCATACACTAGCAGCTTAACAGCACACCTGAAAACTTTAGAACAGAAAGAAGCTAATACACCCCAGAGGAGCAGAAGGCAGGAAATCATTAAACTCAGTGCTGAAATTAACCAAATAGAAACAAAAAGACCTATTCAAAGAATCAACAAAACGTGGATTAGGGTTAGGGTTAGGGTTAGGGGGTTAGGGTTAGGGTTAGGGTTAGGGTCAAAGAACCTTGGTTCTTTGAGAAAATCAACAAGATAGATAAAACTTTAGCCAGACTAACCAGAGGGCACAGAGACAGTATCCAAATTAACAAAATCAGAAATGAAAAGGGAGAAATAACAAGAGAAACTGAGGAAATTAAAAAAATCATCAGATCCTACTACAACAGCCTATATTCAACACAACTGGAAAATCTGGAGGAAATGGACAATTTCCTAGACTACCAAAGTTTAATCATGATCAGATAGACCATCTAAATGGTCCCATAACCTCTAAAGAAATAGAAGTGGTCATTGAAAGTCTTCTAACCAAAAAAAGCACAGGACCAGATGGTTTTAGTGCAGAATTCTATCAGACCTTCAAAGAAGACCTAACACTAGTACTCTTCAAACTACTCCACAAAATAGAAACAGAAGGAATACTACCCAACTCGTTCTATGAAGCCATAATTTCGCTGATACCAAAACCACACAAAGATCCAACAAAGAAAGAGAACTTCAGACCAATTTCCCTTATGAATATAGATACAAAAATACTCAATACAATTCATGCCAACCAAATCCAAGAACACATCAAAACGATCATTCACCATGATCAAGTAGGCTTCATCCCAGGGATGCAGGAATGGTTCAATATAAGGAAATCCATCAATGTAATTCACTATATAAACAATCTCAAAGAAAAAACCACATGGTCATTTCATTAGATGCTGAAAAAGCATTTGACAAAATTCGGTATCCTTTCATGTTCAAGGTCTTGGAAAGAACATGAATGCAAGGCTCATACCTAAACATAGTAAAAGCAATATACAGTAAACCAGTAGCCAACATTAATCTAAATGGAGAGAAACTTGAAGCAATCCCACTAAAATCAGGGACTAGACAAGGCTGCCATCTCTCTCCATATCTTTTCAATATAGTACTTGAAGTTCTAGTAGAGCAATTAGACAACAAAAGGAGGTCAAAGGGATACAAATTGGAAAGGAAGAAGTCAAATTATCACTATTTGCAGATGATATGATAGTATACTTAAGCGATCCAAAGAACTCCACCAGAGAACTCCTACAGCTGATAAACATCTTCAGCAAAGAGACCAGATATAAAACCAACTCAAGCAAATCAGTAGCCTTCCTATACTCAAAGGATAAATAGGCTGAGAAAGAAATTAGGGAAATGACACCCTTCACAATAGCCATAAAAATATAAAGTATCTTGGTGTGACTCTAACCAAATAAGTGAAAGATCTGTATGACAAGAACTTCAAGTCTCTGAAGAAAGAAATTGAAGAAGACCTCAGAAGATGGAAAGATCTTCAATGCTCATGGATTGGCAGGATTAATAAAGTAAAAATGACCATCTTGCCAAAAGCAATATACAGATTCAATGCAATTCCCATCAAAACCCCAACTCCATTCTTCATAGAGTTAGAGTGATTATCAAATTCACCTGGAATAACAAAAAAACCCAGGATAGCTAAAACTATTCTCAACAGTAAAAGAACTTCGGGGGGAATCAGCATCCCCGACCTCAAGGAGTACTACAGAGTGATAGTGTTAAAAACTGCATGGTATTGGTACCATGACAGGCAGATAGATCAATGGAACAGAATTGAAGACCCTGAAATGAACCCACGCACCTATGATCACTTGATCTTTGACAAGGGAGCTATAACCACCCAATGAAAAAAAGATAGCCTTTCAATAGATGGTGCTGGTTCAACTGGAGGTCAGCATGCAGAAGAATGCAAATCGATCCATTCTTATCTCCTTGTACTAAGCTCAAGTCCAAGTGGATCAAGGACCTCCACATAAAACCAGAAACACTGAAACTAATAGAAAAGAAACTGGGGAAGTGCCTTGAGCACATGTGCACAGGGGAAAATTTCCTGAACAGAACACCAATAGCTTATGCTCTAAGATCAAGAATTGACAAATGGGACCTCATAAAATTACAAAGTTTCTGTAAGGCAAAGGACACTGTCAAAAGGACAAAATGGCAACCAACTAATTGGGAAAAGATCTTTACCAACCCTACCTCCGACAGAGGACTAATATCCAAGATATACAAAGAACTCAAGAAGGTAGATTCCAGAGAGCCAAATAACCCTATTAAAAATTTGGTACAGAGCTAAACAAAGAATCTTCTCCTGAGGAATATCGAATGGCTGAGAAACACCTAAAGAAATGTTCAACATCCTTAGTCATCAGTGAAATGCAAATCAAAACAAACCTGATATTTCACCTCACACCAGTCAGAATCGCTAAGATCGAAAAGTCAGGAGAGCAGGTGCTGGTGAGGATGTGGAGAAAGAGGACCACTCCTCCACTGCTGGGGGGATTGCAAGCTGGTAAAACCACTCTGGAAATCAATTTGGCAGTTTGTCAGAAAACTCAGTATAATACTACTGGAGGACCCAGCTATATCACTCCTGGGCATATACGCAGAGGACTCTCCAACATGCAATAATGGCACACGCTCCACTATGTTCATAGCAGCCTTATTTATAATAGCCAGAAGTTGGAAAGAACCTAGTTGTTCCTCAGTGGAGGAATGGATACAGAAAATGTGGTATATTTACACTATGGAATACTACTCAGCTAATAAAAACAAATTCATGAAATTCTTAGGCAAGTGGGTGGAACTGGAGAATGTCATCCTGAGTGAGGTGACCCATTCACAAAAGATCACACAGGATGTGCACTCACTGACAATCGGATATTAGCCCAGAAGCTTGGAATACCCAAGGAACAATTCACATATCAAAGGATATCCAAGAAGAAGGAAGGAGAGGTGCTTGGTCCTGGAAGGGCTCAATGTGGCAGTGTAAGGGAATACCAGGAAGGGGAGGCGGGAGTGGGTTGGTTGGGGAGCAGGGGGAGGGAAGAGGGCGTATGGGAATTTTGTGGAGGGGGGGGAACCAGTAAGAGGGAAATCATTTGAAATGTAAATAAAGAATATACCCAATTAAAAAAATTAAAAAAAGACTCAGGTAATGTCATCAAAATAATTTTGTCTTTAAAATTTCCCCAAAATACATTTAAAAAAACAAGAAGAGTAATATTTTCAGGCATAATTTTTAGAGCTGTATAAAAAAAGAAAAAACTATATATGCTTAAAGGATAGAGTTTCCTAGGTATAAAATTAAGATATAATTATTGGCCTTACTAAATAACTTGAAAATTAAAATTATTTTTTCTCCCTCTCTTCTCTCTTTCTCATTTCCCTTTTCTCTCCCTTCAGTTTTCTTTGATCTGTTTTGTGTCAGGATCTTGCTATGTAGCTTAAGCTGGTGTGACCTTAAGAGAAGCCTAGTTGCAGCAGAAGACAGCAGTGTTTTGGAGATGCCAGTACCATGAGATTACCACCAAGAACAGCAGCTGCAGTGGAGTACAGGGATCTGGATCCTAGAAGACAAGCTGTATGCTACAAAGGGCAGATCTGGAGAGGTGACCCAAGGCCTTAGAGGAGCTTAGAAGATCATGAGTGGATCCCAGACCTTGGATGGTTAGAATTTGATTTTGCTTTTGATCGTGACTGTGCCTTTATATTTTTCCCCTCTTGAAGGAAGAGAGTATTTTAGTGGAGCCCATAGTTAAGAGATTTTTAATTGTAAAAAGACTTTGGATTTTAAAAGAGATTGGGTATTTTAAAGTGATTGAAATTTTAATATGTAATAATTTGCAAAGACTGTGGGGCTTTTAATGTTATTTAGGTCTTCGGGATGAATACAAAAGTAAGGGTTGAGGCTTAATAGTGATATATTTGTGTGTCAAGTTGACAAAGGGTCAATTGTACTGGCTGCTTTTGTGTGTCAACTTGACAGAAGCTGGAGTTATCACAGAGAAAGGAGCTTCAGTTGGGGAAGTGCCTCCATGAGATCCAGATGTAAGGCATTTTCTCAATTAGTGATCAAGGGGGGAGGGCCCATTTTGGATGGTGCCATCCCTGGGCTGGTAGTTTGGGGCTCTATAAGAAAGCAAGCTGAGTATATGCCCATACCAGTCCTGGGCATATACCCAGAGGCTTTACCTGCATGCAATAAGGACACATGCTCCACTATGTTCATAGCAGCCTTATTTATAATAGCCAGAAGCTGGAAAGAACCCAGATGTCCCTCAATGAAGGAATGGACTCAGAAGATGTGGTATATTTACACAATGGAATACTACTCTGCAATTAAAAACAATGAATTCACGAAATTCCTAGGCAAATGGTCAGAACTTGAAAATATCATCCTTAGTGAGGTAACCCAATCACAAAAGAACACACATGGTATGCAGTCACTGATAAGGGGATATTGACCCAGAATCTCGGAATACCCTAGGCACAATTTGCATATCAATAGATTTCCAAGAAGATGGAAGGAGAGACCCCTGGTCCTGGAAAGACTGGATATAGGGGAATACCAGGACAGAGAAGCGAGAGGGGGTTGAATGGGGAAAAGAGGGAGGGAAGGGGGCTTATGGGACTTTCGGGGAGGGAGGAAACGGGAAAGGGGAAATGATTTTGAATGTAAATAAAATAAACTTAGAAAATAAAAAAAAATTTAAAAAAAAAAGGAAAAAAAAAAAAAAGAAAGCAAGCTGAGCAAGGCAGAGGAGACAAGCCAGTACGCAACATCCCTCTATGGCCTCTGCATCAGCTCCTGCTTCTTGACCTGCTTGAGTTCCAGTCCTGACTTCCTTTGGTGATGAACAGCAATGTGGAAGTGTAAGCTGAATAACACCCCCCCCCCCAAAAAAAAAGATCTTCTTACTTCAGTCTCTTGAGTGCTGGGATTAGAAATGTGAGCCTATTACACCTGGGAAAAAGTCAATTTCTCTGACAATGAATGTTTTAAAACAGGGATGGTAGCAGAGATTTTTGTTTGTAGATCAGTGTTTCCGTTTCCTTGTCAGCTCGTGTGTGTGTGTGTGTGTGTGTGTGTGTGTGTGTGTATACGTTTATCTTTCCACTACATGAAAACCTGTTAAGCAATAAGAAGCTAGAAGGGAGAAAAACAATAGGATCAAATAAGGCAGTGTTCTGCCTCTGAGTTATAATTTTTCTCTTGGGCATCAAGTATTCAATAACAACTTAAGAAAACGGGGAAAGGGAAGAAAATAACAGTCTCTTTTATGTACTCCTTGAATATACACTGAAATCAAAAGTATGACCTGAGCTTTCAAGGTCAGATTCAGTGATTTGAGTTTTCATACTCTGTTTTTTAAGTGTCATTCCGAGGAGAGATGTGGAGAGTCTCAGCTTTCAACAATGCATTGCTTCTGAAGCAAGTTTTTCCTTAACTGATATTTCAATGTGGAGCTGTCTACATTCACCCTTATCATTTTTTGATCATTGCTTTTACTCATTTCTTTCAAGAACAGTCTGTTCCAAGACAAGAAAACTGCCTCCCTGGGCATTCTTCACCATGGAGAAAGCAAGGCCATTGTTACAGCAACTCTGTTTTCCTGCTTTCTCTTTGGTTACCAATATCCTTTATATATTTCATTTTTCTGTTACTGGGAATTGAACCCAGGGCTCTCAAATGATACAGTGAGACACAACTACATTTTTAAGGGTGTAATAGTAAGTATTGGTTGTGAACTTGACAGGATCTAGAAGTACTTAGGAGACAAGCTTCGGGGCATGGCAGTGATGGGGTTTTTAGATTAGTCAACTGAAGAGGGACCACTCTATAAGTGTGGGTGACACTGTTTGATGGTCTGGGATACCAGACTGAATAAAACAGAGAAAGGAAGCTGAGTAGCACATCATTCTGTGCTTCCTGACTGCTTGTGCCACGTGACTAGTTGCTTCATGTTCATCCGTTCATGCTTTCCTCTTCATGATAGACTGCAACTCTCTGTTGGGTAAATTAAAATAGGCCCTGTTGTTCTTCAACGTGCTTTGTGCCAGGTATTTGGTCACAATAAGAATAGTAACTAATACACTTGTGTGTGTGCGCATGCACGTGGTATGCATTTTTATGTCCATGTACTTGTCAATGTGGAAGCCAGAGGTTGACATTAGCTATCTTCTATTATCTTCCACCTTATATTTTGAAGCAGGGCTCCTCACAGATTGACTAGAGAGAGGTTCTCCTTGCCCCACCTTCCAGTGTTGGAATGACAAGTGTGCACCACCATGCCCAGTGTTTTACGTGGCTACTGGGGATTGAAATCAATTTCTTAAACTTGTGGAGCAAGTACTTACACACTAAGCCATCTCTCGAACCCCTAAGCATCAGTCTTCAAGGGGTCTTTGATTGCTATTTGGGAATGGTGTACATTTATCTGAATTTATTAAAACAAAAGCATTTACTTGTGAATTTGATATATTTCATGTGGCTCAAAAATACCACATTTTTTAATGTAAATTTTTTTTCTGGTTTTACATTTATTCTTAGTTATCTAAACTAATTTATTTATGGTAAAATTTATTTTACACTAAGAGGGTGATGCCAACTAAAATTGCTAGTAGATTCAATTACACATTTTAAATTGGAATTTTAAGTCTCATATTATTTGAATAGGACCAATATTCTCAAAGATACATGAATATAAAACTAACATACAAGCAAGTATTAATGTGATGGCTTGATTTCTTTAAAACATTTGTCTGCTTATTTTTAAATCTTCCTGCGGCTAAAAAATGTTTACTCCTTTAGGAAACAGCTATGCTTTCCCAAGCAATTTTGAGAGATTACCTCCCAGCTGGGGGAGATTGCATAGCAACAGGGATAGTTGGCTAAAATACTAACTGGATTTTCATTATTGATACTGATAGGATATTTATGGCCATCATTTAGAGTCAATAAATAGAGTTGCTAGGGAAAGAGCCCGAGACAGACGGGCCACACAGGCCATCGCAGGAGAGAATTGAGCTCAAGATGACCACCTGTTTGGTGCCATGAGACCTGAACAGGGAGCTACCCCGACATGACCACCAGTCTGGCACCATGCAGGCTGAGGAGGAGGTGGGTAGACCATGCCAGAGATGACTCCTGCCCTGTGCCATACTACACGAGTGGGACATAGTACTCCTGAGACCACTCCTGAGATGACCCCCAGGCACTCAAAGACCCTGGTCACCACTAAGAGGAGCAAGTATGTGGAGGAAAAAATAGAGGTGAAAGAGAAACAGGGGGAGTTGACCATAGTGAGGAACAGTCTGGTGTGAGCAGCCAATGATGCCTCCTAGGACCAGGGTGGGGTTCTGACCTATGTTGCCACTGGAGGACATGTCTGGTCCATGGTCTGTCACAACCCAAGGCTAGGCGGACATCCCTGGTCAGGGTTGATACCCAGGAACATGTTGATGTCTGAGGGCTGGCCCCTTGCCCAGTCATTGTGGGAGAGCTGGCTCTGGGAGCATGAGAGTAGGAGAAGTGATCCTTGCCCTAGCCATCTGCACTGTTCAGGAAAGTGGGCCCTGCATACCACCCAGGAATCACAGTAGAGCTGGGCTTGGTTGTCACGTTTCCCGGGGAGCTGGCCCCGAGAGTATGAATGTGGGAGAGCTGGCCCTGCCACTTGTCTCCAGTGCAGTTGCGATGAGGGAGAGATGCCTTCCTTGCCCCTCTTCCTTCACCACCTGAGGCAGGTGGTAGACCTGGCCATGGGGTCGTGAGAACAGGAGAGCCCTGTCCCTCACTAACTGCAGTACTGGGGAGAACCGGTCTTGCACACCTCACCTGGACAGCATAGTAGGGGTGACCCCAGACAGGGATTGTGCTTAAGTTGGATTCGAGGGCATAAGCATGGGAGAGCTGGCCATTTGTTTGCCATGTGGTGACCTGAGTGAGGGAGAGGTGCTCTCCCCGCCCCACTCCCACCTTGCCATCTATGACAGGCAGGAGAACTGGTCATGATTGTGGGAGAACTGGCTATGTCTCTCACCAGCTGTAACAGTCACGAGAGTAGGCCCTGCATCTTGCTTGGGCAGCACGGTGGTTGTGGGGAGTCAGGGGATGATCCAGTCCCAAGGGTGGAAGAGCAGGGGACCTCAGCTGATGGTACAGGTTCAGAAGAACTGGCAGGCTGACCAGCTTAGATACCTGATCCAGGTATCTTACCAGATCCAGGACTTTGAATTGGCCCACACTGACATCTACCCTATCTATGAACTGCTGAAGTATGTGAAGGGGCTACTCCGTAGATCTGAAACTATAGGTTCTCCATGAAACAGGGCAACAACAGGATGTCTGAGAGGAATACCAGCGAAGTTCCAGAATTGATAGAGTAGCAGAAGCCAGAGAAGACTTGAACCAGACCAACGATTCATTGAAAGGAATATTTGCAAGAAAAGATGTGTGGACAAAAGGGTGTACTGCAGGACACACTGCAGCTTCCATAATGAGGTTTCTTTTCCCTTTGTTGAGGGAAGATTGCAAGGATGGACAGGGGGTACAAGGGGAGGGGGATATGAGTGGGATTGGGGCACACGATGTGAAATTCACAAAAACCAATATAAAGCTAAAAGAAATAGAATTCTGCCCCTCACTCAGATTTGTCCCACAATCCAATCATTTCCACTTTTTTCCCCCATATTGATGCATCTTTTGTTTTGACTACGTGATTGTATAGTATTTCATAAACTACTCATTCTATGAAAACTCAGTGTACTGATTATTCCATTTTAAGCACACTAGGTCCCCCTCTCCTTCCCCAGATTGTAATAGTTTAATGAAGACTCTTAAAAGTCACTCAGAGGATATATTTGTCTATTTTGGTTTAGCTTAGTATTTCCCAAATTAAACAAATACATTTTACCCCAGTTAACTCATTAACACCCTGGACTGTGGGTTTGAGAAACACCCTCCAGTGACCCCGTGGCCACTCCTTCCATCCACATTATTTTCATTTCAGCCTGGGGACTTATTTTTGCCTGCCTAGATTAGTCTATTAGCTTTCCCAAATAGAATCTGTGCTTCTTTTCTGTCTCATTTTCAGTCCTTTTTCTTTTTTTTTTTTCTTGATGGGGCGAGTGTGATCTTTGCATTATGTAGTTTTGAATGTGTGTCAGAATGAAAGGAGCCAAGAACTAGGAGCTGGGAGCTGGGATCTGGGTGCTGGGGGGTTGGGGCTGGGGGCTGGGAGCTGGGAGCTGGGTGCTGGGGGGTTGGGGCTGGGGGCTGGGAGCTGGGAGCTGGGTGCTGGGGGGTTGGGGCTGGGGGCTGGGGGCTGGGGCTATGGATTTCCTGTCTTTGCCATCCACAAGTGGCATCCTCTTGGAAAATTTGTATTTGTCTGTTTTTTTTTTTAATCAGCAGGTATTTCTAGATGGCTCTATGCCTCCTTCCTTTCCTCATTCCTTCTCTTCTCTTTTCTTTCATGATTATTTGAGACAGGCCTTTGTTACATAGCCTGAATTGACCTTAAACTGAAGGCAATCTTCCTGCCTCCACCTTCTTGATGCTGAGATTATAGGCATGTGTCCTATTGTTCTTTTTAGACAATATATGCCATTATTAAAATACAAATCTTCTCTTTTTGTATTCAATGAGATTATCTAGTTTAGTTCCTTCTAAGTTAATGTTGTTTCCTTCCTCCCCCGTCCCGCATTGTATAATTGAACTAAACTAGTCTGCTGCTTACAGCTTTCTGTAAACCTCAACCTATTACAGGATGGTTCCTTTTTGTCTGTTGTCCTACATTTTAGATTCTTCATGTCTGCCTCCATGAATCAACTTTAATCGAAGACATCTCAGTTATTCTTTGTTTTAGGAAGATTTTAATTTCTTTAAACAGTTGGAGTTTCTTCCATCCCTAATTCTTACAGTTTTTGAACTTTGAGCTCTTTAATCTGCTTTGAAATATATTGCTATGTGTATACTGTTCATCCATTAAGCTGTAAGTGAAATTAGTTATTACTGCTTATAGACTTAACCTTAGTCCTATGGAAATATATGAATGAGTGCTAACTTTAAAATTCTTAACTGAAGAATAAATTTTGCTCCATTAGAGAAATGCTAGAGTAAAATCTGAACCCTTAGTGAAACTAGTGGTTTTCTCTTGGATATAAAGGTATAATGTGAATAGGAGAATAGAAAAAATGGGAACTATATTAATTAAGCTGTGAACCTACTGTAAGCTGTAATAAAACATAAAATACTATTGAAACAATTAGGGATTTGGCACTCACACAATCCCTTTTGGAAAAGTTTGTAAACTATGATTTTTCTCCTCTATTTCTCCCTTGAAAATAACAAGTAAATAAAGGCCCTTCTTTTAAAAAAGCTGTAGCAATTTTTACAATTGGCTACTAATTCCCTCTCAGTTTGTCTTTGTCTGAGATCTAAGTCCTTCATTTCAACTTAATTTTTAGAAGTTCCCTAAACATTGCATTTTAAAGTCTTGCAGGTGCTCAAATTAAGCCAGAATAATTATAATTCAGAGCAAGCTTCACATACTTTCTTATAATAAAAAAGGGAAAACAGACTCAAGCAGCAGTTTCTTAAATTTTATACACAGGTACACACATTAGAGAAATAAAATCCTGCCACTTTAAATTTTTCCTCATAGATTAAACACATTTTTTTCCTTTTACCAAGAGCCTTGGGATAGCTTCTGTTAGAGGATGCTGCTGTGATTAGAGACGGGAACAGTGTCGTGCCTGCCATTTGAATAAGGATTTAGTGAGGTCTATAATGCTGAGCTAGTCATAGAAGATGCTTGAAATATACATCAAAGAGAATTTAATCTAGGCAAAGCTAAAAATAAAAAGACCCATTTCATAGGGACATGCTAGTAAAAAATTGCAGAATATGAAAAGGAGACTTATCTGAAATCCATCTGAAAAGGGAAGATGCAGAGTTTCCTGGTGACTGGTTGTATCTAAGATTTCATTTATATCAAAGGACTAATGTTCATACTGAAGAAGCATGGGCTAGCTTAATGTGTTGTTTAGCTATCTTAGAAACTG
The DNA here is from genome assembly GCA_036184795.1 of Tokudaia tokunoshimensis. NCBI lineage: Eukaryota > Metazoa > Chordata > Mammalia > Rodentia > Muridae > Tokudaia > Tokudaia tokunoshimensis. Next base: position 80,725,347 of record BTHU01000012.1, on the reverse strand, counting down.
TGAGAATTTCCCAACAAATTTAACTTTTAAGTGGAAAAAAACCATAACTATGTGATTGATATTCTTGGGACATACACTTAATTACTGGGAGCATCAATGACTGGGACCCTGCTCTCTATTTCTGGCATGAATACCCACAAAGTTAGAGATTTGATTTGCCTTTTTTTGTTGTTGTTGTTTTTGTTGAGTTTGGTTAGTGCTGTAGACCCAAGGGCTCAAAATTCGTATGTTGAAACTTAATTTTTGATACTATAATATTTGTAGGTGTGGCCTTTGGGAGATAATGAAGGTGGACTTTTCTAGGGTAGGATTAGTACTCTTGTTCAAGGGCCCCAGAGAACTTTCTTATACTGTTAACCATGTGATGACATACATCATCACAGTGAAAGAATGCTAGGATATGTTCTAGGAATCCAGTTCCTAAGAGAGACAGCAATTTGCCAGTATCTTTGACTGCCCAGCCTCTAGAACTCTCTGTTGTTTGAGCTATCTAAACTTCCCAGTACAGCCATTTTCTTCTTCTTGTAACTAGAATCTGAATAGTCTGAGACAGTTTATCTTTGGCTGTGGGTCAGTACCCATATGCATTAGTTCTTTATTATAGGTATTGATGATGCCAGGATTTCAAGTAGGTCACTTGTTACTGATCAGAATCTAGGTGCTTAAGAGGCTCTATCTCTTTTCTTTTTCCATTGGAAAAGCTTTTCAAAATGAAACTCACACTGCTGGCAGCTGAGTAGTTTCATTTGCACATATAACACAACAAATGTCTTAACGTGGAAAGCATTTTACATTATGTACAGTCAGCTAGTTGTGCATAGGGTATATAATTCAGCCCAATAATAGATTTTTATGATAGTTATGTTTGTTAGATGTCTTTCTATCACAAGAAAACTCTTAGTGATTATTTAGAAAAATATCCATTATTTCTGAAAATAAGAGATTCTTAGCAAGATAAAGAAGGTCTGTTTTGTCCCTTGGATTTAGATATGGTCACTAATTTTACATAAAAAATTGACCACTAGCAACTTGAACAACTGATCCAGAGTTAGTAGACATGCTGTATGTTTTAGAGGGTTAGCTCAGGCAGACATCTAATGAGAGCTTTATGTTTTACAACACATTTTTAAAACTAAATTACAATTTGACAAAAGAAAAGCTTCATTTCAGTTCCAGATATGTTTGAGTTTGGAGTCTAAGATATTGCAGTATTTTTGTTTTAAAATATAGTGATTGCTTGGCTATTGGTTATAGCCAAGACCATTTCTTCTGGAATAGGCATCTTAGCATTATTCTGGCAATAAAAATCAGTGTTAACATAGTGAATGTTCTGAACAAAGGCCAAATATCTTCATCATTATATATGCATATCATCTATACTATAACATATATTGATATTCATGATTATGCCCATGAGACATTGTGGGCTAAGTAGAAGGTACTGAATTAGTAAAAGCTAAGTTTAACTTTATGTGACTTTGGAGTTGGTGTATTTGATTGTATTCTGCTCCACAACTGATATTCACACGTGGTACATGAAGTGACTTTCAATTTCCTAGAATAGAATCTATAAAACTTATGAACAGATTGAGTTCACAAAGTATGTTTGTATATCAATTTGTTTGGAACTAGACGAATATGTTTCTATGAAAACAATGTTATATTGTTTATGCAGAAAAGTTTTTTGGGTTTGTATTATGTGCCAGGCAGTTAAAATATAAAAGAAAGATGACTTCTATTTCCTCGACGACTTTACAGTCTCATGGCAGTGAGTGATATGCAGCAGTAGGGCAAGTAGGGTGGAAGCCTTTGGACTCAGACAATGGCCATGGAAGTAATTGCAGGGACCAGAAGAGGTCCTCCTCCCACAGGGCAGTCCCTAGGGAATTTTTAAAGAATGAATGAGTGTTACCATACTTAAACCGTGTGGGCTAGAGGTTAACTCCAGGCAGAGGGATTCATGGTAGCATGCAACACTAGGGTTCATTCAGATAACTGCCAGTGGTTTGTTGTAGCCAAAGGATTTGTATTTGTAGGAAAAGTAGGATAGCAAATTGGATATGTAATTTGATAGTTATGGACAGGTTTCAATTTATAGGAGAATGAAATATTTATGTTGCTGTGTTGGAAAGGCTACTTCTAGTAACTCTTCGGAGGGTCAAATGAAGTAATGTTATCAGACAGGGAAAAACCTTAATAGACAAACAAAGATGTCCTCCAAAGAAATGATGAGACCAGATTGTTATAAAAAGTCTCATAATCAGGAGCCAGTGAAATGGCTCAGTGGGTAAAGTCATATGCTGACAAGGTGGATGATCTGAGTCTCATTATCTGGAACCACCAGATGAAAGGAGAAAGTGAACTGCCACAAAGTCATCCTCTGACCTCACATATGTGACTTGGCCTGTGCAATTGTGCATTAATTTGTGTGCACAGACACAAAACTAATGAGTGTAAAAAAGTAATATATGATAAAAGAAATCTTATACTCACTCTCAAGACTACACTTGTATTTCAGTTCTTGCTTGCATTTCATTTATATAAAGGTCAAACCTTGTCATTTGAATAACTTGAGGAATGACCATCATACTGCTCTCCATTTCCATGATATTTCTCTCCTGAGAACTGGAGCCCAAGTCTTCTCTTTCTTATTCCGCCAAGACAAAAGGTATCTCAATACGCCTAAGAAGAATACTTCTAGGTATGTCAAGGTGAGAATGTCGGCAGAGAATGAGGACAGTTACAGGTCATTGTACCACATTTCTGGTGGCTTCTCTGGGGACCATTCTGATTTAACAAACCTGTATTATCCATTGTTGGATTAGATATTTGGGGAATGGAAGGTAGAGGAAAGTCCAAGATAATTCTGTTTTCTAGATCAGGTGATGAAAGTGTCATTTACTGGTGGTACATAGAAGGAGTATACGATATAAGAGCAAGAAAACAAGTTCAATTATATATCCTTAGGATATTCAAGAAGGCATCTCAGTTGGTAGCTTTATATTACTACAGCTCAGAAAAAACTGCTTTTAGTGGGGTAGACAGGGCAGTCATCTACATAGAGGATATTATTGGAAGCATATGTCATATCAACTCAGAAGACTGATGAAAGTAAGAATAGGAGGATAAGAAAAGAGACAGGAGCAGCTGTGGAATTTAAGAGGGCAAGCCAAAGAAAAGGCTTTAGGGAGATGAGAGTCCCTCACTGAGAATGAAAGATGTTATACCCAGATACTTAAAAACATTACCTTGAAATGAAATTCTTTCCAACAACACAGTCTTATCTTTCTGATTGAAGAGACTATTTCTACAAAATATTTTTCTCACTGTGGCCTCAACTATGAACCATAAGTTGAAAAGTAAAATTAAGACATACAAACATCCTGAATGGGATGCAGTGAATTTGTACTCCTGAAGAACTGTGTTTGTTTTGAGTGCAATTTTACCCATTATAGTCAAAACAATTTCAGCAAAACTGTAGATAAATACTGTAAGAAGAAATGGCCAAAGTTCAGGGACTAAATCTTCTTCTTGTTAAAATGTTTTGTTCTATCACTCACAGGACTGCATGAAGTATTCTGAAGTCAGTATTTCTGAAGAAGCCTTGCTGTCATGAAGGGGAGATTTCTTCCTGTCAGCTATAGTAGAATAAAGTGATATACAGTGAAAAGAAACTATAGGTAGCAAAGATTTCCCAGAGAGAACTGCTGTGGGAATTTGTTTTATTCTTCTGTTACTTGATAAAATTCTTTCCCTTGGGTAAATAGATTTGCATAGTTGAATTTACCAAGGAAATCTTCTTTATGGTCTAGAAGTTACAATCCTGACCCAGAAGAGTCATAACTCTGCTTCTGTTAAGCTGATCTTACTAAATTGTCTCAATTTAGAGGCACCTGACTCTCAAGGCTAATTTTAATTGGGAAAACAATCTAATAAACAAATTTTCACCAAACCTAATATAGTAAGGACTTGACTGATTTTTTTAAATACTTGTGCTCTAAAGTTCTCAGGTTTGTTGGATGGTTAAAACACATTAAATTATCTGGGACAATCTAATCACTTATAATTAGTAGATAAATTTTATTAAATGATAAGACTGATAGCTCCTTTTGTTTTAATTATACTCTTGCACAGTTGAGTCTACACATGACTGAATCCTGTCCTGTACTGTTGAATGGTAGGATTTAGTGTGTTATACTGTATTGCTTGGCACATAATATTCTCTTTGTCAAGATGACATCCTTACTCCATAAGATACAACCAGTTCGGGAAAACATTGCTGACATTAGGTTCTATTCTGCTGATGTTACACAAAACTGCAGAATTGGAAATGTGGCACTGCTCTGGAAGCACAGACTCTTTTTCATAGATAGCATAGATAACAAAGTAACACAATAAAAAGTCACATTTGTTGCTAGTTGTCATCATATTTATCAGATTACACCTCCATCAATATGCCATAAACCTTTCAGATTCTCCTGTAAACCTAAAACTCTATTAGCTAAATGAATCAAAGATTTAATGTTGTGTATTCCCTCCAGTGTAGGTTTTTGCTTTACAGTGTGGGATTTTATGCACTCAGAACATATTATCTGATTGAGTAAAAAGATTTAAATTGTAACCACATTGCCTCATTTATTTAACCCACAATATAGTTGGAGCCCTATTGTGCTAACTTTTCATGGAGAGACATGAGAAGTTATCTACATGAAACCTCTACTTGCCCTAGATTTCACCAAAGTACAATTTGATAATTCAATGAGTTTATTGGAGTGACTTAAAGGAGCACAGATAAGTCAATGTCAAAGGCAGATGTATTACCGAAAGGTCTACCTGGTGACAATAAACAAAAGCTATATCCTTAGAACTTCCTTCATGACTTGCAGCCACCTTGTCATATTGGAGAGTTCCATCATCCAGTAGTTCTTTCTGTTTATATAAGCTAGGTGAAGGGCCTGGCTAATTTTTTAAGTTTCAGGAATCCTTTGAGACTTGTGGATTGTTTACTTCCTGAAGCTTAATGAATAGTCTTTTTCCAGGGTAGACTGTTTTGGTAAAAACAGAGACTATTTGTATGAGACAAATGTAGACTGTTTTGGACAAAACTCCAGTCCCACAGCACTCCACTCCTGTGGGAGGACAATCAGCTTCTATTATGTTAAAGTCACCCATTTTGATTCCATCCCACACTTAAACTCAATATGACTGTGATGATTAATGTTTAATTATAACTTGACAGAATCTAGGAACACCAAGGGGCCATCCTTTGAGCATGCCGGTGGAGGGGTGTTGATTTCATTAGTTTAGGTGGAATAGTCTGCCCGCTATAAATGACATCATTTGTTTTCTGGGTTCCTGAACTGTATAAACAAAGAAAGGAAATGGAATAGCAGCATGCATTAGTAACTTTCTGCTTTCTGATTGTGGATGTGATGTGACTAGCTGCTACATGTTCATGCTTCTTTGATTTCCTCACCACGATTTGACTATAATGTGAGAAAGACTGAACCCTTTATCCCTTAAGTTGCCTTTATTGGATATTTTATCACAATAAGAGGAAAAGAAACTAAGACAATAACCTAACAATTTTGGTTTCTTTCTTAGCTTGCTTACAGACTCTAAATGTTTCCCAGACTGGACTTGAATTCTCTCTGTGAGCAGGCGACAGGTGTGAATCAGCATGCAGACCTTCAGACAGGCTAGGCAAGTGCTTTACTGACTCAAATACCCTATGTTTAATTTCCAACAAAATGAAAATTTCAATGATTGTTTTAAAAAGCTGAGTGGTATTAGTAGCATTTCAGTACTTACAATTGTACTACATTTACATTAGTTAAATTGTGTTCTTTATAAAGTAAAAAAATTCTATTTATAGGGCATGTGTTTCTGAAAAACTGGTCTACATTCTTGTTCGGTGTTATCCATAATTTCTCCATAATGTCACCACTCTTTTCAGCCCCCCTTTCATGCATTCTTTCTGGAGACTTGTCTCTACCAGCACAGCTTTGTGCTTCCTTGTTCCAGTTTTGGACTTGATGTTTTTCTGTACCAGTTGGACAGTAGCTATATTGACACTTCCATTTAGTGCATTCAAAAGCCTATCAAAAGTTCAAATGACAACACTATGTCACTTATCAGTTATCATACTAATTATGGAGGAGACTCAAATGGATGGGTGAATCCCTTTTTATCCATAAAATGAACAACTGCCACATCATTTTCCCTGTGTACCTTGCTAACCATTCCTGTTTCTCGTGCAATTTCTAACTTCTAGCTCTATGTTGGTATTATGCTGCAACTCCTACCAATTTTTATCCTGATATTCTGGAGAGTTTTCTTTTTTTCTGTAGGTTTTTCTGACTTTCCCTATTTCTGGAAGCCAATACAATGAAGTCCATCAAATGAAACTTTTTTTTTTAAACATTTATTTATTATATGTAAGTACACTGTAGCTATCTTCAGACACTCCAGAAGAGGGCATCAGATCTCATTATGGATGGTTGTGAGCCACCATGTGGTTGCTGGGATTTGAACTCAGGACCTTTGGAAGAACAGTCAGTGCTCTTAACCACTGAGCCATCTCTCCAGCCCCAAATGAAAACTTTTTAGAATCTGATGAACTCAGTGCTACCTCAGCTCCCTCACTAATTGCCTATGTAATTTTAGCAATCTAACAATTACTTTATAAGATTTAATTTACTCACCTATAAGATGAGGACAATAGCATCGACTTTATAGTTTACTGTAGAATTCAGGATGCTAATCCATACTTACTGTTTAGCACAGTTCTTGCAACATAAAAAACAGTGCTAGTCTTCTTCTATTAGAGTGAGTTGGCCAAGACCACACATATAAGAGACGAAGTGAGCCTACCTTGACTCTCAAACTTGGCATCTTGAATAACTACACTGTTCAGCTGCATGTGAAATGCATGCTTTGAGTAATTCTGTTGGGTAATACCAGGATGTCTGGAATGGTGGACTGTGGTGGTGTATGGGGAGTGGGAGGTGTTCTTTTGTTTTTGTTTTTGTTTTTGTTTTGTTTTTAATGCGAGGTGGAAATCAGAATACTCCTGTCACTTAGGGGCATTTTAAAAGTGGTATACTCTCCAGTGGAGCTTGATGTGCTTGAGGGTGGCACATGGCAAGGATATATTTTGATCACACTTGCCTGGCTATCGGACGCTCCTGTGACTGAGAAACTGGTCTGGAAGAAGTTGTTAGATTGTGCTGAAGTGGGATGATTTTACAAACAGAAATCTCAGGAAATCAGCCAAGAGGGAAGTCAAATAAAAGCAAAGAGAAATGTTCTTGAGCTCAGTGTGTGCACCCCAGAAATAGTCAGAGCAATCACCATCCTTTTCACACTGTCAGTGAGGTGACTCATATTATATATGCACAGAACTCTGGCAGGCACATCAATAGTTTTTATTCAGCTCTTATTCACTAGTGTCTGCCTTTGATAAGAACTCTAGTTAACTCTTAAAGTACCAATTCTGTATATGACCCTCTAAATTCTTGCTACTTTAAATAAAGGTAATTAAGGATAATCTGGCACTTCAGTAAGATAAATGCTATTTTTAATCTTAAACTGAAGTTTCTTCATCAAAACTATATCGATCTTTTCTGAAGGGAAATGAAGGAGTCACTAGTGTATCTGGGGAAGAGCAGAGGTGGGGGAGGGTTGGGAGACTGGGAGGGGAAATGCAGTGCATTTCTTGAGAAACGAATGAATTTTAAAGAATTTAAAATATATATTTTCAGCAAAATTTTCATTGTAACGTATGGGATTCAGATGCCAATAACTTAAAGTATGGTCAAAGTAGAAAAATAGAATGCATATTAAGTAAATAATTTCTTTTAAAACTTTTTATTGGGTCTTTGTGAATTTCATATCATGCACTCCAATCCCACTCATCTCCTCCTTACCTCATACCTGCCATCTGCCGTTGCAGCCTCCTCCCCAACAGAGAAAATAAATCTCACTGTATAAGCTCTAGTGTGTCACAGGTGTCCCACAGTACACCCTTTTGTCCACACTTCTTTGCTTACAGATGTTCATTGAAATCAGTTATGTGAGGGGCAGGATCAGCTCTCCTGCTCTGATGACTTTAGGGTTAGCATTCCAGTCTACTGTTGTTGGCAAGGGGCTGGAGGAACATCTCATCTCCACCCGTATTACTGTATGGCAGACAGGTGGTGGGGCCAACTCTCCCATACCCTGGGGGCTGGCTCACCTGAGCCCCTCTTACCAGAGTCATCTCTACTATGTTTTCCAAGGAGATGCCAGTCCTGTTTTCCTGAGTACTGCAGCTGGTGGGGGGTGGGGCAAGGCCAGTTCTCGTGCTCTCATGACCCCAGGGCCAGGTCTCCCACCTACCATAGGTAGTGAGGGGACAGGGGCAATGAAGGTATCTCTTCCTCATGCATGCCACCACATGGGAGATGAGTGGTAGGGCCAGCATTTCCATGTTCATGGTGGTTCGTCTATAACTTCTGCAATGTCCTGAGTACTGAAGATGGCTAAGTGCAGCGATCAACTCTTTTGCTTCCCTTAGAGGCACCAGGGTTCTCTGAGGATCTGGAGTCATCTCAGAAGAATTGCTTATGCATTATGGCATGTAGCACGGGTCATCTCGGCCTGGCCTGCCCTCCCAGGCCTGAGCAGCAATGAACTGGTAGCATCTCAAGCTATCTTAGTTCCCTGTCAGGGCTCCATGGTTCCTCAACTGACCTGCCTAAGTGGCCCCTTGAGAGGTGTCTGTCTTGGGCTCACTTCTGCCCAGGGCCTGAGGTCCCAGAGATGGTTCTTCCAGTCTCTGGCTTGTTCCAATCCTGGGAGTCCATCTAGTCCTACCTGGTGCAAGACTGGTGGTCATCTCAAGCTAGTTCCTTGTCCTGGACCCTCTGGTGCTAGACAGGTGATAGTCTCAGGCTTTTTTTTTTCTTCAGAGAATGTTAGGTTACCAATCATTCAGATGTTCATAGGTCATATCACTGAGTATAGTCATAGTCTTTCTCCTCTCTGCCACCTACTGACAAACATCTGACACAGCAGCCACACCTGCAATGCCTCTAGGGGAAGGAAATTAATCTTTGTAGGAGACTTGCTATCTGTTTGCAATATAAATTATATTTATATTATAAATCATCACACATTGTTAAGAGCTGACACTGAGAACATGAAAGTACGCTTATTTTAAGTGTCCTACAAGACTTCCAGTTCTGGGACAGCAAAAAGTAATAAAATGGAATGCCCTTCAGACTACCTAATAGTAAATCACTTCCAATGGAGGTTGTTATGGGTAAGTCAGAGGCATAAAAATGCCACCGTGGGAATGAGAATCCAGAAGCAGATCAATGGACAGTCACTCTAATCTCTCAGGATAAATCTCAGTCAGGAACTCCAGTTGGATTTTCCTAGGCATTTCTGCTGTGGGTTGTAAATACCCGCCTTGATGATTTTACTTTGGTTTCCTCCTCCAATTTGGGTGCTCCAACAATTTCTGAATGTGGTAAGTACCAATTTAATGATGTTCACTATCTATCTGCTGTTTCTATCTGCATTTTTCTATTTGTCCTTATACAATTTCTTGCTAAACACTTAATAAAACCACTCATTCAAAAACATAGATCATCCTTCATGTAAAACAAGGCTGTATATGAAATGATTTCAACTCATAAGATGGCCTTATAGTAGAATTCCAATGATCATATTTTCAGTTTTCTAGATGAAGAAAATTAAAAGAAATTAATATATAAGGGTTGAGGAATTGATATTTGAAACTAGACGTATCTGACTCTAGAAATATAAACTTAACATTTTTCTTCTTTTTGAACCAAAGTTGAAAGGAGTGCAGAAAATGTAGTCTGTGACAAATAACTAAAAGGTACCATATCATAAATCAAATATTTTTCTTCCATTTTAAAAGATATGCCCTTTTTTTTATAGGGGGGTCATTAAAATCTACATTTTAGTTGTTGAAATTAAATATTCTCCTATAGACAGCACACATCTCAACTCATCCAGGTGCATCTCTTTCTACTGACCCTTCTCTCTCCTGAGAACTACAATTCTATGAAGTTGTGCATATATTTTATAAGACAGTTGTGTCCTATTATGCTAGCCTAGTGATTCTAAATTTTGGCTTACATCAGAATCTCCTGCTGGAACTGTTACAACACCAGAGATTCTGATATAGTGGTCTGGAGTGGGAGCAGAGAATTTTGTGTTTTAATAAGTTCCTAGATAACTATGATATAGTCATTAATCACCATAAGTCCCAGAAATGATAAGGGGAAACAGTATATTAGCATGTACTTCCTAAAGATGCTAGTTGGAGAACTTTGTAAACAAGCAGAAATAACACACACACACACACACACACACACACACACACATTTTGAGACAAGGTTTCTGTGTAGCTTTGGTTGTCCTAGAATTTGCTCTGTAGACCAGGCTGGCCTTGAACTCAAAGAGATCCACCTGTCTCTGCCTCCTGAGGGCTGGGATTTAAGGCATGCAGCATCACTGCCTGGCTTGTTTTCTATATTTTAAGCTCTATCAACAAAGCATTTTTTTTCTGGATATAATATGAATGTAGATTTTTGCTTGTCTCCCTTCTCTTCCTTCATCTATACTTCCCCCATCATTTCCTTCCTGCTCATCTTTTCTTTGCTCATTCTTTAGCTTGGCCTTCTTTCTCCACAGAAGAATTCATTAAGTTGGATAGGTGCTTGGTGGTCTTTTGTAGGTGCTTGATGGACATGTGATGACATGTCCAGTCACCAGAACTCAGAGTGTGGGGATGTGAGAAATGCTATGTTGCTAACTCATCACTCCTGGTCAGGCTATGATGTTCTAGAGAGGTAAGAAGGCTTCTCAGACATCTTTTCCCTTTCCATGATCTACATTGCACTAATAAAAAGGAATAAAAACATAAGGTACAAACAAAGAGAAGAGAGCAGAGGAAAAATTATCATATTGCCAGCTGAGCAGAGATGAGGAAGGAAGCCCATAAGGATGTAAAGTTAAAAGGTTTCTAGTCCTACCCGGGAACAGATTTGTTCACAGTACTGGAGTGGGGGTTAAAATGGTGGCCAGAATCCACTTGGCAGGATGCAAGAGTTTTGGCTGCACTTTCCCCACGCAGGGAATTGGGAGGGGGTGTCCGGCTATGAGAAGCCACAGGACCCAGCTCCTGGGGTAGGGGAGTGCAGTCTCTGGTCCCTGGGAGACTGGCTCATGGGACCCCAGGCCTGCACAGAGGTCAGGGAAGGGCAGGTTCTCAGATTCTGGGGCATCCCAGAAGCCATGTGGGGGAAGAGCTGAGAATGGAGTGGGGGCCCACGGGCTGGATCTGGCCTGGGGCTGAGGGGGAAGGGCGGGGAGAGAGCTCTGGTTGGGTCCTTTGGGGATGAGAGAGTCCTTGGCTTGTTCTTCCTGCTGCTTGACTTGGTGGAGTAAATGACTGGGATTGCAGAGAGTCCTCCTGCAGGAAACTAGACAAAGCTTTTTAGAGGAAGACCTGCTCCATTGCTCTAGCACAGCGGATCCTGGTAAGAGGCAGCCCATGGTTTAAAAACATTTATTATCATGGCGGAGAGTTGTGATGAGTGAAACCATACCCACTTTCTCAGGGTGGGCCTGAGGTTAAATACCTTTTATAGGGAGGAGTGTCTGGGAAGGAGAGCTTAATTGGCTAAGCCCTTTAGGTCTTTAGGTACCTCATTAAAATGGAAATCTATCTTGAGGCTACATGGTCACATCCTCTACCTGTGGATGGCCACAGACCTATGGAGTGGAGAACTGCATCATGTCAGGTGCCTGGTATCTAGGAGGGTGGAAAACTCCTACCAGTCACGGGGGTTTTAAACCTAGCTTAACCAGAAACCAGGTTGTCTTTAACAGTCCCATACTGGAGAAACATATAACCCAGAATCATCAACATATCAGAGGGTAAAATTGTGATGTGTGGCTTAAAACAGGGATTGACTGAAAATCTACAAACAGTAAAAGTCTTGTTCCATTTCAGCATACCACAAAAGTTAAACAAAATAAAACCAATACAAGTTCTCAACTTATTAATGGCTAAAGAAAGTGTACAGATACACAAAAAAATATTCGGCCTCAAGAGGATGAAATCTTGTCACTGCAGCAACATAGAAGTGGAGATTTTTTTCTATTAAGTGAAATAAACAAGGCACATAAAGACAAGTACTGTGTGATCTTAATCATACAAGAAATCAAAATAAAAAGATCTTGAAGGTTAAGAGTAGACTTCTGAACAGGAGGGATCAGGTTAGGGAGGGTGGGAAGAAGGAAGAGAGTACAGGGAGAGACAACTGGAATAGGGGACATTTATAGGGTTTAGTGCAGTGTAAATTTCCTGGAACCTATGAGCGTGACCCTAGCAGGGATGCCTCGTTATGGAGGATACAGGGCCTGAATCATTCATCTTCTGTAACCAGGCAAGGCTTCCAAAGTTGGGATATCAATCCAACCATAAAACCTTTGACCCACAACCTGTCTTGTCTATAGGATATGCTCTGGCCATGGTAACTGAGAGCTTGTGAGAGTGGCCAGCCAATGATTGGTCTAGCATGAGACCAGAGCCATGAGAGGGAGCCAATGCTTGGCACTGTTTGGATGGGCAGGAACTAAAGCTGGGTGGTCCAGAGACTTACGGTAGAGCCAAACATGACAGACAAAAATATTTCTGATGATATTCTGCTATACTCATGGATGGTGACTAGCCATTTGTCATCAGAGAGGTTTTCTCTGGTAGCTGATAGGAATAGATGCAAAGACCTACAGCCAAACATTAGGAGGAACTTGGGAAGAAGATGGGGGGGGGCGAGGGGGGGAGGAAGGATTGTAGAAGCCAGGGGGTAGTCTAGGACACCAGGAGACACACAGCTCACAGAATCATCTAAGCAGGACTCATAGGGACTCACAGAAGCTGGAGTGACAATTACGGAGCTTACATGGGATTGTGCTAGGTCCTCTGCACACATGCTGTGGTTGTATAGCTTAGTAGTTTTGTGAGACTCCTAACAGTGGGAATGGAGCTGTCTCTGACTCTTTTGCCTGCTCTCGGAGCCCTTTTCCTTCTACTGAGTTGCCTTGTCCAGCCTTGATATGAGTATTTGTGCCGAGTCTTATTGCATTTTGTTATGCCTTGTTCAGCTGGTATCCCTGGGAGGTCTACTCTTTTCTAAAGGGAATTGGTGGAGCAGTACATCTGGGGGAGGGGAGGTGGAGAGTGAAGATGGGAGGAGTAGAGGGAGGGGAGGCTGTGTTTGGTATGTATTGTATGAGAGAAGAATAAATAAAAAGAGAAAAGAATTAAAAAGTATCTTGGTGGTTATCAAAGAGCAGGGAGACTAGTGTTATGGTGGGACAAATAAAGTTTGATCAGTGGGTACAGAGTTATCATTAGACGTCACTGATAGATTTGTGATTTATTACTGCACAGCAGAGTGACTAAACATGGTGATAAAGTTCTGTATATTTCTATTAGTGGCAAACACTGACTTTGATTATTTTCACTATTGATGACAGATGTTTAACATTTAACAGATCTTAAGCATTACACAGCAAAGCACATCCATGTTTCAAAATGTCCCATTGTATCCTACAACTAGGTATGATTATGTGCTTACATGAGAGTTTACAAGCAAGGGGAAGGGGTGTGGAAAGATGTCTTAGTAGTTAAGGGTGCTTGATGCTCTTCCAGAGTACTGACGTTTGGTCCTGACCACCCAAGTTATAGGTTTTAAATCTTCCTGCAATTTCTAGCCTTAGAAGACACCTGTGCTCTTGTGTCTTGCCCACATGCAGACATACAGACACTCACACACATAATAAAAAATAATAAAACATTTAAAACTAAGTTAAAACAGATCTTTGTTTTTATTTATTTATATGAATAAACCCACTAGGCAGAATTAATTTATTTATGGGAAGAAACCCACTAGGCAGAATTAAAGTAGTTATCAAGGCTTCCCATTACCATACCCTTTGTTTACATAAGGCATGCAATAAGGTTTCAATATCTCATTTGAAAATAACTATAGGTTCCCAGGACCAACACAAATTTATGAGAAATTTATATGTAGAGAGATACATTGTCTTAAAATTAGTGTTTCTAAGACTGTAACGAAATGCAGCCATGACCAAAAGCATTTTGAAGGAGGAAATGGTTTATTTCATTTCTAGGTAACTGCCCATCACTGAGGGAAGTCAGAGCGGGAACAAAAGCAGGGCAGGAACCTAGAGGCAGGAGCTGAGGCAGAGGCCATGGAGGAGTGCTGTTTAGTGGCTTTTACTGACAGACTCCTGATGGCTTGCTCAGCCTGTTTTCTTATTGCACCTAGGACCACCAGCTCAGTGTTGGCACAACCCACAAAGACTTTGAACTTCTCATATCATTAAGAAAAATCAATCTTATAGAGGGAATTTCTCAACTGGGGTTTCCTCTGCTCAGATGACTATAGCTCATATATTGTATGTCAAACTGACATAAAACTAGGCAGTACAATTCATGCCTTGTAAACTTGACACACAAATACATCATTATTAAGTCACAACCCTTTCTTTCTTATTTATCCCCACCATCACATATTAATAAATATCACAATATAAAACATATTGTAATTAAAAGTACTACAGTCTTTACAAATTAAAACACTTTAAAATTCAGCCCCTTTAAAAATCCAGTTCCTTTATTTACTTATTTAAAATTTTAAATTAATTAATTGATTTATTTACATCCTAAATGTTGTCTCCCCCATCTCTGTCGCCCCTCACAGAGTTCTTCACCCCATCCCTCCTCTCATTTGCCTTTGAGTTCCTTTAAAACTCCAACATCTCCTTTAAAATTTAAATGCCTTTCAACTGGTAGCACCTGTAAAACCAATATAAATAAAATAATTTCTGACTTCAAGAACAAAGAACCTGGGCAAAGTCACCATATGAACAAAGCAAAGCAAAATTTGAAACAGTGTAAATAATTTAGTGTCCAGTGGCCGGGATTTGCTGAGGATGTGGTCACTTGGGTCGCTTCTCCAGTTCTACCCTCTGCAGTATATCCAGTCTCCAAGGCTCAGCCCAGCTCTCCTCCATGGCTGCTGCTGTTCTCGTCAGTTGTCCCATGATATTGGCGCCTCAGAAATGATCTTCAACTGCAACTTCACTGAACTTTCACTGGTAGCCTCTTCAACAGCCTTTCCCCAGTGCCTTTCTTCAGGGACTCCAGCACTTCTACACAGTGAGAAGCCCCCGCTGTTACCCATAACCACTTCATGGCTTCAAATCCAGTACCATTGGGATGACTTTTACATTACAACGTTCAGATGCCAGCACAAGATACAAACTTGGCCTCTTCTGGAACAACTATTCTGTGTGCTGGCTCTGGGAAAACATTTCCCAGAAGAGTTCTCTTCAGTGATGCTGGCCTCTTCTTAATTACCATTAGTTTTCCCTCTAGCTAACCACCATGAGTTGTTCCAGTAAAACAAAGATTTCACTCAGTGGTGCTAGTCTCTTGGTAATCACAGCTAGTTCTTTAGCCACAAATGACCACAACCACGGTTTCTTAATGCAAGATACTACATAATTTGCTTCCCTCTGAAATTTTACAAGCCATGTATCCATTGTCTGCATTTCTTTCAACACTCTTATCTTCTAAGTGCTCATCAATCTTTAAAGGCTCAATGGACTTAGTAATCTAAATTTCCAAAGTCCTTCCACAATCCTGTAAAAAAACCCACATGGTCATCACAGCAACATCCAACTCTTGGTACCAACGTTGTATTTCCTCTAGTGTATGTAAAGGCCATTAGTGTGTTTATGGCCTCTGTAAAAGGTCATAGTTCCCTCTGGGGAAGTACTGATGACAGACTAACAGTAAAACTTTTAGGTATTTTAGCAATGTTCTTCCTCAGGGGGAAACTGACTTTCCTTCATTATGGGATTCTGGGTCTGCAAACTGGCTCAAGTCTGGAAATAGTTCATCAGATGAAATTACCTCTTGTCACTATTAAATATAGTTTCTCTTTCATTTGTCTGAGACTTATTTTTGCTTATATAGATTAAACAAAAATGCAGTAGGCTTTTTGCTTATTTCATTTCTGGAAACACCATAGGTCTATATGAGTCACGACACCAAAAAAATCATTTTACCTGTGCTACCCATTACAGGTCAAAGAATTATGGACATTGATTTGTCATGCTTCCATTACAATAACTAGGATCACCTCATCTTTGGCAATTCAGTGCTGACACCTGCCCTTGCTACTTTGAGCTAAATCTACCACAGTTAATTCATCTAACTGAGCAACAGTATCCCCAATCCTAAATATGACACAAAAAAGGGTGAGAATAAAGCTCTTCTAATGTGCTGGTGTTCCTCTCTTATAGTGAAGAGCATTTCTTAGGGTTAGGGTTCACACAATGTACTCACTCACCATGTACTCACATGCCAACTTCCCTGAACCTTAAAATCCCTTCATCAATACCAAGCCAAGGACTATTAGGAATCTCTAGCTCCCTTTCAATAGGATGTCTTTTGACAAATGCTTCATCCAACCATACAAACAAACTTTTGACACTTTACAAACTGTGCAAGACTCTACCTTAAATCTGGGATCTCCACTCAGTGGGTCCATATCAATAAATTCAGCTTGATTCAGTTCTATGTATACCCTTAAAAATCTATTCAGATTCACCTTTATCCCTAACTATATCCTTATCTATCTATCTATCTATCTATCTATCTATCTATCTATCTATCTATCTATCTATCTATCTATCTATCTATCTATCTTTTTCTTCTGTGCTGTACCCTGTGCTGTTTCAGATAGAGTACACTATTTATTCTCTCTAGTTCTTCTATCTGAAATAGTACAGAAGACATCTTTAAAAATATATATATAAACACTTATTTTTCTGAAGATTTGGAGATAAAAGCAGAAAATAGGTGCTAGATAAGACTCAACAAAAAACAAGTTATTCATGTTTAAAGTAATACTTAAATAATAGTTGAAGTTTAAAATGAATATATACTTTTTAAAAGGATATAGAGTAGAAGAAATCTAGAAAATGAAACTTAGAAAATGTACCAAAAGATAAAGGTAACAAGACTCAGGGTAGAATCTCATGGTATGTTTCAGGATCTGTAAGATCTTCTCCTCCATTGTTTGAATTTTCCTTCAGTAACAGCTGAATAAGTACAGTCCACCTCCTTTGAGACTTGTCTTTCATTGACTTGAAGTTTGCCAATTAGCCTTGACTGAATGGCTAGCAAGCCTTAGGTTTTAGAGTTACCTTTTTTGAGGTAGTAATATTCAAGTTGCATAGATGGCCAATTAAGGCAAAGTCTTTACCTTCTAGTCATAGAATTGGAATCTACTTCTGGGTAGAGACATGCCTTTGTCAAGCCTCTTAAGAGTTAATCCAGTTGGATGAGTGAACCTCCTTGCCAAGAGATTGTCTCTCAAAAGACTGGTTCACCTTAAGTTATACTTAGGAGATAAGGGAAATAATTAGTCCCTTAATGAGATAATCTTCTTTTCCTCCCCAGAGTTTCCATCCCTCAACAGTTCCTAAAAACCACCATGAAGCTATGTTGGTTGGCTCAACTTTCAGAGTTCTGACACAGAAAGTCATAATTTTCTTCTTTTTTACTCTTCTGTTTTTTTTTAGACATTGACCAGAGCCTAAGTATGTTTTTTTTTTCCTGAATCTTTGGGGTTTTTTCATTCTTTTTCTCCACAGCACCCCTTCTTACTATATGGTTGTTGAGTTTGTTTTTGCAATATCTGTTGAAACTCAAGTGCCTTAGTCACTTTTCTGTTGCTGTGGAGAGACACAAGGCAACTCTTATGAAAGAAATAATTTAACTGTGCTGGTTTACAGTTTCAGAAGCTTAGTCCATTATCATCATAGTGGAGACTGAGACAGCAAGCACACAGGGCTGGAGCAGTGGCTGAGAGCTCTACACCCTGCTCTGCAGGTAGAGAGAAATTCTGGACTTAGAATGGGCTTTTGAAATCTCAAAGCTCACCACCAGTGATCACTTCCTCTAGTAAGGCAACACCTCCTAAATCCTTCTAATCCTTTAAAATAGTTTCACTCCCTGGTGACTAAGCATTCAAATAAACCAGTCTATGGAGGCCATTCTTATTCAAACCATCACACTCAAATTTCTTGCATTGATTAGTCCTTTCAAAGTAATTTAAAGACATTTTTACTCTGATGCATGGATTTGGAAGTTCTGCATGAAATTTTTTGCTACTGAAAAAGTCCTAGAAGTAGCAATTTATTGGCTGTTAGGGACTAATTATGGTGCACCATGTGAAATAAGAATAATTCTGTATTTTGGCAATGCATATCACAACGGGAGCCTTACTGTGTTTATCCTTCATAAAAAAATTCCTTCACTTTTTCTTGTTTTGAAGATGTGGTAAAGTGACAAATTAAAATTCACAGCTTATCAATGTGACAGAAGATTAAAAATAGAGGGATTTATAAACAAACCTTTACATTTCAAAAAATGCAAGAAGTGCTTTATGAATTTTTCAGTTTGTGTTTTTCTGGGAAAAGCCACATTTGATCTACATTTGATTGACTGCAAGATGGAAGTCAAGCTGGTCTAACTTAAAGTGACTTACTTTCATTATACAATGTCATCTCTTATTTTCAGTAAGGATAGAAGAAATTGAGTGAGAAAATTGAAAAATCATTTTAATGCTCCCTAAAGAAATTGTAACATGAGCTGGAACATATGGGTAATTTGTGTGGCAAAGTTATCTATGGTGTCTAATCATTTTCAGTAGATTTTTTTGTGACTGAAATGTTATAAATCAAGAGTTGGTTTGTTTGTTTATTTCAGATAAAAAGATGACAACAACGAAAAGAACAAAACCGACAAACCTTTGATAAGGCTTTTTAATTTCTTGGTTCCATTTGTAAATAAGGCATTAAACAAGGGTGACTCATAAGATAGGATAAAAACACAATTTTACTTTTGCTACCTATTGCTTCTTTTAAATGTACTTACTGGCATAATATTCTTTTCCCCTCTGGATGAACAGCTGTTTCCATTCCTTCTTTGGCTCACATTTAGGTGGTAGACCATACTGTAGTCTTGTTGGGTAAAAAGCAGAATCTATCCAATATTAGATTTTCTACATTCCAATGCTGATCAAATTATGTCCTGGTTTGAGTTAATTTTGTCAGTATTAGGGTAGCAATCAATTGCTGCTTGTTGATTGTCCTATTTTCTTGGAATGCTTTTTTTTCCTCTTCTTTTTGCTTCAATGTGCTGTCTATCCTTATAGAAAAAAATGTGCTTTTTATAAATAACAACAAAAAAGATGAGTCTTATAATTTTTTAAACTAGCTTGTATGTTTTTGGTTGAGGAATTGAAGCCATTAATGTTTAAGTTTATTGTTGAAAAGTATATGTTTATTGGTTGGCATCTTGCTTTGTATTTTGGCCTTGCATCCAAATACGTTTAAACATCACTAAATATACTCAGTAAGCTTCTTATATATTGTATATTTAAATGTAACATTTATATTCGATTAGTAAAAATCTCAATGTAAAATTGATAGGGGGATTTTGGTTATATGGGAAGAGTTGGAGGAGAAGGGAAGGGTGGATATGATGAAAAATACTGTTTTCATGTATGCAATTCTAAAAATTTTGGTATTAAAATTTCTTTCAAGAAAGACACTAGAAAATGGAAAGATATCCTGTGTTTATGGGTTGGCAGAATTAATATTGTGAAAATGGCTATGAAAATGACACTTATGGATTGAATGCAATCCCAAACACAAAACAAACAACATTCTTACAGAAATTGAAAAAATATTCCTAAAATATATATGTACACTAGAAAGATTGCCATTCCAGACTTTAGGATATGTATATTATAGAGCTTTAGTACTAAAACTATCATAATAAATAGAGCTAAAGTAATAAAAATAATATGGTACAGGTACAAAACAGATATATAAACCAATGGAATAAAATAGAAGATGGAAACATGAGTACTCATGGCTATAGAAATCTGAAGAGTAGGGAGTGCTCTTTCCAGAAACTACAACAATGATTCCATTGAACTGGAAGTCCAGACTTCCTTCTGATCACTTTGGGCTTTTGATGCCCTTGAGCCAACAGTCTAAGAAAGAAATAACAGCATTAGGAAGGGTGATTGATCCAGATTATCAAGCAGAAATTGGATTGCTTCTCCACAATGGAGGTAAGAAAGATTATGCCCTCTTTGAGGGTAGGAGATCCTTTAGGGGATTTCTTGGTACTATCATTTTCTGTAATTAATGTCAATGGGAAACTACAACAGCCTAATCCAAGCAGAATGGCAAAGGACCTTGATGAATGAAGGTATGGTCACTCCTCCAGAAAAAGAGCTAATAGCTACTGAGGCACTTGCTGAGGGTGGAGGAAATACAGAATGTGTAGTAGAGGAAGATAGTTACAAATACCAACTAATGTCATATGTTTAGTTGCTGAAATGAGGATTATAATTGGCATATGAATGTTTCTGTTGAATTTTGTTAAGAATGTGTTTGCATAGATATTTTTCTTTTAACAATTTCTTTATTATGTACTGTAAAATCAATTAAGAGCATATCAGTGGTTATCACATTTAAACTTGCGATATTAAAAGAATGTCCCCCAAGATACAATGCCACTTATTCTAAATTTATAGTGTGTTTTGTACAACAGATAGTTTTATCATGTTATACATGATTATGATGTGGTTATTGTTTTTATTTGGAAATTAAGCATGACGTGAGTGTCAAATGGACAAAAGATGGACTTTTGATGATTATCCTTGGTCATCAACTTGACTATATCTATAATTAGTTTAAATCCAAATGCCTGGGTACACCTGTGAGGGATTAATTTTTCTTGATTAAATAATCTGAAGTGGAAAGACCCACTTTTAATTTGGACCTTTGAGGTTAGAAGATATACCTTTACTCTAGATCTTTTGAGGTGGGAAGATCCACCTTTAATCTGGCCACATATTCTGCTCGAAGCTTATATAAAGGACGTGTCAGAAGGAAACTTGCTCTTTGCCTGCTTGCTCTTATCTCACCAGCAAGTATTTCCCTTCACGGGCATTAGAGCCTACTTCTTTGGGATTCTGGTACATATGAAGACCAGATGAGACATCCAGCCTCATGGACTGTGCAACCACTGGATTCTTGAACCTTCTACTGGTAGACAGCCATTGTTGGACTAGCCAGATCATCTCTTGTAAGCCATTCCAATAAATGCTATCTATCTATCTATCTATCTATCTATCTATCTATCTATCTATCTATCTATCTATCTATCTATCTATCTATCTAATTATTATTACATTGTTCAGTAATGCTCATTACTACCCTGTTCACAATAGCTAGGAAATAGAAATAACCTAAATGACTTTCAACAGATGAATGAGTAATAAAAATGTGCAACATATACACAATGAAATATACAGCTGTAAAGTGTCCTTCCTCCATGTCCTTTCTATAGACTTCCATCCAAAGCTGTGGCCCAGATTAAAGGTGGATCTTCCTACCTCAAAAATTCTGGATTAAAGGTATATCTTCCAGCCCTAAAGGTCCAGATTAGAAGAGGGTCTTTCTATTTCATATATGTATATGTATATGTATATTTGTATATGTTCTACAAGTTCATATTTACTCTCTCTCTCCTCTCTCTCTCCTCTCTCTCTCTCTCTCTCTCTCTCTCTCTCTCTCTCTATATATATATATATATATATATATATATATATATATATATATATATATTCTACAAGTTCTGTTTCTCTATAGAACCCTGATTTATACAAGAGTCAAAACAACAACAGCAAAACCCAAAAATAATTAAACAAGCAAACAAAGAATCAAAGGAATCAAGGAAACAATGACCTAATTAAGAAATGTGATAGTTATTTAAAGAAATAGTTGTTAAATAAGGAAATTAAAAGTAGCTAAGAAATACCTCAAACAGTATTCACGATTTGTAGTAATTTGAGAAGTACAAATTAAAACAAGAAAAAAATATCACTTTCTCCACAGTTCCTGTAGTGTAGGTATGGGAGAGCCTTTTCACCCTTCTCACCCTTACTCTGAAATTTTCTCCTTCTATCTCTGGCTATACTTCAATCATTCTGTGCTTATCTTGACCCTTTGTCTCAATGGTTGAACATAGTCAAAACCAGGAATATAATTTTCAAGGATAACACAAAATCAGATGCAGTGTTGCTTATTTGAAAAGCAGGAAATAATATCCTTGAAAGTACAAAACCAGAAATCTTTAAAACACACATTCACAGCTTGTCTCGTAACTTGCCATTGTTTTTATTTTCTGCTTAATGTCAATGTTATTTTAAGAGAAAATATTAACATGATTTTATTGGTCTTCAGACCAGTTTACAAAACAAATAGAAGAGTGTTTTGCTTGTATGTGTGATTGCTGAAATGACGTGCCTGGCATTTTGAGGTTAAAAAAAATACATGTGCAGAGCCACAGAAACATGCAAACAACAGTTTTCTCTCAGTTCCTCATACATGTGATTCTATGAACACTTTCCACTTTGAATGTTATAATGAGTTAGAAAGACTGAAAGGAGTGTTGGGCTACCTTGTCCGTTCCCAGCTCACAGCACAGTACCTGCACTTTCATCACAAACTCTTCTCCCTCGCCTTGCTCTCTCAAATCTTGCATCTTCCCTGTAGCGGCAAGCTAATTTCAGACTTTGATCTGGTTTTGGAAAAACTGCATTTTTTTCCCCGTAAAGATTCACTTGGTGTGTGATATCAGCTCTATCTTAGTGCCTCAGCTGCAACTTCCAAATTAAGTATTCCATTTCATGTAAATGATCATTCTGAGTGCTGAGCATGCCACAGGGCACACGGATTCAGCATGTTGAACAGTTAGGCCTCTCTGAGTTCTTTCAGGCAATGTACAACTTGGATGACAGAGAGTCTGCTTGCTGAGAACAATATGTTGTGAGCTTTCAGTTGTCTGGAGCACACAGAAATAGGGCCATTGATTTAAAACATGCTGCTTTTGTGTTGGCCTGTGGAGCTCAAGCCCTTTCTAGTGCATTACATAAACCAACTTATGTAATATGTTATGTGGAGATAATATGCTGGGGATACAGGCTCTGTCTGATACAAGGCTCTTACACTGCTTTCTTCTTTCTCTACTTCCTGGTGGAAGTTATCTGACATTCCTAAATGATAATTCCACATTTGGACTCTAATATCAACTTTACAAGGCTATTTGATCACACCGTACATGGAAAAGTCCCAGAGAGTTAGTGAAAGCTATTTGTGTGTGTGTGTGTGCATGCTTGTGTGATAGACAGTAACTTGTTGGAGGGTGCCAAGTTCATTTGTGAGGGGGACAAAATTTTTATTTAAATTGCAACTGACAGAAGCCCCTCTATAAGCAATATATTTTCATTGTTGGTTTAATAAAAATCCTTACAGCAAGGTTGTTTGTTTATAGAAGTACAGACCTCAGGGATTGGCATTCATTTGAAGATTTAAGAGTAGTACTAAAGTACCTGTATAATAAATTTAAAACATAGGGGTTTAACATGATCACGGTAGTGATGCCAATCTAACCTCATCACCTATCCCATAAAACATGTCACACATGGCGAATGGTATCGATTCTGCTGAAGATTTTAAAGGAGAGTTTTGGGAGAATTTTATATCTCAGGAGATCAACATTTGCTTTCAGAAACCTTGCCAGGTATAACCCATAACTGTACTTTTCTCTCCTCGGCCTTCAGGATGGGATGTCTGCTTCCATATGTAACCATTTGCAAACTTTACTTTTTCCTTTTCTCATTCTTTTCTGTATGATAGTAAACACCCAACAATATTTGGTTCATTATCTTAACTACCTTTAAGTACTACCTTGGAAGTATTAAATATGTCCATATCACCATACAACAGATATATGGGGCATTTTTTATCTTGCCCACTGGAATTGCATGTCCACAGGACAGTAATCCTGCCTCTCTTTCACATCCAACACTTGGTAACTTTCCTGGTTTGGATATCTACCCAAGAAGCTCATGTTTTAAAGGCTTGGTCTGAAACTGGTATCACTGAGAGGTACTGGATCCCTAATCACATTGACTAATGCAGTGCTCAGCCGACTGGAACGATAGGAGGTGGAGACAGCTTGGAGAAATTATATCACTGAGGGCATGCCTCTGAGGAGACGCTCCCCAACCCCTTCCCATCTCTTTCTCTCCTCTCTGTGGACTCAGGTGAGCAGTGGCTCTTTAACAGGCCTTTCAGACGCAATGCACTCCCTTAATATGGTCCTATACAGAGCTAAACACGAGCAAAAGTTCTGAAGCCAGGAACCAGAACAAGTATTAACTCCACACCAAGGATGTGACTTGGAAGTGTTTTCTCCCATCCTGTGGACTGCATGTTCCCTATCTTGAGTGGTTGGTCTTTCTTTTTCCTTGTGTTATTTTTGCCAACTATTTTAACCTTTGATGTATCATAGGGCTACTTTTCCAGTTGTTACCTGAGTTTTTGTTGCCATATGCAAGGAACAGTCACCAAATCCACTGTATTAAACTTTTTTCACCCACCATGTTTCTTTCTAGTTTTACAGTTTTGGATTTTATGCAAAATGTTGTCATTTTAAAAGGTTATGTCGGCTATTGCTGGGTCCCCTGAGCTTCCATTTTAACATTAGGACAGCCTTTTCCATTTCTCAAATAGGGCCACCAGGGTTTTATGAGAGAATCTGTTCTGTCTGTGCATTACTTTGAGTAGTATGGGTATTTTAACAGTGTTGTTTCCAGTCCACCAACACAGGAAGCCTTATACACTTCTTTTCTAACTTCTTGTCAATGTTTCATAGATTCCAGTGCACAGAAATCTATTATCTGATTATCCCCACGTTTATCCCTAATATTTTTTTTCCTTTTTGAGTAGATGCGATTGTCTCCTAAATTTCTTTTTCACAGTATTTATTCCAAGGATGTGGAAACGCAACTGATGTAAAGCAACACATTGCTGCCTTTTACATGGTTCTTGTCTAGTGGCTCTGACCAGGACTTTGAGAGCTATGCTGCATAGTATTGGTAATTGCTATTTGACCTTGACTTAGTTGTACAGTGTTGCTAAATTTCAGTTTCCTTTTCTTTGTAATGTAGATGATGCTGGAGGTTTCCATTTAAGGGCTATGGAGGTTTAAGGTATGATTTCACTTACTGCTATAAAGTCATCGACATACACAAATTACCTCTTCTCTGTGAAAGATCTCTTAAAAGACAGCGTGAAAAGAGATGAATTCTCTTCATCCATAGCATGGAGAACCGTATACATGTACTCAAAAATGCTGGCTATTTTCATAATTATTATTACTTGCTCTGAGTATATTAGTACTTCTGATATGCTGGCTCATCTTTCCTAGCTGTGCTTCACAGGGATTCCATAGAGGATTTGTTGCACAATCATCTTACATCTGAGATGCTTTCTAATGGCATGTGTTTATTAAAGCACATTTAACATATTAGAACTTCATAAAGCACCCTGGCTAGAGAGATTGCCTTATTACATGCCATAGATATTTACAGCGCAGCTTTTATTTTCAATGCATTGTCCTCTGTGCAATGGCTGAGAACGTTTTTGCTGCATGGTTAGCAGAAGAATATAGATCATGCCTGCCCTCTAGCATCTGTGGGTCAGTTTAGACATTCTGGATCTTGTTTAGGTTGTGTAAAGGTGCACTGTATTTGCTTTCTGTTCTGTGTAGTACATATTTTGTAGAAAGATATAGTATAGTTTTAGGAATTTCTTTCTTTTTTCATTTTTTTATTGAGAAAGGAAGTAAAAACATTTTATGATAAAACTGAAGATTTACATGGAAAATATTTCTGACAAAATTGAAGAAATATATAGAAAAACACATTAAAATTGACAATTTTTGTGGAAAATTAAAGAGTAAAATGGTAGACATAAAAACATTGCTAAATTAATTGAAAAAGAAGTAGAAACATTTTATGATAGAATTGAAGATTTACGTGGAAAATATTTCTGATAAAATTGTAGAAAAATATAGAATAACAGATTAAAATTGAAGATTGTCATGGAAAAATTACAGATAAAAAGGTAGGCATAAAATATTTCTAGGCTGATTGAAAATGTAATTATAAACCTTTTCTGATAAAATTGAAGATATACATGGAAAATGTTTCTGATAAAATTGAAGAAATATATAGAAAAACATGTTAAAGTTGAAGATTATCATGGAAAATAATACAGATAAAATGGTAGACATAAAAAGCATTACTAAATTAATTGAAAGAGGAATTGCAAACATTTTCTGATAAAATTGAAGATTTACATGAAAAATATTTCTGTTAGTCTACATCTTTTTATTGGAGAATTGAGTTCATTGATGTTAAGAGATACTAAGGAATAGTGATTGTTGCTTCCTGTTATTTTTGATGTTATTTTTATGTTTGTGTGGTTACTTTCTTTTGGGTTTGTTGGAAGAAGATTACTTTCTTGCTTTTTTCTAGGGTGTAGTTTCCCTCCTCGTGTTGGTGTTTTCCATCTATTATCTTTTGTAGGGCTGGATTTGTGGAAAGATATTGTGTAAATTTGGTTTTACAATGGAATATCTTGTTTTCCCCATCTATGGTAATTGAGAGTTTTGCTGGGTATAGTAGTCTGGGCTGGCATTTGTGTTCTCTTAGGGTCTGTATGAGATCTGCCCAGGATCTTCTAGCTTTCATTGTCTCAGGTGAGAAGTCTGGTGTAATTCTGATAGGTCTGCCTTTGTAAGTTACTTGCTCTTTTTCCTTTACTGCTCTTAATATTCTTTCTTTGTTTAGTGCATTTGGTGTTTTGATTATTATGTGCCGGGAGGACTTTCTGGTCTGGTCCAGTATGTTTGGAGTTCTGTAGGCTTCTAGTATGTTCATGGTCATCTCTTTCTTTAGGTTAGGGAAGTTTTCTTCTATAATTTTATGGAAGATATTTACTGGCCCTTTAAGTTGGAAATCTTCACTCTCTTCTATACCTATAATCCTTAGGTTTGGTCTTCTCATTATGTCCTGGATATCCTGGATGTTTTGGGTTACAAACTTTATGCATTGTGCATTTTCTTTGACTGTTGAGTAATGTTTTCTGTGGTATCTTCAGCATTTGAGATTCTTTCTTTTATCTCTTGTATTCTGTTTTGAAGCTTGTATCTATGACTCCTGAATTCTTTCCAAGGTTTTCTATCTCCAGAGATGTCTCACCTTGTGATTTCTTTATCATTTCTACTTCCATTTTTTGTTCTTGGATGGTTTTGTTCAGTTCTTTCACTTGTTTGTTTGTGTTTTCCTGTAATTCTTTAAGGCATTTTTGTATTTCCTCTTTAAGGGCTTCTGCCTGTTGACCCATGTTCTCCTGTATTTCTTTCAGGGATTTTTGTGTTTCCTCTTTAAGGACATGTTGATGCATGCTCTCCTGTATTTCTTTAAGGGTGTTATTATGTCCTTCTTGAAGTCCTCTATCAGCATCATGAGATGAGATTTTAAATTCAACTCTTGCTTTTCCAGTGTGTTGGGCTATCTGGAACTTGCTCTGGTGAGAGAACTGGGTTCTGATGTTGCCAAGTAGCCTTAGTTTCTGTTGGTAGGGTTCTTGTGCTTGCCTTTTACCATCTGGTTATCTTTGGTGTTAGTTGGTCTTGCTGTCTCTGGCTGGAGCTTGTCCCTTCTATGGGCCAGTAAGCCTGTGTTCATACTCCTGGGAGACCAACTCTCTTCTGGCAGGGTCTGTGTACAGAAGGCTGTGGAGCCACCTGGCTCCCTGGTGCAAATGGTGTCCAGAAGGGAAGACTCCTATCACAGCAACTACACTGATATATGCCCTGTGTGCTCCTAGATGTTTCCATCCAGAGAGAAGGTAGAGATCTCACCTCCGTGCTCAGAAGAGAAAGTACTGCTGGAAGATCACTGTCTCCTGGAGGGCTGTGCACAGAAGGCTGTGGCTCCCTGGTTCTTTCTTTCTTTCTTTCTTTCTTTCTTTCTTTCTTTCTTTCTTTCTTTCTTTCTTTCTTTCTTTCTTTCCTTCTCATCATGATACACAAATCCTTTACTAAGGATCCATTTATTCTTACATGGTTTTACATTTTTTACTTAGTCTCACTTTTTTTTATTAGATATTTGCTTTATTTACATTTCAAATGTTATCCCCTTTCCACGTTACCCCTCTGAGAACCCCCTATCCCATCCCCCCCCCCGCTCACACCCCCCCCCAAATTCCTGACCTGCATTTCCCTATTCTAGGGAATCGAGCCTTCACAGGACCAATGGCCTTTCCTCTCATTGATGTCTGAAATGTTCATCTTCTGCTACATACGTAGCTGGAGCCATGGGTCCCTCCATGTGTACTCTTTGGTTGGTGGTTTAATCCCTTGGAGCTCTGGGGGGTACTGGTTGGTACATATTATTGTTCCTCCTGCAGGGCTGCATACCTCCTCAGCTCCTTGCGTCCTCTCTTTAGATGTTCCTTTGGGGAACTATACTCATTCTATTGGTTGACTGTGAGTCATGGGTATTTTGATCCACTTTCCAATAAGGATCAAAGTATCCACACTTTGTTCTTCCTTCTTCTTGAGCTTCATGTGATCTGTGAGTTGTATCTTGGGTATTCCAAGCTTTTGGGCTAATATCTACTTATCAGCAAGTGTCAGGAATTACTTTTAAGGATTAGAAATTCAGCCAAAGTGGCTTGAGTGTAGGCATATTTTTCTTAAGCATTCAGTGTGATTTCACGGACTTATAGTGCACGACTGGAAATAGCCAGGTCCATGGAACTAGAACCTCAACACGATCTTTCTCTCTCATCTAGGAACAAGGATGGCAGGCAGCACCTAAGATGTTTAAGGTGACTACTGCTCCTGATATTTGTTCCTTGTACAATCATTTCCCCTTGAGTTTGGGCTGAACATATTGATCTGTTTGTATAGTTGGAGGTAATTGTGCGCCACTTGCAAGTTAGGCTTAAAAAGATGACTTCAATCTTCTGTGTGTGCATTTTCTCTTTTTCTGAAGACATTATTTGCTGGGAGAACAGAGCTACATTTTATTTTCAGCAAGTATAGAACCTGTAGAGGACTTAGTATAGTGCAGAGTGTGGTGAAGAAATGAGGTGTCCAACAGTTTCCGAGGCACCAAGTTCTTCCATATAAAACCCCATGAATATTAAAAGTCTGATAATAATTTGAGCTTGTGAATGGGTGCCTTATCTACAGTTAAATTGCTGCATCTTGAATGGTTAAATTCCCAGCTTGTAGCCTGATCACAGTCTTAGAGCCAACATTTCCTAGCCAAAGCTCTTGAGACTCCCGAACTACAGAAACCAAGATAGTATGCATTTGATGTTTGAGTTGTTGAGTTTTGTGATTTGTTATTTAGCAATAGGTAGTACCTTTATGGTGCCAGGAAGTTGTGTGCTGCTACAATGAAAATCCAAAATATGAATCTGGTTTTGTAAACAGATACTGTTTTGTGTAATGTGTTAGTGGAAGTCTTAAGGAAACTGCCAATAGAGGCCCCCTGCTGATGTATAAGAGCCAGTTCTGGCAATTAACGAAAGGGCGAAAAAAGCCTTTTTGTCTTGGGGGAAAGACAGTCACAGTATTGCTGCAGTGCCAAGGAAAGAAGAAAATGTGCTTCATGAAGTGGATGATGTAGTGTTAATGTATAAGAATGGGTGAGGAGGAGTGAAATATATGTAAAGATTGTTGAACACAAAGGAACCAAAATTTATAGTAAAATTTTTTTTCTAGGTGGAAAATGTGCCTAATTTTTAAGAATGCTTTTGTTTAATGATAAAACCCAAAGCACTATCAACTATCAGGAGAATAGCAGTCTAAAGATGATGTGTAGAGAATCACTGTTAAAACTACTAATAATATTTCAGAAATATCACAGGTTATGCCCAGCATACTATTTAGTCATACAAATGGCATTTAAAAGAGATGAATGGTGTGCCTTAAGATTCTGTGAATGAGCTAACAGTGCCTCCAGAAAGCTAAGGAGCATTGTCCCTCAGCTGGGTCAGCCAAGGTTCATAGGAGAGACAAATTCGTGTCCACATTAGTGTTACTTTTGTTAAATGGGGTGAACTCAAGCATGTTATATAGGAAGTCTACAAGGTTCTTTAAAGAATCAAATACTCAGAAATACCAGCAGTTTAGATTCTGGCTTCAGGCAATGTGGAAGGAGGATGGTCTGGGTGCTGGCAGGAGTGAGATTACGGTAGCTCTTTGGCTTCAGCCATAAGCTCCTTTTCACAGAAAGGAAGAAAGGTTCCGGCTCAGAGAGTGACAGCTAAGGTGGAGTTGAGCCAGGGAACTTTATCCTAAGGCCTTGAGACCTACTCAACAATGTTCCGGTGTTTGCCAGCTGGAGTATGTGTGTCTACTTCTGAAAATGTCCCATTTCCTTCAAAAGGTTAATACGTGGGTGTTTTGTGACAAAACGTTTCCTGGGGAGATGCAGCACACAAGGCTACTCTGTTACTCACCTGATAGGCATCTCATGACAGACCAAAGTAACTGATGACACCAAAGTCCAAGTTGGTGAACCAATATGTTTTATTGGGGTTACTTACAGAAATATGAGTGAGGGGATATTTGCAGGAACAGAAATGACTCACAGACAGCTGTATCACTAAAGCTCACCCCAGCGTGGGTCACAGATTATAAAAGCTGTGAAGCTGACTCACAATAACGAGCCTGCAGGCAGCTCAAGAGAATGGCAAGAACCCTTTCCAGGTGTCTCTGTCTAAACCACGGTCAGGCAGTTGGAGCTGGCTTCTGTTTCTTCCAGGCAGCTGATCTGATCTCAAGGATCGTGGCAGGTTGGTTTGTCTGAATCTTCTTTGCAGCTCAGCTTTCTTCACTCTGAAGGAGGCTCTCTGCTTTTATTGTTTTCTCTGGGAGGGTGGAACTTAATGATTCTGTTCGGTTTCATGGACTTCCTGAAGCTAATTTAGGAGCTTCTTACAGAATGGAATGCTTCAATTTCAGAGGAATCTTTTACACAGTAGGTTTTGTTGTTTTGCTAATACTTATTTTATGGTATGTGTGTTTATAGGGAGTGGGGCAGATAATTTTTCTCATTAATTTCATGCCTATAGATCAAGAGAAATTACATTTCAAGAGCTAGAACGAATGAACTTCTCTGGTAAAGCTTCATCAATTACTTGGACTTCGTTTACATAACAGGCTTTGAATGAGTCGAGGAAAGGTTTCCCGTGAATGATGTGAGCTCCTGGGGATTATCAGGCAAACTGTGTAGGCAACCCATGGGATGGCTGTCACTGACCCTCTTCAGGTACTTATGAGCATGGGTTGTACCTAGTGCTTCAGAAAAAGGGTAGGGTGTTACTTCTGGTGTTAGATTCAGGAATACTCAGCCTTCCCTCTGAGTGTTGCTCTCCCTCATAGTTCTGATTCTAAGTGAAGCAGACTGGTCTCAGTGAGCAGGTCTAAGTAGAGGTGCACATCACTTAGCAGGAGATCAAGCCACTAATGGGGCTCAGTCTGTGAAGAGCTGATCTGGGCATCACACTAGTGGGCTTGAAACTGTTTCTTTCACCCTAAACTCAGCTTGGGCTCTGAAATCCCACCCACACAATGATTTGACTACAATCTTTTGAAAGATCTGGAACCATAATCAGCTAGTGTAGCATGCATGTTGGGGACTGACTGTGGTTCTGTGACCTCTGTTTCTTCCCTCAGGATGTCCAGACACCTCTCTGCACACCTGACTGAAAGGGTGAAGCAGAGTCCTAAATGGGTGGGGTCTGCAGGATTCCAGTCCCACTGGGAATGTGTGCCTGGTGGTGGCGGTGGTTCTCCA
The DNA here is from genome assembly GCA_036184795.1 of Tokudaia tokunoshimensis. Lineage (NCBI taxonomy): Eukaryota > Metazoa > Chordata > Mammalia > Rodentia > Muridae > Tokudaia > Tokudaia tokunoshimensis. The sequence continues at coordinate 80,693,407 of BTHU01000012.1, read as the reverse complement.
AGGAAGGCCTTCTTCAAGGATTTTAGTGTTACAACTCTTTTAGATGATACTCAATGAAATAGCTGGTATGCAAATACTTTACTCAGGGTGGACAAGGGCTATATATGAACCTTGGAGAGTGAGAAGGAGTTTTCAGGGTGAATGAAATCATTGGCTGGAGTTTAGAGTACAAGAAATGCCCCATTTGTATTCTAGGAAGCCCGGGTACTTGCTGGGTTTTTGTGGGGGTTGGGGGATGAAGAAGTTGAACTTGTAGGTTAGCTAAGGACTATATGACATTCTCAGGTAGAAGATTGGGGGTAGGGCTCACCAGATCATGCAGACAAGAGGAACTCCCACTAAGAAAAGGGAGTTCTTTATTTTGCATTGAGCTCAGAGGAGGTATCTGGACATGGTAGAGTACAGCCTTAGTAGTAAGGTGCCACAAGCTAGTTTAACTCCTAGCTCTCCGAAGCTTAGAGATAATGAATATTTTAAGCTTTTAGGGCTTGGAGTAATTTCTTATGCAGCATGAAGTAACTATGACACTTTCTCGGATGACTTGTCTGCTTTGGCATGATTGTTTTATTGGCTCACTATATGAGCCAATTTGCTTTCTGGGCCTAATCTCAAATTGTCAAGATAAAAGTTTTATTGTCAGATCTTGGGTAAGATGTCCCATCTTGGCTCCTTGTCCTGCACCTAAAAATGATAGGGCATGAGGTATGCAGAATTGTATCTCTTAGGCTCAAAATTATGTTCTTATAATAATAAGAGAGGGAATGCAGGGCCTCCACAGGATTGCTGAAAAGAAATCCCATAAAGGTTTTACATGTGGTAACTGCAAATCTAGGGGTTGCAGTACATTTGTTATATTCAATACAAGCATTATAGGAGGCCACAGTGTTAGTACTTTTAATTTTATATTTATTTTTATATTTTATTTATATTTATATTATTTTTCTATATTATAAATTTAATTTATAAATAAACATATATTTATATATTATGTTAATATATAATATAAACATTATTTTTAATATTTATTTATGTTTGATTATATATAATTATAAATAGAAAATACATATGACAGAAATTAACTCTGACTGCAATAGAATATTACTTCATAAAGCTATTTCCACAGCATTTTCACAGGAGTACAGTTGAACATTATTTTTCCAGGTTTAACAAAACATAAGATAGATAACTGGCATTGTCTGGTGACTCATTGGGCAGTCTCCCAGGGAAATGTTCTCCTTTATCACAAGTGATTCTGAAGTCTGTTAGGCAGAAATGGTCTCACACCAATGTTGCAGAGAAGGACTGTTATGTATGCCTAGGGGCACTGAGTGGCTTAACATTTTATCTTTCATAGGTGCTTTCTAGTGGCAAACTACAGTGATGTTTTTTTCCTGAAAGAGTGTGCTGAGTTTAGAATTGTCTTGTGGTAATAAAGGATTGCCCTGTTGAAGGTCTTTCTTTTTCTGTTTTATTAGGACTATTCCACAACGCACAGGGACATGAATTGTTTAGAAATTGTAAGTTCTATCTTTAAGTCAGAAATGATGCCCAAACACACCCATGCATGCTTTTCAGCTTTAGAAAAGATAGAGTGTGAGACAACTTGGGAAAAACATTTAGAAAAAGGAAAATTAAACACACAATAGTCTGGTGGTTGTAAATGTTTGTCTATAGTAATCTAGTTCATATAATGTTGACACTGAAGCCTGTGGGACTTCTAAAAATATAAAGCTGGCTGTGAGGACCTGGATGTAGCAATTTGGCTCTCAGACATCAGGTTTATTGGTACTTCATGAGGAAGAAAGTAACAGAGGCTGCTCTTTATATCGGTGGAAGAGCCTATGGAACAAAGACGTTATGAAGGTGAGGGGGGGTTGAAGGAATGAGTAGGAAATGGAGAGAGCATCACCTGAGTCTACCCTGACCTAGCTACTGGGTACTTAGACTCACATAGGTTTGTTATTATTATTACAGTTATTTTTAAGAGTTGCATGTATTTGTGTATGTGTGTGTGTGTATGCACACATGCGTGCACACATGCAGGCTCTTGCTATGTTTTGTATCCTAGTCTCAAACTGGAAGATTCTTTTATCTCACTTTCCAAATACTAGAATTATAGTTATGACTCACCGTGCTTGGCCACCCGTGTTGTGACGATGAAGTGAAGCGTCTCCTTTTAGGACCAAAGGAACTATAACTGAGTACCTCCAATACCATTTGAAGTTAGTTAAGAAAAAGCTCATCTCTGCTGTCCTCTCAAAGAAGAGTATGCTACAAACTACCCAAAGGAGGGTATTATTGGCAGTTTAAAACAGGGGTAGCCGAGACAATAACATCTTGAAGCTCAGGGGTCAATCTGAAGAGTTGGGAGTAAAGGACTAACAATGTTCAGAACTTTTAAAATACGATGGTAATGGTGGAGGTAGATGAGGAAAAGGTGGTGGTGGTGGTGGTGGTAGTGGTGAGTGGTGATGGTTGTGATAATGGTAATTGTAATGGTAATGGAAAACAAAAACAAAAACCACCTGAGTAATGGTGAGAAGAGGGAATTGACTAAAGATGCAACTGACAGACACCCTCCTCCCAAAAGCAGGACCAAACACTCTCTCTACTATTGGAAATACAGTCCTTTACATTTTCCTCAATGAGATTTGCTATGGTCTGGAAAAAATGGTTTATTTTTTTTCTGATGGAAACAATATATTTTCTAGTGAGAAATCTCAAATTGCCATCCAAACTACAAAGAGATGGTACTTCAAGTGTATCCTTATACCAATGTACAAATTTGCAATATTGCCATGAAGCAGAAAGAGGTGATATAGTCTATTGTCTAAAATGCAGTCTGTGGGGAAGAGATAGCAGCCCTTGGCTGGGGACTGGCTCTTTCTATCCAGTCAGCTTATTTCGGGTTCTTTTCTACTGAAAGCCACATGGGCGTTGGGTTTGATCCCAGGGGCAGTAAACTTACACTCTCTACTGCCATTATCACAAACGAGTTTCACTTGGAGGAAAGTATATGAGGATGGCAAGACTGTAGTGGTTTCAGGCCAGATCAAATCGATTTCTTCAGTGCTCCTTTTCCTACTCTCGGAATACCCATGACTTCTGCCTGGGTTCAGCCACCTTTTATGACATATCTTGGATACTTCAGGAGGTACTAGGAGTGGTACAGGATTTTTCTTTTCTTTCTACATTAGAAAGAAAACATCCAAGTCCTTGATATTTTTGTTGCAGGTAACTATAGTTCCCCACTTTTTAATTGGGAAAAGACCTGAAATATCACTTATTAATCTCCACTCAGTCACATATCAACCCATTCACTCAATCAAGCAAGCAATCATTAAAAATACAAGGTGAATTTAAAAGGTTCATTTGCAGTAACTATACATATAATCATAAGAAAATGATCAGTGGCATTCCAACATCTCTAAACTCACATATATACTACATGCCATTTTTTATTTCCTGATGACAAAGATAAACACAAAGATTTTCCCACAGGGGCAATTGAGTTATGTAGAACTATTTGATTAATTTCTTTAGATTTTTAAATAAGTTCAGATGATTCTTTTGCTTATATTGTGTCTTCCTTACTCTGTGATGTTGTTAACAATTCTTTGTTACTTTTAGCAAACTTTTTTGGTTTTGTAACCCATATTTAAGTGTAAATCAGATAAACATTCCAAATAAGTGGATTTTATATTTTATAGAAAATTATAATTTAGAAGCTTTTGCCTAAGAATTTGAGTTCCATCCTTCTGAAAAGACAATAAATTGAATATATTTGCTTTTAAAATCTTTTAATGCTAATTACTATATTATGTTAATTATGGAATAGACTGTTGTATCATATGCTACTTAAGACAAGAAAGAAATGCTTCATGTTAAAGATAAATCCTTAACTGAAAGCTGTTTAAATGTAAAAATCTGCCTTGGGAAAGCTGAATCATATTTGTGAGATAATATCCTATATTACAGAGGTCTGGCAGTGACAGAAGCAGGAAATTCCTCTTTTCTTCTGATGCTCACATTCTAACATATGAGGGCACATGATATACTAGGCTGTCATTCATCAATACTCCGAAGGAGAATAAGAAGAAAAGGTGGACAAGGGAAACAAGATTGACAAGATGAATGAAGAATCTTCTTCTAATACAAAGCAGCCAAGGAATCAGGAAAGGCATCTGTGATGAGGCGGTAATTAACTGAGCGAAGAGCAAAGGGAAGAGGAGGAAAGAGAGGAACGGGAGAAGAAACCTCCAGAGCTTCAGGAAGTGGGTCAATGAGTTAGAAGAACATCACAGTAGCCAGCTTGGCTGCTCTGCAGGAGATGGAGTGCATAGCAGGGCATGACGTCAGAGATGGTGAGCCCCAAACTTGTTCACCTGGTAAGATTGCACTCTGTGCAGAGAAGTGACTGGCTGTGCCTGTGCTCTAACAGAAACCCAGTGACTACTGCATGGAAAAGACTATGAAAATCAAGGGGTAGAAACAAAGGCTAGTTAGGAGACTAATAATCATTTAGAACAGAATGGATAGATGCTCAGACCAGAGTAGCATGGACCAAACTGGAGAGAAATGGACAGATTTAGTAAATCTTTGAAGGTCGATGATTTCACAGTATTTATTAATTAAATTCATAATGGAGTATGACAGAAGGAAGGGAACCTAACAGGACACCAAGGCTGTTTGTCTCATGAAAAAAGAAATTGATATTATTGAGAGGAGAAAAAAACTATATGCAGAACAGGCTAAGTGGTGAGGAAATTATTTAGCATAAAATTTCATTTGCTTATTTTTAAATGTTTATCTGAGTTACCATGAGACAGGGGTTACAGAATCAAAAATGGAGGTTAAAGGGATCATGTTATTTTGTACATGTAGAATTTAGAATACATTCCATTTCAGTTTGAAAGGTAACACTGGCAGTTGAGTATACAAACCTGTTCAGGAGAGAGGTGCAGACTATAGATCAGAGAAGAGGGTTTTGGAGTGAAGACATATGGAAACAGTGTTAACTGTTGTTCATAAATTGAGCAAAGTAAAGACCAGGACTTGACTACTGATAAAATCTAAGAATGGCTGCTGGGCGTGGTGACACATACTTTTAATCCCAGCATTCAGGAGGCAGAAGTAGGTGGATCTCTCAATTTGGTGCCAGCCTGGACTACATATTGAATTCTAGGTTAGTCAAGTCTACATTGTTTCTGTCTCAACAAAACAATCCTCCTGCCACCACAAACACTACTACCACCATCACCATCTCTTTCACCACCACCACCACCACCACCACCACCATCACCACCACTACCACTACCACCACTACCAACAACAACACTAACACACCACAACAAAGAAAAGCTCTGAAAAGACTAAGAATAGGAGGGCTGAATTTGCAAGTCTTAAACATTTCCATCTGCTTTGGAAGGCTGTTACAGGTGTGGAGAATCTGAAGAATGAGTAATTGATTTAGTTACTTGCAACACCCAAATGATATCAATGTGATCCGTTAGTAAACAGCTTCAAGCATTTGTTGTCTGAATAGACCTCACCATTGAGGCCTCAAGGCAGCATGGTTACTGTATCCCTGTGCCCCAGATTCTAGTCTCTAAGTGCATCTCCACATCACAGCACTTTTTACTTCCTATATTTGAACAAAGGAAGATAAGCAAGTGGGATCACTGTCATCTCTTCACAAATAAAGAAAATGAGGTTATCGGGAGGAGGGTTAAATCTGAATCTTTAATACCAGAACCTGGAAAAATTTACATCTTTTTGTGTGTCTGTGCTTGTTTGTGTGTGTCTGTGCCTATATCCTTGCATGCATATACTACTGAGTCTATAAACAGATTTTCAGGCTCTTTTCTTTTTTCTTTTCTTTTCTTTCCTTAAAAATAATCCTCCTGACTAATTTTGCTCTCAGAGCTTCAGAAGTCTAAGTGAGAGGCAGATGTTATGGATTTTCATATAGAAGAGCTACTACAGAGCCTCCGTGCGTGGATGATAATGTTACTGACAGGTATTGTTGGCAAACTGTTTAGCGGCTGCGTTTGTTCTTTCTGGCAGCAGGGGTGAGTTCCCAGGTCAGACATCCTTGCTACTCTCTTGGTCCCTATTTGTGAACCGGTTGGCTGCTTCAGGTGAGGAAGTGGATGGCTGAGAAGCATTTTCTCTGGGCGGTGTTAAGTGTTCCTTGTAGACAGGGTTGCCAGAGGGAGATGGGAACCTGGTAAATTACTTTTCTTCCCAAGCAGCTCCTAATGTGCGTTCGTTCATACTGAGGGAAAGTTGAGAAAGAAAAGGAGGCAGACAGGTACTTGCACCATCCCCTCTGGTGTGCGGCCAGCTGCTGGGGCTTGCTTTTGTGAACACAGTGTCCTAGTGGGCCGCAGATCCATGCTTGTCTGACAGCTGCTCACTTACCAGCAGGGGTGACAAGCCGGTGAAGCGCTGGAGTGTTGTGCTATAAAATATTTAGAGAAAGCTGTGAATCTAGTTTCCTTTTCATTAGCTCTCCAGATCTATACCTTAGTAGCTTTGCCGAAAGGCCAGAATCAAACCAGAGACGTCCCCAGAGCCTAGTTAAGTACTTTGCACTGTTTACTTAATATATTTAAAGATAAGAAAAAACCACTTTGGAACATGCAGCAGAGCAATACCCTTGTGGACCCCGAGGGCATTTCACCTTTAAGACATCAAAGCCGCCAGGAAAACAAAGTTTTCACTTTTATAGCACCAGATGAAGGATGGGCCAGGGCGGCTCCAGTCTGTGACTCTCTGTTCTGCCTTCCCGCTGGTGAAGCTTGACTGCCACAGAAAATGCTCCCCTCCCCGTCCTCCCCCCCCATCCTGCTTCACAACATTTTTTATTTTAAACGTCTGAACAAAGGACCACAATGAAGCGTGCTTTGCCAGGATGCAGGGCTTGAAGTGGGAACAGCAGATGCGTAATAGATTTGCCCGTGGTTCAGAACAGGCTTTGCAGTTCTGGTTTGGGATTTGGTGTTATGTGACCTCTGTGCCAGAAACAGGTAGTGCTGGTCATATGGATACTGTTTCTCCTTGTTCAGAAGTAGAAACTCAGGCTCTGGGAAGCTCACAAGCTCTTGTGATTCTAGTTCCTAGGCATCTCATGCCCTGCTTGTGACGTCCCTGGACAATGGTACACATATGTGTACACACACATGCACACACATATGTGCATACACACATGAATATACACATGTACACACATATGCTAACATAGATTTACATACATGTGTACACAGAAGTATATACAGTCAATCTTTTTTCTTTTTTTAAAGCATCTCTTATAGTTTTGCTTGTGAGCCTAGCCTATAATGGCTGAGAACAACAATATCAACCAACCAGACCCCCCAGAGCTCCCTGGGACTAAACCACCTACCAAAGTGAACATGGACCCATGTTCCAGTCACATAGGTAGCAGATGATGGCCTTGTTGGGCATCAATGGGAGGAGAGTCCCTTGGTCCTGTGAAGGCTCATTGCCTCAGTGTAGGGGATGCCAGGGGAGGCAGGAGTGGGTTGGTGGGTGGGGGAACAACCTCATAGAAGCAGGGGAGGGGGATGGGATAGGGAGTTTCCAGGGGGGAAACCGGGAAAGGGGATAACATTTGAAATGTAAATAAAGAAAATATCCATTTTTTTTTAAAGCATGGGGAAATAGCTCTAGCTGATCTTCAGAGAACTACCTATCAGTTGCCAGTACCTATGTTCGGTAGCTTACAACTACATGTAACTGTATCTTCAGAGGATCTGAATCGCTCTTCTGGTCACCACAGTTACCTACAGACACATAGACATACACACAGAGACACACACATACACACACACATGCACAAAATAAAAATAAATATTATTACAAGAGCAGAAAGTAGAAAACAGAAAAGTTGTGAGCATATTTGCAATATGATTGTTACGTTATTAGATGTGAAAGAAAAGAATTAAAACTCTTGACAAAACTCTATTAAGGGGAGCCAAAATCCATTGTCCAAACCAAATGAAATGTAGCAGTTCATCCAGTCCTGGTGGCTCCTGTCCATCTTAAGAATATGCTAAGTGTGTCATTCTTCTCAGGCCGGGTCTTACTGTTCACAATATAATTATGAAAAGGATATTGCAACTACGCGTGGACTCAGTCCCAGAGAGCATGTTTTCAGCCCTACACAGCTTCTCCTGCCTGGGAAGGCTACAAGTGTTCCCATTGTCCCTTTATTGTAAAGTGCATATGGATTTAAAGAGTTAAATTTGACACAGATTCACTATTGTGTTTCTGTTCAGAAAGAGGGAAATTGGATATTCTTTGTATACTACCCATCTTAAATCTTTAAATTAAAATTTTGCTTCATACAATATATTTTGGCCATATATTTCTTCCTTCCCTAACTTCTTTCACACCAACTCACTACCCAACCAATTTCATGTTCACTTTCTTTTTCTCAAAAAACAAAACAACAACAAGAACAAAAAAATCCTCTGGAAAACAACTACCACCACCACCATGCCAAAAGCTAAATTCAAAACAGAAACTAAAAGGAAGGAGAGAAAGAAAGCAGAAAGAAATAAAGAAAACAAAAAATCAATGAGACAAAACAAAACAAAAAGCATAAACACAGAGGAGTCCACTTTGTGCCCTTGGCCTGCCTGGGGCCACCCTTGGCTGTGATTGATTTGCTCAGTGACAACCCATTGGAACTATATAGTCTCAGGTTCTTTCCCACTTTATCACTGTTAGCTCTGGGTTCCGTCTCATGCCGTGGGAGATATATACATATATATATATATATAAACATGTTACTTCTAAAACGTGTGCCACTACTATACTAGCACATTTTGCAAGTAGGTCACTGTTCTGTGTTCCATCATTGTAACTGAGCAATACAGTATTGATTATTAAGTTTTTCCTCTGGTAGCATGCAAAGCACCTCCATCATCATGAATGCTAGTCAATAGTGAGAAGCTTCAAGCTCGGCACATCTCATTTTCTTCATGATTGATGACAATTAGTAAGTTGTATCTTGAGCAATAAGAGTCTGGATTTCCTGAATGGTAATTCAGGTTATGGAAAATAACCAATAGCCTTAGCAATTGCCTGTTATGTTTGGGGAAGTTAATGCGACTCTTTAGTGTTCAATGACTCAGCAAGATAGACCCATTCTCAGCACTGGAGGCTTTATTTGGTAGCATATGATGTTTATTTGGAACATTTGACTGGCTCATTATACAGTGACTTTATTTAAATTCCTTTAACATATGTATATATTTTAGGGAGCTTCTATAGTAGTATATTCCCATATGGATTTTCAAGTGACATTTAGTATTATTATCATTTCTTATATTCCCTCCTCTACTATTTTTCCCTATCCCTCTGTCATTTAATCTTGTTCTACTTCCCCCTTTGTCTCTTGCAACACTATACTGATATTCCAAGGAAGAGGAAATAGAGTAGGCCTTATAACTTAATATATGTGACCTTAAATCTGTGCGTGTATATATACACGAATCCTTTTTTTTCTGAGCTTATCATGGATAAGCATATGTTCCTTTTATCTGTCTTGAAATTATATTTTATCTTTTCAGACACACACACACACACACACACACAAATCTATAAAGAAATCCAAAAGAATACTAGTGCAAGAATAGAAATTCATTTGAAATGGTATGAAATTAACTATCAGGAGGCAGGGTGGAGTCTTCAAATCTATGAATTGAACCATTGGTGAATAACTACTATAAACTAGCCCATATCACAGACTGGACCTCATAGAAATTGAGCTGATACAAGTCATTTATTAGAGACCATGTGCAATATGTCAAATGATGATAGTTCTCATGGTGTGTATATATATATATGTATGTATGTATATATCAATATCATGATGAAGCTTCTGAATATCACTGTTCTGAGATATGAAGGTCTCACAGAGCTTTGTTTGGGACCCATGTGAATTTTTGCATAAAACTTCTGTACTAGTTCATAACGGCTTCTGCTTTGTCACTCCCTCTGTAATGTTCTACGACACTGCCTTTATATTTTTAAATGCCAGTAAGTGAATGTCACATGGATGCTTATCTAGGTGCTCGAAGTAACATTTTATTACCATTCATGAAATTCTTGGAGCTTTGTAAAAGTACTGACTTTCTGGAGACTCAATGGGGGCCTGATTGAACCAAATGTGAGAACTAAAGGCAGATACTTGATGCTAAATTAAAACAAATATTATGAATACTAAGCAGCTCTTGTGTCCACTTAGTGCCCTTTAGTTTCTGCATTTTTCAGATTTCTGAAAGCAAGGACCTTAGTTTACTTGTCTTCTTTTTACATTCAAAGTCATTGGCCATTGGATAGACAGTATATCAGCAAAAGAACAACCACCCCCCTCCCTGTAACCACCTGGTCACAGTGTTGCCCCTTGCTGCTCTCTTGAGAGACCGTGTCTTTCTCTTATCTGTGAATCTAAGCTAGGCTGTATGTCTCACTTTAGCCAGTGGAATAAAACTACTTTCACTCTTACTCATCTCCAGCATTGTGTTTCCCATGTTTTCTGTGTTTCTAAGAAAGCCAGACACATAACTTCTAGGACTTTCTAAGATCTCTAAGGCAGTGGTTCTCAACCTGTGTGGGTCACAGACTCCTTTCATGGGGGTCACATATCAGATATCCTGCATATCATATATTTACATTATGATTCATAGTAGCAACACAATTACAGTTATGAAGTAGCAATGAAGATAATTTTATGGTTGAGGGTCACCCCAGCATGCGGAACTGTATTAAAGGGTCTCACCATTAGGAAGGTTGAGAACCACCGCTCTCAGGTAAGGGTGAAGGGCAACTGTATACTGGAGAACAGAGCCAGGAGAATACAGATAGGATGGGAGACACAGGAGGCATATCTTTATTTTCTTCCGTGATTTGCTAGCGACAAGTTGTCAGTGGGAGCTCTCAAAGGATATTAGTTTTAGAAACTATAAACTTGGCAAAATGATCAAGTAGTTAATATAAATTAAAAGCTGTTTTGTGAATTCCAAGACCCTCTCTCCTATTTCTCTTCATAAATTGAAGATTAAGGAAAAGAAAAATAAAACAAACAAACCTTACATCTGAGGTTGGGTGTTTCTGTCTCCCAATTCCCACATTATTTATTTTAAGTTTTCTTTTCTGCGGTGTTAGGATTATACCATGCAGGATGGTAATAATGCAGATACTCTTTAAACCTCTGGAGGCTGAGCTGACTAAGGAGTGATTTAGGGGCAACCAGACAATGCTTCATTACCCAGGAAACTGACCCTTCTCGAAGCTGCCATGAATGAGATCTGAAAACTTTCTCCATTCTATTATCTTGTCAATTCCAAGCTTTACTCTCTAATAAGAGAGTTGTAATGCAAGATAGCTTTGGCTAGAACTAAAAGTACTTAGGACTTAGTGGTCTGTAACTTGGGTTCAAATCCAAACGGGTAATATTTAGCTTGTAATATGATTTTCTTCCATGCAGATCATAATGTTTACATCTTGCAAGGAAGCTCAAATCTCTCTCTGTTTGTGGTTCTTAATGGAAAAAACTAGGGAATGGCAAGCTGAATCTAAAGGGGCCCTTCTACATGTCCACCTCTGAACACTGACACTTTCTAAAATAAAAATTAAATATATTTTCTGTGAAAAATTTCCTTATCACTTGTCTCCATGGATTTACTGTGCTCTTGCAAAACTCTGTGCTAAATAACTCTGACTTCTCCTATTTATGAAATTTATTCATGCATGCAAAGAGGATTTCTCCCTTCCCCTTGTTGTAAGTAGAGATCACTATATGCAATTGTTCTATTTTAGAAAGAAAACGATTGCAGTACACTCTGATAAAGTGATATGGTTAGACTTTGAGTTCAAAGAAATTACATTGAATAAAGTTAGTGTTTTGGGTGGGATGATCTATGTAATTGGAGGGAGACAAAGACAGCTCTAGTTCAATCTCTTTGCTTGTCTGTCGCCCAGGTCTTCCCATGGTTTTCTACTTTGCTTTTGTGTCTATTCTACCAATTTCCTGTGCTTTCATTTGTAAGCTGAGCCAGTAAGGAGTCTATTGTAGCCTCACTGCCTAGCAGTCTTACTGTTCAAATGGTCTCTTTATGTTTTTGCAACTAATTACCTTGTATACTTTTCACTTTCAAAGTCATTGGTCATCCAATAGATAGTGTGGCAGCTTGCAGAAAGAACAATTCCCCACCCTCCCTGCAACCACATGGCTACAACATTACCTCACTTTGCTTCTGTGAGAAGCTGTGCATTTCTTTTATATGTGAGTCCAGATTGGTTTTATGACTTACTTTGGTCAGTGGACTAAGACAGAACTAAACAGTGCTGCTATGTGCTGGGTTCTCTAGATACTCTGAATATTTTCCATATCACTCTTAGACACCTGCCATATGATATGCTTGGGAGTGACTTCCAGAGATCAGCACCAAGCAAACAGAGATTAGCAGTCTCTGATGAGCCATTTTAGACTAGCTGGATCTCAGCTGCTTGACAGCTGTCTGCAAAGGCATGAATGAACTAAACTGAGTCTACCCTGGCCCAAATCGTCCCAGCCCATTAATTCAGTGCAAATTACCACACTGTATAAGCACGAACTCAGTGGCCACTGTTCTAAAGCAATATGTTTTAAGCAACCCAACTCCTAATATGGTTTAATCAGACATTCTAGGTATCGTGCTGAGATTATAGTATAAAACATGCTTGCCTGCCTCTTTCTTACAGCTGCGAGTAAAGCAGTTTTATTTAGAAATGGATGTAGCTGTTACTTTATTCATGAAATACTTAATGAATAAAATGTTCTAGGCACTATCTTTGACTATGAAAATCAAGGGAGATAGATAACACACATACATAGTCCCTGCTATCAAGCAGTTAATAGTGTTAAGTGGAGTTTTTACTTATATAAAAGGCAGACATCAGTTGCATAATCACCCAGAAGAAGTTACAAACCGAGTTTGATTCTTAATCAAGGACATACATTTTTATGAGGGCAACAACAAAGAACTAGACTGGATCTTGAAGAGGTCTTACTGAGTACTGTTTGAGCTAAGATAAAAATATGCATGAGTAGGAGGGTTAGTGAATGCAAAGAAAATAATAGAGACTTGTAGCTAAAAGACTCCAGTCTTGGAGGAAATGAATATGGATTGCTTGTGCTGTGTAACGTCATGTTTAGTTATAGCAGGAACTCAGCATGGCCCCACAGAGCAGAATTGGGGGTGTGTGCACAGTGGATAGAGGGTATGTGCAAAATAGATGTGTCAGAAGTTGTCTGGAGAGATTTGAATAGAGACGCTTCAATTGCTTGTAGAAATGTCATTTCCTATGATGGGAATGCAAGATGAAAGTGAGAGACAGACAACTTGTATTAATATTCTTAAGATTCTGTGAAATGGAGTGTTATGGCTGTTATGATTAAGTATATTTCCTTATTTTCTTTACTACTATTTTTTACCTACATTTTTTGGTCTACCATAACAGTTGACCTAGCTATACACAAAAATAATTTTTAAAAGGAGAAATTTCTTGTGTTCTAAACAGATCTAGAGAATCTGACTCAGTAAATATGTTTTTTTTTTTATTTACAGGAATCCATACATTCAATTGCCATGTATGATGCCTTAGGTCTGCAGTGGTTATTTTTCACTGTGAATTAATTGAGTATAGAATGTATTTAGAATGTCTTTACTGGGAAATCCCATTCAATAGATTCCTTGCATCTTTCTACTTAGCTGTGTCTCTAGCCTTGCATGTCCCAGTTTATAAAGCTCCCTTTAATATTTGTCAAGAACTTAACTATGCAAAACATCCATTATGTTTCAGTGCAGGCATGGTTAAGAGAACTGAGGCTCAGTAAGGACAGATAGCATCTGAGATGTCATAGGTAGCCGGTGAACTGAAATGAGCTGAACTCCCATTAGTGAGACAGTACCTGTAAACAGCATCGAACAGCAGGCACTTTCTGAATGCACTTATGTGTAAATGATGTTCGTTCCTGCATGCACTGTGAAATTTTCCCTTGGTTCACAGTGTTCATCCAATTTAGAAGATGCTAATTCTTTCCTCTTATTTCTGTTTTAGGCTCTAAGGACTGTCTTTCTCAAGGTATCCAACTGTCCCAGACCACAGTAATGCTTCAGTGTTGCTCCCTTGGATTCTTAGTAGCTAAAGGACAAACCATGAATTCATGGGAGTACAGTTATCTCTTTGGTGATACTAGGCATATTTTGAATCTCAAAGCCTGGAAAGGTCTTTTGTAAAAAGTTGCTGTGGTAATGTGAGCAGTGAGTAATTAGTGTCACAAAAAGAGAAATTTATGTAAGTAAGATGTGGAATATCTGGCAAACTTTCAGTTGTATTTCCTTTTGTTTTGGTGTATGTGAAAAAACCACATATTGTATGGAACCAATAATATGGAGATCTTAAATTAGAGCATATTTAGGAGACTGTGCAGTGTTTGTGGCTTCTGGTGATCTCATGTGGTCGGATATGAAGAGCTTTTAGTCCCACGGCAGCACCACCTCGAAGGTTCATGATAGTGCTTCCTGTTCACAGTCCCAAGGTGGCTTCAGCCAGTCCCGAGGCACTCTCTTTCAGTTGAACAGTCTCTCACAGTATCAGGGTGCATCTGATTCCTCTACCAGCACAGTGCCATCCTCCAGCCAGTCCTCCCGCTCCAGCTCAGGGACACTGAGCTCATTAGGGACTGTCTACTCAGGAACTCTGTTCTATTCCTGAGGACCAAGAACCTGAAGAGCCTGGTCCTGCCCCTTGGGCTCAGCTGTGGGCTCTTCAGGATGGATTCTCCAATCTAGACTGTGTTAACAACAAATATTGGTTTGGGAGGGATAAAAGCTGTTACTATTGCTTCGATGGACCACTGTTGAGAAGGATGGACAAATACTGGACTTACAGCAAGAAACACTTTCACATCTTCAGGGAAATGGGCCCTAAAAATTCTTACATCGTATACATAGAGGATCACAGTGGAAATGGAACCTTTGTAAAGACCGAGCTTATCGGGAAAGGAAAATGCTGTCCTTTGAGTAATAACTCTGAAATCTCACTTTCACTATGTAGAAATAAAGTTTTTGTGTATTTTGATCTGACTGTAGATGATCGACTGAGGTTTATCCTAAGGAATTAAGAGACAAATATATCATGTCAAAAATTCTTGGAAGTGGTGCTTGTGGCGAGGTAAAGTTAGCTTTTGAGAGGAAAACATGTAAGAAAGTGGCCATAAAGATCATCAGCAAGCAGAGGTTTGCTCTTAGCTCATCGAGCGAAGCCGACACAGCTCCCAGTGTGGAAACTGAGATAGAAATTTTGAAGAAACTAACTCATCCGTGCATCAACAAGATTAAAGATGTTTTTGATGTGGAAGATTATTATATTGTTCTGCAACTGATGGAAGGAGGAGAACTGTTTGACCGGGTGGTGAGGAACAAACGCCTGAAAGAAGCCACCTGCAAGCTCTATTTCTACCAGATGCTTTTAGCTGTACAGCACCTTCACGAAAATGGGATTATACATCGAGACTTAAAGCCGGAGAATGTTCTTTTATTGTCTCAGGAAGAGGATTGTCTTATCAAGATCACTGACATTGGGCAGTCTAGGATCTTGGGGGAGACCTCCCTGATGAGAACTTTATGTGGTACACCCACTTATCTAGCTCCTGAGGTCCTTTGTCTCCAACGGGACTGCTGGGTACAGCCGTGATGTGAACTGCTGGAGCTTACGAGTTATTCTTTTCATCTGCCTAAGTGGGTAATCCACCTTTCTCTGAGCATAAGACCCAAGTGTCACTGAAGGATCAGATCATCAGTGGAAAGTACAACTTTATTCCTGAAGCCTGGACAGATGTTTCAGAGAAGGCTCTGGACCTTGTCAAGAAACTCTTGATTGTGGATCCAAAGGCTAGGCTTACCACAGAGGAAGCCTTAAATCATCCATGGCTTCAGGATGAGTACATGAAGAAAAAAAATTCAGGTTCTACTGGTGCAGGAAAAGAACTGGGTGACCCTCCCCCTGGCTCCTGCCCAAACTTCCGGTCAAAAGAGGCCCCTGGAACTGGAGGTGGAGAGGACAGAGAGCACAAAGCGCCAGGCTGTGTGTGGGCCTGTGTTGGGAGCTTTGAACGTGAAAGAAATGTTCTTCCTTCCATGCTGCAATCATCTTCTCCACCTCAAAATCTTTTTTTAAATATATATATATATATATTATATATATATATTTTAAAAGTATAATGGTGGGGCACGCCTTTAATCCCAGCACTTGGGAGGCAGAGGCAGGCGGATTTCTGAGTTCGAGGCCAGCCTGGTCTACAGAGTGAGTTCCAGCCAGGGCTACACAGAGAGCCCCTGTCTTGAAAAAAAATATAGTCTGTATTTAAATGATGGGAACAATTGCTTTTCCATCACTGATACACACTATTAAAAATGTTGTGGAAATTGGCCTCTGGGCTTAATGTTTCATGACCTGCACTTTAGATGAATACCTTTTGGTTTTCTTTTCTTTCTTTTTTTTTTTAAGAAAAAATTTTAGGGTGTTGTATTGAGAGATGGTTTAGTGATTAAGAGTACTTCTGTAGAGGACTTCATTTCAGTTCCCAGCATACAAGTAACTACATTTCTGGATCTGATCCCCTCCCCTGGCCTTTCTGGTCACCTACACCCATGTTCATGTACACAGACACACACTGGCATTTAAAAGAATATTCTAAAACAAAACAAAACAAAAAGAACATATTTAAGGAGATGCTATTATTATTTTTAGATACATCTCTCACATTCCCATCTTGTGGGCTTAGGATGTAAGCAGTGAGACTAGGAAAGGCCCAGGCTGGTTTAACGACAGTGTCAGCACAGATCCAGGATCTGTTTGTTATGTTTCAAGGAAAATGAATAAAAGTGCCCTCTGATATAAGGACAGGTGGCTACTGTTTTAAAGATCAGTAACTTTGTGCCCTCTGATTCTTTGCTGACCAGATGTCCGAGGGCTCTCTTGAAGATCGTTCAGCTGGCTGCAATTTCACTTTAAAACTCCTATTGATTTCCTTACACTTTTCACTTGGCACATTTTGACATGGACCATAGATGGTATTTTGAATTCTCAATGCATTTTATTAAATCTTTAAATCAATTACTGCTAATATGATGAGAAATTCAGAGTTTTCAACCACAGGCATTATACCCAGGACTTCAGCTTGACAGCATATGAGATTGGAAAATAGATGAATTGAACTGAACCCAAGTTTTCTGACTTTTAAATCAGGTTTCTTTCCAGGGAACTGCTCTACTTAATAGATAGTAATTTACTTTGATCCTTGCAAGTGAGGATCATAACATGAACACTTTGCTTCAAATTCACATGCTTATATAACAAGGAAATTTAGCCAAGAAAGAGGGTTTGCGTGATTAGGCTAAGCTTCATGTAAGAGGGACATGAGCTCAGGCAGGGGGTTGAGAGGATCTGAGCTGTTTTACTTTTAACCCTATTTTGTATGTGGGTTTATGCTTGTCCTTAGTTTCCTTTCCTACAAAGTTGCATATTTCTTCAGCTGTTCTTCCCTCCTCTGTACTTCCCTTTCCATCTTACACTCTCTCTTTATTTCATTTGTATAAAAAATTAACTTATTTTTGTTCATTGAATTAAGGGACAAACCATATTTATTAAATTATAGCATAACAATTAATTCATGAGAACTTTTTTTCCTTCTCTCAAAAGGGAAAGATAATCTCATGTTTAAAAAGTTTATATTTCAATGGGGATTGAATATTCAGAGTTGAGTTTTATTTTAGTCACTATTGATTCCAGAACATTTTTTATATTAAAAAGAATCTAATCTGATACATAGCAATTTTACTTCTGCTTACATATCCCAAGGAATAGAAAGTATAGTCTCATTTTTTTTGTTCATCCTTATTATGGCATCAGTTCACTATAGCAACAAGGTGGAAGCAACTCAAGTTCCATTGATGAATGAATGGATAAACAAAATGTTGCATGTATACGGTGGAATATTATTAAACTCTAAAAAGGAAAGAAGTTCTGGTATAATATGGGTGATCCTTGAAAATATTATGCTAAGTAAAATAAACCAGCCACATGTAAAACTATGGGAATGTGCAATATGTGTAAGGAAACTAGGAAAGATAACTTCATAAAGACAAAAACTGGAATGATGGCTGCTAGGAATTAAAGGATGGAGTAAATTACAAGTTGAGAGAAAATACGTGCAGAGATTTGGTTTTGCAAGATGAATGAACTCCGAAATGGATAGCAGTAATGGTTGAACAATAACATGTATGAATTCAATACTATGAGCCATATGCTTAAAAATGATCAAAATGAGAGCTAGAAAAATGGCCGCTAAGTAAGATCCTTTTCCAGTCACCTCCTCATAGGCATTCCAGGTTGAACAGCTAACTCACGCACTGAGGTACTTTCTTAAGAGCCAAGGAAGTTCTAGAGAAACCCTAGTACCTTGAGCTAGAATTAAACAACTAAAAGATGCTTTGAGGAAAGAAGGAAGGAAATATCATTCCTCCCCCAATTCCAAGCATGCTCTTGTGGAGAGTGACATCCCACTCCAAGGAGACAGAGACTTAATTCAGAGGAGTCTACTACAGTGACACCCAGAACACATCCTGAACATCATGACCAAGGACTGAGATGTTGCAGATGCCTGAATGTGTCAGGCAATGTGACTGACTGCCCCCGAACCCTCCCTTAAACTTCAGGTGATAGATCTGGGAGTAAACTCCATCCTCTGAGGACAGGTATGAATACTTGGTGTTCAGATCCAGGCCTATATCAGTGAGACCCAGTCTCAAGTAGAATTCACAGGTTTTGTACTTAACACCAAGAGCCTTCAACTTTGCCCCTGCCTCAGAAGGAAGACTTGTTTCTAGGTGGGCTATAGTCAAGTTTGGGTACACACCAACATTGCCTTTATAGAAGGCCTTGACATTCCTCAGTTTCTTAAGATTTTTCGTATCCATTTGGCTGTGAGTTTGAGATCCTGTCAGGGAGTTACTTTATGGAATTCTTATGGAACCCGAGTCAGATATTAATCAGTGTTGCACTGGAAAACATATCCCAGTGGGACAGACTTATACTTTAACCTGTGTCATGGCCATCTGTGATATGGGCCTTGGTGCATTCCTCTGACTACACAGGTCCTTTCAGTCACAAGGGTTAGTTAACCTTCTCATTGTAGTACCTCAATGAAGAGAGCATATTTTGGAGTTACAAAATCCCAGATTCAATTCTCAAATCTTTCACAAGCTTTATAGCCTTGGGTAAGATGTCTGATCCCTAAGAAATTTAGAAACATCACATATAAAGTGCTCATTTAATACGCTACTCAAAGGCTTATTATGGGTGTTTTGTGAACTAACTCATTCAAGGTATTCACCACATTGT
This sequence comes from Tokudaia tokunoshimensis, assembly GCA_036184795.1. Taxonomy (NCBI): domain Eukaryota; kingdom Metazoa; phylum Chordata; class Mammalia; order Rodentia; family Muridae; genus Tokudaia; species Tokudaia tokunoshimensis. The sequence goes on along the minus strand of BTHU01000012.1, from coordinate 80,673,928 downwards.
CTAATATTCAGATATATCATTATCTAAAAGTGTTTCACCAGTATCACATTACACAACTTCATAACTTCTTACTTTTGATTAATTGATTTTAAGGTTTTGATCTTTAGATGAGGTAGATGAGACAATGGTTCTGAAATGGAGAATTCAAACACACTTAATTTTATCTGATTTTCTTCCCTCCCTACACTCTTCCTTCACTCCCTATCTCACCTTTCCACTATGACCTTTCTCCCTCTTTCATTCTTAGATATCATATCCATGCTCCTTAAGCCTTTTAAAAAATGTTCTAGCCTTTACCCATGTTTACAGCTATGTGGACACTCATATGTGACAGAGGCTAGAACTATGTATAAAAAAATCATACAATTATATTTCTGATACAATTCATTTAATATAATGTTCTTCAATTTTATCCATTTGCCTACACATTCTATAATTTTATTGTTCAAATTCCACCATTATGCATCTGTCTGTAGTACATTTCATCATCTACTTACCTGGTGATAAACAGTACGGCAAATCCTTGTTTCTTGCTTTTGTGAAAAGAACAGTGAAAAATGGAGCTGGCCAGGGCTGTAGAGATGTCTCAATGGTTAAGAGTGCAGATGTTCTTGCAGAGAACCCAGGCTCAGTTGTGAGCCCTCTCTTAGGTGCCTCACAACATGTCTAGTTTCAGGGCATTGCACACTGTCTTTCAGCCTCTTGGTTTTCTCTTATGTCCCATTTTCCTGCATTCCAGTCTCTGTACCAGCACCAGCTCTCTTTGATCACTCTGGCTCCGTCACGTAGTTCTAACCACCTTGAACAGTCACAAGCCTTTGAATTCACTGCTATTCGCTGCACAGAGAAGCTTTTCTGGTTAGTACTGAGAGAATCACTTGTCTATAAATAGTGATGTAGGAGAACATTTTTAAAAATGTTATTATCCTTAAAGGTTTTTTGACTTTGAGAATTTTATAAATTTGTTCTCTATTCAAAGTTTCCACTTGTCTCTCTCCCAACTCTAATTCTTTCCTTCTTCCCATACTTTGTCAAATTATTAATTACCTTTCTTCATATGTACATATATATATGTGAGTGTACATATATACTTATATGTGTACACATACATATATGTACTTATGTGTGTATGAGTATATTCTATTTGCTGTTGCTTACATATGTTTAAGGCTGACCAGTTGGTGACCACTTGGGATTGGGTAATTGATCAGGGGGCTCATCCCTGGAGAGGAGTGGTTACAACGTCCCATCTTAGAGGCATTTAGTTCACTTAGCCTATAGATGAGAAATCATAACACCTCTGCCATGGTTTGAATAAATATCCACTAGAGACCATGTGTAAATGTTCTAGTCCCAAAAGTAAAAGTGCTATCATGTGGAACTTTTAGGAAAATACGTAGTAGGTCTTAAGTCATTGTGAGCATGCCTTCAATGGGGATAATGGAACTCAGAAATTTCCTGTGTTGTTTTCTACCTTGTGATATGAACAGTTTTCTCTACCACCTGTTTCCCTGCTGTGACCACCTGGGATTACTGTGAGAGCTCCAAAGCAATGGACATAGCTGATTTTCTTTCTTTCTTTCTTTCTTTCTTTCTTTCTTTCTTTCTTTCTTTCTTTCTCTCTCTCTCTCTCTCTCTCTCTCTCTCTCTCTCTCTCTCTCTCTCTTTTTCTTTCTTTCTTTCTGGAACCTCTAATACTGAGATACATAAAAATAGCTGGTATTTGGCATAATGATGAAATTCTAGTAAACCATCTACATTTATTTCTTCACAAAAACCCCCTCATTGTTACTCTACTTTGATAATTTTGTTGAAAATCTCTTAAGAATTATTTTGTTCTACGAAGAAAGAGGGATAGCATTGGAGAGTATGTCATATTTTTACAAAAATGTTATAATTAGAAAAATGCCATATTTTTTCATGTCTATGTGTTTGGCATATTCTTTTCTTTTTTTAATTGAAAAAACCTCTTTCTTGTCATGCAATATACTCTGGTTACGGTTTCCCCTTCCCCAATGATCCCCAGATCCTTCCCCCTTCCCAACCCATCAAAGTCCATGCCTTATTTTTCTCTTTAAAAAAAGGCAAATAAACAAAACAAACAAAGCAAAACAAACAAACTAGAATTAAAAAAATGATGGAAATACGTACAGAGGTAGACACACGCACACACATACACAGACACACAGAAAGACAAACACATATACACACAAACACACACACCTCCAAAAATACCACTGAGTTCATTTTTGTGTTGACTGTCTATTGCTGATTGGCGTGGGTCCTGCTCTTAACTATGGATTACATATGCAATGATACTCCACTAGAGGAAACTCTTCTTTCCTTTTCAATCTGGCTTGAACCTGTGCAGGTCCTGTGCATGCTGCCTCAGTCTCCATGAGTCCACAGGTTCAGCAGTTACATAGTTTCTGGAAGACACTGTTTTCTTGGGATCATCCATCCCCACTGGTTTTTCCAATCTTCTTAACAGAGTTCCCTGAGCCAGAGTGGAGGGATTTGATGGAGGCATCCCATTTAGGCCTGAGTGTTCTAAGGTTCACTCTGTTTGTTGTCCAGTTGTGAGTTTCTATGTTACTTCCCATCTGCTGCAGCATCTGTGCTGATGGCTGAATGAGATACTGATCTATGATTACAGCTGAATGCTATCATAACTCCATTAATTGTTATGTTCCTTTAGGGGAAGAGTAGTTAGTTTTCTTCTAGTCCCATGGCCTATCTCATCTGGGGTTCTTGGGCACCTGAGAAGTGTCCGTCACAGGTTCCTTGGAGTGTTATTTTCTTGACTTGATATTTCTTCATTTTGTGGGCTGGGGTGTTTACTGACTTTATTATTATTCATAATTTATGAAAAATAACTTGTTTACAAAATTAAGTCTGATAGTCACTAGAATGAATCACTTCAGAATCAGGACTTAGCCTTATTTCTCCATTTCTCCTGACTCCCACAGTATAGTGCAGGAACATTGATATACTAATGAATATTTGTTGAATAAATACATAAATGAATGAACACAGAATATAAGGAGCACTTGGTGATTTACATTCTGCTGATTACATTATGATAATACATTGTATAGGTTTAAGTAAAGTGGGACCAAGGGCTTTTAAGCTTCAAATGACTGCTACATTTATCCTTTTGATATTTGACATGTTAATCTTATGTAAATGGATTAATTACAAGTGCTATTTCAAAGGGCTTAATTTCTTATCATAAGGTCATTTCTAAAGGATAAAGTTGATGAGATTGGGATGAATAACAATGTGCAAGCAACATTTCACTGAATGATAAGGTTGTGAGCAATAATAAAAAGGATTTAATGTTAGGGGTTTGGAACCCTGCTTTTTGTTGGTACCATCTCTGACAGGTAGCAACATTTCAGGATTCAAGGTTATTCATGGTAATTAATCATTTTTTTTTACAATAGGCAAATTCCAAGTGCATTTCAGATACTTTATAATTATTAAAATTAAGATATTTTATTTGATATGTTGAATGGTTCTGTGCAGATGAGGCACATTTTATTAAACATATATAAAATGGAATATAGCATCATTTAAGTCTTGGCCATGTTCACAATCACAGTATAAATAACACTAGGTAAATTGTATTACAAATGGCCTATTTTATGGGAGGAATGAAGCATTAAATGCTAGAACAACATGAAACTCAATATTTTTCTAACATCTGACTAGATAAAAAAGAGATTTTGGTAAATTTCAAGTAAAAACAGTCAAAGCAGAGTTTTCTCTTGCTGATAGAACTGTCAAAAACAGTAGAAGCAAGTGTCCTCAACTTCTGTGAAATGTTTCAAGATATTTATATTTTGATTCATACAACTTCCTTATTCTTAAGTGTGAAAAGGAGAACAAAATTTGAGATAGCAAAGAGATACCCTGGCTATCTTTGGAGATGTCTCACTAGTGATGTAGTAAAAGAAATAGCTGGGCATGTAGCCCAGGGCTAGAGCATTTGCTTAGCATACCTTGAACCTTAGGTTTAATCCCAATACTGAAATTAAGCCCCCCCCCAAATGATATTGGCAGTTCATTAGGAGTATATGGAACAAGAGAGATGGTTTGGTGATTAAAAGCATTTGCTGCTCTTCTAGAAGATCTGGGTATAGTTCCCTGTATCAATGTAGCAGCTCAAAATTCTTTGCAATTCTAGTTGGGCATCTGAAGACCTCCTTCTTGGGCACCAGGCAAGCAATTTGTGAAAAAAAAAAGCCACACATATATATTAAACACACACACACACACACACACGCATTATTCATACACATAAACCATTAACATGTGGCACTCAACATGATTGGAGAAGTAGAAAACCACCAATGTTGCAGAAAGCACATATATCTGATGGAAAGCCACAGAGGAGAAATTTGTCCAGGATCCTCTCCAGAAAAAGTGTCTGTTCTTTCAGTTCAGCGAGATACTCAGAGAAAGTGGTGAAACTCTGAAGCAGCAAGAGCCTTGAGCCCAGAGCTAGGAATTACAGAGGAGCCACCCCCCAAAGACAATTTTAATTATATAGACAGACTTTTCCTGCATCAAAAAGTGGGAAACTCCATTTTCGATCCTTTAAGAACACTGAAAAGTCTTGAAGGGAGAGCAGCGTTACTTGAAAAATCCTTGCAGTACTCATTGCAATTATGACCGTGGGAGAAAACCCTTCCCTACTTTCAATCACAATCTTTATATTTTTCCTTTCAAAAATGGTTGAAAAAAATACCTGTACTACAAGAAAAATTATCTATGATAATACAAAGGCTTGAGCAACAAGAGACAGAGGAAGTAAGAGAAAAGGAAATGCTTAATTGTAAACCTATGGTACTTAATGAAATTGAAGATCAAGATAGACAGCCTATTGACAATGGGTAAGAAGATTTCAAAAGAAAATATTTATGTAAGAAAATAGAGAAAATAAGTCAAGAGCTCTATTATTTTATTTACACACACACACACACACACACACACATACACACACACACACACACACACACACACACACACACACACACACCACTAGTGACACATCAAATTTTATTTCACAATGAATATTCTGAACTGGTTTGGGCCTTCTTGTTTCACCAATGGAAAAAAGGAGACATGCCTCTGGGAAAAGTTTGCTTGTAACATGACCTTTAGTCTTTAAAAACTGTTGAACTGGTAAATTGGATGCCTCCAAATTATACAGACATTAATGCCTTTTCCTATTAATGGTATAATTTATTTTATCTAAGTGCCCCTGTTTATCAGCATCCATATCAGTTGAGTGGTAATATTAAGGAAAAGGATTTTATGTTAAAAAAAAAAGAGCCATGCGTCTCTTATTGCTTTGTAAATGTCAAGGATCATAGACACTTAGATTCAGCTCTGCTCTTTGACACTTTAAATAGTTTCTAATTTTCTCCATGGAAGCATTCAAATTGATTTCTATTTGAATTCGTTCATAATATCCTTTTTTTGGGTCATATTCCAGTAGAATTAAACATCACAAACCTCAGTGACTCTCCAAGAAGAAGGAGAGAGGAGGCACAGTTTGTGTCCAAGGATGCCCCAAGGGCTAGGACCCCTAGATTGTGTATTCAGTGCCTGAAGGTTAGATACCTGTGTCCATCTGACTATCAGGCTTCTTGCCTCTCACAGCACTAAAAACTAGAGACTGAAAGATGATCCAAAATTATAAATTATATATTTAAAATTTTTGATTACATAAGGGTAGTTTTTCATACCTCCTTCATTTTGGCTAAACTTCTTCAGTATGCTCTCCTCTAGACTCCCCTCCTCCCTGCTTAAATGTTCCCTCAACATTCCTCTTCTATTCTTGCATATTACCTGTTCTACCGTCTCCCTCCCTTAAGCCACCCCCTCGCAGGGTCTTCCACCTGCCTTCCCAGTTTCTGTAGGAACTCTAAGTTGAGCACACAAGATTCAAGATGTGAATCTAGGACACGCATATCAAGGAATACACACAGCATTTGCTTCTCTATGCCGGGCTTATATTAATCATCTTCTATATTTTTTCAATTCAATTTATTCACTTTGAAATTTCAATTTTTTCACTTGAATACAATTCCATTGCACATACATACCATGTTTTTTCTTATCTATTCATAAGCTGATGGGCATGTAGATAATTCCATGTCCTAATTATTGTGAGCAGAGCAAGAATGGGAATTGATGAACAAGTGCTCTGCAAGTATTTCCACAGTAGGGTATAGACTCCTATAGTTATACTCCCTGAAGTGATATAGATGGGTCATAGAGGAGTTCTGTTTTAGCTTTTTGAAGACTTTCTACACCGATTTCCATAGTGGTTGCACCAGTTTTCACTCCTACCAACAGTGAACAATGGTTGTTATTTTTGACAGCTCTACCAGCATATGTTGCCTTTGATTACTTTAGATTAAAAAATTATTTTTATTTTATACATAAGGGTGTTTTGTCTGTATGTACATTTATGCACCATGTGTTTGACTGGTGACTCTGGAGGCCAGAAGAGGGCCTCAGATCCCTTGGAATTGGAGTTACAGACAGTTGTGAGATACCATGTGGATGCTGCGCATAGACCCTAGGTCCTCTGGAAGAGAATCCAGAGCTCTTAAGCACTGAGCCATCTCTCTAGCCTTGATATCATGATAATAGCTATTTTGACTGCAATGAAGTAGAATCTCAAGATAGTTTCAATTTTCATCTTCCTGACAGGTAACCACATTGAACACTTTAGAAAATACTTAGTTATTTACTCTCTTCTTTTGAAGGTTTTCTTTTCATATCTGTTTTAGGTTTTACTGCTATGAACTGACACCATGGTCATAGCAACTCTTATAAGGACAGCATTTAAAGGTTCAGAGGTACAGTCCATTATCATCAAGGCAGGATCATAGTAGCTTCCAGGCAGGGATGGTACAGGAGGAGCTGAGAGTTCCACATCTTCATCTGAAGGCCACTAGGAGATAGTTAGGAGGGAATGACACACTTCCTCCAAAAAGGCCACACCTACTCCAACAAGGCCACACCTACTCCAACAGGGGCACATCCCCTCACTGGGCCAAGCATATTTAGACCACCATAGTATCTATAGCCTATTTTAACTGGGATTTTTTTCTCTTAATATTTTGCTGTTTTGATTGCTTTGTATAGTCTGGATATTAATCCTCTTTAAGATTTGTAGATGATGATAATTTTCTACCATTCAGTGGATAATTTTATTTGCTTTATGGGAGCTCTTAGTTCCATGAGGGCCCATTAGTTATTTGTTGGCCTTATGTTCCGAGAAAGTGCCACTGTAGTTAGAAAAGCATATATCTGCTCATATCCTGCAGTGAACTTCGCCCCTTGCCTTCTGGATGTTTCAGAGTACCTGAGTTTATGTTCCTATCTTTGGCTTTATTTGAAGCTGACTTTTATGGAGAGTGAGTTTAATTTCATTCTACAGCATGTGGACAACTGATTTTTGCTAACACCATTTGTTGAAGATGTTGTGTTTTCCCTAGGGCACAGTTTTGTTGTCTTTGTCAAAAGGTGTGTGGCTATAGTTGCATGCACTTAAATCAGGGCCTTCTATTCCATTATTCCATGTGTCTATTTTTATGTACCAGTACCATGCTGATTTTAATACCATGTCTCTGTAAATATAACCTGAGACTGAGTATAGTGATTCCTCTAGTATAATTCACCCCCCCACCCCACCCCAGGATTACTTTTCCTATCTTGGGTCTTGGGTGTTTGTGTTTCCATATGGATTTTTTGATTTTTTTTATTTGTGTGAAGAATAGAATTACACCTTCTGCAATGGCAATGAATCTCTAAATTGTTCTTGATAGGATGGTCATTTTCACAATATTAATTCTATCAATCCATGGCATAGCTAGTCTTTCCACCTTCTAATATTTTTCTTGACTTAATTTTTTCAGAGTTTTAAAGTTTTCCTTGTATAAGTGCTTCACCTCCTTGGTAGAGTTACTCTAATGGTGTTGTTTTTTCCTTCTAGTGTGAATGGGATTGTTTTGCTGATTTTTGCACATTAGATATATATCCTGGTGCTTTCCAGTAAGTTTTTATTAGCTGTAGGAGTTTTTTGGTGGAATAATTTGGATTCCTTGTCTTTTTAAGTTTAGCACTAGATCCCATATATTAACTTTAAAAAAAAAAGAAATACAAGGTAAAGCAAACCTTTAGATAATGGGTACTTTAATGGGTATCCAGTTAGCTTCCTTGGGCTACAATACAGTCATGCCTTCTGACTTGTGTAAATAGGCTACTGAAGTCCCAAAAGGCAGGGAACACGTTGTCTCTGTATTTCTTCCTGAGAGTATTTTGTTCCCCCTTCTAAGAAGGGCTGGAGTATCCACACTTTGGTCTTCCTTCTTCTTGAGCTTCATGTGGTTTGTGAATTGTATCTTGGGTATTCCGAGATTTTGGGCTAATATCTACATATCAGTAAGTCTATACCAAGTGTATTCTCTTGTGATTGGGTTACCTCACTTTTTATTTAAAAATTTATACATTGTTATTATAGTTTTCCCACCCCAAGCCCTCCCTGATCTTCTCATCCACCTAACTTCATGCCAACCCTTTCTTTCTCTTTCTCTCTTAAAACACAATAATAAACACCTTAAAATGAAAATTAAAATAAACAAAACACAATAAGACAAAACATTTCCAAACAAAATAAAGTGAAACAAAAACTCATTAAAAAAATCAGAGTTTGTTTTGGGTTGGCTAACTTCCTGGGTATGGGGTCTGCTCTGGGGTGTGGTTGATACACTAACAAAACTCCACTGGAGAAAACTGACTTTCTCTTTGTAAGCAGGCATAAATTTAAAATAGCTTGCCAGTTAGAGGAGAGAGCTTGCATCTACTTCCTCCTCTCAGTGCTGGGACTCCATCTGGTTTGCACCTTTCCAGGTCCAGTGAATGTTGCCACAGTCTCTTTTAGTTCATATGTGCATCAGTCCTGATGTGCCTGAAAGACAGTGTTTCCTTGTTATCATCTACCACCTTTGAATCTTACAATCTTTTTGCCATTTCATTCAGGGTTGAGTGCTCCAAAGTCTCTCACTCTTTGTACATTTTAATCTGTGTTTCTCTGTTAATTCCCATCTAACTACAAGAAGCTGCTATAATGAGAGTCGAGCAAAGCACTGATCTATGAGAATGGTAATATATCATTCTGAATCAATTTATTGCTATGATCATTTAGCAGAATAATGGCAGCAGTGTTTTCTCTGGACCCATGACATATCTAGTCTCAAGTTCTTGGCCACTTTAGTGTTATCAAGTAAGGGTTCCATTTCTTGGACTTTAAATCCAATCAAAACCTAGTGAACTACCCTGGGCTAGTGAAGTCATAGATCTTGGAGGAGAAACTGCAACAAGCACTTTATTAAGCCACCATAATCTTTAACTACATTCCAAATATACGTTATATATATATATATATATATATATATATATATATATATATATATAGTTAAATCCAATGGATATGTCTATAATACAACTCATCTATTGCTCAGATTCATTATGGAAAAGAGAACAGAGAGATTGTAAAAACCAGAAGATCAGGGAGATTACTATGAGATTATGTCTCCTAGGAATGTCAGAAACTACCCTCAGAAAGTCTCACCTTCATGACTACCTAAATATGAGCTGAACAAGGAGAACAGCAGTATACGTGCCAGCATGGACAGGAGAAAGCTTAAGAGGCTCAACCCTAGAAAAAACTATAGGCAACTAAGAAATGCCAAGAGCAAGTGAAATATTCTTTCTTCAGGGTAGTGCAAGGACTTAACAATATGCAATCCATCCCTGTTAACCCATTTTATTCCATAAAATCACCAGAGGTTTGATTTGATAGTGTAAGATGTCTAGTTGAAACATTATATCTTCCATTATATGATGACTCTATTTAAATTTCTTGAATATGTGTATATACTTTGGAAAGCTTCTATAGTAGTAAGTTTCAAAGGCCTTTAGTGTTAGTTGTCCCTTGTCTTTCTGTATTCCCATCTTTACCCTTGTCTCCTGTCCCTATCCGTATCTAATATTCCTATTCCTGTTTTCTCTTTATCTCAGCATAACAGCATATTTTATTTCCCTTTCCTTGGGAGATCCTTTACTCCCCTGGTCCCTTACTAAGTTCCTAATTTCTCTGGTTATTCTAATTGTAGCACATATATTAAAAGTTAGAAGTAAACTATCACTATTTACAAATGATATGATAGTATACTTAAGTGACCCAAAAAACTCCACCAGAGAACTCCTACAGCTGATAAACAACTTCAGCAAAGTGGTTGGATATAAAATCAACTCAAGCAAATCAGTAGCCTTCCTATACTCAAAGGATAAGCAGGCTGAGGAAGAAATTAGGGAAATGACACCCTTCACAATAGTCACAAACAATATAAAGTATCTTGTTGTGACTCTAACCAAACAAGTGAAAGACCTGTATGGCAAGAACTTCAAGTTTCTGAAGAAGGAACTCAAAGAAGACCTCAGAAGATGGAAAAATCTTCCGTGCTCGTGGATTGGCAGGATTAATATAGTAAAAATGGCCATCTTGCCAAAAGCAATATACAGATTCAATGCAATCCCCATCAAAATCCCAACTCAATTCTTCCTAGAGTTAGACAAAGCAAGTCTCAAATTCATCTGGAATAACAAAAAATCCAGGATAACTAAAACTATTCTCAACAGTATAAGAACTTCTGGGGGAATAAGTATCCCAGACCTCAAGCAGTACTACAGAGCAATAGTGTTAAAAACTGCATGGTATTGGTACAGTGACAGGCATGTAGATCAATGGAACAGAATTGAAGATCCAGAAATGAACCCACACACCATTGGTCACTTAATCTTTGACAAAGGAGCTAAAACCATCCAGTGGAAAAAAGATAGCCTTTTCAACAAATGGTGCTGGTTCAAATGGAGGTCAGCATGCAGAAGAATGCAAATTGATCCATTCTTATCTCCTTGTACTATGCTCAAGTTCAAGTGGATGAAGGACCTCCACATAAAACCAGACACACTGAAACTAATAGAAAAGAAACTGGGGAAGAGCCTTGAGCACATGGACACAGGGGAAAATTTCCTGAAAAGAACACCAATAACTTATGCTCTAAAATTAAGAATTGACAAATGGGAACTCATAAAATTACAAGATTTCTGTAAGGCAAAGGACACCGTCAATCAGATAAAACAGCAACCAACAAATTGGGAAAAGATTTTTACCAACCCTATATCCGACAGAGGGCTAATATCCGAAGCCCTCAAAAAGTTAGAAAAGAACTCAGCAAGTTAAGACTCCAGAGAGCCAAATAACCCTATTAAAAATGGGATACATAGCTAAACAAAGAATTTTCACCTGAAGAATATCAAATGGCTGAGAAGCACCTAAAGAAATGTTCAACATCCTTATTCATTAGGGAAATGCAAATCAAAACAACCCTGAGATTTCACCTCACACCAGTCAGAATGGCTAAGATCAAAAACTCAGGAGACAGCAGGTGTTGGCAAGGATGTGGAGAAAGAGGAACACTCCTCCACTGCTGGTGGAATTGCAAGTTGGTACAACCACTCTGGAAAGCAGTCTGGCAGTTCCTCAGAAAACTGGGCATGACACTCCCAGAGGACCCTGTTATACCACTCCTGGGCATATACCCAGAGGCTTCCCCTGCATGCAATAAGGACACATGCTCCACTATGTTCATAGCAGCCCTATTTATAATAGCCAGAAGCTGGAAAGAACCCAGATGTCCCTCAATGGAGGAATGGACTCAGAAGATGTGGTATATTTACACAATGGAATACTACTCAGCAATTAAAAACAATGAATTCATGAAATTCTTAGGCAAATGGTTGGAACTGGAAAATATCATCCTAAGTGAGGTAACCCAATCACAAAAGAACACACATGGTATGCAGTCACTGATAAGTGGATATTAGCCCAGAAGCTCAGAATACCCAAGACACAATTCACATCTCAATTGATTCCCAAGAAGAAGTAAGGAGAAGCCCCTGGTCCTGGAAAGACTGGATGTAGCAGTGTAGGGGAATACCAGGACAGAGAAGCGGGAGTGGGTTGATTGGGGAATAGGGGGAGGGAAGAGGGCTTATGGGACCTTTAGGGAGGGGGAGACCGGGAAAGGAGAAATCACTTGAAATATAAATAAAGAATATAGAAAAAAAAGTTAAAAGTTAACACTACCATTTAAGAAAAGAATATGCAGTATTAATCTTTTTTGGGTCTGAGATATCTTAATCAGGATGAATTTCTTTCTCTAGCTTGTGTGAAATGTCATAATTTTATTTTTCTTAAGATTTTGTGTACATTTACCACATTTCCATTATTCCTTCTTCATTTGATAGACATATAGGCTGTTTTCATTTTCTTGATATTATGAATAGAGCAGTAATGAACACAGATTATCAAGTATCTCTGATGTGAGATGTAGAGTTACACATATAACAAAAAGTGATACAGCTGGATATTTAGGTAGATAAATTCTCAACTTCCTGAGGAATCTCTATAATCATTTCTTTTTTTTTTTTTTTTTTTTTTTGGTTTTTCGAGACAGGGTTTCTCTGTGTAGCCTTGGCTGTCCTGGAACTCACTTTGTAGACCAGGCTGGCCTCGAACTCAGAAATCTGCCTGCCTCTGCCTCCCAAGTGCTGGGATTAAAGGCGTGCGCCACCATCGCCCGGCTCTATAATCATTTCTATAGTGACTATTCCAGTTTAGCAGGAGAATTCTTAAAAGGAATGGTATACTCCATGATCAAATGATATTACATTTTCAAATTACTAAAAGAAAGACATGAACCAAAGATATCATACGTAGCAGAAATGAAAAAGAATATTTTCCTGATAGAGAAAGATGGAGAAAATTAATTACCCACAAACCTATTTGAATAACTGTCCTCCGTAGGCTTATGCATTTTTAGCACTGGTCCCTAGTTCATTGTGCTTTGAGGATGTTATAGAACATTTAGGAGTTTGGGCCATGCTGGGGAAAGTATGTTACATGGGGGTAAAATTTGAGCCTTGACTTACTGACTCTTCTCTCTTTCTGTTTCCTTTGTGTGGATGAAAGCCTGATCTTCCTGCTTCTTCCTCCTCGTCCCCACATTTTCCGCCTCTATAGACTCTATCTGGAACTGTGTTCCAAAATAAACACTGTCCTACTCTGAAATCTTTCTCCTCTGAGTACTTTTTAGGCCTTTTATTTTATAATAGCCGCATAAATACAGATAATATAGCAGGGCTATGAGAAATGCTTAAGTGAATTATACACTAGACATGGGCCTTGGCACTGAGTTAATAATATAAAAGTCTTCCTCTTGGAGTTGTTTAGACTAAGAGCAATTTCAAATTTGAATTCTTCACTTCTACTCCTATATCTTCCTTTGTCTTTAACAAATCTCTTTACACTATATTTATTGAACAGCACAGAAAATGTGGTATAGGAAAGGAATGAGAAAATATTTAATAGAATTTTACAAGGAACGAAGTTACTTTATGGCTGCCCACTGACCCACAATAGCACTCAGAACTGCAAACAGATGTAATCAACCTCTATCTTCCTGTTGCTTTACAGTGGATATTTTGTTTGAGTTCGATTTAAACCTAATGCCTACTTTTAGCAAATGACTCCCAAAACACACACACACACACACACACACACACACACACACACACACAGACTCACACACACACACATACGCACACACACAGGCATGCATGCGCACACACACACACATACACACACACACACACATACACACACACACACTGTTCTGCCCACTGTTCTGGGGTCGGGGGCAAAGAAGAATACATAATTTATGATTAAATCTATACATTTATCTTGTCTTGGAAAAGTTGATCATTTGGAAATTCAAAGGCATAGTAAGTTTGGTTGTGTTGTTTTCCTACAATGCAAGTTTTAAACAGGCCAAGTACACAGTAGGGCAGCACATTGAGCACATAATAATAAATCATCTCAAAATTCATTATTAACATGTTTTGAAGGTCTGAGAAAATTTCAGTTTCTGAAGCCAGGAGGTATTTAAAAACCATTCTCCACAGAAATGCATAGATATTCATCATTATGAGAACAAAAATTATAAAACTCAGTAGTAGGCAGAGGCTCAAAGAGAAAGATAAGAGAATGAAATCTTATCAGTACAGAAAACAACCAGCCCACAATGATTACAAGAGAAGATCAAAGGAACAAAGGAAATAAAACTCAAACCGAAACACTTGCATGGCTGGGGCATGGGTTTATATGACAATTATAGCTTTGAATGCTAACAGATTAAATTGTCCAATTAAAACACTTAAATTGGCTAACTGGGTAACATAAAACTCAGTGATAACACTACTTACAGGAAACACACTTGGGAGCTGGAGAGATTGCTCTGTAGTTAAAAGCAAACACTATTTTTGCAGAGGAGTCAAGTTTGGTCCCAGTGTCCATACTGGGTGGCTCACAAAAACCTGTATCTCTATGGGTCCAGCACGCTCCTCTTCTGGATTCCACAGACATTTGTACCTGTGTGTGTGTGTGTGTGTGTGTGTGTGTGTGTGTGTGTGTGTGTGTGTGTGTGTGTGTTTGTATGTGTATACAGAATAAAGGGATGGAAAAAGATACTATATACAAATTGAGATCCAGGGCTGGAGAGATGGCTTAGTGGTTAAGAGCACTGACTGCTCTTCCAAAGGTCCTGTGTTCAAATCCCAGCAACCACATGGTGGCTCACAACCATCTGTAATGAGATCTGATGCCCTCTTCTGGGGTGTCTGAAGACTGCTACAGTGTGCTTACATATAACAAATAAATAAATCTTTAAAAAAAACCCCAAAAAACCAAATTGAGATCCAGAGTAAGTTGGAACAGCTACATTTTAATCAAATAAAATGTCTATAAATACAGTGAAAGTCATTACATGTTGTTAAAGACATCAATTTATTAAGATGAAATAATATTGTAAATATATATTACCCAATACTTGAGTATCCAATCATGCAAAACAAGTATTAAAAATAAAAGGAGGGATAGACTCAAATGTAGTATCTAGAGTTCAACATTCCATTTTCATTAAGGGACAGGATCATTCATTCATACAACAACTTAGCAAGGAAATCTGCAGATGATTTGTACTAAACATCAAATGGACATAACAGACTTTTATTGAACATTTCACTCAACAGTTGCAAAATGCTTATTGTTTTTATCAGCATATGAAATACTCTTGTGCATGAACCATTGTTAGGGTACAAAAAAATCCATAAATAAAAAATGACATCATGCATATTACCTGCTTAGAATGGAATAAACCTAGAAATTAGTCACAGGCAGAAGCTGATAAATTCATAAACACAGTCCGTTAAACAACATAATCTTGGATGAGCAATATACCAATGAAGAAGCAAAACAGGAAATAAAAGAATTCTGGAACAAATTAAAATGGAAACAAGGGCTGGAGAAATGGCTCAGAGGTTAAGAGCACTAGGTGTTCCTCCAGAGGTCCTGAGTTCAATTCAAGCAACCACACGATGGCTCACAACATCCGTAACAATTTCATGTATTCATATAAATAAACAAATATTTAAAAAATGGAGGCAAACCAAACAAATCCTATGGGATACAATATGTTTCAATAAAACAAAAGCACATAGTATAAGCACTTATAGAAAAGGAAAGAGAAGTAGTTCAAATAGAAGCCTGGTTATGCAAATTATACAAAAATAAGCAGAAACTAAGTCCAAAACTAGTGGAAGAAAATAAAGATCAAAGATCATAGCACAAATAAATGAAATAGAAACTGTAAAACTGCAAATGATGAACAAAGAGTTGAATTTTTAGGAGATCAATACAATTGGAAACATCTTTAGGTAGATTTTCTTTATCTGGACCAAGAAAAAAGAGAAATATCTAAATAAACTCAGATAAAAGAGGAGACAATACAACTGATACTACAGAAATACAAAAAGTCCTTGTGAATTAATATGAGGAAATATATGCCAATACATTGAATAATCTAAAAGAAGGGGTTACATTTCTGAACACATTTAATCCCCAAATCTGAGCTATTCTCAGACTAACAAAGAGAGTAAATTGGTAATAAAATCTTTCTTCAGGGAAATCTCTTGGCTAGAAGTTCCTCTGTTCATCCAACATTCAAAGTAGACCTAACACTAGTTCCCTTCAAACTATCAAAAAGTTTAAAATGAGAGAATTCTTCCAAACCCAATAAATGAGATAGCACTATTCTAATATTAAATAAGACATGAACAAAACAAAAAGAAAAACTAGATCCATATCTCCAAACAACATAGTTGTAAAGTTCTCAACAAAATACTAGTGGGCAAATTAAAAAATATAACAAGAAGATTGTTTACCATGATCCATTGGGTTTATTTCAGGAGCACAAAGTTAGTTAATGTCAAAAGAACAAAAATCATACGGTTATCTCGACAGATGCAGAAAAAGTACTTGTAAAGTTTGTAAAGTACTTGTAAAGTACTGTTCCTTCATTATAAACTCTATGAGCAAGGTATGTATTGAAGGAATGTCCTTAAAATAATGAAGGGTAGACATGATGAGCCCACAGCCAACATAATGAATGAGGGAAAACTAAAGGCACTTTCTGAGAGACCAAGAATAAGACAAGAATGTCCATTTTTCTGAATGTTTTCAATGTAGTATTGGGTAACTAAGCAATGTGACTAATTACTCAAGAGAAAGAAATGGAGCACATTCATATTGTAAAGAGAATGTCAAAGTAAGCCTGATAACAGACGTCTAATTTCATATAGAAAGAGTAGCAACTCATTAAAATCTGTTAGAACTAACAAAGGATGTTATTAAAATTGAAGATTTCAAGCCACTATCCAAAAACTAGCAGCATATTAAAGAGTATCTATTAATAACTATCTAGTTGGGAAATAAATCAAGATGGCAGCTCCATGATAGTTCTAGTAAGATAACATGAAATACCTAGGAATAAATTCAAGCAGGTAAGTCAATTGCTAATCTTTGCAATAAAAGTTGCAAAAGACTGAGAATCTTTACACATTCTAGTTGAGAATACAAATTAGTACAGAAGCAGAAATAATGTTCTTAAAACATAAAAATACAGCTACCACATGATCCAGAAACATAACTACTATTCACATATCTATTGGAAATGAAATGAATATGTTAAAGAGCCATTTCATGCCATCATTCATTGTAGCACTATTCAAAATGACCAGGAGATTGAAACACTTCACACCTATCAACTGATGAAAGCACGAAAAGAATGTGGTATGTATACACAGGCTAGTACTACGCTTTATAAAGAGGGAAATCTTGTCACTTATGACAACCACATATAAAACTGAAAAGCAGTTACAGGAAATAAATCATATATGATAGAACAAATGCTGGATCTCACTCAGTGTCGAAGAGGATAGACTAGTAGTCACTGGAGACTAGGAGAGCATTGGAGTCAGGGTTACATGGTGGTTGGATAGCATCAAAATAGTTACAAGTGAGAAAGAACTTTCAATATTCTATAGTATAGTAGGGTATCTGTGGCTTACAGCAATTTACTATTTCTTTTATAAATAACTAAGAGGGAGATATTTAGCAAATAAGAAAGAAAGGTTATTACCCCGATTTCATCATTACATGTTGCATATATGTATTATTACATTGTATTCCCTAAATATGCATAATTATAATGCTTCAATTTAAAAAACATAAATATGTGATGTGGAGATGCATGAATTAGCTTGATAATCATTCCACAATGTCTACATATGCCAATACATCATACTATATTCCACAAATAACTATATTTATCCATTATAAACTAAAATTAAGAAAACAACCACAGAAATCCCAGGCAGAACTTCCATGCAGGCTCAAGAACCACGGTCATAGGTCAACCTATATATTGGCAGAAGAATTTCCTTCCGGTCACTGACAGTAATTAGTCTAGTCAACACTTATAAACATTAAGAGACTTCAAGAACATTTCCAACATGGCCCTCAAGGCCAGAGTCTAAAGGAAACAGATAACACCCAGAGTAAGTCATGAAAGAGCATATTTTACAGTTACATTTTGGTCCTGTTGATTTGAATAATGACTAAGAATGTTGCTGTGGAAAAAGAATAATTAGAGAAGAGTCATTGAAAAGTTTAAAATATGTTTGCTGAAATAAAAATAGTTGTCATGGCTCTGGCTGCATATGTAGCAGAGGATTGCCTTGTCAGGCATCAATGGGAGGGGAGGTCCTTGGTCCTATGAAGGCTTGATAGATGCCCCAATGTAGGGGAATCGAGGGTGGGGTTGTGGGAGTGGGGTGTGTGGAAGAACACCCTCATAGAAGTAGGGGGGGAGAGGATTGGATAGGGGCTATCCGGGAGGGAGGAAACTGGGAAAGGGGATAACATTTGAAATGTAAATAAAGAATATATACAATAAAAAATAAAAATAGTTGTCAAGAGGAAGGGCTGGAGGAAATTAATAAAAAGAGTACCTGAAGATGTAAACAAAAAGCCAAAAAGTAAAATGTCAGATACAAAGTTAAGGGAACACAGAAATATGAATGTTTCATTATGTCTGCCTAATGAAATTTGCAGAAAGAATAGAAAAATGAAATAAAATCAAGTCTTGAGGATTCTGAAAAATGGCATGAATATTTATTTATGGAATTGATGAGCCATTTTATGTTGAAATTATAAAGCACAATACAATAATAAGTTTCCAAGAGAGGTCAAAGCATTGACAAAGGAAAACCAGTCCAAGGGGCATTGCACATCTCATCAAAGACACTGGGTGCTGGGTTCTGGATAGCTAAGTGTGGTCAAGAGAAGTGGCTGATAAAAAAAATAAAATATTAAAAAAATAAAAAAGAGAAGTGGCTGAAAGCTTCAACGACACATGAAGCATTACAGAGAGACTTCTGAGGTGATTGATACTTATAGTACATCTAAGTACACGAGAGATATATGATTAAATGTCATGTGTGGCATTTATTTGAAGTCATTCAATTTAGTTCTTAAACACACACATACACACACACACACACACACACACACACACACACCATAAACATATATAAAATATTTTTGAACATCTACAAACTATGTATGGTCAAATATTCAGAACCTTTCCTTGTAGTTCCTTAAACTACATCAAACATTAAAGTTACCTATTTTGCGAGCTAAGATTTCTTAGTCCCAGCTAAGCATAACTCAGTACATGTTGATCAACGTTTTCCAGATTTTGTTTCATCATTCTCCCTATGGCTAATAATCAGTAGTCTACTTTCAAATTTCATGATATCAACTCTTTTAGCTTCCGTACGAGAGTGAATGTGTGGCAGTTGTCTTTCTATTGATCATGTAGCATTCAAATGCATTTTAGATTAAAATATATGTGAAAGAAAATGCCTAATCTAAGAAAAAGTAAACCTAATCCAGTATATCATATGAAGGAAATCTGAGGGAGGCTGTAATTCAGGATGTTTGGCATATACTCATTATAAATTGGAATTGAGTATTGGAACAGGAATTTGTCTTCCTAGAGGAGACCGATGCATTTTAAATCAGTTTATTACAGAACAATTTGTGTGCAGCTGTTGTACCTAGAGTAATGCTCTGCCAACGTTCAAATCCTTTTCAGCCTGCAAACCTACAATCTTTTTTTAAAACATTTTTTATTTTAAAAATTACATTAAAAACAACAAGACACGAGATTTTTATAAACTTATTTCATTTTGGTTGATTGACTACATCCCTTATCTCCTTGCTCCTCTCTCCTTTGTACCCTTTACCTTGAGTGTCCCCCTCAGAACAAAGCCTGAACCTCTTGGTGATGGTCACCTCCCTCTCCTTTACATCATTCTATATTTTTACTATTTCTTGCTATTCTTCTACCTTTGGACTAAATGGCAAATGAAACTTTGCTCATTACATTTCTTATGTAGTAGGGCACCTTATTATAGTTGAAGAACAATTGCTTTAACATTTCTTTAGTTATATCGTAAAATTTATTCATCTGAGAAATGAAGTTTTTCCCAGATTATTTGTTATAGAAAGCAATTAACTTTTGGGTAGACCCTTTTAGCTGTTATGGGCAATGTCTGTATATCTCCTCTAAACCAGAAAAGTAAAGTCATTCTATTTATGTTGTTCAGATGATTGGTTTTGTGACTATTCCATTAAATTCAGGGGACTTTTCATTGATGAGCATGACTAACCAAACCTGATATGGCTCATACTATGAAAGTTAAATATAAGGTTCACCTTTCAGGTCCAGGAAAGCATTACAGCTAATTATGACACAAAGTAAGTTTAGGAATCAGTCTTAAAACTTAATATTGTTATTGTTGTTTGTTTGTTTTTTTCCAGAGTATTAACATCTCTGCATATGAAGTACTTTACAAGTCAAAACAATTAAATAAACCTACAATAGCTTGTGAGGCTGGACATAATTAACAGCAAACATTCTTCTGGTCCAGAATTTGTCTCACCCTAAATTTGACCTTTTCCTAAGCTTTTATTAGTGGTATGGAAAAGGGTTAGAGTTGATGGTTTCAATAGTCTGTGAAATTATCCACGATTTCTATGTCAAACTGAATAAGGAAGGTTTTAGAAGGAAATATGATATAAATGTTGCTATATATGACCCTTTGTTCTTGTGAGAAGTGATTGTAGAACATTATCACTCGGGAGCTATTCTTATTTCTCACATACAAAAGTGAATGTATATTTACAGAGTATATTTACAGAATGTATATTTAATTTGGTATTTGTTAAGACTATAATTAAATGTTTCTAACAGTTTTATTGAGGCATAATTTATATGGAATTAAATTTTGTTGCATTAGTATATAATTTAACTTTTTTAAAAGTAAATTTAGAGTTACACAACTATTGTCACAATGTAATTTTGGAAGAAATATCCCTCACACTTGCAGTCACTCTGTAGTATTCCCACCCCAGCCATAGGCAAGGCTTCTGTCTTTTTAGATTTTCTGTATTTTCATATTTGTTTTCCTTAAGATTTTATACAAAGAAAATTGCAAGGTATGAAGTGTTTTGTCTCTGGATCCCTTCTAAGCACACCATCTCTGAGGGTCATCTGTATTGTATGAGGACTGTCATTTTGTTCTGAAAGCAGAAATCACAACTGGTTGATTTCCTTTTTCATTTATTTATTAATTCATTTGGTTTTTTTTTTTTTTGATTCAGGGTCTCACTATATAGCCTGTCTGTCCTGATACTCATGATGTGGACCACCAAATTCAGAGATAACTGCCTGCTTCTGCTGGGATTAAAGATGTGTGCCACTATGTCCAGCCAATTTTCTTTTTTATATGCATTAGAGTTTACACTATATGAAAAGTGACAATTGTGCAGATAATATAAACCTTTCCTCAAAAACTGTATAAAATTAATCTGAATGAGTTTTGGGATTTTTCTTTTCTTTCAAAATACTATCTCATTTCTCTAATTTATTCTTTTTTTTTTTAAATTTATTTATTACATGTAAGTACACTGTAGCTGTCTTCAGACACACCAGAAGAGGGCATCAGATCTCATTACAGATGGTTGTGAGCCACCATGTGGTTGCTGGGATTTGAACTCAGGATCTCTGGAAGAGCAGTCAGTGCTCTTAACCACTGAGCCATCTCTCCAGCCCATTTTTTTTAATTTTTTTTTAATTTATTCTTTTATTATACAGACACACTATGACAGATATCTATAGAAAATGATTCTCAATCTTATTTTTAAACCCAAAGATTTATATAGCTTCAACCTCTCATCAAAGACATCTCTCTTTCTAGTAAATGGAGACTGCCTCAGAAAACTACAATTAGACACAGTGCAGAGATTATCAGATCATGGAGAACCTAGCCCCAATGGACACATGTAGATCGCAGCTACTTCATCTATGGCTCAGAAAACATTAAAGAAGAGGAGGTAGAAAGATCATAAAAGCCATGATACCATCAAGTCTGCTTCTAGAGATAGCTGTGTAAACAAGACCAGAACAATGGAAACATCAAAGGACATGTTAATGTAGAACAGGGAAATGTCATAAGGTCCCACCTATAGATAAAGACCAATGACTGCTGGGAGAAGGGACAGCTCATGCTGGTGAGAATGTGGAGCAAGGGGAACACTCCTTCATTGCTAGTGGGAGTGAAATCTTGTGCAGACACTGTGTTAATCAATATGGCAATTCCTCAGAATATGGGGACCCAGCTCATGACCCAACTATACCACTCTTAGGCATACACCAAAGGATACTCCATCCTATACAAGGACACTCACTCAACTAGTTTCATTGCAGTTTTATTCATAATAATAGCTAGAAACTGCAAACAACCTAGATTTCCTTCAACAGAAGAATGGCTATAGAAAATCTGGTATATTTTCACAGTGATGTATTGCTCTTCCGTTTAAAAACAAAAACCTGATGACATGAAATTTGCAAGCAAATGTCTGGAACTAGAAAGAAAAATCATCTTGAGTGAGGTAACCCAGACCCAGAAAGACAAACATTGTACATATACACTTATTAGTGGATATTAGCTCTTAAGTAAATGATAACCAAGTTTCAATCCACAGATGCCAAGAGGAGTCTAGTGGGGATACAGGGACCTTCCTGGGAAGGGGGAATAGAGTAGATTTTATGAGTGGACTTGGGGGCAGGTGGGGAAAGGAGCAGGAGGAAGCAATCAGGAGGAAGGGGAGATGAGGTAGAAAGAGAATATGTGGGGACAGACAACTGGAATTGGGGGCATATGAGGGATGGTGTGGAAGCTGCAGTAGAAATTTTCTAATATATATGAAGGTGATCCTAAAGAGGGCTCCTAGTAATGAGGGATATTGGATTAACTGGCCATCTCTTGTAACCAGGTGTGGTTTTCATTTGATGAGGCCAGGTTCATTCTATGGAATTGTTGGTTAGGAGTTCTTATGAAAATTCCCAAACAACTCAGGTTGATGCTAAGACATAGCATAGTTTGATGAAAACTGACAGCAGGGCTCCATTGCTGAGGACAATCTCAACACAACTTACTGATATTTGAGAAGACGAGCTGATGCCGAATAGAGCCTTCATCCCTACATTCTAGTATCTTTGGTGTGGGAAGGTATTTTACAGGCCACTGAAAGAGAACCATGGACATCAACCCAGCCACAAAATCTTTGTTCTACAATTTGTTTTGCCTGCAAAGTGTGTTAGGGCAATGTTAGAACAGAATTTGTAGGAGCAGCCAACCAAAGAATTCTATACAACACTTTGCATAACTAAGAACGAGAAACTAAGTAGCCCAGAGACCTAGGTTTCAACCAAACACAGTGGATCTAAAAAAGAAATAATCAATATAATTCCTAATGAGATTTTGCTATACTCATAGATTAGTGCCTTATTTCAGTCATCATCAGAGAAGGTTCCTCTGGCTACAAATGGGAACAGATGTAGAAACCCACAGCCAGACATTATGCACAGAGATTGTCTAAATTGAAGGTTTCCATTAAATCCCTTCCCTCAGTCCTTAAAAAAAGATTGCAGAAGAAGACATGGAAAGATTTTAAGGGCCAGAGGGAATGGAGGACAGCAGATGAACAGGATCTTTGAGTCAACTAAGCAAGACGCATATGAGCTCAAGAGATTGAAGCAGCAAGCACAGGACCGACATTCACCTACTTCAGGCCCTCTGTGTGTATATTATAGCTACTAGCTTAGTGTTTTTCTGGGGCTCCCAACTGTGAGAATGAGTGGGTCTCTGAGTCTTTTGCTTGCTTTTGGGAGTCTTCCTCCTGTGGTGCTTTTGTCTTCAACTTTGATATGATAGTTTTTGCTTCATCTTATAATATTTTGTTTTGTCCCATTCGGTTGTTACCTCTTAGTAGTCTAATTTTTATTTTGCTTTTATTTGTTTGTTTGGTTGGTTTTTGTTTTTAATGCGAGGCAGATGAGAATGGCTCTGGAGGGGATGGAAGGTGGGGAAGAACTGGGAGGAGCAGAGGAAGTGGAAACTATAGTCACCGTTTACTGTATGAGAAAAGAATTTATTTTTAATTAAAGAGAAAAAAGAAAAAAAGAAGCTATCAACTTGAGAGTTGGGGGTATGTGGGGTGTGAAGGTGGGTAAGTTGGAGATGCTAGAGGGAGAAAAGGGAGGAGGGAAGGTGATATGATTTTATTTCAATTAAAAAAATAGTAAAAATTTAACATTTTCATAAAAGAAAACTATACCTGCAGAAAATAACAGCTGTTTGGCTGTTAACATTTGGAGATAGTTTTCTCTTTCTGAAACATTTATCAGTTTCCCACCGATTAATTTTAATGTTCCTAGTATTTGTTTTGCAATAAAATAGTTTCTGAGGAAAAAATTTTTTTCATTTGTACTACTTTCTCACCATTTGACCAGAGAAATGTACTAAGATGAGAAGGAAAGAAAACACTACTGAAATAAGACATCGGAGGATTAGAACAACAAAAGCAATTCCTTTTTGTTCTAGACGTCTTGTTTCTTTGATTGGATTGTGTTCCTCAAAATGTCCAAATTGTTTCTAAGTATGAAGTTAAAATAGTAGAAATAAAAGAAAATGAAATTTGTTTGTCTTAAGGCAGGATTTTGCTATGAAACTAAAGCTGTCCTGGAACATACTGTGTAGTGCAGGGTGGCCTTGAATTCATAGTCTTCCTGCCTCAGCATCTGAGTGCACAGACTCCACAAGATTTTCAGTGGAGGTTGTAAGCTCCTGAAAGGCAGATACAACTTTTTGTATTAAGATGTGTGCTTGTACTTATTCCTGTTGACCTGTTACTTCAAAAGCTGTGTGAAGCGACACTATAAACTGTTCAATTTTCCATTTATTTGGGAGGTATTGCTGGCTCTTATTGATTATTTTTCCATGATTTAGGTAAAATAAGAGTACATTAATAGGCCTCTACTTTAATCTTTTATTTATCTTATCCTCAGAAGAGACACATTATTACCTCCCCCAAATGACTAGTAGAAGCATCTTTTAAGCATTTGCTTCAATTCTATCAAGTGTCTTCAGCTTTATGTTAGAGTAGATGTACCAATTGTTTCTCTGACCAATAGAAAGTACATTTTAGATTAAAAATATTAAATTGAATCATCTCTGTATGTAGAGTCAGTTTGAATGCTTTCTAGATGAGCCAGCTTGAGCCCATCTTAAGGTTAGAAGAAATCTTGTTACAAGGTCAAAATAAATTCATTCCTGTTATCTGTAAAGTTTGAATTTGACCAGGTATAGACCCATTTTCTGGAATTGACACATTCCACACTCATACACTAGTCTCCAATCCTGATAAAGTAGATGTTCTTCCAAATAATTTTGAAATGTTCAGTCAAGTTCCTATATAACCAAAATTCCTCAGTATATCCCCAATCCTTGGAAATCTAGTCTTACAGATTTTGGGGCCATATTAACCCTAGTATTTTCTGTGTTTGATGCTATTTTCTCAAACCCTGGTTTAGGAAGATAGACATGTCTGACAGAAAATAAAGCTTTCATAGTTGGACTAAAGAATGTAGGTAATGATTATTCTTGTTTGTTGGGATTAACAAGACCACCATGGAAAATGTCTCTAAGCTTCAATGTCTTCATCTTGAAGGAGAGCCCATACTATTTACAGTACAGCACTTAAAAAGTCAACATGCAGGTTTTAGATATAACAAATATTTAACAAAGATGGTTTTGTTAACCTTGGGGAAGAAATCATTCTTTCTCCTAATATATTTTATCTTTCTTCTTCTAAATTCTTAATATATGTCCTTTCAAACTTACACTGTATAAAATAGGATCCCATATTTCACTGCAATTATTTATTGAAAGCTATGATGATTGCCAATACCCATGTCCATTAGTTGTCAGATAGAAAGTAAATACACATGTAAAGGGTATCGCCAATATTCTGGATCAATTTGTGCAACAGAATTAACTTAGTGACTTTGACCAACTCATTTAATAGCTTGTGTTTCTGAAGGAACTAGTACAAAGCCAATTAATTTTTAGCCAAAGTTGTTTTTTCTAATATGCTTCTTATTCTGTTTCATCATCCCATCATTTTCTACATTATAATGAATTCTTCAGTCTTCTTAGTTCTGTTTGCTAGCTTGCATTACACTATTTAATGTAATGTGTCACTATGCTAAATGTATGATTAACAACTGCTCTGACCATGAAGGTTATTTTATGTTTGCATCTTCTAATAACTTCCCTGTGAATGATTCTTACTAGTTATTTCTTTCAGAATTCTTTTTCTTCCCTTAGATCTACTTGGGTCCAAAGATACTGCATATCCAGTTGAAAATTTGTGAACAAGTACTTAGAGAAAAATGAACAAACAAATATCCAAATAAATCTTTGTATTGGTAGATTATAGTAAAATGATATATCAGAAACAATTCCATAGTGCCTCAGCAGTTGCTGCTCTTGCAGATAAACCAGATGGCTCATGTTTATTCCCAGCATCCCCACTGGACAGCTCACAACTGCATATACCCGAAGCTCTGGAGGATTTCATGCTTTCTTCTCACCTTGTAAGTGCCAGCA
The DNA here is from genome assembly GCA_036184795.1 of Tokudaia tokunoshimensis. Taxonomy (NCBI): domain Eukaryota; kingdom Metazoa; phylum Chordata; class Mammalia; order Rodentia; family Muridae; genus Tokudaia; species Tokudaia tokunoshimensis. The sequence continues at coordinate 80,647,303 of BTHU01000012.1, read as the reverse complement.
CATGCATGGTGCGCATACATGCACTCAGGCAGACGTACATATATACAACTTTTTCCTTTTTATTGAAAATAGATTTTCCCTTTCAGAGAATATGTCCTGATTTCCAGAGTGGTTGTACAAGTGTTCAGTCACACTAGCAATGGAGGGGTAGCCCCCTTTCTCCACATCCTTGCCAGCATGTACTGTTGCTGGAGTGTTTGATATTAGCTATTCTGATTGGTGTACAGTAGAATCTCAGGGCCGTTTTGATTTGCATTTTCCTGATGACTAAGGATGTTAAACATTTACATGCTTCTCTGCCATTTAAGATTCCTCTATTGAGAATTCTATTAGCTCTGTATACCATTTTTTATTTATTTACATTTCATTTTATTTTTTTTACATTTCAAATGTATTTTATTTTATTTACATTTCAAATGTTGTCCTCTTTCCCAGTTTCCCCTCTGGCACGCCCATATCCTATACCCCCCCAACCCCCGTGCTTCTATGAGGGTGCTCCTCTACCCTTTGTACACCATTTTAAAAATTAGATTCTGTTGTTGGAGTCTAACTTCTTGAGGTCATTATACACTTTGGATATTAGCCCTCTATTGGATGTAGGGTTAGTGCAGATCTTTTCTCAATTTTTAGGCTGTTGTTTTATCCTATTGACAATGTCATTTACTTACAAAAGCTTTTCAGTTTCAGCAGGTTCCGTTTATTGTTGATCATAGAATCTGAACCATGGAGTTCTGTTCAGAAAATTGTCTCCTGTATTAATAAGTTCAAGGCTATTCCACCTTTCTTTTCTATGAAATTTAGTGTATCCTGTTTTATGTACTTAGACTGTTTTGTACCGGGTGATAAATATGGATAAATATGGGTTTATTTTCATTTTTCTATGTGTAGATATCCAGGGGAGGGGGTCTCAGTGGGTGGGATTGGTGCAGGGGGAGAGGACATGGGGTCTCGCCTATGTGTCTCAGATTAGAGCAGACCTCCTAGGAGGCAAGTATAGCTGTGGGGTAGGGTGAGGTAATCTGCATTGATCTGCGACTGCTGGTATAGATGTAGACAGGAAAGAGGATGAGGCTCTGACAGGGCACAGCAGAGCCCACAACTAAGTTTCATTTTTGATCACTTTCTCCTGCAAGCTTCTATCCACTCTCAGATTCCAGTGGAAGAGCTCAGCTCTTCTAAATGACATTTTTCATTAGAGGATAACATACCTGTAAATTTTCACGGTATCTTTTCTATTTTAAAGATGGGCTAGAGCATAATTATCCGATGTAGAATTACAGAGACCAAGTTTGTCATTCAGTTTTGATACTAAAGGGTTCACCTCAGACAGATCTCCCAACTAGAATTCACTGACACTCTGCCTTCCCAGGGACTTCATCATGCAAGTTGGGAAACTGTCTGTATGAAGCTCATGATTCAGGTAAACAAGGCCATTAGCCTCACTCACGTAGGCATAATTTTCTGACTTATTAAGATTGCTGCAATTTTTTATTAAGACTGTTGGAATTTATGTTATCAAAATAGAAATACAACAATGGGAATAGGAGAGAGCTCCCTTCCCAGCAGTCATATTCTTTGTTGATGCCCTATGTAACTCAATGAAGTTTTCATGTTATAGTGAATCATTGATACTCACTGACATGGGGATAACCCTGAGTTTGGTTCATATAATTTACCTCTATAAAACTGATTTATGCCTTACTGGTTCTGTGTGACACTATTACATTACAGTCATGTTAAAATAAAGATTGAGGTTAGTTAAATGTTTACAAGGTTTGTCTGGAGACAAAAAAATGTTGTTCTTAACCTTGGTCAATAAAACTTCTTCATGCAGTGGGCATCAGTCAGCAGAGAGGATACTTCAGCATGGGAAGAAGAGATTGAGTACTCAGTCCTACACAGAACTATATTCCCTCACCACCAAGACTCAAGAAATATCTTGGAAGAGAAGATGGAAAGAGAGTAAGAGTTAAAGGATAGGAGATATGCTATGAAATGCTGTCTTTTGGATATGACAATATCCATATAAGGCAAACACTAACTACAAGTTAATAAGTTAATGGGTGGTGGAGTAACTTCCTTCTATTTCTTTGACCACAAATAGCATATGTGCATGGAGTATAGGGGGTTATTCAGAACCATTCTCAATCTAGAATTCTCCCCAGTACTAGTAACTCTGACAAAAGTACATACTCTTCTTTTTTCTTAATGAAATATGTTTGTTAGAAGAAAAAATGCAAAGGCATGAGTCAATGAACACATCCAATGTAAAAATTTTATCATATAATATTATACTCTAAAATTACCACAATATCCAATCATTGCTGACTTTTTATATTTATTTAATATATTATTTATTTTTATATTTATTTAATTTTTATTAAATTCTTCTAAATAAAATTTCCCACCACATGCATCTGTGGAAGAATGTAATTCTGTCTTAAAATATTTATATTTTTGAAATTTTCATATATGTGTGTAAAGTAATGACTGAGTCTTTTTCCCATTTCCTCCCTCCAATTCCTCCCCTGCTCCTCCATTATGTCCTGTCCTGAATTTATATCTTTTGTCTTTTGATAACCCACCAAGTCAAACTAATGTTGTTCATATGTGCATGGGTATTATGGAGCCATCCATTAGAACATGGGAATCACATTGTGGCCACATTCTCAAAAATGAATGATTCTCTTCTCCCAGAAAATACCAACTGTTAATAGGTCTTCAGGAAGGGGAGGGGGCCTGGAGATGCCAGCCATTTGGCTGCTGTGATCTCCTGTAGGTCTTGTATAGGTAACAGTAGCTACTGAGAATTTATAATGGTGATTGTGATATCATTCATGAAAGACAGCATTTCATAGCACTTCTGCCCATCCTTTAACTCTTATTCTCTGCTTCCTCATCTATGATATTCCCTGAGCTTTGGTCGTGAAAGAATGTAGAAATCCTGTATAGGGTTGAGCACTCCATTTTTTTATTCTTTGCATACTGACGTATGCATCTTTTCACAACTGCTGCCCACTGCACAAAAACTTTTCTGACCAACGCTAAAACCAACCCAGTATTTGGGTTTAAGTATAAATATTTAGAAGGTCATTTGCCCATTTAACACCATAACAATAGTAGTTTCTGCCCTAAGGCATTTGGGCTATGCAGTCATGGGCTTTGGATCAAAATTATAGTATCAAGTATGGAATTTCTTTCCATGGGGCAGGCCTCATGACGGTTGAGACAGTATTGCCCCAATACTTGTTACCTGTCAGGTCAGTGTTGCAGTATGCAGGGTACAGTGTTGACTAAAACCTTACATGAAAAGAGCATACTCTTAAATGGGATAAAAATCTGCTTACATGTCAAGCAAGAGTACTTACATTATATTCAATGCTTACAGGTGTCATTCTGGGCCACACTTATATCTGTTAAATACAGTGGTCAATCTTATCTCAGCTTATCAGTCACAAAATTCTCAAACCTTTGAAGGACTGTCAATTAAAATACTCTAGACAATAAGGCTGAAATTTTATAATGAAAATTTGCTGGTCATATGTTTATTCCATTCTGGAATTTTCCACTTTAAGTATTTGCTAAAGCAAGACATATAATGAAAGTCTACAGGATATTTTTTATTTTATTTTATTCTTCCCAACACTTTCCAAAATGAATGCACAGAATATTTAGAGCAGCAAAGAAATGACCCAGAAAAATGGCACAGCAGTATGTGCCTGGCAGACTTTTTCCATAATACAAAATGACAACCACCTGTAAGGGCAAGAAAGTTGTATTGCTAGGCCCCACAGACTCGTCAAAACCCACAGCAGTCGGCTGTCACAGGGGCCTTTTAGTTAACGATATCAGTTCATGGGTCCTGAGAGACGCTGAGGAGTCAGTGCAGATGTTATGTATGGCCATTTACTGTCCAGAAGAACACAGCCAAGTATTTGGTTCTCTGTGCTTTTTTTTTTAATAGAATGCAATTCCTAACTCTTGAAACTGTCTGCTCTATAGCAGTATTGGAGAGACCATTTCTGTTTTTCTCTTAGGAAGGGATTTTTCTGTCTTCAAGAACTAAAGTTTGTCAGCTCTGACCTTTCATATCTTAATACATCAAATATATAAATTTATCATGGAAATATTCAAGGATGCGTATTACCTAATGTAATACTTCAGTAAGAGCTTCAGTATGAACTCTGTAGAAGACAACTTCATAAGAATTGGTGTCACTGACACTTCAATTTGATTACAAGGTATACCTATGAGTTTATTGGATGGAAATCTTTTGACATTGCTTATCTAGTTAGAGGATTTGATTTGGGCTTAGTATGATTTATCAGTTACGACAATAGTTAAAATTATACCTCTTTCCCTCCACCATACCAAACTAATTGGCTTTATGGAAGCTTCCAGTTTGTGATACTAAGGATATTTCCAGACTGAGGAGAAGGCACACTTTCAAGATATGTAAGTTCTGGCCTTGTAGGGTGGAGATGAAGAAACAACCTGACTGTGGAATCCATTCTATCACTGGTGTCTGAAGACTCGTCGGGCCTCAATAGAAATTGTACCTGCTATTTCAGAAACTGAATTCCCTTTAAAATGTCCCCTAACTAATTTTGGAGATATTTTGTTTGTTTTCCTGAGCCAGTCCTAATTCTCATTTTTATTCTTTAAATTTTGGCTTCTTTCTTTGGCTCTGTTCTCTGGATGGGAAACCACACCTGTCAGGGTTCTTTATTTCCAATGGATACCCTGCAGTCTTTCAGGAACCCAAATCACATTTCTGTTCTCTGAGTCCTTAGAATCATAGAACTCCCTCTATTTAGGTTTTGCTTTTCTACTTGGCTACTCAAGTGAACTTCCTCATGCTCCTATACTGTCCTGATTGCTAAGGCTGTCTATCAACTTTATTCCCTGGGAATAGTTGCCTCCATTTTTTCTATCTTCAAAGATTTCTAGAGTGGTGTCTTGCCTTGTATATAGTTTTACAACTCTTGCTTGTGAATTCAAATTAATTTTATCATTAAGTTCCTTCCTTGTTTCTTCTACCTCTCATGAAAATTAGAGGAAATTGTATCTCCATGACTAAGACTATTATTTGTAATCACTACTTTATTGCCATTGACAGACTGATGTCAATCAGGTAGGCAGATCAATCAGAGTTAGACTTGGAACAATATGAGTTTTGACTAAAGCTGGGCATGGTTAGGATAAGGATGTTAGGGCTGGGGCAGGGTCTCAAGAAGCATTAACTCATTTCCTCAAGTAGTGATGGCAGGTAAGTTTTTAAAAATCTTCATTTATAACTCTCTCTCTCTCTCTCTCTCTCTCTCTCTCTCTCTCTCTCTCTCTCTCTGTGTGTGTGTGTGTGTGTGTGTGACCAGTGTACCTTGGCTCTTGTGTACAAGTCATAGACAACTTGTGGGAGTCAAATTCTTTCACCCTGTGGGTCTGAGGGTTTACACTCAGATCATTAGGCTTCGTAGCAAGCACCTTTACCCACAGAGACTTCTTACTGCGTTGATAAGAAGAAGTCTAATGTAAATTTTCCAAAGGTTGATGTAAAAATATGGATAATTATCAGAAAAATATCATTATATCCTCTATTAAATTGTTTCCTTTTATGTATTACAGATACTTAACCAGACAGACAAAAAACTTCAAATATATATTAATATTACTTAAAACATCCCATATTTGAGCTGTTAAGGGAAAGTATTAGCCATGGGAATTAACAAAGTAGGTCATGTCTGACTCTTACTGAAGATGTTTTTGGTTCAAGGCACAAATTTCCGATGCTATAGGAAAGGAGTGGAATGAAAGTGAACGGATTTACTTTCCTTACTCCCTTCAAGGACAGTCTTCTTTTCCAAGACAGTGTTTGATCAATCCACCTATGGTGAAGAGTTCAGGAGACTCACCCAGGATAGCAAAAGTCAACCTGCCAGGGCATTCAATGTTTCCTTGCATTGAGATTGCAAACAACACTTTCGGGATCTCATAAAGTGTGCAAAGATCCTTAGAGTTTTCCTCGAGTGCATCTGTAGACATTTATGGAGATTATCTTTAACTCCTGTAAATTCTGTTGCCCAAATCTTCTGATTTTACTTAATTTTATTCTGAGGTGCTGTCCTCTAGTTTGAATTCTATCTGGTGATTCTGTTGTGCTGCCAAGATCTGTGGGAATTTTTCTCTCCCTCCCTGCCTCCCCTCCCCTTCCCTCTCCTTTCTTCCTCTCTCCTCTGTCACACCTCCAACAGTTCAACACTGAGAATGAAATTAGAAGAGTTTGCTCTTCTGACCTGAATAACCATAATCAATCCAAAGACTGGCAATCAGGCCCCCTCAGTGACCAGGTCAACACAGTATTTTATGGCATGACCCTGCTGACATAGGGCCTTTGTATGAATAAAACAAATTCCTCTTCCTTACAAATACAGGAGGAGTTTTTTATTATTACAAATTGGTTTAAGGCTGCAAGGCAGAAGGGCTGCCATTAATAATATCAGGATGTGGAGTTCTCATCTCTCCTTTGAATGCACTCATGGCATTACTGATTAGGAATGGATTTCAGGCTAGTGTTTGGGATCATGTATAACAGAATGTATATCATCCCTTCATCTTCATTGTGGGCATTTTTTTATACATAAGAATCCTACTTGTATTGGCTGAATATGCTCAGTTGGTGGCAGCAATGTTCTTTTACTGAAAAATTTGAGGCCTTAGATATTTTGAAGAAAAATGGGGAACAAAGCAATACGTATAATAACATCCATGTTTTCCCTTAACCTGCAGAACTATAAATTTATTGCATGTGCTCAGGAAAAAGCAAAATGTGTAAAAGGAAGATTTCTAAATATGTCTTTTGTTTCCAAATGCAGAAGTACTGTATGTCTCAGCTTCAGGTTGTAAACCAAAAGAAGGGTGGGCATCTGAGGATTTATTGTTGGTTGTCATGTAAATTTATTAAAGTAGGAGCTTTGATCTTAAAATACAACCAGACAAGATTAATGATTTAGCATCTGGGGAAATCAAGTATGTGATGCTATGAATAGATAAGGAAGTTTTTTTACAGATTCATATTGGCGGAGATACAAATTCAGAATTGGGCAGGAAAGATGGCTTAGCTGGTCCAGACACTTGCTATGCAAGCCTGGTCTCCAGAGAGGAATCCTCAGAACTTATGCAAAGGTGGAAGGAGAGAACCAAAGTTACAACACCATTCTCTGACCTCCACACATGTGCATGGCACATTCTCATTCAATTCACACTCACGTCTTAGACACATGCGTGGAGATATGCACACACATACAGATTATTTAAAAAACAGTATTTAAAAGACTAGTTTAGAACTTATTTTAATGGCAATAAGTGCGAAAGAATACATAGCAGAAGTTAACATATAGACTATCAGAGTTTGTAAGCAATGAAGAGATGGAAATCAATAAACAGAAATGAAATGGTAATTAGAACATCAGCAGTATAGAAAGATGGAGACATGAATTCTGCTTTTGCTTTGGTGGTGATCATTCAGGGGTAAATGGAAACTTGAACCCTAAACTGGTCCAGGGATTGTCTTGCTGTTGTTTACTTATTGTTTTTTCCAGCATATGAAATGATTCCTTCTCTTAGGCATAATTCTCATGACATCATCATTTTGAGAGGTGTGTGTAAGTAACTAGACACATAGATGGATGCTCAGGGAGCACACTGGAATACTGCATAATGTGATCAGGGGGCATTGATCTCCTAATGAGAAATCACTATTTAGTAAAAATGTAGAAATACTCTAAGTTGGCAATTTAGAAGTATTGAATATAGGAAGCTAGATATTTTACCTTAGTGGTAAGCATTAGAATATCTGATGATTCTTAATATTGCTAAATGGAAGTCTAATCTAGGAAGTTTAATCCTTTTAAATCCCTTTTCTATATTGTTTCAATTTCAGAAAGATTTTGAATGAAATATTTTTATGCTTTATTTAGCAACAAGCTTTGCTTTAGATCACTAATCATCTCATGTTAAAAGTGACTACGAGCTTAAAGATCTAAAATATTTATTTATTAACCTCAAAACACATAACTGTTGAAATAGCAATCTACAGTTTATCCAGCATGAACTGCAGCAAACGGACACCATCAAAGTTGAACACTCCAGGTTAAAATTTCAAAGTAGTTTGGAATGTAACTGTGTAAATCCCATTTTGAGTAAAGGGATTTTCCAAACGAGATGCTGTTCCACTTCTATGATTTTGAGAGCATGTCCTAAAAACACTCTTCCCATCCCTGTCATCATATTGTCAGTCAGATCAAAGTTTATCTCGTCTTCCTTTTTCAATTTTGAAAATACAGTGAAGTTGTAGGATTCTATGAACATAAACATTTCACCCAGGGAATTTATGACTGGCTATTAAAAATAAAAATCATGAGACAGTTTAGAAATGATGTCCCAGCACTGTATGAACAAAATGAGACAACCACAAGAAACATGAATGCATTTGGTCAGTGATAGGGTCGCAAAGCAATGGCCTGTTGCTTTTACAAAAGGTCTCACGGACAAAGATCCTGGGCCACAATCAGTTGCTTATTTTCTCCTTGAGGGACCTGCTGGTGAGTTGTGTTATGTGAGTAGGAAATAGTAATATTTTGTTGTGAATGATATTGTTAGGAGCTTCTTCAAGTCAGAGATGTTAAAGAGTTGAAACCTGAGAACCAGGTGATAAACACATTATTGTTCAAAAAATAATAGCCAGGCATAGTTGCATAGCTCTGTAACCCCAGCCCTCAGGGATCTGAGGGAGGAGGACTGTGAATTCAAAGCTACCCTTAGGCTTCATAGTTAGATCATGTTTCTAAAACCAAAAAAGTTATATAACCTTACAAGTTATATTAAATTAAATTACAAAATTGATTGCTTCTTAATTATCACTTTTAGCTCTGGTTACTGCTGTGGATATCATACCTATTGGCTGCTGCATGTCTTGCAAATGTGTTCCCAAGTGACTTCATGCTGCTAACTTTAAATTGACCAGTGGGAGTTTTGATGCTTCTGGCATTAGCAAATGAGGTAAATCGGTCCTCGATTTAATGTCTTGTTGATCTAAATTTTAGAAGTGATAAAGGTAATAATTTTAAAGTGGTAAAGATGAATAAAATTAAAACATATCTACACTGTAGATATTCATTTGTGATTAGAATAAAAACACAAGAAAAAATCACCTTCTATAGTTGCAGGCATCTGGGTTAAAAAAGTTATTCATGGCATTGCTGAATGAATGAAATTCTACATATATTCTCTTCTACATGAACAAAATTAGTACCCAATATTTATGTCATAACTATGTTCTTTGCTAATGATGAAACTTCTTTGATAAACTGTGTAGTAGTCAATAAGGTGTTGGTGAAAATGAAAATACTAGTTCTATCCATTTGTCTAAGAATTTCATGAGTTCATTGTTTTTAATAGCTGAGTAGTATTCCATTGTGTAAATATACCTCATTTTCTGTATTCATTCCTCTGTTGAGGGTCAGGTTTGCAGCGCCATAGGAGGAACAACAATATGAGCCACCCAGTTCCCCCAGAGCTCCCAGGGACTAAACCATCAACCAAAGAGCACACATGGAGGGACCCATAGCTCCAGATGCATGTGCAGCAGAGGATGACCTTGTTGGACACTAATAGGAGGAGAGGCCCTTGGTCCTGAGAAGGCTAGATGCCCAGTATAGGAGAATGCCAGGACAGGGAAGAGGGAGTGGGTAGATTGGTGAACAGGGGGAGGGGGGATGGGTTAGGGGATTTTTTTGGGGGAAACCAGGAAAGGGGGCATCATTTGAAATGTCAATAAAGAATGTATCTAATAAAAAAAGAAAAAAGGCCAGGCGGTGGTGGCGCACGCCTTTAATCCTAGCACTTGGGAGGCAGAGGCAGGCGAATTTCTGAGTTCGAGGCCAGCCTGGTCTACAGAGCGAGTTCCAGGATAGCCAGGGCTATACAGAGAAACCCTGTCTCGAAAAACCAAAATAAAAAGACCAAAAAAAAAAAAAAAAAAGAAAAAAGACATAAAATGGAAAAAAGAAAATAAAAATACAGAATATAATAGTGGATTTCAAGAACACCTAATACACTGAAATTATAAGCATATGAAATTTACAATTACATGACCTTAAGTTTTATTATTACTTATAAATTTCATGTTATGTGTGTTTTATGTAAGCAATGTTCAAAACAAATATGCATGTATATGTATACATGTATGTATGCATATTCATCTTATACACTTATCTTTTCATGGAGATCTGGTGGTTCCACACTGATTAGCTTACCACTGTTCTCAGTTCTTCAGTTGATGCTGGAAAGCATTTAGTCCAAATGTTGTGTATTCAGATATTGGCTAAATGTAGATTAAAAAAATGCTTGGTTATGTTTTTGTAGATGTCTTAGTAGAGACATCTACTAAGTGTTGTTTACTTTTCAAGATTTTTATTTCCACTGCTTCCTTATTAAATTTTACTTTAGAGATTTATTACTTTAGATTCTGCTTTGTTGATCTAAGTAATTCTTTCTAAACTAAAGTGTATTTATTGGAAATACCAATTGAAATCTAGTTTTATGGCAACATATTTCCTATAAACTTGCTACATCATAATCATTAAGTAGTCTCTTCCCCACATTCGCATGCACATTAGGCAGGTTCTTTATTACTTAATCACATGCCCAGTCCTTAAGAATTTACATTTTCAGTGTTTTGCAGACTACCACTTGGGAACTCTCAGCCCATTTTCTGTGGTGACACAAAATACCATAGATACAATAATTTTTAAAGAAAGAAATTAATTTCTCATAATCTGAAGACAGTCCAATATCAAGGTGTTACCTAGCATCTGGTAAAGGCTTTCTTGATACGTCATTGCAAGATGAGAGAGGCATAAACTTGAATCTGTCCCCCCTCTCCCATACACAGCCAGTAATACCATCACTGAAGCAAGACCTACCTTCACACACCATGTAACTCAAATCACCTGTTAACAGTATCACTTGCAAATACCATATAGACAGCAGTTTTCTCATATGAACTTGGAGTATGGCTGGGGAGCACATTCCAATCACTGGGAATCGCTAAACCAATCTTGTGTTTAAAATAACAACCCCAAAGAATCGATAATATGACTTAGCCGTTATCCTTGGTAGACTGAATTGACAGATGGCAGAGACCAAGGCTGTGGACACAGTCATTGTCTCCACCACTTATGGGAGTCTGAGCTGAGCATTCTAATGAGTCCTGATGAGAGGTGTTACAAGCACATCCAAGCTAATTGTAAATGACCCTTCTCTGCATACATTCATCTGTCTTGAAGAACATTATCGGGCAAGTTGTTCCACTGGCTTCATTGCTCAGAGAGGAAGCATGCGATGTCTTCTACTACAGTGCTACACAAATCAGTAATTGCTCATTCATTTTGTATGGGCAGTTATATAGCTTCCCAGTTTGCTTGTCCATCTGTCCTGCAATAAAACCTTTAATTTTTTGAGGCATATAATTTTACAAGACTACTGGCAGAAAAATAAAATGACCTTGAGTTCATATCTCTGGTTGGTCATTTTGAGCCTCTTTCCTGAGCCTGCTTTAGGGTCTTATCAGGTGTCTAATAGGAACTGATGTAAACAATTGCTCTCTTTCTAATCTGTCATGTCAACTTTGCTTGGGTCTTCTTCCAACCATCCAATTAACATCTAATTGCTTTTCTTCCAACAAAGAGGTGGAGGTTGATAAAGCTACTGGACAAAAGAGATTACCTAACTCTTTTATGTTTTAGATATAGACTTGTGGTTGTAAGGACAGACTTTATATCACTAAATGTAATAAGTAGTGAGTGGTAAGTGACATTAATACACATTTAAATGGATTGTATCAGTTTAATACATAGTCTAGGATAAAACTAAACCTCTTTTTCTATTTGTGTTTCTAGACTGAGGTTACTCCTTACTCCCAGGAGTAAGTCATGTTGCTATATTTTTCAACCCCAATAAGCCCTAAAAACACATAATATAATTATTATAATTATAAGCTATATGCTTACATTGAGCAGATCTAACATTATAACAACTTATTCCCCAGCTATAAGACCCCTTGCTACTTGCAGTTTCTCCTGGCCACGTGGTTCAGGTCCAGCCTGGCTTCCTCCCTGTCTTTTGTCTGCTATCCTTCCCTTCTCATTCTCCTCCTCTCTCTCTACCTTCCTCTACTCTCAAACCTCCAGTCCCACCTTTCCCCTCCACTGCCCAATCACAGGCTCTAGCCTTTACTGGCCAGTTAAAATGGGGAGAAGGTTCACATGATATCTCACCTGAGTACGTGATGGACTGCTCTGTGTGTGTGTATGGGGGGGGGGGACATCCCTCTTGAGGAAACAGAATTAACATCAGAATACAAACAGTGTCAGGACAACCCACAACAAAGCCACATGTATGGTTACTTTTGGCTGAAATCAAGGGAGGGGGATCCTTCTTCTTAGGAGAATCCATCATATAGTTGGAGGTTTATTTGAGTATCTACAGCCATGTACATTAATACAATCTAGGAAAACAATAGGAATGAGTGGTTGCAGACATCATGAGGAAGAAGAGAGAGCTAACAAGTGATTTCAGGATTCTGTCCCGTGTCTGAGGCTCTCAGTGAGTGTGTGAGCAGGAGAGCTGATCTGCTCTCCCTTGATTACACAGACCTTTCCTGCCTTTCACAGCAGGAGATTCTGTTGTGAGACCTTGATCGCAACATTTAATGATAATTTTAGTAACAATTATCCAATGTGACTCTTCCAAGGGACTTTCCAGCATAATTTTGATTATATCTGGCTTTCTGTATCATGTAATATGAAAACCTAAAAGGCTAGTTCACTCAAGCTATTGTCCTTCCTATATCACAGCTTTAAAGTGGAGGACATTTTAAAATGAAGACGATGCTTAACTAATAATATTGGGAATTCCAGATTACTCAGATTGTCTGAGAGAATTTCCATTTGTTGCCACTCTCAGGAAAATGTAAGATTTCTGAGAGAAATAAAATATTCTTCCATGTTAACCCCTAGCTCTGGGTTATCATTAAAGATTATTGCTGCCCCAAGCCTTCATCAAAGAAGCTTCTTATTGAAGTGAGTACATTAACACAGAAAGCCATAACTGGGCAAAAGTGGTGAGAATAAATGATAGATTATCCTAAATAAGATCTATCTATATCACTCCTTTTTCAAGGCTCAGGGAACATACCAGAAGAGGGAGTGGGCAGGAAATAAAAGCTAGAGTGTAGGGAGACACGCAACATAAAGGCATCATTTGGACATTACAAAACCATTATACTAATGAATTCATTACATCGATGGTTATTTGCATAGGACCTGAACAAGATTTGGCCCTCATCATGTATGGAGAATGGTCTGTGAGGCCCAGTTGTCTCTGAGGGACAATTGGGAGTTAAAGTTTATCAGGTCAGGGAGAATTATCATATATTCAATGTTGTTGTAGCCAGTCATAAATTTTTCTTCCTTTAGTATATAGCCACCTATCCATGTTTGGGTGAGAAATTCTAATTAAGCTCAGGGGACCACAAACAAAAGGAAGACAAAAGAAGGAAGGGACCTTACTAAGAAGGTTTCTGAAAGGAGAGAGAAAAAGGCGTGAAAGAATGGAGTGTGTGCGAAAAAGACTAAAACTCATTATACAAATGTATGAAACTGTCAAATAATAGAAGTTAAAAATACACATGTTTTTATACTTATAAGTGGTGTGATGTTCTACCAAAGTGTCCAAAAAACTTTATTTTCTGATTTATACTCTAAAAGAACCAGTGTCTTGTCTTTATTTCAGACAGTCTAGAACTATAACCAATGGTCTTATATTTTATTTAGTTTAAATTATCATTTTACTTGGCCTTTAAATTGCAAATATCTGGAGACCAGATTAATGAGAGATTTATGAGAATGTGGGATAGCAATTTCCTCTGAGCCCAAAATTCTACTGGGAAGCTAGTTAAGACCCAGGATTCTGAAGGGATGTTCATTCAGACTCAAGAAACAAACACTTCCCAAGTCTCAGGAAGTCTCTGAAACTTACCATATTCACAAAGTCATTCCTTATATAAGCAGTAAGAGGAGACTTATGTAAACTGAGGAGAGGAGACTCTCACAGGTCCAGCTGCCTGCAGGTCATGTAGAGAGCTCCCGAGTTCTGCTTCTCATGAATCCATTCTGGTTCATATGTTCTTTCAGTGATGCAGCTGCCCTTGAGCTGTCTATGCTGATGTAATACATTAGGATACTTCTTCTGTATCCTATAAGTAACTCCAATAAACTCATTGGTTCTTCGCGTTGGATTTTGGGTAGTGTTGTTATTTTGGTTCATTGTTAAATCCTTGTCAGGTGCATATTTTTGCCTTAGAGATAAATGCCACATAACATGGACAGAAAAGGGTATGTGAGTAAGTGAAAGCAATTTTTAAAAGTATTTCCAATTTATGTACATGAGTATTTTTGTGTGCAAGACATGTGTGAAGTATCTGTGGAGACCAGAAGAGAGCACGAGATCCCCTGGAACTAGAGTTACAGAAGATAGTGATCTGTCATGTGGGTACTGGGAACTAAACTTGAAACCTCTGCAAGAGAAGCAAGTACCTATAACCACTGAATCATCTTTTTATTTTTTCAAGTATAATTTATACTTTTAGACTACAGCACAAATCTCAAAATTGCTATGAGGATAAACTCAGGTAGTAAGCATAAAGTATCATGATACATTAATGGACTTTCAAGAATATACTGGAGATCATCATGGGAATGGGAATCCTAATAATCAGAATAATGTGTGTGTACCTAGCTTTACCAAGGACTGATACCAATTTCTGTTCATATTCTACTGCTGTCCCAAATTATCCTAGCGCTTAGCAGCTTAAACAACAAGTGTTTATTTTCTCACACATTATGTGAGAGTAAGATATTTTGGATCAGTCAAGCTTTGATTCAGTCTGTCATGCGGTTGAGACACTGACTAGGGCTACAGTCATCTGAAGACTTGATTGTAGTGGGCAGAAGTGCTCCCAAGCTGACTTCCATTGTTCTTACCAGATATCCTCAGTTTCCTGGCACACTGATGTGTTTACTGGGTTGTTATGACTGAGGGTTTATTACATTCAGTTCCCCTTACATTCTTATGCTCAAGGCCTAAGCCCTGGTGCGATTATACATCACACTTTGGCTGCTTGTGAGTTCTTCTCCCTTCCACGCTTCTCCACCCATTTCCCACCCTTTCAACCCCCTAAAACTAGATATACAGAGAGAAAAAAAGGATCGCAGGGAAAGAGGGCAAATCATAGTCAGCTGCTGTGGACAGTCTGAAGCAGCCCATATTCCACACCTGGGATTAAAGCAAAAACATGTTCTTACAATATTTCTGTGGTTTTTAAAGAAAACCAAATTCCAAAATTCTTACTACAATAGAATAGAAACATAATGATACACTGTGGGTAGAACCTGTGAGGAGAGAAAAGAGTGCCAATAGAGATGATAGGTGTGAAGGCTTATCTTTTGTTTTTTTTTTCCTCTGACAAAACACCAAACAGAAACAATTGAGGAAGGATTTATTTTGCCTTATCACCTCAGAGACTTCAGACCATCATAGTGGTGAAGGCATGGCAGAATGGCTCATTTTATGCAGAACAGGAAGCTGAGAGAGAAGAGATTGGTACTCAGGCATCTGCTTCAGAGCCTGACACCGCTTAGCTAGTTCCACCAGAGAGACCTCACCTCTTTTAAACTTTCCACTGCATCCTCAGACAGCACACCAGTTGTGAACCAAACATTTAACACATGAACTGAGAGGGATATTTCAGATTAAACCACTACTGGCTCTAATCTGAGAGCTCTTGTTCTTGGAAGAGGAAAGAGGAGAGTGGGGACATAGCACAGTCAGCAAAAGGCTTGCTGCAAAAGCCTTAATACCCAAGTTTGAGAGTTCAGAGGTCAGGTATAAACCCCCAGGGTGGTAGCTAGTATTTGTAATTCCAGCCTGGGGGAGCCTGAGACAAGCATCCAGCTAGCCTAGACAAACACATCTTAAGCCTAGTTATGTAAGATAGGCAGATCAGTTTAATTGTGAATATGGTATTTTTACTGTTTGGGATAAGAATATAAAGCCCTCTTGGGAATTTTATGAATTACATGTGCTAGTGATATGTTTTCTTTATTTATAATATATAAGATATTTTTGAGGAAAATACATTTAAATTAAAACAGCGTGTCTCTAAAATAATTAAGTGAGGAGCGGTGCTATATGAAAACAAAAGAAATTTGTAGGGAAATAACATTCCAAACCATTGTCTTATCTTGTTAGCAGATTTCCAGCTGTGGGAAACTTGGTGCATCTTCAGACATAATCACAGATCAGTATGCATGGAGTGGCTATCTTAACACCCACTAATTCTTCTACAAACTCTTTGCATAAATCTAAACCAATCATGATTAGAACCATATTTTCTGCAAAATCTAACTATATATTGAAGAGAGATTTGGCATTAAGTTTTGACTTTTTGCCAAATTATTTTTGTTCTTGTTTTTAAAGGAAATCCATTCTCTGAGCTACAGGATTTGCAAGAACGAGGAGACTAACACCCTGTAACGTGGGAAAGCTGACCATTAGATTACTTTTTTTAGGGATGAGTTATTGTTTGAAAGGAGTATTTAAACAGTTTTAATGACTATAAGATGACTATAAAATATCAATATAATTTCTTTTTGAGCTTGACAGAATTACTCTATTTTTAGAAAATGTTTTAAAACAATTTTGAGTAAGAAGACCCTCACTGGATTGAATAAATGACTCTTGATCTGAATGAGTCATCACTTCAGTATCTTAGGAGTAAAGTTCAAACTAAACATACAAGACTACTGATATTTAGATTATGTCAACTAGTTAATATACAAGAAATATAACAGGTATGAATGAGTTCAATAGAAGAAAGAGAATTTAGTTCTGATATGATAAAGTTACCGCTTTCACTTGGTTTATTTTAGAAGAGAGATATCTGCTTTACTAACTTTTGTTTAGAGTTGAACATTATCTATCTATCTATCTATCTATCTATCTATCTATCTATCTATCTATCTATCTATCTATCTATCTATCTCTTCAGTATGTTTGTGCTCATGTGCCACAGTATACAAGTGGAGTTAGAGGATAATTTGCTAGAGTTGTGTCTTCTTGTCATTATGTGGATTCCAGAGATGAAACCCGGGTTGTCAGTCTTGATGGCAAATGCTTATACACCCTAAATCATCTCACTGGCTTGGAATTTTTATTTCTTTTTTTGAAGTTCATTTATAAATTAATCAATTTTTGGGTGACATTTTCATACATAAATATCATCACACATTTTTCTTAATGAGTCTTTAAAAATCTCCTTATGTGCATGTGTAGAAGTGTGTTTGAGTGTGTATGAGTATATGTGTGTGCCTGCATGTATGTATGTGTGTGTATGTATATATAAGTGTGTCTGTGTGTGTCTGTGTGTATGCATATGTGTGCACATTTGTGTGTATATGTTTGTGTATATGTGTGTGTGCATATGTATAGAAGAGTGTGCAGGAGTGTACTCAGATGTTGGTCCGTGTCTTTGATTGTGTGATTGGACCTCTTTACAATTCACCATTGTGTTCAGCAGGCTAGTTGGCCTGACGTCTTTCAGGCACTCTCCTGTTTACACCTCCCATTTCCTCTTAGGAGCAATGGTTTACAGGTGTGTGCTACAGTGCTTGGCTTTAAATGGAACCTGGGGATTCAAACTCAGGTTGTCAGGTTTGTATGAAAAATAATTTTATCACTTAGCCTTCTTCTCAGCCATTTATTTCAGTGATTCTTAACATAAGATTCTTTTCAGAAAGAGCTTCTTTGCAGTATTTATTTTCTCAGTGCAATGCTCTTATATGTGGTTTTCCTTTCACAATGCAATTTGGAGGGAAGTTTACTTGAAGTACTCCTATACCTATATAATTAGTTCAGCTGTAGTAATCACTTCACTATATATTTCTGTATCAAAACATCGTGTTAAATGTGCATATCTTAAATTCAAACTATAAAAACCAGAGCAAAATACTCCACTCATTAGAAAAAAAGTTCCTAAAGCCACAATGTTCCTTGTATATCTAGCAATGACTTTCTTCTGAGATCTTGACCTGTAAGCAACCTCTAACAGGATGGTTCACGTGTGGTTGAACTCAACACTTCAAACATGGTGTTTAGTTTCTTTACTAGATAATTAACATACTACTCTTCTAGACATATCTCAGTGTTAAACACTTCACTTGAAGACTTTTGTATCCCACCAGAAAGAGTCAGCTTTGCTCTCCTGTAGTGGGAACTTTGATTTCTTGAAAAACACAGAATTGTTATGTTAATATGGGTTTTTTGTTTGTTTGTTTTAATCCCAGGTGTGAGATATGGGGCTGCTTCAGATCGTCCGTCGCAGCTAACTATGATTTGTCTTGTACTCCGGCAAGGGCTCGACTTTGCTTGTTGAAGATGGTTTACATTTGGAATGCTGAAGACTCTTCAGAAGACATCTAAATTCCAGAGACCCAAGAGAGGCAGGGGTTGAGCTCTTCTGGCTGCTGCTCCACCTGCTGCTGGGGGTTGTCAAGTGGTCATGAGCAAAGAGGCAACGACAAAAAGAAATTGGATATCCTGATAATGAAGATCAATATTGCCCCAAGGAACTCAACGCCCCAAATAGCTGGAAGCAATCTAATGAGATCAATACCTCCCTTTCCCCTTTAGCCATCTTTTTTTCTCTACTTATTGTTGGGGGGTCAGAAGGGTGGAGAGGGGTGGTGGGGAAAAGAACCGAATAAAGTAGCCAAAAGTACCGTTATACCCTCCTCTCAGTTTTCATTGTGCCTTGTGCTTGCTTACACATTAACGCTTATCAAATTATAAGATGTGTTGTGCATTTGTTTGCTTCCTCCGTAGAATTTGAGTTCCCTGAGAAGATATGCTTCTTACCCACTTTATATTACCAGTTTATACTAATAATGTTGCTTTAAATGCAATATAATGTTGGCAAATTCTTAATAAATAAATGTCTTGTTATCAATATGAATACCAATGGTGAACAGACAAATAAACCTACAGGAATAAGACATGATAATTGAAAAGTATTTCTTATACTGGTATATTTGTTTTGTGTGTTTGTGTGTATGTGCGTGTATATAAAAGTGTGTGTTTTGTATATAAACATGTACATATGCATATATATGTCTTTGTGTGTTGTGTATATATACATAAATGTGTGTGTTGCATATGTATGTACATTGTGTATATATGCATATGAGTGTGTGTGTTGTGTTTGTGAAGAACAAATGTTGACATATGGTGTATTTCTCATTTTCTTTTGAGATGGGATTTTTTTGCTGAACCTGCAACTGACCTATTTGGCTAGACTGGCTGACCAGCAAGGCCCAGGGATCCTCCTGTCTCTACTTCCTGAATCACTGGGATTACATGCATATGTTGCTACACCTACTTTTTAAATGTGAATCCTAGGGACTGGAAATCATATCTTCGTGCTTGCACAGCAAGAACTTTACCAACTGAGCCATCTTCCCAGACTTTCTTAAATCTACTCTTAATAAATGCAAAGGCTTGCAAGCTCATCATCACTGGATCTGTGATAAAGTAGTTTAGGGTTGCTATATTGATTTCCAAGGAATTTCAGCTACCTGATACTCTCAAGCAGTTGAGTAGCACTGAGCCCAGTGATAAGGAAAATTTAAAGTGAATATATCTTGGAAAAAAATATTCCTGATCCCTTTTTTGCAGTAAGTGGGGACACCTGAATCTTCTTTTTATTTGTTTGCTTCTCTTTTAGGACAGGTGACATCTTGACCTACAATTGCTTAATCAATTTCTGGTGTGAACAGAAGGTAAGAAAGACTTTGTAGCACAGGGATGTAAGCAGAAAGGAAATTTTCCTTTGTAGGATTTGAGCACCATAGATGTGACAGGTGATAGAAGGGGGTAATAAGAGGGAGTAGGAAGGACAGAGCAAAGGCGAAGGTGCTGACAAGAGTAGCAGGAGGGGAAAAGGATCTTATCGCTCCAGAGGAAAGAAATCTTGGAATTCAGAAGTTAGGATATGATGTTTTTTTAAGTGTGTGCATTTGTATACACACACACACACACACACACACACACACACACAAACACCTGTTTATGACCAACTACAACTATGCCTTATAGTTCTGGAAGTTTTATTAAAATGGAATTCAGAAAATGAGCTTTTCCATGATGTGGTCATAGAGAGCTGGATGGTACGGAATGCTGGGAAGCATTATGGCTGTTCTTTGTGCTTTGAAGACCCCATGTGATGTTCTCTGTTGTTCTTCCTCTAGGTGGAAAAGTCTGACAGTCCATCCATATTGACTGATGACAACTAAGAAATGGTCATGTTCAGATATTATTGTAGCTAATGCCTTTTGAATTAGTTATTCTCATGTCAGACGAGTTCATCTGACTGTAGGATGAATTACAGAAAGGTAAAGTTTATTTTCAGTCTCTTTGATGTTTGATCTAATCTTCCCACCATTTTTGTCAAAGCACAGATGCCAAATTAAAGTTGATGGAGTTGCTTTCTTTCACTAGTGTCTCTCATGACTACCAGTGAGTGAAACATTGCTATGCTAGTTATTTCAGAAAATTAATAAATCAGGCTAACTGGGATGTGATTGTGTTTTCCTCTTCTTTTACTATCCAGTCATCAAGAACTTCCATAGTTCTAAGTTGAGAGACTGGACTCTGCAACAGAGCTGGCAACTGACCTATGTCTCTTTGTATAACTTATCCTTTTGGGGTCTTGCCCAGGTAAGATCCCAAGTGACATTTTTATCATGTGATAAGTTGGTGCTGTGTCACTTCAATGTTTAAACTTTATGGTGGATAACTTGTCATGAGCACCTTCAATTGCATAATGGCAACTTGTTGTATATCAGTCAGTTCTCAGCATCATGTTAGGAACTGCCTTTCTGATAGAGAACAGTTTTCTGTTGAAATATCAACAAGACGCTCCAACCAAATAAAGGGGGAGAGCTATCCCGCTCTTCTCTAGGTGTGGTTGGCCAATCTTCATTGTTTGAATTATGGATTCCTTTGGCATTTTTGGAACTTAGGTCATAAAGTCTAAGTTGCAGGACTATTTGTATCTCATTTGAACCAATTTTAGTCATCTGTTTTCCCAAGTCTATTCAAAACTGGTAGCCTTGTTAGTGCCTTAATTACTGCTTTGGAAGAAGTTAGGGCCTGCCTCTTAAAGTTTGGAATGTAAAATATGTCACATATATAACAGCAGTGCTCTAATAAATGTTCAGTAGAATAGTATCATGTTTATTTTTGTTGTTGTTTGCTTTGTTTTGTTTTAGCTGATGCAATAAAATAGCCATGACGTTACTGAATCCTTCATAGTCTGCTCAGGCACTGTAGTTTTGTTTTAGAGTACATAAGAACATCCAGGACTTGATAAATTGAGTGATTAGCTCAAAGATTCATTCAGTGAAGTGGGTGATGTAGCACCCCACAGGCTTGCCCACACACCAATCTGGTGAGGACATTTTCCCAACTGAGGTTCCTCTTCCCAAGTGAATGGAGCACTGAACAGATGAAGAGCGAAGATGAACAGAGAAGTATGAGCTTTTCACTGTCCCCACTAAAATAAAATTATAGGAAAATCTTGAGTCAGTAAAGCTTTCCACATGTGATAGTTTCCTCCACTTACATATCCTACTCTCCTTCCACTCTGATGTCACTCAGGCTCACCAGTGCACAGCGTTAACTATATATTACTAATTATAGACTTCTGCAGTGATCTCAAATAGTCTAAATAACAGAGATTTCCTGAGAAGTATAGATTTAATTTATTTTCTGAGTTTCTATGAATGTTTTTGAGGATCAGAATTTGTATTTTACTCCTAGAAGAGAGCATTTAAATAAGCATAATTCTTAAGAGATAGCTTTTTGTTTTAAATCTTTCAGTTTTTCCTAAATAGAACTAAAGCTTCAGTTTATATGGTAAATGGGAAGGTAGAACATAGATTCTATTTTTGAGAACAATGAAGATGGTAATTGAAACTTGAAGTTCTCTAGGAAGATTTAATTGAAGAAATAGTATGTGTGATGGCTAGTTTTATGTCAACTCAACACAAGCTAGAGTCATTTAGAAAGAAGAGTCCTAGCTTCCCACAGACCAATCTGGTGGGGGCATTTTCTTGATCGATTATTGAGGTGGGAAAGCTCAGATCACTGTGGGAGGTGGTGTCACCCTTGGTCAGCTGGTCCAGAGTTGTCAAGAGAGCAGACTGAGCGAGCGAGGAGAAACAAGTCAGTAAGCAGCGTTCCCTCATGGCCTCCTGGTCAGTTCCTGCATGCAGGTTCCTGCTTGGACGTCTGCCTTGATGGACTACAGGCCATAAGATGAAATAAAACCTTTTCCCCCATAAGCTGCTTTTGGTCATGGTATTTTATTACAACGATAAAAAATCTTCTTAAGGAAGTATATGATAGATGATTTAAAGTACAACATAAATTCAAATTTCAACCAATTAGTATGAGTTAAAAATAATGATATTGAAGCCAAATGATATACATGTAAATTTGAAAAAAAAAAAGTTTAGTAAGTTTCTCACCAGCTACCTGAACCTCCTGAATGTTTTGTCTTTTGTTAACACATGTTATGATTCCTTAATTGACAGAGCTTCAAGAACTCGTTTATAATGCAAATGGTGAATTTCAACATGTGTAAATTGACCCTACATAGCCTGATACATAGAGTGACTTTGCTTCTGTCCAGAAGCGTTGAAAACATGCTTGTGATGGTATCCCCTTGAGAGAGAAAGGAAAATGTTTCCCATATCGTTATGATCATGTCTTCATAGTTGAGCAACATGTTCTAAACATTCTAAATGTTTAGGTTTCTATAGTGAACATTGCAGAGTTCAGCTTGTGAAGTAAATTAGAGGTAATTTGGTACAGGTCAGCAAGACCTAGTCACAATTGTGACATTATTAAGTTTTTTCTTCCTAAGCTAAACAAAGCACGGGGTTAATCATGATTCTCTGAACTGATCTGAAGAATAAAGATGCTGAGCAGGAATAAATTCTGTCATGAAATGCAAAAGCCTGGGGGAAGCTGGCGTGCGGCCAGGAGGGTTCACCGCCTTGAGGCTGGCGCTGCGGTCCACTTAGGCCTTCTTTTTCTTCCTCCCCTCCGTCTGCGGTCCCCCAGTCCCTGGCCTTTGCACTGTCTGCTTCTCTTCCGAAAGCTGATTATTCTGAAATTTCACAAGCACATGTTTTTCTAAGCCCCTAGTGACTACAACTGTACTTCCTGGGTCAGCAGCAGTGACATCAGGAGCTGGTTAGAAATGCAGGGGCTCTCACGTATAGAATCAGACTTTGTAGTTAACGTGGTCTGTGGGTAATCTGAGTGCACAACAGTGTTTGAGATGCCTTTGTCTGTCTCTCGCCTTTTCTTCACATTCCCAGCCTTCACTTTTCCCAACATCATCTTGTAACCTTTTTATTGGATTTTTTCAATTTTATTTTTGTTTCGGGAAAAATCATGCTTCTTTTCTAAGATGATACCTGTTATGGCAGTCACAGATTCCTGTTCTCATCTTATGGGTAGAATTTTTCCCATCTTGCAACTCGTATTTTCTATAAATATTGTTTTCTCTGTTTGTTTCTAATTATTCATTTCTTTGTTTCATATACTTCCTATATATTTTACTTTTGTGATGTTTTCCCCTTGAAATAGTGGAGGATTTTTAAAAAATCGTCTGTTTGTATTCAAGAACCAAGTGTAGGTTCAGTCTGGAAGTGATAACCACATGCTCTTTGCAGTAGACAGGAACCTGTATGTTGTAGGGAACCTGAGAGAGCCATTCTTAAAGGGACGAGCTAGAGGTAGAAGATCAATTTCTTTTTCTTTTAAGCAGAATGTCATGGTATGGCATGGCTACAAATAGCGCCCCTCAGCGGATGGCCAGTGTTTAAGAACAGAGGACCAAACAAATAAAGATCTTGCAGATTTCTGTTCTTTTCTCATTACCACCCTCTTTCCTTCTCATCTTGACCCTTGGGTATTGTCTGGATTCATTTAGATGGACCAGGGACCACCTTTCTATCAGGCTTTGCGGTGATCACTGTGGCTTGCTGCTTTCGCTCTGCACCTTTCAGAAAACAAGCCATTAAGATCTCTGCTCCCCGAAAACCCTCTTTCCCATTCTACTGCCTTTACCACTTTTGTCACCAGCAATCTTTTTCTTTTCTGGGAACTATTACCCTGGGAATTTCAGAGATTGAGAGGGAGAGATAAGTGCGCCTAGTTCTTGATTACTACCAAAAGATTAAGTTTTTCAACCGTGACAATGTTCGTAATGCAAATTTTGTCCTTTTAAACTCACTGGGTACTCTGGCAAGAATTTTTCTAAAAATGGCAAATTTTGTACTGACATAATTTTCAGCTAATCACACATACAAAGACAGGCAGTATGGCTGTACCTGACCGGCATATCAAGCACTTGAAACAAAATAAAATGATTTTGTGCATGCCTTGGCGCATGCACATGCATATGTGGGACCTCCTGTGAACACCTGCTTCTGTGAGCAGGTGACCAGGCATGACACACAGTGACTGACACTGCAATTATTAGAAAGTGATCACGTTTTGAATTTTATTTTTAAAATGCAATTTTTATCAGGTCTCAAGATGGCCCTATGACTTCTATTTCACAACTGCCAGGGTTGGCATTCTATATTCTTGGCAGGTATTTTAAGCTCGTGACAGTATTATTTCTTTTTCTATCTGGGAGTTCTAAGAAGGTAGGTTATTTTCCCCTTTCCAAGATAAATCACTCTGATCCAACCCTTATGTAAGAATAATCTTTTTCTCTATCTTAAGGTGAGCTTCCTGAGAGTCTCCATTCTTTTCTTTCCCCTTCATGCTTTTAGCCCTATTCATGTGGACTTCCTATAAAAACCTTCTTGTGGCACAGCAGAATGCTTTAGACTAGGACTCCACCTTCTCCCACTCTGAGATTCCTTTATATCAATAAAGGAATCCATAAATAAATCGCATCCCCTTCCTCACTTTACAGTTATCCTTTCTCACCAGGGCTTAACTTTTGTTGTCTCTGCCTTATCTACTGCTAGGCTTTCAGACATCATATAATAAAATATTATTGTATCATGGTGATTCTGTAATCCTAAAGTCAATTGTATTAAAACCAATTCTGCGCTCAGACAAAACTAGGTCTGTAGATAGCTACAGAACCTGTTTTACATGACTGTGTCAGTACTATTTCTGTTTTTCTTTTTGTTCTCTTCTGTTCTATATGCACTAAGTTAGGTTTTGGAATTCACTGAACAAAACCTAGATACTGTTTTTGTAAGAATTTTTAACTAAATACATGTGTGATGTGCAACAAATATGAATGTATATGATATTTATTTTTAGAAAGGTACCTATGGAAGTCTGTCTAATGGGGTGTTATTATATCTATCAGCTTTTTATGTACTTAGCTTTCTGTAATTTGTCTCTTTATTCCCGCCTTTTCCCCTGGCCCCCTCTCTTCCTTGCTTTCACTTCCCCCTCTCTATGAAACAGTGCATAGCCTCCTTCCCAAATGGGTGAATGTGACCTTATTTTGAAAGGGTCAGAAATCTTTATAGATCCAATGAAAAGAAGGATCTTGGGATGAACCCATTTTAAATTACCCAGCTAGATCTCATTTCTGGTAACAGATGTCTTTATAGAGATAGAATTGAGGCAAGACAGACACACAAAATAGTATGCAGTGTAAAGATGGCAGCAGAAATTGGGCCCATGTGGGCATAACCTCCAGAGCCTGCAAGAAACAAGGAAAACCTTTCCTTTCAGTATTGTGGAAGGCATGTGATTCCACCAATACTTCCTTGTGGACGTCAAGCTTCTACAACTACAATGAGAAAACAAATTTTTATTGTTTTAAGCTACTTAGTTGTATAGTACTGTTTTAAAGTGGCCCCAGGGAAGTAACACAACAGATGAGTGTAGTCCAAAGGTTAGAGAGCAGCCCTTCTATCAGTTACTGATAAAAATTTTTGTTGTTAAAAATTTTTGTTACTATATAAGTTGGTGTGGAAAGTATAAAAGCACACTCTCTTATGGATACATAAAATTGTTACAGACAGGAAGTTGAGAATTATACCTACAGAGCAATAGTGTTAAAAACTGCATGGTATTGGTACAGTGACAGGCATGTAGATCAATGGAACAGAATTGAAGACCCAGAAATGAATCCACACTCCTATGGTCACTTGATCTTTGACAAAGGAGCTAAAACCATCCAGTGGAAAAAGGATAGCCTTTTCAACAAATGGTGCTGGATAAACTGGAGGTCAGCATGCAGAAGAATGCAAATCGATCCATTCTTATCTCCTTGTACTAAGCTCAACTCCAAGTGGATCAAGGACCGCCACATAAAACCAGACATACTGAAACTGATAGAAAGGAAACTAGGGAAGAACCTTGAACACATGGGCACAGGGGAGAATTTCCTGAACAGAACACCAATAGCTTATGCTCTAAGATCAAGAAGAGACAAATGGGACCTCATTAAATTACAAAGTTTCTGTAAGGCAAAGGACACTGTCAAAAGGACAAAGCGGCAGCCAACAAACTGGGAAAAGATCTTTACCAACACTACATCCACCAGAGGGCTAATATCCAAGATATACAAAGAACTCAAGAAGTTAGACCTCAGAGAGCCAAATAACCCTATTAAAAATGGGGTACAGAGCTAAACAAAGAGTTCTCACCTGAAGAATATCTAATGGCTGAGAAGCACCTAAAGAAATGTTCAACATCCTCAGTCATTAGGGAAATGCAAATCAAAACAACCCTGAGATTCCACCTCATACCAGTCAGAATGGCTAAGATCAAAAACACAGCAGACAGCAGTTGTTGGTGAGGATGTGGAGAAAGAGGAACACTCCTCCACTGCTGGTGGGATTGCAAGCTGGTATAACCACTCTGGAAAGCAGTCTGGCGGTTTCTCAGAAAACTGGGCATGACACTCCCAGAGGATCCTGTTATACCACTCCTGGGCATATACCCAGAGGCTTTACCTGCATGCAAAAAGGACACATGCTCCACTATGTTCATAGCAGCCTTATTTATAATAGCCAGAAACTGGAAAGAACCCAGATGTCCATCAACGGAGGAATGGATTCAGAAGATGTGGTATATTTACACAATGGAATATTACTCTGCAATTAAAAACAATGAATTCACGAAATTCTTAGGCAAATGATCAGAACTGGAAAATATCATCCTTAGTGAGGTAACCCAATCACAAAAGAACACACATGGTATGCAGTCACTGATAAGGGGATATTAACCCAGAATCTCAGAATACCCAAGACACAATTCACATATCAATAGATTTCCAAGAAGATGGAAGGAGAGACTCCCTGGTCCTGGAAATACTGGATGTAGGGGATTACCAGGACAGAGAAGCGAGAGGGGGTTGAATGGGGAACAAAAGGAGGGAAGAGGGCTTATGGGACTTTTGGAGAGGGAGGAAAGGGGAAATCATTTGGAATATAAATAAAAAATTATAGAAATAAATAAATAAATAAATAAATGAAAAAAAGAGAGAATTATACCTACTTCCTGGGCATTGAAAAATCAGGTATGGTTATGATGGTTATTCTTTTAAGCTAAAGAAGTATCAATGACTCCAACTAAACAAATGTACATGTAACATAGAGAAGCCAGGGTACATATTGCAGCGAAGAGGAGCTGAATGCAGGCAGTATGTAAGAGTTATGAAAGATGGTGTAAAGCTAATTGTGTCTCTTGTTCTAACTCTGTCAAATATCATTTTGATTTTGGTAGTAGATAACTACATAAAAAGATACTTTTTATAGTGGAAATGCCAAAGCCAACGTGAAGCTCCGCAGCTTCAGGATGGCCTTTTTCATTGTCTAGAAAGTCACTAAGATATATAAACCTTAGGTCTTGTTCATTTCTTCGTGTGATTTTTTTTATAATGAAGTTTGTAAAAAATTTAAAAATAATATTAGAAATATTTGTTGTGTGTATGTGATGGGTATGTTTGTGTGGATGTATGTGTGTGTATGTATATGTGATGGGTGTGTGCATGCATCATGGTGCATTGTGAAGGTCAGAGGTGATGTTGTGGAGCTGGTTGTTTCTGTCCTCCTTCATATGAAATCTAGACATGGCGGTTAGGTGGCTGAGCCTAACTGGGTGAACCATTCTTCCAGCCCTCTCTAACTTTTTAAGGGCCTTCCTAAAGCAAACTGTAATTTTATTATTTCAATTACCAAACACATTCATTCCAAATGCAAAGAAAATACTGTTTGTATATACAGAGGCTAAAACCTAATTGATAACATTATGATAAATTTATGAGTTTATTAGCATATGGCTGGAGTGCTGTTGAGTATTTCAATGGGCATGATAATGAAAATACTGGCTTCTTTAAAATCATGTCCAAGAGTAAAAAGAACCTTCTTAGATAAGCTGAAATGACTGAAGAAAGAAGCAGACTGTAGCATAAACTACTTGTAGCCAGGGAAAAATGTAAATACACAATTATCTTGGTGTTCACAAAAAATTTTTCTCTCATCTTTTCATTGTAAACCATAAAATGAAGGGAGAAATGTATTAAATGCAGACAAAGCTAATAACTTACTTTGGCATGAATTTCTTTGTCTCTCCTTTCAGGTTGAATAACTAGCATTCTTGCAGGTCTTTTCAGCTACAGCTTCCTAAGGATGCATCCCCAGATTCTCTTTGCCTACCTTGGCAATTTTTACAGATAATAAATTTAAAGTACTAGATTTTATACAGGTACAAATATTTAAAGTAAATTTAAGAAAGGTTTTTTTTCTTCCAATAATAAAGCCCAATTAAAAATGAAAACACCCTTCTTTGTTAAAGCAAATAAAACAAACATTAAATATGTGATGAAACTGTCATGGTCATTAAGTGACAAAATACCCTTTTTAGCTTCTTCCTTTCCCTCTACCTCTTTTCTTCTCTTCCCTTTCCTTCCTTCTCCCTTCCTCCCTCCTTCCCTCCCTCCCTCCCTGTCTCACTTCCCTTTTTCTTTCCTTAAGGCAGGGTATTTTAGATGCAGCCTGGAAATTCTGGATTATAGCTATTCACTACCACGTCTAGTTTATGTGGTTTATGATGGATTGGACCAGGGGCCTCCTGTACACTAGAGAGGAACACTTTGATAACTGAGTAACATCTCTAATCCCTCAAAGAAAACTGTCTAACCTAATAATGATACAACAGCATTTTTAAAAGTTTTGATATTTATTGGTACACAAAATTCTACATATTTAACACAATTTTTATGAGTTTGTATCATTATCACTAACAAAGTTTTATACAAATTTATCATCTCCTAAAATTTCATGTGTTCTCCTGTGTGCATGTTCATGTTTGCTGTACAATTTGTCAGTTAACATGAGCTCTGTTCTCTTAATTTCTTTTTTTTTTAAATTCTAAATTTTATTTATTTTGCATCCTGACCACAGTTTCTACTCCCTCCTCTCTTTTCAGTCTCCTATCTACTCCTCTTCCATTTCTCTTCAGAAAAAGGCCAGTCTCGATAGATATTAACCAGCCATGGCATACCGAGTTTTAGTAAGACTAGGCACCTCCTCTTCTATTAAGGCTAGCCAAGGCAACCTAGTAGTAAGAAATGGTTTCACAGGCAAGGAAAAGAGTCTGAGACAGCTGCTCCTCCCACTGTAGGAATCCTACAAGAAGATTAAGCTATACAACTGTAACTTTGTTTGGAGGGTCTAGGTCAGTCCTGTGCAGGCTTCTTGGTTGATGGTTCAGATTCTGTGATCCCCTATGGGCTCAGCTTGGCTGATTCTGTGATTTTTTTTTTGTGCTGTTCTTGACTGCACTAGATCTACAATTCCCCCCCCCGCCCCCCCGCCCATCCCTCCCCCCCCGCTCTCCCCCCCTGCCCCCACCAGGATTTCCCAAGACCCACCTAACGTTGGCTGTGGGTCTCTGCATCTGTTTTCATCAGTTGCTGGGTGAAACCTCTCTGATGACAACAGGACTAGGGGTGGGCTCCCACTCATGCCATGGAGCTCAAGTTGGACCAGCCATAATGTACCACACTCTCCCTGTCACCATTAGGCATTATATTGCATAATTGGTCTCTCGTATCACTTTACACTAATTGATCAATACATCTCCATTTTCCTCCCCAGTCATAATTCTATTTTTAGAGTTTATGGGTTTGAGGGAATGTGGTAGCAAGGGTGGCAGTGGCTGTGTTCCTTCACCCCTGTACTTGGGTCTGAATCACCAAGGGAGTGGAATGGCATGGAGAGGTGGCATTGGGGTGGCAGTGATCATACCAGTGGCAGAGGAGGTGGGTAGGAATCAGCTGTAAGTTTGATGATTTAAAAATGCCTATAAACTCACACTCATTTGTCATTTAGAGTCCCACATTGAAGGGCAAGAAAATCACCCATGAGATGCAAACACTGTGTATGCTTTACCATTCATTCAACAGTCACAAGTTGTTTCCACATTTTATTTGTTTGAATAATGTTGCAGTGAACATCAGCATGAAGTCCCCACCATGAAATGCTGACTTTATTCCTTTGCCTACACCCTATACTATGGTTGCTGAACCATGTAGGAATGTTACTTTTAAGTATTTTTTCCATTTTTACAAAATTTTAATTCTTTTCTTTGCAATTTTAAAAAATAAAATATAATTACAGAGTTTCTCATCCTTATCACCTGCCTCCAACCTTTTCCACGTGCCCACCCCAGTCTCTCAAATTTATGGCCTCTTTTTCTTTATTTTCTCCCTCTTTCTCTCTCTGTCGCTCTTTCTCTTACACACACACACACACACACAACTACAATAATACAGTCTGCTAAGTTCCCTTAGAGTTGCTTGCATGCACATGATTACCCACATTTTACGACAGGAGAAACAAGGTGAGTTTTAGCAGTGCATTATATTTTACCCAGTGCATCTAAGTATTATTATTTCATCATTTAATCATATAAATGTTGATCAATATTTTGTATTTCAAAATCCTACTCAAGTCCTTGAAATCTGCTATAAGTTTTATATTTGTGGCTGCAGTATAAATTTGTAGTAGGTAACTCCAAGTCTTTGATAAGTATGTGTTTTGTGGCTATTTTACTGTAGCACAGATATAAAGGATATCTTGCTTCGATACCTGAAATACATATTCATGTATCAAATAATGTAGGGCCAAGTATTTCCACATATAGTATCTTAATCATTCTAGCTCTACATGTCAAAGTGAACATTTATCTCAATTGCTCTATAGTACCATTTTTTTTTCATAAATCAAATGACCAAAACTTTGGAGACATGTTTTTGGTATTAATAAGTGATTATTTTATTTTTAGATGGATCTCATCTTTTTTAAATGGATCTTATCTTGACTGATTGGGATAAAGGAACAAACAATGACTTTCCAACGAGTTGTCTCTGAGTTTCTGCCAGATTTAAACAAAATCCTTTAGGAAATACTTTTCTGTAAATGTGGAGGCTCAGTTTTCTGTCTTTCCTCTTTTTCACTCAAGATGGGACCTTTGTGTTTAAGAGCAACAACCTATCCTTGTAATTCTGGGAAGAAGAACATTGGATATTTCAGTAGTTTCTTTGATAAATTTATCCCTCTCCAATATTAGTATATATAAAATATTATAATATGTATGTATAATACTTTATACATACATATAATACATACATGAAATATTTTATCTCTTGTATTTGTGTCTATATGTCTATGTATCATCTGAATCTATCTATCTATCTATCTATCTATCTATCTATCTATCTATCTATCTATCTATCATCTGTGCTTTTGACCCCAATGGGCCAATTCTTGCTTTTCCTTATGGTACAGGCACTTTTAATATCAAGTCAGAGATGTTTCAGTCTTGCCCCTTAATATGTTAATTAAAACTTTATGAATTTATTATTAAATATTTTTCTCTTAGCTGAGGCTGGATTTCAAGACCGTTTTCTTGTTAAAAATTTGAAAAGCATGATGACATGGCTGAATAGTGATTATTTTTCACTCGGGATCAACATTCCTCTGACAGGGAGAGGACAACAATCACAGACTCACAGAGTCATGCAATTTCAGGATATGCATCTGAAACTATTTCAAAAGATGTTGAGAGGGTACCCTACAGAGAAAGGGAGAAAGGGTAAAGAAGATTCCTCCCTTAAATTTCCATATGTAAGTGCCAAGATAGAATTGAAAGCTAAAGAAGAATCCAGAAAGCAGAATCCTCAGTCTGTTTGGAAGCAGTGACACCTGCTTGGGAATTCATTTTCCTCAGGAAGCAACAGCTGCAGAACTTTCCAGTCCTAGAAAAAAAAAAAAGGAAGATCACCTGTGCTAATAGATCACACTGATCTGATTTGCAAAGTAAATATCAACTTATGCATAGGCAGGAGGAAATAATAGCACATGATCTCGGGTCTGTTAAGACACATTACAACATTAATCATGGTGCATTTCAAACAATTATATTTGATCATATTTGTAAAAGGCACATAAAGAAATAAAGATTAAATGAAAATGAAAAAACTACCCGTAATCTTGACAGAGAATCTGCTTCCATCCTTATTTTCTCACCCAGATCAGAGATGAGCTGCTCATCTAGACAAGCAGGTTAGGAAAGGGAAGTGAGAGGAAGGACAGAGCAAAACCAGTTTGATTCTAGAGGAATTTGAAACTGTTTTTGCTGGAAAACTTACAGAATGGTCAGGAAGACTAGCGTCAGGCACTGATAGGTAAGTGCTGGATCCCTGAACTATCTACCCAGCCTAGGAGAGCAAGTTTGAAATCAACTTATTTGTAGCATGTAAGCATAAAGGCCAACAATAAGCATTTTTAGATGCTTCCTGGTTTTGTTGTTGTTTGTTTTTTCAGTTACAGGAGTCTGACTCTTTGGAAGAGCTCCCCTATTATGTTGTGTTAACATCAGGATACTATTGAGGCTTACGGAGAGTTCACTTCAGCCATTAATAACAGAAAACCTAGGGAGGTAAGTGAGGGCCTGGTACCATTTAGTAAGGAACTTGGCTGTTTAGTAAGAGACAGCAGTTTTTTCCCCTTTTTATAGGATTTTTTAAATTTATATTTCAAATGTTATACCCTTTCCTGCTCCACCCCAACCTCCTATCCCATCCCCACTCCGCCTGCTTCTATGACCGTGTTCCCACCCATCCACCCATCCACCCATCCACCCATTCTCCCCTCCCCTCCCTTAAATTCCTCTATACTGGGGCATCAAGCCTTCACAGGACCAAGGGCCTCTTCTCACATTGATGCCCAACAAGGCCATTCTCTGCTACATATGCTGCTGGAGACATGGGTCTCTCCATGTGTACTCCTTGGTTGGTGGTTTAGTCCCTGGGAGCTCTAGGGGCTCTGGTTGGTTGATATTGTTCTTCCTATGCAAACCTCTTCAGCTCCTTGGTTCCTTTCTTTAAATCCTCCATTGGAGACCCCGTGCTCAGTCCAATGGCTGGCTGCAAGCATCCGCCTCTGTATTTGTCAGGCTGTGGCAGAGCCTCTCAGGAGACAGCAGGCTCCTGTCAATGTGAACTTCTTGGCATCCACAATAGTTTCTGGGTTTAGTAATTGTATATGGGATGGATCCCCCGGTGGGACAGTCTCTGGACAGCCTTTCCTTCAGTCTCAGCTCCACATTTTGTCTCTGTATCTTCTAGCATGGGTATTTTGATCCTCCTTCTAAGAAGGACCGAAGTATCCACATTTTGGTTTTCCTTCTTTTTGAGCTTCTTGTGGTCTGTGAATTATGTCTTGGATATTCCAAGCTTTTGGGCTAATATCCACTTATCAGTGAGTGCATACTATGTGTGTTCTTTTGTGGTTGGGTTACCTCACTCAGGATGATATTTTCTAGTTCCATCCATTTGCCTAAGAATTTCATTAAGTCATTGTTTTTAATGGCTGAGTAGTACTCAACTGTGTAAATGTACCACATTTTCTGTATCCACTCCTCTGTTGAAGGACATCTGGGTTCATTCCAGCATCTGGCTATTATAAATAAGGCTGGAAACAGCATTTTGATAGTGTTCTGAAAATGCAAAATACAAAAAGCTTGTTACCCAAAACATCTATGACTCCTGAATTCTTTCCAAGATTTTCTATCTCCAGAGATGTCTCACTTTGTGATTTCTTTATTGTTTCTACTTCCACTTTTAGATCCTGAATGATTTTGGTCAGTTCCTTCACTTGATTGTGTTTTCCTGTAATTCTTTAATGGATTTTTTGTTTCCTCTTTAAGGGCTTCTGCCTGTTGACTCATCAACTCCTGTATTTCTTTAAGGGAATTTTGTGTTTCCTCTTTAAAGGCTTTTACCTGTTGACCAATGTTCTCCTGTATTTCTTTAAGAGAGTTATTTAAGTCTTTCTTGAAGCCCTCTATCAGCATCATGAGATATGATTGTAAATCCAGCTCTTGATTTTCAGGTGTGTTGGGGTATCTGGGACTTGTTGTGGTGAGAGAACTGGGTTCTGATGTTGCCAATTGGCCTTGGTTTCTGTTGGTAGGGTTCTTGTGCTTGCCTTTTGCCAGCTGGTTATCTCTGTTGCTAGGTGGTCTTGCTGTCTCTGGCTGGAGCTTTTTCCTCCTGTGGGTCTGTAAGCCTGTGTCCTTACTACTGGGAGACCAACTCTCTTCTGTCAGGGTCTGTGCACCGCCTGGCTCCCTGGTGCAAATGGCAGCCTGAAGACCTCTGTCCCAACTGCTCCACTGATCTTATGCCCCTTGAGCTCCTAGCTGTTCCACTCCAGAGAGGAGGTGGAGATCTCACCTGCACGCTCAGAAATGAAAGCATTGCTGGGAGATCACTCTCTCCTGGCATGCTGTGCACAGAAGGCTCTGGGGCTGCCTGGCTCCCTGGCCGAAATGGTGGTGGGAAGACTTCAGTCCCAGCTGTTTCACTGATCTTATGCCCTGTCTGCTCCTAGCTGTGGAGTTTTTGGTCTTATGCTAAACTTTTTCAGGTAGTTTTGCCCTAGTCTGACCAGGAAGGCTTTACAATCTCCTGCTGGGCTGGGGTTATAAATGTAAATCATGATACAAGTGTTATCTTTTCACGAGGAGCCCATGGAAGGGTTTTCTTTTTTCTTTTTTTAAAAACAGGACCAAAAGGTTTTCTTGCTTATAAAATGGTACCCAAGGCAAGGAAACAAATTAAAAGATGTCTGATGCTATCTGCATGAGATAGATTATCTGATAGGCCCCCAGGGACTGTAAAAGGAAAGTCAATAGAATTTCAAAGCAACCAAGCTACATCTCTGATTGTTGAACTAATACCTTCATCTACATTGGAAATTATTTCTAGGTTTATCCACTAGTGAGATACAAAATGCTCTCAGTGCTGAGATGACTTTTTAGTCATGCAATGGAGCCTGAAGCATCTGTGTTGACCTACGATGTAGAACCACATAAAAAAAAGAGAAGCTTGACTTAAAAATAGACCACAGACACAAGTTTCTCCATTCCCTTTCCTTTATGGTGTTATAAATAATGTGTTTATCAGCTGGCAATCTGATGGGGAGGAAGAAGTCAGAAAAATGTATAAATTCACAGACTGTCGCTACTAAAGCATGAATTACTAGAGTCATTTGTAGTAGAGACAAATATCTGTTACCAGTTCAGTGGGCCCAGAAGGCATCTCATTCCCAAAAATCTTTGCAGTATAGGCCAAATTATTTTCTGTCTACTTGTGTTGGGAGTAAAAGTAATGATTCTAAGAGAATTCTATTCTAGGTGACAAAAATAAAACCACTCTTCTTCTGAAGTTCAATTCTTCAGAACCATTGCTTTTTTTTTTCTAAATTTAGGTACATGAAACTAAGTGTTGCATTTATTTTTTTCTAAATCAAATTAAAATTTATGTATAGGAGGAAAAGGAATTTCTAGCACTTGAAAATTTGGATTCACAGAGTGAAATTTTGTGGTAGTTATTGTTCAGTTGGAATACAGTTTCCTGCAGATACAAGAATGCCAATTATCAGTGGATTCCAGGTTATTTTATAAGTATTGGCACAAAGATATACTTTTCTATGAGTTTATATTTGTATAATTGTAATGAGACAATTT
Source organism: Tokudaia tokunoshimensis (assembly GCA_036184795.1). Classification (NCBI taxonomy): domain Eukaryota; kingdom Metazoa; phylum Chordata; class Mammalia; order Rodentia; family Muridae; genus Tokudaia; species Tokudaia tokunoshimensis. Next base: position 80,611,033 of record BTHU01000012.1, on the reverse strand, counting down.
TCCTAATTCTTGCTAAACTTAACTTCTGAGTAAGAACTGGTGCCCAGTTCTCATTTCACATTTACCTTCGAAGTATCTTCCTTCTTTTCCCTTTGGCTTCATACACTTTTTAATTTGATGTTATGAATTCACTGCACTTTTTCTTAAACCTGTCTATTGTACAGGTCCCATTCTGAAGGTACGTACCCAAAAATGTGTAATATAAGCAGAAAAATTCAGTCTATTTAATTTGTTCATTATTGAAATCACATACATATTGTTGTAGCTTTCTTTGAGCATAATAAATATTAATAAATTAGAAAAAGAAAATTTCCAAAGAAGATGATTTACATATACCTATACAATCACCAATTTTCTGTTTTACTTATCAGTAACTAATTATAAAACAACATTTTGGAAAAGAGCCTGGGACTTATTATTTCTCAACTTACTTTTTTCACCTTGAGAGACTGAAACTTTCTTAGTTCTATAAACTTTGTTTAAAGATGATTTTGAGAATTGATTTTTTTCCTTTTCAGCTACAAGACCAATGGACACTTCAGTGCTCTATGGCTTTCAATTTTACCAACAAAGTCAGTCAATATATTCAATGTTTATATTTCCTGGATTGTTACCACTCTAGTCAGCAGTATGAACCTGGGAGAGTGGAACCTAAAAATGAGGCAAACTAAAGCCTCATGCAATAGCCAACTTTATTCAGAGCATCAGACAGTTTTTATTCTGAGGGATAAGTAAGTCTATGCACAAAGTTCACATGAGTTTAGGCTATATACAGTCAGCCCGACAACTCATGCTTGGAAACATCATTCTGAATAGTAATGGACAAGATGATGGCTAACTGAAGCTAAACCTACTCCGATTTATTACACCTGTGAGGGCATAAAAGCACATTCCAAGAAAAACCCATGGTATTGAGAAACAGAGATTACAAGACCTTTTTTTGCCTTGTTTACTTGAAGTTATCTCACAAGTTCTCAAAAATTCTCCTCACACAGTTTCATTTATAGACTGTGTTCTGAGACTGGACATTTTCTGTGAAAAATGCAAATGTTCTATAAGATATAGTCTGTCTGTACTTTGCATGAAGATTGCTTTGGAATGGAATGTAAAGCTTTAAAATATTGTTGAATTTCAGAATGAAGGTCTTTTTAAAACCTGGTCTATATATCAAAGAGCATATGATCATCAATCTTACATTTTCAAAAATCTTTGAATGTAAGTGAAATAATTTGATTTTATAAATGTTATGTTATATATGTATATAGATAAAAAATTAGCTAGTTATTTTGCAGTTACTTACGAGGAAGAAACAGAGAAAGAATTGGGTCCATCTGAAAGGCAGGTAGTCCTTGATCCCTGGATCCATAGTTAAATGAAGAAAAATGAATTGTATTGTTGTCTGGGCAGCTTTCAGTTGTGGGAATTGCATTGCAGATCTATGGAGGAGCCTTTTATCATTGCACCTTTGCTCTAGGATTCACATTTTGGTCAGTTATGTTTTTGTCCTGTGTCCATAAGTGATTATATTTGTCTAAGAGTTAGGGGATCTTTTTTTTTTTTCCTGCAGGATCTCATGGAAACTTAGAGATCTGCTGGTCATAGCCTATGAGCACTGGGATAAAAGGCATGCACATGCACTACTACCCATGGCTACTAGTTATTTCTAACCATGTTCCTGGAAAATCCAAAAGAGAAGTAAAGTTTAGTCCAGGAATTTCCAGTCTAGTTGCCCATTTTCTAAAGAAAGTCTTCTCAAGCTGGTACCTGCATATCTGCACCTTCCTGTTTCAACTGGATCTGCAGCTCAGAGCTCAGTGAAAAGAAAAGAATGCTTGTTCACATAGTGTATCTTATGCGTTTGGCTGTCCAGACTCACACTCTGAAATTTGGAACAAAAACAAAAGATGAAGGAGTGGGCATAGGGACAGTTGCTGGAACTCCAATTTCTGCCTGAAAAATTAGAAATAAGGACCTTCAGTTTGGATCTCGCAGGAGAGACTGAGTCAGCAACTTCTGTTCCCTGCAAGAGAAAGGGGCTTCATGGAACAAAACAAGAAAGATTCTTGGGAATTTCCCTGTTCTAGAAAGGAAACATATATATGTATGTATTTGTGTGTGTGTGTGTGTGTGTGTGTGTGTGTGTGTGTATAATATATATATATATTATATATATATATATTGAGAGAGAGAGAGAATATAACCTTATTCTCTCAGAAAATTATAAATCAGTTGGACAAAGATGTTCAGTTCTTTCTGTGAAAACAAAGTCGACTTTAGCATGTATCCAGAAGCTGAAAAAGAAAAGAACATCAAAGTGAGCTGAGCTTCCTGTGAGCTATTACTGTTTGAGGTAGCTTGGATTGGTAATAGATCTTCTCCACTCAATGTGGGAAGATGCAGGTACTTAAAAAAAGCAGCCTGGTATACAGAGAGGCTTAGGGTACTATTGTCTTACAGACTCTTTCCATCCATACCTCCTATTCTGCTCCAACATTTCTAGTCTACACTTCTCTGCCTCTATGCCATGTCTGATACCTTTACTAGTCTAGCTGGGCATGGTCTCTCCATTAACTTTGGGTCTCTATTCTGGTTCTCTCTCTGGATTACTTTATATCAAGGCTAGCTGAGACTTCAAGATTCTGACTCTGATCAATAATCATGTAACATAAAATATTAGTCATTATTTATGGTAACTAGAAAGCACCCAAATCTTAAACACATTTTACTTGTGTGCTAAAAGGAATAGAATTATTAACAAAAACCCTCTCACCTAGTATCCTGTGTTTTCAGTTGCTTATCACAACTGAAAGACACATTTATTAAACTTATAATCTTTCTTTGTAATATTCAGTAAAGTCGATATTTGAACAGTATGTTATCATTTAAACATATAAGCTGTTTTTGTAAGAAAAGAAAGGTTTGCTTGATAATGTACTGAAACTTCTGAGCAGTCATCTTTTAGTAATTCTTTTGTCAGGGAAAATATGTTGAGAGTAAGACAATTTCTTCTAAAAAGACAATACCAATGCTAATAAAAGTTGTAAATGAAAGTAGTCAAGACTTCATAATTGTGTCTAGTAGTAATGGCTGTGTGAGAATTTCTGCAACCTGAAACAGCACAGGGCTCTTATATTATTCTGTGTTTTTTAACAGCATGTGCTATAGAGAGTTGCCTCCAATTGCTTCAGATTGTTAGTATATCCTTACACTGGATCAATAGTAGAAGCAATCAAGGTGGCATTTAAATTAATTAAGCTTTCTTTGAGTTTAAATTAGGCGATGTGTTTTAGTCTCTAGACAAACAGAGCATGCTTAAATGAGATTTCAACAGTACTACTTTGAAGACTAATTTTTTATGTAAAATTTTTTTTTTGCATATTTCTTTTCTAATGCAGGGTTCCTGACACAAGGTCCACTTGAGAGTGATAATAGCACTTGTCACATAAACAAAGATAAAGGAGGAACTCATTGAGTTTCTGTCATGGTTTGTGCACAGACTGCTGCTTATCCTGATGGTGATTTTCTGCTTTCAAAAGTGGATTGCTAAAAATAAATCATATTATGCTTTTAACTTTTCTGGTAGGGTCTTAGCTATGTAGCCCAGAATGGCCCTGAACTACCTGATCTCCTTGCCTCAGCTACCCTAGGACATGCAATAACAAAGTGTGCCAATGAGCCCACTGTGTTCTGCATTTATATTGAGATTTGCTGCTTCCCACTTTTGTTTCCAAATGCGGTTTACATACATAGTACATTACTTTGTCCTTTTATGAAAAAAAAATCCCCTAAAAGTATTAAGTTAGAACATGTATGCGTATGAATTTATGTTAAGATCATTAGAACACCATAGTTGCAGTATTGATGTCACAACCACTTCGCAGCACATTTTCAGGCAGGTTGAAACAAACTGGTGAGTATTGTTACTTGTTTATAAGGAAAGAATTATATCCTGATACTCTGGCACCAGCCACTGAAGAATGTGTCTTCAGGGTCTTGAGAGGACACTGTGCTCAGAAATGTGGTGTTGTCTGCTTTTATTCTCTCAGAACTTGTATGGCCCTTTTAGAATGCCAGTGTTATACATGCCAACAAATGAATCTAGAAAAATTTGATAAGTCATTAAGTACATTTAACACATGGAATAATTGATGGTACCTTTTCTTTTTTTTAGCTTTGGTTTGTGTGTGTGTGTGTGTGTGTGTGTATGTAGGTACAAATGCATAGGTGCATATACGTGTATATGTGTGTGTGTGTTTATGTGTTTGGGTACATATGCATAGGTGCTTGTACATGCGTGTGTATTTAGGTACATATGTATAGGTGCATGTACATGTGTGTGTATGCTTGTTTGTGTATTTGGGTACATATGAATAGGTCCATGTGTACACATGCAGAAACTATCACAAATTGTGCTGTGTGAAGAATCAAGAAAACTGAGTGTGAGGTCAGTGGGGCTCTGGATTGAAACCTAGGATGGCAGAGAGTGTGGGAAGAACTGGGAATTTCTTTGCATTAATTGTTATCTACAGCAAGAAGGTTCTCTTTTGAGGGCTGAGAGATACACTGATCAATGGGTATAGCACGAAGTTATTAGGAGTTATCTTAGTGCTATGTTGATTTAGCCAAAAAATAATAGTAGGTTTTCCCCTAGGGAGTATGACCAATGTAGCTACAATTCTTGGCCTTGTTCACAGTGCTTGGAATGGGTTCTGTCTTGTGAACCTGCCTCCATAATATTCATGCCAGAGTAGACATATCCTGTTCATTATTGTAGCATATAGGATTTGTGGCTGAGTGAGATTGGTGATTACTTTTATGTTTCAGTAGTGTGCCTACCACTTCTAGCATCATGAAAGCCAACCGGTAAACGTAGAGCTTGCAGGGTAGCATCCATGATACGTAATTTCTCCATGTTTGTGATTTAAGTATGTGGAGAGTTCAGCAGTCGGGTCTCTGAAGGGTAACCAAGAGCAATGGCAGTAACTTACTTATAATGCTTGTGGTTTCATGGGATCCCAATGGCCAACAACTCAAGAAGAGGTAACCTATTACTACTATTGAATTTTTTTCTTTGTTTTTTTTCTATTAGATATTTTCTATTTTTACATTTCAAATGTTATCCCCTTTCCTGGTTTCCCCTCCGAAAACCCCCAAACCCATTTCCCCACCCCATGCTCAACAACCCACCCACTCCCACTTCCCTGTCCTGGCATTCTCCTATACTGGAGCATTGAGCCTTCTCAGGTCAGGACCAAGGGCCTCTCCACCCTTTGATGTCCAACAAGGCCATCCTCTGCTACATATGCAGCTGGAGCAATGGGTCCCTCCATGTGTTTGGTTGGTGTTTTTTGTTTTTTGTTTTGTTTTGTTTTGTTTTTTAGTGTGGTAACGTGTATTGTCTAGTTAAGATGTTGACTACCCATTATAGAGTGGCTCCACTTAAACTCATTTTATATGTGCACACACACACACACACACATACACTCATACTTATACTAGGCAGTTCTACTATAGTAGACTTCTATATGGCTTTTTAGAAATATTTTAGGTGATAGCTTTCTTTCCGATATCCCCACCTCTAGTTGTCCTTCCCAACCCCATACCCTTTAATGCTTCCTATTTTATTGTCTTAGTCAAGGTTTGTATGGCTGTGCTGGAACATCATGACCAAAAGCAACCTGGGGAAGAATGGTTTATTTCAGTTTACAGTTCCAGTCTTTCATTGAGTGAAGTCAGAGCAGGAACTCTAATAGGGCTTGGACCTGGAGGCAGGAACTGGTGCAGAAGTCATGGAGGAGCACAGGTTATTTGCTTGCTTTCTCATGGTTTGCTCAGCCTGCAGAATCAGCACCATAGGAGTGGTACCATATGGATAATAGTTCATCACATCACACATCAATTACCAGTCAAGAAAATATGCCACAGGAATGGCCACAGTCAAATCTGGTGAGTACATTCTCTCAATTGAAGTTCTCTCTTCCAAAATCACTCTAGCTTGTGTCAAATTGACATAAAACTAGGTAGCATGTCTATTTTCCTTCTCTGTTTCTTTATAACACTGTACTCTGTCTCCTCTTTCTTGAAAGATTCCTTTCTCATCCATGATCCCTTACTATTTTCTTAACCTTGTTGGCTACCCCCCAAAAAATGCATTAGATAAAGCTTAAAAGTTGACATCCACATATGAAATAAAAAAATGTAATGTTTGTCTTTCTGGATATTAGTTATCTTATTCAGGATGAATGTGTCCAGTTTCATTCATTTGACTATAAATTTCACAATTCCATCTTTCTTAACAGCTGAATAATATTCCACTGCTAATGTACCACATTTTAATATTCATGTATTGGGCTATGAACATTTAGATTGCTTTTATTTCCTAAATATTATGAACAGAGCAGCGGTGAATATGGATGAGAAAGTATCACTTTAGTAAGATATAGCATCGTTTGGGTTGAATGTTGTGGCAATTCAATCTCTATCTTTCTTACTCTATCTTTTTTGTATAACCTCCACATGTATGGAGCCTCCATACTTATTTTCACAGTGGCTGTACCAGTTCCAAATCCTACCAACAATGAATAAGTATGCCTTTCCCCCTGAATCCTCACCAGCATCTGCTAGGGTTTTTTTATTTTTATTTTTATTTTTTTAAATTTTGGATATTCTGACTGAAATGAGATAAAATCTCAAGTAACTTTTTAATTGGATTTCCCTTATGGTTACAAATATTGAACAGTTTAAACCAAAACTTTTTTCACCATTTGTATTTCAGTTTTTGAGAACTGTCTGTTTTGTTCCATGTCCTATTCCTTGAGTCATTTTTTTTCTTGATGTCTATTTTTTGAGTTGTTTGTATATTCTAGATAGTATCTCCATGTTGATCTATAGTTGGTAAAGCTTTTCCCCATTCTACAATGCCTCTTCATTTGAATGAGTGTTTTGGAATTAAATCTTGATTGAGTTATACAAGATTGATTTTCAAATTAATTCTCAATCTGAATGTTAGCTCACAGGCTGGGTACTCTTAACAGGAGTTCAGAGGCTGTTCTAATGCATGTCTACATGGTGAGCAGGTGAGCACTTAGTGTTAATCAAGGTAGGTCAATTAGGGAAGAAAGCTGATTCAACCAAAGAGGGAATAAAGAAAGTGATGGTAGAGGGCAGATTTCTAAAATAGATATTTTTTTTACCAGGCAGAGGTAAATCACTTCCACTGAGGAAGAATCCATCCTGTGCTTCAGGGTCCCATGTAAGTTCCAGTCAACAACTTAAAAGTGAAATACCACACCTCATTTTTTATCTTTATATCACCACTTCCTTGAAGTCTTTCCTTCCTGGTTTGAACTCAAAATCGCAGATCAGCCACTACTCCTGGGATTACAGTAGTGTCCTACCATATTTAGCTTCTACGTTATTCTTAATATATTGTAATCATATGATTTAATTTTTTTCTGGGAAGAAGTGAAGAAAAGTCTTTTCCACAGAACCAATGACAAAATGACAATTCAGTCAAAGTTAAAGTGGCAAATTAATGAGTTTGTTGGGGTTATTCTCAGGAGTAAGGGTGAGACATTACTGTGAGAAGAATGCAGCTATGTTATCGAAGATCCCACTCTCACATGGATGATGATCTAGGTAAGTTGAATCCCTTGAACTCTCTGCACAACCTACAGGCAGCTTGACAAGGCAGGGAGAGAGCAAGAGAGTGAGAGAGCAAGAGAGCGAGAGGGCGAGTGAGAGTGCGAGCAAGCAAGAGTGAGAACGAGATCAAGAGAGAGTCTTTTCTCTCTAGCCCTCTTTATTCCTTGTATGATCTTGTGGAGGACCTTTTTGAACCTTGTAAGTTTGAGGAACATTCTAAGACTGGGAAGTTTATTACTTCCTGAACCTTGTAAGTTTTGTTAGCTTCCTTAATCCTAATAAGCCTTTCTCCAGAATGGAGTATTTCAATTTGGAGGTAATTTGTTAAGTTACACTCTATCCCTTTCTCTAGTTCTTACATTCTCTCTTCCCTGTCTCCTGAAATGTTCTCTGAGCTTTGATGGAGTTTATAAATATCTTATTAATTCTGCTCATTTATGGCAAAGTACTGGAAAATTATAATACAACAATGACTTCTTAAGAACTTGGTTGGATATGAGTCTCTGCAGTACTACTCTTTCCATTGCAAAAAAGAAGTTTCTTTCCATGACCCATTGAGGCTAGCAGCAATAGTGATCTATAAATATAAGCACACATATATAGGAAGGATTTTGTCAGCCACATCAAAACCATTAAGGAAACAATAACAACTGCTTCCTCTATGGCTTTTTCCAGTCTCGAGTGTTTACCTTAATGAACTGTACCAGATATTAGTTCCATTTCATGGAGCAGGGCTGAAATCCAATAATAAAACAATTGGTCGTACCAAGAACAGTTGTCCTACTGTTGTGCTAGTGAGTACAACTTGCCTAGAGTGTTGATAGTAAGCAGAGTCCATATCCAAGTATGACCATTAGTGATAATTATCTCTCAACAGGCATATACGATGCTTTTGAACATTATTAAAGCTATGCAGTACAGGGAGAGAGAGAGAGAGAGAGAGAGAGAGAGAGAGAGAGAGAGAGAGAGAGAGAGAGAGAGAGAGAGAGAGAGAGACCAATTCAATTCAATCTGGTTTGATTCTCCATATCCTGCAGCCAAGTGTGTGGTAAATTTAGCAACAGGCACTTATATAATTCAGACAAGCAACCAGCAGCATCAGCATCAGGATCAGCTTTTGACATTTTGGGAACCCCTTGTGCCATCTTATCGAACAACTCTTAGGGAAGTAGCCCACCTTTTGATTAGTGTTTCATTTAACAAATTTACAGGTTCCGGTGTCTTTTTCTACCCACATAGAGTGCCTTTATTTAATCTCATTAATTGTCACCTTTGCTGTTATTTCGAATCTGTGGAACACTCAAGTAAAAGTCTTTTTTAAAGAAACCCTTTTACTGAGGGTCTCTGAAGACCCACCACTTTTCATTCTAAGTTCTAGTTGGTCTTAGATGGCCAGTGCAATACTAAAAAAGAAAGTTTGCAAGGTCCAGTATAGCATGAAATGATCTTATCACTCCTGTCAATTGTTCAGTCTAAAGAACATTTTGTGTATATTAGCATGAGTAGGAGGTATCATCCTATCTAGACCTATGAAAGAACAGATATTGTTCCTGAGCCATATAGGTTCCCCTTTTTGGAGTACTCATACTGCAACTAGGTTCTTGAGTCTTAGTCCTGATAGTCTCATCAGGGCTGGCTTGCTGCTTGGTCTGCCTTTGGTTCAAGAACTATACTGTGCTATGCCTGCTGTTAGATCTGGCTTGTAAGTTCCAACAGATTCTGTGACAGCATTGTGCTCCTTGTCTTTCTATCAGCTATGGCTGCTAAAATGGGTCCAGGCTAGGCAGACAATCTTCACCCCAAGGACACTTTACATCATATCTTCTGAGGAGGTAGGCTTAACCTATTCTGCCATGAATTACTGCTCTGCTTCTAAAACCCTTCTGAAGCTCACAAGCACAGTTTTTGGACTTTTGTTAATTTTCTCCTTAGGAACTCAAACTCAACACCAAATTTACTACTTTTGCCTTCAAGTGAAACGGACAGATCCTCTCTCCTCGTTGACCTTCCATCCTCTCTTGACTGATTTTGCACACTCACATCTGAGCTGTATGAGAGACTCAAAGTTACTAGGATTTGCCAGAACTCCTCCTACCTCATAGAGATGATCTGCAGCCACAAAAGTCTCCACTGGTTTGAATTTGTTTTTATTGCCCTTCAGGACGCAATCCTGTCAGGCCCAGTGACTATGGATTAAATACTGCCTCTTTCTGCTGAGTTCCTTCAGTAATTTCTGTCTCTCCTTTATTATTTTCTAATTCCTGGTGGGTTTTCTTTTGTTTTAATGTTTTTCATAATATATTTAGATTATATTCTTTTCCCTCCTCTTAATTCTCCCAGATCCACCTCAACTTTCTATTTACCTATCTTCATGGACCCCATCTCTGTCTCGGTTTGTCTCTTTGTCTGTCTGTCTCTCTCTCTCTCTCTCTCTCAAAAGAAAATAAAAACAAAATAAAAATAAGCAATTGTAAAGAAAAAAGCTTAACAAGACAAAAATTACCAAAACAAAACAAAAATATGTAAAATCTCTACCCTATTTTGTGTTGGCCAACAATCCTTGATCATGGAGTCTGCCCTGGAGTGTGCTTGATATAGGCAATGCCATTCAATTGAAAAAACTGATTTTCCTTTCCTAGTAGAGGTAATGAATGACTCCAAGGAAACAGTATCATCCAGACACAACATGATTACTGTGATATGAGATATCACAGAGACTGTGCCAGCACTCACACAAGACTTGCATAGGTTCAGACCAGACATGATTCTAGCACGGAGAAGGGTCGGTGGACAAAGGGACCCATTCTAACTAATCCCTGATGTTAATAGGCATTAATGCAGGAAAGGTGTATCCATGGATTTCTCTACAGGTTGCCATAAGCATCCTTAGTGTCTCATACAAGTCATTCCACCTGGCACTGATTTCACTCATATTGCCTCATATGACGCCACCTTTGTCTAAAGATCTGGCTAGCCATATTGCTTTCCAAGTACTCAGTTTGATTTCATCCACCTGCAGATGCCACAACATAACAAGCCACATGTTCTTTCAGTTTTGGTTTAAAAATTCTTCCTAACTCAGTCAGCTCAGAAGCAGATTATTACTCAACTGTGTTTGCTGTTTGCACCAGAATGTTATGAAACATCTGCCTCTTGAGTTGGGAAGTATTTTTTTTCTTTTCTCTTTTGGGCATGTAGAGTATCTTACATCACTTTCAGCTTGTTGACTTTGTTCTCTCTATCCAGTTCTTCCCATGATTTCTCCCTACAAATCTAATTCATATTCTTTTTCCATTGCATCACTTCGATGCTACAAAATGACAAACCACTAACTTTATCTCATCCTCCCTTCCCCACCCATCTTTCCAATAAGAAGCTAATATAGAAGCTACAACTGTATGCTTTTTCTGTTGTAATTCCTCCTTTTTGTAGGCAGGTTGTTTCGTTAAAGATTGGTGATAGACTGGATGTAGGGGAACGCCAGGACAGAGAAGCGAGAGGGGGTTGAATGGGGAAAAGAGAGAGGGAAGGGGGCTTATGGGACTTTCGGGGAGGGAGGAAACGGGAAAGGGGAAATGATTTGGAATGTAAATAAAAAAACAGAAAATAAAAAATAAATACCTGAAAAAAAAAAAGATTGGTGAGCCTCAGTTGCATGTCTTACCACTCATAGTAAAAGTCGTGCAACTGATGCTGCAGTCTACATATGATCCCATCCCATATGTGCTACTTTTATGGACTGCAGAGCATTCTTAAATCTATCAGGAATTTGGGTAAGTCTCTATTCATGATGGAGACATGGCCACCCCTACAATCTTGTCTTAGTTACCGTCCTATTGCTGTGAAGAAACAACAGGAGCAAAGCAACTCTTGTGAAAAAAAATTGGGAGTTTGTTTACAGTTTTAGAGTTTTAGTTCATTGTCATCAATGCAGGGAACATGGTGGCACGCAGGCAGTCTCTGGAGAAGTATCTAAAAGCAACATCCTTATCTGTAGGCAGAAAGAGAGAGAGAGAGAGAGAGAGAGAGAGAGAGAGAGAGAGAGAGAGAGAGAGAGAGAGAGAGAAACCCCAAAGTCCATACCCAGTGACATAGTTCCTCTGATGAGGTCACACCTACTCTAACAAGGTCATGCCTCCTAATCCTTCTAATCCTATCAAATACTACCATTCCCTGGTGACTAAGCATTCAAATATCTGAGCCTATAGAGGCCATTTGTATTCAAACCACCACACAAATGAAGGAACATGACTGTCCTGGGATTTCCCTGAAAAACATTATTCAGAGATGGCTTGTCCTTCACTGAATATCCTATCATCCATCTTGGGAACATGTAACAACCATCATAGCAAGGACGCACACTATCATTCACCATCTAGGGAAATGCTACCATTTGCTTCTTGGATGCCCTGCCCGCGTTAGAGATCAGCCTTACATGATTGTATCAATATCCATTATTGGGGCCATACAACTGTTCCTCTCCATCTCATCCTTGATTCTGTCTATCCTTGTTCAGGTGCCACTGATATTGTGTGACGTTTCCCTGTGAGCTATGAACAATGGCTACTTATCCTTGATAGAGCATCAGTGACAAGCCTAACTTGGTAAACACATAGTTGTTAACATTTCTATAGACTTATGGTTGAAAAGCTCCTTATAGGAGCATGGATAAGAGGCTACTTATATGAACATACAGGACTCAAAAGGAGCTGCATCACGTAAAAGGTGATCTAAGCATAGGTGGTGACTCAGGAAAGCTACATCCCTGCATCTCTCAGTGCAACTTGCAACTAACTCCACAGGTTGGAGTGGCTTCTTCCCAGAGCTCCTTGTTTCTTTCGTAAACTTGAGGATAACCCGTGTGAGTCTTATATGTTTCAGGAACATCTTGAGACTGTGGAGTTATTATTTCTCTAGTCTTATGAGTCATGTTAACTCCCCCATCTTTCTTATTTATTTATTTATTTATTACTTCCTAAAACTTATAGAGCATTTCTGTAGGACAGAGTGATTTAATCTGGAGGAACTTGCTACACAACAATAATACATACCAGGTAACAAATAATAGAGGTTTTATTGATAAATACATAACTTTGACAGGACCTGGCATATTTTTTTTTTTTTGCCTTTGGACATGATATGCAAGATATTTCCTATCCATTCACATTGAGACAGTGAGAGGCCAGTGATTGGAGGGAAGAGAGGAGGAGGAGCTAAGAGAAGGAGGGGTGGAGAGTAAGGGAGCCTGGGAGCTGCACTAGGGAGCAGAGGAGGAGACTTTCAGATCTGGATGGCGTCCCATGTGTTTCTGGTGTGCTGGGAGGTTAGAAATATTGTGATAAAACTTTATCATTATAATTTGGCATTATGTAATTGGGAGTTTCATATACATAAATATGGTTAAATTTGGTTAACTACTCAAATTTAAGAGTCATGCTTTGCCAGACACTTGGAAGGAGTGGGTGCTGGTCAGGAGAGAGAGACCCGCTGGGATTTGGAGCAGAAGACTGGCAGGGCGGTACTATATTTTAATAAATTCCCACTACACATTCTACCTATAGAATTATTGTAATGATTCCTGTTTCCCGTGTTTACTACTGTTATTATGATTAATGATATAATAAATACAAGGCATCTGTCATAGCAAATACATATGTAATTATAATAGATTTAAAATTAAAAGTTTATTCTTATGTTAGGCTAATCATGTTGAGTCAGCTATATTACTTACAACTATTCAATAAGTGTTTATAGATTTGAATCAGTTTTAACTTGACTTTGAGAAAATGTCAGATATTGAGATCTGGATTTTCAAGCATATAAGATATAACTCTAATCTCAATTTACTAATAGCTAGGTATGCTGAGAATGCATAGATATGTTTCTTCTTTGAAAGTAGCTACAATATATTAGGTCCTTGTTCTGCCATGCTATGGTCTGCTGGAGAGGTCTCATACCCTCCAGTTGGCAGGTATGATCATTTTTGATTAACAAAGAGAAATGAAGGGATAGTCAGTAAGTGGGAGGATTGATCTAAATGCAGAAAACCTACATTTTTCTCTCTATAATTAATGCACTTCTCTGTAAAAAAATGACTTTGAAATGACTTATTCCTGGTTGTTCCGAATGATTTATCTTTATAAGTATGATAGTTCATATAAACTCCTTTAGTTTTAAGGCTACTTTTAACTTTTTAGAAGGAATTTATAGCTGATTGGAAAAACATAGAAGTACATTTAAAAAACAAGTGTGGAGATAAATAGAATCAGACTGACAGATTTTCAAGATTTGTGCTGGTATTATATAAATTAAAGTTTCTAAAGATATTTGGAAGAATACTATATTTAAATCTATCTCTACTTTTAAAGCAACAACATTTTTCAAGACAATTGATTTTTCTGCATATATTTATCTTGTGAAGAACTAAAATGTCAAAATGAAGTACCCAATCACTTGAAGGCACAAAGGAAAAAAAAATGTGTTTTTAGTGTTTTCAGATAGCCATAACCAAACTAATTGCTGTCCAGCTCACAGCATAACAGCAGAATATAAAATGGTATTTTTACATTAAGGCCCTTATATTCTGAGATGAAGTTCCCAGGAAGTAATTTTAGCAATACTAAAAATAATAGCCTCATATAGTTCCATTCTTGATATAAATCCCTGAGCAGACAGGTTTTTACAAAAAGGGCATCTAACTATCCTTGTCTTCAGCGATATTGGATATGTGGTCAGGGCTGGTCATATAAAGGAATTCTAGCAGTCCTATTTTAAAATTATTTCCGAAGGGGTAAACTTAAGTGTTTGCAATTATGCAGCACAGCCTGGTCTGGAACTCACTATGTAACCCATGCTGACCTTGAACTTAAGATCTTCTTATCTCAGCTTTCCAAAGGTTGGAATTATAAAATGTATAATCACAGCTACTCCAAATCAAATATTATTGAAAACTCTCTACAGAACAGTCAAGGTAGAAGTGGATTACCTAAGTTTCCGGATGTGACTTCTTTGATTATCTGGAAGCACAAGAGAGAACTGAGTTTAAATACTTGTGCCTGAAAGCAAAAACCATGAAATGCTGAAGTCATAAAAGTTACAGAAACTGTTAAGCTGTAGTTCTTTGTATATTTATAATACCAGTTTCCTATTGTTGCATAAGAAATTATCTCACATTCAGAAGCTTAAAATAGCACTTCTTGTTCAATTTAATGGTCTTGTGGATAAGTCCAGGCTAGCTCAATTTAATATCTCCCAAGGCTGAACTAGAGGATTGGAGAGTGGAGGCTTCTGTATGGAGAGAAAACCGGCAAATGAAACTGCTGTCTGCGCTCTTGAGAACTATTTGTGAGCTAACTTTTTGCTATTGGCAGAACTTAGTTCCTTATAGTTGTAGGGCTCAAAGTTCCTATTTCTATTTTGCCTATCAGCTCTAGGAATCCCTGAGTTTAAAAGCTTCTTGTGTTTCTTTTTACATTACCCATCACTAGGTAGGAGGGGCATGTCAAATCCTTTCCCCTTTGAATTTTTCTTTTTCTTTTTTAATTTTCTAATTTTTTTTATTTACATTCAAAATCATTTCCTCTTTCCCGTTTCCTCCCTCCCCAAAAGTCCCATAAGACCCCTTCCCTCCCTCTTTTCCCCATTCAACCCCCTCTCGCTTCTCTGTCTTGGCATTCCCCTACATCCAGTCTTTACAGGACCAGGGGTCTCTCCTTCCATCTTCTTGGAAATCTATTGATATGCGTATTGTGTCTAGGGTATTTTGAGATTTGAATTTTTCTAACTGCTGCTTCTGCTGGCACATTGAAGAAAACTCTCCTACTATTAAAGGACTAAATGGCTAATTAGATTCATCTATGTCATATCCAAATTTTATGGTCAAGTGATTGGTAGCCTGAATTTTATAGCAACATCTTTTATCAGTTAATTAAACATAATCATAGCACAAACTAGGTGTTGGAGAGCATGAGACTTTTTAGACATTTTACACTTTTGCCTTTCAGATTATATTATTTTTTTATCTAGTTATTTCATTAATATGTTCGCCTTCTTTATCTATACAGCACGATTATAATCTGCCTGAAAAAGGTAACAATTTTATTCTTTGCCAGACTCTTCAACAGCACTTATTAAGATTACATTCTTGCTAAATACTTCATGAATTAAATTAATGTGGGATAAAAGAAGAATGAAATGTGCCTTTTGTCTTGAAAGCTTTTTATTTATGAAGTTTGGGTCACCTGATTTAAACCTAAGTGAAGTGTAGCTCTGCTGTCTAGAAGCGTTCACAGTGATCCAGCTAAACTGTTCAGTTATTTCAGGGAAACTCTTATGTGCTTGGATAGATTGTTATAGGACATATATATACATTCTGTAGTCTTTTATTGTTGAAGCTCAGAAACAGAAACCTTGGTTTGGGGTAAAATAAATGTTTGATTTTGTTTTATTGGTATCTATATCTTTTACGTTAGTCTAACCTATTGGTTCTCAACCTATGGGTCACAACCCCTTTGGGGTATCAAATGACCCCTTCACAGGGGTCACATGTCAGATATTTACATTATGATTCATAACAGTAGAAAAATTACAGTTTTGAAGTAGAAAAAAATAATTTAATGGTGGTGGTGGGGTGGTCAACACAACGTGAAGAACTGTATTAAAGGACCATAGCATTAGGAAAAATGAGAACCACTGGACCATATAATTTTCAACATGAAGCTTCTTTTCCAGTTGTTCCAGTGATGTCACTGTTTAGAAACTAAAAATTGTACTATTAACAATGGGTTAACTGCATTTTAAGGAAATACATCAGATATTTTCCTTCTACTTGAAGAAGCATGTGCATGCTGACCTCTAGCTCTTTGAAAGAAGTTTTGAATTCCAAGATGGGAAAAGAAGAATTTTCTTTAAGAAATAATGTTCTTTAAGAAGAGAAGGGACATTTATAATCTATCAGCAGAAGGTCAAGAATGGTTAGTAAGTAATTATAAATAGCACTTGACACTGCCCCAGGAAGATCAGAAAGAGAAGAAACTCTTGCTACATCATCTTGTGAATTGGCTAAATGAGATTTAATTTTTCCCCTCTGAGGGTCATCATAATTTCATATGCTCTTTATTTGCAAGTCAGAAAACCCCTACTGAAAGGAATTTAAATTATCACATAGCTGTATGTTTGCTGTCTCAAGTAGATTCAAGGCTACTGCTATTTTAACATTCTGTAAACAACTTCACTTGAAGGCAGCATAGAGTATTTTCAACTTTTCAAAAGACTGTGAGAATATGATTGGTGGCCTTTATTGCTGTAGAGAAAACAAATAGCTGAATATTTGAAACCTCTTAGCGAATTTGTTCTGGAGTTGGCAGGTTTTGTGGAATTCCTGTCATCTGGTTGTCATCCCTCAAATCATTAACTTCTTTATGATTAGTCTTACTAATTAGCTCTCTTGGAGGAACAAAGGATGGAGTAATGGCTTTTTGTATCTGAAGGTGATGCTGCAGCCTGTAGTATCTCCCCTCTGTTTGTCATCACAGAAAGACTTGGCTATTTATAAGGTGAACCAGAGTTACATCTTCCTTAGTTACCCATTTCTTTTTAATTTTAATTCATTACATTTACATTATTTTAATTACATAAATTAAATTATTTAAATCCCTATCATAGTTTCACTTCCCTTGTCTCTTCCTAGTCCTGCCCCTCCAACCCCCATCCCCCCATCCACTCCTCCTTCCTTTTACTTCAGAAAAGGGGAGGCCTCCCATGGATAGCAACCAGCCTTAGCATATTAAGTTGCAGTAGGACTAGGCAGTTCTCCTCCTATAGACGCTAGACACATCAACCCAGTAGGAAGAAAAGGTTCCAAAGGTTGGCAGCAGAGTCAGAGACATCTTTGCTCCTACTGTTAGGAGTCCCACCAGAAGATCAAGCTACACAACTGTTACATAGGTACAGATGGCCTGGGTGAGTCCTATGCACGCTCTCTGGTTGGTGGTTCAGTTTGTGTGAGCCCCTATGGGCCCAGGTTATTTGATACTGTAGATTTTCTTGACCTCTCTGGGCCCTACATTCCTTACTTCTCCTCTTCCATAGGATTCTCCAAGCTCCACCTAATGGTTGGCTGTAGATCTTCTTCATCTGTTTTCACCAGCTGATGGTTGAAGCCTCTCTGATGACAATTATGCTATGCTCCTTTCTGCAAGTATTGCAGACTCTAGTTAACAGAGGAGTCAGGGGTAGGCTTCCTCTTATGGCATCGGTCTCAAGTTGGACCAGTTATTGGTTGGCCACTCCCTCAATCTCTGCTCCATCTTTTACCCTGAACATTCTCTAGATAAGACAAATTGTAGATAAGACAAATTGTAGGTCAAAGGTTTTGTGATTGGGTTGGTGTTCCCAACCCTCCATTGGAAGACTTGTGTGGTTATAGGAGTTGACTGATTCAGGCTCTATATCCCCCCTTGCTCAGACTCTTAGCTTGGGTCACCCTCATATATTTCTGGGGAGTTTCCATTGCCTTAGGTTTTATCTTGACCCAGAGATGTGCCCCCACTACAGTTGTCTCTGCTAGTATTCTCTCCCAAAGTCTTTTACCCACCTGATCCCTGCTGTTCTCATCCCAATACCAATCTGTCCTGTCCCCTTCTCTGTCCACCCACAATGTCTATTCTATTTTACCTTCTCAATGAAATTCATATGTTTCCCCTTGAGTCCTCCCTATTACTTAGCTTCTTTGGGTCTGTGGGTTGTAGCATTGTTATTCTTTATGACTAATATCTACGTATAAGTGACTATATACCATGTTTGTTTTTCTGAGTCTGGGTTACCGCTCTAAGGATATTCTTTTCTAGTTCCATGCATTTGCCTGCAAATTTCGTGATGTCATTTTTAAATAGCTGAGTAATATTTCACTGTGCAAATGAACCAAATTTTCCTTATCCATTCTTCAGTTGAGGAACATGTAGACTGTTTCCATTTTCTGGATATCACTAATAAAGCTGCTATGAACATAAATGAGTAAGTGTCCTTATGTTATGGTAGAGCATCTTTCAAGTATATTCTAAGGAGTGGTATAGCTGGATTTTTAGATAGACCCATTCCTAATTTTCTGAAAAACTGCCAGTTGATTTTCAAAGTGACTGTACAAGTTTTTACTCGAACCAGCAATGGAGGAGTATTCCTTTTGGTTGAGTTTTTGACCTTAGCCATTCTGATGAGAATAAGATGGAATCTATGAGTTCTTTGGATTTCCATTTCCATGTTGACTAAATTGAACATTTTAAATGTGTTTCTCAGCTACTGGAGAGAATTTCCTGAACAGAACTCCAATAGCTTATGCTCTAAGATCAAGAATTGACAAATGGGACCTCATTAAATTACAAAGTTTTTGCAAGGCAAAAGACACTGTCAAAAAGACAAAGCGGCAACCAACTAACTGGGAAATGATCTTTACTAACCCTACATCTGACAGAGGGCTAATATCCAAGATATTCAAAGAACTCAAGAAGTTAAACTCCAGAGAGGCAAGTAACCCTATTAAAAAATGGGGTACAGAACTAAACAAAGAGTTCTCACCTGAAGAATATCTAATGGCTGAGAAGCACCTAAAGAGATGTTCATCATCCTTAGTCATTAGGGAAATGCAAATCAAAACAACCCTGAGATTCCATCTCACACCAGTTAGAATGGCTAAGATCAAAAACACAGGAGACAGCAGTTGTTGGCGAGGATGTGGAGAAAGAGGAACACTCCTCCACTGCTGGTGGAATTGCAAGCTGGTACAACCACTCTGGAAAGCAGTCTGGCGGTTCCTCAGAAAACTGGGCATGACACTCCCGGAGGATCCAGCTATACCACTCCTGGGCATATACCCAGAGGCTTTACCTGCATGCAATAAGGACACATGCTCCACTATGTTCATAGCAGCCTTATTTATAATAGCCAGATGCTGGAAAGAACCCAGATGTCCCTCAACGGAGGAATGGATTCAGAAGATGTGGTATATTTACACAATGGAATACTACTCTGCAATTAAAAATAATGAATTTACGAAATTCCTAGGCAAATGGTCAGAACTTGAAAATATCATCCTTAGTGAGGTAACCCAATCACAAAAGAACACACATGGTATGCAGTCACTGATAAGGGGATATTAATCCAGAATCTCGGAATACCCTAGACACAATTCGCATATCAATAGATTTCTAAGAAGATGGAAGGAGAGACCCCTGGTCCTGGAAAGACTGGATGTAGGGGAATGCCAGGAAAGAGAAATGAGAGGAGGTTGAATGGGGAAAAGAGGGAGGGAAGGGGGCTTATGGGACTTTTGGGGAGGGAGGAAATGGGAAAGGGGAAATGATTTGGAATGTAAATAAAAAAAACTTAGAAAATAAAATTAAAAAAAAAGAATACTCTGTTTAGCTCTGTACCCCAGTTTTAATAGGGTTATTTGGTTTGTTGATGTCTAATTTCTTGAGTTCTTATATTTTTGATATCAGCCTTCTGTCTGATGTGGGGTTGGTGAAGAGCTTTTCTATTCTGTAGGCTGCCATTTTGTCCTTTTGATGGTGTCTTTTGACTTACAGAAGCTTTTCACTTTCATGAGATCCCATTTATTTATTGTTGTTCTTGGTACCTGAGCTATTGTTGTTGTGTTCAGGAAGTTATTTCCTGTGCCCATTTGTTCAAGGCTGTTGTCTACTTTCTCTTCTATTAGGTTTAGTGTTTATGATTTTATGTTGAAGTCTTTGATCCAGTTGGACTTGAGTTTTGTACAGAGTGATAAATTTTTATCTATTTGCATTCTTCTACATTCAGACATCCTGTTAGACCAGCACTATTTGTTGAAGATGCTTTCATTGTTTACAAATGATACAATTGCAATTTGTATAATTTTGGCTATTTGTTGAAAATCAAGTGTCCATGGATGTGTCACTTTACATCTGGGTCTTCAATTCAATTCTATTTATTAACCTGTCTGTTTTAATGCCAATATATGGTTTTCTTACTATTGCTCTGTAGTCCAGCTTGAAATCAGGGATGATGATACATATGGAAGGTCCAGGGCTTCTTACTCCTCGGAGACCATGTAGGCCATGAGCTCCACCACTCTGTTGCTGTAGCCATATTCATTGTCGTACCAGGAAATGAGCTTTACAAAGTTGTCATTGAGAGCAATGCCAGCCCTGGCATCAAAGGTGGAGGAGTGGGAGTTGCTGTTGAAGTTGCAGGAGACAACCTGGTCCTCAGTGTAGCCCAGGATGTCCTTCAGGGGACCCTCGGATGCCTGCTTCACTACCTTCTTAATGTCATCATACTTGGCGGGTTTCTCCAGGCAGCAGGTCAGACAACAGATACATTAGGGGTAGGAACCCTGAAGGCCATGCCAGTGAGCTTCCCATTCAGCTCTTGGATGACCTTGCCCACAGCCTTGGCAGCACCAGTAGATGCAGGGATGATGTTCTGGGCAGCCCCATGGCCATCACACCACAGCTTCCCAGAGGGGCCATCCACAATCTTCTTAGTGGCAGTGATGGCATGGACAGTGGTCATGAGCCCTTTCACAATGCCAAAGTTGTCATAGATGACCTTGGCCAGGGGGGCTGAGCAGTTGGTGGTACAGGATGCATTGCTGACAATCTTGAGAGAGTTGTCATATTCTCGTGGTTTACACCCATCACAAATATAGGGGCATCATCAGAAGAGGTGGAGATGATGACCCTTTTGGCCCCACACTTCAGGTGGGCCCCAGCCTTCTCCATGGTGGTGAAGATGCCAGTAGACTCCATGACATACTCAGTACTGGCATTGCTCCATTTGATGTTAGCGGGATCTCGCTCCTGGAGGAAGATGGTGATGGGCTACTGGTTGATGACAAGCTTCCCATTCTCAGCCTTGACTGTGCCGTTGAATTTGCCATGGGTGGAGTCATGTAGACTATGTAGTTGAGGTCAATGAAGGGGCCATTGATGGCAACAATCTTCACTTTGCCAGGCAGAGAGAAGGCAGTCCTGGTAACCAGGCGCCCAATGTGGCCAAATCCATTCATACTGACCTTCATCATTTTGTCTACAGGACGAGGCAGGCACTGCACAAGAAGATGCGGCTGGCTCTGGAACAGGGTGGAACAGAGAGCTTTCCAATACTTTTAACAAGAAGTAGTGTTGTAGTTTGTCAAAGGCTTTTAAGCATCTGAGATGATCCTGTGGTTTTTTTCTTTGAGTTTGCTTATACAGTGGATTACATTGATGAATTTCTGTATATTGAACCATCCTTGCATTTCAGGGATGACATATTTTTTTCTTTGTTCTGTACATTTAGTGTTTTGATTATTATATGGTAGGGGTCCAATCTACTTGGTAATCTGTAAGTTCCTTGCATGTTTATAGGCCTCTCTTTCTTTAGGTAGGGAATTTTTCTATGATTTTGTTGAAAATATAATCTTGGCCTTTGAGCTGGAAATCTTCTCCTCCTTCTATTCCTATTATTCTTAGGTTTGTTCTTTTCAATAATGTTTCATATTTCCTGGATGTTTTCTGTCAGGAACTTTTTCGCTTTAACATTCTATTTGACCAATGTCTCAGTTTCTTCTATTGTATTTTCTATGCTTGAAATTCTCTCTTCCATCTCTTGTGTTCTGTTGGTGATACTTGCATCTGTAGCTCCTCTTTACGTACCTAGATTTTCTGTTTCCATGATTCCCTTAGTTTGTGTTTTCTTTGCTGATTTTAGTTCCCTTTTCAGGCTTGAACCATTTTATTCCTTTCTTTCACCTGTTTGATTGTATTTTCCTGTATTTCTTTAAGGAATTTATTAATTTACTCTTTAAAGGATTTGAGGTCATTTTCTTGTATTTCAACTGTGTTGGAACATTCAGGGCTTACTGCAGTAGAATGGCTGTGCTCTGGTGGTGGCAGAGTTATTATAGGTTTATGTGCTGATTTCTGGGTTTATCTTTGTTAGATGGGTGGATTTTGGTTGATTTTTTTCTCTTGGTTTATGTTTCTTCTCAGGTCTTCTGGCCTGAGTGTTCTGGACTTCTGGTGACCAATGAATCTTCAAGTCTAGTACAATGTCTCCACTGTGATTTTTCTGGCCTATGTGACCTCTAGGGTTTTGAATACCAATGCTGCCTCTGGCGTCCCTAGAACCAGAGTGGGTTCTGGGAAAGCAAAGGTCTTCTGCCACAGTTCTTTACTATAATGTGGAGCCCAAGGGATAGGGTGCAGTTTATGGCTGTTAGTTGTGCTCTAAGGGGAGTTGGTGGGCACAGGACACAGGGTGGGTTCTTATATGGGGTCATTGGTACAGGCATGGCCTCTGGGAAAACAGGTAGAGTTATAGGCTGGAAAAATGGAACCCAGGGAGTACATTGTAGTTTAAAGCTATTGGGTGTGCTTTAAGGGAAGTTTTATAACTTTTTTTTATGGTCTATATATTTTTTATTTACATTCCAAATGATTTCCCCTTTCCTGGTTCCTCCCTCCCTGAAAGTCCCATAAGCCCTCTTCCCTCCCCTTGTTCCCCATTCAACCCCCTCTCCCTTCTCTGACCTGGTATTCCCCTACATCCAGTCTTTCCAGGACCAGGGGTCTCTCCTTCCATCTTCTTGGAAATCAATTGATATGTGAATTGTGTCTTGGGTATTCCGAGATTCTGGGTTAATATCCCCTTATCAGTGACCACTATGAACATAGTGGAGCATGTGTCCTTATTGCATACCTGGGAAGCCTCTGAGTATATGCCCAGGAGTGGTATAACAGGATCCTCTGGGAGTGTCATGCCCAGTTTTCTGAGAAACCACCAGACTGCATTCCAGAGTGGTTGTACCAGCTTGCAATCCCACCAGCAGTGGATGAGTGTTCCTTTTTCTCCACATCCAAGTTTTTTTTTTTTTTTGGACCAGTGAGAAGGGGAAATAAAAGACAATAGATGAACAGTTGTAGCTATGACCATGGAGAGAGAACGGTTGCCTTTTGTTTACAAAGGAGACATGTTAGGAAATGAATCTTATGGTTATAAGTACTACATTATGTATAAATGCAATATTCTTGCATTGTTAATTTTTTTCAAATGGTACTGAGGTCTCTGTAAAGATCTCTTCACTGTAGACCATGCCAATAACATTGACTATTGACTTGCTCACTTGTAATGTTTTATTCCTGCCTTTCCTATACATTTAAAATGAAACCTTTCAGCAGAATTTATATTCATGGAAAAAATATTTAAATTCAGCAGTGACTCTGAATGTCATGACAGAAGCTCTGTCTTTTCTTCCCTCTATGTTGCTATCCAGAACAGAATAAGAACAAATTGTAATAGTGAGGAGTTAAGTTCTTAGAGGCATTTTCATTAGAATTGTAGAAATAGGCAAGCTGGTATAGTTTCAATGCTGCATTTCAAATAGCCGGCTAGGGATGACATGGTGAAGTTCCTGCTTTCTTGCAAGCTGACTGCAGAAAAGGCTGTACAAATGTCGCTGATTACTTCTGGCATCATTAATATTTTAAATTGTGGCATTATAAAATATTTAAATGTAAATATTTTGATGTATCTTAATACAGTTGCAACACAGTAAGATTGGAAAGGTCTCTTATACTGCATTTTAATTAAATCCATAAAGAAACTTCCTTTAACTTCTGTGAAAGCTCCTGTGTAAATTCAATATAGAGCTTGCATTTCATTGATTGCTTCTACAAATTATGTGTCTCATAGTCATACTTTTCAACCCCCTTTTCAGAAACAAATGGTAATTCTGCTTGGAGTTTTCCCCGAGCAATGTATTTAGACTGTTAAGTTTTCAAGGCCTGATTGCATGAATCTTACTCGTCATACTGTTCTTTGGAGCTAGTGAAGAAAAATGTTCCTTAAAAAAAATCAGCATTTAAAATTCCTTAAAAAATGCATTTATTTTTTAACTATGTACTATCCAACTATGGGCTGAGTATGTACACATGAGTGCAGTTGCCTGGGAGAGCTGCAAGAAGATGTCTGATCTCTTGGAGCGGGGAGTTACATGCGGTTGTAAGCTACCTGATGTGGCTGAGAATCCAACTCAAGTTCTCTGCAAGTGCATGTTCTTAACCACTCACTATCCTCTCCAACTCAGAAAGTATCCTTTATAGTGTCTTATACTGAATAGAATAAAATTACTTTTTTTAATATCTTTTTTTATTATTATTTATTTTATTTTTTTAATTTACATTCCAAATCATTTCCCCTTTCCCGTTTCCTCCCTCCCCGAAAGTCCCATAAGCCCCCTTCCCTCCCTCTTTTCTCCATTCAACCCCCTCTCCTTTCTCTGTCCTGTTCCCCTACATCCAGTCTTTCCAGGACCAGGGGTCTCTCCTTCCATCTTCTTAGAAATCTACTGATATGCGGATTGTGTCTAGGGTATTCCGAGATTCTGGGTCAATATCCCCTTATCAGTGACTGCATACCATGTGTGTTCTTTTGTGATTGGGTTACCTCACTAAGGATGATATTTTCAAGTTCTGACCATTTGCCTAGGAATTTCGTGAATTCATTGTTTTTAATTGCAGAGTAGTATTCCATTGTGTAGATATACCACATCTTCTGTATCCATTCCTCCGTTGAGGGACATCTGGGTTCTTTCCAGCTTCTGGCTATTATAAATAAGGCTGCTATGAACATAGTGGAGCATGTGTCCTTATTGCATGCAGGTAAAGTCTCTGGGTATATGCCCAGGAGTGGTATAACAGGATCCTCCGGGAGTGTCATGCCCAGTTTTCTGAGGAACCGCCAGACTGCTTTCCAGAGTGGTTGTACCAGCTTGCAATTCCACCAGCAGTGGAGGAGTGTTCCTCTTTCTCCACATCCTCACCAACAACTGCTGTCTCCTGTATTTTTGATCTTAGCCATCCTGACTGGTGTGAGATGGAATCTCAGGGTTGTTTTGATTTGCATTTCCCTAATGACTAAGGATGATGAACATCTCTTTAGGTGCTTCTCAGCCATTAGATATTCTTCAGGTGAGAACTCTTTGTTTAGCTCTGTACCCCATTTTTTAATAGGGTTACTTGCCTCTCTGGAGTTTAACTTCTTGAGTTCTTTGTATATCTTGGATATTAGCCCTCTGTCGGATGTAAGGTTGGTAAAGATCATTTCCCAGTTAGTTGGTTGCCGCTTTGTCTTTTTGACAGTGTCTTTTGCCTTGCAAAAACTTTGTAATTTAATGAGGTCCCATTTGTCTATTCTTGATCTTAGAGCATAAGCTATTGGAGTTCTGTTCAGGAAATTCTCCCCTGTGCCCATATGTTCAAGGTTCTTCCCTAGTTTCCCTTCTATTAGTTTCAGTGTGTCTGGTTTTATGTGGAGATCTTTGATCCACTTAGAATTGAGCTTAGTGCAAGGAGATAAGGATGGGTCAATTTGCATTCTTCTGCATGTTGACCTCCAGCTGAGCCAGCACCATTTGTTGAAAAGGCCATCTTTTTTCCACTGGACAGAAGGAACACTACCCAACTTGTTCTATGAAGCCACAATTACACTAATACCAAAAGCACACAAAGATCCGACAAAGAAAGAGAATCTCAGGCCAATCTCTCTTATGAATATCGATGCAAAAATACTCAATAAAATTCTTGCCAACCGAATCCAAGAACACATCAAAACGATCATTCACCACGATCAAGTAGGCTTCATCCCAGGGATGCAGGGATGGTTCAATATAAGGAAATCCATCAATGTAATCCACTACATAAACAATCTCAAAGAAAAAAACCATATGGTCATCTCATTAGATGCTGAGAAAGCATTTGACAAAATTCAGCATCCTTTCATGCTAAAGGTCTTGGAAAGATCAGGAATTCAAGGCCCATATCTAAACATAGTAAAAGCAATTTACAGCAAACCGGTAGCCAGCATCAATCTAAATGGAGAGAAACTTGAAGCAATCCCACTAAAATCAGGGACTAGACAAGGCTGCCCTCTCTCTCCATATCTTTTCAATATAGTACTTGAAGTTCTAGCTAGAGCAATTAGACAACAAAAAGAGGTCAAAGGGATACAAATTGGAAAGGAAGAAGTCAAACTATCACTATTTGCAGACGATATAAAATTACTTTTAAACGTATTTGCTACAGTTTCATGTTGGTGTGATTTTTCTGCAATGTTGTTAAGAATTTTATCATCACCAACAGCATCATTGTCATCATCATCATAGTCATCTTAATCACCAGCATCAGCACCTACTTAATGCCTAAAGTGGGAAATGTCTTTCAATACAATGTGTTCATAATCTGCATAAATATTAACCTTAGGTCATCATGTTGGAATTGTGATTATGGTGTCTTCTCAAAGTTATTACTCATTTGGGTTATTTTGCTTATTCCTTCTTTATTTCCTTCATTACTCATTACTTGTTTAGAATGAGAGACTGCTGCAATGAAACTCAGAAGATCAAGTCAATGAAATAGACATGATTTCGATTTAAAGAAGCTTACGTCAGATTCAAGGAACAGGTTGTGATTTATGATTTAGTAACAAACCCACTACCCTCTTCCTTATTCTCCAGCTTGTCCTGTCCCAGTGAACATAAGTTTAAGACTGAGGCAACCCATTTATCACCATGCTGCCCTCTTATTTTCCAGTCCTTTGGATGCTGGGGCTAATCCTGTGACTCAGTTATAGCCCAATAAGACACAAGATCAGTACCTTTTCTCAGAAGATTCTTGAAAGCATGTTTGTTGTTTTGGTAAAGGAAACCAACACTGATAATGTTCATTCATGCCCTTCTTTCTGTCTCTGTCTTTCTCTGTCTTTTTCTATTCTAGATGTCTGTTTAAAGTATTGTCTGGCATCCGGTGACCACAAGGGAAATGCTCAAAGTATCAGAGGCATCACTGAATTCCTGAAGTCTTGTAATTGCTAAAGTGTCCTGAAAAAATTACTGTATGCAAGGAAAAGATACTCTTTTTTTTTTATTTTATTTTATTTTTTTAATTTACATTCCAAATCACTTCCCCTTTCCCGTTTCCTCCCTCCCCGAAAGTCCCATAAGCCCCCTTCCCTCCCTCTTTTCTCCATTCAACCCCCTCTCTTACTCTGTCCTGGCATTCCCCTACATCCAGTCTTTCCAGGACCAGGGGTCTCTCTTTCCATCTTTTTAGAAATCTATTGATATGCGGATTGTGTCTAGGGTATTCCGAGATTCTGGGTCAATATCCCCTTATCAGTGACTGCATACCATGTGTGTTCTTTTGTGATTGGGTTACCTCACTAAGGATGATATTTTCAAGATCTGACCATTTGCCTAGGAATTTCGTGAATTCATTGTTTTTAATTGCAGAGTAGTATTCCATTGTGTAGATATACCACATCTTCTGAATCCAGACGATATGATAGTATACTTAAGCGACCCAAAGAACTCCACCAGAGAACTCCTACAGCTGATAAACGACTTCAGCAATGTGGCCGGATATAAAATCAACTCAAGCAAGTCAGAAGCCTTCCTATACTCAAAGGATAAGCAGGCTGAGAAAGAAGTAAGAGAAATAATACCCTTCACGATAGCCACAAACCATATTAAGTATCTTGGCGTGACTCTAACCAAACAAGTGAAAGATCTGTATGACAAAAACTTCAAGTCTCTGAAGAAAGAAACTGAAGAAGACCTCAGAAGATGGAAAAATCTGCCATGCTCATGGATTGGCAGGATTAATATAGTAAAAATGAGCATCTTACCAAAAGTAATACACAGATTCAATGCAATCCCCATCAAAATCCTAACTCAATTCTTCATAGAGTTAGAAAGAGCAATTCAAAAATTCATCTGGAATAACAGAAAACCCAGAATAGCTAAAACTATTCTCAAGAGTAAAAGAACCTCTGGGGGAATCAGTATCCCGGACCTCAAGCTGTACTACAGAGCAATAGTGTTAAAAACTGCATGGTATTGGTACAGTAACAGACATGTAGATCAATGGAACAGAACTGAAGACCCAGAAATGAATCCACACTCCTATGGTCACTTGATCTTTGACAAAGGAGCTAAAACCATCCAGTGGAAAAAAGATAGCCTTTTCAACAAATGGTGCTGGCTCAGCTGGAGGTCAACATGCAGAAGAATGCAAATTGACCCATCCTTATCTCCTTGCACTAAGCTCAATTCTAAGTGGATCAAAGATCTCCACATAAAACCAGACACACTGAAACTAATAGAAGAGTAACTAGGGAAGAACCTTGAACATATGGGCACAGGGGAGAATTTCCTGAACAGAACTCCAATAGCTTATGCTCTAAGATCAAGAATAGACAAATGGGACCTCATTAAATTACAAAGTTTTTGCAAGGCAAAAGACACTGTCAAAAAGACAAAGCGGCAACCAACTAACTGGGAAATGATCTTTACCAACCTTACATCCGACAGAGGGCTAATATCCAATATATACAAAGAACTCAAGAAGTTAAACTCCAGAGAGGCAAGTAACCCTATTAAAAAATGGGGTACAGAGCTAAACAAAGAGTTCTCACCTGAAGAATATCTAATGGCTAAGAAGCACCTAAAGAGATGTTCATCATCCTTAGTCATTAGGGAAATGCAAATCAAAACAACCCTGAGATTCCATCTCACACCAGTCAGGATAGCTAAGATCAAAAACACAGGAGACAGCAGTTGTTGGTGAGGATGTGGAGAAAGAGGAACACTCCTCCACTGCTGGTGGAATTGCAAGCTGGTACAACCACTCTGGAAAGCAGTCTGGCGGTTCCTCAGAAAACTGGGCATGACACTCCCGGAGGATCCGGCTATACCACTCCTGGGCATATACCCAGAGACTTTACCTGCATGCAATAAGGACACATGCTCCACTATGTTCATAGCAGCCTTATTTATAATAGCCAGAAGCTGGAAAGAACCCAGATGTCCCTCAACGGAAAAGATACTCTTATTTGATGAGTATTCAATTTGCTGCCAGTTCAAGCTGAATGTATCCTAACTGGTACAGAAGTTGTAACACGCGGCTGTGACAGTGAACTTGCAGGAACTATTTAAGGGTCTACGAAAACATTTGGATTTCAAAATCACACCATCATAAAACTGTGGCAATGATGCTAATATGATGCTAACTGTAAGTTAGATTTCTGAGAAATTCACCGCAGTGAGTAGTGGACATTTTAACTCTGATGCTCACTCTGGATTCTCATATGAAGTTTCACCTTTTTGATTTTTGTAGACTGCTCTCCTTTAAGCCATGTGTCTGTTCTTCTAAGCAGATTTCGTTCCCTTTCAGTTTACAAATGAAAATGGTTGCTTTAATTTATTCTCATACAAGTCAGTCATAATACAATATGGAACCTCAGTACTTCTATTGGAAGAAAAGATTCCATTGTTCAAAGGAAGGTATCTGTTCTATCATTTGGCCACACCCTGAAAATGTGCCTTTGAGTCAAGCCATCTTTAGTTTTCTCTGTTTCCTGCGTGAATAATTACCTAGCTCTATTTTATTAGAGCAGGAGAGGTATACATAGCCTGCAACCTAAAACACAATAGCGTAGTATAATGAGAATCTTGATTTCTTTAAAAACACAGAAATGTTATGTGAAAATATTTTTGTTTTAATCTCAGATGTGGGATATGGGGCTGCTTCAGATTGTCCATAGCAGTTAGCTAACTGTGATTTGTCTGTTGCTCTGGTAGAGGTATGATTTTGCAAGCTGATGATAGTTCATGTTTGGAATTCTGGGTATGCTTAATTGTCAGAGCCCTCAGAGACACAGCCGCTGCTCTTCTTCCTGTTCCTGGCTGTCACCACCACCACCACCACCACCACCACCACCACCACCTCTACTGCCACCGCTACCTCTACTGCCACTGCCAATGTAGTTGCTGATGGCTAGTTGGAAATATCCTGATATTGAAGATCAGACTTCTCCCAAGGAACTCAACATCTCTAATCAGCAGGAAGCAGTCTAACAATATGGATGCCTCCTTTTTCCTCTAACCCTTCTTTTTCTCTATCTAGTGTTGTAGCATTGGAAGGGTGGAGAAGAGTTGTGGGGAAAGGAGTCCAATAAAGTAGCCAAAAGTCTGGTAATGGTCTAGTACTTGAAAGCAACATTATCTGGTGCTCTGTCCTGCCCAATACTTAATATACTCTTTGGCTGAACAAATATATGTGGATTTGTCATCAATTAAAAAAAAATTCAACCACTGATTCATGACAGGTAGGCACAGGGCTAGGCCCCTTATTTCATTCCTGGTCTTTCCCTGCAGAAATGCTTTTGCTGAATTTCACTTCGACATTGTATTCCCTGTCTACATTGGAAGTGTTAAAGAAATGTTTTTTCTGAGATGCAAGATCATGTTTACTATGAGGCTGCCATGATGGGTGATACTTACTAGCTCACAGATTCATATGAATTATTTTTGGTAAGGCTTACTCTATGCACACTGGGAAATACAACTCTTGATGTTTTCCTTTCTGGGGTGACTGGCATCCTTCTTAATATTGAAGTTGATTTAGACAAATGTACAAGCTTTTACTACACCTTCCTTTTTTCCTCTGTAAGTTAATCTTATTTAATGATTAGTCTGTTTCTTTTCATTCTAGATTTATTTTTAAACTTATTACATATATTTCACATTTCTTTTTTTTAAAGATTTAATTTTATTCTTCTACATTCTTATTCTTCGACATTCATTTTTTCTTTTTCTTTTTTTATTTTCTAAGTTTTTTTATTTATATTCCAAATCATTTATATTTCACATTTCTGAATAAATGTTTACTAATTGTTGTCTCCCTAGCTCTAAGCATGGTCTGCGTGCACATGTAAAAACGGGAATATACATGAGAAAAGATTTCATCCACAACCCCTCAAAGTTTTTTTTTTTTTGTCTATTGGCTCATGTAGGTAGAAATTGGTTTTAAAAGTGTGTCCTCAACTCAACTTGACTCTCAGTATTAGAAAACATGTTTTCTTTACTTAACTTTCTACCATCCCCTGACTTAACTTCACTTTGGCTTAAAAGTGTTTTTGGTTGATAGAGAAAATCTGAAATTGATAGTTCTCACAGCAGTGTTTGCAATTAAAGTAGAATCTTGGGGAGAGGCTGTCGGATGTATTTGAGGGAGATTTGCCTTCATCTCTTTTACTTTAATTTTAACTCTTTAAACATACTGGTTCAATATTATCTAGAAACTTGAATTCTCTTATTTACAACCTTTTTCTTATATAACCAAATATCTGGGCTGCAACATTTAACATTATATATTTTTTAACTTAATTGTAGATTAATTTAATATTGAAAATGCAACTAATTGCTTTGGGCTTGTTATATGACATCCTGAAATAGATTAAGATAGTCTTCTCCTGAATCCAAAGATCCTTTTGCTTTGCCTACAGGTTTTTCTGAGAGTTATAAGTCTTTGAAGAAATCTCTGTATTTTGAATAACAATGAAATAGAGAGATTCTAGTCTGTTGAAAATTTATTGTTCTGGGATACAGTGAGGTTCAAAAGAACTTAGAGGAATAATTCCTCCAGGGATTTAGGGGTCTGTTAGTGGGGTTCTGAGCAGATGGTGTGGGGACAGATTTTTCTCCTGTCATGGGTTCTCCTGTTTGCCTCATCTCAGACACAAAGCTGGAGCTGGGGGATGATGGCCTCTGAGTCAGAAGAGGAGCTTTGGGATATGAACCAATTTTTGTTCCATCACCAATCTGACCTGCTTTCTTGTCAAAGAAAGATATTCAGCCCCATTTTCTAGATCACAAGAGGGTTTTGCAGTAAGGATGAATGTTTCTGTGGCCCTACTTTCTGTTGTGTGGAAACAGAGATGGCAGAAAGAAGAACCTCCCAAGTGGAATCCCATGATTCTGCTTTACTTAACACATAGCCGTGCGAGCACATGCACAAACACACATAACATGAAGAGAGATTTACCACACTAGGCTCAGTTCCTGGCCTCTGAGGGAGTTCAGGGAACACACTCTTGCACACTAGCGGTGAAGATGTTGTGAGAGTATGCTGGGAGGATTAGAGCTTGTGGAGCATTCTAAGTAGCATTTATGAAAAATACATTTCACTTGTAATAATGTAATGCAACTATTTGAGGATGGACAGGATCAAGACGATATTTAGACTATTTACCCTTTTCCATTTTCCTTTCAAAAAGTCGAATGGGTAGTGTGCTCTGCTGCATGTATTGTCTTGGGGCATTAACATGTGTTAAAAGGTAGAAAGATACACACCAAGCACTTACTTTCACTTGTTACTTCAGGTCTCAGTCTCAGAGTTCAGAGAGGATTTGAAGAGATAGACAAAGTATCTGCCGCAGATGGAAAGAGGGCAGTTGCTAAGTTTTAGACAAAGAGGGACAGACTTTTAGTGTCTGCTCTGGTTCCAGTTGGGTCTCACAGATGGAAAGGAGTGAGCTCCTGGGTCCTTAGCCTTTTTCTCTCACAGAGTTTGCCATTATTCTTCTTGATTCACAATCTGATAGGACCTAGAGTCACCGGGAAGGCACAACCTCCAGGTGTGTCTGTTGGGCGTGTTTCCAGAACTGATTAATTGAGGTGAGAAGACTTGCTCTAGGAGTAAGTGATGCCTTCCAAGGAGTGTCCAAGATATAAACGAGACCTGGGGGGGGGGGAACAATGTTGACTGTTTCCTCTTCTTGAGGAAGCGTATGTATCATGCTGTTGACGTACCTCACTGACACCAGCCATCCTGGATTTCCAACCTTTAATGAATACCAGTGACTCTTCAGGAATCTTTCAGACCTTCAGTTCCATGTCACTTAGGTATTTAGCTTCATGGCTGAGTAGCTGTGGGTTCTTAGCATTTCCAGTACAGAGATAATCGCAAGGACTATTCTTCATTGCATAAGGCAATACAATATGTGTGTGTGTGTGTGTGTTATTAGCTCTGTGGTTTTTGAGAACTCTGCCCAATGTGCTTGCCAATAAGCTGTTTATATAACACTTTTCTATATGAAGCTTTTTCCTGCAGACACTAGCTTTAGCATCTGGGATCTGCCCCTTCACAGCTGTCTTTTTGTCAGGGATCTGCTTCTTACCCAGGAAGTGATACTGCATGGTAGAAGAAACCTGTTGGTGTTCTACACTATAATAGAACATTTTCTCAATTTTCTTTCTTCTCTCACCCAAATGGACCTTACTGTCTACCTCATCTCCAAGGAACTCTTTTTTCCTTTTGTTTCTGACTATTGTAGTGTCATTATTTGAAAGAGCCTTCTTTTAATTCCCTTTATGGAAACTCAAAGCATGGACTACATCAAATAACAGGAAGATTTGGGCTCTACTCTTGACCATATTCATCTCAAGCAAAATGCATGATCTGGTGCTTACTAGGGTTAAGGGAAGGAATAAAGGAAAGGACAAAAAACAAGAGGAAAAGTTGTTACAGGCTAATGATTAAAATATTATCCTTGCCACCAAGGGTTCAGGGGCTTGGATATAAGGATAAGAAATAAATTGGTTTGACAATCATTTCTTTAGATTCAACTATGAGATGACTATTAGAAATACAGTCTACCATCTCTTTCCACTAAACGCTCATTTAGTGTTAATGATTTTATGTTGGGTGGTGCTTGAGTACCTTAAACCTCAGCAAATAAATTGAGAAGTAGTCCTTGTTATCTAAAGAATAACATGGAGCTCAGACATGACTTCAGGGATCTTTTACTTTGGAAATGGTGAGGAAAATGAGGAGGGAAAGGCATGGGTTGGAGGAGATAAGGAGCTCCATCCTTTTACATGCCGAGAAGGTGCAGGATCTACTCTCTGCCTACTGAGTCATGTCCTATCCACAGTCACTATGTGTACAGGTCACCCCGGGTACCTGTTATTTCTCACCTATCCTGGTGCTTAACTTCTGACTTTTTTGGTAGATTTTTTTTCCTTCAAATTTGCATTTGTAATAAATAAAAGTTACACATATTAGCTTTACTTGAAAGCCTTTGATTTAGCCTTTACCCCAGGCATAAGCTTTGATGTAAAGCTAGGTTCTATGTAAATCCATCACCCCCTCATACATCTGCTCTTTTTGTTTATACCTGAGCATGAAATGTACCTGATGACCCACTGTGGCACACAAAGGACTTCTGAGAAGCACAGAAAATGACAAGGCTGGTGTGTTTCTAAGGTGCATCCCAAGACTGTGGCTGAAGCAATTTCAAACCTCTCTGCTATACTGCCTGTAGCCTGCGTGACCTCAGGAGGGCTGGTTTTCAGGAGCTGGTGCTGAAGCAACTGGAGTTTGGGTTAATGTGGTCTTAAGTAAGAAGATGCTGTACTTTGTTAGTGCCCTCAGTTCCTGCTGCATCCTGGCGCAGGTGAGGGATATCTATTGATCAGTTGGTTCCAGGAGGGGCTTTGCCAAAATGACTTTCCAGGTCATCCCAGCAGAGCACTTTATGCCTGCCTTCCACAGTAGCTGATGTGTACTGATCCCAGGGTGCTTTTTAATTGGAATGGCTGTTCAAACTGTAAGAGCCATTTCACAGTTTTCACCTTCCCTAACTGTACCCTAGGCTTTTGCTCTTTAAGTAGGAGTAAGAATGATTTATTTTTCAATACAGAATTTTCCTTTCTGTTTGAAAATAGTCCATAAGATGTTTTAAAGGAGTTGGACAAATGAGAATCATCAATTATCTATACTGGAGTAAATTAGCAGATTATTAAAACTAAAACCTCCTTTGCCTGGTATTGCCACAGAATTACCATCAACTCTGACTTCTTGTTAGATATAGCTCCTCATAGTAAGCGCATGTTTTTGACTTGTAGGGACCCAGAAATGGAACCATTGGAATGGGAACTTTGAAAAGAAAGTAGTGTTTTATCCCCATCTGTGCTTAGCTCAGGCCCATCTGTAATCCTTTTAGAAATTCAACATATAACAGCCTGATTAGTTGGGTCATCTCAAGTGATTGCCCAGATCCAGGTGGTTTCACAAGTACGATTTCATCTAGTCCATCATCACTCATCCCGTTGTGCAGATGAGGAACAGGCAGACATGGAGTTCATTGTAGCCACTGATGCCATGACTTCTACCGTAGCCCCCCTTGTAGTGCTGACGGCTTCTCTAAAACATTACTACTGAGGTCCATTGCAAATATGAAGTGAAAAGGCTATAAGTATGTTTTAATGCACTGTCTTATTTCTTCCTTGAGTATCTATGCCTATTGTTGTTCACTCACATTTGTATAAAACCCATTGCTTACAAGTCTTACCTTCTTTATGGGGTTTTATCAACATCACAATTCTGTTAAACTGAGAAATGTTAACTGTATTCATTAGACATCATTTATGGACATTTTTTAATAAAATTATAATGTGACATTGTTAATGCTATATAGAAGGACAATACCAAAGAGACAAGACTTGGGTCAAAAGTGAGATAGATGTTTTTACAGACCAGATTGTCCATTATCCATACTTTTGATTTTTAACAGTTTAAATTGTGGTTAGCTCTTGAAAATATCATCCTTAGTGAGGTAACCCAATCACAAAAGAACACACATGGTATGCAGTCACTGATAAGGGGATATTGACCCAGAATCTTGGAATACCCTAGACACAATCCGCATATCAATAGATTTCTAAGAAGATGGAAGGAGAGACCCCTGGTCCTGGAAAGACTGGATGTAGGGGAACACCAGGACAGAGTAACGAGAGGGGGTTGAATGGAGAAAAGAGGGAGGGAAGGGGGTTTATGGGACTTTCGGGGAGGGAGGAAACGGGAAAGGGGAAATGATTTGGAATGTAAATTCAAAAAATAAAATAAAATAAATAATAAAAAAAATTGTGGTTAGCTACTGTTCACAAATATTAAATGAAAATATGCAAATTTATTCTCCTCGTGACATTGTATGTCATTTTGAATAGTGTAATGAAATTTCCCATCATTCTACTTTTTCTGTTTTTATTCTACTATATTTATGAATATACTGCTCTTGAAGGCTTGGCAGTTGTCTTTATTAGGCTGTTAACTGTCATAACATCACAGTTCAAGTAAATCTTGTTATACTTAATAATCGTGCCACATCACAAGGATAGTCAGGCTGGACACACACACACACACACACACACACACACATATATATATGCATGCTATAAAGTGCTTCTTTAAGTGAAAAGGTAAGCAAAAAGGTAAGCACTCCTGATTACATAAGGAGAGAATGAGAAAAACACCTGTATGCTGAGGTTGCTAAGATCTATTGTGAGAACAAATTTTCTATCTGTAAAACTGTGAAAAAAAAAGAAACTTGTGTTACTTTTGCTGTTACACTTCAGAACACAAAGGTCTGTGTGTGGTGCATATAAGTTAATGTAGGAAAGATGTTAAATTTGTGTATGTATGTATAGAGAAAATATAGTATATGTGTGATTTAATGTTCTACAAAGTTTTAGATCTCTATTGTATATCTTGTAATATGTCCCTTGAGGATAAAGAGTGCCTTTATAGCCAGCACCAGTTGATAGCATAGTGCTTTTGAACTCTGGGCTCAGAAACAGGAAACTGGCAGCAGGAAGGTAGCCTCTATGGAGAATAAAGTCTTGCATATGAAATAAGGAACTAAAGCCATGTTGGAGCTAAAGCTAGGGATTAGAGGAGAGTATGCTCTCCCCAGGGGAAGATTTTAAGAACGCAAAGGGCTACAATTACTGCTGGGAGCTATGGCTCATAACAAGCAGAATGCTGGGGCAGAAATAGCTCAGGCTCAGATGTGCAGTGAGAAGCAACGATAGAACTATTACGAGTCCCCAGACTATATGGGCAATAGCCCTCATTATCACACACTAGGTTGCTGTAAGACCTTGTCTCGACTAAAGTCCTATTGGGTGGAAGTGATAAGGAAGCATTCAGTGCTTCCTCATGAGGAATAAGCTTTCATTAGCTTTGACAACAAGGGCAACTGATGGTCCTGATCTTAGTAGTTTCACTAGCTGGTAGAAACAAATATAATGGTAGAGTGTGTAGGTTATTGAGGATCAGATAGGACTGTGTATATCTTTTTCAAGAAATATGGGATATCTCCCTCCTGTAGAGGATTGTTTAGACTTAGGACTGATGGGACTCCAGTATACTTTTATGTTACTAATGTACCACAGGTCAGAAAATAAGGTGTGAAAGAGAATGTCTTTTCATTGAGAGAATCTCTTGCTACACAGCTGAGACTGACTTTGAACTCATGATCTTTTCACTTCAGCCTTCCCAAATGCTGAGATTTCAAGCATAAGTCACCATGGTTAATACCAACACCCTTTTGATAGTTGATTTTGGTATTAATTGAATTATACCAGAAGAAAAGTAAAAAATTCAATATATTAAACATATTATAATACACATTTTGTCACCTGCCATTTAAAAATTTAAATTGATGTCTATTTAATTCTCCTGCTGTTTGAATAGAAATTATATTGCTCAATATTTTATATGAGCTAAACTCATGAACTCTTTGAAACCAAAAATTGAAAACTCTGTCTTTAAGACACTGTACAAATTGTGGAGAATATAAAGTATCTTCCTTCTAAGATGATTTCTAATAATCTCTCTATCTTAATATTCCTCTTATTATTCAGCAATATGCTGAATGGGACCCAATCTGCATACTTAACACATTAAAGAAATCAAAGAGAGCTCAGAAACAATGAACATAATTTGATCACTTATCTATTACTCTGGCAGAAAGGCAGATGGAGTCTAACTTCTTGAGTTCTTTGTATATCTTAGATATTAGCCCTCTGTCAGGAGTAGGGTTGGTAAAGATCTTTTCCCAATTTGTTGGTTGCCATTTTGTCCAATTGACAGTGTCCTTTGCCTTACAAAAACTTTGTAATTTTATGAGGCCCCATTTGTCAATTCTTGATCTTAGAGCATAAGCTATTGGTGTTCTGTTCAGGAAATTTTCCCCTGTGCCCATGTGCTCAAGGCATTTTCCTAGTTTCTTTTCTATTAGTTTCAGTGTGTCTGGTTTTATGTGGAGGTCCTTGATCCACTTGGAGTTAAGCTTAGTGCAAGGAGATAAGAATGGATCAATTTGCATCCTTCTGCATGCTGACCTCCAGTTGAACCAGCACCATTTGTTGAAAAGGCTATCTTTTTTCCACTGGATGGTTTTACCTCCTTTGTCAAAGATCAAGTGACCAAAGGTGTGTGGGTTCATTTCTGGGTCTTCAATTCTATTTCATTGATCTACCCGTCTATCACTGTACCAATACCACACAATTTTTAACACTTTTCCTCTGTAGTACTGCTTGAGGTCTGGGATACTGATTACCCCAGAAGTTCTTTTACTGTTGAGAATAGTTTTAGCTAGCCTGGGTTTTTTGTTATTCCAGATGAATTTTTGAATTGCTCTTTCTAACTCTATGAAGAATTGAGTTGGGATTTTGATGAGGATTACATTGAATCTGTATATTGCTTTTGGCAAGATGGCCATTTTTACTATATTAATCCTGCCAATCCATGAGCATGGAAGATTTTTCCATCTTCTTTTTTTTTTGCTTTTTTTTAATATTTTATTTTATTTTATTTTTAATTTAAATTCCAAATCATTTCCCTTTTCCTGTTTCCTCCCTCCCCGAAAGTCCCATAAGCCCCCTTCCCTCCCTCTTTTCTCCATTCAACCCCCTCTCGTTTCTCTGTCCTGGTGTTCCCCTACATCCAGTCTTTCCAGGACCAGGGGTCTCTCCTTCCATCTTCTTAGAAATCTATTGATATGCGAATTGTGTCTAGGGTATTCCAAGATTCTGGGTTAAAATCCCCTTATCAGTGACTGCATATCATGTGTGTTCTTTTGTGATTGGGTTACCTCACCAAGGATGATATTTTCAAGTTCTGACCATTTGCCTAGGAATTTCGTGAATTCATTGTTTTTAATTGCAGAGTAGTATTCCATTGTGTAGATATACCACATCTTCTGAATCCATTCCTCCGTTGAGGGACATCTGGGTTCTTTCCAGCTTCTGGCTATTATAAATAAAGCTGCTATGAACATAGTGGAGCATGTGTCCTTATTGCAAGCAGGGGAAGCCTCTGGGTATATGCCCAGGAGTGGTATAGCCGGATCCTCCGGGAGTGTCATGCCCAGTTTTCTGAGGAACCGCCAGACTGCTTTCCAGAGTGGTTGTACCAGCTTGCAATTCCACCAGCAGTGGAGGAGTGTTCCTCTTTCTCCACATCCTTGCCAACAACTGCTGTCTCCTGTGTTTTTGATCTTAGCCATCCTGACTGGTGTGAGATGGAATCTCAGGGTTGTTTTGATTTGCATTTCCCTAATGACTAAGGATGATGAACATCTCTTTAGGTGCTTCTTAGCCATTAGATATTCTTCAGGTAAGAACTCTTTGTTTAGCTCTGTACCCCATTTTTTAATAGGGTTACTTGCCTCTCTGGAGTTTAACTTCTTGAGTTCTTTGTATATATTGGATATTAGCCCTCTGTCGGATTGTTGGTAAGATCATTTCCCAGTTAGTTGGTTGCCGCTTTGTCTTTTTGACAGTGTCTTTTGCCTTGCAAAAACTTTGTAATTTAATGAGGTCCCATTTGTCTATTCTTGATCTTAGAGCATAAGCTATTGGAGTTCTGTTCAGGAAATTCTCCCCTGTGCCCATATGTTCAAGGTTCTTCCCTAGTTTCCCTTCTATTAGTTTCAGTGTGTCTGGTTTTATGTGGAGATCCTCCATCTTCTGAGGTCTGCTTTGATTTCCTTCTTCAGAGACTTGAAGTTTTTGTCATACAGATATTTCACTTGTTTGGTTAGAGTTAAACCAAGATACTTTATATTGTTTGTGGTTATTGTGAAGGCTGTCATTTCCCTCCAGAGAGCCAAATAATCCTATTAAAAATGGGGTACAGAGCTAAAAAAGAATTTTCACCTGAGGAATATCGAATGGCTGAGAAGCACCTAAAGAAATGTT
Organism: Tokudaia tokunoshimensis; assembly: GCA_036184795.1. Lineage (NCBI taxonomy): Eukaryota > Metazoa > Chordata > Mammalia > Rodentia > Muridae > Tokudaia > Tokudaia tokunoshimensis. The sequence goes on along the minus strand of BTHU01000012.1, from coordinate 80,570,487 downwards.
CAACATCCTTAGTCATTAGGGAAATGCAAATCAAAACAACCCTGAGATTTCACCTCACACCAGTCAGAATGGCTAAGATAAAAAACTCAGGAGACAGCAGGTGTTGGTGTGGATGTGGAGAAAGAAGAACACTCCTCCACTGATGGTGGGACTGCAAGCTGGTACAACCACTCTGGAAATAAGTCTCGCGGTTCCTCAGAAAACTGGGCATGACACTTCCGGAGGACCCTGTTGTACCACTCCTGGGCAAATACCCAGAGGACTCCCCAGCATGCAATAAGGACACATGCTCCACTATGTTCATGGCAGTCCTATTTATAATAGCCAGAAGCTGGAAAGAACTGAGATGGCCCTCAATGCAGGAATGGATACAGAAAATGTGGTATATTTACACAATGGAATACTACTTAGCAATTAAAAACTATGAATTCATGAAATTCTTAGCCAAATGGTTGGAACTGGAAAATATCATCCTAAGTGAGGTAACCCAATCACAAAAGAACACATATGGTATGCAGTCACTGATAAGTGGATATTAGCCCAGAAGCTCGTAATACCCAAAACACAATTCACATATCAATTGACTCCCAAGAAGAAGGAATGATAGGCCTTTGGTCCTGGAACGACTCCTTGCAACTGTGTAGTGGAATACCAGGTCAGAGAAGAGTGAGGGGGTTGAATGGGGAACAGGGGGAGGGAAGAGGGCTTATGGGACTTTTGGGGAGTGGGGAACTGAGAGAGGGGAAATCATTTGAAATGTAAATAAAGAATATAGAAAATAAAAAAAAAGAAAGGCAGATGGAGTAAAGGCACTCTTACTTCCCTGAGAAGAGGGCTATGTAGTAAAGAACTGAAGACCAACAGAGAATGCTGACTTGGAAGGCATGTGTGAATATCAGCCCATCACTGAGCAAAACCAGAGGTGAACCTCTCTCTCTCTCTCTCTCTTTCTCCCTTCTTTTCTCCCTCCTTCTCTGCCCCTCACTCCCTCCTCCTCTCTTTTTCTTTCTTCTTCTTTCCCTCCCTCCCCCTCCCTCCCTTCCCCTTCCTTCACTTTCCCCTCTCCCTCAAGTGTATGTGCATTTGTATACACATATGTGCATATGTGTTGAGGACTGTGGTCGATGCCAAGTACCATTCACTGTTACTATCTTACCTTATTGAAAAGTTTTTCACTGAACCTAGCAGTTACTGATTAACTCCTTTAGCTAGTTAGAGAGCTCAGGGATTCACCAAACTCTAGCCCAAGAGTTACAGAAGCCTGTGACCATGCTTTTCTTTTCTTTTTTTCTTTTCTTTTCCTTCTTTCTTTCTTTTTTGCTTTCTTTTCTTTTCTTTCTTTCTTTCTTTCTTTCTTTCTTTCTTTCTTTCTTTCTTTCTTTCTTCTTCTCCTCCTCCTTCTCCTCTCTCTCTCTCTCTCTCGTTCTCTCTCATTCATTCATTTTTTTTTGTGGCTGCAGGGGATCCAAACTCATGTCCTCATGTTTGTGTAGCCAGTGGTTTACTTACTGAGCCCTTATCTTCCCAGATCCCTGAGTTACAATCTTAATTGCAATCACTAAATTACCCTGAGCAAGAAGCACCCAGATCAAATACATTCTTGATCTATAGAGTGCATGCTTAATCCCTTTAAGATGTTGTTTTGGGTTAGTTTATAGCCCCAATTAATGCAGTGCTATCTAGGAAAGTTTATGCCCTTTCAATCAAATCATCAATGCTTGTCAGTAGTATTAGAGTTCTTGGAAACTTAAGGCCTGATATACTAACATGAATATGTGAGTGCTGAGAGTCTCTACTCTAGTTCCAGAACCAAAATACAAACATAGCATGAAGCCAGTCTACCTAAAAACAAATATAAAAATGCTGTTCTTTGTACTGACTCCATGGTATTTGAGAGATATGTATTAAATTCTCTGAATCACAAATTGTTATTTTTAGTTAATCTCAATATATTACAAATTATGACAGTTAATTTTATGTGTCAACCTGACTGGACCATGGAGTGCCTAGCTATTTGTTCAAATGTGAGTTTTGTATTTGAATATGTTTTGGTTTTGGAAGTGAGACTAACATTTAATGTGCCAAATGGTTAAAGAAGGTTGCCTTCCTACTGAGTCTGGGCCTGACAATATTTTAGAGGTGTGGATAGAATAAAAACTGATTAAAAAAGTTTGTTCTCTCAGCTAGACTGTTCTTGAGCAGAAGACAGTACATTTTCTGCCTTTGAACTTGAACTCATGCTAAGTTGAAGCTCAGACTATTTGCTGTACTTGGTTTACAGGTTGATGACTGTGCACCTTGGGTTTATCAGCTTCTCTAATCAGAATAACTGGATTCTTATACTTCTCTTCTTGTGTAATTATTACATAAATGATATGACATGTATATTTATATAATATATTTAAGTTTTATATATGCATATATTTATATAATCCACATCTATATCATCCATCACAAACACACACATATGTATATCTGCTTTGATCTGTTTCTTTTTAAAACCCAGACCAGTAATACTAACTACATATTGTCTATCATTTTAATATGTAAGCACTAAATCATACTAGCTTTTTAAAATTTAATATTAAGGGATTAACAATTCAAGATGCACTTTAAGTATTTCTTTTGTAAGAAGTATTCTGACTAAAGTTATGTTTTAGAACATAGCTTACTTTTAAGTTGAAATTACTTTTGATTTAAATGCATGGTGGTTTTATCTTTGGGAAGCCTGCTTGTTTTTAGAAACAGAGTGCATATTTCTTCATCCATACCAGTTACATTTCCTGATGGCACTGTCGTGTATATGGCAATAAAATATTAATGAGGGCATTTATCAAGCAGTCTTGTCTTTGGCCTATTGTATGGCAGTGTGAGAAATGGCATCTTTATTAGTCAAAGCTATGCAGAGGTAGCAAACAGCCCTCCAAATCTCTCCCTCTTTTTATATTGTGTATGTCCATGTATGTACGTGCATGCGTGCGTTCATGCGTGCGTGCATGCGAGAGTGCGTGTGTGTGTGTGTGTCTGTGTGTGTATGTGTAGCAGGTAGGTGCACATGCATGTGCAGGTGAAGGCTAAATGTCAGATGACATTCCTCAGGAGCCTGCTACCCTGTTTTCTGAGTCACAGTTTTTCAGTGGCCTGGAACTTGTCAGATAGTCTAGAATGGATGGTCACAAAACCTTGTGATTCACTTCTCTCTATTTCTCCAAATCTAGGATTATAAATACATAGCACTATGCTCAGCTTTTTAATGTGGGTGCTGGGGTTTGAACTCAAGTTCTCATGCCCAAGTACCAAGCACTTTACCAATGAAGCTATCCTCCAAGTCTAATTTCAACCTCTTAAAAGAAAAATATTTACCTTATTCCATGCCTCCTATGTAGTATGGGTGTGCTATTTTTCTATTCATGATATCTTAACTCTAGTACCCAGACTAATATATAATGTGTAAAGTTGTTGAGGAATCAGGAGTAATAGGTTGACAAAGTATCCATGGTTCCCCAAGCTCTTCTTGAGTTAAAGCACACTCCCTTTTGCATCTCAGTGTTCCAAACAAGTCACATGCTGTCCCTCATTTAACAGAGTGAGTGTGTTAATTTCTCCATGGAAAGCACAATAAAAATACATTTTCTTTTTATTGTCTAGTTACACAATCCACCACAGTTTCCAAAGATATTATGCTTTCCATAAGCATTCTTGGGAAGAATTATTTTGAAACCGAGAGTCAGGAATTTTATTTCTATAAAGTTATAGCGCAACAAAGCTGACAAAGAAACCCATGCTTTGAGAAATGTATTTGGACTCTATTGTGAAACAATTTCTCAAGAGTGGTCACAGGAACAATCCTGTGGCTTATCCAGGTCAACTCTTGGTGACCCCCTTTCTGCCCTGGTGTCAGTGTTAACATCCCACCTGCCTCCCTGAGCACTGGTGGGCAGTAGTGCCAATATATCTTTGCCAGTGAGGTCACTGGGTCCTGCTGTCTTCAGTCTCTTTCTCCTGACTCAGCTCTCACTGTGGGCAATAAAGGTAAGTTGGCCCAGTTTGTCATAAAACAGGTTTTACTCATTCAGTGTTTTCCTTCTGTAAAAAAAAAATATTTTCCTAAGTAGAAGTAACTTTAAAAAATTTAACATGCATTTTGGTAAGGACACTGGAAGGGTATCTAATGGGTCACTTAAATGTGTTTCTCTCCTAAGTTGGTGAATTTTTTTAAGTTTAAATTTGAGGTTCTGTACTAAATGAACCTTTAACACCACAAAAGAGAGGTATAGGGAATACAATAAATAATTAATCTTTATAACTGTCAAATTATTTTTGTCCCCATAAATTAATTTTATAAAAATATGACATTCCTAATATTAAAATTAGCTTTTCTTTTTGAAGGAAGCTATATGCTTTTGTATGTCTAGACCATGGCAAGTTGTTGATCAGAAGGTTTTCCTCAAAAAGATAGCCTTTTCAACAAATGGTGCTAGTTCAACTGGAGGTCAGCATGCAGAAGAATGCAAATCGATCTATTCTTACCTCCTTGTACTAAGCTCAACTCCAAGTGGATCAAGGACCTCCACATAAAACCAGACACACTGAAACTAATAGAAAAGAAACTGGGAAGAGCCTAGAGCACATGGGCACAGGGGAAAATTACCTGAACAGAACACCAATAGCTTATGCTCTAAGAACAAGAATTGACAAATGGGGCCTCATAAAATTACAAAGTTTCTGTAAGGCAGAGGACACTGTCAATTGGACAAAATGGCAACCAACAAACTGGGGAAAGATCTTTACCAACCCTACATCTGACAGAGGGCTAATATCCAATATATACAAAGAACTCAAGAAGTTAGACTCCAGAGAGCCAAATATCCCTATTAAAAATGGGGTACAGAGCTAAAAAAGATTTTTCACCTGAGGAATATCGAATGGCTGAGAAACACCTAAAGAAATGTTCAGCATCCTTAGTCAGTAGGGAAATGCAAATCAAAACAACCCTGAGATTTTACCTCACACCAGTCAGAATGGCTAATATCAAAAACTCAGGAGACAGCAGGTGTTGTTGAGGATGTGGAGAAAGAGGGACACTCCTCCACTGCTGCTGGGATTGCAAAGTAGTACAACCACTCTGGAAATCAGTCCAGCGGTTCATCAGAAAACTGGGCATGATACTACCAGAGGACCCCGTTATACCACTCCTGGGCATATACCCAGAGGATTCCCCAGCATGTAATAAGGACACATGCTCCACTATCTTCATAGCAGTCTTATTTATAATAGCCAGAAGCTGGAAAGAACCCAGATGTTCCTCAATGGAGAAATGGATACAGAAAGTGTGGTATATTTACACAATGGATTACTACTCAGCTATTAAAAACAATGAATTCATGAAATTCTTAGGCAAATGGTTGGAACTGGAAAATATCCTAAGTGAGCTAACCTAATTACAAAAGAACACACATGGTATGTACTCACTGATAAGTGAATATTAGTCCAGAAGCTCGTAATACCCAAAACACAATTCACATGTCAAATGATGCCCAAGAAGAAGAAGACAGGAGAGGTCCCTGGTCTTGGAAAGGCTCGATGCAGCAGTGAAGGGAAATACCAGGACAGGGAAGTGAGAAGGGTTTGATTGGGGAACAGTGGGAGTGAAAAGGGCTTATGGGACTTTCGTGGAGGGATGATCCAGGAAAGGGGAAATCATTTGAAATGTAAATAAAGAATGTATCTAATTAACAAAAAAGAAAAAGGTTTTCCTCAGTCTTCCATGCTCATCTTTTCTGTGTCCATAATCCTCATGTGACTTTCTTGGAAAGACATGAACTATTTATGACAGACAAGGCAGTGAAGAGTCCAAAGAAATGTTTCCACCCATGAATGACTTGGTGAACCAAAAGTTTATTAGGGTTATGTCAGGAGTCATTTAGTAAAGACTAATTCTAGCTAGTGGCCTTCCAGAGGTGGCCCACTGCTTTTGCATGGTCTGTGATGGGTGAGCTCTTTGAACAAGTTTCCAAAGGGACTTCATTTCACGATTGCTTCTTGGAGCTGATATGCCTTTCTTGTTATTACTGAAGAGTAACCTTTCCTCCAGCAATTATTTACTGCTTATATAATATCCATTGAGGTCTTCTTGACCTTGTAATTTTATAAGCTTCCTGAATTTTGTAAATTTTGTGACCTTCCGGAGGCTTGTGGTTTTCATTATCTTCCTGAGGCTTATGAGCCTTTCTCTTCCCTCTAGGAAGGATTTTATCTTGGAGAAAATATAACCAGTTTTATAAAACCTACCTAGAACCCGAATGAACAAAATATGCTACCTATTTAATTTTTTTCCTTCTTCATTAGCAGTAACTGATTTGTATTTTTCCTGTAGTAACATTTGTCTCATAAAAATATATGGATACATTTTCAAACGTCTGCTCTATTTTTTGGCGTTAGCTAAACAATCTGTTTTGGCGTTAGCTAAACAATCTGCATATATAAATGGTAATGGATAAGTCATTTTATTCCAAAGTAATACATTTCAGTGGAGTTGTCTGGAGAATATGGCCTAATCCACATCAGTACACGAGTGTCATAATATGTCTAGTGGGAAAATTGTCTTCCTTATTATTCAGTCACTCCATTGATATATATGTATATGTGTATGTGTATGTTTATATGATGTATGAACATACATGTGCATTTTGTGTGTGTGTGTGTGTGTTTATATAGTAGTAAACTTCTATAGTGGTAGCTTTATTTCTATGTTGGTTTTCAAATGATCTTCAATGTTAATTGTCATTCCTCATATTCTCTCTACCCTTTTCTCTGACCCTTCTCACACCTTCCTATTTAGCCTTCTTATTCCTTCCTTAGGAAATATTCTCCATTCCCCTAATATCTTAGTAGGTATCTAACCTCTGTGGTTATTCATACTGACTCTAGCAAAAAGTGTTTCTGTCAATTGGTGGTTGATTCAAAGGAGCTGAGATAGTCTAGAAGGTAAGGCTGAGAAGATTTGCAGGAAAGTTCTAACCTAGATTACTGTCAATGCTCTCTATTAAAATGTCCAGTTATTTAAAATTTCATTCAAAGAGCAAAGATTTGAGAGTGCATTGAACTGAAATCTGTCTATAAGCCACTTGTTAGGTCAGTGTCTGCGGAGAAATTATGTTGCCTCACTGTAGGGTAAATGGGCACTGTGTGGAAAGAAAGCAAGTTCAGCACCAAGGCCAGCTCTCCATTGTCTGTTAGGATTTAACTCTAATAATCTTTAAACATACACAATATAGACAATATTTAAACAATAATTAAATTAGTTAAATTAAGTTAATATAAACAATAATTAAATCCTTTGAAACTAATTTTAATGAATATCTAGCATTATTTGATATTTATTATGTATAAGACCTTTATATTGCTTCTTGTTCATGTTTGGTTTTGTTGTTGTGGTAAAGCAATGTAGTTTGGAAAAAGTCTGTTACATAATATAGGACAGAGTCCATCATCAAGGGAAGCCAAGGTATGAACTCAAGGAGTAACTAGGGTACAGACTCTGAAGCAGAGCCTAGGGAAAAACAAAGATTACTGGCTTGTTATCTATTTTTTTCAGCTTTCTTTCTTTCTTTCTTTCTTTCTTTCTTTCTTTCTTTCTTTCTTTCTTTCTTTCTTTTATTTTTTTATTTTTTTTTATATGTTTGGGTGTTTGCTTGCATGTATATCTGTGTATGACTTGTGTGCTCGGTGCCCATGGAAACCAGAAGAGAGAGTTGGATCACTGGAAACTCTAATAACATACTGTTGTGAGCCACTTGTGGATGCTGGGAATCAAACCCAGCTCTTTTGGAAGAGAAACCAGTTTTCTTCACCTTGGAGCCAACTTTCCAGCTCTTTAGCTTGCTTTTTTTATATAGCCAGGGCTGTCTGCTCAGGAATAGCATGGCCTACAGTGAGTTGGGCCCTTCTACACCAACCAGTAATCAGGAATATGTTGCATTTTATGGAAATTAAAGAGAGAAAGAATGTTTGGTGGATGTGCAGTCAGGCGTGGGGGAAGGGGGTGCTTCCGCAGGCCCATGCTGAGGCATCCCTTCCCCCTGAGGGACCAGCCACAGGATAGTATAGTATAGAATAGAGTTTATTCAGGGCATGTGGAGGGGAGTTGAGGGAGAACAGACAGAGAAACCAGAAACCAGAGAGAGAGAGAGAGAGAAGAGACTGGCCATGAGCATGTGGAGAGTGAGGGGTGTGGGGAATGAGGAGAGAAGGGGAGCAGGCGGAAGAGGAGAGAGCAAGAGCCAAGAGCAAGAGAGCGAGCGAGCAAGAGAGAGAGAGAGAGAGAGAGAGAGAGAGAGAGAGAGAGAGAGAGAGAGAGAGAGAGGAGGGGGCAAGCAACCCCTTTTATAGTGAGTCGGGCACAGTTGACTGTTCCCAGGTAACTCTGTGGTGGAGCCTAGACTAAATGCCAATAGAATATACCCACACACTTGCCAACAGGCAGATCTGATGGAGGAATTTTCTCTACTGAGTTTCTCTGTTTCTACAAGTCTTTAGCTTATGTTGACAAACACACACACACACACACACACACACACACACACACACAAAAGAAAACAAGAACAAATAAACAAACTTAACCAGCACATCTTTTTAAGTTCAATTCTAAGAATTGAATGTGGAATAGGTAAATTATATTATTCTTACTTTACGGTTGAGAGATACTATGTGAAGAGAAGTTAAATAATTTACTATGTAAATTAGAATGGGGAGGAGCCATAATCTGGCTGGTTAAAAACTCAGTGCTTCGGGCACAATTTTTAAATTTTATTTTATTATGAAAACTATTTTAAGTACATGCTTCAGTCAGACTAAATACATTCACAACACACAACTATTGCCACCAATCTTTTGCTACCCCTTTTATATCACTTTGATTTCAGAATTCATACTCAGCATGTAGGGAAGAATATCAGCAGATAATTTCTCTAACGAATCCTTTGCTGGTTCAACGTTTTTGTGCTGGGTTCTTTCTAGCTTAAGGATAAAACTGGCACTTAAGTTGGGTAGAGAAAGTAATTTAACAGGCTGAGTACGATTTGGCTGCAGAAGTAAGCCCATTTCATGGCATCTGCTGAGAAAATCTCATAAGTAGAAGAATTATGGTACAGAGATGACAACAGAGTATCGTCTGTGGGCAAATTAGAAAGAGGAAACATGCTCTAGAGTATGTAGTGGCACAAATTATACCAAGAAATTTGAAAATTCCTCCCAATGTCTAATGAACCTGTTCTAAGTTTTAGTAGGATAGAAGAATAGCAAGAAAGAGAGGAAAAATATGTACAACAAAGTGACTCAGACCTCTGTGTTATATGGGTAGATTTTTATTGCTTCTTGCTCTATTATTATTTTCTGATTTCCATTTGATTATGTATTACTATTTTTCAAGCATGGGAATTTCATTGCATTCTTTCTGACTAATAGTCTTTTTACCCATCTAAAAACTTTTTTGAAAATTGTATTTGCCTAATAGAATAATAATATTTTAATTTCAGAATATCTTACAGTTCCTCCTAGTAAATTATCAACATAGTAAAACAATAAAGATTATCATCTATTTCCAGATTTTCTAAACATCTTTAATAAGTATGTGTAAAAATATGTTAAAATTTATTTCTAATACATTTTGGTGTTATATTTCAAGATGATATGAGGCAGAGTTCTTAGGCCATATCTCTGGCTTTTGAGAGTATGATAACAAAAGAGGACATTGTTTTAAACCTATGATTTTTTTAAAGATGCTACCAAAAATCCCCAACAATCAAGTATTAATCCTGTGGTACATATCACATGACATGTTGCATATACCTTGTGCATTATTTCTTATTGATTAATCTGATGATCTCTATTGGATCATCAAACTTAAGTTGCCTACATATTGCAGTTGAACCTTTTCTTATGAATAAGGATTCATTCTAAGACTCATTGAAAGAAATAGTCCATTTCAGATATTTTCAGGAATCCGGATTTTGAGACCAGCAAACTTCATGGTATGTAATGTAAGATACAGACTATCAGTATCTATCAGTATTTAACTGTTTAAGTGATACTTAATTTGTAGTATGATAGATTTTATATATATATATATATATATATATATATATATATATGACTTTGTTTAGATATAGTTTCACCCCTATGTTAGTGTGACATGTAACCATGACATTTTATATGTCTTTTTAAATTCCAAAGACTATGAAGGTAAAAATCTTTTCTTTGAAAAACACCAAAAAAGAAAGACTATGATTCCTTAAAAGATGAAAAGAACATTTAAATTATCCTTATTTGCCTTCAGAAGAATATAACAGAAATTCTTTTTTTTCTTTGAGAAACAATTTTGAGGAAACAATAGACAAAAAATTTTTTGAAAGAAACTTAAGGCATTATATTCAAGCAATTACCTAAATATTGCAAGAAGATCATGTTTGACAGGAAAAAACTCAAAATGGAAATTTCCATTGACTAAAGTTACAGTTAATAACTGTTTCATATCTTATCTGCAAGACATTGAGAATAATGATGGAAAACTTGCCAGGTTTCTTTTAGTGCAACTGTTTAGTTACACTTGAGCTCTAAAGCACATGCTTATACCCACACAAGTCACCTATCATTCTTTTTCTATTAAAAGTGTAATTTCTATCTCAAAGGGAAAATTGTAAATTCAGCTAATTTTATCTGTGGTTAAAAAAAGCATATGATATTTAATAAAAGGAGGAACTAACAAGAAAAGGGATATAAGGAAACTTTTGAAGGACATGGTTATGGTTGCTAAATTTATCATGCTCTTGGCTTCATGACTGGTCAAAAGTCAGAAAAATGGACCAGTGAGATTTCTCAATTAGTGAAACCTTGCTGCTCTACAATGCAAGGTTGATGACCTCTGTCCAATTCCTAGAACTCTAATAAAGGTGGGGAAAGAAAACCAACTCAATAACAATGCCATTTGACTGCAACATGCAGTCCTGTATGTGTGCTCACCCTTCCTCCACATATAAACATACATTTACGCATGCAAAAATAAATTTAAAAACTATAAAAGTGAATAAAATCTCTACCCTAAAAATGCGGTCTATTTAACTTCAGTAAAAACAGTAAAATTTTATGTATTAAATAATTAATTTAAACAGAGATTTTATATTTTAAAGTAATTAAATTAATTCTTCATGTGATAGGACAAATATGAATATTTAATTTTTTTCATATTTTGTGGACAAAGGCTACAATAGTTCTGTCAAGACTATCCTTTCAATGGCCTGTTGTGTCTATCCTCAGGTGATGGAAATAATGTCTGCCTTTGAAATTAAGGTATGAATTTTTTGCTGAGTGGTATGAAAGAGATGATGCTTCAGTTTGGGGAGAAAGAACAATATACTTATTACTCATTTCAAATGACTTGAACTTCTTAAGCATAAGATTTCTCTCCTATCATCCAATTCATCATATGTACCTTCTTTACTTTACCCTTGGGACTGAAGTGGAGAGATATGGTGTGATGCTGACTGTACAACTCTTCCTCTTGTTATATGCAGTGAACTGGTCTTTGGTTCTTTTGGAAGAGTTTTGTGGTTTTGTTTTTCCAGTTCATGAAATTATCACTACCTAATTCACATGTTTGAAATATCTTGGGACAGGGGGACCAGTATTGAAATCGATGACAGTGGCAATGAGGAATTACCCTCTGATACAGAGTATTGGGAAGATGGAAAATAGTAGTTCATTCACTTGAGTTATGAGTTACATCACTCAGATATGCAAGAGAGTGTTACTGAAATAGTCTCTTTTTACACTTCCTTATAAACCCTTCCTCTCGACTTCTTTCTCAACTTTCTTTGTCTCCTTAATTTCCTTATAAAGAAAGACAAGTAATATTGCATCTGAGATTTCCTAGTTTGCAAGAGGGATCAAAGAATGTGTCTGCCTAAAACTGTATGCTAGGGAACCCCTGGGAAGGAAAGGATTCAAACCACTGTGGTTTTGATACAGGTGCCCAGAATTCTACCTGGTCCAGAAATGGAGAGAAAGTTCAGATCTGACTAATAAATAGTCAAAGAGAAACTAATGCAACTTTGTGGTTTGGCACTTTGGGTCAATACATCATACTTTCTTGTTTATCTACATCTGAATATATAAGAGAAATTGTTCTGAGTATTCTTGAAACTCTCATTTAATAAGTACCAGGAGGAATTCTGATTAGGAAAGTCTGTGTTCAATAGGTAATCACAATTTGAGGTTGCACAATCCTGATCACCCTTTAAAGTACAAGCAATGTCTGACTTCTTCCACCTGAGTCCCTGGGAAAGGGAGGCTATGTTCACTTGTAAGCAGCTGTGGAGTTGTATATGGATAGCTTTCCTTATACTGACACAGGTACATCCCTTTGACAAGAACCTATTAATTTGGTACTAGGCTCTAATAAGTACCTATTATGTTTTATTTATATGCAATGTTTGACTTTATCTCACTATTACTATTTTGTGATGTGTCGATTCAAATACAACTGATAAAATCTGAAGGAACATAAATATTTCACTTTTCAATTGGAATGATGTGTCTAAATTTACTGACAGTATGATCTGAGGAATACCTTAGCTGTGTATATGAAATAGTTACAATGTTGTACAGTTGTTTCCTCTGAATTAAAATTCATCCTGGAGACAAGTGTCAGGCTCCAAAAACTTAGAAAGCTAATAAATGCATATGTTTAAAGGATCTCAGAGAGATACAAATTTCACAAGTACCTTCCCCAAGGTTATATACGCAGATAACAATTTCTCGAGAAGGAGAGACTCTTCAGTTGTTCCACCTGCAAATTGGACATGCAATAACCCTTCATCTATACTGCTGTAATGCCAATAAACTGACTGGTTGACCAAGATGGTCATGGGTAGAGCGACTTTTGGGTCTGTTGTCAGTGTCACATATATTAACAAAACATCTCTGTAGCATCTATCTTTCTGGAGGCTGAGAATATGTTAGTCACAGAGAATTTCCTGTGTCTCTTGGGATGGTTCAAACAGTCCTATTACAATGATACTGAATGGTGCTTGATTATCTTCAGCACCAGCTAAAAGGAAAAATGTGCATGATTACTCTACACCAATGATTCTCAACCTGTGGGTCACAATCTTTTGGGGTCACATATCAAGTATCCTGTGTATCATATATTTACATTGAGATGCATAACTGTAGCCAAGTTATAGTTTTAAAGTAACAAAAAAATAATTTTATGGTTGGGAGTACCACCACATGATGAACCATATTAAACGATCAAAGCATTAGGAAGATTCATTCTGGGCATTGTTCCTTTTGGCAAGACTTGTTATATTTTTATCAACTATAAGCCATGATAAACATTCTAGCTGCTGATCTGTCACAAAGGCAATTATGCCTGTCAAATTAAACACATGCCTTTTGGGCTTATGAAACCAAAGAACTGAATTGTAGTTGTTGCTCTAATTATTTGGTCACTCATGTTGGTATCCATGGTGAGGGTCTATTATCTGGTAAAGCAGCTAGAATGAAACTACTGATAAAGCTTGTTCTGCCCAGATAGTTATCATTTCATCTTGGGTTCATCACTGTCATGACAACACATTTGTCATCACAGATTAGGTATGATTTAAAGGACTTTGTATTTCTAATTCAGAGAGTACTTCTGCATAAAGGACTTGTAACACCTTTCCCCACATTAGCCCACTTGTCCCGTAATGAGAGACTGGAGCCAGCTGTCACCAGCTGTCAGGCTTACTATACCTAGTAAGTAGTGTTGATTCCTTGATGTAGACACTTTTTTTTTCAGGTTACGAAACTAATATTTCTGTCTGATTAGTTGCCTATGGCCATAGCACTGAAAATAACTGTGCCACTTTTTTGGGGGCAATTTGCAGCCTTATAGTGATGTTTATTTCATTACAAACCTCATCCATAATGAACATATTATCTGAGTATTTGATGGAGTTTATGTGCTGTCTGCAGAGACTGAATTGCAACTGTCTCTTCAGAAACTTTCTTCAAAACGATTCTAGTTGTACCATTCTTACCTTCTTCTGGCCTATACACTTTAGTGAGGTAGAGAGTAATGTATGTAAGCCCAGTATGTAGATGCATACTACCTGTTATTGTAGACAAAAAAGGTTGGATTTATTATAATCACGTGTAAAACAATGGCCAAACTCAGTTGTTTTAATGGACATATGATCCTTAAGGTTTGAGCTGTTTGGAAGACCACACTGAAAAAAACTTTCAACCGCTGTCTTCTAGCAAATATAGGTAATTTTTGGAACCCCCTGAAATGAAAATATTACATTCTTCTCAAGATATCATGTGGATTTGGTATCGTCTGGTAGAAAAGATAGGCATTAACTTATGATCATACAAAAATAGTGACCTACACGAGGGATGAAGGGCATCTTTCCTTTCATGTATCTTTTCTAATCTAGCCTCAGCTTGTGCGTTAGTAGTGATCAAGTGATCAGTCAGACCTTGACTCAGGAGGATATTCAGTCACCTGAAGTTACCAGGTTAGAGACATAAGTCAACAGTTTACAGCTGTTAGAGGCATCAGCTTGCTCTTCTTATCTGTAGACAAAGGCAGAGCTTGTGTATTTGTATTTCATCCTGCTACTATATCACCTTCCTGCTGCATCTATTAAAAGATGAATAAATATTGTAGAGACAACCCTTTCCCTAAGGTATATCCTTTTTTTTTTTTTGCTCAAAAGTTGCCAAATGTTTTCTCAAATAGTATCAACAGTAAACTGTCCTTGTTCAAGAATGAAGGTGAATCCTGTCATGTCTTTGTACTCACTGAAACTAATTTGTATTATACATTTGGCTGTTCACACTCTTTGCTGTCTAACAGTGAAATACAAAAATCATATAACAATGGATGGCAGTCCAAGCACAATGAGTATTGTCACCAAAAGAATCAAATTAGCTGCAAACAATACGTGTAATCTACTGGCAATTAATTAGCAAAAGTAAACAGAAAACAGGATTTAGCCTCGTGTTCAGATTAATTATTATGGCTGATGGAGTATTATATTCAGAGGAAAAATTTCCCAGAGAGGCTAAGACAGTGTAGTACCAACAAGTAGTTATTATTAATAGACAATCCTCTAGATGTCTTTTATACTTTGTAAGCAAGGCACCTGCTAACTGCTCTGGCATATTTATTTATTCAAATATACTGACATAGCAAGTAGCCACAGACGATAGAAACAATATCAGATTCTAGAACATTGTTCACAATGCTAAACATAGGTCTTCCTCTTGAGTAGAGATTAGGTATGCTCACTGAGGAAGCGTTGATATTCTAAAATTGGATTTTACTTTGCTATAAACATCACTGACCTAATTTATTTTACTACTGCAAGGTATGTTTAGACACATAGTGCAAATGTTGCTATTTCTCTGAGAAAGATACTGCCTTTTTTTTCTGATACTGAAGTCTTAGGTCTTCTACTAGAATTATGAAACTGATAGGCTAACTGGTTAGCATCCAATCTGGGTGACCTTCATGGTTCATGACATTTTTGCATACATACAAATACCATGTCAATATCATGTATGTTTTACCCTGTAATCTATTCCCTCTTTGGTTGTTACCATAAATATTTTAAAACCAGCATTTAAGAAAATTAATTATATTCTGTCTCATATTTAGAGACTTCTCAACCACATAGTGTTTTAATGAGAAGTGGTAGAGGTGGGAGATCTGAAATATGATTGTATGAATGGAGTAGATGGCTAAGGGGCAGTGACTTTGGCTTGACTCTGAGCTCTGTACATATACACTGCAAATGTAGATTACTTCAGAGTAGGTGTATCAGTCCGAGTTCTTGAGAGGAACAGGAATGATAGAATGAATATATATGTACATATAATTTAAATTGAAATATTTGCATATAAATGTAAAAATACTATGTTTATATGTATACACATATTTAATTAATTAATTTATGTAAAGGTAATTTACTATAATGGCTTACAGGTTGTGTTCCTGCTAGTTCAGGTATGGCTATCTACCAGTGGAAAGTTGAAGAGTTCAGTATTGTTTAGTCTATGAAGCTGTTTGTCTCAGCTTGTCTTCAGTATGTGCCAGAAGAAGTATATGCCTGAAAAAATAGGCTCTATCTTCAAGGAATGAAGGAACTTGCCAGCCAGAGTGAGGGCAAGCAGGGAAAGAGCAAAGAACTTCATTTGTTCAGGTACTTTATATGGGTATATATACCAGAAAGTGTGACCCAGATTAAATAAACGTGAATCGTCCCATCTCAAAAGACCAAGATTAAGGTGATCTCCTCCTTTCAAAAGATCCAGATTAAAGTTGGTTCTTCCTAAGGCAAATGGTTTAATTAGGAAGAGTCCCTCACAGGTATACTCAGCCACTTAGGTTTAGTTAATCCCAATTGTGGTCAGGTTGACACCAAAAGAGCCTTCACAATAGGCTTCAGAGACTCAATGGATTTCTTTTATCATAGGTTTGAGACACCAGAATCTTTAATATAACAAAAGATTTTTACTTCTGTCCATATTGTGTTTTTGATTTTTTTCTTCCCAAAGACATATCAGCTCTCACTTTACTTTGAATCTGCAAAACATAGAAAATATAAGATATTTCTTTGCAATTTTTTGTGTATTCCACAAATTAGGCTTCTGAAAGTATTCAGTTGCCATGGTGATGCTCACAAAATAAATGTAAAGGAACAGAATTCTTCCTCTTTCAATACAAAATTTGCATTCAGAACACATTAACTATGTAATAGATTCATTGGATTTTTGGCATCAGAAATGCTTGACAATAATGCAGATTTGTCATAGTTTTTTCCTTTAGAGAGCAAAAATTAGTGGCAAAAATGGTTTGATATTCATAATAAAATATGTATAAAATTTAAAAATATGTTTTGAACTTATGCAGCCTAAGCTATGTAGTGGCAGGGAAGTATATGATACTTATATCTTAAATGTTTTATTTTTATTCTAGTCATGTTTTATTTCCCAAAACATATCTAAGAAAAACATTTCTTTTGCTTATTCTTTTACATAGCCTCTCTTTTCGGAATACATTTTATCTCCTCTTTGAAAAGATCACTGAAGAGAAATGACATAGTTTTAATAGTGTATATGAAGTTAGAATTCTAGTCAACATTTCCTATAAAATGTGTATCCAGAATAGACCGAAATATCTTTAGACATGTCTACTTCAAGATCATATAGTGGCCTAATTATTTTTATTTAAATTTATATGAAGAATAAAGTGACATAAAAATACATTATGGGGCTAATAACTGGATATTTACAGTTTAGAAGGGGAGACCAAATATTAATCATGTCAAAAATATGTAGTGTATAAAAGCTTGATTTAGAAGTAACAAAAGTTTGTATGAATTTATTTATTTTAAAGGGAATAATTCAAGAGGCAGTCTGATTTTTTAAAAAGTTGGCTAAAATACTGTGACAAAAGTTTGGTTGAAGTCTTCATTGTGATTTTGTTAGAGTAGCAAACTCTTCCAGTTCTGACACTCATCCATTTTCCACTGTCATAAACAGAGGAAATACCTAATCTGATTGGATAGTTTGCAAAGGCAAGTTGAACATATGAAGATTAATATGCATTATATTTAATTTTTTTCAACTTGAAACAAACTTAGACACACCTAAGAAGAGGGAAACTCTTCTTAAGTGTGTCTTAACTGAAGGAAGCCACAGTTACACTTATATCTAAGCCACACAAAGACCCAACAAAGAAGGAGAACTTCAGACCAATTTCGCTTACAAATATCAAAGCAAAAATACTCAATAAAATTCTCAAAAAACAAATCCAAGAATACATCAAAATGATCACTCATCACAATCATGTAGGCTTCATCCCAAGGATACAGGGATAGTTCAATATAAAGAAATCCATCAAAGTAATCCACTATATAAACAAACTCAGAGGAAAAAAAATGTGATCATCCCATTAGATGCTGAAAAAGCATTTGACAAAATCCAACACCCCTTCTTGTTAAAAGTCTTGGAAAGATCAGGAAGTCAACGCCCATACATAGTAAAAGCAATATACAGCAAACCAGTAGCCAACATCAGACTAAATGTAGAGAAACTTAGAGCAATACCACAAAAATCAGGGGATAGACAAGATTGGAAAGGAAGAAGTCAAAGTATCACTATTTACAGATGATATGATAATATAATTAAGTGAGCCCAAATATTCCCCCAGAGAACTCTATCTTGCTGAAATAAACCTACAGATTCAATTCAACCCCCATCAAAATTCCAACTCAATTCTTCATAGAGTTAGAAAGGGCAATTTGCAAATTCATTTGAAATAACAAAAAACGCAGGATAGTGGAAACTATTCTCAACAATAAAAGAACTGGGGAATCACCATCCCTGACCTCAAGCTGTACTAGACAGCCATAGTGACAAAGACTGCATGGTATTGGTACATAGACAGGCAGATAGATCAATGGAATGGAATTGAAGACCCAGAAATAAAACCACACACCTATGGTCACTTGATCTTTGACAAAGAAGCTAAAACCATCCAGAGGAAAAAAGACAGCATTTTCAACAAATGGTGCTGGTTCAACTGGAGGTCAACATGTAGAAGAATGCAAATCAATTCATTCTTATATCTTTGTACAAAGCTCAAGTCTAAGTAACAAAGACCTCCACATAAAACCAGAAACACTGAAACTAATAGAAAAGAAAGTTGGGAAGAGCCTTGAACACATGGGCACAGGGAAAAGTTTCCTGAACAGAACACCAATGGCTTATGCTCTAAGATCAACAATTGACAAATAGGATGTCATAAAATTGCAAAGCTTCTGTAAGGCAAAGGACACTGTCAATAGGACAAAATGGCAACCAACAGATTGGGAAAAGATCTTTACCAATCCTACATCTGATAGAGGGCTAATATCCAATATAAACAAAGAATTCAGTATGTTAGATTCTGAAGAATTAAATAACCCTATTTAAAATGGGTACAGAGCTAAACAACAAATTCTCAACTGGGGAATATTGAATGGCCGAGAAGCACCTAAAGAAATCTTCAACATCCTTAGTCATCAGGGAAATGTCAATCAAAACAACCCTAAGATTCTACCTCATACCCATCAGAATGGCTAAGATCAGATAACAGCAGATGCTGTTGAGGATGTGGAGAAAGAGGAACAATCCTCCACTGTTGGTGGGATTGCATGCCTGTACAACCACTCTGGAAATCAGTCTGGTGGTTCTTCAGAAAACTGGACATAGTCCTACCTGAGGACCCAGCTCTGTTACTCCTGAGCATATATCCAAAAGATGCTCCAACATATAACAAGGACATATGCTCCAGTATGTTCTTAGCAGCCTAATTTATAATAGCCAGAAGCTGGAAACAACCCAGACGTCCTCCAACAGAAGAATGAATACAGAAAATGTAGTACATTTACACAATGGAGTACTACTCAGCTATTAAAAATAATCACTTCATGAAATTCTTAGGAAGATGGATGGACCTAGAAAATATCATCCTGAGTGAGGTAACCTAGTCCCAAAAGAACACACATGGTATGCACTCACTGATAAGTGGATATCAGGCTAAAAGTTCAGAATACCCATGATACTACTCAAAGACCATATGAAGCTCAAGAAGGAAGATCAGAGTGTGCATGTTTCAGTCCTTTTAGATGGAGGAACAGAATACTCCCTGGAGGTAGAGAGTGAGAGGGACTTGGGAGGTAGAGAGGACGGGGAGGGGAAAAAGGGGCTAGGATCAAGTATGGGAGAAGTTGGGGATGACATACAGAAGGTTAGGAAATTGAACAGAAGATTGTAGGAATGAGCAATGGAGAACTGGGGGTAGTCACCAGAAAGTCCCAGATGCCAGTAAAGCAAGATGCTTCCAGGACACAACAGGGATTACAGTAGCTGAAATGCTCAACAAAGGTGAAAGAGAACCTGTAGAGATAATATCCAGAGGTTAGGCAACGCCTCCAAAGGGTACACATGGAGGGACCCATAGCTCCTTCTGCGTATGTAGCAGAGGATGGCCTTGTCTGGCATCACTGCGAGGAGAGGCCCTTGGTCCTGTGAAGGCTAGATGACCTAATTTAGGGGACGGTCAGGGTGGGGGACTGGGAGTGGGTGGGTACGGGAGCACCCTCATAGAAGCAGGGGGAGGTGGAGGGGATGGGGGTTTGCGGAGGGCAAACCTGGAAAGAGGATAAAAACCTGGAAAAATGTGAAATGTGAATAAATAAAATATCCAATAATAAAAAAGAAATGGTCTTCATCAGATTGGCCTTTTGGCATGTGTATAGGATATTTATTGATTGCTAATTGGTATGGAAAGGCCCAAACTATCATGTAAGGTTCTGTCACTGGGCAGTTAGGCCTGGTTGTATAAGAAAGATAGCTGAGCAAGTCAGTGTAAGTAAGCCAGTAAGCTCGGCCTCTGTCTCTGTTCCTGCCTTCTGGTTTAAGTCTGTGTTCTTGCCTTGCCTTCCTTTGATGACCTACAGTTAGTAAACCTGTTCCTTCTCAATTTGCTTTCAATCAGCAGCAAAAGGCAGAGTAGGATAAAAATTGGTATTAGAGAGGCAGATTGCTATTATGATAGATCTGGCCATATCTGTCTGTATTTATTTATTTATTTATTTACCGGAGAGTAGTATTGGATTTGGAGCTTTGATCTAGAAAAGTCATTTAATACATAAATCTTTTTTTTGTTTCTTTTTGGTTTTTTGAGACAGGGTTTCTCTGTGTAGCCCTGGCTGTCCTGGAACTTACCAGGCAGGCCTCGAACTCAGAAATCTGCCTGCCTCTGCCTCTGCCTCCCAAGTGCTGGGATTAAAGGTGTGCACCACCACTGTCCGACTTTTTTATTAATTAATTAATTTTTTTTGTTTAATACACAAATTTTAATGGACTGTTCTGCAGGAGCTTGGATGATAGGAATGTTGTGCGATGTGTAGAGGATGGAAACCTGGCTTGAGAAGTTTCAGAGGAAAGCAAAGGGTCTATCGGCAACAATCAAGTAATACGTTGGATTAATAATCTGTAGAGGTGAACCTTTGCTTGGCTGGGTTGGTGTATATTGGTTAGATGGGACTAAAGAGTCAGCAATGATTAATAAACCAGAATCACTGAGGTAAAATTAAAAAAAAAATCCAAACATTTCTTCAGGGTTCGCACCTAGGCATTGTGGTCCGGAGGGAGCCAAGTGAGGATGAACTTTGAAGTTTTTCCTCTCTGATTTGGTCTTCAGCAGCATGGAAGCTGCAGGACTGGCACTTTGAGAGGCCATTTGTTGTTGGCACAACCTCAGATGTGGTAGAGAGCTTTAGATTGAAGGGATAATGGAGAAAAGCTGAGGCTTGGTAACGTGTGACAGAATTAGAGACTCTGCAGAGAGATCAGAAGGTTATTGGTGGAGGCACAGCCTCTGTTGCAGTGGAGCCTTCAAGGTAATGGAGGAACCAGGACCATGGGATAACAGCCAAATGGCAAGCCTAGAGCTACAGAGTTGGATTTTTCACTGAAGGGTGTAAGTTTTGATTTGATTGGATTGTAACTGTGCTCTGTTTTGTTTTTTCTTGTTGGAATAAAAAAAAGTATGAAACTTGTTTGTTTTATAAGAACCACACAAGACCTTAGATTTTAAGAGTTTGAAGTTTTAAGTATTGAAAAATTTGAAGACAGACTTCTAAAAGTTAGACTGTGTTTTATATTATTATATTCACATATTATCTTGGCCACAAGAAATTAAAAGGGCATAACTTAAATTTTAAAAATTTATTTATTCACTTTACATTCTGATCAGATCTTCCTCCCACCCCATCGTAACCCTTCTTCTCCCAATCCAACCCTTACAAATCCACCTCTCCCCGTCACCCACTCCCCTTCTCCTCAGAGAAGGCGCCTCCTCTTGGGTACCACTCCATCCTGGGAATCTAGTCACAGTAGGTCTAATTGCATCCTCTCCTACTGAGGCCCAACCAGGCAGTACAGTTAAGGGAAAGAGATACATTGGCAGGCAACAGACTCAGAGAGACAGCTTTCACTTCAATTGTTAGGGGACCCACATGTAGACCAAGTTGCACATCTGTGATGAATATGTAGGGTACCCAAGTCCGGTCCCTGTATGCTCTTTGGTTGGTGGTTCAAATTAAATTTTATTGTGTGTCAACATTGATAAGGAATGGAGTGTCATAGTTTCTTCAACTTGAACAAACCTGGGCATACCTGGGAAGAGGGATTCTCAATTGAGAAATTTCCTTCATCCATTGATCTGTTGACATGTCTGTGGGGTCATTTTCTTGATTGCTAATTGATGTAGAAGGGCCTAGCCCACTCACGATGGGCAGTGCTGTCCCTGGGCAGTTTGGCTGACTGTATAAGAAAGGTAGCTGAGCAAGCCAGAGGAAGCAGACCAATAAGCTTGCCCTCTGCTTCTGTTCCTGCCTCCTGGTTCCTTCCTTAGTTTCCCTAAAGATTGACTGTAATCTGCAAGCAAAATAAACCCTTTCCTCCCCAACCTGCTTTTGGTCATTGTTCTATCAAAGCAACAGAAAGCAAACTAACAAAATATAAAGTATAACTTGTTTCCTCCTGATTTTTAGGAGCGTGCTACCCACAGAAGATACACATTATTGATCATACCCTGCTTTGTTTGGTACTCACGATCTTTAGCATGAGATGGTCCGATGACTCCACTGCCATCAGGGACTAGGTTATTTTGTGTTTTGTTTTCAAGGAGCTTATTATCCTGGCAGACTTTGTCTTATAACCCAAACTAAACAACCAATCAAACCAAATCAATAATCACCACATGAAGACAATGCTGCATTCTATGAAGACATTCTTCAGCAACAATGGAGCATAGATCTTAGCAGAGGATGAGGCAGGATAAAATTAGGTGAGATGGATGCAATTAGATGAGACAGAGGAATAAAACCCCAGGATCTGGAGAGCACTTACATTAAAAAACACATTTACACCAGTCAAAATGGCTAAAATCAAAAACACAGGAGACAGCAGTTGTTGGCGAGGATGTGAAGAAAGAGGAACACTCCTCCCCTGCTGGTGGGATTGCAAGCTGGTACAACCACTCTGGAAAGCAGTCTGGCGGTTCCTCAGAAAACCGGGCATGACACTCCCAGAGGATCCTGTTATACCACTCCTGGGCATATACCCAGAGGCTTTATCTGCATGCAATAAGGACACATGCTCCGCTATGTTCATAGCAGCCTTATTTATAATAGCCAGAAGCTGGAAAGAACCCAGATGTCCCTCAGCGGAGGAATGAATTAAGAAGATGTGGTACATTTACACAATGGAATACTACTCTGCAATTAAAAACAATGAATTCATGAAATTCCTAGGCAAATGGTCAGAACTAGAAAATATCATCCTTAGTGAGGTAACCCAATCACAAAAGAACACACATGGTATGCAGTCACTGATAAGGGGATATTAACCCAGAATCTTGGAATACCCAAGACACAATTCACATATCAATAGATTTCCAAGAAGATGGAAGGAGAGACCCCTGGTCCTGGAAAGACTGGATGTAGGGGAATGCCAAGACAGAGAAGCGAGGAACAGGGGGACAGGGGGAGGGATGAGGGCTTATGGAACTTTCGGGGAGGGAGGAAGCAGGAAAGGGGGAAATCATTTGGAATGTAAATAAAAAAATGTAGGAAATAAAAAAAACACATTTACTGACTGAGTTCTACACTTTATATATTCTATATGTATATATTATCACATGTAATCTTTATTAGATTTTGTGTGGAGGGCCCAATAACATTTCTCATTTTATAACTGAAGTTCAAGGCATGCCATTATTTAATCAGACCTAAGATTTGATGTCCCCAATTTTCTCTTTCCAGGAAGTCTTTCTACTTCAAAGGAGAACATTCAGATGTTCTCAAGGCAGGTGATATATTAGAGCAGTACTGATTTGCAGACCCAGGTTTGACTGAGGTTTAGAGACAAGCAAGTTGGCCATGAGAAGCTGGACCAGCACTAGTGCCTCAGTGAGAGTTGACTGAGGCTGGTAAAAGGCCACACTCAGGAATATTTGCTATTTGGTCTGCAGTTATAGGAACTGCCTGAGATGTAATAACAGCAGTTTGAGCCATCTCAGCCTTGTATAGTTTTGAGATAAGGTTTTGCATACAACTTTTGTTTTCCTAAAGTTCATAATGAACTCTAAGCTGGGCTCAAACTTACAGACATCCTTCTGCCTCTGCCTTTGCCCCCTGAAATGGTAGCACTTCACCATACCTGGCGTCTCTCTACTCCATGTTCAACTGCTTAAGTTAATCTTGATAGTACCAATATAGACAAATAAGCAAACAGAACAAGCAGACAAACCCAAACACACCACTCTTTAGGTATCGTTCAGGAAATAAAGGACTTATGGGTAGCTGCAGGTTGGGCAAATCCTGAAGAAAGCCTAGAGTTTGGTAGCAGTGTATACTGGGGTGGTCAGCCTAGGGCAGGACACTGGTTATAAGACTTGGGTTAGATCTGGCAGGTTGTAGAAAAATGGGGGTTGGGTGGTCATGGCTACTCACTAGGCTAGACATTGGAGAAGGACTTGGGAAGCCTGGGTAATATCTAAACAGATATCTCTGCCAGTAATTACAGATATTCAGCTATGGCTTCAGCTGTAGGCACAAATTTATTAAATGTAAAAGTCTCGACTTATTTATTCTTTATTGGTGGTCAGATTTTTCTACTTTTGTCTGAGTATACCCAATAGCCACATAATTTTTTTTCATTTGTTTCTTATGTAATTTTTCTGTTCTGTTTTCCTAACAACTGCTCTCTCTTTTTATGGCCTTATTATGATTGTAGTCATTAGCAGCAAGACAACAATAATTTTGCATTATTTAACTCTATGTATTGCTTAATTCTATGAGGATTTAAAGATTCTTTTTCTACCAAATGGCAATGATCACTATACAATGGAGCCACTGGCTATGATGATAGAATATTTAAGCTCTTGTTCCTTGGTGAAGATATAATAATTTTTCCCTTCAGTCATTTCCCACCACTGGAAGACTTTAGCAGACCAGTTTCTTATATTAAGAGAAGAAAGAAATCTTACCTGAAAGTAAACTATTTGCCCTGTTCTTTCCAAGTGGAATCAGAGAGTCCAGTATGACTAACTGAAAATCAAGCTTGCTGTGAGTCAGAATTTGCCTCAGATCAGCCAAATGCGAAATAATGCAGGTACGTCAGGGAACCAGCTCAGGTTCTGAATCCAGCAACTGAAAACACAGCAGGATGAGGTTGAGGGGGTCAGGGAAGAGGAGCTGGCTATGGAGCAATATGACACAAGTGACCCATTTATACTTTATTTTCTTCAGAGTTTTAGAAAATTTTTCTGGCTGGGTTTTTAATAATTTGTGTTCACATAGGTGTTTCCTTGGCAGTCACTTTTAATACATTTTTGCTAAGTCGTCTTTCCAAGTATACTATAAATGACTTGAGGGCAAGCTGCCTTTATTTTTTTCTTTAGTGTATTTCTAAGGAATATGGAGAAATCCTAGAATAGCAAAGAAAAAAAATCAATTTTTATGTCCATGTCAATATTAAATCCTTCGTGACATATACAAATGAGCCTTCTGTGCCAGACATGACTCACCAGGTATCCATCTTAACAATAGAATTTTAAAAGTCTGTTTTTAAAATGGTGATGGAGAGATGGATCATTAGTTAAGAGCAGTAGCTGCTGTTGCAGAGGACCTGGGTTCAGTTCCCAGTATCAACAGGGCTCACAACTATCTATATCTCCAATTTCAGAGGATCCAATGCCCTCCTTAGCCCTCCATAGACACTCTGCATTTGCATGGTGAGAAGACATGCATGCAATCAAAACAGCTACACACAAAAAACAAACAAATCATTAGCTGGGCATAGTGTTGTACAGCTTTAATCCCAATACTTGTCAAAGGCAGAGAGGCAGAGGCAGGAGGATCTCTGTGAATTTGAGGCCAGTTTGGTCAATATGGTGAGTTCCAGGGTAGCCAGAACTCCACAGTGAGACACATTCTTAAAATTAAAAATAATAGGGGGTAGAAGAGATAGATCATTAGATAAAAGCATGCATTGTTCTTATTGAGGACCTGAATTTAATTCCCATCATCCATATATGGTAGCTCACAACTTATACATAGCTAAAACATAAAATTTAAAGAAAAATTTAGATGGAAGAATGACTCAAAGGCAAAATATGATTTAGGAATGTTAGTAATGTTAAATATTACTTATACTGACATGTTGGTATCAATGAAATACTCTTCAATTTAGTTGTTAAAAGGAGCATAAAGGCAATACTTTAATCAGTCACAGAGTTTTCTCATTCTAATAACTTTTCTAAGAATTCTGACATTTCTTACTACCAAACAAGCAGCAGTTAATAGTGCAAAGATCTTGTTGTTAATCTAAGAGCTGTTAAATTGGACTTGGCCTGTTCAGTAAGAGGGAAAAGATGCCTGGTACCCAAAAACTGGTGAAGTACTCTGGCCTAATATTTCATGGACTGTGGAGGAGAACATACAACCCCAACTGGGTAAATTGGCATATTTTCTAACTGTTTCCTAAATGTTTATTCTTAAATCCATGGATAAGTGTAGTCTTCACTCCTCATCAAGGAAACTTCTCTTTATAACAGATGGAGACCATTACAGAAAAGCACAACCAATTAAGATGCAGAGAACAAGTGATCATGAGGTATCAGCCTCAATGGAAATCTCAAAATGTTTAAGTAGCCATTCAGTTAATCTCTGTCATCAATATTGATGATTTTTTCTTGTGCTCAACAAAGATGGTTTCATGATTACATATCTCTGATCTTTGCTTTTCTTTTTTAATTGGATATTTTACTTATTTACATTTCAAATGTTATCCCCTTTTTTGGTTTCCCCTCTGCAAACTGCCTATCTGATACCACCTTACCCTGCTTCTATGAAGGTGCTCCCCCCACCTACCCTCCTACTGCTGACTCACTGCTCTAGCATTCTTCTATGCTGGGGCATCAAGTCTTCACATCACTATTGCAAGCCTTCACTATTGCATCCGAAATAGTGTCTAGGTTTGGTGTCTGCATGTGAGATGGATCACCAGGTGGGGCAGTCTCAGGATGGCCTTTCCTTCTGTCTCTGCTCCACTCTTTGTCCCTGTATTTCCTTTAGATAGGAGCAATTTTGGGTTAAAATTTTGGAGATGGTTGGATGGCCCCATTCCTCAACTGGGGGGAGGGCATGCTTAACCTCTGGATATGGTCTCAACAGATTCTTCCTCCCCTTTGTGGGGTATCTCAGCTAATGTCATCCCCTTGGGGTCCTGGGAGGCTCTTGCTTTCCTGGCATCTGGGACTTTCTGGTTGCTATCCCCAGTTCCACATTCCCCATTGCTACACACCTCTATTCAATTTCCTGACCCTCTGCACATCTCCTCCATCTTTTCCCATACCTGATTCTTCCCCTCTTTCCCCACCCCCTTTTCTCTTCCTCCCAATTCCCTCCCACCCTCTACTTCCCTCGATTATTTTATTCCCCCTTCTAAGTAGACTGAAGTAACCACTCTTTGGTCTTCCTTCCTCTTGAGCTTCATATAGTCTGTGAGTTGTATTGTGGGTATTCCATGCTCGTTGCCTAATATTCCCTTATCATTCCAATGGCCAAGAAGCACCTAAAGAAATGTTCAACATCCTTAGTCTTCAGGGAAATGCAAATCAAAATGGCCCTGAGATTCTACCTCACACCAGTCAGAATGGCTAAGCTCAAAACTCAGGTGACAGCAGACACTGGTGAGGATGTGGAGAAAGAGGAACACTCCTCCATTGCTGGTGGGATTGCAAGCTGGAAATCAGTCTGGTTGCTCAGAAAATTGGACATAGTACTACCTGAGGACCCAGCTATACCTCTCCTGGGCATATACCCAAAAGATGCTCCAACATGTAATAAGGACACATGCTCCACTATGTTAATAGCAGCCATATTTATAACAGCCAGAAACTGGAAACAACCCAGATATCCCTCAACAGAAGAATGGATACAGAAAAAGTGGTATATTTATACAATGGGATACTGTTCAGCTATTAAAAACAATGACTTCATGAAATCCACAGGCAAATGGTTGGTGCTAGAAAATATCATCTTGCGTGAGGTAACTCAGTCACAAAAGACCACACATGGTAGACCTCTGATCTTTTCTATTCTTATTGTCTTTCTCTCTCATCCCTCTTTGCCAGTTGGGATTTTGGATGATGGCTTTGCTCCATATTGTATGGAGAGATATGTACTTGTTACATAATGTATGTTTCTGTTGCTGTAATATATGCTTAAGACAGTAGGTTAAAGGGTGGGGTGGGAGATTTCAGTGCACAGTCAGCTTTCTCCATAGCCTTTAAAGATAAGATGTTACAGTGAAACACAATTGCTTACTTCATGATAGCTAGGAAGTCGGCACAGACATTGTAGGGGCAAATCTTGCAGATGAATATTGTCTGATAGGTATATTCAAAAACAGTGACCTGTATATGCACTATCCATGCCAAAGGTGTGACAGTTATGCCAAAAGACAGAGCTCCCACAACATATGTGGATGGGCTTAAGAAGTCATTATAAGAGGAAACATTACATTCTTAAAATTACTTTCGTGGAGGAATTAGAGAAAGGACTTAAGGAGCTGAAGGGATTTGCAACCCCGTAGGAAGAACAAAATATCAACCAACCAGACCCCCCAGATGTCCCAGGGAATCAATGGGAGAAGAGGCCCTTGGTCCTGTAAAGGCTCAAGGCCCTAGTGTAGGGGAATGGCAGGGCAGGGAGGCAGGAGCGGGCGGGTGGATGGGAGAACACCCTCATAGAAGCAGGGGGCAGGGAGATGGGATAGGGGGCTTCTGGGGAGAAACCAGGAAAGAGGATCATATTTGAAATGTAAATAAAGAAAATATCTAATTTCAAAAAAGAAAAACTACTTTCCCCCTCTTTCTGATATTGTTCTGTATGTTTAATAACTTTTTTTTTTGAAATGATGTAAAATGTACCTAAATACATAAATGTGAATTAAGCACTTAGAGGATTATCAGGCCATGGCAGTTCCTCCATTTTCTTTGTGTGAATTTTTAATATAAATGTGGGTATGTAATGCATTAACAAAACAAAGGATGTTCCAGTGAACATGTTTCTACCTCATAACAACAAAAAGCGACATGCCAATTTTTTTCTTTTCTTTTTTTTTGGGGGGGGGATAACACCTGCATCTGCATTTGAATAAAAACAAAAAACAAAAAAAAAAACAAAAACAAGTTTCTTTTTGATAACAACTCAATGGTGTGTGTAGCATCCACCATATGCTCCATTCCTTATAAACTTTCTTGAGTTGTCTTACATTCAAGCACATGTTTTTAATGTTGGCTGTCTTCTGTGCTGTACCTAAGACTGGTATTAAGTGTGTATTAAAAAAATACTTTAAAGTAAAATGAATCTAATATGTTATTCATCATATTTTATGATTATTCATGTAAGAACTATTCACTATATATGCAATGCAAGAAATTGAATAAGTAAAGGCAGTTACCCATCTCAGGCCTAATCTCCATCCTTAGGACCCAACAAGCTAGAGGTGGTAGCAGGAGTCTGCTATCCAGGCATCCTACAGTGCAAGTGTAGGCAGAAACAGCATAGCCTAGAGCACCCTGTGCTGTGCCTAAACCATAAATGACAACCAGTTATAGCCAGGTGGATGGTGAAAACTGACTCCTGAAAGTTGTCCTTTGACTGCCACTGCACAAGCTCCGTGCCGCACAATAAACATTTAAAAATAACAATTTCAAAATGTTATCTGCCTATTTCCATAGTGGAAAATTAGACAGGATTTACCCCTTTCTCAATTTTAACCTTTTTAGAAAGCACTATATAAAAAACAACTCTTTTCTTAATTTTTCTCTATTTTCTACACTTTCCCTCTTGGAACTTCTTTATATCTTTTATCTGCAAAAGCAAAAGTTACATTCAAAGAAAGAACAGCTAGTTACTATATTCAAAAACATGTCTATTTTAGATCCTCTATTTTATTGCTTTCTGTTACCTTAAGCGTTTGTTAATCTTGGTTTAAAAATGAGATGCCTCTTACTCTAATAGACCTTTGCACTCAAGACCAGGCTGCATGGGGCGTGGGAGGAGGCTGTACTCAAAAACATAATGCTAATGAGTCAGAAAGTACCGAGGTGTGTAACACTGATCCAAGGAGCAGAAGAATTAGTCAGGGTCATTGGACAAAAACAATTTGTTCAAATATATTCAGTAAGTTGTTCACTGGAATATGAACAAAAATTCCTTATCTTTGGTAAGTGTGTGGCTTACTTACGAGTGCAGGCTCTTTGAGAAAAAGGTTCAGGTACCAAGCTGTGAAAGCCTTCTGCTGCTTGATTCTTTACAGTACAGTGCTTGAACATTTAAGAGAAAACCCTAATTTGCAAACTTACATTGCCATTGTAATTTCTGCATATTTAATAAACCTTAGCTACTTTAACTGAAAAGTGGAATTTTTCATGGAATGCTACCCTTTTCATTATTGCATGCATCTTAGATTTAATTCGGCATGGGACGCACGAACCTTAGTGCCTGGAGACAAGGTTACAACCTATAGTGCATGAAAATGAGTCCCTTTAAACCCTTCATTCATTCTCTGCTCATTGTACCTCAGCTCTGAAGAGAACATAGGGAATGAGAATGATCCTTCCTCCTAGCTCGACAGAAAATTATTAGTGTGGATGCAAATATTTTCCTTTTTAGAATAGAGAGGTTGCATTGTCTACGCCCATATTCCTTTTGCCATGTCAATGAGGTAGGTCTTCCTGTTGCAGTAAAAATAAATCCGCAGCTGCAGAGGTCTTTTGTGTTTGCAGTAAAGCTGTTATTATTTAATGCATGGTCTTTGAGATTTTGTTTTTTATAAAAACTCAGATAGGTCATTATGATAAAAATGTATTTTTGGTTTGCTGTTGCCAAATTTAAGACATGACAAAAACTGGAATTTTCTCCCTGGAGTTCACTACTACATTACTCCTTTTATTTTCCACAAGTTATCTGCAGTTACGGTGCAGACAGATGGACTGTACCTATTTTGAGGAGTGTCATTACTAACATTAACTTTCTTTTAAACTTTGCACTGTTATTTACCTGAAAAGTTTTATTTAAATGTCACTAGAATTGTTTAATAAAAATTGTGTCATGAAGCCCCTATGTGTAATATAATCTAAATTAAGGGTAAGTGAGTTTACTAACATATCACTAGAGATTCCAGGCACAGGTCTGACTTATGGTAGAGCTGCATATCAGGGATAAAGCAAGATTCTCAAGATTTTCTGTTGAGTTTCAGGCAGGCTAGCCACAGTACTCACTCTCCCATGCTTCCACGATCCACTGCCTTAGTGGGCACAAACTTCCTTCTTTAGACACTGAAGCAAGTCTTCTCTTTGGGTTCATACTATGAGTCATATATCTGTATGTATCAAATTAAACCACCCTGGCTTTTGAGTGTTGCCTTCTGATAAGAAGAGATTTTAGTAAGCACAAAGTAATGATAAAATGTACTTACAAGGAGTGAAAATGGGTAGAGGAACAAACTTCTCAACTGCAGTTCTCTGAAAAAGAGAGCTTTTAGGTAGGGCTTGAAGGAGACTATATGCATCTAATACAATTCCAATAATTTTTGTATATAAGCTAATTACAATCAATATGAATGTGAATATATAGTCTAAGACTAGATTATATTTTTTTTAATTTGTGGGTAGTGTGTGCTTTCTTGCATGCATGTGCTTGTATCCATGTCACAGGGCATGTGTGGAGGTCAGAGGTCAATTTGCAGGGGTCAATTCTCTTGTCACGTGGGCTAGGAATTGAACTAGGGTTGCCAGACTTGGTGACAAGTGCCTTCACTCTCTGAGCCATTTCACAGTGCAGAATGTGACTGAGGCTAGTACACAGGTTTTACCCAATGCACTGCAAACTATTCCCACTATTATAAAGGAGGAAAAGGTCATGTAATTACTACTGGCTGAACTGTGGATAAACCATAGTAAAAGACGTTGTCTGATAAGATTGAAGTTCTTTGGCCCTGCATTTCTTTTAGTCAGGAGCAATTTTATAACCAATTCCTGATGCTGTTACTGATGCTATGTTGTGCTAGCATGGCTGTCCTCTGAGGGCTCCACCCAGCTGCAGAGACAGATGCAGATACTTGCAGCCAATCATGGAACAGAAGTTGGGAATCCTATAGAAGAGTTAGAGCTGGGATTGAAGGATCTGAAGAGGATGGCAACCCCACAGGAAGACTGACAGTGTCAACTAACCTGGGCCCCTGGAGCACCCAGAGACTGAACCACCTACCGAAGAGCATACACAGGCTGGTCCAAGGCCCCTATCACATTTGTAGCAGGCTTCTGCCTTGCCTCGACTCAGTGGAAGAACAACACTTAATCCTGTAGAGATTTGATGCATCAGGGTGGGGGTATACCCAGAGGGGCACCCTTTCAGAGGTGAAGGGGAGGGGTATGAGGAAGAGCTCTGTGAGGGTCAGGGAGAGGGGCAGCATTTTGGATGTGTATAAATAAAATAATGAAAAAAGGTTTGCTTATGGCTAGCTGGCTTTTTATAATTAAGCACATTAGTTGAAGTATTTCACAAAGAACAAAATGTTCTCAGGAATCCCCAAAATGCCAACTAACAAGCCCCTCATCTTAGTTTCCAGGATCTGTGATGTGTATCACACCTCCCAAGGACAGTGCTATATAAGAAGGCACAGGGAATTTGGGATATCTGTAGCAGGGTTCTTCATTGTCATAATTGGCCCCAAATTGCACTCAAGAAGGCTTATAGAAGTTCTCTTCGGTTGACAGTTGAGGTCCCAGTTACTGTCTTTCTATTACTGGGCCATGGTAATATGAAGGTCTGTAAACAGGCAAAGTGGGGTCATAAGAACTGTTTTTCACTATTGCCTATATTTATCTAATAATAAAAGTATTATTGTTATTAGAAAATATATTACACAGTGTTAGATTGTTTGTTTGTGTGTGTGTGTGTGTGTGTGTGTACACATATATGTAGTTGTCTTTCTTTTTGGTTGGAGTGAAATTCAATTTGTTTATTACCATTTCAGATGTTCTGAAAAGCAAACACAAAGAAAGTCTAGGTTCTTTCAAAAACACCTTTCCCAAAGATGTATTATTTAGTAAGGTTTTAATTTTATGTCCACCAAGGAATCATGTTTCCTTCAGCAGATTGGAATGAGGAAAATTGGAAGGGCTTTGAATCTGGAAAAGAAAATAAAGTGTCAGCTGTAGATATAATAGGCCCTCCCTTCCATCTGGTGGTAGCATTAGTGTAAATAAGAAATTGTTGAGCTGGATAATTTAATTGAAAAGCAGATGATGCTGTCTTTCCTACTGACCAGGGTCTATTCCAAGTCTTCATTATAATAAGCACAAAATGAACTGTAGAAAGTAAATGGGTTAACAAACCTCCAGTGCAATTAAGTTCTCACGTGTAGGACAATAACTTTAGCCATGTCTTCCAGACTTTTAAAATTACTCCAGTGAGCTAACAGCAACTTTTAATGAGACATGAGCAGGGAACATACAGATTCTGTAAGATGGAAAATCAGATCGCTATGGCAAAATCGTTGCTCTGCTACACACAGGCTTCCTCCATTTGCTCTTAATGAAGCATGGCCGCTTTCTGTGTTCCTGCATTTAATTTTACTTTCTGTGTGTGCCACTTTCACCTTCCCAGGGATAAAGAGATGCGTGCATTCCAAAGAAATGCATCAATAAAGGAGGAAAAACATCTTTCTGGTACCAGACTAAACATGAGGTAGAGGAAAGAGAAGAAAGAAACACAGGTGAAAGACCAGGGAACCATAAATCAAAAACCAGGACAATTTAGGCCTGTTGTTTATAAGTCATGTGACTTTGGGTAGATTATTATGCTCTCAATCACGTAATCTATAAATTTGAAGAGGTAATTTATGTAGCCTAACTTAATATTTTTAATATGCCTGATAAATTTTTAAAATATTGCAAAGCTTTGAAAACTCATATTAGGAATCAAGATCCTTGCTCTAAGTTGTCATTTAAGATTGACAGTTGCTTCTTAAATGTCATAGTAACAAGCAGGCAATTTTGAATCTTGGAGCAAGAGAGGAGCTTCCGTTTACCTAGAATCAGTGGGTGCACAGGCTGATTTTGGGAACAATGGCATTGCACTTTATTAATTTCTATTTACCTCATTCCTCTTCGCCCCTAGGCTGTTTTCTTAGCAGAACTGTCAATTAAACAGCTGTGGCATTATAACCTGTGTGAGTCCCATCAGCGTTTGCAGTTTTGTGCGTGCTCCATTTTAGCTCTCCTTTCCTTTATACCCTGAGAGAGCTTCTAAGACCTGTAATAGCTAGCTAATTTTGAAGAGTGTAGATTTGCTATTTTAGTTAATGTTCCTAAGAAAGTTATAGAATGTCACCTTCATTATCATCATGTACTTTGCCTAGGACACAATCAGTGAAGGATGCAGTCAGGACTCAAAGGTTCTAGTGTTTTACTGTCTTCTTTACCTTAAGAGTCAGTGCAGCACGGTGGTCATCAGTTATGAGAGAAGCCAATACATGTAGTATGTTCTATATGACAGGAGATGTTTTATGTACTTTGTTATACAAACTCTCATAATTATTCTCTATCGCAAATCTATAACGCAAGTGCTATTGATGTTCCTAGAAGGGATGAAGAGAGTCGAGGCATTTCTCCAGATTCACACAACTAGCAAATACTGAGGGTTTGACTTTGGACCTGTAAGTGTGATACTTCACTGCCTTTCTCTTGATCTCACATTCTTGTTGGAAAACTTTGATGAGGTCTTGATTATTAGGACAGCTGTGGAATATTTTCTGAAATAGTTCTAATTAATTAATCTATGAATTCTGATTTTCTTTTTAAAAGTGAAGAGTGGATTCTATTAATGCAAGACTGAAGTTAATGAAGTTGTGGAAAGGTTCTGGCATTGGTAATGAAGAAAATGGATATGGTGAGAATGTGGAGAGTTATATCAGCTTTTCTTTCCGAGATGACATGGCGAGAATAGAGAAAATGTATTCTTGTCTGAATGAAGCTGAGAATTTTAATCTGTCCACCCCATACTCCTCTCTCTCTCTCTCTCTCTCTCTCTCTCTCTCTCTCTCTCTCTCTCTCTCTCTCTCTCTCTCTCTGTACATGTTTCATAGCATGTGGGTGGAGGTCAGAGGATAACTTTGGAAGTTGGTTCTCTTCTTCTCCTGTGTGGATCCTGGGTTAGAACTTTAGGTTCTCAAGCTTGGCTTCAAGTGCCTTTATCCACTGAGTCATCTCACCCGCCTTGTTTTGCAATTTTATTTGTTATTTTTATTGTGCCTGAAATGAATTGAATTTAGCTATCTCCCTTCTGATCCTCCTTCAAGAAATAACCCAGGTATCAACATCCCCAAGAGACTTGTCCTGATCTATTGATAGGAATTTTGTCCTATGTTTTTCCAAAGAATATTTGCAAATATGTCAGTCATTATTTTAATGCATTAAAACTGAGATTGTTTTTGTTTTTAAGTCTGATCATCTTCCTTATACGCCTTGCCATGTTGAGAGGAGTAACATAGCTGGTGGCTATATTTAGAGGAGGGATGTATCCCAAAAGATCAAGTACTGGAAGATAGTCTGGTCCCAGTGTAACATTGTTAAAATGTGGTTAGACCTAAAAAAGGTGGAACTTACTGACTGAAAGGTCTTTGAGTCATGACTGCCCTCATGAATGATTAATGCTGGTTTTGAAGAGTGAGTTGGGTCTCATTTGTATAATTAGTTTCTGCAAGATTAGATTGTTAAAAGAGAGTAACCTGAACTCTTGCTTTTTTTGATATGTGACCATTTGTTATCTCATATATTCTCATTATGTGGTGCTATTTATTGTTTTGGGAGATAACTAAAAGACTCTCACTAGTGGTAACTAGACAGGGATGATTCTGAACCATATTCAAATCATGTAGCATTCAAATCCATGTGTTAGATTTTATTTCCTCATAAAATGCCCAGCCTAAAATGTTTTGTTATAGCAATACAAGATGAACTAAGATGCTAGTATAGAGTATATTTATATATCTATAAATATCTGTTAGGTAGAAAAGTAAGTACAGATCCTGGTTAACGGTTCATGTCCCTCAAAGTTGGTATATTGGTTGGTCTTTGGGTAACATTAAATTTACCTGAGAGACATTGAACTGAACCATTATTGCTTCATCACTGAAAATTTAACTAAATGAGTGATGTGATGTGCAGGTGACATGATGGTGTAGCTGTCTTAGTGGGGTTCTAGGATTTAACTGTCTGTGGATCTTTACATATTAAGATAAGCAGTGCATTTAGGTCCTTTTCCATCTGTGCCTATTTATCCTAGTCATGAGGCTGGGATTTCCTGTGGCTTATCATCAAGGGTACTTTTGTTCCTGTCTCTCTTATTTTGGGACCAAGAAGCAGTTAATTTGGGGCTGTCTTGGAAGTGGTGCCTGGAATCATTTTCAAGGCTGTGAAGAATTCCCCATGTTTGTCTCAATAAGCTGTGGTAATAATTAGAATTGACACAAAGCCCTGTTTGGGACTAGATAGAAACTGAAGTGCCAAAACACCCAGAGTCTTTCATTTGTTGACTGGAGTTGGGCCAATGACTTCATTTTGAGCTCTGTGTTAATTAGCATACAGACTTAGCTGCAGAGAGAGACAGAGACAGAGACAGAGAGAGAGACAGAGTCAGAGACAGAGAGTCAGAGAGAGAGAGAGAGAGAGAGAGAGAGAGAGAGAGAGAGAGAGAGAGAGAATCTTCTTGTGTCACAACCTGGAAATGGTGAAATGGTTAGTGACTGTGACTTAGGGTAGATAAGAGATTTGTTCCATAAGATAATTCAAAGACCTTGGCTCTTTTCATTTGATTGTTCTATTCCTGAGCTGGCTAACTTTATAATACATTAGAACCACCTTCAAGGGATGCTAATCTGGTCAGGCCTGGGTCCTGATGATTAGAATTTCTGATTATTTCTAGAAGATGTTGATATTTCTGGTCTACAAATATCTCGTTGAAAGTCACTGTTCTGTGTGTGGTTCTTAGATGGAACTGGCTTGTGTGTACCTTTCCCATCTTACAAGGGAACATCTAGGAAGAGGGCAAAGAAAAAGAAAATTTTTATCTATTTCAGAATTATGCATGTTTCTTTTACTCAGAGTCCATTGGAAAGAACACAAAAGTCTGACAGGAAGCCTGGTGGACACAGCTCTGACCTGGCAGGCCATCTTCTCATTGAAAATGTGGGACTCCATGACGAGCTGGTAGAGTCAGAGAAGGAACAGCTTTTTACTAGCCATACCCACACACTAGAAAATTTAGGTTGATGTCTTGAGTAGGGAGACATGAGAAAACCTTCTTTAGGTTAAGAGCCAGTCTTTGAAAACATGAAAAATGACTTAAACCCAGGCTTCTAGGTCAGTTCACAGAGCCCTGATGCAGCAGGCTAAGAACACGAACTTTCTGACTTTCCTGAGTCTCTTTGCCTCAGACCTTTTGAGCCCATGCCCCATTTTCTCCACAACTGGTACTACAAGGGTTTCCTTATCACACTGTTGCTGGTTGCTTGACTGGGAATACAATTGTTTTTTGATCTTATTATGGGTAGAGATGGCCTCTAAATCCATTGCTCCCACCCCAAGTGTAACCTTCAAAAAAAACATGAAATTGTTCTAATTTCTCAACTGCCTTGCAGAGAGACCAAAGAAACTGAATTCCATCTAATTAAAAGCATTCTGGGAATGTAACTCAATGGCCCCTGATGTGTATTTCACTTAACCAAGGGTAAAAGTTAACGTGTTTGCTTTCATTAATATCCTCAGTGACACAGCCTATATTTTGTCAGCAAAAAACAGTGCAACATTTTTATTAAAATGCAAAATTTTTACTATCATGAAGTAACATTTCTCCTATTTCATTCTCACTTGCTAAATTTTCATGATGCAAAATTCTAATTCTATCGAAGTTCATGTTACTGCTAGTCCCTTTAAGAGAGGTTGTCTGAGGAATAGTCTGTCTGCTTTTTTTTTTCTAGCATCTGTCTTCCTAAACTATCAAAGCCAAGTCTAACATTATCCTGACTGAACTTTCTCTGTAGCTAAAACATATTTTGAAACTGAATGGCATTTTCAACTTGAGTAGTGCTGAAGCTTACTGTGTGAAGTCACCATGCCCTGCTTCAAATCCATGCTCCCATTGTGAGTACCTCAATGTTTTATCTGAACCCTCAAAGTTCTTTTGGCAGAGTGGAGATATCAATATTATATTACATAGAACAGGTGTGTTGAAGAATGGTTATCCTGACACTTACTAAAACTGTAAAGAAGACCTGGTACAAGATTATTGTAATACAAGTCATGATCCTTGTGGCAGAAAGTGATTGAGCTTATTCTGAACACAGCTGACAGCTGGGGTTTATAGTCAAATCTAGAGAGAAGGGAATAGTAAAGAAAAAAAATTACCAAGAAGAACAGGGAGGTTCTTTTTAAATTGGTCTGCTGGGATTCTTGATAAAATCAGGTCAATAATTTCCACATCAAGAGTAGGAGATGATGAATTTGAACAGATATCAAGGGTGGGCACTTTCTCATTAAATTGACCTAGTAGGATTCTTGCTATGTCTGGACTAGACTAAGTCAGAATAAGAGTCAGTGTCTAGGACTCATGAAGAGCTCCCAGGGGAGCCTTATTAAAGTTTGCTTAAGGAAAGTTCTTTGTCATCTGAGAGGCTTAAATTAGATATTTAATAAATTAGTCATCCTCACTGCTCTGTCTATCCTCTTATTTGACTGTACCAGTTTGTTATAACACTACCAAATTAGGTGGGTTAAAAACTGGTGAGTAAATGCTAATTAATACTCTTAAAATTAATAATGATTACTCCTCACTGGTATTTTATGAGTATGTATATCTATATCAATATGGATATATATGTGCATATAGATTGAAGAAACTATTTATAATGAAATCCAGAACAAATACTCTTTAAGTCTTCTGAGTTTACAAACACATTTTTTTAAAGTCATTTTTTTTTTGTGAGTCTGTTTCTGTAATGAGTTAGCAGAGATAGCTTTAGTGAATATTTTGTGTTTAAAAATGTATGTCAGGAACAGAGGTCGCGGAAGGGAAGCTGGTAGGCTCCCACCCAGTGCGGGGTCCCTCTGTCAGGCAGAAGTCCTACAGCAGAGCTGGCGCGCTGGTTACTGCAGATCTGCCCAGCACTTGGGAGCCACATACACACAAGCCGCCCGAGGGAATACTACTATGCAATTAAAAACAATGAATTCACGAAATTCCTAGGCAAATGGTCAGAACTTGAAAATATCATCCTTAGTGAGGTAACCCAATCACAAAAGAACACACATGGTATGCAGTCACTGATAAGGGGATATTAATCCAGAATCTCGGAATACCCTAGACACAATTCGCATATCAATAGATTTCTAAGAAGATGGAAGGAGAGACCCCTGGTCCTGGAAAGACTGGATGTAGGGGAACACCAGGACAGAGAAACAAGAGGGGGTTGAATGGAGAAAAGAGAGAGGGAAGGGGGCTTATGGGACTTTCGGGGAGGGAGGAAATGGGAAAGGGGAAATGATTTGGAATGTAAATTAAAAAATAAAATAAAATAAAATAAAATAAAATAAAATAAAATAAAATATAAAAAAAAAGAAAAAAATGTATGTCAGGACAAACATGGTATTTACTCACTTCTAAGTGGATATTAGCTGTAAAGTAAAAGACAATCATGTTACAGTTCACAACCCAGAGAGGCTAAGTAACAAAGGAGGGCTTGGGGTGGGGGAGGCAAGGATAGGGAGGGAGGGGGCTGTGGGGAGGAAGGAGGTGGAATCACAGAGTGGGTGGGGGGAAGTTAGGTGGGGGGATGTTAGGTGGGAGGATGTTAGGTGAGGGTAAGGAATGGAAGTGGAGGTAGGGATGGGGGTAGGGGTGGGAAGTGACTAGATGAACTGGGGGTGGGTAGGATTGGAAACAGGGGGAGGGATCAGGCTGGGGAAGGGAGGAAATACTGGGAAAAATAACTAGAATTGGGGGCACTTAAGGTGCAAAGTAGAAATCTAGTAATATGTAATCTGTAAGAGTAACTCCAGCAAAGACTACTAGTAAAGGGAGACACAGCTGAATGGGCCATCTTTTGTTATAAGGCAAGGCCTCAACTGGGAGATTGGGATACCAACTCAGCCACAAAACCTTTGGCCTACAGTTTGTCTTTTCTGCAGAGTTCTGGGACTGAGGCTAGCAGAATCATCATCAAAGAGACCAGAGAGACTTCATCCAGCAACTGACAGTAGCAGATGCAGTGTACCACAGTCAAACATTAGGCTAAGCTCAGGAAGTCCTGCTGAGGACACAGAGGAAGGATTGGAGGAACCAGAAGAGTCAGCGACAGACCAGAATCAGAACACAGCCCATAGAATCAACTGACCAGGACAAATGGGGACTCATAGAGATCAGAGAACCTGTTATGGATGAGTAGATTGGTGTTCTTGTGGGAGTTCTAACACTGGGAATGGGGATTTTCTCGGACTCCTTTACCTAAATTTGCTCCTATTGGGTTGCTTTCTCCAGCTTTGATGTGATTATATGGACCTGGTCTTATTGTAGCTTGTTAATGTTCTGTTTGGTAGCTGTCCCTGGGAGGCCTGATCTTTTCTGGGGGGAAGTAGAGGGTGAGTGGATATGGGAGAGAAGGAAGTTGAGTTGCGGGGAGAGACTACGGAAGGGAAGGGAGTAGATGTAAGGGCAGCTGTGGTCTAGATGTAATACATGAGAGAAGAAAAAAATATGTCTGGAAATCAAAATGTGGACAGAATTTTTATGCATCAGTGGAAGAGACTTAACAACCACAAACACCCTGCATCTTGAAGGTGAATTTTGAGGTCAAGTTGGAGTCACGTCCAAACTTGGGCTCATTGTAAGAAGAATCTGACATGGGATGACCTAAGCCGAGGTTTCAGTGTATGTTAGAGGACTATCAGACAGACAGTAACATGGCAAGCTTGAGGCAAAAATCTAAACTCCACAGTCATCTTGGAATACAGTGTTTACATATTCAGAACTAGATTTATTTAAATATGTTATAAAAGGCTGGTACTACTAAATTACATGAGAGCTGAAAGAAATAACAGTCTAGGGTACCTGAAACCCCAAAGATATGGTAGGTTACCTTTTCCATATTTCTTTTTCTGTGACTGTAGCTAGCTGTTTATTCTCTAATCTCCTCCCCTCCCCTCTGCCATCCCATCCTTCTGTTTTCTCCCTCCCCTCCCCTCTCCCCTCCTCTCTCTCTTCCCCTCCCCTCTCCCCTCCTCTCTTCTCCCTCCCTTCCTCTCTCCTAGTATCCCTTCTTTTACTCCCCAGCCAGGTGAAACATGTTTCCCAGAAAGGCCAATAATTTCCTCAGTGGCAAGCAAGGAAAAAGAAAAACAAACAAACAAACACACAAAACAGAGAACATTATGTAATTCCATCAATGATGTTTGTTCACTGCTTCTCTCAGTGACCTGATTTTTCTCCACTGCTAGAGATGCCTGCGATGGCATGTCTGTCTTTCATGGTTACCTTCTCAGATCATGTGTCCTCTTTCTCTATTACTTTTCTTTTACTGGGTATCATTTGTTTTCCAGTTCTTCATCTCACACATACTGTGATTATTAAGGATAGAACCTAAAAATTCATTATGTATCTGCAATATTACATTTTAAGTTTTTGACATATAATATGCAAATAAATGGCAGCATGTATCACACACATACACTGAATTTTCAAAAGGGCAACATTATCCATGAATCAGCATGTCATGCAGAGGTTGCAATCAGAACCCCAGCAATTTCATCATGCTTTTGCTAGTCTTCCCTTTCACTGCTGTGTCTACCAAAGGCATCACATTCCCTTTTCTAAGTGTGCAACTTAAGTTTTTT
The DNA here is from genome assembly GCA_036184795.1 of Tokudaia tokunoshimensis. NCBI lineage: Eukaryota > Metazoa > Chordata > Mammalia > Rodentia > Muridae > Tokudaia > Tokudaia tokunoshimensis. The sequence continues at coordinate 80,528,360 of BTHU01000012.1, read as the reverse complement.
TTTATTTTATATAAGTGCAACCATATAAATATAACTATAGCATATATACTCTATGCTTCTCTTTGAGGAGTCACATATCAGATATACTGCATAATAGATACTTATACTTCAATTCCTAGCAGTAGCAAAATAACAGTTACTAAGTAGCACCAAAATAATTTTATGACTGGGATTACCACAACATGAGGAACTATATTGAAGGGTTGCAACATTTGGAATGTTGAGAGCCACTGCTTTAGACTCTCCTGTGGCTTAACATGCTATGGTGAATAAGGTTATTGCAAGTTGCAGCACTCTTTCTCTTGCTCTGTAGTCCATTGAGTGACTATACCAATTTATTGGTCAGCTGTCATAAGAATGTTGGCATTTTCTTTAATTACTACTTTGATAATGATTTTTAAAAATTGAATTTAAAGCTTTGCTATTAAAATTGGAAAGTCTAAAGCTGGAGATAGTACTTGGTGAATAAGGATTGGCCAAGCATGATCAGCTGAGTTTGGGTTTCTAGCACTCATAAAAACCTGGGTTTGGCAATATGAAATCGTACTCTCAGAGCTAGAAGATGGGCACAAGAGAATCCTGGGGGCTCCCTGTGAAGTATCTTTAGAAAGTAGCAGAATTTTCATGTTGGTAACTTCTGAGAACAAAACATTGTTCTCTAATTGATTTACCTTTAGTATTTTAATCTTAAGTAAATGATAATCTTAATATACTGTGGATATGATTTCCTTCTACCCAGCATTACTGAGTAATGTTAACTAGTGCTTATCAGGTTTATTCTTGGTAGAACATCAATGACTTGTTAGAAGTTCTCATGAGGAAAATAATATGCCTGAATTTAAAATGAGACAGTGGTTTAACTAGTCACGTAATATATCCTGTCATCATAGAGGGAGTAAAATAGTAGAGGATTTGAAAAATTCAAGATCTATTTTATATAAAAACTACTGTTTAATCTCTATCACAAAAAGATTCGATGAAGAATCAAATGTAAAATTAGCATGCACTACAAAATGATTCTACATTCCTTGGCCATGTTAGCAGTCATATATGCCTGCATGCTAAACACTGGTTACTAGTGATTAATGTACAACATACTTCAACAGTGCTATCTACTTCAGCTAATGATCTCAAAAGTTTATTTCATGCCCCATTTCCACAAATAAATGGACATAATACATAATGTGATAATTCCTCATTTCTTGGAAGTATATTGTATTGTGTATAATGAGCATAAAAATTGAAGATACAGTTTAATCATGCATTCTCTTAATGTAATTTCACATGTGAGATTATAAAATATTGCCAGAATTAAAATGTTTGCACTGCCAAGGAATAGAGCTGCTAAAATTAAGCAACAACTGAAAGGGCACTGTGAAGAACTGTAAACAAAAGCTCACAATAGGCTTTTCTCTTGTTTTTACTTTAATTATCCCCTCAAGTAAAACTGCAGTTGTTTTCTGTATTTATACGAACTTGCAAATAAAATTTATTTTTCTCATTAATTATCACGGTGTGCTTCTGTAGTAGCTAAACTGTGACTTAGTTTTATATATCTTGTGGTCACCTTTCTCTCAGGGCTTGTTTTATCTTTAGTTGTATAGTGCTTGTATTGAACAAGAACAATCTGTGGGATTTAATGGGTCTGCCTATTTGTATCTCATCCCATATAGGCTAATTTTATATCTAAACTATGGACTTATTTCTTCTCTTGCCTGTGGATTGGAAAGTCCACAAAGCCCATGAGGTATATGGTCTGTATAAGGGAATGCATAAGTTGGTAACTAGCCCTCACAAATACCTTTCAATACAGCAACCGAAAAAGAAAGAACAGTCTTCATAGTAATTGAATTTCTAAACTTGGAAGTTGAGAGTTTTTCTAGTGAACAGTTTATTTCTCCCTTCTGTTCTCTACAAGCCTTATTAGTGGCCCTCCAGGGAACAGGAAGAGAGCAAAGGAGTAGTCAAGTTCTCTTCACTGACACTGCCAGTTTGGTCTGGACTTTGTGCTCTCTTCTGTGCTTTGCAGAGGCTTAAAAATAGATCTGTTTCTTAGAGGTCTTGAGGATATTTCATCTATGATCAGTTTCCTTATAGAGGACTGTGCATCAAATTCATTGCTAGCTATTCTCTTCTCAGTTTCTGTAAACCTTCAGGTTTGCAGAGATGGATTTTGTTCTGTTAATTAATTAATTTTTGTGGTCAAAGCCTAAAGACCAGGGACAATTCTGAGGTTCTTGCCTTACTCTGTTACAGAGACAGTAGCTATGCTGAATGACATTGTAAACCACACAGGGCTAAGAGAACACCAGTGACAAAGGACAGAGCAAATATGATGAAGTCCCTCGCTGAAATCTCTCTAGAGTGGAAGGGCATTTTGTAGGGAAAGTGATTCTTTTCATACCCTTCAAAACTTTAAATAATTTGAGACCTTCCATAAGAGTGAAGAGTGTGGAAACTGAAACTTTGCAGGTAATGTGAATGTCCTTTCGGAGAGGATATTTACTCTTTTGTTGCTTGTTGATTCAACCCTAAAGTTATTTTCTTTCTTTTTCAAAAATTCCCCACATCGTATTATTGTTAAAATATTTTAAATCAAAGTACAATTGCATCACTTCCCTCCTTCCCTGTCCTTCCTCCAACCTCTCTCATGTTTCTTCCCTCTATTCATTCCATTTCTCCCAATACTCTCCAAATTAAGTCCTTTTTTGGATTATTATCTTACATATATATCTTTTTTTATTTTATTAGATATTTGCTTTATTTACATTTCAAATGGTATCCCCTTTCCTCCTTACCCCTCCGAAAACCCCCTATCCCATCCCCCTCCCCCTGATTACCAACCCCCCCTCCCCACTTTCCTGACTGGACATTCCCCTACACTGGGGCATCGAAACTTCATAGGACCAGTGGCCTCTCCTCCCATTGATGTCTGAAATGACCATCCTCTGCTACATATTTAGTTAGAGCCATGGGTCCCTCCATGTGTACTCTTTGGTTGGTGGTTTAGACCCTGGGAGTTCTGGGGGTAGAAGCTGGAAAGAACCAAGATGTCCCTCAACAGAGGAATGGATACAGAAAATGTGGTACATTTACACAATGGAGTACTACTCAGCTATTAAAAACAATGAATTCATGAAAATCTTAGGCAAATGGATGGAGCTAGAAAATATCATCCTGAGTGAGGTAACCTAATCACAAAAGAACACACATGGTATGTACTTGCTGATAAGTGGATATTAGCCCAAAAGCTAAGAATACCCAAGACACAACTCACAGACCACATGAAGCTCAAGAAGAAGGAAGACCAAAGTGTGGATACTTTGATCCATCTTAGAAGGTGGATCAAAATACCCATGGCTCACAGTCAACCAATAGACAGCATAGGGTCCCCAATGGAGCAGCTAGAGAAAGGACCGAAGTTGCTGAAGAGGTTTGCAACCCCATAGGAGGAACAATAATACATATATATTTATAAACACAACTTTCAGGATTCCATTTAGTGTGAATTGTATGATCTCTGGGTTGCCCACTTTGTATTAGATAACCACTCATCAAAGAAGCTTCTTTTTCCAGCAAATGGAGACCACTACAGAAACGCAGGGCAGATCATAATACAGAGATCACTGTGGTGCTCAGCTCTAACAGGTGTATCTGCAGTACAACGCCTATACTGAAACCTTAGGGAACATCAAAGGGGGAAGGAAGACTAGAATAACCAAAGGACCAAATGTCTCTTGTGAGATTCTTTTCTAGAGATGACAGGAAATGACCCATGATACCTCATCTCAATCTAGAGATGACCCATGATACCTCAACTATATGGCTACTTAACATAACCTGAAAATGATAATATTAATAGACATGCTATTGAGAAGGGGAAATCTCATGGGGTCCTACTGCCAGCTAGATGTATTGGTCCATGACTTTAATTCCAGCACTTGACAGAGGCACAGGCAAGAGGCAGAGACACAGGCAGAGGTACAAGAGGAGGGAAGATGGAGGAGGAAGGAGAAAGGAGTGAGGAATGAGGAGGAATGAGAAATGAGGAAGAAGGGAGGAGGGAGGAGGGAACAGAGAAGAGGGTGGAGAGAAGTGGGAGGAGGCAGGAGGCAGGACGCAGGTTGTATCTCTGTGAGTTCCAGGTTAGCCTGGTCTATATGGTGAGTTTCAGACCAGACAGAGCTACCTATTAAAACCTTGTTTCAAGGGAAAAATAAGAAAAAACCCATCCAACCCAACTCAAAACCAAACAAAAAGCCTACAAACAACTAATGGCTTTTGAAAGAGGGAGAATTAGCTTCTAACCGAGATGAGCCCTTAAATAGTTTTCTTAGTATCCTATTAACATTTTTTTCTTTTTTCTCATAATATTCACAATAAAGCACAAAGACACTAAGCACAAAGATACAAACAATATAGTGCATCACAAAGGTCTCATTGAAAGTTGATGGAGCTATGTGAAACTAACAAGCCTCTGTAAAAGAAAAGACTGAACAAAGTGATAGGATACATAGAACGAGAGGAAGTGTGATCCAGTCATGTAGGCAATAAAATGCATGCAACTTACTAGCAAAATGAAACCAAATAGCCTCTTGTAAAACTGAGCAAAAGTGGGTTTAGAGACACAGTTCAGTGGTTAAGAATGCCTGCTGCTGTTGACGAGGACCTCCTGAGTTCCTTTCTCAGAATGCATATTAGGCAGTTCCCAACCTCCTCTAATGACAGCTCTAAGGAATCAAAATGCCTTTTTGGCATCCACAGGCACTGCACACACACACACATACACACACACACATACACACACACACACACACACACACACACAGACACACACACATCACGAGAGTGAGAGAGCAAGAGAGAATGAGAATGAGAGCGAGAAAGAGAGATCAAGAGAGAATAAAGATATGTTTAAAGTAAGTGAGAAAAGATATAAATGCACACCCAAAGTCACATAGACAATATGTATATGAAAAGAATGGCCAATATCATTAATGATCCAGTAAATGCAAATCATATTAAAACAGGATATCACTGCTCACCTATTTAATGACAAGAGAGCAAGTGTGGGCAAGGATTTGGACAAATAGGAAACTTTATTCTCTGTTGATGAAAATGTAAATTATGGAAAACAATGGACTTTCCTCAAAACCAAAAAGTACCAGAATTACTATAAAATTCAGCAATCCCATGTCTAGGTAATATTTATAGAAAATAAAACCAGTATTTCAAAAAGATATGAATTCTCTATGTACACTGAGGTATTTGGAGGAACCAAGTTATACAAACAATCCTTGTTTGTCGTCAGATGAAGCAGTGGATATATTCATCCATAAGAAGGAAATTCTGACATTGTGATACTCTGAATGAACTTGAAGGACGCTGTGCTACAGGAAGCATGCATATATAGTATTGAATTCAAAGAAGCAAAGAGTGAAGTGATGGCTTCCAGAAACTGAGGTCTGGTGAGAAATGAGAGTATCTCAATGAACTGTCATGTATAAAAAGTTGCCTTTGTAAATAATGTAGGAGTAGCTTGTGACAATGAAATATAGAAGCTGTGATAATAGTTTGCTTGGTAAAGTGCCTGCTATGTCAAGCATTAGGACCTGAATTTCATTCTTCAGATTCTATGTTTGAAAATGATCAAAGCATGCTAATGTATATTTGTAATCCCAGGTCTGGTAAGATAGATACAGGAGCCGTCTTATGGTTCGTGGGCTAGGGACATGACTGATGACTATCAGGACAGTGGGGGACTCGGTCTTAAAAAACAAGGTTGGTAGTATTTAAGTAAGAAGAAAATCTGAGATTTCCTATTGGCTTCCCATGTACCTCTTTTGCCCATGTGTGCACCTTTGTCCCGAACCCGAGGGACAGTTCATGGGTGTCCCAGAGTCACCTGAGGGAGAATGGAGGCAAGAGACACGGAAAAACAAGCAGCAAGTCAAGAATCCTGATCAAGCTGCCAAATTTTATTTTTCTCACACGGTGTTATAAAGGGTAGCAAGCAGGAAATGGGGAGGGGGGAGTGGGTGAGGTGTTAGAAGAATATGTTCTAACTTGTTCTTGAAGCTCCAAGGGACCTAGCAACAGCTACAGAACATTGGGAGGGGACAGACATTGTTTCAGGGGGGCCTGTTATGATTTGTTCCCAGGACCTAAGAAGGAAGTTGGCCATGGGTACAGGATATTGGCTACCTAAAAATGCAGGTGTATGTTGTGTTGCTATGCAACCCAACCATAGGAGAGCTGCGTTTGTTCTGCAATCATGTATCCTGTTTGGCTAAGGCTTGTAGCAGCAATTTTCCAATTTAGCAAATATGTAAGTCAAGGTAAGGGGCTATGAGTTGCAAAGAGAGTGACTCCTGGCACACCTTAACACCACAAACACACAAATCCAATAAACCAACTATCCATCTATCCATTCATTCAGCCAACCAAACAACCAAACAAAAACAAAACAAAAACCCAAACCAAACCAAAGCCAAAACAAGACTTAGAAAAGCTGCAGCATCAGTTCATCAACAGGCAAAAACATGCAGAAACTCGACTTTAGACATAGTTCCTTTTTAAATGATGGCATGTACACAGAGAGTAAGAGACTTGGTACATTAAAATTACATATTAGTATGTGCTAAAAGACATCAATTTCTAGGTAATCCTATACTAATGAGACAAGTATGGAATGAAAGTATTTCATTGTGTATGCTGTGCAAGATTTTCCGCTTTGTGAGAATTTTACAATTGTTGTTCATCTTCATTATAACTCATGGTAATAAGATGATGATTCCTTGGATACATTTTTATTCCAGCTCCATTCACTTTGAGAATAAAATGATGTTTGTTTAAACTGGGAATATCTTAGTACAAAAGCAATAAAGTGCCTAGGCAATGTTTGCTGGTTTACTTCTGAAAATAATTACATATTCTTTCCTCTTTTGCATCGATAAGGCTGAAAGTGCATTTCATACAGCCTTTACAGCAGAGAGGGTGGTTCACCTGCCTGGATAAGAGAGAAGCAGATGATATGCATGGCTTTGATCTTCTTTTGCTTCATTATTAATATTTTAGCTTCTTTAATCAGTTATCCTTTAGATGTCCTGGTTACTGGAGTCAGTTTGCCACATACCCTTGGGAAGAAGGGATTGATAGAGGATTATGTTACATTGCCTATTCCTCTAGAATTACAGCCAATGATTTAGAAACAATAGGAAAATAATTTCCAATTATAGAAAATGTTTATACTGTATAAAATTAACTATAAAACAATATTGAATTTTAAAAGTCCTATGAACAGTCAGCCCCACAGAGACATATATTTTTATAAACAATTCCATTTATGGAAGACCTCTGAACTTCCTACAGGATTGGATTGGGTTTTTAGTTTTCTGTATTTGTAAATTTACATCTCACTGACTTTGCTAGTTCATTTTCAAAAAAGGTATTCATTTATGTTGGTTACCATAGAAACTAGAAGTGCTTCATTGGCATCTAGCTCTCTGTGAGCATTCTTCTTCCTTCTTGCTTTTGAAGTCTGAAAAATTGCTATGTGCCATTTTGTGTAGAATAACCTTTCCTAAAATTAAGTTTTTAATGAAATAAATCTCCATAACCTTCAAATGTGTTGCTTTATATTAATCTAAATCCTAATTTTGATGTGTTTTTTTCAAAAAAACTCCAACTGATGACATAAAGGAACATTTTCTAAATAAATAAATAATCTTTAGAGATGATATTGAGTAGGATAAATCAAAACATCGGTAGGCCCCTTTAGAAAAATTATGAATATTCTTCTGCTAAACCATGAATAGAATTTAAATGACATATTTAATTCAATACATTGGCCGATGTTTTAGCAGTTAAATAGGATGAAGCTACTAGAATCTGTGTGCCCAACTTTGAGCTGGAGTTGAGGGAATACAAACACCGAGAAATGAAGTCATACTTTACCATGTCTATGAACAAGCATGAATGTAGGTGTAGGAGAAACTGTGTTAATTACATTCCAGAAGACATCATTTGAGAACCATGTTACTATTTTACAATGCTTAAGAAGATTGATGGACTGCCTTTGTCTCACCTGTTTTGAGCAGATCCCTTGCCCAGTGCTCTTTGGCCCCTGCATCTATTTTGATTTCAGGTTGTTTCTCTTTCTTGTACAATTGTCCCAGTGCTCTTTAGGAGTTACGCACAGCTGACACAAGATACCAGAATCTAGTTCTCTGTCTGCCACTGTCAGACTGTGAGTCAGCATTCTTGACCATGTCACTTTACTTTGCTCTACCATTGTACACAAAACCAGCATAAGTTAAGACTGCATGAGGGTCTTTAAGATCTGGCTCAGCTCTAGGAAATCATGTCTGGCTCTGTTATCCTAAAAAAAGCTACTATTAATTCTATTGTGACATTTGAATTCTTAGTCTGTGTGAAGAACACATTGCTGTCAGCCTGCCTTCACTGTGTTAATGGATGTGAAGAACTCATAGTTGTGAGATGTTTTCTATTATGACAGGAACTCTGTGAAGTGGCCTTGTGATTGAACCAACCATTAAAGACCCATACTGCCTGCCAGGTAATCTGTGGCTTTAACTAGAACACTATTTAAAGATTTATTATGACTATGATTATGATTATTGTGTGCAATGTGTGTATTTAAGTGTGGGTGCACATGTCTTGTGACATACCTGTGGAGGTCAGAGAACAACATTCAAAAGTCAATTCTTGCCTTCTACCATGGGTGGATGGTGTCACATTCAGGTTGTGAGAATTGCATGGTAAGTTCTTTAAACAAAAAAGCCCTTTCCTCCCTTTTTTGGGGGGTGGGGAAGTTAAAAGTCCTTTATAAATTTAGATATGGCATTAGCTTAAAAGCCACTTACATTTTCACACATACAATATGAAAACATTTTAATATCTATAACATTTTCTCTAAGGTTTCATTTTAACTTTCTTTTATCTATTCCTCCATTAGCACTTGCCAAATATTTTGTTGAACAAGGTTTGCCCATCTCTTTATTTTTCACTGTAGATATATGTTATCTACCAGTTTCACAGGTTTTATTCTGAACAACAGAAGGATAGACAGGAAAACAATCTGTAAACTGGATGGTGCTATGGAAATACCTGTATTATGGGCATGCATGTAATAACCATTTTGATGTTCTGACCATCAGGGGGCTATTGTTATTCTTGCATGATGTTTTCCTTGTGCTAGAAGTGTAAGTGGTACATGTTTTCTTTCCCACTCTGCCTTTTTTTCTAAAATTCTACCATATCTATTTATTGCATAACATCCACAGCTTCCTTTTTCTTTTCATGAGAGATATATTTTTATTCCTGTGTATGTGAAGATGTTTGCCAGGTGTGTACGGGTGCCTGTGGAGGCTAGGGGTGGTGGTGTCAGATCCCATGGAACTGGAATTATAGGTGACTGTGAGCCACCGTCCATGCCACATGAGTGATAGGCATGGAACCTGGGTCCTCTGAAAGAGCATTATGTGTTCTGAACTGCTGAGCTCTCTCACCAGCCCAGCTTTAATAGTAGATTTCAGTCTACTTTAAATCTTGTTCTTATGTAAAGAATTGCTTTCATTCGAAGTCTTCTCAAAGGTAGTTATTTTCCCTTTTTTTTTATTAATTATTTTATTTATCTACATTTCAAGTGTTTTCCTCCTTCCTTGTCTCCCCTCTGCAAAACCCTTCTGCCCAGTCTCCCTCCCCTTTGCCCCCACCCACCACCCACTCCCACCTCACTCCTCTAGCATCCCCCTTCACTGAGACAACAAGCTTCCATAGGACAAAGTGCCTTCCATCCCATTGATGCCAGATAAGGCCATCCTCTGCTACATATGTAGCTGGAGCCATGGACCCACTCTTGTATACTCTTTTGTTGGTCGTTTAGACCCTGGGAGCTCTGGGGGGCGGCGGCGATCCAGTTAGTTGATATTGTTGTTCTTATGGGATTGCAATCCCTTTCAACTCTTTCAGTCTTTCCCCTAACTCTTCCATTGGGGTCCCCCAGCTCAGTCTGATGGTTGGCTGTGAGTATCAGCATCTGTTTCAGTCAGGTGCTGGCAGAGCCGTTCAGAGGCTTCTTCTGTCAGCAAGCACTTCTTGGCATCATCAGCAATAGTGTTGGGGTTTGGTGTCTGCAGATGGGATAGATTCCAAGGGGGGCAGTCTCTGAATAGGTTTCCCTTTTGAATCTCTTATACTTGATGGATTTGTTTTACCTTTGAGAAGTGTTTCTTTCTCATTACTATTTCTGCATCTTTTGTTTCTTCCTTTATGTATCTATGATGTGAGGCTATTTATACCTATATTATTTTAATATCAAATTCTTTAACAAAATGGTATTATGTTCTAAACTCTTTCAGGATTGTGTTTATTTAATGCTCATAGTAATTACTGAAGTTGGTATAATGGTCATAGTTGTTTTTACCTGACACAAAACAAGTGAGGTAGGGTGGATTAAGGAGCTCGCTTAAGATCAGGAGCTAGGATTCACATCCAGGTAGTAGAACTTTTCTGTCTATCATTTTCCTATACTTCCCATATTAGTTCCTTTTCTTTCTTCTGTGACAAGTTATCCTGAGAAAAGCAATTTACAGGAGGAAGTGTTTACTTCAGTTTACAGCTTGAAAGTGGAGTCTAATATGATGGCAGGGGGGAGACATGACAACAGACAGGGAAGGATGAAGCAGGACCTGGGGACCAGCATGCCACGTCTCATCTGTAGTCAGGAAGCAGAGAGCAGGCAGAGATTGGGACCTGGCTACAAAATCTACTAAGGCCCACCCCCACCTACTTCTTCTCCATGGCACCTTCTATATAGGTTCAACATCTTCCTAAAACAGTACCATTTTGTTGGATAACCAGTGTTGAAACACAGTAGGCATATGGGGGCAGTTTTACATTCAAATCACTGCTTATGGCTGTTTCTTTATACTCCTTTATCCTGATTTACTTGTCTTCAAAGCATTTTAATACTCAAACATATGTACATTGTATCACTCTCTCTCTACCAAAATGTCAGCTTTATGAAAACAGGGACTTCCTTTTGCTAGTGTCTATAAATGCCTAGGAAATACTAGACATCTAAAATACATTTGAATGAATAGATAGATGGCCAAACAAGCAAATATAACCTCACCTGTGGCAACTTAGCAGCTGCTTCTCTGCTGGAGCTGGGACACTGTAAAATGCCTTTCTGCTTCCAGCAGGCTGGTTCCAGTTCGGGCTGGCTTAGGGTGCTCTAGAACTCCTAAGGCTAGAGGAGATGCAGGAAAAAACTCCTTTTTTGGTGCCTACATTACTCAAGTATTTGCCCACAACAGCTTTCTCCCCTCAGCTAAGCAGTTTCTTTCCTGTAGTGGTGACTGTTGCTAGCTTGCTGTTCTGTCAGCAGTTGCTGAGACAGGAACACCAAGTGATCATTGTCCTCTGCTCAGTACCCAGACCTTTACATCTTTAGCTCTATGGATCTCACCTCTAAGTGTTTGCATTTCGTTCATTGTCTCTCACTCTTTTTGTTCCTCCAATTGCTATGAATGTTAGCTGCTGGAGAGCTATTTTTGGCTTATTAATACTCACTTTTACCTTCTCAATTTTCTAATATAGGGTAAATAATTTTCACAGTATACGATTTTATTTCCCAAACCTGACTTTGTTGTTGTCTTCTAAGTGTTTTTCAGATAGCAGTTTATTGATCCTTCAGTGATGAGACTTGGGGGTTGGATTTGTTTTGTCCTTGAGCTTGAATGTCATCTTTAGCTCTGTGCAGATGTATAAGAGGATATCAGTAATCCATGGTATGTGGTGCTACTAAACTTGGTCTGGTTTTCAGTTGTTGTTGTGGACATGCCTAGTAACAGAGGCAGTATCTGTAGCTACTGACCATTAAAACAGTAATGGTGGCTGAGTGCATTGTGGCATGGGGTGGTTTCCTTGAAATGGATGGGAGAATTCTTAGAAACTATTCACACTAAGTCCTTATACACAACTCAAACCAGTACCAGAGAGCCTGAGAGAATTTTAAATGACTCTCTTATTTAATGACAAGGTACAAATTTTACTTGTTTAGATTGTAAATATATGAGTTAAAATGTATCTAGTTCTCTTATGTGTGAAAGAATTGGGAGACCTGTGGTGGGGGAATCTTGAGTGGTTTCATGCTGAATGTGAGACATCATTCAAAGCCTTTTTCTATGAAAAAAATAATAAAAATCAGAAGGAAAACTATCGTACTTTAAATGATATACTCAGACTGGGAAGTACATCAATGTCCTTCAACGGAGGAATCTTTGTCCAATGGGTGTCATTCCATATATTATCCTGTGTCTGCTCAACAAGTCTCCAGAAATAGGAGATATTTGTTTTAAGTCTGTCAACACTGAAAAATGGTCTCAGTTGCCTTTCCTGGTAGGAGCCATTACTGAGAATCTTGTTGTCATTTACGGAGTCTGATGGGCTGCAGGAGCCAATCTGCTTGTTATCAGCAGCTGTCAGACGCTTCCCTGCTTCATTGTTCACAAGCACGTGTATGACTCTCCTGCCTTCAGTCCCTGCCCCACTGCTTTAGACATTCCTTCATCCAGTCTGCTCTTGAAGAGCCACATTCTGTACCAGCGCCGGATGCATGGATGCAGAGTAAGAACTCAGAGATGTTACTCCATAAAGTGTATTTGAAAGATTATTTTTAATTTTTTTGTTTTAAAATTAAAAGTATTTCTTTTTATGTGCATGTGGTTATGTGCATGTATGTATGGTGTATGTTATGTGCTGAACTCTCTCTCATATTAGTGTGTGGGTTGCATGCCTGTGAACTCAAGTGGCGACCAGAGCAGGGCACTGGGTGTTTTCTTCCATTGCTCTCTACCTAGTTGTCCTGAGAGTGAATCTAAGTGGGCTGCTTGATGTTTTAGCTAGGCTGCCTGACCGGTGCATTTTCAGGAGTCACTGATCTTTGTTCTCAAATGCTGAAATTATTGGCATGTACAGCCCTGTCTGCTCTTTAAAGTAGGTGTTGGGTGTTGAGTTTAGGTCCTTGTGGTTGGAAAATAAGCCTTCTTACCCACTGAAGCATCTCTTGAACCCTAAATTCAACTTGTTTTGATAGATGCATGTAAGCATAAAAGTAATCAAGTCTTTCTTTTAACCTTAAAAAAAGTAAAACAGTATCTTTTTAATTGTATTTACTCCAGTGTAAAATTAGAAAAAAGTAGGATTTATTTCTAAAGGATGAGAAACTTTCTTGGATTTGGTGGAAGCTTTTATCAAAATAATTACAGTGAGGAGTTGGAGTGCTGAGTTTCTGAACAAGTCAAGTCATGTAAGAAGTACAGCACATCACACTATACATATATAGATTCTATTGGCTATTTATGAGCATAACCAATTCCTCGTATGCATCCCTAAACTGCATTTGTATGTCTTCCTTTCTTACTAAAAAAATTAGTTCTAAAAATCCATTTGGCAAGCTGAATCAGAAAGATAGTACTTTGGGGATTCAGATCAAGTGAGGGAGGTGGCCAAAGGAGATGTTGGCTCAGCAAAATTGGGATGATGGCTATAATTGGGAGGGAAAGGAAAGGATAATCACCAAATAAGTAAATATTTGAGGACAATAAAGGTCTGGCATCTCACTGTCACAAAGGAAGATGGTAAAAGAAAACTCTAGAATGAAGTATGGTATTGAGTTAAAGACAGAAAAAAAAGAAGTACAGTACAGTAATAACTGGATGACTTTAGATCTAGGGTAGTTCTGAGTGCCATCACTCAGTCTCTAATACTCAGTTCTTTCATCAAGTAAATAGCAGTAACAAGTCATGGACTTATGTTTAGGATTAAATAAAATAATAGAAGACTTAAAGTAGTGCTTTGGCTTTCCGTTGCAGCTCTAATAAATTATCACACATTTGAGGACTTAACAAAAGTGTGGTCTCTTATATTTCTGTAGGACAGAAGTCTGAACTGGGTCTCACTGGGATATAAATGCAGGGACAAAGATAGAGCAGAGGCTGAATGACTGGCCACCCAATAACTGACCCAACTTGAGTCCAATCCCACAGCAAGCACCAATCCCTGACATTATTAATGATACTCTCCTATGCTTGCAGGCAGGAGTCTAGCATAACTATCCATGGAGAGGCTCCACCCAGTAGCTGGCTGAAACAGAGGCAGAGACCTACAGCCAAACTTTGGACAGAGCTCAGAGACTCTTATGGAAGAGTTGATAGAAGGATTGAGAGCCCTGAAAGGGATAGGAACTCCACAGAAAGAGCAGCAGTGTCAACCAACCTGAACCCTTGAGAGCCCTCAGAGACAGAGTCACCAACTAAAGAGTATACATGGGCTGGGCCGAGGACCCTGGTACATACATAGCAGATATGCAGTTCAGTCTGCATGTATGCCTCCCAACAACTGGAGCATGGGCTGTCCCTAAAGCTGTTATCTGTCTATGGAATCTATTCCCCATCAAGGCTGCTTTGTCTGGTCTCAGTAGGAGTGAATGTGCCAAACCCTGCAGAGACCTGTTATGCCAGGATTGGGGGAAAACCAGGCCCCCCATCTTTTTGGAGGAAAAAAGGATGGGGAATAGGCTAAGAGACTCTGCTAGGAGGGGGAACAGGAGGATATAATAGATAGATAGATAGATAGATAGATAGATAGATAGATAGATAGATAGATAGATAGATAGATAGATAGATAGATAGATATAGAGGGGGAGATAACATAGTAAAATTCTCTGAAACCATAAACAAACAAAGAAACAAAAAACAAACAAATCAGGTGTGAGCTAGACTTCAAAGGTCTACTAAACTGACTTTTGTCAGCTTCTACTGGGTTTTCTAGTCCTTGGCTTGTGGCTCCTTTTTCCACCTTCTTGTTTTCCACTTATGAGACTTCCATGGTTGCATTTGGATTTTCCGGACAATCTAAGATAATTCCTCAACTCCAGTTAAGTTGATTAACAATATGACTCTCTGTACAATTTCTGTTCTCCCTTGCCAAGTAAGCAAGCATGTTTATTAATTTTGGATATATATTTTGGACATTGACTTCTTAGGGTATGCTACTGGTATTCCTACTTTACTCAGTAAATATTTAGTAAGCAAATACTTGGATGAAATGCTTAGCATTCTGTTTGACATGCAGTAGACCATTATTAAACTCTATTTTCAGCATCCCCCAAGGTCATCCAACATATGTTAGTTTATAAAAAGAATACAGTCAATCTGGAAAATTTAGGTAAATGTTGTATATATACACAATTTGTTTTTATTGACAGTGGGAAAAAAGCATTGACTACCTCCAAATAGCCTATAGCCCCAGTTCATCCTCTCTCCTCAGGTTTTATCTGAATTTTCTCTTGTGAGAGGGCCCCAGGTTTGTGTCTCTTAGTTATTAATAATATGTATGTCACCATTATTTAAGTTTCATCAGGTGTTCTGACATTGGTGATATTCAATGAGCAAAGTATAAGTGAAAAACATTTATTTCAGGGTCATTTACAATCATTCAGGAAAATTGGTAATATTTTTAATTTGGCAGCTCAGTGTTCTTGAGATTTTACCTGCTCAATATAGAAAATTACTCCTCCCCAGAGGCACAAATAGACCTTGGAATTATTTTACTTATATTTTGTTGCACACTTGAGAGTTATATTTTGATTTAATTATTTATTTCACTTATGAAGATCAAATTTGGGTTCTTGTCCATGGAAGGGATGTGTCTATCACTGAGTTATGACCCTCTCCCACTACTTTACTGTTGTTTCTTTATGCCAATATGTAAGGACAACTTGCTGAGTTCATTTCATCTTTTGAGTAGGACCACTTAATATTGGATAAATGAATAGGGGGCTCATCAGTGGGGAAGCTTGATTTTTCCCTGCTCAGCAATAAAATCTCTATAGCTCTTTATCTAAAGTTGAGGACTTGGGAACTTCCCCTTGTCCATGCTGGCCTGTTAACTGGTGTTCTTATCATGCAGGCCTACTGATTTTACTGATATACTTAAACTCAGAGAAGAGAGGCCCTAGTATATTGTTGCATTTCGAGATGACTTTCTATGATGAAACCAAACCTAGAGAAAATTTTTAAATAGATTACATTTATTGGCAGCAGCATCTACTTTTCTTTTCGTAATACTTGTGGTAATCTTTAAAAGACTGCTAGGATCTATTCATTTTCTTCCTTCTTCTCATTATCAAAATTTGAGCTTGTGGAAGGAAATGCTACAAATATTTATAAGCTAACTAGAAAATTAAGTCACTACATTTCTCCTCTGAAGAATTTTTGTTTTTGGACTGTATCTCTCATGCAGTACTTTTTGCATCTCATTACAGGAAGTTCCAGCATTAGAATGGAGTTTTGTTTACAATCGGTAAGTACATGTGTAGAACCAACCACTCTACACATCCAGATGTAGTCTCTGGTTTGTATAACCTGGATCCAGTTGCATCATTGAAAAATTAGAAATCTTATTCTTGTTTGATTCAACATCAGTATTCAGCTTATGTCAAACGTACCCGATTTCAGTTAATGCCTTCTTGAATTCACTGCTACAGGTTGGGCCAATTTTGATTTGATCTCTGTTAATTGATTTGGCATTTACTCTGAAGGTGCCATTGGAATTGTTTTACACAGCTCTCTTAGAACACAAAATAGAAGGGTGATGTATAGTGGCTTGTTTGCATAATTGAAGCAGAAAAAGTTATATTGAGTTGATGCTTTCCAGTGTTTCTAAATGCATCATCAAACTCTTCTTTCAAACCCCTAGGGCTTCATGCTTAGTTAAAAGGATTTAGCCCTATGCTGAACACATACAGTGTAATGCCATGTCAAAATGTGAGAGAAGATCCCATTTCCTCGGTTTGCTTTTTATTGCTGTTAGTAGTTTCCAGCTCGACTCTTGGTGCCAAGTAGTTAGGAACAATGTTATCATTGGAGAACAGTGTTTGGGTTTAGTGCTTTATAATGCTAGAGCTGACAAGTCAGACTTTTAGAGCAAGTCTCCAGAGTCTTGTGCTGTGCTCCATTTCAGTGTGCAATCACCTCTATTGTCTACAGTTAGCTTTGACCTTTCAGCAAGGGCTGGATACATCTAGTATAAGAGCTTACATGGTTATGCTGAGTTAGAAGTTTAGGCCTTTATACATTGAATACAATAGAAAAGAATACTTCAGTAATGGTCTCCTTCTGTAAAATGGAAGCTTCTTTGATGAGGGATGAGAACTAAACTTATCTGTGGGTATAAGGATGACTATTTAGAACACAGCAATTAGATGCACTTAATAAAATTGCAATAGTAGGTTCTTCTTTAGTCGATGACTTCACCAGCCACAGACAGTTAGTTGGCTGGTTTTACACTTCCAGGCATGACTTCTCTTTTATTTAGTCATACAAAAGTACAATTATATGGCTGTTAGTTATCACCAAGCTAAAAGTGCTAATATTTTACCATTGTGGATATCTTTCCATGATGGTCATTGTTATAGTTCACTGGCATTGAAGTTGCATTGAAATATTGCTTTCCTCCTTTGGCATTTTGAATTTCTACCTTCAGATACCATGAAAGCTAATTATCAGCTGCAAGGCTTTCTATTTGGTTCTAACTTGATTCTTCCTAGTACTGTGTCCTAAGTTGTCTTCAGCCAAACAGCTGTACCTTCATGTTTTTGGAGGAAATCAAGAGCACAGAGAATGCCTAGTGTTTTGGAAATTTCTTGGACTACCCTGAATAGCAATCAGGAATCCATAATTGGCCAGTGTGCAGAGAACAACAAACCTTTGGGTGCCCAACTCCAATTGATATATTTATAACAAAATCTCTACATCAAAATCTTAGAAAACATTGTTGAAGAGAATATGAAAAAACTGTAAGAGCCAGAGGCCCAATGTATGTGTTGTGTGATAGTGTCTTCTATACTTGACAAGAAGCTTTACCTATGAAATCTCAACAGTATAGTTGCCTGAACAAGACACACTTAATGAAAACATCAGATGACATGTCAACATACATGAAGGAAATTCACTAGTCTCATCCCTAGATGAAGAGCTACGAGTAATCAGTAGCTGCCGAGAAAGGGAGATTCAATCTTCTCCACCAACCAATACTCTGGTAGGTTATGTAATACCAAGTAGTCAGCTTTAAACACATATGCATGTGAGCAACACTAAATGGACTCAGTAGGATAAATATATGTATTTAATCATACCTATAAATAAATTATATAAATTACATATATAATATAAATGAAAATATAATTTATATATAAACCCACTTTTAATGCTATATAGAATATATTTTGTATACAATATATACATATAATGTATCTTGTATATACACACACATATATGTATACTGTATATGTAAAAACACATTTATACATAATAAGAATTTTAGACTGAGTGGATTTGGTCCAGGAGACGTTGCGAGAGGGAGGGATAGAAATGATGTAAATACAGTATTCAAGTACAAAATTTCCATAAAATAAAAATTCAACATCTCACTTTGATAGAGATACATTTTTCTCAATTGTTGTAAAGCTTTCTTGTTATACATATGTTCGGCTTTATGCTTTCAGGGATAGTATATGTGGAGATTAAAAAATGATAACATAGGCTGTATAAAGCAAACAAGTACTGGCTAACAATTGAGATGTGCTCTCCCTGTGGGAAAAAACAGTTAAGGTTCATTGAAGTTTTGGAGTTCCCCAGCTATTTAAATAAAATTTAACTATATTTCAAAAGCTACAATTCTATTGCACATGCTTTTTTTCTAAAATGTGTCAGTCCACTGTTGAGTGAACACAGGGATAGGATGGAGCTTATTTTTTTTTTATTTACTTTTACTTTTTTATTCTTTATTTACATTCCAAATGATTTCCCCTTTCCCGGTTCCCCCCTCCCCAAAAGTCCCATAAGCCATCTCCCCTCCCCCTGTTCCCCAATCAACCCCCTCCACTTCCCTGCCCTGGTATTTCCCTACACTGCTGCATCAAGCCTTTCAAGACCAGGGGCCTCTCTTTCCTTCTTCTTGGGCATCATTTGATATGTGAATTGTGTCTAAACGTGTCAGTCCACCGTTGAGTGAACACAGGGATAGAATGGAGCTTATAAGTGGACAGGATGTCAAATTTTCTCTGAGTAAAACTGCAGTCTGATATTTTTTCTATAGAAACTCCTGATGCTTATATTTGGGCAAATGATCTGCAAGTTTTTCACAATTTAAAGTCAGAATGAATACAGGGATGCTTGCATCCCTTTAAAGTTCTTTCTCAGCAAGTTTATAATTTGTCACTAGAGGATTATTCTAAGAATATTTTTTCTTGGCATGTTTAAAATCTTTGGGCTTCTTTTTATAATAAAGAATTTTTAATACCCTTGAAAATAGCTGAATTTACATTTTCAATAGTTTCTTTTCTGTCTGAGCATTTCTGCCTCTATTATATTAGAAAAATTCAAAGAAGTGCTTAGACATTTTCATATTTACATGATGCCCCATCTATATAATTTTAAATAAAATGTTTTAAAAAGTATTAATGGATCAGAGCATTTTGATTTGAAGAATTCTTTCATATTGATATATGTGGAACAATTAATTCTTCAGACAGGCTTAAATATCATTGATGTAGGGAAAGACAATTTAACAGGAATATTGTATGTGACTACATTCTACAAATTCATATTAGTAGGATTTTAACTCCCATATTCTCAAATAAGGATAAGTGATGATATCTATTTATAAATTATATGGAAGAACAGTGTAATAATGTTTTATGATATATTTTGTCATAAGGTATTATATATGCTAGGTTTTTAATCTACAAATTGGATTTTAAAAGTTTTCTTTGCAGTTAATTTCTCAGGAAAGAGGGATCAGGAACAAATGTTAAATCCATGTAGGGTTTTTAAATCCTTGGATGAGAAAAACATCTTACAATGGTACATGATTGCTCCCCAGAAGAGGCGTCTTAGACCTTTGTGTTAGAACTTTTCTTTGAATATGTTAAAACAGCTAGAGTAGCAAATGTTTGGATTGGGCTAAGAGGGAGAAATTTTTCTGTAAGAAGTTGAGTTCTGGTCAGAGGCTGGGACTCCTGCTCTGTGCATCTTACTTTTTCCTGTAGTTTTCCTTGGTTCAAGGAACTAATGGGGAAACCAAGGATCTTATGGCCCATATAGGATGGCTTCATCTGTCATCCTTGTCAAGTTGTCTCTGTTCTGAAGGGAATTCCTGGATCACTGTAGAGGAACTAGGCTTGCTATTGCCCTAGGTCCTCCACTGGCTCCTAGATTGTGGCCTGTTTATTAACAGATTGGTATGGCCACAGCGCCCAGAGCAGATCCTGTGCCACAGCACTCCATATCCAAATACCTCTGGGAGAGAACTGATCTCCCAGGAGTGCTGGCACACCTATGAGCACAGGTAACACCACCACTTCTTCTCAAATTCCTGTCCCAAGAGGGACCAGTCCAGAGACATCAGGGCACAGGAACCAAGGAACAGTCAGGGACAGGATCCTTCAATGCAATCCCCACAAAAATCCCAACTCAATTCTTCATAGAGTTAGAAAGAGCAATTCAAAAATTCATCTGGAATAACAGAAAACCCAGGATAGCTAAAACTATTCTCAAGAGTAAAAGAACCTCTGGGGGAATCAGTATCCCGGACCTCAAGCTGTACTACAGAGCAATAGTGTTAAAAACCGCATGGTATTGGTACAGTGACAGGCATGTAGATCAATGGAACAGAATTGAAGACCCAGAAATGAATCCACACTCCTATGGTCACTTGATCTTTGACAAAGCAGCTAAAACCATCCAGTGGAAAAAAGATAGTCTTTTCAACAAATGGTGTTGGTTTAACTGGAGGTCAACATGCAGAAGAATGCAAATTGACCCATTCTTATCTCCTTGCACTAAGCTCAATTCCAAGTGGATCAAGGACCTCCACATAAAACCAGACACACTGAAACTAATAGAAAGGAAACTAGGGAAGAACCTTGAACATATGGGCACAGGGGAGAATTTCCTGAATAGAACTCCAATAGCTTATGCTCAAAGATCAAGAATTGACAAATGGGACCTCATTAAATTACAAAGTTTTTGCAAGGCAAAAGACACTGTCAAAAAGACAAAGCGGCAACTAACTAACTGGGAAATGATCATTACCAACCCTACATCCGACAGAGGGCTAATATCCAATATATACAAAGAACTCAAGAAGTTAAACTCTAGAGAGGCAAGTAACCCTATTAAAAATGGGGTACAGAGCTAAACAAAGAGTTCTCACCTGAAGAATATCTAATGGCTGAGAAGCACCTAAAGAGATGTTCATCATCCTTAGTCATTAGGGAAATGCAAATCAAAACAACCCTGAGATTCCATCTCACACCAGTCAGAATGGCTAAGATCAAAAACACAGGAGACAGCAGTTGTTGGCGAGGATGTGGAGAAAGAGGAACACTCCTCCACTGCTGGAGGAATTGCAAGCTGATACAACCACTCTGGAAAGCAGTCTAGTGGTTCCTCAGAAAACTGGGCATGACACTCCCGGAGGATGCGGCTATACCACTCCTGGGCATATACCCAGAGGCTTTACCTGCATGCAATAAGGACACATGCTCCACTATGTTCATAGCAGCCTTATTTATAATAGCCAGAAGCTGGAAAGAACCCAGATGTCCCTCAACGGAGGAATGGATTCAGAAGATGTGGTATATTTACACAATGGAATACTACTCTGCAATTAAAAACAATGAATTCACGAAATTCCTAGGCAAATGGTCAGAACTTGAAAATATCATCCTTAGTGAGGTAACCCAGTCACAAAAGAGCACACATGGTATGTAGTCACTGATAAGGGGATATTAACCCAGAATCTCGGAATACCCTAGACACAATTCGCATATCAACAGATTTCTAAGAAGATGGAAGGAGAGACCCCTGGTCCTGGAAAGACTGGATATAGGGGAATGCCAGGACAGAGAAGCGAGAGGGGGTTGAATGGGGAAAAGAGGGAGGGAAGGGGGCTTATGGGACTTTCAGGGAGGGAGGAAACGGGAAAGGGGAAATGATTTTGAATGTAAATAAAAAAACTTAGAAAATAAAATTAAAAAAAAATAAAGAAAAAGACAGACTAGCAGTCCGGATACATAAACAGGACCCAGCATTTTGTTGCATACAGGAAACACACTTCAGTGTCAAAGACAGACACTACCTCAGAGTAAAGGGCTGGAACAATTTTCCAAACAAATGGTCCCAAGAAACAAGCTGGAGTAGTCATTTTAATATCAGATAAAATCAACTTTCAACCAAAAGTCATCAAAAAAGACAGGGAAGGACACTTTATATTCATCAAAGGAAAAATCTACCAAGAAAAATATCTCAATTATGAATATCTGTGCTCGAAGTGCAAAGCCACCCACATTCATAAAAGAAACTTTACTAAAGCTCGAAGCACACATTGTGTCTCACACAATAATAGTTTGAGACTTCAACACTCCATACTCATCAATGGACAGATCATGGAAACAGAAACTAAAGAGAGACACAGTGAAACTAACAGAATCAAATACACCCAAGAGGAGTAGATGGCAGGAAATAATCACAGTGCTGAAATCAATCAAATAGAAACAAAAAGAATTACACAAAGAATCAACAAAGGTTCTTTGAGAAAATTCTTCTCTCTCTCTCTCTCTCTCTCTCTCTCTTTCCTTTCTTTCTTTTCTTTGTTTTCTTATCAAATATAGTGTAATGAGTCAAACTGAAAAAGGAAACTTCATTTGAGGAAATGTCTTCATCAGATTATCTAGTTGGCAAAAAGTCATTCAAAGCACATTCTTGATTTTCTCATAAGCAGGTAGCACTGTAGCTGTCCTCCTTAAATTATGACACCTGTATCAGAGTCCCTGGTTTGTAATTTTCAGTATCCATATTCCTCTGATTTACCAAGTATCCTCATTGAACTTTTAGTTCCTTTTTCTAATTATTTTTTCTGAATGCCACCTTGCACGTCTCTTACATCCTACATAGTTTTAGATTGTAGTTAGTCTCTAGTTCTTTTGAACTTCTCTGCTCCAGTACCCTAGGAAACCTCCAAAATGTGAAGCAATCTGATTATTATGATTCTACAAGTTAGTAGACAGGCTCTCTGAGCACCTGAAAACTAACAATTATAAGGCTAACTGGACAGTTTATATTTATGCTCTCCTGACTAAGCTCTGTTAATGCGGGTCGATTCTATTATTTTTTACAGTTGATATCTCAATTGCTTCAAAATATCCATTTATTATAACTATCCTTATCTTCTTCAATTAAAATAAAAATACTATTTACTGAGAAACATATGAAAACATCAAAAAGATAAATTACTTAATGTATTCATCCTTTAATATATAGTCTTTAATTATGTCATTTTACTTTTTTCAGTGAGAACTTTGTCTGTATAACATGTACACATATATATGTGTAATATACTTACATTATGAAAATAAGCTTATAATTCAAATTTGTGTCTTTTTAAAATTAACGTCTGTTGATTGCTACTGTCTCCATACTGATGTTGAGTAGCATAATTCCTTTTTTTTAATTTTTTATTAGGTATATTCTTTATTTACATTTCAATTCTTAGTGGTTACACAATATTTAAAAGTAAAGATATGCTATCAAGTGTGTTGTTCACAGTCTTCATTGGATCTTTGGTATATTTATTGGATGATCTTCACATGTTCTTTTCCTATAACTATCACCCCACCTCTCTTTATACAATGTGGCAGAAAGGACCCATACAAACTTCTTTAAAGTAAGAATCTGAAGCAAAGATATGAGTCTTAAAATGTTATCAAGAGGTTCTTACAGATTACTTATGCTTGGAAAAGAAAGAACATAGGTCAGATTCAGGGATTTCCTGTCTATGCTGAAGGAGCTCCCTGTATGGTAGACTGTTCTGCATCCCCTTAAAACATCTCATTTCATCTCCTTTCTATTATCTTGTATGTCTTAACCAGCTTCCTTCCAATTTGACAGTTTTTAATCTTGAAGGAATATGCTGTACAATACCCCAGAAACAGGTTTAATTCAGAGAAATACTTCACCAGTTTCTCTTTTTTTTTTTTTTGTTTTTGTTTTTTTTTTTTTTTTTTCGAGACAGGGTTTCTCTGTGTAGCCCTGGCTGTCCTGGAACTCACTCTGTAGACCAGGCTGGCCTCGAACTCAGAAATCCTCCTGCCTCTGCCTCCCAAGTGCTAGGATTAAAGGCGTGCGCCAGCACCGCCCGGCTCTCTTATTTTTTTTTTACCAGTTTGTCAATAAAAGATATATTACATCATTTAAAAAAGTAAAGATATGCTATTTACCATTTCCTTATTAAAATTGAACATATCCAATTGTTTCATATGACAATAAATACCTTTTTACCATCTTTAACTTAAAGCTTTTTGAGAGTTATCAACCTGTGATCTGATTCCTTCTTCCAGTATGTGCTGTATAATCTCAAGATAAGCCCTTCAGTGAGAATGCCTTAAGTAAATTTAGTTAACCACGTTGACAAATGCAGTAGAGAAAAGACCCCTCACACCAACAAAACTAACTGCTGTCTTGCAACATTGTCTGTTGTAGTGCCTATAGCCTGAATTCCTAATTTTCTATTTGTGTATATGACCTTTAGTCATATTTTGCTAGGTACTCTTCAGGTCTGACATTAAGTATTCTATTGGTTATCAGGCTCAATTGTAGATATTCTTATCTTTTTGGCCTTTGTTAGGTAAGCATATCCAATTAATGGTTGTAAATATTGTTTATATTTCCAATGATGTTCACAATTTTATCTCCTACTACTCCCATGACATCTGGAGTTGTTCATCCAGTAAACCCCCTAACATCTTCATTCATTCATTCATCCAAAAGCATTCATTTTAAAAAAAAGATTAAATAATAATAATAATAAATTTTATTTACTGAGAATTTTATACACATGCAATTCATTTAAATCATATTCATCCAACTTTGTAGATACCACCACTGCACTGATCCTGGCAGTGCAAAGTCAAACAGTCCTCTGAGGGGAGAGTGAGGATGATTACAGGAAAGATGGAAGAGAAGACTCAGAGACAAAAGTTAGAAATCAGGACTGTCCAGTGAATACTGTGGCAGCCCTGGGTTTAATCTTATAGGCCTTTTATACTTTGCGGTATCATGGGAAACAAAGGCACAAGTTAGCAGAGACAATGGCTGTCATAATTGAATGTCTATTCCCATCTAGATGTTTTTCTGTTCCTTCCTCCAAGATTAACAGAACATTCAGTCCCCTTGCCTTGAGCTTCAAGTGGAGCTCCTCTTATCACTCTGTATGTCAGTTGGCCAGAAAACCCTGGTCTGCCTTGACTCTGCCTGACAGGCAGGCTTTCACAGAAGCAGGCAAAATGGCACCTGACACACCACCACCTTCCCTCCCACATTCAAGTCATTTTATCCTTCCCTGCTTCCCAACTCACTGAGTCTAATTACTGCTCCCTTACGCACATGGGCATGGTTCACTACAGCATAGGCAACCTACTAGGAGCCCCATAGTTGAAGAAAACAGATTTTCCCTCCTCCAGCAGTGTTCATTTCTTTCATCCCTTAGTTCTAGTTCAATTCTTGCTAATTACAACATGGACAAATATCCCAATTTCTCATTTCTATTTATATTCCTGTCAATTCACTACTTACTTGCAGTCATGTTTTCCAGTCTCAATTCTATTTGGCATTTAAATGCATGGTAGTGAGGGCTTTGCTATGGATAAGGATGATTATTGGCATTCTATTATTATATCTATGATACATAAATCTCTATGATGACCTCCAAGATTGATGACCTGAACCCTGTTTGTATACAACATGCAGTTATGCATGGAGTCTCTACATAGCATGTAATTCACTTCACTGATTAGGTTTTGTTGTATGATGTTCAAGGCTGCCCTCTAGCACACTGAAAAGAGATTGTCCTTGCAACCTTCCATACTGTATGTGGACTATTTTGACCAGGATGTGACAGTAGTTACTAGGACCTATAAACTGATCTAGTTGTCAGCCAGGAAGAAAACTAGAGTTAAGAGCATTCTGATTCATTTTGCTGGTGCTCAGTAAACCTGGAAGAGGCTTTTAGCATTGGGTACAATCTTTCCTCTGACTAATATAATTTTGCCTGCTGGAATTCATTCAGATGAGAGAACCCAGCTCATCTTTTCCTCAGCTCTGAACCTTGGATCTCATGTAAACTGAGATAGTACATCTCTGTTTTGTACTAATATTACTTTGATTTCTATTTTAGAAGTAAAATTGATTTTATTATGCATTTATTAGTCACTTGTTTTCATCTATAATATTGTTTCACTGATACTCTTAGATATCCTATTGTCTCTGTCATTATATTGATTTCTAAAGTGCTCTGGACATTAACAATTTTTATGTGAGAGTTTAGCTTAATTTTAGAGTTTTTCCTGATATCTTAATTTACTTTTAAGCACACAGAGATGTAAATTTTTTACCTTCTGCCATTACCATACACTGATCCAGGAACATATTTCAAACCTTATCTTATCTTATCTAGTCAGTTAGAAACAAAGCATTATTATCTATCACAGTTATATGTTAGGTCCTTATTAATATCGACCATGTCTAATACTTCTAAATTATGGCATTTAAATTCATTAAAATTCTAAATGAAATGAAATACTATTCAGAAAATTTATTTTTGGTAAAACTAAGTACAAGTTTTCAGTAGAAGTCTCTCAGAAAATCCCTCTAGTTCTTTGGTTCTGGGAATATGTCACATATGGTATCAAAATACTTGTCAGTTCTGAGTCCAAAATAAATGCCCCAGCTGTTCAAACTGATGAGAAGGCAAGGCAGTAGTATGAGGCCATGAAAGCATGCTAAGGTCTCCAACAGGAAGTACCAAAATCTGGGTTTCAACCACACAAATGTATTTTCTCATATTCCTGGAAGGTTACAAATATCAAAAAAAAAGTTGGTGGCAGAACTAGGTTGTCTCCTAGGAGTGGAGCCTTCACCACTCCTCCTGTATTCGAATCAGTTCAGACATCCCCAACTTTGTATTTTAAACTCCTTTCTGCATCTGTCTTATGTTGTCTGTGTCTTCTTCCCAAAAGGATATGTGTGTGTGTGTGTGTGTGTGTGTGTGTGTGTGTGTGTGTGTGTTTAAGACAGGATCTTAAAACCCAAATGTAAACAAGACTGGCTTTCAACAGAAATCTGCCTGGCTGTGTCTCTTAAGTGCTGGAATTAAGGAGCATACTGTCACGGCACCAGTCAACAGGCTATTCTTAATAAAGTCACACCCATAGGTGCTAAGGACTAGGATTTTAATTTCATTTTTGGAAGCACAGTTTAATAATTAATAGATGTAAACCAAGTGAGAAGTGCTAAATCATGTGAGATTACCAAGAAAGATAAATCTCTAAGCCTTAAAAAGAGAGTAATGATGTCACCACTTGAATTAACTGCAGAAACATGTGTAGGCTTTGAGAAATAGTGTGAACTTTTGGCTTGTAACCTTCTTGAGTTCTGAGGATTTTATCCTGGATATTCTTTACATTTTTGGCTAATAGACATTTATTAGTGAGTACATACCAGGCATTTCCTTTTGGGTCTGAGTTAACTCACTCAGGATGATATTTTCTAGTTCTATCAATTTGCCTGCAAAACTTGTGATGCCCTCATTCTTTTTTTTATTATTTATTTTATTTTATTTTTTTAATTTACATTCCAAATCATTTCCCCTTTCCCGTTTCCTCCCTCCCTGAAAGTCCCATAAGCCCCCTTCCCTCCCTCTTTTCTCCATTCAACCCCCTCTCGTTACTCTGTCCTGGCGTTCCCCTACATCCAGTCTTTCCAGGACCAGGGGTCTCTCCTTCCATCTTCTTAGAAATCTATTGATATGCGGATTGTGTCTAGGGTATTCCGAGATTCTGGGTCAATATCCCCTTATCAGTGACTGCTTACCATGTGTGTTCTTTTGTGATTGGGTTACCTCACTAAGGATGATATTTTCAAGATCTGACCATTTGCCTAGGAATTTTGTGAATTCATTGTTTTTAATTGCAGAGTAGTATTCCATTGTGTAGATATACCACATCTTCTGAATCCATTCCTCCGTTGAGGGACATCTGGGTTCTTTCCAGCTTCTGGCTATTATAAATAAGGCTGCTATGAACATAGTGGAGCATGTGTCCTTATTGCATGCAGGGGAAGCCTCTGGGTATATGCCCAGGAGTGGTATGGCCAGATCCTCCGGGAGTGTCATGCCCAGTTTTCTGAGGAACTGCCAGACTGCTTTCCAGAGTGGTTGTACCAGTTTGCAATTCCACCAGCAGTGGAGGAGTGTTCCTCTTTCTCCACATCCTCGCCAACAACTGCTGTCTCCTGTGTTTTTGATCTTAGCCATCCTGACTGGTGTGAGATGGAATCTCAGGGTTGTTTTGATTTGCGTTTCCCTAATGACTAAGGATGATGAACATCTCTTTAGGTGCTTCTCAGCCATTAGATATTCTTCAGGTGAGAACTCTTTGTTTAGCTCTGTACCCCATTTTTTAATAGGGTTACTTGTCTCTCTGGAGTTTAGGCCCATATCTAAACATAGTAAAAGCAATTTACAGCAAACCTGTAGCCAGCATCAATCTAAATGGAGAGAAACTTGAAGCAATCCCACTAAAATCAGGGACTAGACAAGGCTGCCCTCTCTCTCCATATCTTTTCAATATAGTACTTGAAGTTCTAGCTAGAGCAATTAGACAACAAAAAGAGGTCAAAGGGATACAAATTGGAAAGGAAGAAGTCAAACTATCACTCTTTGCAGACGATAGTATACATAAGCGACCCAAAGAACTCCACCAGAAAACTCCTACAGCTGATAAACGACTTCAGCAAAGTGGCCAGATATAAAATCAACTCAAGCAAGTCAGAAGCCTTCCTATACTCAAAGGATAAGCAGGCTGAGAAAGAAGTAAGAGAAATAATACCCTTCACGATAGCCACAAACCATATTAAGTATCTTGGCATGACTCTAACCAAACAAGTGAAAGATCTGTATGACAAGAACTTCAAGTCTCTGAAGAAAGAAATTGAAGAAGACCTCAGAAGATGGAAAAATCTGCCATGCTCATGGATTGGCAGGATGCCCTCATTCTTAATAGCAAAGTAGAAGTCCATTGTGTATATGAACTACATTTTTGTATCCATTCTTCTGTTGTGGGACATCTGGGTTGTTTCCAGCTTTTGGGTATCACAAATAATACTGCTATGAACGTAATGGAACATGTGCCCCTGTGGCATGGTAGAGCATCTTTTGGATCTTATGCCCAAGAGTGGTATAGCTGAGTCTTTAGGTAGATATATTTCCAACTTTCTGAGGAGCCTCCAGGTTGATTTCCAGAGTGGTTGTATCAGTTTACAGACTCACCAGCAATGGAGGAGTGTTCCTCTTTCTCCACATCCTTGTCAACATATGCTGTCACCTGAGTTTTTGATCTTGACCATTCTGATTGGTGGTGTAAGGTGTAATATCAGGGTCATTTTAATTTGATCACTGATCACTAAGGACTTTGAACATATTAAATTTAGAAGCCCAAGCCCAAGTCCAAGTGAGTATGCCTCAATCTCACTTGGGAGGGAGAAGAAAGCAATCACAGGGATGGGGAGGCAGAGGGAGGGAGGGATCTGGGCTGGAGAGGGGACAGGGAGGGGAAAGGGGAAACATGGTAAAGTATTGGAGTTGGTGGGTGGGGGGCAGAAGAGGACTGAAGCCCTGTGGGCCAGCAGAAAGTATTGAAACAGGCAACCTCGGGAGGTAGGAGGTGGAGGAACCTTAGGAATGTACCAGAGACTAGGGAGGTGAGACTCTCAGGACTCAAAGGGAGGGACCTTAGATGAAATGCCCTGTAGTGGGGAGAGGGAACTTGTAGTATTTACCTCCAGTAGAAAAACAGGTCATCAAGTGGGTGGATGGGGTTGCCATCCCACAGTCAAAGCCTCTTACCCAGAATTGTTCCTGTCTGAAAGAACTGCAGGTATAAAAATGGAGAAGAGCCTGAGGGAAAGGAGGTCCAGTGACCAGCCCAAATTAGGATTCAACTCAAGGTGAGGATTCAAGGTCTGATACTATTACTGATGCTATGGTGTGCTTACAGACAGGAGCCTAGCATGAATACCCTCAGAGAGGCCCAACAAGCAGCTGAAAGAGATATTTAACACCCAACCAATGGGCAGAAGCTGGTGACCCTTGTGGTTGAATTAGGGAAAAGCTGGAAGAAGCTGAGGAGGAGTAGGTCTACCCCATAGGAAGACCAGCAGTTTCAACTAACCTGGACCCCTGAGATCTCTCAGACACTGAGCCACCAACAAGGCAGCATACATTAAGTAGTCTGAGGCCCTTCAACACATATACAGCAGAGAACTTCCTGGTGTGGCTTCAGTGAGAGAAGATGCACCTAACCCTGGAGAAACTTGAGGCCCCAAGGAGTAGAAGGTCTGGTGGGGTGGAGGTGGGTTTGTCCTCTTGGAGGTGGGGAGGTGGAGGGGGAGGAATGGAATGAGGAACAGTCAGAGGGTAGACCAGGAGGGGGATAATGACCAGACTGTAAAAAAAAAGATTAAAGAATAAAAACAAATCCAAAAGAAATAGTGTGAAATCCTCAGAGAAACTTCCTTCTGCAGCAGACAGAAATAGATGCAGAGAACCACAATCAGAGAGAGTCCTTGGAATGCATAGATCTCAATTGATGTCCTTCCCTTCATATATAATCCTTTCCTTCATATATAATCCTTCCCTTCAGAGCTTAGGGAACTCCATGTAAGAGAAGGAAGAAAGTGTATCCAGAAAGGGATGGAGGATACTAGGAGATCAAGGCCCTCTGAATCAACTGAGCAAGGCTCATAGGAACTCACAGAGACTGAAAGAGCAAGCACATGGCTGACAGGGTCTCACCAGGTCCTGCACTATATAATGTAGCTTTTAGCTTCATGTTTTTATGGGACTCTTGAATGTGTGAATGAGTGTGTCTCTAATGCTTGTGCATTTTCTTGTGCCCTTTTTTCTTTAGTTGGGTTGCCTCATCCAAACTTAAAGTGATGTTTTTTGTTTTATCTTTTGCATCTTATTTTGTTATGTTTTATTGTTATCTCTTAGAAGCCTTTTCTTTTCTAATGAGAGACAGAAAGGAATTTGATCCAGAGAAGAGCAGAGGTGGGCAAGGAACTGGGAGGGATAAGATATGGGGAAACTATAATCAGGTTATATTGTATGAGAAAAGATTCTATTTTCAATTTAAAAAATTAGAATGAGAAGATGCTCCATGAACTGTCTAAATCCTGTTTAGAATCTTAGGTAAAATCATTAATTGATTATGTTATGCATGATCATTCATGGCTATGAACTCAATATTACTAGTAGAAACAAAGAATAAATATACTATGATAGTTTAACCATAATTGGGCAAGGTAAAATTCTTAATGTTTGTTTAGTTTTAATTGACATAGTAATTGTACATATATATGGGTCAAGTTTCAATCATATGTTGACATTTTAGCATATGAATTTAATGCGTAATGATTAAAATAATAGGCATCACAGATATTTATCATCTATTTATGTTGGTAATATTCATTGATTAATTTGTAATATTCAGACTCATTGTTAAGCATATGAATTTTCAAAGTTCTGGAGACTTGGAAGTCTAAGATAATCAATGTGCCAGACATAGTTTATCTGTGTCTACCTACTTTGTAGATTTTTTTCTAGATGTTTCTCAAATAATCTTTGGATTTAGGTTTTAATTTATGAATTTGGAGGATGGTATAAGGACTTATCCATAATAACTCTGTGTGCAAAATAGGGATTGTTCAATTGCTCTCATGTTGTTTAGATGCAGTAAGGAAAATTTTGAAATATTTGTAGACTAATAATTTAGTGAATGTTCATTATTTTGACTCCTTAGAATCTATTTTAAAACTTTATCCTTTTCTTTCATGATCTATCTATCTATCTATCTATCTATCTATCTATCTATCTATCTATCTATCTATCTATCTATCCACACATCATCCCTGTCTCTATACAAAATTCTTTCTTGCCATCTATGATCTGCTTCAGTGGCATTTCTCTTTTCCAACACTTCAGTACATTTTTTATTGATTAATTTTGTTATTTGAAAATTTCATAAATGTATACAATATATTCTTAGTAGCCTCTCTTCTCCTCCTCTCATTTTCCTTTTATCCCTGTAAAATCCCCTTAATGAAAGGGGTTCATCCTATAAACAGTCACCAAACCCTGACACTATTATGGATGATAAGAAGTGCATACCAAAATGAGCATGTCATGGTTGTCTCTGGAGGGTCCCTGCCAGAGACTTACACATACAGAGGCAGATGCTAGTAGCCAACCATTGGGCGTAGGGTCCCCAATGGAGGAGTTGGAGGGCAATTTGGACTTGCTGAAGGGGTTTACAGCCCCATGGGATGTCAGCCATCCAGATGCCCCATGGCTCCCAGGGACTAAACTATCAACCAAGGGGTACACATGGTTCCAACCAAAAATGTGGCAGAGGAATGCCTTCGCAGGCATCAGTGGTAGGAGTGGTCCTTGGTCAGGTGAAGGCTCAATAGATGCTCCAACAAAGGGAAATCGAGGGGAGGGAGAGGTGGGAGTGGGTTGGGTGGTGGGGCATATACTTGGAGGCAGGGGGTGGGAGGAGAGGTTGGGGGTTTTCTGGTAGGGGGGAAACAAGGAAAGGTTTTAGCATTTGAAATGAAAATGGAGATTATATTCAATATAAAAGAGATCAGGAGAAAAAAAAATAAAGAAAACAGTACCATTCACTGCCACATAGATGACATTTTTCTCTTGTAGCATTCATTCCAACAAAATCTATAGAGGAAAACATTTTTAATCTGACATATATTTTGAATCAATAGCCTAACCTTTGGAACACTTTAGATGAAATTAAAGATATCTTACATTGTTCAAGACCAAAAGCATGAATTACCTTTTGGTAGTAGAATACTGTGGTCACTCAAATTTAAAAGCAGAAGAATGGAGCTTCCATGTATATTGACTTCTGAATCATGAATCTTCTAAAGAGTAGCAGCTTCTTTTCAATTCCTATAAATATCTATTTATCAGAAATTCCTACATATATGTCAACTCTAATAATTGAAAACCTGCTCTAGGCTACTGAGTTCTGTTTTATAATGTCTGGAAAACAACCAGGTTGCAAGCTCAAATGACTTTAATAATTAGTGGCTTTCTTGAGGTTAATTTATTGTTCTTCTGGGAAAGACATGCTCCTTTCAACTAGATTTTTTAAAAAGTAGACCCTCTTGTGTCATTGCTTGTGTGAATACAAGTTGAAAACTGCTGGGAATATAACTTCCGGAACTTTATAAGGATTGACTGTGATGTCACAGACCCTTGAGGGGAAACTTCTAAAAGTGAGATTTGTCCTAACAGAAACATAACAAGAAAGATGATGGATCAGTAAGGTGGGATCCAACAGGAGTGTAGTAAAGGATGGTACAATTTATGAATTATTTTTTCTTGAGTTCAATTAAAAAACTCAATGAAGGAAGGCAAAGGTGTAACCATTTGGTACATTTATGACTCTTAATGATTAATTGATTGAAGACTGTTAAATTTGGATATCATCAGTCATAGAAATGGAAGAAAGTGAAGAACCTGAGCAGCCTGTATCATTAGGTAGGCAGGAATATAGAAGGAGAAGACGACCCAGTCAACCGATGGTAGATAAGTCCCAGCAAACTGAAATAACTGAAAAAAAGAAAGCCATGGCTGCAGTACAACCTTCTGCCCCTAAAGCTAGCCACAGTATTGGTAATATTCCTGGAAGTAAAGACAACTACTCTGGAAAAGAATATGAGTCTCTTAGACTGTCCTCTCAACTTCAGCAAACTTGGATGAAGAGAAAGCATGGCCAAGACATGACTGACAAATCTTTTCAGACAGACACTTCTGTGGAAGAAAAAGTGGAAGTCATATTCATTGATAAAACATTTACACTTGAAAGCACAGCTGGTGTTAGAGAAACAGCTCCTGAATTGCCACAGAGTATTCCAGAAGTAGAGATTCCAACAAGCAGACCTACCAGTCATTTAATAGACAGATCTCAGCAGACCAGCTGTACTGGTGACTGGAGTCTGGTAAACATTTGCCCGAAAGATAAAGTGGACAAAGAACAACAGACCTACTTCAGTGAGTTAGAACTTACTATCAGTTCTACACCAGGTAGCTCCCTGATTAAGCCAAAGGAAGAAACAATGCCTATTGCACAAGAAGGTTCTTTGGTTGAAATAAATGGTTCTCTCGAAATAGAGGTACTATCAACTGAAAAAGTCCCTGATGCCATGATGTCTTTCACTGAAGGTGAGATTTCTGGTGAATTACAGGCTCTACCAGCTGATGACACAACAGGTAAAGCAGAGCTCTTTACAGAGCAGACCCCTATCCAGGCACCATCTCTAGCTGAAGAGACCTCTGCAGCTGAGACAGCCACTACAACTGCAAAAGACATTGGGGATATACAGGCTCCACCAGCTGATGAGCTTTCTTCTATAGAGGCCTCTGCTGACATTAGTCCTCCATTAGTACAAGGGGCTCTTTCAGACAAGTCTTCTGAGCAACAGTATCCCAAAGGAACTGAAGTGGCTCCTTCAGAACTTCCTGTTGAAGATCTGGTTCCATTCTCAGAAGAGGTGCTTGAGAAAGTTCAATCTTTAGCAATTGATACTATGCTTAAAGACTCAGGTAGAACAGAGTCTACTGCTGAAGCAACAACTGGTGAAGTTCAACCTCCTCTGTCTGAAGATACTTCTAAAGAAGTACCTGCTGAAGTTCACTTACCAATAGCTTCAGCCTCTGCAGAAATTGTTATTGTAATAGATAAGAAATTTGCTATTGATGAAGTCTTTGACGAAGACCAGCCTCCAACATTTGAGGAAGTTTTCGCAGATGAGGCTATTGCAGAAGTTCAGCCTCCATCAGCAGAGGATGCTTCTGAAGAAGTGGCTCCTTCAGAAGTTCTGCCTCCACCAACTGAACAGGGCACTGTAGAAGACATGACTGCAGAAGTTCTATCTCCAACTGAGGAGGGCCCTGTGGACATTCCACCTCTACCAGCTGAGAAGGGACCTGAAGAAGTTCCACCCCCACTAACTGAAGAGAGTGCTGTAGAAGTTCCGCCTCCAACAGCTGAGGAGGGCCCTGCAGAAGTCCTACCTCCACCATCTGAGGAGGCCCCTGCAGAAGTTCCACCTCCAACAACTGAAGAGGGCGCTGTAGAAGTTCCGCCTCCACTAACTGAAGAGGGCCCTGCAGAAGTCTCACCTCCAGCAACTGAGGAGGCCCCCATAGAAGTTCTACCTCCACCAGCTGAGGAGGGACCTGCAGAAGTTCCACCTCTAGCAGCTGAAGGCCCTGTAGAAATTCTACCTTCACCATCTGAGGAGGGCTCCACAGACGTCCCACCTCCACCAGCTGAGGAGCCCCCTGCAGAAGTTCTGCCTCCAGCAGCTGAAGAGCCCCCTGCAGAAGTCCCACCTCCACCATCTGAGGAGGGCCCTGCAGAAGTCCCACCTCCACCATCTGAGGAGGGCCCTGCAGAAGTCCCACCTCCACCATCTGAGGAGGGCCCTGCAGAAGTCCCACCTCCACCATCTGAGGAGGGCCCTGCAGAAGTCCCACCTCCACCAGCTGAGGAGGGCTCTGCAGAAATTCAACCTCCAGCAACTGAAGAGGCCCCAGTAGAAGTTCCACCTCTACCAGCTGAGGAGGCCCCTTCAGAAGTCCCACCTCCAAGAACTGAGGAGGGCTCTGTAGAAGTTCCACCTCTACCAGCTGGGAAAGGCCCTGCTGAAGTCCCACCTCCATCAGCTGAGGAGGGCCCTGCAGAAATTCCACCTCCAGCAACTGAGGACGGCCCTGCAGAACTCCTACCACCAGCAGCTGAGAAGGACCCTGCAGAAGGTATACCTCCACCAACTGAGGAGAGCCCTGCACAAGAAGTCCTCACAGAAGTTCAGCGTCCACAAGCTAAGGAAAGTCCTGCAGAGGTCGTACCTTTATCAGGCGAGTCCCCTGCTGAAGAGGCCTCAGCAGAAGTTCAGCCTCCATCCTTTGAGAAGGCTCCTTTAGAAAGTATTCCTCTAGAAGTTGTGATTCCACAAGCTGAGGAGATCCCTCTAGATGATTTATCAGTTGAAGTGCAACCTCTGCCAGCTGAGGAGGACATTGCAGTAGGTGTCCCAGCTGAATTTCAGGCTCTTCCAGCTGATGAATACTCTGTAGGAGAGGACACTGTTGAAATCCAACCTTCATCATTTGAGGGTACTCCAACAGAAGAAAACCCTGTTGAAGCTCAGCTTCCAGCAGCTGATGCAGATACTGCAGAAGAGGCTTCCGCAGTTCATCCTTCGTCATTAGCTACTACAGATGAGGCTCCTGCAGAAATTCAGGTTCTACAAAT
This sequence comes from Tokudaia tokunoshimensis, assembly GCA_036184795.1. NCBI lineage: Eukaryota > Metazoa > Chordata > Mammalia > Rodentia > Muridae > Tokudaia > Tokudaia tokunoshimensis. The sequence continues at coordinate 80,491,810 of BTHU01000012.1, read as the reverse complement.
TGAAGATACTCCTACAGAAGTGGCACCAGTTGAAGATCAGCCTCTACCAACTGAGGAGGTCTTTCCCAAAGTGGTCCCAGAAGAAGAAGCTGCTGCAGCTGAAGTTAGGTCTCCTTTATCTGAGGGGGCTCCTGCAGAAGAAGCCATTGTGGAGGTACAATTGGCATAAGTTGAAGTGAGCCCTAAAAAGGCTTCTGTTGATGTTCAGTCTTCACCACCTGAGACTCCTTCAGAAGAGTCTCCTGTTGTTGAACAGCCTTTAAAAACTGATGTGGTTACTATGCAAGAGTTTCCTGTAGAAAAGATGCCTGCTGTAGATCCACTTCCACCTTCAGAACAAACCTCTGCTGATCAGGTTCTATTAAAAGGTCATTGATTGTCCCAGGTAGCAGAAACCTCAGAGAAAGAATTAGAGTCTACTATTTTGACAGGTGATTAAAAAGTCTGAAGGAACAGATTCTGTTCCTGAAGATGTGTCTTGGATCAAGGACGATCAGATCTCCACTTTCAAAATAGAAGGTACCATTAAAATAGAGTTAAAGAACTCCACTTCCTGAGCTATAGTCAGGTGTAAACTTAAGCTAATAATTTAATTTAATTGGATTCTAGAAGGTCATTCTTTAGAAAATGAGATGTTATCTGGAAGAACTCTTATGAGTAGATTAAAGTAAAAGGATCCACAAAAGACTGAGCATGCAGGTTGGACAATGAATAAAAGCAGTCACAATGTAAAATTCCTTTGTGTTATGGTCATTCAAATCTATAGCATGTAAAACAACTACTTTAAAATGAAGTGAATTTATGGTTGTCATAATTTTTATAGTACATCCATGGACAATAGTTGCTTATTCTAAACCTCTCATTCATATATACATATTTGCAGGAGAAATGATGGTTTCTTCCTTGAAGATGTTATCTCTTTTAAATGCCTTGAGTTTTATTCACACATACAAAATTATGTGGTGGTTTTTTGTTCTGGTTTTGATTTATCCTATTTTTTATTATCTTTCCATTGACTCCTTCTGAGATAAGAATTGTTTTTATACAGTCACTGTGGAAATCAGTGTGTATAACACAGGAAGCTCAAATCAAATCTAAGGTACTACTCAGGCACACCACTCTTTTGCATATGCCTAAAGGACTCAACTTCCTACTCCACTTGAGTATACTCAGCCTTATTCATTGGTACTTGATTCACAAGAGCAAGGAAATGAAAACATCCTAAATGACCTTCAGCTAATGAATGGATAGTAAAGATATGGTTCACATACACTATGGAATACTCTTCAGCTGTAAAGGCAGATGAAATTATGAAATCCGCAGTTCAATGAATAGAACTTCGGAAGAGACCTTAGTGAATGATATAACTCAGACCCAGAGAGCCAAATATCACATTTTCTCTTCACTGAGAAATATATATTTATCTGTATGTAAGTAATTAATGAAAAAAGAAGCCATGGATTTGGAGAGACATATGGGAAGCCTTGAAGGGAGAAAAGAGGTAAATGATGTTATATTTTAATCTAATAAATAATTTTAAAATGCACTAGGTAGATCTTCTAGTAAAAAAGGCATAAAGCAACATCTTTACCTTATTAATGATTTTGTGGGGAATTGTTCTGAGTTTTACTATTAGCTTAGAGGCTTACTGTAGGTTTTCTATTGAAGGGTTTTTTTCTTCTGATTTAGAAAGTTGCTTTCTACTTCTAGTTGCTTGACAATTTTCTCAGTAGAAATTGATGTTCAATTTTGGTAAACACTCTATGAATCTAGTGAGATGATACATGCTTTTGATTTATGATGTGCTAATGTGGTAAGGATTTTTGGTTAATATTAAAGATTTGTGTTTCTTTAAATGTTTTTGAGTGTCTCTGTGTTTAAGTATCCACTGAGAGGACTAGAGGATATCAGATATTTTGGGATACAGGCAGGTGTATGCAGCTTCATGAGGGTGCTAAAGTCAAACTCAGGTCCTCTGGAAGAGCAGCAAGTATTCTTAACACTGGGACATCTCTCTAATCCTAAGATTTTCACATGTCAAACCAAGACTTAAAAATACTTATTTGGTGATGACATACTATTTATTTTATACTTATAAATTCAATGTGCTAATTTTGAAATTGAGATTCACAAAATTGTTCATTACAAAGGGTACTAAGTGTTTTTGATTCAAATATATTATTTGAACTGGCTAAATCAGGGCAAACATTTCTATCTCCTCAAAGATTTATCACTCACTGATGGTGAACACAGTCAAGGTCTTTTCTTCCAGATATTTTTGGGGATGTCTAATCACCTCGATATGTCATACAACGTATTTATTTTTCATATTTGGCTTTTGAATTTCAATACAAAGAATTAAGTTTTCTTATAGCAATGGCAAATGAAATTTGTTTTTGTTGTTTCTCTTTTCCTTGCTTCTCTTAAAATTCCCTTTCACCTTATCAGCCCCACTTCCGGAAGCCTCTCTTCTACGTCCTTGCCACCAATGCTCTCTGTCGTTCCCAGAAGAGCTCTTGCTCACACGCCTTCTACCTAGTTTCATAGCCTAACTCACTATCACACTCCTCTATTTTGAAACAAATTGATTTTGTTCTTTTGATAATCTCCTACATGTAGAATGTACATTTTTATAACTATAACCTCCAACACTTTTTAATCTCATCTCTCCCCTATATAAAATCCTGCATATTTATGTCTTTTTATTTGTTTACTTAGACTCACTGCATTTATCCAGGGTCATCTGTGTTACCATGGGTTTGGAACTGTTCTAGTGTATGCCTCAGTGGATACATAGCAGGAGACAATAACTATTCCCACAAAGGACATTTATGGGCCCTCCTCTTGGACTCAGAGATATTGTGGGAAAGGAAGCAGAAAGACTCAAGTGCTGGAAGACTGAGACAGGAGCTGTGGATTATCTTTTGGGAAATGACACATCCATTACAGTCAGGTAGCTGTGGCTGCCTACTATTTGCCTATAAAACCCTGGGCCTATCATAGTGAATTATGGATCAGGGTTATCAGGGCCTTACTAATCAGGTTTGCTCCTGATAGACAGCTCTTTCTTTACAAATTCACGAACATTAAGCTTTGGAATCCATACATAAGAGAGAAGATGCATTTTCTTTTGTCTTCTTGAGTCTTAGTCACTTAACATAATACTTTTTAGACTCATTTGCTTGTCCCTCTCCCCGCCAGAAAATTCCATAAATTAATTATCATTACAGCTGAGTAAAATTTATTTATGGACATATGTCACACTTTATTTATTCTTCTGCTGAGATGTCTAGTTTTGCTCCATTTTTTTTTTGCTATTGTGAATAATGTAGCAAAAACCATGGATGTGCAAATTATCTAGTTGTGGTAGGCTGTAGAATCCTTTGAGTATATGTGGGGTGTGGCATGGCTTGGTAATATTGTAACTGTAATTTTATTCTTTAATTTTTTTTGAAATAGGGTCTCTCTCTATAGCTCTGACTATCCTGAAATATACTATGTAGGCAAGGCTGCCTTGAACCTACAGAGATTCATTAGCCTCTGCCTTTTGAGTAAAACCAACGCTGGAAGGATTTTAATTTTTTTTTTGTGAAACTTTCACAATAATTTCCAAAATGACTATACTAGTTTTCATTCCTCTTAGCAATGAGTAGCATGTTCCTGTTTCTTCACATCCTTGCCAGTATTTGGCATCATTTGTTTTCTTGATAAAAGCTAAGGTGAGATGAGATGTCACAGTAGTTTAATTTGCATTTAGTTACTTGGTGACTAAGGATGTTGAACTATTATCTAACCATAACTTAGCACCTTTTGGTCAATTGATCGTTAATAATTTTGGCAACTTACATTAATGAGGAAGGTAACCAACAGTAAGTTTTTCTTATGTTTTGGTCTGGCTTTGGTATCTGTGCAAAGTATATTTTTTATGATGAATTTTATTTTCCTAAAGGGTCTTGTTTCATAATGGCCATAATTTTCCACTGTGTTTTATAAACTTTACTGGTGAAGCCATCAAGGCTTAGAGGTTTATTTTAGAGAAAGTTTTTTTTTTTAAAAAGTATTCTGAATCCTAAATATAGATGGGCATTTTTGTGTTTCTATCATGCGATTTAATCCCTTCTATGATCACATGATCTATGATTTCTTTCTCACTTTGGTATAGTTATTGGTACCTTATTCCAATATATATTGATACTGTCCTCTCTTTCCCTTACCTTTCAAACCTTATGTCTTATGATTAGTTTTACAGATCTTCCCAGAGAACTAGCTCTCGGTACCATGGAGCCAGCCACCCTCCACCAACACTACCATGATTCACTCATTTTTTTTAATCTTTATCATTTTTTCCTCCTCTCAAATTTTATACATGTATTATTTATTTAGTTTTATCCTATGGAACAAAATAAATGATTTATCCTCTGGAACAAATTAAGTGACTTAATCATTTATTTTCTTTTTTTTTTATTTTCTAAGTTTTTTTATTTACATTCCAAATCATTTCCCCTTTCCCATTTCCTCCCTCCCCGAAAGTCCTATAAGCCCCCTTCCCTCCCTCTTTTCCCCATTCAACCCCCTCTTGCCTCTCTGTCCTGGCATTCCCCTACATCTAGTCTTTCCAGGATCAGGGGTCTCTCCTTCCATCTTCTTGGAAATCTGTTGATATGCGAATTGTGTCTAGGGTATTCTGAGATTCTGGGTTAATATCTCCTTATCAGTGACTGCATACCATGTGTGTTCTTTTGTGATTGGGTTACCTCACTAAGGATGATATTTTCAAGTTCTGATCATTTGCCTAGGAATTTCGTGAGTTCATTGTTTTTAATTGCAGAGTAGTATTCCATTGTGTACATATACCACATCTTCTGAATTCATTCCTCCTCTGAGGGACATCTGGGTTCTTTCCAGTTTCTGGCTATTATAAATAAGGCTGCTATGAACATAGTGCAGCATGTGTTCTTATTGCATGCAGGTAAAGCCTCTGGGTATATGCCCAGGAGTGGTATAGCCAGATCCTCCGGGAGTGTCATGCCCAGTTTTCTGAGGAACCGCCAGACTGCTTTCCAGAGTGGTTGTACCAGCTTGCAATCTCACCAGCAGTGGAGGAGTGTTCCTCTTTCTCCACATCCTCGCCAACAACTGCTGTCTCCTGTGTTTTTGATCTTAGCCATCCTGACTGGTGTGAGATGGAATCTCAGGGTTGTTTTGATTTGCATTTCCCTAATGACTAAGGATGATGAACATCTCTTTAGGTGCTTCTCAGCCATTAGATATTCTTCAGGTGAGAACTCTTTGTTTAGCTCTGTACCCCATTTTTAATAGGGTTATTTGGCTCTCTGGAGTCTAACTTCTTGAGTTCTTTGTATATATTGGATATTAGCCCTCTGTCGGATGTAGGGTTGGTAAAGATCATTTCCCAGTTTGTTGGTTGCCGCTTTGTCTTTTTGACAGTGTCTTTTGCCTTACAGAAACTTTGTAATTTTATGAGGTCCCAATTCTTTTTTGTTTTGTTTTGTTTTTGTTTTTGTTTTTGTTTTTCGAGACAGGGTTTCTCTGTGTAGCCCTGGCTGTCCTGGAATTCACTTTGTAGACCAGGCTGGCCTCTAACTCAGAAATCCTCCTGCCTCTGCCTCCCAAGTGCTGGGATTAAAGGCGTGCGCCACCACTGCCCGGCTCCATTTGTCAATTCTTGATAGACTTTCAAACTTGTACTCCTCCCACACCCAGTTTCTTCTTTCCTAGTGCTGGTATTCCAGCCTTGTAGCCTCCCATCCTTCATATCTTCACTCTTTGAATGTAGGCCTTAGTGTTCTCAGTGTATCTGAGTTTACTGCTTGACCTCTATTCCACAGACTCCAGGTTAATTTTTCTCAGTTAGTTATAATAGCTTACAGTTTTAGTTCTTGTTGTTCTTGACACATCAGTTATCTAACTGGGTTCAGTTCATCCTTAAGTATTTGAGGGCTTTTCTGGATTCTTCTGCTGCTACTTAATTTTCACTTATTTATTTTTGTCATGAACAACTCTATTTTTGATGCCTTTTAATGTTTGAAATTGGTCTACGGCCTAATATATGGGCTGCCCTGGTACATATTCCATGGTCTGTCTTCTTGTTCTTGTTTGACTACCTGTCAATTTTAAAAATCAATAATTTGTTTTAATAGTATCAGGTGAATTTATATTATGATTGACTTTTTCTTTACCTACTGAATTAATCATTGAGAGACCTATGTTATAATTCTTATGTATAATTATAAATTTGTAGAAATGTTGTATTTCTCTTTAAAGTTCTGTCGATTTTGCTTCTATATCTTGACAATTTGACATTAGCTATATGAATACATTGTCTTCCTATAAACCTGCAACTTCCAGTCACTGCCTCACCTGTGTCTTTGAGTCCTGGACATCCCTTGCTTTGTTTACAATGGACATTGTCTGCTTTCCTTAAATTTTTTTTGAGATTTTTATAAAAGAGTACTATATTTACATAATCACCAAATCACCCTCTCCCTGCTCCATTGCACAAATTTTAGGTAATCTCAGTCCGTGATGGTGGTAAGAGTATGGCAGGGTTCATGGTGAAGATTGTGGCTACAGCTGTTCTCATGGCTTCAGATCAGGCAGAGAGGACACTAGAACCGAGGATGAGAATACACCCTCAAATGCCTCTCCTAGTGACCTACTGTCAGATGGGGGACCCATCTCTTTAAAAGCTCTCACAGCTTTCTAAAGACAGAGCCACCAGCTGCAAATTAGCACTTAAAACAGCCTTGAGGCTTTGAAGGACATTTTTTTCTCAAACTGTAACAGGAAGAGAAGTTCTGGCTGTAACTTGCAATGATTATGTACATACTGCCTTATATGAGACATCCTCTTTTCTTATTGTACCTAATGCTAGTTGCTATTCTGCAACGGTTCTTTATTCCTTCTTTTTTAGTCATTTGTATCTTGGACATTTTGCTGTTTAGTTAGGAGACAGAGTCCTATTTAAACCTTTAATTTTTGAATGCAGCATACTCTTCCTCAACTGTTGCTTGGGTAATAGTTTGGAGAAAATTGAGGTTTCAGAGCTTTTGTGGTGCTATTTTCTTCTGATTCATTTACCTGGGAAGCCACTGCTTCCTGCTGAGTGTTTACCACCCTATACTAGGCATGATATCTCTAGGACAGAGCCCCTTTAATTTTCCTATTCCCGATCCCCTTCTCACTTGAGAAATGTTTTATGTGATCCTGGTTATATGATATATAATATATGCACACAAATCAATTGTTTATTGGTAGAAATCCAAGAGGAAATTCTTTTAAAAATTCCATGGTATGTTTGGTTATGAGCCTAACCTTTATTATGGAGGCTGTGGAGCATTCACAAAAAGGGACCTAGCATGACTGGCCTCTGAAAGATCCAACAAGCAGTTGAAAAGTCAGAGGCAGCTATTTGCACCCAACCAATGGACAGAAGCTGCTGACCCCTGTGGTTGAATTAGGGAAAGCTGGAAGAAGCTGAGGAGGAGGGCGACTCTGTAGGAGGACCAGCAGTCTCTACTAACTTGGACCCTCGAGATCACTCAACTACTAGACCACCAGGCAGCATATACCAGCTGATATGAGCCCCCGCCCCCAACACATATTCAGCAGAGGGTTGCTGGGTCTGGGTTTAGTCAAAGAAGATGCAACTAACCCTCAAGAGACTGGAGGCCCCAGGGAGATTAGAGGTCTGGTGAGGTGGGGGTTGGAGATGGGGACATCCTTGTGGAGACAGGGGGTCAGGGAGGAGGTATAGGATGCAGAACTGTCAGAGAGTGGACCAGGAGGGGAATAGAATTTGGAGTTTTAAGTAAACAAACAAACAAATAAATAAATGAATAAATATTAATGAACAAAGCAAAGGGGGAAATATTTGTCTCTATGAGTCAAAAGGATGTATAAATCTGCTAGTGTCCAATTGTCACATATTTATATGGCATCATACTGTGATGTTATTATTCACTTTCAGCAACTTTGCCAATGTAGTTAATGGCAAACATCACTATTGAAAGCTTTACTGTAAGTAGGATATTTTAAAGGTGCTGTTAAGTTTGTGATTGCTCAGAAAATGTTGCACTGAATCCTTTTACATATAGCTCCACGAAAGCTAGAGGTAAAATTTTAGATATTTTACAATATTCCCCCCCCCCAAAAGAGCCACAAGATTTTGATGTCTCTGTATATATGATTTTATCTATATAAAAGTAAAATACTGCTTTTGTTAGGCTATTCCAGACCAAATAACATTAATCTCTACCGCATATGTTATTGAATGCGTGCATATAGAGAAAGAGGCAAGGTTTAAAAGCACTTTTGGGAAAATTTGAAGTACTTAATGTTTATGTGTATTGTTTTACAGTCCTCTCAAATATGTGTGTGTGTGTGTGTGTGTGTGTGTGTGTGTGTGTGTGTGTTTGTGTGTGTGTATTAGTCAGGGTTCTTAAGAGTCACAACGTATTGGTAGTTTCTATATAGTAAGGGAGTTTGTTGATGACATACAGTCTGTAGTCCAATTCCCCAACGATGGTCAGCAGCAGCTGTGGATGGAAGTCCAGGGAATCTAGCAGTTGTTCAGTTCTACAAGGCAAGCAGGCAAAGAAGAGAGTGAGTCTTCCTTCTTCCAATGTTCTTATGTAACTCTCCAGCAGAAGGTATGACCCGGATTAAAGGCGTGTGCCTGGTTCTGGGACTTGCTTCGTCCCAGATGACCTTGAACTCAGAGATCTCCTTGTCTTAATCTTCTGGGATTCATAACCACTATGCCTCAAGATCTCCATGTAGAGATCCAAGTCAGAAAGTTGTATCTCCCAGCCTCCAGATTAGGACCACAGGTGAACCTTCAAATTCTGGATTGTAGTTCATTCCAGATAGAGTCAAGTTGACAACCAGGAATAGCTACTAAAATAGCCATACCCCAATCTGCTATTAAAATTCTGTAGAATAACTGTAAGAAAGTATTAAAAGTCTTTGGTTTCCATAATTAAATCTTTGTTTCTATAAAAACAGTAAACCTTACATGGAGAGGACAGCAACACAGTTCATAATATTTAACACTCTTGAACCATTTCAGTCTGTGTTCAGGGTGTCAGGTGATGTGGCATGCTCAGTGCAGTGTGCATCAGGTTATGTATACATGACACTGAGACTGAGATGACAGCTCATGAGGCAGCATATGCAAGTGCTATCAGAAACACCCCAGAGTCATTTTTACCATTGATTTTGTATTTGTTTTTTGGCCATTGCACATTCAAAACCTTTTTACTGTTGTCAAATATTTGGATTTTGCAGTCACACAGTATTTTACTGGGAAAAAGTCAAGTCTCAAATCCAGAGAAAGTAGGGACTTCTGAATAAAGTGTTATCGCAGGATTCCTTCTCTTAGAGCTGTCAATGTCTATAAGTAGGGACAAAGTGGTAGGAGGGGCAGAGAGCTCTCCTTTTGCCTCCAGTTATCATTTAAGTCCATCTACAGAGAAGCTTCCCTGGGCTTCATGGTGGGACATCTTTGGTGTTCAGGGGAAGAAAGAAGAAAGAAACCTACCTGTACTGTCCTCTCATGCTAGGCTGAAAACTGGCAAGCAGTTCCAGAATAAACTTTATAGGTGTAGGAGTGGGTGTCAAATGCCAGGCCATTTGGCTGTTTCTCTGGTTTTTGTATTTCTGAGCACTTCAAATTCTGCTTTCTGCCATTCCGAGTTCTCTCTTAGCTGTTTCCTGCTGAATAAAAGTGTTTATCGTTGTCCTCAGAGTGAGAAGGAGAACAAAGTCTGTCATTGTGCCAGCAGTGAAAGTTTTGTTTTCTTTTATGGTTATTATCATTAAATATTTATAACTCCTGTGGTCCTGTTTATCCTACAAGATTCAGTGTGGCCAGCATTTTCCTGAGAACTTTCATATTTATCCATTGATGCAGTGTCTGTCTCCACAGTGTTGTACCTTGTTTAACATTATGAATACATTTCTGCTCCTATCAAAGCTAATCCCTCTGCATGTATTCCATCCTATATTTATTTTGAGTTTTTACAGACAAAAAATTTTAAGCTCTCCACTGTTCTTTATTATCATTTTCCAATTACATTTTAAGGTCCCCCACTAGATTTAACACACACGCACACGCACATGCACATGCACACATATACATATACATCATATGCATAGGTATATACATATACACATACACACATATACATACATATACATATACATATGCATCATATACATATGCATATACATATATATACATCATATACATATACTACATATATACATATACACACACACACATATATATATATATATATATATATATATATATATATGTTTATATATATATAATGTAAAATGGAGGTTTAATACGAAGCTGCTCTCGTGCTCTTGGGTGAGTTCTCTGGCCACAAGAGAGGAGGCCAGGGAAATCACCATGGAGAAAGAAGAGGAAAGGGAAGAGAAAGAGAGAAAGGATGATTCATGGGAAGAGAGAAAAGAGAGAAAACACATTTTTATTTTATTTCTATTTTTCTTACACAAGCAAATAAATAATCTCTTCATGCTTTATCTTCTAGCTATAACACTATTTATCAGTTTACCTTGTTAGTAAAACTTGACACAATCAAAGATATTCGGTTCCCCTTGCCTGTTCTCTTTTCCCATCAGGCTTTCTAGCTCACTGTTCAAGTAAAATTGCATGTAAAGGTCAATGACTATCATATTTAGTATATAGTGCCCAGGCTCCTCTTCCTTAGCCCAGAAGCTTCACTTAATACCGTAAAACATTTGTATTTGACATGCTCTTTAATTTGTGTTTCCTTTGCTTCTAGATGTTTTCCTGCTATAATATTGGTATAATACTTAATATAATAATATAATACTTAAGCTATTTTGATGTTTTATTTTCTTTCAATCATCTCAGAGTCCACAAATCTTAGAGAATCCAAAGGACCAGGTCTTGTGTCCCTTTTTTATGTATCTTTATGTATTTTTTTGTTGATTAATAGTATGACTTCAATTTCCATCTGTATGATCATGACTTACATCTCAAGGTATCTTAAGATTTCTTTGTGATGTCAACTTCTCATACTTGAATTGGCATAACTAAGCACATTTCTGGGACTGTGAAGTGTGTTTCTTTCATCAGGAGCATATAAATGAAAAGTTAAAAGTGATCGCCCACTCTCAACTCTTAAAATGTTTTTCCATTTGTTAGGTTTTGCCGTAGCTCTTATATGAGTCATTCTGATTACGCCCAGAAAAAGTATCAGAAATACTTGTCATATGGTTGTGAGAGTTATTTTATGTGTCACTTTGACTAGTAAATAGTGTCCAATGAATAATCAGATACTAATGCAGGTGCTTGGCTGATGCTGTGTAGATGTGATTAATGAGTGTACTAATTTTTTATAGTTTTATTGTGTTTACTTCTGAGGTGCTGTGAACTGAATCCAGTGGCTTTATGAATGCTAGGCGAATGTTCTCATCTATTCTTAGCTTGAAAAAAAAATGTTTAAATGGATACAGTCCCTAACACATGAAAGAAAACATTTTTGTTTCTTTCTTTTCATTTTCTTTCTGTATAAGTAATTTGAGTGATGTTGGCTTTGGTAATTTGGGCAAGCCTCATTTTATCAAATGAAGAGCATAAAAGTCCAAAGTGAGGCTCTGTCTAGTCAAAGAATTTCTGTAGCAAAACTGTTGCAGCAACCAACTCATGATGAGTTCCCAGCTATATATTTCTCCTATAAATTTAATGTTTCTGTGCATTTTTATAATATTATGTATGCATAATGCATACTTATTATAAACATTATCCTATTTACAGTCAAAACCATAACTGTATGTGATGCTTCTAATCACTTAAGCATTGTTAGAGATTTCTGCAAACTGCATTTTAACATGATTTATTTCATGGAAAATTATAATTTTTCCTTTACTGGAGAGACCTAAAGTTGTACCACCTAAATTATGTATTTGGGATTTCACAATCCTGATATTTACTCCCAAATATTGCTTAAAAGTGTTAGCAGAGGAACTGAAGATCAAGAAGACTATTGCTGTGGGCAAACCGTGACAGAAAGACAAAAACAAAAGCTACAACAGTAGCAATGACAAAGACAAAATGAACAGATGAAAAGAAACTGTGCTGCACTCACAATGTCAGGATAAATAACTTTACTATTTACTCTTTCATTTTCTCCACCTCAAGGTTTCTGAACCAGCATACTAGGATGTTATATTCAGTAGACCTTGAGTTCAAGATTTGGAGCTATTTCTTATGATGACTAGAAAATGCGTGGTGCAACTTTTTTGGGGTGTTGAGTTACTGGACTCACATGATAAATGATTCAATGCAAGCAATCTTATTGTGTCTGAAAGGAAAATAGATTTGAGAGTTATCTTGGAGATAGAAATAATACTGCTTTCTGCTGAGCGGATGTCATGCTCAATGGGTAAAAGAATATTTTACATGACGGTCGATTTGCACATCCAGGTATGTATGTTTGACTCAGTGCAATTTGAGAAAAGGCATAAAGACATGCTAGAAGAAAGAAATTGGTAAGATTTTTAGTTTTGGAGTTTGAAGTTTCAAGCACTTATGAAACATGCAGGTGGCTATAGTTAATGAGCAGCTGAAAATGCCTTGCACAGCTCACAGAATGCCAAAATGTTCAACATAAGTAGTTAGCAGTCACATATAGGACTAAGTACTTTGGATTTTAATTGTAAAAGATGAAAACAAAGGAGATATTAATATCTTTAAGATAATAATTAACAAACAAATATTTTTAACAGCGACAATAAATACATTTGCATAGTGAAGGAAGGTCTTGGGCTGGGGAAGTATCTCAGTGGTAGAACATGTTTTTAGCATGTATGAAGGTTCAGGTTCAACTCCAAACACTGAGCAAAAGGCTATGGTAGCAATGGAAGCAGGGAGTAAGGGAACAGAGAGGATGCTGCTGTGTGCATTACAGCTGTATCAGAGAGCACAGAAAGAGAAGACACACAAAGAAATGAAGAAAAAAATAACCTATTAGAGGGTGAGGTAAAAAGAATAGCTAAGAAAATCAAGTCTAGTGTACTTACTAGTATAAAAAGGGGTTATCCGGATATGCATGTGTGCTGGCTAGATTTATTGTCATTTTGACAAATCCTAGAGTTGCCAAGGAAGAGGGAACCTCGACTGAAGAATTGTCTCAATCATATTGCCCTGGGGGCATACTCGTGGGCATTTTAAAAATTGTAATTGATGTAGGAAGGCCCAGCTTTCATACTGTGAAGAAGACCATCCCTAGGATGGTGGACCTGGGATGTATCAAAGAGTGGATGTATCAACAATGTTTCAAAGCAGGAGCCAGAGTGGGCTAGTAACCAGCATTCTTCCATAGTTTCTGGCTCAGGTTTCTGCCTTGAGTTTCTGTTCTTATTTCCTTAGTTGAAGGGCAATGACCTTGAAATATAAGCTAAAACAAACCATTTTCTTCAAGTTTTTTTTTGGGCAGAATATTTGCTTATATCAAATATAAACAAATATAAACAGAAAGCAAATTTGGACAGTCTGGATGACAGTGAGGAAGAGGTTTTAAAGGGGAGAGTGTGGCCCATTTTTGTCCTGAGTATAAGGGCTAGGGTTCTGAGAGGGAAAAAAAATGAGAGTTGACTCTACCTAATCTCCCTGTAAGTGTCAAAACTGACCATTCATGAAAATACACTAGTGGTATTTGCTAGAAAGGGAGTCTAATACAGTTTGTCTCTGCCTTAGAATTATGATAAAATCACCTAGAACCTACAAATTTGTAAAATGTGAAAATATCATGTAATTCCTATTACTATTTATGAGTATAAAGCTGCTAAATTACAACTAACCTTCCCAAATGTATAAAGAGGCTTGTAAACCTCACTCAGAGACCTCATCTGTTCTTTAGGCCAATGGTACCTGTTGAATATGGAATGGTTGCATGTGTGGCTTTTCTCTGTGTCTTTTTGATTGCTTATGTTTTATTATGTGAGATTTGACTGGGTGAGTTCTCTGATGCATGTGATTCTGCTTGGGTAGTTTGGTACTATGTGTTAGCATAGATGTTCATTGCTGGGGCGGAGATGCAATCTATTTTCTCTGAAGATCCTGATAACAGTACCTTTAGCTAAGAGCAAAGGAGTGAGATAAGAAGCTCAGAGTTCAGAAAGAAGTTAATAGACTTTTAGTAACCTGTGAGTGGAGAGGAGGAAAGCAAAATCTGACATAAATAAAACGATCACAATGGGGCATTTAGATCTAATCAAGGTCAGGTCCATGTGGAGAACGAATGTAAGACCTGGGAGCTGACTACAAGAAGGTGAGACGGGAATCTGCTGTGCTCTGGGCTGCATTAGAATGTTGCATTTCCTCTGGTGGATGACACTCTGAGAGATGTTAGTGGGAAACAAAGCAGATGATTCAACGTTTTGTCACTTGTTGAACTAAGAAAAAAAATCAAAGGTCTTAAGTGAATGAATTAGGGTTGATGATGGGAGCAATGGAGGGCTAGTTTGTGACAATAAAATAAGACTTTACAAATATGACCAAAGATGTAAAGCACAGCTTGGATCTACAAATTGTACCGTTACTAGAAATTTTAGTGAAATAGAGCCAAATTGTCGCTCAAGAATTTTTATTTTAGTTTTTGTTTATTTTGAAACAAAACAAAACAAGCCATCACAGGATAATATATCATATAGTCAGACTAAAGACCACTAAGGTGGTTGGCCTACAGAGTATTTGGATGTATGACTGGGTTATACGAATATTGACGCTCTGTCCTAGGTAAGTCCATGCCAACCTATAGATGACTCTGAACTGGAGGCTAGCAGCATTCATTGTCGATGCCTGCTTTTTTCCCCATGGCTTTATGGAACAGCTGGCATCTGGATGATTAGTTTATTTTCTGTGGCTGCAGAATACTTGGCCTTCCTGTTGCTTGTGAAATATGACTCACTTATGGTATCTAATCAGATGGCTGCAGAATACTTGGCCTTCCTGTTGCTTGTGAAATATGACTCACTTATGGTATCTAATCAGATGTCTGGAAGCCTGACATAGCTCTCTATGTAGCTACTCATCAGCACTGAGCTGTTCCTGAAGTGCTTGTGTCAGAAGTATTACCAGGAGAGCACTTGGAGGCTGAATTCGTGCACTGAGGCATAATGAGGTCACCTAGGAAACCAGCAAAGAGTTGAGCATGGACTGGGCCCTTGTCTGCCTTTCTTCATTGACCTTATTAAACATTATGGAAATGATGACACATCTGAGCATTACATCCAGAGCAGAAGCTGAGAAAACTCCCTCTACTGTGTCTCTACAAAGGGAAAATTTTGATGTCACTTCTTCAATCACATTGCAGCAGAATCAGAGCAGCGCCTCTTCAGAGGAGAGAGGTCAAGTTCTTCATCCCAGGGGGTCAGTTATCTTAATAATATTTTAATTAAAACAAACTGCATCATTTCCCCATTTTATTTCCTCCCTCTAATCTCTCCCCTGCCACATACATTACTCTCTCTCTCTCTCTCTCCTCTTTCTCAAGTTCATTGAGTTCTATTTCTCACAATTTGGGTTTCCCTTTTCCTATCTTGTGTATCAATTTTTCTCATCATAGCCTTTAAGAATTTACATTTACCTTAAATATTAAACTCATCTAAGCCATTTCAGGAAGACAGTAACTGATAAACTAGTATTTGCACTGAGGTCTTCAGGCATCTTGCTTTTCATTTTTGCAAAGCTATATACTATGAAGGAGTGTATATACAGAATCTTGTAATTGACTAAGGTTATGTGAGCAGTCATTGCAAAGTATTTCCAGTAAGCTATGGAGATGAACAGATACTCAGAGAGGTTTCTCATAATGCAACCTAGTAAGTAGAGTTGAGAACCATTTTGTTTCTCTGCCTAAATTACAAGTCTGTGTGGCAAATTAGAAAGTTTGTTTCAGTCAATGCCCAGTGTTAAACAGTTTCATTTTTGAATTCTGTTGATCATTGGCAAGGTGCTTTTTTCTGCAGAGACTATTTTTACTCACTACGGTCTGCTTTACAAAACATAGTCCAGATGACTCCCAGGGATGCACTTTTATATTGCGTTCATTTCTTAATGCAGTAGCTTCAGTGGCATTTGTTATACCCATTAAGTATTACAGCAGATTTCTTCTAAATATAAACGTTGTTACAAGTGAGAAAGTCATTGTGACTCACTGCTTTTTTTCACACAACCTTGGTCTTACTGCTTAACTTATGACAGTTTCCTGTTACTTGTTAGACCAATACCTATGCCATTTTTGAACAGCATGGTCTTCATAATATCTCCTGATGTAAACCATGATTTGTTCCTCCTTGTCCAATATTGTAGCTAAAATTAGTTAAGTTATTCTCACACATAGTTTCAGTATCTGTTAAGAGACTTAGATGTTTGAAGACATAAAAATATTTATTTGTTCATTCATTTATTGCTAGACCAGGCACTGAACCTATAACTTTGTCCATTTTCTTGTAATCAAGCACTTTACCAGAGAGCCATATTCTACCCTACCTTCAACTCTCTAAGTCAGTGGTTCCTAACCTGTGGTTTGTGATTCTTTTGGGGATTGGATATCAGATATTTACACTGTGATTCATAGCAGCAATATTACAGTTATGACGTAGCAACCAAATGGTTGAGGGTTACCACAACATGAAGAACTCTATTAAAGAGTCACAACATTTGGAAGGGTAAGAACCACTGCTTTGATTTAAACATCTCTATTAATGGATAGATAGGTCCTCGGAATTAAGTTGAAAAATAAGATTCACATCACGGTGATCAGTAAGTATCAAAGATCATAAACAGCAGTTTGGAAAGCTGCCTGGTAATACATGAACAGAATGCATTTGAAAAACCTAGTTCTGCAGGCACCATTTCTCCTTGTTCCTTTTCGGAAATAATTAGAAGATAAGCATGGAAAGCAACAGCCTCCCAGCACCCCCCACAGGGACGACAGTAGTTGAAATACTCAACAAAGGGGAGGGAGAACCTGTCAAGACCATATCCAGAAGTTAAGCATGCCCCCCCCCTTGGTTGAGGGATGGGGTCACCCACCCATCTCCAAAATTTTAACTCAGAATGGCTCCTGTCTAAAGGAAGTACAGGGACAGAGTGGAGCAGAGACTGAAGGACAAGCCCTCAAGAGACTGCCCCACCTGGGGATCCAACCCACATGCAGACACCAAACCCAGACACTATTGTGGATGCCAAGAAGTGCTTGCTATCAGGAGCCTGATATGGCTGTCTCCTGAGAGGCTCTACCAGATCCTGACCAATACAGACCATTGGACTGAGCACAGGGACCCCAATGGAGGAGTTAGGGGAGGGACTGAAGGAGCAGAGGGGCCTTATCTGACATCAATGGGAAGGGAAGCCCTTGGGAGTGTGAAGACTTGATGCCCCAGTGTAGAGGAATGCTAGAGTGGTGAGGCTGGAGTGGGTAGGTGGGAAGGGGAGCACCCTCATAGAAGCAGGGTAACGGGGATGGGATAAGGAGTTTGCAGAGGAAACCTGGAAAGGGGATAACGTTTGAAATGTAAATTTAAAAAAGCAGAGACCATAAGACACTGTGTCTGGCCAAAAGATAGTTAAAATAATTTCTTATGTTATGTAGTTACATGCATTTTTATTTTTTCTATTATTTCTATTTAATCAACACAGAAGAACAGCAAAGAGTTTTCCCACAGACATTTTTTAGTTGACTTTGAAGCTTTGTTTAATGTTTTGATATTGTTTAAATATGGTGGCATTTCTAAAAAAATGTGATTTATTGAAGAACTATTTCCCTATCAGGTAACCTCAAGTCATAGAATTTGCCTGAAATTTATTTTCCTGAAATTGTTTATTATTTGTAAAATAAATATAAAACACTATATTTTATATATGAATATAATATATAACATAATATATTGTAAAATATAAGAAAATAAATATAAATTTAATTAAGCATAAAAGGAAAAAGAAAAAAAGATGTGGCCCCACATACAACTGATATGATGGAAAGGCAGAGAAGAGCTTTCCTCCAACCATTGGTGTTTCTGTTTCTGTTCAACAATCAGAGGTATTTTAATTATGCTGTTCATGTATTGAAAAGAATCGCAGGGGTTGAATTAGGTTTCACAAAAGTCGCTCCAGGCTCTTCTCAAGTGCAGGTAAGTTTTAAAGCCATTGTCTTAGTGAATTGGATAACCTGAGAACTCTTGTTCGATACTTGTTATTCGACTCCAGAAATAGTTTAGGATGGAAGTAAAGTGCTGACAGCAGGGATAAATATGTGAAGAAAGGAGTAGCTGATAGTGAGAAGAAAGAGACACAACTCAGTGATGGGTTGGATAAGGGGTGAAACAAAATGAAAATCTTAAGTTAGGAGGTAACTAGAGATAACTGGTACCAAGACTAGAAGGCAACTATGGAGATTATACCTATTAGATTAAGTATATACAAAAGAGTTCTTTACACATAGTAGAGAGACACTAAAAGGCAAAGTGAAGGATAAAGAAGAGAGTGGGGTGGTAGGGGGAGGAGGAGGATGTGTGATGGGACCAAAACTGGCTTTGGGGCAGAATTCAGACTTTTTGGTTCATGTTTTATTGTAGATCTTTTAAAAGACGTTTATTTTATTTTATTTTTGATTATGTGTATGTGTGGGTATGTGAATATGAATGTAGGTGCCTATGGAATGCCAGAGGAGACCAGAGTTCTCCTGGCGCTGACATTCATAACAGAAACCAAATTGTGGATTTTCTGTAAGATCAGTAGTACATACTCTTAACCACTCTCTCTAGTCATATCTCTAGTCCAGAGTATGGATCTTGAGAAATTGTTGTGACACCCTGGCAAACTGTGAGATATTTTTAGAGTGGGATATAGAGGAATGTACGAAAATAGGGAAAGCAAAGGCAGGCTCCTTAAGATTCTGGCTTCTTGTTGCATAAGATTCTGCAAGGAGAAATGGCAACAAGGCACAGTGGTGGTTATCTAAACAGGACAAATAGAGGAGACGGGAGGACTCAGGGACCCTCCAAAATATCCAACCCAGCATCTGTTAAGCAAAATTCCACCCTTATGCTTCTCCATCTATGTTCTCCTTTCTCTGTGGTGTGGTATTCTGTCTTTCCTCTTATTGTTATTATTATTTTTGTTCAAATGAAGTCATGGGCTCAGCAATCATTAGATCATCTTCACCTCCATTACATTTCTTTGAGGGCTCATCTGAAAATTTAGAAGATCTCTACTTATGGTACTATTGCTGATGGGAAAGCCATCATGACTCTTTCAGTACTCTAAGATCCCCTTCCTAGTGACCATGACTAGCTTAGTGGGAACCCCACTAAACCCCTAGCTCACTGGCAGGAGGAAGAGTAGGGGCTTGGGCTTCAATGGTCTAGGACATGTGGATATTTTATTGCTGGAAGGATTTTTTTTTTATTTTCTAAGTTTTTTTTTTATTTACATTCCAAATCATTTCCCCTTTCCCGTTTCCTCCCTCCCCAAAAGTCCCATAAGCCCCCTTCCCTCCCTCTTTTCTCCATTCAACCCCCTCTCGTTTCTCTGTCCTGGTGTTCCCCTACATCCAGTCTTTCCAGGACCAGGGGTCTCTCCTTCCATCTTCTTAGAAATCTATTGATATGCGAATTGTGTCTAGGGTATTCCGAGATTCTGGGTTAATATCCCCTTATCAGTGACTGCATACCATGTGTGTTCTTTTGTGATTGGGTTACCTCACTAAGGATGATATTTTCAAGATCTGACCATTTGCCTAGGAATTTCGTGAATTCATTGTTTTTAATTGCAGAGTAGTATTCCATTGTGTAGATATACCACATCTTCTGAATCCATTCCTCCGTTGAGGGACATCTGGGTTCTTTCCAGCTTCTGGCTATTATAAATAAAGCTGCTATGAACATAGCGAAGCATGTGTCCTTATTGCATGCAGGTAAAGCCTCTGGGTATATGCCCAGGAGTGGTATAGCTGGATCCTCCGGGAGTGTCATGCCCAGTTTTCTGAGGAACTGCCAGACTGCTTTCCAGAGTGGTTGTACCAGCTTGCAATTCCACCAGCAGTGGAGGAGTGTTTCTCTTTCTCCATATCCTCGCCAACAACTGCTGTCTCCTGTGTTTTTGATCTTAGCCATTCTGACTGGTGTGAGATGGAATCTCAGGGTTGTTTTGAAAGGATTTTTTTTAATTGAGAATAAGAGTGTAGGCTTATGTTTCTACTCCTAAGCCATGACATAAGAAATAGACCCCAAGGAAATGATAGTCTTTCCAGGGAGGAAGGATGGAAGAAGGCAGACTCTCTTCATTTACTAGGAAAGGACCATGTGGAAAGCCACTTCCTTTCCTGGTAACTTCCTCACCCCATACCTGCCCCTTGAGCAGTAAATATATTAAGCTGGAAGCACCTGGGAGTCTGGCTGTTTGGGGGAAGGGAAGACTCCCTTAACTTTATCTCTTTTTTGTTATTAAAAAAAATTATACGTATATTTTGATCATCTATTCCCCTTTCTCAATTCTTTCCAGACAGCACTACCTTCTTATCCACTCAATTTTATATTCCTTCTCTCAATCAAAAACCAATCCAAACAAAGACAAGACACACCCCCCCAAAAAATAAAAAAAAACCATACAAAACCACAAGCATGAAAATCAGAACAGAAGACCAATAAAACAAAACAAAACAAAAATCCCTCAACAAATTAAATCAAAACAAAAAGCCCAGAAAAATGTGATTAACCTCATTTTGTTAGTCCTCTCCTTTAGGGCATGAGCCCTACCCTGGAATGCGATTGGCACTCCTTTGGGTTAAACTTGTTTTCCCTTTTCCCTACTAGGTATAAATTATAGATTTTCTTGAGCTGTACTAGCACACAAGAAAAATCTAAAATTGTGTTCAGCTTTCTAATGGAGAGTCAAGAAAGTGATAGTAAGCTTGTTCAGAGTTTGAAGTGGGAAGTGCCTAAAATTTAAATGGTAGAGCTATGAATGAGCTAGAATGGAAAGGTCTCCCTGTAGGAAAACTTCCTTGGGTGCTGGTATTCCTGAGGGGCTTTGGAAAGTTTGTCCAGAACCTCAATGGCTTGTTCATGTTCTTCCTTGGACCTCCCAATAGGCAAGGTACAAATGTTTAGCCTTGATAAGTTGTCACCATAAGTGAACTCTAAGGCAAAAACTAGGTTTGTAGATACAGGATTATTTGGACTGTGGGGTGAAATCATAAATTCCCCCTACACACACACACACACACACACACACACACACACACACACACACACACACACACACTTCTTTCCCAGCCCAGATGTCCTATTTTGAGCATTCAGAGCTCTCTGCTGGATTTACAGGAGACACTGATCTCCGAAGGTCTCTGAAGTGGTGGGAAGCATAGAAGGAAATGCCAAGATCATTGACCATGGGGCTATCGCTGGGGCTGTGGTTGAAGCTCAAGGGTAGAATGTTTGCCTAAGTATGCAAAAGGGAATGGGTTCCGTCCCATCACTGAGTTTGGAGCAGACCCAGGTCAGGTGTTAGACAATCTGCCACTAACAGCTTACTTGGGTGGAAGGCTAGAGTTGAGGTCACTGCTGGGGTTTAATACCTTCTCATTCTGTCCAAAATCTCCAGGTTTGTTCTCTGTTTCCTCCTTGTTGCTTTCCTTATACCTCGATGTACCCAAGGCACTCTTTCTTGGGGTTTTAACTTTTAAGTTGCTAGGACCTAAGAAGGCTGAGGAATAAAACATTCCATATTTTCTACATTACAGATAAAGTATTTACTCTGAGTGCTTATTATGCTTTTACCTGATTATGAATTTGATTAAAAGGCTGACTGAGAACACTATGCAGAGCTTTGTTCAGATGATAGGATATGAACAAGTTTCTTGTTCTTTTAGGCTCACTAGTGAAGGAGAGGATGCAAGTCCCCATGGTCATCTTAATAAGACCTCCAGAGGACACAGAAGGAAATAGAGAAGATCTGAAAGATGTAATATATCCTCTTTTGCCATACAGATGTGTACTCATGAGGAAAGACTCTGGTAGACTCTGTCCTTACTCACTGAGATCTCTTTAATCCTTGGGACTTAAGAAAAAAGACACCTAATATTTCCTCTGCACACTGCCTTTCCTAAATGCAACCTAAAAAATTTAAAGTAGTGGTCTCTAGTGGCAAACATCAGAATATGAGAAAACTCCCAAAGATTTTCTAAGCCTCCATGGCTCTGAGAAAAATCGGGCATTGCTGTGAAGATGATGGACAAGTTTCTTCCTGAGTGAATCTTGGTATTGTGTTAAAGGTCCCAGGTTTCCTTAGTACTTCATACTTTTTGCCAAGTGTTGTCAATTTAAAAAAGCAATTTTAGGAAAGCCCCCAGAGACAACAGAGGGGTACATTAGGAATAGCAGAAAGCATTCATTACCGAGGAGTCAAGAGAAGAAGGGACTCTGAAGTCAGACTGCTGTGTTTTGAGCACATGGGATGATTCTCATGTCTCACTTACATGGTTAAGGGGGTGTTGTAGTATATAATTTCACTGCTACTGATGCTGCTTTACAGTATCAGACACCATGCTCTTGCTCTGTCCATCTTTAAGGTCAAGGAATCTCATCAAGGGCAGAATTATCCTAGTAACCAAAGGTTACTAGGACCATTCTATCCTGATAATCTTTGAGATTATGACCACTTTTATTCCCAATTCGTCTTCAATCAGGGATGGCTTTAGGCTTCTCTCACTAAGGTTTACCCTCTCTTCCTTTGCTTTAATTTTTTTTAGATTATAATTTTATTACAAAATTTTTTCCTTCACTTTCCTCTCTGCATACCTTACCACATACTCCTCCTCATTCTTTCTCAAATTCATGGCCTCTTATTTAATGCATATTATTTTTCATTAATTGGGCCTTATATGGAGTGTTTCCATGGCTATGAAGAGACATCATGACTAAGACAACTCATAGATAAGGAACAACATTTAATTAGGGCTGGACTAACAGGTTCAGAGGTTCACTCCATTATCATCATGGTGGGAAGCATGTCAGCATCCAGACAGGAATGGCGCTAAAGTTTTTGAGAGTTTTATATTGAGTCCCGAAGGCAACCAGGAGAGGACTACTGTGCCTCATACAGGGCAGAGCTTGAGCATGTATATTGCCTCAAAGTCCTGCCTCCATAGTGACATACCTCCTCCAATAAGGCCACACCTCCCAATAGTGCCACACCCTGGTCTAAGCATATTCAATCCACCACAAGTTGTCTCTGTCTGTTGCAAAAAGATATTTTCTTCTTGACAGGTGAAGACTCTACTTATCTATGGGTATAAGGAAAAATGCTGATAAATTGTTCTTTAGGATCATGTTATTTAGTAAATTTGTGGTTGGGAGATTCTTCTCCAACAACTATGGCTTCACGATCGTTGAGTATTTTAATTATTTTGATATATATTGAGCCAAGTTTGCAGTACCAGGCATAGTCTCCCTGATGTTGCGTAGGTCTTAAGTCTAAGGGAAGAACTGTTGTTTACTATGACTACACCCTTTGCAATTGTATATTATGTGTTGGGTGTTACTTGTTGTAATCATGAACATTTGGCCTCCTGGTTGTAGTCAGATGTAACAAGGATTGTGAATATGGATATGAATATTTAGCTTCCATTACAATTACTTTTAAAATCAAATAAAAATAGCCAGAGTGGTTGGAAATAACAGTAGTCTGAATTCAGGCCCTGCACATGTCTAAGACCTTGCTGACAAGGTCTTGTGAGACTTGTATATACTATTTCAGTTTAGATGTCACTGGACTCATTGCCAAGTCACAGGATACGAAGCTTGCATAATCAGGAGTTGTCTCACCAAAAAACACCTCTAGCTTGCTTATCTGGGGACTAAATAGAATAAGCACCAAAGGCATAACTATGAGCTGCCTGTCATCTATGACTGATAATGGGCTAGTAAGTCTGGATTGTAATGACTCGGACAGATGTCAAGACTCTATCAGGGCTTTTCTTGTAATCTGTGTTTCTGGTCAGTTGGGACTGAAGGATCAACTGTGAATAATAACAGACCAGAATCATTAAAGTGTAACCCTTGCTTTACTGGAACATTTGACACTAGTTAGCTGAGGCTGAAAGATCAGCTGTGATTATGAAGAGATCAATGTCATAGAAGTCTTTTAGAAAACATGCTCAGGGACAGTATACAGAGGCTGTGATGTAGAGATGCTAAAGCTACATCTCAGGCAGGGAGCTAAGCTTGGTAAGTGTAATAGGCACCTAACTGGTACTGATTTTGAAGAATCCTATACCATACACTGATGACCAAGGACAGTAATAGCTCTGCAGAGGACTTGTGTGAACCTACAAGATGAGCTATGTGTGATGTGGATGGTAGAATTCTAGAAGTGGAGCTGTCCAAATCCTTTGGAGCTCAGATATTTTAGTGGGTCTTAGACATTATACATCGAGCCTTGATTGTAATAGTGTTCTGGTTCTTCCCTCTTGGAATTAGTATTTAATTCTAATTGTTTCTCTGGGATTTCTGCAAATGACTCTGGAATGGTATATTTATTGGTACCAGAATGAGTCAGTTAAATCTTGGCTCCTGTTTGATGTATCTCTTTTGTGCATCTGGCTCTGTCTTTGGCTCTGTGATTGCTTATTAGATCATGTGAGGCTGGAGTAGAGCAGTGTCCACCATATACCTGTACTCAGTAAATGAAGCTTCTGCTACCTCTTGGAGCTTGTATTGTTATCACATTCTAAAAAAGGAAAGCTGAGGTCACTGGAGCCCTGAATAAAGTGCAGAAACTCCACTACTTAGTCTGGCCTTTCTCTGGGACAGATTAGACTGTCCTGTTTCTGCCTGTTGACAGACAGTGCATGCCCATGCATGTGAACTAGGGAATGAGGGGAGATAAAAGGGAGCCCCAACCCAATCTCTCTCTTTCTCCCACCTCCTCTGTCTCATTACAGGTGGGACAGACAGATTCCATGATTCCTCCAAAGTTAACACTCAGTTGCTTCCCCCCACATTGGACAGAATTAGGCAAATATGTAAACACAAGGCCTGGCTGCATTATCCTGTGGGATGTTTTCTGGAACAATTTGGACTCACTTATATTTAGAGACTTATTTTTAGCAGAGCTTAAAGACAACAGAAGGTATTATAGTCTTTCAAGTGATTTATCACCACAAGTCTAGCCAGGGGCTTAGGTAAAGGCAGATATTTTTACTGGCTTGATACTTCTTGATTATGGGTGTTTACTGTCACTCATCTGTGACCTTATAAAGTTTAAAGACTATAAAAGAAGAGCTTGTCAATCTCTGTTCCAAATCCATAATCCAATAGATGATAAGACTCTCCTGGACACATGTCACAAAGGGGACAGGTACTTTCAATCCAGCCAGAAAGGAACTACTGCTACACAATATGGTAGAAGCTGTGGAAGAGTCAAATGTGAGTCATCATGAGCTAAAAAATGAGAGGCTATTAGATCCACAGATGAGAAACCCATAGAGGATTTTGGGAATATGAATTTTGAGTGGTGAGGAATGCTAGAGGAGTAAGTTGAGAGTTGTGAAGGGCTTTATTCAATCATAAGGAATTTGGACTTTATCAGGAAGGTACCAGATGTCTGTTGAAAGATTTGGAGGTATCAAAGATGAGAGGCATAGTTTTGTGAGAATTTGATCCCCATATAAAGGATGTTTTCTGTAAGGGGATTTGGGATATAGGGATCCTTGTTAGATGGCTCCTGAAATAATCCAGATAAAAAATGATAAGGGTGGAAGTGAAACATTGACAGACAGCAGGATTAAGATGAGAAATAATGACTCGCTCTTTTGGTGAGGGAAAAGACAGGTCTCAGTGATGGATTGAATAGAGGGTGACAGGAAAGAGCCTATGAGGACAATGTGATAGAAATGTCATTGCTAAGACAAGATATCATCATGGGATTAGCAGGTGCAGGCCACAGTTATAAACTGAGCTTGAGGCCTGTTGAGTTATAAATGCTTATGGCATTCAAATGGAGTTGAGGCCTGATGGTAGCATCCCTGGAAAAAGATGGGACAGTGGGTCTGGATAGGGATGGCTGGCTGCACTATGAAACTGGTTGTACTAAAGTGAAATTTCTGCAGCAATAAAAATGTTTATCAAAAGGGTAAATGTATTTCTTTTATGTAAGTTTTCTTTGTATTGAATAACTGCAATTGAGACTGTCAGAAAACAGACAGAGAAATGGTATTTGCTGCCCAAGTATCCCAAACCCATTTAACACACTGCTGTGTATTTCTTCCATTTAGTGGACACAGCATTTTTCTTGTCTTAGAAGTTGTGGTGTTTGCTTTGGGATGGTGAAAAGGGTGTTTGGTGAAAGAAAAATCATTGTACGAATCATTGTATAGCTGAGTGCACTAGTTAAAAGTAAAAGAAAGGGAGGTGAGAGAAGTAGTCAGGGGGCTAAATTAAAAATAAATGAGCATCTTTAAGCAATGTCTAAGGATATAGGGAATCTACACTGAGGTTCAATCTAAGGAGAATAGAATATATCCAAGAGATGTTAAGTCAATAGCAGGAAGTGCTGTTGACAAAGCAAGGGCAATAAACATCTTTGTAAGATTTAGCATGTGAAGTTTTAGGTAAGGCAGGTTGAGCAACGTTGGGAGATGAAATCAAAGAGTTTGAATGAAGATTAAAATGTGTATGTAAAGAAGTCACTAACCAAGGTGACCTTAATGTTTCTCTTGACTTTGTTGAACTTTAGATAGAGTTCTTCCTCTGACCTCTCTTTGTTCAGAGCACTTACAAAAGCATTTGCAAGCCATTTCTCTGCCTCATTGAGATGTAAAATCTCTCATCCCCTAGCTAGTCTTACAACTCAGAAATGTCTCTCTCAAGGACAGGTGAACCATTCTTTTGAAACAAAATCAGGGAATACAGGCCTTCTACTTCCCAGTTTCTGTGGTAAGGTGAGGAGCCCAACTTGCCAGATGGCCCCATCAGATGGTCAACCTCCCCTCTTCAGGCTCTCCTGACAAAAGCTCAGGTGTTATAGAGATTTCTGCCATTTGTTTCAGCATGGTTTATTTTTTTCCCGACCAAAATATTCTTTTATTTATTTATTTTGGTTTTTCAAGACAGAGTTTCTCTGTATAGCCCTGGCTGTCCCGGAACTCACTCCATAGACCAGGCTGGCCTTGAACTCAGAAATCCTCCTGCCTCTGCCTCCCAAGTGCGTGGATTAAAGGCCTGCGCAACCACCAAAATATTCTTAATCCATTGCAACAGTCTCAAAGTCTTCTCTAACTATTTAGCTCCATCCTGTACTATTTTTTTTCTAGTCTGAATTGTCTACTCTCACAGTACAACTGTATTTCCTTTTTCTAACCTTAGTACATAGGCTGCTTTCCCAAACACAATTAATATGACTACTCTTCAAACTCTTCCCTTCTCAGTTTGCTCACTCAATGAATGTGAAAATAAGGTATTATCTAGACTACTACTGTATGGGTGTGTGTCTGTGTTTCTGTTAAGGTACATGGAATGCATGTTTGTACTGGTTAATTTGTGTGTATGTGGCACGTATACATCATGTGTATGCGTGCATGCTTGTGTGCATACACGTATATTTGTGTACTATGTGGGGAGGACAGAGGTTTGGTCCTCATGTGTTGGTCCTCAGGGATCTATCTGGTTGTCTCCACTTTCTCAGTACTGATATTGCAAGTACACACCAGCATGCCTGTCTTTTTATGGGGGTTCTGAGGATTGAGGATTGAACTTAGGTCATTAAACTGGCAAGGCAAGCACTTGGCTAAGCTATGTAGCCAAGCAATGGAAAAATCCTTTGTGGATTTTGTGTGTTTCTGTGGGTCCTGGGTTTGAAAAGCTTCCCCATTAAGCTTTTTCACTATTTATTTATTTATTTATTTATTTATTTATTTATTTATTTATTTATTTATTTATGGTAGTGGTTTATTCTTGAAAGACATCCAAACTGGCCCCTTTGGCTTTAGATTATTTCCCTGTGTACTTTAGACCAAGAAAAAAAAGCCCATCTCTAGGGACTTGATGTAGGTGCTAGCAAATGTAGGTGCTAGCAACAGAATTCTAATTCAACAAATTCCTCTGACTGCAGAAGGGTCTTTTTGGTGCCATTAAAAGTGATGGCTGTGGCTTTCTGAATAACTTATTTCTTGAGGGGAAGAACATCCGGGAGCCAAGCTCTACAGCACTTTAAGACCACAACTATGTTCATAGCAGCCTTATTTATAATAGCCAGAAGCTGGAAAGAACCCAGAGGTCCCTCAACGGAGGAATGGATTCAGAAGATGTGGTATATTTACACAATGGAATACTACTCTGCAATTAAAAACAATGAATTCACGAAATTCCTAGGCAAATGGTCAGAACTTGAAAATATCATCCTTAGTGAGGTAACCCAATCACAAAAGAACACACATGGTATGCAGTCACTGATAAGGGGATATTGACCCAGAATCTCGGAATACCCTAAACACAATTCGCATATCAATAGATTTCCAAGAAGATGGAAGGAGAGACCCTGGTCCTGGAAAGACTGGATGTAGGGGAACGCCAGGACAGAGTAACGAGAGGGGGTTGAATGGAGAAAAGAGGGAGGGAAGGGGGCTTATGGGACTTTCGGGGAGGGAGGAAACGGGAAAGGGGAAATGATTTGGAATGTACATTAAAAAAAAATAAAATAAATAGTAAAAAAAAAAAAGAAAATAAAATAAAAATAATTAAAAAAAAAAAAAGACCACAACTTCCTCAGAAAGCTGAGTAGGATTTGGTGTTGCCTGTTTCAGAGAAGCAGCATCAGGAGTGGTAGAGTAGTACAGTCAGAGAGAGAGAGAGAGACAGAGACAGAGAGAGAGAGAGAGAGAGAGAGAGAGAGAGAGAGAGAGAGGGAGTGTGTGTGTGAGTGAGGACAGAGGGAGGGCGGGAGGGAAGGAAGGAGGGAGGGAGGGAGAAACAAGGCTGTTAGTTGAAATGTTATCATATAATAGTGGTTTCATTATAGCACTTTTAATGTGTACCTGTTTTTTCTTAGGGATCTACTTTTCTCACCCCACCTCTTGTCTCTCTCCCAAGCTCATGCTGGTCTCAGTCTCTCCCTTTCTGCTTTCTTGACATACTTACTGCATTACCCTCATTTTTTCTCTTTCCCCTTAAAATCTCTTCTTTCTTTTCCATGTTCTAGTTCTTGTTTTTAGAGAAACACACACACACACACACACACACACACACACACACACACACACACACACAAAGAAATATGTGCAGTGTTTGAGAGTGTTTCATTTCACTTAACATAACCATATCCACCCATTTCCTGCAGATGTCAGGATTTCGTTTTATGGGTGGATAAAATCACATTGGTTATATGTACCTTGCATTCTCATTATCAGGTCATCAGTTGATATACATTTGGGCTGGCTCCTTCTCTCAGCTACTGTGCACGGTGTAGCTATAAACATGAATGTCTAAGAAGAAAAACTGAGATTTTAGGAAACTGTCTCATAGGATTATAGGGGTTAACAATTCTGAGGTCTGTAAGGCCAGTGACAAGCTGGAGACACAGGAAAGAATTGATTTTTCCTCTGCGGCAGGAGATACTTTTCAGTGTTTTTCTCTTTAAGTCTTTCCCTGAGGAGAGGCCTACCTGTATCATGTACAATAATCTAGTTTCCTTAAAGGAGCAATTGACTTAAATGTTAATCATATTTAAAGATAACTACATTGAGACTGGTGAACGACTACATATCAGAGTGTGTGAGCTAGCCAAATAGACACATATGGTTAACTATTGCATTGCTTTATATATGTTTATGACTCTCAGCCTTTGAGGTGTTACTACCAATTTGGCTTTTATGGATGGTGAAATTAAAGGCTGATAGGTAGTTTGATTTGCATGGCAAAGGGAGTAAATTTCAGAGCACGGATGCAAAGGTATAGTCTCATTTGAATTAACTTTAAGTAGTGATAGATGGTTTCAGTGATGAGGGATGTGACCAAGGTATAACAGGAAGTCGAGGAAGAAAGGAAGGAAAACCAGTATGTTTCAAGTTGGGTGGAAGTGAGTGGGATTCAGAATCATAGTAGAGGAAGTCCATGCCTCACCCTGACATTGATGGCAAAGATGAAAATCTAGGAGAGGCACAGACAACTTCAGGCCACAGACATGACAGTAAGAGCTTTTACTTAGTGGCTTGAAAGACATATACTCAGAACAATATTGGAGTTTAGTGTAAGTTTCTTAGTCTCACAACCACACTATAGCTGGATTATTATTTTTCTTAGTGTGTAAATGCAGAGCAATTTGGCCATTAATTTTAAAACGTGCAATCCCCACAGCTATCACATAGCAAAGTTTCTAATCCATTGCATTATGATTGCGGGGGATTCCCATCCGTCTGCTTGCCTCCAGGAACTTGTAGTCTTGAATACTGTGCAGTGTGTGTTCAAGGAACCTCTTTACAGAGGGTTTTTTTTCTTTTTTTTTTTTTTGCCACATGTAGTCTAGTCTCCTTATGTCGACATTCTTAGACTTTATTGCACATAGCAATCCATCATAAGGAATTCTGGTTGCAGAACCCCAATCTAAAAAATTCTAATTCTTTAAATCTGAATGGGTCCCATGAATTAGAACAGACATGCTAAATAACACCGAAGATGGTGACCTATAAACCACACATAGGATGTCTGAAGGGATAGGGTAAGTTCAAGTTTATGGCACTTAATGGACTGTTGCCGAAAGTAATGAATCTGTTAGGTAAACTCAATGGGTAACATTGTGGAAATCTGCACAAGTTTGATTACAGCTTAATATGAAATGTTGCAAATTTTTCTTGATCAAAATGATCTGTCAGAAATGCTGATTTTATTATAAATATTTTGGCTGGACCTGGCTCTTTTCTCTTGAATATTGAATTTTATACATGAACGACAAGTCTGACACATCATACTATTATAGCTTTCTAAAATGTTAGCTTGGAAAACATAAATTTTTCCATTCTTTCTCCTTTTAATTGACATTAAAGTACATTTAAAATTATGACTCTGTACATAGACATCATGTGCGTTAAAGATGCATATGCCAAGTGTGGGTGGATTTCACTTCCAGTTCTCTGATGAAGGTGTATCCTGATATCAACTTCTGCCATCTAATGTTGAACTAAAGGAGTCATAAACTAATTTAGCTAAGCCACTATTTCTGGATTAAGCACTGTGCTGGTCAGCTTCACAGTTTGAGTTTTGATAGTGGCAGTAATACTTCAGTGTTGTGTGTTAGTAACTTCATTTCACTGTAAAAGGATAATGACAGAACTAGCAGGTCTTTACAAGGTGTTTCTCACAAGGCACAAAAGTAGTCCTGTGTATGGAGAAGAACTGTGGGGCAAGACCTAATAAATAAGCCAGGTTATTACTGGCCCAGTAACAGAAAGACTCAGGTGGTTGTATCGGGTACTGAGTTAGGAAATATGTCTCTTCAGGACTTGAAACCTGCTAGGAATTGCAAAGCACTGCAATTGGTGGCGATCAAAGATTTAGAGGCTGTAAGCTTCTAAAGGAAACCTGAGGGACAGGTGTTATGTTAAGCTTGAATCAGGAACTGGGATCGCTGGTTATACGAGGCTAGAAGTGGTTTATTGCCAGATAAACTTTGGGATCTGGGAAATAGAAAATGAACTCTCTGAAATCTGAAAGAGACAATTCATGTTTGCTACCAATAAGTTAAAGCCATTTTCCCCAGAGCCTGAAAAACAACAGCAACAAAATCCAACAATCATAAAATTCATCAAAATAATTTTTGTACACTCTAAGGAGACAAGCAAATTTGCAGTAAATACAAATGGGGACTGAAATAATAATAATAATAATAATAATAATAATAATAATAATAATAATAATAATAATAAAGCTATAATAGAATTAACCCAAGACAGGTAAAATTCTCAGTTTGGGGGATGCTTACTTCATTTCCTTGGGGCATATACCTAGCAGTAATATTGCTGGAAGAATGGCTTTAAGAATTTTGATGCATACTATTCTACACTATTATTCATAATGGCCGTTCCAAGTTAGATTCTGAACAGTGGTACTTAAGAACCCTCTTTTCTCTAAGACTCTTCCAGCCTATGGTTTTTAGTGTTTGAGATAAAATTTTACTGTAATTATTAAGTGACAAGAAGCACAAATTAGCAGGTGTCACTGTGCACTGCCTTATATGTTCTTACTGTGTTTTGATGGAAGCCTGCTCATCTGCTCTCCCTTCCCCATGTCAATCTTCTCCTTCCTTATTATCCCCTACTCTGTTTTTAAGTAATTTTCATTTATTTATTAAGTAAAAATTATTTAGGTATTTCTAGTCTGCACATATAAGAGAAAATGTGATTCTTGTCCTGTTTCTGGCTTGTTTCCTACTACAATGACCTTCAATTTTCCTGTGAATGACATTATTTAATTTTATTAGCTAATGATGTTCATAGTGTATATTTGCCACATTTCCTTTATGTTTTTTATGCAGTTACCTCTGTGTACTATATTCTGGTACAATAACTTGGCTAGTGTGATTCTTGCCACAGTAACCATGAGTACACAAGTATTTCTGCTATTTGAACAGTTTGAAATATTATGTTGCATAGATAGCTATTTGGAACTCTTTGTGGTTCCACATATTGTTTGGATTGCTTTGTTTTTGATACACTTGCAATATTTATACATATTATTTATTTATAATATATTTACCTAATTTATACCATGTATTTATATATACTGCTACTGCTGCTGCTGCTGCTGCTGCTGCTGCTACTTCAGTTTCCGTGATGTATTTGTTTGATGATCTTTATTTCTTCAGGTATATTCCAAAGAGATGTATACCTGATACTTTAATAGTTGTGGGGTTTTGATTTTGTGGAATATCCATGTTGACATCCATGGTGACTGTGCCAATTTGTCCTCACCATCAGTGTGCTGAGTCCTTTTTGTTTCCTTCTCCCATGACTTTTTATGACTCTGTATTTAGCCATTCTTGCTGAGGTGATATGGAATAGGAGTATAGCCTTGACTTGCTTCTGCTGTTATTTCCGTCCTTTTACTGATTTTTGTTCTCATTTTCCCAAGGCATTGAGAAAAACCATCGCTCATCTATTGCAGATATATTTGTACCTAGATCTATAAACTTCAGTCAGCAAAACATTTTTATTCTAGTATATTATGTTGATCTTTCATTTAGTATTTTGTATGTTAACCACTTTGCTCACCTATATGCTTTTTCAGTGATCTACTGCTTGTTAAAATAATGTGTTGTTTAACCTCCTTGTGGTGTTTATTTTCTGTAATTTCTCTTGGTGTTAGTGTTAGATTACTATATGTTCAAAAGTCAAGACAAAATGGCCATGAATTTGAGAAAGAAAAGACAGTTCATGGCACAATTAAAAATCATCATAAGCATCATCACTACCACACCACCACTATGATCATTATCATTGTCATCATCATCATCATCACCACCATCCACATGACTAGGC
Organism: Tokudaia tokunoshimensis; assembly: GCA_036184795.1. Classification (NCBI taxonomy): domain Eukaryota; kingdom Metazoa; phylum Chordata; class Mammalia; order Rodentia; family Muridae; genus Tokudaia; species Tokudaia tokunoshimensis. The sequence continues at coordinate 80,458,199 of BTHU01000012.1, read as the reverse complement.
TGATGGCTCAGTGCTTAGGAACACATACTGCTATAATTGAGACTCAAGTTTTGTTCTAAGTACTCCTGTTAGGAGGCTCAAAACTGCCTGTAACTCCACCTCCAACAGATGCTATGCTCTCTTCTGGCCTCTGTAGGAGCTGCATTCAAAGGTATGTCTCCAGACACAGAAACAGATGCATACACATAATTAAAAATTAATATGTATATATATTATATACATGCTTGTATTTTCTTTGCTACCTAAAATATTATTTATAAAAATTCTATGAGATAGTGAAAAGAGTGTATATTCTGCATCTTTTGGCTAGGATATTCTGTAAATGTTTTTTCTTCTTTTTATTAGATATTTTCTTTATTTACATTTCAAATGTTATCCCTTTCCTGGTTTCCCCTCTGAAAACACCCATCCCATCCCTCCTCCCCCTGCTCACCTACTCACCACTCCCACTTCTGTGTCCTGGCATTCTGCTATACTTAGGCATCGAGCCTTCCCAGGACCAAGGGCCTCTTCTCCCTTTGATGTCCAACAAGGTCGTCCTCTGCTACATATACAGTTGGAACCATGGATCCCTCAATGTATAATATTTGATTGGTTGTTTAGTCTATGGGAGCTTCTAGTGTAACTTCACTCTGATAATTTCTGCATTCTTTTTGGTTCTATGCTCAATCTGTTGATGTTAATGGCTTACCAGTTCACACAGTTATTTATGATATTTCTCTTTATGTCTTAATGTTTGCTTTGTAAAATAGTTGTTCTGAGATTCAGGATGCAGTTATTTACCATTGTTACATCTTTTTGTGGCTTGTCCCCTTTGTCGTCCTGCAGTAACATTCCTTGCCTTTCTACTCTTAGCTTCAAAGATTCTTTCTCTACCTCTGTTTTGTTTTCTCTTCTGGATTTTAGATTCCATTTGGCTGTAATGTTTTCCATCCTTTCATTTTCAGTTTGTGTGTGTCTTTGATGAAAAACTGAGGTTTTCTTTTCATTCACTCTCTCAATCTGCTTCTTTTAATTAAATGGTCCAGAAACAATTGAAGGCAGGTTTATTACTTTAAGGTACACACCATTCCTATGTGTTTTCTTCTTGTTTTTCTTTTGCTCATCTTGAATAAATGTTTATATTTCTTTCTTCCTCTCTCTCTCTCTCTCTCTTTCCTCCCTCTGTTTTTTCTTTCTTTCTTTCTTTCTTATCTTAGAAGCATGTTTTCTGAATTAATAATGCTTAGTTCTCTCCTCCATTTCATTTGGTTCTCTGCTTTTCTAGGGAGGTTTACTTTACTCTTTCCAGTGTTTTAGTGGTTATATTTATGTGCTTTTTTCTGTTTTTTAAAATATAGCTTTGGAGGTGTGTGTGTGTGTGTGTGTGTGTGTGTGTGTGTGTGTGTGTGAAAGTCAGAGGACAACTTGTACAATTTGTGAGAGTTGGTTCTCTCTTTCCACCAGGTTATTTGCAGAGAATGAAATTTAGATCATCAGGCTTAGAACCCAGTACCTTTTCCCACGTCCACCTTGATGGCTCTAGTTTTCCCTTACGTATGTGGGACTCCTTTAAATACCCTTTGTAATGTTGGTTTAATGTTCATGAAGTCCTTTAGTTTGTATTTATTGTAAAGTGTGTATATTTCCCCTGGACTTAAATCATGTCACTCCATGCCTTCCTGGCTTTTTGCATTTCTGATGAGAAGTTTTATATTATCATTATAGTTTCCTTTATGTGAGACTTGTTGTTTTTCCTCTGTTAGGTTTTAAGATTCTCCTTCTTTCTCCTGCCCCTTCCCCTGCTTTCTCCTCCTCCTCCTGTTCTTTTTCTTCATTTTCTCCTTAGTTTAATGGTATGAAGACATTATTTTCTGTTCATGTTTCTGTGTGTTCTAAATGACCCATGTACTATGATGACAATAATATCAAGATTTGGAAAATTCTGCTGTCATTTATGTAAATAAATTACAGTAACTTTAGTTTGTATTCTAACTCTTTTCTATACTGATTACTCATTCTTTACTGATTATTTTTGTCTGACCGTTTATCATGTGTCATACATCATTTTTCTTTTGTACATAATTTCTTACAGTTTTATTATTTTTATCTGAATCTAATAATTCATCTACCTTGGTTTCTGTACCTGAAGCTTTTGCTTCTAGTTTACTGGCCAGGCTTTTCTCCAAGCTTCCTGTTTAAGTTAGTCCACATTCGATTGGCAAGATTTTATTTGACTCCTTTTCTGAATCTCCACCCCTTTTGACTTGTTTTCCCTTATATGAGCCAATATATTTCTTATCCTATTTGAATTCATTGATCATTTATAAAATTATCAAGTATCAGTCTTTTCAAACCTTTGTCATTTTACTTTGTCCTTAAGATTTAATTAGTAGACAATTCATTTCATAAGTTATGTTGCTGTGGGGATTAATAACTAAGAGTAGAATTTCAGGCAAGACCTTACATGCCAATTTTGGACCAGATCATTAGCTTGTGGTTTTATTGCCTGTGTTTTTTTAAATTGAAGCATCTGCCAATGTTCAGACAGGATGACTTGTTGGCCGGATAAAATCTCAGTTTTTCTCATATGGGCTATGGATGTAAATCAACAGCAAAACAGCAATCATACATACTTAAGGCACTATGTTTGATCCACAGAACTGCCCAGAAATAAGACAACAAAAACCACAGACTATAAAATACTTCCTTTCATGCCTTCCTACCTTTTTGCTTTTCTGATGAGAAATTTCACATTATTATTACAGTTTCCTTTATGAGAGACTTGGTGATTCCTTGTGTGAGGTTTTAAGAATAAGACAGCAGTTGTTGGCGAGGATGTGGAGAAAGAGGAACACTCCTCCACTGCTGGTGGAATTGCAAGCTGGTACAACCACTCTGGAAAGCAGTCTGGCAGTTCCTCAGAAAACTGGGTATGACACTCCTGGAGGATCCTGTTATACCACTCCTGGGCATATACCCAGAGACTTTACCTGCATGCAATAAGGACACATGCTCCGCTATGTTCATAGCAGCCTTATTTATAATAGCCAGAAGCTGGAAAGAACCCAGATGTCCCTCAACGGAAGAATGGATTCAGAAGATGTGGTATATTTACACAATGGAATACTACTCTGCAATTAAAAACAATGAATTCACGAAATTCCTAGGCAAATGGTCAGAACTAGAAAATATCATCCTTAGTGAGGTAACCCAATCACAAAAGAACACACATGGTATGCAGTCACTGATAAGGGGATATTAACCCAGAATCTTGGAATACCCTAGACACAATTCACATATCAATAGATTTCCAAGAAGATGGAAGGAGAGACCCCTGGTCCTGGAAAGACTGGATGTAGGGGAATGCCAGGACAGAGAAGCGAGAGGGGGTTGAATGGGGAAAAGAGGGAGGGAAGGGGGCTTATGAGACTTTCGGGGAGGTAGGAAACGGGAAAGGGGAAATGATTTTGAATGTAAATAAAAGAAAACTTACAAAAAAAAGAATATGGGCATCTATGTAGTCCTTGGCTTGATATTCAATTACATATATATATATATATATATAAATCTTGATATATATATATTATATATATATATCAATATATATATTATATATATCATTTGTGTTATATATTGATAATTATATATATCAATATATATATATATATATATATATATATATATATATATATATATATATATATGAAAATAAACCAGACATAGAAATAGAGGAAAAGGAGATGGGAGATGGACAATGTGCAAATGTTTGCAATCCTAGCACTTGAGAGGACTGAGAATCCAAGGCCAGTCTGAGCTTCTCTGTCACAGCACAAATATGAACCATGGAATGTAGTAATGTCAAAATAAAAGGCATGAATAGCCACATACTAACAGCAAGAGAAAAGAGGTAAAAATAATATAAAACCCTACTCTAGGAAATGGTCAATTCATACATGGAAAATGAGGAAAAAGAAGAAATGGGAGGGAGAGAATGAGGGAGAGAGAAAAAGAGGTGAAAGTAAAGAAAGCAAAGCAAAGCAAAATAAAATAAAGTAAATTAAATATTAGAAGAAGAGACAAAGAGATAAAATTAAAACTAAGAAAAGAAGAGAATAAGATAAAGAAGAGAAGAAAGATAAAAGAATAAAGAAAAGAAAAGAAAGGAAGAAAGAAAGGAAGAAAAGAAGGCCAAGCATAATGGTGCCAAACTCCTTGATACTCTGGAGTTTGAGGTCTGCCTAGGCTACAGGGTGAGTTCAAGACAAACCTGGGAAACTTAGCTAGCCCTTCTCCCAAAGCAGTGAAATGGAACTGAAGGATAGTGTGGTGGTAGAGGGCACACCTACACAAGTCCCTCGATTCAGTGTCTGGTCCTTCAGGTAAAGAAGACAAAAGGTAGCTATGCAATCTAAATAGGCAGAGGAAAGCATTTTGTAACAAATTTAGCTTCCTTCCCAATTCATTATGGTTACAGTGGCAAGGGGGTAATGATCAAAGTTACTACTGACTCACATTATTTCCATAACCTCTATGGTTGGGCATCCCTTGGAGGCAGAACAGGTTGGAAGGTTTTCTTTCTTTCCTTCTTTCTTTCTTTCTTTCTTTCTTTCTTTCTTTCTTTCTTTCTTTCTTTCTTTCTTTCTTTCTTTCTTTCTTTCTTTCATTTATAGGTATCTAATCAGACTACTGTTTGTTTTTTGCTTTTGTTTTTGTTTTCTTTTTTAGCAGCTACCTTTTTTTACTATCTCATATATTACATCCCAATCATATTTTCCTCTCCCTCTCTCCCATGACCTCCCCTATTCTCCCCTTTACCTCCTCTTCCATCCTCCCTCACATCTCCCCCTCCATCCCTATCCACTTCTCCTCTCTTTCCTTTCAGAAGGGGCAGGCTTTCCAGGGCTATCAAACAAACATTGCATATGAAGTTGCAATAAGATTAGGCACCTCCCTGGATATTGAGGTTGGGCAGGCAACCCAGTAGGAGAACAAGTGTCGCCCAAACAGACAAAAATCACCAGAAACAGCTCCCCCCTTTGATACAGCTCCCACAAAACCACTAAGCTACATGACTAAACCTGATATATAGTTGCAATACCTCCTTCTACACAAACAAAAAAACCTGCAATGCCTCTTTAACTGCTGTACTCAGTAATATAAACATGCACAGAACACTGTACCCAATTCATTCTGATGACTAAAACACAATGCCATCCATACATAGTCCACTCTTGTGCTTTTTGACTATGTACTCCTAGGGCAGACCTGACATTGCTTGTCCTAATTCATTAGGGTGTTTAGTACCGTATGTGGAGCCTGCTTAGAGGTCAGAATGATAATGTGAGGCTGAAACATCTTCAATGTAGGATGTCAGCAGTGTATTCTGGGAACACTTTGGTCCCTTGTCTCTGAGATCCCCACAATAGTTCCTATACTTCAGCACATATTCCTACTGAGTGTTGGATTTGGTGCAGTTGAGCTTCCTGAGCTGTGGCTTTTCTTAAGGGAAAGTGATTTTCATACTCTCATGGATCACAGGTCTTCTACTACCATTGGCTTCTCTGGTCGTTGATTTTACAAGCTCTCTCCTGGAGCCAAACTGGCTACAAAGGAAGCTGATTTGGATTTGCAATAGATTTACAAGGACAGGGACATTCTGGGGTCCTGGACTTCCAGGTATAGAAGCCCAAACAAGATCTTTCAAGTTGGTTTCCTGCTATTGCACTGTCAGTACATGCTAAGAATAAGAAGGGCTTCTTAGAGTCTGTATGCCATACAGATGCCAGGCCCTCTCTCTGTTCATACGACATATCTGCATGTTATGAAGTCCTGCACTTGTCTTTCATACATACTGAGCTCTTCTGATTGATTACTTCTGGAGTGTTCTGTCTCAGCCCTTGTTTTGCATCCAAAGTCTCTTGGACTTTTCAGTTCGTTTCCATAATTACATCCATAATTTTTATGTGGCTGTCTACTTCAAGAAATAGCTCTATAGGTGTTTTGATCTGTCATGTTACTTAACCACTAAATGACTGGAAAGCGCCAATGTTCCTAATATCAAGTTTAGTCATATACCAAAAAGAAGCGACAGAGAAATAAGTACAAGAGAATCAATAAGGAAAGTGACAATGAGTTTACCTGAAAAAAAAACCACTCTAATTTCTAGGCAATGGAGGTTTATAGTTTTTAATTTTAGGGAGACAGTATTTTCTCCTTTGTGTGATAGCTTGCTATGAAACAGCCACCTACTGAAGCATATTGTTAAACTGCTGTATCTTAATTTGAAATCAGTTGGTCTTGTCATGCCTCATTTAGTTGTTATTGAATGGACAATGGTAAACCTAGTTTCTGTAACAAATAGAAATGAATGTGTTCTTATTAAACCATATTCATATTCCATCACGTTCATGTTTATTCATAATTTTCTTACAAAGACAAAAGGACAGGAGGGTCCTTCAAGGAGTTATTGTAGGTTGTCTAGAAACGCAATACCACTATCTTCCATTCTCTTTTCTTCTCCAAAGAACAATGAAAAATTTCAAGTGTCTTATTCAATGGTCCATCAATCATCACAATGTTCAGGTAGGTACTAAGAGTCACTATTAAAGGAAATGAAGTTTAATACAATTCTTTGTTGCATGAAAGAAACAGAGATAGGGCACTTACAATAAGAATACTTTAGTTTGAAATATTATACGTAATAACAGGGAATAAAGAATTGCTCAATAGAGGAAAAAAATCACATATGACAAAGCTTTTGGAATATAGAAATGTTTTCTCATAATAAATGAAATAGAAAATAAATCATATTGAAGTCTAAAATAGAAAAATTTATGGCACTTCAAGCTAAATTCAATAAACATTTATTGTGTGCCTAATGAATTTAAACTTTAATCATTCTCTGTTCCGAGTTATATTGAAGACAGTTTTTCTTCTGGAAAATGTAAGCACCAAATGAAAATGAGTCTCAGTAATGATTTTGGCTGTTAATGAAGAAGCAGACAGAATAATAGTACTTTGTAGGGATTCTGCTCAAGGCATGCAGGTCATGGTGAAGGAAAGCAAGCACAGGACTAACCCATGTCTTAAGTGTACACTATGAGAAATTTGAAGGTTATGATTAATTTTTCATCTGTGTTGCATGCAAAATAAAAGAAAAATTTAAACCATGGTGTGAAACATTTTCAGTTGACAGTTGGAAGAAATTTCGGACAATAAGTATAGTCTAATATAATGTAGGAAAGGGTTTCTAGTGTCTTGGATTAGTTTCTCTCTCTGTGTCTCTGTCTCTCTCTGTCTCTGTCTCTCTCTGTCTCTCTCTCTCTGTCTGTCTCTCTCTCTCTCTCTCTCTCTCTCTCTCTCTCCCTCTCTCTTGTTTTTGGAGCCAGGGTTTCTCTGTGTAGCATTGACTGTCCTGGAACTCACTCTGTAGACCAAGCTGACCTTGAACTGAGAAATCCACCTGCTTCTGCCTCCTGAGTGCTGGGATTAAGGGTTTGTACCACCATGTCCCTGTTGGATTCTCTCTTATTGAGTGGTCTTAATCTCAATTAGACAGCTGTTAGTTACTATAAGATATTGGTGCCACTATTGATTCCTTGGGTATTATGACATGCTAATAATTGTGATTTGTGTGATATGTAGTTCAGTAGGACTTTTAATTCTTTATTTCCCTTGGTAGCTTGCGTGGCTTTCAGATACCATAAGATCTTCTTCTCAGGAAGGAGGCTTCCCGTAAGTTCCAGCTCAGTTTCTCTAAGTACTATGCCGAAACATGCAGTATCTTCAGGAATAAATAAGGTCTTACCTTCAAGTTCTGGGAGGCAGCCAAGCCAAATGGCCTATATTGTTTAGAGAGTATTTTGGATGCCTCTAACAACTTGAAGTGAAATTTCCCTTGTCTGACATTGGATTTTGTTAGTTAATACTCTTTGGGGGAACATTGTCACTTCAATTGTGCTTGTGGCTTTATTTTATATATACATACATACTTACACCTATCAATCAATCCATATATGTGTGTATTCACACACACTTATATATGTAATGTTATGGTAAATATAAGAATACATTTATCTGCAGCTTTTTCAACTATTAGTGTTATTTATCTGTCCTCCCTCTTTATGTATATTATACCCTCTTGCTCTGTCCTGTTAAAATTCCTCTATATTGTGGCTACTTTTATGCCAATCTGACACAAGCTAGAATCACTTGCAAAGAGGGGAGCATCAACAGAGAAATTATCACAAGCTTGGCCTGTAGGCAAGCCTATGGGGCACAGTTTGTTTGAAAACTGACACAGGAGGAACCAGCTCAATTGTGGCATTGTCAACTCTGGGCTGGTGACCCTCAGGGCTATTCCGAAGCAGACTGAACAAGTCATGAGGAGCAGTAAGCAATGTTCCTTCATAGCTTCTGTTTCAGTTCTTGCTTCCATGTTCCTGCACTGATGTCCTTTCTTGATAGAATGTGATCTGGAAACATAAACTGACATAAACCCAGTTCATCTCAAGTAGCTCTTGGTAATTGTCTTTTATCACAGCTTCCTTCATAGCCCTTGTCTCTGTCACCCAGCTCTCTGGAGTTCCTTCTTTCTGTCATCCACCTCCTGCACTATGTTCCTTTCTCAACTTCCGTGTTTCTGTGCTTACTCCAAGTTACATACTCAAATCTAATGATCTGGAACTAGATCCACAAATAAGAAGGAACACACAGTGGGTTTTTTTTGGGGGGAGGGGGGTTTCTAGGCTACATGACTCATTATAGTTTCTAGTTCTATGCATTTACCTGCAAATTTTACGATTTCCTCTTTTTCTTTTAACTGGCTAGAATTTCATAACAACACATGAATGAAATAAAACATATACTGTAGCAACGAACGTGGCTGAGCAAGTATCTCTGGAGAGTCTATTGAGTTGTTTGGGAATGTCACTGAGTGGTAAATAAATAAACCACATGGAAGATTTATTTATTTTTATTTTTTAATCTTTTACTGATTTATGAATTTCATTTTTAGTTTTTTAAATTTCAGTTTTTCAGAATTATCCACACTGATTTCCATAGTGGTTTAACTAGTTTATAATATCACCAATGATGAATGAGACTTACCTTTGCCCCATATCCTCAGCAGCAGGTTTTGTCAGTTGTTTCCTTGATCTTGGCTGTTTTAACAAATGTAAGATGAAATTTCGAAGAGGATTTAATTTCTATTTCTCTAACTGCTAATGATATTGAATACTTTGAGTTACTTCTGGACTACTTTTATTTCTCCTTCTGAGATTTCTGTTCAGATCCATTGCCCCTATTAAAAAAATGGGTCTTTTCAAAATCTTTTGAGTTTTTTTTTTTTACATACTCTGGTTATAAGTTATCATAGACATAACTGGTCAAGATTCAGTCCAATTCTTCCTCTTGACAATGTTAATTGTCATTTTTGCTATTCAGAGATTTTTAATTTTATGAGATCCTGTTTGTCAATTTTAGCCTTAATTTCTGAGTGAATGGAGTCTACTCATAAAGTTCTTTACCTGTATGAAGTTAAAAAGCTTTCATCTATGTATGCTAGGTACCAAAGGTATCATTAAAAGCAGTTACTTCCTATCTGTCTTGGAAAAAAAATTCTAACTGATAGAAACTTTATCTATGTTTTTAAGTGTGTAGATCCTAAAACTGAAGTTGCTGGGTTAAGGTAGTAGTTAATATAAAATTTCAGAAGTGTGTCAGAGGAAATGGGAATACCACAAGACTGATGGAGTACCTTTGAATCACACCACAGTTCTCTATCACAGACATAACTGGCCAAGATTCAGTCCTATTCTTTCTCTTGACAATATTAATTGTCAAGTCTACTTCCTTGTATAGTGACAAAGTTACTTGTCCAGTCTACTTCCTGGTATAGTAACAAAATACTAAGCATTAGGTAATTATAGGCAATAGAAACTTATCTAGCTCATGGTTCTGGAGGCTAAGTTCAGGAGCTCACATTTGATGAGCACATTTTTGTTGCAACATAACATGGCTAACCAATATCTTGGGGAGAGGCATTCAGAAAAAATCCTATTTGTCACCAATCTATTCCCATCATAGATGCAGTTCTACAATAACACCATTTTGCCATTAATGGTAGAATTCCCTAACAAACTAAACACATTATCATATCACCACAGTGGTGAATGAATTTAAAAATGAGTTTAGTAAGAGAGATATTTAAACCATAATATACCTGCATGATAGATGACACAGGAATAAGATATAACAAAATAGAAGACTGATAAACAAAATTAAAAGAAATTTCTGGAAAGAATTAAAAAGATTTTTTAAAAAAAAATGCCACATTTGAAATGTAAATAAATAAAATGACTAATTAAAAAAAGAAAAAAATGCCTACAAAAGAGGAAGTCCTGTGGTTCTGACTTAGAGTGATGGAAATGGGGAGAAAATTGAAAGAGCTATTTCACTGCACCAAGTAGCCAAAGAGAGTATCTTACATTGATGAACCACTGATGAAGATCATGTAAATATTAAATGTCTAGACTTAGTCTTAGTGACTAAATTTTTGAGGTCCTCAATTAGCTATGCCTTTTCATTTTGAGATGTCCATTCATGCAGACAATGTGTTTTGATCAAATCTACTAATTCCCACCTTCTGTCTGTCTGTCTGTCTGTCTGTCTGTCTGTCTACCTATCTAATCTATTATCTTCCTTATCCTATATCTACATCCTATAATATATCTACACATCTATTTGTCTCTATCAGCCATTTATATCTCTCATTCATCTATCAGTCTATCCTATCTATCTATCTATCTATCTATCTATCTATCTATCTATCTATCTAATCTATCTATATAACTATCATTTATCTATATCATCTGCTAGCTATCTGATCTATCATTAGCCTATTATCTATTTCTATGGATTTGTAATTTTTACCAGTTTCTCAGGATGTCAGATGTTGAAGTTGACTGTAGTCTTGATTATATTAATAGCTTCCCTATGGTTATGAGATCCAAAATTAGATCAGCATTTCTCTAGTGTAGTTCCAAACTTACCAATTGTTGTATCTGTCAGAATGTAGTTCCTTGATTAAGTCTTTGGTGGTAGTTTGGTGATAGCTTATGTAGTAAACTATTTTAAAGAAAGTTCTGTGATGAGTTTTATTCAATTTACCTTTGTGAAACATTACTGGAAGGACACAGAAATGTAGATGTGATATACTTTTTTTATATATTGTTTTATTTGAATATTGAGCTTCAGTGTTAAGGCAAGATGAAAAGAAGTTGGATGGTATAGCAGTACTTCCAAGTGGTGTGCTGCTAGCTTAGGTGAATGTGTGGTTATTTTGTATGTTCTTTGCACCTCTGTAAAATTAATCAAAAGCTGAATTCTTGCCTTCTTTCAGCTCTACGCCTCATGCAGATGTCAAGGAAAAATTTAAACTTGTCTCTTCTTCACTTACCTGACTTGCACAAGTCTCATTTATTAACTCACCACCCCCCATCCCCAATGTGAGCTTTGCTTTCATCATCTTCTCCATTAGGCAAAGGAAGATTAAAATCTCTTTTAAAAATTTGATACATTTAGGTTAAATTATGTTATCTTAAAATAGTGAAGAAAACAAGATTTGATTACTGCTACCTCAATGAAACTGTTGATTTGTAAATATTGCAAAGGTGATTGCTATGTAATTCGTACTGGAAGTGAGTTTGATTGCCTATTGATTTCTTAGTAAAACACACCACTAAATTTTGTGTGTGAGGGGGTGAGGGTAGGTATTTAAATTCCCCTGAAAGTAAATAGGTTTATATTTTTCCACTTCAAACTTTTATGATGGCTGGGATAAATCACATTTTATCAGTTCAGGTAGTGAAAGAATGGGCACCTACTTTCTGCATCCACCTATTAATAAATAAAATTGGCATTTTCTATGAGTCCTGCCACATTTTCTCACAATATATAGAATAAAAAGATTTTTTTCTTTTGATAATTTTTAACTGACAAGAAAAAGGAAAGATTATCGAGAATTGAATTTTACATAAAATGATTTGATTTGCTATATAATGACTTCAGAAGACAGTGAAACCATTTTGATTGCTTGTACAGGTTTTGCAATATGACACTTGTGAATGTAGCAATTCAGCTTCCTAGTGTAATCTTATAAGATCTTTACTTTTGAAGAAAAATTTCATACCCTGCTAGGCTCTCATGATAGTGTTTTTCAATGAAGAAAGAACATAAAAATAATAGCTCAGCCCTAGGTTTATAAACTGTGCAGCTTTAAGTATATTTTTAGAGATTTTAAAATATTGAAGGCAAATTATAGTGAAATCTTGCAAGTTGAGGTTGAATGCAAAAGTTTGCTAATTTGTGGGAAGTGTATTGGCTCAATTGTGTAAGCTAATTATGCAGCTCTTATTAAGACTGTATGTATTTCCATTGCAGACTTCTTTTACTACCTGGTGCGGAATAGTTCCATACTCATAGGAAGAAACAAAGTTAAAATAATTATATAAGTACTTCAAGTGAGAAAGTGATTCTCCTTAAATATTGAATTTAATGAGGCTAAAAAGATTGCATTAGGAGTCCTCTGTGTTAGTCTTCTCTAACATACTTTCAATGGCCAAGCAAAGTTCATGCCTATACAGGTAATTTTTGCTTAAAAATAAAAAGGGAGACATCTTTATAGGCACTGGCAGACAAAGAAGGGAGGCTCATCTTTTAGTTAGGAGTCTAGCTACCTGTTTTTGTCAAATTCTTACGTGAGACACTGGGGCGGTTGTTGCCTTCCTCCAAGAGGGCTCCTAAAGGGAAGCAATAGAGCTGACAGAACCTTGGAGATTTCCCAAAAACGAGGGCAACTGCTCCTTTTAAGTGGGGTCAATTTATGTACTTCTTTCCTCTATTTTATTTTATTGAAATTGGGGAGTCCTTACTATTATAACTACCCAAAGATTGTGCATAATATGCTGGAATCCTATTTGCTTGAATCATGAAAAACATAAAAATCGTAAATTTGTGTCAGGGTCTAGAAATTGCCATACAAACCACTCAGATTGAATGCCACCACCCCAAACCTGAATGATCAGGGTTACAAGTTAGACTTGGGAGCTGACTGTGATGTTGAGTCAAGATCCTATAGGGCACAGATCTAAAAACATCTGTGCCAAGTTATTTCACCAATCAGGATTTAGGGCTAGGGGGATTTCCTTAGAATCATGACTTTGTTGTACATTTATCCTGCTTGCATTGATTGGGGTATTCAACTGTGGTAGGAAATTTATGTTGTCTAACACCCCCATCTTAACTTGCTAACTTGGATGTCAGTTACACATGTACATGTCTCCTTATGCCAAGTAGGATGTCAGTTCCCAGAACTTAAGCTTTACTCAACCTCTACTCAAAATGGAAGTCTTATTCTAAAAAGATGCAGGTGTCTCTCTTATGTTGGGGTCCATCTCAGAGGCATCTTATAAAAGCAAATACTATAAGGGTTTATACACAGGTTCATGAAGTGCGACTGGGTGCTTGGTTCAGGTCCAAACTTATTGTGGATAACTATACAAAGCAGTTCTACTGAGTTCTATAGTGATTGGTTTCCAAGGATACAGAACATAATGAACTTGGGCATTAGGAAATTAACTATTAACAGCAGAAACAACAAAGAAGAATGCTTCCTTCTAATATTAGTAACAGCATAAAATGGCAGGCTAGCCAAGTAACAGTTAACTAAGCATTAATATTTCAATTAATAAACAATATACTATTTAACATATTTGATTAATATTTTAATATTAATATTTAATATTAATATTTTAGGAAATTGTTTCCTTCTAAAATGAGAGTAAACTTGAGAAGCTATAAGTTATTTACAGGTTTATAGTGGTGGAGGAGATTGTAAGCAAAATCATCCTGGGAATGTGAGTTCTTTCCTGGATGAACTTAGGTACTGCAAGTATGGTGAGCCCACCCTAATGCTATCTAGCTCTGAGGAATAAAATGGGCCATAAGCAAAAGCCAGTTGAACCTACTTTGTTGATCACAGTATGTTCGGTTAGCTCCAGACTTCATGCTCGACAAGTATCAAGGAAATGATAGGGTCTGACAGTCTCTCGACAAAGGTGGAGGGATAAATTATCCTCATAAGCCACAGTTAGAGGTCAGTAGAGGTAAAAACATAATTGTGTTTTGATTAGATCCTAAGTTCTTCTTGGTAAGACACTGTGTATGTAATTCCTAGGACTTGATTAAATAATTAGAGGTTAATTACCACTGGTTCAACTGGTCTAGTTTTAGTACAGGAAACAATATTTACTTTAAATTGAAAATCAAGTTTAGCTTTTCAGTCAGTAGAAAGAATTATCTTCATTAAGTGAGTTAAAAATTCAGTGTGGCTTTCTTTTAAGATGATAAAATTTCAAATCACTAGGACATTGTCAAACAGCATATTCTTGTTTGGTTATGCATAATCAAGTTCCATTTTATTTTTTTACAGTAGAGTTTAGCCTGTCATTTGTAAATACACATGAAAAGGTTTTGTGTTCATGTTTATTTTATCTCCCAAAGCCTTGCAGTGATGGCATCTAGGGAAGTTAGAGGCTCTAGACACTACTCTGAGTGTCTCCTCCAATATTCTCTAGAATATTGATAGAATATTCTAGATAAGAATCCTTTATTTTAGTGTGGCTTTTCCGTAATTCGGTATAAACTTTGTTTTAATTTTATTTTCTGTCAATTTTATTTTCACAATAAAATAAAGTAATACAAAATATTTATAATTTTAAAAATGCTCTTCTTAGAGACAGAATATTAGCTGAGGAAGTTGTAATTGCTCCACTCTGGTCTATTTTCAGAATTTAATTTTTGTTGTGATTTATATGAAAGTATTGTGGCTCCTTAAACCGTTTCAGGTCATTTCAGACATCTCTGACTTTGTCAAAGGTTTTATTTCAAACAAATATCACAAAGTTCAATCATTATTTTGCATAGTAGACATAGTTCTTGCCACCCTGAGATTCTCTACTTGCTCCTGTTTCCCATTCAGCAGCTGCCATTCGTATTTGCTCATCATAATGGGTTCATCTTGACTGTACTGAGAAGCAGCTAGCCGTCTAGTAAAATACACCTGAGAGGCTATTTCCACAGCGGAGAAAGGACAGGCCTTCCACAAGGCTGCTGCCTCACAGCTGACTTCTCTTCTAATAGACCAGGAAGTCATGCCATGCTTTAAGCCCAATGTTACCTGAGCAACAGATGACAACATGTAATGGGAGAGTTCCTCTAAAAGCCTGGCCTAATTGCCTCAAGGTGGGGATGACGTTGTGGTTAATCAGAAGCAAACCTCCATGTTTGCTCACACCTTCTCAGCCGTCCTTTATCCCCTTTCTCCTGAAGTAATACTTCAGTGAACACCTGAACATGCTACACCATCTGCACCCCACAATTCTGGAGTGCAGCTTAAAGTCCTTAACTCTTTTCTTCTTATATGTTCTCTGTAGTAAACTCTGTGGCTTGAACCAAAGCTAATATACAGAGTTTCTTACCAACTCTCTAATTTCCATGCTGAGAAGTTCAATGAACTGTTTATTAGATTTTATCAACTTTGGATCTCCTGTCTCATCTCTGGACTCAGCTGTGTTTTCGTTCATTTTAATTGCACTGAATTAGAGATTTCAACATCATAAATCCGAGACTAGCTAAAAGTTCAAATGCAATTTACTACCCATCCACTATAATAATTTTGTATTATATAATCCTATAAGCATATTGTGCTTAGGTACAGCAGACTTGGGTTATATAGTCCATACTATAGTTGCTTTGACTAACATGTGTTTTCTCAGGAAAACAGTCAGTGTTCAAGAAAATCACAGTGATGCTCTAAGCAACAATAATTTGATTCCATTAAAATTCATTTGAATACTTCAAACATAAATACTTGGATAGTTTTAGTGATACTTTGTGTTTACCTCATAATATATGGTGTTACAACAGTAAAGTTAACCTTTCTACATGTCAGATGCAGAAATGTGTTGTGAGAACTTAACTCTGGCGCGCGCGCACACACACACACACACACACACACACACATTATGACACACATATCACTTTGGATTTCAACAGTTTCATTTTTTGATTGTCCTCTAGTTTTTAGAGACAGGAGTGGCATATTTTGAATCTTTAATCACAACAAGTAAATATTCAAAATGTTATTTTTGAAAGAATGAGTATGTCTAGAAAACATGCCAAAATAAAGTTCCGATGACTGTCAGTTTTTAATTTCTTGCCTCTCAACTCTATATGCAACCTTTAATATATTTTCTGTGATAAGCAATAATATTTGTCCAGAAATTTCTCTTTTGAAGAGCATACATGGTTAAGCTATCTCAGAAGAGGGTCCTGAATGGACTCTGAAGGAGGAGGAGGCTGCCGTGCAAATTCTCATGCAGACTGCTGTGGGTTAAGTATGTCTGGGGATTCCTGCTCCATCCAGTGACCTCCAAGAAGAGTTATCATCTGGCTTTAAACCCTAAGCTAACTATAGTCTCCTCACATCCCTCCAGGCAGGAAGACAATATGTGGTGAATGAGCCTTCTGTGCTCATTGCACACTGATACCACAATTGCACGCTGGAAGTAGTCAGTGTTTGGTAATCTCCAGGTCAGCAGTCCCAGACTACCTCATGTCTAATCAAACAAGACTTCCCATTCTCTGTAAAGGTTAAGATCTATCTTCTCCATGAGATTTGAATACCTTCCAGGTTTGCTTTGCTGTGGGTACAGCCCCTTGGCCTCAGGATACCATGTACTATTCCTCTATGTCCAATCTCTTTATGTTTTATTTATAGCTAGTATTTTTATAATAACAGTTCTCTATTAGATTAGACTGTTAGATGGTCTCTACAAAAATTATTTTTCTAAAATTTGTAATGAATACCACACTTAACCTTGGACATTTACATTTTTTGTGTGTAGCAATATATATTTGCCTGTAAAGAAAGGTTATACAAAATCTTTGGTTTCTCTCTCTCTCTCTCTCTCTCTCTCTCTCTCTCTCTCTCTCTCTCTCTCATCTATCTAATCTATCTATCTATCTATCTATCTATCTATCTATCTATCTATCTATCTATCTATCTATCTATCTATCTATCTGTATCAGGGATCAAATTGAGGACATCAGTTTGGGTAGTATTCTATCTCTTGGCTACAGTGTTAATCTTGTATTATATTTTATCTTTATTTTCACCAAAATTTGACTTTATTTGAGCTCATATTAATATTCCTGATTAAATGCAGATGAAATTTTTATTTTATATTACTTAAGACTTTACTTTAAACATTTTATTCATTTATTATTATTTTATGGGTATGGATGTTTTGCCTGCCTCTATGTAAGTTTACCATGTGAATGAAGTGCTCACAGAGGCCATCAGATCCCCAGGGACTGGAGTTACAGATGACTGTGAGCCATAATATGGGTGCTAGGAGTCAAATGTTGATCCTCTGGAAGAGCATCCAGTGCTTTTAACTGCTGAGCTATTTCTCTAGCCCCTCATATAAAACTTTTCAAATTTCTTTTTTGAGCCTTAATCATTGCATACACTATGTATATGTACTATATGCATTTACAAGCAAGTGGGCATAGGAAATCCACTGTTTAAAAGATGGAATTTTATTCTTTCTATTTGAAAAATAAATTGGGGATCTTGGGAATGTTAGACTAAAAGATCGGATTCAATCCAATTTTGAACCAATGAGAGCAACAGAAGACATTACAAAGCACAGTTGGGAACACACTAAATTTTCAGATTTTCTCATTCTATTGTTTTCCAGTTAAAGGAGGCCTTCAAATACTAGTCTAGTCTCTTTTGGTTCATTTGTGTATCACCTAGAATATTTAGTAGGATTTCCTGATGTTGAGTAAAGATATAGTGTGAATACCACGTACCTGTAAAAGCACCCTTTGTGCTTCCCAACCTGATACGTCTTAGATAACTGCTTAACAGGCATCAAACATGCTCATTTTTGTATCTAAACTTGTTAATTGAACATAATAAAATTAGACTTTGGAGGATGAATATATCTTTCTTTCTAACTCCAATATGCTTATTTATGATAAAGGCCACCTTTTCTGTATATTTGAAAACTATTAATATGTTTATAATGTCATTTTCCAAGAATCATAAAAAGAGATAAAATTGGCTTAGGAATTTCCAGGTGGTTTTATTTTCAGAATTTGTCTCAATGACTATTACATAATGAGATAGCAAATAGACACTAATAAACTCATTTCATCATTTTATTATGTAGTTTCACATGTTCCCGAGGATACCATTTGGACATTCACTTTACTAACATCAATCATCATGGTAAAACTTTTTCTTTCCTGATATCTTTGTGTGCTAACTGGTACGTCTCATCTACCTTTGATATAAACAAACTCCTTGGGAGAGAGTAAGCTCTTATTTATCATACCCTGTTTTATGCTTTATTTTATTAAACTTTATTTCTGTGTAGATATATATTTATTTACTTGCCCCTTTAATTTCCTCCCATATAACTTCTCACTTGGTTCCCTTAACCAGTGGTTCTCAACCTTACTGATGTTGTGATCTTTTAATACAATTACTCACATTGTGGTGACACCAACCATAACATTATTTTTGTTGCTATTTTGTAACTGTAATTTTGCTACAATTATGGATTATAATACAAATATCTGCATTTTTCCATGGTCTTAGTCAACCCTCTGTGAAAGGGTTGTTCAACCCCCAAAGGGTCATGACCACAGGTTGAGGACCACTGGCCTAAACATTTGAGAGAGGTAGAATAATAGGTCATTGTCACATGGGTTTGTATTCAAATTGATTTGCTAACTATAACCTGTGTGACCTTAGGTACCTTCACTTTATCTATGCTTTGTGGGCTTTTAATATGTAAATTTCCAAGGAAAGAGAACTGTAAAACAGAAAGTTTGATTCATCTTTGGTTATAAAAGAAAATATTCACAAATTATTGTACTTGATTAGGCTGAAGAGAAGAGAATTCTAGAAAAGCAGAGGGTATGCTGGTAAGAGGATATGTGTGCATTTTGTGACCACAGGTACAACCAGTTATTCAAAAGAGATTGCCCCTAGAAGACACACAGGACAGAAAAGGACCTGAAAGTTACCCTCTACAGACTGTCCTCTGATGCAAAATTGAGAATGTAGAGGTTTATGTGCACATTTTTCTTTCTTTAAAATTTTCATGTCTTATTGTCCTGGAACTTGAGTTTCAGAGGTAAGCATTTGGATGTATTGTTTTTAGTTACTATGTAGAAAAGATATTTGTTTGGCAGTGACACTTCTACCTTCGTGTTGCAGTGAACACATCACTCACGTTTCTCAACATTAACTAGAAGCAGGGACTCTGGGCTTGGTTCTTTCAGGAACCTTCCAGAAGACACAAGAGTGGGAACAATCAAAGACAAAAAGCACTATCAGCCAACTTAAATTCAAACATGGGAGGAATCGAGGCTTCTTGACAGTAGGAACAAGTAACAGTGTCTTCCTCTGAGTGTTCATGACAAAGATTGAAGGAGATAACACACATCTGACATTTTTTAGGTACTACCCTTAGGAGCCGAATGGGAAAGCAGTTGTATTCTAAACAAGAATCTACTCTAAGCAAACCCAGAAATGTAGATTGTGTAATAAAAGTGGTTGATACCTTATGTGAGGACAAGTGTCAATATGATTTAGTGTTTATTGTTAAGGTCCACATCAGTATTCCATAGCAGAGGTTGGAATAAATCATTATGGTCCTTGTGTTTGTGATGGTTTCAACAAAATTAGCCCCATAGACTCATAGGGATTGGACATTATTTGAAAGAATTAGGAGGTATGACCTTGTTGGAGTAGGTGTGGCCTTACTGAAGGGTATTGAGGTTTCAGAAGCTCAAACCAGGTCCAATGGCTCACTCTCCCTTTCTGCTGCCTACTGATCCGGATATAAAGCTCTCAGCTCCTTCTCCAGAACCATGTCTGCCTGTCTGCCCCCATGCTTCCCTCCATGATGATAATGAAGTAAATCTATGAACTCTAAGCCAATTAAATATTTTCTTTTGTATAAGTTGCCATAGTCATTGTGTCTCTTCACAGCAGCAGGAACCCTAACCAAGACAGCCCATTTTTAGGTAGATGCACACTGAGAATGCTGCAGTAAATCACAGGTAAGCAGGTATCAATAGGGCCCTATACTTCTTGCCAAACATCTTGAACATGCCTGCTTGGGTGCTTTGTAGTTTATCTTAGGGCTGAAAAATTGTAGACAATTTGCAACATGTTTTAAACAACTAACCAGGAATGGGGGTTAGGTGGATCTTGATCCCTAGGAGGGTGGGGATTTCAGGATGGGGACTATCCTAGATCAGCAGGAAAGACTATAGTTCTCTGAAGTACCAGCTATAGGGGAAAGAGGACAGGAACTGCAAAAACAGCCTTGCTCCGCATGGGCACGCAAGTCATTTGTACCTTTCTCTAGACTGACGCCTTACATCGCAAGGGTTGAGAAAATAAACTTTGCATTCACTGTTCCTAGTCTCCAGTACTCTTACTATGAAGTGAGGACCAGTGTTTCTCACTGGTCAGATTGTAACTTTAATATCTCCTACATCCTCCTTCTGAGCTGTGAGTTTGGCCATTTTCCTATGTCTAGTGTAAGATATAGCAGGATTCTCTGGAAGCTCTCAAATCTTGTAGACAAGAAAAACTGATTTCAGTTCTCCCACATCATCCTATTGGTGTTAGCATGTGAGGTCGGTCTGCCCTGGCTTATTTTAGAAGACTAAACTACCTGTGGTTTCTCCATGCTCTTATTGCAAAAGTCACCGATGCCTGTGAAGGAACAAAAGACACTATTCCTTGATGATTTTTGTGATACCCATGTGTAACATTGAGGTGTTTAGTAAAAAAGGCTTCATACTTGCGCAGAATAAATGAGTAAACAATATGTGATATAAAGCAAGAAGAATCTACACACAAAACAGATCACATAAAGCAGACATAAATGTACTTGAATGATATTTAAAAGTAAGCTTGCTTTTGGCCTGGGGTGCTTAACAAAGATTTCTATTTTACCTGTGGTGTTTTGTTCTCAGTTATTAATGGATCAAAACTTATTTCTCTGGCACCCACCTGTTCTTTATACAACCTGGAACTTCTGCTTAATTTTCTTCTGCCAGTTGCTCCTATAAATTCTCTGCAGATTCTGCAAAATAGGTGATGCAACTTATGCCCTCCTATTGTGTTTGAAACAGGATTTTGTGAGGTGACCATTGCCAGCAGTAGGGGATCAGCAACCCATGGGAAACTGAAGGGCAAACTCTCTGTGTACTTGGGAGGATGACTGACTATTACTGCTTTTCATACGGGTATTTCCTGCAGTAAAATAAGAGTGGCCACATGGTACCAGAGATGGGCAGTGTATCTCATTTAGGACATGTTCAAAATCAGAACACAATGGCTCTTTACATTCTGCATTCTGACTTGCTTCTCTACTTTGGATTTACTAAGGGCACAGATTTGTGCTGAGTAAAGCAATGTTTTCTTTACTCTTATTCACTGTCATTTCCTTCTCTCCACTTTGCTGATTGTTCCAAAACTGCATAAAGTCTTCACTAATGTTCCATAAATTGACACTTTAAAGTAAGAAAATATATGATTTTGGATACTTGATTTATATTAATTGTCTTTAAAGTAAATATCCCTGAAGGTTATAGCTTTCATATGATGTTTCTTATTTCATTTGGAAAACACGTGATGGTACAAGTGAGATTCGCAACATTATTTTATGACAAGTTACACAAATTACTCCTGTCTTGCTCAAGAAATAGAGGTAACACAGATGTGTTCAAGGTTATGGTTTACTGATGCTCTCATCCCTGTAGTCCCTGGTTATCAGGTTTTTGATTAGATTATTTTACAACACTCATATTACTTCAGTTGGACTACTCTTTTAAAGTTAAAGTGTTTCTGCTTTGTTGGAAGATTGAAGCATTTTTCCTTCCCTATGATGTACAGTCACAGTTTAATTATAAAGCCATGAGTTCAAGTGCTCTGGGTACCAGGTTTGATCTCCAGCACACAGTGAAAGCAGAATGTTAATTATAGACAATCAGAATCAGTGGATGTACTTAAGATGAGCATGAAGGAAGGGAAGGACAGAGGAGTCAGGTGTCTGTGGAATGTGGAGCTTTCACCACAACTGAACTAGAAATGCAGGTGATGCAGGAACAGCTGAACTACTGAAGTGTTCCACACTGTCATGACAATAGCCTCAGGAGAGCTGGACCATGGATGTCTGCCCTAGGTAACCCATGTCTTATATATTTTACATGATCACATACAGCTAGTAGGCAGAAGAGAGAATAATGGATGGAATCATTGATGATTTTAAGAAGAAAGGATATGGACTTATGTTTTGTCTCTAAGGATATGCATAACCTTCATTTTCTTGCAATTGTTTCTTATACTTTACATAGTTTTCCAAGCACAGAATAGGTCACTGTTGCCAAGAAAATGCTGGGTCCTAAACCAGAAGCTGATGCTTGCTGTGGAATGATAAGAAGCTTATTCATTATGCAGAGCATGCTCTTAAAGATACACACTGAAATTTTTGTGGTAATGGAACAAAAGCTGACCAACTATTTCCACTTATCTGACTAGTGCAATTTTTCTTATCAGGGAAAAATTGCTAATGTTATGTAAAGTTCATTATTCTTGGTATTTTTGAACTTATATAAAGGAAGTGAGCATGTAATCATTGCTGCAGGTATAGAGACTGTAGTAAGCATCTCTCTCTCTCTCTCTCTCTCTCTCTCTCTCTCTCTCTCTCTCTCTCTCTCAGTTTAAAGCATAGGAGGTTTAATTCAAGCAAGTAGAAAACACATGCAAAGTCTTGTTTGTCTCAAATCTCCTGAGAACCGACAGGTAGATCATACAACAGAGAGTGCTGGGGATGTGAAATGTAGCACTATAGATGCTAAGATAAACCTTGCCCCAAATCTCAGGTCCCAGTTAGATTTTTCACCAGGGATTAGAATTTAAAAGCTTTACAAAATGTCATCTTGTCTCTAGTGCAACTTTGAATTTTTACTTGCATGGATACATCTATTTTGGATCTATCTAAAATGAATTTTGTATTCCAAAAGTGTATGGCAACACTTTCCAAATATTAAAGCGTTCTTCACCTTGATCTTCATAGAATTATTAAGGCTTTTCATTCATTGCTATATGCCATCTTGGTGAGCTGATTCAAATAAACTTTTCCATTTCTTCTTTAATTTCTTTCAGAAGCTTTTATGGAAATCTTTCATCCAAAAAAAATTTCTAAATTTTTAATAGTGGATTACTTCTCAACCTATACTCACTCAATATGTGCTCATTATTCCTTAAAATTTTTTTTGTTGCATATTTTTGAGATATATGAAACATAGGGAATATGGACTCCTTTTTTTCAAATTTCTTAAAATGAGATGATTTGTAAATGTTTCCTCGTTATCAAGACTCAGGAGAAAAGATATATGGATAGATAATAACACAGGGGAATACTATCAGTGTTAAAATACAGCAACAGGCAGCAGGTAGTAGCATGAGCCAAATAGACTGCTGTGGGTACAGTTAGCCTAATCTTGGAAACTGCTAATCTTAAAGATGTGTAGAGTTGTATTCTGTTTGTCACATTTATACAACAAAGACAACCTCATATTTTACCACCTTGGATGTTTTTAATCAATCTTTCTGAGGCTACTATTCTTTTAGCTAAATATTCTAAATTTGTGGCATCAAAGTGGACTTACCATGTTTATTTCTAATCCTCCCTCAAACTCCATCTCTAGAGTGTCTCTAGCATTCCATCTGAGAGTTAACATCATGAATCTAGCAATTAGCTTCCCCCTCCCCACCTTCTGCTTTATTTTCTGTAGTGAGAGATTATTAACAAACCTTGTTTATATGCCCACATGGGAAATAATGGCAAGAACTGCCATTGACTGGGTAGAGGTGTGTGTAGTATCAGTGCACAGCTCTAACTCCCTGTTGAATGGGTCAAACTCTGCTGCTTTTCAGATGCTCGTTGTCAGTCACTTATGTCTCCATTGTGGTATTGAATATGGGGATTAGTAATGGTGCTAAGGATTGAACCAGACAATTTCCCTGAGCGGTGTGGAAAGCTGTTACTTAGACACAGGGGTCTGTTGTGTGTATGCTTCATTAGTGTTGTCTAAGAGAAAGCAGACTTGGGAAAGGACTCCCTCTTGTAACTTGTCTTTTGAAGAAACAACTATTTCTTACCCAGGATTTCAGCAAATTATAGCTCTATGGTCACTATTTGCTGTGGGAGGCTATGAACAAAGTTGGTACTTGGAGCCAACTTTTGGAAAAAATGGAAGTTGAGGTTGTGATTCAGGAAAACCTGGGACTCAGTGACTAGCAAGGAAGGGATATCAATCTGGATGGGAGGAAGAAGATGATATATAAGATGAATCTAAAAGTTAAAGGGACTAAAAATGTTGGTCTGGTTTATGAGGATTGATGGCAGTGCTCATCTATAACTTTCATGTTACAGAAAGGTCACCTTGATTGCCATAAAGGAGCCCTATGTGTGCATGTTGCTTGGAGACTGCTGTCCAGATGAAAGCAGTTTCACAATGGAGATCCACAGACACCTGTAGGCAGTTCTCTTATGAAGCATAGAGTCCAGAGTGAGTTGCAAAACCGGACTTTTACCTAGCTTCTTCTTAGAGCTTTCCTAGATAGTTGCCATCTTTGTCTTAGCAATGTTGAAGGCCAAGGGATCCCCACTTATCAGGATTCTCTGTTGCAAAAAACTTTCATGTTGAGCCATGGCAGTTTCCTTTTTATCCATCTCCCCCATTCTAGAAAGCTTTCTTTTATGCCGTGGACTCATGCTTATGTCTCTCTAATGTTTAAATGGTGAAAATTTAACAGCCATCAACTATGATATTGTTATGAGGTAGGATCTTTGGTAACATGATTTGTTTATGAGTCTAATGAATGGGGTTAATGCCTTTTCTCTAAAGACCCAACAGAGTTCATGAACTGTCAGTCTTGTAAGGTAACAGAATGTAGGTTTCATCTATGATCACAAATGTGGCCCCCATAGACACAACATGTGTAGGTTGTGAGTGCTGAACTTCTGTTGTTTATAAGACACTCTGTTTATGCTATTTAGTCATAGCACCAAGTTGAACTGGCTAAGGAAGTCTCCTTCAGCTTAATCATATATCTATGAAGACAGTTATGTATGGCATAGGGTAACCAAATGTTTTCATACTCTGCAATCCAACTAAAGTTACAGTTCTTTGATAATCAGCTGCATGTTTTACTTTGTCCTACTCAGGACATGATGCTTAACAGATGCAGGTTCCTAGTAAAATTTGGAAAGCTTTCATTTAAGAAATCATCAGGACATTGAGTATAGATTCAATCACTTCCATATACATATATTGTATTCTGTACTTAGTCTAGTTTGTACACTTGAGAAAATCAGACCTCTGTTGGCTATATTTGCCTTCAGATATGTGTCTGTCTTCTCATCAACTGGCTGGCTAATAAACTTCCTAGGATCTGGTAATGTTTCAGGTTGCATCAATGGATACACAAGTAACTGTTTTGCATAGTTATTTAATCAATAAATTTCCTTATAAAGGAGATTTGACGTTAATTTCACTCTTCCCAAACATATAAAAACTCCCCAATACCCCTGAGAATGTAGCTTTAGTTGAAATAATAGGGCCTGTCTTGTGTTGGTTTCTTGCATAAGATTGTTTCTTTCATTTCTTGAATACAAATTTTGACTGAGTTTCAGTAACTGAGTTTTGGAACCTTTGAGCCATGACATTAATGGAGTCATTTAGCAGTATGAAAATACTTTTTGAGAGAGAGAGAGAGAGAGAGAGAGAGAGAGAGAGAGAGAGAGAGAGAGAGAGAGAGAGAGAGACCTAAGGTTTTCAGACAAAATGATTTTCCTTCTCACTACTGTTGAGGACTTTGGAAAGTGCTTTTTTATCTCCTGAAGTCAGCGATAGCAGTCAGTGGCTTCTGTATCTATGCTAAATGCAGCCTTCCATGGCAGCTTAAAAAACTGGCCCTGGCATCCCTGAACATCCTGTTAATTAAGAATTCACAGCCCTGTTTCTCTTTCCTTCTTCTCCACCGCTTGTGCTGTAGGGTGTTGCTCCTCTTCCTTAGTTACAGAAACTGAAATTAGAATTCCAAATGGAGGCGTCATTCCCTGAGGAGCCTGAGAACACCACACTCTTTTGACTTCCTCTCTTTTAGCATATCTCTGTCAGTGGTGTCTTACTTGTTACAATGTGAGTATTTCACCATTCTGTCATTCACTTAGAAAGACTGCACAACCTCAGTAGTTCCTTTGTAGAAGGCACTGTAACTGAACTCCTCATGATTAAAAGCCCTCAACCCAGGATTTCATGAACACAGACAGATAAGCAATTTCTCAAGTAGCCTGTTGAAATGCTTTTGAGTAAAGTGTGTGTGTGTGTGTGTGTGTATGTGTGTGTGTGTGTATACACATGTCTCACTGGATTATTGGGCTGTTGAATGAGTTAGAGTATTTTAATTGGCTTTCAGTATTGCTGACAAGTAACATGCAGTCAATAAAGTTTAGCTATTTTTATGATTAATATTTAACTGGTAATAATTTGACCAAGTTTCCATAAAGCCTCAGAAAAGAATAAAAAGCTTATTACAAATTAATCCAAAGGTTATAGTTGTCAAAGATGAAATAGAATTAATAATTTTATGTATTTCTTTTACATGAATTTAATTAGAAACCTTCTGAATGTAAAACTGTTCCTTGACAAAAGTCAAAGAGCCATCAGATCCCTGTGAAGGAATGCATGAACATATCCCAAAGGAGTGTGATGTCATATGATAGAAATACAAGGGGAAACTGCTCTTTCCCAACTTGCAGTACCTTTATTTTTTGGTTTGAACCCAAGCAGGACTGATCTTCACAACAGCTTTCTGGAGATGCTTCCTTTCATGAGCTGCTCAGTGCCAGCATATGTTAATAAAAATGCAAAGTTGCTGTCTACATGACATGTGTGCCTCAGTTGATCACATTCTGAAGAACATTAACTTTGCTTTTGTACATTCTGATTCAATGTTCAGCTGAAGTGATCATTGTTTCTCTTAGTCTTTTTTTAAAAAAATACATTTATTGTGTGTGTGTAGACTCTATACATGTATATACCATGACATGCATGTAGAATTTAGGTGACAACTTGTAGGATTCAGTTGTCCCCATCATGTGGCTCTCAGGGGTGGAACTCCAAATGATTACCAAGCTATCTCACTGGCCCAATGGTTGCTGATAAAGAATTTTGTGTTGAACGAACTAGTGTAACTTCCATTTCAAAAACAGACTAGCACCAAGTCAGAAAAACTGTTTTCTTACAGACGCTTTGCATTTTATGAGGTCCCAAATGTCAATTCTTGATCTTAGATCATAAGCCATTGGTGTTCTGTTGAGGAAAACTTCCCCTGTGCCCATGTGTTCAAGGTTCTTCCCAACTTCCTCCTCTATAACCTTCAGTGTATCTGGTTTTATGTGGAGGTCCTTGATCCACTTGGACTTGAGCTTCGTACAAGGATATAAGAAGGTATCGATTTGCATTCTTCTACATGATGACTACCAGTTGAACCAGCACCATTTGTTGAAAATGCTGGTTTTATGTGCGGAAACCAACAGACTGGGAAAAGATCTTTACCAATCCTACATCCTATAGAGGGCTAATATCCAATATATACAAAGAACTCAAGAAGTCAGACTCCAGAGAACCAAATAACCCTATTAAAAATGGAGAACAGAGCTAAACAGAGAATTCTCAACTGAGGAAACTCGATGGCTGAGAAACACCTAAAGAAATGTTCAACATTCTTAGTTATCAGGGAAATGCAAATCAAAACAACCCTAATATTCCACCTAACACCATTCAGAATGGCTAAGATCAAAGACTTAGGTGACAGTAGATGCTAGCTAGGATGTGGAGAAAAAAAAAACACTCCTCCATTCCTGGTGGGATTGCAAGCTGGTACAAGCACTCTGGAAATCTGTCTGATGGTTCCTCAGAAAATTGGACATAGCTATACCACTACTGGGCATATACCCAGAAGATGCTCCAACATATAACACAGACACATGCTTCTCTATGTTCATAGCAGTCTTTTTATAATAGCTAAAAGCTGGAAAGAACCCAGATGTCCTTCAATAGAAGAATGGATATAGAAAATGTGGTACATTTACACAATGGAGTACTACTCAGCTATTAAAAATAATGACTAATTATTTAGTCAGAATGGCTAAGATCAAAAACACAGGAGACAGCAGTTGTTGGCGAGGATGTGGAGAAAGAGGAACACTCCTCCACTGCTGGTGGGATTACAAACTGGTACAACCACTCTGGAAAGCAGTCTGGCAGTTCCTCAGAAAACTGGGCATGACACTCCCGGAGGATCCGGCTATACCACTCCTGGGCATATACCCAGTGGCTTTACCTGCATGCAATAAGGACACATGCTCCACTATGTTCATAGCAGCCTTATTTATAATAGCCAGAAGCTGGAAAGAACCCAGATGTCCCTCAACGGAGGAATGGATTCAGAAGATGAGGCATATTTACACAATGGAATACTACTCTGCAATTAAAAACAATGAACTCACAAAATTCCTAGGCAAATGGTCAGAACTAGAAAATATCATCCTTAGTGAGGTAACCCAATCACAAAAGAACACACATGGTATGCAGTCACTGATAAGGGGATATTAACCCAGAATCTCAGAACACCCTAGACACAATTCACATATCAATAGATTTCCAAGAAGATGGAAAGAGAGACCCTGGTCCTGGAAAGACTGGATATAGGAGAATGCCAAGACAGAGAAGTGAGAGGGGGTTGAATGGGGAAAAGAGGGCGGGAAGGGGGCTTATGGGACTTTCGGGGAGGGAGGAAACGGGAAAGGGGAAATGATTTTAAATGTAAATAAAATTAAAAAAAAGAAAATGTGGTACATTTATACAATGGAGTACTACTCAGCTATTAAAAATAATGACTTTAGGAAATTCACAGGCAAATGGATGGAACTAGAAACTACTATCCTGAGTGAGGTAATTTAGTCACAAAAGAACACACATGGTATGTAGTCACTGATAAGTGGATATTATGCAGAGAGCATGGAATACCCACAATACGACTCACAGACCACATGAAGTTTAAGAGGAAGGAAGATCAAAGAGTGATGCTTTAGTCCTACTTAGAAGGGGGGCAATATAATCAAGGGAAGTAGGAGGTGGGAGGGACTTTGGAGAAAAAGAAGAGGGGGAGCGGCAAAAGAGGGAAAGAATCAGGTGTGGGAGGAGATGGAGATGTACAGAGGGTCAGGAAATTGAAGGGAGGTGTGTGGCAATGGGGGATGGGGAACTGGTGGTACGACCAGAAAGTCCCAGATGCCAGGAAAACAAGAGCCTCCCAGGATCTCACAGGGATGGCATTATCTGAAATACTCCACAAAAAATATCCCAAGGTTAGGCATGGCCCCCAAGTTGAGAGTTGGTGCCACCCATCTCATCTTCAAAATTTTAAACCAGAATTTCTCCTATTTAAAGGAATACAGGGATAAAGACTGGAGCAGAGACTGAAGGAAAGGGTATCCAGAGACTGCCCTGCCTGGGGATCCATCCCACATGCAGACACCAAACCCAGACACTTGCAGATGCCAATAAGATGCTTGCTGACAGGAGCTTGATAGAGCTGTCTCCTGAGAGGCTCTGCCAGATCCTGACCAATACAGATGTGGAGGCTCCCAGTCAACCATCGGGCTGAGCACAGGGATCCCAATGGAGGAGTTAGGGGAAGGATTGAAGGAGCTGAAGGGGCCTTCTCTGGTGTCAATGGGAGGAGAGGCCCTTGGTCCTGTGAAGGCTTGATGCCCAGTGTAGAGGAAAGCTAAAGCGGTGAGTTGGGAGTGTGTAACTGGGTGGGGGAGCAACCTCATAGAAGCAGGGTAAAGGGGGATGGGATAGGGAATTTGCAGAGGGGAAACTGGGAAAGGGGATAGCATATGAAATGTAAACAAATAATATATCCAACTTCAAAAAAGAAGAAAAGCTGTTGCTTGGCTTTAGTATTTTTTCAGTGCATGCGGCACGAACTGGTTTGTAAAGTTGCTTTTTTTTTTTTTTTGCCATCTTTCAATGCTGGAAAAGTTTAAAAATCTGTCCAATATCCACATTCTTTCTGATCATAGAATCACTCACAAAACTGAATTTAAAAGGCAAAGATTAGGAATGGCTTATGAAAGATTATTTAAATTTTTTTCTGCAATCTGCCTCAAGTTTGTTTCTTACCTTGAACTTTCTGAAGCAAACACAAAGTTTCTGTGGCTATTTTTGGATCTCAGTAAGAAACTCTAGATACATAATTGAAAATAGTCCTTAATTTTTCACCTATATAACTCTGGGTTTTGGCTTATAAAAGGGAAGGCAACAGCATCAGGGGTGTCACATCTGTTGCCTGTGATTAATACTCTTTTATTTCATTTGATATGTATATATATATATACTTCTCAAATATATATGTATATTTGATGTGGTGGCATTTATTCCATTTCTCCCCTCCAGGGCTCCTCATATGTAATCCAACATTGCCTGCTCCTAACTTCACACCCTTTTCATTTTTATTTGATAACCCTCTGAGTCTACATAGCATAGGGGACGTGGGTGTGAGGTCATTCACTGTAGTATGGGAAAAATCTATCAGTGGCCATACCTTCAAAAATGATGATTTTTATCTTCCCCAGCTCCTATCTGTCTTTGAAACATTTCTATTATGATAAAACACCATGATCAAGGAGACTTATTAAAGAAAGTTTATTCTGGGCTTACAGATTCAGAGGAATAGTGTCCATGACCATCATGTTAGGTAACAGGCCAGCAGGCAAGCAGTCGTGGTGCTGGAGCAGTGCTATAGCAGTGCTGAAGCACTAATTAGTAACAAAACCACAGATAATGCTCATATTCCTTCATAGGTGAATTTCCAGGATGTTTCAGACAAGTTATTATGAAACATTTGAACCATATTACATTTTTGTTAATTTGTTTGTTGATTTATGTCAAGAATTACTGGGAATCCCTCCCTTCAGGGCTTAGGGATCTATGAGGAAGAGGAGGGCAGAAGACAATAAGAGTCAGAGGTGGCATATTACTCCAAACCAACACTATCACCCAGACACAACAGGACAGATATACATAGGAAGTCATAGCGACTGTGACAAAATACACAAGACCTGGAGAGGTTCAAACCAGACAAAATCCCAGACCAGAGAAAGGGAAGTGGACACATAAGGTTGTGCCCCCACCAAGAAGCAACCTGCAGTTGCTTCCTTCTGGGAAAGGGAAGTCAGTCTTTTTCCAGTGGACTGGATATAACAATTACATTCTAGGGCAGGTCCTTTCCTAAGGAGTTGGCCAATACAAAATAGACTCCATTTTTTATTTTATTTTATTTTTTGTGCACTTTCTTTTTATTTTTTTCTTTTGTGTGTGTGTGTGTGTGTGTGTGTGTGTGTGTGTGTGTGTGTGTAGGGTGTTTATTTGTTTGTTTGTGTCTTATTGCTTTGTTGTTGTTGTTGTTTTTGGTGGTGGTGGTTGTAGTAGTGGTGGTTGTAGTTGTGTTCATTTTGAGTGTGTGTGTGTGTGTGTGTGTGTGTGTGTGTGTTCTTGGAAGGGCATGGAGGAATGATATTGGGTGGGTTAGGAGGTAGAAAAACTCTGGGAGGAGTTAGGGAAAGAAAATAACATAAACAAATATATTGTATGAAAAATGTTTTTGAATAAAGAAGGCATTTAGGAAAAAGAATGGTTTTTCAGGGAAGGAACCAAGGGCCCATTTTACTGTATCTCCACACATGGGTGGTAGTTTTTGTGGGTGTTGCTCAATGGTACAGTATTTCACTGCAAAGGCTCTGGTAAGTGGTGGGATACTAAATGTATTCTTATCATAGAGGCCAATATTTCCTGATATATGCATATAGACATATCAACAATAAAGCAATCAAGGAGGACTACACAGATGTTGACTAGAAATTTAGAAGGCATGCATAACTCCTCTATGGAAGGGGATATCAGTAGAACTTTTCTGGTTTTTGAAAGAATCTTGAGCATTATAAATGTTCATTTGAGGAGATGGTACAGTGGGTAAGAGTATTTGTTTTGCAAGCATTATAACGTGAATTGGAACCTCCAACACCCACACAAAAAGCTGGGAATTGCTGCATACTCAGCTGTAATCTGGGGACTTTTGTCAGTCAGCATACCTCTAGATTAAGTGAGAGACCCTGTCTCAAAGGAATAAGGATCAGAGTGAACAGCTTATTAAGATTATAAAGGCAAGATGCCATTTACACAGAACAGGACACAATTTCCATGAATACAAAGTGTGGGGGGGGTCATATTAAACTATGATGTTTACTGTCTGATGTATAGTGGGTGCTTAATAAATATTAAATGAATCATCTGAGTTTAAGAAAGATCGTTTAAGGAACTTCTCACATCTGTGGAAGAATATGAGGAGGAGATCGGACGGCATCTAGGAGCAGAGTAGATAATACTGTAAGGGGAAAGTTAGGCATGAGAGAGGTTTGGAGAGATTCTATAGTAAATTACGGGAGACACAGTTTATCAAGTCTTACCTATATTTTACTGTTAAAAAACAACAAGATGTATCTTGATAAAGTTGAAAGTTAACATATTTTGGAGGATGTGAGGCAATACATGCTTATGGTATTGGGAAATGGATTACTTATTTTTTGTAACCTTATGTATTCAGGCAGTAGCTATAGAAACAGTTCCTTAAGAAATATCTAGCACAGCTTCCCCTGAGTATTTGAACGATTACTTGAGAAAGACTTCCAGCATTCTCTGTGGGTGCATTTTTTCTTTTTTTGGTAAAGATTCAAGTCTATGAAACAAAAAGAAATTTTTCTTATTCCTATATGATTTGCAGGTTTGGAATATTTTGAAGTTGTAATTTCACTGAACTGTGGCTAATGTTCTACTGGGTAGTCTGTGTTTGCCAGGACCAAAAAGATTGTAGGATTATTGTGATTGAAAAGTGAGCTAATAATGGAAAACACTAAGCAATAATACTAGGATGGATTTAAATATTTCTTGTTTCCCATTTCTAATTATACAGTTGTCATTTCTGCTTAATTTTAGAATGCTCATGGCTTGATTTAACAGTGGGTTTAATTTTCCTGCTATCATTCTCCGAGGATAAAGATTAAGGGTTTCTGTATATATTTTCTCAGAATTTATTATTTCTATTAGATTTCACTTTAAATGTGCAGAACACTGATATTTATTTTTAACTTTAAGATTATGCAAATATAGTGAGCAAGGGATTCTCAAAGATATTAGACGTTGATATATATTTTCTCCTAATTTCAGACATGAGAGAGAATTTTAAATATTCCTGGGTCATACTTTTTAATGAAAATATTTACATTTTATGGTATCCTTGAAATTTAGCTCTTAGTAATGTATTCCTTAGGAAAGCAAACATATTAAAATCCCACACTTTCTGGTCAATATATTGTCTGATTGTCTTCATTAATACCATATGACTACTTGTAGTTAACTAAAAGCTTATTTTGGCTTTATCCTCTCAGTGTTCTGAAACGTACAGAAAACTCCGTACAGCAGCCTCAGACAATGACACTGCCTCATTAGTTTGAAGCAGTTGAGCCTACATACTAATAAGGATAGTCACAGAAAAAAAAAAAGTATTTGACTGCGTTCTTTCCTGATGCTCCACTAGTGGATGTGGCAGCCCAAATGAAACCAAAGGGAATGCTCAGGAAAAGGCCCAGATGGTCTCATGGCACTCTGGAGGGGCATCTGTCTGTACCAGTGTCACCCTCTCCCTGGTTTATCTACCTGTTTCCAAGGCATAAAAACTCATTTTGCAGGTAACAATTCCATAGTCATAATCAATGTCAAGGCTGTCATCTCTTAGTGTGGGCAGCTAAAAATAGGCCTGCTTAACAGCTTCAATATAACCTTGTGTGCCTTTCAATTAAGAGATATTCCTGTAATTAGTGGAAGCATGTTGGGTGTGTTATTTACCTGCATTCCTTCTACAGCGATTGTTTTGTATCATGAATTACACCATCATGGAGTATCCCCCCCTTTTTTTTCTCTTTTAACTTTTTTTTTCTGCCAGAGAGAGGGTATGGACCTCTCAGACAAATCCTAAATTGGATTTTGTGGACCATATCTGACATTGATGGTTTTGTCTGTACAACAGTTTTCTTTTTTCACGGTGGAAGCTTTCATTTGTTAGAAAACCATGTCAAAAAGAAGAGGAGAGATTCATGCTAGTGTATATGAAATGTAATGTCTATTCAATCCCACTGAAAATACTTTCTGAAAGCTCCCATGTAGATTTGCAGCCCCAAGGAAGACAGCAATTTTAAACTGACAAGCAAAAGCTGCAAGGAGACGCTGATCGTTTTCAAAAGTTTCAGTGACTAGGACAAAAATGGAACTTGATTGGAAATTTGCTTTCAGTGTCTTGATTCATCAATAGGTTTGTTTACTCTCATGTTTAAAGTGTTACCTTTGCTATCTTTATAGATCAATGAGCATCTTAAACTTTCAGATATAACCACTACAAACACCATGATACAATTCTTTATTAAGAGCACTGCACTGGGAGACTGCAAACCAATAAAATTTAATTCATTCCTAAAATATTTAACGAGATTTTAAAGGATTGAAATATAATAAAGTTAACAGGTGAGGAATATTTGTCTGAAAAGAAACAATATGATGCATTCTTTTAAACATTAAATATTTTAAAATTAATGTCTTATGTTAAAGAGAAATGGATATGAAGGCTGTGAAAGAGATACACTAGGCATGGACTGTTTTGTGTCCACTGAAGTAGCTACTGGGACTGAATGGCAATAAAGCTATATTTGCATTTTCCTCTAATCTAATGCTTCCTAGATTAACTGATTAAAAGGTCATCTGCTTCTGCTCACTTCACCTGAACCTATTATAAGTTTTCTTACACTGCAAGCAGGTCTGTGGAATCCCCCTTCTGAGTCTGGCACGTGTTCAGTGCTTCATTCAACTGTATGGAGCAGCATGATTTCAGAGAGGATGACATGTCTGATTTGGATTTTGTGTATTCTTCATTAGGCAAAGTATCTCCTTTTATTTTTATAAATTATTTATTTATTTTATGTATGTGAGTACACTATAACTGTCTTCAGACACACCAGAAGAGGGCAACAGATCCCATCCCATCTCTCCAGCCCCTAGTCAAAGTATCTTTATTTGCAGATGATACAGTTTTAAGTATAAGGAACTCTAAAACACCCACAAGGAAATTCCCTACAGTAGTAAGTACTTTCAGCAAAGTAGAAGGATATGAAATTAATATACAAAACCCAGTAGCCTATCTATCTGTCTGTCTGTCATCTATCTATCTATCTATCTATCTATCTATCTATCTATCTATCTATCTATCTATCTATCTATCTATCTATCTACCTATCTATCTATCTACTTATATATATATGTATATATATATATATATATATACACACACACACACACACATACACACACACACACACACACACACACACATATGTATCAGTAAAGCAATACGTTTCACAATAGTCTCAAAAATATCTTGGGGTAACTCTAACCAGGCAAGTCAAAGAGTTGTATGATAAAAACATTTACATGTCAAAGAAAATATTAAAGAAGATGTTACAAGATAGAAAGAGCTCCCATGCTCATGGATTTGTAGGATTAGTATAGTAGAAATTGCTGTTTTACCAAAAGTCTGTGTGCATTTCCATATACCACTAAAGAAAAACTAAAAAGACAAAACCAAGACTATATGTCCTTATTTTATTATTAATATGGAAAAATTAAAATGACCTTCAAAATGTTGAATAAATGAGCAAACTCGTTTTATGGTTGCTGCCTCTGAAATGGCAAATGAAATATTTAATTTTATAATAATAATAATAATAGTGATAATCATAACAACAGTAATAAATATTATTGTTTGTGCACATGTGTGTGCGTGTGTGTGTGTGTGTGTGTGTGTGTGTGTGTGTGTGTACTCATGCTTAGCACTCCTGGAGGCCAGAGGACAACCTTGAGGAGCTGGTTCTCTCATTTCACCTTTACTCAAATTCTTGGGTTAAAGCTCATGTCATCCATCTCCCTGTCCCAAATGAAGGCTTTAGAAGTGGGATTAAAAACAGGATGTACAGTATTTAAGCAAAAGGAAGGCTCAGACATTCTTTAAACTAGTGGCTACTGATTATAAACCTCAAAGATTTAGTATTGAATTTAGTCCTCAGTTAAAAAGCAACTATAAAACTGTTAATTGGCATTCAGAGAGATAACAAATATCTACAGTAAATAGACCAGTAAAACCTGCAGCATTTTTTAATCAAAGTGGTTGCAGGAAAGTAGTTCTTTGTCTCCCTTCACAGTATGTGAGGGCTCTTTTTCCTAGGGCCTGTCCTCTTATTGTCTTTAATATTTGGGAGATACATGCACCAAGGAAGACCAAGAAACTGTGCAGTGCAGTGGTTCAGAAGACTGTGAGAGGAGTGAAAGCAGAGGGGATTACCATTTAGGGATAATAGAGAAATTGAATGAAAAGAGACACTGTTGATTAGAAAAGATTAAAGCAGGGAAGTAATTAAAGAACTTGGAAGGAAAAATGAAAGGAAGCTGAAGTCTTTTTAAAGAGGTAATTTAAGGCTCTCTATCAACCAAATTTAGAGAAGACTGTTTTATATTCGTTTTGTCTACATTGACAAATGTGTAAGAGCTTTTATTTGGAGAAATTATAATAATTACATCATTTCCTGTTCACTTTCTTCCCTCTAAACTCTCCCATATACCCCCCTTTTGCTCTCTTTTCAAGTTCATGGCCTCTTTTTATTTATTGTTATTTCCCTTTATTGTGATTGTACATGTATACATATATATATTTCTAAGTATAACCTACTCAGTCTGTATAATGTTACTTATGTGTAATGTTTTGTGAGCCTTTTGGCCAACTCTCAGCAACAACTCAAAAGAGGGCTTCTTACACCTACTTTTGGGAGTTTTATTAGATATCTTTTGGCTCCTTGCTGGATTGTCCTTGCTGGATTATTAGCTGAATAAGAAAATTTTATTTAAACTGTATATATTATATATATATATGAGACTTTTTAAAGATAAAAACTTAAAAGTATTGTTTCATATGACTTTCAGACATCTTTAATGTTATTTTACCCTCTTCCATCCTTATGTATTTATTTCTCTCCCCACTTTCTAGTTAGACTTCTCCCTTTTTTCCATTTCCCAGATCAGATCGCCTGTACTCTGTCATTTCTGTCTCTACTGCTCACCACCTTCATACTCCATTAATGGTCCTCTTTTTTTTTTATTTTCTAAGTTTTTTTTATTTACATTCAAAATCATTTCCCCTTTCCCATTTCCTCCCTACCCGAAAGTCCCATAAGCCCCCTTCCCTCCCTCTTTTCTCCATTCAACCCCCTCTCGCTTCTCTGTCTTGACATTCCCCTACATGCAGTCTTTCCAGGACCAGGGGTCTCTCCTTCCATCTTCTTGGAAATCTATTGATATGCGTATTGTGTCTAGGGTATTCTGAGATACTGGGTTAATATCCACTTATCAGTGACTGCATACCATGTGTGTTCTTTTGTGATTGGGTTACCTCACTAAGGATGGTATTTTCAAGTTCTGACCATTTGCCTAGGAATTTCGTGAATTCATTGTTTTTAATTGCAGAGTAGTATTCCACTGTGTAAACATACCACATCTTCTGAATCCATTCCTCCGTTGAGGGACATCTGGGTTCTTTCCAGTTTCTGGCTATTATAAATAAGGCTGCTATGAACATAGTGGAGCATGTGTTCTTATTGCATGCAGGTAAAGCCTCTGGGTATATGCCCAGGAGTGGTATAGCTGGATCCTCCGGGAGTGTCATGCCCAATTTTCTGAGAAACTGCCAGACTGCTTTCCAGAGTGGTTGTATCAGCCTGCAATTCCACCAGCAGTGGAGGAGTGTTCCTCTTTCTCCACATCCTTGCCAACAACTGCTGTCTCCTGTGTTTTTGATCTTAGCCATTCTGACTGGTGTGAGATGGAATCTCAGGGTTGTTTTGATTTGCATTTCCCTAATGACTAAGGATGATGAACATCTCTTTAGGTGCTTCTCAGTAATGGTCCTCTTTTACTTTCCTAATATCTTCAGTTATTCAAGGATGTATACTAGCATTTGCATATTTGGAGCTAGGAGCCTCTGATGGGAGAGAACATTCAATGTTTGTCTTTATGGCTTTCTTCAAGGTTTTTATTGTAGAAATCCTCCATTAGCCCTAGTTTATTGGTTTATTTCTAGACATTTCATTTTCTGTGAGATAATTGTGAATAGGCTTGTGTTCATTATCACTTTCTCAGTATATTTGTTGGTGGTTTATAGAAAAACTATTGATTGACAAGAGCTAGTTGATTCTGTACCCTTCCCTGCCAGCTGGCTGAATCTGTTTATCATTTCAAGATGTTCTCTAGTAGAATGTTGAGGATCTCTAATGTATAATATCACATAATCTGCTAATAGTTTGACTTCTTTTCCTTTAGCTTCTTTCTCTTGCCTATTGCTTTACTTAGAGCCTTTACTGGCTGGTTTTGTGTGTCAACTTGACACAAGCTGGAGTTATCACAGAGAAAGGAGCTTTAGGTGAGGAAATGCCTCCATGAGATCCAGCTGTAAGGCATTTTCTCAATTAGCGATCAAGGTGGGAAAGCCCCTTGTGGGTGGCACCATCTTTGGTCTTGGGTTCTATAAGAAAGCAAGCTGTGCAAGCCAGGGGAAGCAAGCCAATAAGTAACATCCTTCCATGGCCTCTGCATCAGCTCCTGCTTCCTGACCTGCTTGAATTCCAGCCCTGACTTCCTTTGGTGATCAACAGCAATGTGGAAAGTGTACGCTGAATAAATCCTTTCCTCCCCAACTTGCTTCTTGGTCTTGTTTGTGCAGGAATTGAAACCCTGACTAAGACATACCTCAAGCACAATATTGTCAAAAAGAGAGGATAGTGGAGATTCTGACTTTAGTGGGATTGTTTCAAGATTTTCTCCTTTTAAGATGATATTGGCCCATTTGTCAATTCTTGATCTTAGAGCATAAGCTATTGGAGTTCTATTCAGGAAATTCTCCCCTGTGCCTATATATTCAAGGTTCTTCCCTAGTTCCCTTTCTATTAGTTTCAGTGTATCTGGTTTTATGTGGAGGTCCTTGATCCACTTGGAATTGAGCTTAGTGCAAGGAGATAAGAATGGGTCTGTAAGGCAAAAGACACTGTCAAAAAGACAAAGCGGCAGCCAACAAACTGGGAAAAGATCTTTACCAACCCTACATCCGACAGAGGGCTAATATCCAATATATACAAAAAACTCAAGAAGTTAGACTCCAGAGAGCCAAGTAATCCTATTAAAAAAATGGGGTACAGAGCTAAACAAAGAGTTCTCACCTGAAGAATATCTAATGGCTGAGAAGCACCTAAAGAGATGTTCATCATCCTTAGTCATTAGGGAAATGCAAATCAAAACAACCCTATGATTCCATCTCACACCAGTCAGAATGGCTAAGATCAAAAACACAGGAGACAGCAGTTGTTGGCAAGGATGTGGAGAAAGAGGAACACTCCTCCACTGCTGGTGGGATTGCAAGCTGATACAACCACTCTGGAAAGCAGTCTGGCAGTTCCTCAGAAAAGTGGGCATGACACTCCCGGAGGATCCAGCTACACCACTCCTGGGCATATACCCAGAGGCTTTCCCTGCATGCAATAAGGACACATGCTCCACTATGTTCATATCAGCTTTATTTATAATAGCCAGAAGCTGGAAAGAACCCAGTTGTCCCTCAACGGAGGAATGGATTCAGAAGATGTGGTATATTTACATAATGGAATACTACTCTGCAATTAAAACCAATGAACTCACGAAATTCCTAGGCAAATGGTCAGAACTTGAAAATATCATCCTTAGTGAGGTAACACAATCACAAAAGAACATACATGGTATGCAGTCACTGATAAGGGGATATTAACCCAGAATCTCGGAATACCCTAGACACAATTCGCATATCAATAGATTTCCAAGAAGATTTCCAAGAAGATTTCCAAGAAGATGGTCCTGGAAAGACTGAATGTAGGGGAATGCCAGGACAGAGAAGAGAGAGGGGGTTGAATGGGGAAAAGAGGGAGGGAAGGGGGCATATAGGACTTTCGGGGAGGGAGGAAACGGGAAAGGGGAAATCATTTGGAATGTAAATAAAAAAACTTAGAAAATAAAAAAAAAACCTGAAAATAAAAGATGATATTGGCTGTGGGTTTCTCATCCATAGTTTATATTAAGTTGTGGTAGGTTCCCTCTAGCTCAACATTCTCTACAAGTTATGATGAAAGCATGCTGGATTTTTGTTAAAGTTTATTTTTATTGAGAAAATCATTTTGACTTTTATCTTTAAGTCCATTTTTGAGATTTATCACAGTTTTTTGTCTTTATTATGTGGAACCATCTCTACATTCCAGTGATAAAGTCACTTTGTCATGCTGGATGTCTTTTTGATGTATGTCTATATTCTGTTTTCAAGTATTGTACTGAGCATTTTTAAGTCTATGTTCACTGGGGTAATTGCTCTATTAATTTTCTTTTTTTCTCTCTCTGTGTCTTTGTTTCATTTTGTTGTTAGAGTAAAGCAGCCTTCATAAAAGGAGTGTTTGGGGCTGTTACCCATGTGTCTTTCTTTTTTTAATTTTCCTTTTTTATTTTGTGCTTTTCCTTTCTTTTTCTTCTTTTAGTAATGCAGGAAAAACTAACTGTAGAGATCTCTGAAAGTCTAATAGAATTATTCTGTTACTCCATCTGGATTTTTTAGTTTGAAGCCCATTTATTACTATTTCAATCTCATGGGCCTGTTTAGATGGCTGATTTATACATTTAATTTTGGTGGTTTGGCTGCATTTAGAAATGTGTCCATTTATTATAAAGTTTCCAGCTTAATGGAGTACAGGATTTTAAAATACTCACTTAGGACCACTAGGGATGGGAATAGAAGTTCTTTGCCATGGTTTTCTCAATGAAGGGAAGATCAGCGAAGACATGAGAACAAGAAGTGTTGCAAAGCTAGTTCAACAAGCAAGCCCCTCTCACAGTCCACTGAGTCTTATTTATACTCCCTCCAAACATCATATGTCCTCCATAGGACTTGCCTTACCATGGATCTTGCCTCAGCATGTGAGTCAATTTAGCAAAACTCCACATGAGTCTATATAAGCTGACATCACTCTGCCAACCTGCCCAAATATGAGGAAGCAGCAAAAAACCTGCCAGAACACCACCAGTGACTTTCTTTATGGAGTCCCAAAAAAATGAAGCTAAACAAGGTGTGTAAGGTGAACCAACCAACATGTGTATTGTTTGCAAAGAATCCTTCCTCATGCATCCTCTCACGTTATTACTTTAGCATAGCATCCTTTCACCTGTGTCTGCTTCATCAAAACATTCCTTCACAAGTCTGCCTTATCAAACCATGTTTTCACCTATGTTCACTTCAGGAGAACACTCCTTCACGTCTTGGCCCCTGCAAAACACCATCTGACAAAACTGACTTTCCAAAGAACCCTCATGTTTCCACTTCACACAGGAGACCTTGCAATCTTTTTAATATCTTCTTCAATTTCTTTCTTAAGAGACTTGAAGTTCTTGTCATTCAGGTTTTTTACTTACTTGGTTAAAGTTACAGCAAGATATATTATTTGTGGCTATTGTGAAAGATGTTATTTCTCTAATTTCTTTTTCATTCTACCAATTTTTTTGAGTTAATTTTTTATCTAGCCACTTTGCTGAAGGTGTTTATCAGATGTAGGAGTTCTCTGGTAGAAGTTTGGGGTCACTTACATATGCTATCATGTCATCTGTGAATACCAATACTTTGACTTCTTCCTTTTCAATTCATATCCCCTTGATCTCCTTTAGTTGTCTTATTGCTCTAGATAGAATTGCAAGTACTATATTAATTAGATAGGGAGAGACTTGCAGTCTTGTGTTGTTTCTGATTTTAGTGAAATTGCATTAAGTTTCTCTCCATTTAATTTGATGTTGGCTATTGGCTTGCTGTCTATTGCCTTCATTTTGTTTAGGTATGCACCTTATATTCCTGATATTTATTACCCTGCAAAAAACACAAGTATTCTGCTAAAGGAAGCATTTGAAAGGACAGGTGATGAAAGATTATTAACAACACAAATGTATTGATCCATCTTCTATTTTCATAGTTGAACTGCACTTTCTGGTCTACATAGAGA
Source organism: Tokudaia tokunoshimensis (assembly GCA_036184795.1). Lineage (NCBI taxonomy): Eukaryota > Metazoa > Chordata > Mammalia > Rodentia > Muridae > Tokudaia > Tokudaia tokunoshimensis. The sequence goes on along the minus strand of BTHU01000012.1, from coordinate 80,415,714 downwards.
GAAATGCACCAAAGAACTTTTGGTGGTATGCTGTAGTTTCTTGCCAATTCCTTCGATTTGGGTTGATTGGCAAAGTGATGCCAGCTAATACAGACTCGTGTGGGACAGATGCATGTGGTGAGGAAAGATACAAACTGAGGCAACACCTGTACCTGTGGAATGTATAAATAGGACTCAACAGACAGAGATGGAGGCTGAGCTAAGCTTGCTTGTAGAGCTAGCTGTGCAGTGCTTGTGGGTCTCTCATCTTCACTGATCCTCAATTCCCTGAGAGATGCACAGCTGAGAACATTTCCTGGCATCCATTTTGGCCCTGGTTCCTACAGGCTGAGGCCTGACTGTCTCTGCTAAGTAGTGCCATCACTGCTAATTCATGTTTGCTATCTTGACTCTATGGAACTGGTCTGTTAGTAAATCTATGAAATGCTTGCAAGTGGATCTATCTGCTGACCTTTGAACTGAATTGCCAATTTCCAGACAACACAGAAGGATGTTGCTCCAAAGAACCTGTCTAAACAGGTTCACTCCTCTGTGTCCTTTCTTTTCCACTCCCTCTGGTGGGTGGTAGGCTAAAAGGGAGGTTAAAGCATTAAAAATAGGGGTTTGAGGCCCTAAGAGAACACAAATGCTAGCCCAGGATACTATACTCAGCAAAACTTTCAATCACCATAGGTGGAGAAACCAAGATATCCCATGACAATAACCAAATTTAAATATCTTTAAAAATCAGTGGACTCAGTTCCCCAATAAAAAGACATGGACTAACAGACTGTATACATAAACAGTATCCATCCTTTTGCTCCACACAAGAAACACACCTCAGTGACAAAGACAGACACTGTCACAGAGTAAAAGGCTAGAAAAAGTTTTCTAAGAAAATGGTCCCATAAAACAAGCTGGAGTAGACATTCTAATATCCAATAAAATAGACTTTCAACCAAAAGTTATTGAAAGAGATAGGGAAGGACACCTCATATTCATTAAAGGAAAAATCCACCAAGATGAACTCTCAGTCCTGAACATCTATGCCCCAAAGGCAAGGGCACCCACATTTGTAAAAGAAACTTTACTAAAACTCAAAACACACATTGAACCTCAAACAATAATAGTGGAAGACTTCAGCACCCCACTCTCACCAATGGACAGATCATGGAAACAGAAACTAAACAGAGACACAGTGAAAGTAACAGAAGTTGAGGACCAAATGTATTTAACAGATCTCTACAGAATATTTCACACTAAAACAAATATATACCTTCTTCTCAGAACCTCATGGTACCTTCTCCAAAACTGACCATATAATCAGACACAAAACAAGCCTCAATAGATACAAGAAGATTGAAACAATTCCATGCATTCTATCAGATCACCATGAACTAAGGCAAGACTTCAATAACAACAAAAGAAACAGAGGGCCACATACTCTTGGAAACTAAACAACTCTCTATTCAATGATAACTTGGTCAGGGAAGAAATAAAGAAAGAAATCAAGGACTTTGTAGAATTCGTTGAAAATGAAGACACATTATACCCAAACTTATGGGACACAATGAAAGCAGTATTAAGAGGAATATTCATAGCACTAAGTGCCTTCATAAAGAAATTGGAGAGATCCAATAAGCAACTTAGCAACACACCTGAAAGCTATAGAGCAGAAAGAAGCAAATACACCCAACAGGAGTAGACTGCAGGTAATAGTCAAACTCAGGGCTCAAAATAACCAGTTAGAAACAAAGAGAATGATACAAAAAAAATTAAGATCAGGTAAACTATCTAAGCATTTCCATTAAAAAATAAAAAAGCCCCAGGCAGATGGGTGTAGTGCAGAATTCTACTAGATTTTTGAAGAAGAGCTAATACCAATGCTTCTCAAGCTACTCCACAAAATGAAAACAGAAGGAACACAACCTAAAACATGATATAATGCCACAATCACCCTAATATCTAAACCACAGAAAGACTCAACAAAGAAAGGGAACTTCGGACCAATTTATCTTATGAACATCTACACAAAAATAATAAAACTTTTGCAAACCAAATCCAGGAACACATTAATACCACCATTCACTACAATCAAGTAGGCTTCATTCCAAGGATATAGGAATAGTTCAATCTGCAAAAATCCATCAACATTATCCACTATATAAAAAAATCTCAAGGAGAAAAGCCACATGATCATCTCATTAGATGCTGAGAAAGTCTTTGACAAAAATACAACACCCTTGCATATTAAAAGTCTTGCAGAGATAAGAATTCCTGGGACATACCTAAATATAGTAAAAGCAGTATATAGCAAACCAACAGCCAACATGAAATTAAATGGAGAGTAACTAGACACAATCCCACTAAAATCTGGGACAAGCCAAAGTTGCCCACTCTTTCCCTATCTATTCAATATAGTACTCAAAGTTTTAGCTGGGACAACTAGACAAAAAAAAATCAAAGAGATAAAAATTGGAAAGGATAATGTCACATATCACTATTTGCAGATGATATGATAATATACATAAGCAACCCCCAAAATTCCACCAAAGAACTCCTACAGCTGATAACTTCAGCCAAGTGGCAGGATATAAAATTAATTTAAACAAATCAGTAGCCTTCATTTACACAAATGATAAACAGGCTGAGAAAGAAATTAGGAAAATGATAGCCTTCACAATAGCCACAAATAATATAAAATATCTTGGAGTAACTCTTACCAAACAAATGAATGATCTGTACAAGAAGAGCTTCAAATCCCTGAAAAAAAAAGAAGCAGAAGAAGACTTCAAAAGATGGAAAGAAATCCTATGTTCATTGATTGGTAGGATTAACATGATGAAAATGGCCATTTTACCAAAATTGATCCACAGATTCAAAGCAATCCCCATCAAAACTCCAACACAATTCTTCACAGACATGGAAAGAGTAATTCTTAACCTCATACAGAGAAACTAAAAACCCAGGATAACAAAAACAATTCTCAACAATAAAAGAACTTCTGGGGGAATCACCATCTCTGACCTCAAGCTATACTACAAAGCAATAGTGATTAAAAAAACCTGCATGGTATTGGTGCAGAAACAGAAAGGCTGATCCTTGGAAAAGAATCTAAGACCAGAAGTAAATCCACACACCTTTGGACACTTGATCTTTGACAACAAAGCCAAAAACATACAGTAGAAAAACAAAAGCATCTTCAGTAAATGGTGCTGGTCTAACTGGTGGTCAGTATGTAGGAGAATAAAAATAGATACCTATTTATTACCCTGCACAAAGCTCAAGTCCAAGTGGATCAAAGACCTCAACATAAAACCAGATACACTGAACCTAATAGAAGAGAAAGTGGGAAAGAGCCTTGAACTCATTGGCACAAGGGGAAATTTCCTGAACAGAATACCAATGACTCAGGCTCTAAGATGAAATTGAAACGCTGTTATACAAAGGACATCATCAATAGGACAAATCGACAACCTAAAGATTGGGAAAAAAACTTCACATCCGATACTACATATGATACAGGGCTAATATCCAAAATATATAAGAAGCTTGAAAAGTTAAACTCCAACAATCCAAATAACTCAATTAAAAAATGGGGTACAGAGCTTAAAAGAGAATTCATGACAGAAGAATCTTGAATGGCCAAGAAGCACGTAAATTTCCAAGTCCTTAATCATCAGAGAAATGTAAATCAAAATAACCCTGAGATTCCACCTCACCAATCAGAATAGCTAAGAACAAAACTCAAGTGACAGCAAGTGCTGTTGAGAATGTGAAGAAAAAATAACCCTCCTCCACTGGTAAGATAGCAAACTGGTACAACCACTCTGGAAATCAATCTGGCCGTTCCTCAGAAAATTGAAAATAGTTCTACCTGAAGACTCAACTATGCTGCTCTTGGGTATATACACCCAAAGACACTTCATCATATCACAAGGACACATGCTCCATCATGTCCATAGCAGCCTTATTTGTAATAGCCAGAATCTGGAAACAACTCAGATGTCCCTCAGCGGAAGAATGGATACTGAAATGTGGTTCATTTATACAATGGAATATCATTCAGTTATTAAAAAGGAGACATCATGACTTTTTGCAGACAAACGGATGGAACCAGAAATCTCATCCTGAGTAAGGTAACTCAGACCCCAAATTACATGCATGGTGTGTACTCACTAAGTTGATATTAGTCAAAAAGCACAGAATACCTAGGATATACCCCACAGACCATAAGAAGTGTGATAAACAGAAAGACCCAAGTGAGGATGTCTCAATTCCACTTAGAAGGGGGATGGAAATATCATGGGATGTGGGAGAAGGGGACCTGGTTGGTAGAGGGGAGAGGGAGGGGAAAATGGGAATAGGATCAGGTATGGGGCACAGGAGAGAAGCCCAGAGGGTCAAGAGAGTGAATTGAGATAAGCAGCATGGGGGAGTGGCTTTGAGGGGCTGGCCTCTAGCAAGTGCCAGAGACCTGGGAGGTGAGAGGCTCTAAGGACTCAATGGTGTGACCTAAACCAAAATGTTCAACATTGGGGAGAGGGAACTGGAAGAGTCTACCTCCAGTAGATAGAATGGACCTCAAGTGGAGGGACAGGGTTACTAATTCTCAGTCAAAATTTCTGACCCAGAATTGTTCCTGTGTAAAAGATTTGCAGGAACCACAAATTGAGAAGAGACTGAAGGAAAGGTTGTCCAATGACTGGACCAAAATGGGATCCATCTCATGCGAGGGCATTAAGGCCTGATACTATTACTAATGCTATGATGACCTTACAGAAGAGAGCCTGCATGGGTGTCCTCTGAGAGGCCCTACCAACAGCTGACTGAGACAGAAGCAGGTACTTACACCCAAAAATTGAACTGAAGTTGGGGAACTTTATGGTTGAATTAGGGGAAGGATTGAAGAAGCTGAAGAGGAGAACAACTCCACAGGAAGACCAGCTGTATCAATTTACCCAGATCCGAGGGAGCTCCCAGCATCTGAACCACCAATCAAGAGCAAACATGGGCTAGTCTGAGAGACCTGGAACAAATATAGCAGAGGTCTTCCTGGTCAGGCCTCAGTGGGAGAAGAAGTGCTTATTCCTTCAGAGACTTGAGGCCCCAGGGAAGGGGGAGGCCTGGTGGAGGGGAGCACTCTCTCGGAGGCGAGGGGGAGGAGGAGTGGGATGAGGAAATGTGGGAGGTGGTATTGGGAAGGGGGGCAATGACTGGATTGTAAATAGATAATATAAAAAAATTAAATAGGTGTTTTAAAAATTAAGGTCACACAAGTCTAAGTGGATCATGAAACTGGATACATCAAATCTACTAGAAGAGAATGTGGGGGAATATCCCTTAATACATTGGTACAGGAGTCAACTTCCTGAACAGAACACTAACAGCTCTGACATTAAGTTTAACAATTAGTAAATAAGATCTCATGAAATTGAAAGGTTTTATAAAGTAAAGGCCACTGTCATTAGGCCAAAACAGTGGCCTACAGAACAGGACAAGATCTTTACCAACCGTACATCTGATAGAGGGATAATATCCAAAATATATAAAGAACCCCAAAAAACTAGACACCAACAAACCAAATAACTCAATTTAAAAATGACAAACCAAATAACAATTTAAAAATGGGGGTACAGAGCTAAACAGAGAATGCTCAACATAGGAATCTTGAGTGGCTGAGAAGCACATAAAGAAATGTTCAATGTACTTAGTCATTAGGGAAATGTAAATCAAAATGACTCTGAGATTCTAGCTTATATCTTTCAGAATGGTTAAGATAAAAACTCAAGTGATAGCACATGTTGGTGAGGATGCGGAGGAAGGGGTACACTCCTACACTGTTGATATATATGTGTGTGTATACACACACACTCACATATATATATAATTTTACTTCAAGACCTCTATATACCACTCTTGTGCATACACCCAAAAGATGGCAACTATGTTTCTTAGCAGCTTTATTCATAATAATCAGAAACTGGAAACAACCGTGATGTCCCTTAACTGAGGAAAGGATAAAGACAATGTGGTTCGTTTATGCAATGGAATACTAACCAGCTATCAAACACAAGGACATCGTGTAATTTTCAGGAAAATGAATAGAACTAGAAAACATCCCGAGTGTGTAAACCAAACCCAGGAAGACACACATGGTATGACCTCACTTATAAGTAAATATTGGCCAGAAAGTACAGGGTAAGCATGTTACAATCTGCAGACCCAGAGAAGCTAAGTAACAAGGTGATTCGAAAGGAGCTTGCTTGAATCTCACTCAGGAGAAATAAATAGACATTGGAGGTGGATGGAGGGAGGGAATTGGGAGGGGAGAGCAACAAGAGTGGGTCTCATTTTGTGTGTGTGTGTGTGTGTGTGTGTGTATGTAAGGTCTGGGAAAGAGAACAGACATAAGTTAGAGGGAGTGCCTCTGGGAGAAGTCTGAGACCATGAATGGGAAGGATGGGGTAGAGGTGGAGAGGAGACTCCCTAGAGTATATGGGGTGATTCTAGGTGAGACTTCTAGCAGCAGGGGGATATGGAGACTGAAGTGACCACCTCCTATAGCCAAGCAGGACTTCCAGAGGAGGGAGAGGGACACCAACCCACCCACAAAACCTTTGACCCAAACTTTTTCTTGCATACAAGATGTGCAGGGATAAAGATGGAGCAGAGATTGAGGGAATGGCCAACCAGTGACTGGTCCAACTTTAGAGCCATCACATGAGAGAGAGCCCACCCCTACACTATTAATGATACTCTGCTATTCCTGGAAATGGGAGCCTAGCATAACTCTCTTCAGCAGCTGATGGAAACAGATGCAGAAACTCACAGCCAAAAATTATGCAGAATTTCAGGCGTATTAGGGAAGAGTTGGAAGAAGAACTGAGGGAGGTGGACGGATTAGTGACACCACAAGAAGACCTAGAGAGCCAACTAACCTGCGCCCATGTGAGCTCACAGAGACTGAACCACCAACCAATGAGCATTAAGGAGCTCCCTACACATAAGTAACAGATGTGCAGCTTGTTCTTCACATGTCCCCTAACAACTGGAGTGTGAGCTGTCTCTGATTCTGTTCCTTATGTTTGGATCCCTTTTTCCTAGCTGACTTCCCTTGTCTGGCCTGGGCAGGAGAGGATGCACTTGGTTCTGCTTCACCTTGATGTGCCAGGGAGTGTTGGGGAGGTCTCTTTTCAGAGTGAGGAGAAGGGGAGGGGTGAGTTGGGGGAGGAAGTTATGAGGGTCAGACTGGAAGGAAGAGGACTGCCATCAAGATATAAAGTGAATACATAAATTAGTGAATGAAAAAAAGAAAGTAAATTTTTTGTAAAATATATTCTGATTGTGAATTCCCCTCCCCAATTCTTCCTGTCCTCCCTGATCCCCCACACCCAAACCCACCACTCATTCTTGCTCTTCCTCACTAGAAATTAAGAACACACATGGTACGCACTTACTGATAAGTGGATATTAGCCCAAAAGCTAGAAATAAGCATGTTACAATTTACAGGCCACAGGAAGCTCAAGAAGGTAGACCAAAGTGGGGGTGATTTGGTTCCTCTGAGAAAGGGAATAAAATAATCACAGGAACAACTATGGAGACAAATTGTGGAGCAGAGACTGAAAGGCCACCCAGAGACTGTCTTACCTGGGGATTCATCCTATAAACAGTCAACAAACCCCGAAACTACTATGGATGACAAGAAGTACATACCAAAAGGAGTCTGTTATGGCTGTCTTTTGGCAGGACCCTGCCAGAACCTTACAGAAACAGAGGCGAATACTAGCAGCCAACCATTGGACTGAGTGCTGTGTTCAAAATGGAGGAGTTGGAGGGTAGACTGGAGGAGCTGGGCGGGGGTTGCAGCCCCCTGGGAAGAATGACAATGTTGGCCAACCAGACATACCAGGGATAAAGCTATCAACCAAGGGGTACAAGTGGTTCCAGCCAAAAGATTGGCAGAGGAATGCCTCAATGGACATCAGTGGGAGGAGAGGTCTTTGGTCCTGTGAAGGCTCAATAGAGGCCCCAGTGTGGGGAAATAGAGTGAGGGTCATGGGAGTGGGTAGGGTGGAGGAGCATATTCTTGGAGGTGGGGGGTGAGAGGATGGGTTGGGGTTTTCGGGGAGAGGAGAAACCGGGAAAGGGCATAACATTTGAAATGTAAATGAAGAATATATTTAAAAAAATAAGATAAAATAAAAAAAATAAAAACAAACAAACCTGAATAGGATAAACAGAACAAAACAAAACAAATGAACAGATAAAAATGGGCCTAAGAAAAAGCACAAGAAATACATATACACACAGAAACACACACATTTGAATTTACAGAAATCCCACAGAGACATCAAATCAGAAACCATCATATATAAGCTAAAGACCTAGAGGGGGATAAAATGAAATCCCAGCTAAAATATTACAAACAAATCTTCAACAATATCATTAAGTTCATTTTATAAGGGGATGAGACCTTAAATGTGTTTTGTATATCCATTGATGAGTCAGTTGGAAATTACTTATTTTTTTCATTGCACGTGGTTATGAACTGGAGATAGCTTCTAGGTTAGGGGCGGGGGCTTGTGTCCACTTCTCTCAGCACTGTGATCTCATGTGTCTTAGGCCTGTGCATACTGCCACAGTCTCTTTAGTTCATATGTGAGTCTCTCCAGTTGTGTTCAGAATGCCTTGTTTTCTTGTCTTCCATCCCCATTTGCTCATACATTTTCACCCCCTCTTCTGCAGAAGCCCCCGAAGCCCCAAGGGAGGGGATTAGATGGAGATATCCCATTTAGGACTGAGGGATTTTATTATTTATTTTTTTATTTTATTTTTATTTATCTTTTAATTAGATATATTTGTTATTTACATTTCAAATGTTGTCCCCCTTTCCTGGTCCCCCCCTCCCAAAAATCCCCTAACCCATCCCCTTGCCCTCACCAATCTATCCTCTTCCTGCTTCCCTGTCCTGGCATTCCCCTACACTGGGGCATCGAGCCTTCTCAGGACCAAGGGCCTCTCCTCCTTTTGATGTCCAACAAGGCCATCCTCTGCTGCATATGCATCTGAAGCCATGGGTCCCTCCATGTGTACTCTTTGGTTGGTGGTTTAGTCCCTGGGCTGAGGGTTTTAAGGTTTCTCACTCTCTGCACTTTGTCATTTGTAGGTTTCTGGATTTTGTTTTTTGATCATTCTGTCAGCCTGTGATTTTTGCCTGGAGAATTGAAGCCACTGATATTTAAGGTTGTTATTGAAATGTGTGTGTTAATTACGGTCACTGTATTGTTGCTCTTTGTTGCTCTTGTTGGTCTTTGTCTTCCTGGTGATCCTTTTTGTTTTAATAATTATGGCTTCCTATTTCTTTTCAGAGTCCCTCTGCAATGCTCATTCCCAGAGTCCAGTCCAAAATACTGTTCCCTATATTTTCCTTGTTGGATATAATTTTTAGGCTATTTATATTATGGAAAAGTTTTTCTTTCTTCAAGTATGGTGGGTAGTTTTGCTGGATATGTCAGTTGAACTGGCTGTCAAGAGTTTGCCTAGAACTTGGCATTCATCCCTTCAGGCAATTGGCTTTAAAAGTTTCAATTGAGAGATCAGCTGTTATCCCCATGGGGTTTCCTTTATTTGTTACATGTGGTTTCTTTTTTTTTCCCTCTTGCAGCTTTTAGTACACATTCTTTGTTGTGTATACTTAGTATTTTACCTATGATTTGCCAATGGACTCTTTTTTCTAGTCTTGTCCATTTGGTGTTCTGCATGCTTCCTCTATCTGTATAAATGTGTTCTTCTTTAGTTTGGGGAGTTTCTCTTCTATAGTGTTGTTGAACACTGTGTCTATGCCATTGATTTGGAACTTTTCTCCCTTTTCAATGCCTGTAATTCAAAGGTTTGGTCTTTTAATATGTTCCACATTCTCTCTATTTCACTTTGCTTTGTTTAAAAATCTGTTTAATTTTTTTGTATACTTTTCATTTTATCTAGACCAACGGTTCTTAATCTTCCTAATTCCGTGACCCTTCAGTACAGTTCAAGTTGTGGCGACTCAGCATCATAAAATTATTTTCATTGCTACTTCATAACCATAATTTTCTACCATTATAAACTATAAAGTAAACCTTTGCGTTCTTTGTTGGTTTTAGACAACTCCTGCAAAAGAGTCTTTCAACCCCAAATTGGGTGGAGAGTGTGTAAAAATAATTAAATATTGTAGGTAGCCTGTATAAAAGATACGCACTCCAGGTATTTTATTCTCCAGCCGTAAGCCTTGATCGGACAGATTCTGGAGTTATCCTGACTTACATCCAGCTCTATCCCCCTTGTTACCTCCTGCTTCTCCTTGCTATGTCCTCATGGTCCATCTCCTCTCATGGCAGCCTCTTCCTTGCTTGGTCTCCTTTCTCCCCTAGTCTGCAAGCCCCAGATAGGTAACTGAAAATCCATCTACCCTTATTTGTTGCCCAATTACGGGTCTTTTATTGACCAATTAACTTGGGGATCAAGGTTACACAGCATCACTTGGTGGTTATGAGGATCTCCTTGTCCCTGAGGATCATCTCATTGGAGGGACAACCAGATCTTGGGGGCCAGTATTTAGCATTTGAATAAATAGCAGTACCAACCCCTTATATTACCCACAGGTTGAGAACTGCTGGCTTACACCTTCTACTTTATCTTCAGGTTCCGATATTCTATCTTCTTCATTTATTCAACTTGTAAGATTTCCTTTGAGGTTTTTAATTGAATAATTTTTTTTTTGTACATCACTCAGGGATTTATTCTCCTTAAATTCATTCTCATAATTTCATTGAGCTGTTCATTTTTCTTATATCTTCTTTGAAATCCTTGAATTCTTTGATGAAGTTTATGATTCTTTTAAATTTTATGACTTTGGGTTCATCTAGGTGATTCCCACTGGCAAACATTTCTGCATGACTGGTAGGTTTTAAAAAGAAAATACTGAAATCATCTTTCATATTGCTATTTATACAATAAGACCTGGGCATATGGAATTCTTTTGTCAGTTCTAAGTCTGATATAGATGTAGCACTTTAGGATAGAAGAGAGGAAGTGCACAGGGTGACCCTAGAGGTTGGAAATATTTGGGTGGAATGAAATCATGTAGACAGAGTGAGCTGGGCTGGTATATAGGGTATATGTGCCTTCTGATCCAAGTATGAAGAGAGATCTGGCTGGCTGGAACATGCAGATCTGCTATAGGAGGGACCTGTTGATTGTAGGGTAAATAAAAAGGGTCCTGGAAGAAGCAAAGATATTGATTGAGGGCAGGAATGGGTGGCCACACTAGGCTGGGTAACTGGATATTGGATTAGGGCTAGATATGGTGGGATGATAACACATGAATGGGGAAGGTCAGGGACACTCACTAGGATAGACTCTGGAGAGCAATGTAGGAGATCTGGCTAGGTTAACAGATTGGAATTGGTATAGGAAATGGTAGAGAAAGGTCCTATGGGTGGTGACAAGTTGTTTGGGTCCTGGTGTAAGTTATGGCAACATCATCGCTTAATTCTTGTTATGAATTTTTCTTGACTTACTTTGTGGGTTTTGCCTTAAATACACACTCACACTTTCTACTTTCCATATATATATATATATATATATTTAATATTTCCCTGTTGAATTAATTTGCTTTCAAATATATAAATAATATAATGATACATCTACTACAAATTTTTCCAAGTGGTGATAATCAAGTGTAAGTTCTTATTAAGAAACACTATGCCTATCTTCATTCTTTTCTTCTAATCATACAATATCTCTTGGGATAGGTAACACCTGTGGCTAGTACATGCTTATTAATTTCTGTAGTTGGTATGTTACATCTTTCTCTAATATATAATCTAAAGAAGGAAAAAATTCTTTATTGAGAGAATCAGGGAAAGCAAAGGTACTGAGATGAAAATTTCAACATTAGGCATATATATATAACCTGTATTGATATTCAGTTGACATAGAACATTAGAGTATCTTTTATTCTGGTGAAAGATTATTTCTCCCTTGTAACACATATCTTAGTTTCTTTTCTGGATGCTGGAATAAAATATTTTGATAAATTCACTTTGAGAGAGAAATAAATTATTCTGGCTCATATTTCAAATTCCATCACAGTGAGGACTTTAAGATGACAGGAGACTGAATTAGCTGGTCGATCTATGCCCAGAATCAGGAAGAGATCAATGGATGGTTGCTGCTGTTCAGTTTCATTTATTCTTTTAAAGAGTTCAGAATCTGGGCTGGGAATTTGTACAAGAAGTGGACAAGTCTTCTCACTTCAGTGTTTGCATTCAAGATAATCTATCCTAACACATACCCAGGGTCTCCTAGGTAATATTCAGTTCTTTCAAGTTGACCACACTGACCAATAGGCCACAATTTTTTGATGGTACTTAATACTGAAGAAAGCAAATATTCTAATGAAACACAGTTGGACCACTTATAATACCTAACATTGATTATAACCAAATTTATTCAATTTATTTTGTAATGAAAATTCTTGAGAAGATTCTGATGAGATATATTTGATTAGTGGTTTATAATATTTTAATTTTATGGCTTCTTACTTTCTAAAATGATTAACAGAATGAAAATTGGACAGAAAGTCTTGTTCAGTGAGTGATAGTCTTCCTGTTGAGAAGGAAGTAGGACATAAAATACTTAGTCTTTCCTCTGGTAGTGGGTTTACAGCACACACAACTTTTCACCAGGTTTCCATAAAACAGAGATGTTTCTATGATCAGTCAGTATGTGATCACAAAATAATTCCACTTTGGACATTGATATAAACTTCAGTCTTCGGGTAAATACATGACATAATCTACAATGTGTAGCACTTCCAGATGCCATTTCTTGTGTGTGGCCAACTTGGTCAAATAAAAAAGAAAGTATACATGAAAGCTACTTAAATTCATTTTTATAGCTTCCAAAATGTAGCAACTTGTATTGGAATCATGTAAATATAGAGAAGACTGACACACAGTAGAATTTTCTGGAAATAAATTCTGTGCAGCTTTGATCAGACCTTAGCACCGAAGGCTCTAGGTTATCATATGTGATGTTATCCCTGTAACATCATTCTCAACTACTTTCTCTTCAAATTGGCTGTTGAATGATAAGGAATTGAATAGAGGTACAATGAGGAGTGGGTGTTGCACTTGCTCTACAGTCTTGCTTAGTAAAGCCAACTTACGTGTTACTATGAGGAACAGATTGAAACTGATGCACCATTAAGTAGAGATCATAAGTTATTTTAGTGATTGTGAACATTTGCAGCTACATAGCTATTCTTTTACATTTTATCCATGGACTGATTTTTATTTTCAGTGTGTGAGGAAATGAGACAGATGAAGAAAAATAAATAGTACATTACTATGGAAAGTGATGAAACAGAATGAATATTTGACAGGATTATAATGATCAAATAGGAGTAATGGGAACATTGTAATATGTACATATAATTGATTATTTGGAGAGACTCTTAGCACATAGAGGAGGATTATCCATTGCATGAAGATTATTTATCGATTTGTCAAATTAATGAAGTAATGCATAGCAGTTTTTTTGCCCCTTTTAAGTACCAAAAAAGATGATAAAATACTCTCATTAAAGCGAGATAAGAACCATAATCTGCCTTAGAATGAATAATGAATTCTTTTCATTATTTCTCTCTCTCTCTCTCTCTCTCTCTCTCTCTCTCTCTCTCTCTCTCTCTCTCTCTCTCTCTCTCCGTGTGTGTGTGTGTGTGTGTGTGTGTGTGTGTAAGTGAATACATCTTCATGTGTGCCAGTACATATAAAGGCCAGAAGAGGGTCAAGCCCTTAGAGCTGGATCTACAGGAGTTTGTCAGATACCTCTTGAGGATACTGGAAATCCAACTCTGGTCCTCTTGAAGAGCAGTAAGTGCTATTAAACACTGAACTATCATTCCAGTCCCTCTACTCAGATTCTTAGGGGGTAAGCCATTGAAATAGGGATTTTTTTTAAGGGATTTGGAGAAAGGGGAGAAGCACGGTTGGAGTTTCTGTCATAAAGTTAACACCCAACATATCTTTATTGTCTATGAATATAATAAAATGTCAGCCGTAATTCTATTCTTTTATTTTCTTATGCCAGCCACTGAGTCACCTATTAGAATGGGCATCAAATGTTTTTGGTGTAAGTAGAATTGTATAGATAGAGATTTAATATGCTTAAAGGCAGGTGTGTAGCAAAATTTTATACCTGAAAATGTGGTTTATTGACCTTAATGTAGCCTAAAGTTACTATGCTTTGATCACAGGACATGAATATTTTGTACCTTGATCATCCTTTCATAGCAGCAGAGTAGTTCCTTTTTGAAAAGGAATTGGCCCTTCCCACAGGTACTCTCTTGCTTATCTCCATGTGCAGATGGAATGTCTTTCCCATCACACATTTGTTCTTGTCAGAATTGTCTACTCTCATAAGGAAATGTCAATCTGGCCTCTGGGTTGTGGAGCTTTTATAGCATATGGCTTTGCGCTTTACTGGAAAAACAGAAAAGCTGCACTCCAGGTACTTGTCAGGGAATATGGTCTTCAATTCAAAGTTGCCACTCAGCACTTATCAGATGCTCAGCTGGGACAAGATGTGTTTGTGAAAGATTGTCTGAAGTACATGCCGTCTGTCCTTTCACAAGGCTACTGTTTAATCAACTCCATCTAAGCCAGATAAGCAAACATTTTGGAATACTCTTGTTCTCTTGAGAGGAGGCTTAGTTGTTGTGAAGTGACAGCCTGCAGTTAGTTTATACTGAGTGATGTGGGATGCAGAATGCAGATCCTTGATACCCACTGAGTTTACTGCAAGACTGTTGTTAGTGAGCCTTTATTACATTGCACACTTTTCTTTTTATGACAGCCCAGAGGAGACATTCTTCTTTCATTTCAGTACCAGCTAGGGATGTGTTCACATTTGGTTTGTTTCTAAGCACACAGATACTGAAGAAAGATTGTGGTGCTCCTGCATTGAGCTATTTGCTTTCAAGTATAAGGCTAAAGTTGTATACTATTTCCATAGAGCAGGTTCAAGTTGATAACATATATGTTGAGACACAGTCATTTGTAAAACTTTACTTTCTTTGATTTTTTTTTGTAGTTTTTTCCTAGTACAGGGTAAGTTGGGGGAAAAATTCTTCAGAGAAAATTTTGTTACTTGGGTTGGCAATGGCAGTAGTTTTTCGATAGGAGGAACATAACTTGTGCTATGTTTGGGAGCTAAATCTATGCTTAAATGACAATTTATGAAAATCCAGAACAAGATATTGCCTCCTTGCTGTGTCATTGTCCTTCTGACTCTTAAACTTTCTTCCTCTAGTGGTCCATATTTTGTTTTTGCTGCTCTTCGTTTGGGAGTTGAAAAGAGCAGTGACTTTACATGGGATGGCTAAGAACGGGGACTTCAGAGTTAATAAGGAGATGGAGTCAGAGAGTGTTTTAGAGCCTCACTCAGGAATCACTTCAGCAACAGCATCTATGTCTGAAACCAACCGCCCAGTTGAAATCTTGTCACTCAGCCACTGAGAGAGTGTGTGTGCTAGACCATTAGTCACACAAATGCCTCTTTTATGGCTTGTGTCAAACCTGTCTCAGATTTTGGCTGCAGCAAGAAAGTCACTCGTGGAGAGAACCACACATTACAAAAATTATAAGGCTTAATGTTCATTGAGGGCAGAAATCTCTCTCTTTCTGACATCATGTTCTTTTTACATCTTGGTTCACAGAAAGTAACTAATACATGCTTTACAGTTTGTGATGTAGGTCAGCATAATAAGATCCTTATGCACCTGAAGCTTTCAAGCATAAAGCTTTGTCTCTACATTTGTAACTATTTACCTTCTGATTTGAGCATTTATGTATTTATTTTCTTCAGCAAATATTGTGATAGGTCTTTTAAAAATACCAGTTATTATTAAATAATATTAATAACCTAATTGTGTCTCTAGGGGTAGTAAGTGTGCTTGTCCATAATGTTTATTGCATAAAGTTAAAAAAAGTTACATGTAGAACAGCAATTTGGTGCTTATCCAACTTCTTTGAACCAGAACTGATGGAATATGAGGGTTTTTTTTTTTTTTGTGGGCCAGATACACCCTGCTACTCCTAGGTAGAAAGTATAGCCACTGTTTCCTATTGAAAAGTTCAACTTTAAATGATTCCCATTTCAACACACACACACACACACACACACACACACACACACACACACACAAAAACATTGTGGAGAAGATAATTGCCCACAGCTTGGTGGAACAATATTGAATATTGAACAGCTTAATCGGCCTTGCTGATGGGATGGCATGACAGCTGGGGTCCTTTGAAAAACAGCATTTGTGTCTCAAGACCCCAAAGCTCCCAACTGTCAGTAACAGCACCTCGGCCTCAGGTGGTTTATTGGGACAGACATACTTGCTCACTTCTCTAATGTATTTGAAGTGTTTAAGCATAGTCTGCTATCTTCTTAGGTTTTCAGGAAACTGGCTGCAATGCTTTTCTACTGGGTATTCATAAGGTATGTGTGCAGATTTATGTTCTCTATGCATATGTATGCTCATATAGCTTTGCCTTATCAGAGATTCATTCTGCACAAAAAAAAACTTAGAAGTGAGATTAACAAAAGTTCAATAAACAAGTCCATTACATGTCACTGAAATAGTATCATAATATAAGGAAACATGCATGTTCTTTTGTGTGCCATTGATGATTCTGTTGAACTCTTACTAGTAACTCAATGAACTACAGTGAAAATCTAAGTGAAATTCATCTCACTGAGAGATTGGAGTTTGTAAGGTTGAATTATTAGAGGTGATATTTTAAGCAAAACAATGTTTCATTCCCTCTGTGTTAAAAGGGCAAAAATTTACTCAGTGTTAATAAAGTACATTCCTGAAATAATTTCTCTTTTTAAAATGTACATTTGCTACCAAATTACTGGATGAGATAATTTTCATGGTAGATTAAAATTCAGTTATATTTCTGTGTCACTGGACTTGCAGATAACTTCTAAGACATGATATTGAAAACTTAGTTTTAGCAATTAAGATAGAGTTTACTTTATTAGGACATTGAGTTTAGGGTCATCTTTCTCAAACAACATCATGTGATAAGCCACATATTCATTCATATGCATTTGAATTCTGAAACCTGGTAGACATTTTATAAGAGTATGTCTAAAATATTCTGAATACAAATTAGATAAAAATACAATGTAATTGTAACTTTATTTGAAATAGCAGCAGTAATAATAGTTTGTTTTCCTTTAGAAAACTAAGTATTGAATATTACCAAGCAAGCATTCTGAATGTATTAAATCTTCCAAAAGAAAAGGTGGAGTACAGAATTAATACTTCAGTTCAGTTAGGTGGATGAATTCAAGGAGATTCAGGGAGTTGGTTCAGTAGTTAGTGCTGCTTGATTTTACCTGATGACCTGAGTTTGACCCCTAGCCAATCACAAGGTGGCAGGAGAGAACTAACTCAGAGCTGTGTTAACTCAGAATTGTGGTGTCTACTCACATGCACAAATACAATAAATAAATAAAATTGAAGTTGAGTCTGGTCCTTTTTCATAATCGTCTCTGCGTGTCTTTCACTGCTCTCCCTTCCCCCTTCCTACTGCCGCTTCTTCAGACTAACCCATGCGTCGTATTACACGTTCACTTTGCTTTCCTCTTTGAATGTATTTTCAGTCCAGCCACATAGAACTCTGATTCTGAAGTCCACGTTTCCTTGGAGCACTGATGTCAAGGGAGTGTGTTGCTGAGATAAAATTTTTATTTCTGGAAATATTTCAGCATAAGTTTTAAGAAATTCTTAAAGAATGAATGCTGGTTAGAAGTAGAGCTATAGCTCTGATATTCGCATAGAGAGTTCTGTCATGAAGACTCTGATTTCTGACAGCAGAAGCCCCGGAGTTGCCTGTTCAGTTACAAATCCATACCTGTTAGACAGTGAGTTACACATGGATGGGAAGACTAATTAGACAAAGCACATGCCTTTTCTCCTTTCAAGAATAGAAACAAGCAGTTATACCTCATATTTGGTAATTCTTTTTGTTAACTCTCTTTGTTAATTTTACAATGTTATGAAATTTGGATCAAAGTTTCCATTATCATATTCAGAATATTAAACCAGATAATATCAATGATATGTTTTATTATTAGCTTGAGCAAGTAAAATTTTCATGTTTATTTCACTGGTGGGAAAGCCCAACACTTTGTAATCCTTATGTCCTTGTTTCGCTTTGAATTCATGATTCTATGTATTTGTTTAACAAAAGGAGAGTCAGTTCTGGAAAGCTTAGTAAAGGGCTTTTAGAATTGTGCTGCTCAAAATTAAAAGAAAATGAAAACCACTATCTCAACATGACAAAAAAACAACTGTTAAATAACTACAGAATGTTAAATGTAAACCATTGTGATAAACATTACTTAGATCCTAGCAAATGAACTATCTTCCTTTAAATAAGTTGCCAAAAGGCAAAGTTAGCACAGCCTTTTCAATATGCTGTTTTAAATAAGAAAGCCTTGACAGAAGCTTTGTAGATGAGTAAACATGCTTTCTCCTCAGCACTTTGAACACTATTTCTATTCTATTGCCCTGCTTTTTGTGGTGGAGTAGGATAACCAACAGCAAAACCATTTGTTTTTCTTGCTGTAAAATTTGGTTATCGATCTTTGCCCCAGCATCGTGGCAGTTGGGACCGCCAGGCTCAGACACAGACAGGCATAATATCGCTTGGGTCTCAGGCAGCTTGTGTGTACCCTGCTACAAAGACCTGGGGAGATCTGCAGTAACCAGCGCGCCAGCTCTGCTCTGGGACTTCTGCCTGGCAGAGGGACCCCGCACTGGGCGGGAGCCTACCAGCTTCCCTTTGGCGACCTCTGTTCCTGGATTGACTGCACTGAGGAAACAGGTACCCAGGTTCCTCCCAATATAACATCGCTTGGAACACGGCCTGTTGGGGCTTCCATCTGCGCCCAAGAGCAGGACAGCGCTGTGGTCCTCTGGGCGACAGCTCTGTTGTGGGCCAGCTCCCCTGCAGAGTGACCTGCACTGCCTCCGAGAAAGTGCACAGTGCACTCCGCCATCTTTGCTCCAGCATTGGGGCAGTTGGGACCACCAGGCTCAGAGACAGACAGGCAAAATATCGCTTGGGTCTCAGGCAGCTTGTGTGTACCCTGCTCCCAAGAGCTGGGCAGGTCTCCAGTAACCTACGTGCCAGCTCTGCTGTGGGACATCTGCCCTATGGAGGCACCCCCCCCCCCCCCCGGAGAGATCACACACTCCTGCACAGGGCGGGAGCCTACCAGTCTCCTTTTGGCGACCTCTGTTCCAGGAATCCACTACACTGAGCCTTTGGATGTGCAGGGATTCCCCAATATAACATAACTTGGGGTAAGGCACATCAGGGCTCCAAAGTCACTCAGGAGCAGGGCAGGCCCCAGAAATCGGTGCCAGGAGAATCCCGGTAACCCAGGGGGGCCAGAAATAGCTTTGCAGGCTCACAGGAAGTCCAACCAACATCCAGTGACAGCAGGACCAACTAACACCAGAGGTAACCAGATGGGAAAAGGCAAACATAGGAACGTTACTAACAGAAATCAAAGTAATATGGCACCATCAGAACCCAACACTCCAACAGCAGCAAGTCCTGGATACCCCACCACACTCGAAAGACAAGATCTGGATTTAAAATCACTTCTCATAATGCTCTTACAGGATTTCAAGAAGGACACAAATAAATCTAATAAAGAATTACAGGAGATCATGAATCAATGGTTAGAAGCCCTTACAAAGGAAACACAAAAATCGCTTAGAGAAATGCAGGAGAACATGGATCAACAGATGGAGACCCACAAGGAGGCAACACAAAAATCGCTTAAAGATAGGGATCAATGTGTACATGCACTTTCAAAGGAATCACAAAAATTGCATAAAGAAATGCAGAAGATTATGGGTCAACAGATGGATGCCCATAAGGAGGCAACACAAAAATTGCTTAAAGAAATGAATCAGCAGATAGATGCCCTTATAAAGGAAACATGAGAATTGCTTAAAGAAATGCAGGAGACGAAGTATCAACAGATGGAAGCCCATGAGGGGGAAACACAAAAATCGCTTAGAGAAATACAGGAGAACTTGGGTCAACAGGCAGAAATCCTGAAAGGGGAAACGCAAAAATACCTTAAAGAAATACAGGAAAATACAAACAAACAAGTGAAGGATCTCAGCAAATCCATCCAGGATCTAAAAAAGGAAGGAGAAACAACTAAGAAATCACAAAGGGAGACAACTTTGGAGATAGAAAACCTTGGGAAGAAATCAGGAGTCATAGATGCAAACATCAACAATAGAATACAAGAGATGGAAGAAAGAATCTCAGGTACTGAAGATACCATAGAAAGCATCAACTCAACAGTCAAAGAAAATGCAAAATGCAAAAAAACGTGTAACCCAAAACATCCAGGAAATCCAGGACACAATGAGAAGACCAAACCTAAGGATTATAGGTATAGATGAGAGTGAAGATTTGCAACTTAAAGGGCCAGTAAACATCTTCAACAAAATTATGGAGGAAAACTTCCCTAACCTAAAGAGAGAGATGCTGATTAACGTACAAGAAGCCTACAGAACTCCAAACAGACTGGACCAGAACAGAAATACCTCCCATCACATAATAATCATACATCAAATGTACTAAACAAAGAAAGAATATTAAAAGCAGTAAGAGAAAAGGGCCAAGTAACATACAAAGAAAGACCTATATGAATCACATCAGACTTCTCTTCAGAGACTATGAAAGCCAGAAGATCCTGGGCAGATCTCATGCAGACATTAAGAGAGCACAAATGTCAGCCTAGACTACTCTACCCAGCAAAACTCTCAATCACCATAGATGGAGAGACCAAGATATTCCATGATAAAAGCAAATTTTCACAATATCTTTCCACAAACCCAGCCCTGCAAAGGATAATAGGTGGAAACTGCCAATACAAGGAGAGAAACAACACCCTGAAAAAAATGAGATAGTAAGCTTCTTGCATCAAACCCAAACATAGATAACCACTCAAACATAAAGATAGCATCAAGAATGGCAGGTGGCAATAATCACTATTCCTTAATCTCTCTGAATATCAATGGTCTCAATTCCCCAATAAAAAGACATAGACTAACAGACTGGATATGTAAACAGGACCCAGCATTTTGCTGCATGCAGGAAACGCACCTTAGTGTCAAAGACAAACACTACCTCAGAGTAAAAGGCTGGAAAACAATTTAACAAGCAAATGGTCCCAGGAAACGAGCCGGAGTAGCCATCCTAATATCAGATAAAATTCAATTTCAACCTAAAGTCATCAAAAAAGACACAGAAGGACACTACATACTGATCAAGGGAAAAATCCACCAACAAGAACTCTCAATTCTGAATATCTATGCTCCAAATGCAATGGCACCCTCATTCATAAAAGAAACTTTACTAAAGCTCAAAGCACACATCGCACCTCACACAATAATAGTGGGTGACTTCAACACCCCGTTCTCTGAAATGGATTGCTCAGGAAAGCAGAAACTAAACAGGGACACAGTGAATCTAATTGAAGCCTTGGACCAAATGGAACTAACAGATATATATATATATATAGAACATTTCATCCTAGAGCTAAAGAATACACCTTCTTCTCAGCACCTCATGGTACCTTCTCCAAAATTGACCATATAATTGGTCACAAATCAGACCTCAACAGATATAAGAAGATAGAACTAATCCCATGCCTCCTATCAGATCACTATGGAATAAGGGTTGTCTTCAGTGGCAACAAAAACAAAAGAAAACCCACGTACACATGGAGGCTGAACAATGCTCTACTCAATGATAACTTGGTCAAGGTGGAAATAAAGAAAGAAATCAAAAACTTTTTGAAAGTTAATGAAAATGAAGGCACAACATACCCTAATTTATGGGACACAATGAAAGCAGTGCTAAGAGGAAAATTCATAGCCCTGAGTGCCACCAAAATGAAACGGGAGACAGCATACACTAACAGCTTAATGGCACACCTGAAAGCCCTGGAACAAAAAGAAGCAAATACACCAAAGAGGAGTAGAAGGCAGGAAATCATCAAACTCAGGGCTGAAATCAATCAAGTAGAAACAAATAAACCATACAAAGAATCAACAAAACAAGGAGTTGATTCTATGAGAAAATCAACAAGATAGATAAGCCCTTAGCCAGACTAGCCAGAGGCCACAGAGACAGTATCCAAATTAATAAAATCAGAAACGAAAAGGGAGAGATAACAACAGAAACTGAGGAAATTCAAAAAATCATCAGATCCTACTACAAAAGCCTGTATTCAACACAACTAGAAAATCTCGAGGAAATGGTCAATTTCCTTGACAGATACCAAGTACCAAAATTAAATCAGGATCAAATAGACCATCTAAACCGTCCTATAACCCCTGAAGAAATAGAAGTCATCATTAGAAGTCTTCCAACCAAAAAAAGCACAGGTCCAGATGGTTTTAGTGCAGAATTCTATCAGACCTTCAAAGAAGACCTAACACCAATACTCTTCAAACGGTTCCACAAAATAGAAACAGAAGGAACACTACCCAACTCGTTCGATGATGCCACAATTACTCTGACACCAAAACCACACAAAGATCTGACAATGAAAGAGAATCTCAGGCCAATCTCTCTTATGAATGTCGATGGAAAAATACTCAATAAAATTCTTGCCAACCAAATCCAAGAACACATCAAAATGATCATTCACCATGATCAAGTAGGCTTCATCCCAGGGATGCAGGGATGGTTCAATATAAGGAAATGAATCAATGTAATCCACTATATAAACAATCTCAAAAAAAAAAGCCACATGGTCCTCTCATTAGATGCTGAGAAAGCATTTGATAAAATTCAGCATCCTTTCATGTTAAAGGTCTTGGAGAGATCAGGAATTCGAGGCCCATATCTAAACATAGTAAAAGCAATTTACAGCAAACTGGTAGCCAACATCAATCTGAATGGAGAGAAACTTGAAGCAATCCCACTAAAATCAGGGACTAGACAAGGCTGCCCTCTCTCTCCATATCTCTTTTCAATATAGTACTTGAAGTTCTAGCTGGAGCAATTAGACAACAAAAGGAGGTCAAAGGGATACAAATTGGAAAGGAAGAAGTCAAACTATCACTATTTGCAGACGATATGATAGTATACTTAAGCGACCCAAAGAACTCCACCAGAGAACTCCTACAGCTGATAAACGACTTCAGCAAAGTAGCCGGATATAAAATCAACTCAAGCAAGTCAGTAGCCTTCCTATACTCAAAGGATAAGGAGGCTGAGAAAGAAGTAAGAGAAATTATACTCTTCACGATAGCCACAAACCATATAAAACATCTTGGTGTGACTCTAACCAAACAAGTGAAAGATCTGTATGACAAGAACTTCAAGTCTCTGAAGAAAGAAATTGAAGAAGACCTCAGAAGATGGAAAAATCTGCCATGCTCATGGATTGGCAGGATTAATATAGTAAAAATGACCATCTTGCCAAAAGCAATATACAGAATCAATGCAATCCCCATCAAAATCCCAACTCAATTCTTCATAGAGTTAGAAAGAGCAATTCAAAAATTCATCTGGAATAACAGAAAACCCAGGATAGCTAAAACTATTCTCAAGAGTAAAAGAACCTCTGGGGGAATCAGTATCCTGGATCTCAAGCTGTACTACAGAGCAATAGTGTTAAAAACCGCATGGTATTGGTAGAGTGACAGGCATGTAGATCAATGGAACAGAATTGAAGACCCAGAAATGAATCCACACTCCTATGGTCACTTGATCTTTGACAAAGGAGCTAAAACCATCCAGTGGAAAAAAAGATAGCCTTTTCAACAAATGGTGCTGGCTCAACTGGAGGTCAACCTGCAGAAGAATGCAAATTGACCCATTCTTATCTCCTTGCACTAAGCTCAATTCCAAGTGGATCAAGGACCTCCACATAAAACCAGACACACTGAAACTAAAAGAAAGGAAACTAGGGAAGAACCTTGAACATATGGGCACAAGGGAGAATTTCCTGAATAGAACTCCAAGAGCTTATGCTCTAAGATCAAGAATTGACAAATGGGACCTCATTAAATTACAAATTAATTACAAGGCAAAAGACACTGTCAAAAAGACAAAGCGGGAACCAACTAACTGGGAAATGATCTTACCAACCCTACATCCGACAGAGGGCTAATATCCAATATATACAAAGAACTCAAGAAGTTAAACTCCAGAGAGGCAAGTAACCCTGTTAAAAAATGGGATACAGAGCTAAACAAAGAGTTCTCACCTGAAGAATATCTAATGGCTGAGAAGCACCTAAAGAGATGTTCATCATCCTTAGTCATTAGGGAAATGCAAATCAAAACAACCCTGAGATTCCATCTCACACCAGTCAGAATGACTAAGATCAAAAACACAGGAGACAGCAGTTGTTGGCAAGGATGTGGAGAAAGAGGAACACTCCTCCACTGCTGGTGGAATAGCAAGCTTGTACAACCACTCTGGAAAGCAGTCTGGTGGTTCCTCAGAAAACTGGGCATGACACTCCCAGAGGATCTGGCTATACCTCTCCTGGGCATATACTCAGAGGCTTTACCTGCATGCAATAAGGATACATGCTCCACTATGTTCATAGCAGCCTTATTTATAATAGCCAGAAGCTGGAAAGAACCCAGAAGTCCCTCAACGGAGGAATGGATTCAGAAGATGAGGCATATTTACACAATGTAATTAAACTATTTACATAAATAACATATTATGTTTATGTAATAAATACATACTACATATGTACATATGTATATGTAAATAAATACATAATACAAATACAATAATATACAAATACAAAATACATAATACAAATACAATAATATAAATACAAATAACATAATAGTTTATGTAATAAACTATTTACATAAATAAACATATTTACACTCTGCAATTAAAACCAATGAATTCACGAAATTCCTAGGCAAATGGTCAGAACTTGAAAATATCATCCTTAGTGTGGTAACCCAATCACAAAAGAACACACATAGTATGCAGTCACTGATAAGGGGATATTAACCCAGAATCTCAGAATACCCTAGACACAATTCGCATATCAATAGATTTCTAAGAAGATGGAAGGAGAGACCCCTGGTCCTGGAAAGACTGAATGTAGGGGAATGCAGAGACAGAGAAGCGAGAGGGGGTTGAATGGGGAAAAGAGGGAGGGAAGGGGGCTTATGGGACTTTCTGGGAGGGAGGAAATGGGAAAGGGGATATGATTTTGAATGTAAATAAACATATATAAAAAAATTTGGTTATCTGTGTTAATATACTAACATCAACTAAAGAGTTGCCAAAAAGTAAGTACATAGCTGTAGATTCTCCTGTGTGCTTACCATTACTACAGTATACAGAATGTGAGCCTTCTCTGTGAGTTTTAAATTTAAAACATTTGTGATTTTGAATTATAAAGGAGAAGGGCACCTGCATTTTCAAATTCTTTCCATTCTCTGTTTTTGTGAAATTAATAAGCATTTATTCTACTTAATTACTATGCATTTGAAATGGGGTCCATGAAGAGCAAGAGGAGACCTCTAAGCATTCCACATTAGAGTCTGAAATGCCATGACCGGCCAATGTCATTTGGAAATTTCCAGGTGAGGTAGGCAGAGAAGGCATTAGAAATGGGACGTGGGGTGAAGATTTTGATCTCATATTATTTAATCAATGAAGTTGCCAGTTCATTCTCTCCTTCACACTGGACATCCCGCCTTTCACATCTCTTCTTCATGAACAGAAAAGATAAAACATGAGACTGCACTAGTGACTTGACCACTGATTCCTTGCAGGTAGATGGGGCTTTTTGAAGACTCAAATGTGTGAACAGTGTTTTACTAATGAGAAGTCTTGGGAAACAATGGAGAGATTTGGACTCTAAAAATGATAAATATTAATTTAGTAATTCACGGAAATGAAAGCTATATGGGTGCTGTGAGTCAGAGGTTAAAAGAACACATTGTTCTTTCATTGGGTCCAGGTTTAATCCTTAGCACCCACCTGCATGGTAGCTCACAGTTATCTGTAACTTCATTTTCAGGGTGTCCAATGCTCTCATTTGGGCTTCATCAACACCAAACACACCTGTTGTGCAGGTACCTATATATATTAAAAAAAAATAAGTCTTTTAAATATGTGAGTGCTTTTCTATTACAAATTTAATAATTTAATAACTACATTTAATATTTATATGTATCAATTGATCATTTAAAATCAGTTTTACTTGGTTCAGTTTATGCACTAAAAGTAATTTTTTTGTATGCTAACATATTTCACTGAGCAGACCCTAATGTTTTATGTACATTTTATGGAAGTCTTTAATGTATATATATATTTCACCTTTAAATGCTTGAAGCATATGCAGCTTAATTTCAGTGAGTAAAGTCATCATTCAGTATGTATCATTCAAGAGTATATCTCTAATAACTATTAAATGCAATACTAACCTGGAAAGCCCAAATCAGAAACATATAAATATTTTTCACATAAATGTTTCTTGTCTTGTTAGAGAAGATAATGATTCATAGCCCTAGGTTAAGGTTTTTAGCATTTGATCCCCAGTCGATGGTGTTGTCTAGGGGAAATTTAGGAGGTATGGCCTTATTGGATGTAGTATGTCACTGGAGGAAGGTTTTATGAGTTAAAAGTCTTAACCTAGGACAATGGAAATTCCCAGAAATCTATGATAGTGACCTTACCTAAGACTCCTAGAAATGGGGGATATGGAACCTGAAATGGCCATCTCCAGTAACCAGAAAAGACTTCCAATGGAGGGATTGGGACACCAACCCAGCCATAAGACCTTTAACCCATAGTTTGTTCTGCCTACAAGAAGTGTAGTGGTTAAGGTGGAGCAGAAATTGGAGGAAAAAATAACCAATGACCGGCCCAGCTTGAGAACCATGCCACGGAAGAGAGCCCACCCCAGACACAATAATGACATTCTGCTGTGCTTGCAGACAGGTGTCTAGCATGACTGTCGTCTGAGAGGCTTCACCCTGCAACTGATGGAAACAGATGCAGAGACCCACGAGCAAATGTTAGGTGGAGCTTCAGGAATCTTGTGAACGACCAGGAGGAAGTATTGAAAGAGCCTGAGAGGTCAAGGACACGACAAAACAAAGAAACAAAGAAACAAACAAGCCAGCCCCAAATCCAAACACAATCCTCCCAGAACAGCAGCAGCAGCAACAACAACAACCCCAGACAAAGAAAACAAAACATACAGAATAAACTAACCTGGGCCACAGAGACTGAACTGCCATCCAGAGAGCATGCATGGGACAGAAGGAGGGCCCTGCACATATGTACTAGTTGCATCTTCATGTGAACCCTAACAGCAGGAGCTGGGGCTGTCTCTGACTCTGTTGAGAGCCTTTGGTCTCTTTCCCCTAACTGGGCTGCTTTATCTAGTTACAAGATGAGGCCGATTTCAATGGAGGGCTCCACTTTTCTGAGAAGAGGAGGACTGGTGGATGGGTTTAGGGGAGGGACTGGGAAAAGTGGAGGGAGGGGAAGCTGCAATGGGGCTGTACAGTAAATAAATAAATAAAATTTAAAAGGCTTGTATCTCATTTCCAGTTAGCGTGCTCTCTCTCTCTCTCTCTCTCTCTCTCTCTCTCTCTCTCTCTCTCTCTCTCTCTCTCTCTCTCTCTCTTTCTCTCTCCCTCCTTTATGCTTGTGTTTGAAGATGTGAGCTCTCAACTTCCTGTTGTCACATCTGCTGGCAGCTTCCGGGCTTCCCTACACTGATGGACTCATCCCTCTAGAACCATAAACCCAACTACACTCTTTCTTTTCTAAGTTACCTTGCAATGCTGTATAATCAGAGGACAGAAAAGTAACTAATGCAATCAACTGCAAATATCTACTTCCTTGAAAAAATCAAAACTATGGGAGTGATTTATTCAGGAAAGGTAATGGAGGATCCAATCAATCAATGGACATACTAAAAGCAATCAAATGATAAGAAATAAGTTTACCTTGAAATTCTTTTAAATTAAAATAAAATATTTATAATACATACCTGTTATTTTTTTTTTAAAATAGGCATAAGTAAATAATATTCAATAAAAAACTAACAAAAAAATCCAGTTACCTTTAGTCTAATACTAGTAGTTTTATTTATGCTTTTTGTCATTGATGGGCTTCAGATGGTTGTTGAGTTTCAATAATTAGCACCATGAAGGATAAACCAAAATGTGTTCCTTAAAAAGGGAGCAAACTGTTTAGAAAACAATTTATGGGTGTTTGCTTTTTCGATGAATGAGCTTTGGATTTGAGTCTTAATTACTTTGAACTTTTATGACTACATTTTACTGCATGAAACCTTTGACCAGGCAAACTACAATTCAGTGGACAGTTTTACTACCTCATTTTAAAAGAAACTAAGAGTTCTTCAGTTGAAACTCCAAGTCAAATGTGCTAGGATCATGTTGTTCATTTAGGATGGGGAATTTTCTCATTCACTGTGGCATTTCAATGTGACATTTCCTAGTTAGGAGCTACTGTGGAAATCTCAAAGAAGGTAGAAAGAGTGCTTTGTTTGCTTTTGATAAGACTGGTAAAAAATGATAAGAGTAATCAAAACTTATAGTTCTACTAACAAACCCCTCCCATTTATCTACTCCTTAAAGAGAATTTAATCTATTTGTCTAGTGAAGTCAATTTGATACCTAGATTTATTACAAGTATTTTACAACCAATCAAGGCTTCCTAATACAATGGATGAGACAAAAGAACAGTAAAGCTAACATGGTGGTGCTATTTATAAATACTTTTTTGTAGTACTTTATTTACTCAGTATTGTTTACTAATGTAGAAGACACATACCATTATTATTCCTATTTTGCAAAAACAAAAAACAAAAAACAAAAAATGGAGGCACAATGAGATTAAAGAACTTTTCTAAGATTACATACCAGTAAAGGCATGGAAATTGGAGTATCAACATCATGATTTTATAAATTTCTTCTGGAGATGAGTGGATATAGTTAACAGTCTCAAAACTAAAGAAGTCACATCAGCAAGATGAATACAAGGGTCTCATAAGCAAAAATAAGCAAAACAATAGAAAATTCCACCCAAATCTGTTGGAGCATTTGAGGCAAATCCCCAAGCTATACTTAAGCTCTGTTGGCTCATGAAACTACACAATGGTCATACAAATTACAGAAATAAACTTTATGGTATAGTTTATTCAATCTCTTTAGTGAAGATCAAACCTGATCCAAGAAAGTTTTCACTCAGTGGGTAAAGAGTAAGCACAAGCGCCCACAACTCTATTATAATACTAAAGACCTGACAAAGAACTAAATTCCTCTGGAAAAGCATTCAGCCCCTTGGGACTCTCGAACTCAGTTTGGTATAGGATCTGGATAGCTATACTGCTGTGATGTCCCATAGACAATGTCCATTCCTCCTAGTCTTGTAGTGACTTGATGTGTTGGGGTTGGGAGAGGATCCCCCTTATCAGAAAATAAGGGAGGGAAGTATGGGGATAGGATCTGTGTGCAGGGATATTGGGAGGAGATGGTGGACTGTTATTGGGATGTAAAGTGAATAAATAAATTAAAAATAATAAAAAATGATGTCCATTCAATGCTATTTCCTCTTCTCAAGGGTCTGATGGTACAGTCCTATCTTGAGAAGCTATACACAGAGATTCCTTTAAAGCATTAAAGCAGCTGTACTTAATAAATGTTTCATTATAATTCTTGCCACTCACCCCTACAACCTTGAGACATTTCTCTGGACTAAATAGGCAGCGAAAGGCAAATAGGTGGCCACATTAACCCCTCTTGGCCCAAAGAGATAAGCGGACAGGACACTCTCAGTGGATTTACCTAGAATACTGACAGTAATATGGACAGTCTTCTTCCCAGACAGGCTAGCCTCCTGAGGTTCCATAAAGGTGCACATGGGCAGCTTATTGTATTCTAGTCCTAATATAGACTTCAGCTATGGACATTTTTCATACTCCTATTACCAACCATACAGTGCTACAGTTTAATAAGCCAAGTAATACAACCTAACACACACACACATGCACACACACACACATACACACACACACACACACACACACACACAATCCAAAGAATTTGATTGTATTCTTGCCTCCTGTATTGTGGTAGCCATAACTTGCTTGCATAGTCCTGAAAAAGTGGCTTTCCTCCCAAATTACTCATCTCAACTGAAAGATAACCTGTACCTACAGCTGAGTGCATGGTGTTTGGATCAGAAATAAACCTAATATAGACATATTAACAAAGGTTAATTATAGCAGAGGAAACAATACCTCATTCTCCATAATGTAGAATACTGGGGACATACAGTCATCACTGATGATAATATCTGAAGAAGCCAAGTGGAAATTGTACTCTTGTGCTCACAGATGTCAGAGTTGACATATTCTCAATAATTTATGCACTAAGATATATCTTTAGTGAAGTGTTTCTAACTGAATGCCACCTTACAGAACTGGATAGAGGTATCCACCAGATAGCCAATAACCATTTAGGGAAAATAGACAGGTTATGTGATACCCATGGAGAACACAATAACTATCTGCCAATTGACTGCAAATAAAAACAAACCAGTAGATGCCTGGAAAAGAATTCAAAACTATTTTTATTAAACAAACAAGTTTCATGGCTCTAATATAATATATGTAAAATGTTTGGGCCACAGTCATCTCCTAGTATCTTCTAGTATCTCTCAAGCCCCTTCCTCTTTCTTGATACCTTCTTCCTCTGGAAGATTCTGTCTTCTACTTTCATGTCTTTTTTTTTTCTGTCTAGATTAAGCATTTTGGAAAATAGATATGATATGTGTCATTCTGAATGTGGCTTATTTCACTTAGCATGATGAGAAAACTCAAGATAAAAGACAATACAATAGTATGTCAGTGGAATTTGGAAATAACTCAAAGTTGAAATGCAAGCTTCAGCAACGAGGTGGAGATCATCGAAGAACATCAAACAAGTAACTAAAAAATAAAATTGAAAAACAAGTTTGAAAGCCTCAAGAAGAGATTTGATGAACACCAGAAGCATTTCTGTATTTAAGGACTTAAAACAAACAAGACAGACATAAGTAATAAGAAAAAATATGACCTATGAGGCATGGAGCAAACAATTGCAATGTGACTAAAGCTCAAGGACAGAAGATAAAAAGCAGCATAGAAATGATACTAGGCTAAAAGGTTTCAATCTTGGGAATGCTCTTCATATTTAGGTTCAAGATTAAAGAAACCAAAATGGGGGGGCAGTCAAATTTATTTCCAAGGCATGTTATGGCCAAACTATAAAAATTTCTAAAGAGACTATTCTAATAAGAGAGAAAAAAAACATAAAACCACATGTAAGGAAATTTTCATATGGCTAACAGTAGATTTCTCAAAAGAAATAGTACAGGAAAAAAAAATAGGATAATACATTCAGCTTTCTAAAATTAAAAATGTCATTTAAGAATATTTAGCCTTCATGGCTTACCCCTCATAAACTAGGAAAATAATCTTTTCAAGACAAGCAAAAACTGGAATTCATCGCTACCATTCCAGTCTTCAAACTGTTTAAAGAGGTCTCATATAGGAAGTGAAAGGATAAAAACTGTTAGTATGAAAACACAAAAGTAAAAGTTTCATGGGAAAAGAAGGCATGCAATAAAAAGCGGGAAACTAATTAAACTGTATCAGTTTAGGGATACCTAAACTACTAAGACGAATACATGAAACAGAGGACTAAATAATTGTGCTGGCTAGTTTAATGTCAACTTGACACAGGGTAGAGTCATTTACAAAGCAGGATTATTGAAAAATGTTCCCACCAGACTGGCCTGTGGGCAAGCCTATCTGACATTTTTTTTCTTTTTTTGATTAATGGTTGATGTATGTGGGCCCATCCCACAGGGGTGGTACCACCCATAGGAGGGTGGTCCTGGATGTTATAAGAAATCAAGCTAAGCAAGAAGCAAGACAATAAATTCAATCTTCCACGGTCTCTGAATCTTTTCTGCTTCCAGGTTCCTGCTTTGAGTTCTTGTCCTAACTTCCTTCAATGATGGAATGAATCCTGACAGTTTTAAAATGAAATTAAACTCTTTCCTTTCTAATTTGCTTTTGGTCATTGTGTTTGATCATATCCATAGAAACCCAAAGGCATAAATTAGTTCTACGTTGTGGGATATTGATGTGATAGTCCTCACCATATATTTTTTGGGGGGATTGTGTTAGCATGTGAACTTTCAGCTGTAAATTAAAAATGAACAACCAATCATCACCATCATCATCATCATCATCATCATCAACAACAAAAATCCCCAACTTAAAACCTTAAATTAAATCAAAATGTTCGAGCTGCCAAATGATCAAGGCCAATACTTGTATAATAACATTAGATTAAGCTTTATTGTGCTCAGCTAAAAATTGATTACTGATGTCGACTGACGTTGAACCAGAAGTCATAGCCAGCAGGGAGAATGACTAGCAAGAATTGATAACTTTCAATGTTGGGTCTTCTACATTGCAAATTTAAAGCAACTGATAACTTATTTGTTAGCAGTGGACTAAAAAAAATAACCAGTTATTTTTATGATAATTAAAATAACTTATTTGTAGTATGTTGTCATAACTAACCTTGGTTGTCAACTTGACTACATTGAGAAGTAACTAAAATCCAAGCATGTGGGTACACCAGTGTAGGATTTCTTTTGGCTGCTATGAACATAGTGGAGCATGTCTCCTTATTACATGTTGGAGCATCTTCTGAGTATATGCCCAGGAGTGGTATAGCTGGGTTCTCAGGTAGTAGTATTTCCAATTTTCTCTAAATCTGGATCATTTGAGGCAGGAAGAAATGCCCTAGATCTGGACCACAGGTGTTCTCTCTCTCTCTCTCTCTCTCTCTCTCTCTCTCTCTCTCTCTCTCTCTCTCTCTCATTTTTTTATAGTACCACCCCTCTATCCATGGATCTCCAGGATCTATCCATGCACATATTCTTGCTAGGTGATCTTGATTGACTGGAGTCTTACTTCACAAGAGCCTGAGCAAATTTGTGTGAGTACCACACCCTCTGTTCTATGTCCCTCTCCTCCTGTTCCATGTGATCACCCTGGGTCCCAGGTGTAGCTTTGCCTCATCTCCAGGTCCTTTCAAATAAGCTTCATCAAGGCAACATTTGAAGCCACAACCTACTCAAGGGACATAGCTTATTTAACAAAAACTGGGCATGATATTACTGGAGGACACCTTTATACCACTCCTGGGCATATACCCAGAGGATTCCCCAGCATGTAATAAGGACACATGCTCCACTATGCTCATAGCAGCCCTATTTATAATAGCCAGAAGCTGGAAAGAACCTAGATGTCCCTCAACGGAGGAATGAATACAGAAAATGTGGTATCTTTACACAATGGAATGCTACTCAGTTATTAAAAACAATGAATTCATGAAATTCTTAGGCAAATGGGTGGAACTGGAAAGTATCATCCTAAGTGAGGTAACCCAATCACAAAAGAACACACATGGTATGTACTCACTGATAAGTGGATATTAGCCCAGAAGTTCAGAATACCCAAGGCACAATTCACATATCAAATGATGTCCACGAAGAAGGAAGGAGAGGCCCCTGGTTCTGGAAAGGCTCAATGAAGCAGTGTAGGGGAATACCAGGACAGGGAAGTGGGAGGGGTTTGATTGGGGAACAGGGGGAGGGAAGAGGGCTTATAGGACTTTCAGGGCCGGGCGAACCAGGAAAGGGGAAATCATTTGAAATGTAAATAAAGAATATATCTAAGAAACAATAAAAAAATGTGAAACCAAAATTTCTAGAAGCCAGGCCTTTGGGCAGTATAATCCTTGTACAGGGTCTACATGGATGACACCTGCGATTAGATAAGGTGTAGGTAGGAATGAAAACACCAATAATCTCACATTTCATGGTTAGAAAGTTCTAGAAGGTCCTACACAGTAAAATCTATGGTCAGTGGGCACTTTTGGGACCACCACATTCCTACTCCCTGGGGAGATGGCAAGACCTCCTGGTCCTGTCCGGGAGATAGATGTGTATGTATGTTTATGTATGTACGTAATCCAGGTTCAAAGCACTTGGCATCTGGACCACCAGCAGCTTCTGTCATAGTTAGCAGAGTGGTTGAGAGGAGAAAAGGACAGTGACCTTGAGATAGTTAGAGGCAGTTGGGGAGGCTGGGGGTGGGGTGGGAGGGAAGACACCTATTTTGAGAGGTAGGACTATGACTTGATGGTTTCTAGTGTATAGTCTGAAGCCTTAAGACACAGGTCAGCTTGGGGTGTGAAATCCTTGATTTAAAAGAAACTCCAAGAAACCAGTAAATCCCTCTTGGACCACAGCTTCTCGAGGAAGAAGGAAGTGTGTGTTTCCTGTCTATGTGCCCACAATCTCACTGCAAGTTCATTTATCCTGAGCCATTTCCTTCACTGGTGTAGAATCTACTTTCTTGGGATTCCAAATGTGGACTGAAAACTGGCATTTTTCTAGGACTTCCTTTAGACTTCAGCACCAGATTAGGAATGCTGAGATAGCCAGTTTCATGGGCTTAACAGCTACCAGATTTTTGGCCTTTTCATTAGACAATAGCCATTTTTAGACTACTAGAATCATGCCTGTAAGCTGCATATAAATATATATGTGTGTGTGTGTGTGTGTGTGTGTGTGTATGTATGTGTGTGTTTGCATAGAGTCACATAATTTGATACAAAATCAATATAATGGCATAAAACATTAAATGTTTGACTATGCTGAGATGTTACTTTACTAGTGATTATATTACTTATTACCCTACGTATTTTGCAAGATTTTCTTATGAAAAAATTTGAACGTAAAGGCAATTTATTTATTTTTGGATTTTTTGATACAAGTTCTGACTGTGTAGCCCTATCTGTCCTGGAACTTGCCAGATAGATCAATTTTGTCACAGGCATGGCAAGCCTCCTGCCTCTGTATTCCCAGGGCTGGGATTAGAGAATTGCTATCACACCTGGCTCAGAAAGGCTGCATTTAGGGCACTAGAGAGTTTCTTACATTTATTTGAAAATTTTAGAACTTTTGAAAACTCCTGCTATTTAGCATTTACATTGTGCCTATTTCTGAAATGATTTGAAGTGGCTTTTGAGAGTAGGCACAGTGCAAAATAAGACAATTAGGGAAAAATGAAAAGATATTATCTAAATATAGCACGGGGAATGAAGAGAGCATCACCCCAGATGAGGTGACTGTTAGAACTGGGACACTGAGCCTGGCTTCTCTCCTGCTGTCTCCAGGATAAGGAGGAAAGGGAAACCGTTCAGAATGAGTCTAGAGAAAGCATTTGGCTATTAGGATGCTGTTTTTCACTGGGCTGCATTTCAGATTATTCTATGTTTAAGGGCCCCTGTATGAGGTATTGATAAGATCCTGCTCTGCTTAAAGTAAGCATTAATTCTGTTCAAAGGTAATAAGAACCCCATGGTTACATTTAATGTTTCTTTAAATTGTTCTGTTTGAACAGGCATATATGTATAAGAAAATACTACAGAACTCCAAACAGACTGGACCAGAACAGAAATACCTCCCGTCACATAATAATCAAAACACCAAATGTTCTAAACAAAGAAAGAATACTAAATGCAGTAAGAGAAAAGGGCCAAGTAACATACAAAGGAAGACCTATCCGAATCACATCAGACTTCTCACCAGAGACTATGAAAGCCAGAAGATCCTGGGCAGATCTCATGCAGACACTAAGAGAGCACAAATGCCAGCCTAGACTACTATACCCAGCAAAACTCTCAATCACCATAGATGGAGAGACCAAGATATTCCATGATAAAACCAAATTTTCACAATATCTTTCCACAAATCCAGCCCTGCAACGGATAATAGGTGGAAACCTCCAATACAGGGAGAGAAACAACACCCTGGAAAAAATGAGATAATAACCTTCTTGAAGCAAACCCAAAAGTAGATAACCACTCAAACATAAAGATAGCGTCAAGAATGGCAGATGGCAATAATCACTATGCCTTAATCTCTCTTAATATCAATGGTCTCAATTCCCCAATTAAAAGACATAGACTAGCAGACTGGATACGTAAACAGGACCCAGCATTTTGCTGCATGCAGGAAACGCACCTCAGTGTCAAAGACAAACACTACCTCAGAGTAAAAGGCTGGAAAACAATTTTACAAGCAAATGGCCCCAAGAAACGAGGTGGAGTAGCCATCCTAATATCGGATAAAATTGATTTTCAACCTAAAGTCATCAAAAAAGACACAGAAGGACACTACATACTGATCAAGGGAAAAATCCACCATCAAGAACTCTCAATCCTGAATATCTATGCTCCAAATGCAAGGGCACCCTCATTCGTAAAAGAAACTTTACTAAAACTCAAAGCACACATCACACCGCACACAATAATAGTGGGTGACTTCAACACCCCGCTCTCTGAAATGGATCGTTCAGGAAAGCAGAAACTAAACAGGGACACAGTGAATCTAATTGAAGCCTTGGACCAAATGGAACTAACTGATATATATAGAACATTTCATCCTAGAGCTAAAGAATACACCTTCTTCTCAGCTCCTCATGGTACCTTCTCCAAAATTGACCATATAATTGGTCACAAATCAGACCTCAACAGATACAAGAAGATAGAAATAATCCCATGCCTCCTATCATATCACTATGGAATAAGGGTGGTCTTCAATGGCAACAAAAACAAAAGAAAACCCACGTACACATGGAGGCTGAACAATGCTCTACTCAATGATAACTTGGTCAAGGTGGAAATAAAGAAAGAAATCAAAGACTTTTTGAAAGTTAATGAAAATGAAGGCACAACATACCCTAACTTATGGGACACAATGAAAGCAGTGCTAAGAGGAAAATTCATAGCCCTGAGTGCCGCCAAAAAGAAACGGGAGACAGCATACACTAACAGCTTAATGGCACACCTGAAAGCCCTGGAACATAAAGAAGCAAATACACCAAAGAGGAGTAGAAGGCAGGAAATCATCAAACTCAGGGCTGAAATCAATCAAGTAGAAACAAATAAAACCATACAAAGAATCAACAAAACGAGGAGTTGGTTCTTTGAGAAAATCAACAAGATAGATAAGCCCTTAGCCAGACTAACCAGAGGGCACAGAGATAGTATCCAAATTAATAAAATCAGAAACGAAAAGGGAGAGATAACAACAGAAACTGAGGAAATTCAAAAAATCATCAGATCCTACTACAAAAACCTGTATTCCACACAACTAGATAATCTTGAGGAAATGGACAATTTCCTTGACAGATACCAAGTACCAAAATTAAATCAGGATCAAATAGACCATCTAAACCGTCCTATAACCCCTGAAGAAATAGAAGTTGTCATTGGAAGTCTTCCAAACAAAAAAAGCACAGGTCCAGATGGTTTTAGTGCAGAATTCTATCAGACCTTCAAAGAAGACCTAACACCAATACTCTTCAAACTGTTCCACAAAATAGAAACAGAAGGAACACTACCCAACTCGTTCTATGAAGCCACAATTACACTAATACCAAAAGCACACAAAGATCCGACAAAGAAAGAGAATCTCAGGCCAATCTCTCTTATGAATATCGATACAAAAATACTCAATAAAATTCTTGCCAACTGAATCCAAGAACACATCAAAACGATCATTCACCACGATCAAGTAGGCTTCATCCCAGGGATGCAGGGATGGTTCAATATAAGGAAATCCATCAATGTAATCCACTACATAAACAATCTCAAAGAAAAAAACCACATGGTCATCTCATTAGATGCTGAGAAAGCATTTGACAAAATTCAGCATCCTTTCGTGCTAAAGGTCTTGGAAAGATCAGGAATTCAAGGCCCATATCTAAACATAGTAAAAGCAATTTACAGCAAACCAGTAGCCAGCATCAATCTAAATGGAGAGAAACTTGAAGCAATCCCACTAAAATCAGGGACTAGACAAGGCTGCCCTCTCTCTCCATATCTTTTCAATATAGTACTTGAAGTTCTAGCTAGAGCAATTAGACAAGAAAAAGAGGTCAAAGGGATACAAATTGGAAAGGAAGAAGTCAAACTATCACTATTTGCAGACGATATGATAGTATACATAAGCGACCCAAAGAACTCCACCAGAGAACTCCTACAGCTGATAAACGACTTCAGCAATGTGGCCGGATATAAAATCAACTCAAGCAAGTCAGAAGCCTTCCTATACTCAAAGGATAAGCAGGCTGAGAAAGAAGTAAGAGAAATAATACCCTTTACGATAGCCACAAACCATATTAAGTATCTTGGCGTGACGCTAACCAAACAAGTGAAAGATCTGTATGACAAGAACGTCAAGTCTCTGAAGAAAGAAATTGAAGAAGACCTCAGAAGATGGAAAAATCTGCCATGCTCATGGATTGGCAGGATTAATATAGTAAAAATGAGCATCTTACCAAAAGTAATACACAGATTCAATGCAATCCCCATCAAAATCCCAACTCAATTCTTCATAGAGTTAGAAAGAGCAATTCAAAAATTCATCTGGAATAACAGAAAACCCAGAATAGCTAAAACTATTCTCAAGAGTAAAAGAACCTCTGGGGGAATCAGTATCCCTGGACCTCAAGCTGTACTACAGAGCAATAGTGTTAAAAACTGCATGGTATTGGTACAGTAACAGACATGTAGATCAATGGAACAGAATTGAAGACCCAGAAATGAATCCACACTCCTATGGTCACTTGATCTTTGACAAAGGAGCTAAAACCATCCAGTGGAAAAAAGATAGCCTTTTCAACAAATGGTGCTGGCTCAGCTGGAGGTCAACATGCAGAAGAATGCAAATTGACCCATCCTTATCTCCTTGCACTAAGCTCAATTCTAAGTGGATCAAAGATCTCCACATAAAACCAGACACACTGAAACTAATAGAAGGGAAACTAGGGAAGAACCTTGAACATATGGGCACAGGGGAGAATTTCCTGAACAGAACTCCAATAGCTTATACTCTAAGATCAAGAATAGACAAATGGGACCTCATTAAATTACAAAGTTTTTGCAAGGCAAAAGACGCTGTCAAAAAGACAAAGCGGCAACCAACTAACTGGGAAATGATCTTTACCAACCTTACATCCGACAGAGGGCTAATATCCAAGATATACAAAGAACTCAAGAAGTTAAACTCCAGAGAGGCAAGTAACCCTATTAAAAAATGGGGTACAGAGCTCCACAAAGAGTTCTCACCTGAAGAATATCTAATGGCTGAGAAGCACCTAAAGAGATGTTCATCATCCTTAGTCATTAGGGAAATGCAAATCAAAACAACCCTGAGATTCCATCTCACACCAGTCAGGATGGCTAAGATCAAAAACACAGGAGACAGCAGTTGTTGGCGAGGATGTGGAGAAAGAGGAACACTCCTCCACTGCTGGTGGAATTGCAGGCTGGTACAACCACTCTGGAAAGCAGTCTGGTGGCTCCTCAGAAAACTGGGCATGACACTTCCGGAGGATCCGGCTATACCACTCCTGGGCATATACCCAGAGACTTTACCTGCATGCAATAAGGACACATGCTCCACTATATTCATAGCAGCCTTATTTATAATAGCCAGAAGCTGGAAAGAACCCAGATGTCCCTCAACGGAGGAATGGATTCAGAAGATGTGGTATATTTACACAATGGAATACTACTCTGCAATTAAAAACAATGAATTCACGAAATTCCTAGGCAAATGGTCAGAACTTGAAAATATCATCCTTAGTGAGGTAACCCAATCACAAAAGATCACACATGGTATGCAGTCACTGATAAGGGGATATTGACCCAGAATCTCAGAATTCCCTAGACACAATCCGCATATCAATAGATTTCTAAAAAGATGGAAGGAGAGACCCCTGGTCCTGGAAAGACTGGATGTCGGGGAACGCCAGGACAGAGTAATGAGAGGGGGTTGAACGGAGAAAAGAGGGAGGGAAGGGGGCTTATGGGACTTTCGGGGAGGGAGGAAACGGGAAAGGGGAAGTGATCTGGAATGTAAATTAAAAAAATAAAATAAAATAAAAAAAAAATGAAAAAAAAAAAAAGAAAATACAAATTTAACATGTCCAAAATGGCACAGAATTACAATGGTTAAGTGCTTTTAGTATCAATGTTTGATAGCTTAATTCTGTATTAATCTCTCTCTCTCTCTCTCTCTCTGGTTGTTTCTATAATAAATGATGTGGTTATGTTTTATTTTATGACTATTAAGTAGCCTTGAAAGAATTCTATCAATAAGAAATGGAGTTCACTTACTCAATGGAGTTCTGCTAACATTTTTTTTGAATTTTATTTTTATACATTTTAATTAAAATATAATTCCATCACTTTCTTCTTTCCCTTTCCTATCTCCGGCACCTTCCACACTGTCTTGTTCATCTGTACATGTATACATATGTAACAGTAATAGTCAAGGTCTCAGAGGAGGCAGTCAATCTGCTAATATCATATACTTATGCATTTTCATATTTAAATCCTTGTTTGAGAAAACTGAAAATTCCATGTCAAATCATATTAATATTTTGTTGTTTAAACAAGCAAAACCAGCACATATGCTTATATTTTTCTACATAAAAAGAATAATTTTTATTGTAATAATTTTTCTGAGGCATGATCCCTGACCTAGAATTTTCCTTTTGATGGCCATTTTGTCAGGTTATTTTTCACCTAAATTGTTTTTTTTCCCCTGCAACGTTTTACCACACAGTTTAGCCACGTGGGATCCTCCTTCTTGCTGTTAGTTAAGCTCCTTATCTTGCAAGCTTTGACCTATTTTTTAAAAAATCTTACTTTAGCAGAGATTAAGCATGGCTGGATGTAGTGACACCTCTTCTATACACTTCCTGTGTCGCTGGGCTTGTATACTGTGTCTTGGATGGACTGTGGCTGTTTATTTATTTTGGCTTTATCAATTTGACTGTATGACTCCCTCTGCAGTGATGTTTTCTAACCAATGCAACAACAGGACAAGAAGATGTTACTTCCTCTTGAAGCACCTGAATCTTCCAATTTCTCTTTCTATTTTTGTAATCTCATCCTTAAAGTAACTATTAATGCTGACTTTTGAACTCCTATAAGCATTTTAAAAAAGTGAAATTCACAGCAAAATTAGCATTCTAGTGCAAAGACAAGATTTTTTAAAATAGGAAAGTACTGACATTCTCAATGAGCTATGACAGAAATTTCAAAAATACACTTTTTTAAAAAATAGAATTCCTAATGACTAAGGATGATGAACATCTCTTTAGGTGCTTCTCAGCCATTAGATATTCTTCAGGTGAGAACTCTTTGTGGAGCTCTGTACCCCATTTTTTAATAGGGTTACTTGCCTCTCTGGAGTTTAACTTCTTGAGTTCTTTGTATATCTTGGATATTAGCCCTCTGTCGGATGTAAGGTTGGTAAAGATCATTTCCCAGTTAGTTGGTTGCCGCTTTGTCTTTTTGACGGTGTCTTTTGCCTTGCAAAAACTTTGTAATTTAATGAGGTCCCATTTGTCTATTCTTGATCTTAGAGTATAAGCTATTGGAGTTCTGTTCAGGAAATTCTCCCCTGTGCCCATATGTTCAAGGTTCTTCCCTAGTTTCCCTTCTATTAGTTTCAGTGTGTCTGGTTTTATGTGGAGATCTTTGATCCACTTAGAATTGAGCTTAGTGCAAGGAGATAAGGATGGGTCAATTTGCATTCTTCTGCATGTTGACCTCCAGCTGAGCCAGCACCATTTGTTGAAAAGGCTATCTTTTTTCCACTGGATGGTTTTAGCTCCTTTGTCAAAGATCAAGTGACCATAGGCGTGTGGATTCATTTCTGGGTCTTCAATTCTGTTCCATTGATCTACATGTCTGTTACTGTACCAATACCATGCAGTTTTTAACACTATTGCTCTGTAGTACAGCTTGAGGTCCGGGATACTGATTCCCCCAGAGGTTCTTTTACTCTTGAGAATAGTTTTAGCTATTCTGGGTTTTCTGTTATTCCAGATGAATCAAAACAACCCTGAGATTCCATCTCACACCAGTCAGGATGGCTAAGATCAAAAACACAGGAGACAGCAGTTGTTGGCGAGGATGTGGAGAAAGAGGAACACTCCTCCACTGCTGGTGGAATTGCAGGCTGGTACAACCACTCTGGAAAGCAGTCTGGCGGCTCCTCAGAAAACTGGGCATGACACTTCCGGAGGATCCGGCTATACCACTCCTGGGCATATACCCAGAGACTTTACCTGCATGCAATAAGGACACATGCTCCACTATATTCATAGCAGCCTTATTTATAATAGCCAGAAGCTGGAAAGAACCCAGATGTCCCTCAACGGAGGAATGGATTCAGAAGATGTGGTATATTTACACAATGGAATACTACTCTGCAATTAAAAACAATGAATTCACGAAATTCCTAGGCAAATGGTCAGAACTTGAAAATATCATCCTTAGTGAGGTAACCCAATCACAAAAGATCACACATGGTATGAAGTCACTGATAAGGGGATATTGACCCAGAATCTCAGAATACCCTAGACACAATCAGCATATCAATAGATTTCTAAAAAGATGGAAGGAGAGACCCCTGG
This sequence comes from Tokudaia tokunoshimensis, assembly GCA_036184795.1. Lineage (NCBI taxonomy): Eukaryota > Metazoa > Chordata > Mammalia > Rodentia > Muridae > Tokudaia > Tokudaia tokunoshimensis. The sequence continues at coordinate 80,372,963 of BTHU01000012.1, read as the reverse complement.
TCCTGGAAAGACTGGATGTAGGGGAACGCCAGGACAGAGTAATGAGAGGGGGTTGAACGGAGAAAAGAGGGAGGGAAGGGGGCTTATGGGACTTTCGGGGAGGGAGGAAACGGGAAAGGGGAAGTGATTTGGAATGTAAATTAAAAAAATAAAATAAAATTAAATTAAAAAAAAAATAGAATTCCTTTTTCTGTATTTTCTCCTTACCCTAAAAAATTAGTTTGATTTCAAAAGCTACTGTCTCCCTATTTGTGCTGGGGTTTTAATTGGTCTCCAGATTTGCTTTTTAGACCTTTGTTGTTCCTGAATTATATGGGAGCCATATAGTCTGGTGCCTTTGAGCAGAAACTTAAAAGCTGTTATATGTTTTTGGCCAGCTTTTATAGTTTTCTTCAGGTCTATCTGCAAGAGAGGTAACTTCTTCTGTTTTATGACAGAGTGACAAATCATATTTAACATATCCATACCTAATTTTGTGCTGTGTGTTGTAAAGAAAACAGTCTATGGCATAAAGAGTTTGGGATTGGTCCTTTCTTGGAAAAAATAAAAGCTAATTTCTGGGTCATATGCAGAAATCAACTTGTGCAAAATATCCTACTAAAGAAATGGTTATTTTTATATTGTTGTCAGCATAGCTTCTTGAGTTTGTGAGTAGGAAGAAAAAAGCCCCACATTTATACTTTTCTCAACAATTGTTCATACTGAATCTTTTTAAAGTAAATTGTAAACTTGTCAGTAAATGTTTGTCATTCTGGGTGACCTGATAGTCTTGTTGCATTTTATTCTGCCTTCTATTTTCTGAATGTAGGATACTAGATCTTCTAATTTATAATTTATTATTTTATAAAAATAAATTTATAATTTACTTTGTCTTGTTATATAGATCCCAAAGTAATAAAGCTAAAGTTTGATTCCCGCTTATATATTAAACATAGAGTAAAGTCACAATAAATTAGCATGGTAGTGGAAAATGAAGATAAAATTGATTCACATTAGATATGTTTGGCATCATTTATGAAGTTTTATTATCTCATGGTTGTTATGTAGACTATTCTATGAGGAAAATGTTAACTTCGTAAGATTGTAAAAATAAGTTTGTTAGCATCCCACTCACATAATCATTAAAAAAATAAAAGTAGTGTTAATTGGTAGTACTCACCCTGAAGTTGACTTTCTTAATATGTCTCTGGTATATACACATATGTACTCAATAAAAAATAGCATGTGCTGGCATAAAGAAAGTTGTGTTGGTATTTGGAAGGTTTTAAGTACTAGAAAAAATATTTCCTCTTCTGTTGTATTAGTTTTGCTGACCATCTATCATGTAAAGTATATGTGTCTCAGTTTAAGCTTCAAATCAACATATTTTGTTTCTTCTTTTAAAAATGTAATTCATTGTAAAGTCACATATAGCAACAAATTTGTCATTTGGTTTTTTAATAGGAATAAGAATATAGCTGAAACTATTTATAATATTATTTTGGCCAGTATGGTACTGTGAAAGTAGAAAATACAGGAAAACACCAAAATATCAATGGAAACATCTACATACTCACTTATAGGGATCTTTATAGATATATACATGTATGACAAACACACAAACACACACACACATATATATATATCATATATATATCGCATGTAATTATAAACATACCAAGCCATACATTTCAAAATAAATTGCAGACATTAGTACATTTCTCCCTATACACTTCAGACTATATAAGAAAATATAGTCCAGTGCTTATTACAGTCTTCATTTTCTTGTGTTATATAAACTCTAATGAGGAGATCTTAATTGTGCATCATCAAATAAGATCCCAGAGAGTTCTGTTGTCCTAGATTATTTCCCCACGCCTTTCCTCAGTCACTTTCATCCTTTTCACACACAGAGCTAATAATTAGTCTTGCTTTATTAACTATTACTTTTCTCCAGAACACAGTATAAATAATGTTAGAGTAAGCACACTTTTGTGTAAGTCTTCTTTGGAAAGCATTATAATTTGAGATGCACTCTTGTCATTTGGGTATTAGATTCTCTTTATGCTTTAGCTGAAATTCTATTTTATTTATTAACACTTAATTTGTTATTTTTATATCTAGGCTGCTTTAATTTTGTATATCATGAATAAAATTACTGTAAACATTGTTACAAAATTTTGTGGGGGAAACAATTTAACATTTTCAAAGCAGGGAGATTGTAATTGCTATCATAGGCTAAATATATATTCACTTATTAAAATGTTCTAGACTTTTCTCTTGAGATATTGCATCATGTATCCCAAGCTGGCCTCAAACTATATGTAGCTGATGATACTGAGACCCTGATCCACCTGACTCCACACCCAAACTGCTAGGATTATAACCATGCATTCCCATAATGACTTTATGTGGTGCTGAAGATGGAACGCAGGATATGCATGCTAGAAAAAACACTCTACTGCATAATATACATCATTACTACATCCTGACCTTTTTCTAAAGTACTTACATAATTTTAAATTCTCACCAATATGTATTATTCCTCCAATTTCATTGTCTTCCAAATTTTGGTGGTGTAAATGTTCTTAATTTTAGCCAGCTAGTGTGTATACTAAAACCATATTGTGGCTTTAATTTGTCTTGACCTTATTATTAATAACATTGCATACATATATATATATATATATATATATATATATATATATATATGCACTTACTGTCCATTTGCATAGTGAAAGTGTCTATTACTATCCTTGCCCATATTTATCTATTTCATTTAATGGCCTAACTTGAAATTATGTGTTTAAACTGTTATTTTGTTTTAAACTTTGATGTTTTAAAATAGATTCATTAATTTCATAGTTATGAACACAAGGAAGAATTTACTTCTATTTGTAAAATATCTTAAAATTACTTGGCATCTAAATCTCATGCAAGATTATAAAATTATCACAGTATTCCTTTACAGACTGTGGCAATTGATATATAAATGCTCGGCCATTCCACATTTTTTGAGACATTATAAAAGGTTTAACTTAATTAAATTAGACCTAATTATGTATACTTTAAGGAGAGAAGATTTTCTATAATCAGCAAGGATGTTGTTACTGTACATAAAAGGGAAACATGTCTTTCTAATTGAATGCCTGCAAGACTCTCAGTAGCATGACTAGAAACATGGCTGATTTTCTAAGAACCTGCTTACTCCAACTCAAAGCATAACAAGCATTTTTCTTTTCTGTTTCTTCTTTCTGCTTCTAACAGTAATAGAGACTTTCTTTGATTCACAGTGTGCTCTATGAATAAAACATCGTTTCCTTGTATTATATATGGTAAACATCAATTGATTTTGTTTTTCTGATGAAGAATTTGAAAGGAGAGTAGGTCATAATTTGTTTAATATCTTAGAGCTGGTAAGGGTTGGAACTGGAGCCAACTTGGGATTTTTCTGGATCTTTCCAAATGTGGTGTTCTGCTTCAGACTTCAGTTAGGAACTCCAGCATGTGAGACTTGGTTAGCAGTTACTCTTACTTGAATGTGATTTTGTCACTTAATAGTTTATGTGTTGGAAGCTTGGTCCAAGGTATAGCAATGTAGAGGTTGAGGAAATGAAACCTAACATAAGTTAATTAGGTCACTGAAGTTGCTTTTCCTGAAAGGAACCTATATTGTTTGAGAGGAATGCTGTTTACTTCAAATTAAAGTGTTACAAAAGAGAAAGACTGATGCCTGCATTGCTTTGATTTCTTGTCTCACCAGGTGCTTCTGTCATTGTGATTCATCTCCTATGGGCTCCTTATGTGAACTGCGAGTTGACTGATAGCATGATGCTCTTGGACCTCCAAAAGATTGAGATGTATAAATCTATTTTCTTTATAAAGTACCCAGTATCAAATATTTTATTATAGTAATAGAAAATGAATTGATGTATTGGTACTAATGTTCTCATAGTCAGTTTGGTGAGTAAGAAATAGCCAGAAAGTTCAATAAGATATATTCTTACTTCTTTGTCTTTTATATATGTCTGAGTCTTAATAGTTAGAGGAGAATATTCAATATATACAAAGAACTCAAGTAGTTAGACTGCAGAGACTCAAATAACCCTATTAAAAATGAGGAACAGAGCTAAACAAAGAATTCTCAACTGAGGAATATCGAATGGCAGAGAAGCACCTAAAGAAATATTCAACATCCTTAGTCATCAGGGAAATGCAAATCAAGACAAGCCTGAGATTCCACCTCACACCAATCATAATGGCCAAGATCAAAAACTCAGGAGATAGCAGATGCTGGAGAGGATGTGGAGAAAGAGGAACACTCCTCCACTGAGGGTGGGATGGCAAGCTGATACAACCACTCTGGAAATCAATCTGGCAGTTCCTCAGAAAATTGGAAATAGTACTACCTGAGAACCCAGCTATACCACTCCTGGGCATATACTCAGAAGATGCTCTAACATATAATAATGACACATGCTCCACTATGTTCACAGCAGCCGTATTTATAATAGCCAGAAGCTGGAAATAACCCAGATTTCATTCAACAGAGAAATGGATACAAAAAAATGTGGTATATTTACGCAATGGAGTACTACTTAGCTATTAAAAATGATGAATTCATGAAATTCTTAGGCAAATGGATGGAACTAGAAAATATCATCCTGAGTGAGGTAACCTAATATCAAAAGAACACACATGGTATGCACTCCCTGATAAGTGGATATTAGCCCAAAAGCTCAGAATACTCAAGATACAATTCACAGACTACATGAAGCTCAGGAAGAAGAAAGACCAAAGGGTGGGTGCTTCGTTCCTTTTTAGAAGGGGAAACAAAATACTCATGGGAGCAAATATGGAGACATCGTGTGGAGCAGAGACTAAAAAAAAGGCCATCCAGACACTGCCCCACCTGGGGATCTATCCCATATACAGTCACCAAATGCAGACACTATTGTGGATGGCAAGAAGCGCTTGCTGACAGGAGCCTGATATGACTGTCCTCTGAGAGACTCTGTCAGAGCCTGACCGATACAGAGGAGGATGCTCACAGTCAATCATTGGACTGAGCACAAGGTCTCCAATGGAGGAGTTAGAGAAAGAACTGAAAGGACTGAAGGAGCTGAAGGGGTTTGCAACCCCATAGGAGGAACAACAATATGAACCAACCAGTACCCAAGAGCTCCCAGGGACTAAGCCACCAACCAAAGAGTACACATGGAGGGACCCATGGCTCCAGCTGCATTTGTAATAGAAGATGGCCTTGTAGGGCATCAATGGGAGGAGAGGCTCTTGGTTCTGTGAAGGCTCAATGCCCCAGTGTAGGGGAATTCCAGGGTGGGTGGGTGAACACTGTCATAGAAGCAGGGGGAGGGGAGATGGGATAGGAGTTTTCTGGTGAGGGGGGAACAAGGAAGGTGATAACGTTTGAAGTGTAAACAATGAAAATATCCAATAAAAAAAGCAGAAAAAAAGAAAGAAAATAAATGTCAATAGAAATATTAAAAAAATAGAGGAGGTGATGGGAGAAGGATTGTGTGAGAGGATGACAGGAAGGGGAGCAGTGAGCAGGATGTAAAATGAATAAGTATAAAAGTAAAATTAAATTAAAAAATAGTTAATCAAATGGTCTGCCTAGTTAAAAAAATGGTATGTGGAAACATTGTTTATCTCAGATAAGTATAGTTAATCCAAATAGATTACCTCAGAAGTTGTACAGTCCAAAGTATGCAGAATATTTTACAGAACATTTTACTAGGTAGGTAAGAGTTCTGTTAGATAAAACTCATAAAGTTCAAGAGGTCTTATAACCCTAATGGATGTCAGTAAGATGTTTATGGAAGAACTGTAATATGGTTAAATTCTATGATAGAGCCATGAAACAGCGGTACATCTTATGTTTCCAGTAGTCTGTCTGTGTCATTTACTTTCTGTTTAGTATGCTTTGCTCTGATAGCCAGGACAAATAAAATGTATAAGACTTGGATTTTCAAAGCGGCGCTCTCAGTACTTTTATTTTTGTGTTTCATACTCTTCTTGCCTAGGTTACTTGGCACTAGAATAGATAACACTACTTCAGAAACATTTAAATGAGTACTAACAATTCAGAATTTGATACTACTACAGCTGAAATAATAATTAGTTTTCTTAAGAGGAAGATCACAAAACTAATCTTATCTCCTCACTGATTTTTAAGGCTCATCTCCAGTAAAATTTGTTTGGTGTTCACTAGGCTGTTGTGACATTTGTGATCTTATTTGAACATAGACTAAAATTTGTAACCTTATGTGAGCATGGACTAAGTCAGACGGTAATCCTGAGAAATAAGGAGCACAGAGAAGAGAGAAGAATAAACCATTTGGAGTACTGAATTATACTTCTTCACATTGGAAAATGGAAAACTCATCTTTTTTCCCTTTTTTCTTTTATCTATTATTATTGTTGTTGTTATTACTCATTTTATGCTTTATGTGCCTATGGAAGGAGAGAGAGACACACACAGAGACAGAGACAGAGAGACAGAGAGATGCACACAGAGAGAGACAGAGAGATACAGAGACATACAGACAGAGCGGGGAGTGTGGGCTCTGAGAACTAAATCATAGGCCAAGTGTGACAATCAGATATTCGTATTACTTAGATTTTTCTAGAATGTAGATAGATTTGAGTCTTGTAAGTCTCTGTTTCTGGACAATGGAATTCCCCCTTTGTTTCAAATATCAATGCTTAATTAATGTCATCTGCTGCCATTTAAAGCATGATCCACATCCTCAGTGGACACACTGTTGTATAGCCAGTGCGTTTACTTTCACTCCACTTGGTTTACTATGACAGTGTCAGTGTTTGTTATAGCAATGGCTATTAATTGGGCTGCAGCTCTCTCTCCACAGAATATCTTCTTTCATTTACTTTAGCTTACTAGACAGGCCTGTACTTTCAACACAAGCACTTTTCCTTTGGGGTTGTTAAATAGAGTCTCTATATTCTCAAATGCCAAGTACTTATGTAATAAGAATTCTTTATGCTTTTTGGCTTGAATTTACAGATATTAATGAAATTCTAAAATTTCATTACTATACAGAAAAATGACTTGGTTTGGGAACAGAAAATTAATCACCCGAGCTAACTTTTAAAATTTCAAAACTTATCTATTTTAAACTTATGGTTGAATGTTTTAGCCTTGGAGCTGTTCCACTTTGGCTTAAAGCCAAATATTTGGACACACTAAAAGGAAACCCCATTATGAATCTCTCGTTTAATTAGTTGTTTTTAAACAGAAGGAGAGCAGAAAGTCAGTCATTATCCTTTGTGAGAACAGCAGATAAGTTTTATTTATGAGCTGACTTTTGAAAGTGTTTTCTGGAAAACTTTAACCAATGACTCTCTCTCTTCTCTCTCTCTCTCTCTCTCTCTCATACAATTTCACAAATGCAGTTTTATTCATCTTCTTTTAGAAAATACATAAGAGCTGAATCAGTATACAGAATGGTTAGTTTGCAAGATCTCTCCATATTAATGCTTTTGTAAAAGTGTTGTATTCTTTTAGGAAGATATTGTATGTTTTGTTGAACATTTCAACTGGGGACTAAGATTAAAGTGTTACTGCTTTGTTATTATCTAAAACTGAAACTAAAGCCTCCATCATGAAAATAATATTATTGGGATTGCTTCAAGTTTTTCTCTATTTAGTTTGATGATGGCTACTGGTTTGCTGTATATTGCTTTTACTATGTTTAGGTATGGGCCTTGAATTGGGTATTCCGAGCTTCTGGGCTAATATCCACTTATCAGTGAGTGCATACCATGTATGTTTTTGTGATTGGGTTACCTCAATTAGGACGATATTTTCCAGTTCCACCATTTCCCAGGGATGCAGTGATGGTTCAATATTCGGAAATCCATCAATGTAATCCACTACATAAAAAACTCAAAGAAAAAACCACATGGTCATTTCATTAGATGCTGAAAAAGCATTTCACAAAATTCAGCATCCTTTCATGTTAAAAGTCTTGGAAAGATCAGGAATTCAAGGCCCATATGTAAACATAGAAAAAGCAATATACAGCAAACCTGTAGCCAACATCAAACTAAATGGAGAGAAACTTGAAGCTATCCCACTAAAATCAGGGACTAGACAAGGTTGCCCTCTCTCTCCATATCTTTTCAATATAGTACTTGAAGTTCTAGCTAGAACAATTAGACAACAAAAGGTCAAAGGGATACAAATTGGAAAGGAAGAAGTCAAACTATCACTATTTGCAGATGATATGATAGTATACTTAAGTGATCCAAACAAACTCCACCAGAGAACTCCTACAGCTAATAAACAACTTCAGCAAAGTGACTGGAAATAAAATCAACTCAAGCAAATCAGTAGCCTTCCTATACTCAAAGGATAAACAGACTGAGAAAGAAATTAGGGAAATGACACCCTTCACAATAGCCACAAACAATATAAAGTATCTTGGTGTGACTCTAACCAAACAAGTGAAAGATCTGTATGACAAGAACTTCAAGTCTCTGAAGAAAGAAATCGAAGAAGACCTCAGAAGATGGAAAAATCTGCCATGCTCATGTATTGGCCAGATTAATATAGTAAAAATGGCCATCTTGCCAAAAGCAATATACAGATTCAATGCAATCCCCATCAAAATGAACATTTCTTGAATAAAATACATTAGATGATGAGGTTTCATCTTGTTTGTGTATATGAATATATGAATATTTCAAATAAAAAAACCTAAGAATATAATTAACTCCTGTCTGTAAATCTTGGGGCACAAGTGATATTTAGTAAAATGTGTTCTTCTTAACTGGTTTTCTCTACTACTAAGCTTCTATGTTAACAGTGGAAATGTCACCCAGTTTTCAGTTTTACATGTGAAATCTTAGAAGAGCCAGTTTCTCTTAAATATTGTAATAATAGTTGAGATTAATAAATAGAAACAGGAATTCCTCTCAGTATTTGTTGCATCTTAGATTTAAAATACTTGCAAGCTTAAGTAATATTTGGGATTTAATGTCTAATTTTTTTCTATAAGATGCTATAGATTTTTCTGCTTTTATTTATATCAGAGTGACTTGATTTCTTTAGGTTATTACCTTTTCCTTATTCATGCAGTCACAGAAGTCCTCTGGCTGCTATAAAAAAAGAATGGTCATTAGATAAAAACCAACCAGTAATAAACTTCTAGAAATGTAAGTCTGAGACATTAAATTTTAGCACAGAAAATTAGTTAGAGATAATTAATTGCAGGTGCACTATGCAGGAAGTGTGAGTAGTTTTTCTACCAGATCTTCTCACATTAATATTGTTCTTTTAATGTCAGAAGCTTCATCTTCCAAGTTTCTTGTGATTATGAGATTACATACACACACACACACACACACACACACACAGTCACACACAGACACACACATACACTCAAAAGAAAGGAAAAGCTAAATAACTTATTGAAAAAAAAACTTCATTCAAGAACAAACTTGAACTAGGTAGAAACAGAAAAATAATTCAGGACCCAAATTCTCTCCTGCTATCTTTGTCTCTTTATATTTAAAGTAAAAAGTTTTTTTGAATCTCTTTTTAGTGTCATCAAAGCAAGTCTATATACCAAAGTTAATTTTATACATTTTTAAAATCATATAGCCTTTAATTTCTTTTGATTCTTCTTATACATTTATTGATTCTATTAATAATGTATAAATTATAATTAAATTTAAGTTGTAACATATATTTCCATTTTAAGTATTCACATTACTTCAAGAAAACATACATATTCCCTTAAACTTTTAGTTATTGAGGTTAGGAAAGAGATATTTGATAGTTTCCACAGTCATTTTCACTCTGCTTTTCCAAAATTGTGCAAATAGCACCTTTTTGATGCTTATTGTACTCATATTAAACAGCACTCTTCATTTTTTTCATAGTTTTCAACTATTTAATGGAGATTGCTTCCTTTAAAAATAAAGAGGCCCAGGCATAGCTCTGCAAAGAATGCTAACTTTTGAATATAAGACTGTGAATCTGACTCCTAGCACTGCTGAAAACTGATCAGTCAACAAATCAATAAACAAATATAGAACAAATAATTGTACTTTGGAATATAACTTCAGCACTGTGTCTATAACCACATTTCAACTGTCCATCTTTAGCCAATTGCAGAGATACACTGTGTGTTGACTCTTGATTGGCACTTTCTTTTCAATTTGTCTCCCATTCTCCAGTCCACAGAAGACCAATGCCTTCTGCTTGAGAACAGTATCTGTGGGGAAATGTGCATAGACCATGGTGCCAATGTAATTAACATAAGTATCAGGAGAGACCCCTGGTCCTGGAAAGACTGGATGTAGGGGAACGCCAAGACAGAGAAGCGAGAGGGGGTTGAATGGGGAAAAGAGGGAGGGAAGGGGGCTTATGGGACTTTTGGGGAGGGAGGAAACAGGAAAGGGTAAATGATTTTGAATGTAAATAAAAAAAAAACTTAGAAAATAAAATAAAATTAAAAAAAAACAAAAAAACCGTAAGTAACATGAGAGATAAGAAAAAGAACAAAAAAGCTTAAATTTTAGCTGAGTAAAGATGACATGAGACACAGGGTGTAGGTCTAAACTGAAACAGAGTACGGCAGACACTAAAGGAACTTCAGAAAGAAAAAAAGTTTTATATTTGTATTTAAAAACAAAGCAGAACGTTTCTTAGAAGTTTCAAAACATTCTTCTTGCCAATGGATTTCTTTCTTTTTTTTTTTGGTTTTTCGAGACAGGGTTTCTCTGTGTAGCCCTGGCTGTCCTGGAACTCACTTTGTAGACCAGGCTGGCCTCGAACTCAGAAATCCTCCTGCCTCTGCCTCCCAAGTGCTGGGATTAAAGGCGTGCGCCACCACCGCCCGGCGCCAATGGATTTCTTAATTTTTATTATAAATTATATCTGGCTATAACTTGCTATATTTTAGCATCAGATACATTTTAATCATGGTTTTCTACTCTGCTTTAAAATTTGATTCTCTTGTCTCTCAACTCTGCTTTTGTTATCTCTTGGTCTAAGAAGAAAAAAGATAAGTCAATGGAAAAGTTCTCACTTTTCAAAAGTAGAAAGTATTGGTGTATTGTTTGGTGCTCTGGTACATACATAGGTAATATTTAAATTCAGTCAATCATTTTATTTTCTCTCACAAGCATCTATCATTTGTTCACGATAAAAAGCATTAAGATCTTTTATTTAGAATTCTGGTTTATTATTGGACAACAGGTGACATTAGCTAAACATAACTTGTGATAATGTTTAGATAGTCTTTTTTGATGTAGTATTTCTATGCTTTTACTTCCAATCTGTAATGTTATATTTGAAATGACTCTCATTAAAAGAACACAATCTGCCATGTTTTATTATCCATTCTGTCAGTCTTCATCTTTTATTTGGCATATTCAACAATTTCCTTTACTCAATTATTTTTGTGTAAGGGCTTGTTCTACCCATTGCCACATTCCTTATTCCTTTAGCTTTTGACTCTGCCTCCTACTTTCCTGTTTTTTATTTTTCTTTATATTTTCCTGTGTTATTGAAGTATAATTTAGAAGTAAATCTTTTTCATCTTTAATTAAAAAATGTGTGTGTGTGTGTGTGTGTGTGTGTGTACATGTGTGTATTCCTGTATGTATTGAGACATGGTCTCTTGCATACCACGTTATCCCAGCCTACACTCAAATGTTCTAAGATATTAAATTTCTGATCCTCTCTTTTTAGATGTAGATTACTGGGATTGCAGCTTTGTGCCACATGACTAAATCTACCTATTGAACTTTTCTGCAACCTCTGAAATGCTATTTTAAAATAGGATAAACATTGATAAATTATAAGAATAAGTTTCTATTCTTTTTCTTAAAGATACTGTCGCAAAACACTGACAATGCAGTGATTACTTGTTTGAGCTTCATAAATGTTGCTGCATGTTTGGAGGCCTTGGTTATTACTTACAGTTACCTTCAACTACACAAAACAAAGTTTAGCAAGGGGATGTCTGAGTCAGGGTTTCTATTCCCGCACAAACATCATGACCAAGAAGCAAGTTGGGGAGGAAAGGGTTTATTCAGCTTACCTTTCCACACAGCTGACAATCACTAAAGGAAGTTAGGACTGGAACTCAAGCAGATCAGGAAGCAGGAGCTGATGCAGAGACCATGGAGGAATGTTACTTACTGGCTTGCTCAGCTAGCTTTCTTTTTTTTTATTATTATAGATATTTATTATTTATTATTTTTATTATTATAGATATATATTCTTTATTTACATTTCAAATATTGTCCCCTTTCCTGGTCCCTCCCCCCGCCCCCGAAAGTCTCATAACCCATCTCCCTTTCCCCTGTTCCCCAATCAACCCTCTTCTGCTTCCCTGTCCTGGTATTCCCCTACACTGAGGCATTGAGCCTTCCCAGGACCAGGGGTGCCTCTCCTCCCTTTGATGTCAAACAAGGCCATCCTCTGCTGCCTATGCATCTTGACCCATGAGTAACACCATGTGTACTCTTCGGTTGATGGTTTTGTCCCTGGAAGCTCTGGGAGTACTGGTTGACTCATATTGTTGTTCCTCCTATGGCGCTGCAAACCCCTTCAGCTCCTTGGGTCCATTCTCTAGCTCTTCCACTGGGGATCCTGTGCTCAGTTCAATGGGTGGCTGAGAGTGGCCCCCTCTGTATTTGTCATGCACTAGCAGGGCCTCCCAGGTGACAGGTATATCTGGCTCTGGTCAGCAAACACTTGTGGGCATCCACAATAGTGTCTGGATTTTGTAGCTGTATATGAGATGGATCCCTAGGTGGGGCAGTCTCTGGATGGTCTTTCCCTCAGACTCTGTTTCCCACTTTGTCTCTGAATCTCTGTGGGTATTTTGTTCCCCCTTCTAAGAAGGACCAGAGTGTCCATACTTTGTTCTTCCTTCTTCTTGAGCTTCAGTTGATATCTCAGCTGGCTTTCTTAGAGAACCCAAGAGTACCAGCCCATGAATGGCACCTCCCCACTTGATCACTAATTGAGAAAATGCCTTACAGCTGGATCTCACGGAGGCATTTCCTCACCTGAAGCTCCTTTCTTTGTGATAACTCCGCTTGCATCAGGTTGACACAAAACCAGCCATTAAAGGGACTGGGGCAGATCCACCAGAGAAGATAATGAGGGACTGGTTTCCTCACATCTTTTTGATGTCATAGCTTGTTGTGCTTATTAGGTAATGATTTTACAGTCATGCCTTGTGTCATATTAGCCTAAATTTTATCTTAGATTTTGACATAATCTGTCTTCTGTATTTGGTTAAATTAAATTTGTTTTGTAAGTGTTTATTAAAATTTTGTGTAATTAAATTCAACAATGACAACATTGAAAAGGAAATGTTTTTCTTTTAAAGTCAGAACTGAAATGATTCAGAAACAGTATTTCGTTTCTAACAAATTAAACATTAGTTTAGTCTTTGCTTAAACCAAGAACACAGGAACTTGGCATCTGATTACCACTGAATGTAGAATCTTGCCTTTTGTTAGGTATCTAAGCTTATAGACCAGAGCAGGTCATGGAGCTTGGCTTTCAACGAGCTTACTCATTTATGAATTGTCTTTCTCCCAGAGCACTGTGTCCAAGAAAGCACAGCATGTAACATTCACTTACTCTGCTACGTGACTGCTATGTGGTTCCCTGGATTGCTTTTTTGACATTGCTTTCTTTTTTCTTTTTTTTTTTTACTGCTTTTTCTTACTGCCCATTGTATTGGTTGGTAAGTTCTGGCACACTGTAAATTTTTGTCTGAAGAGAACCAAGCTGAGTCTATGAAATCGGTGGTTCTGCTTTTGTTCTGGCTCTAATTTGTGATCATAATTATTTATATCCATAGGATTTTTGACTTTGAAGATCTTACTTTCACACTGTACATGCCATGGGCTAAGAGGGCATATGCTCTGATTTGTGCAGCTCTTGGGGCTGGGGCATATTAAGATGGAGCAAAGATACCCACACCCCTATGCTTCATTCTCATTCATTCTGTGTCCTTCTCAGAAATATATTCATGGATATTTATTTTTCTGTTTAGTTTTCAGAAACCCAAGTTTTAAATGCTAATTGCTTATTTCCAAAGTTAAGAGTATCTATTTTTCTCACTTTAAGACCTTTAAATAGATTTTCATTTCTTTTACTTTTTCTTTTCTTTTTTCTCTTTTTTGTTGCTATTGTTGTTGAAGTGATTTTCAGCTAAGATAAATGAGACAAAAGGATGATCACTCACTGATGTCCCCCTCACTTGATGGTTCGATGAAAGTTCTTTCTTTTTCTTTGGAATAGTCTGCTCAAGATCTTGTCTGGCAGGACGTCTGTCTCTGCAATATGTTCTCTACTGGAAGCATTGATCTTCATTCTTTTTCTCTTTTCAATTCTTCCTTCTTGATAGTGGTCTTGGGAACAGTAATTCCTGATTGTAGCTGACAAAGCTCCCTATGTAAAATATTCTCCCTGCACCTGAGCTCTGTCACATCACAGACCTGCAGCTGAGAAACTGTCTCTGCAGTGTCCCCATTTATCTACAGCTCGCAGGGCTTATTCGGACTGTATTAGACAATACAGTGCTCCTGGGGACGTTTTTACACTTAGAAAGTGAAGATACTGAGAAACAAAATTGATAGAAAATGTTACCTGGCCCATAGTTTTTACTGTTTCAAGTTACTCCATCAGATGGTCGTGGAAACACTGGATAAATTACACAACAACAAAAATGTTAAAGTGAAAACTTACAGTAAAGTATCTAATCTCATTCTTATAGATCTTGGTTGAATATTTATCTGCAGTTTCAGCTAGAAACTTGGGCACAGCATGAGGGTTAGAAAGTCTGACATGATGAGTGATGACATATCACAGAGGTATTTAATTACTATAAACAACACAGAGCTAAACAGCAGAAGGATAATTATAAATTGCTAAAACATTGACTATCAGAAAAGTTTATACAGTTCTCCAAGTGACAAAAATTTTCAGTAAGAACTTTACTTTCAACATTAAAAATGCTCAAGCTGTCAACACAATTTGAAAATGAACAGCCACTCAAACTTCTCACAATATCCTCAGCCTTTCTCTGAGATTATGATAACATGTTCTGTTCTTGTTCTTTCTGACCTAGAGCAGATAGACAATAACTCTCCTACCCCCAACACACAATATTTTGTTTTCATAGAGAGGGTAGCTTCTCATGCATTCATTCATAGGATTCTTGCTAGTTTCCATAGGTTGTCATTAGCAATCATCACGTCTCTTAGCATCTGGTGTTGAGATTATTGGCTGCATTTTAGTTTTTTGGATATGCTGTTTTGAGTGCCTTTTTGCATGGTATTCCCTGATGTGCATATTGTCTTCTTTCCCATATCCTGTAAGAAAACTGGTCCATTGACTACAGAGCCACTTCTTTCCAAGTTATCCTGTCTTGAGATCCTTAATTTGATCTCATCACTAGAGATTTGTATTCGAAAGTTCACAGTTAAACTTTTAGATTTAGGGTCTCCACTAAATCTAGTACTGTTTTCTTTTTTCATTAATTTCCTAATCTAAACTTACTTGGTTCCTTACTATTGCAGATACTGGATTTTACACACAAAAATGTGAAAACAAGATGGTTGTAATATGTAACTTAATAAAAAGTATTACATTGGAATACTGGTTTGAGTAGACACACACTTCTAAAGGATTAGAAATATCTTGCTTATAAGGAATCGTAGATATGATTACTTCTGGCTTTAAAGGATGATCTTTGTGGTAGTAGAGATAGGTTATGGAGAGGTAGTTCAGGGTTAAGAGCACCTGCTGGGCTTCTGGAGGACCTGAATTCATTTTCCAGTGCCCACAAACACCTATAAGGCCAGCTCCAGATTATTGATCTTGATCATATTTTCATTTTACTCTTCTTCCCTAAGGAAATCCTTCCAGATCCTCTGTCCCACTTCACCTTCTCTTTGATTGCATTTGTTAGTTTTCTTCTTTAGTTATTTTCTTTCCCTTCCTTTCTTCCTTTACTTTTCCTCCTCTTCTCCTGCCTTTGATTTGTTCTCCTTCTTGTAATTTAGGAAGAAACAGTCTTGTAGCAGCCTTCTTGATACTCTACCTATTCTAATATTTCTGCCCCCTTTCTGCAATGTTCCCTGGGCCTTAAATGTAGGCTTTGTGTTGTAGATGTATTAGGTGGGAGTGGGTACCCTTCCTTGTCAACTAAGGAACTCATCCAGAGCTTAAAAACAAAAGTGGAAAGCATTCTTTCCTTCCATTTCTTGAGTCAATTATTATTCTCTGTTGAGCCAATAAAAAAAGCAAGACTGAGTAAGTCTCACTTTCTTTTAAAACTTTATTTCCTCTGTTTGTCTGACCATATTCTCCAGGCTGACTCTGAACTCATAGTTTAGCTTAGTCGGGATTTGAATCTCTGATCTTCCTGCCGCAGCTTTCTGAGTGCTTGGATCATGTGTGTATGCATCATTGTGCCCAGCCAGATTTCTGCTTTAGTAAACTGCTTTGTAACATTTCTATATGTACTACATGGCATTCAAACATCAGGTCACACTGTGATCAGATAATCACTGGGCAGATAAAATGAGAAGTAGTATTTTCTGTGTTTCCTCAATGAGGTGCTTATTTGAAGGTGATATTTTCCTTACTATAAAAATGCATTTTTTCATATTTCTAGGTGGTTTACTTATATTAAATAAGTGAGTAACAGAAGAAAGACTTTTTTTTCTTGTGTAGCAGAAAGGAAAAAAGCATGGAATTGTGCATTTGTATTTATTTATCCTTCAGATAAAGGAAAGTGAAATACCATTTTATGAGGTAAAAATGTCTCGATGAGTAACAGAGATAAACATGGCATAAAATAAATTACTTAATAAAAAATTCACAGCTGTGATTTGTTTAATCCATTATAGCTGACTCATACTGCCTGTTCACATTAGTGGCTGAGTATAAACCATTTTTGTTGCTGTAATTCTATTCATATTTAAAAAGAATAATGTAGTTTATGGCAGGCTTAACTACAACCATCAACTATACAGCATCCTGTTGCTTTCAGATTGTAGATTGAACATATGTTTTAAAAGTCTTAATATGCCATATAATCTTAAGTGCTTTGTGTTAATATATAACTTTGTTCATCTGATTACAGCACTGGAATAACATTAAAGTTTTATGAGTATCCTATAATACTCAACATTTTGATGGAATACTATGCAAAGTCATCACCATGCTTTTTTTGAGATGAGCTAGGTCTTTTCATGCAGTTAATAGGAATAGCCACCTTTTGGGATCATTAACTTGCTGTTTAATATACATCAGGGCTTCTGAAACTTACCACTCATGACCCTCTTTTGCCCAAGAAATTTTTGAGACATTTCTCATGTACAATATAAAACACATTTATGAATCAAACATTTGATAATAAGAAATCATAAAGAAATTTCTACAAGGGTAAATTTTGGTATTCATATAATTTTGCCATTTTTAAAGAGGAACACAAGTTTACATACTAATGAGATTATATACTTGTTTATACTCACAGAAAACATTAAATTTTGGCTTAGTTTTTGATGTTATAGAACACTAGCAAATTCAATATACTTTTCAGAATTGACTGATATCGGGTTTTGCAACTGTCAATACTGAAAATATCTCTTTGCATAATACCTATTACAGAGGGCAGAAGTAGGTTTAGGGTCATTTTAGAAAATTTTGAAAATTCTGTCCCTTTCCCATGCCAGAATTCAAATACATTTAAAAAAATAAATCGATAGAAGTGTAATATAAATAAAATTCAAGCCAATAGCAATTCAAATAGTGATTTTTACAAACACTTTAACAAACACAATATGCTGATAAACTAATTTGATATAGTTTATATATAGTTTATAATAGCCTTACTATTATAGTGGGAAACACTTCAGTCTCTCATAATTTATACTTATATGATGTTGTGACCCCTGAGATGAAAACATTCCATCTTGCAGAGAAGAACCTTTAAGACAGAAAGTAAATAACTCAAAATAGTTTCAGGACGTCCCTGAAACCGACCACATTCACTAGGCTCCTCCATCCCAAGTATATAGAAGAAATAATGACTGCTGAGACTCACTTTTAGAGCAGCTGAGCTACTCAGAAGAGGCCCATAGAATAAACACCGACTAAGCATCCGAAAGATACAGATCAGCCGAACTGTCTGGAAAATGCTCAGATCATATGAGCTACCCAAAATAATACATTTAAAATAGTTGATCTGCCTGTAGGTTGTGTGGGGACCTCTAGGTTTCTAACTGTCATCCATTCTGGGGTGGATGATACAGTGATACAGCCCTTTTTTGAGCCATTTCTGCTGCTATAACTAACCCCTCATGTATATTCTTGGAAGTAACCACAGTAAAACTCATTGGTTCACCATGTTGGACTTTGGTGGCATCCATACTTTGCCCTGTCATGGATTCCCCATTTGCAGTGAGGAGACATTTACTCACATCTTCTCAGGTATAGTGTCATAGAGTGCATGATGAGGAATAACAGAAGGCAAATATCAAAATTCTCTGTTTACATAATTAAATCACTGATTTTGTGTAAGAGCCATATATAGTATAAAATACTACAGTTCATAACACCCAGAAGCCTGGAACCTGGGCTAATATGTTTCAGGCAGCATTAATGCTGTGTGGAATGAGGTATTTGCAGCACAGAGAGAACAGAGAATGTGCTGTGTGATCAGAATCAAGGCTCAGTCAATAAAACATGGTAGAACACTGCCAGAAATACCTTAGGGTTATTACACATTTGATTTTGAATTGATTTATAGTTGTTGTGTGTTCAGAAACCTTTTTACCTTTGCCAGTGTTTACCCACCTTCACATTTAGGTAAGAAGCTTGACATACCTGAGTTAGCATTGTGTCTCTGTCTGGAGTTCTGGAAAATTACAACTGTCTCTCCCAGTGTCAAGTCAAGAAAAAGTGAGTCAAGTATAGGAAAAGCAGTTTTCTAAGAGTGAGTTGGTAGTCCTATAAGAGGAACCTAACTAATCCCCTCCATTTTCTCTTGGATGCCAGAAAACTTCTGTAATAGATAAGATACTAAGTATTTAGTTTATAGGTCATACAGTCTTTGCCTCAACAATAATACCTATCTACTCTTTTAGGATTAAACAGATAGATGTGAGTACTTCAGGAAGTTTATAGAAAGTCTCCCTGACTTCTAATCCCTAATTGTTAACTTCACTTTTCATCAGGGAAGAAATATCCAGTTTGAATTTTTAATGAAAAAAATTCAAGCCAAGACACAAAATCATCAGAACTGGAGAATCGGCTCTAAGAATCCTAACACTCCTGGCTATCTGGGATTGGCCCCTTGCCTCCTTGCTGAGACAGAAGATATGACAGGAGACATTTAAGGAAAGAAGGGTTTACTTTGATTTTCAGATCCAGGGATTAATTTCAGCATGGGGGGAGGGGTATGGAAGTGGAACAGGAGGCAGCTGGCTACATGGTTTCTAGTAAGGAAGTGGAGAGTGATGAATGCTTGCACTCAATTTGCTTCCTCCGTCGTGTTCAGGTTGGGACCCCAGCCCACTGAAGAGTACTACCCACTTTTAGAGTGGGTCTTTCCATCTCAACTAATTTAATATAGAAAATCTGGAACAGATGTACTCAGACATCTGTTTCCATAGTGATCCTGAATCCCATAGTATTGACAAGATTAACCATCACAGCCACATAACCCATTTTATTTATTTCCCATAGCTGATAAAGTCAGTTAATGAAATGATAGATCTCTGTCATCTAAGGAATCCCTGCTCCCTGGACTCAGGAAATGTTACACAATGCTCAAACTATTTATAGCCATAAAACAACCCACTCTGATTTTACTCATCTCCTAAATCTTTCCAAATCCCTCTCCAGTTATTCCCTGAAGGTGCTTTGTTTGTCTGGCAGCTTTCTGATTGTAGTAAGAGTGAGGTTCTCTATCCTTTTACCTTATTTGAAACCTGGGGAGTCATACCCATTTTCATCTTCTCCGGAAACTCCTTGCCGAATTCAAGGATTACCTTTACCAATACTGAATGTATCTAAATGTTCCCATTTGTGTTAGCAATATTTAAATCCTTCCTCCTCATTTTATTGACCAGGACATCTAAAAAGACATTTTCCTCCTTGTTAATAAAACCACATGATCAGCATATTTTTATTGTGTATGCTTCTTATCTAAAAAGTTTAATGAGATACAATTGCCCATAGCTGGTGCTATACCAGAAAGAATTACAACTGATGTTTTCCCATGTCTAGTGCGATCTTGAGTTCAGGGTATTTTTATCCAATCTTTATCCAGCTTGGAATTCAGAAGCCTCCATTGATATCTGAATCATGAAGGAGGAGGAGGAGAAGACTTGTTAGCTTGTTCTTAGTGAACTATGTCACATAGTTGGGGTTGAGTCATGGATCCTGTTGCACACATGATTTTTGACTTACTTAATAGGTATTGACCTCTGTCAGTAATACTCCAGTAGCCAGTGTGGACCATGTGAGTACATGAAAAGTTATTTTTTACAGGTAATAAATCAATACAATAGTTACTTGTACATACATTGAGTTACCTTTACAAACCATCACACATTACTGTTTAAAGACTGTTTTCTCTTTAGGTGCTTCTCAGCCAGTAGATATTCTTCAGGTAAGAACTCTTTGTTTAGCTCTGTACCCCATTTTTTAATAGGGTTACTTGCCTCTCTGGAGTTTAACTTCTGGAGTTCTTTGTATATATTGGATATTAGCCCTCTGTCGGATGTAGGGTTGGTAAAGATCATTTCCCAGTTAGTTGATTGCCGCTTTGTCTTTTTGACAGTGTCTTTCGCCTTGCAAAATCTTTGTAATTTAATGAGGTCCCATTTGTCAATTCTTGATCTTAGAGATGTTCATCATCCTTAGTCATTAGGGAAATGCAAATCAAAACAACCCTGAGATTCCATCTCACACCAGTCAGAATGGCTAAGATCAAAAACACAGGAGACAGCAGTTGTTCGCGAGGATGTGGAGAAAGAGGAACATTCCTCCACTGCTGGTGGGATTGCAAGCTGGTACAACCACTCTGGAAAGCAGTCTGGCGGTTCCTCAGAAAACTGGGCATGACACTCCCAGAGGATCTGGCTATACCACTCCTGGGCATATACTCAGAGGCTTTACCTGCATGCAATAAGGACACATGCTCCACTATGTTCATAGCAGCCTTATTTATAATAGCCAGAAGCTGGAAAGAACCCAGATGTCCCTCAACGGAGGAATGGATTCAGAAGATGTGATATATTTACACAATGGAATACTACTCTGCAATTAAAAACAATGAATTCACGAAATTCCTATGCAAATGATCAGAACTATAAAATATCATCCTTAGTGAGGTAACCCAATCACAAAAGAACACACATGGTATGCAGTTACTGATAAGGGGATATTAATCCAGAATCTCGGAATATCCTAGACACAATTCGCATATCAATAGATTTCTAAAAAGATGGAAGGAGAGACCCCTGGTCCTGGAAAGACTGGATGTAGGGGAATGCCAAGACAGAGAAGCGAGAGGGGGTTGAATGGGGAAAAGAGGGAGGGAAGGGGGCTTATGGGACTTTCGGGGAGGGAGGAAACGGGAAAGGGGAAATGATTTTAAATGTAAATAAAAAAAAACTTAGAAAATAAGATAAAATTAAAAAAAAAAAAGACCGTTTTCTCATGAAAGGGTTTTGCTATATAAGTGAGGTTGGTCTCTGAAACCGCCTGCGGTTTCATACGAATGTGTTTTTGAGTACTCTGGACAGAGAGCTGGGGCTAGAAAATGATGGGGTGACAAGAGAAATATGGAGCCAAGGCGATATTTTCTGCTCAAGGCTCAAAGTTTAATAGACCTTTCCAAATATATAGGAGGGAGAAAAAGCCCTTCCTCCCAAAGGTTGGAACCAGGTCAGCAGAACTGGTCTGGCTGTTCACTGGTGCCACTGCTTGGGCAGCTGGGTGGGTCACCTGCTTAATTCAGGAATTCGTAGATCTGGAGGAACAAAGAACTTTACCTTCACTCCACCCTAGGTAGAGCAGGATTATGACTAGCACAGAAATTTCAGTTCACAGGATGGGAGAACTTCACCTTGTTCAATGTCAAGTTTCTGCCAGGTGACAAGACACCCAAATATGGCTCTCTACAGGTCTCAATCTCAGAAACCAAGTGCCAGGATTACAAGTGTGTGTCATCAAGCTGCACAAGTCTGAACTCTTTTTGTCTGATGAAAGGAAAATGGAATCTAGAAGGAGACAGGAGGCTGTAGGATGCTTCTCATGCTTGCTTCAGGTTTCAGAGATTGGCAATTAGCAGTTATCATCTAAAAGTATGTCATTGGAGGAGGAAGGGATAGATAAGGAACAAGTAAGTAAAAGCTCTTATGATGAAATCTCCTGGTTTTGCATATTAAGCATGTTCATTATAGACAAATCCATTGGTTTGTATGTTGATTAAGAAAAACTGACTACTGGTGACCAAGATACTATACAATCTGGTTTTCTGCTGTCCACTACTGCCTGTCCTAATAGGACCACTAAGGAGGTGAAATGACTTAAGATATTGCTGGGATTTATATCAGTACCTTACAGGTAGGCTGGACACACAGGAAGAACTCAGTTCACAACACACTGCTAATTAACAAAGGTGACCATGCTAACGAATCCTCTTTGTTTTTGGAATTAAGTTTGCTTCCATTGTTCAACTGCAAAATCAGTACATCAGTGTAGAGATATACAAAAGCTTTAAAAGATACAGATAATTTTCTAAAACAAGAGGACGCTGTTGTAATTTTGTAATCAATTTTTTTTTTTCTTTTTTTCTTTTTTT
Source organism: Tokudaia tokunoshimensis (assembly GCA_036184795.1). Taxonomy (NCBI): domain Eukaryota; kingdom Metazoa; phylum Chordata; class Mammalia; order Rodentia; family Muridae; genus Tokudaia; species Tokudaia tokunoshimensis. Next base: position 80,350,080 of record BTHU01000012.1, on the reverse strand, counting down.
TGGTTTTTCGAGACAGGGTTTCTCTGTATAGCCCTGGCTGTCCTGGAACTCGCTCTGTAGACCAGGTTGGCCTCGAACTCAGAAATCCACCTGCCTCTGCCTCCCAAGTGCTGGGATTAAAGGCGTGCGCCACCACCGCCCGGCTGTAATCAAATTTTTATAGCAAGAAGATAAATATGCTAATCAGAAGCAGGCTTTGCTAGGAGAGGACTACATACAGAGATTGCTATTGCTCCCAAAAGACAGAGAAGGTTAACTGGGTGCTTAACTCCATTTTGGGAGGGTCCTAGAAAGGTTTCCCTGGAGACACAGTATCTTTTTTTTCTCTTCCTCTCTTTTGGCCATCAGTCATTATCCAAGCTATGTAATACAAAGCCTGATACATCAACTTTTTGGAGCTTGTGGACGTTAGTTTCCTTTAATTTCTGTAAATTTACTTTGGTTTTACATTTGACTACTTTTTAGTAAAGGAAGTGCTTAGGTTTGTATGGTGCTGAGTACCAAGAGTCAAGGCTTATGGCCAACATTAACATATATATTCAACCACATGAAACAAACACTATTTTGTGGGTTAAAGTGGTCCACCATTGGGAAAAAAAATCACATGGTTTAATGAAAACTTGGGCAGCCAAGCTTAAACAGTATGAGCTAGCCACTGCCTCTGCTTGGCTGGCCACAGTCAGTCAGTGAAAATTCTTTTGACAATCATCTAAGTACAAAGGACCTTAGCTATCTCCTTAGAACAATAGAGGACAAGGTGGCATGTGTGACACCATTGTAGTGTCTACACAGCTAGTTGAGAGGCTAATACAAGTGTGGCTGTTGTTTTTTGCCAGTTGCAAATTGACTCAGCTCTTTCAAGATCTAACAGGGCATGGAAATAATCCACCCTGAAGGCTCATCTGGCTCTAAGTTCCAAATCCCTTCTATAGTAAAGTCAAACTGTAACCAATCTCCCTTTCAGCTAGATACTCTTTTCTTTACTACTGGATCTACATTAACCCTAACCACTCTCGTGTGTGTGTATGTGTGTGTGTGTGTGTGTGTGTGAGTGTGTGTGTGTGTTGTGTGTGTGTGCTGGATGGTTTTATGTCAACTCGACACAAATTAAAATCATGAGAGGAGGGAACCGAAATTAAGAAAATGCCTCCCTAAGACTGGACTGTAGGAAAGCCTTTTGGATATTTTCTCAACTCATGGGAAAGGGTCCAACCCATTTTGTGTGATGACATCACTGGGCTGCAGATCCTGTGTTCTGTAAGAAACAAACAAACAAACAAACAAAAACAAAACAAAACAAAACCAGACTGGACAATGCATGGAGAGCAAGACAGCAAGCAGCACTTCTTCATGGCCTCTGCATCAGCTCCTACCTCCAGGATCCTGCTTTGTTTCAGTTCCTGTCCTGACTTATACTGATAAGGAACTATGTTCTGGAAGCATAAGCTGAGCAAACTCTTTCCTCCCCAACGTGCTGTTTTAGTCATGGTGATTCAGTGCACCAGTAGAAACTCTAAGGTGTGTGTGTGTGTGTGTGTGTGTGTGTGTCTGTGTGTATGTGTGTGTGTGTGTGTGTGTGTGTGTGTTATTTCCTCGAAATTCTATATTCTCTAAGCTATGTCTTTGTATGAAGTTTTGCTCTCCTAGGGGATTTGAATACATTCTGGCTTTTTTTTTCTTAGTCACACTGTTATATATCCTTTTAGCAGGACTACTTATGGCATGGAGATAAGAGAGCTCTCATGGACTGTTATGATTCTACTGAGAAGGACAAATATATTTTAGGTCCTTGGATCATTTTGTTTTCCCTTAATGCCATTAATTATTTTGTTCTTTTAATCTCAGCATCAATTTCTGATCTCATTTGATAACCTGTTTACTCTCAAGTTTTTCATGCAAGTACACTTAAGTGAAAAGATGTCCTGACACATGGTCTTACAAGTACACTGGTTTCTGTACCATTTATTTCTTGTACTAAGTTATGAAATTTGATTTGGGATGAACACCATTCTTTTTTAAAAATTTTATTTAATCTTTATTTTACACTCCATGTTTTATCTCCTCCCAGTCTGACTGTTCCACATCCCTTAACTCCCCTCCCCTGCCTCCACAAGGATGTCCCCTCCCATTCGTATGAGTACAGGTCATGTAAATTTCTCTTTTTCAAAGGATCCATCTGTTTACGGCATTCTCTCTATATTTGTGAGACTTTTCATCACTCAATAGAGGGAGACCAAAGGCTATACTGGAAAATGTGTTTGGAAAGACTGATTTCCTCAGCCAAAAATCTGTGATGTTTTCAATGTGATTAGCTCCAGATCAGTAAAATTCTTGTAACTCAAGCCTGAGAACCTGAGTCATAGCCTGCACCCACATAAAGAGGTTGAGATGGTGGTAGGCACTGGTCATCTCTGCACTGGGGAGGTAAAGATGGGTATATCATTGAGATTTGCAGGCCAGCCCCAGTCTATCAAAATCATGTAACCTTGGATTCAGTAAAAGACCTTGGCTCAGAATACCTCTGGCCTCTCATGCACATATACACATAAGAACATATACACACATATCGTGTACACAAAACAGAACAGGTAGAAATTTCGGCAAAATCAACAGAGAAGAGCAATGGGTCAGCTTTCAAATGATAGATTACATCGTCAAGAATTCAAAGGTAATTAGAGATCACAGATATAAGACAAAGCACAAAACACTGCAGCATCTTCAGAAGGCTATGAGTTTCCATCAAAGAAGCCAGTATTGAGAAAGATGAGACTTCTGTCCCTGTGCTACCAGCCAGGAGTTAGAGCCTAAGAGCCTGGTAGAGATTAATGACTTTGACATTTAGAGAGGCATGCTTCAGGCTTTCTCCAGATACTGCAAAACCAGAGACAAGAGGGGAACCAAAGTGTATACTGGAAAATGTGTTTGGAAAGACTGATTTCCTCAGCCGAAAATCTGTGATGTTTTCAAGGTGATTAGCTCCAGGAGGTCATTTTAGTAGAGGCAATACTTGTAAACAAATAGCTTGAGGTAATTCTTCAAATAATGTTTTGGCAAAGATTTGCTTTTTAAGTATGCTGAATGTGACTGATGTTTGCAAAGGGAGCAGGGCAGGATGGTACGGTGAATGTTACTTGTATGTCGCTTGCTGAATACATGCTTGAAACAAGAATGTGAGTGTCTAAATTATTTGAGTTGGTTGTTATGAGACACATTTAAAGGTACACCAAATTGAGAAGCTCCTGCTGGCATCTAGGATATAAGCTCTTCCCATACAAGAAAAAGAATTGCTTATTACAATAGAGCATATACTGCATCTCTAAAAGCTCTGATACAAATGGCCTTGGCTGATCGGAAATTTCAAATGGTCCTTGTAGTTTAATAAACTTCACAGGGACATATTCTTTATTTTGATGAGAGTTTTCTTGTTTGTTTGTTTTTATGGACACATTTGTCTGGACAATTAGCAATCAGATCAGTGCTGTTATTGTTTGGATAACAATATCCCCTCAAGAGGTTCATGTTGGTGCCCAACTGGTGGTACTACTTTAGAAAGATCTAGAGACTTTAGGCTGTGGATCTCAACTAGGAAGCAGATCATTAGGGTCTGGTCTCTGGAGACAGCATTTTGCTCTAAGGCACCTCTCCTCTTCTGCCCTCTTGGAATGAATATCATCTGCCACATAAACCTGCAACAATGATGTTCTGCCTACAGGCTCAGAATCAAGAGTTAACAAACTGTAGCCTCTGAAACCCTGGGTTCAATACACCTTTTTCTCCTGTAAGTTATGTCAGGTATATTGCCACTTGTCTCTGTCTCCCTAGTTCTTTGGAAACAGCATGAATCATTCTCCCTCAAAAATGCTTACACACTTTTGAATACAGTACCTTATGAAATATAATCTATGGTTTCCTTCAGAATAGCGGTAGTTTCTTCCTTTCTGTTCATTTTAGTCCTTCTCCTCCTTTGCCCACTTTTTTTATTTTTTTATAAGTACTTATTTCATGGTGATTTAAAAGCTTTTGACCCATTCTGGGCTTCTGACTCCCTTCAGTGTCCACCTGTCTCACACAGTGACATCATCCCTGAACTTCCATCTTTTCTTTTCTCCAGCACTAATGTCCCTTCTACTTAGACATCCTTGAATGCACAGGAGTTCTCTCGCCTCTCCAGGAATATACCACAAACACTTTACATTTCTTTCAGCTTTAGGTTTTTTTTTTTCATTTTTATTAGTCGCCTTATTCTTTTAGTCAGTTTAAAACATCATTTGCTCTCATCTCTCACCAACCAGTCTATCTATTGATTTGAAACTCATTTCTGCTTCCTTTGGCACTAGATTTATTAACCGAGTTTTATTTGACAGATTTTTAATTTTCATTTTTCTCAGCACCCATTCCTTTCCTAGCTCCCTGGAAATTGTAGTTTGATTCTGCTTTTCTCCCAAGATAGTTCTTCCCAGGGTACTAATGACTTTTTCATCAAATAACCTATTACAAGAATTTTCAGTACTTGCAGTCCTTTACTCTTTGTGGTCCTAGATGAATATACAGTCTAAGTACTATTTTCTTTCCTGTGGCTTCTGTGCAACCATTCCCTTCTGCTTTCCTTTTTCCTCTTTAAATCTTTCTCTTAAACAATATCCCAGACTCTCAGCACAAGATCACTTTGCGAATCTCAAGATTCCAGGATGGATACACTGATGTTCTATCCTTTGGTTTCACATACATATCTTTAGATACTTATCTTTTTCAACGGCTCCAAATATTATCTGTCTGGTATATGGATCATGAATTTCTTTGTAAAATAATAGGCTGAGAGAAGGTGCATTAGGTAAAGTGCTTGCTGTGTAAGCCTGAGAACATGACTTTGAACCTTTATTGTCCACCTATAGTTGGGTGCAATAGAATGTGCCTGTAATACCAGTAGTGAAGTAGAGGGCAGGGACAACCTGACAGTTTCTGACCCACTACTATAGCTGAAGTGAAAGCTTCACATTCAATACGAGAGGCCCTATCTTAAAAATAGGTTGAAAAGTGACAGATCAAGACCCCTGATGTCAACCTCTGGCATCTGCAAGCATCTGTTCCTCTCAAACAGGAACACACACATACCCTATACAACACACACACACACACACACACACACACACACACACACACAAAGCAAATAAATATGAAATCAAATAGTTAAATTTTCAATTAGTAGTTATATGTATATGTATGTTTTCCTCAAAATACTGTTTTAGTTCAGTCATTTTAACTTTTTCCTGATTAGAACCAAAACACTGAAAAATAGCTCACTTGCTCCATAATAGCAGGAGTTACTGTATTCCTTTGATTTCCTTCACAGACTCACAGCTAGACCTTTATACATCCTAAGCACTTTATGGTGATTGTAAATATAGTGGCAGAGACAGTGTGTAACTGTGCTTGCCTAAAAACGTTCCTCATAAAGTCCAATATAAAAGATAAAAATAGATGCCACTTTTACCAAGTTCAGTTTCCCAAAGATTATTTTTATTGAGAACCAAAGGCAAGAAATAACTTTCAATTACACATAATAAATCTGTATTCAAGTACAACCCTATTCCTGGAGCGCTGGTTAGAATACTAACATCCTGTAAGATGCTTGCCTCAGGACCATTATATATCCTGTATCTCAATGACACATCTTGTAATGTGATTTACATAATTATTTTAATCAAAAATGAAGATGTAAAATATATTTCAGCAATACTCTGGTCTTAGCTCTTCATTTTGTATAATATAGGATTGAAGCCAGAGGGGCTAAATGAGCTCTTCAATTTCGCTTTGCTAATTAGTGGCAAAGTTGGTAGCATCATGTTTCAGGATCAGGTTGAATGCTCTTTACCTTCTTCCACACTGCTCATACATAACCGACAAAGTCAGTTCTGCCAATAAGATCAAATCAACTTTAAGTCAAAGCAGAGCTTTGCCCTTACTTTTGAATCTCTAAGTAAAAACAGAGCTTTGCCCTTACTATTGAATCTACTTTATTTCTCCCAACTTACCCTTACACAGGACCATGTAGGTAAGGAAGAGTGGGCAGCTGTTTTCCTCAGCATGATGAGGTGATTACCCAGGTGATATTCAGATTGGTAATTTTCTTGGGATTCTTTTAAATCACATTTTAGAATTTTTCTAGGTAAGTGTTTCATAATTAATTAATCCATAATCCATTTTTTGTCAATATGTTTTCATTAAAGTATTCCTTATTTCAGTTCTTTATTTATGCTTGGAATATAGAAAATGGGATGCATTATAGTCCAATCTCTCCTTACAAAATCTAAATGAGTGTTCATTGAGACTTGATGAGAATATTATACCAAAGCTGTTATATCATTATATATGTTATACCATACCGTTTATATCATTCAGATAGTCAATTAAGGGAAATTTAAACATTGGGTGCTCTAAACATGTATGCACATAAAAGGGAAATAGTGGTGAGAAGCTGGAAGTAAAGACATTATGGTGACAGTAATCTCTGAATTGGGAACAGGAATTTGTAGCAGTTATAGAAATTCCTGTAAGGACAAAGATGGAAGATAGTGGAGTTAGAGATAAGGAGAACCTGAATTTAGGTAGAGATAGGATAGCAAACAAATGCATAGAAGTATGTATGACTATGAGAAGTATGTAAACTATGAGGAAAGTAGGGGAGAGCAAGAGGAAGGAGAGAGGGGTAGAGACTTGGGAGGGCTCTAAGTGTTCATCGTCAGGAGTTTGACTCCTGTCCCTGACTTTTGGGCTTATAATTTTCATCATCTGAGAATGTGATTGAACACAGCCTGTCCTTATATTAGACTATTCTCAGTGGTACAGAAGAGAGAATCCTGGGTTTACCACGAGCATACCTGAGTTCAAGTGCTTTCTATTTGATCATCCTAGATGAGAAATCATGCCCATTCACATAATCACTTCAGATTTCCATTATTCTATTTATATAATACAGTAATGAAAACAAAATTTCCTGTAACAGCAAGTTAAATAGAATCTTGAAATGGGAAAAATACTTACATAGTGATAGAACACTACTCTTGCCTTTACTTCACGGGAAGAAAACTTGTGGCCAAGGGAAAGAGAAACATTGGGGATACCACACTTCAAGTTTACTTCCAGCCTGTCCTCTGGAAACACAGAGCACAGAGACAGTATTTTTGCTTGTTTGCTTATGTTTTCGTTCGTTTTGAGGTTCTGCTAAGAAAACGGGAGCCAATCTGTGATTTTGTTAGGGTTCAGGTCTCATAGGACTCCTGGAAGAAGTTGTGTAGTGGACATAAAGAAAGCTACAATTTATTTGATATTTATCTAAGTCAAAATTAAAATTTAATTTAAGGTATATAAGCAGACAGTTTGCAAATGATTGGCTTATCATTTAAATAGTGAGTGATAAAGTTCCATGATTTCAGGATAAAGAAAGCAAGTGACAGCAACACAAATGTAGGGAAAGGTCTCAAATGCTTTATAGAGCTTTGGGGAGTAGAAAATCTTTTTTTTTTTTGGTTTTTCGAGACAGGGTTTCTCTGTGTAGCCCTGGCTGTCCTGGAACTCACTCTGTAGACCAGGCTGGCCTCGAACTCAGAAATCCTCCTGCCTCTGCCTCCCAAGTGCTGGGATTAAAGGCGTGCGCCACCACCGCCCGGCTGGGGAGTAGAAAATCTAATAACCTTATACATCCTTTTCAAGTGAAATCTAATATAACACATTTCTAAATTTAAGATTAAAATGGACACAGACAATGTAGTGATACTTACCTAATAAAATATTGTACAGCTGTTTACTGGTGGTTGGAAGTGGGAAATACTGGTCATGACATTTTTTAAAAGAAAAGCATACTGAAAATTTAAACTAAATTTTAAATAGATTATGAAGAGAATGATTTGTGTCTATAATTAGTAATAAAATCAACTGATTTAAACGATTTTGGGGTGATTTATTTCTTCTGAGAATATTCAATTAATGCTTCTTATCTTCATTTGTTTGAAGATGTTTTCTCTTGTCAAGGTATCTCAAGTTTGAGAGTATTTGAGATGGCACATGTAGTGGGTTAGCCCTTGCTATATATATCTCAAATCATTCTTTTTCAACTTTTATTTGCCCTTATAACTTTTTTCCATATGGATTTTTGGTAATTCAAAATTTAAAGCACCATTTTTGTTGTCTTTTAACTAGTTTCATTTCTATTTTCTACTTAGAATGTCGTGACTCACCTTGAGAGTACTTGGATGTTCACATATTTCCTTTGGCGTTTAAATTCCCTTTGCAACATTGGATCCATTTGGAATCCATTTCAGAGTACTTCCTTTCAAGGTTAAAAGCATCCACCACAGCATTTATTCCATTTAGAGACCACAATGATCTACCACTGAGAAAATCTTCTAAAAGTTCTTCAGAGTGCTCTGAGATTTGACATGTTTTCCAAGTGATTTCACTACCTGACCCATTTACTCAAGTAGAGACTTCTTACAAATGTTATCCCTAAAAGTACTCTTAGTCAAAATGCTGAGCATATATGATCAGGAAGAAAAAAATAAATACAGTTCTTAAAATAAATATCTTATAGAGTTAGCTATCATTTCACTTAGGAGAGGTGTGGGTGTTTTTTTTTTTCTGATTTGTTTTTAATTTCAGTCAACTGCTTCTGTATAAGTGTGATTTCCTCCATCTCTATGTGGAGAACTGTAAAGAATTAATTTTTGCAAACAGTTAATGCTGAAGACTACATATAGAACCAGGAGTGATGAACAAGACTGCTGACTATCAATTATCACTGCATAATGAGTAGGAAAATAAACCTCGCTGAAAATCCAAGGTGCGGTTCACACATACAGACTCAGTGCTGGGATAATTCTACGAATTATTGTTCCTGTAGCTTTCAAAGAAATGGCAATTGTCATTGCTATGGGGTGTGCTTATTCAAAACCAAGCTGACTGGCACAAGGTGACTGTAAAGATTACAGCACCTCAACTATTGAAATAATGTTTGGTGTATGAAGATAAATGTGCTGACTGATCGAAAAAAAAAAGTCAGCACATGACTCCTAGTTATTTTCTGAACAGCTGGGTCTACTTTACTTTATAGCTTTTTGTTGCTTAATTCTCACAAAAGATATACCACGTTATATTTTATATTTTCACCAAATGCCAGTGAGTTCAAATCATCATCTTCAACCTCTGAAAGAGTTACTGTTCAGGAATTTTTTTCTCATTTGTTTATGATTGAAAAATAATTTTGTGCTTCACATGTACATTAATAACCAATTGTGTGTTTCCAAAAATGAATTATTTATATTAAATAGGTCTTTATAGATTTCTCATTTTGTAAGTAAAAAGGTAAAGTGGTATGAATCCATCTTGAGTTTGACCCAATTAATATGGTTAACACATAATGAAATTTATCATACGGAAAAACAAAATTGGGAACGTCCCTTTTTTTTAAACCATTAATTTTTTTTCACAGTCCAGTCATTATCCCCCTGCATATGTTTCCTCTCATTTTTGTGTGGTTTTAAGTCTGACAGTAATTATTCTAGCTTAAGGAATAATATATATATGGCTTTAAAATTTGTATCTACTGAAACAGTCTGCTATGAACATAAGGTATGTTGTATAACCACAATGCACAAGTAACAGAGACAAGGAACCAAATAGAAATTAAGCTCCTCAGTGTCTTTGGTGGGTAGTTTTACTGTGTCATGTACCTTGTTGTTTCATTAAAAAGGTCTATTACTTGCCTACCCAAATGTTTTTACTGTTAGAATGGTGTTATTGCAAAAATCAATAAACTACCCAGCTAGAAAACATGCTTTAATAAGAGTCTTTGAGTTTCTCATAGCTGTGTGTACAGTTCTGTCATGTAAGTAGAATCTAATGAGAGAATTTCTGGGATAACTTAGCATGAAACTGATTAAAAAACTGAGTTAGTATGCAGTCATAGGCAAGCAGGATAAGGGATGATCCACATCAAAAGCTGTGGACTAGCAATCTAGCTAGAAATTAGGTCCTTAATAAGCCAATAAAAATTAGTGGTACTATCTACTAGATGATGAGAGATTGATGGAACAGGACCAAAGATGGCAGATGAGAAGCAACAGAACCAAATGTCCTGGGAATCAGACTCTGCAGACCAACATCATGTGCTGATCTGAGTTTATTGCCCAGAACATAAGCTTATAGAGTGTTTGAGGGAATCCCAAGCCCCTAAATCCTCTGCAAATTGTATTTAGCCATACTGTCACCATGCTCCAATGAAATCCTTGCCTAGCTAGGTAACTCAGAAGCTGTGGGAGGGGGGTATGGGGTGTCGGGGTCAAAGTGGGTGAGGTGTGTTATCATCACTTATTAGGACTTCTGAGAAGCCAAGAAGACAGGGAAGCAGCACCGCCCTGCCCTGCCCTGCCCTGCTCTGCCCTTGGTTCCTTTTTGCTGTCTTACCAGTGTTCCGGGGCCATCTTAGATGGAATGCCTTGTGTGACAGAGAGACCTAACGCTGAGTATGAGTATGTCTCATCTCAGGAATGGCACCTCGCTCTCCATCCCACTTTTTCTTTCACAAGGTTGACCTTCATATCCCTCACAGGAGTTGAGAAAGTAGTGATAAATTTGGGGGGTTTGGTTTGTTCTTTTTTAATAAGACGTTCGCATTATAATTAGTTTTGTAATTGTTTATAAGTTGATGTTCTGTCCATTATTATTCAATTACCTGAGGAAAATAGACATTAAATCTGATGTTTCCCATCATTCTCCCAAGCTTTAATTTTGATTCAGGAAATCCAATGTGAGTATGAGAATATTAGTCGGCTCAAAATCTAACACAGTGATGTTTGTCTATTTGAAATATAGTTCTGAGCCCATACACCATAGCAGTGTTTTTCATTCTGCTGTGACAGAGTCTCTGAAAAAAAGCTAAGGAAATATGTGGGTAAGATTTTTGGTTCTGTCAGCTTAATGCAAACTGGAGAAATTTGAGAGGGGAAACCTTAGTGGAAGAATTGTTTCAGTCAGATGGCCTGAAGGCAAGTCTTCAGAGGTGTTTTATTGATTAATGCTTTATATGGGATGGCTAAACCCACTCTTTGGGGGCTAACCCTCAAGCAGATAGTCCTGACTGGTAGAAAAAAGCAAGCCAAGAAAGCCGTGGAGACTAAATTAGGAAGGAGCACCCATCCTTCCACAGAGCCTGCTTCTGTCCCTGCCTCCAGGTTCCTGCACTGATGTCCCTTGAGGCTGTACTCAAAGCTGTAAAATTAAATAAATCCCATTTTACCCACATTGCTTTTGGCCAGGATCTTAATCTCAGCAATAGAAAGCAAATTAAAACATAAATGAAGGAGCTATTCTAGCTTATGGTTTGAGAATATTGTTCATCAAGGTAGGGAAGTCATGATGTCAGGATCATAAGGCTTCGACTCTTTCTTCCTTGGTTAGAAAGCAGAGAGAGGTGGAAAATCATCCTTCTCTGCTCATCTTTCCTTATGTTCAATTTGGGATCAAGTCTTGCAATGGTGCCACCTAAAGTTAGCATGGGTCTTCCTACCTCAATAGACCCAATCTAGAATATCTTTCCATACCCAGGGATTTGTTTTCTAGGTGATGCTGAATCCTGTCATAACCACTTAACTATTTTATTGACAAAATAAAATAAAACTAAGTGAATAAAATATATTTTATTCATGAGTTATATATACAAATATCAACCCAATATGCAACCAATACAGATTTTACTAACATTTTTAATATTTAACATTTTAAAATAATTTTTAAATTTAAAAAAACTTCTTAAAAAATTTATTTATATTAAAAATATCACACACCCAATTAACCATAAACAAAATCTAGAAATATCGACAACCTTTATGCAATTAGAATAACTATTTGGAATGGAAACTATAGAGCTTGGATTTTACATTTTAATTATAGAATACTTCTTTTTTGTACTTACCTATCACCAAGAAAGAAAAATTAAAACTATGACAATTAACTTTATGTCTTTTTCATAACTCATGTTTATAAAAGATAACCTTTGATATTCATTTATTTATTTAGTGTGGTGTGTGTGTGTGTCTGTGTGTCTGTGTGGTATATGTATGTGTATGGGTGTACATGCATGTCATTATGCCTTTATGATGTCAGAGGACAATGTGTGTGAAACGGTTTTCTACTTCTACCATGTTTATTCTTGGATCAGACTCAGGACATCAGGCTTGGAAGCAAGGACCTTCACCCACTCAGCTGTATTTTCAGATTCCATGAAAATTATTAATAAAATATTTTCATCATTTTAAATATTAAATCATTAACATTTACAGTATTCTATATGCACATATCTACCTGGACACTAAATTTTCACAGAAATGCTTGACGTACAGATACATTTTAAAAATACATAGCTGAACAAATACATTTACATTCGTAAATATATTCCAGACATGTTAATAATTGAACTTTGATGTAGTAAAATATTTGAATTAATAAGTGTTAAGTCCCTCAGTAGTAATGGCTTCCTAGGGCTAATATATAGATCACTGGACAGCTCATGTTTATAGCACTGGTTTTCAAAGTGTTCTATGTATCAGAATAATGCTTTAGACTGCTGTAGACTACTGACGATTCAGAATCTAAAGAGTATTACAGTCTAAAAAACAGACGGAGACCTTTGGAAACACCAAACATTCAAGTAAGTGGACACACATGTTTGATATTAAAGGAAGGGAATACACTTTGCCTCATAGTGGGTCTTTCTTACCATTAAACTCCACTTCTTCCCTCTGTCTCTTTCAGCCACACTGACAGTTTTATAGCTTCTCCTCAGATGAAATTTATTTCCTCGGGAACTTTACAACTTCTTAGCACACAGATATTTAAATTTAAAAAAATTAGGGGCTTTGCCTAGACCTTACATATGAAGCCCCATATCCAATCACAGTCTATTTGTTACATTCTTACATTTTCAATAAATATTTATTTTATATTATATAGTATAAATATATATATAGCTATGCTTATCTGTTCCCGTTTGTCTTTCTCATAATCATATAAAAACTAAATGAGAGAAAGATTTATTTTTATTTCAATGCTTCTAAAATTCACTATAAATTTTAAGAGGAGTTTGGAAGTCTCTACATTTTATTAAAGAGTTAAATTTAGAATCTTACTTAGCCTTGGAACTTATAATTTACAAGTACAGTTCTGTTAAGGTTGAAGATGCAAGTTCTGTTTCTGTTATATATGATTGAGAGATTGATTTGTGATAGCAGCATTTTTTGTTTTGAGTGAGTGCATTTATCAATATGTAATTAGTCGAAATAAAAGAATAAGTAGCAAGGGATATATATATTTTCATATGTACATTCATATTAATATAGTGATATGATAATAATAGATAGATGATAGATAGATGATAGATAGATGATAGATAGATAGATAGATAGATAGATAGATAGATAGATAGACAGATAGATGATAGATAGCAAAACACCACATTGGGTGCTTTAAACATCCAGAGTAAATGTGTGGGAAAGGTCCCTGAGGCAGTCAGCTGGTGTTCCTGATTAGCCTTTTCTCCTTGCATGAGTTTTTACATGCCTAAACTCTCAGCTTCTCTTTTAAATTTTAGGGCACTTTTATATCAATTAATGAACACTAGTAACATCTGTTGGAAATAGAGACCATTTAGATATTTATTAAAGCAAGATGTTCTGGAGCTGATCGATTACTTTTATTTCTTCCTATCGCAGAATTAGAAGACCTACTTCATCTCCATATAAGGGACCTTGGAGGATACGTGGAGAGAAACATATTTGGGTCTAAATAAGAGTGTATGTCACCCTGCTTATAGTGATAACTACTAAATGAACACAAATAGCACATGCCACCATATCAATAATGTGCATTACATGTCTCATGGTGGCAATAACTGAGCTCTTAGTATCTTATATTTTCAAACTGTTCATTTCTAACCAAGCAATTACAAAGAAAAGACAACATGACTACTGATGAAACCAATGTTTTATATCATTGAGAATGTCATATTACTGATATTTGATATCTAGTCTTGGAAACAGTGAATATTTATTTATATTCCCTTGGAACACACCAACTGAGCAGGGCAGGGAAACAGGTAAAGTAACATGACTTTAACCATTCTCTCCTCTTTTCCAAATCCAGTCCCGAGTCGAAAGCCTAGCTCTGCAACAGAACACCTGCTGCAGCCTACCCTCCCACCTCCCACGCTTTGCTTTTTCTTAGCCACCAAATAACCCACAGAACACTTCTGTAAAAGGAGTAGGCTGACTGAACATCATCACATTTTATTTTGTTCCTGAAGACCCAATCCCTCAGTCTCATTCCCAGATCTTCAGCAAAACAACAGCGGCAGCTTTCCCTCCCCCACTGCTTCATCTTCTGTAGATCCCACAGATCTCCAGCCTTTAAGCTCCCTCCCACATTTGTGGTTTTATCATAAACCCCAAGTCCAGCAGGCACCCCCTACTAACTCCAAGGTCCCTCCTGCCAGGAAAACAGCTAGGTTGACTGCAGATCTTCACCTTTTTTTTTTCCTACTCCTCCAGATCCAATCTACTAGCTCTTTCTAGATAGGTAGCAGAACTCTGTTAATGTCTCTCTCTCCTCTCTAGACCCCATCACCAAATGATCACAAAGATCTCCTTCAACCTTCCCCTCTCTCAGCTTATACCACTTTTCTAGCCTCTAACACCAGTAGGCATTCCCTGGAAACACACTAGTTTAAAAGTCCAGGGAAACAGGTCCACAAAAATATTTCTATCAGGCAATATACAGTCATCCACACTCTTCTAAAATCCAGAGAGGAACTGGAACAAAAGCTGATATCAGCACCTACACCTATAAAAATCTCAATTCCAGTTGGCTATATGCTAGCATGATAACACAATAACAACCCACTATGTGTTGTTATGCCTCCACTAGAGTCTAGTACAATGTATCTCCACTAGAGCCCAGGACAATATTTCTCCAGTAGAGCCCAGCAATGCTAGCATAGTAGGCTTTGGATACTCTAACAAAAACTGAAGCTCCCCTCAAATACCATAATACAAGCTCCATGGAAGCAATAGAGGTCCTTAATGAGGAAATAAATGAATTCATTAAAGGAATCTATGAAAACACAAACAAACAGTGAAAGAAAATGATTAAAACTGCCCAGGACTTTTATTGAAAATAAAATAAAAAAGAAAACCAAAACTGAAGGAATTCTGGCAATGTAAAACTTAGAAATTTGAACAGAAACCAAAAAGGCAATTTTCACTATCAGAATACAAGAGATAGAAGAGAGATTCTCAGGCCTTAAAGATACAATAGAAAAACAGGGATATCTCCTTAAAAATGTTAAACTTAAAAATCTATTAACACAAAACATCCAAAAATCTGGGACACTATGAAAATATCAAATTTTAGAATAATAGAAATAGAGAAAGAAGATAAAACCCATGCGAAACCTACAGAAAATATTTTCAACAAAATCATACAAGAGTATTCCGCTTACATAAAGGAGAGGACTATTAAGATACGAGAAGCATATTGAACACCAAATATATTGGACCAGAAAGCAAAGATCCCTAGGCACATATTAATCAAAATACTAAATGTACAGAACAGAGAAAAATTAGTAAAAGCTACAAGAAGACCAAGTAACATGCAAATGTAAACCTATTATAATTGCAATTGAATTCTCAATTGAGACCATAAAAGAAATACTACTATAGCTAAATCATATATTGAAGCTAAAATACATATTGAACCTCACACACTGATAGTGGGAGACTTCAATACCATACTCTTACCAATAGACAAACCAAAGAGACAAAAAATAAATAGAGAAATGTTAGAGCTAAGGTTGTAAACCAAATAGACCTAATAGATGTTTGCAGAACATTGCACCCTAAAAAGGAAGAATATACCTTCTCAGCATCTTATGGTGTCAACATCAACTTAAATGGAGGAAAAACTCAAAACAATTCCACTAAAAGCTGTAACAAGACAATGTAACCTCTCTGTGCCTATTCAAGATAATTACTTGAAGTCTTGAGTAGAGCAAAAAGACAACAGAAGGAGATCAAGGGGATACAAATTGGAAAGGAAGAAGTCAAAATATCTCCTTTTGTAGATGATATGGTAATATACATAACTGACCCTAAAATTTCCACTGAGGAATTCCTTTGACTGATCAATACTTTCAGCAATCCAGCTGAATACAAAAGTAGCTCCTTAAAATCAGAAGTTCTCCTATTTTAACTGTAAAGAATAATCATGCTACCATCCCCAGACCCAGAGGTGCTAAGTAACAAGAAGGATTTAAAGGAGGACATAAAAATTTCCCTAGGAAGGGGAAATAGAAGAGATATTAGATGTTATAAGTGGACTGGGAGGCAGGTAGGTTTGACAACAGGAAGGATCACATGGGGGTGCTGATAATACTGGGGAGAAATGGCTATAATGAGGAGGCATTTTGGGGGCAAGGAAGAAACCTAGTGTAGTAGAAGTCCATAGAATCTACAAGAGTAACCCTAGCTATAACACCTAGTAATGGAGATCTTGGTGTCTGAATAGGCCACCTTCTCTAACCAGGCAAGCCCTCAATTTAGAAGGACTGGGACACCAACACAGCCTCAAAACTTTTGATCTATACTTGGTTAACCCTGCAGAGTGTTCTGGGACCAGAGCCTATCATGATTGTCATCAGAGATACTAAAGAGACTTCATTCAGCAACTGATGGGAAACATATTCAGAGTGCTACAACCAAACATTAGGCATAGCTCAGGGAATCCTCTGAAGGTGGGTGAGGGTGGATCAGAGAAACAAGAGGGGTCGTGGAAACTGAGAACACAGCCTACAGAATCAAGAGACCAGGACTCATGCAGGCTCACAGATATCAGGGAGTCTGTTTGAGTCTGACATTGGTACTCTGCACCTATGTTATTGCTGAGTACCTTGGTGTTCTTGTGGGATTCCTAACAGTGGGAGTTGAAGCTGTCTTTGTCAAATAAATAAAATTAAAAACAAACAAACAAAAAACCCATAACTAATTGTCATAGAAAGAGATCAAGGAAACAACACCTTTCACAATACCTTTGAATAATATAAAATATCTTGGAATAATTCTAACCAGATCACTGAAGGTCTTGTAATATTCAAGTGTTTGAAGAAAAAATTGAAGAGATCAGAAGATGAAAAGGCTACACCACTCTTGGGCATATATCCAAAGGATGCTTCATCATAATACAAAGATATTTGGGCAAATATGTGCACTGTTATTCTATTCATAATAGTCAGAAATTGGAAACATACTGCATGCCCCTCAACAGAAGAATCGATAAAGAAAATGTGGTACATTTATATAATGGAATCTAACTCAGCTGTTTAAAAATTGAAATCATTAAATCTGTGGACAACTGGATGGAACTAGAAAAAAATTATCCTGTATCCTAGACCCAGAAATACAAACATTGTTAAGTATTCACTTGTGTGAGGATATTAGCTCTTAAGTTAATGATAACCAAGCTAGAATCCATAGAACCACAGAGGGTAGATATACAGTAAGGTACTTGAAGGAACAGAAGGATCTCATTAGGAAAGAAAATTTAAGAGATAATTATGGATGGATTTGGTGGGGCAGTGTATTAGGAGGATCAAGAAAGGGAGAGACAGCAGTGGGAGGGAATATAGGGAGAGACCACTACAATTAAGGGGTATTTGGGGTATAATATGAAACTTAATATGTAGCAGATTTTTCCCCCAATTAATTTAAATATTAATACAACAAGAAGCCTGTGATTGGGCAGTGGAAAAGGAAGGCAGGCAGAGATTCTCGGAGACAGGAGAGAGAGAGGACAGAGGGAGAAGGAAGGAAGATTGAGGAAGAGAAAGAGGATCCAGATTTGTGTGGCTTTAAATAGCCACAGGTAACTATGAATGTTTTACAAAGGATGGCTAATTACAGGACAATTTGTCTTATCTAGGTGGGCAGCTTTTATCATTACCAATTGGCTCTAAAATTATGGTATGGGCATCTTGTGAATTGAGAATTTATAGATATATAAAACTGACTGATAATTATAAGCTTTAAGAGTTTTGATTTACTGGGTTAAGAGGATTTGAGATGGCTTAGCCACAGTACGTGGATAACTGGGAAAGTACAAGTGGCCCTGAGGGAGGAGAATTGAACCTGGGAGCACCACTGCCTGGGGCTAGCTATGGAAGCAGAGAGACTGAGTCTGCTAGGACAGAGTAGCTGGGCATAGCACAGGGTGCTGCCATTTTTTAATATTTCCCACAACATTAATACAGTAGAATCTGCCTAAAACAAGTACATATATGAAGGCAATCTAAATTAAAATCACCAAATACTGGGGGTGGGGGGGCAGAGCCCTAATGACCATCTCTTGCCACTGAATGAAGTTTCCGTCCTGGTTACATCTAATTGAGATTTTGGCCAAAGTGGTTCTATAGGAATCTCTGCATAATCCAAGCTTTTGTCAAGACTGTAGGTTGCTCTCCCCAAGCTGACTGCAAGGCACCATTGCTGAAGACAAAACCTATACAACTCATTGAAGATAGAAATGTTACATCAATGGGAGTTACATCAATGGGAGGAGGCCCTTGGTCCTGAGAAGGCTCAATGCCCCAGTATAGGGGAATGCCAGGACAGGGAAGTGGGAGTGGGTAGATAGGTAAGCAGGGAGAAGGGGGTGGGTTAGGGGGCTTGTGGGGTAACCAGGAAAGGAGACAACATTTGAAATGTAAATAAAGAATATATCTAATTAAAAAAAAAGAAATGTCGAGTTATTGCATAGAGTCACCACTTTTATGTTCCAGCATCTCCGGTACAGGATGATACTTTCTGTGCTACCAAAAGGGAAATGTAAACACCATGTCATCCGCAAACCATTTGATTCAGAATGGAGTCCTGCCTGCAAGACATGCTAGGTAAATGCACAAAATTATGGGAACAACCTATCAATAACTGATTTTACTTAAGGCTCAGTTCGTGAGAAGAAACTCATGCCACACACTGCTTAGGTGATCAAAACCAGACTAGATAGCTCAGGGACCTAGGGTAAAACCAAATAACACTTGCCTAAAAATCAGTTACTTGCCTAATAATACTTGCCTAAAATTCTATACCAGTAATAAACCAAAAAAATAGTCTTTTATAATGTTCAATATTCCTTAATGATGAAAATCTCTAATTTGAAAAGAGGTGATCTTCCTTTACTTGATAAGAATACCTTCAACATACTAATAGCTAATATTATACTTAATATAGAGAAATTGGATGCAAAGCCCTCCAGTATTTCTATTGAAGACATTAAAACAACTATCCACATTCATTTAAAACTTATTTCATGTGGTAGGAATCAGGGTAATCAGGTAATCAAGAGAGGCTTCTCTGCAACAATAAACCTTAACTGGAATATCTCTCCATGGCAGTAGCCTCTCTATCTGATTTCTATGTGAAAGATTTTAGAGTCATGGGAGAACCTTAAACATAATTTTTTCTACTATATAGCTGACTGTATGTGACTGCCAGTCTGCAGTAACACACTGGATCCTTGTTAGAAAACTCAATTTTAATATCATTATGATTAAATCCTTTTGTGAACTGATTTCCCAACAAGAATGCTTTTTAATATCCATTGAAGCATCAATAACTTAGAAAAGCTGTATTTTACTTCCAATTTTCCAAAGCCTTCAGTATGCATATCTATAGCACTAGCTAAACTGCCTTTGATAAAACGATCACATATAAAGGTTGCTTTTATGGTCTGCATGGGAAATGTTCCCCACTTGCTTATATTGTCCCAGCTGGTGACACTGCCTTGGGAAAGAGAACAGTGAGACAAAGCTGGAGGAAGTAGATCATGGCTGGGTGTGAATTCAGGTGGCAGGCAGACTCCGCCTCAAGTTGAGCTCTGTGCTGTCTGCTCTATCATAATATACCAAGCTGTTGTACAGCGTCCCTCTCTACCCTGGTTTCTCCATTATGATGAACAGAATTTAAACCAAAATAAAACTTTCTTCCCCTAAGTTGCTCCTGTCACATATTTTATCAGATAAACAAGAAAACAAGCTAATATATTCACACGGTACATACTTCTTTATCTCAAAGAAATGGAGAGAAGTCAAAGCACTTTCAGATAATACAAAGATGAGGTAATAGGGAAATTCCTTCATGTTTGCTGATGTTCATTTAACCAGCAGTTGAATAAGTAGTTTACTTTCTTAGATCAGACACCAGGATGAACATAAAGAGATGTTCCTATAGTCTCAGATTGTTGTATAGTTAGCTTCTACCCCAGATATTACTGGTGACATAACAGAGATTCCTGTCTCATTCCTGAAAACATGACAGCCCTGGCTTGCCCTCCAAAGGGAAAGATTTGAGTGACTGTGTGGAACCTCACCTAAACTCACATAGATTTTTTTTTTATTTTCTAAGTTTTTTTATTTACATTCCAAATCATTTCCCCTTTCCAGTTTCCTCCCTCCCTGAAAGTCCCATAATCCCTCTTCCCTCACTCTTTTCCTCATTCAACCCCCTCTCGCTTCTTTGTCCTGGCGTTCCCCTACATCCAGTCTTTCCAGGACCAGGGGTCTCTCCTTTCATCTTCTTGGAAATCTATTGATATGCGAATTGTGTCTAGGGTATTCCGAGATTCTGGGTTAATATCCCCTTATCAGTGACTGCATACCATGTGTGTTCGTTCTTTTGTGATTAGGTTACCTCACTAAGGATGATATTTTCCAGTTTTGACCATTTGCCTAGGAATTTCGTGAATTCATTGGTTTTTAATTGCAGAGTAGTATTCCATTGTGTAAATATACCACATATTCTGAATCCATTCCTCCATTGAGGGACATCTGAGTTCTTTCCAGCTTCTGTCTATTATAAATAAGGCTGCTATGAACATAGTGGAGCATGTATCCTTATTGCATGCAGGTAAAGCCTCTGGATATATGCCCAAGAGTGGTAGATTAAGGAGATATTAATGACTCTCTAATTTAGGATTTTAACTGAATATTTTATTCTCACAGTTCTGGAATACTTAATAAATTCAAAATAAGAGTGTCAGCATGCCAGGGTTCTGGTGAGGTTCTCTGTTAGTCCACAGAGACCAGGCTTTTATCTTCATAAAATGAAACGTGGGTGATCTCTCTGTGATCCCCTTTTCTTTTCTTTTTTTTTATTGAATATGATCTTCATTTACATTTCAAATTGTAAAACCTTTCCCGGTTTCTCCCTCCTCAAAACCCCCAACCTCTCCTTCCACCCCCTGCCTCCAAGTATATGCCCCTCCATCTGAGCCACTCCCACCTCCCCCAACCCCTCAATTTCCCTTTGTTGGGGTATCTATTGAGCCTTCACAGGACCAAGGACCACTCCTCCCACTGATGCCCAACAAGGCTTTCCTCTGCCACATTTTTGACTGGAACCATGTGTACCCCTTGGTTGATGGTTTAGTCCCTGGGAGTCCTGGGGTGTCTGGGTGGCCAACATCATTGCTCTTCCCACGGGGCTGTAAACCCCCTCGGCTCCTCCAAACCACCCTCCAACTCCTCCATTGGGGACCCAACACCCAGTCCAATGGCTGACTACTAGCATGCCTCTGTATGTGTAAGATTCTGGAAATGCCCCTCCAGAGACAACCATGGCATGCTCCTTTTGGTATGCACTTCTGTTGTCCATAGTGGTGTTGGGGTTTGGTGACTGTTTATAGGATGAATCCCCAGGTAGGGCAGTCTCTGGGTGGCCTTTACTTCAGTTTCTGCTCCACACTTTGTCTCCATAATTGCTCCTGTATTTTGGTCCCTTTCTCAGAGGAACCAAAGCACCCCGCTTTAGTCCTCCTTCTTCATGAGCTTCCTGTGCTGGGTGAATAGTATCTTATTTATTTTGAGCTTTTTGGCTAACATCCACTTAACAGTGAGTGCATACCATGTACATTCTTTTGTGATTGGGTTACCTTGCTCAGGATGACACTTTCTAGTTCCATTCATTTGCCTAAGAATTTCATGAATTCATGGTTTTTAGTAGCTGAATAGTATTCCATTGTGTATATATACCACAGTTTCTGTATCCATTCCTCTGTTGAAAGACATCTGGGTTCTTTCCAGCTTCTGGCTGTTATAAATAAGGCAGCTATGAACATAGTGGAGCATGTGTCCTTATTACATGTAGGAGCATCTTCTCGGTATATGCCCAGGAGTGGTATAGCTGGGTTCTCAGGTAGTACTATGTCTAATTTTGAAGAATCGCCAAACTGATCTCCAGAGTGGTTTTACCAGCTTACAATCCCACCAACAATGGAGAAGTGTTCCTCTTTCCCCACCTCCTCTCTAGTACCTGCTGTCACCTGAGTTTTTCATCTTAGGCGTTCTGACTGCTGTGAGGTAGAATTTCAGTATCTCTGGAGTTATTTGACTCCAGAGAGTCAAATAACTCTATTAAAAAATGGGGTACAGAGCTAAACAGGGCATTCTCAACTGAGGAAACTCAAATGGCTCTAAAGCACTTAAAGGAATGTTCAGCATTCTTAGTTATCAGGGAAATGCAGATTCCCTTTTCTTAATCCCAATTCAAAGTGTTCTACTCCCTGAGGCCTGTAGTCTCAAACATCACCCTTCCTAAGTATATCACCTTGAGGTTCAAGTTAGGATATATTACTTTGGGAGGGATACACACATTCAGAACAGTGCTCATGGTAAAGACTCCAAAGTGTAGATGTCATTTAGTCAAGGGAATTTGTGGGTAGTGAGGGAGCAAGATGTAGTTAGAGACTGGTGCAAGTGGGTCAGATACATTCTGGCGAAGAGAGCTCTGCTGGATTCTTCTGGTAAAGGTGATTGTGTTGGTTTGATTTAGAATGAATGAAGAAACTATTTGAAATTTTTAGCAGTGACTTGCCTGACATGAAAAATTTCAAAAATCACCAAAGATAAGGAAAAGCCTGTTACTATAGGTGTGGAGTTAGAGAAGAAGGTATGAGAGATCTGTTGGAAACATTTGAGAATAAGCCTATTCAAATATAATATAGCTTATTGTTCCAGAGGCAATATATTAGAAAAAAATTAATTTAACGAAATACAGTTTACAAAAGTGCAGTACAGAAATATCTTGTGTAATGCATTAGTGATTTTTAAGGTAAATAAAAGTCCTATATTTGGGAAGGCCCACTGCATTGCTGAAATGAAAAGAAAGTAAATTGATTATCTTCAGTCTTCCTTAAAATGCAACTGTTTGACAAGAGCACATCCATAACAAAAGCTACAAATCAAATCTAGTCCTTATGAGGAAGGACCTGCTTATGAGACCTCCCATCTCATGGTGCCCAAAGAGCTGCCAGTTCCAGGAGTATCACCTACTTGTCATTTCCAAGATTTAAAATCAAATATAATAACAAGTAACTCCGACACCTACAGCTTAATATTTTATTTCCTCTTTCTGGAATGTCTCTTTGTTTCTCTAATGAATGCCCTCCACTTCACTCAGATCACCTAGTACATTTTTCCTCCATATACTCTCAGTGATTAATGCCACCACATGCTGAGTACACCCTCTACTTTACAAGTTTGAGCACTAAGGAAATGCAATTTGCACAAAATTATACAACAGGTGAGAAGCAAGAGAGTCAAGGGGAAAAACCTTCAAGTTGCACAATGAGAAGTAGCAATCATAATCCATCTCAAATGTGGGATCTTCTACAAGACCCTTAGGTTGTCTCCCATTTCAGTTTGCATAACAAGAAAAATACCCCGTTCATGTGCTCTGTTAGAGAAATCTACCAGATGTTAACAATTGCTGTTATCTGTAAGGCACTTAGAATCTAGAGAGTCGTTGCTCAGTCATTGCTTTATTCTGCCTCTATGGTACTTAGCAGACCTCAATATAAGCAATAGTTGTCTATTTTTTTGGTTATCTTCCCAAATCAATTCTTGTGCCATGTGTGACTCCCTTGAAAATAAACAGACAATTAGGAGTGAGCAGACAATGTAATTTGTCCTGGCTTCCCCTCTAGGATTTGCAAAGTATTATGGGTGCTGTCACCAATTGGTGTTATATAGAATAGTGACACAAGAAAAATATGTTTTATATAAATCAATTAGGTATATAACTTGCCAGTTGGGGATACAACCAAAGTTGGTGAACTTTGCCTTTGTGTAGCTATAGTAGCAATGCTATAAAATGTTCATATAGATAAATGCATGGTGGCATTTGCTGTCAAGACTGAGAGCCTGAATTCGATCCCTGAAATTGTCATGCTGAACAGGGATAACAAAAACGCAGTAAGTTTTCTTCTTACCTCCACAGGTGTCCCATGTTACAAAGACACAAACAAATGACAGGAAAGGTCCAACCTCAGATGAGAAAACTTGAATAAATGCTTATACTTCTGTAATCTTCCATTGCACAATAGGGGAAATGAATCAGCAGATACAATCTGATAGAATGCACAAAGTAGATGTCGCTGTTCTCAACCAATACTGCTCTGTTTCTCCAAAACCTTGTATTTCTCTCCCTTTATTCTTCAGTATCTCTGTCAACTTTGGCTTCAAACTTTCACTATCCATGATTTCTACATAGCAAGAAATCTAAGGGGACAAGAAGCACCCCTTCAATTCCTGCCTCTTCTTTAAGTCATCTTTCACTCCTTGGGAAAGTAGTATCTCTGCCTCTTCCTCTGCCATCACCCCATCTCCCATCACTAGGTGAGAGGGGCTGTGTCTCCAGTGTGCTGTCCTCTGCCCAGATCAGCTCTTCCCTTGTGCTTGCCATCTTTATTGAGTGTACAGTGTTTCAAGAGCTGTCATACAAATCCCAAACAACTACCCAACCCTGACTAATTTTCTAAAGTACACTCTACATGTGCTGCCTCCTTTTAAAATTTATTGCAGTTGACTCTTCCAAGGGTATCAATAGCATTGTATGATATGTTGATTTTTGTTCTCCTACCTGCTGGCATTGGTGCAGTCATGGACAATAGCCAATGTTCTTCTTTTTGTTTGTTTTTAAAATATTTTCATATAGTGTAATGTGTTTGCATTACTTTTGCTCCTTCCTTACTCTTTTTCTTCTCCTTCTGTGCCCTCCTTCCTCCCAGATTTATGCTCTCTTCTTTCATTACTACTGTTACACACACAGACACAGACACACACACACACACACAGAGAGAGAGAGAGAGAGAGAGAGACAGAGACAGAGAGAGAGACACGTAACAATAGTCACTGCTGCTTGCATATACATATGTTTAAGGATGACATCAAGTATTGCATTCATCTCTAATTGAAAGCCCATTTTCTCGGTTTCAGCAACTACTGGTTGCTTAGAGACCTTTGTTTCAGGATTGGGCCTTATGAAGTTTACCCTACTCATGTAGACATAATTGGCTGGTGCTGTCATTCTGCAGGTCTTGCTTAGGCAACCAAAACCTATGAATTGAAACAATAGACCCCCAGAAAGATATCACCAGTGATTCAATAGTGGCACTTTAAACTTAGAAGTCAACAATTGCTTAATTTGACTTAAGGTCCACTCAGTGAGGGGAAATTCATGCCTAGAATTGTAAACCTAGCCAACTCCCCTAATCATAGACCCCAGAGAAAAACTTACTATGGCCACTTTCCTAAGTCAATATAATTTCTAAGAATAATGTAAGTACTCAATTCTTATGACCACAGATAAACGTATCTTTCACCCCTTGTCAAAGTAACTTCATTTTGCAATGAGGAAGACTACTATACAGATCCACAATCATTCAAAATGTAGAAAATAGAATATTGTTGGATACCCAACAACTAAATAAGTCTATAATGCAACCATTGCACCTAAGGCTCAGGGAACATTATGGAAGAGGAGGCAGTAAGATTGTAAGATCCTCAGAACCAGGATACATGCTGCAAGGTAATGTCTTCCAGGCAGGAAAGAGAAACACTGTGGTTGCCCTTCCTACCTACTCAGTGCTATCAGGCATTGCTTTCTCTCCTCAGTTCATCAGATCTCTGACCTCCTTTGTGTGATCTCTTCTTCCCTAATCCCTAAGGCTCTTCTGTAGATCCTCTTTCTCCACTCTGCTCTCTGCAACCTCATACATTTTCCACAGTGAACCTCTGTGTATGGTAAAGGCAGACAAATCCATCCCATTAGCTTATCACAGGTGGTTGCTTAATCTCAAATCCATCTGCCCCCTAAGTCACATGGTGGAGACAGGTACTTTATAATGAGAGCATCTCAAAACTGACTTCCCATTCTTCTACTTCAAAGTCTGTTCCAATTCTACACTCAAATAATCGTTCCACTCACAATAATCATGGCACCATATTCATCTCATCATTCATAAAAGTAGTCTGCAAGTCACCCAGACCCCCTTATGGCAATTCTTCTTCCAGACTATAGTGCTTTTAAACTAGTATGTGGATGACAAACTGCAGGATGACAAGACAGCAGCCATAGAGCCCCCTTAGGCCATGCTTGAAGGCGCTCTGTAGGAAACTGCCAATTCCTAAGAAGAAATCTCAGTCTTGTGAATTCCCTCTGTTCTCATATTTCCTTCAGATTCTGTGCTCCTAAGCCTAATTGCCTGTAGTTATTAATAGTTCTTTCATCATGGCATTTGTCACAATTGTAATTACTTCTTCACTGATTTTGATAATATCCGGCTCCTCTATTTCATGAAAGGTCTCCATACAAGTAACGTATCTTTTACAGTTAGTGAATTCTTAGTAAATATTGAAAATGTATAATCCTTTGTCAGATGTTTCTGCTCAATTAACTACTGCATTCATAATGCAAGGGTTTTTTTTTTTAATTTCAATTATTTTTACTACTCGGTTCTATGATTTCTTTTTTGTAACTTTTATTTTGTTACTCAGGGTTTAGAACTTTTTCACTGTTCTCAAAAGAATTTGCCGTTGATTGTTGAAGCAGTTTCATGATAGCTGCTTTAAAGTCATTTCAAATGACTCCAACATCTGTTTTAACCTGATTTTGACATCAACTAATTTCCTTTTCTTATTCAAATTGAAGTTATTTCCTTTGATACTGAGTTAGGAGACTCTGGGACTTGTTAGTGTGTTACTTTAGCATCAGTCACCCTGTTGGGGTCTAACAGGTGGATCTTGGTCTGTATCTATGAACCCTGATCGCAAAGGCAGTTTATTTTTAGCCCCTTGGTGATATTTGTTTGCCTGCATGATCTTTACTGATACCAGGGCTCCTTTTGCTCCCTGTTGGGGCTACCTTAAAGGACTGAGTATTCTTAGTATTGCATGTGGTGGTCTTTCTTTAGGAGAGAATTCTGAGTCTGTATTAGCATACCCCTCTGTACCTCCAGTTTAACAATTGGCCCTGATGAGTCTCCCACAAGAAAATTTTCCCATTTCAGGTTGCTTTCTGCCAGCTCTCCACTCCCCACTGACTATCTCTACACAAGGAATAGTCTAAGGGTCATTGGAAGCAAATAACTATGCTCTAGACACTTATATCCTATGTAGCACACAATTAAATTCTTTCTGCCTGGTGTTGGGTCATTTGATATCAGTGGTGTTTCTACTGGACCTGGGGCATTTGAAGAGAAACCAACCAACTACCAGCACAGTGATATCAATTCTATATCCAGAAGCCAGTCTCTAGTGCATAAGGGAGGAAATTGTCCAAGCCCCTGCCTGTGTGCTCAAATTCCATACTCCTGAGGGAGCTCATTGCAAATTTAATACCTTTCAGAGTTATCCTTATATTGTCTCTCATCATTTCAAAGTTTATAGTTAGCAAAGAGGAACGAAGATGTATGTAAGTCTGAAGCTATCTTGACTGGACTGGAAGTTTCACTACTGTTTTAATTAAATGTTTAACTATTTTATTTCCTCCCTTTTATTAAAAACAGATTATTTTCTAAAACAATATATCCTGACTATGGCCTCCCCCCAACTCTTTTCAAGTCCTCCTCACCTGATCTCCAATTTGCATCTACCCACTTTCTGTCTCTCAGAAAAGAACAGGCTTCTAAATGATAAAATGAAACATAAAAAAAATATATATATATATAAGATAAAACAAATTTGTTACATCAAAGTTGTACAAAGCAAACCAACAGAAGGAAAAGAGCCCCAACAGAAGAAAAGAATCTGAGACCTGTTTGTTCACATGGGAGTTCTATAAAAATACTAGACTGAAAGCTATAACCACAGAGGTCCTGGTTCAGATCTATGTAGGTCTGGTACTTGCTGCTTCCAACTCTGTTAGTTCATATGAACTTCAGTCAGTTGATTTAGATTACCTTCCTCTACTGGTGTCCTCCACCCATAACTTAGTCTCTGTGCGTTCATATGAACTTTACTCAGCTGATTTAGAGGGCCTGGTTCTTCGCGTGTCCTCCATTCCTTCTGGCTCTTAACACTCTTTCTGGCTCCTGTGCTCTGAGAGGAGGGATTTGTTTGTTTGTTTGTTTGCTTGTTTTATATTATTTTATTTTACTTATTTACTTTATATCATGATCACTATCTCCCTCCCGGTTACCTCCTCCCACAATCTTTCCCACATCTCCCTTCCTTTCTCCTCTGAACAGGTGTGGACCTCCTTAATACCTCCCCACCCTGGCTAGGTCCTTCCTCTTCTACTGAGGCCAGACAAGCAGCCCAGCTAGAAGAACATATCCCACATACAGGGAACAGGTTTTGGAATAGCCCCTCTCCCAGTTGTTTGGGACCTGCTAAGCTGCAAATCAGCTACATATGTGCAGGGAGGTCTAGGTCCAGACCATATATGTTTTTTTGATTGGTGGTTCAGTCTCTGAGAGCCCCAAGGGTCAAGATTAGTTGAATTTGTTGGTCTTCATGTGGAATTCCTACCCTCTTTGGGGTCCACAATTCTTCCTCCTATTCTCCATAAGCGTTCCCAAACTCCATCCACTGCTTGGATGTGGTTGTCTGAATCTGTCTGAGTCAGCTACTGGGTGGAGACTCTCAGACAACAGCCATTCTATGCTCCTGTCTGCAATTGTAACTGTATCATTAATAGTATCAGGGATTGGAGATTGTCCATGGG
Organism: Tokudaia tokunoshimensis; assembly: GCA_036184795.1. Lineage (NCBI taxonomy): Eukaryota > Metazoa > Chordata > Mammalia > Rodentia > Muridae > Tokudaia > Tokudaia tokunoshimensis. Next base: position 80,320,984 of record BTHU01000012.1, on the reverse strand, counting down.
ATGGGTCTCATGTTGGACCAGTTATTGGTTAGCTACTCCCACAGTTTCTGATCCATCCCCAGTGCTTGCATTTCTTGTAGACAGGATAAATATTAAAGACAAAGACACCATGAATTTTGCAGGCAAATGGATGGAACACCCTAAGAGAGTTACTCTAAACCCAAAAGTACATGCATAATATGTACTCACTTATAAGTGGATATTAGCCATAAAATACAGGATACCCATTCTACATTCCAAAGAAGCTAAATTAGAAGGAAAGTACAAGTAAGAATGATTGAATCACACTTAGACGGGAGAACAAAATCGTCACAAGAGGTATGTGGCAGGAGGGAACTGAGGGGGGGGTGGGAAGAGAAATAAGGATTCAGGATCAGGTGTGGGGAGGGACAGGAGGCATGGCTAGATGGCTATGAGAATGAATGGGAATCTGCAACTGAGGTGAGGGGGAAGGTGTCAAGCATCTCCAGGGAGAGCCAGAGACTTGGGGTAAGGGGAACACCCAAGAATCAATGGAGGTGAAGGTGATATTAGCTGTAACTCACAATACTAGAGATATGGAACCTGAAGAGGCCACAGCCTGTAGCTAGGGGGAACCCTAGTGGAGCAATAGAGACACCAACCCACCCCACAAAACTTACAACACAAATTTTATCCTGTCTACAGGATTTCATAGAGACATCCCATTTAGAGCTCTGTGTTCCAACTCTCTCTCTCTCTCTCTCTCCTCTCTCTCTTGTTCTTTCTCCTCTCTCTTTTAATATTGTTTCTTTGTTCTCTACTTTTACTATTTTGATTAATATGTACCAAAGGGACTTTCTTTTCTGATCCAAGCTACTTGGTGCCCCATTTTCTACTTGCACTTTGATAGGCAGCTCTTTGTTTCAGGTTTCAGTTAAGGAATCTTCTTCTATGATTTTGTTGAAAATAATTTTAAATTCTTTGCACCGAGTTTCTTCTCCTTCCTATATCCCTGTTATTCATAGATTTGATCTTTCCATAGTGTCCCATATTTCCTGGATGTTTTGTGCCTGGAGTTCTTTAGATTTACCCATTTTCTTTCACTGACATTCATTTCTACGTTTTTGTCCTCTATGCCTGAGTTTCTTGACTCCATCTTCTATGTTATGTTGGTGAAGCTTGCCCCTGTGCTTCCTGTTTGAATTTCTGAATTTTTATTTCCAGATTTCTTTATTTGGATGTTCTTTATTGATTCTATTTCCCCTTTCAGGTCTTGGACTGTTTTATTTATTATCTTCCACTCTTTGGTTGTGTTTTTATATATTTAAGGGATATTTTTCATTTTCTATGTACTTCTGTCATATTCATACAGGCTGCTTAAGGTCTTTGTTCTTGTGCTTCATCTATGTTGGAATATTCGGACCCTGCAATGTTAGAATTGCTGACCTTTAGAAGATACATATTGTCCTGGATGTGTTTCATTGTGTTTTAACACTGGTGTCTAGGCATCTGGGATTGGGAAGAATGGAATTTTAGGTGCTGATATATGATCTTGTTTTTGTTCAGTAGGTGTTTATTTCCTTGGTTTCTGTTTCTTCTCTGGTTCTTAAAAGAGTGTGGTGGCTGTATGTTGCTTGGAAAGAAAACTGTTCTGTGGTTCAGATAGTTGTGGGTACTGGGGCTTCCAACTAAAATATGTTTCTTTGTATTGTGACACCTAGTAATGGTGATGAGTTGGGGTGGGAAAAGGGCTTCACAAGAGAAAGGAAAGGTATTCCACCAGAATTGCTTAGTGAGAGCCCCAGGATAGAGAAAGAGATTGATGAGTACTACAGAAAATGGTCTTCTACAGAGGTAGGGATGATCCTAGGATAATGGATTTGGAAGAATGGAGGGAGAAGTAAGGATATGCAGTTACTCTACCTGCTTCCCTTGTCAGAGTGCCCTGTCTTATAGGTTACTAGGGATTGCCTGCTGGAATTGGGGACTGGGATGAATTGGAAAGGAGATTAAGAAGGAAGTGCAGAAAGAGAGGTGAAAGGCTATAATTAGCCTATCTGCTTCCCTGGCCTGTGTGTTTCCAGGGAGTTTTTAAGAGTTTGGACAGCTTTGCCTGTGATTATATCTCATTTAGCTATAGTCAACAATATTTAAAAAGATATTGTTACATTTGATTTTTTAATATTCTGTGGAATGTTTTCTATTTGTTTTGATGAATATTTATCCATACTTTTTATTTTAATATTTTATAATTTTTATAGAAGGGTAATGCAGATGTGACTGAATGAATTGGAAACTCTGCTCTGTAGAGAATTCAGGTCAGAAATTTTTACTCATTGCATATTAAATTTTTCTCCTTAAAAGGCCTTTCACCTGTACTGATGGTATTAATTATTGAAAATAAAGCCCAGTGTATTTCACAGTATATTTCATCTCTTGCTGTCATTAGCAACAAAAAAGTCCCTTGCTTTGTCAGTAGTAGGTCCCGGTGAACTTCATAGATAAAACCCATGTATGAGTGTGAGTACCTGTCAAGGGTGTGGCTCCTTGATATAGCTCACTCTCACATTAGCTGACACATTAGTTCCAGCAGTCATTCATCAGTGTTACCCTATGAGAGTCCTCTCAGTTCAAAACTGGTAGTTCACACCTCTGGTAAACTAATTTTCATTGTGAGCCTTTGTAAAGAAGTTGCCACTTATCCATGGTTTAATGCAAATTTAGTTACTTTCAGCCATCTGCACTATTAATGGGAACAATCTTCTGTTTTATAGAGCTTTTACCAAAGTATATTGTTATAATTGCTCTATTTTATTAATGCTATTATTTAGTTATATTTTACTATGCCTAATTTGTACATTAAACTTTATCATGCATATGCATAGGGTAAAATATAGTACATATGCAGCTTGGTACTTTATGCTGTTTGGAGTAGCAACAGAACATCTTGGAGTATATTCCCTGCAGAGAATTATGACAACTGTGTTTGCCTTTCTCTCGAGAGTTCAGTGTGGTGGTTTGCAATGTGTCCTGATTTCCTATGGGTATCAGAATAGTCATTAGTTCTTTTTGTCTTTATAGGTTTTAATTTTGGATGGATGAAAGTGAGATGCCCCAGTTTCTTTCGTTGTGGAAGCTGTAATGGAAGTTCCTACCTAGCAATGTTTTAGGTTTCTAAATTTCATTCCCTTGTTCTTTGTATACTTCCTTTCTGATTCTCTCCTTTTATGGGTTCCTCACACATTGACATGGGGTTGCCAACAAACATGTCTTTGGTTTCTTTTTCTGCATATCATGCCTTGGCTGCTGGGTGGTCAATACAGTTGTCATTACCCCTGGAAAACATAGACTAGGCAGTGACAGTTTGTAAATCCATTTGATGCCACTTAGTTCACCAGTCTTTCTGGTTACAATGTCTTTTTTTTTTCTAGACTCCTCCACACCCCTTCCCAAATTCTTGCTTATATCCTTGCAGTTCCTTCCTGTTCATTAAGCCCCAAACTCACAGTTTTTCATTTGCAATTCTCCCCAGTGAGAGGAGAAGGCAGCAATGATTGACAGATAACTTCCTAGTATCCTTTATGCTAAGCTGTGGTGCTTAAGTTTTATTTTTCAGGTTACAATAAATCTCTTTTTTATGCCTTTTACGTAGCAATCTAAAATGGTTCAAAAAGCAACAACAGCAAGAGAACCTTTTTTTGTGGAGTCAGCAGTGTTCAAACTTTACACTTCTAAAAGTAATTCAACATATGTGACTCAGTTTCAGCCTAAAGACACCACAGGCAGCGGATTAGATGTTGGCAGAGGATGAAGATGTGGCTTGTCAGACCAGCAAAGAGAGGGCTACTGGAGAACAGAAGACTGACAAGATTGCAGATCCTGACTTCACTGGAGGCTTTTCTCTGTGCCACACATATATTTCAAGACATTTTTAAAAATATGGAACCAGGGCCTCCTACAAAGAGAGTAACTGAATAATAAACACAGCTAAATCAAGTCATTCCTCTAAAGTTGATCACTTTTTAAATATCTGAGTATGGTTTACATAAACTCACTTTCCACAGTATATGAACATGATGAAAAATCTTGACTATTAACTTTGTTTAACCAGCAGGCAGAATCGATCTGGCTTTTGAAAAGAATGTTTGACCTTTGTCTCAACATTTATTCTTTGACTTGAAGATGTTGATTGATTACCTAATCTTAGGGAATGCTCCATTGTATTCTTGTACTATGAGTTTTATGCTTATTTTACCAAGAGAAAAGACTCTTCAGTTACTTCTGGTACACAAGTATCCATGCTCATTTAGAAGATGTCAGGAGTCATTTCTCTATAACTGTTGCTATCTTTCTGACATACCCAGCAGACCTTGACAAGTGCAGCTGGTGAAGCTCATTTCTGTAGTGGTAGGAGGGGTGCCTCACTTCTGCCTAAGGAAGCTTTACTGGCCAGTCTTCAGTTCCATGAAAATGAGCTGAGACAATCTCACAGCTTGCCCAAAACATAGCTGCTTCTCCTTGCTTCATTTCACTGGGTTTCTGAAAACAGCTCTGAATTACTTGTTGCTTTGAGTCATGTCAATTCCTCCACCAATTTGCAGCATGCTTTTATTTATTTCTTTTCCTTTTTTTTTATGAAACATCAGATTCCTTAGGGACTAAGGAAGAAGAAGATTTAAAATAAAGATTTTTCATGCTTGAGAAGGTGTTCTTGGTGACTTTCCTATCCATAAATACACAATTTATATTTATTTAAGGTGTTTTACTTTCTTCAATAGGATAAAAGTGTTTTTGACACTTCATGAGAACAGTGAGGAGAACTGACTTTTTGCTGAGTTTACAGTTGAGCTGCTTGAGTGGCCATGAGAATATTAGAAACACATTCTGTAGGTTTAAGGATGCAATGCTGTCTTCAGGAAAACAGTGTTGTTTAAATCTCAGAAAGAAAGCATTTATATCTTTTAGTTTGACTAACAGCAGAGGTAGGAAAAACAGTTTCTCCTCCTCTTTCTTGACTAGAAGAAAGATTTGCAAGTAATAAAGTAAACATTAGATAGCATCCTTATCTACAGTTGCACAGATGGACACTGGAAATGTTAGTTTCATCTGGCACTTTAGAGATGAGCTGAAAAGTATTAAAATAACACTAAGAATAGCATAAAGCATCAATTCTCTTTGTGTGTGATCAGCATCATCTAAGATCCTGACAGAAATGCAGTCTCAGAAGCTACCCGGAACATATTAGATCAGAAACTCTGAGATGGATGTTCATCCATCTGCATTTAAATAAGCCCCATGATGATTTTATGTTGGGAGAATTTGGGAATCACTGGAGTAGGGCATATGTCTACCTAGAAAGTCATTCAACTGGCTTGTTCCCAATTGATCTGATAAGCAGACACAAAGAGAGATTTATTCTATGTAACTTAGGGAATCATAGAAAAGTATGTGTCTGTTGTTAGTCTGTGAACATAATCATGTTCTTACCTAATTCCTCCTTTGTATAAGTATAGATTAGGGAGAAATCTATTCTATTCAAATGGTAACTATGTTAGTTTCATCTAATAGAGCATATAGAATTTTCTTAAGTGAATCGAGGTTATAAATTTATGAAGAATTGCAAAGGTTAGGAGCAAACATGGATATTTTTCATCAGTTTTTCTTGACTTCCCTTTTGTGAAATAAAACTGTTGTGCCACACCATACATCTCTCTCCACTCATCAATCCATACTCTTTCTCCTCTTTCACATTACTCATTGTCTATCATAGAATAAATAACATACTCACATATTATTTTGAGTTTTTCTTTCAAAAAGAATGTATAATTCTCAGGAGATGGCATATACTTCACTCTTTTAGCCAACACACAATTCAAAGTGACTGAAACACAGACTTCCCACAGTAATCCATTGATAAGCATTTGTGGACTTACTGGAAGGTATGGTGTTTTTATACATTCCACAATAACAGACAATTTCTAAAGCATCAGGTAAGAGAATAATCAAAGAGGGGACATGATGTCCCTGAGACTTACCTGGTGAGGCATTTATGCCACTTACCTTGGATGACTCATCGTTTCCTCATTTGTACAACCATATACTGTGCCAAGTGACAGCCAAATACTTAATTTGTAATTGGATGTCAAGCAAATAGTATTCCAAGTGGCTCATATGTTCAAAAGTTAATGAGAGAAAATTGGATGATATTTTTTCCCATTGTGGGCATAGGTAATGAACAATGTTCTGAGTGGTAAGAAAAATATTCAAAACAGTTGTATGTGGAGAAAATGAATTCCTTGCGTGTGGGTTAATATAGATCACCCACTTCATAAGATTGATACTAATTTTGTAGATAAACTTATGCTCTCCTTTGAGGTTTTTCTAGATTAGTTGAATTTAAGAGGGAATATGCACCTTAACTATGGGAAGTGCAATCTCATGGGCCAGTATCCTGGACTGAGTAAAAATAAGAAAATGAGTTGAATGCTAGCACTCATTACTTTCCACTTCTTGCTGACTGTGGCCACAATGTTGCCATCACTTCCTTGTTGTCAGATCTATGAACCAAAATTAACCCTTTTAGTTGCTTTTGTCAGGATATTTTATCCCAGAAATTGTATATGTAACTAAAATATCTTTCTACATGTATATGACACACACATGACATATATTCTATATTTATGTCATCTATCTATCTATCTATCTATCTATCTATCTATCTATCTATCTATCTATCTATCTATCTTTTATCTATCTTTATCTATCTATAGATATCTATCTATATCTATATTTATATCTATAGATAGATAAAGATATCATAGATATCTCAATCATAGGGATGATATATATGATACATCAAATGTGTGAGGAGACCTTACTACCAAACAAAGACTGGAATAATGTCCCTTTTGTGAAAAAAGTTTATGCTATTGCTATGGCATTTATTTTTCCATTTTTAGCACTGACTTCAAAACAAGGTCTGCATTCTTATTAGGTAAGTACTCAAAAATTAAGCTATATCCACAGTCCCTACTAACTTACTTTGACTCTTTTTCCTATTCTGGCCACCACCCAGGAGTATATCCTAAGGAGTTAAGGATACAGAAGAGAAAAATATCTAGTAGATATATTGGGTTTTAGTACCCTAATATTGCAATCTTTGAGTAATGAAAATTCTATTTGCTTTTAAAACTAATTTATGTTTTTAAAAATAAAAAAAGAAAACATCTTCAATAAATTGTGCCGTCTAACTGACTGCCTGTATGTAGAAAAATGAATATAGACCTATATTTATCACCTTGAACAAAGCTCATGTCCATGTGGATCAAGGATCTCAACATAAAAGCAGATACACTGAATCCAATAAGAGAAAATGAGAAAGAGCCTTGAACTCATGGGCACGAGGGAAATTTCCTAAACAGAACTCCAATGACTCTGGCTCTAAGATCAAGAATTGATAAATGGGACCTCATGAAACTAAAAAGCTTCTGTAAGGCAAAGCTCATAGTCAATAGGACAAGTCAGCAACCTACAGATTGGGAAAAAATCTTCACTTGTCCCACTTCTGATAGAGGGCTAATATACAAAATATATAAAGAACTCAAGAAGCTAACTTCCAAAAGACCAAACAATCCAAACAAAAAGTAGGATATAGAACTAAACAGAGAATTCACAACAGAGGAATCTCAAATGACTGAGAAACACTTAAAGAAATATTTAAAGTCCTTTAATTAATATTTAAAGTCCTTTGCATTTCATTAGGGAAATGCAAATCAAAACGACCTGAGATGCCACCTTATACCAATCAGAATGGCTAAGACCAAAATCTCAGGTGACAGACAGCACATGTTGGCAAGAATGTGGAGAAAGAGGAGCACTCCTCCATTGCTGGTGGGATGGAAAACTGGTAAAACCACTATGGAAATCAGTGTGGAGGTTCCTCAGAAAATCAAAAATAGTTCTACTTGAAGACCCAGCTATACCACTCCTGGGCATATACCCAAAAGATGTTCCACCTTGCTACAAAGTTTCCACTATGTTCATAGAGGCCTTATTTGTGATAGCCAAAAGCAGGAAACAACGGATAAAGAAAATGTGGTTCATTTACACAATGGAATAATATTTAGCTATTAAGAATGAGGACATGATGAGCTTTGCAGGCAAATGGATGGAACTACAAAATATCATCTGGTGTGAGGTATCTCACACCCAAAAGGACATGAATGGTATGTACTCACTAATAAGTGCATATTAGCCAAAAAAGCACAGAATACCCAGGATAAACTAAACAGAACTCAAAAAGGTTAACAAGCCATAGGGCCCAAATGAGGATGCTTCAATCCCATTAGAGAGGGAGAAGAAACAAGAGAGGGCAGAGAGAGGGAGAGAACTGAGTGGGAGAGAGAGAAAGGGAGGGGCAGGGAAAAAAGGGGAACATAATCAGGTATTAAAGGGCAGGGGACCAGGAGTGAAGCCCCTGAGGGGCAGCAGAATGAATGGAAATATGCAACATTGGGAGGTGGGAAGTGGTGGGACCCTCTGGAATGTAGAAGAGACCTGGGAAGTGAAAGAATCTCAAGACTCAAAGACCTTAGATGAAATGCCCAACAGTGGGGAGTAAGAGTCCACCTCCAGTAAAAAGACCAGGCATCAAGTGGCGGGATGAGGTTGCCATTCCACAGTAAAAACCTTTGACTCAGAATTGTCCCTGTCTATAAGAACTGCAAGGACAAAAAATGGAGAAAAGACTGAAGGAAGGGAGGTCCAGTGATTGGCCCAAATTAGGACTCCTCTCAAGGGGAGGCTCCAAGGCCTGACACTATTACTGATGTTATGATTTACTTATAGACAGGAGCCTAGTATGGCTGCCCTCTGAGAGGCCCAACAAGCATCTGACTGAGACAGAAACAGATACTTACATCCAATGGACACATAGAAGCCAGGGACCCTTGTGGTTGAATTAGGAAAGGCTGGAAGAAGCTAAGAAGGAAGGTGACGCCACAGAAAGACTAGCACTCTCAACTAACCTGGACCCCTGAAATCTCTCAGACACTGAGCCACCACCCAGACAGCATATACTAGTTGGTCCAAGGCCCCCAGTACATACACAGCAGAGGACTGCTTGGTCTGGCCTCAGTGAGAGAAGATGCACCTAAGCCTTGAGATATGTGAGGTCTTAGGGAATGGGGAGGCTTGGTGGGGTGTGAGGGGTGTGAAAATGTGGGGGCATCCTTTGGAGGAGTGGAATGCAGAACTGTCAGAGGGCAGAACAGGAGGGAGATACCTACTGGACTGTAAACAAAGATTAAAGATAATAATTAAAAAAATAATATTTTTGCCCTGTGTCGTACAGTACAAGTGCATTTCAGACCGGTAAGGTGGTAGGGAAATTGACTAGCTGACTTTCTGTAGCATAGAGTTACCAATTTAGAAATTTAAGCATTTATTACTTTTCCCTTAAGACTTTCATCATTCTGTGTATGACATAAAATTACATCCCTGTCTAATTAATCACTGTTGTAAGGAATGTGGTTCAGGTTTCTTCTTTTTAAACTAAAGAGAATCAATTACAACTGTTGAAAGATATATTGAACTTGAGAGTGATCTCTTGTAGCCTGAGAGTAGCTTAAGCTTGGGTGACTTTGCTAAAAGATAATTCAGTTAAATCCATTATAGTAGACTCTGGAAGACTGAAAAAATGCTGAGCCACCATTATTTGAAGCTTGTTTGCTTTATTCTTAGGATTTCCCTGATGACATCCAAATAATGATTAGGAAACATAGCCATTTTTTCCTTAAGCTGTGTCTACACATTTGAGCGATCACTGTCACAACTCCTGGAAAACAAGACTGTAAAGGAAAAGAACCATGGCGGCCTTGTTCTTTGAGAATCTCTAGAGACAGCCTGGCATCTGGCAGATGGAAAATAAAAATAGTGGATTTATGTTTTGCTATTTATAGATTTGTAAAACAATAGATGTGTCAGGAAAACACATGATTAAAATGATGAAGGGAAAGCACAGCTATCCACAAGTTACTTTAGAGAACTAGTTTATGTCTTAGGCATTATACCTGGCATGGTTACTAGAGAAACATTGCTAGCAGCAGCAGCAGCAGCAGCAGCAACATTATTTTCTTGTCCGAGTTAGCACAATACCAAGTAAAGAAAAATTCCAGTGTAATGCAGCTAATTTCTAGAAATTTATATTTAGTATGTTACTCTTAATCTTTTTATTTTCCTAGTTCTTCTATGAAAGTTACTGAGAATGCAGAATTCAGTATGTTATTAAAATGTTAGAATGGGGTTGCCTTGTCTTATAATTGTTTCCACTGGTGTTGCTTATATAGTTCTCACATGTTCTATGGAGGCATCGGTGCTACCTAGGAAAGGACTCAAGTCTGAGGACAGTGTTGTCTATTAGTTTTGAGGATAGCAGGGCAGGGTGACTCTGTGGTACCCTTTTAGATTAAGAGATGCATACCCTTTCAGGAACGTAGGAAACTGACTGTGAGTCACAGGGATTTTCAATAAGGCGGGTTAGATTCTGATTTCATGGGCAGCTGATCACTGAGGCAGACATATTTACTCCTAGAGAATGAAGCTATGTTGATGGCTCCACAGGCAAACAAACAGCATCTGTTAAAAAAAGAGCTTGAAGTTGAAGAATGTGTGCTCAGTGGGTGCACTGACATCCCTGTTGTTCTTGCATTGCATGTAAAGTAACTGGTGTACATGTTCAGGCATATTGCTTTTTTTCCAGTTTCAGGTAATGATCAATGGTATGTTTCCATTGGCATCAATTGGAAATAGAGTTGGTTAAATAAGTACCGGTTATGTGACTATCTTCCCTTTGTCTACTAATGACATGCTTAGCCCACTAATATTTATATTTTAGTAAGCTTTATTTTAGTAAGTAAGTAAGCTTTCATCAGACAACAAATCATTGCTTATCATGTTTAATAAAATAACTCTATTTTTCATATATCATCATAAAATCACAAACAGTTTTCTAGCTTTTTTAAATGCAAGTTTTATTCTTAGGCCAATCTTTCCTTGAATAGTGGTAAATTACTTACTATTTTTAAGAAAAGATGCTAGAGGGCAAAAAAAAAATAACTCAGAACAGTTCTTGCAAGGATCCTAAGTTATATTCGCATCACCCATGTTAAGTGGCTCACAATTTCTTATAACTCCAGATCTGATGCTTCTGGACATTTAGGGCATGACACTCATGTATAAATCCATATCCAGATCCCCTACACATATACATTTAAGAATAAAACAAATCTTATTTTTTCTTTTTTGTTTTTCTTTTTTTATTATTATTATTTTCTAAGTTTTTTTTTTTTTTTTTCTTTTTCAGTGAATGTTTATTGAGCCTCATCTGTGTATCCTTTCTGGTGCTTTGATTCTTTTTTTTTTTTTTAATTTAATTTTATTTTATTTTTTTAATTTACATTCCAAATCACTTCCCCTTTCCCGTTTCCTCCCTCCCCGACAGTCCCATAAGCCCCCTTCCCTCCCTCTTTTCTCCGTTCAACCCCCTCTCATTACTCTGTCCTGGCGTTCCCCTACATCCAGTCTTTCCAGGACCAGGGGTCTCTCCTTCCATCTTTTTAGAAATCTATTGATATGCTGATTGTGTCTAGGGTATTCTGAGATTCTGGGTCAATATCCCCTTATCAGTGACTTCATACCATGTGTGATCTTTTGTGATTGGGTTACCTCACTAAGGATGATATTTTCAAGTTCTGACCATTTGCCTAGGAATTTCGTGAATTCATTGTTTTTAATTGCAGAGTAGTATTCCATTGTGTAAATATACCACATCTTCTGAATCCATTCCTCCGTTGAGGGACATCTGGGTTCTTTCCAGCTTCTGGCTATTATAAATAAGGCTGCTATGAATATAGTGGAGCATGTGTCCTTATTGCATGCAGGTAAAGTCTCTGGGTATATGCCCAGGAGTGCTGGCTCAGCTGGAGGTCAACATGCAGAAGAATGCAAATTGACCCATCCTTATCTCCTTGCACTAAGCTCAATTCTAAGTGGATCAAAGATCTCCACATAAAACCAGACACACTGAAACTAATAGAAGGGAAACTAGGGAAGAACCTTGAACATATGGGCACAGGGGAGAATTTCCTGAACAGAACTCCAATAGCTTATACTCTAAGATCAAGAATAGACAAATGGGACCTCATTAAATTACAAAGTTTTTGCAAGGCAAAAGACACCGTCAAAAAGACAAAGCGGCAACCAACTAACTGGGAAATGATCTTTACCAACCTTACATCCGACAGAGGGCTAATATCCAAGATATACAAAGAACTCAAGAAGTTAAACTCCAGAGAGGCAAGTAACCCTATTAAAAAATGGGGTACAGAGCTCCACAAAGAGTTCTCACCTGAAGAATATCTAATGGCTGAGAAGCACCTAAAGAGATGTTCATCATCCTTAGTCATTAGGGAAATGCAAATCAAAACAACCCTGAGATTCCATCTCACACCAGTCAGGATGGCTAAGTTTTTTTATTTACATTCCAAATGATTTCCCCTTTCCCGTTTCCTCCCTCCCCGAAAGTCTCATAAGCCCCCTTCCCTCCCTCTGTTCTGCATTCAACCCCCTCTTGCTTCTCTGTCCTGGCATTCCCCTACATCCAGTCTTTCCAGGACCAGGAGTCTCTCCTTCCATCTTCTTAGAAATCTATTGATATGTGAATTGTGTCTTGGGTATTCCGAGATTCTGGGTTAATATCCCCTTATCAGTGACTGCATACCATGTGTGTTCTTTTGTGATTGGGTTACCTCACTAAGGATGATATTTTCAAGTTCTGACCATTTGCCTAGGAATTTCGTGAGTTCATTGTTTTTAATTGCAGAGTAGTATTCCATTGTGTAAATATACCACATCTTCTGAATCCATTCCTCCGTTGAGGGACATCTGGGTTCTTTCCAGCTTCTGGCTATTATAAATAAGGCTGCTATGAACATAGTGGAGCATGTGTCCTTATTGCATGCAGGTAAAGTCTCTGGGTATATGCCCAGGAGTGGTATAGCCGGATCCTCCGGGAGTGTCATGCCCAGTTTTCTGAGGAACCTCCAGACTGCTTTCCAGAGTGGTTGTATCAGCTTGCAATCCCACCAGCAGTGGAGGAGTGTTCCTCTTTCTCCACATCCTCGCCAACAACTGCTATCTTATTATGTTATTAAATAGTTTTGCCCATGGAAGAACACAGCAATTCTAGTACCAAATGATCAGCCCTGAAAACATATATACACATAAAATTATACAGACTGAGAAGGTTATATTTTGGCATATATGTGTATATACATATATACATGTAACAACTATGAATGAAAAGGAGGCTCGGGATTTGAAAGTAAGAAGGAGTAAGTGGGATGATTGTAGGAAGGAAGGGAAGGGAGAATGATGTAATTATATTGTTGTATCAAAAATAAAAGAAATAAACATGATGGTAAATAATTTTCACAACAAGTCAAGCATTGTATTTGAGTAAATGTACTAAATATATATATATATATATATATATATATATATATATATATATATATATATATATATATCAGAGTAGTATATTCTAAAAGGCAAGCAACAGGATACAGTTCTTCTTTAGAAGGTTTGCAAACAATTATAAAATTAAATGAAAATCAGTTTGTTGTTATATTGCCACAGACACGAAGCATTTTAAATATTTGGCAAAGAAATACACCTCTCAGCAGTGAATGCTGCCTACAGTCAGCACACAGGATGCTTCTTTTAATTCTTCAAACAGTCTTATAAGATCTTAGACATTGTTGATACTCCCAGTTTGCATAAGAAGAAGCCAATCTAAGAGAATATAATCCATCTAAGTAGAATCAGCCAGGCTAGCTCTACTAAAAGGAATAATTGCATAGATAGTGTATCATGTTACTCTACTGGAGCAGCTTAACGCTTAGCGTTTTCTTAACGCCCTCTTCCCTTTGCTTAATAACACTTCATTACCACCAGTACTGATGGAGGTCGAATAGTATTGTGATTATTCATCTAATTTCTCTCACATAATTCTGCAGGAGAAAGTTTCCCAACCTGATTTTAAATCATATAACAATATTTGTAAACCACAAAAAGATTTCAGGATTTATTCTCAGATAATTCATCTATCCATCCTTGATTTCATTAGATCATTTTCAGATTTGGTCTTGGAACAATGGCAGGTATTATAAAGAAAATATCTTTATGTTTCTGACATAGATATGATAAGATATTGGTCTAGGCAATAACAAATAAATAATGGATTATGAATTATTAAGGAAAGAGAAAGGGAGACAGGAAGAAAGAACACAGGTCTGAGTAACTATGGAATAATGAGTCAGAATAAAAAAAGTGAATCTTCAGAATAGAAGGTTCTTTGCATCAACCGTAGGTCCTTACTAAAAACAACAGAGGCCAAGCCGAAGAATATCATCTATCTGTATGGTCTTGAGACTTGGAATAGGGAAGGTAGGGTGAAATTCATCCAGAATAGCAGGAACCTTGAAAAGTGAAGTTTCCTGCTACTGTGGAAGGAATTGGGACTGAAGTTACTGTTACTATACCTGCACAGTCTTCTCTTTATATTAATACACAGTAATAAAGGCTTTGTATACAAGAAATCTTCAATTAAATTCCTTAATTGAATATGGCAATATGAATATATATATATTCATACAGCCATATATATGTATATATATTCATATTCCATGGGTGTGTATACATGCATATGTATCTGTGTGCATATGTAATCCAGAGGCTGTGTATTTATTTTATTTTTGAGACAAGGTCTCTCACTGAAATGGAATCAGCCTATTGGCCAACAAAGCCTTGTTTATGCTTTCCCAGCTCTGGGAGTATAGGTATGCACTACCATGCCTGGCTCTTTTTGTGAGTGCTGGGGATCAGACTCAGTCCTCAAGCATTTACAGCAAGTATTTTACTAAATTATGCCCTTTGTCCCATTAAATTTCTTTATAACTTTCCACAATTGATAAACTTTTTTTTATGCTTTTGAAACTCCTGGTCTTGATGTCTCTTCACTCAGAATAGACATTTACCTCAAATTCTCAATGACCATAGAAGTGGCAAAGTTTGAATCCCTTTTACTTTCTATCTATAAAGACACAAAACTATGCTGTATGGCTTTGTGCAGGAACCTGGCTGGGCCAGCAAGTGGATGAAAAAAGAACTGATATACAGACAGCCAGTCTAGAAAAGGTGTGGTCAAGTGAGAGGTCCATACTCTCATGGAGTGGTATCAACTATGTAGAAACCTAGAATCTCAGTGTATTTATGCTTGCTAGTTGAAGAAATCCAAGATCAAGGTGTTCCCCTCTGGTTAGACTGAAATCTTTGTGTCCTATTGCCAATAGCACAAGGGGCAGTCAGTGATTCTTCCTTTAATTTCCTTTTTAAAAGGATTAATTTATTCATGACAATAGAATTTTCAGGACTTAATTCACAAATGGCCCGATTTTTAAGTGGTATTCTAATGGACATTAAAAATGAACACAGGAATATTCAATAAACATGCTTTGAAAACTTATAGTAGGAACAGTTCAAAGAGGAGTCATGCAAATGGAGGTAGAAAGTTGTGTATTCATAGGAGTTGTTTTGCTACTAGGAACTGCTTTGAATTGAGTATCATGTGAGTATAGGTAGACAGAATGAGGTCAAGTTGCAATTGATATTTTCATGATACAATTAGAAATAAAAAATAATTTATGCCATGCAATCATCTGTAAATCTACCAATGAAGTGAATAGCAGATTCAGATGAGCTATATGAAAGCTTTGAATCACTTATGTAATTGTTGAAGTTTAAAGAGATACAAATTTCAAGTAAGTTCTTTATACTATGCTCAGTTTATGCAACTTTGATAATGCTTTGGGAAAATTAAGTAAAATTACTCTTTGAATTAATTACTATCATTTGTGAGATTAAACATAGATTTTTTTAAACATATTTTCAAATTTAAATTGTTTTCCTAATTATTTTGCCTCTTTCTTATTAAACTCTCAAAATATTGGATTATAAAGTAGATTTCAAGCAGTCAGGCATTTTGTACACATTGGTTATATGCATTTAACTGTTTGTACTAATGGTTTTTCATGATTGTTAATATAAATATTCAATTATTTCTTTTCTATTATTTTTTAAGGGAGAATCACAGGATTTTTCTTGAATCCTGGCATTTTCAATATGTGGTGATTGTGTCATATGGCCCATTGAATTTGCAAAAGAAAATTATAATGAAAGGAACCAGATGTCATTGCTGATGAGAAGTTCTATGTGAGACTCCTACAAAAATATCCATCTTCAGAATCAATAAGAAGTTTTCATTTCTTCTTTCTCTATATGCACTGGAATCTCCTATGCATATTGCTTTCTGCTGGAAGCATAATATTTGGGAGAATAATGTAATAGTGTCATATGAAATATAAGGTTGAAAAACTGAACAGCTGCTTACTTATTATTTCTAGAAAATGAAACTTTAAAACACACACACACACACACACACACGATTTTATAAAGCCTAAGAACCATAAATTATAGAAAAAAAACAAAAAAAAAAACAAAACAAAAAAAAAACCTACTTTTTTTTCCAGGACGTCCATAAGGCTTATTTGGGGGCCAATATTTCCTAGTATTCAACTCAATTCTGAGATTATCCAAGATGAAGTCAAAGTGTAATCCAACAGGCTAAGGGCTATCAGGCTTCTTTAGCCTTTATCAGTAGGCAAAATGTGTCTCTAGCCATTGGACCATGCAGTCCTTTCTGAGTGCCCTCTCGGCTTTTTTTTTTTCCTTTAATTTAAAGTTAAGGTCTTCCTCTGTTGCCCTAGCTAACACTGGACTCATTACAATCCTTTTGCCTCAGGTTCCTGGGATCTGGGTTACTTGCATGTGATACTATGGCCTATAGTTTTTGATTCTTTTTTTTCTTTCTCTTGTGTCTCTGCCCATCTTGGCTGCTGCTTAGTGGCCAGCCATCTGCGACGGTCCTGCTGTATGGCTCTGCTGTAGTCACAGCATAGTTTTTGATTCTTTGTATGTTGAGAGGAGCTTAAAATAAGTTTTTTGTCCATGCTGGTTTTAATTTTGTTCCTGTGGAAGAGTTCTGCTCATCTCAGAATAATTCAGTTCAGCTGAAAGAATGTAACATAGGTTTCAGCTAATGACTTTAAGCTTCTAGCTTCCTAGTTGATTCCATCTTGAACTTAGTGAATTATTGCAAGTAAGAGAGAAGGCTTTACTATGATAAAATGATATCTGTGTATCCTCTCAGTGTTCAGGAGCTACAGAGTGTCGATCCTGCCTCGGCGCATCTTTGTAGAGTCATTCTGCCTAAATTCTG
Organism: Tokudaia tokunoshimensis; assembly: GCA_036184795.1. Lineage (NCBI taxonomy): Eukaryota > Metazoa > Chordata > Mammalia > Rodentia > Muridae > Tokudaia > Tokudaia tokunoshimensis. The sequence goes on along the minus strand of BTHU01000012.1, from coordinate 80,303,628 downwards.
ATGTCAGCAATTATGCTTTGCCTCTGAAAGCATTATCAGGAAAGAAGCTGATTTACACATAGCTTATTTTTTTTTTTTTTTTAATTTTATTTTATTTTATTTTTTTAATTTACATTCCAAATCACTTCCCCTTTCCCGTTTCCTCCCTCCCCGAAAGTCCCATAAGCCCCCTTCCCTCCCTCTTTTCTCCGTTCAACCCCCTCTCATTACTCTGTCCTGGCGTTCCCCTACATCCAGTCTTTCCAGGACCAGGGGTCTCTCCTTCCATCTTTTTAGAAATCTATTGATATGCTGATTGTGTCAAGGGTATTCTGAGATTCTGGGTCAATATCCCCTTATCAGTGACTTCATACCATGTGTGATCTTTTGTGATTGGGTTACCTCACTAAGGATGATATTTTCAAGTTCTGACCATTTGCCTAGGAATTTCGTGAATTCATTGTTTTTAATTGCAGAGTAGTATTCCATTGTGTAAATATACCACATCTTCTGAATCCATTCCTCCGTTGAGGGACATCTGGGTTCTTTCCAGCTTCTGGCTATTATAAATAAGGCTGCTATGAATATAGTGGAGCATGTGTCCTTATTGCATGCAGGTAAAGTCTCTGGGTATATGCCCAGGAGTGGTATAGCCGGATCCTCCGGAAGTGTCATGCCCAGTTTTCTGAGGAGCCGCCAGACTGCTTTCCAGAGTGGTTGTACCAGCCTGCAATTCCACCAGCAGTGGAGGAGTGTTCCTCTTTCTCCACATCCTCGCCAACAACTGCTGTCTCCTGTGTTTTTGATCTTAGCCATCCTGACTGGTGTGAGATGGAATCTCAGGGTTGTTTTGATTTGCATTTCCCTAATGACTAAGGATGATGAACATCTCTTTAGGTGCTTCTCAGCCATTAGATATTCTTCAGGTGAGAACTCTTTGTTTAGCTCTGTACCCCATTTTTTAATAGGGTTACTTGCCTCTCTGGAGTTTAACTTCTTGAGTTCTTTGTATATCTTGGATATTAGCCCTCTGTCGGATGTAAGGTTGGTAAAGATCATTTCCCAGTTAGTTGGTTGCCGCTTTGTCTTTTTGACAGTGTCTTTTGCCTTGCAAAAACTTTGTAATTTAATGAGGTCCCATTTGTCTATTCTTGATCTTAGAGTATAAGCTATTGGAGTTCTGTTCAGGAAATTCTCCCCTGTGCCCATATGTTCAAGGTTCTTCCCTAGTTTCCCTTCTATTAGTTTCAGTGTGTCTGGTTTTATGTGGAGATCTTTGATCCACTTAGAATTGAGCTTAGTGCAAGGAGATAAGGATGGGTCAATTTGCATTCTTCTGCATGTTGACCTCCAGCTGAGCCAGCACCATTTGTTGAAAAGGCTATCTTTTTTCCACTGGATGGTTTTAGCTCCTTTGTCAAAGATCAAGTGACCATAGGAGTGTGGATTCTTTTCTGGGTCTTCAATTCTGTTCCATTGATCTACATGTCTGTTACTGTACCAATACCATGCAGTTTTTAACACTATTGCTCTGTAGTACAGCTTGAGGTCCGGGATACTGATTCCCCCAGAGGATCTTTTACTCTTGAGAATAGTTTTAGCTATTCTGGGTTTTCTGTTATTCCAGATGAATTTTTGAATTGCTCTTTCTAACTCTATGAAGAATTGAGTTGGGATTTTGATGGGGATTGCATTGAATCTGTGTATTACTTTTGGTAAGATGCTCATTTTTACTATATTAATCCTGCCAATCCATGAGCATGGCAGATTTTTCCATCTTCCGAGGTCTTCTTCAATTTCTTTCTTCAGAGACTTGAAGTTCTTGTCATACAGATCTTTCACTTGTTTGGTTAGCGTCACGCCAAGATACTTAATATGGTTTGTGGCTATCGTAAAGGGTATTATTTCTCTTACTTCTTTCTCAGCCTGCTTATCCTTTGAGTATAGGAAGGCTTCTGACTTGCTTGAGTTGATTTTATATCCGGCCACTTTGCTGAAGTCGTTTATCAGCTGTAGGAGTTCTCTGGTGGAGTTCTTTGGGTCGCTTATGTATACTATCATATCGTCTGCAAATAGTGATAGTTTGACTTCTTCCTTTCCAATTTGTATCCCTTTGACCTCTTTTTCTTGTCTAATTGCTCTAGCTAGAACTTCAAGTACTATATTGAAAAGATATGGAGAGAGAGGGCAGCCTTGTCTAGTCCCTGATTTTAGTGGGATTGCTTCAAGTTTCTCTCCGTTTAGATTGATGCTGGCTACTGGTTTGCTGTAAATTGCTTTTACTATGTTTAGATATGGGCCTTGAATTCCTGATCTTTCCAAGACCTTTAGCATGAAAGGATGCTGAATTTTGTCAAATGCTTTCTCAGCATCTAATGAGATGACCATGTGGTTTTTTTCTTTGAGATTGTTTATGTAGTGGATTACATTGATGGATTTCCTTATATTGAACCATCCCTGCATCCCTGGGATGAAGCCTACTTGATCGTGGTGAATGATCGTTTTGATGTGTTCTTGGATTCGGTTGGCAAGAATTTTATTGAGTATTTTTGCATCGATATTCATAAGAGAGATTGGCCTGAGATTCTCTTTCTTTGTCGGATCTTTGTGTGCTTTTGGTATTAGTGTAATTGTGGCTTCATAGAACGAGTTGGGTAGTGTTCCTTCTGTTTCTATTTTGTGGAACAGTTTGAAGAGTATTGGTGTTAGGTCTTCTTTGAAGGTCTGATAGAATTCTGCACTAAAACCATCTGGACCTGTGCTTTTTTTGGTTGGAAGACTTCCAATGACAACTTCTATTTCTTCAGGGGTTATAGGACGGTTTAGATGGTCTATTTGATCCTGATTTAATTTTGGTACTTGGTATCTGTCAAGGAAATTGTCCATTTCCTCAAGATTTTCTAGTTGTGTTGAATACAGGTTTTTGTAGTAGGATCTGATGATTTTTTGAATTTCCTCAGTTTCTGTTGTTATCTCTCCCTTTTCGTTTCTGATTTTATTAATTTGGATACTATCTCTGTGCCCTCTGGTTAGTCTGGCTAAGGGCTTATCTATCTTGTTGATTTTCTCAAAGAACCAACTCCTCGTTTTGTTGATTCTTTGTATGGTTTTATTTGTTTCTACTTGATTGATTTCAGCCCTGAGTTTGATGATTTCCTGCCTTCTACTCCTCTTTGGTGTATTTGCTTCTTTTTGTTCCAGGGCTTTCAGGTGTGCCATTAAGCTGTTAGTGTATGCTGTCTCCCGTTTCTTTTTGGCGGCACTCAGGGCTATGAATTTTCCTCTTAGCACTGCTTTCATTGTGTCCCATAAGTTAGGGTATGTTGTGCCTTCATTTTCATTAACTTTCAAAAAGTCTTTGATTTCTTTCTTTATTTCCACCTTGACCAAGTTATCATTGAGTAGAGCATTGTTCAGCCTCCATGTGTACGTGGGTTTTCTTTTGTTTTTGTTGCCATTGAAGACCACCCTTATTCCATAGTGATCTGATAGGAGGCATGGGATTATTTCTATCTTCTTGTATCTGTTGAGGTCTGATTTGTGACCAATTATATGGTCAATTTTGGAGAAGGTACCATGAGGAGCTGAGAAGAAGGTGTATTCTTTAGCTCTAGGATGAAATGTTCTATATATATCAGTTAGTTCCATTTGGTCCAAGGCTTCAATTAGATTCACTGTGTCCCTGTTTAGTTTCTGCTTTCCTGAACGATCCATTTCAGAGAGCGGGGTGTTGAAGTCACCCACTATTATTGTGTGCGGTGCGATGTGTGCTTTGAGTTTTAGTAAAGTTTCTTTTACGAATGAGGGTGCCCTTGCATTTGGAGCATAGATATTAAGGATTGAGAGTTCTTGATGGTGGATTTTTCCCTTGATCAGTATGTAGTGTCCTTCAGTGTCTTTTTTGATGACTTTGGGTTGAAAATCAATTTTATCCGATATTAGGATGGCTACTCCACCTCGTTTCTTGGGGCCATTTGCTTGTAAAATTGTTTTCCAGCCTTTTACTCTGAGGTAGTGTTTGTCTTTGACACTGAGGTGCGTTTCCTGCATGCAGCAAAAAGCTGGGTCCTGTTTACGTATCCAGTCTGCTAGTCTATGTCTTTTAATTGGGGAGTTGAGACCATTGATATTAAGAGAGATTAAGGCATAGTGATTATTGCCATCTGCCATTCTTGACGCTATCTTTATGTTTGAGTGGTTATCTACTTTTGGGTTTGATTCAAGAAGGTTATTATCTCATTTTTTCCAGGGTGTTGTTTCTCTCCCTGTATTGGAGGTTTCCACCTATTATCCGTTGCAGGGCTGGATTTGTGGAAAGATATTGTGAAAATTTGGTTTTATCATGGAATATCTTGGTCTCTCCATCTATGGTGATTGAGAGTTTTGCTGGGTATAGTAGTCTAGGCTGGCATTTGTGCTGTCTTAGTGTCTGCATGAGATCTGCCCAGGATCTTCTGGCTTTCATAGTCTCTGGTGAGAAGTCTGATGTGATTCGGATAGGTCTTCCTTTGTATGTTACTTGGCCCTTTTCTCTTACTGCATTTAGTATTCTTTCTTTGTTTAGAACATTCGGTGTTTTGATTATTATGTGACGGGAGGTATTTCTGTTCTGGTCCAGTCTGTTTGGAGTTCTGTAGGCTTCTTGTATGTTCATCGGCATCTCTCTCTTTAAGTTAGGGAAGTTTTCCTCCATAATTTTGTTGAAGATGTTTACTGGCCCTTTAAGTTGCAAATCTTCACTCTCATCTATACCTATAATCCTTAGGTTTGGTCTTCTCATTGTGTCCTGGATTTCCTGGATGTTTTGGGTTACACGTTTTTTGCATTTTGCATTTTCTTTGACTGTTGAGTCGATGCTTTCTATGGAATCTTCAGCACCTGAGATTCTTTCTTCCATCTCTTGTATTCTATTGTTGATGTTTGCATCTATGACTCCTGATTTCTTCCCAAGGTTTTCTATCTCCAAAGTTGTCTCCCTTTGTGATTTCTTAGTTGTTTCTACTTCCTTTTTTAGTTCCTGGATGGATTTGCTGAGATCCTTCACTTGTTTGTTTGTATTTTCCTGTATTTCTTTAAGGTATTTTTGCATTACCTCTTTCAGGATTTCTTCCTGATGACCCACGTTCTCCTGCATTTCTCTGAGCGATTTTTGTGTTTCCTCCTCATGGGATTCCATCTGTTGATCCATCGTCTCCTGCATTTCTTTAAGCAGTTCTCGTGTTTCCTTTGTAAGGGCATCTAACCGTTGATTCATTTCTTTAAGCAATTTTTGTGTTGCCTCCTTATGGGCATCCGTCTGTTGACCCATATTCTTCTGCATTTCTTTATGCAAATTTTGTGATTCCTTTGTGAGTGCATCTACCCGTTGATTCATCTCGTTAAGTGATTTTTGTGTTGTCTCCTTGTGCGCCTCCATCTTTTGATCCATGTTCTCCCGCATTTCTCTAAGCGATTTTTGTGTTTCCTTTGTAAGGGCTTCTAACCGTTGATTCATGGTCTCCTGTAACTCTTTATGAGATTTATTTGTGTCCTTCTTGTGATCCTCTAATAGCATCATGAGAAGTGATTTTAAATCCAGATCTTGTCTTTCGGGTGTGGTGGGGTATCCAGGACTTGCTGCTGTTGGAGAGTTGGGTTCGGATGGTCCCACATTACTTTGATTACTGTTAGTAACATTCCTACGTTTGCCTTTTGCCATCTGGATACCTCTGGTGTTAGTTGGTCCTGCTGCCACTGGCTGTTGGTTGGACCTCCTGTGAGCTTGCAAAGCTATTTCTGCCCCCCCTGGATTACCAGGATTCCCCTGGCACCGATTTCTGGGGCCTGCCTGCTCCTGAGTGACTTTGGAGCCCTAATGTGCTTTGCCCCAAGTGATCTTATATTGGGGAGGCCTTGCACATCTAAAGGCTCAGCCTAGTGGATTCCTGGAGCAGAGGTCGCCAAAGGGAGGCTGGCAGGCTCCTGCCCTGTGCAGGGGTGTGTGATCTCTCCTGGGGGGGGGGAGGGGGCGTCCCTCTGCCAGGCAGAAGTCCCACAGCAGATCTGGCGCGCTGGTCACTGCAGATCAGCCCAGCACCTGGGAGCAGGTTACACACAAGCTGCCTGAACCCGAAGCGATATTATGCCTGTCTGTCTCTGAGCCTGGTGGTCCCAACTACCTGGTCACTGGAGCAAAGATGGCGGAGGGCACTCTCCGTGGCGCTGCTCACCCTGTGGTCACGATGGCCCGCCGATCTGGCACCCAGACGACCACAGCGCCAACCCGCCCTCGGGCACAGAAGGAAGCCCCAACAGGCCGTGTCCCAAGTGATGTTATATTGGGGGGAGAGCCTGGGTACCGGTCTCTCCAGCGCAGTCCGCGGGAACAGAGGTCGCGGAAGGGAAGCTGGCAGGCTCCCTCCCTGCGCGGGGTCCCTCCACCAGGCAGAAGGTCCCACCGTGGAACTGGCGTGCTGGTTACTGCAGATCAGCCCAGCACCTGGGAGCAGGTTACACACAAGCTGCCTGAAACCGAAGCGATATTATGCCTGTCTGTCTCTGAGCCTGGCGGTCCCAACTACCTGGTCACTGGAGCAAAGATGGCGGAGGGCAGTCTCCGTGGCGCCGCTCACCCTGTGGTCACGATGGCCCGCCGATCTGGCACCCAGACGACCACAGCTCCAACCCGCCCTCGGGCACAGACGGAAGCCCCAACAGGCCGTGTCCCAAGTGATGTTATATCGGGGGGAGAGCCTGGGTACCGGTCTCTCCAGCGCAGTCCGCGGGAACAGAGGTCGCGGAAGGGAAGCTGGCGGGCTCCCTCCCTGCGCGGGGTCCCGCCACCAGGCAGAAGGTCCCACCGCGGAACTGGCGCGCTGGTTACTGCAGATCAGCCCAGCACCTGGGAGCAGGTTACACACAAGCTGCCTGAAACCGAAGCGATATTATGCCTGTCTGTCTCTGAGCCTGGCGGTCCCAACTACCTGGTCACTGGAGCAAAGATGGCGGAGGGCAGTCTCCGTGGCGCCGCTCACCCTGTGGTCACGATGGCCCGCCGATCTGGCACCCAGACGACCACAGCTCCAACCCGCCCTCGGGCACAGACGGAAGCCCCAACAGGCCGTGTCCCAAGTGATGTTATATCGGGGGGAGAGCCTGGGTACCGGTCTCTCCAGCGCAGTCCGCGGGAACCATAGCTTATTTTTAAATCAAATGTTTCTTTTAAAAGATATTTGCAGTTGGCCCATGGTGTTCTCATCTTCAGAGATATTAGACGGATATGACAAATCAACTTGGATATGAGGATGGAACAAAATACTCAAGAGATTCTTTCCTCTACAATACTAACTCCCTGCAGTTGTCTTCCTTTTTGCTTCCTCTCTGTACGCCCTTCCTCTTTCTTTACTAAAGGGTATGTACCATGATTCCTGTCAACAGTTCCAGCTATTAACTTGTCCCAGTCTAGAAGTAGAACCTTATGAGACTCCCCCATGCATGCTGTCATTGCACAGGTCTAATTTAGGCAGTCATACTGTTAAGATTTCATGGGTACAATTCCCTGTCCCATGTAGGAGAATCATAATATATTTCCTTGTCTTCTAGCACTTACAATCTAGAAGAATCTATCTCCTAGAAGACATCTGGGTCCTTTGGTTTTTGCAAGCTTTCTGCCTTCTCTTATGAGGTGTTCCCTGAGTTTTACATGCATTGATTGTATTGTATCAACTTGGGATGGATATTCCATACCTGGTTGGTATCTGCCTTTTGACCAGTTATAAATTTTTCTGTTGATTCCAGTCTGCTAAATAATTAAGTTTCTTTGATAAAGGGAAAGAACTACACTTATCAGTGGATACATAAGGATGGGCATTTAGAAGAGAGTTGAGAATTATACTTATTTTTAGGAAAATTGTGGTTTTACTCTTTTTCTCTAATGTCCATGCCTTCACCAGCCATGCATAATCAAAAGATTTACAAGACCAGTCATGAATTCCCTCAAATTGAGAGTCTTAAGTCCAATTATGTAGTTGTTGACTGCCCTATTGAACTCTTGGCTATATGTTACAATGCTATTGTTGAGATTTCTGGGCTTTGCAGTTAGGTTGAACTTTTAACTATTAAACTCCATTGGCTGATTATCACTTTCAGTTTCTATGAAAGTCCTAGGGAGCAGGCTTTGGGGTCAAGTCCAGCTCAATTTTCTAAATCCTGTGACCAATATATGTGATATCTTCAGCAATAGGATCTTCTTGCTTTGAAGTTCTAGGAAGTAAGGAAGCATTAATAGCCTACAGTATTTTGGAACCATGGAGTTGGAGAGTGTACTGTGAAGAGGGAAATGGGAAAAAGGTGGGAGAATTTTTATCTTGGGAGGGGGAGGAAAAGAATTACTGATAGAAAGGATAAAGAACAGCAAGCATGGATTTTGCATTTATTTAAAAATACATATATAATTCATTAGTGTGTATGCATATATATTCATTACATATATGTATATTAGTGTATATATATATTGCTTCTGTGCAAGAGTTTATATATATACATATTCATATACATTTATATGCATATATGTATAAACATATACATATAAATGATATAATACATACATATATGTGTAAACATATACATATAAATAATGGTTATATATACACATATAAATATAATATATAATGCATATATACATATACATGTATATATATGTATGTATATATGTGTGTGTGTATATATATATAAAATGACATTATGTTACTTGTGGGGATAACACTACTCTAAGAACCAAAGACTATCAACAAAAAACCCTGTGCCAATCATGAAGCATAAGAAACCTCCATTCAAGCTGTTAAAATTGTCTTAACTGCTATATGTCATACATAATTTTATACCATATTAACTATGGGATAATATATGCATTATGTAATTCTTAAAGAATGTAAATTATATGTTTAGACTAAACAGTTATACTTTTTTATTGGGTAGACTTTCAGAATTCTTGCTTCTAGCTTTTTGAAATATTATTGAAATAATAATACCTTTCCATGTAATATATATCAGAAAGTGCTATCTGGTTTTACCTGAAAATTAGGGATCCCCGATCAACCTTTACAGATCTCTTTCTCCCTGCATTCTTCCTAACCTCTGAGAACTTTTAACTTGCATGGTTTTTTTTAACATGTTGTTTTTCAAATCAATGCATGCTATCATCAGTAGCAACATTACACTTAATTTTTTGACTACAAGGTGTTCCATGGTTTATATGTATCATTATTTATATATGTATACATTCATTATCCACTAATCAATGATAAACACTCTTTTGGTTATTGTTCAGGAAATGAAGATTTCCCTCTGCCCCAATATATGGCTTTTATTTCCTTTGGAAATACTTAATAATGGAGTTCTATTATTTGTCTTAGTTTCGGATGGTGGGAGGCATGCCACTGTGGCTGTGTAGAAGTTAAGAGGATGACTTGTGGGAGTTGGCTCTGTCCTACCCTATGTGTATCAGGGATTGAATTCAGGTGTTTAGGATTGGTGGTCTCAGAGAAGTTTTTAATGTATATTTAGATCTATTTTTGTACTAATTATTTGAGTTTCTTGTGCAGTACATGTATTTTACTGAATATTGTTTAGGTATATATCTGGCATTTTTTTTCCATTCTGTGGACTCTCTCCCCACGCTGATGGGTGTCTGTTTCTTTTTTTGTGCAGAAGAATTTTAATTTTGTTTAGTTCAATTTGTCTTTTTTGCTTTCTAATCTTTTAGGGATTGTTGAAAAAATCTTGCTTATTAAATATTCCAAAGCATTTCCCCTGTGTTTTCTTAGCAGTTTAATTGCTTTGAGTCGATTTAAGCCATTAATTCATTTTGAGCTAATCTGTGTAACTGTTGAGAGATAAATGTCCAGTATAATTGTCTTGCAGGTGGATACCAGATTTCCCTGCATTATTTATGGTTAATACCATCTTCTCAACATTTTCAAATAGCACATCTTCAAGCTTACTTATTCTTTCCTCTGATGTATCATAACCTTTATGTCTTATGTCACATTTTAATTTTTTTCTTAGTGTATTGTTTAGTACACAGATTTTTGTTCATTTTTTAATTGTTCCTGCCCCTTCATTAACTTTTTCTGTTACATTGTTAGATTATTCTTTCTCTCTGGGTTTTCTGGTTTCCTTAGTTTTCTGAGAACAAGAGTTCAAAATTCTGTAAGTGTTCTTTCAGAGGGATCACACTTTGCTTTCTGACACCTTATTTAACTGTTAGATGAGCTCATGGATTCCTGAAGGCTGTTCGTGTTCTTCTGTACTAACCCCTGTGTTTTGAAGGATTAGCAATTTATTTCTATTAGTATTGTCAATACTAGCCAAGCATCGATAGAGCAAATGCTTACACTGTAATGGTCTGCTTATTGCTGAAGTAGACTCATGGCTAATGTCCACTGAATCTGCTTCAGGCCATGTTTGCCAGATTAAAATCCGAAAGATGGGAGTTTGATAATACCTAGGTGTTTCAGATGGTCCTTCCACAGTCAGGCCTAGGGAAACAGCTGCTAAGATTTGCCTAGTATTGTGTGTCCTGTTTGGATACCATGTCCTAAGACAAAAGTCTCTGCTTTCCATGCTATTTTGTTTCTAGTATATCGAACAACTAGTTCTTCCACAATGAAATATTTGTAACACATATCGTATCACACAATTAGGTTCACTCAAAGAACTGGCTCTTGCAAGGTTCAGGAAGCTGAGAAACTTACAAGATTCTAAGGGCTGCCTCTCAAGGCTATAAAACAAGTAAAGAATTCCTAAATAAGGAGACTTTCTGGTGATCAATATTCCTGTAAATTAGAGAAGGAACTATCACTCATGTAGGAGTAGACTTTTTGATGATTCAACTGTTTTAAAGTCACCTGTGCATCTGTAAGTAATCCCTTACCCACAATTCCATAGGAACCCAGTAAATTCAATGTTTCACTGTGGTAGGCTTGGGTAGAAGAGTTTGATCTTTTCTAAGTATCCTATATCAGGTGAATAATCATTCAGACATCTTCCTGGGAAAACTTACATAACACTGAATGTTCTGCTCTATGCTGCTCAAATTTGGGTTAATGTTGTTGGAAGCAGTGTTTTGGCCAGAAGGCTGGTAGTAAATTAGGTCGCAATCAAGTCCACCAGTTGCTAGGGCATTCATAGTATCCAGATCTACCACTGGTGGCGCAGGATCATCAGCCCACCACACTGAGGCTCAGCTCTTTATCTAGTGCATGTCCAGAACTTGATCCTCAATCAGTACCCTGGTGATAACATTGTTGTTGAAAATTGTGAAAAGGCTGGTAGAAAAAAATTTTTGGTTCCAAGGCTGATGTTAGAGACTGAGTTGCTCCACAATTTTACAGTTGGAAGAATATTCATAGTTTAAGGTCCAGTCTAAATTTGGCAATGATACAATGTGAAACTTGAGACATATAGGCCTCCATTTGGTGTTTGTGTATGTCTAGCCATGTGATATTAGGTCTAGCCTGAGTCTAGGGCTTTTTTATTTCTTCTTGGTTCTACAAAACACTGTGGTTTGCGAAGCACTAAGTTTTTGACAAAATCCTCTGATAGTTTTTCTGCTTGTGCTGCATGAGCTATGACAGAAGCCAGAGCTTTTGTTAGTGGGATAACACAGTTTCAGCATCATGTTCTGTGGATCATGGTTTGCTATTGGGCTATGTGGCTTTGTCAGGCATTAGCAGGTACTACTTCAGATTCATGTCCTAATCTTTGACTCATTTTTTCTCTCTTCCACAAGTGGAAGTCTTTCTTCACAATACTTGAAGCTGGAGGCAGAATGATACATGATACAATAATTCTTTATGCATTTTAAGTTCATCTTTTTTCAATTATTCCTTTTAGTTCTGAGAATATAACATAATACAATCTTCCCCACTTTTTCCCCTCTTCTCCAAACCCTCCCATATACATCTCTTTACTCTCTTTAAAGTTGATGACCTCTTTTTGTTAGTTTTACATATATATATATATATATATATATATATATATATATATATATATATATCCCTAAACATAACTTGCTCAGTTTGTATAATGGCACTTGTATGTACGTTTTCAGAGCTGAGGATTTAGCACTGGATAATCACTTGGTGTGATTTTTTTCAAGGAATAGCATGTGTCCTGTTCTCAGCATTCCTTAGTTGCTTGAAATCTTTGTGTAGAATTAAGGTCATGCTGTCTTTATCAGGTTCATTTTGGGATGTTTGTCCTTCTTTAGCTCATGCCATTTTGGGAAGAATTTATTCGTATAGCTTCTCTCACACAGAAGTCTAATAGCTCCAAATCTTCAGATGTGAGTACACATCCTGGAGTAACTTTAGAAATTAGGAAATTAAAATAAGGAGCATTGCTGGGGTAGCAGGTCAGAGAAACTATAGAGAGGGGAATAGGAGGGTCTGAATGATATGATTGGAGAAATGGGACAAAAGAGGGGTGGTCCTAATTAGAGAGGAAAGAGAAAAAAGAAATACTAAAGAAGTTAAGATAATAAAATAAATAAAATAATAATTTAAACTATCTACATAAACAAATCACCATACTTCTCATAAGTATGTTTATGAATATATCTATATAGTTTAAATGAAAATTTCTAATCTGAGCTGACAATAATCCTTTAAGAACCAAAGATCATGGGACACAATGAAAGCAGTGCTAAGAGGAAAATTCATAGCCCTGAGTGCCGCCAAAAAGAAACGGGAGACAGCATACACTAACAGCTTAATGGCACACCTGAAAGCCCTGGAACAAAAAGAAGCAAATACACCAAAGAGGAGTAGAAGGCAGTAAATCATCAAACTCAGGGCTGAAATCAATCAAGTAGAAACAAATAAAACCATACAAAGAATCAACAAAACGAGGAGTTGGTTCTTTGAGAAAATCAACAAGATAGATAAGCCCTTAGCCAGACTAACCAGAAAGCACAGAGATAGTATCCAAATTAATAAAATCAGAAAGGAAAAGGGAGAGATAACAACAGAAACTGAGGAAATTCAAAAAATCATCAGATTCTACTACAAAAACCTGTATTCAACACAACTAGAAAATCTTGAGGAAATGGACAATTTCCTTGACAGATACCAAGTACCAAAATTAAATCAGGATCAAATAGACCATCTAAACCGTCCTATAACCCCAGAAGAAATAGAAGTTGTCATTGGAAGTCTTCCAACCAAAAAAAGCACAGGTCCAGATGGTTTTAGTGCAGAATTCTATCAGACCTTCAAAGAAGACCTAACACCAATACTCTTCAAAATGTTCCACAAAATAGAAACAGAAGGAACACTACCCAACTCGTTCTATGAAGCCACAATTACACTAATACCAAAAGCACACAAAGATCCGACAAAGAAAGAGAATCTCAGGCCAATCTCTCTTATGAATGTCGATGGAAAAATACTCAATAAAATTCTTGCCAACCGAATCCAAGAACACATCAAAACGACCATCCACCACGATCAAGTAGGCTTCATCCCAGGGATGCAGGGATGGTTCAATATAAGGAAATCCATCAATGTAATCCACTACATAAACAATCTCAAAGAAAAAAACCACATGATCATCTCATTAGATGCTGAGAAAGCATTTGACAAAATTCAGCATCCTTTCATGCTAAAGGTCTTGGAAAGATCAGGAATTCAAGGCCCATATCTAAACATAGTAAAAGCAATTTACAGCAAACCGGTAGCCAGCATCAATCTAAATGGAGAGAAACTTGAAGCAATCCCACTAAAATCAGGGACTAGACAAGGCTGCCCTCTCTCTCCATATCTTTTCAATATAGTACTTGAAGTTCTAGCTAGAGCAATTAGACAACAAAAAGAGGTCAAAGGGATACAAATTGGAAAGGAAGAAGTCAAACTATCACTATTTGCAGACGATATGATAGTATACTTAAGCGACCCAAAGAACTCCACCAGAGAACTCCTACAGCTGATAAACGACTTCAACAAAGTGGCCGGATATAAAATCAACTCAAGCAAGTCAGAAGCCTTCCTATACTCAAAGGATAAGCAGGCTGAGAAAGAAGTAAGAGAAATAATACCCTTCACGATAGCCACAAACCATATTAAGTATCTTGGCGTGACTCTAACCAAACAAGTGAAAGATCTGTATGACAAGAACTTCAAGTCTCTGAAGAAAGAAATTGAAGAAGACCTCAGAAGATGGAAAAATCTGCCATGCTCATGGATTGGCAGGATTAATATAGTAAAAATGAGCATCTTACCAAAAGTAATACACAGATTCAATGCAATCCCCATCAAAATCCCAACTCAATTCTTCATAGAGTTAGAAAGAGCAATTCAAAAATTCATCTGGAATAACAGAAAACCCAGAATAGCTAAAACTATTCTCAAGAGTAAAAGAACCTCTGGGGGAATCAGTATCCCAGACCTCAAGCTGTACTACAGAGCAATAGTGTTAAAAACTGCATGGTATTGGTACAGTAACAGACATGTAGATCAATGGAACAGAATTGAAGACCCATAAATGAATCCACACTCCTATGGGCACTTGATCTTTGACAAAGGAGCTAAAACCATCCAGTGGAAAAAAGATAGCCTTTTCAACAAATGGTGCTGGCTCAGTTGGAGGTCAACATGCAGAAGAATGCAAATTGACCCATCCTTATCTCCTTGCACTAAGCTCAATTCTAAGTGGATCAAAGATCTCCACATAAAACCAGACACACTGAAACTAATAGAAGGGAAACTAGGGAAGAACCTTGAACATATGGGCACAGGGGAGAATTTCCTGAACAGAACTCCAATAGCTTATGCTCTAAGATCAAGAATAGACAAATGGGACCTCATTAAATTACAAAGTTTTTGCAAGGCAAAAGACACTGTCAAAAAGACAAAGCGGCAACCAACTAACTGGGAAATGATCTTTACCAACCTTACATCCGACAGAGGGCTAATATCCAATATATACAAAGAACTCAAGAAGTTAAACTCCAGAGAGGCAAGTAACCCTATTAAAAAATGGGGTACAGAGCTACACAAAGAGTTCTCACCTGAAGAATATCTAATGGCTGAGAAGCACCTAAAGAGATGTTCATCATCCTTAGTCATTAGGGAAATGCAAATCAAAACAACCCTGAGATTCCATCTCACACCAGTCAGGATGGCTAAGATCAAAAACACAGGAGACAGCAGTTGTTGGCGAGGATGTGGAGAAAGAGGAACACTCCTCCACTGCTGGTGGAATTGCAAGCTGGTACAACCACTCTGGAAAGCAGTCTGGCGGTTCCTCAGAAAACTGGGCATGACACTCCCGGAGGATCCGGCTATACCACTCCTGGGCATATACCCAGAGGCTTTACCTGCATGCAATAAGGACACATGCTCCACTATGTTCATAGCAGCCTTATTTATAATAGCCAGAAGCTGGAAAGAACCCAGATGTCCCTCAACGGAGGAATGGATTCAGAAGATGTGGTATATCTACACAATGGAATACTACTCTGCAATTAAAAAC
Organism: Tokudaia tokunoshimensis; assembly: GCA_036184795.1. NCBI lineage: Eukaryota > Metazoa > Chordata > Mammalia > Rodentia > Muridae > Tokudaia > Tokudaia tokunoshimensis. Next base: position 80,288,139 of record BTHU01000012.1, on the reverse strand, counting down.
AATGAATTCACGAAATTCCTAGGCAAATGGTCAGATCTTGAAAATATCATCCTTAGTGAGGTAACCCAATCACAAAAGAACACACATGGTATGCAGTCACTGATAAGGGGATATTGACCCAGAATCTCGGAATACCCTAGACACAATCCGCATATCAATAGATTTCTAAAAAGATGGTAGGAGAGACCCCTGGTCCTGGAAAGACTGGATGTAGGGGAACACCAGGACAGAGTAACGAGAGGGGGTTGAATGGAGAAAAGAAGGAGGGAAGGGGGCTTATGGGACTTTCGGGGAGGGAGGAAACGGGAAAGGGGAAGTGATTTGGAATGTAAATTAAAAAATAAAATAAAAAAGAAAAAGAAAAAAAAAAGAACCAAAGATCATCTAACAAAATCCCCAATCCCAGTCACAAAAAGCCCTCCTTTGAAATGTTGGTCATGGCTGTCCAAGGGACTCTCAAAACATACAGCTTATTGCTATTGCCCTCCCTTCTGCTAAGGACCCTGTGCTCTTTAGTGACAGGGTTCAGAGTCCCTGGAGTAGAAATGACTTGAATGCCACCTAGCTCTACCTCACTGAGTTCAACCTTCAAAATTTCTTAAGCATAAAAATATAAAGTTTGGGCTGTAACTGTCTGTCTAGGTATCATTTCACAATAGAAATTCTTCTTATTCTTTCATTCTTTTCCCCTTCCATATTTGTTTAGTATTAATTATGCATGTGGTGCTGTTTCAGATGCAAAGAGAATATACCTAAACTCCTTCTATGTCCAAGGATTTTGCGGTTAGAGAAGATAAATATCTTTAAGTATCTGACTTCATTTGCAAAAACCAAATTCTAAAAAACTTAAAAGGAGAAGTCTTTAGGAAAGTACCTAGTCAAACTTAATTAACAAGGATCCCAGGAAAAAGAAATACAGCTATATCCTTTGCCAATGCACACAAAACTGACTTCAATCTACCAAGTTGATGGGAATGACTGTCATCTGGTAGAAATGGAACAGGTTGCATTCTTTTCCCCCTAATTTATAGAGGCAGGATGTCGGATTCCAGAATTTCTGGAGATGGATTTTTAAAGCTGTTTGGTGTGGCATTTACTACTTAGCTAGTTGAAATAAAAGTAAAGCTGAGTGAAAATAAAATGGGAGTAGTTTTATAGTAGATGTATATTGTACAATGTAATGATGTCAACAAGATATTTGAAGAATTGTTTGTCTTGGGATATTAATCTTCTCTGAGTCAAAAGGGTTTGGTCACATGTAATGAGCAGTGTAACTCCTGGCCACTAGGTGACCAGCCAGCAATTGAATTGTGTTGTATAAATCTGTACTATCGCTCCTAGGCTTTCCTATTATTCTCTTTCCTCTTAAATTGTTTAAAGGATTCCCTTACTCAAAACCATGTTCTTTCAGTAGCTTATTTCTATAAAACCAACAATCCACCAACGCTAATTGCAGAGACACAAGAAAAATACCCCCAGAAGAAACCTCAGGAATAGCAACTTTATCTTAAATTTTATAGAGCCCAAGGCTACTTTAATCTCTAACTCTCTTTCTGCAGCTGCAGTTATCTTTCATGGATAGATTTGAAATGTAATAAAAATGAGAGCAAATTGGCCAGTGTACAGTCTTTTCTTTCCAATATCATTGAGGGTTAGCATTAATCATATATTCCCTTGTATTATATACATGTACTTCTTGTGGTCATTAGTAGTTATTGCTATTTGTTACCAAATAATTTCAAACCACTTTGTAACTTTTCTACTATTTGAAAATGCAATATTATGCTTCAGAGATGTCAATGCTACTGTTTCAATATGGAAGAAAACTTATTTTCACAGATAAATTTTTACCATCTCCTTACATAGAAGTTGGCAGTGTCAATAAGAAAGTGACCTCTATCTACTTTTCATTGACAAACAATATTCATTTTAATCAATGTAAAAATTATGCATATTATTTGCAATTCTCCCTATCTGTAGGGAGATAGTGGAGAACAAAGGATAGGAGGTAGATTAAACAAAAGAGGGGCTACATAAAGAAGCCTCAAAGCAATCTAATAGTTTGTAAGCTAATTAAAACTTAATTACAAAAATATAGTTTGATCAGAGGTATCTTGTATGGGTAGACAATACTACTTCCAGAAGACAGGTTATTTCATGAAAACATCAGTGGTACACAGGAGATACATCTTTAATACTTATTAGTCTCAGAGTCCTTGAGGTACCTAAAACCAAACAGGCTATTTCCATAGCTCTTGGTGCCCACTATAACTAGATGAGAAGATACTATTGCTTAAATTTACCAGGGCACACTATCTCTACTAGCTAGATCTCATAATGTTGGGAAGTACTATGCAGGTAGCTGAAGAAAAAAATACATTGATGGTGCTACCCGAAACTGGTTGTTTCTACTGGTGCAATAATGATTATTAAGGTGAGTAACAATTTTGATAAGATTTGAGGTCTGTGCTACAGGAGATTTATATATGGTACTGTAAAGTTGATGAAAAGCCATTGACTTCAGAGGTCACAGTCTCTAGTGGAGAACCTATGAGTAATATTTTGATAAATTGTCACATTGTCAAACTACCGTCTTAATTTCATGTTTATATCTAATGATTTTTTTTTCAATACTGGTCATAGAAACTCCTTTTTGCTGGGAGTAATGACTAAGACAGAGACTCATACCTCAAAATGCAGAGAATCAATAGCTGGGAGTACTCAGAGTGGTCATCAATATCAGTTTTTCCTATCTAAGGTTCATGAAACACAGAGGAAGAGAGGTGGAAACAATGTTAGAGTTAGAGAATGGAGAGGAAATGCTGCCTTTCAGACTTGACAGGGTTTTTGCACACATAAACTCATAGCATTTGTGGTTGTCCACATAGAAACTTAACTGAACAGCTAGGCAGAATTCTAGCATTGATAAGAAAATATCTCTGGAGGTTCTACACCTGTTGGAATAGCTATTGGCAGTTGATAGATGGCTGCTGAGGAAGGGAAAACCACGTGTGTGTGTGTGTGTGTGTGTGTGTGTGTGTGTGTGTGTGTGTGGCCACAGCAGGATGCATAAGCCTAAGTGAATGTCCCCATGTCCACTGTATGTACTGTCAGAACTAAGTGAAATCAAAGAAACAATAATAATAATGATAATCATAATCAGGAGGAATCTGGTTGGTAGGTTCTGAGTTTGAGAGAGTTATTTGCGGCATGGATAAGATCAAAACACATTGATCTGGCAACTTCTTCTATCACCTTCATCAGAACCAGGAATATACAGTATATATACTTTCCTTCCATCCATTTTCCTGTCTGTTGACTCCTCTGGGGCATGCCCAACTACCCTGAGTAGCAAAGAATTCTCCACATAGGAATCTTGAATGACTGAGAAGCACTTAAAGAAATGTTCAATGTCCTTAGTCATCAGGAACACGCACGTCATAAAACTCTGAGGTTCTATATTACACAAGTTAGAATGCCTAAGATAAAAATCTCAAGTGACAGCAAATGCTAGTGAGGATGTGGAGCAAAGGGAACACTCCTCACTCTTCCGTTACCAGGGAGAGTGCAAACTTGTATATCCACTTGGGAAATTGGTTTTGTGGTTTCTTAGAAAATTGGAAATAGTACTACCTTAGGACTCAGATATGCCACTCATGGGCATATACCTAAAAGATGTCCTCTATACTGCAGGGACACTTACTCTACTATGTTCATAGCCGCTTTTTTTATGTTAACCAGAAACTGGAAACAACCTAGGTCTTCTCTACTGAAGAATGGATATAGAAAATATGGTACTACTACACAATGGAATACTATTTAGCTATTAAAAACAAAACATCATGAAAATTGCAAGGACATATATGGAACTTGAAAATATGAGGTAACCTACACCCAGAATGACGTGTATTGTATGTACTCACTTATAAGTCGAGGTTAGCCATAAAGTTTAGGGTAACTATGCTACAAGACCCAAAGAAACTATGTAATAAGGAGGTCCCCAGGAAGGATGTGCGAATCTTACTCAGAAGGGGAAACAAAATAGTCATTTGAGGTGAGTGGAGAGAGGATGGGAGAAGAGATGAGGAGGGGAATAGGGATGGGGATCAGTTGTGAGGAGAACAGAGTGGGAGAGGAATGAATGAAATTCAGTGGTGGTCATATCTGGAACTTCGTGGAAGCCTGGGATGATAGCTGAGATTCCTATCAACTTTCAATATATAGATTGAAATGGCTATCTCCTACAGTCAGGCAGGTCTTCCAGTGGAGGAAGGTGGAGAGCAACTCATCCCCAAAACCTGCAACCACAGTTCTCTCCTGCCTACAAGATCTGCAGGGTTAAAGATGGAGCAGAGACTGAGGCAATAGCCAACCAAAGACTGCCCTGTCTTGAGACCCATCCTGTGGGAGAGAGCCAACCCTGGGCACTAATACTGATATTTGCTATGCTTACAGACAGGGACCTAGCATAACTGTCTCCTGAGATGCTTCATCCAGCAACAGATGGAAACAGATGCAGAGACCATAGCCAAACATTAGGAGGAGCTTTTGGAGTCTTGTGGAAGAGTGGGGGATAGAATTGAATGAACTTATGGGGTCAATGACACCACAAGAAGACCTAAAGAGTCAACTAACTTTGACCCATGGCAGCTCACAGAGACTGAACTACCAACCAAAGAGAATTAAGGGCCTGGACGTAGGCCCTCTACACATTTGTAGAAAATGTCCAGCTTGGTCTTCATGTGGGTAAAGGCAGCAGGGGCTGTCTCTGGCTCTTTTGCCTGCCATTGGATCTCCTTTCCCACCTGAACTGACTGGTTGGGCCTCGGCTAGATAGGATGTTCTGGGACTAAATGTTCCAGGGTGGGGTGGTACCTAAGAGGGGAGAGATTTGTAAACATGAGAGTGGGAAGAGTATTGGAATGGGGGGTTACCATCAGTGTACAAAGTGAGTAAATAAATAAATTATTGAAAGAAGAATATCAAAATATATTGTATTTGTATAAACATTTCAAAGAATAAATAAAAGATAATATTAAAAACCACAATTCCTAGAAGTTAGTCTGGTTCAGATGAACACAGGGCATTGCTACTGATGACTGGTTGTTAATGTCTTATGATTTCTGTTTGCATGCTTGGATATAAATTTCCATGTTTATTCTATTAAATAAGAGTAATAGTTAAAACTTTACTATTTTACATTTACCATGTGAATGCATTATGCTGTCTTAGTTCAAACTTGGTTGATTCATGTAGAAATTTTAATGTGTCCTTTATAGAATGGGGTCATGTTTTTTTTTTTTTCCCATTTGACATAACTAGGGTTTAAAGTCTGCCCTTTCTGAGTTCAAGGTCCAGCCACTTTTGCACGTTTAGCCACTGTGCAATAACTTGTCCCTTGCTGATCTTTCTATGTGGTCTGCAAAGGAAAAAGGTAACTTGATTTGTTGGTACTTTAAAGCCACATTTTTGCCACTCGATTCTCTAACACTTAAAATTTATCCGTTCTTGTGGGCTGATACTTGTCTATTTCTGGATGTGTTTGTATAGTACAGCTCCTGGTAAGTGTTTGACAACAAATATTTACACAATAAATATATTTGCACCTATATTTTGTTTTTTACAAATTAAGTCATGTTTATAATTTTGCTAATATACGCTCTCAAGTAATATGAGAATATCATCTAGAAACCTCATCCTAAGTTAAAAAATTCAATTCTTATACACCATTTTGAATAACTTCATTGTGTTTCTTATGTGTTTATAACATAATTACCTTACTTAATCCCCTAATTTTTAAATTTTATATATTTTCTATTTGTGAAAATGATATCATGTTTGGAGGTATAACTCTGCACTTAGCTCTTTAAATATAGTTCCAACTGTGTGAGAGAGGATATTTCTAGGTTAAAGTGCATGCATATTCTCGTTTGATAGGCACTGGGAAAAGTTTCAGAATAAAACTCCAATTAATATTCTCACTGGAAGATTAAGAAGATTAATGTATGTTTGAATGAGTTACATTATTTATTTATTGGTATAACAGATTTGTTACAATATTTTGACCAAGAGAGGTAAACTATATATAAGGATTTCGTTGATATTATCTCATCCCATGCAAAGAGTGTGATTTCTATTAAGATGTGATATAGGATATATAAAAATACCTTCAAAGAAATAAAACATAATACTAATTAAAATGGGCAAAAAAATTAATTCCCTAGAGAATATGAGACATCTCACTAAAAAGAGAGAAATCTGCAAATAAATTCATACAAAGATGTTCTATATAATTAGTCATTAGGAGACTGAAATCCAAATCACAATGAGATGCTACAATATACTGTAATGACAATAAAACAAAATAAATCACAATGCAAAACAGACTGGAGGGACTGATGACCAGGCTGTAGAGCTACCCACTCATGGCTAGGTGGCTAAGGGAAGGGACACAAGGAGGAATAACTTCTATGGAAACAACTTCCAGCTAAATATGGCTGATGTGGTCAGGAGCCCTGATCTTAGGTATGCCTATCATATCACAAGCTGCCTTTGCTAGTCACATACTATTTCGACTTTCCTGCATGTATGTATGTGCATATATATTGGTATACACATGTGTTAACTATCAGAACGTTTATTGTCTTGTCTTCAGATTTAGATAGCAAGGGTTGATTAGCTTAGTCTTGGTCTATAATCCTGCATATTCAATTCATAGACAAAAATCACATAATGACTATTAAAAGAATTAGTCTTTTATATTAATGAGAAGAATAAGTGTGTCTCAATTGATGACAGGACCTTCCTAAGGTTCTGTATCTGATTAGATATAATTTATTCATTTATTTACCCAGTAAGTCAGATTTTTCTGTTTTAACAGTGTTACATGAAACTGCAGATTTATCAGCATCACTCATGTCTATAATCCCTTAAAATCTTTTATTTTTAATTATATGATTTTGAAAATATTAAATTGTTCTACAATTAAAGATAAGGCTAATCAGTTATATTATTAATTAAATTACTTGTAATAATTCATTAAGTTCAGAAGAAATAAACTTTTAGATTAAAATCATATACTTAGAGTACTGCTTGTCTTTTATTAAATTAGGACAATGTACACACAAAAAAAAGAACACTAGAAAGGAATTTGAACCTCACTATTTACTTTAGATGTTTCTTAGCTTTTACCCTTTGATTTGACTTTATATTTTGTAGCAGGAACAATGATGCTGCCTCAGTGTAAATGGTGGGGGTCCTGCAGCTACAAAAGCATCTCCTTCAGGAGGACCTAACTGAGGACTGCCTCAGAGAGCAAGAATTGCTGGTGCAAATAATGCCAGCCAATCAGGAACTGCTGTTTAGAATAGATACTTTCTTGGGACCAATGGAGGCTGGGTGGAGGGCATTAAAGGAGCTAGCAGCAGGCCTCAGATGAGCTTGCTGCAGCATTTCTCATCTTCTCCTGGAGTCTGTCTTTGAATATGGGCCAACTAACCCCCAAACCTCAAGGGCAGGTAGGGTTGGGCAGAGAGCTGTCCAGTGCACAGACAACAATATTTAAATTTCATTTAATACATTGACTTCATATTCTGAAGTTCTATGAGTTTGCGTTACAATGGACAGATCTGCATACCCCAAATAGCCCTTAGAAGGTGGATTCCTGTTAATCACTTGGGTGGATTAGAAGTTTGCTTGCCATCAGCATGAGAGACATTGAGATACAGCTAAGCTCTGATTTTCTTTGTAATGGAGAATTTAATATCTCCTTGGATACTCTTAGACACAAAGAAGTTGGTGTTTACAAACCTGAAAACAAAGAAGTAAAAATGGGAGGAAGTTTAGTCAATTTCATTAAAATTTGTAAAGCGTCTGAGGTAACAGCAATAATAAAGGCCGGTGAGAGATCGCTTACTTAAAGTGATGTTCTGGTTTTTTCCTTCAAGAATGTTTTCTCATAAGATATTTTAGCAACTACTTCATTACACTTTTGTCCTTATCTTTGAAAGACAAAAGGTAAACCATATTACCATAAAAAATAAGCAATTCAGAATTGGGTTTAAGCTACATTGAATCAAAAATATTGTCAATGTCAATTATGCACAATAATGATTTCTGTCCCAAATTTTAAATATTTCAATACATAGCAAAGATTATTTTATTTTATTTACCTTTTAAATGGCTAATTTTGACACTGAACATGACTGGATCCAAATCAACTTGGCTAAGCTGCTAGGCACAGCCTCTGAGTGGTTATTATTGATCTTCTTATTTGAAATGGGAAGACCTAAATTAAATGTGGGTGGAAGGATCCTGCAGTAGCCTAGCTCTAAGAAGGTCTGAGGGAAAAGCTTTGTTTTTACCTCATTGCTTTAGCATCTTGCTCCTGAATTCTATTCAGATGCTGCTGATGCTGCTGCATTTTTTTGCTAATACCAAATCTCAGCTTCCTAGACCTTCAAACGTGTACTGAACACCAGCAGCTAGGTACTTAGTATCAGGTTGAGATGTCTAAGGGATCCATCCACCTGTAGTCAGAGCTACCATGTTCTTAGCTGCTTCAACATTAAGATAGCAAGTTTTGGATTACCAAAACTGCTTAGTATAAGCCAATCTAATAAATCTCTTTGTACATTACATATTATAACAAAGAAATGGTGAAAGACTTTTTTTTTCTGACCCAAACACCTGTACTGACTCAATATTTTTATATCATGCAATCAAAATGTATCGAATCTCCAGCCAATAGGGTCTACTTTGTAGTAGGCAATAAGGAGGAATGAAAAAAACTTTGTTGTTTTAGGGGGCTCTGGGTTGTCTCTACTCAACATGTCATGAGGTGAGCTCTGACTCTTGGCATTTTTGTTTAATAACCTGTAACTTCTGGAACCAACATTTTCCATCCATGCATGTTGTCTCCCACACAAGGTAGCCCAACTTTGAGAAATGGATCCAAAGACAGGCAACAGAGTCAAAGGCAGCCTCTGCTCTAATTGTTAGGGGACCCACATGAAGACCAAGCTGCACATTGGCTACATGTGTTTAGGAGGCTTAGGTCCAGCCAATGCATGCTCCTTTGGTTGGTGGTTCAATCTTAGCGAGCCACCATGGGCCAAGATTAGTTTACTCTTAAATCTTCTGGTGGTATCTTTCATCTCTCCAGTGGGTCAATCTTTTCCCCTACTCTTCCACAAGACTCTCTGAGCTCCACCTATTGTTTGGCTCTGGGTCTCTGCTTCTGTCTCTGTCAGCCACTAGTGGAACTTAATGCCAAGGAGTTTCTAGTTTATGAAATTGGATGTGTTCAAGTTTAGTATTTATATTTTTAACACTGTAAGGTACTCTTGGTGGGTTGTTCCTTTGACCAGAGATTCATTTCATCATATACCATAACGGTGGTAATGGCTGCTTTCTGTTCCTATTAGAAACAGTTTTTCCATCTTTGAACTTAATATAAAGTAGCATTTGTCTTTGAACTGGAGGTATCTTTCTTGTAGACAACAAAATGACGTCTTCTGATTTGAATATGAAAAGATAACATGTCTTTTAATTGGAGAATTAATCTATTAATATTTAGAATTATACTAAAAGATGTATATTAACTGCTATTTTTTGTTGATTTCATGGTGTTTGTTGTTTTAACCCTGCTTTTCATGATCACTATTATAGTATCATCTTTTTTCATATAACCTCTCCAACTTGAAGTATTTGTTACAGTATTCATTGTAAGCCAGGTTTGGTGGCCAGAAATTTCTTGAGACTATTTTTATTGTGAAAAGTTTTTTCTCTTAATATTTTATATATTTTTATTTTTCATATGCAATATAATTCAATCATTTTTTCTCTTCCCCTACTCCTTGCAGATCTTCCCTACCTCACTACTCCTTTTACTTCATGCTTTTCTTTGTTTCTTTGTTTGTTTCTTTCCTTCTTTCTTTCAAAAACAAACAAGCAAAAGACCAATGAGACAAAAGTGTCATATTAAACATATAAAAACCAAACAAACAAACATCACAGAATTAATTTCGTATTGGTCAGTTACTTCTAAGTATGTAGCCTGATCTGGACTGTGATTGATATACCAAGTGGCACTCCATTAAACAGAACTGGTTCTCTTAAACTAGTGAGTACCAACTATAAATAGCTTCTTGGTTAGAAGTAAGAGCTCCCATTTAACTCTGCCCTATTAGTACTCGGACTACATTTGCCTTGAACCTGTGCAGGTTTTATGTTTGCCACATTCTTTGTGAGTTCACATGTACATCAGTCCTGTTTGGCCTGATAGACACTGTTTCCTTGGCAATGTCCATTAACTCTGGCTCTTACATTCTTTCCACTTCCTCTTGCACTTAGACACCTGTGTCTTGATGGGAGGAATTTGATGAGGACAAAAAAATGGGTTCATTTTTGTGGAAGCACAAAAGGGTCAAGATAATTAAGATAATCTTGACCAAAAAGAATATCTGGAGGCATCATCATAACCTACCTCAATGTACAGAGACATTTTAATAAAAATACGGTCTGGTATACACACACACACACACACACACACACACACACACACACAATGTAGGTCAGTGGAACAGAGTAGAAGAGTCAGATTTGATTATGTGCAATTACAGCTACCATATATCTGAATAAAGATACTGCAATTCAGGCTGGTGCAAATATAATACTGCTAAAACTATGTAAAAATATGGGAAAATATGTATCCACATCTAGAAAATTAAAACCAGAGTGGTTTCTCTCACACCAACAAAAATATACTCCAAATGGATCAAAGACTATAACCTAAAACAACAAGCAAACAAACAAACAAATAGTAAATAGCAACTATACTGGTAGAAGAAATGTTAGGAGTTAGGTTAATCATGTACTTTAAAAATATCTTCAAAACATATTTAATTGAAATGGAACTTGAAAGTAAGTTTGAAGATAGAAATTATTTTGTGTTTGGGAATATCTGCTTTCTGTTACTATAATGAACAGTATGGGGCTGGTCATTTGAAAAGGGGAGACATTTACTTACCTTACAGTTTTGGAGGTACAAAAGTCATTCAGCACACTGGGGATGGCTCCTGACTGTCACATGACATTGAATGACATTATGGTGTAGTGTGTATAAAAGGGAGAGGTCATATGAGAGAAAGAAGGCAGGAAGCATGAAAGAAGCAAAGAGGGGAGTCTTTCAACAACTTTGCTACAATAATGGATGAGAATCCATGAAAAGTTCAGTAGTACCTTCCAAAAGCTGCGCCCAAATTACCTAGAGACCTATCTTTCTTGTTCGGCACAACTTCCCAAAGTTCCCTCTACTCTTTAGTCATACGTGTTGGGGAACAAGCTTCTAATACACACACTTGGAACTATTCACTTAAGTCATCTCCAAACAAAGTATAATCAGTTTGAGGGATATGTTTTAATGACAAACTTTACGAAAAATCTTTCAAGTAGACCTTGGAGAACAGTGTAGCAGCAGTTTGATAAAAACTCCTATTTATCAATGTCAATATTCCTTCAGAGAATGTAAATCATGAGAATAATCATACATTTTGATGTCAAAAAGAATCAGAACTTTTGCAAAAGACCAATGCCAGTTTGAAATTACATTATCATAAATATTTAGACTTTTATTTATATATTTAAATACATGAAACAGGATAGAAAACACAATAAACTCTATTGTTTATTGAAGTATATTTTTCTGCATCTTTTACTCCTGAGTTTTTCTTATACGTCCACTTAATTATCCACCAGATTCTGGTTATTTTGTGTGTGTTAGAATTAAAGAATCCTGATATTTATTAATATCGATATAAGCTTCTTATTATCTGCACAAGCATATGTTAGCCCTCATGGCAAGTGGGGTGGGGATATTTGAGTGAATATTGTCTCTACGAGGTAGGGACCAAGACAGTTGTTACTGACCTAAAGTGGAGACTATATGCTTGGAGGGCAAATGAAAGTAAGGTGACAAAAGTGGTATACCTTAAAATGGAGATCTGCAATAAGTTATTGATGAAGAACAATACTTGTTAATTACAGTTATCAGTTTAGTCTGGGCGGGTAAAAGGACATTCTATAGTAAGAATACATTTCACTCCACCACCTTTCTGCTGAGGCAGACTCTTTCCAGGTCTGCCACAGTGAAGAAACTACTTCATGATACATCCTAGAGAAGCAGCTGCACTCAGGGCATTTGGTAAGAATCCCCTCTCACCTCTGGAGCCCCAGAGCTGCTGCTGGATTCAGTGGGACTCACTACCCAGCAACCACCAAAACTCCTACCATCCTGAATACCACCCCCCTTCTTTTCCTTCTGCCCCTTCTGCCGCCACCTGTCCTTTCTGCTGGGGCAGACTCTTGCCAGGTCTGCCACAGTGAAGACACCATTTCCTGATACTTCCTAGAGAATCAGCCACACTCAGGGCATTTGGGTTTGCCACAGTGAAGACACCATCTCCTGAAACATCCTAAAGGACCGGCAGAACTCAGGGCATTGATTCCTCCACAGGAGTGCGGAGAGGCCTGGGAGCACAGTACACCATATCCAGGTGGAGCAGGGAGATAGCTAACCTCCCAGGCCTGTGGAGAGACCTGAGAGCACAGAGCTGATCCTCACAGAGCTGATCCTCACAGAGCTGATCCTCGGCCACAGAGCTACATACACAAACAACACCATAGGAGAACTGGTCTCCAAGGAATGCCTACATACCTGTGTGCACAGAGAGAACTGGAATCCCAAGAGTACAGATACACAGGCTTGTAGGACAGATAAGGCACAGTCAGAGACAGTAAGAAAAGCTAACACCAGAGATAACCAGATGGCAAAAGGCAAACGCAAGAACATTACCAACAGAAATCAAAGCAACATGGTACCATCTGAACATAGTTCTCCCACAACAACAAATCTTGGATACCCCAACACACCAGAAAAGCAAGAGCTGGATTTAAAATCATATCTCATGATACTGATAGAGGACTTTAAGAAGGACATAAATAGCTCCCCTAAAGGAATACAGGAGAACATGGATCAACAGGTAGAAACCCTTAAAGAGGAAACACAATAATCCCTTAAAGAAATACGGGAGAACACGGGTCAACAGGTAGAACCCTTAAAGAGGAAACACAAAAATCCTTTAAAGAATTTCAGGAACAAACACAAACAAACAAGTGAAGGAACTGACCAAAAACATCCAGGATCTAATAATGGAAGTAGAAACAATAAAGAAATCACAAAGTGAGACAACTCTGGAAATAGAAAACCTTGGGAAGAAATCAGGAGTCATAGATGCAAGTATCAACAAAAGAATACAAGAGATAGAAGAAAGAATCTCAGGTGCTGAAGATACCATAGAAAACATTACTCAACAGTCAAAGAAAATGCAAAATGCAAAAAGCTTGTAACCCAAAACATCCAGGAAATCCAGGACACAATGAGAAGAACAAACTGAAAGATTATAGGTATAGAAGAGAGAGAAGATTTACACCTTAAAGAGCCAGTAAATATCTTCAGCAAAATTATAGAAAAAACTTCCCTAACCTAAAGAAAGAGGTGCCCATGAACATACACGAAGCCTACAGAACTCCAAACAGACTGGACCAGAACAGATATTCCTCCTGTCACATAATAATCAAAACACCAAATGCACTAAACAAAGAAAGAATATTAAAAGCAGTAAGGGAAAAAGGTCAAGTAACATATAAAGGCAGACCTATCAGAATTATACCAGACTTCTCACCAGAAACTATGAAAGCTAGAAGATCCTGGGCAGATATCATTCAGACCCTAAGAGAACATAAATGTCAGTCTAGGCTACTATACCTAACAAAACTCTCAATTACCATAGATGGAGGAAACAAGACATTCCATGACAAAACCAAGTTTACACAATATCTTTCCACAAACCAAGTTCTACAAAGGATAATGAGTGGAAAATACCAAAACAAGGAGGGAAACTACACCCTAGAAAAAGCAATAAAGTAATCTTCTTTCAACAAACCCAAAAGAAAATAGCCACACAAACAGAATTCCACTTTAACAATGAAAATAACAGAAAGTAACAGTTTTCCTTAGTATCTCTTAGCATCAATGATCTCAATTCCCCAATAAAAAGACATAGACAAACAGACTGGACATGTAAACAGGACCCTACATTTTGTGCATACAAGAAACCCACCTCAGTGACAGAGACAGTCACTACCTCAGAGTCAAAGGTTGGAAAATAATTTTTCAAGCAACTGGTCCCAAGAAAGAAGCTGGGGTGGCCATTTTTATATCAGATAAAATCGACTTTCAAGCAAAAGCAAACAAAGAGCAAACAAGGTAAGAGAACTTCAGACTGATTTCCCTTATGAACACTGATGCAAAAATATTCAATAAAATTCTTGCCAACTGAATCCAAGAATGCATCAAAACGATAATTTACCACAGTCAAGTAGGCTTCATCCCAGGGATGCAGGGATAGTTCAATATACAGAAATCCATCAATGTAATCCACTACATAAACAAACTCAAAGAAAAAACGAACTCATGATCATTTTGTTAGATGCTAAAAAAGCTTTTGACAAAATTCAGCATACCTTCATGATAAAAATCTTGGAGAGATCAGGAATTCAATGCCCATACCTAAACATAGTGAAAGCAATATTTAGCAAACTGGTAGCCAGCGTCAATCCCAATATAATCAGGACCAGACAAGGCTGCCCACTCTCTTCCTATCTATTCAATATAGTACTTGAAGTCTTAGCCAGAGAAATTAGACAGCAAAAGGAGATCAAAGGTATATAAATTGGAAAGGAAGAAGTCAAAATATCACTATTTGTAGATAATATGATTGTATACTTAAGCTACCCCAAAAATTCTACCAGAGAAACCCTAAAGCTAATAAACAACTTCAGCAAAGTGGCTGAATGTAAAATTAACTCAAACAAATCAGTAGCCTTCCTCTACTCAAAGGATAAACAAGCTGAGAAAAAAAATTAGGGAAATGACACCCTTCAGAATAGTCACAAATAATATTACATACCTTAGGGTGACTCTAACCAAGCAAGTGAAAGATCTATATGGCAAGAACTTCAAACCTCTGAAGAAAGAAATCAAAGACCTCAGAAGATGGAAAGATCTCCCATGTTCATGGATTGGCAGGATTAATATAGTAAAAATGGCCATCTTGCCAAAAGCAATCTATAGATTCAATGAAACTCCCATAAAAATTCCAACCACTTCTTCACAGAGCTAGAAAGAGCAATCTGCAAATTCTTTTGTAATAACCAAAAACCCAGGATAGTGAAAACTACTCTCCACAACAAAAGATCTCCGGGGGAAACACCATCCCTGACCTCAACCTGTACTGCAGTGCAATAGTGATAAAAAACTGGTATTGGTACAGAGACAGGTGGGAAGATCAATGGAATAAAATTGAAGACCCAGAAATGAACCCACACACCTACGGTCACTTGATATTTGACAAAGAAGCTAAAAACATCCAGTGGAAAAAAAGACAGCATTTTTAACAAATGGTGCTGGAACAACTGGTGGTCACCAAGTAGAAAAATACAAATTGACCCATTCTTATCTTCTCATACAAAGTTTAAGTCCAAGTGGATCAAGGACCTTCATATAAAACCAGATACACTGAAGCTTATAGAGGAGAAGGTGGGGAAGAGCCTGTAACACATGGGCACACAGGAAAATTTCCTGATTAGAACATCAATGGCTTATGCTCTAAGAACAAGAATCAACAAATGGGATCTCATAAAACTGCAAAACTTCTGTAAGGCAAAGGACACTGTCAATAGGACAAAACAGCAACCAACAGAATGGGGCAAAGATCTTTACCAATCCTGCATCTCATAGAGGGCTAATATCCAATATATACAAAGAGCTCAAGAAGCTAGACTCCAGAGAGCCAAATAACCCTATTAAAAATGGGGTACAGAGCTAAATAGACAATTCTCAACTAAGGAAACTCGAATGGCTGTGAAACACCTAAAGAAATGTTTAGCATCCTTAGTTATCAGGGAAACGCAAATCAAAACAATCCTGAGATTCCATCTCATACCTGTCAGTATGGCTAAGGTGAAAAACTCAAGGGACAGCAGATGCTAGAGAGGATGTGGAGAAAGAGGAACACTTCTCCATTGCTGGTGGGACTGCAAACTGGCAAAACCACTCTGGAAATCAGTTTGGCAGTTCCTCAGAAAACTCAGCATAATACCAGAGGACCCAGCTATACCACTCCTGGGCATAAACCCAGAAGATGCTCCAACATGTAATAAGGACATATGCTCCACTATGTTCATAGCAGCCTTATTTATAATAGCCAGAAGCTGGAAAGAACCCAGATGTCCTTCAACAGAGGAATGGATTCAGAAAATGTGGTATATCTACACAATGGAGTACTACTATTCAGCTATTAAAAACAATGAATTCATGAAATTCTTAGGCAAATGGGTGGAACTAGAAAGTGTCATCCTAAGGTAACCCAATCACAAAAGAATACACATGGTATGCACTCACTGATAAGTGGATTGAGCCCAAAACTCGAAATAAACAAGTTACAATTCACAGACCACAGGAAGCTCAAGGAGAAGGAAGACCAAAGTGGGGATGCTTTGGTTTTTCTGAGAAAGGGAACAAAATACTCACAGGAGCAATTTTGGAGACAAAGTGTGGAGAAGAGACTGAAGGAAAGGCCACCCAGAGACTGTCCTACCTGGGGATTCATCCTATAAACAGTCACTAAACCCTGATACTAATTATGGATGACAAGAAGTGAGTACTGAAAGGAACCTGTTATGGTTCTCTCAGGAGGGGCCCTGCCAGAGCCTTAAAGATACAGAGGCAGATGCTAGCAGCCCACCATTGGACTGAGCGTGGGGTCCCCAATGGAGCAGCTGGAGGGCAGACTGGAGGAGCTGCAGGGGTTTGCAGCCCCATGGGAAGAACGAAGTTGTCAGCCAACCAGATGCCCCAAGGCTATCAGGGATTAAGCCATCAACCAAGGGGTACACAAGGTTCTAGCCAAAAGTGTGGCAGAGGAATGTCGGGCATCAGTGGGGGGATAGGTCCTTCGTCCTATGAAGACTTGATAGATGCCCCAGTGTGGCGAAATCGAGGGGGTGGGGGTAGATGGGACTGGGTTGGGTGGAGGGGCATCTTCTTGGAGGCAGGGGGTGGGAGGATGGGTTGGGGGTATTCTGGGAGGGGGGAAACCAACTGGGAAGGGGTATAACATTTGAAATGTAAATGAAGAATATATTCGATTAAAAAATGAATACATTTCACGTGTGTGTGTGTGTGAGAGAGAGAGTGTGAGTGTATGTGTATTTGCGCACATGCGTTTGTGAACACGTTTATTGAATACGTGAGACTGTTTTCTGACTTCATAAATAAATGATTTAAATTAATTATGAAAAGCACACATACTAGAACCAGCACTCCTCGTAGTGATGGGTCAATAGGGAACCTAATGTACATAGAGAAAGATATTGTAATTAAAGGCAGTTTCTTAAAGGTAACCAGTGATAAGGATAAATGTCTGTATCACTTATTTTTACATGCTCAGATCACAGTACTTGACAGGAACATTTTAAAAGAGCAAAGACTTAACTTTGGTTAATGATTTCCAAGGTTAAAAGCTGTACAGCAGGGAAAGCTTGGGCAGTTCATAGGTGTGGGAATTTGTGGCTGAGGATTTTCACAGCACACTGGCTTAAGAAATTAAAAAAATAAAATAAAATTAAATTAAAAAAAAAAAAAAAAAAAAAAAAAAAAAAAGAAACAGAGAGCAACTAGAACTAGAGGGAAGGGCTGTAGCCTTTAACAGTTTGTCTCAGGCAGCCTATCTCCCACTACTAGGCCCAACCACCTCCAGATTCAAAAGGCTCTCCAAATAGTGTTAAACTAATAGATAAAGCTTCAAGCAGCTGTTAGGACACTTCAAATTTAATCCCTAACAACTTCTAATTGTGTGTGTAGGGGAAATATGTTAATGTATGAATGACAAAAACTACCAAATATATCCTCAAGAGAATAATCTCAACGTCCTATGCATATTAAATAATTAAGTTTGCACAAAGATTTTAAAACAAATATAAAATTCAAAAAATTTCAATTAACATCTAAAGACAAAATATAATTTCTATTAAAAATTGTCCCAGACAGTTGAAGAAAGTTAATGAATCCACAAGATATTCAGTAAAGTCTAGCACCACCATGATATAAGAAAAGAAATACTTTGCAAGGATAAGAAAGATACAATATACTATATGCAAGATACAATAACAAAAAATAAAGAACAGAATAAAAGATACCTTTTTCACATTTAAAATGGTTATGCTTCACACTATAGAAAGCTACAAAGAAACCTAATCTCAGTTTTACCATTCTTTCATGATGTGTTTTTAATGTTAGAGATTATATTATATGTGCTTCAGTGTCAGTATTTAATTTAGCAGAAACTTCCATTGATTTTTTTCAGCCCATTTTCAGCTAGTGAATTTGAAATGTGGCTGCATTTCATATGTAAATTTTACTCTTTACACTTGCTCTTGCTAGAGACTAGATCTGAAATAGTTCTCTAAGGCTTCTATGCTCAAGTTTAGTCCTCAGGTCTGCTGTGCCTTTAGGAGGTGGGGTCTAGAATAAAGTTGTTGGGTCTTTGGAATAGAGTCATCACTTTGAAGGGACTATAATGAAGGCAGATCCATTTCTCACTCTCAACTTTCCAAACTATGATGACATGGTCATTCCCCCTCTTTTCCTTGTTCCTGCTGTGGCCCAGAACACCACAGGCACAAAGCAACAGGACTAGGTGAGGGTATAAGGCCTCTGAAACTGTGAATCAAAATCTTTCCTATGTCTAAGGTAAGGATCTTAGGTATTTTGACCTTATGGGATCCTAAAGAGCTTGATTTCTTGACTCATGATGCTTTGAAACATTGGGAAATTGTGTGTGTATGCACACACAAACATGTGCACTTGAGCATGTTTGTGTGTGTGTGTGTGTGTGTGTGTGTGTTTGTGCGGGTTTGTTAGAGCACAGTTTCATCTTTCACCTTGCCACCTTGTTTGGGACAGTGTCTTTCTTTTTATTGTTTTCTGTGATATGTATCTGGCTATCTGGCCCATGAGCCTCTACAGAGTTTCCTATCTTAGTATATGATCCCTGGGTCTGTAGATGTATATTGCTATGATTAATTCTGGGATTAAAAATCCAGACCTTATGCTTGTATGTGAAATATTCTATCCACTAAACCACATACCCAGTTTTTATTTTGAAATCTTAGCATGTATCTCTATGAGAAATATTTTCACATGCCATCCAGAATTTCTATTCTCTGTGGAAGAACTGAAGATAGGAATCCACTAGAATATGTATAAGAAGTGAGTGAGGCTTAAACTAGCAGAAACTGAGCATCCCTCTCCTCTCTCTCTGTCTCTCTCATACATATGTATATGTATACATATAGATATATATTTATGTGTATTGTGTGTGTGTGTGTTGTGTATGTGTGTTAAACATATGAATTAATTACCAGAGACAATAGAGAGAAGCAGAAAGCAAGTTTGGGGCAAGAAATTTAGGTAATGCTATAGGTTGGGCTAATTTACCTTCTAAATTACATTCTAGGTCTTTATATGTTTGTTGACTAATTAGAAACCTTGCTAAATTCTGGTGTCATTTATTTTGTAGTTATTGGAGAAAGACCTTGGAATTGTATTTTAAAATGCTCATCTCTTTGGAGAGAAGTATTATCATGCATTTTAATTTATACATGAAATAGAAATAACTCTTGTGGAATCTTAATAAGCCAAATAATAGCTTTTACTCTATGGAATGATCTTGTAGTAAAAAAAAATTCTATGATGATGTGTGTATGTGTGTGAGACTGAATATAGAAATAGACAATGGCCAGGATGCAAATAAAAGTAGTACTCTGATTCGCATTCTCTGTGGGAAGCAGACCTAGAAGTCAAACTACAATCCTTGAACCAATCATTTCCAAAACAGCAGGAACTGACTAATAGATACCAGCTTCCTCGGTTTGTATCTTGTTTGTAGGTTAAAACCAATGGTAGAAGTGAAATATGCTTCCATATAATCAGTCCCATATAGTCCCCACTTCTAGCTAGCCAGTCCTCTACTTTCTATGCCAACAGCCTCCAGTCAGGGCACACGGAAAGCCTACCTGTCTTTATTAGTGTGTGCATGTTTGTTCATTTGTTCAAGCTATGAGGGCCAGAAGATGAGCATCTCACTCTGACACTCTCTACCTTATATTTTGAAACATGTTCTCTGGATGAATGTGAAGATGGCTAGTTAGGCAAGACTGTCTGGCCAGGGAGCTCTAAGGATCCTCCTGTACCTGCCCTGAGAATACATACCTGTATGTCCACCCAGCCTTCTTGTAGGTGCTGGAGTTCAGAACTGGTATTTGTAGCAAGCTCTTTACCTACTGAGCACTCTTAAGAGCTTACTTTCTACTCCCCTCTGATTTTTTTTTTTTGTTATTGTTTTGAGACATGGGATGCCTACAGAGCCTTACTGATGACATGGAATTTGCTGTGTAGACAGGGCTAGTCTCACACTTGAAAAGCTCTGTTTCTGCCTTTCTGGTGCTGAGATTACAGAGATGTATCATCATGTTCAGCCTGGTTGTGCCCTTTTTAATTCTAAATCGTTCCAGCCCATGAAAGATTTGCATCTTTGCCAGATGTACACATTGCTTGCTGATTGTCCTCATGAAGCAAGCTCTGGGTAAGTGTCCTTGCTTTTTCTCATTTAGGTACCTTCCTAGACTTTCTTATCTGGAAATATAAATGCTCAGTGAAATAGAAATATAAAATAGAAACAATCCTATTTAAGATAATTAAGTAAAATTTTCAGGGTATAAGCTGCTCAAAGTTAAATATTTCAGGTCTCATAGTACAATTCTGGGGAAATCTCAGCTCTCTATCTTGAAGTAGACAATTCTGATTTAAAAGCTAGTTGGCTGTCTGTTATTTAATTTTGCAGTATAGATTTTCACATCCCTAGTGAAAAAGTAATCAAGAACTTATGGAAATTGTTTTAGTATATAACTTATATGGCCCTTTGAATCATTAACCTGGGATCCAGCCTGATAATTTAAGTATATCCAGAAAAGAATTTGACTTTCAGTTAGTTGGCAAGGAAGAGCCAATATTTAGATAAGAAATTCAATTATCTTTTCACAGAAGGCAAGATGATTAGAGTTCAGAGAGCCAGAGGCACTGTGCTGTTTGGTTTTAATGTATAGCTGCAGCAATTCCATTTTTAAGTACATACATATACACATATATTTTCAAGAAAATGAATCTATTTTATGAGCCATAAACTCATACATATACACTCATAGTAAATGAGTTAAATGCATTACATTAATAACTAATATATTTGATTTGTCCTGTTAAATAACAGAAGCCTTTAATGCTACAAACCATTAATTGAGTTTTCCCTGGATTTCTATTTATTTATGTTCAAATACAAGTTGTAAAAGTTGATGCCATAGGAAATTTGGGGAAGTATTTCAATAAAAACTATAATGAAAACTACAAATAATTCAATAATTCACCAGAGGTCTTTTTTCGATGATTAAAAAATGCAGTCACATTGATGATACCCATGTATTGATGCATAATGCCAGTCTGAGGTCTGATCTTGAGGATTCATTAGTAATTTAAACAAGTTTTGCTAATGGTGGGCAAAAGAGCTAAGAGATTTGAACAAATATTGTAGTTTTACGTAAAACGTGGCTGGTTTACTTAATTTTGGATTGTTTTGGTTGAACAACTGAAGGCCATGAGTGGAGTGTAAGAGCAACAGAAATGAAAGAAGCAGTAGATCCGTGTGCACAAGACATCATTTGATCTTGATGCTTAGAAACATTTAAAGTAGTTGGTTTAGCAAACAGAGCAATACGTTAGTGCATTCTTCTCATGCCTTAATTTCTATGGCTGCTTGGCTCTGTGAGTCACAGCTTCTTTTACAGTGAATATATTAATATTGTACTCGGGGAACAAAACTAAATAAATTTCAAGTCCACAAAACTGGTGTCTCAGCAGAGCCAGAAAACATAATATGTCCTTCCCTTATGGATTTAAATTTTAGACTGTGTTAATTGTTATTTAAATGAGCATACTTAAAAAATTTGTCTTATATTTAGGGTCAGAAGTTAGCTCAGTGGGTAAAGGTATTTGCCCCTAAGTCTGATGACCTGAGTTTGATCTCTGGGTCCACATGGTGGAAGGAGATAATCAAGTCCTGCAAGTTGACCTCTGGTCTCTATATATTCATCATGTACAACATGTACGTCTCATCCCCTAACATTAAATAAATCAATGTAAAACATTACATTGATTCCTTCATCACTGGTTCACTTTTGATATGAATATATTTATTATTCTCAAGCATGTGTTGTTTAAACCAGTTAAAAATAGTTGTAAATCCTATATCTGG
The DNA here is from genome assembly GCA_036184795.1 of Tokudaia tokunoshimensis. Lineage (NCBI taxonomy): Eukaryota > Metazoa > Chordata > Mammalia > Rodentia > Muridae > Tokudaia > Tokudaia tokunoshimensis. Next base: position 80,265,655 of record BTHU01000012.1, on the reverse strand, counting down.
GAATTTGTAAATCAATAATAAAATAAATAGATGTCAAGTGTTTCGCACTAATATAGAGAATTAGAAGCAATTTAACTCTGTATATGGATCAATAGTCACAGACCAATCTGCGTGTTTAAATTACTGATACCACTGATTTATGAAAAGTAATGAAAATGTCATTTCTGTTGTTCAAGAGGCTATTATTTTTGGAGTGGTTATTTTGATCATGGTAGTACCTAAATTAACATTTTTCAAGAAATAACTATGTGCTGATCAACTAATAAAATGCTACTCAAAACATTTTGGAATATTGGAAGTGTGACTCTAAAAATAAAAATTAGGAAAGTAAATTTAGTTGTTCACTCATATGTAACTTTCAGAAGAACATGGGCTCTATCATAAATTTTGTTTTGTATATTAATGTGTTGAATTTCTAATATTTTATTTCATTTTTAAAATTCTGTTCAAAATAACTTATAGTGAAACATTGAATAGTATTTGTGGTCCTCCAAAGACACATCCAAGTATTAATTCTCAGTCACTGTGACCTGATTTGGAATTAAAGTATTCCAAGGTATAGTGCAGCTAAGGATATGAAAGGGAAAGGGTTTTGAACTAAAAGAAACATGTCTTCATGGGTAATATTAATCATGTGACGATGGTCATGACAGTTTCCAATGATGGCCCGCAGCTGCCTGACAGAAACTCAAGAGTAGACTAATCTTTTTTTTTTGTTGTTTTAAATATTTATTTATTTTATGTATATGAGCATTCTATCTTCATGTTCACCTACAAGACAGAGAGGGCATCAGATCTCATTATAGATGGTTGTGCCCCACCATGTGATTGCTGAGTATTGAACTCTGAATCTCTGGAGGAGCATCCAGGGCTCTTAGTTGTTGAGTCATCTCTGCATCTCCAAGAATTGATGAATCTTGTCAGCTGCTGGCCTCAGATTTTGCTCATTCAGAGTCAGGAACAGTTTTAATACAGAGTCTTCTGGTAATTTCTTATGACAGCTCTCATAAATGAATAAACCTATCATAAATTAATGTATCAGAAAATTGAAAAACTATATTCATCAGTAAGAGTTGAATAGGAACTGTAATTTCTGAGTCATCCTTATTTTCATGTTGATATTCCCAATATTAAATGAAATTTAATTTGCAACATATCTTGACTTCAAGTTGTACTCTAATAGCTTTGAATATAGTTAATTAAAAGCGGAAGTAAACTTACAAACCAACTGCCTAATATATCTATGTAATTTTTTCTGAAACAAGTATTTGGAGAAAAATTTATTTGAGGAATGTTTAATTTTGGGTAGGACAATAGTAATATTTGTTAAATCATATTAAGTGTTATATTTTTGAATAGTCAAAACATTCATCAAACTTTATGTGTAGTCTTTCAGTATTTCTTTAATATAATAAAAACTTAATAATATATGCATTTGCTTTACATCAAACTATAAAAACTATATTACATTTTTGAATGAATTTTAAATTTTAATTAATTTGTTTCATACTTTATAAAGTTATTTTTTTAATGTATTCTTATCATTGTTTCTTCTTCCTCATGTACTCTCAGGTCCTCCTTACTTCCCTACTCTTCTTTTCTCTCTCTTTCTTTCTCTCTCTCTTGAATAAAAGAGACAAACAAGGTCAAAAGAGAATAAACTAACAACAAAAATAAAACCGATACTTAGAAAGATCACCAGAAACATGCATAAAGATACACACATATACACAGATAAACACACACAGAGACACAGACATATACACCCATACACACAGAGAAAGACACACACACACACACACACACACACAACCCATCAAAGGTCAAAATCAGAAACCGTAGTACACAAACAAAAGACCAGTAAGGTAAAATAAAAAAAAAAAAAGCCCAAATAAAGCATTAGAAGATAACAACAACAAAAATATCTCTGAAAATGCCATTGAGTTTGTTTCGTGTTTGCCATCTACCATTGGCATGGGGTCTGCCATTCAGTGTGCTTTTTGTACTTAGTGTGACTCCCTTGGAGAAATATTTTTTTTCCTCTGTGGCCAGTTATCAATTGGAGATTACTTAGTTTGTGATGGGAGCTCATGCCTACTTCCCAAACTCAATGCTGAGACCCCATGACTCAGATCTGTGCATGCTACCACAATATCTGTGAGTTCATATGTCCCTAGGTTCTGTTTTGCCTGGAACCCATGTTTTCCTTGCTGCCATCCATTCCTGCTTGCTCAAACAATCTTTCTTTCTCTTCTCCTCTGTAGTTCCCTGAGGCCTGAGGTGGAGGATTTTAATGAAGACATACCATTTATCACTAAGTGTTCCAAGGTCTCTTTTCCTCTACACATTATCAAGTGTGAGTCTCTGTAATTGTTTCCATCTATACTGCAGGAGAAAGCATCTTTAGTGATGGTTGAGCAAGACATTGATCTATGAGTATAGCAGGATATAGTTAGGGGTCATTTTATTGCTATGTTCTTTGAGCAGAACAATAGTGTTTGGTTTTACCCTACTAGGTCCATGGCTGTTCTAATCTCAGATTCTAGGCCACTTGAGCAGCATCTGGCATGGAGAGGCCTTTAAATCCAACCAGATAGTGGTTAGTTACTCCCACAATATTTGAGCCACTATTGCACCAACATTTCATACAAGTCACCATTGCAAATTGAGAGGTCTGTAGCATGGTTGGTATTTACCTTTCTCCTCTAGTAGCTTGGAGAGTACCTTTTAGTACTGAATACATGCAAGTCATTCCTGTAACTGGAGCTTTTAAGCTTTTAATAGGCATGCAAATATACAAATTACCACAGAAGTTTGGTATAGAGTAAGGAACTAGGGATCCCCCAAATATGCAGAGAGTACAATATAAAGTTAGAGAGAAATCATGGGAAAATGTAATAGGAAGGTTAAATAAAAATGGGGAGTGCAAAGGGAGTAAATGAGATAATACAGGGAGGGACAGCTAACACTGAGGACCATTTGAAGGGTCATACACTAAGCTACTACAACAGAAACTTCTTAAAATATATATTTATGTGAAATAAATCTGAATGGAATTACCAAATAACAGGGGAGACAAACCTCCATCTATACTCTAGTTTTTTTTTTAATTTTATTTTATTTTCTAAGTTTTTTTTATTTACATTCCAAATCATTTCCCCTTTCCCGTTTCTTCCCTCCCCGAAAGTCCCATAATCCCCTTCCCTCACTCTTTTCCCCATTCAACCCCCTTTCGCTTCTCTGTCTTGGCATTCCCCTACATCCAGTCTTTCCAGGACCAGGGGTCTCTCCTTCTATCTTCTTGGAAATCTATTGATATGTGAATTGTGTCTAGTTTAGAATGACTCAGAAAATACTTTAAATTTATTACTCAAATTTATCTAACCTATTTATTTAAAAGAGAAACAACAAATAATTGACTTTAAATACTTAAGCATATTCAAATGTATTTTTAGAATTGCAATATTCTGTATATATATTTTTAAAAATCTGCCTAAATTATCCAGGGCCTGTTGTCAGTGCCAACAATTATCAGAATAAGTGTATAATACAATCTTTCTTTCTCTTCTTCTCCGTAGTTCCCTGAACTACGGAAGTGCCAGAATTTTAAGATTTTTGTAACTTCAAAGAAGACATTATTCTCACTATATAAACAAAATGTGGCGTCAAGCCAAAGAAATGAAAATAATTAAAATCTCACTTTCATTCAATGTCTAATTAGTCATTGTTGACTAATTAATTCAATGCTTTCATTTATAGTCTAATCTTTCATATTTAATGTGAGAATGTAAGATAAGTACAGTTTCAGAAATATATTTTAAGATACTTTGTCAAAGTAAAGGCTATCTCTTGATTATATTTTTAATTAACTAGAGAGAAGTACAGTGAGACTAAAATATGAAAATATCTCATTGTAAATTTATCTCAAAGCATTGTATGTCATTGATATTTTTTATGCTACCTAGTAAAATAAGTGTTTAAGATTATAATGAAGTTTCTATATATCAAAGGTTTATTTAGCTTGTTCTGTACATTTTTATTCCTTTAGCAATAGATGCGTAGGAAAGCATCAGAGGCATAGGTTTGAATGTTCCATCAATTACAGGCTTCTGTTCTTTTTCTGTGACCAACAATAAATACTGAATAGACTAAACCATGTCAAGAAAATCACGTGGTGTAAAGAAATTAATGCTTAAGAATTTTAATTGTTACTTCACTTAAATTTTATTTGTCTTCACCTTCCCCAGATTTTGAAATATTCATTTAATTAATATTTGAAATGTATTAGAAGGTTTTAGTGGATTTTAAAAAATCTGTGAATTATTGGATAAATATATAAAGCTGGTATGGAAAGGACGTAGAGAAAAATTTGTTGAATGCAGTGTAGATAATGAGTTCACAACTTTAACCTGAATCTATTTCTGTGCTTGTGTTGGGACATACACTCCAACTATATCAAACTGAGTAGGTTTGATTTTTCACTCTCTTCATTTTACTTATTTCAGGTTCTAGTTACACATCTCAGACTGGCTTTGGACTCTTGCCTCAGCCTTCTGAGTGATACTTTTATTCAGTTTTTCATTGTTAGGCTCTATTTGCATAACAAATTTTGAAGGCAAAATATTTATTTTGAATTGCATTTTATTGTATTTTATTAGAAATAATACTTATGGATGGGTCTGAGCCTGCACACAACAATTTATAAGGCATTATTTGTGTTTGCTAATGTGTTTGGGGGTTTTTTCACACTGAATCCAATATAGTTTTTAACCTAGTTAAAAGTCCTGGTGATTGTCATTGTCCAACTTGATATATGACCTCATTTCTTCATTGGTAACAACATCCATGCACCCTAGCACTTCCTATTTAAAAAAATACATTCTTTGGATGCTAACAACGTTTATATGCACATCTGTATTTCTTTTCTAAATTGAAAGATCTCAAGGAGAATGGAAAACAGTGTGTTTTTATAGCATGCACAACAATTCTCATGACTACAACACTTAAAATTTATTACATGTTAGCTGGGTGATTTGCCATATTCTAAGATTTTGCATATACCATTTAAAAAGTTTGTATTAACTAGTATTAAGTAGTTAGTGTTATTCCCTACTCTTTTTATTTATTAGTTTCTAAGTTTTTTTATTTACATTCCAAATCATTTCCCCTTTCCGTTTCTTCCCTCCCCGAAAGTCCCATAAGCCCCCTTCCCTCCCTCATTTCCCCATTCAACCCCCTCTTGCTTCTCTGTCCTGGCATTCCCCTACATCCAGTCTTTCCAGGACCAGGGGCCTCTTCTTCCATTTTCTTGGAAATCTATTGATATGCAAATTGTGTTTAGGGTATTCCAAGATTCTGGGTTAATATCCCCTTATTAGTGACTGAATACTATGTGTGTTCTTTTGTGATTGGGTTACCTCACTAAGGATGATATTTTCAAGTTCTGACCATTTGCCTAGGAATTTCGTGAGTTCATTGTTTTTAATTGCAGAGTAGTATTCCATTGTGTAAATATACTACATCTTCTGAATCCATTTCTCCGTTGAGGGACATCTGGGTTCTTTCCAGCTTCTGGCTATTATAAATAAGGCTGCTATGAACATAGTGGAGCATGTGTCCTTATTGCAGGCAGGTAAAGCCTCTGGGTATATGTCCAGGAGTGGAATAGCCAGATCCTCCGGGAGTGTCATGCCCAGTTTTCTGAGGAACCGCCAGACTGCTTTCCAGAGTGGTTGTATCAGCTTGCAATCCCACCAGCAGTGGAGGAGTATTCCTCTTTCTCCACATCCTCGCCAACAACTGCTGTCTCCTGTGTTTTTGATCTTAGCCATTCTGACTGGTGTGAGATGGAATCTCAGGGTTGTTTTGATTTGCATTTTCCTAATGACTAAGGATAATGAACATCTCTTTAGGTGCTTCTCTGCCATTAGATATTCTTCAGGTGAGAACTCTTTGTTTAGCTCTTTACCCAATTTTTTAATAGGGTTACTTGGCTCTCTGGAGTCTAACTTCTTGAGTTCTTTGTATATATTGGATATTATCCCTCTGTCAGATGTAGGGTTGGTAAAGTTCATTCCCCAGTTAGTAGGTTGCTGCTTTGTCTTTTTGACAGTGTCTTTTGCCTTACAGAAACTTTGTAATACTCTTCAAACTATTCCAAAAAATAGAAACAGAAGGAACACTACCCAACTCTTTCTATGAAGCCACAATTACTCTAATACCAAAATCACACAAAGATTCGACAAAGAAAGAGAATCTCAGGCCAATTTCTCTTGTGAATATCGATGCAAAAATACTCAATAAAATTCTTGCCAACTGAATCAAAGAACACATCAAAATGATCATTGACCACGATCAAGTAAGCTTCATCCCAGGGATGCAGGGATGGTTCAATATAAGGAAGTCCATCAATGTAATCCACTACATAAACAATCTCAAAGAAAAAAACCACATGGTCACTTCATTAGATGCAGAGAAAGCATTTGACAAAATTCAGCATCCTTTCATGTTAAAGGTCTTGGAAAGATCAGGAATTTGAGGCCCATATCTAAACATAGTAAAAGCAATTTACAGCAAACCGGTAGCCAACATCAAACTAAGTGGAGAGAAACTTGAAGCAATCCCACTAAAATCAGGGACTAGACAAGGCTGCCTCCTCTCTCCATATCTTTTCAATATAGTACTTGAAGTTCTAGCTAGAGCAATTAGACAACAAAAGGAGGTCAAAGGGATACAATTTGGAAAGGAAGAAGTCAAACTATCACTATTTGCAGACGATATGATAGTATATTTAAGCGACCCAAAGAACTCCACCAGAGAACTCCTACAACTGATAAACAACTTCAGCAAAGTGGCTGGATATAAAATCAACTCAAGCAAGTCAGTAGCCTTCCTATACTCAAAGGATAAGCAGGCTGAGAAAGAAGTAAGAGAAATGACACCCTTCATGATAGCCACAAACAATATAAAGTATCTTGTTGTGACTCTAACCAAACAAGTGAAATATGTATATGAAAAGAACTTCAAGTCTCTGAAGAAAGAAATTGAAGAAGACCTCAGAAGATGGAAATATCTGCCATGCTCATGGATTATCAGGATTAATATAGTAAAAATGACCATCTTGCCAAAAGCAATATACAGTTTTAATGCAATCCCCACCAAAATCCCAACTCAATTCTTCATAGAGTTAGAAAGAGCAATTCAAAAATTCATCTGGAATAACAGAAAACCCAGGATAGCTAAAACTATTCTCAAGATTAAAAGAACTTCTGGGTGAATCAATATCTCGGACCTCAAGCTGTACTACAGAGCAATAGTGTTTAAAACTGCATGGTATTGGTACAGTGACAGGCATGTAGATCAATGGAACAGAATTGAAGACCCAGAAATGAATCCACACTCCTATGGTCACTTGATCTTTGACAAAGGAGCTAAAACCATCCAGTGGAAAAAAGATAGCCTTTTCAACAAATGGTGTTGGTTCAACTGGAGGTCAACATGCAGAAGAATGCAAATTGAGCCATTCTTCCCTCCTTGCACTAAGCTCAATTCCAAGTGGATCAAGGACCTCCACATAAAACCAGACACACTGAAACTAATAGAAAGGAAACTAGGGAAGAACCTTGAACATACGCGTACAGGGGAGAACTCCAATAGCTTATGCTCTAAGATCAAGAATTGACAAATGGGACCTCCCTACTCTTTATAAATTAGAATATTGAATGTTAGAGAAGTTAAGAATTGTTTCCAATACCTATGTGGGAACTAAAATTCAAGAATGGATAGTCTGGCTGCAGTGCAAAATGTTATAACTACAATGTGATTCAGTTCCCCATAACCTAAAACAGGAGAATTCATTGATTTAGCACACTATCCCCTGGTAAATTCATCAGCATCCCTGTTCTTACCTATCATTTAAAAATTATCTCTCCCTTTTCTACACCTCAAATCTGTTTTAAAGAAATTCAGTGCAACTATACTATTTTGCTACATTCTGTATTGTCTGGATCTAGAATCCTGAACATGATGCCAAGGGAATAAAGGAAGAATAGATACCGAAGAAATGGCTGAATGGGGACACAGAATACTTGGAGTCAGGTGTGATATGCATAGTCTAATGGGGATGCACCAACTATGGCAGCAACGTGGAACCTCAGATTCTTTTTTGTATGCAAAGAAGAGCAGAGGACTTAGCCGGTCTCAGTGGGAGGGGTTTATAGGTGAGTCATATCAGTCTGTAAAAATCCTTAGGAGAAAATCCCAGTTGCTAGATTTTGTGCACACTGGTCAATCCTTAGTACACACTTACAGAAAGGCTGTCTTACTGAACCTGACCTAGGAAAAAGTTTTGTCAGTTTACCATGGGTCCGATTTATCAGTCCTTGACATGTCAAACAACACTCACCCAGAATTTCACTTTACTTTTTTTGTTCTGTGAAAGTTCTGTTACAATATCAAACTTACGTATTCTAAATTAAGTTTATTTCCCTCCATTGAAAATCATGCATTTTTTTGAGTCCACTGATTTAGTAAGTGAGGTATCACACATTGATTTCCCCACCCTAGAGGTCCTGGGTTCCTCACATTTTCCTTTTTCCTTACTGCACCACCTCTAGTCAATCTCAGATGCTATGACTTCTGCTTCAACACCATTCTTGTCCCATCAACTAGGCATCTTGTCTCCATTTCCATTTACTTCAGATTTTCACTAATTTCCACTTATAATTTTGAAGGTGCTACCTCTTCAAAGCCTCTTCAGACAGTTCTGTATCCAGAAGTTCCAGGAGAGAATGACCAGGAACCTTCCTAGGGCAGCGAGCTGATTAATTCTTCTAACTCTTCAAGTGCTTTTATCCTTGGTTCTAATTGTATTTTTTATTGCACTTATTTACAGTTTTTTCCATGACATTTTCTTGTTTTCTACATGCTGAGCATCTTTGTGTCTTTTCTTTGAATTCTAACGATGGTGGTATATAATCTTTATAGAGTCGTTTGCATCCATATTCATCAAGGTTATTGGTTAATACTGTTTTTTTTTAAGTTTAGTTTAGTGTGTGTGTGTGTTCTTATAAAACATGGTTAACAGGACACTAAAAGTTTCAGTAATTGTGAAAGTATTACTTGACTTTTTATTCTGGAATACTTAGTGCTGAATCATATACAATTCACCTGTGAATCCATCTCATTCTAGGATTTGCTTTGAAGGAGGATTTCATTACAGCATAAGCTCATTGATGTTTCTCTGTTGATTTTTTTCTAGATAATCAATACTTTGATGAGAATGAGGTATTCAAGTCATCCATTATTATGGTGTGACTCATGATTTGCTTTATATTCATAACTTTTTTAAAAGTAAAATTGGGTACATCAATATTTGGTGTCTATATATCTCCAAACATATCACTTCAATGTGTTTGTTGCCTCTTTCCAATGTATAGTGATTTTCCTTGTTTATTCTGACCATTTTGACTTGAAATAGGTTTGGTGTGATGTGGGGATAGCTTCTGCATTCCATTTTCTCAGAATATCTTTATATAGCTTTCACTTTTGGTTTGTGTATATCTTTTTGGTGAGGTTAGTTTCTTGTAGGCAACACAGTCTTATGTCTTCTTTTGATCTTTTAATCTAAACAACCTGTGGCTTACATTTGCAGATCTAAGCCATTTACAGTAGTGCACGGTAGCACATGTATTCTCAGCACTTAGGATGCTGATTTCAAGGCTAGCCTGAACCACATAATCAGACTCTGTCCTCCATAATATCAACAACACAATAAACAGGATACAACACAGCATAAAACAAATAGTATAAATGTGGGCTTAAATGCTGAGAAAAAGTGATATTTATTTTGTGCTTCTTAGGAGATCAGAACTGGTGGCACTGCCTAGTCTGATAGAGTTACAGTCATATTTTTTCATTAGAATTTGCCTTTAGAATTCTAGAAGTTCACAAAGCCTTTAATGTTTTCTGAAGTTAAGGTTTTTAAATAATGAAATCTTTAGACATATTTCAGTGGCTGGGAACCACTTTTTAAACACTTTAGTAACAGGGTGCATAAATCACTCATATCGTGGCAGTTAAATAGGTTGTGCATCAGAAAACATTAACTTGGAACCCATTTTGCAAGTTTCTGCTTGTTTGACTTGGATTTGAACTATCTTGGCCTCAGTTTTCTCATCTAGTGAACACAAACAGGTCTATACCTACTTGATATATCCATTGTATTTCTACAGGAATGACCTTACACAAGTAACCCTTAACCAACACACAGATTAAATATAACTCGTGTAGATATCTCTGGATTACATAGACTGGAACTTTATCATTGCTTTTAGGCAATGCAGAATATCATAACTCAGAGTGGGATCTAAGTGTGTGATATGTCAGAATAATGATCAGTACAGTATAGAATTCCTTATGAGTGTAAAGGCACTATTGTACATGTCTGCTGAAGCATCCTATAGTGTCTGGCATGACATTAAATATGATTACAAATATGAAACCAATTATTTAAATTTATTTGATCTTTGAATGTTTACAATTAAATAATTTAAAAAATGTATAATGAATATTTTAGAGGTTTTGAGCTGTTTTTATGTGATACTTTCTTAACTAGGACTGTTAGTTCTTATTTTATCCAAAATGTTCTTAGAAGGCCATGTAAAATTGGCAAGCAACTACTAATAATTTTCTGATCTAATTATCTATAACAGCATGTTCTAGTAAGGAGAGCTTTTTCAGGAATATTCTTCCAGTGATGCACATGGGGCTATGTGCTTCACGTGGTGAAAGCCTCATCCTCTGGCTACTACTAATGGAACTACACACAGACTGCACTTACCTGAATCAATATAATTCCTAACTAATTGTGTGTGTGTGTGTGTGTGTGTGTGTGTGTGTGGGTGGGTGTGTTCACTTATTTGAGAGTTCATATGCATGGAGGTCTAGACCAGAAGCCAATATTCTTTCTCAGGTGCTATCCACACTGTTTTGTGACACAGTCTGTCAGTGGCCTGGAAATATCATAGTAGGCTAGTCAGACAGGCCAGGTATGAGATTCTCTTTCTCCTCTTTATGGCTATTAAGTGTATGTGCCACCTGCAGCCTTTGAAACATGGTTTCTGAGACTGCCGAGCAAGCACTTTACCGACTGAGAAATTGAATATGAGAAAAATGTGTTAACTATTACTTAAAGGTTGGAAAGAAATAACTTTTTGGAACCATGATTTAGCCTTTACAGCTTAAGCTCTGTACAGCGGAAAAACAGGTGAGAAGGATTCAGCTTTAAGCCAAGGTGGACCCTTTTTCAGATATTGATCCTACAGTGTCATATAACACAAGTGTTCAAGCCAGATTTTTCAAAAACAACAATGAAATGTGCTTTAGCTGCTCTAATTCCATTTTAGCGTTGTTAAAAGAATACGAAAAGAAAATCAGAGAAATAAGTCTCTTCTGTATAAGCACATATAAGTAGGGATTACCCAGAGATGAGCTAGCCAACCCTATTTCCACTTCTAAAGATTTGAATGTGGTTCTTAGTTACTTGTCCAAGTTAAATTTGATTGCTTTGGGATCAGGCTTTTATCCTTTATTTTCAGTAACAAAAAATCATGCCGGGGCAGGAGAGATGGCTCAGTGGTTAAGAGCACTAGCTGTTCTTTCAGAGGACCTGGGTTCGATTCCTAGCGCCCACGTGGCAGCTCACAGCTGTCTGTAACTCTAGTTCCAGGGGGTCCAACATTCTCCCACAGACAAGTATGAAGGCAAGACACCAGTGCACATAAAAAATAAAAATTACTTTAAAAAAAAAAATCATGCCTAAACATATGACAGCCAAGGCTGACTTGGAAGTTAAACATTTTGTAAAGGAGAAGGAAAACCGCACAAGTGACTCGGTTAAGGGTTTTATTTTATTTTATTTTAGTTTAGTTTTGAACCACAGAACTTATTTTTATCCAAGCATTTGATGTTTTTAGGAGTACTGGGCCATGCAGTCGAATGTGCTGCAGTAGCTAATTTAAAGTTCTAAGGGAGTTTTAAACCAGCATGTATTTTTCATCACAGATAGGTTAAAAGGTTTTTAAAGTATTCTCCTTATTCATAGGCAGCCGGAATCCAATAGGATTCCATATCTGCCACAACTTCAGCAAAATATCGTTCCCAATTTGGCCCTAGAAACTCTTTACACTTTGCCCACCTAGAAATAGACTGTGAATTTTATGGAAGCTTTAGCTGTGAACTCTTCATTTCATGGGTTTATATCTCTATTTTAATATGCATTGCTGCTCATGCACTTGCAAGCTTATAGAATACCAAATTTCTGGTAGTCAGACTGATAAGGGTCATTGTAGTGGCTTTCCCCCTGAGTCTGATTTTAAAGAACGTTTGACCACGAGCATGACCACATGAGTATAGTTGCCACTGCTTCCGCATTTCCACATAAGACATGGATTTGCTTTTACAAAACTATCTTCTGTGGTCTTTCTGTCATCTATGAATATGAATCCTGTAAATGTGGTTTCTAGCCAGGGTATTATATTTGTATAGTTATTGTCTTTTTGTTCAAATTGGGCCCGTTTTATTTTACGAATAGAGACATGTAGAAGTGGGGGAAAAAGATGTAAAAATAGAAGGCTCCTTCACTTAGTTATGAGACAGTTCTGTTTCCTTATGCATTATATAAAATTTGAAGCTTCAGACCTACTCTGAATAAATAATGACATGTTCTCAAAGCCACACTATTGAGTTAAAACAGTCGATGTCAAACTAATTCCTCTTCACCAGGTATGTCTGCCCATTTATAATATTCTTTTTAAAATACAAAAGGTTTCACAGATTCAGATGTGTATATAATACAGATGATATACAATTGTACTTCAAGCTGAATCCAGCAATCTGTCAAAAAACAAAGCTAAATTCTGAGTAATAAAATTTACCACATGATTGATATCTTGCATTAAAGTATGAGTCAAAGAAAGCAATTTTGTTTATAGGGAAGTCTTGGCTTGGTACATTTTTCATGTCATATAAAGATGGAAATCTTACCTGTGGCTGTATATTATAGTTATATTTCAGCCTCAGTAATTGCAGAAGGACATACATCTGTTGTAAACTAAGAACTGTTTTATTCTAGTAAAATTAGAGTGCTGATTTTACTCTTACTCTCCTTTCCAATGCCCATCAAATGCTCCCTGACCTAAGTCTTAGGTCTTATTTCACTGTGATTTGGTAAACAATTACAACCTCTAAGAGTTTTCAGTCTCCAAAGTGCTGTCAGTTTGCAGTTACCCCACGGCATGAACAGTGAGAGAGGGTGAAAGGAATAGACTTCAAATTTAAGAATAGTTAGAACTGAAGAGAACTGGGTCTGCATGTTCTTATTCTTCCTTTATAGGAGAGAAATGAGTAATGACATCCAAAACCTAGTAAAACTTTCTAAGCATACCACTTACTAACTTCATTGAACTAAATGCCTTTTTTTTTTTTTTTTGGTTTTTCGAGACAGGGTTTCTCTGTGTAGCCTTGGCTGTCCTGGAACTCACTTTGTAGACCAGGCTAGCCTCGAACTCAGAAATCCTCCTGTCTCTGCCTCCCAAGTGCTGGGATTAAAGGCGTGCGCCACCACCGCCCGGCTTAATGCCTTTTAAATAGAGGTTCTCAAAAAAATATACATTCAGTATTACAAAGTGTACAAAGTACCATTCATATATCTCTACTCTTTATCAGTTCTTTAGAGTAGAAACTAATATTATGACTATTTTTATGTGCCTTCTCCATATACCAAGAAACTGAGTCTCGTTGATTATAAATAACCTACTCAAAGCTGGTCATTTGCCATTTGGAACTTTCACAATTTTTGGTTGAAGTACAATTCTAAATTATTTTTGTTCACTTGCTTGGGTGGACTAAGTCTGTACTTAAGCTTACCTTGTCTAAGTTCAGCTTTATCGGAGGTATTATATCGTATCCCTTTAATCATTTTAGAGGCCAAATAGAAAGGAAAATTGGTACTAAAAAGAAAAACAGACTCTCAGTCTCCATGTGGGTCTCCCAGCTACTGTAGCAGGGGCTATCCCTAGAGCTGTTGCCTGTCTGTGGAATCTGTTCCCCAACAGGACTGCTGTGTCTAGCCTCAGTGGGAGAAGATGTGACAAAGCTTACAGAGATTTAATGTGCCATGGTTAGAGGATACCCAGGGCAGACCCCACTCTCTCAGAGGGAAAGGGGAAAGAGACTGAGGATGACACTCTGAGGCGGGTACCTTAAAAGGAGGCGTGATTGGGACATATAAAATAAAAATAAAAATAAAAATAGATTTAACCATTCCTCTCAAAGAACAACCGAGAGAACTCTATTACCTCGGAAATAATATTTTGAATATGCAAGTGATTAATATTTAATAAATTTTGAGCAATATAGAAACACTGATGCTGAAATAAATTCAGTTAAGATTTTAATAGTTGAGCAATGTTGGCTCCCTTAAGATTGTCTGTATACTGTGCAAAATTATCTTAGGAATTGATTAGCTAAATCTCGACCACTGTTATTTGGGTAGGTATCTAGCTTTCTTATACCCCGACTTCGTGTATATATGTGTTAGATATTGAAGGTTAGTTCTAAGTAGTCCCCATCAATCCTTTCTTATGACATTCAAACTCTTGTGTAACTCTACACTTTACTATAAGCAAATCCTCTTGAATATCTGTAAATACAGAGAATGTGGCAAAAGGGATCAAACATCTCATGTGTGGGAAGTTACAAAAATCTCCTAAACCCGTCTCAGCCACTTGGAAAAGTATTTGAGTGATTTTAGTAAAATCTTGCTGTGCTGTGGCATACTCTATGGAGACATTCATATGTCTAGGAAAGGAGGCCAGTGGGCAATCACACCACAGAGAACTTATTATGCTGTTACCAGGAAGTAGGCTTGCAAACAGGCTCCTCCTGCCCCTCTGTAAAACTTGGAGAGGACATCGTTGCTTTGAGAGACAACAACTTCATGTATTCAGAAAGGCTAAGATGAGAGACTTACCTTGCATGGGTCCAGCTTCTGTTTGAGAGAAATTGTGGGATAATAAATGTGCATTGTTTGAAGCAGTTAGTTTGAGTATGAATTTTTTTCTACCTCAATAGGTAGTTATTACACCCTTACATTTACATTTCTGCCTGTGAACAGTGACATTTTGGGTGCATTTCTAGAGTTCTGGCCTCAAATCTTCACATAATCCTTTCTTTTCATTCAAATTTCCATCAAAACGAGTCACTGCCAAAGATGACTTCCTTGCCAACCCTTTACTAGTCACCACGCCACAATTTGCAGAAAACTTGCTATCTGAAGTCATATTCACTTACTTCTCCACTATTATTAAGCCTCTTCTTAAAAGCCACAACCTCACTTTCCATGTTCACCATTAGTTTCCAGGCAGTTAGAAGTGCAACTGGCACACAGTGGCAAACTCTTAGTAATTATTAGTTGACTGAACAAAAGAACACATTTTACTTTTCTGTATTTTTTAATGGTCCTTGTTATTGTCACTTCTTAAAATTGAAAATTAGCTTGGGGCAAGAGCAATTGCTTTTCTCTTTATCTCTATGTACAGAAGCATTATTTAACAAACATTTTAACCTGCTGTTAATCTTTCTTCTAACAGCTGTCTCACTATTAACTTTCTGGATCTCAAAGTCTTCATGAACAATTTCCTTACCATTTTTGTTTTTGTACAGAATTAGGCAAAAGATGAAAAACTGATTCTTAGACATATTCTGGGTTTTTAAGACATTTTCCCTGAATTTCAAGTTTGTGGTCATAAATATGGTAGTTACATATTGTATATAAAATTAAAATTCATTTTCTTCTATATTTTGTGGAAAGTTTCGAGGTGAAGGTTTTGAAATTGGAAAAAAAAAGGAAAATTATCTCTTTCTGTCCCAATCATTTTCTCATACTCCCGCTCTTTCTCTGTTTTTCTTTCTTCTTATTTGATTTCCCTAGCATAAAAATGTTTTATAAGGTAGAGGATTCCAGTTAGAGGACCAATTTCTTTTCTTCAGTGATTTCATCCTGTTCTCAGAGAAGCACTGGTATTTTCCTAGACATAGAATTTTGTAAAAACAAAACAAAAGCCCTTATCTTGTCCTACTGTTTGTTGTAAAACCTTGTAGGATATAAAATCACAGCATTTGAAAAGTCATAGGCAATAGTTCTAAGGCTACAGAGTGTTAGTGATTGTAATCTAAAGCTGGAGTGACAGCAAACATCAGAAGTGTGAGAACTTCATGTGAGAAATATAACTAAACCCACACCACTTACTGCCCTTTTATACCCTCAAAACTAAGCAATGTAGCAGCCACTGAGTTAAAAGCCATTAGCTTAAACTTGTAATCATTTGTTTTGTTTGTCACATTGTGTTTAACAGTTTTGAAAGTAAAAGTTAGGAAATTAAAATCTCATTTAACAAACCTAGCATATAAAATCATAGAAAACCCTCAGGCCAGCAGAGGAAGGAACACCTCTACCTGGGAACAGCTCATGGATTACTGCTTAGACTTCACATACATTCCTAAATGAGTTCCATTAGCCAAGATCGCTTCCCTGAGTTCTAGATCACAAAGATGATGACTGTGTGCTTTTCCCACTTCGATAGTTAATCTGTACCATGAACATAACATGTTCAGAAGAGCTGTTCTAATACTTCATCAGGTCAAAATCTGCCTCTTCCGTTGTCCTCTAATTGAGTAAACGGTCAGTTTCCATGTCCAGATTCTTAGGACAAATTCTTAGAGTCATCTTTCATTCCTCATTTGGTCTCACATATTATCTCTGGGGTCTGATTTGAGAAGATATCTAGGATAGACATTCATATCACCTCTAGAGTCAGTCTATTACAATGGTAGTCACAATTATTTCTCATCTGAAAGCTTTTAATTGCTCTATTTTTTGGCATGTTTAACCTATTCTCTACCAGTGCAGAAGAAGCCAGGGAAATGTTAGGGCCATGAAAAACGACACATAAGATTCCCAAAGCCTTTCATTTGATTCTGCATGCAAGCCTAAAATGTCACAATGGTCTATAGGAACTTATACTTTCTTTTACATTATGTTTCCAATTTCATTGTTTAAAATTTCTCTTCAACATCTCAAACAGTAATGTACTTGCAAGTGAAATGTTTCCTTTTGATTATTCCCTGGTATAATTATCTTCTCGGGCATCGCCTTAACTATTTCCTTTATCTTCTTTTGCTTTCACTATTAAAATATAAGCTTTACGTATGAGAGTAAGCCCCCAGATCTTAGTTGGCTAACAGAATTTGGTATATGTTTGGTACACAGAGTTATTTGTTGTCTCTAACATGAGTAGAGGAAACACTGTGTGCCATGTTTTTATTTTCATATCATTGTGGTCAAAACGTCTGTCTTCTACAGTTCAACTTCTGACGTCATCTAGAGTACAGCTAGCTTTTGCCCAACGCACATAAATTAGCATATTATACTTGATTGTAAATTCTGTTATACAATAATACAACATTACTAGATGGAGAGATTTAGTAAGCAAAAATAAGACATCTCCATAAGTAGATATAAGCTTGTTTACTATTTTAAAAACCATAGTGGCCGGGCGGTGGTGGCGCACGCCTTTAATCCTAGCACTTGGGAGGCAGAGGCAGGCAGATTTCTGAGTTCGAGGCCAGCCTGGTCTACAGAGCAAGTTCCAGGACAGCCAGGGCTATACAGAGAAACCCTGTCTCGAAAAACCAAAAAAAAAAAAAAAAAAAAAAAAAAAAAAAACCATAGTGTATATAACACCTAGAATAGTTAAGCACATAACTGAAAGAAGCAAACAACCCAAGCAGATCATGTAGAGGGCATTCATAGAATACCTTGGACCTTTTATCCTTTCTCTTTTCAAGATTTTGTAAAGAGAGTTATGACTTCTTGCTTCATGATTCTCCTTCCTGTATCCAGCTGACTTCTAATGATGATAAATTTACTCCTGAGGTTGAATGTATTAGGAAAATGTATGGTAGGATACTATTTTGACAAGTCAAAAATATCTATGAATATCTTTTTTTGAGCCCTTGGTATTCTGTTTGTAGAAATGGCAACAACTACTACTTTAGGGATAGGGCAGAATATAAAATAGTGCATGTTCTTCTTTAGTGCACAGTGGATAGCTTTTAAATCTCCCAGCAGTACCAAAAGTCAGGGAACCCAGTTTCAGTAGCAAGAGATAAGCTCTTGAGATTAAGAATGGTTTTAGCTTTGCTTTGTTTTCTCTAGCTGTGATTGTCAAAATTGTCTTCCTGTAGCCCAAAGCCAGATTAGAATATGTTAATGAAGACTGAGTCCAAACTACAAGATGTAGCTAGTATGTCATGGGAATGGTTTCATTTGCTCTGGAGGGAGAAGAGGAATCATCCCTGCCCTCAAGCTTTCACTTTCTGAAGAGATTTCCCTTGGGTTTTCAAGAGCAGAGGGTCTAATGAAAGTTGATATGTAAGATCTTCATTTGGACACCAGCCTTTAGGGTCAGAAGTAGAAAGCTAAAGAGTCATTGCAAGCATCCATCATTTAAATAGCTACCGTGGTCAATTATGTGTCTATCTTGAGATAGTTAAAGAATACTTTATACAAATATGTTTACAAGGATGGGAAGTGGAAACATTTTAGTTATTGTGGTTAGTATTAATTGTCAAATTGACAGGATACATGAGGGCTTATGAGTTAATGAAGTTATAATAAAATTAGAGGGTGTGTATTTTTGGTCACATGAGTTGAAATTTCAGTACTAATGCCAAGCTAGATTCATTCCATCTTCTTGAACATTAGAGGAATTTAGGTGCTGTTCCTTGCAACTAAGAAAGCCTAAGGCCAAAATTCCTTTCAGAGGGCGAAGCAGCTAGCCATGATTTCTCTTTGGATACTTGAATTGGTTAGAGTAAGACAACAAAATTCCCATTAATTTGTTGGTGAGTGAAGTGACAGCCAATTAGCAAAAACAACAGCATCAACAACAACAGAGCAACAAGCCAAAACAAAAACCAAAATGTAACCCTGACCATGAGGACAAATCCCTGTGACTAGGGAACTTATGCTATTGAATAAGACTGTAAATGTAGAATCATTTTAAAAAGACTGAATCCTAGAGCTGCTGGCCTGGTTAGTACTTCTCACACTGACTAACAAAGTTAAAAAAAAAATGACAAGTACAGAAAGGCCACCTTGCACTGCAGAGTGAAATCCGTGTACTGTCTGACTAAGCTGAATAAAAACCATTTAAAACAAAAACATTAAAATGAGTAAATGGTTGCTGATACATAACACTGTCCAGTTAGGACATCAGTTGAAATAAAAATATCATTAAAGTCTTCTGTGTGGAAGTCTGAACCTGAACCTATATCTGATAGCCACCAGTAGAATTGAATGTCTAAGAATGTCTGAAACCAAGTAAGCTATACACCTCAGAAGAAGGGGCTGGGAACTCCATAGGGTCTGCTAAGTGATGCTTGCATCACTGCTTGCTGGTAAGCAGGACCCAGCATCCACAAATGCCCAAGTATTGAAGAAAAAAAAATCATAGGAGGAAATAAAGATTACACACAGATTTTATAATTTTGTCAACAATTGATTAACAATGACAAAAACTCAAAAATTAACCAACCAAGCAACAACAATAACAAATGGAAACGTGAAAGGTAATGATTTAGAAACCATGTAAGATAGCTGTAACAAATTGTGATTATATTTCATTTAGTGATATGGCTATACCATTTTGAGATTCCAAATTTAATGGATTAGCTGGAGCTAGAGTTGTGATGCTAATGGTTTCTGGGTTGAATAATAAAAACTCCAATTCAAAGTTGGCTCATGCTTAAAGGCATGAGTTGGCCCGAAATCTGGGCACATCATGTACAACAGAGGTTGCAGTCTGGCAGCCTGTGGCCTGGAGCTGGCCTGCCAGCATGTGTTGTTTGGCCTCCATGATTTTGGCCTCTGTAATGTTTTTAAAACAGTTGATTTATGTGCCAAGCAATTTACATAAAAAACTTCCGTTTCCATTCTCTTTTTAGGATCTGGCAATGACTAGCTCCTATTGCTACACCGTGACAGTTTGCTGCAGTGTGGTTAAGATGGGGCAGGTGTGCCTCTGCCTGATGAGTCCACCCACTCTCTGGAAAGCTCTGCTTCATGATCAATGTGCTCATTGAGTTTTGACTGTTATGATCCCTGCTGACACAGAATGAATAAAAATACCTTGAATGGAAAAAGCTGGGATTAGTTTTACTAAATAGCCACCTGACTGCTAAGAATGGCATTGGATAGAAGATTGATACAGAAATGAAAAGAGTCTAAACTAAATATGTTTTAGTGATCTCTGGACCCAGGACCCTGGTGAAAATGCTCATCACAATACAGATAGAAAAACCCTTTCATCAGAATCTGGTCAGGAGATGCAGAAGGAGGACCTTAGGGCACACAAATGCATCCAAGAAGAATAAAAGAAACTGAAGAGGAAGATCAATGCAGCAGTGGAAAGATAGGAACTATATAAACTACTGGCAAACTCCAGGCAATGCAAGGGAGGCACAGAACAGACTGTCTTTCAGGGCTCTCAGACAGCATCAAACCTTACAGATGTTTTTGTACTCAAATCCTTATCTCCAGGACTATGTAACACTAAGCATCTCTTCTGTATGCCTCTCAGTTTGGGGTACTCTTATTCAGCATCCCTAGATAACTGGTTTTTCTTCCATTCAGAGAAAGTAACATAAAGTGTTGTATTTGCCCTGCAAGGCTGTGTACGGCCTGGTTGATCACTTATTTAGTATTACCCTTACTCATGGTTCACTCTTCACATCTCAGATAAAATTAAAGGAAGGAGAAAGACTTCTCACTCCCCAGTTCTCAAGGTGAAGAAATATTTAAAATCCTCCCTAGAAATATTTTAACCACAATGAAATAATTAATTGTTGGGTTATCAATGTATATCTTTCTACTAAATGAAAGCTCTTAGATCAGACATGTAAGTATACTTTAGACATATTTAGTACAGTATGGAAAGTTTGTACATACTCAGAAAATAAATTAAATATCTTAAAATCAATTAAACATTAAGCTTGACATATTAAAATTTAATTAACAGTAATTTTTTCATGATAAAAGTTAAATTAACTTTATTCTTTATGCTTATCAAACTCTCAGACATTATGTAGTAGTTTTTAATAGAATGCAGTTTGTTCTTTTACATGTAATAATTTTTATCTTTATTTGTATATGCATGTGAGCACACATATGGAAGGATTGTCATCTTTGGAGTTCAAAATGTTTCAGATCTCCTGAACCTGAACCTTACAAGTGGGTACTCCGTATTTGTGTACCGGGAGCAAAACTGTTCCTCTCAATAAAGAGAACTTCCGAGTCACCAGTTTAGTCCTTAGTAACACATTTGAAATGCTCTTTCCTTTAATCCTTTAATCACTTTGTTTATCTTGACTTCACACAAGTATAATATATATTATAAACATAAATTGTTCATAAAGTGAAAGACCCTATTAGAATCTTTCTTGATGGTTAAATGTATTTATTGTCAATTTCCTGAATCTTTAGTGTGAATTCTGTTTACTCTTTGTCCAACACAACGTCGTCTTCACCAGTCCTTCCATCTCTTCTCTCATCCCCATGTTTATTCCTTACATTCACAGCTTATTTTGCTTTGTGACATGCTGATTTTAACAGTCTCTGTCACCCCTGGTTTGGAATTGCCCATTAGAGTCTTTAGTGTTTTAAAAGTACAAATTAATAGCTTATAGAGAAAAACATGTTCAATGGCATAAAATATTTTAGGAGGAGTTGGTAAAATTGCCCTTGCATTGTCAACACATTATCAATAGAGTTAAAAATAATTGATGCAATCTATTTCAAATGCACCAAACGCCAGTAAAAATGCTCAAATGCATCTTTTCCACTAATGAAAAGTGTAAACTTGTGAAACAACTGTCTCTTTTGTTGACATTCTAATTAATATAAATGCAGGCTTCAGTGTCCACCTGAAATTGCTCAAAATTTTTCCAACAAGAGTTTCTTATTTACCTGTCTACGTAGAACTCAATTTCTCATGACTTAAAAAAACTGCTCCCTTATTCTTTTCTCTCTCTCTCTCTCTCTCTCTCTCTCTCTCTCTGACCTTCGCAATTCACCAAGTTTATAAATTAAAAAGAACCCATGAAAACCAAAACCAACCAAAACCAAAACCAAAACAACAAACCCCTCAAAGCCAGCTTTGTCTCCATTTCCTATGTTCACATTTATACTCATAGGAATCCTGCTGTGTTTTAGCTTCAAAATATGTATGAATGTTTTCTACATTTCCTTAGCCAAAATCTTGACCTCTGTGACTAATTTTCTTGGACATCCTTCTTATACTTATAAGTGATCTTCCTGTTTGTATTTCTTCCATTCTAAAATTGATTCTACACACAGATTTCACAATCTACCGGTTTTCATTGCATTTAGATTGAAATATAAACCATTTACCATGGTCTTTGTATTTATTGGGTATCTGTGGATACGATGTTATGGAAGGATTTTTTGTTTTGTTTTGTTTTGATTTGGTTTGTTTCTAAGATGTAAAAGAAAGAGAAGATTATGACAAAAATAGCAACAAATGGCCAGAGCATCCAGGAAGTTGTTTTGCAATCCTGGCAGCTTAAGGCAAAGCAATGGCTACCCATGAGGACTTCTGCTTGGGTTGACACATACTCATTCACCCGCTAGTCAAATTCCAAGGAAAATCAGCTATTATCTAAAAAGTCTAGCTGGATCTGGATACATTGACAGCTGAATACTGTAGGTACCTACACTCCTTGCTGCTGAGGAGTCTGTATGTCCTTGAAGATGAATTTGAGTAGTGAGTTTCTGTAGCTGCCGTATTTCCAGGTGCATGTTTTATAGGAGTTTAGATCTGAACTGGGATCTTTAGTCATCCTGTGGAACTCTTTGGCACACTTGTCTCTGTCCTGAGACTTGTATTGCTAAACTGTCTTCAGTGATCTTGATGCAAATTAACAATTTTGCCAACAAGCTTTTTTGATTGGCATGATCGGTATCTATCTATCTATCTATCTATCTATCTATCTATCTATCTATCTATCTATCTATCTATCTATCTATCTATCTATCTATCTATCTAACTATCTATTCTATTCTATTTTAAGACTAGGAAACTGTAGCACAAAAAATTCAAACAATCCCACTGAAGTTCCAGGAAGTTTTAGAATGGGGCTTCTAAATCAAGCTTCTGGCTATAGAAACCTTGCTATTTGTAGGTCTGTTCTATTGCCTTAGATAGTCTCATGGCTCAGCATTCAACCAAGTGGTTAATTTCACTAACTTTGCTAAGTGCAACAGGATCTCAACCCACCCACCCTGGCTACTACTGTAAACTTTTATAGCTTTTATTATTTTAGCCACATGTAAGCTTAGAGTTGTTGAGGTCAGAGAACTTTTATATATGTGCTATGCAGACTTCTGTAGTAGAGCTGACTTTCTGTAGAAGTTTCTCTCCAAATAAATGAACCACCAAAGCTTTCATTGTCTAGAAAAGAGAACAATATTAGGCTATATTCAATTTTGAAAAGAATGTATCTATTATCTTGAATAAGTATACAATGAAGCTTATTGTATTCCATTTTCCATTTTTTCTCTCACCTAAGAAATATTTTATAGCATGTGATTTTTGAAAAACATGAGATTAAAGGTCAAGCCTAGAAGGTATTTTGGCTTTTACAGGTAATATGCATAAAGATACTCCTTTCTTTATATATGTACATGAATTTGCATAGTTTGTACACATATGTGCATAAGCATACAAATACCTCCAGAGTATTGCAAAGTCGCCTTCATAAAAATGTGTAGGAAAAATGTAATGCTTTTAGATTGTAATCTAAATCAAAGTAATAGAAAGAATTCTCTACTGTTACCTACTTTGCAATAAGTCAGTTCACTGGGAAACTGGCATCATTTGGTTGGAAATGCTGTACATTTATAGAAAGAGCCAAGCAATACAGTTATGTCTTTATGATGCACTGTATATGCATGTGTAACCATGTGTGCATATGTTTATTTATATCCCCTCTGTATCTGTAACACCTAATAATATTCTAAATAGAGACCCTGAAGGGGCTGGATAAAATATTTGATACATACAATCTTCTCAGGTGATTAATGAAGGCTCCTATCGAGTCCACCCTATATTGGGCTTAATATGATCATGGAATTATCCTCAGAATACAGACTGAGAGGTGATTTTACTTGCAACTTGAAGAATTTAAAATTCCATAGGGTCAAGACTTTTTAGGTTAGAAATGTCAAAGCTATGAAATTACCTTTAGAACTTTCCTCCATCTCTTTCTTCCCATTACCTCCTCTCCATCTTAAGATTGATAGGATTGAAGTCCTGAAAGGCATCAACAAAGACTTAAAAGCAACCAGAGGCTTAACTGTGCTATTTGGTAGAAAGTCAGAACTATCTTTGAGAATTGCTTGGAGGATGGCTATTAGAGTTGGAAGTCCTGATTATAGCCATGTTTTCTAATAGTAAATTAAAAATATAAAAACATCCCCTGATATTAACATGAGGCTAGTGCATATTCTTTTCCTTAACCTATAAAAATCATAATGAGAAGCAATTTGTTTTCTTATGGAAGAACCTAAAAAATGTCATTATTCTTTATTGGTTCCCCTAAGATGACATCACTTTTCCTGTTCTTTATGACAATATAGTTTTATTCAAACTTTTGGGAGTATTTGTTACTATGCTAATATATTAAACAAAACCCATCTCCCATGTGTTCTCACTCTATTTACGTTCAGTAAAAGTAATTGTACTTAAAGTATTTCAAAATTACTCATAAATTCTAAACATTTAGCGTTATCTGATTAAAATGGTTAACAACTAACTGAACTATGAATCATAATTTAGTAATATATAGCATGACTCATGAAAGGCTTAGCAATTTTGAAATATCAGACTCAACTTAAAAATAATGAATCCTGTGGTGCCAAATGCAGTTTAACAGCCTACATTATTGTGAGGTAACTCCACCAAGGAACACATGTGAACACTTAAGTTTAAGCTTTAAAGCTGAACAGATAGTCTTTAGTTGTCAGTTGGCAGGCTGCACTGTGTATTTACACAAATCCTGCAGCCCCACGTTTTACTGCTCTTGATATTTTAAGCCCCAAAACAACATTCTAGGTTAACACACTTTAGTTAGGAAGAACAGTTGGCAAGAAGTGGAAATACAGAAGCTAAAATGCAAGCTTAGTACATTTGGAGACTTTTCCAGCCACATCCTAGAACCATTAACTTAACCTTTGTTTCTGTTTTCCTGGGTTCCAAGGCCTAAATGGTCCTTCTCTTGTGGCATCAGTTGTATTAAGTTGTAGTGGTCTTCTGAGACCTTGAGCTGTCACATCCTCTTTCTCAGTGATGATCATATTCTTTACACACAGATAGTTAGCAATTATAAGCCCAACAGTGTGCTTCCTCAGCACAAGATAAAGGATGGTTTTGGTCAGTGAGAAAAACAGAAGGTAGGCTGGGATCTGCCCTTATTACACAGAATGTGTCACAGGCTAATCATGGGCTTTCTTGGTAATGTAGTATATTTGCCTTTAGTGAAAGACTCAGTTTTCTGAGGAACTGCCAGATTGTTGTCCGAAGTGGTTGTACCAGCTTGCAATCCCTCCAGCAATGGAGGAGTGTTCTTCTTCATCTACATGCTCACCAGCACTTGCTGTCACTTGAATTTTTGATCTTGACATTCTGATGGGTGTGAGGTGGAATCTCAAAGTCATTATGATTTGCATTTCCTTGATGACTAAGGATGTTGAACATTGCTTTAGGTGTTTCCTGACCGTTTGAGATTACTTAGTTGAGAATTCTTTGCTTAGCTCAGTACCCCATTTTTAATAGGGTTATTTGGTTCTCTGGAGTCTATGGAGTTCTTTGTATATTTTGGATATTCCTGTCTAAAGGAAACACGAAGACAAAAAAATGGAGCAGAGACTGAAGGAAAGGCCATCGAGAGACCACCCCACCTAGGGATCCATGCCATCTGCAGACACCAAACCCTGACACTATTGCTGATGTGAAGAAGCACTTACTGACAGGAACTTGATGTCGCTGTCCCATGAGAGGCTCTGCCAACACCTGACTAATATAGACACAAATACCATCAGACTGAACCTGGAAACCCCAATGGAAGAAGAATGGGGAAGGACTGAAGGAGCTGAAGGGGATTGCAACGTCATAGGAAGAACAACAATATAAACTAACTGGACTATCCAGAGCTCCCAAGGACTAAACCACCAACCAAAGAGTCTACATGGAGGGAGACATGTTTCCAACTACATATTTAGCAGAGAATTGCCTTATCTGGTGCCACTGGGAGGGTTGGCCCTTGATCTTGTGGAGGCTTGATACTCCAGGGAATGGGGTATGGTAGAGAGGTGAGGCAGGAGTGGGTGGGTGGTTGAAGGAGCACCCTCATAGATGCAAAGGGAGAGGGATGAGATGGGGGGAGTTGCAGAAGGTAAACCAGGAAGGGCAACACCATTTGAAATGTAAATAAATAAAATAACCAATTTTAAAAGGAAGAAAAACACAGTAGGTGTACAGGCTGATTTTGTGAGTCAACTTGACACAGGCTGGAGTTAACACAGAGAAAGGAGATTCAGTTGGGGAAGTGCCTCCATGAGATCCAGCTGTGGGGCATTTTCTCAGTTGGTGATCAAGGGGGGAGGGCCCCTTGTGGGTGGTATCATCCCTGGGCTGGTAGTCTTGGGTTCTATAAGAGAGCAAGCTGAGCAAGTCAAGGGGAAGCAAGCCAGTAAGGAACATCCCTCCATGGCCTCTGCATCAGCTCCTGCTTCCTGACCTGCTTGAGTTCCAGTCCTGACTTCCTTTTGTGATGAACAGTAATGCAGAAGTGTAAGCTGAATAAATTCTTTCCACCCAACTTGCTTCTGGGTCATGATGTTTGTGCAAAATAGAAACCTTGACAAAGACAAATGAAACTACACATTGAGATCACTTTTTTGACTCCATGTTCCAGATCTTTAGACATAATAGTAAAATGAACCAAAAGCATTGGAGAAATCCAGTATGAGTGAAAACCATGTTTTAAACTGAGATAACTATGAATCTTACCAAATTGTAAAATGCAAATAATTTGTGACAGGTACCAAAAGCCTCCTTCTTTGTGATCCACAAGGAAAAACAAAAGTACGTATGTGAAGGTCTAAGATCAGCATGAACTTGAACTGTGGTATGGGAGAATGGAGGACAGAAGTGACTAAAGGTGGATGTTGCCCTCTCCAGAACAAGAATAGGAGTTGGGCTCAGTTTTTTTTCTTAGATGCTGTGACAAAATGCCACATGTTCATGGTTCACCAACAATTACAGGCTATTTGTAAGAATTTTAGTGGTCGGATGTCTGACGTGGTACTACATAGCCAGATTCTAGTTTGGAATAGTCTTCTGATTCCAGGATGTTGGTTGATCACTATGTTCTCATGGTGGAAAGACTCTGGTGGCTTTAGCTTCTTCTAAGAGCATTAACCACCCTTGTGAGCACCCACCCTTGAGACTTATCCTCACCTGCAGAACTCATTTTCACATATGGTCACACTGAGGGCTTCATTTTCTCTTGTGACTATTTGTGCACAAACAGCCAAATATAGTCAAGTTGATGGTCAGATCTAATAGTTTTGGAATGGTATTTCATGATGCTTTCCCAGGATAGTACTCCACCAGAGAGCAAACTGCTGGTGATGAAATTCAAACTGATAGGCATATGAGATAATGAAGTAGACCTAGAAATTGAGAAGGGAGCAGAATTGGAGAATTTCAGAAAGCAAGATGCAATATTGATAACCATATATGAAAAGGATTACATAAGCTGTGTGATTTTTTTAATGTGATTTAATTAGAACTATGTGACTTTATTTCAATAAATTTAGAGGGAAATTTATCTGAATCTCTTAAAATATAGAAAAATTAAAACCCCCCAAAAATGAGTTAAAGAAAAACATATATCAGATAATATCATTATGGGAAAAAGCAATTAGAAGAAAAGAGCATTGATACAAGGATTAAATTGTGTCATAAATATATCCATGCCTTCAAAACGGATCAATTCAATAATGCAATTTTAAAATCAAGCAAATTCTTGTGGAGCAGAGACTGAGCGAACGACCATCCAGAGACTGCCTCTCCTAGGGATCCATCCCATATACAGTTACAAAACCCAAACCCTATTGTGGATGCCAATAAGTGCTTGCTTACAGGAGCCTGATGTAGCTGTCACCTGGGAGGCTATGTCAGTGAATGACAAATACAGAAGGGGACACTCTCAGCCAACCATTGAACTGAGCACAGGGTCTCCAATGGTGGAGCTAGAGAAAAGACCCAAGGAGCTGAAGGAGTTTGCATCGCCATAGGGGGAAACAACAATTTGAACCACCCAGTACCCCCAGAGCCCCCAGGGACTAAACCGCCAACTGAAGAATACACATAGAGGGACCCATGGCTCCAGATGCATATGCAGCAGAGGATGGCCTTGTTGGACATCAAAGGGAGTAGAGGCTCTTGGTCCTGAGAAGGCTAGATGCCCCAGTATAGGGGAATGCTAGTACAGGGAAGCAGGAGTGGGTGGATTGGTGAGCAGGGAAGGGGGGATGAGTTACGGGATTTTTTGGGGGGAAGAGGAAACCAGGAAAGGGGACAACATTTGAAATATAAATAAAGAATATATCTAATTAAAAAGAGAAGTTGTTAAAATATTAAAGAACAAGGAAAATATGAATTAGAAGACACCAGAAACAGAACAATTATAAACAAAATAAGAAACCAAAGGAAAACAGTAGAAACAATTAGTAAACACACACACACACAACACACACATACACACATACACAAAACCCATACATACAGAAGTAGAAAAACATATTGAAGACATGGTAATTAGCTAAATAGTTTCAACCCTGTAAGATCAGCAGTTTTTTACCTGTGGGTTCCCAAATTTAATTTTATATGGAAATAGTCTCCACAAATGTGACCAATATTGGGATGTCAATTTATCATGGAGTACAAGAACATCTTAAATTTCATCACATTAAGTCACTGATGCCTTTGCAGAGAGAAGCAGGGAGAATTCTAAGGATACACAGAAGAGCTCCCAAGGTCAGTTTGGGAATAGAAGTGGGAAAGGTGGTTTTATTTTTTACTTTATTTTGTTTTGTTTATATGTAACTAATATTTTATTTATTTTTAAATGTTTATTTTTACGTATTCACTTTACATCACTTCTACTCAACTCCTCCCACAGTCCTTCCTTCATGTACCCTTCCCTTCTTTTCTTTTGTAGGTAGGGGCCATCTGAGAATCCCCCCACCCTGGCACTTCAAGTCTCTGCAAGGCTAGGCACTTGCTTTCTCACTGAGGCCAGACAAGGCAGCTCATCATGAAGAACATATCCCACATACAGGCAACAGCTTTTGGGATAGCTCCTGTTTCAGTTGTTTGGGACCCACATGAAGACCAAGCTGCGCATCTGTTACATATGTGTGGGGAGGCCAAGGGAAAGGTGTTTTCAATAGCCAAGAATGTTGGCAGTCACCAGAAGATTTGAAAGAAGAAATTAATGGATTCTTCTCAAAGGTCCCAGAGGGGGAAGAACCCTGTAGATATTTTGATTAAGCACATTGATGCAGTTTTGGAATCATTTTGCTGAAGAGAGCCATATTGGAGTGTCATGTAACTTGGCAAGAACTTGACATTGACCGAGGTGAAGCCTGTGAGCTGGAATTCCTATGCTAGCCATAATCCTGCTTCACCTAGGGTAGAGTGAAGGTGAAGTTCATTGTTCTTCCAGGTGTACAAATTCCTGAATTAGACAGGTGACCCATCCAGCAGCCCAAGCAGTGGTGCCAATGCCAGTGAACAGCCAGACCAGTTCTGCAGTCCTGTTTCCAGTCTTTGGGGGGAAGGGCTTTTTTCCCCGCCTATATATATTTGGAAAAGTTCATTAAACTTTGAGCCTTGAGCAGGAATATAGCCAATATAGCCTTGGCTTCATGTTTCTCTTGTCACCCCAAGGTTTTGATCCCCAGCTCTCTATCCAGAGAACCCAATAACCCGTTTGAATGTAACTGCAGGCAGTTTCATATTGGTGTCCAACGTGGGGCAACAGCAAGGAGAGCACAGTGGTGTCCACCCTGTGGACAGCTGGGTAGGTCACCTGCTTGATTCAGGAACATGCAGGTAAACCTGTTTCCTCTTATGTAGATTGAATGGGGTATAACTGTTGTATTCTGTAAACTTGTGTTTTTTCATCTGGCCCCAAACTCCCAGAATAATGACTCTGAGATTTCAATATATTTACACATACCTTAGCCATAAGCTTTGGCAATTCCCCAGACTAGTTCATATATGAATTATCCCATTATTCTATTATAAGTTCTGCTATGAGGTTGATTACCTCCCATGCTTCTGTCTTTCTACACATTCCACTGTCCCAGTCTCTGTTCCTGAATTTTTGCTTTCTACAGGAACTCCCACCTTCTATTTCCTGCTTCAGCTACAGGTCAATCAGCATTATTTGACAGGGGAAGCTTCTAAACAGACATAAGAGATTCCTTCTACATATAGGTTTATATTAACAGATACTGATAAACACATTGGATGATAATATTCCCAAATGAAGTGTGGACCTACAGAGCTCTTATATGACATTGCTCTGTATCTCTTTGCTCTCATGGTAAATATCAGGATTCTCAAAGACACAAATGATAGACTATCCCAGAGTTACTGTGTCATCTCCTGTCTTATATATAAAGTTTTAGAAATAGTAGATTATACCTGATTACAAACAATGGTAACAGTGAATAGTATGCAAATGTCATCACTACTCTGTGTCATTGTTTGATAATTATATTGTCAATGTCTATATCTGTCACATACTACATGTAATAGCTTTCATTTTCTCACTACTTCAGTTCCACAGGAAAAAAATACTTTATGATCTCTTTATGTTCCTCTAATGAAGTATCTTGATCTTTTTCAGCATTCTGAAACTCATTCTGTACTATATATTATGGGAATGAATAATAAAAATGTGCAAAGGCTTATTTTATTCAGGTTTTATATAAATTTTAAATTTTATTTTATTATATATGTACTATATATATATTCATTGGTATAAAGTTAAACTGAGATTTTTTAAATGAAATATGGGATAATTAAAATAAGTAATTAACATAATACCCCAATATAAAAATTTCCAGTGTAGTAATATTTAAAATTTACTACCATGGTGATATGGAAATGCTCAGTAGTCAATTATTTGCCATGCTCACCCTGCTCTGCAATGATTGTGAAAACACTAGTCAATTTATTCCTCCCACCTCACTAAGCTTGGTGTCTTTGAATGCCATGTCCCTGGGTTCCAGCTCAGCCTCTCTAACCAACCTTCTCTTCACTCTGATAAATTCAATTGCTTTAGAGGCTGCAGATTAGCTAGAAGATATACAGTTGTCTTCCTCCACTTACCTGACTTCACTTGGGATCATGATCTCTAATTTCATCCACATTGTCACAAAGAAAATTCTGTTTTGTACTGCAGCTTCATTAATGATATGACCACCAATTACCAAACACCAAGGGTGGTTTCATATTGAGATATTATGAATTCTGCTGTGATGAATACTGCATACACGTCTTCTAAATACTGATTCCAAATCATCTGGAAAAACAGGCAGAAGTGGGACCCTTAAGTGACCATTTACTATAAGCACACACTAAGAAAACTCTTACCATGTTTCCTTCACCTCCCTAACTTCATCATTTTAAAAATAGCTAGTCAGAGATGGTATTGAGTTATGCTTTAATTTGCAGTTCTCTTGAGATTTTTTTCTTCTTGTATTTTTTTATTCAGTTCTTCTGCCAAGTTATTGGTTTTAATTTCAGAGCTGAAAATTTATCAAGCACAAGATTTGACAGCATTTCTTTTACAAGAATCTTCTTTCTGGTTATTATTTGATTCTGTTATAAAGCTTTTCATTTTGGTGTTACACCCTCAGTCTATTTCTACAATGGTTTTTTTCAATATCCATAGCAGTATTTGTGCTTCCTCTATGTTAACTTTAATAGACAGAAATAATTCATTCACATATGCTTCATTTTGGAATTGCAAATATTCTGCCACATAAATTTTTTACATAAAAATTTTGTTGAAACGTTAACACTGATCAAATCCATATTTTTCTCTTTTTTGGCTAGATATATACACAAAACATACATATACATGGATATAAATGGATATATACAAATGTACATGTATGTATTATGTACTTAGAAGGATAGATATATGATAGATAGATAGATAGATAGATAGATAGATAGATAGATAATCAGATAGATAGATATAGAGATATTTAATAAAATTACTAAACTTGAAAATGTTCTTACTTGAGTATTTAAATGTGTTCTCTATCCCTTTAGTTTGTTGGTTCACTTTATAAATTTTTTTTTTTTGGTTTTTCGAGACAGGGTTTCTGTGCATAGTCCTGGCTGTCCTGGAACCTGCTCTATAGACCAGGCTGGCCTCGAACTCAGAAATCTGCCTGCCTCTGCCTCCCAAGTGCTAGGATTAAAGGCGTGCGCCACCACCGCCTGGCTTCACTTTATAAATTTTAAGTCAGATTTTCATTAGCTCTAGTTTCTACTTATCTATATACATCATAATTAAATGCTTGAATACAAAAATTGGCTACTTAAAGAAATTTCCACAGTTTTAAACTACCTGGATTTATTAAAGCATAGCAAAATGTAGAGCCATATTGGGGTGTCATGTCACCTGGCAGGAACTTGACATTGACCAAGGTGAAGCCTGTGAGCTGGAATTCCTGTGCAGGTGACCCACCCAGTTTTTATTTATTGATATCTCTATTCAAATTAACGTTAAAACATTTCTCTTGCTTTTTTATAAGAGACTTTTCATTATGTAGTAGAGAAAGAAAACAGAATACTAAAACATTATTACAGCTTATAGTCAATTGGGAAGATAGAATAACTTGCCTACTTACAACTGCATTGATTACAATTTATCGACTTTGTACCAGTCTTACTTGTATCCCTTCTACAGAATAATAATCTTACAATATTAGCTCTCTTCTGACAGAGTGTAGCATTAAGGACTTTCCATTTTCACAGAGATTAAAATTGAATTTGGACAAGTATCATAATCCAGATGCCGATTTGCAGGAAATTCAGAGAACATGTTCAACTGGAGCAGGGTTACTCAGGATAGACAAAACCAGGTTGGAGAACTGGAGGCCAAATGATTTTCACATTCAACCTGTAAAGAAGGATTCAAGAAGGAATAACAGTTGCCTTTTTTTTTCATACCACTAGCCCATTTCTTTGCTATTGCTTTTGATTGAAAGTCTGAGAGGATAAATCATCTTTGTTGGATGAGCTGAACAGGACACCACTAGGGACAATAATGTGGTCAGGAAAATGTTCAGAAGGTCTCAACCCTACACAGAGAACTGCAGGCAACTAAGGAATACTGAAAGTGGGGGAAATAATCTTCTCCAGGAAAAACATATGTATATATAATACAACTAATGAAAAAGAGGATCCATATATTTAAGAGCAAGCAAGGAGGGGTATATGGAAGGGTTTGGGGTGAGGAGTTTGAAGAGGAAATGGTATGATCTTATTATCATCTCCAAAAGTAAAATAGATAATTTTTCAAAAGGATCTTAGTTTGACAACTTAGTATTTTGAACGCCTTTCTTCCATTCTATCATCAGTTACATGACCATGTGACTACAAAAATGTCTGACTTCTATGATTCCTGATTTTGCTTTGAGTTTAGTCAACATTCTTTCTTCCTTTGGAAATTTGCCTTGATCTTTATGTTCTGAAATTTCACAATAATCATCTTTAAAGTGCATCTATTATGTACTTTACTTCCAGAAAGAAATATGATGCTAGTTTAGGTAGTTCAGTAATTATTAGACTGTCAGAAGGCACATAAAACCAGGCATGGTGCCACACATCTGTACCTCTCAGCAAAAGAAAAGAGAAAATAAGAGAGATGAAATAACCTTGTCTTAGTGCTTGTATTTTGGGGTACAGATGTGGAAGTCTAAGGACCATATTTTAGGAGTTGGATCTCTCCTTCAGGTATTTGGGTTCTGAGAACATAATTAATGTCCTTAGGCTTAGGGGCAAGTGCTTTTATATGCTGAATCATTTCACTGGCCAGTGCTAGAATGTTGATACACAAGAAAGTTTATAGCCAACATCACATCAATGATAAAACATTGGAGTTTCTACATTTAATTCTTGGCAAGAGGAAAAATCCTATCTATTTTTCCTTCTTCCATTCTTCTTGCTGATATTCTAGATTCCCTGGGATTGACTTTTGTCCTGGATTCTTGAAGCTTAGGTACTTGGGTATCTTTTTTCTCCATGTAGTAAAATGATGTCACTGTTCTATGTGGATCTTATCTTCCACAAGTGTATATACTTCCTGTGAATATTTTTCTCTTTTTAGTGTTGTTTTTCAATTTTATTATTATTTTTTTGGAGACAGAGAACTTACTCTTCATCCCAGTCTGGTTTTTAACCCAGTGTGATCCTCCTGGGATCACTTTCCAAGTGCTGAAACTCTGTAAGGACAAGTCTTGCCAGCCTGGTCCTTATGATGACTATTTGTCAGTTCACAGAGAACAGTTGAAGAGACTTTTTTGCTTCCCATTTTTGGCTACATAAACAAATTCCTTCACTGTGTGCACTTTATGTGTCTTTCTAGAGTGGAACACACAAAGGTGGCATTGTGCTCTGGATGCTAGCTGTAAGAACACCTGTCTTGGGGTTTCTGATAAACCTCTTGCTTACCAAGTATAGAAATGAAAGTTTACAACTCACTCAGACTCTCATTTTCTGGGACAGAGACCCCAAAACTGAAGTGATAGTAAAATAAATGAGAGCAATAGGAAAACTTTAGAGAAGACAAATTGCCTCCCTCATGCTCTCTGAGTAGCTGTCCATTAACCTTTGGGAAATGTTTACTAAGTCCTGATACTCTCAAATAGAGGGTATGTTGGTGTACTTCCCTTTCTCATATAGATGTTGCATAGAGTAAATAGTCTGATAAATGATGATGAGGGAAAAAATGATTTATTATACTGTCAATTTTCTGATATAAATATACTCTCGAGATATTGAAATTTTGGGCTTATATTATTCCTTCATTCCATATCAGATGATTGCAGGAAGGTCTGAAGGGCTTAGATATCTACCTTTTTCCCATTTTGCTGTTCAACAACCTATTTCTTCAAGTCTTTTCCACTTATCATTTTAAAATACTTGTGTAAAAAGACAATATAATAACTTAAGCAATACTTTGCAATTTTACAGTTACTAGCAATTTAATGGAGCTATTTAAAACATGTATTGCTTTAGCTTTTAAGAAGTAATTACATGCATGAAATTCTGAAAGAATTAAAAATAAGAATACAAGAAGTTGTCAGATCCTTTAGACTTAACTGACATTAAATGTATTCTTATTTTTTGGCTCAATTTTCCACTGATCATAACTGTTAACATTAAAGAGTTTATTAATTTTCTTGAAAATGTTATTCTATATTTATAATTTTATAATAGTTTATTTTCTGATATTTGTTAATGTATTTAGACATTCTATATTATGGAGTAAATTGTGTCCCCAAAACACACATACAAATACATGTCTAATATATATATATATAAAATGTGTGTATATTTGTTTTTCTATTTTGTGTTTATATAAGTGTGTGCCATACTATAGTAAGTACATGGTAATCAGGTAACAGCTTGTGGAGGTAATTCTTTTCTTGCCCTCTATAGGTCCCAGAAATTGAACTCAGGTAGTTATTCATCCTTTATTGTGAGCACCTAACCTGCCAGTTGCAACATTTATTTTGTGAATTTCTAACACTTAATATGACTCTATATGAAGATAAGAATTTGAGAGAGACAAGGTTAAAAGATGCTATTTGGGTAGGGTCCCAATTCTTTAGGCTGGGTAGCCTTATGAGAAGAGAGATGACACAAAACCTTTCTCCCTGTATACAGAGCAAGCTTCCTGTGAAGACAAGGAAAAAAGGACAAAGTCTTAATGAGAAATCATACATGATACCAGTTAACTGTTCACTAGAGGTGTGAAAATTTTGTGTGTATATTCTTATATATGAAGGATTTTTTAAAAATTCCATCAAAATATTTGGTTTTATATTTTAATTCTGTAGACTTTGTTAAGTTTATAAACATATTTAGAATCATCCAATCCAAGCATTAAAAGTGATTAGAATGAGTATGTAAAAAAACTTCTTTTCTGGAGCCTAAATTTTGATAGAATGTGCAATTATCATTGAGTACAACTTTGACATACAAAAGACTTTCTGTGTGTAATCTTTTGGCTCTTCTGTCTCATGAGTATGTCCTGAGTATTCTGGAGTAATGAAATCAAGCATTGCTTTTCTGTTATTGTCTAGTTGGTCTCAACCAAATGAATATTACATATTTAATTACATCTGTTCTAGAATATTTATAGAAATTACCTTCATTGGAATTCACTAAAAATATCAATGCATCAAAAAGCAATTGCATATTAAGTATACTGGAGAATTGTAAATAGGAATTGAGTTAACTCATGTGCCAGTCTTTCCTTCTGGAGCATTAGTAATCTGCCTTCATATGATGAACAAATCACACATTTATTTCATTCAGTGCTCTATCAGCTTCTGATTAGTTACCACTGTACTAAACTTTCTCATTTATGTTTTTAATGGGCTGGTGGTGGTTGTTGTGGTGTTGGTTTGTGTTTGTGTGTGTGTGTGTGTGTGTGTGTGTGTGTGTGTGTGAGAGAGAGAGAGAGAGAGAGAGAGAGAGAGAGAGAGAGAGAGAGAGAGAGAGAGAGAGAGAAAGGGAGAGAGAGAGAGTCTTTAGAACCGTATTTCATAATTAGTAATAACACATGGCATTAATCATGAGTGATGACACTAATATTTTGTTTTTCTAAACAGTTATGAGAGCTAAAAATGAAGTTGGATAAAATGATTTCAATTGAAAAACTAATGATGACAATTGATACTAATTAAATTATTTTAGATTATGTGAATAGTTAATATTGACATAATAGAAGCAAAAAATAAAATATATTTTTGTGTAGGACAAAAAATAGTATTCTCCCATAATATATATTGCTAAAATTACCAATGGAAAATACTACTTAACTACAAAAATAAGAGAAAAATATATGTGTGTTCTGGTGTGAACAAGTTTTACTTGAACTTTTCTAGAGAGACCTAAACCAATCTCAGTTCACCCCAGATAAGCTGTGAAGACTGATTTAAAAAAAAATGATTTCACCCCAGTCTAGCTTAGTGAAACAGTGAATGTTACTTACAGGAGCATAGATGGGGTGGTACATGCAGATACAAGTGTGATTCAGAGACAGATACACCACTAGGCAAACCCCGGCATGGGTGAGTACTCATCCCTATTACAACTCTAGAGCTTGTTGCTTAATTTGCAGATATCTCAGTGGACTGGAGAGGCTGTATTTTCCAGTAACCACTACTGCTTAATCTTCTGATTCCTGAAAATTTCAATAGCTTCTAGGTCTTATAACTTCCTTTATTTCTTGAGTTTATGAGCTTTTTCCCTCCCTCCAAGTAAAAATGATTTAGAAGAAATAATTAAACTGCCATGTGTCTGTCTGTATTCAGAATGAATTGCATCAGCAAAACATTTTTCAGCAAATGGAGACCATTACAAAATCATCGCAACTGGTCTTAATGTTGAGATTAAATGATTTTGGGGAAGGTAGCACCATTGCATACATTTACAATACAACTTCTAATCATGGAATATCTCAAAAGAAAGGGAGGAAGACTCTAAGAACCAGAGAAACAGGAAATCTGTTAGTGTGGCTTCTTAGAAATGACAGGAAAGCTACATCCATGCTGCCTCCACAATATACCCTTCTAGACAAAACCTGAACATTGACAGACAGGCTCAATACAAATGCTAGAAGGAATGTGGAAGCTCAGAGGGACCCACCATTAGACAAAGAACTACATGCAACCAGAGACTGCTGAGAAGGGGAGAATTAATTTATCCAATACTGGCTAGTTCTATGTCAACTTCACAAAGGCTATGGTCATTTGGAAAGAAGAAAACTCAACTGAAAAAATACCCCCACAAGACTGACTCATGGAAAAGCCTCTTGTACATTGTCTTTATCTGTGACTGATACGGGCTGTACCAACCAACCTTGTGTTGCATGTCCTGGGTGCTACAAGAAGGCATGCTGAACAAGCCAAGTAAGCAAGCAAGCCCTTCATGGTGCCTGCATCAGTTTCTGGTTTCTGGTTTCTACCTTGAGTTACTGCTTTGACTTTCCTTTGTAATCTACTGTTACTTGGAAGTGCAAAGTGAAATAAACTTTTTCCAGTCCAAGTTGCTTTTGGTCATGGTATTTGTCACAGTAATAGAAATTCTAAAACAAAAACAAGATGGTCCCCCTGAAATAATACACAGAAGCAACAATAAATGGTTTCAGCAGGTTGTATTTATTTATTTAAATCACACACACACACACACACACACACACACACACAGGTGTGCATGTGCCTATGTGTGTGTGATAATAGTAAACAAAGATAAAGATGCCACCATTTGAGAGGGAGTGGCATGTATGGAAGGAGTTGGAGTAAAGGGATATTGGAGGGTTGTAGTGATGTAAAGAAAGGAAGAAATTATATACATTTTTATTGAAACTAAAATATAAATAAAACATAAAATATAAAATATTTTATATCTTATCATAATACTGTCAAATTATTAACTATAAAATGTAAACAATTAACCAATTTTTTGAGGTTTTAAATGGATATAAACATTTACTCTTGCCTATACATATGCACAATTCAGTTTACTATGATAACTATAGATTCAGGTAAATAACTTTTTCCGTATCTAGAAGTTTCAACACAGACAATCATCTCGATGTGTTTGCCTAACTCTGTGTCCTGAACTTGTTTGGAGGCTAAAAATAAATCCCTCAGAAATTGCAGGAAAGCTTTCTGCTTTTGCTTGAAATGATTCCCTTGACATATGTTTAGATAGGACTTTAGAAAATCACCCCATGCATTATATGGAGGTCAATTACATAACCACTGGTAAGGCAGCTCCATTATGTACTTTAGCAAAATTGGAAGGAGCTTCAGAAAGAAGACACTGGAGGAGGGGGAAGTGGAGATAGATGCTGGCTTGTACCATGCTGTTCATCTATGGCGATGATCATGTAAATCATCTTAGGGCTTAGCTGCTTTCCATGCAGCATGTGCCTTTGCTGCTCCCTTACTTGTTTCTGGCCATGGTGAACCTCTAATTAAAGGTTAGGAAAACTATCCCAGGCATAGAATTTCTATCTAGATGTTTATTTCTTGGAAAAGCAGTTTGCTAGTTTTATGGACTTCTGTTATATAAATAAAGAAAAATAAAACTTTGGAAATATTTGTAATGAATATTATTTCTTAAGGTGTCCAACATTTGTTTTGTTTGTGGAATAAAGGTTTTGTTCCTAACAGAATATTTATAAGAAAAATAAACCTACAAGACTACATTTTAGTGTTCTTTTCCTTAATATTAGGTTAGTTGTAATGTTTCTCAACATATTTCATCAGAAATTTAATGTAGATATGACATCCTACAATTTTAAGTATGATAGAATGTGGACCTCTTTTGCAGAGTGACAGGATTTATTATTTTGTGAGAGTTAAGTCATACTTGTAAACATTTGTATATCGGGCACAAAGTTCTGAGAGGTAGAACTGATGTAATACTCATTTTTCTTCCCTATATTTGCTTCTTTAGTGAATCGTTTTCTCAATGCTTAGCTTTTTCATACCTCAGTGCTACTCCTAAGACTCTCTGACTCTTCTGTCACTCTCCTCAGCCCTGGACTGGATCTTCATCATCAATCCCTGTATCTTCTTTATCTACAATATCTTGTTAGTGATGTAGCTCAGTGTTTGTCCTTAAAAACAATCACTATTATATTTCAGATTACTGTATTTCAATTGCCAGCTTCGAACTTCATTTAATATGCTAGCTTTCTATATCCAAGTCAGTGGTTTATTTCTCTGTATAAAAGATCTTAACTTGATATAACGTAATAAGAATCTTTTTATGAACTATACCTACCCTGCCTCTGCCTTTCCAATTTCTTCTACTCTCCCAGATACTGGGTGTCATCCTTGCTACTTCTTCTTGTCTCACAATCCATATTAACTAGGTAATTACTTGATTTGACCTTGACAACTAATTTAGAATGAGATCTTCCATATCCTAGGGCACTGCTCCAATTCTATGCCACAGTTTCTTTTATCTGTTCTATTTTAGGTGCTTTATATTAGATTTCTAATTTGTTTGCTCTCTAATATTACATCATATGCAAATAACTTGGTAGGCAT
Organism: Tokudaia tokunoshimensis; assembly: GCA_036184795.1. Taxonomy (NCBI): domain Eukaryota; kingdom Metazoa; phylum Chordata; class Mammalia; order Rodentia; family Muridae; genus Tokudaia; species Tokudaia tokunoshimensis. The sequence goes on along the minus strand of BTHU01000012.1, from coordinate 80,225,061 downwards.
GACACTGAGAGAGTATCTGATAAGACAGATGCTAATATTGCAATATTATTATTAACTGTTATTATAGAGCAAGGTGCCCATTACTCAAGACTATTTTTGTGTCTTTTATCACTTTGAAGAACTTTGAATTGTGAAAGCTTACATCACCAGGTTCAAGCTTGAGGTTTCTTTGTAGGCAAGTGCACTAAAATCTTGGTTGGATGTTTAGTCATTTGAAAGACTGACTAGGTTGATGCCAAATATGGTCCACTCATAAAGTTTGACATTTACTATTAAATGGAATTTTAAGTGACACAACTATCTGTGTTTTTCTTCATGTGACTTGGACTTCTTTTGACACATTTTAATAGACAATGTCCAAAGAGAAGGTAGCCTAGACTTCTGCTCCTATGACAAGGGCAGGAGTGAAGCAATTTTCCAAAGAGTGACATATCTTGATTAGATTAGTACCTTTAACTGACCTGCTGATGTAGAAGAAGTGGTTTGAAGGTGGGTTTATAGCAATTCAGTGGAATTGATAAAGATTGGCTAATTAGAAATCCGAGAGGAATAAAATTGGAACATTAACAATGTCACTTATTGATTTCTTTAAAACTAGTGTAATTTGTAGTTAAATAATTAGTAGACATAGCAATGAAACAATCTAGGCATAGTTTTATTCTATTTGAGAACACTATTAATTATTAATCCAACTAACATAAACTTATTCAGAGACTTTTAACATTTTGTTCCAGATTACGTTTCAAAGAGTGGTTCCATTTCACCTAAAAGAATATAATGAAGGACAATAATATTCCTTTATTGTCCTTTTAATATATACAAAATATTTAATAATATCCTTCCTTTCATTTCTGATATTAGTAAATTTTTTTTCAGTTTGAAATCATTTTTTTTCTTTTTTATTGGATATTTTCTTTATTTACATTTCAAATATTATCTCTTCCTGGCTCCTCCCTCCTGGAAACCCCCTATCACCCCCCTACTCCCCCCTGCTTCTATGAGGGTGTTCCTCCACCCACTCCACTCCCACCTCCCTTTCTTCGATTCCCCTACACTGGGGCATTTATCAAGCCTTCATAGGAACCAAGGACCTCTCCTCCCACTGATGCCTGAGAAGGCAATCCTCTGCTACATATGCAGCTGAAGCCCTGTGTACTCCTTGGCTTAGTGCCTGGGAACTCTGGGGGTCTGGTTGGTTGATATTATTGTTCTTCCTATGAGGTTGCAAACCCCTTTAGCTCCTTAGTCCTTTCTCTAACTCCTCCACTGGGGACCCCTCAGTCAGTCCAATGGTTGGCTGTGAGCATCCACTTCTGTATTTGTAAGTTTGGCATGGTCTGGCTGAGGACATCAATTTTATTGATTTTTTCCCCCTACAAACTGGGTTTTTGTTTCATTGATGTTCTCTTCTGAATTCCTCATTATTTATTCTGTAACTTCAATACTTTATTTTGTTTACTTTAGATTATTTTTCTCTTCTTTATATATTTCCTAAGGTAGAAACTTACGTAATTTATTTTTCTTATATAAATACTATATACTACATTTCCTTGTAAACAGCTTTTACTAAATATGGAAGTTAACTAGTTATGTTTTCATTTCTTTTTGTCCCATGTATTTTAGAACTATATGGTTTAATCTCATTTTTCAATGGAAGAGTTAGGGGAAAGACTGAAGGAGCTGAAAGGGATTGCAACCCCATAGGAATAGTAATATCAACTAACTGGATCACCCAGAAATCCCAGTGCCTAAACCATAAACCAAAGAATATACATGGATTAATACATGGTTCCAGATACATATGTGGCAGATGATGGTCTTATCTGACATCAATGGGAGGGTAGGCCCTTGGTCCTGTGGAGGCTTGATGCCCCAGTGTAGGGGAACACTAGAGCAATAAGGTGGGAGTGGCTGTATGGGTAGAGGATCATCCTCATAGAGGCAAAGGGGAAGGAGGAAGGGAATTGGGATGGGAGCTTTATTGAGGAGTAACTGGGAAGGGGGGATATCATTCAAATTGTAAATGAATAAAATGGTTAATAAAAAAAAGAAATAGAAAAAATTTCCAGTTATCTTTAAAAAACAGGTTTCTAGTTCAATTCTACCATAGTCTGAGAGCAGACATTATATAATTTGTGTTCTTGTAAATACACAAGGTTATGCCTTATACGCGGTACAGGCTAATTCTTGGTCTTTGGCAAATTTGAACTTGAGATCGTGTATTCTGTTCTTTGGTGAAACTGTCCATTGTTGTCAATGGAATCCCATTGATAGGTAGCATTGTTGGCTTCATTTATATTCTCATTTTCTATGTGTTGTTTCTCTCCATTTCTGGTAGCAGTATGGTAGTTATAATAGTTCCTCTATCTTTTCTTCCTTCAAATAGTTTGATACTCTGACTTTTGGTGCTTTTGAGCTAATAGTTTCTATTTCTTCTGAGGGAGTGTCCCTTTTTTTATTATGTCATGTTCTTCATTGTCCCTGATAGTTTTCTTTGAATTGAATTTAGCTGTCTTTGAAACTTCCTTTGATTGGTATAATTCTAGTTTACATTACATTACATTCATATTTTTACTAGGCCTTGTCTAAGCATCATGGAATTGAGTCTTTTTAAAGCCACTGGACAAACTATATTAATTGGAGCATTTAGAGCACCACATTTCAAAATAATTGTGGATAGCATCATATTTCTATCTACTATAGGTGCTACTATTTATATTTGTTTCCACTGTTCTTATTCTTATTCCAGTATTCTTCCACTATATTTATTTCCACTTTTGTCCTATATTCATTTGTGGATTTTTTGTGGTTTTGATCGAGCATGTATTATGATTCACATTTCTTTCCATTTGTAGCATATCAGCAGTACTTTTTTTTAAATCATTCTTTATAATAGTTGTTCTAGAGCTTAAATATCAGTCCAGTGTCTATGATGACATTCATCCAGTGAAAACTTAATGTTCTTATCTGACATCAAATAAGATTTTCAAATAATATCGTAAGGGTGGAAAAATCTCTACCACTTATTGTTATAGGTATCACAATGCAATGACCCAGCAGAGCTAGTCAAGAAAAAAAGTAAAGCAAAACAAACAAACTGGATTTCAAAGCTTCTGTTTTAACTGCATAAAGAATTTTTTTCTCTTTCAACATTCCATTTTTGATCTTGATAGATAAGCACAAGTGATCACAGTTGTTGAAGGATTTGCTTTATTGAAGGGAGAAAAATTGAAAAACAAAACCTAGAAATACTGAGAAACTTTTAGTGGCCTGGTCAAACTCAAAATGTTTAAAAATATGGACCTCAATGTGGAAAGATTTTAATTAACAGGGAGTCTTATGATGGAATTAATGAATGAGATTACTCCATTCATATTTCTGAGGTGATACCTTAAAGAACCATGCATGGACTGCTCCTTCAGGAAGGATTCTCAAGGGAAACACTGTTGGTTAGCACAGTAGGTGACAGTCACATGAATTTTATGGCTTTTTAAGACCTTCCAAAGCACAGCATTTGGAGGTGGAAGACAGAGGTGTGATGATACTGTGCTCTACATGATGCTTCCTATGCAGTTTAAGATCATTGTTTGGATAACTTGAGTAAGTAAGAGCATTCCATCCATTATATTTGTTATTGTTGCCATTCATTTATACATAAATATTGTTACTAAATCACAGATACGTATACATCACAGGCACCCATACATATACCTATGTGACTGTGCAGACACATATTCAGAAGTAAAAATTGAAAGAAGAAACCCTCACAGACAAGAGGTAGGAATCATTAGTGTGTAGTAGGTACTGTATTGCTATTTGTTTGCAATGGTCAGTTTAGTTTTTAGCAAATATTATGATTATTATACCATCGTCTATCAGTTTAGATATGCAATGCTTTCATTTTCTATTATTTCTAGTTTTAATGTTTATAAAATCATATTATTTTTATAATATTCATTATAGGCTTATGTTATCTCATTAATCAAGTTCAATGATATTAAAATATTATCATTTATCAGTTGTATATATTTGATAGTTTTGAAATTTTATACAACTTTAAGTTAGAAAAGTTCAATGCATAAACATAAATTATAAAATCTCAATGCCTTCTGTATCGCATCACCCCTTTGTGGTCAGTTCCTGGAAACAACATTGGCTGTCTTTTCTGTAATTAGATTACTAAAACAGCTGATTTTGAATTAAATTTTGTGTCACTCAGGAAAAGAAAAGAGAGATTATTCTGTAGATACCTAATATAATTAGGCAAGCCTTTGATAAGAAACTGACATATCACAGAGAGATTCTTTTGATGGCCTTGTGGGATAAACCATCATGAGAATTATAATTGTAAGAAAAGGAATTCTCACAGTAGCAAGATGAGTTCAGAAGAGAAAAGAAAGCTGAAGATAGGTACTGGCTTCTAGCTCTCAGCCTTGTGAAATCCTTTTTAGAAAGTACAGTTAAGCTACATCTTGGCTTCTCATCATAATGGGTTATATGATAATGACGTGCATATTTTCAACTCCCTGATTATGAGATAATTTGTTATATTCCAATTAAAACACATCTTAAATACATCTGTTAATGTTCTTACATGTTTGTGTAACATTGACATGTACAACTGACCCAGAAAGAGAGATATTTTGACACATTTATTTTTGATCTTTTGATTGCATGTTATTGCTATATTTTTTGGGAAATACTTGATATTTTATAAAGTACATTGTAGTATTTTATAAATTTTACTATATATTTCAATTGAACCTTCTAGCTTTGTTTACATTTACATTAAGCTCATGAGTGTCTGGTATGTATCTACATGTATGTAGTATATAGGTGTAGCTACTGTATTTTTTTATATGATCATTCCTGGCATTCTGTTTCAAATTGTTTCCAGTTTTCAGTCACAGGAAAAACCACTGTTGCATACAGTACACTCTCCTTTTATACTTGGAACAATTTATCTAACATGTTTTCAAGAACAGAATTTCTGGCTCTCAGACAATTTGTGTTAATAAATTTCAGTGGAAATTACCAGCTATACTGTAAGAATGCTTCCATATCCCATCCTCTCTATCAAAATATTGGTTATCAACTTTTTGATCCCTTGATAATCTGATGGGTATGAAATTGTATCTATTGTTTTAGGCAACATTTCTTAAGATGCATTTGTGTATTTCGCCACATATTTACTAAATCCCCATTTTCTATTGTGTTTAAATTTGACTGTAAGCATTTTCAGTGTCTAGGTTTCTCAGTAAAGGAGGGCTTATTGATGATTTCTATTTGTCAGCATAGTGATCTTTGCTAGAGCTTTTTAGTTAGGCTATTATATACTTATTATTTTTATTGTTTTTATTTTTATAAATAACTATGATTAAAATTCACAAATATGTTCAGAGTGTCAGAAAATCATAAAATTTTATTTTCTTTTAAAGTGCTCTTCTTATATAAGTTCACACAAACTCCCACCACAATGCAACTGTGTATTCATGTATGCATATAAGCAATTTATTCATGTTTTAAAAATGTATTAAAATCACCTGAATGTTTAAGGCAATACATTAGGAACTTAATTTACCTTTGGGGCTGCTCCCTTTTCAGTAGACTTTACCAAATGCAAGTGGGTTGTAGTCTTGTAAAACTGATAAGATTTCAGATGAAAAGTTATAAAATAAAAAATATAATAGATATGAAATATTATTGATTTCTAAATAGACCATTTGTCCTGGAATAGCATTTTCCTAGCCTTCTGATATTTACTTTTTCTATAAAAAACTGTATGCACTTAACTCTTTAATGTGTTGAAACATGTGCTTTGTGGAATAAAGACTATAGTTAACTGAATTAGAATATTCATTACCTCACATAGTTACTGCTTTTTGGAGTGAAATATATAATGCCTAAGCAAACTTCATATTCATAAAAAATGTTATTAGACTTTTGATAGGGTTTTCATTGAATATGTAGATCACTTTTGGTAACATGGACATTTAAATACTAATTCTTCTAACTGATGGACAATAACATTTTTTCATTTATTTGTGATTTGGATTTCTTGCATTAATATTCCTAGTGCTTAGGTCATTCCCTTTTTTTGTTTGTTTAAATAACTTATATTGTATCTGTCTTAATGTTAATGTAAAGGTAATTTTAAAAATGTATTTTAAATAGATTTTTTTAATAGAGTATCAAAACATAGCTGCTTTCTAAGTTCTAATTTCATGTTTTACAGCTTGATCCAATTTTAAACTTAGCCCCAAGTATTTCAGAAGAGTCTTCAGTGTTTTCTGTGCGGGACCATGTGGTCTGCAATGACGCATTTTACTAGTGTTCTAACCTGGGTATCTTTATCTTAGCTCCTCTGCTTGAGGATTGTAGTAGACACTGAACACAATTTAAGTGTGAGCCCCTGTGTCCTCCCTCTGTGTCCTAGCCACCCTTCTATACTCACCGCTCAGGATGTACAGTCTGTGGACTTATCATGTACAGACTTAATTTTGGAAAGATACTGTTTCTCTGTCTAAATTACTAAGTGTTCTTTATTATGCGATTTCACTGTTGTCAAATGTACTTTTAGCTTTTCTGAGATACTGTATGGTTTTAACCCTTTATTTATCTTGAAAGATTGTACAGTTTTACAGATTTGTTGTGGCCTTTTGTGTTTCTGTGGTAACAGTATGCAATAGCTTTTCATCTGAAAATTTACTTATTTGAGAACACTTTTTTCTTTTCCATGTCACTTAAATTTTATCCATTTTACCTTTTCAAAAATATCAGTATTTGATTTCATTTTAATTTTTTTCTAGTCTCATTTACTTATGACCTCAATTCTGATTACTTCTTTGGGTATGCTAATTTTAGGGATTTTTTTGTTTGTTTGTTCTTAAAGATTTATCTATTTATTTATTTTATTTAAGTGACTACAGCTCTCTTCACACACCACAAGAGGGCAATAGATCTCATTACAGATGGTTGTGAACCATGGTGTAGTTGCTGGGAATTGAACTCAGTACCTTTGGAAGAGCAGTCCCTGATCTTATCTTCTGAGCTATCTCTCTATTCCCTTAACTTTAGGTATTACTCCTTCTTCTTTTCCCATGTGTTCATGTATGTTTAGGTTAGTTAATGGAGTGCATTCTTTTTTCTCCTAAAGCAATATTTTAGTAGTACAATCTTTTTTCTTAAAACTATAATTCCATAAATTTCAGAATAATATGTGCCATGAGTTTTTAAATTATATTTTTTTCTCCATCATCAGTCAGAGAATTTTGAGTGTGGTAACCCAGGCCCAGGGAAGCAACGTTTTCTCACAATTTGTAAATGTTAGTTTCAAATATTTTGATTTTCAGATTCTTATAATTTCCCTGTTTTTCATCATGCATCTGATACTGAGCTTCAAAAGCATTTTGGTACAAATGATAAATATGATTTTTATTTCTTAATTTAAAAACCACTTTTTGTCTAACATATCATCTATTCTGGTTAATATTACTTGTGTATATGTTCTGCTCTTGATGGAGTGCTCTGTGTATGTCTGTAAAGTCATACATGGGATCTACATCAATAGGATCTATAGTGTTATTCAGGACTTTGTTGTGGTACTTAATTTCTACCTAGATGATCTATCCATTGTCAAAATGAGGCATTCAAGTTTTCTAGTGTTTTTATATTAGCATTTATTAGTTCCTTTACTTCAAGTAGCAGTTGTTTTATATAGATGTGTGAAATATTTAAGTGAAACATTTTATAACTTTGATATCTTTTGGGTGACATGACGAACTTTATATAGTGACAGTCTTTGGCTCTTATGTGTTTTTGTGCATGTATTTGACTGTTTTATTGTTGTTGTTGCTGTTGTTTTCTAAAGATAGGCTCTTTCTATGAAGCTTGGGCTGTCATTAAAACCTTATCTCTCTCTGTGAATCTACAGGCATATACCATGAAACCCAAATCCCTTGACATAAAATAGATATCATGTTCAATATTCTTAGTGCTTATTGGATTTTGTGTGCAACTACATTTGTTTAATATGGCAAGGAAGAGAAAACTAAAACAAGTATGCTGAACAGTTTTCCTTGTGCAAAAATAATTATCATTAAATTGTATCTGTAAATATCGTAATGCCATACTATTGTTCTCATAACAAGGCTTCAAGGTTACTATGGTAAACTGGTGATTAGGATATTACTTAGACAATTTAGCTTATAGGACTGCATTTTACCCAATGGAGTTTTGAAGAAAAGGAAACATAATCACTGGAAAACTTATAGTTATTGACTTAGAAGCCATATATTAAAGTTCTGATTGTTTTTAGTTATCCCTAAATCCTTATTTTTTGAGCTCTTCTTTGATATGTTTTTCTTGGGGATAAAATAATTTGATATTGTGTTTTAAAATAGTCTTGGTAACTAAAATAAACAAAGATTGGGCCAATAATTTTTAAATCCTTGTCTTTCGGTCTGAGATTAGAATTCACAAGAATATGGGAGCTGTATTCCCACTTAAGTAGTGAGTGACAGCGAGAATGTGCTTTCACACGACAGAGAGCATTCAGACCAAGGAGTAGTTCTGTCAGAGTGCCGATTTAGGCATTTAGTAGGGTCCTTTGTCCAGTAATCAAAACACATTCATTAGCCTTGATTGAGACAGAGGAACAGGATACACACAGCTGCAGTAAATTCAGGGAAGCCAGGGAAAGCATGTGATTTCATGATTCAGAGAGGGAGATCTGTAGATCTTAGCCATTGGGAGGACAGACATGAGAAACTAGAAGCCATATCTTCTACAGAACTTCTCCTTTACTCTGCCCTGTGTCCTCAAAATAAGCTTATATTTGTTTTTCAATCTATTAAGGAGCACTGATTTGGTTTAAGCTACAACTGTAGATTATAACAAAATGAAATAGTTTGAAAGATAATTATCGAAGTTACCCTAAGCAGAAAAATGTTCTAAATCATTGGGAAAAGTTGAATTGTTTGCCAAATTGTGCTGCTTTTAATCCAGTTGTTTTAATACTTGACTTAGACTGCATCTGTAAATATTTTTTTTGACAGTGTGTACCCCTTACCAAAATGCATACTGTAGACTTAGTACATTTAGTATTTTACATTAGTTTCTTTTAATTTTATTATTATTTATTTTTTATTATTTATTATGTTTTTCATAACATAGCAGCAATCTTTTTTTTTTCTTTTTTGGTTTTCCTATGAAAAAGTTATACACAGTCAGTCTTTAAATTCAGCTTGCCAACTGAAGAAAACCTGAAGGGAATAGGTAATGGAAAATACTAGAAGATGTATGAAATTTCATGCTTATAGATGGCAGAATAAATATGATAAAAATTTTGGTAGCAAGAGTAATGTACAGAATCAATTCAGTTTTCATCAAACTTTCAAGTGCACTATCCATAGAAATAAAGGTGAAGTTTACATGGAAGTACGAAGGACCCTAACTAGCCAAAGTAATCATAAACAAAATGAAACAAAACAAAACAAAACAAAACATAGCAATGCTAGAAGCATCATAAACCTGATGCCAAATTATGATACTGAGCAATAGTAACGAAAACAGTATGGTACTGGGACAAAACAAATGTGTAGACCATAGAAAGAGAATAAAGGACTTAGAAATCAACTTAAACCACCTAAGTTTTTGACAAATATTTCAAAATCTCACCTTGAACAAAAGCAACCTTTTCCACAAGTAGTGCTATGAAGAAGGGTTAGATGCATTTCTTTCATCTTGCCAAAAGGATCAGTTCAAAATTGAGCACAGTCCCCATGGTAGACCTAGAAACTTGGAACCATCACCACCATCAACACCACCACAACCACAAAGGTTTCAAGACATAACGAAAATAGATTCTTCTTTCACAAAGTACATCCCAACCACACTTTCCCCTCTCTCCACTCCTTTTCATGCCACTGTCTACTTCCTTTGTCCCCAAGATGTACTCAATTTACTCCTCAGAAAAGAGCCAGTCTCCAAAGCATCCCAATAGGAGAAAAAAATCTAAAAAGCAGGTGAAAGAGACAGAGACACACATGGTCCTACTGTTAGGAGTCCCACAAGAATATCAAGTTAGCATCCATTCCATATAAGCAGGGGACCTGGTACAGACACATGCAGGCACCATGTTTGCTGTTTCAGTCACTCTGAGCCCATGTGAGCCCTGATTAGTGGTGGATAAGCACCAGTTTGGTGGGCCATGTTCTCCTAGTGTCTTCTGTTTGGCTCTGAGTCTCTCCAAGTGCTACCATCTGCTGCCAGAGAAAGCTCTGACGATGACTTTGCAGGAACCAATCTGTGAGTAAAACAGAATATCATTAGGAATCATTTTATTGTGTTTTTCATTTGTTTTACAGTGGTGATTGGTTCTACCCTAGGTATCTGAGCTATCCAGTCTTTTGTTTCTGGCCATCTAGGCAGTCTAGGCCATGGAATCACTCATGTGAGATGGGCTTTTAGTTAAATCACACATTCTTTGGCCACCCCAACATGTTGGCACTACCAGTCCCTCGGTAGATCTCACAGGCAGAACAGATGATAGGTGGAGGAATTTCTGGCTGGATTGGTGTCTAGGTTCCTCTTTCCATTGCCTGCAGAGTTCCTGCTCATGCGAAAGAGATTAGATGTAAGGATGAAGGCCCAACAACATATCAACTCCACCTTTCTTTATTCAATAAGATGAGCAGAAGTTGTCCTAAGCAATGGGGCCCCACTGTTAGTATTCAAAGGGTGATCTTCTGTCCTAGTAGCAGCCTAGATTGTTTAGCGATCACCCTCAAAACTCCTTGGTCAATAAGTCAAACAAACTTAACCTATTCTCACCACTGGAAGCTTTTTTTTCTACAAACGTTGGCCAGTTCATACTTCATAGTTTCTATAACTAGGAGTTCTCACTAGGGTTGCCCTCATAGATTCCAGGGAGCTTCCACCACACTAGCTTTCCATACCCTGCCCCCCAATTCCAGCTGTCTCTCCCAAAACTCTCTACCTGGTAAGGGAGATACCATTATCACGTAGGGAAGAAATTGTTTTCATTTACAATCCAGTCATTACAGTTACCCCTTCCCGCCCCCAACTCCCCAGTTTCTCATTCCATTCCTCTTCCTACCCTGTCTGTCTCTGAGAGACTGAAATTTCATTAAATTGAAATGCTTCAGTAAAACAAAAGAAACACTTGCCAGAGTGACTGAAACTGCCTACAAAATCTGTAATAATCTAAACTAATTATTCATCAAATGTATGATTAAAATCTAGCATATTTAAAGAGCATCAAGAATTAAACACTCATTATTCAATCAGTAGATTGGCTAATTAACTGAATAAAGAGTCCTTGTATAAAAAAACAGAATTCACAAATACATATTGAAAATGTTCAATATCCTTAGTCACAAGGGAAATTCAAGTTAATGTTGCACTGAGTCTCAGTATCACTTAATACAGAAGGATTTACACAAGAAAGCAAATGATAATCAAAGGGTATAGAGAAAGACAACCACCATTGAAATCGGTATGGTGAAATCCTGAAGGTGGTGAGTCAATAAACTGCAGAGAATTCATATATCCATGTTTATAGATGTACTTTTCATAGAAGCTTTGAAATGAACCCAGTGGAGATATCCATCAACAGATGAATGTGGGGCTAGAAAGATAGCTCAGTACAACCTATTGTTCTTTTAGAGTTCCCAGCAATCATATCAGGCAGCTCATAACCTCCTGAATGAACGTTTAGATAAATGACTACAATGTTCCCTAATCTTTGCTTTTTTTCTTTTTATAGCACTGTTTTTATTGAAAATACAGTATTTTATCATACAATATATCCTCATTACAATTTCCCACTTTCTCCCCACTTTGCCTCCTCTCTGGTGATGAAGTTTGGTCTATTGCTATATATTGTAATGCTAAATTCTATACCCAAATGTCCCTTTTTATCTCCTATTAGAGTAGACTTCTAGTAGGAAATAACCTACCAAACAAGATAAAATAAAACAAACAAGATAAAATAAAAAAATATCACTTCTAGGCTGGACAAGGCTATACAACAGAAGTAAAAGTGCCCCATGAGCAGGCACAAGAATTAGAAAGCCACTTGTTCATATACTCAGTAGTCTCATAAGTTGAAAGCTATAATATGGCTGTTTTTGAGCATGGTCAGCCTTTGCATCTTTTGTTATCTTCTTCAGCTTTTTCCTAAGATTTGCAGTTTTTACCATACAAGTCTTTCACTTGCTTTGTTTGAGTTATCCCCAAAATAAGTTATATTATTTCAAGCTATGTGAAGGGTGTTTATTCTAATATTTTTTACTCAGATCATTTGACATTTGTATATAGGGGGTTATTTTAGTTAATCTTGTATCCAGCTACTCCCCTAAAAATGTTTATCAGTTTTAGGAGTTCACTAGTAGATATTTAAGGTCTCTTAAGTTTCATATTATCTGCAAATGGCAATATTTTGATTTCTTCCTTACAAATTTGTATACACTTTATCTCCTTTGGTTGTCTTATTGCTCTAGCTAAGACTTCAAGTACCATACTGAACAGATATATAAAGAGTGAACAACTTTGTTGTTCCTGATTTTAGTGGAATTGCTTTGAGCATCTTCCCATTTAGTTTGTTGTTAACTATGGCTTGCTGGAACTGTCTTTATTGTGTTAGTTATGTCTCTTGTATATTTTTATGGATATCGAAAGCTGACATTTAGGAATGGCAATGGACTCCGGTTCTGGAGGAGAACACACTTTTCAACCAGATCTGATTATCTCATCTCTTTGGAATGAGGTGTGGGGAGATAGTAAAAGGAGGTCTCTTTAGAGGGTCTGCTACAGTGCTGGGCATGGTATTGGAGGGTTGGATCTAGAGGAACACTGGAAGAGGAAAAGATCTACATACTGCCTACTTGATTTTTTGGCAAAGTAGTTTGTATGTTAACTATGAGGGCCTGCTGGGATTGGAGGCTAAGATAAAGCAACAAGTTGAGGGAGAAGGAAGCTAGGAGGGGAATGTTTGTGATATCCACAGAAGATGTGGGGAAGAGATGGAATGCAACAGGTTTTCTGTTGTAGAGATAGGGATGAGACCTGGGGATTTGGTTTGGAGAATAGAGAATGGCAAACATACTTCTTTGCCTGTCTTGCTTAGCTGGTGTGCTCACAAGGAATGACTTCTGGAATTGTAGGTTGAGATAATGGGATAAATTTGGGAAAAAGGTAGTGGGCAAAGATCTTCATGATCCTTTAGGGATGGGGCAAGAGAAGAAAGTGAGACCACAGATAATTTTCTGCTAAAGAGCTGGAGATGTCACTGAGGGAACGGAATGAGAGGTGTGGATCTGCTATCTGCCCACTTGTTGACCTTACTGGAGTGGCTCTTAGGAACCAGGAAGTGCCTGCTTCAGTTGGGGCCTGGGACAAAGCCATGAGTTCAGGAGAGAGGGTAGATGGGGAATGTTTGTGAGATACACCAAGGATAGAAGCAGGGGTCCATTGAAAGCTGCTACAGGCATTCTGCTGAAAAGCTGTGGATGAGAGTAGGGGATAGCATGTGGAGAAACAAAGTGAGAAGAGAAGAACTGCTGGCAGCCCTCCTGATTTTCTGGCCAGCCAAAAACAACTAAAAGGGAAAAACATATGAATGAACCAACCAAGAAAATTGTTACATGTACCTAATGGAACTTTATTTAGCTGGTAAAAATGAAATAATAAGATCTTTCAAACACTGGACAACTAACCAAACAACATACACCAGCTGATATGAGGCCCCCAACACATATGCAGCAGAGAACTGCTGGGTCTGGGTTCATTCAGAGAAGATGCACCTAACTCTCAAGAGACTGGAGGCCCCATGGAGTTTAGATGTCTGGTTGGGTGGGGGATGGGACGTGGGGACATGGGGTGGGGAGGAAGTATGGGATGTGGAACAGTCAAAGGGTGGATGGGGGTATAAAATCTGAGTGTTAAATAAATAAACGATTTAAATTTTTTTCATAATAAACTTATTTTAAGTTTAAAAAATTCCTTGATAGAGTCTTGAAATTAAGGTATCTTCAATAGTAGCCCTTTGCCTGAATTAAAGACAAATGACTGTAGTTACTCAGCATAGTCTGATAAGTATTTCAGTTTCTCCCTAGGAAGATGTAATGGTCAGAAGCATAGGTATAGAAGATGAGAATTTGCTAAATGCAGGTGCGATGGGTCCTGGTAGACATAGCACTGTTCACTTTCATTATGAAGGAATTTTGGAAGAAAAACAGGCTTTAGTTAAGGAAAGTTTTTAAACAGGATTTCTTATTGTGTCACAATTAATAAAAAGAATGGTAGTAATGACCAATAAATAAAAGTCAACCAATAAAGAGCCAAGAAAAAACAAAGGGGCAGGAGCTCATTAGTGTAGGAACTGTAAAATGCCTGACTGATGGAGAATTTAAGTCCCCAAATCCCTACCATCATATACTCATCCTTTTCTCCCCTCTTTTGTCCTCTTCTATCACCTTTATTCCTCCCTTATTTATCTTCACCTTGTAAATTTGTGTCTCCAAAAGTTGCAGATTCTGTATGTCTCTATACTTTCAGAAGATAACTCAATAGTGCATAATTGCTTATTTCATAGACCAAGGAATTTTTAATATCCTGTTTTTTCTTGCTTGTTTACACTACATTAAGATAAGTCAGCAAAGGGGGAAAATGGATCCTATTTTCAAGGAGTTTTAAAAAATGAGAGAAAGGTAGACAAGATTATAATCAACACCTTAAACAAGCTTTTTAGCCAACCTTGTATAGCAATGTATCTTATATGCCAGTCAACAGTAGACAATTATGATGTAAACATAAGACATCACCATACATTCAATGATAAATCCATTTGTTTTCAATCTTGTGTGTTTAAAGACATCATAATGATAGAGTCTTGGAGAAATCTCTTGGAATAGTGATGAGTGTTCAGATTGGGCTTAAATAGATTTCTGTCATTCCTTAGATTTTTTTTATAACCTCTTCCCCTTGGCTTCTCCAAAGGGCCAGGGTGAACTGGGGAAACATTATGTGCAAGGGAGTGGAAAACATGCATCATTTCAAAACAATAAAAGATTACATAAGGTTATCTTTGAACTTCAAAATTTCTTCCCCTGGCAAATGAAGTATAAAATAGCTTTCTCAATATGAGCCCAATTTAGTCATTTTGTGTTTCAATGATTTCTGGATTTTGTGGTCAAGAATGGAAAAAATCCACTCCTGTGATTGCCCTAATAAATTCCATGACTATGATAAAAACAATTCAAGAAAGTTAGCATGCTTGCCTTTTATCCGGACAGTGTTCAAAGAACATAGGAGATATAAACAATTCAGAAAATATTCAAAGTTTCTTTGTGTTTTGACTCTGTTGTTTTGCATTAAACTTAGACTTGAACTGAACTAATCTACTTTTGATCAAAACAGTGAAGGAAATAGAAACCAGCAGCAACAGACATTCTAATTGGGTTGGAATTCCTTTTTAGTAAGTTTTTAAAATTGATATGAGCTGAGCTGTCTATAAAAATATAGCCGCATAAGGAAGTACCAGGGAAGGGGGTTTCTTAATGGAGCTAAGGTACTATTCACATACAAACTGGGAGTATCCTGGGCATGCCCTCATTTCCTTGAAGTTGGCAATTTTAATCTCCATTATTGATGTTGCAGTCTTATTTTCCCCTGTTGTAACTACCACTGTTCTTGCATCATTACTTCCTAACTCTCAATTAGTTTTAATTCCTTTGCAACATGCTCCTAAAACACCAGTTCCTGGAATTTTTTTTTTCAGATGTCTTTTGGGTCTCTATATAGCCTTTGGGAATTTGCCAGATGTTTATCTCTGCCATTCATTTTATACAAAGTAATTTTTGTGTTTTGAAGTTATCTTTTTCTAGTTAGAGAGATAGAGACAGAGACAGATGAGACAGCAACAGAGAGGACATGAAGCTGAAGGTCAAAGGGCAACTTTCAGAGTTCTTTTTTTTCTTTTCTTTCACCAGGCAGTTCTGGGATCAAACTCATGTCATTGAAGGTAGGTAGTGACAAATGCCTTTATTCACTGAACTATCATTTCTTCCCCAACCAAACTAGTTTTTAAGGATGTCCTAACATGTCTAGAAATTCTTTGAGATATTTTGTTCCAGAACTCATTATTTGTTTTTACTGTGTTCTATTTCTCTTCAAACCTATACACAGTGTCAAATATTTCTACTACATCATTGGCAAACAACGAAAAACAAAAACCAAGGTTTCCTCTTACCACAAACCATTAAGGGCCTTGTGTTTCTTTGCTTTGAATTCTTATATTTTTGTTATGAACTTACTTCATGCCTCCTTCTCAGAGATATCATTCTAGATTATTCTTTTCCTAGTACACTGAAAATTTTCTTATTAACAAGATTTCTGCATCTGGATAAGTGCTTTTTAGCATACTCAATTCATTACTACCTTACATATAATTTTCTTCTGACCTAAGGCTTTGGAAAATGAGTTATTTCTTTTCATACTCAAGACTGTTGGAGTTTTTATATTTTCTGTTCTTAAACTCTTCTCTATTACCCTTTTCCTTAAATTATTGCTAGCATATTAATTAGCTTTGTTATATAACAAACAATCCTCCCCTTGTTTTGTGCTCCCTTTCCCTTCAGAAAGGGGTAAGTCTCCAACAGAAAAACAAACAAAAAATAAAATCAGACATAATAAGATAAGGCAAGAGCCTTCACATCAAGGCTGAATATAGCAACCCAAAAGGAGGAAAAGAATACTAAGAAAAGGCTAAAGAGTTAGAAGCACAGCCACCCCCACTGTTTGGAGTCCCACAAAATCAACAAGCTAACAGTTTTAACAGATATGCAGAGGACATCTATGCAGGCCCTTTATATGCGTCTTTAGTCTCTATGAGCCCATATGAGCCATGCTAGTTGATTCAGTGGGTCATGTTCTCCTGCTATCCTCCATCCCCTCTGACTCATACAATGTTTCTTACCCTAGTTCCTTGGGTTCTCTAAGCTTTGTGAGGAGAGACCTGATGGAGAGTTCCGATTTAGCACTCTCCGTATAACCTCTAGATGTGGGTTTCTTAACTTTTTTCTGCCAGCTCCTGGGAAAAGCTTCTCAGATGACAATTGACAATTATGCATATAACAGAGGGAATATTAAAGACTCATATAAGGGCTATTGCTGTTTTGATTGTGAAGATTCTATGGTTTTGGTTAGCTGGGGCTGAAGAATCAGCTGTGATTAACAAGATATCAGAACTACTAAAGCGAAACCTTTGTATTACTGGCACTATTGATGCTGGTTAACTGGAGCTAAGAAATTAGCAGGGATTAAGATGAGACCAGCATCATTGAGGTGAAATTTTCTGGGAAGTATTTTCTGAGAGCACAAAGAGCTTGTGTTTCGGAGAGAGCCAAGGTTGTACCTGTGCTGCAGCTGCGCTTGGTAATGTGTAAGAGTCATCCATGTGGTACTGGTTTTGAAGGCATGAATGGGTCATGAAAAGCAGCTGAGGCTCGGCATTATGAAAGGTCATGAAAGGCCATTGGTGAAGGTGTAGCCTCAGCTTCAATTGGTTGCCAAGGACTGAAGGGGTCATGCAAAGGAGTCGAGGCTTGGCACAATGAAGAGAGCCTATGACAGGTTATTGGTGAAGCCTAGTTGCAGAGGAAGAGAGCAGAGTTTTGGAGATTCTAGTACCATGAGATGACCACCAAGAAGAGCAAACGCAGTGGAGTATAGGCAACTAGAGCCTAGAAGACAGATGTTTGATACAAAGGGCAGAGCTGGAGAAGCGACCCAAGCCCTTGGAGGAGCCCAGAAGATCATGAGTGGATCCAAGACATTGGACAGTTAGAATTTGATTTTGCTTTTGATTGTGACTGTTCCCTGATATTTCAGTCTCTTGAAGGAAGAAAGTGTTTTAGTGGAGCCCACAGTTAAGAGACTTTGAATTTTAAAAAGAGTTTGAATTTTAAAAGAGATTGGATATTTTAAAGGGATAGAAACTTTGATATGTAAGAGTTTGCAAAGACTGTGGGACTTTTAAGGTTATTTAGATCTTGGGGATGAATAAGAAAGTAAGGGTTGAGGCTTAATAGTGATGTGTTTGTGTGTCAAGTTTACAAGGTGTCAATTGTACTGGCTAGTTTTCTGTGTCAACTTGACACAGGCTGGAGTTATCACAGAGAAAGGAGGAGCTTCAGGTGAGGAAATGACTCCATGAAATCCAGCTGTAAAGCATTTTCTCAGTTAGTGATCAAGGGGGCAGTACCCATTGTGGGTGGTGCCATTCCTGGGCTGGTAGTCTTGGGTTCTATAAGAAAGCAAGCTGAGCAAGGCAGAGGAAGCAAGCCAGTAAGGAACATTACTTTTGCTTTTGCTTCCTGACCTGATTGAGTTCCAGTTCTCACTTCCTTTGGTGATGAACAGCAGTGTGGAAATGTAAGCTGAATAAATCCTTTCCACCCCAACTTACTTCTTGTCTATGATGTTTGTACAGAAATAGAAATTCTGACTAAGACAGAAGTGAATATAATATTGTCATTCTATGTCTTGGTTATGTTACTCAGAATTAATTTTTTTCCTAGTTGATTTCATTTGTCTACAAATTTCATCATGGAATACCTCATTGTGTAAATATACCTCATCTTCTTCATCCATTTTTCTGTTGAAGAACATCTAAATTATTCCAATAGTTTCTAGGTATTATGTATAAATGCTCAGTGAACATAGTTTTACTAAGGTTTTGTTGTTGTTGTTGTTGTTTTGTTGTTTTTTGTTTTTTTTTGTTTTTGTGGTAGATGGGGAGTCCTTTCGGTATACGCCTGAGAATGGTATAGCTGGGTCTTGAGGAAGATCAATTCCCAATTTTATTTTAGTAGCTACCACATTGATTTTCAAAGTAGTTGTACAAGTTTGCACTCCCTCCAGCAATGGAGGAGTGTTCTCTTTGCTTCAAATCCTCACCAGTATGAGCTGTCACTTGTGTTATTGATCTTAGCTATTTCGATGGGTATAAGATAGAATCTCAAAGTAGTTATGATTTGCATTTTCCTAGTAGCTAAGGATGTTGAACATTTCTTTAAATGTTTCTCAGATATTTGAGATAACTCTATTGAGAATTCACTGCTCAGAACTGTACCCAATTATATAATTAATTTTTTTATATCTGGTTTTTTTTTTTAGTTCTTTGTATATTTTGGATACTAGACCTCTATTGGATGTGTAGTTGATAAAAATGTTTTCCCATTCTATATCTTGCTGCTTTATTGAAATGTTTCTTCTTTGTTCCTTGATAGTATTTTTTTTTTGTCTGACAACAGAGTTTTTCATATTCATGAAGTCATTAATTTTTTTTTTTTTTGGTTTTTCGAGACAGGGTTTCTCTGTGTAGCCCTGGCTGTCCTGGAACTCACTTTGTAGACCAGGCTGGCCTCGAACTCAGAAATCCTCCTTCCTCTGCCTCCCAAGTGCTGGGATTAAAGGCGTGCGCCACCACTGCCCGGCTCGAAGTCATTAATTATTGATCTTAGTTCATTAGTGTTTTGGTCAGAAAGTTGTCTCCTGTGTCAATACATTCAACATTATTTCCAACTTTCTGTACTATCTTGTTCACTGTATGCTTTTATGCTGAAGTCTTTGATCCAAATGGACTTGAATTTTGTGCAGGTGATATGGGTCTATTTGGATTATTCTATAAGTAGACATCCAGCTTTACCAGAATCATTTGTTGAGGATGCTATTTTTTTCTAGTGTGTATCTCTGGATATATATATATATAATATCAAGTGTCCATAGGTGTATGGATTTATGCCCAGGTCTTCAATTTGATTCTGTTGACCAGTCTGTCTGTTTTGATGCTAATAGCACATGTTTTTTGTTGGAATACCTCTGTATTACTACTTGAATTTGGGATGGTGATATCTTCTATTCTTTTCCATATGAAATTGAGATTTGTTGTTTTGAAGTCTATAAAGAATTATGTTGAAGTTTTGATGATGATTTCATTGAATCTGTATATTGATTTTAGTAGGGTGGACATTTTTATTATGTTAATTCTCCTGATCCATGAGCATGGATGATCTTTCCATCTTCTGAAAACTTCAGTTTCTTTCTTCCAAAACTCAAAGTTTGTTTCATACTAGTCTTTTGCTTTCGTGGTTAGAGTTACTCCAAGATATTTTACATTATTTGAAGCTATAGTGAAAGGTGGCATTTCCCTTATTTTTCTTAGTCCTTTTGTCATTTGTATAAGCCATTTTTCTGAAAGTGTTTACCTGCTGTAGAAATTCCCTAGCAGAATTTTTTAGGCTCACTTATGTATACTATCATATCATCTGTAAATGAAGATACTTGGACTTCTTTCTTTTCAACTTATACCCCTTTGATCCTCTTCAGCTATCTTATTCCTCTAGTTAAGACTTTAAGTAGTATATTGAATATGTATGGAGAATGTGAACAACATTGCATTTTCTCTGATTTTCATGGGTAATTTTGAGTTTCCCTCCATTTAATTTGATGTTGGCTATAGACTTGCTGTAACTACCTTATTATATTTATATATTTCCCTTATATCCCTACTGTCTCTGTGACTTTTATTATGAGGGGGTGTTAGATTTTGTCAAAGTCCTTTTTTCATTTAATGAGTTAATCATATTTGTTTTTATTTCTGTATTTTTAAAGTGATGAATTATGTTTATTAATTTCCAAGTATTGAATAATTACTGCATCTCTGGGATGAAGTTCACTTGGTCATGGTGGATGATATTTTGAATGTTTTCTTCAATTTATTTTGTGAATATTTTATTGAGAACTTTTGCACCTATATTCATAAGAAAGGACTTGGTCTGTAATTCTTTCTTTGTTGAATCATTATGTGGTTGGGGTATCAGAGTAACTGTGACCTCATAAAATGAATTTGGAAATGTTCCTTCTGTTCTTATTTTGTGGAGTAATTTGAGGAGTACTAGTATTAGCTCTTCTTTGAAAGTCTGGCAAAATTCTGTGCTAAAACCATCTGTCTTGGGGCTTTTTTAGTTTGGGAGACTTTTAATGGCTTTCTCTATTTCACTGAAGACAATAGGTCTTATCTTGATTTAACTTTGCTAACTGGTACCTCTCTAGAAAATTGCCCATTTCTCTTAGACTTTACAATTTATTGGAGTGCAGCTTTTTAAACTATGTCTATGATTCACTGGATTTCTCTGTGTCTGTCCTTTGTCTACTTTTGATTATCTTCTCTTTAATTTGAATATTCTCTTTTTGTCTTTCAGTTAGTTTGAATAACGGTTCAATGAAACATCTCTATTTCATTAATCCTATATATTGTTCTCTTTGTTTCAATTTCATTTATTTTAGAAATCTGTTTGATTATTTCTTGTTAACCACTTCTCTTGGGTATGACTAATTCCTCTTGTTTAAAAACTTGTAGGTATGCTGTTAAATTTATGATATGGGACCTCTTCAGTTTTTTTCTCTTAGAACTACTTTTATTCTGTCTCATAAAATTGGGAATTCTGCATATTAATTTTCATTGATTTCTAGAATGTATTCAGTATTTTTCTCTGTCTGTGTTCATCCAGTAAAGAGATGTTTAGAGTTCATAAGCTTTTTTGTTGTCCATATCAGTTTTAATCTGTGGTAACTGAGAGGGTACAGTGTATTACTTCAATTTTCTTCTTTCTATTGAGACTTGCTTTGTGTCCTCGTATATGGACAATTTTGGAGGCTCAGAGAAGGTATATTTTTTTTGTGTGTGTTTAAGTGAAATGTTTGTAAATATCTATTAGGACCAGTTAAGGCTAGTACTTTTCTGTTTAATTTTGATTTGGAAGACTTAATACACTGGTATTAAGTCTCCAGTGTCAGTGTGTGAGGGTCAATGTGATTTAAGCTGTAGTAGTATTTCTTTTTGGTTTTTAATTTAATTTCATTTTTTACTTATTCATTTTACAACTCACTCACTGCCCTACTCCTGGTCATCCCCTCCCATTAAACTTTTCCCCAAACCTCCTCCCCTTCTCTTTTGAGCAGGTGGGGCTTCCCCTGGGTATCATCCCCACTCTGCTCCCTGCACTTCAAGTCTCTTTGAGGCTAGGGAATTCCTCTCCTACAAACTTGAGTGCCCTTGTCTTTGGGGCATAGATATTAGGAATTGAAATGTAATCTTCATGGATTTTTTTTGATGAGCATGTAATGTTCTTCATATCTTTTACTTTTTTTTCTTCATATCTTTTAAATAGTTTGGTTTGGTCTATTTTGTTAGATATTAAAATGGCCAGACCAGCTTGTTTCTTAGTTTCATTTGCTTAGAATATCTTTTTTCATTATTTTTCTAAAAATCTACTTACATATAGTTTTTACAATCCAGCTGTGGCTTCTCTTCCTGGTCACCTCCCCACTCCCCTACACACACAGTGCTTCATCCCATTCCTCCTGCCCCTGTCTCTAAGAGGATGCCTCCCACCAGTCCTTCCCACTTCTTGGGGCTTCAAGTCTCTCAAGGATTAGGTATATCTTCTCCCACTGAGACCAAACTGGACAGTCCTCTCTTATATATGCGCCAGGGGCCTCAGACCAACCCAAGTATGTTGCTTGCATGGTGACTCAGTTTCTGGGAGCTCCCAACGGTCTAGGTTAGTTGAGACTGCTGGTTTTGCTATAGTATTGGCCTTCCCTTCAGATTCTTCAATGCTTCCTCTAATTCAACCATAGTGGTTTCTACCTTCAGTCCAATGATTGGGTGTAGATATCTGTGTCTATCTTAGTGAGTCAGCTGCTGGTTGGGCCTCTCAGAGAAAATTCATGGTAGGTGGCTATCATGGGTGTAAGCACACCCATGAGAAGGATATTTTGATACGTGAATTGTGTCTTGGGTATTCTGGGTTAATATCCACTTATCAGTGACTGCATACCATGTGTGTTCTTTTGTGATTGGGTTACCTCACTAAGGATGATATTTTCCAGTTCTGACCATTTGCCTAGGAATTTCATGAATTCATTGTTTTTAATTGCATAGTAGTATTACATTGTGTAAATATATCACACCTTCTGTATCCATTCCTCTGTTGAGGGACATCTGGGTTCTTTCCAGCTTCTGGCTGCTATGAACTTGGTGGAGCATGTGACCTTATTGCATGCAGGGGAGGCCTCTGGGTATATGCCCAGGAGTGGTATAACAGAGTCCTCTGGGAGTGTCATGCCCAGTTTTCTGAGGAACTGCCAGACTGATTTACAGATTGGTTGTACCAGTTTGCAATCCCACCAGCAGTGGAGGAGTGTTCCTCTTTCTCCACATGCTCGCCAATACCTGCTGTCTCCTGAGCTTTTGATCTTAGTCATTCTGTCTGGTGTGAGGTGAAATCTCAGGGTTGCTTTGATTTGCATTTCCATAACGACTAAGGATGTTGAACATTTCTTTAGGTGCTTCTCAGCCATTTGATATTCCTCAGGTGAAAATTCTTTGTGTATCTCTGTACCCCATTTTTTAAATAAGGTTATTTGGCTCTCTGGAGTCTAACTTCTTGAGTTCTTTGTATATATTGGATATTAGCCCTCTATCGGATGTGGGGTTGGTAAAGACCTTTTCCCAATTTGTTGGTTGCCTATTTGTCCCTTTGACAGTGTCCTTTGCCTTACAGAAACTTTGTAATTTTATGAGGTCCCATTTGTCAATTCTTGATCTTAGAGCATAAGCTCTTGGTGTTCTGTTCAGGAAATTTTCCCCTGTGCCCATATGTTTAATGCTCTTCCCCAGTTTCTTTTCAATTAGTTTCAATGTGTCTGGTTTTATGTGGAGGACCTTGATCCACTTGGAGTTGAGCTAAGTACAAGGAGATAAGAATGGATCAATTTGCATTCTTCTGCATGCTGACCAGCACCATTTGTTGAAAAGGCTATCTTTTTTCCACTGGATGGTTTTAGTTCCTTTGTCATAGATCAAGTGATCATAGGAGTGTGAGTTCATTTCTGGGTCTTCAATTCTATTCCATTGATCTACATGCCTGTCATTGCTCCAATATCATGCAGTTTTTAACACTATTGCTCTGTAGTACAGCTTGAGGTCCAGGATACTGATTCCCCCAGAAGTTCTTTTACTGTTGAGAATAATTTTAGCTATCCTGGGTTTTCTGTTATTCCAGATGAATTTGAGAATTGTTCTTTCTAACTCTGTGAAGATTTGAGTTGGGATTTTGATGGGGATTGCATTGAATCTGTATATTGCTTTTGGCAAGATGGTCATTTTTACTATATTAATCCTGTCAATCCATGAGCATGGCAGATTTTTCCATCTTCTGAGGTCTTCTTCAATTTCTTTCTTCAGAGACTTGAAGTTCTTGTCATACAGATCTTTCACTTGTTTGGTTAGAGTCACACCAAGATGAAGGACATCTTACTTGTTTCCAGCTTCCGGCTACTATAAATAAGGCTGCTATGAACATTTTGGAGCATGTGTCCTTGTTATCTGTTGGAGCATCTTTTGGGTATTTGCCCAGGAGTGGTATAATTGAGTCCTCAGGTACTATGTCAAATTTTCTGAGAAACCACACTGATTTCCAGAGTGGTTGTACCAGCCTATAATCCCACCAACAATGGAAGACCTATGCTCCAAATGCAAGGGCACAACATTCATAAAGAAACTTTACTAAAGCTCAAAGCACACATGATACCACACACAATAATAGTGGGAGACTTAAACACCCCACTTTCACCAATGGACAGATCATGGAAATAGAACTAAACAGAGACACAGTGAAAAAGACATAAGGTATGAAACAAATGGATTTAACAGATATCTATAGAACATTTCATACTAAAACAAAAGAATATATTTTCTTCTCATTATGTCATGAAACCTTCTTCAAAATTGACCCAATAATCAGTCACAAAACAGGCCTCAACAGATACAAGAAGATTTAGAAAATTCCATGCAAACTATCAGATCATCACAGATTAAGACTGGTCTTCAATAACAACAACAACAAAAAAAAAACCCAGAAATTCTACATACACATGGAAGCTGGTCAATGCTCTACTCAATGATAATATGACCAAGGAAGAAATAAAGAATTTAAAGATGTTTTAGAATTTCATGAGAATGAAGGCACTACATATCCAAATTTATGGCACATATGAAAATGGTGCTAAGAGGAAAACTCATAGCTCTAAGTGTCTCCATAAAGAAACTGGAGAGAACATGTACTAGCAGCTTTATAGCACACATGAAAACTCTAGAACAAAAAGAAGTGATATACCCAAAAGGAGTAGACAGCAGGAAATAATCAAACTCAGGGCTGAAATCAAGCAAGTAGAAACAAAAAGAATTATACAAAGAATCAACAAAACCAGGAGCTGGTTCTTTGAGAAAATCAACAAGATAGATAAACTCTTAACCAGAGTAACCAGAGGGCACAGAGACAGTATCCGAATTAACAAAATCAGAAATAAGAAGGAAGATGTAACAACAGAAATTGAGGGAATTCAAAAAATCACCAGATCCTACTACAAAAGCCTATACTCAACAAAACTGGAAAATCTGGATGAAATGTACAAATTTCTAGACAGATACCAAGTACCAAAGTTAAATAAGGATCAGATAAATGATCTAAACAGTCCCATGATCTTTAAAGAAATAGTAGCAGTCATTAAATTTACCCCAACCAACAAAGGCCCAGGACTAGATGGGTTTAATGCAGAATTCTACAGATCTTCAAAGAAGACCTAACACCAACACTCTTCAAAGGATTCCACAATATAGAAACAGAAGGAACACTACCCATTTCATACTATAAAAGCCACAATTACCCTTATACCACACAAAGACCCAACAAAGAAAGAGCACTGCAGACCATTTCCTTCATGAATGTTGATGCAAAAATGCTCAATAAAATTCTTGAAAACCAAATCCAAGAACACATCAAAATGACATCCATCGTGATCAGGTCGGTTTCATCCCAGGGATGCAGGGATGGTTTAATATTCTGAAATCCATCAATATAATCTTCTATATAAACCAAGTCAAAGAAAAAACATATGAGTATCTCATTAGATGCTAAAAAAGCATTTGACAAAATTCAACACCCCTTCATAGTAAAAGTCTTGG
This sequence comes from Tokudaia tokunoshimensis, assembly GCA_036184795.1. Taxonomy (NCBI): domain Eukaryota; kingdom Metazoa; phylum Chordata; class Mammalia; order Rodentia; family Muridae; genus Tokudaia; species Tokudaia tokunoshimensis. The sequence goes on along the minus strand of BTHU01000012.1, from coordinate 80,198,945 downwards.
AAAGATCAGGAATTCAAAGTCCATACCTAAGCATAGTAAAAGCAATATTTAGCAAATCAGTAGCCAACATCAAACTAAATGGAGAGAAACTTGAAGCAATCCCACTAAAGTCATAGACTAGGCAATGTTGCCCACTCTCTCCCTATCTATTCAATATAGTACCCGAAGTCCTAGCCAGAACAAAGAGATAGCAATGAAAAGGTCAAAGGGATATACATTGAAAAAGAAGTCAAAATACCACTATTTGCAGATGATATGATAGTATACTTAAGTGACCTCAAAAATTCCACTAGAGAACTCCTAAACTTGATATTCTTGGATTTTTTAAGAGATTTTTTTTTCTATTCCTACAATTGTCACCACCACCTGTCTTTCTTTAAGGGCAGATTTATTCATCTTCTTCAATTGCTTGCTTGTGTTTTCTTGGATTTCTTTAGCAGATTTATTAATTTTCACTTTAGGCTAGTGGAATGGAATCCAAGTGTGAGTGTTCTGTGGGATCCACAGCAGGTATCAACAGGGGGTGGGGAGGGGAGGCTACAGTGGATGTTCTGTTATGGAAAAGGAACAACTCAGGATTATATTGCATGGAACAGAGAAATTAGCTAAGGCTACTTTGTCTTTTGGAAGGTGTGCTCTGTGGTTGAATAGAGAGTGTCTGCCCAATTTTGGGGCTGGACAAGGTGAATGGGGGAAGCAAGGGCAAGGTATGTTGGATCCATAGGAAATGTGAAGAAGTATAGGTTGAAGTTAGTTTTCTCTTGCATCTCTAGGTATGACCCTGAGGATTATTAAATCAGGGAGAACAGAGTGAGTTGGTAAGATTGAGGTCAGTTTACCTTCTTTAAGGCTGCAAAGAGTTACATGATCTCACGAATGCTGCAAGGCCCATATTGTAGATAGTGGTGTTGTGGACTAAAGCATGTGTCTGTCCTAATGGTTTGGAGGTGTCTGCCTGGTGCTTAGGGAGTTCTACATTTTTGAGAAATATATCCTCCAGGTGTTTGGGTGTCTTTCTTTTATCTTGTCATACTAAACTCAGGTCCCTAGAATCCCATTGCATTTTCATTGCTCTCATGAAGACGGTTTGGTGTTCAATATTGTATTTCTGTGAGTGCATGATCACTTAGCTGCCATATTGATCTACTTACTTTTCTGAAGAGACTTTTTCTTTTAAATTTTACCCTCCATCTAATAATAAGGAATTCTATTTTGTATTTGACATATAACTGTTTTCAGACTAGTTTCAGTTGAAAAAATGTTCTACACATGACATTAAATGCCTAAATTTATATCCTCTTTCCTGTATTGGAAACTTTTTGAAATAAATTCCTGAGCTCTGTCTAAACCTACCATTTATTTGTACATGTATTATCTGAAGTGCATATGAATTTTTAAAACTGATGAATTTCAGCAAATAATTTATAATATGTCAGGGTTTTGTTCTATATTATTAATTTGAGTCCCCCAAAAACTTTGAAATATTGCATTTACCTAGGAGCTTATTTTCTTTCTTCCTGACCACCAATGAATTCATCATAATACACTTTTAAAAAAATACAAACCTCATCCCTTCACTTTCTAGCTTAAATATGTCAATAATTTTATTTTTTCCATATTTATAATGCACCTTTCTCTATCAATTACTCTTTGTCTTTTCTATTGTATTGAGTCTTCTCTTTGTGTGCCTCTAGGTATCCAATGATTAAAGCATCTCTCATCTTGTGTCTGGATTAATACAACAGCTTTGAAACTAATCTCTTGTTTGAAGTTTCACTTTCTCTAATCTTTCACTATCCTGGTCCCAATTGAAATTTTCGTAAGTTGATAAGACTCTATTAAAAGTGGTCAAACATCTGATTGAGTATGAGGACGCCAAGGGAGGAGTTAGGGCAAGCACTGAAGTTGCTGAAAGGGATTGCAACTCCATAGAAAGAACAATAATATCAACCAACCAGACCCCCCAAATGTCACAGGGAATAAACCACCAACCTGAGTACACATGAGGGACACATGGCTCAATTTGGATATGTAGCAGAGGATTACCTTATCTGGCATCAATAGGAGAGCCCCTTGGTCCTATTGAGACTCGATGACCCAGCATAGGGAAATGCTAGGGCACTGAGGTGGGAGTGGGTGGCCAGGTTAGGGAGAACCCTCATAGAGACAAGGGGTGGGAGGAAGGTATAGGGGGGTATGGAGGGGAAACTGGGAAGGGGGGATAACATTTGAAATGTAAATAAATAAAATAACCAATAAAAAATAGGGAAAAATGGTCTAAATCCCATAATTTCGGCACACTTTTCAATCTGATTTTATTTTCTACTTTTACTTCTAGTTTATGTTTAAAATGGTACTCTCTTCTGGAGATTCCTTCTATATACCCTACCAGACATAATTTTGAACACTGAGTTTGAGTAGAGTTTCTGAGAAGTGTATCCCCTGCTGCACTTTCAGCAGGAAACCCATCATTCAATTCTATTCTCAGCACTCCCCTGTTAATGTTTCTTTAATAATCATTATGGCATACAATTTCTTCTGCATACTTGTTTTTTCTAAGCAATTTTACACTCTCTTTTTTAGGACACTATACTTCAGAAAGTACATATATATTTAATTTTTTGAACTATTTTTATGATATTCAGAACTGAATCTAAGGCATCATATATGCTAGACTACTGTTTCACACCCCCAGACTTTTTAAAAAATACTCTGTAAAAAGCATGAGCCTAATTCAAAGAGCCAACGGAGACTTGCTCCCGTGCTCCTGGATCAAACAGCTGCCGGCACAGCACTGTAGCGGACAAGCAGAGGACCTGGGATACAGGATGTGGCCCTGTAACACGCAGAGTAAACTGGCATCCAAAAAAAGGCAGTATCTTCCTACTTAATGTTTTAAAAGTTTCTGCTGAAAGAACAAAAGTGACTTGAAGGAAAAAAGGTAAATTGTCAACAAATGATTGCAAATTGCAATACAGAAATTAAAGCGAGAGGGGGCTGAATGGGGAAAAGAGGGAGGGAAGGGGGCTTATGGGACTTTCGGGGAGGGAGGAAACGGGAAAGGGGAAATGATTTGGAATGTAAATAAAAAAAACTTAGAAAATAAAAAAAAGAAATTAAAACAACACAGACATAAAAACAAAATACCTGTCTACATCAAAAATATAAGTCCTATAGTAGCAAGGTTTAATGAAAAATAATATTAAATAACTAACATATAATAACTAACATGTAAAGACTTCAAAAAATAATTACAATTATGGACAAACTACTCGATGTTAACAAAGAGATAAATGAAGCAAAGAATTCAATCCAAGGCAAAAAATAAAACACAACCAAAATTAAAATGATTTTGATGATTAAAACCTCGGTAATCCAATTTAACATGTTCATGGAACACATCAACAAAAGAATGATGGTGTCACATACAGAAAATTAGGGTAGGAAGTCAACAGAGATGAATTGACTAATCAATTAAGGTCAAAGAGAAATTTTTAAAAATAAGTGGAATATAGGAAGTTTAGTACACCATGACCTCTGAATTAGTGGCAAGGAAGAAAAATTAAAGAAGAGAAAGAAGAAGAGGAGGAGGAGAAAGCAAAGGAATATACACTATCATCAGCAAAATCATCGAAGAAAAATTTTCTAAACTGTAAGAAAGAGATGCACATCCAAGAACAAAAGATCTGCATACAATAGACAAGATCAGGGGAAAAAAAACCCTTAACACATTTAAAACATTAATATGATAAATGATTGAAAAGAAGATTATAAAAATTAAAAATGCAAAACAAAGAAAGTGTATTGAAAACTATAAGGGACATAAGACAAATCACTTGAAAGGTCAGGCACACTACAACTACACCCAATTATTCATCAGAAAACTAAAGCCAAGTCGGGCAGTCGTGTCGCATGCCTTTAATCCCAGCACTTGGGAGGCAGAGGCAGGTGGATTTCTGAGTTCGAGGCCAACCTGGTCTACAGCATGAGAGCCAGGACAGCCAGAGTTATACAGAGAAACCCTGTCTGGAAAAACAAAACAAAACAAAACAAAACAAAAAAACAAAACAAAACAACAACAAAACAAAACAAAACGAAAAAAAGAAAGCTAAAGGCAGAACGACCTGGTAAAATGAATTCCAATACTGAAAGACCAAAAGACTATAGCTGTCCAACCCGAGTATTATACACAGGAAAACATTATTTTAAAATTAGAGAAGTAAAACTTTCCATTGATAAAAGTACATTAAAGATATTTATGAATACCAAGCTAGCTATACAGATGATACTAAAGGGAATACTTTTGTCTAAAAAGTATGACAATACTCCCAAGATAATAGGACAAATAATCAAAAAAGATTGCAAAAAATGCAACAGAATCAACAAAATATTAGGAAGTAGTATAAATGGATTCAGGATATTAGTGGTCTCATTTCACTAATAAAAACTCACAAACTAATTGAATTAGAAAATATTATCTATTTTTTGTTACCTCTAAAAAATATATCGATGATAGTATTTTAGGGCAAAAGAATGGATAAACATATTTCAAAGAAATGACATTGAAACAGGGAGATATGCCTATTCTAATACATAACAAAATAAATTTCAAACTAAAGCTAGTCAGGACAGATAAGTAGAGACAATTAGTATTCACTAAAGTAAGCTTCCACTGACAGGAATTTATTATCTTCAACTAAACTCCAAACACAAGGGCACACAACATTATTAAAGAAACACTGTTTGATCTAAAACCACAAATTGACATAGTGTAGGTGTTCTTAATACCCCATCTAACAGATGGTTCATTGGAATAAAAACAAAACCAAAAATTAAAAAGTAAATAAAGAAAATTTAATTAAATGACATTATAAACCAAATACCTAATATACTTACAGAATTTTCCATCCAAACACTAAGCCATTTATATTTTTTTCAATAGCCTATAGAACATTCTCTTTATTTATATAATTGGATGTTCTTGATACATAAACTGGACCAAATAACCTTCTTTTCACTCCAGGCTATATTTGGCATCTGTGTTTCTTTTGCCTAATCATCTTCATTTATTTAAGAATAGTTTCAGGGAGGAATTTATTAGAGATAGATTTTAATATGCCTATATGTACCAGAATTCCTATCAATATTCATTGAAAACTTACACATTTTAAAAATACTACTAACACTAAAATATTTAATGTTTTAAAATGACTAGAAGTGGGTTGGTATGTTGTTTCAAAATTAGAAGAACTTGCTACAAAGACTAACACCTGAGTTAGATGCTAGGATCCTTATGGTGGAAGAAGAGAGCCAGAGAACCAAGTGCCACTAGATGTCCTCTGACCTGCACGTGCAGCCCATGTTAGGCAAGTACAAACATACTTTAGCACACACATGCGCATGCACACACAAACATACACACACATATCAATAAAATATGTAGAAAAATGATTAGGAAAGACAAGTGATGGTGGTTTGAATTTGATCAGTGTGTGCTATATAGATGTATTAAAATACCACACTGTAACATAAATAGGTAAATTATTCTAATTTTTCTTTTTATTAATTATTTTATTTATTTACATTCCAAAGGTTGCCATGCTTCCTGCCCCCCCCCCACCTTTTTACCACCTTCTCTCCCCTTTGCTTCTGAGAGGCTATTCACCAACCAACTCACCCTCTCCCTCCTCACCCTCTCCCACCTCACCTTTGTAGCATCCCATTTCCCTGGAGCATCAAGTTTCTACATCCTAAACCACTAAAGTGCACCCTTAACCACTAAAGTTATACAAGGTGGTCTTCTGCTACATAAGTACTGGGGGCCACAGACCAGTCCGTGTATGCTTTTTGGTTGGTGGCTTATTCTCTGGGAGTTATGAGGGGTATAGTTAGTTGACACTGTTGTTCTTCCTATGGGGTTGTCATCCCCTTCAGCTTCTTCAGTTCTTCCCCTAACTCTTCTATAGGGGTCCCCAAGATTAGTCCAATGGTTGGCTATAAGTATCTGCATCTGTCTCAGTCAGCTGCTGGTAGAACCTCTCAGAGGCCAGTCATGCTAGTCTCCTGTCTGCAAGCATAAGTCATCAGTAATTGTGTCAAAGTTTGGTGCCTGCACTTGGGATGGATCCCAAGTTGGGCTGGTCTCTGGATAGTCTTTCTTCAGTCTGTGCCCCATTTTTTTGTCCCTGCATTTCCTTTAGACAAGGACAATTCTGGGTCAAAATTTTTGAAGATGGTTGTGTGGCCCTATGTCTCAACTGGGGACTATGTCTATTTCCTGGAGGTCATCTCTTTAGGTTCCATTTCCCCACAGTTGGGCATTTTGGGCTAAGGTTATCCCCATTTGGTCCTGGAAGCCTCTCACATCCTTAGTGTCTGTGACTTTCTTGAGGTTCCCCCCCTTAACCCACACTGCTCCACATTTCTATTTAGTCATTTGGCTCTCTGGGCTTCTCTTCTCTTTGTCCCCATACTTGATTCTGCTGCCTTTCCCCTTTTCCTCCCCTCTCCCACCCAGTTCCCTCCTTTTTCTGCCTCCCATGATTATTTTGTTCTCCCTTCTAAGTGGGATTGAAGTATCTACACTTGGGTCTTCCATCTTATTGAGCTTCATATGATCTGTGATATGTAGAGAAAAGATCTTTACTAATCCTATATCCACAAGAGGGCGAATATCCAAAATGTACAAAGAACACATGAAGTTTGACCCCAGAAAGAAAATAATTGAATTAGATAATGGGTACAGAGCTAAACAGATAATTCACAACTGAAGAATCTTGAATGGCAGAGGCACACTTAAAGAAATGTTCAAATCCTTAGTCATCAGGGAAATGCATATCAAAATGACCCTGAGATTCCACTTCATATCAATCAGAATGATTAAGGTCAAAAGCTCAAGGGACAGAGCATGCTGGTGAGAATTTGGAGAAAGAGGAACACTCCTCCATTGCTGGTGGGACTGCAAACTAGAAATCAATCTGGCAGTTCCCCCCAAAATTGGAAATAGTTCTACCTGAAGACCCAGCTATACCACCCCTTGGCAAATACCCAAAAGATGTTCCACCATAGCACAAGGATATATGTTCCAGTATGATCACACTGCTTTATTTATAAAAGTCAGAAGCTGGAAACAATCCAGATGTTCCTCAACCAAAGAATGGATTCAGAAAATGTGATTCATTTACACAACATAGTACTACTCATGTATTAAAAATGAGGACATCATGCATTTTACAGGCAAATGGCTGGAAATAGAAAATATCATCCTGATTGAGGTAACCCAGACCTAAAAGAACTTGCACGGTATGTACTAACAAAAAGTTCAGAATACCCATGATACAACTGACAGACTAAATTATTCTCATTGATTAAATAAGTTAAAAATAATGAAAAATATTTGTAGTACATTTCTCTTATATATCTTATTTTTTTAATCTTTTAAATCAATTTTAAAATTTAAGTATTTTTATTATATTCTTCCCTCCCCAATCCTTTTGGATCTTCCCCTCCCTACCCACTGACTTTTAGTTCTTCCTGAAAATTAAACAAATCCTCAACACAACAGCAAACCCTCCAAAACAAATAAAAGAAAAGAAAACTTTGCCTCTCTCACAAACAAACAAACATCCTACCAAACTGTAACCAGAAACAAAGCACACACAAAGTCTGTGGAGACCACTATATGTTACTGAACTGCTCCTGAATAAGATGCCTGTCCTGACATAGTTGATACACCCATTGTCACGCTATTGGCAAGTGTGCTTTTACCTCTCCCAGCAGGTATATGTGACAATTCCGTTGAAGAATACAAGCCCTCTAAACCAACACTAGGAAAGATCATATGAATTCACAGAGACTGAAACAAAATGCACAGGATCTAGACAATCTGTATCAGATCCACATTTATATTAAAGCTTCCAGTGTAGTGTTTTTCTGAGATTCTTGAGTGAGCAAACAAGTGGGTCTCTGTTTTTTGTGCCTTCTCTTGGGATTCCCCACCACACCCTGGGTTTGTTTTGTTCAATCTGAAGTGATATCTTTTGTTTTATCTTATTATATTTTATTTTGTGACATTCTTTTGAAAAATGGATAAATAAATTAATTAATGAATAAAAACCTAGCCACTAGGGAAAAGTTATCATTTTAATATGAAATACAAAGTTACAGAACAGGTAATACATTTCAGTCAGTTGCAAGCTCATCTTATTACTCACTCTTGAATTAAAAAAATTCTAGCCCATTCTTTCCGATGTGGTAGGCCTGTGCTAGGTCTACCGTTGTGAAAGACCCCACTTCCTGGTGCCTTCTAGAGATCCAGCAGCAGCGGGACATTCGGGATCCAACAGCAGCAGGGCATTTGAGATCCAGCAGCAGCAGGGCAGATCCAGCAGCTGCCGGGCATTCGGCCTGTGCCAGGTCTACATGGGGGAAATACCTCATTTCCTGAGATACAGCAGGAGTACAGCATTTGAGAACCAACAGTTTTCAGGACATTCAACCCTTGCCAAGTCTGTCACAGGGAAGACCCCATTTCCTGATACTTCCTGGAAAACCAGCTGTATGCAGGACATTTGAGAGAAAGGGAATCCCAGGAGTACAGATACACAGGCCTGAAGGGCAGAGAAGTCATAATCAGAGACAGTAACTCCAGCTAACACTGATGATAACTAGCTGGACAAAGGCAAATGCAAGGTCATTACCAACAGAAACCAAGGCAACATGGTACCATCAGAACCCAGTTCTCCCACAACAGCAAATCCAGGATACTCTATCACATCAGAAAAGCAAGAGCTGGATTTGAAATTACATCTCCTGATGCTGTTAGAGGAATTTAAGAAGGACGTAAATAACTGCCTTAAAGAAATAAATGAGAACATGGGTCAACAGGTAGAAGCCCTTAAAGAAGAATCACAAAAATCCCTTAAAGAAATGCAGGAGAATATGGGTCAACAGATAGAAGCCCTTAAAGAGGAGACACAAAAATCCCTTAAAGAAATATGGGAGAACATGGGTCAACAGTGAGAAACCCTTAAAGAGGCAACACAAAAATCCCATAGGGAACTATGGGAGAACATGGGTCAACATGCAGAAGCCCTTAAAGATGAATCACAAAAATCTCTAAAAGAAACACCGGAGAACATTGGTCAACAGGTGGAAGCCTTTAAAGAGGAAACACAAAAATCCCTTAAAGAATTTCAGGAGAACACAAACAAGTGAAAGAACTGAACAAAACTATCCAAGATCTAAAAATGGAAGAAGAAACTATAAAGACATTGCAAAGTGAGACATCTCAGGAGATAGAAGTCCTTGGAAAGAATTCAGGAGCCACAGACGCAAGCATCAACAATAGAATACAAGAGATAGAAGAATCTTGGATGCTGAAGTTCCATAGAAAACATTGACTCAACAGTCAAAGAAAATACAAAATGCAAAAAGCTGGTAACCCAAAACATCCAGGAAATCCAGGACACAATGAGAAGACCCAACCTTAGGATTATAGGTATAGAAGAGAGTGAGGATTTACATCTTAAAGGGTCAGTAAACATCTTCAACAAAATTATGGAAGAAAACTTTCCTATCCTAAAGAAAGAGATGCCCATGAACATACTAGAAGCCTGTAGAACTCCAAACAGACTGGACCAGAGCAGAAATTCCTCCCATCACATAATAATCAAAACACCAAATGCACTAAACAAAGAAAGAATATTAAAAGCAATAAGGGGAAAAGGTCAAGAAACATATAAAGGCAAACCTATCAGAATTACACCAGACTTCTCACCAGAAACTATGAAAGCTAGAAGATCCTGGGCAAATGTCATACAGACCCTAAGAGAACATAAATGTCAGCCCAGACTGCTATACCCAGCAAAACTTTCAATTATCTTAGACGAGAAAACAAGATGTTCCTTGAAAAAAGCATATTTACACAATATCTTTCCATAAATCCATCTCTACAAAGGATAATGGGTGGAAAATACCAACACAAGGCGGGAAACCACACCATAGAAAAAGCAATAAAGTAATCTTTCAACACACCCAATAGAAGATAGCAACAAAAAACAGAATTTCACCTTTAACAAAGAAGATAACAGTAAGCAACAATCACTTTTCCTTAATATCTCTTAACATCAATGGTCTCAATTCCCCAATAAAGAGACATAGACTAACAGACTGGATACATAAGCAGGACCCAACATTTTGCTGCCTACAACAAACCCACCTAAGTAACAAAGGTAGTCACTACTTCAGAGTCAAAGGTTGGAAAACAATTTTCCAAGCAAATGGTCCTAAGAAACAAGCTGGAGTAGCCATTCTTATATCGGATAAAATTGACTTTCAACCAGAAGTTTTCAAAAAAGATAAGGAGGGTCACTTCATTCTGCTCAAAGAACCAACTCCTCGTTTTGTTGATTCTTTGTATGGTTTTATTTGTTTCTACTTGATTGATTTCAGCCCTGAGTTTGATGATTTCCTGCCTTCTACTCCTCTTTGGTGTATTTGCTTCTTTTTGTTCCAGGGCTTTCAGGTGTGCCATTAAGCTGTTAGTGTATGCTGTCTCCCGTTTTTTTTTGGCGGCACTCAGGGCTATGAATTTTCCTCTTAGCACTGCTTTCATTGTGTCCCATAATCAAAGATGAGCTCTCAATTCTGAACATCTATGCTCCCAACACAATGGCACCCACATTCATAAAAGAAACTGTACTATGGCTCAAAGCACACATTGCACCCCACACAATAATAGTGGGAGACTTCAACATCCCACTCGCAACAATGGACAAATCATGGAAACAGAAACTAAACAGAGACACAGTGAAACTAACTGAAGTTATTGACTAAATGGATCTAACAGATATTTATAGAACACTCCACCCTAAAGCAAAAGAATATACCTTCTTCTCAGCACCTCATGGTACCTTCTCCAAAATTGGCCATATAATTGGTCACAAAACAGGCCTCAACAGATACAGAAATACTGAAATTATTCCATACACCTTATCAGATCACCATGGCCTAAGGATAGTCTTAAGCGCAAACAAAAACAATGGAAAACACACATACACGTGGACTTTGAACAATGCTCTTCTCAATGATAGCTTGGTCAAAGAAGAAATAAAGAAAGAAATTAAAGACTTTTTAGAATTCAATGAAAATGAAGACAGATCATACCAAAACTTGTGAGACACAATGAAAGCAGTGCTAAGAGAAAAACTCATAGCTCTGAGTGCCTCCAAAAAGAAAATGGAGAGAGTCTACACTAACAGCTTGACAGAGCACTTGAAAGCTCTAGAACAAAAAGAAGCAATTACATCCAAGAGGAGTAGGTGGCAGGAAATAATCAAACTCAGGGCCTAAATCAACCAAATAGAAACAAAAAGAACTATACAAAGAATCAACAAACGCAGGAGCTGGTTCTTTGAGAAAATCAACAAGATAGATAAACCCTTAGCCAGATTAACTTAAGGGCAAAGAAGAACCACCCAAATTTATAAAATCATTATTGAAAAAGGAGACATAACAACAGAAACTGGAAATTCAGAAAATCATCAGATCTTACAACAAGAACTTATACTCAACAAAGTTTGAAAATCAGGACGAAATGGACATCTTTCTTGATACATACCAGATGCCAACATTAAAACAGGATCAGATAAACCATCTAAATAGTCCCATAAGTCCTGAGGAAATAGAAGCAGTTGTTAATAGTCTCCCATCAAAAAAGAGCCCAGGGCAAGATGGGTTTAGTGGGGAATTCTATCACATCTTCAAAGAAGAGCTAATACCGATAATCTTCAAACTATTCCACAAAACAGAAACTCAAGGAACACTACCCAACTCATCCTATGAAGACACAATAATGCTTAAACCTAAACCAAACAAAGACCAAACAAGGAAGGAGAACTTCAGACCAATCTTCCTCATGAACATCGATGCAAAAATACTCAACAAAATTCTGGCCAACCAAATTCAAGAATACATCAAAACTATAATTCACCACAATCAAGTAGGCTTTATCCCAGGGATGCAGGGATGGTTCAATATATGGAAATCCATCAACATAATCCACTATATAAACAAACTCAAGGAAAAAAACCACATGGTCATTTCATTAGATGCTGAAAAAAGCTTTTTACAAAATCCAGCATCCCTTTATGATAAAAGTCTTGAAGAGAGCAGGAATCCAAGGCCCATACCTAAACATACTGAACGCAATATACTGCAAACCAGTAGCTAACATCAAATTAAATGGAGAGAAACTCGAAGCAATCCCTCTAAAATTGGGGACCAGACAAGGCTGCCCACCCTCTGCCTATCTATTCAATGTAGTACTTGAAGCTCTAGCAAGAGCAATCAGACAACAACAAAAGGTCAAAGGTATACAAATTGGAAAAGAAGTCAAAATATCACTATTTGCAGACGATATGATTGCATACTTAAGCAACCCCAAAACTTCCACCAGAGAACTCCTAAAGCTGATAAACAGCTTCAGCAAAGTGACTGGGTATAAAATGAACTCAAACAAATCAGTAGCCTTCCTCTACTCAAAGGATGAACAAGCTGAGAAAGAAATTAGGGAAATGACACCCTTCACAATAATCCCAAATAATACCTTGGTATGAACCTAACGAAGCAAGTAAAAGATCTCTATGACAAAAACTTCAAGCCTCTGAAGAAAGAAATCAAAGAAGATCTCAGAAGATGGAAAGATCTCCCATGTTCATGAATTGGCAGGATCAATATAGTAAAAATGGCCATCTGGCTGAAAGCAATCTACAGATTCAATGCAATTCTCATCAATATCTCAAATCAATTCTTCATAGATCTAGAAAGAGCAATTCTCAAATTTATTTGGAATAACAAGAAACCCAGAAGAGCAAAAACTATTCCCACAACAAAAGATCTCCTGTGGGAATCACCATCCCTGACTTCAAGCTCTACTACAGAGCAATAGTGATAAAAAACTGTTTGGTATTGGTATGATGACAGGCAGGAAGATCAATGGAATAGAATTCAAGACCCAGATATGAACCCACACATGTCTGATCACTTGATAGTTGACAAAGGAGCTAAAACCATCCAGTGGAAAAAAGACAGCATTTTTTTTTGTTTTTTGTTTTTCTAAGTTTTTTTTTTTAATTTACATTCAAAATCATTTCCCCTTGCCCGTTTCCTCCCTCCCAGAAAGTCCCATAAGCCCCCTTCCCTCCCTCTTGTCCCCATTCAACCCCCTCTCGCTTCTCTGTCCTGGCATTCCCCTACAGCCAGTCTTTCCAGGACCAGGGGTCTCTCCTTCCTTCTTCTTGGAAATTTATTGATATGCGAATTGTGTCTAGGGTATTCCGAGATTCTGGGTTAATATCCCCTTATCAGTGACTGTATACCATGTGTGTTCTTTTGTGATTGGGTTACCTCACTAAGGATGATATTTTCAAGTTCTGACCATTTGCCTAGGAATTTCGTGAATTCATTGTTTTTAATTGCAGAGTAGTACTCCATTGTGTAAATATACCACATCTTCTGAATCCATTCCTCCGTTGAGGGACATCTGGGTTCTTTCCAGTTTCTGGCTATTATAAATAAGGCTGCTATGAACATAGTGGAGCATGTGTCCTTATTGCATGCAGGTAAAGGCTCTGGGTATATGCCCAGGAGTGGTATAACAGGATCCTCCGGGAGTGTCATGCCCAGTTTTCTGAGGAACCGCCAGACTGCTTTCCAGAGTGGTTGTACCAGCTTGCAATCCCACCAGCAGTGGAGGAGTGTTCCTCTTTCTCCACATCCTCGCCAACAACTGCTGTCTCCTGTGTTTTTGATCTTAGCCATTCTGACTGGTGTGAGATGGAATCTCAGGGTTGTTTTGATTTGCATTTCCCTAATGACTAAGGATGAAGACAGCATTTTTAACAAATGGTGATGGATCAACTGGAGGTCAGCATGCAGAAAAATGCAAATTGACCCATTCTTATCTCCTTGTACAAAGCTCAAGTCCAAGTGGATTAAGGACCTACACATAAAACCAGACACACTGAAGCTTATAGAGTAGAAAGTGGGGAAGAATCTTGAACACATGGGCACAGGGGAAAAGTTCCTGAACAGAACACCAATGGCTTATGCCCTAAGAACAAGAATCAACGATTGGGACCACATGAAGCTGCAAAGCTTCTGTAAGGCAAAGGACACGGTCAGTAGGACAAAATGGCAACCAACAAATTGGGAAAAGATCTTTACCAATCTTACATCTGATAGAGGGCTAATATCCAAGGTATACAAAGAACTCAAGAAGTTAGGCTCAAGAGAGTAAATAACCCTAATAAAAAATGGAGTACAGAGCAAAACAGGGAATTCTCATGTGAGGAAACTCGAATGGCTCTAAAGCATCCAAAGAAATGTTCAGCATCCTTAGTTATGAGGGAAATGCTAATCAAAACAACACTGGGATTCTACCTCATACTGGTTAGAATGGCTAAGATGAAAAACTCATGGGACAGCAGATGCTGGAGAGAATGTGGGAAAAGAGGAACACTTCTCCATTGTTGGTGGGATTGCAAGCTGGTAAAACCACTCTGGAAATCAGTTTGGTGGTTCCTCAGAAAATTAGACATAGGACCTGAAGACCCAGCTATACCTCTCCTGGGTATATACCCAGAAGCTCCTACATGTAATTAGGACACATGCTCCACTATGCTCCTAACTGCCTTATTCATAATAGCCAGAAGCTGGAAAGAACCCAGATGTCCTTCAACTGAGGAATATATACAGAAACTGTGGTATATATACACAATGGAGTACTATTCAGCTATTAAAAACAATGAATTCATGAAATTCTTAGGCAAATGGATAGAACTAGAAAGTGTTGTCCTGAGCAAGGAAACCCAATCACAAAAGAACACACATGGTTTGCACTCACTGATAAGTGGATGTTAGCCCAAAAGCTCAAAATAAACAAGTTACAATTCACAGACCACAGGAAGCTCAAGAAGGAGGAGGAGGACTGAAGTGGAGGTGCTTGGGTTCCTCTGAGAAAGTGAACAATATACTTATAGGAGCAATAATGGAGGCAAAGTGTGGAGCAGGGACTGAAGAAGAAGGCCAGGAGAGAACAAGTGGGAGAGGGAGAGGGAGAGGGAGAGGGAGAGGGAGAGGGAGAGGGAGAGGGAGAGGGAGAGGGAGAGGGAGAGGGAGAGGGAGAGGGAGAGGGAGAGGGAGAGGGAGAGGGAGAGGGAGAGGGAGAGAGAGAGAGAGAGAGAGAGAGAACACACACGCTCTGAGGGGTGCTATTTATAGAGTTGGGTGGTCAGGTAACCAGGAGGCGGGCAGAGTGTGGCTGCAGGCAGGTGACTGCCTAGGCGGAGTCAGGCTAGAACCTGGGGCGTGGCCACACATCTCATTAAGGTCCCACAGCTCATAGTATAAGGCTGAATTTTAAAAACTTTTCTGCAATATGTAGTTGAATCAGAGACATTACAGAAGACGTAGTGAGCTAAAATTATTATCTTATATCTAATCTTCTAGAGAATGATACAGTAATTTTTACATATTTTCTGAGGTAGTTTAGCTATATTACTTGAAATATTCTTTCAATCTACTTTATAGAACTAATACTATATTATGTGTGTTTAGAGACACAAAATTTATTTTGAACAGTTTTTATATGTGAACAGAACACATGTATGACTCTCTCTATATACAAGCTATATGTTTGAACTAGTGATATTTACCTAATCATAATCTATTGTTAGAGATATATTTTACAATTTTACAATTAAACTTTTGGTATAAGCATGTCAAGAGCCAGCTACTGCTACTGCTCTACATTACATGAAGAATTGGAGAAAATGAGGGGGCACTGCAACTGGAACCCCTCATTTTGCCTATAATCCATTTAGAAATGTAACATTTACTACACAATGATATATATACATATATATGTATATATATATATATTAAATAGTAATAATTATTTCATCATCAAAGAATATATCCCGAGTACTAATACAATTACTTAAGACTTTTAAATATGCAAGTTAAGAAAATGAATAAAATATGGAATAATTAAGATAAAAAAGTAAAGAATATAGTTTTATGAACAGTAATAGAAACTTTCAAGGTTGATGAAGATGGGGCTGTAAGAACAGAGGGAAAGGTAATTTGAAGTAGACTAGAAAAACAAATACTTTTTATGAGGTTCATTGTTGATTTTAGTTAATAAGCCATTGGTGTCCTGTTCAGGAACAATTTCCCTGTGCCCATGTGTTCAAGGCTCTTCCCCACTTTCTCTGCTATTAGTTTCTATCTGGATTTATGAGGAGGTCCTTGATCCACTTGAACTCGAGCTTTGTACACAGAAATAAGAACGGATCCATTTCCATTCTTCTTCATGCTGACTGCTAATTGAACCAGCACCATTTGTTGAAAATGTCTTTTTTCCATTGGATGGTTTTAAATCCTCTTTCAAAAATCAAGTGACTATAAGTGTGTGGGTTCATTTCTGGGTCTTCAACTCTATTTGATTGATCTACATGCCTATATCTGTACCAATACCATGCAGTTTTTATCACTATTGCTCTGTAATACAGCTGGAGGTCAGGGATGGTGAATCTCAAAGAAGTTCTTTTATGGTTGAGTATAGATTTCGCTATCCTGAGATTTTTGCTATTCCAAATGAATTTGAGAACTTCTCTTTATAATTCTATGAAGAACTGAGTTGGAATTGCATTGAATCTGTGGATTGATTTCAGCAAGATGGCCATTTTACTATATTAATCCTGCTAATCTATGAGCATGGGAAATCTTTCCAGCTTCTAAGATCTTCTATTTCTTTCTTCAGAGACCTGAAGTTCTTGTCATACAGACCTTTCACTTGCTTGGTTAGAGTCACTCTAAGATATTTTATATTATTTGTGACTATTGTGAAGGGTGTCATTTCCCAAATTTCTTTCTCTGACTGCTTATCCTTTGAGTAGAGTCAGGCTACTGATTTGTTTCAGTTGATTTTATTTTTCAGCCACTTTGCTGAAGTTTGTCAGCTGTAGGAGTTCTCTGGTGAAATTTTTGATCTTGGCTACTGGTTTGTTGTATATTGCTTTTGCTACGTTTAGGTATTGGCCTTGAATTCCTGATCATTTCAAATGGGACCTCATAAAATTGCAAATCTTCAATAAGGCAAAGGACACTGTCAATAGGACAAAATGGTAAGCGGGAAAAGATCATTACCAATCCTACATTTGAGAGATGGCTAATATCCAATATATACAAAGAATTCAAGACATTAAACTTCATAAAATCAAATAACGTCATTAAGAATGGGGAGCAGAACTAAACAAAGAATTCTCAACTGAGAAATAGCGAATGGCTGAGAAGCACCTAAAGAAATGTTCAACATCCTTAGTCATCAAGGAAATATAAATAAAACAACCCTGAAATTCCACCTCACACTAGTCAGAATGGCTAAGATCAAAAACTCAGGTAACAGCAGATGCTGGGAAGGATGTCAAGAAACAGAAACACTCCTACATTGTTGGTAGTATTATAAGCTGGTACAAGCACTCTAGAAATCAGTGTGGTTTTTCCTCAGAAATTGGACATAGTACTACCTGAGGACCCAGCTATACCACTCCTGTCCATATAGCCAAAAGATGCTCCAACATATAACAAAGACACATGCTCCTCTATGTTTGTAGCAGCCTTATTTATAATAGCTAGAAGCTGGAAACAACCCAGATGTCCTTTAACAGAGGACTGAATACCGAAAATGTGGTACATGTACACAATGGAATACTATGTGGCTATTAAAAACAATGACTTCATAAATTTCTTAGGCAAATGGATGGAACTAGAAAATATCACCCTTTGTATAGTAATCCAATCACAAAAGAACACACATGGTATGCACTCATTGATAAGTGGATATTAACCCAAATGCTTGGAATACCCAAGATACAATTCACGGATCACATGAAGTTATAGAAGAAGGGAGACCAAAGTGTGGATGCTTCAGTCCTTCTTAGAAGGGGGAACTAAATAGTCATGGGAGGAAATTCAGAGACAAAGTGTGGAGAAGAGACTGAAGGAAAGGGAATTCAGAGACTGCCCCACCTGGGGATCCATCCCATACACAGACACCAAACCCAGACACTATTGCGAATGCCAAGAAGTGCTTGTTGACAGGAGCATGAATAGCTATCTCCTGAGAGGCTCTGCCAGAACCTGACAAATACAGAGGCAGATGCTCACAGCCACCCATTGGCCTAAGTATGAGGTCTCCAATGGAGGAGTAGAGATAGGATTGAAGGAGCTAAAAGCGTTTGCAAACTCATAGGAAGAACAACAATATCAACCAATCAGATCCCCAGATCTCCCAGGGACTAAATTACCAACCAAAAATTACACCTGGAGCAGCCCGTGGCTCCAGCCACATATGTAGCAGAGGATGGCCTTGTGAGGCATCATGGGAGGAGAGGACCTTGGTCTTATGAAGGCTCAATGCCCCAATGTAAGGGAATCCCAATTTGGGGAGAAAGAAGTGGGTGGATGGGTCGGGGAACACCCTCATAGAAACAGGGGGAGTGGGGATGGGATAGGGGGTTTCCAGGCGGGAAACTGGGAAAGCGGATAATATTTGAGATGTAAATAAATAAAATATTCAATGAAAAATTGAAGACACATGTAGAAAATAAATCAATAAAATTGAAAAAAAAAAGAAAAACAATACTTCAATACTCTACTGGCTGGTTTTGTGTGTCAACTGACACAGGCTGTAGTTATCACAGAGAAAAGAGCTTCAGTTGAGGAAAGGCCTCCATGAGATCCAATTTTAAGGCATTTTTCCAATTAGTCATCAATGGGGGAGGGCCCATTGTTGGTAGTGCCATCCCTGGGCTGGTAGTTTTGGATTCTATAAGAAAGCAAGCTAAGCAAGGCAGAGGAAGTAAGCCAGTAAGTAACATCCCTCATGGCCTCTGTATCAGCTCCTGTTTCCTAACCTGCTTGAGTTCCAGTCCTGACTTCCTTTGGTGATAAACAGCAGTGTGGAAGTGTAAGCTCAATAAACCCTTTCCTCTCCAACTTCCTTCTTGGTCATTATGTTTTGTGTAGGAATAGAAACCCTGACCAAGATAAATACTTCATTTTTTCCCCATTGAGCTAACCAGATAGAAGAATATGAATAGCCAGATTTATATTATGTAAAACACTACTATTCTAAAATAAAACTCATGTTTAATCACTTGAATTGTTAATGATAAGTTACCAGAAAATAAAATACCTGTGTATCATATACCAATTGTGTAAAGGGAAGAATATGAGAGATTAAAATCTATTTAGAGGATACCATAGTGACTGAAGGAGAAAAGTCACTTGCATGTACTTATGTCGGTTTGCGTTCTATTCTTTCCTGAGACTCACATGATGGAAGAAGATAATCATCTCCTGTAAGTTGTTGTCTGACTTATGTATACCATTGTGTTTTGTGCACATATGTGTGTACATGTATACACACACACATACTCATGCACACATGAATTATCTTGAAAAAGTAGAAATCTATTTATTGGGCTTGGAGAGGTTGTTCAACTCTTCAAATCACATGTTGTTCTTCCAGATAACTAGTTTTTAATCACAACACCCACAATCGATGGCTCCCAACCACCTGTGTCCTCTGTTACCCCATATCCATGGAATTTCACACCATCCTACACACTCAAACCTTCAGAGCATGTGTGTATTTATGTATGTGTGTATGTATATGTTCATGTATGTATTTAACTATACACATTCACATAAAACAAAAAAATAAGCCTTTAAAAAGGAAGAAAAATCCACTTAGAAGATAACATCTATAATATTTATAACTATGAAAATATTAGCAGCTATTACTATCACTAAATGTTTACACTTGATCTTAGCCAAAAGGCCGAGAAGCGATACTAAATGTTTAAATAAATGAAGACATGATAGTATCTCAGCATTTCAATGAGAGTAGAGCTGTGAAGCCAGATAGGACAAACATCACACTAATATAAGTGGCATTATTAGGCCAAAGAATCCTACTGGGAGACAATATTCACTGGTATTTTGCATGCTTTCATGTTTGTCAGGTCTCCTTTGATAGGTTTTGGTTGCCGTGAGAAGAATCATGATAAACAGTAACTTGAATAGGGAAGAATTTGGCTTATACTTTCAAAGCTCAGACTAGCTGACTATCCTCAAATTATTCTTTTGAGAATTCTGGTGACTCTGCCAAAGATTACATTAACAAAACAGTCTATCTGTACTCTCAAGAATGCTTCAGATATGTTTATTTTTTACCTGTCTACTTAGGGTTTCCATTGCTTTGAAGAAATACCATCATAAAGGCAACTCTTATAAGGGACAACATTTAAATTGGGTGGGCTTACAGGTTCAGAAGTTTGCTCCATTATCATCATGGCTGGAACGGCAACATCCAAGCAAGCATGGTGTTGGAGGATCTGAGAGTTCTATATCTTGTTCAAAAGGCAATCAGGAGAAAACTTTCTCAGGGGCAGCTAGGAGGAGGGTCTCAAAGCCTATCCCCAAAGTGACACATTTCCTCCAACAAGGCCACATCTTCTCCAACAAGGCCACACCTCCTGACAAGTTTCACTGCCTAGGTCAAACATATTTAAACCACCATAATATCCCTTATGCTTGAAAAATCAATTCTTTTTTTCCTGTGTTCATTTGAGTATAAAATACCTCAAAATATCTCAGATTTTCATTTAGATAAAGAAATTGAAGAGAAAGTGAGACTGCAACATGGTTCTGGGCAAGAAAATGATGATCAAAGCTGCCCCAAGTATTGAAATTCTTTCTGATTCTTAAATATTTCAACAAGAAGGATGAGAGAGAAGAATTTTAATGATGTTTTAAGGCTGCTTTTGTTCTGTGCAGTCCATCTCTTATAAGAGAAGATGGGATAATAACTGCTCATATATATAAGTGAAAAGGTTTTAGATCAGAAATCAAATGGGTTGAAAATACTCTCTGGCAGTCTGCTTTTCCTTATGACCAGACTGAAGTAATAATAAAGTATATAAATTTATTGTTTGTGGTAGTAAGGTATTGGGATTAGTGAGATTCTGTTGTGTATTCAAATGCTAAACTCTGTATGTACCCTTAGATCTGGTTGCCACAAGACTAGCAAATTCTCAAATATACCATTTTATTTTTGGTTGTAAAAACCTTGTTCCCCAAGTTAATAAGTTAATAAAAGGCTAAATCCCATGATTGGGCAGTAGAAAGAGATAGTCAGGACTTTCTGGGAGGGGAAAAATTCTGGAAATAAGAAAAAAAGTTTGTCAGGAGACAGACATGATTACTGGTCTGGAAAGTGTACCTAGCCACATGGCTGGTTGGGTTAGGTGGTTGAGCTAACTTAGATGAGCTAGTTAATTATCTGCCCAACTAAAGCCTAAGCCTTGAAATATTAATAGCTCTCTGTGTGGTTATTTGGAGGACTAGCTGGTTAAGGAATAGCTGCTGCCATCTTAATTTCCACCATTAATTAATTTATACAGAATAATAATAATTTTAACAAAATTTGTAAAATGAATTACTTTTAATATAAGTGTAAACATTGACTTATTCTGGCGGTTGTCTTTCTTAACCAGCTAATTCCTCCCAAATCACACAGAGATACTAATATTTACTAAAACTGCTTTGAACCAAATGCTGAGCAATTATTATTCCATTCTAAACCTCTAGGCTTCCTTCCAGACAATATTCCATCATGCTTGACTTTTTTGTCCTTTCCTGTTCCAGCTCTCTTCTGATGTTTTCTCCACCTATCCATGTAGCTCCCTTCTCCACTTCCTATGTCTTCTTCCACCCTTTGCTAGAATTGGAAGCCCCACCTATTATCTCTAAAGCTCTGTATTTGTTCAATGGCTTTTATCGGCAAGTCAGGGAATGGATGAATAGCAGTGTTTATACAAACTTGAGACATGAGCTTTTAGAATAAACATTACAAAGCCATATCCCAAGTCTAGATTAAAATAAGATATAAAGATAGAGAAATCAGCATTTTAATAATACAAGAACAACCTTTACACAGTGTGAAAACATGCCTACAATGAGGTGATGTGGAAGACAGAAGATAAGCTCAAAAAGATGTAATTGCAGAAATACAAGATCTTAATCTATAAAGACTCTGAACAACCCTTTAAGCTCCAAGTTCCCTTTGACATAAAGTAGAAATATGTTTCCTCTTGGTTAAGCTGTGAACTCTTTATCAAAGTGCAAAACTATTTTCCAAACAGAAAAAGAAAAATATGATAGTCCTGGGTCTATCATCAGTGATTCTGATTTCATAAATATGGAAGTCATACTGAATTTCCAAAGCTTCAGAAAAAATGCAGCAATGTTTAAGCTACTGGTTTGAAGGTTTTTGAAAAGAGGGATTTTTTTTTTTTACAGCCAAAGATGATTGTTAGCTTATACATTTATTTTCTATTGTTGGATTCAGGTACCTTTATATTTTTGAACTTTTAAATTTTACTTATTTGTACATATATGGGGGATTATGCATATGTACTATATAATGTGTTGTGGTAGCTAGCTAACCTGATCTGTTACATGTATTCACCCACCCAATAGCTCTCTGGATTCACTAATGAAAGGCACATACATATGGCAGTTAATTTTGATGTGTCTTGGCTAGCTCAAAAGCTGGGCATTTCTAATCCTTCTCACAGCTAGCAAACACTCCCCTCCAGTATGCCAGAGCTAACATCCCTAAGATCAATGATGTTGGCCACCCAGACTCCCCAGGACTCCCAGGGACTAAAACATCAACCAAGGGGTACACATGGTTCCAGCCAAAAGTGTGGCAGAGGAATGCCTTGTAGGGCATCAGTGGGAGGAGAGGTCTTTAATCCTGTAAAGGTTAAATAGATGCCCCCAACAAAGGGAGATCAAGGAGGGGGAGGGGGGCATATACTTGGAGGTAGGGGGTGGGAAGAGGAGTTGGGGGATTTTGGGGAGGGGGGAAACCAGAAAGGTTTTACCACTTGAAATGTAAATGAAGATTATATTTAATAAAAAAAATAAAATCTAATAATCTGTTTACTTCTCTACTCTACAGAAGATTAAATGTGGAATTCTCTAAACTGCTTAAGATTTGGACTTCCATTACTTGTGAAATGTCTATTATTATTCTCACAGTTGGACACCATTCTTGAAGGCTGAGCATAGTTACTTCTTTATTCCTTTTTGTATTTTTCTTTAGCTAGGAAGACCTAATACATGCATATTCTGTATTAACTAGCTTGCTGAGGCTATTTTCTTCCTCTAAATATTTATTCTGAATAAAATATTTTTGTTAAGAAACCATCAAAGAGAACTATTTAAAATGTGTAATAAGGATGCTGAAGTGTAGCTCTCCACAATTGATGGTTTCTGGAAGGGATGCAGGAAAGGGAGGACTCAGTTCTATTTAAGGGACAGGCCACTGATCTTAACCATTCTCCAGTGAGTTTGTTGTGGTGGTTGTTTTGTTTGGAGGTGTCACAAGGTTGGGGAGCCAGACACTACAGGACTGCGAAGTGAGTGATGGGGTGTTTGATGTGAACTTTCCAATGACTCAATATCAATATTATGTTAAAAATGATATATACACAATTTGATGGAGACAAATTTTCTCAAACACTTAAATTAAAATTATGCCAATAGTCTAATAAAGATATTAAACATATAAACATGCAAGTTTCAATTATATATTGTATATGTGTATATACATTTACATCTTTTACATTTTTCTTATTCGAAAGGTTCTATAGCCACTAAGAAGGATCTGTCTGTCTGTGTGTGTGTGTGTGTGTGTGTGTGTGTGTGAATGTGAGTGTGTGCATGTATGCACACACACATATCACACATGTACCACACGTATACATATACATATATGTTCAGTAGATTTGTGTGAGTCTTTATTTGTTTGGGGTTTTTTTTTTGTTTTTTTGTTTTTGAGACAGGGTTTCTCTGTAGTACTGGCTGTCCTGGAACTCACTCTGTAGACCAGGCTGGCCTTGAACTCAGAGATTCACCTGCTTCTGCCTCCCAAGTGCTGGGATTAAAGACAAGCACCACCACTGCCCTGTGTGAGTCTTTAAAACAACTATTTGAGATTAGAATATGTTAAAGCAACATTTTTATTAATTATGCAAGAATTGCTTACAATGTACTTTATTGCCAGAAGCTGTCTAGGGGATGCTAAAAACTAGCAGGTGATCTTCCTGAGATGGTTCTCCCATAGATTAAAATCTACAATAGATTTGCACTTCAGATAATGCCAAGGAAGACTTTTTTATGAAAGACTCCTGTTATTAATATGCTTTTCTGTTATTATTAAATATATGTCTATCACTAGGTATTAGCCCACCCTTTTTGGCAGATTTTTGCAGAACAATGAAGATGTACTGTCTTGTAGTGAAGACATATAGACAAATGGATGGCTTAGTAATTATAAATGATGATCCTGTAAGAATTCTTAAACTTAAATTAGTAATTTTTAAGGACTGCTATTAAGTTCTCACCGGTAATCAAAACTGCAATGAAAACTCTGCTAGTCTTCAAATGTCATGAATTAATTGCTTCTGAAATAGGAAACGGGCATCTGCAACTTAGAGCACATTCCAACAGGTTGTAAAACCATTAACCAAGGTCATAAAAAGGGAACTAATAATTTACTATAGGTGCAAGGGCATAAGATAAAATATTGACTGGGCTTATGTATACAAAACTTCACTTAGTCACAAAATGTAGTCACAAAAGTTATGGGCTTTAACTCTACATGAACCTGTAGAACTAGTGGCACATGATGAATGATTAACTAGATAATTACTTCTAATGGATATGCATGTAAATATTCTGTTGTAAATGTTTTATTTGATTTATGAGTTGAATTTCTATGTAAACTCGTGATGAACTTTTATCCCATGATTATGTATTCTAAAGATGTATAAGTGCTGAGGACAAAGAGCAGAGACAATCCCCCTTTCCCTCTTTTTCTTATAGAATTTTCATAGAAAACCTTTTAGAACTTAGAAATAAAGGCTAAAATCCCTTTTCAACATGTCTCTTTTTCTTTCTGAGACTTCAGCTGGGAGTTAGAGCCATGCAGTTCCTGTGTAAAGTAGAACAAAGACTACTTAATCCTTTGCTATTTTATGATGAGGTGCTAAACAGTTTCTTAGCTCAGAGGAACTCAGAAGGCAGGTCAGCTACTGATGTAAAGTTATTTAGACTTAAAGACGTCAATGGGAGGAAGTGGTGCTGTGCTCACTTCTCCTTTGCCTGTTGCTGACCTCACAGGACACCTGCTGGAGGAGGAGGAGGCTTTCCCTTGTAACCATGGAAACAGAAGAGCAGCATCTCCTTACCTTGCTATTGCTTTTCTTACTAATCATCAGGTGCTTCACCTTTGTCAATCTCTGGGAAGTGAAATATTGTAACAAGGTGTGGTGATTTGTATAAAAATGGTCCCCATATACACCTAGGGAGTGGCATTGTTAGGAGGTGTGGTCTTGTTGGAGGAAGTGCGACACTGGGAGGTGGAATTTGAGGTTTCAAGAGCTCAAGACAGGCCTGGTGGCTCACTGTCTCTTTCTACTGCCTTGGATCTGGATATAGAACTCTCAGCTACCTCTCCAGAACCACATTATTTCTGTATGACACCATGTTTTCTGCCATGGTAATAGACTGAATCTCTGAAACCGTAAATCAACCCCAATTGAATATTTTCCCAACATAAGCCTCAAATAGGAATTGCTTTGGTCATGGTGTCTCTTTATAGCAATAAAACCCAACACACACACACACACACACACACACACACACACACAAGATAGGTAAACGTTTTATTATTATACAGCAACCCTAAATATCTAGTAAGACCAAGTCTTACCCACCTACCAATGCCAACACTTTCCCCCTCTGCTGCCTCAAGAGGAACCAAAGAAGAAAGAACAGCCAGGACTGTTCCCCAGCAGTTTAATTACATTCACTCCTTTCCAAACTCCTCTCAGATGTACTTATATTTAACTCCCTGCTCTCTGACTCATTCTCTCTCCCTTCCTCCTTTCTTTCTTCCTTCCTTCCTTCCTTCCTTTCTTCCTCCTTCCCTCCCTCCCTCCCTCCCTTCCTCCCTCCCTCTCTTCCTCTTTCTTTCCTTTTTTTGTTTCTTTGTTTCTTTCTCTTTCTTTCTCTCCCTTTCTCTCTTTCTCTATTTCTTTCTTTCTTTTTTTCCTCTCTCTCTCTCTCTCTCTCTCTCTCTCTCTCTCTTCTCTTTATTTCCTTGTCCTTTTAAATCCAGTGATTCCAGTTTATATTTCTCAACCATTCTTGCTGTAGCCCATGCTCAATATACCAGGCATCAGAGCACTAAAGAAAAGTAACTCTTCCTCTCCCAGAAATTATCAAATTCCAGTATCTCCTCAGATAGGAGTGGGAGTTTATGAGCACCTTTTCTATCCATGCTGAAATTTTTCTCTTGTCATGCTCAAGTTTGGGCTTGTCTTGTGCATGCTGTCATAATTATGGTGAATTCATATATGCAACTTCTGTGAAGGGTTTAGAAGATACTGTATCTTTTAAGTTGTCCATTACCTCCATCTCTGTCACAATCTTTTCACCTCTTCTCTTACAAGATCCCTAAGCATTGAAGGGTGGAGTCTGATACATATGTCTTCTGTAGATATAAACACTCCACAGTTCCTTATTCTCTGCTCATTGACTAGCTATGGATCTCTGTTAAATGCAATCTACTGCAACATGAATCTTATTGATGAGTATTGAGAGACATAATAATTGTGGGCATAGCAATAAGTCAAAGGATTCATTTTAGTACTATGTTTATTTAGCAGAATAATAGTAGTAGGTTTTCTACTAAGGCCTATGATATGTCTAGTTACTGGTTCATAGCCTCATTACCCATACCATGAATTAATTATATTTTATAGAACAGACTTATATCCAACCTAAGAGTGTTTGGTTTGGTTACTCCTAACATTTGTGCTAGATAGATTTTTGACATAAATACTAAACAAACTATAAAATCTACCTTTGAATCTTCTTTTTAGACAATCTATGCAAAGCAAATTGGAAAATAATATATTTACCACTGAAGGATTTGTAATTCTGACTAGTTTTATAGCAGTATAATTATCTATAATATAATATTTGGGTTTTGAAATTACAAATGCAAATGAATTCTACATTTATAATACAATTCTATCTTATTATCAGGTGTGGATATAAGATGAGTGAGTCCAAGGCAGAGATTCTTAGATATTAGCAATATTTCTTTTTTGGCCTTATGTTAGATACATGTATGGAATTGCACATTTCATTTTCCCTCATTGTACTGTAGTTAGTTCAATGGTAAGATCCAGATATTTTTATGGTCCTCTTTTAAGTGACTTTCCAGTATTTCCCAGAATGACTTGTCAATTATTATTCAATACTGTGGTTCACAGAAACCTTGGATTTCAATTTTGTTTCAGTTTGCAAATGAATAGGAAGGACTAAAACTAAGGATACTTATTGGAAAGATAAAACCCATTGGTCAAATATGATATGGTTTATTCTGTCGCTAATTGACCTGTCATATGTGCTTCACAAACAATTCTTCCCGGCACTCATACATATCTTGGTCTAGTATTCTTCTGAGACTATACGAAGGTTCTGTTTCCCCATATTCCTTCAAGTGAAATCATGGTCTAAGATGAGAAATGATCTTTCTTCTTCCTAGCTGAGACATTTAATTTCTGGAATAAGAAATTCAGTGCTGACTTTTTTGTTCACAGAAGGCCACAAATAGCACATATGAGAAAGTCCACTACAGTGATATGTGAGTTGGTCACGCAATGCCCCTTACCTCTGTCACTCATTAATTATATGATGCACATAAAGAAAAAAATGCATATGTTCTTTTATAGTGATGATATTTTCAAAGAAACATAGAATAACCTATTATATACTAATTATATTATCCAATCCTTAATTTCTTGAATGTACAACACAAAAAATGAATAGTCAATTATTCCTTACATTCAGGTAAAGAAAATATCTTGAAAATTAAAAGGATTTTTTTTTCAATTTCATGCTTTTAAGGAAAATAATTCGGTACTGATTCTATGTCGGTCCTAGCTTTCTTTTCTTTTCTTTTTTCATTTGGATATTTTATTTATTACACTTCAAATGTTATCCTCTTTCCTGGTTTCCCCTATCTCATCCTCCCTCCCTCTTCTTTTGTAAGGCTGCTCCTTTACCCACCCACCCACCCACTTCTACCTCAAAACCTGGCATTCCCCTACACTGGGGTATTGAGACTTTACAAGACCAAGGGCTTCTCCTCCCATGATGCCTGACAAGGCCATCCTCTACTACATTAGGAGTTGAAGCCATGGGTCCCTCCATGTGTACTCTTTGATTGGTGGTTTAGTCCCTGGGAGCTCTGGGAGGGTCTGGTTGGTGGATACTGTTGTTCTTCCTATGGGTTGTAAACCCCTTCAACTTCTTCAATCCCTTCTCTAACTTCTCCATGGGTGGCTGTGAGCATCTGCCTCTGTATTTGTCAGGTTCTGGCAGAGCCCTTCAGGAGACAGCTATATCAGACTCCTGTCTACAAGCACTTCTTGGCATCATAATAGTGCCTGGGTTTGGTGTCTGGATATGGGATGGATCCCCAGGTGGAGAAGTCTCTGGATGGCCTTTACTTCACTCTCTGCTCCATGCTTTGTCTCCATATTTCCTCCTGTGAGTATTTTGTTCCCCCTTCAGAGGACTGAAGCACCCGCACTTTAGTCTTCCTTCTTCTTGAGCTTCAAGTGGTCTGTGAATTGTATCTTGGGTATTCCTAGCTTTCTATTCCAATTGTGTAACAAAATGATTGTAAAATACAGCTACATTGTGATTTATGTCATGTCTTTATTGGCTTGGTTGATTGTGCCTGGTTACTGGGATAACTCCTCAGGAAAGACATAACTAGAGCTGTAGTGATTTTAGTATTTAATTGCAACATAAGAGACAGAGAATATCTTCTCTGTGTTTTCTTAAGATGATGCTAAGCCTGAGGAGATGTAAATGAATGTACTTAAAGGGTATACTTTCTCAGGCTCAGTCACAGTGGAATAGACATGGAGACAATGTTAAAAGACTTGTTTTCTTTCAGTTCATGTTGCTTAATTTGGCAACATCATTATTAAGATTACATTTTTATTATAAAAATTTTGATTATCCTAAATTGTTGAAAATAATGAGTAGCTATGTCAGATGTGGAATCGGAGCACTTATTATTTGGTTGACCTTGGGCGACTCACTTCGTATCTCCTATTCATTTGAGTTAGTATTGAATGAGGTTCTAACAGCATTTTGTGAACTGTTTTATGATTATTCAGGGAAACATTTAACAGAGAAATGAGAAAAAGAAAGCAATCAAATAATTTTGAGATATGGATTTCTTTTTTTGATCAACTGAAATTTAGAAATTCATGTTAAATTGGGATAGAGTTTACTTTCTTTTTTAACACAGTGGTTTTGGAGAAGTTAATGTAGAAGGGACTATATGGTTATAGGGTCCCACATCTGTTCCACCACAGGGCTTACCTTTCCCAGGGGCCCATGTGCTAGAGACCATGGACCAGCCCATGTATTCATGTATGCTCTTTGGTTTGTGTCTTAATCTCTGAGGGTTATCAAAATATGGGTTAGTTGAGACTGTCGGTATTCCCATGGGGTTGCCATCCCTTCAGCTCCTTCAATCCTTCCCCTAATTCCTTGATAGTGGTCCCTGACTTCTTTCCAGTGGTTGGTTGTAAGTATCTGCACTTGTCTCAGTCAGCTGTTGATAAAGACTCTCAGAGAAAAGCCATGCTATGCTCTTGTCTGCAAGCACAACATAGCTTCAGTAATAGTATCAGGGTTTGGTGCCTATCCATGGAATGAATTCCAAGTAGGGGCTCTCATTAGATGGCCTTTCTTTCAGTTTTTGGTATATTTTTATCTCTGCATTTCTTTCTTTCTTTCTTTCTTTCTTTCTTTCTTTCTTTCTTTCTTTCTTTCTTTCTTTCTATTTTCCTTCCTTCCTTCCTTCCTTCCTTTTTTCTATTTGGGGGATGTCTTTATTATTATTATTATTAGTAGTAGTAGTAGTAGTAGTATCATTATTGTTTTCCCCTCCTTCTTATTGTTCATCTTAATTATTTACATTTCAAATATTTTTCCCTTCCAGTTTCCTCTCCACAAACTCCCTATCTCCTTCTCCATCAACCCTGCTTCTATGAGGGTACTCCCTCACACATCCACCCACTCCTGCCTCATTGCCTAACATTCCCCTACTCTGGGTCATTGAGCCTCCATAGGACCAAGAGGCTCCCCTCCCATTGAGGCCAGGTAAGGCAGTCATCTGTTACATATGCAGCTGGAGCCATGGGTCACTCCATGTGTACTCTAGTTGGTGGTTTAGTCCCTGGCATTTTGGGGATTCTGCTTGGTTGGTATTGTTGTTCTGCATTTATTTTAGACAGAAACAATTCCCAGTCAAAAAATTTGAATGTGGGTTGGTGACCTCATCCATCTACTGGAGGCTATGACTATCTACTGGAGATGGTCTCTTCAGGTTCCATCTCCCCACTGTTGGGCATTTCTGCTAAGGTCATCCCCATTGAGTTCTGGAAGCCTCTCATATTCCAGGTCTCTGGGACTTTTTAAAGGTTCCACCTGTCTCCATATTGAGAATTCTTGAAATAAAAAACTAAAATAAATCTTTAATACTTTAATTTTTTATTATGCATTTTATCACAGTGAGATGTGACTAACTCATGTGAGATATCTCTACCAGACACCTGCTACTGCATAGTCTTCACCCACATCTTCTGGCTTCAATTATAAATAGACTGGTGGTAGATGGTCACAAAAGCAATGGCATATATTTAATGAGTTTTACTGAAGGATCCATAATAAAATTCAAAATTTAATCATTCAGTACCATAACGCTTATTCAGTTTGAGAGAAGTATGGCTTTGTTACTGTTGCCAGTGGTTCTGGTCCCTGTCTTCTGTGGGTGTTTATGACTTTGTTCTCTGGTTTTTGTTTATTTTTTGCTTATGGTTCTTTTCCCTGCCCACTCCAATACAGCATGTGATTAGGAACATTGCCATGTTACTTTAGAGAAGCAACCAGGAAAAGAAAACAGAACCAATACGTGTGACTCTTAGAACTTCTGATATGAAGGGCTAATATCTCTTGCATTCATATATTTGTAAGCTGTACATCATATGAGAATGTCAGATATAAATGTGCAGAAGTATATGATGCATTTAGTTCATAGAAGTAGGGAGTAATTCATAATGTTGTAGGCTACTATAAAGCCCTTTTGATTACAGAGTATTTGCTTTTGCACTGGAGAGATAGTGACTGTTGAGGACACATAGTATGGTATGTCTGATCTCCCATTCAAACATAGTTTGAGGAACTGAAAATTATAAGCTACTCTCTAAAATAATATTCTGAACAATCATTTCTTTTGATGTGTGTCTTAGTTAGGGTTTTACTGCTGTGATCAGACACTATGACCAAGAAAACTCTTATAAGAACAACATTTAATTGAGGCAGGCTTACAGGTTCAGAGATTTGGTCCATTATCATCAAGGTAGGAACATGGCAGCATCCAGGTAGGCATGATGTAGGAGGAGCTGAGAGTTCTACATCTTCATCTGAAGCCTGCTAGCAGAATACTGGCTTCCAATCAGCTAGGAGGAGGGTCTTAAAGCCCACACCCACAGTCTACTTACTGCACTCCAACAAGACCATACCTACTCTAACAAGACCACACCTACTCCAACAGGGCCATACTTTCTAATAGCACCACTCCCTGAGCCAAGCATATACAAACCATTACAATGTGTTAGAGCCTTATACATTCAGGGCTTTGCAACTGAGCCACTCCCCAGCTTCTCCTATGTTGTTTTAAAGAGATGAAGACAAATGTGTGAAGAGACCACATACCACATAAAGTAGATACCCAGAGAAAAAATAACAAGGAAAAAAAAAGAAGGACAATCATAAATGAATATCCTCTGGAGTAGAGCCTAGGTCTCTATTTTCTTATTGAGGCATTTTCGTACTACTCCAGATGATATAGTGGTACTATGTCATTGAACTTAAAAATCAAATCTATGAATACCCACTGTTCAGATTGCAAAGATCCTGTAGGCCAAATTCTCCATTTATCATGACATTTCTTCAATAACAACTACTTTTATGTATTCCAAAGTTCCAATGCCATCCCTGCACTCATTTTGGATATGGGGTCAGAATAATCCATTAATAAATTAATTCCACAGACATGCTATACTGATGGCTAAAATGCCACTACCTATCTTACTTTTCACACTAAATTATGCCTAGTCAATATAGTTCAATATAAGTGAGATGATATTTGGCAACAAGTCCAAATGTCAACACACATCTTAGTATACTTCCAGGATTATGAGAATTCCCTAAACATTAAAATTCACCTTCTCGTATTATTATTTTTAAAGGATAAATCAAAATCCCCAACCTTTTATTAAATCCTACTCAGTTTAAACACAAAGTCTTACCCTTTATCAGCATCATTGAGCCTTCTACCCTATAGATGCCAGAGAGAGTTAGTCGAGACAAGTGGATGGAGGTTACGGCCTTTTTCATAACGGCCTGGGATGAATATTTTCAAACCATGCAATTTCTACTTGTAAAGGTAGATAAAGTCAACCTGAGGCTCTATTTTCCAAAAACAATCAACAGGAAATAAAACAGTATTTTTTTCTAGTCAGAATTTGGAAATAAAAATAAATAAATTCTTCATTAATGCATAATACCCTTAAATTTATGTCAATAGCTAGCAGAATTTTTAGAGAAAGAACTCTATCTATAGAACTCTAATGGAGAAAGTGTGAAGACAGGTGAGAGAGAAGGATACCAACGTAAAAGGATATCAGAAACCAACACTCTACTAATGAGCATTTTTTTCTGAATTTATAACTTCACAAGTATCAAAACTTGAATCTGCACTGCCACATGACACCAACATTTATTCAGCACTTTTAAATAAGTTAATAATTTTAAATTAGCATATATATGAACAGGTTTCCTTTCTTGTGGATGATCACACACATGTTTATATGTTTCCCTGACCCCATTCCCATCTGTACACATCCACCATCTCCAGCACTCCTCCTTCTGTTCTCTTCTCACAGGAGTTCTATAATACTTCATACTCTATTAACAATTCTTTTGTCTCTCCTTTATAGCTGCTTCCTATTTCATCACCTTAACCCCATCATAAATACATACATAAACATTGGATACTAGGTCTTTGTATGAGAGATTATATGGCATAACAGATGCATGTGTGTGTGTGTGTGTGTGTGTGTGTGATTTTTTCATTAGCACCCATCAGTTATTGTAAGTCTAGACTTGTTCTACTTCATTGCTGTTGTAGATAGAGCAACAAAATGTGGATGCAGTAGTATCTCTATGGTAGACATTCTAGTCCTCTGGGTAGCTGCTCAGGAGCACTATAGTTGGGTGATACTAAAGTTCTATTTTTGGTTTCTACCATTTAAATACAGGACAATAGAAAAAGAAAGGTAGTGTCTTATGGTCTCTGTAAAGACAAAGAATGAAGAAGGAGTAGGAGAGCAGACTTCCTAGAGTTCAAGTCAATTGGTGCTTTCTCCCTGGACCTGAAGGAAATATTTTCAGTGGCAGTGGAGATAGTGTTACAATTTGGCTTCAGAGTTTGGGTGAGTCATTTTTGATAGTGTCTCAATCTACTTCAGACATTGTAAGCAATCTCATTTGATTCGGACTTTTTTATATATGCCAGTCTTGCTCCCTGGCTCAATTTTTCTTCCATCCATCATTTTATTTGTTTGTTTTAGAATCAAGCTCAATATTCTCTAAGATAGTATACTTATATTGTTTTGAGTAAATATTTATTTTTAATGTGTTTCTTAATATTTCATTTTTCTTTGTATTTTTTGATTACCTAGTGATCAAGAGGAGGCTGTTGATGTCCCTGGCAATATTTACTACTTCTTTCTTTGTAACACTGCCTATGCTACTAGCGTTTTGTTTCATTTCTGTGCTTTTAGTTATTTTTTATTTGAAGGTTAAAACTCTCGTGCTTTGAAATTGTTACTTTTGTTTCTCTATTAGGTATATTATATATTTATATTACAAATCTGTGATTACGTGTAACATTTGCTTTTTAAGCTACTTTGCTCTTGGGCATATCCATTTATTTTTCTGTTTTGTTGCTACAGATACTCCTTTGGGTGTGTTTCATGGTGGTATGGGCAGGCAATACAACACAAATTCTAATAGACTTGTCAGCATTGCTTTGGATGATTTGGCATAGAATATAACCTGGGCGTTTACTATATGAATTTTATCCTGTGTGAGTCTTTTCAGGATAGTTTATCTTTAGTGGGCTTCCTTTACAGACCTAATGTTATAAATTTTCTGACTGTTTCCTACAAGAGATATATTTCTTAGATTAAAAACAAAGTATATAAACAAAAGGCATAATGATAAAGCTTTGCCCTGAAAACAATCCAATACTATTTGCAGTAGGTTCATTTGGGCAGATCTTCATTCCTCTTTTGCCTTCCCTTCTCAATTCTTTCTGAACTTTCTTGAACTACCTGGCTCTCTTGGTGTTTAGCCTAAGGGTTCCCAATTGCACTTGTTAGAGGTACTCTATCTGTAGCTTTGAGAGATTACCAATAATTTCTTGAATCAGGATTGTTCCTGCGAGAATAATTTTATTTTATATTTTCTATGATCTTGTTTTCTTTCTTACTTTAAGTCTTTTTGAGGCTCCACAGCCTATATTACTTATTAATAAAAATGCACACAATTCGGTTTTCTTTTATTTAATTTTACCCCACAGTAACTATTCATACAAAAGCAAAATTCAGCTTGCTTTTGATACTATTTTAATCTTTAGTGATATTCTGAGTAAATCTTAATTCTGACATGAGGAAATTACCATTCGTAGCCATTAATTATATCTTTATTCTTTTTCTACTTCAACCAAAGAGAAAGAATGAATTTCTGTTTTTCAGTTGACTGACAAAACATAGTTACTTCACTGTGACCTCTGCAATACCCACACTCTAATATCAAGAGTCAGCCATGAGGAGGGAAGTTGAGATCATTGTCTAGATGCCATTAAGGGCTAGTGGCTTAGATAGAGTTTCATTGCTATGAAGAGACCCCATGACCACAGAAACTCTTATAAAGGCAAACATTAAATTGGGGCTGGCTTATAATTTCAGAGCTTTGGTCCATTGTCATGGCACAAAGCATGGTGGCATGCAGGCAGAAATGGTATGGGAGAAGGAGCTGAGAATTCTACATCTTGATCTCTGGGTAGTAGGATAAAAACTGACACATTATGTCTAGCTTAAGTATATTTGAGATCTCAAAGCCTGCCTCTGCAGTAACATACTTTCTTCAACAAGACTATACCTAGGTGTCACAGCAACACCTAATACCACTTGCTATGGACCAAGCATTCAAACACTTAAGTCTATGGGTGTTGATTCTATTCAAACCACTACAACTGGCATGAATCTAAGAAGTTACAATCTTTATGTTGCACTTTGATCTTTGATGAAGTTCAGTACTCTTAACAGGAACAATTTAGGTAGCATTTCAGTTATTAAAGATTATAATGGTAATGACTGGAACATTACTGGATTTCTTTACCCTGCTCTTTAACCACATGGTATTTTCTCCTATATTTCTCTTAACTGCTAGGTGAGCTTCACCCCTCCCCTTTTTTTCTGAATTTAGTTTTTTATTCAGATAAAGACTGTCATGGAATGTGTAGCATACTAGTTCTCAAGAAAGCAACCCTTGACTTCAGGGAGGCAACTATTGCTTACATGGACCCTTGATTCTCCCATGAAAACAGTTTTCCTTACTTGTGAGCAAAAGGATTACATCTAAGATAACGCCATCCTGGACAAGCCAGCTGTTACTACATTCCCAAATACTAGATAAGCCAGTGTGAATCAATTGAGAGGCTCCGTGAACCCTAGGTTATAGAGACAAATGATCAAGACAAGCCTTTGCTCTATTCCCTACAGAACCAAAGGTTTTTAAGCAGGAGCAATAGAAACAGTTTTAATCAATCTTCTTTGTATATTTTCACATAGAAAAGCATTTAATAAGTTACACAGAGGAACATGCAATAGAGACTTGTGGTATGCTCAGAATTTATATTCCCACTTCACTTTAAACTCTTGACTACAGCCCTGGTGAAATACAGAATATAATAATTCTGTTTATCAGTACTTTAAAGATGCTGTAAATAGACTCTCAGCTTTGATGTAAGCCTGAATTGAATGCAAATGAGTGCCTGTTTTAGCTAGGAGTGTTATGAGATATGTACTTGATTTTCATCAGTTTTCAGCTTTTTAAATCTATTCCTAAGGCACATAATTATTGAAACTATGTTCTGTACAACTAGGAATTACTATTACATCATTAAGGGGGTTTAATTCTTTTTATACATTTTGTACCAAATGTCCTGTTTTGTCTTTATTTATAATGCTTATTTATTATTTCAGTTATACTGAATCTAAAAATACACATGTTCAGCCCTTAAAATGTGAATATAAAGAAGCTACATATCTCCATAAGATACAAATTGACAACATACATGATATATGTACACTCATCACATGCATCTTGTATTCAAACAGATCTTCAGTTTTGTACACTGTTACACTGCTAGCTTAAAATGAAATATGTACTTATTCTGTCACTAATGGAACCGATTCTCATAAAGTTTGAAGAATATTTTACACCAGGAATCTAAGTAACAGTAAGTATCAGTGTGAGCATTGGGTGTAGGCAGTCAAATATTTCAGATATTGACTTATATTTCTGGTTTAAAGTCTACTATCAGATTCTCATTAAGTTACACAAGGCTAGATAGATCTATTGAATATATATCATAGTATAACAATTTGTATTTGAGACATGTTTGAGATACTAGTGTAACTACCCACTACTACAATTCATAAAAATATCTCAAACAATTTTTCTTCTACTATGCAAGGTTGTTACTTTTGTGTAAACTTACAGTAGTTAAATGCTAGGGGAACTGATGACAACCTAAAATTATTTATTTTATTTTATTTTCTATATTCTTTATTTACATTCCAAATGATTTCCATTTCCCATTTTCTGGTCCCCCCTCCCCCAAAATTCCATAAGCCCTCCTCCCTCCACCTGTTCCCCAGTCAACCCCCTCCCTCTTCTCTGTCCTGGTGTTCACCTACACTGGTGCATCCAGTCTTTCCAGGACCAAGGGCCTCTCCTTCCTTCTTCTTGGGAATCAATTGATACATGAATTGTGTCTTGGGTATTCCAAGCTTCTGGGCTAATATCCACTTATCAGTGACTGCATACCATGTATGTTCTTTTGTGATTGGGTTACCTCACTTAGGATGATATTTTCCAGTTCTGACCCTTTGCCTAAGAATTTCATGAATTTGTTGTTTTTAATTGCAGAGTAGTATTCCATTGCATAAATATACCACATTTTCTGTATCCATTTCTTCGTTGAGCAACATCTGAGTTCTTTCCAGGTTCTATTATAAATAAGACTGCTATGAACATAGTGGAGGATGTGTCCTTATTGCATGCTGGGGAGTCCTCTGGGTATATGTCCAGGAGTGGTATAACTTCCTCCGGAAGTGTCATGCCCAGTTTTCTGAGGAACCGCCAGACTGATTTACAGAGTGGTTGTACCAGCTTGCAATCACATCAACAGTGGAGGAGTGTTCCTCTTTTTCCACATCCTAGCCAACACCTGTCTCCTGAGTTTTTGATCTTAGCCATTCTGACTGTTGTGAGGTGAAATTTCAGGGTTGTTTTGATTTGCATTTCCCTAATGACTAAGGTTGCTGAACATTTCTTTAGGTGCTTCTCAGCCATTTGATATTCCTCAGGTGAAAATTCTTTGTTTAGCTCTGTACCCATTTTTTAATAAGGTTATTTGGCTTTCTGTAGTCTAATTTCTTGAGTTCTTTGTATATATTGGATATTAGCCCTCTGTCGGATATAGGGTTGGTAAAGATCTTTTCCCAATTTGTTGGTTGCCATTTTATCGAATTGACAGTGTCCTTTGCCTTACAGAAACTTTGTAATTATATGAGGTCCCATTTGAATTCCTGATCTTTCCAAGACTTTTGGCATGAAAGGATGCTGAATTTTGTCAAATGCTTTTTCAGCATCTAATGAAATGACCATGTGTTTTTTTTTTTCTTTGAGATTGTTTATGTAGTGGATTATATTGATGGATTTCCATATATTGAACCATCTCTGCATCCCTGGGATGAAGCCTACTTGATCCTGGTGAATAATCATTTTGGTGTGTTCTTGTATTCGGTTGGCAAGAATTTTATTAAGTAATTTTTGCATCGATATTCATAAGAGAAATTGGTCTGAAATTCTCTTTTTCAGAGCTTTGTGTGGTTTTGGTGTCAGAGTAATTGTGGCATCATCGAACGAGTTGGGTAGTGTTCCTTCTTTATCTATTTTGTGGAATATTTTGAAGAGTATTGGTGTTAGGTCTTCTTTGAAGTTCTGATAGAATTCTGCATTAAAACCATCTGGTCCTGTGCAATTTTTGGTTGGAAGACTTTCAATGACTACTTCTATTTCCTTAGGGTTTATGGGACTGTTTATATGGTCTATTTGATCCTGATTTAATTTTGATATTTGGTATCTGTCTAGGAAATTGTCCATTTCCTCGAGATTTTCTAGTTGTGTTGAACATAGGCTTTTGTAGTAGGATCTGCTGATTTTTGAAATTCCTCAGTTTCTATTGTTATATCTCCCTTTTCATTTCTGATTTTGTTGATTTGGATATTGTCTCTGTGCCCTCTGGTTAGTCTGGCTAAGGGTTTATCCATCTTGTTGATTTTCCCAAAGAACCAACTCCTAGTTTTGTTGATTCTTTGTATGGTTCTATTTGTTTCTACTTGATTGATTTCAGCACTGATTTGATGATTTCCTTCCTTCTACTCCGCTTGGTTGTACTTGCTTTTTTTTTGTTCCAGGGCTTTCAGGTGTGCCATTAAGCTGCTAGGGTATGCTCTCTCCTGCTTCTTTTTGGAGGCACTCAGGGCTATGAGTTTTCCCATTTGCACTGCTTTCATTGTGTCCCATTAATAGGGGTATGTTGTCCCTTCATTTTCATTAAATTCTAAAAAGTCTTTGATTTCTTTCTTTATTTCTTCCTTGACCAAGGTAGCATTGAATAGAGCATTGTTCAGCTTCCATGTGTATGTGGGTTTTCTGTTGTTTTTGTTGCTATTGAAGACCACCCTTAGTCCATAGTGATCTGATAGGAGGCATGGGATTAGTTCAATCTTCTTATATCTGTTGAGGTCTGTTTTGTGACCAATTATATAGTTGATTTTGGAGAAGGTACCATGAGGTGCTGAGAAGAAGGTATATTCTTTTGCTTTAGGATGAAATGTTCTATATATATCTGTTAGCTCCATTTGGTCCAAAGCTTCAATTAGTTTCACTGTATCCCTGTTTAGTTTCTGTTTTCCTGATTGGTCCATTGTGGAGAGTGGGGTGTTGAAGTCACCCACAATTATTGTGTGAGGTGCAATATATGCTTTGAGCTTTAGTAAAGTTTCTTTTATGAATGAGGGTGCCCTTGCATTTGGAGCATAGATGTTCAGAATTGAGAGTTCTTCTTGGTGAATTTTTCCTTTGACCAGTATGTAGTGTCCTTCCATGTCTTTTTTGATGACTTTAGGTTGAAAGCAATTTTATCTAATATTCGAATGGCTACTCCTTCTTGTTTCCTGGGGCCATTTGCTTGTAAAATTGTTTTCCAGCCTTTTACTCTGAGGTAGTGTTTGTCTCAGGTGCATTTCCTGTAAGCAGCAAAATGCTGGATCCTGTTTACCTATCCAGTCTGTTAGTCTAGGTCTTTTAATTGGGTAACTGAGTTCATTGATGTTATGAGATAATAAGGAATAGTGATTATTGCTTTCTGTTATTTTTGGTGCTATTTTTATGTTTGAGTGGTTATCTTCTTTTGGGTTTGATGAAAAAATGTTACTATCTTGCTTTTTCCAGGGTGTAGTTTCCCTCCTTGTATTGGCGATTTCCAGCTATTATCCTTTTCATGGCTGGGTTTCTGTAAAAATAATGTATAAATTTGGTTTTATCATGGAATATCTTGGTTTCTCCATTTATGGTGATTGAGAGCTTTGCTGGGTATAGTAGTCTGGGCTGGCATTTGTGTTCTCTTAGAGTCTGTATGAGATCTGCCCAGAATCTTCTAGCTTTCATAGTCTCTGGTAAGAAGCCTGGTGTAATTCTGATAGGTCTTTTTTTATATGTTACTTGGCCTTTTTCTCTCACTGCTTTTAATATCCTTTCTTTGTTTAGTACATTTGGTGTTTCAATTATTATGTGATGGGAGGTATTTCTGTTCTGATCCAGTCTGTTTGGAGTTCTATAGGCTTCTTGTATATTCATGGGCATCTCTCTTTTTAGGTTAGGGAAGTTTTCTTCCATATTTGTTGAAGATATTTACTGGCCCTTTAAGTTGTAAATCTTCACTCTCATCTAAACCTATAATCCTTAGGTTTGGTCTACTCATTGTGTCCTGGATGTCGTGGATATTTTGAGTTACAAGTTTTTTGCATTTTGCATTTTCTTTGACTGTTGAGTCGATGCTTTCTATGGTATCTTTGGCATCTGAGATTCTTTCTTCTATCTCTTGTATTCTATTGTTGATGGTTGCATCTATGACCCCTGATTTCTTTCCAAGGTTTTCTATCTCCAAAGTTGTCTCCCTTTGTGATTTCTTAGTTGCTTCTACTTCCTTTTTTAGATGCTGGATGGTTTTGCTCAGTTCCTTCACTTGTTTGTTTGTGTTTTCCTGTATTTCTTTAAGATAATTTTGTGTTTCCTCTTTCAGGACTTCTGCCTGTTGACCCAAGTTCTCCTGTATTTCTTTAAGTGATTTTTGTTTTTCCTCTTTATGGGCTTCTATCTATTTACCCATATTCTTCTGAATTTCTTTTTTTTTTTTTTTTTTTTTTTTTATTTTTTTTTTTTAATTTTATTTTATTTTATTTTTTTAATTTACGTTCCAAATCACTTCCCCTTTCCCGTTTCCTCCCTCCCCGAAAGTCCCATAAGCCCCCTTCCCTCCCTCTTTTCTCCGTTCAACCCCCTCTCATTACTCTGTCCTGGCATTCCCCTACATCCAGTCTTTCCAGGACCAGGGGTCTCTCCTTCCATCTTTTTAGAAATCTATTGATATGCTGATTGTGTCTAGGGTATTCTGAGATTCTGGGTCAATATCCCCTTATCAGTGACTTCATACCATGTGTGATCTTTTGTGATTGGGTTACCTCACTAAGGATGATATTTTCAAGTTCTGACCATTTGCCTAGGAATTTCGTGAATTCATTGTTTTTAATTGCAGAGTAGTATTCCATTGTGTAAATATACCACATCTTCTGAATCCATTCCTCCGTTGAGGGACATCTGGGTTCTTTCCAGCTTCTGGCTATTATAAATAAGGCTGCTATGAATATAGTGGAGCATGTGTCCTTATTGCATGCAGGTAAAGTCTCTGGGTATATGCCCAGGAGTGGTATAGCCGGATCCTCCGGAAGTGTCATGCCCAGTTTTCTGAGGAGCCGCCAGACTGCTTTCCAGAGTGGTTGTACCAGCCTGCAATTCCACCAGCAGTGGAGGAGTGTTCCTCTTTCTCCACATCCTCGCCAACAACTGCTGTCTCCTGTGTTTTTGATCTTAGCCATCCTGACTGGTGTGAGATGGAATCTCAGGGTTGTTTTGATTTGCATTTCCCTAATGACTAAGGATGATGAACATC
This sequence comes from Tokudaia tokunoshimensis, assembly GCA_036184795.1. Classification (NCBI taxonomy): domain Eukaryota; kingdom Metazoa; phylum Chordata; class Mammalia; order Rodentia; family Muridae; genus Tokudaia; species Tokudaia tokunoshimensis. The sequence goes on along the minus strand of BTHU01000012.1, from coordinate 80,156,992 downwards.
TCTTTAGGTGCTTCTCAGCCATTAGATATTCTTCAGGTGAGAACTCTTTGTGTAGCTCTGTACCCCATTTTTTAATAGGGTTACTTGCCTCTCTGGAGTTTAACTTCTTGAGTTCTTTGTATATCTTGGATATTAGCCCTCTGTCGGATGTAAGGTTGGTAAAGATCATTTCCCAGTTAGTTGGTTGCCGCTTTGTCTTTTTGACAGTGTCTTTTGCCTTGCAAAAACTTTGTAATTTAATGAGGTCCCATTTGTCTATTCTTGATCTTAGAGTATAAGCTATTGGAGTTCTGTTCAGGAAATTCTCCCCTGTGCCCATATGTTCAAGGTTCTTCCCTAGTTTCCCTTCTATTAGTTTCAGTGTGTCTGGTTTTATGTGGAGATCTTTGATCCACTTAGAATTGAGCTTAGTGCAAGGAGATAAGGATGGGTCAATTTGCATTCTTCTGCATGTTGACCTCCAGCTGAGCCAGCACCATTTGTTGAAAAGGCTATCTTTTTTCCACTGGATGGTTTTAGCTCCTTTGTCAAAGATCAAGTGACCATAGGAGTGTGGATTCATTTCTGGGTCTTCAATTCTGTTCCATTGATCTACATGTCTGTTACTGTACCAATACCATGCAGTTTTTAACACTATTGCTCTGTAGTACAGCTTGAGGTCCGGGATACTGATTCCCCCAGAGGTTCTTTTACTCTTGAGAATAGTTTTAGCTATTCTGGGTTTTCTGTTATTCCAGATGAATTTTTGAATTGCTCTTTCTAACTCTATGAAGAATTGAGTTGGGATTTTGATGGGGATTGCATTGAATCTGTGTATTACTTTTGGTAAGATGCTCATTTTTACTATATTAATCCTGCCAATCCATGAGCATGGCAGATTTTTCCATCTTCCGAGGTCTTCTTCAATTTCTTTCTTCAGAGACTTGAAGTTCTTGTCATACAGATCTTTCACTTGTTTGGTTAGCGTCACGCCAAGATACTTAATATGGTTTGTGGCTATAGTAAAGGGTATTATTTCTCTTACTTCTTTCTCAGCCTGCTTATCCTTTGAGTATAGGAAGGCTTCTGACTTGCTTGAGTTGATTTTATATCCGGCCACTTTGCTGAAGTCGTTTATCAGCTGTAGGAGTTCTCTGGTGGAGTTCTTTGGGTCGCTTATGTATACTATCATATCGTCTGCAAATAGTGATAGTTTGACTTCTTCCTTTCCAATTTGTATCCCTTTGACCTCTTTTTCTTGTCTAATTGCTCTAGCTAGAACTTCAAGTACTATATTGAAAAGATATGGAGAGAGAGGGCAGCCTTGTCTAGTCCCTGATTTTAGTGGGATTGCTTCAAGTTTCTCTCCGTTTAGATTGATGCTGGCTACTGGTTTGCTGTAAATTGCTTTTACTATGTTTAGATATGGGCCTTGAATTCCTGATCTTTCCAAGACCTTTAGCATGAAAGGATGCTGAATTTTGTCAAATGCTTTCTCAGCATCTAATGAGATGACCATGTGGTTTTTTTCTTTGAGATTGTTTATGTAGTGGATTACATTGATGGATTTCCTTATATTGAACCATCCCTGCATCCCTGGGATGAAGCCTACTTGATCGTGGTGAATGATCGTTTTGATGTGTTCTTGGATTCGGTTGGCAAGAATTTTATTGAGTATTTTTGCATCGATATTCATAAGAGAGATTGGCCTGAGATTCTCTTTCTTTGTCGGATCTTTGTGTGCTTTTGGTATTAGTGTAATTGTGGCTTCATAGAACGAGTTGGGTAGTGTTCCTTCTGTTTCTATTTTGTGGAACAGTTTGAAGAGTATTGGTGTTAGGTCTTCTTTGAAGGTCTGATAGAATTCTGCACTAAAACCATCTGGACCTGTGCTTTTTTTGGTTGGAAGACTTCCAATGACAACTTCTATTTCTTCAGGGGTTATAGGACGGTTTAGATGGTCTATTTGATCCTGATTTAATTTTGGTACTTGGTATCTGTCAAGGAAATTGTCCATTTCCTCAAGATTTTCTAGTTGTGTTGAATACAGGTTTTTGTAGTAGGATCTGATGATTTTTTGAATTTCCTCAGTTTCTGTTGTTATCTCTCCCTTTTCGTTTCTGATTTTATTAATTTGGATACTATCTCTGTGCCCTCTGGTTAGTCTGGCTAAGGGCTTATCTATCTTGTTGATTTTCTCAAAGAACCAACTCCTCGTTTTGTTGATTCTTTGTATGGTTTTATTTGTTTCTACTTGATTGATTTCAGCCCTGAGTTTGATGATTTCCTGCCTTCTACTCCTCTTTGGTGTATTTGCTTCTTTTTGTTCCAGGGCTTTCAGGTGTGCCATTAAGCTGTTAGTGTATGCTGTCTCCCGTTTCTTTTTGGCGGCACTCAGGGCTATGAATTTTCCTCTTAGCACTGCTTTCATTGTGTCCCATAAGTTAGGGTATGTTGTGCCTTCATTTTCATTAACTTTCAAAAAGTCTTTGATTTCTTTCTTTATTTCCACCTTGACCAAGTTATCATTGAGTAGAGCATTGTTCAGCCTCCATGTGTACGTGGGTTTTCTTTTGTTTTTGTTGCCATTGAAGACCACCCTTATTCCATAGTGATCTGATAGGAGGCATGGGATTATTTCTATCTTCTTGTATCTGTTGAGGTCTGATTTGTGACCAATTATATGGTCAATTTTGGAGAAGGTACCATGAGGAGCTGAGAAGAAGGTGTATTCTTTAGCTCTAGGATGAAATGTTCTATATATATCAGTTAGTTCCATTTGGTCCAAGGCTTCAATTAGATTCACTGTGTCCCTGTTTAGTTTCTGCTTTCCTGAACGATCCATTTCAGAGAGCGGGGTGTTGAAGTCACCCACTATTATTGTGTGCGGTGCGATGTGTGCTTTGAGTTTTAGTAAAGTTTCTTTTACGAATGAGGGTGCCCTTGCATTTGGAGCATAGATATTCAGGATTGAGAGTTCTTGATGGTGGATTTTTCCCTTGATCAGTATGTAGTGTCCTTCTGTGTCTTTTTTGATGACTTTGGGTTGAAAATCAATTTTATCCGATATTAGGATGGCTACTCCACCTCGTTTCTTGGGGCCATTTGCTTGTAAAATTGTTTTCCAGCCTTTTACTCTGAGGTAGTGTTTGTCTTTGACACTGAGGTGCGTTTCCTGCATGCAGCAAAAAGCTGGGTCCTGTTTACGTATCCAGTCTGCTAGTCTATGTCTTTTAATTGGGGAGTTGAGACCATTGATATTAAGAGAGATTAAGGCATAGTGATTATTGCCATCTGCCATTCTTGACGCTATCTTTATGTTTGAGTGGTTATCTACTTTTGGGTTTGATTCAAGAAGGTTATTATCTCATTTTTTCCAGGGTGTTGTTTCTCTCCCTGTATTGGAGGTTTCCACCTATTATCCGTTGCAGGGCTGGATTTGTGGAAAGATATTGTGAAAATTTGGTTTTATCATGGAATATCTTGGTCTCTCCATCTATGGTGATTGAGAGTTTTGCTGGGTATAGTAGTCTAGGCTGGCATTTGTGCTGTCTTAGTGTCTGCATGAGATCTGCCCAGGATCTTCTGGCTTTCATAGTCTCTGGTGAGAAGTCTGATGTGATTCGGATAGGTCTTCCTTTGTATGTTACTTGGCCCTTTTCTCTTACTGCATTTAGTATTCTTTCTTTGTTTAGAACATTCGGTGTTTTGATTATTATGTGACGGGAGGTATTTCTGTTCTGGTCCAGTCTGTTTGGAGTTCTGTAGGCTTCTTGTATGTTCATCGGCATCTCTCTCTTTAAGTTAGGGAAGTTTTCCTCCATAATTTTGTTGAAGATGTTTACTGGCCCTTTAAGTTGCAAATCTTCACTCTCATCTATACCTATAATCCTTAGGTTTGGTCTTCTCATTGTGTCCTGGATTTCCTGGATGTTTTGGGTTACGCGTTTTTTGCATTTTGCATTTTCTTTGACTGTTGAGTCGATGCTTTCTATGGAATCTTCAGCACCTGAGATTCTTTCTTCCATCTCTTGTATTCTATTGTTGATGTTTGCATCTATGACTCCTGATTTCTTCCCAAGGTTTTCTATCTCCAAAGTTGTCTCCCTTTGTGATTTCTTAGTTGTTTCTACTTCCTTTTTTAGTTCCTGGATGGATTTGCTGAGATCCTTCACTTGTTTGTTTGTATTTTCCTGTATTTCTTTAAGGTATTTTTGCATTACCTCTTTCAGGATTTCTTCCTGATGACCCACGTTCTCCTGCATTTCTCTGAGCGATTTTTGTGTTTCCTCCTCATGGGATTCCATCTGTTGATCCATCGTCTCCTGCATTTCTTTAAGCAGTTCTCGTGTTTCCTTTGTAAGGGCATCTAACCGTTGATTCATTTCTTTAAGCAATTTTTGTGTTGCCTCCTTATGGGCATCCGTCTGTTGACCCATATTCTTCTGCATTTCTTTATGCAAATTTTGTGATTCCTTTGTGAGTGCATCTACCCGTTGATTCATCTCGTTAAGTGATTTTTGTGTTGTCTCCTTGTGCGCCTCCATCTTTTGATCCATGTTCTCCCGCATTTCTCTAAGCGATTTTTGTGTTTCCTTTGTAAGGGCTTCTAACCGTTGATTCATGGTCTCCTGTAACTCTTTATGAGATTTATTTGTGTCCTTCTTGTGATCCTCTAATAGCATCATGAGAAGTGATTTTAAATCCAGATCTTGTCTTTCGGGTGTGGTGGGGTATCCAGGACTTGCTGCTGTTGGAGAGTTGGGTTCGGATGGTCCCACATTACTTTGATTACTGTTAGTAACATTCCTACGTTTGCCTTTTGCCATCTGGATTCCTCTTGTGTTAGTTGGTCCTGCTGCCACTGGCTGTTGGTTGGACCTCCTGTGAGCTTGCAAAGCTATTTCTGCCCCCCCTGGATTACCAGGATTCCCCTGGCACCGATTTCTGGGGCCTGCCTGCTCCTGAGTGACTTTGGAGCCCTAATGTGCTTTGCCCCAAGTGATCTTATATTGGGGAGGCCTTGCACATCTAAAGGCTCAGCCTAGTGGATTCCTGGAGCAGAGGTCGCCAAAGGGAGGCTGGCAGGCTCCTGCCCTGTGCAGGGGTGTGTGATCTCTCCTGGGGGGGGGAGGGGGCGTCCCTCTGCCAGGCAGAAGTCCCACAGCAGATCTGGCGCGCTGGTCACTGCAGATCAGCCCAGCACCTGGGAGCAGGTTACACACAAGCTGCCTGAACCCGAAGCGATATTATGCCTGTCTGTCTCTGAGCCTGGTGGTCCCAACTACCTGGTCACTGGAGCAAAGATGGCGGAGGGCACTCTCCGTGGCGCTGCTCACCCTGTGGTCACGATGGCCCGCCGATCTGGCACCCAGACGACCACAGCGCCAACCCGCCCTCGGGCACAGAAGGAAGCCCCAACAGGCCGTGTCCCAAGTGATGTTATATTGGGGGGAGAGCCTGGGTACCGGTCTCTCCAGCGCAGTCCGCGGGAACAGAGGTCGCGGAAGGGAAGCTGGCGGGCTCCCTCCCTGCGCGGGGTCCCTCCACCAGGCAGAAGGTCCCACCGCGGAACTGGCGTGCTGGTTACTGCAGATCAGCCCAGCACCTGGGAGCAGGTTACACACAAGCTGCCTGAAACCGAAGCGATATTATGCCTGTCTGTCTCTGAGCCTGGCGGTCCCAACTACCTGGTCACTGGAGCAAAGATGGCGGAGGGCAGTCTCCGTGGCGCCGCTCACCCTGTGGTCACGATGGCCCGCCGATCTGGCACCCAGACGACCACAGCGCCAACCCGCCCTCGGGCACAGACGGAAGCCCCAACAGGCCGTGTCCCAAGTGATGTTATATCGGGGGGAGAGCCTGGGTACCGGTCTCTCCAGCGCAGTCCGCGGGAACAGAGGTCGCGGAAGGGAAGCTGGCGGGCTCCCTCCCTGCGCGGGGTCCCGCCACCAGGCAGAAGGTCCCACCGCGGAACTGGCGCGCTGGTTACTGCAGATCAGCCCAGCACCTGGGAGCAGGTTACACACAAGCTGCCTGAAACCGAAGCGATATTATGCCTGTCTGTCTCTGAGCCTGGCGGTCCCAACTACCTGGTCACTGGAGCAAAGATGGCGGAGGGCAGTCTCCGTGGCGCCGCTCACCCTGTGGTCACGATGGCCCGCCGATCTGGCACCCAGACGACCACAGCGCCAACCCGCCCTCGGGCACAGACGGAAGCCCCAACAGGCCGTGTCCCAAGTGATGTTATATCGGGGGGAGAGCCTGGGTACCGGTCTCTCCAGCGCAGTCCGCGGGAACAGAGGTCGCGGAAGGGAAGCTGGCGGGCTCCCTCCCTGCGCGGGGCTTCTGAATTTCTTTAAGCAATTTTTGTCTTTCCTTTGTAAGGGCTTCTACCTGTTGATTCATGTTCTTCTATACTACTTTAAGAGATTTATTTATGTCCTTCTTGAAATCCTCTAATAGCATCATGAGAAGTGATTTTGAATCCAAATCTTGCCCTCTGGTGTTGGGGTATTTGGACTTGCTGTTGTCGGAGATTTGGGTTCAGATGGTGCCATATTGCTTTGATTTCTGTTAGTAACATTCCTAAGTTTGCCTTTCCCATCTGTTTATCTCTGATGTTAGTTTGGTCCTCTTGTCACTGGCTGGTGCTTGAACCTCCTGTGAGCCTGCAAGGCTTTTTCTGCACCCCTGGATGACCGGGTTTCCCCTGGCACAGATTGCCAAGGAGCTGCCCTGCTCCTGGGTGCTGTTGGAACCCTGGTGTGCCTTGCTCCAAGTGATGTTATACTCGGGATATCTCTGTGTACCCGGTTGTCCCTGTCTGTTCCGTCCCCGAAGTGAGGATGACAGACACTGTGGGACCCCCTTCAAGCTCAGGTCATCCTGCAAGTCAAACATCCCTGGGCAGTGCTTGCACACAGAAGACTACAGAGCTGCCCAGTTCTTGGTTGCAGGAGGAACCCTAGCAGGCTGTGTCCCAAGCCATGTTATAATCCGGATATCTCTGTGTACCTTGTGTCCCTGTCTGGTCTGTCACTGGAGCAAAGATGGCAATCTAAAATCATTAATGGAGCAAAATCTTCAGATTTCAAGATTTTTTATTTTATTTTATTTTATTTTTTGGTTTTTCCAGACAGGGTTTCTCTGTGTAGCCCTGACTGTCCTGGAACTCACTTTGTAGACTAGGCTGGTCTCGAACTGAGAAATCCTCCAGCCTCTGCCTCCCAAGTGCTGGGATTAAAGGCATGCGCCACCACTGCCCAGCAGATTTCAAGATTTTTAAAGACTTAATCCAAGGATACCTGATAACTAGCAAAATATAAATAAATACATTGAAGACAACATTATATGTTTTCTATTAACAAAAGTATTTATTTGCTATATTTGTACATATGAGCTATTGCCTGTATATGTGTGATAGTTAGTATAAGTAGTCAGCTTAGCAGTGTTGAGTTACCAGGGAAGGGAATCTCACTGAAGAACAGACATTATTAGTTTAGCTTGTGTGTATATCTGTGAGGGACTGTCTTGTTTGTTTTGATTATTGACAACTCAGTCTAAAAGTGGGAGGCACCATTTCATGTTGATTTATTCAGGATTATAATAAAAAAGAAAATGTGATTTGAGTCCTAGAGAGTATGCATCAGTTCATTACTCCCTGCTCTTACCTGTGGATGTGACTCAACCAGTTCCATCACAGTCCTGCCTCCAAGACGCCTCTGAAATCATACATAGTACTTGACATTGTAAGATAAAATAAACATCCCCCCAATTGCTGTTGCCAGGGCATTTTATCACAAAACAGGAGTGAAATGAAGACAGTATGAAATATCAATGAGGAAAAGAAGCTAGCGAAGCATTTGCTACCATTGTTTCCAATTCAGAAGGTTGATTTCTACAGGAATTTCTAAATGTTTCTGAAGGTAGCTGTTGTTCAGTTTTCCCATTGTTCCATTTCCCAAGCTGATCTTTTATATAACTATGCTAACATTTTCTTTCATTGTATTCTGAGTAAAAAAGATCAATTCCTTGTACTAGGTCTCAGATCAGGAAATGTGAACTTTTAACCCCTTCCTCATACAACACAGAATGTATGGAACAAATCTTAAGATTCAAAAAATAACTTCATTCTGTCTTTACATATATACATTACTGTGTCTGAGGGCTGTAAGAATCTCAGATCTTGGTATAGAAAATTGTAAATGAATATATTTTGAGGATGAAATAGAGAGGATGAACAACATACTTCCAAGATTAATAGTATTTTTCCCTATACTGGGAATTAATATTTTATAGAATTATAACTGGGTGCTGGAGTTAATTATAACTGTGTAGGTTATTGTATTAGTCAAGGTTCTCGAGAGTCACAGAATTTATGGGTAGTCTCTATATAGTTAGAGAATTTGTTGATGACTTACTGTCTGTAGCCCAACTCCCCAACAATGGTCAGCAGCAGCTGTGGATGGAAGTCCAAGGACCTAAAAGTTGCTCATTCCCAAGAGGCAAGCAGGCAAAGAAGGAAGAGTGAGTGAGTGAATCTTCCGTCTTCCAATGTCCTTATGTAGGTCTCCAGCAGAGGGTGTGGCCCAGATTAAAGGCATGTGCCACTCTGCCTTTAATACCAGATGACCTTGAACTCAGAGATCTCCTTGTCTTAATCTTCTGGAATTCATAGCAACTATGTTTCAAGATCTCCATGACAAGATCCAGGTCAGGAACTTGTATCTCTGAGCCTCCAGATTAGGATCATAGGTGAGCCTTCCAATTCTTGATTGTAGTTCATTCCAGATATAGTCAAGTTGACAACCAGGAATAGTTACTACAGTTATCAAAACTCATGGCCCACTGTTTAAATAAATAAATTAAATTCTGATTAAATAAAAAATATTTCCCATATATTGCAACACTAAGTGAATGTGGAATAAATGGGGGTTTGATGTATCTTGGAAAATTTAATATTAAGCTAAGCAACTGTACAGGCTGGTTTTGTGTGTCAACTTGACAGAGACTGGAGTTATCACAGAGAAAGGAGCTTCAGTTGGGGAAGTGCCTCCAGGAGATCCAGCTGTGGGGCATTTTCTCAGTCAGTGATCAAGCGGGGAGGGCCCCTTGTGGATGGTACCATCTCTTGGCTGGTATTCTTGGGTTCTATAAGAAAACAAGCTGAGCAAGCCAGGGGAGTAAGGAACATCCCTTCATGACTTCTGCATCAGCTCCTGCTTCCTGACCTGCTTGAGTTCCAGTCCTGACCTCCTTTGGTGATAAACAGCAATTTGGAACTGTAAGCTGAATAAACCCTTTCCTCCCCAACTTTCTTCTTGGTCATGATGTTTGTGCAGGAATAGAAACTCTGAATAAGACAGCAACAATATCTGATTTAACTTAGATATTACTGTACTGAAGGAAAAATACACATAGTATTAAAATTAGAAGTAAAATATACACCCTGACATATTTTAATAGAAAGCACATAGCACAGAGCAGACTTGTAAGCACTGTGATAATGACTTACACACAAATACAACTTTAGGATACAAACAGCTGCTTTCAGAAAACAATCAGACTTGACAAGGAATATATGTTGGTTGCCAGAAGCTAAATTATTTGGCTGCAAAGCTCACAGAGAAAGAAAAAAAAGAAATGCTTCTTGTAGAAATCAGCATAACTCTAGCATTGTTAATCTGGCTTTTAGGATTGAGTAAATAAATGTCTTCTCTGTTGGCTTATATGATAATTCTAATAAAAATGTGCTAATATTAGATAAACCAGAGACCTTGGGTATGCTACATGTTGAAAGATGTTCTTCATGTGCTGAAAAGCTTGATGAATTTTCTGATGGTTTGTATATGCTTGGCCCAGGGAGTGGTACTGTTACGAGGTGTGGCCTTGTTGATGTAGGTGTGGTCTTTTGGGTTTGGGCTTTAATTCCCTTGTCCTAGTTGCCTGGGAGACAGGATTCTGCTAGCAGCCTACATGCCTGCCTGAATATTGCCTTGCTCCCACCTTGATAACAATTGACTGAACCTGTAAGCCAGCCACTGTTAAATGTCCTTTATAAGAGTTTCCAGCCAGGCAGTGGTGTCACACACCTTTAATCCCAGCACTTGGGAGGCAGAGGCAGCAAATTTCTGAGTTGGAGGCCAGCCTGGTCTACAGAGTAAGTTCCAGGACAGCCAGGGCTACACAGAGAAACCCTGTCTCAAAAAACCAAAAAAAAACAAAAAAACAAAAAAGAGTTGCCTTGGACATGGTGTCTGGTCACAGCAGTAAAACCTTAACTAAGACAAATTTGAAGGTCAGTAAGAAGTTCACAGGCTTAAACCACTGTCCACTGTGTTGTAAAGTTCTCATGCTATTAATTTTTAGATTTATTTTTAATTTTAATTATTTGTAGACATGAAAATCTATGTGTGGATATGCAAATGTGAATTTAACGCCCATGGAGTTGATGAGAAGGCATTGTAACCCTCTGGAGTTACAACTACTTGTTAGCTGCTTGAGATAGGTGCAGCAAATAAAATTTCATTCCTCTTCGAGTACACTTCAGGCTATTAACCAGCGAGCTCCTGCTACAGACCTTACTGTTTGTTCTTTCTTTCTTCCTTCCTTTCTTTCTTTCTTTCTTTCTTTCTTTCTTTCTTTCTTTCTTTCTTTCTTTCTTTCTTTCTTTCTTTCTTTCTTTCTTTCTTGATGATTTGGTAGAATTTAAATTTTGAATTTTTAAAAGATATAACTTGTCCTTAAATAGACAGCCAAGTTCATCTATCTCCTTCCCTCTGTCTTCATTTTGATTTCTCACTCCTTGCCAACACCAAGTTTCCTTCTGTTGAGAAATTCCTATTGTGATGCATATATACAATATATCTACCCACGTATATTCCACATAACACCATAATCCACAGTTTCTCTGATCACCTCTATTGGATAAATACTTCAAAATGTCAAAATGCACTGTCACTACTTTCCTATCCTCCATCTTTCTTAGGTTTCCTGTGCTCTTCAAAAAATAAATAATAAAATAAAATAAAAAATAAAAGTAAAAATCCAGTCAAGCTTCAGCAGCATTTAAAACCATATTTGCAGAACATAACTCCTCATTGAAACATCCTCACCTTTGGTCTCCAGGCAGTCTCTCCTTTCCCACCTTGTGGCATTACTCATTATGTAGTTCTTACTGGATTCTCCTAATTGCTCAACTTCTATAGAAGTGATCCAGAACTTAGTTATTCAATACATTTTCTTTATTAGTATAAGTTTTAGAGATACTTTCATCTAAAAATATGTCAGTACATCCTGAAGACTCATGGCAATTTGGCCCAGCCTCACAATTTCTTCTGGATCAAGTAACTGCTACCCATTCATTTTTGGTGTTATGCTAGTTGACTGGACTGCTAACAGCAAAGATTGAAATTGCCCCAAAGAACTATTTCCAAACAGGTCCATAACCCCCAATTCCTATCAACCTTTCTTTCTCCTTACATCTGACGCCTGGTGGGCTAGCAGAAAGGTTGAAGCATTAAATGACCATAATTAAAGTAGATTTTGAAAAATCTAAACTTACAGCTACCTTTTGTTCATCATATTTTCTCCATGTGAGAAAAAATTCTTCAGTTTTGTACACTAATGTGTTAGAACAATTAATATCAACTGAATGGATTTTTTTTTGTTTTACTAGTTTTCTCAGTAACATTTAATATTATAGGGTAACAGAACAATAATTAATATACACTCACATTAACATTTGCTTTAGTGCTGAATATTCTATAAACTTTAAGTATTATAATGTATTTTCTTTTTAATGTATATAGTCCATAATGTAAATGTGGTCTCATAGAAAGTGTTTATGCTGTGTGTTAATTAGCTTTCTGGCACAATAAGTGATATATAATTTTGCCAGTTAGTATGTTTTCATCCATGATAAGTTGGTACTGTTGCTTTGGGACCTGTGTAGATAACATGCCAGTCAAGGAGCATATAACAGAGCAAAGATGCCCAGGACAAAGGGCAAAGAAGTGAAAATGTAAAGGAATAAACCAAGTTCTTGCATTCTCTTTGAGAGCGCATCTCCAAATGACCTAGAACATTCACCCATAGGCCCCATCTCTTAAATGCTTTCTTTACCTCTAAAGTAGCCAGGCTCAAGTCCAAACCTTAAACATGTGGACCTTTAGAAGACATTTTATTTGGTTTCAACTTCAACTTACAGGAGCAGAGCAAATTAAATGATCTTTTTTTATTTTGTCCTTCAATTGAACAAGACTATATTGGTAGGTCCTCAGTACCTCTTAAAGAAAACCAAGGCAAAATATCTGACAAGAAAATAAGCATCTTAAACTTGCCTTTATGGTTTTGCTTAGGTGATCAAATGATCAGATATTATTAAAACAAAGGAATAACTTACAGAAACCTTAAAACTTCTGTCAATTTGGCTTTATCAAATAACACTCTAGAAAGAAACACTATGTAGTCGATTGTTACATGGCTATAATTTTTCCTTATTCCTTTTGAAATATTTCATAATTAAAATAATATATTTAATAGAAATTAACTTTTCTGTTCCATGTTTAATTTCTTCATAATTAGATGCAAAATTTGAATGAATAAGATTTTAGTTTATTAGTATTTCCTACATATGTAAAGATGGCATGGGTTCAGTTAGCATGCTTATTTACAGGTAGTAATAGAAAGACAGAATTTTGGAGGTAAGTTCTTTGCATTTTTATTTTATAATTATCTTTTATTTTTCTTGGTTAAGTGACTTTATATGGAAAATACTTGGTCTCAAAAATCAGTGATGTTGAAATTCCTAATAGGAATAAAAACCCAGCAATAGCAATCAGTACTCTTTAGATTTCCACAGGCTTTCAGCATACCCATTCTAAGAAACAGAAATGTAGGTTGCGTTAATGGTGTTTTAGTATAGTGATGGTTGTAAGTTTTTCTCCAAGATTCATGACTTCCTTACTCCTGGATATTTATCTAGGTTTCCATTACTGGGATCTTTTTGAGGACATCTTAAGTCCAATTTGAGTTGTTGGGTACTTGCAGCATATGAATGTCATTACTGCATCTTAAGAGTTATCATGCCATGATGGTTCACAGGCTTCATATCTGAGTAGGACTATTAGTTTCATTCCTTCTTGTACAGAACAAGAAGGAAAGAAGGAAAGAAGAATGGAAAAGAGGTTCTAAATTTGAAAGAGAGCCAGGAGGCATATATGACAAGGATTTAAGAGAGAAAAGATAAGGGAGAAATTAAATGATTATATCTAAAAAATAAAAAAAAATTTAAAAGGAACAAGGATGTAGTATTTAGAGATTTCTCACAGTCCCAGAGAGTAAATTGAAAAAGTAAAAATGTAATGGTTCATTAAAATGAATTTAAGTAACAAAAGTCAAATATGGAATTATCACATATTCAACACATTAAGCCTTTCAAAACTGTAGGAATAGGAAATTTTAAAACTGCTTTGTTTTATGGGTTTGTAAACTCCTACTTAATGGTCTAATATATCAAATATATTGTCCTATAATTTTTTTTACTAATCATTACTTTAAGATTGCCAATTTGAAGTATAGCAATCTGGTTTATTTATAATTTTATTGAAGAATTTGCTATTGTTTTCATCTGAAATACTCCCCCATCAGGAAAAAAGCTTTGGGGAGGTGATAGCATCATGAGAGTTTTGATGTAATTAATGACTGATTTATTCATAAATCCAAATTTTGATGGAATTTTGGGGAGATGATGAACAAAAAGAGGAAGATCTTGTTGGAGAAAGTAAGTCACAGGGGCATGCTTGATGAGATACATAATTGTAGACACCTAGTTCTCTCTATTTTGGGGTCACAGTGAAACATCAGGTTTGTTCTATCATGCCTTTCCCACCATGACATTGAGCTTCACCAGAGCCTTAATAAAAGAAATGGAACTTGCTGGCTATAAACTGTAACTTCTGTAATAGTGAGCAATAAATAAATAAATCTTGCTTCCCTCACTTCTTTTTTTTTGAGACATTTACTTATTGATACATTATTTATTCATGTGTCTGTGTCTCTGTGTGTGTGTGTGTGCGTGTGTGTGTGTATGTGTATGTTTGTGCATATGGTAATGTTCTTTCCATGACATGTGTGGAGGTCAAAGGACAACTTGTAGGAGTGGATACTTTTCTTCTGTGGATTCCAGGGACTGACAAACATGGCAACAAGCACATTTATCTATTGAATTATCTTTATGGCCTCTCTTAGTTTTCCTAAATATCTTCTCATAGCAATGGAAAATGGGTAAAATGATACAATTATTTGCAAAATATTACAATAAATGATGTCTGTATACTGCTCAACAATGATCTAACCATAAGCTTTAACTAGCATGTTTCAGTTTGCTTTTTAGTTCATATTCATTTTGTTAACATTTCCTCAGTTATTATTTATTAATTTCTATACACATTTGGTTAAAATACAGTTTCCATTAATGTTTAAAACTCTCTACTTGCATTTTCTTGAAATTCTTGGGTTTTACTGCTGTTGGTTGGTTGGTTACATAGAAATCACACATTTATTTTGGTGATATTGATTCATAGTTGTTTGCCTTTCAAAGTACTCAAATATTCAAATTATTTCCAATGAAAATTTCATAGCTGTTTCATCTTTCTGAGATGATCAAATGAGAGAAGAAGCAACAAAATTCTAACAACTTGATAAGTGTTCATTCACTTAAAATGTTTATATGCTATGTGACATTTCACTCACCAAAAATGATTCACCTCAGTGAATAATTTAGAGATACCAGGATCTGTTTATCTTTCCTATGTTGTGTAAATATGAGAGTTGTAGGTATATATGAATTGTGCCTATCCAATTTACTGAGTTACATTAGCCTTTTATACTCTGCAAAATCAGATATGTATGCTCTGCAATGATAATAAGCCCTAAACTGCTTTTTACATTTTATGATATACTTTGAGGATATATCTGTGCCCCATTTGTATAGGCTTTTTTAAAGCAGCTGTGCTAAATGAAATTCCATGGGTATAGCTTCACTGATATTTCTAGGAGACACATCTCATAGCATAATTCCTTTTCCCACATTCTCACATTTTTTTCTCTCCTTTCTTCCACTAGGATCCTTGAACCTTTATTGCAGGAATTGTACTGTAGATGTACTGATCTGAGCTTGACATCACATGATCACTTATTCTTTGCATTTTGATCAGTTGTACTGAAATGGTTTGCATGTCTTGCAAAGAAATTTTTATTTAATAAGGGATGAGACCTATACTGACCAGTGAGTATAAGGGTAAATATTTAGAATTTAGTCACGAATTACGTTGATTTGGTAAAGTTTTTGTTCAAGGTTCCCTTCCAAGATCTATAACTTCACTGACTCCAAATACTTTGTTAGGTTTTTAGTACCATGCATTATTAGCCTCTTGTTGAGTAGCTACCTTTAAGTTCAATTAGAGTACAGAGTACCCTTGGTTACTTCCAAGCTATGTGCCACTGTGGCATCCAAAGACACTATAATTCATAGAGATCATAACTGAGAAGGAATATCCATTACTTCTTTCACTGGAAGCTTGCTTGATACTTTTTCTGGTACCATGATCAGGGATGAGAATTTCAGATCACATCCAGCTTGAATCAAGTTCCTGTGTCCAAATTATATTGTGTTTTTAGCAACAGAATAATATAGAAGGGAGATATGAGGCCCCAACTATAAATAAGAACTACAGGTATTTCAAAAATTATTAGGGATGGAGAAATGCTTTTCTCAGGGAAGAGTCCTTATGTGGTTATATGTATAGTTCTGAAATCATATACATACATGTAGAATTTTAGGACTACATATAAACATATGTGTATAATGAAATGTAAAGGAAAAGGGCCATAGATTTAGGAAAGAGAAAGCAAGAGGATGAAGAAGAGGAGCAAGAGAGAGGTAATAGAAGAGGGAAAAAGATGCTATTCATGTAATTTAAAATTTAAAATTAAATTAATAAGTAAATTTAAAAACTAAAAGTTAAAAATATTTTTAAAAACTATATCTATGACATAACCAATTATCTACTTTTAATATTTTAATTCAAATATATTTTATCAAACTCCTTTAAGTTTTTAATTTCATTTACATCAATGTTTTACTTGTCTCAATTACTCATGTACAGAATATGATACAGACAATAAAGAATAAATAATCAAAAATGTGAAGTACTGCAGGGAATGTTCAAAGTTCTCACACTCTTTAAGACACCACAGTGCATTTTCCTGATTCTTACTTTCTAGTGTTGATAGATTTCATTTAGTTTACAGCCCTGTCAGGAAGACTGCAAGGAGACACATGTGCTGTAAGTTATTTATCCCATGGCGATAACTAATTGCTCCTTAAGTACAACATATCAAATTATGGACCCACAGAGCAGAAGAAATATTTGAGTGTTTCTAGTTTAACATGTCTTTCAATTCAGAATCTTCAGTCAATATGTCAGCTGAGCTATCGCTGAAATGTGAGCGGTGTCGATGATTTTCAGGTTTCAAGGGAAACCCATTACATATGACATTTAAAGAAATATTAGAATATTCTTACACACACAAACATGTACACACCACACACACACACACACACACACACACACACACACACACATACAAAGAGTGGATGAGAGAGACAGAAAGAGAAAATGCATCTTCAAATCACCTTTTCTTCTTTTACATAACATGGTATATGTTAGCCTTTTTCTTATATTTGATAATCCCCAGATACATTAGTTTACTTTTTTATATCTTTAAATCTTCTCCAAGTTAACAGTAAATAATTGAATACTCTAAAATAAGCATTAAAATTAGATTATAAGATCAATGTGTATAAGGAAATAAAAAATGGGATCCAACAAGGAAAACAATTTTTTATTAAATCAGTTGAGTAAGAGAAATGGTATAAATATAGGAAATATCTGTGAGTAGTTTTCACTGCTGATCTTCAGATTTCATTCTGTGTTTCCAAGGAAGATGATGTCATAAATTACATAGTCTTTCAAGATAGCTAGAAATTTACTTTCTCTCTGTGCTTTAAATACAAATGCCTTCAGTACATACTCATTCACCAAAGTGTTCAATATTCCATGGCATTTGATATGTATATGATTGTGATATGTTTGAAGAAAAAATTGTATTCACTGACATGTGAATTAAACATTGAACTATTCAGTTAATGAATCATGTCAGGGTAATTGGTGTTTCACAAAGAAAGCCACAAGACTGAAGCTCTACAGGATGAGGCAGGTCAAGACAATGTTTTTGTCATCTTGGGAGACTCTGTGTAGTCTTCAAATTCAGCTGGAGAGGTGAATTTCTTCTTTGTAGTAATAAGACTGCTGTGTGCTTGTCACAGTTGATACTTTTTCATCCCCATAGGATTGAGTGATGGTTACATTTCAAATGATTTAATGCTTTCACAGGAAAGAAAATCCTATTGGTAAAAGATCATTTACAAATACCAAATTACTAATATTCAATTTGCTTTTATAACCAAAGTTTTATTAATGTCAAATTTAGCAAATATTCTATTAGTTTTTTGAAAACTAATGTTTTCATACAATATACTCTGATCATTATTTTTTCTCCCCCAACTTCCCTTAGATCACTCATTCACTTTTACAACTCCATGCTCTTTTATTTTTCCTCTCTTAAAAAATAAATAAATTAAAGCAAACAAAATAAATGAAACACACACACAAACACACACTCCCACAAAAACACAAAACAGGAATGAAAATATTCAAGCAAAAGTCCAATAAGACAAAACATGCACAAATCAACATGAGAGGTTCACAAACTCCTAATGCATTCATTTTGTGTTGGCTATCTACTGTTGGGCATACACCTATTCTGAAATATGACTACTATCCTCAGTAAGACTTCATTGGAGAAAAGAAATTTTTCCCTTGCAAGTGGATATCAGTTGAAGAACGTTTCTTGGTTATGAGTGGAAGCCCTTTTCCTTCATCTTCTCAGTGCTGGGAAGACATATATCTTGAGGCTGTGCATACCTTGTGTGGGTGTCTCTGTGAATTTACATGTGCATAAGTCCAGTTGTGTCTAGAGAATAATTTCTTTGACGTTATCCATCACTTTTGGTTCTTACAATCTTTCTGCCTCCTCTTATACATAGAACCCTCAGTTGTGAAGGGAGTGGTTTGATAAAGCTATCCCACTATGGACTGAGTGCTCCAATCTCTCATTATCTGTTCATTGTCTTGTCATAGGTGTCTATATTAGTTTACATCTGCCCCTAAAGAAAATTATATGCTGATGACTGATAAAGGCACTGATCTATGGGTATAGCAGAATGGCATTACATGTCATTTTCTTGCTATATTCATTTAGTAGAACTAGTATTTGGTATTTAGTTTTATTCTAAGTCCATGGCCTACATAGTCTCAGGTTCTTGTTTAGCCTAACAGGGTCATGTATAAATTTTTCTCATGCGGTGAATACCTAAATTCAATTACAGAATTGTTGGCTCCTTTAATGTTTGTGGCACTATTGAAGCAGCATACCTCACAGGCAGGCCACTCTTACAGGTTGCAGAGTTCGTAGCTGGGTTGATTATTTTCCTCCTTTGGCACCATGCAGAATAATTTTCAATACCATGACTACTAGTTAGTATGGGTGAATATTCTAGTTAGGCACCAGTATTTGACTTCTTTGTGTTCAATGGGTTGTTGTCAATGTTGTTTTTAGCAATAAGGCCTTGGCATCAATTTGTGTAGAGTAACCCATAGCCTTGGCAATATCCCAAAACATTTGAGTGTTTTCCATTGTACAATAATTCAAATAGATGTAACCAATTTTTAATTCTATTGTAGTCTTAAAAACAGCAATCACATGCTTGCAAAAGGGAGAACAGATGAACAGTCCTTCTCAGCCATGATGCCTATGAATAATAGCAGCAACCAGCATAGTAAAATGACCATAAGGTGGTTGGTACACATACC
Organism: Tokudaia tokunoshimensis; assembly: GCA_036184795.1. Classification (NCBI taxonomy): domain Eukaryota; kingdom Metazoa; phylum Chordata; class Mammalia; order Rodentia; family Muridae; genus Tokudaia; species Tokudaia tokunoshimensis. The sequence continues at coordinate 80,138,012 of BTHU01000012.1, read as the reverse complement.
TTGGTGATAACCAAGAGCTTTTTCATTGGACTTAAAACTCGTTTAATAAGGGGGCAATTATGCTTGGTACTGAACACCTAACCAGCAGTCAAGGCCTAGTGAAGCCATGGATCTTAGAGAATAACTTCCAACTACCAATTTGCTAAAGCAGCATAATCCCTAATTATACTCTAAATATTTGTCCTTATATACAGAGATAAATATAGGTCTCATTCCTTAACAAGGAAAGTTTTTTTCCTTTTCTTTCTTCTTTCTTTTTTTTTCTTTCCTCTTTTGAAATATATTAAGACCATTTCAGACAGTCACAACTAATCAAAATACAGAGTTCCTGAGCCTAGGCCTAATAGTACATCTACAAAATAACTCCTGTATCTAAGACTCAGGATATTGCTGAAGAGGAGGGAGTAAGGGTGTAACAACCAGAATATCAGGGTATCAGTATCAGAATACTGTATCTCCTAGTAATGTCAAAAGGGATGTCCATAAATTCTCACCAACATGAACACTTAAACATGAGCTAAACAAGAAACACAACAATAAAGATGCCAAAGTGAGACCCTAAGCCTACACAAGGAACTAAAAGTTACTAAGGAATGCTAAGAGTGGAAGAAATAGACTTTTCCAGGAAAAAACACACCAAGTGGTTATGCAGTACCAAATGGTTGACCCTGAAAGCATATGTACTAGTAACATTATACAGAAGAACAGTTTCTAATTTTGGATATATATATATATATATATATATATATATATATATATATATATATACATATATATGTGTGTGTGTGTGAATATATTAACACATATATAGGAATATATGATCATACATATATGAATATAAAAACAGTTAATGAAAAAGAGACTGTGAGGTTGAAAGAGAACACGAGCACAAGAGGGTTTGGAGAGAGAAAGGGATGAAGAAAATTATGTAAAATTATAATCCCCCAAATAAAGAAATTAGTAATTTTAAAACTTTAATTAAAATGTTTTGGTAGCTCAAAATTGATGACAGTATAGCTAGGGAGATGGAGCAAAGAGTAAAGTGATTTTCCTACAAGTGTGAGGACCAGAATTCAATGTTTAACATAACTAGCTCCACACAAATACACCCTAAGTGTGTATGGGGCCCACTTATACCATTGTGTTCTAGGTAAAGATAGGAATTTCCCTGAGCAAGCTGGCTAGCCAGACAAGCTGAAATTACCAGTCCTAATGTTAGCAAAAGACTGTGCCTTAATGTACAGAGTTAATAGTAGTTTTGACAGCACTTTATGTCAACTTCACGAATCCACACACATGCATACCCCCCATGCATCTACTTGTAAACATATATATATATATATATCCATATACCATATACATATGCACAAAACTATGACTCTAATTTTTAAAGCATTAGTTATATCAAAAGTCACCATTTCACTAGAGTACATTGATTTATAGACTGCTTGATTATGATTGAAGAATAGCACAACATATATGTGTGTCATTTACCATTGCTCCAAGTACTGTTAAGTAAGAAATAACTAAAGCAAATTTACATTATCTACACGACTTTTTGTTTGAGATATCTATCTATGTGGTACTTTTCAAATTAAATTGCCTGGGAAACTTTATAACAAAACATGTTTGATAGAAAATCTTGCTCATTTAGAAGTGTTGGCAATATCAAAATAGTTGTGTTTAAAGTAATAAAACAATAAAATAAGATACCGCATCATAATGATTATTTAATTGCATAATTGGAATTTTTTACTAATTTAATCACTAAGAAATGTAACAATTCATTATATATAAACATACAAACTGAAAATTCATTTTAGGAGCCTTCGCAGAGATAGTATACTATTAGAGATGATATGAATTTCTGTGGAAGGATTGATATGACAAGCACATGTTTGACACCTTGGTAGAGACAGGGTAGAATACTTAGTCTCCAAAGAAAATTGTTCAGTTTGAATTATCTGGTTTATTTCTGATGTTTAACTGTTTCTTGACATCTAATATTTTTACACACTCTTTTTTTAGGCTAAGGATTAGAAGCCCTGAGTATGTTTTGTTTTATATTTTGTTTTATATAATAAAACAATAAAACACCTTTTCTCCCTCCAAATACTCCCACATAGCTCCCTCTTCCTACTCAAATTTATGGCTTCTATTTTAACTAATTATTACAGCTTGCATATATGTATATGTATACCTGTGTGTGTGTGTGTGTGTGTGTGTGTGTGTGTGTGTGTATGTTCCTAAATATAACTTGTCCAGTCCATACAATGTTATTTGTATGAATGTTCTTGGTCTGACAATTTGGCACTAGATCAGTGATTTTCAAACTGTGTATCATGACCCCTTTGTGGGGAGTCTAAAGGCTTACAAGGGTTACTGAAGACTGTTGAAGATAGGTATGTTTGTATTATGATTCATAAGAGTTGTAAAATTACAGTTATGAAGTAACATTGAAAATAATTTTATCATTTTGGGTCAGTACTATATGAAGAACTATATTAACAGGTTGCAGCATTATGGAGATTGAGAACCACTGCAGTATACTCCCAATTAGTGTGCTCTTCCCTGGGAAAGACCACCTCTCCCACTCCCAAATTTATGGTAAGCTTTAGTCATGTATTTGGGTCTTGTGAATTTTTTCCTGTTCACTTTGGCATGAACATTGTTATTACCCTTGTTCTGTTCACATTTGGATAGTCACACTGCTGAGACTTTATGGGTGCATCTTGTGACATTACTAAGATGCATATTGGAGGAGTGTCTACATCCACATATTCACTAAGTTAGCATAGTCCCTAACAACAGTTTACATACAGTGTTTGTAGATAAGTGTTAGTGTTCACTCCTCATCAAGGAGACTTCTTACAACAGATGAAGACCTGTAGAGAAAACCACATCCAAATGCAGAGTTGTTGAGCCTAGTCTCAATGGATACATTTACGAAAAAATCACTAACCTAAGGTTGATGGAACATTATGAAAAAGGAGGTATAAAGATTTTAAGAGTCTGAGGATCAGGGTGCTTGCGGCCCTGAATTTCAACATCTTTCTCTTGTTTGAAATGTATATTGTTGTGTATCTGATAGATGCTTTTGCATATTAAAAAAGGTAACTTTCTGAACTGTAGCTTGCATACAATTGTCATATGCTAAACAGCATAATATGAACTATTCATCCTAATTTAAGGAATAACAAACTAGATCTAGAATAATCTTGTGTCTCAAGATTTACAAAGGTTATTCACAAAGGAATCTGGAGATGAGGGATTTGAAAAGGGGTGAAATCTCACAGGAGTGTTTCATTATAATTTCTGTGGGGTAAAATGGAGGCATGAATGGTTTTAAATCCTTTCCATTGCCTTCTGAAATTCAAACTGAAAAGAGGATAGGGACATCCAGAATTCAAGTAAAAGGCTCTTAGGAGTGGATTATCTTGGAAGCCCTGAAGTGAAGTGTCTGATCATATCATCATGAAGAATGAAATGCAAGGCAATGAAATATAGCAATGTGTAGTTTGTGTCTGACAAAATTTTAACAGGTACAGCCTCACACCTGTAAAGCAGGTTCAATACATAAAAAGAAAAAATGGGATAAATTTACTTCATAGTATTTTTTAAGTTTTATTTACTTCTGCTAGTATCCTTTTCTTCAGTAATGAATCCTGTGAACAGCAGTGAATTAGATGCTTTAAAGAAGAAACATACACTACACAAGAGCACAATCAAAGCTGCAAAAGATAAGTTCAGATCTGTCTAGTGCTCTTGGTTTATTGGTCCCTCAGGGACTTCCTGGAAAGTACTGCAGGAAGGATATTTTTAGTCTGTAGGCAGTTGAAGTGTTATAGTGAGATCACTTATTAATCTTTAAACAGCACTGCCTGATATTGTATGTGTGTTTTAGAGTCCAATTTATCTTACTTTCTATTGCTAGAATGGTATAAGGTCACATTCATAAATATGATCAAACGGCACCATAACAAAAGGTAAATAAAAACCACAAGAAATATTAAATATTTGTTTAGTCATATTGCCATAAATTAAACTGAAATCTACTTTTAAGTTAGTAAAATTCTGTGTCTATGACATGAATATATGTTTGTGTGTGTGTGTGTGTGTGTGTGTGTGTGTGTGTCTGTGTAGTTGTTATAATATTATAACACAACATGATCTTTCATGATTTAAAAACCATTTTGTGATGGAGCCTTTAATCTAAATGTGGATAAGAAAAAAATGTTTTGCTCTAATTTTAGATTCATTGAAATGCTATAAGGGAAGAGAAGCAAATTTCTAGTGGAGTTTGAATGTCTAATAATGGTAATAATGGTTGCATGCTCCTGAATTTATTCCTAATCATTCATTTAAATATCTGTTTAGTGTTAGGTAAAAGATGCATATGTAAAAGATAATATGTTATTAAGCCTGAGATTATCCTACACAGAACACCTTATTAAATATCCTAGTGTTCACAGAACACATTATTAAATATCCTAATGTAAACAGAACAGCTTACTAAATATCTGAGTATACATAGGAAACCATACTAAATATCCTAGTATACGCAGAATGCCTTACTAAAGAGTTTAATATACATAGAACCTTATTAAATATCCTACTATACATAGAATACCTCACTAAATATGCTAGTATATATAGAACACCATACTAAATACCCCATTATATAGAATACCTTACTAAATATCACAGTATACACAGAATACCTTACTAAATATCCTAGTATACATAGATCACCTTACTAAATATCTTGGTATATACATAGCACCTTACTAAATATCCCATTACACAAAGAATACCCAACTAAATATCACAGTATACGCAGAACACATTACTGAATATCTTAGTATACATAGAACACCTTTACTAAATGTCCCAATATACACAGAACACCTTACTAAATATATCTTCCCAAATTTAGAGATTATGGCATGCATCATATATATAGAAAAGAGATAATGCAGTGTTTAATTGCATTGCGAGGGAGAATGGTATAGGGCCATTCTTATCAATAAATTCACTACACTCAATAAATACACTACAAGGAACCACTTCCAATAAGACAAAGGTATCAGTATATTAAACTACTAACTTTGTATCAACATATCTGTTAACAACATTTGACTTTATAAAATATATTTTTAATTTTTCAGTACAAAAGTATTCATATATGAGTTTATTTTCTCTATATTTAAAATGTTGTACAATTCTGTGGAAAGAGATATATAATGGCTATGCATCAAGCTACTGCCGTCCATTCCCTGCTTCACTGTGTTCTTCCTCTGTATCTCCAGGACAGAAAAATGATGGCACTCATACTGAGGAAAAAGGTACCCTGTAATACAATGGGCATGTCCAAGCATGTCCAATAGCAGATATTTAAGGGAAAAGCCACAAAAAGAAGCATGGTCTTTAAATTCCTTTAAATCCATACATCTTTTGAACATAAGTTATTTTCTGTAACTGAGGATTAGCCTTTAACAATAGTTGAGTGTCGAGAATAGCTAATTAGTTTTATAATAATAGTGCTGTATCAATAACTCTGTGAGATAATGACACTGTTATTGTATCCATTAGGAAGGGTGTTTGTACTTTATTTAATTCCATTTAAATTGGAACCAAACCTAAGCCATAATTAGGGGAAACATTTTTGCTTATAGTATTCAGCATTTAAGAATATTTTATTAAAATTAGTTTCACACAATATATTTTGAACTTATAATTCTCTCAAATCCTCCCCACCTCCCTACCCAATCACCATCTTCTCTCTCTCTCTCTCTCTCTTTTTCTCTCTCTCACTCTCTCTTCTCTCTCTCTCTCTGTATCTCAAAAAAACCCATACAATAACAAGCAAACAATCTTTTGAAAAATAGTGTTCAGAATAATATCCTGAATTTTAGTAGCCCTGTCAATCATATGTATATAAACTTACTAATCCCCACATTATTTACCAGCTAAATAAGACTATGATAATCTACTAATGATAAATCATATATTGTATTTTAAAAAAATAGCAGGTTTGTTAAAGTAACCCCCTTGTATATTGTTTCATTAACTTACAGCTATTTCATTCTTTATGGCTTAAATTTCATGCACACTAACCAAGTATAATCTCACCAGAAAGTTCTTTAGCAGAAAATCCATTTACAGCCTTGTGGGACATTGTGCCATATGTTGCTCTCGGCATTGTAACGATGGGATGCACCTTCATGATGAAATCTGGACTTCTTCCAAAAAGGAAAGCAGTGCAATTCTTTAAGTGAAGCGTGAAATCATTCGCTCTCACAGCATCTTACCCAGTGGAAAATGAGCATTCTTCATGGACAGGTTCTGCTGGGAGTCTGGAGGACAAGAACATGTTGAAGAGATTCACTGCCAACTTCAGCATCAGGTTAACTATTAGTTCTAAAATATTTCTGCCTTAATGTGCCTCCTTTTTTAAATAGGGAAGTTAAGCTTTCTAACTGAACAAATTTATGTCACACCCTCAAATTTGTAACCAAACCCAGTTTATAAGTCACATCCTTTAATCTCGTTATTGACATGCTTTTGTCAGTGTTCTTCTGAACACTTCTTATAGAGCTGGTGCTGTCCTTAGCAACATCTTTTTAATTACACTGAAATCAGTGACAGTTACTTGCTTTTGATCACTCAAATTCTCATTACTGAGTATATTATTATTATAAATACATGAATTTAAGAAATAATAGCTGCATTAAAATATATGTGATGATCTCTACATATATTATTTGTGTACTATGTCATTTTACTGCCATTGAATGTAAAATTGTCATGTGTATATAATTGTGTGTTATATGGGTTGGGGTTGCACAGCTAGGTGTATATGTATATTTGTGTAGACCAGAAGACAGCTTCAGTTCTGCTCCTCAGGTGTTGTTCCCCTGTCTTTTGACACTAGGGCACTGCTTGCCCGAGCTTCACCAAGTAGGTTAGGCTGCTAGCAAGCTTTCCCCAGGGATCCTCCTGGTTCTGCTTCTGCAACACTGGATGGTAGATATGCCTGGATTTTTAGATGAATGCTAGTGATCTAATTCACACATTCATGTGTATGTACTTGTAAAGCACATACATTTCAAGAAAGCTTGCTAGTATCCTGGACACTGATGCTTTCAGGAGAAAGAAGAAAAGATTCTCCATCACCATACTGTCTTTCAGATTTCTGTCAGAGTTAAGTAGGTGATAAGCAGCACTGCAGACCCATGAGCAGCCTAACACGGTCCTGGATAGCTGATGGAAGATTATTGGTGCTTCTTTTGTATTTTATTTTTACCTCTGTTGTTTGTGACAACTTACTTTTATGGTTTCTCACCCAGATAGTTTTAGCTAGAAAGGATTCAATTTATAGAGAAGGCTTTTGCTCTGTTCCTACTACCCATTCTCTCCTTACTGCAAGGTTTTGCTTCTTCTGGTTTTGATGTAAAGCTCTCCTGAGGTGGTCAGAAGGCACATGCACTTCAGCCCCTAGTAGAATGGGTTCGATTCTGAACTACTCAATGTTAAACACCTTATTAAACTCTTAAAGTCTCAGAAATTTTAATTTCTAATATTGAGATTTAGCATTTAACAGAATTGTATTAAATGAAACATATAGCAAAGTTAAGCACTTTCTAAATGGTTATTTTATTCTGCTGTTATTTGACAAGTCTAATGGATTTTTTTTTAAATTGACATTTTTGAAAGTCTTTTTGGTTTGTGACTTGTTTGATATTATATAGATTTTCCTACTTTGATTTTACTTTGATATGCCCCTTCTCTTTCTCTTGCCTTAACATGTCTGAGCCTGTCACCTCCCTTTGTGCTGCTAACCATTAGAGGTTGTTATATCCATATTTACATACTCTTAGAGTGTTTTGAAACTTTACATTTCTCATTGTTTTGTGTGAATTAGAATTGAGTACTCATTTGTTTGTCTATCCAACTTGATAGTGAATTTTTCTTTGCTAATCATATTCATGTATATATTCAAAATTATATGTGGGAGTATGTGTGTGTGTAACTATATATACAGATCATGCTTCCACGATTGTATGTGTATATATTAGTTAAAATGGTATATAAGGAAATTATTGAACTTTAGCAATCTCTTTATAATTTCATCTCAAAAAGGGAGCATCTTTAAATTTTTACTTTAAATATTTTGTCTGTTTAACTCTTGTATCCTTAGTTAAGCCTGTCTATCTTCAAAGCTTTAAACGCTTAGGGGTTGTAGGTAAATCCCTAATTTATATATCTTCTCTCATCTCTGTGGGTTCCTAAATGTTTTCTAGTTGTCAAACACTTTGTTTAAATGCTCCAAATGCTTCTTCTAACCTATTTCTAGGTAATTTCTAACCTATTTCTATTTATTTTCTGTTCAGAAATGCTTCTCTGTACAGCTTGATTTAGAGCTACAACTCGCATTTTGTGCTTGAGCAACAGGACTTATAGATTCACTAATAAATGCTATATACATTTTGTCTTTTAATTTTTAAGTAATACTACTATACCAAAACCTGAACTGTTTTCTTTTTTCAATAATTTTTATTAGTTATTTTTATACACTCCATATTTTATTCCCCACCCTGCTAACCCCTGTCCACCCTCTGATTGTTCCACATTTCATACCATCCCCTCCCCTGTCTCCACCTGGATGTCCCTACTCCCCACCCCACCTGACCTCTAAACTCCCTGGGGCCTCCAGTCTCTTGAAGGTTAGATGCGCATCATCTATGAATGAACACAGACCTGGCAGTCTTCTATTGTATGTGTGCTAGGGGCTTCATATCAGCTGGTCTATGCTGCCTCTTTGGTGGTCCAGTGTTTGAGAGATCCCAGAGGTCCAGACTAATTGAGACTGCTGGTCCTCCTACAGGGTCGGCCTCAGCTTCATTCAGCCTTCCATAATTCAGCTGTAGGGGTCAGCTGCTTCTGCTCATTGACTGGATGCAAATATCTGCATCTGATTCTGTCAGCTATTTCTTTGGTCGTTCAGAATGCTGTCACGCTAGGTCCCTTTTTGTGAGTGCTCCATAGCCTCAGTAATAGTGTCAGGCCTTGGGACCTTCCCTTGTGTTGGATCCTACTTTGAGCCTGTTGCTGGACATTCTTTTTTTTCAGACTCCTCTCCATTTCGATCCCTGTAATTCTTTCAGTCAGGAATAATTATGGGTCAGAGTTATGACTATGGGATGACTCCCCTCCCCCTAATTTGAAGCCCTGCCTTCCTGCTGGAGGTAGGTTTCAAAAGCTTCCCTGGATGTTTATACTAATTGTAACAGTTTCTGTGCTTTGTGTGTATTTCCTGTTATTAATCTTATAACAACATTGCAAAGCTGTTACAAACACATAGACACACAGACACAGACACACACACACACACACACACACACACACACACACACACGCACGCACGCACGCACGCACCGAAAGAGTTATCTTCATTTCAAACAGACTAAACTAATTTTCTGCTAACTGGGATTTCTTCTTTTCCTCAGCTCACTCTGTAAACAATCACTCAGAGCTACTGGGAGAGCAAGACTCACATTCCAGTAGCTTTCAGAGAATACTGCCTGTTGTCACTGAAATTATTCCAGATTTCCTATTCTTGTGTCTAGATCCAACTTCATATTGTCTGAAATTGTAACTGAAAACTTATCTGATATCATGTTTTCCCCTTATTCTGTAATACATCTCATCTAAATTGAATTAATACTATAAATGATCCAAAATCTACACAAAATTTTTTCCTATGTGAAGACATCTATTAAAACATCCAAAAAGCAATCAAACAATAGCCACAAACTTTTTTTCAGATCAGCCAGTCAACATATGAGACTCATGTGTAATACAGCTTGTACTAAAGAATCTTGAGTCCATCAAGTAGAAGTGACCTGCTCTCAGCTCAGTTCCCATAATGACTCGTGACTCTTCATTTTATATTCTTGCTTTGATGGTCCATCCTTTTAAAATTCTTCATTTAAATTTCTCTTTTTTCTAAAAACCAAATTGTTGTACACTCAACTGATATGTACAAATTCATGATGTGTTTATACGTGTATAAAAGTGAGACCATACTAGAATATGTGCATAATCTTTCCATTACATTCAAAAGTTTACTCCCAGTTTTATTTATTGGTAATATTATTTATTAATGTCTTTTAATAAAATGTCACTTTACACAAGATGTATCCTCTTATCAAACTTCAAAATCATGTGATTCAATATTTTTAACTATAGAGATTTTCTTTTACAACTGAAAATTTGAATTTCTGTCACCTTCCCCCCTTGCTATTGCTTCTGTATATATAATTCTGATCATTGTAGAATTATTACGAGTGTCATTATGAATTGTTCTTTTGTGTGATTTTACTTAAGTCTTGAAAGTTAATCTATACTTTCATAGCAATTTTTTTCCTCTTGAAGCTATGAAGATTTGTGTTGTTTTATATTTTCTTTCTATCCATTTAAATTGATGGACATTAGGGTGCTTTAATACCTTGACTAATGTGAATAAAGTTGTAACTGACATGAGTGAGAAGATATTAATTCAAGATAGTGATTTAAGCAAACCACCATGATACATGTCTGCAATTCCAGTTACTGGCATGGCTGACGCAAGAAGATCCATCATTGAAGGCCATCCTGATCTGCATAGAAAAATTATATACTTCTACCTTCTCACAAAAGGAAAACTATAAGTAAATGGAGTTATTCCATGTTTTGAATATGTACTTAGAAGTTGGATTCTAGATAAGACAGTATTATTATATTGCTGAATGGAGCTCCATATTGCTTTACATAGTGGTGACACATGTGCAACCACAGTGCACAAAACTGCCCTTTTCTCTGTATCATAACAAAATTTTGCCATCATTTGTCTTTAAAAATATATTTATTTTCTTATTTTTATGTGTATGTATGTGGGTTTGCCAATGTTGTGACTTGTACACTGGGGTCAGAGGATAGCTTGTAAGGGTTGGTTCTTTCTACTGTTTAAGGGTTAGGGCATCAAATTCAAGTTGCCTTGGAAAGCAACTACCCTCTCCCCACTTTTATTGAAAATAGATTATTTTCTCATATAATAGATCATGATTACAGCTTCCCCCACTCAGTTCCTCCAAGATCCTCTCCACCTCTCTTGAATCCACTCCTCTCTGTTCCTTATTAGAAAAAAACAGACTTCTAATAGATAGTAACAAAACATAACAAAATAAATCATATAAGGTAAAGAAATAACCATCACATAAAAGATGCACAAGGCAAACTCACCGAAGGGATGGACCCAAGATAATGCATAAGAATCACATACTGAGGGGTTTCATAAAAACACTCTGCTGAAATCTATAATAATACACGGAGAACCTGATGCTGCAGATCAGTGCTAATCCTATGAGTATTGCTTCAGTCTCCGTGACTAGAATGAACTTTACTCAGTTGATTTAGATGGCCTTTTTCCTCTAATGTTCTACATCCCCTCTGGTTATTACAGTATTTCTGACTCTTCTTCTACAGGGTTCTCTAAGATCTAAGAGGACGGTTTCCATTGAGACATCCCATTTAGAGCTGAGTGTTTTAAAGTCTGTCTAATTCTGCATAATGTTTGGCTGTAGGTCTCTGTATTTGTTTTCACATGCTGCAGTAAGAAGCTGTTGATGACTGAGTAAAGCACTGATCTACGAGTGTAGCATAATATCCTCAGGAGTCAGTTTTATCATTGTTTTTTTTTTTAAACACCAGTTTTATTTGGTGTTACCCTAGGTCTGGGCTATCTAGTCTCTGGTTCTTGGTCATCCAAGCAGTGTTAAGTATGGAGCATCTCATAGAGTGGGCTTAATTCAAATCACACATTGACTGGTTACTCCTACAAGCTTTGTGTCAGCATTGTATTAGAGGAGAGTTTCTCAATCTTTCAAATACTGCAACCCTTTACTAGAGTTCCTCATGCTGTGGTGATCCCCAAACATAACATTATTTGTTACTACTTTATAACTGTTATTTTATTACTGTTATAAAGCATAATGTAAATATGTGATATGCAGGATATCAGATATATGACTACAAAAGAAATTATGATGTGCAGGTTGAGAACCACTACACTAATCTATTTGGAAGATAGGATAGCATTGTAGATCAGATGCTTTAGAAAGGCTTGGTGTTCATAATTCTCTTCTGGCAACCTGAAGAGTACCTGACTTCCAATGCTTTCTTAGTCAGTGTTCTATTGCTGTGAAGATACACCACAACCACAGCAACTGTTATAAAGGAAAGCATTTAATTGTGGTTTGATAAAAGTTTTGGTGTTTTAGTCTATTTCATCATGGCCATGGCAGGAAGCATGGCAGTCAGAAATTATGAACTGCTGTGGGCTTTAGAAACACCAAAACCCCCAGTGATACACTTTCTTCAACAAGAACACAGTACAACAAGGCCATACCTCTTTATTCCTCTCAAATGACACTGCTTTCTAACGAAAAAACATTGAACATTTGAGCCTATAGGGTCTACACTTACTCAAACAGCCACATGTACCAAAGACACTAGACTATAGAGATGAATGTTTTCTATAAACAGCTTGATCTCTCCATGTTCAATGAGTTGTGTGGGTGTTCAGCAATGGATCTTTGCTGTTAATGTGCAGAGCAAAATCTACCATCTTTGCAACAGCTTGGCTTATTCAAGGATTTTCATGAGACATGTTTGGTCAGCAACTCAATTAGATGTAACCAAGTCCTGTAATTGGAAAACTTGTATGCTGACAGAATATAGCCAGCTGAGACTTCATTATTTGGAGATTTCATTTGGATCACTTTCACATATTTTTGGAGGTTTCCAGTGCATTAGGTTTCTATACCATCCTTCAGACACCCCTAAATTTTAGTTATCATTACCCAGAGGAGAAGATTTTCTGAACAGAACATTATTAGTGCAGGCACTAAGATTAAGAATTAATAAATAGAAGGCTGTTCTTTTCTGAACAGGAAAGGGAGGACAAGTGGAACAGGGGTAAGGAGAAGTATAGGGGAAGCTGGAAGCAACTGTGGCTGGAATGTATTGCTTAAGAGAAAAATCTATTTTCAATAAAAATACAAAAATATAATAAATGGGACCTCATGAACCTGAACAACTTCTGTAAGACAAAGGACAATGCCATCTAGACAAAGCAGCAGCCTACAGAATGTGAAAAGATTTTGACCAACTTTGTATCTGATCCACCAACTAATATCAAAAATATATAAAGAACTCAAGAAACTAGATATCAAAGAGCCAAACAATACAATTAAAAATGGGGTACAAATCTAAACATAGAATTCTCAATAGCTTAAACACAAATGATTGAGAACCACTCAAAGAAATGTTCAACACCCTTAGCTAGCAGGGAAATGAAAATCATAAGTACTTTGAGATTTCACCTTACATTTGATAAAATGGATGATGTCAATAACACAAGTGTCATCTCAGGCTGGTGAGGATGTGAAGCCAGAATACTCCATTGCTATGGAAAGTAGTGTAGTGGCTCCTCAGAAAGATGATAATTGATCTACTTCAAGATCCAGTTATAGCACTCTTGGACATATACCAAAAAGATGTTTTATCCTGCTGCGAGGGCACTTGCTAAGCTATGTTTATTGCTGGTCTATTCACAGTAGTCAGTAAAAGGAAATGTCCCTAAACAGAAGAATGGATAAAGATAAAATAGTAGAGTTACATGATGGAATAATACACTCTGTTAAAGACAATGGTATTGTGAAACTTACAGGCAAGTGGATGAAGCTAAAATAATATCATCCTGAACGTGTTTATCCCGACGCAGAAAAATAAATTTGGTATGCATTTGCTTATATGTGGATTTTAAATAAATGATAACCAAGTATAATTTGTAGATCTGGAGAAGTTAGGTACATTAAAGAGCTGGGAAAGATACATGGTTCTCCATGGAAGGAAAAAATAGAATAAATTTTATGAATGTATTGTGGCATATGGGAACAGGAAGATCAGGTTGGGAAGCAGCTACCACAGTGGATTTTATTTCTATGTATTCCATGTTTATGTTGTTGAGCATGATTTCGTGCCTGTTGGTCATCTGATTGTATTTTTTTTGTAGAAATGCCTACTCAGTTTAACATTTAATTTTGATTAGAACATTGGTTGCTTTCAAAATTGAATTTTAGGGGTTGTTTAGAAACATTAGATATTAATTCCTCAGCAAATAGATTATTTGATTTGCAAATATTTCCCTTATTTTTAATTTTTCTTGTCCCTTAGTTGTGATGTGTTCTTTGTTGAAGAAATGACCTACAGCCAATGAATATGATTAAGGCCAAATCCAAGCATAGTGTGGAACTATGGACTAGAAGTTCCACCCCTAGCTGAGACAATTGATCAATTGATAGTTAACTGGAAAGAGAGTGTCAGTGTCTTTAAGAGTGTATTCACTAGTAGATCAGCCTCCAGTGTTGATAACCAAGAATATATGGGCAGCACAAATTGTACTTGCTACATATAAAAAAACAAAAGAAAGGAGAAAGATTGGGTAGATAGTTAAAGAAAGGATATGAGAGGTATTGATAGTGGTAGCTGAATATAATCAAATCACTTTCTGAAAAATTCTCAAAGAACAAATACAATTACCTCAAGAAATTATCCCACCAAATTATAACCAAAGCTTGTCTTTATAATGGATACAGAAGTGGGGAAAAAGTAACAAGAGTGCATTCTTGCTGCATTTTAAGACCTGGATATAATATATAAAAATAAAAGGAAGAAAGTTAGTTAAGCAGCATTGGTGATAGCAGATATAGAAACAGACATGACTTTCTCTTTCCATTGAGCTTGGATGGGTGGTCTCCATGGTACCCATTACCGGGCATTCACCAGAATGTTGTGCATATTTCATTACAACTGACTCCACTTGTACAGTCAGCATTAATTCTCAGAGAATTAAAGATGAAATCCAGGTAGTCTTCAAATACTCAGAAGCTACAATATGCTTTAGGAAATGCAGGTAGTTTTACTTTGTGGTCCCCTAATGCTAATATTCACACAAAATATAGCACATGAATCTAGAGTGTACAATTATATAGCTAATTTATTATTTTGTTTATTATTTAAAAGCATGTTGTATTACCTCATGCAGATCTCATATATCTTCATTTTGAAACATATATTTTCCTCTTTAAACTATCTTTTCAATATATAAATGTAGTGACTTTTACAAAACAGAAAAAAAATGACTTAGGGAAGAATTTATAGAGGAAATTTTTGTCTCCTTCCAGCACATACAAAACAGAAAAGAATCTATGTTAGAGTTATTTCACATAATTAGGAAACCACATTTTTTAGGTGATTGTGTAGTTATAGCTTTTTTTTTTTTACTTATATACCCTTCATATTAGATACTGGAGATTAATTAAACTGAGTATATGTATAGTTTTGGAGAATTAAGAAATGCCCCATAAAGCTTTCAAATCAATAGGTATTTTTCTCTAAATCCACAGTAAGTTTATATTCCAATTTTAAGGTCATGTTGACATTCTGTGTCTGGAACAGTAGAATATCTTCTAGTCACAATGAAAAGCATAGTCCTACAGCTGAGATGAACTCAAGTTCTGTATTTTAAGTTTTTTCTAATGGTTTTGAGTCTAGAAACACACCTTTCTCATGAAAGGTGTTTATTTAGTTTATCTGGGATGTTTATGGGCTGTGCATTAATAAGCAACAGGGAAAGGGACTGGTCTGACACAGCTCTCCACGGTGTTAACTATATATATGTGTGCACTGTTCCCAGATGAATATTACAGTGAATAGCTGAAAGGTTGTAGAAATCTTTATTTGTTGAGAACTCAACTTCTGATTTACACTACCTTTCCCAGATTTTGTTTTTAAAGTTTTATATAAATACCTCCTCCATATACTACAGTCAAGCAAACTTTCAGATTTGGGCTCATGAGTGTTATTTCCTTTGCAAAGTAATCAATTCCTACCTTTAATAACACACCTTGTTTTAATTACAGACTTGAATCTGAGAACATAATGACAGAAATTTCATGTAACTAGTGAAAAAAAAGAACCCTGAGGCACCTGTAATTACACTTGATTAAATTAAGGATATTCACTTGAATTTTAATTCTTAGGATTCAATATTCATGTCATAACTAATATGAAAGCAGGTGACATTTTCTCAAACAAGAAAATGGTTAGGACTAATAGTACAAACATAAACAGAAAGAGATGAGAAAAATACTAACTTCTCCTTGTAGTTTGCATTCATCTTCAATGCTAAGTGGGTCTTGTGAAATTTACACCAGCAGATGGCAGTGTTCAGGAGAGGTCAGGCACTTAGCACAGCAAGTGCTTGGAGGAGGGAAGATTATCTGGAGGACAAACCAGTTTGTGACAATGTGACCAGAAATGGAATGTAGTTATTACTGATAACTGTCAAAGAAGAAATTCATAGACCAAATAAATGAGAAGATGTAATAGCTATTCCTGGTTGTCAACTTGACTATAGTTAGAATGTACTACAATCCAGAACTGGGAGGATCACCTGTTACATAGATCTTGAGGCTGGGACATACAAGTTTCTGGCCTGGATCGCGGCATGGAGATCTTGAGGCATAGTAGCTATAAATCCCGGGAGACGAAGGCAAGGAGATTCAAGGTCAGCCTGGGACAAAATAATCCATCACGGTGGTACACACTTTTAATCCGGGTTACACCTTCTGCTGGAGTCCTTCTTAAGGGCATCGGAAGAAGATAGATAAGCTCTCTTCCATACCTGCTTGCCAACACTTCTGTTGGAATCTAGTAGCCTTGGGGGACTGAGATAGTACTAGATCCTAGGACTTCCCATTCACAGCTGACCATTGTTGGGAGTTGAACTAGAGATTGCAAGACATCATAACAATTTCCCTTACTATACAGAGACTATCCATAAGCTAGTTCTGTGACTCCAGAGAACACTGACTAATATAGAAGTGTTGTTTTTTGCTTTTTTTTTTTTTTGTCTTTTGTACTATGTGAAAAGAGAGAATGGTACTCTATTAGAAGCACAGTGAGGTCACTTCAGAAAAGAGGAACTCATGGATTTTTCCATGTTTTCTTATTAAAAGAAACTTAAAGGAAACAGAAGAAAATTATTTCAGAAAATAATACATGGTTAAAAAGTTAAAAATAGAATAAGACAACAATAATAACTAAATAATTTATGTAAAAATTATGTCTATTTTGACAAAAGCTGGGAGAGACATAAATTTACTTATTAAAAAGTAGGCATTCAGGTAAAGTCTCTGGGTATATGCCCAGGAGTGGTATAGCCGGATCCTCCGGAAGTGTCATGCCCAGTTTTCTGAGGAGCCGCCAGACTGCTTTCCAGAGTGGTTGTACCAGCCTGCAATTCCACCAGCAGTGGAGGAGTGTTCCTCTTTCTCCACATCCTCGCCAACAACTGCTGTCTCCTGTGTTTTTGATCTTAGCCATCCTGACTGGTGTGAGATGGAATCTCAGGGTTGTTTTGATTTGCATTTCCCTAATGACTAAGGATGATGAACATCTCTTTAGGTGCTTCTCAGCCATTAGATATTCTTCAGGTGAGAACTCTTTGTGTAGCTCTGTACCCCATTTTTTAACAGGGTTACCTGCCTCTCTGGAGTTTAACTTCTTGAGTTCTTTGTATATCTTGGATATTAGCCCTCTGTCGGATGTAAGGTTGGTAAAGATCATTTCCCAGTTAGTTGGTTGCCGCTTTGTCTTTTTGACGGTGTCTTTTGCCTTGCAAAAACTTAAAGAAACACATTAGAGTGTTGTATCTAGCTTCCAATTCAGTGCTCTGTAGGACTACTTCAGTGACTCAAACTACTTCAGTGACTCAATTAATTTTACATGAAAAATTTATACAATCTTAAAATAAAACTACACATATTTTGATCAGCTTAGAAGCTCTTTTAATATTGAGTCTGCTTCCACAAAGTGATATTATGTGTGTATAATATTAATTTCATTGAAATTAACAGATTTACCACAAGCAATAACAATGATATATCCTTCCCTCTATGACACAAAACCAGAAAATAGACACAAGGACCTCTAGCTAAATGTAACAAGATATTAGCTTTGCTAATGGCTGATCAGGTGCCCAATTGTCCCCCTAGTAGAGGATTCTTGGTAAAGTACATCAGAGACCATAGATTACAACTCAAGCCTACTGAAAACATTTTATTTTCATCTCAACGTAAAGCCTGCAGGGAAAGCTGTGTCAGCAAAAAATACTCCAATTATACAAAGCTAGCCTGCCTCACACATGGTTACTGGAGAGTGAGAGAGAGAAAGAAAGAGGAGCAGCTTAGGTCTCCTTGAGGGTACTTATCTCAAAGGAGCAGAGGACAGACAAGCGAGGCTCCCTCCCCCTATATAAGCACTTCCAAGAAAGCAAGTGCCAAGATCCCTGTCCAGTACAAAGTCTAGCACCCAGTGTTGACAGAAGGGTCTCTTGGCCCTTAGCTTATCACAGGGAAAATTTGTTCCACATCATCCAGAAGGGAATGTGACAGGAGGCAAATACTGGAGTGCAGTCAGTATGGGAGGTCCTAGATTGTATCTTGCTATACATGTGTTTAGGTATTACTGTGGTGTTCTTAGACTTTAAATAACTTCGTTTTTACCTTGGATTGTTAATAAAGGAGAAACAAAAATTTCCCGTTTGGTGTGAAGCAAAATGAAAAAAAAAAAAAAGTAGGCATTGAGAAAAAAATCTACCTTAAACTAATAAACATTATCAAGATAGATAACCAAGTTAATCATGAAAATATGTCACTGAACAGATGATATGAAGATACAAGATTATGTATAAAGTTATATTTCATATTACAAATTAAAAGGTAAATTCTAACATCTACAGATTAAATATTAAATTAAAAGTGGCAAGATAAGAGATATGGAGATATTACAAATAAATTTCACTATTTAATGATATATTTTAAAATATTGTTAAAATTGTAAAATGGAAATTCTCTTCCATTTTTAAGGAGCACACAAACGCTAATGCCATTTCTTGACTGTTGTAGATATGACATAAATGCTACAGTTCAGAGATCCCTTTGATATACCAATTGCACTTGCTTTGATATATACATTTTTTTCTAAGTGTTTTTTTATTTACGTTCAAAATCATTTCCCCTTTCCCGTTTCCTCCCTCCCAGAAAGTCCCATAAGCCCCCTTCCCTCCCTCTTTTCCCCATTCAACCCCCTCTTGCTTCTCTGTCCTGGCATTCCCCTACATACAGTCTTTCCAGGATCAGGGGTCTCTCCTTCCATCTTCTTGGAAATCTATTGATATGCGAATTGTGTCTAGGGTATTCTGAGATTCTGGGTTAATATCCCCTTATCAGTGACTGCATACCATGTGTGTTCTTTTGTGATTGGGTTACCTCACTAAGGATGATATTTTCAAGTTCTGACCATTTGCCTAGGAATTTCATGAATTCATTGTTTTTAATTGCAGAGTAGTATTCCATTGTGTAAATTTAAATAAGAATAGTAAATCTTATGTTTATCTGTTTAAAATTTTTTTCTTTTTTAAAAAAATGATAACAGTTTTATTGCAGAATTTTCCATGTCCAATCATATTGGCACAGTCGAAGGCCTGTGATTGGACAGGAAAAAGGAGGTGAAACTAGGAGTTGGAGGTGGTGGGGGTGTGGGACAGAGGTCACAGGAGGAGAAGGGAAGTGTACCGAGATGGTTTAGGATGTGGACCTGTGAGGTATTTACTAGCCCCAAATAGTTAAGTTTTATCAGTTTAGAAATATTGGGATAAAGCTTTTATCATTGTCAATTGACTCTTAATTACTGTTTTGGCATCTTGTAAATTGTGATATTATCGATACATAAATCTGGTTGGTTAATTGTGATATTATCGATACATAAATCTGGTTGGTTAATTAAGCCTTAAGAGTTTTGATTTACTTGGTTACTGGAATGTAGGTCTGCTGATTAAAGGGCTTTATGATGGAGACAGCACAGCTGTGATGCTGTAGGAACTGGGAGAGAATAGCTTGGCAGTGAGATCTGCGCTGGACCCTGCTGGGACATGGTGTTGCAGCCTGGCGGTGCAGGAGCAATGGCGGGTTCATTTTTTTTATTTATTATTATTTTTATTTTCTATATTCTTTATTTACATTCCAAATGATTTCTCCTTTCCCGGTTCCCCCCCTCCCTGAAAGTCCCATAAGCCCTCTTCCCTTCCCCTGTTCCCCATTTGCCTAAGAATTTCATAAATTCATTGTTTTTAATTGTTGAGTAGTATTCCATTGTGTAAATATACATGGAAAATATCTCTGATAAAACTGAAGAAATATATAGAAAAACATGTTAAGATTGATTATTTCATGGAAAAATTATACAGATAAAATGGCAGGCATAAACATATTCCTAAGTTTATTGAAAGTAGAATTATAAACATTTTCTGATAAAATTGAAAATCTTCAAGGAAAATATTTCTGATAAAACTCAAGAAATATATAGAAAAACACATTAAAACTGACTATTTCATGAAAAATTATACAAATAAGATGGTAGGCATACAAATATTCCTAAATTGATTGAAAGTAGAAGTAAAAACATTTTCTGATAAAATTGAAGTTTTACATGGAAAATATCTCTGATAAAATTGAAGATAAAACTCTGATAAAATTTATACAGATAAATTGGTAGGAATTAAAATATTACTAAGTTGATTGAAAGTAGGATTATAAACATTTTCTGATAAAATTGAAGATTTACATGGAAAATATTTCTGATAAAAGTGAAAAAATATATGGAAAAACATTAAAATTGAAGATTATCATGGAAAATTATACAGATAAAATGGTAGGCATAAAAATATTCCTAAGTTTTTTGAAAGTGGAAATATATATATATATATATATATATATATATATATATATATATATATATAAACTGGGCATGACACTCCCGGAGGATCCGGCTATACCACTCCTGGGCATATACCCAGAGGCTTTACCTGCATGCAATAAGGACACATGCTCCACTATGTTCATAGCAGCCTTATTTATAATAGCCAGAAGCTGGAAAGAACCCAGAGGTCCCTCAACGGAGGAATGGATTCAGAAGATGTGGTATATCTACACAATGGAATACTACTCTGCAATTAAAAACAATGAATTCACGAAATTCCTAGGCAAATGGTCAGATCTTGAAAATATCATCCTTAGTGAGGTAACCCAATCACAAAAGAACACACATGGTATGCAGTCACTGATAAGGGGATATTGACCCAGAATCTCGGAATACCCTAGACACAATCCGCATATCAATAGATTTCTAAGAAGATGGAAGGAGAGACCCCTGGTCCTGGAAAGACTGGATGTAGGGGAACGCCAGGACAGAGTAACGAGAGGGGGTTGAATGGAGAAAAGAGGGAGGGAAGGGGGCTTATGGGACTTTCGGGGAGGGAGGAAACGGGAAAGGGGAAATGATCTGGAATGTAAATTAAAAAAAAATAAAATAAAAAAAATAATAAAAAAAATACATTGTGAAAAAAAGCCAATAAAACCTTTGTCAAGGAGCTGAAAAAAAAATTAAAGATTATCATGGAAAATAATACAGTCAAAATGGTAGACACAAAAAGCATTACTAAACTGGAAGAGGAGTCACAAACATTTTCTGATCAAATCGAAGATCCATATGAAAAATATCTCTGTGAGACTATGTTTTTTGTTGGGGAATTGAGTCTATTGATGTTATAAGATATTAAGGAATAGTGATTGTTGCTTCCTGTTATTTTTGATGTTCTTTTTATGTTTGTGTGGTTACTTTCTTTTGGGTTTGTTGGAAAAAGATTACTTTCTTGCTTTTTTTAGGGTGTAGTTTCCCTCCTCATGTTGGCATTTTCCATCTATTATTCTTTGTAGGGCTGGATATGTGGAAAGATATTGTGTAAATTTGGTTTTATCATGGAATATCTTGGTTTCTCCATCTATGGTAATTGAGAGTTTTGCTGGGTATATTAGTTTGGGCTGGCATTTGTGTTCTCTTAGGGTCTGTATGAGATCTGTCCAGGATCTTCTGGCTTTTATCGTCTCAGGTGAGAAGTCTGGTATTCCTGTCAATCTATGGAATATGGTTTCATAGAAAAATGTCAGTTCAAGTCTTTCTAAGTTTAAATGGTTATCTTCTCAGAATTGAATTGCTTGTTTTTGTCTTATGTATGTCTTATGAAGTTCAGATATTATATTATTATAAAATACATAGTTGATAGAAATCTGTTTGTTCTGTTTCACTTTATAAATTTGTTCTTCTATAGAAATTTTATATTTTCATATTGTTTTGTTTGTTTTAGCTCTGTTACCTATGTTTTTTATACCCTACCCAAAAATTTTTACTCAAAGGAATGTTAGATATTTACACTATGATTTTTTGCAAATTTTTGTCGTTTTATAAATTTTAATTTATACTTTAACCTATTGTTGGTTGAGTTTTGATATGCAGTATAAGTCAGGGGACCAATTGTATTCTACTACAGGTAGTTTCCCATATTCCCAGCAACATTCCTAGATACTACTTTTCCATTGTGTTTTATTGACAATTTTGACAAAAAAATCAATTCACTACAAATATAGTTAATTTATGTTTTATTTTTTATCCTGTTGTTCAAAGTATCTGTCTTCTTGCCAGTGTCATGTTTAGTCATTTTCAAAAGATGGAAGAAATCTGGAAACACATGTTAAGTAAAGGAAACCAGGCAGAAAGTTAAAGAAAATATGATCTCATTTATTTGTAGAATGAAGTTAGACTCAGACACTGAAAGTAAGATAATGACATGCCAGATAGAAAGAATAAGACTGAAAACTTATTGCAAAACATGAGTATACTTGAGATAACCATGAAGAAAAGATTTGGAGGCCCAGTTGCTACAGTAGACTAAATTTCAAGTCTCAAATATACATATAAATAAAGAAATGGTTATATTTACTTAAATTTAGAATGTTGTATAGCTGTGAAAACACCATACTGTAGCACACAAATACATTCAGGTATGCTTTTTTTTCTTTCTGTTTTTAAATTTATTTTTATATTTATGTCCCAGATGCTGCCTACTCTCCCAGTCCTACCTCTCAGGGTTGCTCCTCTAATCCCACCTTTTGCAAAATTTTGAAGAGTTAAAATCCAAGGTGCCTATATATCATAAATATGATAAGGGCTTACTTCCTTCACAATGTAGCACATGCTGGAAGGGCTTTTATTTATTATGTCAGTAATCTCATTCATAGAAGCATATATATGTATATGTGTTAGCATGTACTATATAAGTACAAATATATACTTATATATATATATACATTTGAAAAAATTATATTAGATTAAAACAGTGAACTAATGCCATTTCACAAATAGAAATGCCTAAATAATAAAAACAAACATAGTAATCTCTGGCATTAACTCTTAATGAGAGTATTCATAGAATGGAATTGATCTTGTAAACAGTTGAGTAGTTAATAACTTGCTGAAATTTATGGATACTTTTTTGCAGACGGAAAACAAGCTGATGTACTAATTCATATAGCATATGAATTGTACAAATAGAATATTTTACATAGATGTATGCTGACATACTGATGACTTCTGTGACATACTACTCCCAAAGAAGACATGGCCATGTATACTGGATTTTCCGTTCTACTGAAATTTTGTGTTGGTTCTGTGAACTTGGAAGGAAACTGGGAGGTGGTTGAGTCTATTGCTTCTACCTTGCTCTCTTCTTACTTACTTTTGTTAATTCTTCCAATTGGTCCTGAGCTTTTGTCTCCTCAGACTAACTCTTTACAATCAATCTAATATATGCTTGCTTTCCACCAGGCCTAAGAAATAAGTGGATACCTCCATCTCATCCTTCCCCTTTCCCAATTTTTCTACCATTGTAGAGGTTAATTGTGGGAATAGCATTAACATTTCCTTTTGCCATTCTAATTCTTCACCTTTGGTGGAGGTGGAGGCAAGGGGTAAAGGTGGGTTATACTTCATACAGCACACAGCTCAGCTTTGTTTGCTTATTGTATTATTCATGGCAGAAGCAACATAGTTGTTCATGATTTTATTTTACCATTTGAATGGTGTTCAGTTTATGTCTCATTTTATTATTGTGTTTTTCACTCTTTTGGTATTTGTATTTTGAGATATTTATATATTCATGATAAGAGATTCTCTGTCAATAATTATCTGGTAGAGTATTTTTCCCTTTCCATGACTGTCTTTCCTCTATTTTGTTTCTTTTGTGCCTTAGGAACCTTTAATTTAAAATTGAAGGTTACAAATGTGATGATATATGGTTTGCACAATTCTCAGTGCTATTTCCTGAGCAACTCAAGTCAGTGATCTCTTTAGAAGCCAAGACATAAATGCAGGAAGTGCATTCAAATCACTCCCTTCTCTAATGAATATATGTACAATTCACAGCCAGTGAAGTTCACATCTCTGTTGCTGAAGGAACCATACCCTTTCTATATAGGACTCAGAGAATATGATCTACTTCTGACTTGCAAACCTCCTCTTAGAAGATTAGTCATCATAGTACAAGAAGGTTGTATTCAATCGGTAATAGAGAAAAGGAATCTATGTTTCTACCAAGTTGTGTCACTGATGAACCACAACTGATATTCCAGGTACAACAATAGCATTTTTGTCTTGATGTTATAACTATGGTTAACTAATTGGTCTCAAGGACCACTTAAGAGAAGGGACATCCTACCTGGTAGTGTAAACTTAGTGGTTACAAATGGCTAGTAAGATGAGGGATCATAGAGGAGTATCTACTATTCCCACTTTCATAAACCAGTATAATTCATAACTACATTCTGAATACTTACCCTTATATCAACAGACAAGTGTAAATATCACCCTTCATTAAAGTGGCTTCTTTTTGCAGCAGAAAAAGACCAATATAGAGTAACTGTAGAGAACAACTGACCATAGTGTGTCCAGTCCCAATTGATGCATGTACAACATAACCCAGATAGCTATGGTTCAGGAAATACTGGAAAACAAAAAGAAGAAAGATAAAAAAGACAAAAGATTAGGAAGCCTGCTGTGAGATTATGTGATTTTGCTAGCTATGATGGAGAAACTATTCTGATGAAGTCTTATATCATAGTTTTCTAGAAGAGAACTGATCAAATACAACAGCAGTTGACATATGGGTATATATGGAAATGTTTCACAGGGCTCCATACCTAGGTGAAGAGCTACAAATATTTAACAGCTACTGAGAGGGTGAGAATTTGTCTTCCCCAGGGATGAGCCCCTTGATTAGTTATCCAGTATCAAGTGGTCAGACCTATAGACACACAAGGCATGTTGTGTTTATATGATTTACATGTAATAATGGTCAATGAAGAGGAGCCTCTGAATTTGGAAGGAAACTGGGAGATAGTGTAGATCTAGAATGAGTAAGAGACAGAAAAAGGAGGGAAGAAATGATATAATTACATTTTAATTACTTAAAAATGAAGACATGCTTAAGCACAGATCATACTTTGATAGCTGATGCTGTAAACTGAACACTGAGACTCCTGTTTTACAGTTCTACCTGAATCATTCACTGTCTTCTGCTCCAGTGAATGCTTTCCTGTACTTTCACTGATGTAGCAGTATGAGATAAGAAATCATCAACTAGAGAAAAGAGAAACAGGAGAAAATTAGAACAAATGTATCAAAACTGGTAGGGCAAATTTGCGATGTTTGACTGTATGCCAGACTTACTTGTCTGGAATAATGGGAATGTTCCAATCCCATAAAATATCGAAGCTTAAGAGCATATGAGTTTCTATTCTCTGTTGCTTGATATATACAGGCTCTATAGTTATAAAATCATGAAGGTAGAAGAAAATCTGAGGGAAACAGAACTCATCCTGCTTCTATGACACAGTGAATAAAGTGTTCAGATGAGAAAACTTTTGCTACCTTGACCTTGACCAAGCATTAATATGCACATTTTCCCTGACTGTCACTTGGCATGAAGATTAAATTTCACATACAAAGGCTTCAACCAGAGAGCCATGGGCAAAGAAAACATCAATAAGAACTACACAGACTTCATTTTATGCTTAATGGGCTTTTCTACTAGTAGACTAAGCAAGACTAGAATTAGTTTAATATAAAAAATGCTCTTAAAGCAGACATTTCAACAGCTTCCCCTCTCAGCATTCACAAGTAAAAAGAGGAAAATTCCATACATAGAAGAGTCTGTCTGGGCATTTTGTCTCAGTCACAATTATACTTTAGTGGAAGAGTTGGACATTTGAGGATGAGCTTGGGGGCACCGCATGCTGCTATATTGCCATGTGCTTTAACAGATGGTGGAGGTGGCCTATACTGAAGTTTTCAAATTCGATTAAGTGGAATAATCACCTAAAATGTGTAGGAAAGACCTGATTTGAACAAAGGTTGAGTTATCATTCCCTTGGAGCATTAACATTTTTCAGGGAGATTTAACAAAAATAAAAGTATACATTTTTATAGAAGTCTCAAAAAAAATGATGAAGAAACAAAAGGACTGATTTACAAAAAGTAAACTTAAATATTTTAACTTTGTGTGATTTAAGCAAACTGAAATTGTGAGGTCTGATTGCTAGACACTACCACAATTTGTCCTCTGAGGGAAAGGAGATAGTCACTGAAGCCCAGAATTGGGTGGAAATTCTTGTCCTCGTGTTTTTATTGTCTTTTATGTTTTTCATAAGCACAACACCTTTGAAATACATATACTTTTCCCAAGTATCAAATGAGAACTCAGATTCTTTACCATTTTTAAAACTTAAAATTTTATGTATTTATTCATTTGTGTATTTGGTTAGGATGTTGGGATGTCATGATGAAGATGTGTATAACTTAGAAGGTGTCTTGCACCAGTTGAATTTTTCCCTTCCACCATGTTTGTCTCAGGGATTCCACTTAGGTTCTCAGGCTTAGTGGCATATGCCTTGATCTACAGAGCAATCTCACCATTCCCACTTCTAATTATTGAGGGATCCAATTCACTGCATCTCTTTTCATCAGCTTCTGCACCAGCCGAAATCTAAACTGAGATCTGTATGAGAAACTACATGCTAAATTGTTTTGAATACTAACTTTCCAGTCTGAAGCCAAATAAGCCTTTATAATGCTATTCCCTCCCCCAAATCTAGGTACCTAAATCTCCAAAGCTGATATTTATTCATTCAGTAAACTAGTGTGAACTGCTGCAAACTATCTCAACAACATCGAAGAAACAGGTGAGATATATTTTGTGAATTTATTATTTTCCCCCTCATTGTTAAGCGAATGGGGGAGGGCTCATATCCACCTCATGTTGTTGAAACACATAAGACCTTAGTGGGTGGATTTAGTAATTTAAATTTTCCTTTAGTTCTGAAGTTTAAAAGAATGATGAAAATTAAATTTTAACTAGAGAAAATTTCTTTCCTAGTAACAGTAAAATTGATGTGTTGAATATTGTGCTTAACTTTATGTACAATTATTCTCCAAATATCAAGGTCTTTGATTTATTTTCAATAGCAAAAATGGCATTTGGAAAGAAATGTTCTTTTGAACCCCATAGCTCTTGAATTGGTGCTGTCGTGTTAAAATCCCTAATGCTTTCTGTAGCATTTGAATTGGGAAGTAAAAAGAAAGCTATTATTAACCTGGCACTCTTTTTTTTTTTCTCATTGGAATTCTGCCTGAGGTCTAATGGGCTTTATTTTAAGCCTGCTTTTCTTCTATGAGGAGTTTACGTGCCAGCCTTGAGATTTTGAAAGCTAACCATCATGGTGTGTGCATAAAATCCTGAGTCTTTTCTACATCTGTTATCTGCTTGAAAAATCTGACCCGAAGGTACAAAGCCTTTGAATTACAGACCATATGGAACATCTGGAAATTTCCCATTTCCATTTGTTGGGCCATAACTAAAGCCCCATCTCTTTCCTAGTTCATTACTCCAGTAGCTAATGATTAGTGCTACATCAGGTCTGTTTCAATTCGCCTTTCTGGCTCAGTAGTTCTTCATGTCTTTTATCTCCTGCTGTCTTGAACTCTGCCTCACTTGCTCCTCTCCATTTCATGTCCTATAATGAGAAGCCACCCACTGCACATCATTTTGGTTTAGTTAAGTATCTGGGAAAGACTGCCAGACTAACAGGACTTTAGCCCTCTAGTTAGATGACTGCTCATCATAGACAGCACATCACAAACAGCACCAGTGACATTTCTATTCATAAGGCACATGCTGATGTCAGGGACTATGGACAGTTATACCTGGAATATATGGTACTTTCTGCTTAATTCTATGCAGATTTAACACCTACATGCTACACAGAATTTTTCTCTTACAGATTTGACTTCCACAATGAGGATTGGTTACTTTATATAATGTTTCTGTACTACCCATAAATCTTAGCAAGAGGTTAAAGAAATGGGATATTGCAATATGTGGCTTTGGAGAGCTTCTTTCAAACTTCTGTGGCTCTCCACAGTTCTCTCAGAAAAGATTATAGACTCTGAAAGCTTGTGCCAAATCTCTTTGCTCTTCACAGCAGTGATATATCTGCTTTTTCTTTTATAACGGGTCAAAAATGGAGGCCCTATATGCTAGACAAGAGCTGTGTCCCTGAGATACACAACCATGTAATCCCATTTGGTATGAGCATTTTGTGTAGGTAGCGATGTTTCAGAGATGAGTCACTCAATGACACACTAAAAGAAGGCTGAAGAAATCAGTGGAAATTATGAGTTAGTGAGACTTTTCCCCCCTCCAGGATATGGCACTGACAAGACTTTGGTCTGAATGGCACATGCAGTAATCCATTTGTGTATAACTGTGTACTGGAATTTTACCCCTGCCCCCAATCTCCTTTATCTGAGGATTAAAATATTATTATGTTATTTCTTCTCTCCTCCTTGAAACTATGGAGAAACTAACTAGACATGCGTAACAGAAATAAAACAAAGGCTTCATTAACTGCTAACCCTTATTTTTAGGTCACTGCTTGAGTAGGGTTCTTTTTCTTTTCCATGTGAACCTTGTAGGGAGAAGTAATGAAGGGCCAGAGCTTCTACCACCAATCCATTGAGAAATTATGAGAAAAAGACCCTCACAATACCTTAGATCACATTCAGTAGGACAACCTCGAGCGATCTGATAACTCTTGCAGAAGGCACTGGAGAAAAAGAAGCAGCTCCTTCAAGTTTGTATTTTACTCTTTAAAATTGTCTCTGAAGTACTAGTTTACATGAAAGCTAGAGGAAACAGTGCATAGTTCTCCTTCCTAATGGCATCCTTTATGAATTGCATACCCTTATTGCAACCACCATGGTGTTTTCATCTTCACTACTTAGTGTGCAAGGCAAATATTTAAACAAAGCAAAAATGATGTAGTCATTTATATATTTTTAGGTTTTGTGAACCTATACTTTTCAACCACTTGAACGGTAACTACATATTTTAGTGTAAAGTTATTGATTACATATATATGTGTATATATATATATATATACACATATATATGTATATATATATGTGTGTGTGTGTGTGTGTATACTACCATAGTTTGGGGACAGAATATAGAAATGGCAGGGGTAAAATGAGAAGTCTTTGAATGAAGGAATAAACAGTAAAAGGAAAAGTTGATATATAAAAAGACTGTTTTGAGAAATGGAAGGGGACAAAATCTACACAAGGGAGTATAGTACTCTTAAAACAAACTGAGAAACAAAAGACTGAAGGCTGGAGAGATGACTCAGCAGTTAAGTGTCCCAGGACCCACCTAAAAATCCCTGCATCCTTGCAAATGGATGTCCTGGAAGCCTAACTCAGAGAGAGAGAGAGAGAGAGAGAGAGAGAGAAGAGAAGAGAAGAGGAGAGGAGAGGATTATTGCAGTTTACTGGTTGCCTTCCCAGATTGTTCACAAGTTCATATTTTATGGAGAAACCTTGCACCAAATGAATAGAAGAAGAAGGAGAGAGAAGGATGCTCAGTGTTCTCTTCTGGTTTTCTATGTGCACGTAGATGCACATAGGCATCTATATATAGAGATGAAAAAATAAACAGATAAAATTTAAATTTTGAGCAAATTTAGAATAATTTTGTATTCATAGAAACTTTGAAAGGGAGGCATAGAGTTCCCACATATGTAGAGTTCTGTTCTTATTCCTGTGAAGAATAGAATCTTTGTCATAGTTGATGAACTCATTCTTATGCATCATTTCCCAGGGTCCATATTTTGCTTAAAGTTCATTCCTGGGCTTGTGCCTATACAGGAGTCTTCTAGTGAATAAAATATATCCACCATTCACTATAAAATATTTCTTCTATAATTTGTATCTATTTGCTCCATCTTCTCCTACAAGTACTGACAACCAATGATATTTCCATACCTTCATAGCTTTCCTTTAACAGAAAAATAGCATGCATATAATCATTCTGCATGCCTCCTTTTTAGATGTGTTTTCACATCTAGGAAAATGCCTTTAAATTCCCTCATGAATTTTCATGCCTTAATAGCTCATTTTTTTCTAGCAGTGAATACCGTGGTATTTACTGGATATATCACAGATAGTTTATATATCAATTCATTTATTGAACTGACACATTTTGCATTTAACCTCATATTGACTTGTTCTTGTGAATAAGCAAGTGCTTACTGCCTTTTTTTTCTGTTCATACTATTAGGGAAGCGAAATGATTTCTTTCTTCAGAAAGTATGTTATGACTGTCAACAAGGCCAAAATTAAAAAAGTTGTACTATTTATAATCTATATTTTATTAATTTAGGCAAATGCCAACAATTTTTCCATAACACCAGATATTATAAACTATCAATACATCATTGGCAAAAATGACACATTTAATGATGAGGCACCAAATATGGGCTATATACTAAACACAAGGGATAGTAGAAAGAGGCCAGAAAATTACAAGTAACATATGATTCCTGTATTTAGATTTTCTTTACACTGTGATGGTATCTCACACTTGAATCCAGGCTAGCCTAGGGCTCTCTCTGTAGTCTAGGCTGGTCTCTGACTTGTCTCCTGTCTTAGCCTGCTTAGTGCCTAGATACCAGTGTGCGCCACTATTCTCAACTTTAAAAGGGATTAGTTAGGTCAGAAAAACAATACTCATGTGCAAGAATGTGGGAATTAAGTGAGAGTTCTAATTAAGACTGATATTTGACATGATTGCCTTTACATTTTCTGAGTGGAATCCAGTGAGTTATGGTAACTCTTGTTCAGTGGCTAATGACATGCCTTTCACTAAGGGGGCTCAGGCCTTGGGCCATTAATTTTTCCACTCTTCTGCATTACACTACTACTGCTTTGCTCTCATCAGCACTTCCCTTATTTGTAAAGTGAGAGTAGTGAGTATTTTTCAAAAAGGGTACGTGGCAAATGAGATAATACTCAGTGCTTAGAATACCATTAGCACATACATGAATGATGTATGTTGATGATCATTGATCATTTGCAAACATGTGCTTTGTTACTAGCTCATTATATTGAATGATGGACATTAGAGGGTACCTCTGACTACAGATAGAACACATCAATGGTTGAGTTCTTTTTCCTCTTTCTGTTTTGATAATTTTTGTTTATGTGACCATTAAGATTCAAAAGAGTGATATTATGTAACAAGGCAAGGAAACAAATTAAATATTAATCGAGTTCAATGGCTATATCTTTTCTAAGGTTGACCTTTTGTGAAATAATAAATTCCCATACTTTAAAAACACCACAATTTACTAGTAAATAATTTAAACGTTTCTTTGCAGGAGATTCTAAAATTGAACATTGATGTTTTTCTTCTTACATTTGGTGAAACTCTTATGTGTAATCTCAACATTTTCACCTCGCAAAACGACTGCATGTTAATTCCTAATCCTGCTATAAAATCTTAAAAAAAATCCTATAAATAACCTATTTAAAAAGATATTTCCTTTTAATTTTCTTTCTTCTTTTTAACTAAATTTTATAGGGAATTGGTGTTTGATAAGTTTTTTTAACAATGCACATTAAAATGGAATAAAAACTAATTACCTGTCAAATTTAACTGTAATTCTTTAGCTTTTGTTATTGATCCAATTAACTGCCAGCTCTTAAGCATGAAGCAAATTCAATACCATATGGCGACAATTGTAATTTGCCCTTGCCATTTGTTGCAACTTAATATGCGTCTATTGATTTTGCTTCTTAACAGTTGCAAGCACTCACAGTTTTTGTCATTTAGGAGTTATAGCTTCCCCATCTTATACTTAAAGCGGAGGGAGGGATGTCTCGTTTGGGTGAGACACATTTTATGCCAACATAAAAAGCATCCAGACTTACTTTTACTTAAGGCTATTGGAGTTACCACAGATTAGGGAAACAGCATGAGATTATAAAGCACATCATTCCAGTCTCTGTTCCTCATTTATACTCATTCAGGAATGAAAAGTATTATCTGCCATTAGAAGTTATTTTAAGACTCTGAGTGTGTTATTAGTTTCAAATTTTCCATGATTACATCTTGGATATACAACAGGGAGAACATAATGATACTATTAAATGCATACTCTCTTTTCTAATATCTGTCACTTATTGAGAAGCAAAAGCTTTTAAATCATTGCACTTAGCCTGAAGTGTAAGGAAATGAAGAGCTCACACTCTCTTGAAAATAAAGAATAATCAAAACCTAGTTAGGCAATTAACAACTCTGGATTTTGTTGCACTTCATCTTCCACCATATAACAATCATGTATTTGAGTAGACTCAAATAAAACAATAAATCTAAGAAACTTAGAAAGTGTGTGGTACTTTTTCACATATATAGTGCATGGGGAAGATGATGTGTATACAGTAAGTTATTCAAGCTCCACATTCTATGGTTTAATATTTGTCTACTATTAGTGTTATGAGAGGACACACTCTTCAATGATATGGAAAGAGGACAATTAAAACAGGTTAAAATGGGTGCGTAGGATTGTTTGAATGTGTGTGGTAAGTGTGGTAGATAATCTTGAAAACATAGGGATGTAGGCTTTCTGGAATCATTTTGTCTCCACTGTTGAACGTAGTAATAATTGTATGGCATAATGTTTGTATATGTTAAATACAATAAAAGTGCATTAATAAGGATAAATA
Source organism: Tokudaia tokunoshimensis (assembly GCA_036184795.1). Classification (NCBI taxonomy): domain Eukaryota; kingdom Metazoa; phylum Chordata; class Mammalia; order Rodentia; family Muridae; genus Tokudaia; species Tokudaia tokunoshimensis. The sequence continues at coordinate 80,104,835 of BTHU01000012.1, read as the reverse complement.
AGTCAAATAAAAATCATAAAACCAAGAAGCAACTACTTTTACTTCAGTGATTTCTACGTCTAGATTTTAAAAGCAATTGCTTATCCATTTAAGTAAAAACTAGAATGAATGTGTGATTTGAGTTTTAAAAGACTTGAAATTTAAGAACTGAAATAAAGTTGCTTAATCATTATTGGTTGCAAGGTTACATGAACGATTCTTAATCCTTACATATTTTTTTCCACAACAGGTGCATTGACTTTACATACAAACTATACAGACATGCAAACTATTAATTATTTTTCACAATTACATGCATTTCAGACTATTTTAGGGATTACTGTCCAGAATTTCATAAATAATTTTACTAATCTTAAAATAAAATAAACATTTTTATTAATAGTATACTCTAGTTATAGAGCATTTTTATTCTTATACAAGCGTCAAAGGGAAGAATTTAGTTAAAACTTAAAGTTGTTTTGAGCAATGAAGTGGTAGCTAATCTTTATAATTTTGTTGTTTGTAGAAGAAATAAAAGCCCAAATTGATTTCTGGTCATTTGTCTTGGTAATGAAGGTAACATTGAGTCCCTTCTTATTTCCTGCTCTCTTCCCTTTTGGATACTTAAACTTGTGAGTCAGGCTTGCTAATGGTAAGCTGCTTAATTTAATAGATGCAAAATATATCTGGGGAGAGCTCTTTGACAGTTGTGAAAACTGAAATGATCTTACTTGTTAGGTTTAGAATGAACATGATAAGGAAAACCATCTAATCAAGCACATTTTAGATGTGGGAATAGGCTGGTCTTCTCTATATTGCTGGCTCATCAGGTTTTGCAGGCTAATTCTGCTCAAACTGCAGCAGAGGCAGCCCTGCTGGACCACTTTGCCATTTAAATCGGCTTTCGCTTTTGCGGCATGTCTCATTTCTAATTTGCTTTTTGGCTAGATAGAAATATATCAATAGGATTTTCCTTATGTCATTATTAAATTCCAGAATTTGAATTTGAATTTTATTTGCAACTTTCTAAATATAAGTCAGATTATTTATATTGCATTCCTACAATCCATATCTGGGACTGAGTAACACTAGACATTCAAATTACATTTCAGTTATTTTTTTCTTACTATTTTATTTATATACAATCCAGTCATTGTCTCTCCTTTGTCCCCTTTCCGCAGATCATCATCCCATTCCTCCTTCCCCTCGCCTCCTAGAGTGTTTCCCCTACACCCTTTCCCTCAGGCCTCAAGTCTCTCCAGGATTAAGCACATTTTCTCCCACTGAGGCCAGTGGGACCAGACAGACCTCTGCTATATTTGTGCCAGGGGCCAAGGGCTAGCTCCTGTATGCTCCTGGTTGGTGGCTTAGTCACTGGAAGCAACCTGGGGTTTGGGTTAGTTAAGACTGCTGGTTATGGGGTTAATTCTTCCCTTCAGCTTCTTCAACCACAGGAGTCTCTGATTTCTGCCCAATGGTTGGATGTTAAGTATCTGTTTCTTTCGCAGTCAGCTGCTGGTAGGGTCTTACAGAGGACAGCCCTACCAGGCTCCTGTATATAAGCACATCATAGCATCAGAATTAGTATCAGGCCTTGGTGCCCTCCCATGAGATGGATCCCAAGTTGAGCTGGTCATTGGACCACCTTTTCTTCAGCCCCGTATCCATTTTTGTCCCTGCAGTTCTTTTACACAGGTACAATTTTGGGTCAAATTTTGACTGTGAGTTTGTAATCCAGTCCCTCCATTTGAGGTGCTGTCTATCTACTGGAGGTGGACTAGTAGAGTTCCCTCTTTCCAATGTTGGGCATTTTGTCTAAAGTTACTCCCATTGAATCCTTAGAGTCTCTAACCGCTCGGGTCTCTGGTATTTTGTAGAGGGACCCCCCCTCCCACCCACCAATGCTGCTTATCTTCATGCATTCTCTTGGCCCTCTGGGCTTCTCTCCTACCCACCTCCATACCTGATCCTGTTCCCCCTGTCCCCTTTCTATCCTCTCTCCCACTCAGATCCCTCACTCTCTCTGCCTCCTGTGTGATTCTTTCTTTCCGCTTCTAAGTAGAATGGAAGCATCCTCACTTGGGCCTTTTTTGCTTGTTAGACTCCTTAGGGTCTGTGGGTTGTATCCTATATATTTTGTACTTTTCGGCTATTATCTACTAATCAGTGAATACATACCAGGCATGTCCTTTTGGGTCTGAGTTACTTCATTCAGGATGATAGTTTCCAGTTCCATCCATTTGCCTGCAAAACTCATGTTGTCCTCATTTTTAATGGTTGAATAGTATTCTCTTTTGTAAATGAACCACATTTTCTGTACCCATTCTTTGGTTGAGGAACGTCTGGGTTGTTTCCAGTTTCTGGATATTATAAATAAGGTTGCTATGAACATAGTGGAGCACATGTCACTGTGGTATGTTGGAACATCTTTTGGGTGTATTTCCAGGAGAGGTATAGCTGGGTTTGAGGTAGATCTTTTTCAAATTTTCTGAGAGACCACCAGACTGATTTCCAGAGTGGTTGCAACAGTTTGCAATCCTACCAGCAGTGGAGAAGTGTTGTTCTTTCTCCACATCCTCGCCAGCATGTGCTGTCATTTGAGTTTTTGATTTTAGCCGTTGTGATTGGTATAAGGTGGAATTTCAGGATTGTTTTGATTTGTATTTTACTGATGATTTAGCATGTTGAACATTTCTTTAAGTTCTTTTCAGCCATTTGAAATTTGAAAATTCTTTGTTTAGTTCTGTATTCCAGTTTTTAATTAGGTTATATGGTTTTTTGGAGTCTAACTTCTTGAGTTCGATGTATATTTTGGATTATCAGCCCTCTAATGGATGTAGGGTTAGTGAAGATTTTTTCCCAATCTGTAGATTACCTTTTTTTTTCTATTGATAATATCCTTTGCCTTACAGAGGCTTTTCAGTTTCATGAGGTCATGTTTATCAATTGTTGATCTTAGAGCCAGAGTCATTGGTGTTCTTTTCAGTAAATTTTCCCCTGTGACAATGTGTTTGAGATTATTTACCACTTTCTCTTCTATTTGATTCAGTGTATCTGGTCTTATGTGGATTCCTTCATCCACTTGAACTTGAACTATGTAAAAGGAGATAAATATGGATCAATATACATTATTGTATGTGTAGACTGCTAGTTAGACCAGAACCCTTTGTTGAAGATGCTTTCCTTTTCCCACTGTATGGGTTTGGCTTCTTTGTCAATGACCAAGTGTCCTTATGTATGTGGATTTATTTCTGCGTCTTCAATTCTATTCCAATTATGAACCTGTCTGTCTGTGTACCAATGCAATGCAGTTTTTATTACTATTTCTCCATAGTGCAGCTTGAGGTCAGGGATGGTGATTCCCCCAGAAGTTCTTTTATTGTTGAGAATTACTTTAACTATTCTGTTTTTTTTCCATATGAAGTTGAGAATTGATCTTTCCATGTCTGTGAAGAATTGTGTTAGAATTTTGATGGGGATTGCATTTTATCTGTAGATATACATTCTTAAAAACTATTATTTCAAAAATTATTCTCCTCTTATGTTGTTGCTTCTTATGTTATTTGGTCACAAGAAGAAAGGTCATTCATATGCATGCATTCATCTTCATACACATGTCTGTCTGCATGAGAATGTATCTTTACATTAGAAATATATATGTATATAAATGTATATTGTTATGGTTAGGAAGAGTTTCTGGATGACAGAGAATGTATATAGACAAACATACATAGACACAGTGTTTCCAGTTGGAAAGACAGTAAATTTAAGTTCTATTGTAGATTTGCCAAGTCTCTGAATTGTAATAGAGATTAGGAGTACTCCTTTGTTACTTAACCTTGAATCATTATTATGTTACTTAAGAATTGAATCATTATTGTAGAACTTTTTACAATAATTCTTTATAGATTTGTTAGGGTTACTCATATACTTCAGTAATAGACTTGTGTGTTGTTTGTTGCGACTATTTTTCTTTGCTCATGAATTCTGTCTCTCTTCATAAAATGGTGTGTTTGATGAGCAGATGAAATAAAATTTAATTTTATAGTCATTGATGATTTTGGTCTTGTTTAATACTGCTATTTGTAGCCCAAGATCATTGAAGGTATTTTGTATTTTCAATAAAAAATATAGTTTGAAAAAGGGAAAGACAATACCAAATGCTTATTCCTCATTGTCATGTTTATACATGAGAGAATGTTTTTATTACATTCAGAAATTTACTATGGTTGTTGGATTGTCCATTTCATGTCTTGCATGCACTAACATTGTTATTTTGGGTCAATTAGCTAGCTTCCAAATGGCAATCTTGAGTGTCTCATTTGAGTCCCTTGAGATACATTGCAGCACCTAAAGAGGGATAATGTGTATTTAAGTCTTCTCAAATCCATAGGGTATCCTTTCTTCTAGTCTTTTATCCTCTTCACATCTGTCAGATACAGACTACTGACATTTCTTTCTCTTCTAGAGTTGATGGTTTGGGAATACATGAAGATTATATCTTAACCTATCTACTGGCCTCAATAAACATCAACAAGAATAGCAAAATAAGAATATTCATTGGATGTATTTATTTTTTCATGGTATAATGACAAGCTCAATTATTTGAGCTCCAAAAGAGAAAATGGTAATGGTGTTTTATGACTCACAACACAGAAGTTACTTTATCATGTCTTTTGCCTTCTTGTTAGCTAATATCGGAGTCTGTTAAGACATCTCTTCATGAAGGCTAAACTAACTGTGATTTAGCAGGTACTGAAGTGATTATTAAGTGCCTGATGTAAAAGCTGACTTTATCTTCATTCCTGGAAAAATAGTACCATTTGCATGGGTCTATATATTAACTTAGTATGTGAAATCAGCAATTTATTACTGCTAATGATGACAAAATGTATTTTATGAACTTCTTTGAGAGCCAAGTTAGAGGTTCTATTAAGGGAGCACAGCTACTTCTCTATATATGGAACAATGAGTGAGGAACCTGGAACTCTCACAGCTGAATGAATCCTGTAATTTAATGGGATGATATATGTCACAGATGAATCATTTTCACACTCAATAATAAGTATATTTTAAAATTTCATTAATAGCATCATATTCATTGTTGTAATTAGAATTTATAATAATTATTAAAACAATAATAATGTAGAATTGATAAAGACCTGTACCATAATTAAAATATTTTATGTAAGCATTGAGCAGTTTTTCTGATCTTCTGGGCGAAGTGTGGCTTCTTCAATATATTAGTTATACATCTTCATAAACCTTGCTCTTCAATCTTTTATGTATTTATGATGTATAAATTTTCTTTTTAAAGACTGGTCAGAGATAACATGAGCATTTACTCCTTAGGTAACTGTCAAGTATTGCTTTAACTGTACAAACTTTCTCATCTCCTCCAGGCAGAGTAATTTTGAGTTCTTTGATTCTACTGGGTTTTTAAATTTTTATTTATTTTTTACACTCCATATTTTATTCCCCCCCCCCGCTGTCTACCCTTTGACAGTTCAACATCACATACCTCCTCCCCACTACCCTGTCTCCACATGGATGTCCCCACCTCTACCCCACCTGACCGGGTTTTAACATTATATCTTTGCAAAGTTTCACTCTATCAATTTTATTTTTATTAGTTATCAAGTAAACATAGAAGGTAATTTGTTTTATTATGGAATCATGAAGGACATTTTGTTCTTATTGGCTATATATATGTATCTTCTCCTGCCACAATCCCAGCCCACTATTGTTGATATTTTCTCTTACCTTGATATTTGCCTTTCTGTTTTCTTCTTTTTTTGTCACTTTATATTTTCCTTTTTAAATATATTTTAATTAAATAGAATTACATCATTTCCCAACCTCAATTTCTTCCCCACCATCTTCCCAGGTAACCCTTTTGCAACCCCTCATGTTCCTCTCCTTCACTCTCACTCACCCTCACTCTCAAGTTGATATCCTCCTTTACTTTGATTTTATAGTTTTATACACACACACACATACACATGTTTATGCACAAGTGCATATGTGTGTGTGGGTGTACTATATAAATGTAACCTGCTGAGTCTGATTTTGCTGTTTGTGTATATATGGAATGATCACTCTCTATTAGACAATCAGTAAGAAAGTTTATCCTTGGGAAAAAAAATTATCTTTCTCCTAGCAGTCATTACTTGTCTATAGTTTATTGTTGAGGGTGGGACTGCATAAAACATCTCAATTTCTGTTACATACCCATTAATATTGCCAATGCCTAGGTTGTGTTATGCAGCCATTTCTAAAGAGAGATTGTTTTACAACAGATTGATTGGTATTCTTTTTCTTAAAGTCTTCCTGTCACACTCATCCTGATGCTTCCTGAGACATAGATAAAGGAGTTGTGATGTAGATGAATTCATCAGCGCTGAGCTCTCAGGATCTTTTGATCTCTGCATTATGTTTAGTTGTGGCTTTCCATGTTAGTCTCCTTTGCTGTAAAGAGAAGCTTCTTTGATGAGAAGTAATAACTACACTTATCAGTGGTTACAATAAGATTTAGAATGTAGTAAGGAATTATGTTGGTCTAGCAAAGTGGCAGCAGTAGGTTGTTTTCTAATATCCATGACCTCATTAGTCTTGGGAAGGTTGCAACTTTTCCAGTACTAGGCACAATTTCCCTCTCCTTGAGCAGAAATCTTGCTTAGTCTCAGTCCAATTAGATTTCTGTTGGTTACCACTGACATTTGAAAGTACTGTGAAATTGTATCTTTGTAAATATCTTTCCATACTGGTTATTGTCATGGTTCATGGGTGTTGTAGCTAGGAAGGACTGTTTAATTGATTCCTTCCCTTAGTATCTTGGATAATATTTTCTGGTACCACAGGGGCAAGGTTGCAGGAGAGATGATTTCATATCACATCCAGCTCAAATGATCCAAGTCATTTGTCCTAAGTTTGTGGTGTCTTCATCAATAGGGACTCATACTACCTTAGAGACAAGCAAGGGTTACATCAGTAGTGTATATTGGTTTGGGAATAATTTGAACTATGTTGTACAATCATTCTAAAAGAGGTTTTTCATGTCTGCTTACTGGGTTTTTGGAAGCATATGGCTCTTGGGGAACATTATCACGTTATCAGCTTAAATGTGTGTGTGTGTGTGTGTGTGTGTGTGTGTGTGTGTGTATGTATGTACTAAAATTTTAGGTAAATATAAAATAATATGACTCAATGTTTTATCAGACAACCTTGATATTATTTTTTGCTCTTCCCTTATCCATCTGTATTGACTTTCCTCATTCCTCCCCAGTAGGAGTCCACCTTGTGGTCCATCCCTGTTATAATTTTAGAACCTATACCTGAACTTATAAAAATGTTAAATTTAAATTTAAGAATTATAGTTGAGATAAAATACAGGAAATTTTTCTTAAGTCTAATTCATTTCACTTAACACAAAAATTTTTGTTGTATTTTTTTTTTGCAAATGTTACAATCTCAGTACATGCAAAATGGTGAACATCAAGAAAATAAATTATAATCAATTCTGGTGAAGATATAAGGACAGAAGAACCTTTACTCCCTTCTGATAGGAGTGTAAACTACTACAACATCTAAAAAGTGATTATATAGGTTCCTACTAGGAGCCTGAAGGTAGGACCTAATTACATACCTCCTGAGTAACCCAACGGCTTCTATATCTTATCACAAAGATACTTTCATATTCATACACTACTATTTCAATAGATAAGCAATGGAACCAGGGTAGATTCAACAGCAGATGAACAGATAAACAAAATGAGGTACATATACACATTAGGACTTAAATACTATCTCAAATTAATACTTATACTGTGTCATAACTACTTTAAAACTATAGAAATTGCTCACAGATTGTATATCATACTTGCTATCTGTATGCTTCTTCAATAACATAATTTAATATATAACATTAGTACTTAATAAGTACTTGTTGAACAAACAAATGAATTCTTTAGTGAAATAAATGAGAATAGATGTGTGACTGAAGTTAAATGGGTATGCACAAGCATATTACTCACTAGAAAACTAAGCTATTACTGGATTTTCAGTAAAAGAAATAAAAACACAGCATTTACATTCTTTTTACTCAACACTATAAGAAACTTAACTAAATTTTATCATTATATATAAACATATCATTATGCAGCAATTAATTATCTTAACAGTTTGTTCCTGAGAAATATTACACATTAAGATTTAAAAACATATTAAGGCATATATTATAATTTTATGTTTATAGAAAATTGTATTTTTGTTCCTAGATCTAATTGTAGAGGTTGTAAGACAAATATTAACAATGAGTATAGTTGATGTTTTCGGAGAGAATGTTTAAGAAAGGAAGTGATAATCATTAAAAGCAAGTGAGGACAAAAGGGAATACATAAACATTTTATCTGCTAATTTCATTCAGTGTGCACTAAAAACACTTCCATCTGCTTGTAGCCATAAAAGTCCCCTGGATGCCCGTAAACTAGATGTTATTGTCTTGTAATCTGGGATCCCTGACTTAAGCTAATTAGTAATATCTTATACTCAAAGCACATTAGAGTATATAATCTGCTACTGATTGACGCAAATTTTAAAATATTTGGCAGTAAAAATGAACAACAAAAAATATTTAAAAAATAATTTTGCAAATGTGCTTTTAACAATGTAGAGCTTTCCCTTGAATGAAGAATTTCAAGTGAAGTTTTGTCAGTGACTCCTGTGACCTTAACCTTAACATTCTTTTCAGATTTACTAAGCTTTAGATAGATTTTAGCTGTAGGGATAGGCAGCAAGTTTTAAGATAGCAGTTCTGAAGATCCTTGAGAACAGATTCTACTTCTATAACCAAATCTGAACCAGTATGTTCCTGTTAGCACACTAACGAAGATAGCTTCGTTATTGTAAATACTTAGCATTTGATGTTTTTTGCAGGAATGGGAAAGTATCAAAATTGTCTCTACTAAAGATTTAAAATTCCATATGAATGAGAGGTGTCATGCCTTTGTTGAGGTTCATTAAGGCAAGCTATTTCCTTCTGGGAAAGCATAGATTTACTCTACTTGTTATTTTATTAACACACATTAATTTGCATAAACATGCATATGAACATATTTTGATATTTTATTAATTAATAATAAACATATTTAATATATTTTAATATATGTATATAATACATTTTGATCATATTCATGCCTCATCATTTTCCAGTGACTCCTTTCCTATCTTGCTGATACCATTTCTAGTCCTCTTATAATTTTGTGAGGTATGTTTCCTTTTATGGTGACCTTTTGAGTTTAATAAGGTTTGTTTACATAACATGGGTTAGGGTTTAATCTCAGGGGCATAAACATATTATCAGTTGTTACATAACTGAAGAAAATGTCTTTCATTCCCCCAAAAGTGTTATCTGCCAATAGCTCCTCAGGCAGGGGTTAGATCTTGCAATACCCTTTCCATCCAGCAACTACTAAGTACTTATAAATACTTAGTGAGGGTGGAATAACTTCTGAGTTCCTCTCTTATCCACAGAAGATATTTATAGGCCTAATCTTTTGTAGATCTTTCTTGTACCACAATTTTTATCCCCTGGGAAGGATGAAAAAAAGACTACTTACCCGGAAACTGGTAAAAAACAAAAGTAAAGATTGCAAAAATGTCTAACATGAACCAAGAGATTTTAAAGATTTTACTGGAATTACTAACAAGACTATCAGAACTTGAAAATATCATCCTTAGTGAGGTAACCCAATCACAAAAGAACACACATGGTATGCAGTCACTGATAAGGGGATATTAACCCAGAATCTCGGAATACCCTAGACACAATTCACATATCAATAGATTTCCAAGAAGATGGAAGGAGAGATCCCTGGTCCTGGAAAGACTGGATGTAGGGGAACACCAGGACAGAGAAGCGAGAGGGGGTTGAATGGGGAACAGAGGGAGGGAAGGGGGCTTATGGGACTTTCGGGGAGGGAGGAAACGGGAAAGGGGAAAAGATTTGGAATGTTAATTAAAAAACTTAGAAAATAAGAAAAAAAAGAGAGAGAGAGAGGAAAAAAAGAAAGATTACTTATGGGATCACAAATGGCTCAAAGACAACCACATCACCAGAGCCTAGTTCTGCACAACAGTCATAAGTAGGCCATAACAGCCTCTGTGTGTTCATGACAACAGCTGTGTCGTACCTGGAGGAGACTTGCACCATGCTCTATAGTTTTCTCTTGTTCTTGCATTCTTTATACCTCTTCTTCTGGGATGTTCCCCAAACCTTGGAAAGGTAATCCAAGATTGATTGGACTGATGCTTGATAAATATGTTTCCTTAAGGCTGAACATTCAACAGTTGGTTCTTTTTGGCATTTTGACCAATTATAGTTAAGTATATGCAGCAACTGATCACTATTGTAAAAAAGTTTCCTTGGCCAAATCTGAGAGTAGCAATAATTTGGAAACAAATGTGTACAACAAAGCAATGTAATATACACAACCCATCTACTGAGTAATGTTACCTAGTATCTCCTTGCTAACTAGAGGCTATCCTCTCCCAAGGCATGAATCCTTTGTTGAATCCTCACATTGAATTAGAACAGAGTTGGTTATATCATACTAATCATGCCACTAATTTTTGAAATTCTTTATTGGTTATTTTATTTATTTACATTTCAAATGTTATCCCCTTTCCTGGCTTCCCTCTGCAAAACCCATATCTCATCCCCCCTCCCCCTGCTTCTATGAGGGTGCTCCCCCACTTACCCACTCCCTCCATACTATCCTAGCATTCCGGTACACTGGGGCATTGAGCCTTCACAGGACCATGGGCCTTTCTTCCCATTGATGACCAATAAGGCCATCCTCTGCTACACATGCGACTGGAGCCAAGGGTTCCTCTATATGTACTGTTTGGTTGATGGTTTAGTCCCTGAGAGCACTGGGAGGTCTGGTAGATTGATAGTGTTGTTCTTCCTATGCAGTTGCAAACCCCTTCAGCTCCTTCAGTCCTTCCCCTAACTCCTCCATTGGGATCCCTGTGCTCAGGTGGTTGACTGCAAGCATCTACATCTGTGTTTGTTGGGCTCTGGCAGATCCTCTCAGGAGACAGATATATAGGATCCTGTCAGTAAGCACTTCTCAGCATCAGCAATGGTGTCTGGGTTTGATTCTGCAGATAAAATGTATCCCCAGGTAGGACAGTCTCTGTATGTCCTTTCCTTCAGTCTCTACTCAACTCTTTGTCGAAGTATTTCTTTTAGACCAGAACAATTCTGGGTTAAAATTTTGGAGATGAGTGGGTGGCCCCATCCCTCAACCAGAGGACGTGCCTAATATCTGGATATGCTCTCTACAGGTTCTCTTTCCTCTTTGTTGGGTATTTCAGCTAATGTCATCCTATTTGGGTCCTTGGTCCTGCTTTCTTTCCTGGCATCTGAGACTTTCTGGTAACTACCCCCAGTTCTCCATCCCCCATTGCTACACACCTCTGTTAAATTTCTTAATCCTCTATATGTCTCCCTTGACTCCTCCCACATCTGATCCTGCTTCCTTTATTCCCTCCCCTCCTTTATACCTTCCAAGTCCATCTCACCCTCTACTTTTTGTGATTATGTTGTTACCCCTTCTAAATAGAACTGAAACATCCACACTTTGGTCTTCCTTCTTCTTGAGCTTCATATGGTCTATGAGTTGTATCATGAATATTCCAAGTTTTTTGCCTAATATTGACTTATCAGTGACTACATACCATATGTGTCCTTTTGTGACTAGGTTACCTGACTCAGGATGATATTTTCTAGTTCCATCCATTTGCCTAAGAATTTCATGAAGTAGTATCTGAATAGCACAGTATTACATTAGTACAATAATATTTACATTCTGTAAATGTACCACATTTTTCTGAATCCATTCCTCAGTTGAGGGATATCTCAGTTGTTTCCAGCTTCTGGCTATTTTAAATAAGGCTGCTATAAACATAGTGGAGCATGTGTCCTTGTTATATATTGAAACATCTTTTGGTTATATGTCCAGGAGGGGTATAGTTGGGTTATCAGGTAGTAAGTACTCTGTCCAATTTTCTGTGGAACCACCTGACTGATTTCCACAGTGGTTGTACCAGCTGCAAACCCACCCGCAATGGAGGAGGGTTCCTCTTTTTCCACATCCTCTCCAGCATCTGCTGTCACCTGAGTTTTTGATCTTAGTCATTCTAACTGATGTGAGGTGGAATCTCAGGGTCATTTTAATTTGCATTTACCTGATGACTAAAGATGCTAAACATTTTTTAGGTGCTTTTCATCCATTTGCTATTCCTCAGATGAGAATTCTTTGTTTAGCTCTGAACCCAATTTTAAATAGGGTTATTTGGTTTTCTGGAATCTAACTTCTTGAGTTCTTTGTATATATTAGATATTAGGCTCCTATCGGATGTAGGATTGGTAAAGATCTCTTCCCAATCTGTTGATTGACATTTTGTCCTACTAACAGTGTCCTTTGCCTTACAGAATCTTTGCAATTTTATGAGGTCCCATGTGTCTATTGTTGATCTTAGAGCAGAAGCCATTGGTGTTCTATTCAAGAAATTTTCCCTTGTGCCCATGTACTCAAGGCTCTTCCTCATTTTCTTTGCTTTTAGTTTCATTGCAACTGATTTCATGTGGAGGTCCTTGACCCACTTGGATTTAAGTTTTGTACAAGGAGATAAGAGTGTATCAATTTGCATTCTTCTATGTACTGATCACCAGTTGAGTCAGCACTGTTTGTTGGAAATGCTGTCTTTATTTTACTGGATGGTTTAGCTTCTTTTTCAATGATCAAGTGACCATAGGTGCATAGATTCATTTCTGGGTCTTTAATTCCATTGATCTATTCCATTGATCTATCTCCCTCTCACTGTACCTATACCATGCAGTTTTTATCACTATTCTCTGTAGTACAGCTTGAGTTTAGGGATGATGATTCTCTCAGAAGTTCTTTTTGTTTCTTTGTCTCATAATGCTATGCTATGGATTTTTTTTTTATTTTCTAAGTTTTTCTATTTACATTCCAAATCATTTCCCCTTTCCTGTTTCCTCCCTCCCTGAAAGTCCCATAAGCCCCCTTCTCTCCCTCTTTTCCCCATTCAACCCCCTCTCGCTTCTCTGTCCTGGCATTCCCCTACATCCAGTCTTTCCAGGACCAGGGGTCTCTCCTTCCATCTTCTTGGAAATCTACTGATATGCGAATTGTGTCTAGGGTATTCCGAGATTCTGGGTTAATATCCCCTTATCAGTGACTGCATACCATGTGTGTTCTTTTGTGATTGGGTTACCTCACTAAGGATGATATTCAGAAGTTCTTTTACTGTTGAGAATTGTTTTCACTATCCTGGGTTTTTTTGTATTCCAAATGAATTTGAGAATTTCTTTTTCTAATTCTATGAAGAATTGAGTAGTAATTTTGATGGGGATTGCATTGAATCTGTAGGTTGCTTTCGGCAAGACGGCCACTTTTACTATATTAATCCTGCCAACTTATGAGCATGTGAGATCTTTCCACCCTCTGAGGTCTTCTTCAGTTTCATTCTTCATAGATTTGAAGTTCTTGTCCTGCAGATCTTTCCCTTGTTTGGCTAGAGTCACACTATTGTACCAGTGGGCATACTGTGCTTGTCAGTTTACTGCATGCTCCACCGTGTGAAGTCCTAAGCTTAGCAAGGTTGTTGGTGATTTTTCTCTTCTTACTTCAAAATAGCTTCTTTAAGAGCTTTGAAAACACAGCAATCAGGGGAGAATCTTCAAGGTAAAGTCTAGCTTGAATCCTTTAAGTCCTATAACCAGCATATGTGGTATCTTCATTGATAGGAACTTACCATCTAGTTCTGGGTGGCAGCTGAAAGCAGTAGCAATAGTTTATATAGTTTTGAAACTCTTGGGATCCTCCCTGAACAACTCGGAAGGGAGCCCCCTCCTGGAATTAGGACTTTTATTTATTATCCATTTCCTCTCCTTTAAATATTAATTCATAGTGGTCTGTTGATAACTTGGGCAGAAAAATTAACTGCCAGAACTCACAGGTGGTCCTGAGTCAAGGATTGAAACTTTGTGATTCCTTTCTCCCTGGGATTTTATATCCTCTATTCTTCTAAATATGTTACCACATCCATGCAGATGGAACCTCCAATGAGTAAGGTTTTGCTTTAATATTGTTATCCTATATTATTGTGATTCTCTCATTGTAGTGCAAGAGGTTTCGCTACAGTGGTGTTAATATTTTTATCTATTTTTCAGATAATATTTATTTTTATATGTATGGTAATTTTCCTGCATGTATGTTTGTACAGTACACACAGAAACCATAAAATAGCATCAGATCCCCTGGGATTGGATTAACAGATGGTTGATAGCTGCTGGGAATTGAACTCAGATCCAGTGTTAAGAACAGAAAGTGGTGTTAACTACTGAGTCATCTCAATTACTGCTTCTTCACACCAGTCTGAATATAATTGTCTTGAAATGTCTTTTGTTAAGCGAATTAGTCCATTTTGTTATATTTAATAACCCTCAAATTCTCTATACATGTAGAAAGAAGTCAAATTTTTAACCAATGGACCACATGAATGACTTTCCTCCCCTGGTTTGTTATAGAGCACTTGCTTCTCCCTGAAAACTCATGATTTTGGTCTCACTGTCTCCATTTTTTCCAATAGTCTTATAGCCAAGTTCCCAACACAACAGCTCAATAAGTTCTATTCTATCAGACAAGTGCTACATATAACCAAAGTTCAAAAATATTCTACTTTCTAGCAATAATAATAAATGATAATGAAATAATAATAATAATAATAATAATAATAATAATAATAATAATAATAATAATAATATAGTGAATCAACAACTGCTTCAGTGGCTTCTTTTTTAAGTACCAAAAGCTTGGTTTCTTTTCAGTTGCTGTAATAAATTACTCTGACAAAAGCAACATAAATAGGAAATGTTTTATTTTAGCTCATGCTTTGAAGCTATACTTTGCCATAAAACTTGCATGGGAAAGCACAACTTCAAGCTGCTAATCATATGTCCACTGTAATTAAGTATAGAGCAAGACACAAATGTGGGCTAGTGCTCAGATCACTTTCTTTATTTTACACAATCTGATATCACTCTACCCAGGATAATGTCTGTTCACAGTGGCAAGTATTCTTACATTAAACCACAATCAATATAATGCTGATTGAAGGTCTCCAGAGGTCCATTGCACATGTGATTTTAGATTCTGTTAAATTCTTGCTTTATATTTCTTAAAGTTAGCGTTCAACTCTTCTTATGTAATTAGCATCAGTGGAACTCTATGGGCAAATTTTTTTTTCTAAGTTTTTTTTTTTATTTATTTACATTCAAAATCATTTCCCCTTTCCCGTTTCCTCCCTCCCTGAAAGTCCCATAAACCCCCTTCCCACCCTCTTTTCCCCATTCAACCTCCTTTCGCTTCTCTGTCTCAGCATTCCCTACATCCAGTCTTTCCAGGACCAGGGGTCTCTCCTTCCATCTTCTTGGAAATCTATTGATATGCGTATTGTGTCTAGGGTATTCAGAGATTCTGGGTTAATATCCCCTTATCAGTGACTGCATACCATGTGTGTTCTTTTGTGATTGGGTTACCTCACTAAGGATGATATTTTCAAGTTCTGACCATTTGCCTAGGAATTTCGTGAATTCATTGTTTTTAATTGCAGAGTAGTATTCCATTGTGTAAATATACCACATCTTCTGAATCCATTCCTCCATTGAGGGACATCTGGGTTCTTTCCAGCTTCTGGATATTATAAATAAGGCTGCTATGAACATAGTGGAGCATGTGTCCTTATTGCATGCAGGTAAAGCCTCTGGGTATATGCCCAGGAGTGGTATAGCCGGATCCTCCGGGAGTGTCATGCCCAGTTTTCTGAGGAACCGCCAGACTGCTTTCCAGAGTGGTTGTACCAGCTTGCAATACCACCAGCAGTGGAGGAGTTTTCCTCTTTCTCCACATCCTCGCCAACAACTGCTGTCTCCTGTGTTTTTGATCTTAGCAATTCTGACTAGTGTGAGATGGAATCTTAGGGTTGTTTTGATTTGCATTTCCCTAATGACAAAGGATGATAAACATCACTTTAGGTGCTTTTCAGCCATTAGATATTCTTCAGGTGAGAACTGTTTGTTTAGCTCTGTATCCCATTTTTTAATAGGGTTACTTGCTTCTCTGGAGTTTAACTTCTTGAGTTCTTGTATATATTGGATATTAGCCCTCTGTCAGATGTAGGGTTGGTAAAGATCATTTCCCAGTTAGTTGGTTGCCACTTTGTCTTTTTGACAGTGTCTTTTGCCTTGCAAAAACTTTGTAATTTAATGAGGTCCCATTTGTCAATTCTTGATCTTAGAGCATAAGCTATTGGAGTTCTATTCAGGAAATTCTCCCCTGTGCCCATATGTTCAAGGTTCTTCCCTAGTTTCCTTTCTATTAGTTTCAGTGTGTCTGGTTTTATGTGGAAGTCCTTGATCCACTTGGAATTGAGCTTAGTACAAGGAGATAAGAATGGGTCAATTTGCATTCTTCTGCAGGTTGACCTTCAGTTGAGCCAGCACCATTTGTTGAAAAGGCTATCTTTTTGCCACTGGATGGTTTTAGCTCCTTTGTCAAAGATCAAGTGACCATAGAAGTGTGGATTCATTTCTGGGTCTTCAATTCTGTTCCATTGATCTACATGCCTGTCACTTGCCAATACCATGTGGTTTTTAACACTATTGCTCTGTAGTACAGCTTGAGGTCCAGGATACCTATTCCCCCAGAAGTTCTTTTACTCTTAAGAATAGTTTTAGCTATCCTGGGTTTCTGTTATTCCAGATGAATTTTTGAATTGCTCTTTCTAACTCTATGAAGAATTGAGTTGGGATTTTGATGGGGATTGCATTGAATCTGTAGATTGCTTTTGGCAAGATGGTCATTTTTTCCTATATTAATCCTGCCAATCCATGAGCATGGCAGATTTTTCCATCTTCTGAGGTCTTCTTCAGTTTCTTTTTTCAAGGACTTGAATTTCTTGTCATACAGATCTTTCACTTGTTGGTTAGAGTCACTCCAAGATACTTTATATGGTTTGTGGCTATCGTGAAGGGTATCATTTCTCTTACTTCTTTCTCAGCCTGCTTATCCTTTGAGTATAGGAAGGCTACTGACTTGCTTGAGTTGATTTTATATCCGGCCACTTTTCTGAAGTTGTTTATCAGCTGTAGGAGTTCTCTAGTGGAGTTCTTTGGGGCACTTAAGTATACTATCATATCGTCTGCAAATAGTGATAGTTTGACTTCTTCCTTTCCAATTTGTATCCCTTTGACCTCCTTTTGTTGTCTAATTGCTCTAGCTAGAACTTCAAGTACTATATTGAAAAAATATGGAGAGAGAGAGAGCAGCCTTGTCTAGTCCCTGATTTTAGTGGGATTGCTTCAAGTTTCTCTCCATTTAGATTGATGTTGTCTACCGGTTTGCTGTAAATTGCTTTTACTATGTTTAGATATGGGCCTCGAATTCCTGATCTTTCCAAGACCGTTAGCATGAAAGGATGCTGAATTTTGTCAAATGCTTTCTCAGCATCTAAGGAAATGACCATGTGGTTTTTTTCTTTGAGATTGTTTATGTAGTGAACTACATTGATGGACTTCCTTATATTGAACCATCCCTGCATCCCTGGAATGAAGCCTACTTGATCGTGGTGAATTACCGTTTTGATGTGTTCTTGTATTTGGTTGGCAAGAATTTTATTGAGTATTTTTGCATCGATATTCATGAGAGAGATTGACCTGAGATTCTCTTTCTTTGTCGGATCTTTGTGTGCTTTTGGTATTAGTGTAATTGTGGCTTCATAGAATGAGTTGGGTAGTGTTCCTTCTGTTTCTATTTTGTGGAATAGTTTGAAGAGTATTGGTGTTAGGTCTTCTTTGAAGGTCTGATAGAATTCTGCACTAAAACCATCTGCACCTGTGTTTTTTTGGTTGGAAGACTTCCAATGACGACTTCTGTTTCTTCAGGGGTTATAGGACGGTTTAGATGGTCTATTTGATCCTGATTTAATTTTAGTATTTGGTATCTGTCAAGGAAATTGTCCATTTCCTCGAGATTTTCTAGTTGTGTTAAATACAGGCTTTTGTAGTAGGATCTGATGATTTTTTGAATTTCCTCAGTTTCTGTTGTTATCTCTCCCTTTTCATTTCTGATTTTATTAATTTGGATACTGTCTCTGTGCCCTCTGGCTAGTCTGGCTAAGGGCTTATCTATCTTGTTAGTTTTCTCAAAGAACCAACTCCTAGTTTTGTTGATTCTTTGTATGGTTTTATTTGTTTCTACTTGATTGATTTCAGCCCTGAGTTTGATGATTTCCTGCCTTCTACTCCTCTTGGGTGTATTTGCTTCTTTTTGTTCCAGGGCCTTCAGGTGTGCCATTAAGCTGCTAGTGTATCCTGTCTCCCGTTTCTTTTTGGTGGCACTCAGGGCTATGAATTTTCCTCTTAGCACTGCTTTCATTGTGTCCCATAAATTAGGGTATGTTGTGCCTTCATTTTCATTAAATTTTAAAAAGTCTTTGATTTCTTTCTTTATTTCCTCCTTGACCAAGTTATCATTGAGTAGCGCATTGTTCAGCCTCCATGTGTATTTAGGTTTTCTGTTGTTTTTGTTGCCATTGAAGACCACCCTTATTCCATAGTGATCTGATAGGAGGCTTATGGGCAAACTTTTATTCTAACTTCATGTTGTGTATAGAAGAGTTAACTGTTTGACCATACATTTCTGGTAATGCCTGATACTCACTTTATTTTGGAGAAACTAGTGACATAAGTGGGCACCTAGCCTATGTTCAGTTACTACCTATTCCCACTACAATGGTCTCAATCGCCTCTCCTAAAGGCTCAATGTTTCAGTCCCTACAACTTCCCTGTAACCCCCAATGGAAAACTGAGGTGCTGGTGTGGGCCATACACAACTGCCTCATCTATAAAGTTAAGGATTCATATTCTTATGTGAGAACCTTTATCAATTTCTCTGTTAATGACTTTTAGCTTCTGTCAGTTACACTGTATTACTCCAAGTGCTGAATCTGAAAAACATTGCTTGACATGACGATTTAGGTCTATTTACAATTACAATAACTTTTCCTTCATTTCCCAAGTGGTTGAGTCTATAACTAAATTTCTAGAATTAAATATTATCTTCACTCATCTTGGAGCTCTTTGTCTTTTGGAAAAAATTGGTATGTGCTAACTAGCCCCTAAATTTAATTAGTATTTCTATGAGAAGTCTCATCTTACCTAGAGAATGTATTTCTAACAGCATATGTAGTCAATATGGAACCTAATTCAATCTCAGACCTTTTGAGGTACTTTAATAAATTCTTCATTTTAATGTATTCAGATGTTTCTAGACAAAGTAATACAGTCTTTCATCCAGCTTGATTCTAGATTCAATGAGTTCTAGGAGGATATCAAAGGATGTTAACTACAAAGACTGTCAGATCCATCAGGAAAACAAGGAAGATCTCTTTTCTTTTTTTTTTCTTTAATAGTTTTATTAGATATTTTCTTTATTTACATTTCAAATGATATCTCCTTTTCTTGTTTCCCCTCTGAAAAGCCCCTATCCCATCCCTCTCCCCCTGCTCACTAACTCACCCACTCCCGCTTCCCTGTCTTGGTATTCCCTACACTGGGGCAAAGAGCCTTCATGGGTTCCAGGGCCTCTCCTCTCATTGATGTCTGACAAGGCCATGCTCTGCTGCACAGGCTCCCTTTTCAAGAGGAGAACAGGTGCAGGTTAAGATTTAGGAAAAGCTCCTTTTCTGTGCACACTCAGGCTCTGCTTCAGCCATCAGAGACCCAGGATTCAACACTTCTGTGTCAATCTTTGAAAAGGAGATCTACTGACCAGTGGGAAGACCACATGTAAGCTGCCATAAATGCCTTGTCAAACAAGTAGATACAGAAGTTTTACTATTTGCTCATCCCTCAACTCTGTCTCTGTTTGATCACCTTTTTCTTCTGCCTTCTTAAAATTTTACTTAATCTGACTTTGATTTGTGTAGTTGGAAGCCCATAGCCTCCCTAAGTATGTGAGCTAGTGGTGGATTTTTGATTTCTTGTTTTTAATAATCTCTCTCTCTCTCTCTCTCTCTCTCTCTCTCTCTCTCTCTCTCTCTCTTTCTCATACACACATACACACACACACACACACACACACACACACACACACACACACACACACACTGTTTATTTCATTTCTTTGTTAAAGTCTGACTAAAGACTCCAGATCCTTTGCTCTTGCTCTATTTTTCACGGCGTCTTTTATTTTCTAAGGGAAAACAAAACAAAATCTGACCAACATAGTAGGTATATTTATGTGTTTAGGTAAATATTAACCTACTTTTATGAAGGATCCTGTCAGAGAATAGATACAAAGGAATGGTGTAATAGACAAATATTTAGTATATTATGTCACCCTGAATAGTAGTGAACTTATAAGTGTGACATTGTAATGAATTCTGGATCTCTCTTTAAAGCAGATACAATTCATCCTTCCCCTCTTCCAACTTTCTTGTACTGGCCTGTTCTGTTATTTTTGTATAACTTTCTTTTCTTTTTTTTTTTTAATTTAATTTTATTTTATTTTTTTAATTTACATTCCAAATCACTTCCCCTTTCCCGTTTCCTCCCTCCCCGAAAGTCCCATAAGCCCCCTTCCCTCCCTCTTTTCTCCGTTCAACCCCCTCTCATTACTCTGTCCTGGCGTTCCCCTACATCCAGTCTTTCCAGGACCAGGGGTCTCTCCTTCCATCTTTTTAGAAATCTATTGATATAACTTTATTTTCTAATAAAATATTTCTATCATAGACATACTGAATATTAAGACAAACTAAACAAACAAACAAACAAACAAACAAACAGACAAATACTACCAGACCATTGTACAATGATACTAGGTTAATGTTTTCAGATATAATAAAAGTTAAATCCACTAATGAGTTTTGATTTGCATATTAAATATTAAGTAACAGCAGTACTGAGCGATGGCCCAGTGGATAAAAGTGTTTGCTTGCAATGCAAGCATGAGGACCTCGGTTCAAATCCTTAGAAGCTACATAAAATGTGAGATATATAATGAATTCCCTGTTCTCCATGGGTGGCAAGGGGGATACAAAAAATAATCAGTGATATAATAAGAAGGCTATTTCCCTCAAATAGCTGAGAATATTAGTGTATTCATTTCTTTAATGACTGATGCCAATTTAAGATTAGCTAACAGACTATACACCATCAAGGACACAAAAATGATTGCGTTATAAGTACTCTAGAAGCAAATAGTATCAATTTTAAAGTAATAAAGTATCAAGAATTCATATTAAGGAAATTTTTATACCGATTCTACAAAGAAATGGGAGATAGAGACAGGAAACTTCTCAGAAATTTGAGAGCCAGCTAACCTGTTATACACAATAGCAAAAACAAGAGACCCTGTATAAACCAAGATGGAATGAGAATCAGCTTCTGAGGTTTTCTCTCTATTCTCTATTATGCATTTAGTGTCAGAGAGAGAGAGAGAGAGAGAGAGAGAGAGAGAGAGAGAGAGAGAGAGAGAGAGAGAGAGAGAGAGAGCGCATGGTGGTGAGAATGAGATTTAGGTATCCTGATTAGGAAAGTTTTAGCAAGTTAGGGTTGTAAATGCAGAAAGCCAGAGGCCAGGAGGAGCTGAGAGATTGCACTGAGATCTTCTGAACTCTTATTTCTTTTTTTTTCTTTTTAATTTTGTGTAAAAGCATATTTTTTAAGAGCGTAAAGAATTTTTTTTTTATTTTCTATATTTTTTTATTTACATTCTGAATGATTTCCCCTTTCCTGGTTCCTCCCTCCCCAAAAGTCCCATAAGCCCTCTTCCCTCCCCCTGTTCCCCATTCAACCCCTTCTTGCTTCTCTGTCCTGGTATTCCCCTACATCCAGTATTTCCAGGACCAGGGGTCTCTCCTTCAGTCTTCTTGGAAATCTATTGATATGTGAATTGTGTCTAGGGTATTCAGAGATTCTGGGTTAATATCCCCTTATCAGTGACTGCATACCATGTGTGTTCTTTTGTGATTGGGTTTCCTCACTAAGGATGATATTTTCCAGTTCTGACCATTTGCCTAAGAATTTCGTGAATTCATTGTTTTTAATTGCAGAGTAGTATTCCATTGTGTAAATATACCACATCTTAAACTTGACTTTCACAGAACTGAGTCAAAGCTGTGTGTTAGTCAATCTTTACCAAAAATATGCAGCCAGGGAGCCCACAGTGCCATTTCCTCATCGTAAATGTATTAGATCTTCTGCAGTAGAAACACAGTGGCTCACTTTAGATACTGATCACAAGCTATAATTTAAATGAGAAGTAGTATTGTAGAGTCTTAAAATTTTCATTTGTGAATATTTGTTATCTTCTTACAAAGCAATATTATGAACTATGTAATTTCTATGTTAATATATGATCTTACCAACTTTAAAAAATTTGAAATATCTTCAGTAAAACTTTCCTTAATATGAATTCTTCATTTTTTATTACTTTAAAATTGATACTCTTTGCATCTAGAGTACTTATAAGTCAATCATTTTTGTGTCTTTGATGGTAGGTAGTCTGTTAGCCAATTTTAAATTGGCGTCTGCTGTTGAAGAAATGAATACACTCATATTCTCAGCTATTTGGGGGAGAAATTCTCTTCTTATTATATCACTGAACATTTTCTGTATCCCCCCTGCCACTCATGGAGAACAGAGAACTCAAGCCCTTTGCATCTCTCATAGAGCCCTGAGAGGGGATGGAACTACAGATATTGGGTGCTTTCCACATGGAGGAAAAGGTAATTCTGCTACCTTCATACTTGGTGCTTAGAGACAAAGGAAGCATAAATATCACTTGTGGATTCATTGTCCCTTTTTACCACTGATAATCAACTGAATTGGGTGGAAATTGGAGAGAAAACTTTCCTGCTCAATTTAGTAATACTTTTAAAATAGATGTTGATCTTGATAATACTAAAAATTCAAATATGCAGCTGAATCACTTTTTAACCCTGTCCCATATGGATGAAAATCTCCTATGGTATACTTTTTATACTAGAAATTCAATAGGAGAGATGTTTGTCTGTATATTGAAAAGTTTCATCCTTGCATTAATATTCTATTTCTTGAACCACATTCATCTTAATAAGTTGGATTTATTTAGTTTCTACCACATTCTAATTTTACTTTTCCCCTGGTGAAAGCATAAGATATCTCAAGCTTAAAGTATCATTGGCATTTCCATCACCTTTAATCTAAAAACAAAGGAAAGCTCCAGTTCTATTTTATAATCATCAGTAGTAATTGATATAAATGACATTACTTGAAAATTAATAGATATTAAAATAAACCAATGCCCTCAGCAAAGTCAGGAAGCTACTATTGTCATAATAACACATGATTTTAAGCAATCTTTCGCATTTCTAGAACAAAGTTAAAGGTGAATAAGATAATACAGAGATTTTATTCATTGTTTTATTCTAATTACTTGAAACAAGGTTCTTTTTATGATTATTGCAAAATAAAACTTTAAAAACTCACTATTTTTCAAATCTGCTTTCATCTTATACCATATTTATTTATTTATTTTAGCATTCTATTAAACTACTTTTGTTTTTGAACTGAAAGAAAAGTATTGTCAAAAAATCCTTGAAGAAATGGAACTTTAGCAGAACACATTACAAACTTTTCCTACAAGTCCATAAAACTTAAGAAATGCTTATGTAGTTAGATAGATTAAGATAAACAATGTAATCAGACCTATTGATCCAAAAGAATATAGGTAGAGTATCTTCCCTCACCCATCTTCCCTATCCTCTGAGTCCTCTGGGTATCCCCCAGCTGCCTTAAACAGCCTGCTATCCCCTAGAGACCTCCACTATCCTGTAACATTTCCTCTCACCATCAAGAGATCTGCTATTCTAGAACCATATACCAAAATGAAACACATCAGAGGCCTGCCACACCAGGATTATCAACATTATGCCAACTACCAATACTTAATACAACAGGAACATTCAAGGACTAAAAACGTCCAGATGGCTAAAGGTCCTCAAAAGAAGATGATCAACAAAACAGAGCACATGACACCTTCAGGGCACAGCTAACCTACTACAACAAGCTCTGGATATCCTAACACAACCAAAGCACAGTAAAATGACCTTAAACCCAATCTTATAATGATGATAGAGGAAATGAGTATATCCCTTAAAGAAATACAGGAAAATCTCATTAAACAGGTTGAGGCCATTAAAGAGGAAACAAATAAATCCCTTAAAGACATACAGGAAAATACAATTAAACAGGTGAAAGAAATAAAAGAAACTGTGGAAGACTGAAAGTGGAAATAGAAACAATGAAGAAAACACAAACTGAGGGATTCCTGGATAAATGGAAAGCCTAGGGAAGAGAACAGGAAAAACAGACGCAGTCATCCTCAACAGAATACAAGAGATGAGATAGAATCCTGGGTGCAGAAGATACAGTAGAAAAAAATGATACATCCGTCAAAGACAGTGTTAAATCTAAAAAATTCCTGACCCAAAACATCCAGGAAATTTGGGATACCATGAAAAGACCTAACTTATGAATGATAGAAAGAGAAAGTAAAAGTCCAGCTCCAAGGATCAGAAAATATTCTCAACAAAATCACAGAAGGAGAAAACTTTCCTAACCTAAAGAACGAGGTGTATATAAACATATAAGGAGCTTACAGAACACCAATTAGATTGGACCAGAAAAGAAACTTCTCTTGATACATAATAATTAAAACAAAAAATATACAGAACAAAGAATGAATATCGAAAGTGGGAAGGGAAAAAGGCCAGGTAACATACAAAGGCAGACCTATCAGAAGTACACCTGACTTCATAGGGCAACTCTAAAAACTAAAAGTGCCTGGACAGATATCTTATAATCTCTAAAACCCACAAATGACAATAAGATGACTATACCCAGCTAAACTCATAATCACCATAGATCAAGGAAATAAGATATTTCAAGACAAATTCAAATTTAAACATCTATCTACATATCTATCACTATAGAAAGAACTAGAAGGAAGACTCTAATGCAAGGAGGTAATTACATCAAAAAACACTGGAAATAAGCAATTGCATACCAGCAAAAACAAGGGAAACATACACACACACACACACACACACACACACACACACACACACACCAACAACATCAAATAACTGGATATAACAGTCACTGGTCATTAATATCTCTCAACATAAATGGACCTATTTTCCTAATAAGAAAATGTCAGGTAACAAAATGGATGCAAAAATAGGATCCATCTTTCTGCTGCACATAAGAAACATACCCCAGCAATAAAGATTGACATTACCTCAGAGTAAAAAGCTAGAAAAAGTTTTCCAAGCAAATTTCCTGAAGAATAAAGCAGGAGTAGCCATTCTAATATTTAAAAAAATAAATTTTAAGGCACAATTAATGAAAAGAGACAGGAAAGGACATTTCATATTCATCAAAGGAAAAATCTACCAAGATGATATCACAATTCTGAACATCTATACTCCAAACAAAAGGCACCCACATGTGTAAAAGAAACACTACTAAAGCTTAAATCACACATCAAATGCTACACCTTAGTAGTAGAAGACTTCAACACCCCACTGTCACCAATTGACAGGTTACCCACACAAAAAACTAAACAGAGAAATAATGAAGCTAACAGAAATAATAAATCAAATGAACCTAATAAACATCTACAGAAACAAAAAAGAATATACGTTCTTTTCAGCACATGATGGATCCTATTCTAAAATTTACCATATACTGGATCACAAAGCAAACCTCAACAAATATGAGAAAATTTTTAATAATGCTTTATATTTTATCAGACTGCCATGTATTAAAGCTGTACTTCAACAAAAACAGAAACAACAGAAAGCCTACATACTCATGAAAACTGAACAATTTTCTACTTAATGATCTCATGGTCAGGGAAGAAATAAAGAAAAGATTTCTATAATTCCATGAAAATGAGGGTATAATATACCCAAATTTATTGGACAAAATGAAAGCAATGCTAAGAGGAAAGTTCCTAGGACAAAGTGCTTACGTAAAGAAATTGGAGAGATCTTCTTCTAGCAATGTAACAGCACATCTGAAAGCTCTAGAACAAAAAGAAGTAAACTCATCCAAAAGAAGTAGATGGCAGAAAATAATCTCAGAGCTAAAAATAAGAAAATAGAAACAAAGAGAACAATACAAAGAAATCAACAAAACCTAGAGCTGGTTCTTTGAGAAAATCAACAGGATACACCCTTAGGCAAACTATACAAAAGACAGAGAGACAATATCTAAATAAAAAAAATCAGATATGAAAAGGGAGACATAAAAACAGACACTGAGGAAATTCAAAGAATCACAGGGTCTTACTTCAAAAACCTGTCCTCCACAAAATTGGAAAATCTTCATGATATGGATGATTTTCCAGACATATACCAGTTAAGAAATTTAAATCAAGATCAGGTAAACTATCTAAACAGTTGTATAATCCCTAAGGAAAAAGCTCAGGGCCTGATGGTTTTAATGTAGAATTTTATCAGGCCTTCAAAGAAGAACTAATGCCAATACTCCTCAAAGTATTCCATAAAATAGAAATGGAAAAATCACTACCCAACTCATTTTATCAGGCCATAATCCCCTAATATTTAAACCAAACAAAGATTCAACATAGAAAGATAGTTTCAGACCAATTTCTCTTATAAACATTGATGCAAAAATATTCAATAAAATATTTGCAAAGCAAATACTAGAGCACATCAAAGATATTATCCATCTTGATGATGTGGGCTTCATACCAGTGATGCAGGGATGGTTCTATGTATGAAAATCCATGATTGTAATCTACCATATAATCAAATTTAAATAAAAAATGCATTATCATCTTATTAGATGCAGAAAAAGCCTGTGACAAAATCCAACACTGCTTCAT
The DNA here is from genome assembly GCA_036184795.1 of Tokudaia tokunoshimensis. Taxonomy (NCBI): domain Eukaryota; kingdom Metazoa; phylum Chordata; class Mammalia; order Rodentia; family Muridae; genus Tokudaia; species Tokudaia tokunoshimensis. Next base: position 80,077,806 of record BTHU01000012.1, on the reverse strand, counting down.
GTTAAAAGTCTTAGAGAGAGCAGGGATACAAGGCACATACATAAGCATAATAAAATAATATACAGCCAGACAATAGTCAACATCAAATTAAATGGAAATTTAAAGCAATTACATTAAAAGTTGAGACCAGACAAGGCTGTTCACTTTCTCCCTATCTATTCAATATCGTAATCAAAATTCTAGCTAACACAAGAAGACAACTAAAGGAGATAAAGGGAATAAAGATTGGAAAGGAAGAAGTCAAAACACCAATATTTGCGAATATGTTAGTATACGTAATGGACCCCAAAAATTCTAGCAAAGAAATCCTAGAGTTGATAAACACTTTCAGCAATATGACTGGATACAAAATTAACTCAAGATAATCAATAGCTCTCATTTATACAAATGATTATTGGACAGAGAAAGAAATTAGGTAAACATCAATTAAAATACCCATAAATAATATGAAATATCCTGGTGTAACTGTAACCAAACAAGTGAAAGATCTATTTGACAAGAACTTCAAGTCACTGAAGAAAGAAATTGAGGAAGATTTCAGAAAATGGAAAGATTTCCCATGCTCGTGGATCTGTAGGATTAACATAGTAAAAATGCACATCATACCAAAAATCAATGTACAGATTCAATGCAATTCCCATCAAAATTTCAACACATTTGAAATTCTAAAGAAATCATCTTCAATAAATGGAGCTGATCTAACTGGACAAGTGCATGTAAAAGAGTGCAATTTTCACCTTGCACAAAACTCAAGTTCAAGTAGATCAATGGCCTTACCCAAAAACTGTACACACAAAATCTAATAGAACAGAAAGTGGGAAATACCCTTGAACTCATTTGTACAAGAGACAATGTCCTGAACATAACACGAATGGAACAGCAAAGTGGGTCCTCATGAAACTGCAAAACTTCTGTAAGGCAAAGGACACTGTCATTAGGACAAAACAACAAACTTCAGATTGGGAAAAGATCACCATGAACTGTACATTTGAAAGAGGGCTAATATCCAATATATACAAAGAACTCAAGAAGTTAGACTCCAGAAAACCAAATAACCCTATTAAAAATGGGGTACAGAGCTAAACAGATAATTCTCAACAGAGGAATCTTGAATGGCCATGAAACACTCAAAGAACTGTTCAATGTTCTTAGTCATCAGAGAATTGCAAATCAAACAACTCTGAGATTCCATCTTACACCCATTAGAATGGCTAAGACCAAAAACTCAAGTGATAGCACATGCTGACAAGGATGGGGAACAAGAGGAACATTTCTCCATTGCTGTCAGAAGTGCAAACTTGTACAATCACTTTGAAAATCAATTTAGTGGTTTCTCAGAAAATGGGAATAGTTCTAACTCAAGACCCAGCTATACCGCTACTGGACATATACCCAAAAGATGACCGACTATACCACAGGAACACTTTCTCAACTATGTTCATAGCAGCTTTATTTGTAGTAGTTAGAAATAGGAAATAACCTAGATGTCCCTCAATTAAAGAATGAATAAAGATTTCTGCACAATGGAATACTATTCAACAATTAAAAACAAAGATATCATGGATTTTGCAGTCAAGTGTATGGAATTTGAGAATATCATCTTGAGTGAAGTAATCCAGTCCCAAAAGGACATGCATCACATGTACTCACTTATAATTGGATGCTAGCAATAAAATACAGGCACCATGCTACAATCCACAGACCCAAAGAAGCTAAACATGAAGGAGGGCCCAAGACATATTGTTAAGAGTCCTGGAATAGGGGAGCTCCCAAAAATCAATGAGAGTGACATTAGCTGAGATTCATAGAAGTGGGGATATGGAGCTTGAATAGAATGCCTCCTTTATTATTCAGGAACCCCACTGGGGCAATAGGCACACAAACTCACCCTCAAAACTTTGGACTCAAAATTTATCCTGCCTACAAGAAATGCAGGGATGGAGACCAGAGAGGAGGCTACCAGAATGGCCAAGCAATAACCGGCCCAACTATAGATCCATTCTATGGGCAAGCACTAATCCCTGACACTATTAATGATACTCTACTATGCTTGCAGACAGGAGCCCAGCATGGCTATCTTATAAGATGCTCTACCCAGCACCAGGCACAGAGGGATGCAGATACCCACAGCCAAACACTGAATGGAGCTTGGGGACTATTATGGGAGAGATAGGAGAAGGTTTGAAGGCCCCAAAGGGGATAGGAACTCCACAGGAAGACCAACAGACTGAACTAGACAAACAAGCTGAGAAAGAAATTAGGGTAATGACACCCTTCACAATAGTAACAAATAATGTTACATACCTTGGTGTGACTCTAACCAAGCTAGTGAAAGATCTGTATGACAAGAATTTCAAGCCTCTGAAGAAAGAAATAGAAGACCTCAGAAGATGGAAAGATGTCTCCCTGCTTATGGATTGGTAGGATTAATGTAGTAAAAATGGCCATCTTGCTGAAAGCAATCTACAAATTCAATGCAATCCCCATCAAAATTCCAAATCAATTCTTCATAGACCTGGAAAGAGCAATTCTCAAATTCATCTGGAATAACACAAAACCCAGGATAGCAAAAACTATTCTCCACAACAAAAGATCTCCTGAGGGAATCACCATCCCTGACCTCAAGCTCTACTACAGAGCAATAGTCATAAAAACTACTCTGGTATTAGTATGGAGATAGGCAGGAAGATCAATGGAATAGACTTGAAGACCCAGGAAAGAACCCGCACACTTATGGTCTCTTGATATTTGACAAAGGAGCTAAAAACATCCAGTGGGAAAAAGACAGCATTTTCAACAAATGGTGCTGGATCAACTGGAGGTCAGCATGCAGAAAAATGCAAATTGACCCATTCTTATCTCCTTGTACAAAGCTCAAGTCCAATTGGATCAAGGACCTACACATAAAACCAGATACACTGAAGCTTATAGAGGAGAAAGTGGGGAGGAATCTTGAACACATGGGCACATGGGGAAATTTCCTGAATAGAATAGTGGATTATGCTCTAAGTACAAGAATCCACATATGGGACCTCATAAAATTGTAAAGCTTCTGTAAGGCAAAGGACACACAGTCAATAGGACAAAACAGCAACCAACAAATTGGGAAAAGATCCTTACCAATCCTACATCTGTTAGAGGGCTAATATCTAATGTATACAAAGAACTCAAGAAGTTAGACTCCAGAGAGTCAAATAACCCTATTAAAAAATGGGGTACAGAGCTAAATAGGGAATTCTCAACTAAGGAAAACTGAATGCCCTGAAGCACCTATAGAAATGTTCAACATCCTTAGTTATCAGGGAAATGCAAATCAAAACAACACTGAGATTCCACCTCAAACCGGTCAGAATGGCTAAGATAAAAAACTCAGGGAACAGCAGATGCTGGAGAGGATGTGGGGAAAGAGGAACACTTCTCCATTGTTGGTGGGATTTCCAGCTGATAAAACCACTCTGGAAATCAGTTTGGTGGTTCCTCAGAAAATTAGACATAGTACTACCTGAGGACCCAGCTATACCACTCCTGGGCATATACTCAGAAGATGCTCCAACATATAATAAGGACACATGCTCCACTATGTTCATAGCAGCCTTATTTATAATAGCCAGAAGCTGGAAAGAACCCAGATGTCCTTCAACAGAGGAATAGTTACAGAAATTGTGGTATATCTATACCATGGAGTACTATTCAGCTATTAAAAACAATGAATTCATGAAATTCTTAAGAAAATGGATGGAACTAGAAAGTGTCATCCTGAGTGAGGTAACCCAATCACAAAAGAACACACATTGTATGCACTCACTGATATGTGGATGTTAGCCCAAAAGCTCAAAATAAAAAAGTTACAATTCACAGACCACAGGAAGCTCAAGAAGAAGGAGGACTGAAGTGGGGGTGCTTGGGTTCCTCTGAGAAAGGGAACAAAATATGCACAGGAGCAATAATGGAGACAAAGTGTGGAGCAGAGACTGAAGGAAAGGCCACTCAGAGACTGCCTTACCTGGGGATTCATCCTATAAACAGTCACCAAACCCTGACACTATTATGGATGACAAGAAGTGCATACCAAAAGGAGCCTGTTATTGTTGTCTCAGGAGGGTCCTGTCGTACACATACAGAGGCAGATGCTAGCAGCCAACCATTGGACTAGGTATCAGGTCCCCAATGGAGGTGTTGGAGGGCAGACTGGAGGATCTGAAGGGGTTTACAGCCCCACAGGAAGAAAAATGAGATCAGTCACCCAGATGACCCAGAACCCCCAGGGACTAAACCATCAACCAAGGGTACACATGGTTCCAGTCAAAAATGTGGCAGAAGAATGCCTTGTTGGGCATCAGTGGGAGGAGAGGTCCTTGTTCCTGTGAAGGTTCAATAGATGCCCCAGCAAAGGGAAATCAAGGTGGGGGAGATGGGAGTGTGTCAGATGGAGGGACATATACTTGGAAGCAGGGGGTGGGAGGAGGGGTTGAGGGCTTTGAGGGGGGACCAGAAAAGGTTTTAACATTTGAGATGTAAATGAAGATTATATTCAATAAAAATAATAAGAAGGATGCAAGGGGACTTTCAACGGATCTACCAACCAAAGAGCATATCCTGGCTGTACTTAGGCCCCCAGCACACATGTAGCAAATGTGCAACTTGGTCTTCATATGGGTCTTAAATAACTAGAGCGGGGGCTGTCCTTAAAGCTGTTGCCTGTCTGTGGAACCCATTCTGCTAATTCAGCTGTCTTTTCTGGCATAAGTGGGAAAAGCACATAGCCCTGCATGGACTTGATGTGTCAGGGTGGGGGAATTCCTGGAGGGATTCCACTCTCAGGAGAAGAGTAGGAATATTGGAGGGAGGAGTGGAGGTGGGGGAACTGTGAAGGGGAATAGCAATTGGGATGTAAAGTGAATAAATACATTTTTGAAAAGATACAAACGCAGGTGTAAATGGATGCAAATGTGAATGTAATATTTAATATATTTAATAACTAATGTAACATGTATTGACACTCAGAATTGACCCTGGACTTTGTGCTGAAGAAGAGTTTAGGAACCCCTTCTTTGGCAGGCATGTACTGTTGCTACCTGAAGCTGGACTGTGTGAGACTTTTAGGTGTCTCCCTGAGAAGGCTGGGTTTAGAAGCACATAATAAGTTAAGCACATAATTAGCACTTTGACAGACATTATATAATATTCTATAAACTGCAGAGTAGCACGGACATATCTAAATTCTGTTCCAATAATTCCTTTTATTTTGTTTCTGTAGGTTTATAACATGTTTGTAAGTTAAATTTATTTTAACCCAAATATGGAATCAAGAATGGAATTGGACATTTTATGAAATTTTGACTAGTGCACCCTATGCCATGCTCATTCAGGAAGATTATATAGATCTCTTTAAATGTTTCATCTTTGTGATGAAGGCTTTCAATATCCTTTCTTGCAACTTTTGAACTATACCGCGCACTCAAGTTACCTGTAGTCTCCCTACCTGATCACGTGCCACAGAGTGTCCTGCTCATGTGCAACTGTCTAGTCAGATATTTATCAACCTCTGCTTGCATTTCCATTCTGTGCTCTCCTCAGTCTGTAGTAACCATTATTCTAATATCAACTTAGATTGGGAATGAAGTCATTATTGTGGGACCCCATATATTAGTGAAATCAAGTGGTTTCTGGCTGTCTGTGGATGGATTATTTTACCTAGTTTAGTACTCTCTAGTTCTGTTCATACTGTTGCCAGTGATGTGTTTTTAATTTTTTTATGACAGAATAGTATCTACCATGTAAAATATATCACATATTCTGTATGTACTGGTCAGTTAATAGCCACTCAGATGATTCCCATCTCTTGATTGTTCCATAACACTATAATGAACATGGAAATGACACAGATGCTCTACATTTCTGATTTCACTTCACGTTTGTGTAAACTTCGTATAATAAGAATACTAAGAGATGAGGTAGCTTGATTTAAATGGTTTTGAATAATACCAATAATGTTTTCCATTGTGGATTGATTAATTTACGTTTCTCCATAAAATATGTGAAAGGGTTACATTCTCATTGTCAACCACACAATTTTCAGTATTTTGGAGAAAATCCCTTATTACTGGAAGGGATGATATTTCCTTGTAGGCTTGATTCATATTACCCTGGTGGGTAGTGATCTTGAATGTTTTCCATAGCTTTGTTGACATTTTGTGTATCTATTTTGGGAGAAATATCTATACATATCTATTTCATATATTTATTTGAGTTAATGAAATTTTTGTTTCTTATTGAATTCTTGGAATTACATATTGTAGATATCACCCCCTTTCAGATATGTAGTTACAAATATTTTCTCCCATTCATTTAAGGGGGAATTTCTGTTTTTCTTTCTTATAATTTTGAGGTCTTATCCAAAAATTCATGCTCATTTTATTATGAAACATTCATTGATGTTTATTTCTAATAGTTTTATATTTTATGTTTACTTCTACCATCCATCTGGAATTGATTTTTATAATTTGTGCAAGGTAGGAGTCTTTCGAATCTGACTGTTTTCTCAGGCCTGTTTATTGAAGATATTGTGCAGTTTCTTCAATTCATGCCTTAGGGGAATGCAAGTCAGGAAATTAGAAGGGGGTGAGCAGGGGGAGGGGAGATGGGATAGGGAGTTTTTGGTGACTTTTGTCAAAAAAAAAAGAAGACAGTTTGCAAACTTTTAAGGTTTTGCTTCTTGGTTCATGGTAAGGTACTATTGATTTGTCAGATTCTTTTGCAATAGAAGCTTGCAGTACTTATCACTACAACTTTGAATAATATATTTGAAAACAGATTAGGGTGTTTTCTACTTTGCTCTTTTTGATCAAGATAGTTTTTTATTATTTTATTCATTTATATTTCAAATGTTGTTCTCCTTCCTGGTATGCCTACCACAAGCCCCCCACCCCACCCCTCCTCCCCTTTGCCTCTAAGAGAGTGCTCCCCCTCCCCACCCATCCACTCCCAACTCATCTCTCCAATATCCCTTCTTTGAGGCATCAAGCTTCCACAGGACCAAACACATCTCCTCCCACTGAGTCCAGACAAGGTAGTCCTCTGCTACATATGTAGTGGCCAGCCCATGTATGGTCTTTGGTAGATGGCTTAGTTCCTAGCACTAAGGGGTCTGGTTAGTTAACATTAAGACCTTAGTATTGGTTTCTTTAAATGACTTATACAAAAGAGGAGACATCATGCCTGCATCACCCTTACTTGACTGACAGATAAATGCATTTATCTTTGATGTATATTGACATCTCCTGAGCACTTACTATGTGCCAGTTTGCTAAGCACATTACATGAGTTTTCATATTTTTAACCTCTTTTTTTGTATTTTAAAATAAAATCCTGAGTTTAATAGTATTATTCTTGCTTGACTTAAAGAAACAAGGCTCAGAAAGACAAAAGTAAGATCCCTGAAACCTGCCAAGCATGATTTAGTCTGTTATGACCATTGCTACATTTTTGACCTTGAGATTTAAAGACAATAAATTTGTTTTTTTATCACATTGTTTGCAACTATTTGTTACATTAGTGATAGAAACCAGTTCACTTATCCCTTATCAGTGCAAGGGTGATATTGCTGTTCATGTCTTGCTAATGTAGAATGAGACTTAGCACTTAGTTGACATGGGTAAGGAAATTCAACTGTTAAATGTTGGTTAGGGGATTAAGTCATAAATTTTCACTAAAACACTAATGCCCTTTTTTATTATAAGTTGAGAGGGTCAGGTGGCGTAGTCACTAAGATCATTTCAATCTAACTCCAAAGGTTTATACTTCTGTTTGGAATCAGAGAATTAGACATGAGAATTTCTTTCTTGTGCATCACCTCAGTTCTCAGGTGCTTTTCTAAAGCAAAAAAGGATCATCAGCTTTTTACTGCATTGCAAAGTAGGTGTTTTCTTTTCATGTCAGCTTTGTAGCCTCTGCTCTCAGCACTGGGCTTTGGTTGCTTAGGCAGTTTCACATACTAAACTGAAGTAGTTTTCTCCAGTGCCTGCTAAGGATTTACTGACAGTTCAGCAAGCTGATTTTCTGCTGACACAAACTGATTTTTGCTTGACTTGTTTCTTAAAACGAAAGACAAAGAAAAAAAGATTAAAAAAAAATCAAACCACCTTCAAAAGCTGGATTGAATTTTGCATCTGTTTTGAAGTGTTTACTATTTTACTTTTTTGCGCATAATAACTAATGTACATTTATAATGCTAAACATTCATGTACCATGAAAATGGGTTTTTTTTTGCATTTGAAAATATTATTTTTGAGAGGTAGAGTTTTATTTTCAAAATAGAATTAATGGGTTTGACAGAGAAGACAATAGAACAAAGAATTGATTTTCACTGACCATGTCTTTGTTGACTTTTCAGAAGAAACCAGAAGGGATCTATGCACACGCTAAGAAATTCCACAGAGTTAGAGCTCAAGATTAGATTTTATTTTTACTTTTAAGATTGAGTAAGCTTGTGTATGTACAAATCACCTATCTGACCTCTTCTTCCACAAAAAGCTTAGATCATGACTTTAAATATGAACTTAGGGTTTACTTTGCTTAGGATTCAGGTAGTAGAGTTAAACAATACCTGTAACACTATGATGTTTAACATGGGTTGTGAACATCACAGGATCTAGAATCACTTAGGAGCCAAGCCTCCAGGCATATCAAATAAAATTGAGACTGCTAGAACACAAGAGAGAAATGGTAGTAGTTTACAATTTAATTTTACTAATAAAATAAATGCAAGTTTTATTGTAAATTCCCACCTTGGAAAACCCAGAATTATTTATCAGTTTTAGTGCAGGGTTATGTTTTACCTTTTTTTTTCCTTTTGAATATTCTGTTAAAGTTCTACTTTGTTGACTGATCTCTTATGCACTTGGCATTAAAGCATTTGCCTCTGTTTGCCATGTCTCATATTTTTAAAAGGAAAGAAGTATTGCTCCCTTAATCAGAAATTATTCACAGTTTAGATCTTATATGAAATTCACTTCAAACACATTTTGTACTTTTCCTGTCACTGGTTTCTAAGTCTAGTCCTACAGTCCTGCTTCAGAGATCCAAACCCATTTATCGAGGTTGTGATGATCTTTTAGGTTCTACTGAAAGAGTACTGTTAGCGGTGGGGAAAACCATGGCCATCTTGCTTGGTGGAAAGATGTATTTACATATTATTTAACTCAAAAGGCAGCCATCTGATGACAAAAATAAAAGTTATAAAACAAGATTCTCCTAAAATATATATAAAAGCATATGCAATCTCCTATAGTTGCAACATCAAATACTCTTTTCTCTAGTTAAATATGTTTGCTTAATTTTAAACACTTTTGTAGTTTTAAAAAGCCTATTAGAACCATTTAATATCTACAGGAAAATTATTAGGATGGTACATATATGTGCAGTAATAACCCTTTCTTGGCCTATAAATGCTGTCTACCATCATTGTGTTCTGTAAGCATGATGTAATTGAAACTGCAGTGTTATCAGCACACATACATAGCTTACAGTCAGATCCTCTTTTCATGGTTTCAACATGTTTGTCATGACATGAATTCTCCTTAATGATATCACAAAGAATACTTTAATTACACTGAATACTTCTCCATTCTGCAGCTATTCATACCATTCCTCTTTCCAATCTATGAGACCCAATGATATTTTATTTTTATCACTTTGTCTTTGCTGCAGTATTACATAGTTGGAATGGCATAGTAAGTAGTCTTTGTAGATTGACTTGTGTCCTTTATTGATATGTAGTCAAGATTCTTCCATTTCACTTCAAGAATTGCTAGTTTTGATCTTTAGAGTATTCGGTAATAATTCCACTCAGTGTCTAGAGATAGCACATTTTTTAAAATTCTATTCACATATTAGATGATATCTTGTTACTTCCAATATTGAGATATAGACAAGGTAGCTGTAACATTTGTTGGGGACCTTGAGTAGACATAAATCAAAAGCTCTTCTGTATCAATATCAAGAAATGGAATTGACTGATAAGATAATGTGATTATGTTTATTTCTATAGGAGTCCTCTAAATTATCTTCCAATATGGCTGTGCCATTTTCTATTCCATCTAGGAAAACAAGCATGCAAACAAACAAGCAAAACTACATAGCTAACTCACCATTATTTGATGTTGACAAGTTTTTCTATTTTGTCCCTTTTCTTTCATGAAGAAAAGTGTGGTAACATCTCATTGCTTTCATTTGTATATGAAATGAAGTAACATTTTAATGGATGTTTGTCATCTATGTTCTTAGGGAAGGGGTCTTTTTTAATGTATGTTTCTGTATGTGAGTCTCTGTTCATGTGGGCAGGATGTGTCTGTGTGTTCTGTGTATGTTTGTGTGTCTGTGTGTGTACATGTCTGTATTTATTCTCTATCGTTTAGACACAAGTTTAATAATATATTTTTAACCCATTTAGTAAATGATGCACCATTCATTGATAGTTTTTATAGTAGACTCTATAGACCTTTAATTTTCTAAATGATACAACTATGAAGTTATATAATTATTATTCCTGTTTGTTGATCAGAAATCTATAACAAAGCAATGCTAAATAGCTCAATATATGTACTCTAGTTTGTTCCTCAGTTCCTGTGACAAAACAGTGACAAGAAGTAGCTTGGAAAGAAAAGCATTTACTTCAGATTACAGATCATAATCTGTCATTGAAGAAGGACAGAGAAGGGACACAAAGCAGGAAACTAAAACAGGTTCTGAAGCAGAGACAGGGGAGGAACTTTGACTACTGGTAGTCCCTGCTTTTTCCCAGCTAATTTCCTAAAACAAATTAAGACTATCTTGTTAGGGGTAATACTGCTCATAGGAGAAGAGACCCTCTTCCATCAAGTAGCAATCAAGTAAATGCTCATAGATAAGCTCATAGGCCAATATGATAAAGACTATTCTACAATGTAGCTTTTCTGTTTACAGATTTCTATAATTTGTGTTTAGTTGACAAAAAGCTAACCAGTGTACACAACCACTATAATTGACATAGCATGACACACAAATACATCATGTTTCTGTCAAAACTGCTCTTTACTCCAAGTTCATAATATGAAACATAGTGCAACCTTAAAAGTCTCATAGTGTTTATTCAAATACTTTATATTTATTTTAAATCTGAACTCTCTTAACTATAGTTAACTTCTTTATGTTTTATTAGTAGGGAAAAACACAACACTAATTATTTTAGCTCTTCTTTAATGTAAGAGTTATATACTAAAATTCACAATTTGGATTCCACAAAGAAACCTGGAAAATACCAATGTATTTATTTTTTATCCTATGAAACTATTTTATTCAGATAAGATTTGATGATAAGTGATTTTTAGGAACAAATTTGAATGATTGGACACAAATTCTATGTTGCATATAGCTATACCTTAAATAAATTTTAGTAACTTTTTGAAGAATTCCAATATATTCTGTAATTTATTAGTCTAATATGTGTATTATAAGTGCATACTTATAGTAAATTTCCAAATTATAAAATTATTTTTTAGTCTCCCTTGAAGTTTATTTTCCTATTTATATATTTTCATTTATATGTTCCGTTTTCTTTATTGGTATTCAACTTATCAATGCTTCAAAGATTAGGAAAAAGGAATTGTTGAATATGTATTCATACCAGCTGTAACTATGCTATAGTAATTACATTTTGTCAGTGTTAGGAAGCCAGAGACATTTGAAAAAGATGAATAATTTTTGTATTTGGTCATATTTAAGAAAACGAGGAAAAGACATGATTTCCCCATCGGTATTAGATTGGAATTTTATATTTACACCATTTAATGTTCCATTTACATAGTTTTATTGAAGATACAACCTCCGAAGAAAGGTTTATATATCTTCCAAATTTAGTACTTCACAACTTTTGGACAGAAACAGCTGTGTTGTATTTCCCATTAGGCAACAGCATGGACCTGTCTGATACATATTGTTCTTTACCAATGCCCAATTCAGTTGGCATTTATGCATCATATACAATAATCATTTGAAAAAGAAGTGTCAGAGTTGTCATAGTGCTTTTCAGAACAAGATTTTAAAAATTACTAAAATTTGTTGATTTTAAAACATGTATGTATGTAACAAATATATTAAAATAAAAAAGAGACAGTGAATTTGAGAGTAGGGGGCAAGGGAGTTCAAAAGGGAATACATGAGAAGGGTAGGAGGGAGGAAAAGATGTGAAGTGGAAATTTCTGGTTTTTTAACTCAGCAGTGCCACATGATCTTCTTCTGGAAGCTGTCTTGTGAGAGGGCATGTGATGGGTTGCTGAAAACAGACACTTGAGAGAATGAGTGAGGTTTAGAAAGAATATAAATGGAACTCACAAACAGTGAGATGACGCTCTTACATTGCTACACTATGCAATGCTTTGCTTCTTCCCTGGTCTTCCCTGATCTTAGCTTTTGTCCTCTTGCCTTCACTTTGTAGAGAGAAATGCACCAAAAAACTTTTCATGTTACTTAAGCTGATGCTGGCCACTTCCACTGACTTGTGCCTATTCGGAAAAACCTTGCTGTTCTTGCTGGATTGTGCTGCTGCTACTGATTTGTATTGTTGGTTGCTATTGAACTGAACTGCTATTTTGACAATGAAGAGTGGAATCACCCCAAGGCATTACTTCCAAATTGGTTCACAATACCCTTTTCCTATTAAACCTTTCCCCCTACTTATGGTCAGTGGGTTAAAAGGAAGTTTAAATCATTAAAAAACATTAAATAAAGTAAGTTTTGAAAAAATCTAAGCCTATAGTGAAGTGATGTAATTCTATTTTAATTAAAAATATTTAAAAATAAATGTAAAAGATGAAAGAAATCATAAAAAGTTTTTAAACAGCTCTTTAGAAACAAAATATTCTAGGCATACTACAATGCCACTAGAATATCGTTGCTTCTCAATAGAATTAGCTTTAAATAGGTAGATGAATCATCATGGTTTTACACCATGAGATAAAAATTCTATACCTAGTTCTATTTACATGGACACTAACGTAACATTCCTCTGATGTTCCAACTCCAATCAGGCACCATGAAATAATACATTATTGGTTCTTCCTTTCATTATTTCTTTATCAACAATGAGTTCCAAAATATTACTTATCTGTAACATATATGCTTATTTCTTCAACAGTTAGGTCACATATGATTGGATTATAATGTATAACCCTATGACCAAAAAAATATAGAAACAAAAGTACATTGTAGGTGCAAATCTCTTTAGTCTTATCTTTAAACTCATGCTTATAAAATAAGTAAACTATCTCTTCAGAAATATTTATGACAAGAAAGAGATTCAATCGTTCCATTCTGCTGTTTCAAGATAGTGAGAAGATATAAGTCAAGAAATGTAAGCCTTTGTAGGTACAGACATTCACTAAGAAAAGACTATAAAGGAATTCATTAAGAAAAGAATATCTGAATTTAGCTAATAACCCATTGTCCTTTATGAAGCAAAGGCTCTTGGAACTAAGGGTGATGCCTCACAGCCTCACTAATACCTTCAAAGCAAGGATGTTTAACTTGTGGCCAGGAAGCAAAGTGTTGGAAAGGTAGCTAGATGCCAGTACAATCTTCATGGGCATTTTCCCAGTTTCCTAATTATTTTAGACAAGGTACAGTCTACTAAAGCTTGCTACCAATAGTGATGTAGGTTGACAGTTAGCCTTTAGTACATGTTTGATAATTTTGGCAAATATTTAAGTCCCATCTTTGCTAAGCAAATAGTTAATACAGCAACATAGGGAAGGGCTGAGTGAGGTTACATGGGTATGTTCTTCTGTAAATATTTCTCTGTCTGAAATTCCCTTAAAAGAGAACAATATACGAGTTCTATACCATAGGAACATAATCTTGATTATAAGAAATATTACTTAACAAATTGCTTCTTGGCATATGGAAGTTTACTGTATACTTTACACAGGTAATATCAAAGTTGAAATGGTTAAGGAGATTTGGCACTGAACATCAAATAGTTTTAAGAACAATTTTGTCTGTTTGTTTAGTTTTCATGATTTTTTTTGCCCACACATAATAATGATCCATAATAAAATTTTGTGACTGATAGATTTCTTGAAGAAGTATCTCTTTATGAGCATAAAATTAAACCATAAAGTTGGTAATGAGCAGTGCCGTGTCTTAAACAACTACATTCATGGGTACTTTTGTAAAATAATGAGATATTTTATAATCATTGGACCTCAGGTCTGATACATCTTTCAAAGCATTTAATCTTACATCAAACATAAACTATTTCTTATCATAATTACTATTTACAAAGGAAGAATCTAAAATTCAAAGACACTAATTTATTTGTGCTTATGACTTTATATGGGGGCATAGCTGGGATTTAAAACATCTCTTTCATAATGAAGATGTTTGTTAATACAAAAGACAAATGAGAATACAAATTCTTATTTAGCTCCAGTATTACCATCAGTGTCCTATACTGTCATGTTTAAACTGGGACACTATTGTTTGATACTTAAAATCATTCTATGATTTGGAATATAACTGTTTTTACTAGGGGTAAATGTCAAATGTTAGAAAATAATGTGATGATAACATTTAGCTCTCAGTTCTGTCCTCAGACATCAAGTAGGCATTTGGATATGATAGTAGATTCATATTTTTTTTCTTTAGATCAGATACAGTAAGAAAGTACTCACTATAGTAAATAGTATTTGAACTGTCAATTGTAGCCTTGTAGGGACCAACAAGGACAGGCTAGTAGTTATAAATCACCCTTTTTTGAAGATGTGTCTGCTCACCATGACCTGGCACTATTACTGACACGATGGTATTTTTACAGACAGGAGCCTAGCATGGCTGTCCTCTGAGAGACTCAATAAGTAGCTGACAGAGATAGACTCATATATTTACACCCAATTATCGGTCTGAAGTAGGAGACCCATATGGTTGGATTAGGGGAAGGATTGAAGAAGCTGAAGGAGAGAGTGACCCTATAAGTAGACCAGAAGTCTCAACTAACCTAGACCCCTGGGAGCTCCCAGAAATTGAGCCACCAAGTAGGTAGCATAGATGGGCTGGTCTGAAACCCACAGCAAATAGATAGCAGAGGACTTCTTGTCTGGCATCAGTGGGAGAAGAGAGACTTGAGGCCCCAGGGAGGGGGGCAGTTCTAGAGGAGGAGCATCATCTTGGAAACAGGAGGGAGGAGGAATAGGATGAAGAACTGTTGGAGGGGGACCTGGGAGGTGGGAAAATGACTGGATTATAAATTAATAATAATAATAATAATAATAATAATAATAATAATAATAATAATGATGATGAAAGAGTCAGAGAAGGTGGAGGACATCAGGAGAGAACAAGGCCCTCTGACTCAACTAAGCAAGGAGCATATGAGCTCAGAGACTAAAGCAGCAAGCACATGGCCTATATGAATCTGCACCAGGTCCTCTGTTTATATATTATAGATTTCGGACTATTTGGGACTCCTGAGTGTATGAATGTGTGAGTTTCTGATTTCAGTGTTTTGCTCATGAGAGATTGTAATCTTTCTTTTGGGTTGTTTTGTGCAGACTTGAAGTGATGGTTTTTGGTTTTCCTTATATTTTGTTTTGTCATGTTTGGTTGTTAATTCCTAGAAGTCTATTGTTTTCTAATGGGAGGTAGAAATGGAGTAGATCCAAACGGGAGGGAAGGTGAGGACAAACTCAGGGGGAGTTGATGGAGGGCAAGCTCTAATCAAGATATATTGTATGAGAAAATAATCTATTTTCAATAAAAGGAAAAAAAAAAGAATGTCTAACATTAAGTGAGATTATACAACCTCAGAGCAGGGGAAAACACACATTCAGAGTCTTGCCAAAAGTACAAATACATATGTAATGTTCATGTTGGTATAGTTCAACATGACGAAAAGGGAACAAGACCAGCTAGAGAATTAAGTGATCAGGAAAAAAGTGAATAAGGTAATAAAAGTGAGTTATGAAAGATGATGTAAAGGTAATTGTTTTTGAAGTATTAATGGTCATGGATTATTAAACCTTGGATAAGTGCATAAAATATATTTCACAGTGGAAATGTAAAGTCCAGTGTAAAGCTCCAGAGCTTCCATTCTGAATGGTGAGTCTGTCTACACAAAAGTTCATTGAATTGTGGAATCCTTGGGTCTGGTAAATATTGGTGTTTGTTGATTTGCTTTCTTTGCAACCATTTTGTAATAACGCTATTAAAGAAAACATTTTTTGAAGATTGGTTAAAGGTGGGAAACTGAAATTTCAATGAAGAAAATTAGCATTGTTTAACAACAAAGTATTAAATAAAGTATTGTCTTCTCAAATGGGTTTATGCAAAATACCCCCAAATTCCTTTTCTATCTGAGGTCCCTGAACCAGAAATACTCAGCTGCAAGAAAAAGCTGACTTTGTGAACAGAAAAACTGTTGGGCTAGTCTGATTCCAATTTCCATAATAAATTACCATTAGTCAACATGTGTGTAGGCAGGTGGGAGACATGTCCGTGAGATGGACTGCTGAACATGTTCCTTCAGTTTTGATGCCACACTTAAACAGTTTTTAACTTCACAGAGAATTTTATTTAAAAAGAAAGAAAAATGGGAAGCCAATAAATATTCAAATGCCATTTCTGAGCTTTGAAACAAGTATTAAAAAATTAATTTTGATCAATGTATAACTAAATTTATTTTATTTGTTTTGAATTTAATTTAATTTATTTTCACTTATTCACTTTACATCCAATTCTCTGCTCTGTCACTCCTTCCCACAATTCCTCACCCCTACCTCCTCCCCTTCTTTTCTGAGTGGGTGGGGGCCCCCTGGATATCCCCATCCACCCAAACCTGGCACTTCAAGTGTCTGTGAGGCTAGGTGCTTCCTCTCCTACTGAGGACAGAAAAGGCAGCTCAGCTAATAGAACATATCCCACATACAGGCAACAGCTTTTGGGCTAGCCCCCATCCCAGTTGTTCAGAATGCACATGCAAATCAAGCTGTACATCTGCAACATTATCACTATCATTTACCTAGAAAATAGGGTTTTCTTTAAATGGTCTTTTTTAGTTTTTAACTTTTAGTGACAGTGGCAGTTTTGTTTCTAAGTACAGCCATTTGATCGTGACCATCTAGAAAAAAGAAGGAAAGAAAGAAGAAAGAAAAAGCCTGAGTCATTAAGAATTATCTGCTGTTCTACAGTGACCAAGAGTCATGCCTGTATTTCTTCAGTTATTCTACCATACTGTTTCTGTCTGAATATAAAATTACTTTAAGAACGTTGAAGAAACAAACTTGAGCCACTATGGATAATCAGAGATATGTAACCAGGGATTTAAAGTACCACCCTGATATTATTTTCACCAATCATTCGATTCTAAGCATATATTTTTGCTGCAAAGTAAGTTTTCCTTGTAGGATCTGTGCAGTTGAAAGTCACACTAATGGTTGATGCTGCTGAATTTGTCCTATGGTGTGTCACAATCCTCTGTATTTGAAGTTCCGCTCTCCTCAGACACCTTGGTTCATAAGACCCATCATCTGCCTCACTACAAGGAATTAGTCATTTATGCTGACTCTTCAATATGACACCTGGGGCCCATTTAACTCTAGTAATGTTATTGAAACCTTAGCCATAAAACTCAAATCCCACAAATCTAATGGCTTCATTTTTCCTCACACCATGGGCTTTATTGGATGTGTCTTAAAGACAAATGATCTTCTCCCAATGAAGCATGTTTTTGGGAAGTGGATCTAAATGTAAAGATCTTAAATAATGATTGTCCTACATCCAATTTTTCTTGAAAGTCACTTAAAAATATATTCACTGCCTTTGTTGAGACATGGCTCTTTGATAGAAACAGGGATTTGTCCATTTTGCTAATTACTATGTTTTGAAAATTTGTATTTTGAGCTTCCTGGCAAGCCCAGGCCACTTCTTTTAATCTTTGATCATATCTTTGACAGTTTTGTCAAAATATTGAGAGAGTCTGGGCATCTAGTTTAAGTCAGCAATGCTTATTGTCTTTATAACACCTGATAACTTATTACAGGAAATCAGAGTTCTAATGCTACCTACAGTTCATCCTGACAGATATATATGTTTCAATAATAATATTATTTTTTGAAGAATTACTCTCATCCTTATTTTATAGGAAAATATTAAATATTGACTGGTGTGATAATTTTCAGCACCATTTTAAACTAGATATTTTATGTCATTTGCATTTTATTGCTTGAATATCCTTAGTTTTGTTTTTGACAAAATATATTAAAAAGCATGCCAGTATACATAGAAGAATAAATTGAATGAGGGACTCCCTAGCCTTATAGGCAATTTCTTTTTGCTGGAGGCTCGTCCCCTACTGAATACGGACATATCAAGGAGAAATTCATATGGCTCTGTGTGTCCCATGTTTAACATTAAATCTTGAAACTAAATAAGAAACTCATTAATTCTGTATCCTGAAGTCATTAAATTTTATTACTTTGGTAATATTATGTAAAGTGGCATTGGAGTTGTAATGTTGTCACTTGTGTTGACGTTTGTCATGACTCTCATGAGAATGAATACCTGGGATAAGAAACTATTTTAACTAGTGAATACTCAGTGACTGAGTTCACAAGTATATTCCTAGTATATTCATTATCTTATGTCTGCTTTTTTTTTTATTATTTATTTTATTTTATTTTTTTAATTTACATTCCAAATCACTTCCCCTTTCCCGTTTCCTCCCTCCCTGAAAGTCCCATAAGCCTCCTTCCCTCCCTCTTTTCTCCATTCAACCCCCTCTCATTACTCTGTCCTGGCGTTCCCCTACATCCAGTCTTTCCAGGACCAGGGGTCTCTCCTTCCATCTTCTTAGAAATCTATTGATATGCGGATTGTGTCTAGGGTATTCCGAGATTCTGGGTCAATATCCCCTTATCAGTGACTGCATACCATGTGTGTTCTTTTGTGATTGGGTTACCTCACTAAGGATGATATTTTCAAGATCTGACCAATTGCCTAGGAATTTCGTGAATTCATTGTTTTTAATTGCAGAGTAGTATTCCATTGTGTAGATATACCACATCTTCTGAATCCATTCCTCCGTTGAGGGACATCTGGGTTCTTTCCAGCTTCTGGCTATTATAAATAAGGCTGCTATAAACATAGTGGAGCATGTGTCCTTATTGCATGCAGGTAAAGCCTCTGGGTATATGCCCAGGAGTGGTATAGCCGGATCCTCCGGGAGTGTCATGCCCAGTTTTCTGAGGAACCGCCAGACTGCTTTCCAGAGTGGTTGTACCAGCCTGCAATTCCACCAGCAGTGGAGGAGTGTTCCTCTTTCTCCACATCCTCGCCAACAACTGCTGTCTCCTGTGTTTTGGATCTTAGCCATCCTGATTGGTGTGAGATGGAATCTCAGGGTTGTTTTGATTTGCATTTCCCTAATGACTAAGGATGATGAACATCTCTTTAGGTGCTTCTCAGCCATTAGATATTCTTCAGGTGAGAACTCTTTGTTTAGCTCTGTACCCCATTTTTTAATAGGGTTACTTGCCTCTCTGGAGTTTAACTTCTTGAGTTCTTTGTATATATTGGATATTAGCCCTCTGTCGGATGTAGGGTTGGTAAAGATCATTTCCCAGTTAGTTGGTTGCCGCTTTGTCTTTTTGACAGTGTCTTTTGCCTTGCAAAAACTTTGCAATTTAATGAGGTCCCATTTGTCTATTCTTGATCTTAGAGCATAAGCTATTGGAGTTCTGTTCAGGAACTTCTCCCCTGTGCCTATATGTTCAAGGTTCTTCCCTAGTTTCCCTTCTATTAGTTTCAGTGTGTCTGGTTTTATGTGGAGATCTTTGATCCACTTAGAATTGAGCTTAGTGCAAGGAGAGAAGAATGGGTCAATTTGCATTCTTCTGCATGTCTGTCTGCTTTTAAGTAGAGAAGAAGTAAGATATTTCTCTATATGTTAAGTGTAGCATAATCTCTACTGTCAAATTAGGTTCATAATTACACCAAAGCCTTAATAATTTCTGGGCAGCCAACAAAAGGAAGTGTTATTACTTAGAAAATATAGCCAGAAGTCATTTTCAAAGAAATGTTATTTGATAACACCCTTTGACACCTCATATTCCATGTAAAGAGAAATAGAAGAAAAATCTTGACACACGAAGAAGCATGGATCATTAAAATGAGAGAATTTTAAAATATAACTTTTCTGTAATTAGCAAAATAATTTTACTATTATCTTTTGTACTTTGGCAAATTAGTTCACATGATTGTTACTTTCAAAACTTATTAAAAATGAAATGCAATATAGTTGTGCTTGGAATTTGACACACTGATTTAGGAATATCTGAAGACAAAAATATGCTGCATCTCAAACACAAATATACATATTTTCTTTTTACGTAAAGGCATTCCTTTTGAAGTCATGTAACTTTATTTTTTAATCCTATTTTTAATGATGGTTCTTAAATGTTTTAGCCTTACTTCTAGTTTAACACCTACCAGAGGTAGTAGGGAAAAAAAATGATATAGAATAAGTGGACCTGTTTAGAAATGTTCTTTAGAACAGCTTCAGTCTGTGTTGTCTGGAAATCAGCAGTTCAGTTTACATGTTTGCAGCAGCAACTTGATCTATTTGCAAACACTTTATGGATACACCAGCCATCCAGTTGGGTAGAGTTGGAATAGCAAACAGGAAACAGCAGTGGTGGCACTGCCTAGCAGAAACGGCCAGGCCTCATCCTTGGCTCAAGTCAACAGGATGGACCAACAGGAACAACAGGAGAAGTTCTCTGCCAGGTCTCTCTCAGGAAAGTGAAGATCAGAAAAGAGCTGAGACCCACAAGCTTTGCCCAGCTAGTTGTATAAGCAAGTCAAGCTCAGCCTCCTTCACTGTCCAATGGGTTCTATTTATACCCTCCAAACATATTGTGTCCTCCATGTGTCTTGCCTTAGCAAGTTCCTATCTCAGCTGATATGACTCTGCCAATCAACCTGAGTCCGAGTCAAGCCTCCGGCTGAATATGTGGCAGAGGATGGACCTGAGGGTGTTTGATACCCTAGTGTAGGGGAATGCCAGGGCAGGAAGGTGGGAGTGGTTGGGTGGGAGGGGCCGCATCCTCATAGAGGCAAGGGGAGAGGAGATGGGAGAGGGAGTTTCTGAAGGGGAGACCTGGAAAGGAGAAACATTTGAAATGTAAATAAAGAAAATATGCAATAAAAATATGTACATTAAAAAAAGAAAGTAAACAGCATGATCTAAGGGATCATATTCTGATTCTCAGATTTTCTTTGTGTACATTAGAAAATTGATACAGTCATTTGTTTAAGCAAATCAAAAGTTAAGTAGATGAATTAATATGACAATAGAATAATGTAATACATTCTTGCAATATGCAATAACCAAATGAAGATAGCTAAGATCTCTCTATTTAAACATTTAAAACATGCTTAAAAATAGTAGATACAGGCAATTAATAGTGGATAAAAGAAAAACAATCTCTTTTCTGTAGAAACTGAACCCTTGATATGTTATGCAATACCAAAAGGTCAATTATAAACCTATAAGCAAGATAAATGGGTTCAGCAATCTGTATGTTGTATGTGTGTTTCTGTATGTTTCTATGCACACATACTACAGATATACAGATATAAGTGTATGTATATGGATAGGTAACAATAAAAATTATAAAGAAAGGGTCATGAATTTGAAAATGAATAGGAAATTCATGAAAGAATTTCAAGAAGAAAGAATGAGGAATGAGAATCATGTAAATATAACAATCATATTTAAGGTCTTCCAAAAATAAAGTAAAAATTGCTATAATACACGTGGATGGAGATACACTTAAACATGTACTTAACATTTATTAGGCAATTATCACTGTATTAAGCGCTATAACTTTAACAGACTTCAAGAAAAATTAGATTTAACTTTTTATAAAAAACATATGTAAGAAAAATATCACACAGTGAAATTAACTAGACTCAGACTATTAAACATAATCAACTTCTATATACTTTGAAATTTGAAATAAATTTAACAATGATAATAAAAATAATGATTACTATTACTATTTTTATTTATATAGTTTCTTACTCTCAAGCACAGACAGCATGGCCACAGGCAGGCAAGGTGCTGGAGAAGTAGCTAAGAGCTACATTCTAATCTACAAGCAGGAGGTACACTGGGCCTAGATGGGATTTTGTAGCCCCAAAGCCAATCCTTGTAAAACAAGGTCACAACTTGAGGAGCCTAAGGAGGGCATTCTTATTTAAATCACCACGGTGTGACTTTTTTTCTTAAGCTTCTATATGACCTTATTGATAGAGCTCTTACTCCATTTTGAATAGTTCAAAACTTTCCGCAGGTGAATTTCTCATTTGGTTTTAATGGCTTTGTTGATTGAATTGTTAAAACAGAGTATCTTACTCTCCAGCTATAAAGAATCAATTCTGGGTCAGAAATGCAGCTCAATGACTGAAAGTACTTGCTGATGAGCCAGGTGACCTGAATTTGACCTCTGGAACTTACAGTTTGTAGGGAGAGAACTCACTTTAACAAATAGAACTCGGACCTCCACATATGCACCAGAACTACACACATATATACACACAGACAGCAGAAATAAATGTAGATAAAAT
This sequence comes from Tokudaia tokunoshimensis, assembly GCA_036184795.1. Classification (NCBI taxonomy): domain Eukaryota; kingdom Metazoa; phylum Chordata; class Mammalia; order Rodentia; family Muridae; genus Tokudaia; species Tokudaia tokunoshimensis. The sequence continues at coordinate 80,055,150 of BTHU01000012.1, read as the reverse complement.
TCATACGTGATTAATTTTTATCTGCCATGCAGTTATAATTTTAATATAGCATTACACTATTATCTTTATGCAAATACCCCCATTGTTGACTATAAACGTCTGAAGTCCAAAATATTTCTTCACTACTCTATATTTTCATGAACAAAAGTACTAGGGAAATGTTAGTGGTCTCCAAAACACCAGAAAGGATCCAATCTGATGCCACTTACATCAGCTAGCTCGGGCTCCCCAATGCACCACCATCACATAGGACAGTTTTAGTGGTGGGGGAGCCCTGAATATCTGTTGGGACAAGGCTTTATAGTAAGCAGCAAGCAGGGAATACATGTGCAGGCATCTAATTGGAAAGCTATTATGGCCTTTAACATAATTGACTGGTGCTGGGAGTCATATCATAAACTTAATTTCTGTTCTCCTCTGCATTGGTCGTCATTAGGCAGGGTATGGGGCTTGTAACCTAGGGGTGAAGATTTGTTGGGAAAACAACCTGGAGAAACTGGCCTTGTTGAGGGTGTAACCTGGAAACTCTGCTTCTGTTGGGGATTAGTGTAGAGACTGGAGCTAGGCTCAGGTTTTGTTGGTAGGCAACTTGGAAACTAATGCTAAGGTATCAGCCTGTTAGTATACCTGAATTCAAACTTAGGTCAGGTTCTCTAAACTGGAGTTGAAACTTAAAAGATTTGGCATCTTACCAGTCTAAGAGCTCTATAAATTATATTAAAGTGATGAATATGAGATACTATAGATCAGAAGCTTTCAAAAGTCAACTTATACATTATACACACTAGATTACAATTAGGAGGCCAGTTGAGTAATATTGTCATACTTTTGTGTTTGGGTCATCTAGGTGAAAGTAAATGTGAAGAACTTCTAAATGGAAAATAATGACTGGGAGATAAGTAAATAATGACTGGGATGTGTACATATTTAACACATGAGAGAGGAAAAGAGAGAGACACAGAGACAGAGGCAAAGAGAGACACAGAGAGACACAGCAAGAGACAGGCAGAAAGACAGACACAGAGACACAGAAAGAGACAGATACAGAGAGACAGAGGCAGAGAGAACACACAAAGAGACAGAGACAGAGAGACAGAAACAGAGAGAGACAGAGACAGACACAGAGACACAGAGAGATAGAGACAGAGACAGATGTAGAGAGAGACACTGAGAGACATGGAAAGAGACAGAGACAGAGAGACAGCAAGAGACAGAGAGAGGCAGAAACAGAGAGAGACAGAGAAAGAGACAGACACAGAGACACACAGAGAGAGATAGAGACAGAGAGTGATCATATCTATGGTATAAGAACAATTCACAGATCACTTGTGCCACTGAAAGGAAAACATTCATTGTTCTTTTTTAAAACATAATCAAGGACAATTTCTGAAATTTATGTCTGTGACATTTTTCTGTCAAGAGTAACTATTTCTATTACTCAGAGAAACTATATAAAGGAAATGATTTTCCTCCAGTGCTTCTGCCTATGCAATATAACTGTGTTTTCATTAACAAAACCACGTGACCCATCCAAACACACTTCTTTCTTTTTTCCTTTTTTTAAATTTTCTATATTTTTTATTTACATTCCAAATGATTTCTCCTTTCCCATTTCCTCCCTCCCCGAAAGTCCCATAAGCCCTCTTACCTCCCCCTGTTCCCCATTCAATCCCCTTCTGCTTCTCTGTCCTGGTATTCCCCTACATCCAGTCTTTCCAGGACCAGGGGTCTCTCCTTCTTGGAAATTTCTTCTTGGAAATCTATTGATATGTGAATTGTGTCTTGGGTATTCCGAGATTCTGGGTTAATATCCCCTTATCAGTGACTGCATACCATGTGTGTTCTTTTGTGATTGGGTTACCTCTCTAAGGATCATTCCAGTTCTGACCATTTGCCTAAGAATTTTGTGAATTCATTGTTTTTAATTGCAGAGCAGTATTCCATTGTGTAAATATATCACATCTTCTGAATCCATCCTTAGTCATTAGGGAAATGCAAATCAAAATAATCCTGAGATTCCACCTCATACCAGTCAGAATGGCTAAGATCAAAAACGCAGGAGACAGCAGTTGTTGGCGAGGATGTGGAGAAAGAGGAACACTCCTCCACTGCTTGTGGGATTGCAAGCTGGTACAACCACTCTGGAAAGCAGTCTGGCGGTCCCTCAGAAAACTGGGCATGACACTCCCGGAGGATCCTGTTATACCACTCCTGGGCATATACCCAGAGGCTTCCCCTGCATGCAATAAGGACACATGCTCCACTATGTTCATCGCAGCCTTATTTATAATAGCCAGAAGCTGGAAAGAACAAACATACTTCTTAATAAAGAGAAATATGGCATAAAGGTTTCAAAAGAGGTGGGAGAGGCTGCGTCTAACCCTGCAAAGACTTGATGCACCAAAGTGTGATGATACCCAGGGGGATCTCCTCACCCTCTCAGAGGAGAAGTGGAGGGGTGATGGGGGGTGGGAGGGAATCTATAAGGAGAGACCAGAATGTAGTAGTCTTCAGGAATGTAAATGAATGAGTAAATTAATGAAAAAGTTTCAAAAGGGAATATAGGTATTTATACTAAATCTCCCTAAAATGATAAACTGAGAGTTGGAACCTCATGTTATTTGAAATAATGTGATTTGGACACATTTTGAAAGATATAATGAGGAATACTAATCTGTTTGACAGAGAAAACTAAGAAACTCCAGGTCGTATGCGTTAGAAATAAAATATAGGTTTGCATGATCTTTGCTGATAATACTATGATCAAATAAAATTTTTATTCAGGATCTAATTAATAATTATTAGGGTGTTTCATTTTATGATCTCCAGTAAATCAATGAAAAAATATGTTACCAAAAGCCCCATACTCCTTGCCACTTTTGTAATGTTATTTAATAAGTGACGTTCTATATGACAAACACCTGTCCTTTAACCTTAAGTATAACCTTTACTTTTACTTCTGTTAATTTTGTTCTGTCCACTTATATATGAATAAATGCTTGGGCCAATAACCTTGGCTCTGCTCTCTGACTAGCTCATATCTCAGAAATTGAGTTACTCTCTTCTGTGAGTACAACTTGACTGGTTAGCTTCTTCTCAGTATTAAGTGATTCTCTCTCTCTCTCTCTCTCTCTCTCTCTCTCTCTCTCTCTCTCTCTCTCTCTCTCTCTCTCTCTCTCTCTGTCCAGGCAAACCTCCCACCTTTATTTCCCAGAATTTCTCATTTCTCATTTCTCTCTCTCTCTCCCTCTCTCTCTCAGTTGTCCCACCTCTCCTTTGCTGTTTCAGCTCACTGGCCATAAGCTTTTTTTATTGGTAGGTGATTTTTCTATACATTAAATAATAGATTCTCTCCATATCCAAGGACAAAAAGAAGCAAATACACCCAAGAGTAGTAGACAGCAGGAAATAGTCAAACTTGGGGCTGAAATCAACCCAATAGAAACACAGAGAAAAGTGCAATGAATCAACAAACACAAGAGCTCTTTGAGAAAATCAAAAGGATAGATAAACCCTTAGGCAAACTAACTAAACGGCACAGAGATAGTATCCAAATTAGCAAAATCAGAAATAAAAAGAGAAATTTAACCACAGAAACTGAAGAAACTAAAAATCATCAGATCCTACTACAGTAGAGCCTATGTTCTACAAAACTGGAAAATCTAGATAAAATGGATGATTTTCTAGACAGCAACCAAGTACCAAAGTTAAATCAAGAGCAGGTAAACTATCTAAAGAGTTTCATATACCCTGAGGAAGTAGAAGCAGTCATTAAAAACCTCCCAAGCAAAAGAAAAAAAAAAGCCCAGGGCCAGATGACTTTAGGGAAGAATTCTACCAGACCTTCAAAGAAGAGCTAATGCAACACTCCTCAAACTATTCCATGAAATAGAAACAGAAGGAACACTGCATAATTCAGGCTATGAAGCCACAGTTACTTTGGTACCTAAACCAAAGACCCCACAAAAACAACTTCAGACCAGTTTCGTTTATGAATATCAAGGTAAAAATACTCAGTAAAATTCTCACAAACTGAATCTAAGAAAACATCAAAACCATCAATCTCTATGATCAAATAAGATTCATCCCAGGGATGCTAGGTTGGTTCAATATATAAAAATCAATCATTATAATCCACTATATAAACAGCTCAAAGGAAAAAAAAAACACATGATCGTCTCATTAGATGCTGAAAAAGTATTTGACAAAATACAACACCTCTTCATGTTAAAAGTATTGGAGAGATAAGAAATTCAATGCACATACATAAACACAATAAAAGCAATATACAGCAAACCAACAGTCAACATCAAATTAAATGGAGAGAAACTTCAAGTAATCCCACCAAAATCAAGAATAATACAAGGCTGCCCACTCTCCTTCTATCTCTTCAATATAGTACTCAAAGTTCTAGCCAAAGCAATAAGACAACAAAAGGAGATCAAGGGGATACAAATTGGCAAAGAAGAAGTCAAGGTAAAACTATTGACAGATGATTTGATAGTATACGTAAGTGATCCCCAAAATTCTACCAGAGAACTTTTACAGCTGATAAACAACTTCAGCAAAGTGGCTTTATATAAAATTAACCCAAACAAATTAGTAGCCTTCCTTTATAGAAATTACAAATGGGCTGAGAAAGAAAATAAGGAAACAACACCCTTCACAATAGTCACAAATAATATAAAATATTTGGGGTAACTAATTAAACAAGTGAAAATCTGTATGAAAAGAACTTCAAACCTCTCAATAAATGAATCACAGGAGAACTCAGAAAAATCCAGAGATCTTCCATGCTCATGGATTGTTAGGATTAATATAGGAAAATTGACCACCTTACCAAAAGCAATCTACAGATTCAAAGCAATTCCCATCAAAATTCCAACACAGTTGTTCACAGACATGGAAACAGTAATTCTCAATATCATATGGAAAAGCAAATAACACAGTAAAAATAATTCTTAACAATAAAAGAACTTCTGGGGTAATCACCATTCCTGAACTCAAGCTATACTACAGAGCAATAGTGATAAAAACTGCAGAGTATTGATGTAGAGATAGATAGGCTGATCAATGGAATAGAATTAAAGACCTAGAAATAAACCTACATACCTATGGACACTTGATCTTTTACAAAGAAGCCCCAAATATACAGTGGAATAAAGAAAGCATCTTCTATAAATGGTGGAGATCTAACTGGCAGTCTGTATGTAGAAAAATGAAAATAGATCCATATTTGTCAAGTTGCACAAAGCTCAAGTTCAAGGGGATCAAGGACCTCTACATAAAATCAGATGCACTGAATCTAATAGAAGAAAAAGTGGGAAAGAACCTGGAACTCATTGGTACGGGGATGGGAAAATTTCCTAAAAGGAACTCCAATAGCTCAGGTTCTAAGATCAAGAATTGGTAAGTGGTACCTCATGAAACTGAGCTTTTGTAAGGCAAAAGACGCAGTCAATGGGACAAATTGGCAACCTACAGATTGGGGAATAAAACTTCATTAATCTATATCTGATAGAGGACTAATATCCAAAATATATACTGGAGTAAGAAGATAACCTCAAAAAGAAAATCAAAAAATGGGGTATAAAGCTAGAGAATTCAAAACAGAGGAATCTACGTGACCAAGAATCATTTATAGAAATGTTCAAAGTCATTTGTGAACAGGGACGTGCAAATCAAAACAACCCTGAGATTCTGCTTTACATCAATCACCATGGCTAATACCAAAAACTCAGCTAACAGCACATGTTGGAGAGCGTGTGGAGAGAGGAACACTCCTCAATTTCTGGTGGGATTGCAAACTGGTATAACCACTCTGGAAATCAACCTTGAGGTTCCTCAGAAAATTGGAAATAGATCTAACTGAAGACCCAGCTATACCACTCTTGGTCATATACCCAAAAGATGCCCCACCATGTCACAGGGACACTGCTACACTATGTTCATTCCAGAACTTGTTTTAATACCAGAAGCTGGAAACAACGCATATGTCCCTCAAATGGTTCATTTACACAACAGAATATTACTCAGCTATTAAAAAGGAGCACATCATATGAATTTTGGAAGCAAATGGACAGAAGTAGAAAATATCATCCTGAGTGAGGTAAACAAGACCTAAAAGGACATGCATGACACATACTCACTAATAAGTAGATATTAGCCAAAAAAGTATAGAATACATAGGAAACAATCTACAGAACTCAAGAAGGTTAACAAGCAGAAGGGCCCAAGTGAGGATGCTTCAATTCCACTTGGGAAGGAGAAGAGAATAATCACAGAAATCAAAGGGAAGGAGAAATCTGGGTGGGAAGGAGAGGGGGAGGGGAAAAGGAGACCATGATTGGGTATGGGGGAGAGAGACAGAAGAGAAGCCCTTTGTGCCAGCAGAATGAATGGAAATATGCAACTTTGGGGAGTGAGGATCCCTTCTAGAAAGTACCAGAGATTTGAGAGGTGAGAGACTCTCAGGATTTAAAGGGAGGAACCTTAGATGAAATGCCCAACAGTGGGGAGAGGAAACTCATAGAGTCCCCCTATAGTAGAAAGACAGGGCATCAAATGGAGGGATGGGGTTCCATTCCACAGTCAAAATCTCTGACCCAGAATTTTCCTGTCTAATAGAACTGCAGGGACAAAAGTGGAGGAGAGCCTGAGGGAAAGGAGGTCCAGTCACTTGCCCAACTTAGGATGCTTATCAACAGGATATTCCAAGGACTGACACTATTACTTATGCTGTGATGTGCTTACAGACAGGAGCCTAGCATGGCTGTCCTCGGAGAGGTCCAACAAGTAGCTTTCTGAGATAGATGAAGGTACTTACACCCACAGAAGGAGATACAGAGACAAAGTGTGGAGCAGAGTCTGAGGAAAGACCGTTCAAAGACTGTCCCACCTAGGGATCCATCCCATATACAGTTATAAAACCCAGACACTACTGTGGATGTCCATAAGCGCTTGCTGACTAGAGCATAGAGCTGTCACTTAGGAGGCTCTGTTAGTTCATGACAAATACAGAGGGGGACACTCTTAGTCAGCCATTGAACTGAGCACAGGGTCCCCAGTGGAGGAGCTAAAGAAAGGACCTAAGGAGTTGAAGGGGTATAAAGTGCCATAGGAGGAACAACAATATGAGTCAACCAGTACCCCCAGAGCTCCCAGGGACTAAACCATCAACCAAAGAGTACACATGGAGTACCCATGGAGTTCACGCATAGGCAGCAGAGGATGGCTATAGAGAGTCATTGTAATGCCATATAGCCTTTAGGCATAATTCAGCTGCCTGAATTTCATCTACACCAAGCTGAGGAATTCCAGCCACACCTCCCCCCACCTGGCAGAGCTGGTGCTCCAGGAACAAGCCTTTGTCTTCAAAGGAGCTGCAGCTTCCTGCAAAAGGGGATCAGTCGCCATCTCCTGCAGAGTAGCAGACCCTGTGAAAGTAACATCTTCCTGAGAACTGTTATGGCAACATCACTCAGCCTGGCAGAGACCTGCTGACAAGACTCGCAGCTTTGGGAGGGAAGGTCACGCCCACAGCACATATATTGTCACTCTTATCCCCAAAGTAAAAAGAAAGATTTTGTACAGCCATGCCCTATGTCTCTGTGTGTTCTTTTCTCTCGACCCCTGTCGTTCCATTTTTGAGCTCTCCTTCCAAGTAGAACCCGCTCGTGAGCAATTCCCAGGAAGCTTCAGATGGCCTTGTTGGACATCAAAGGGATGAGAGGCTCTTGGTTCTGGGAAGGCTCAATGCTGCAATGTAGGGGAATACCAGGACAGGAAGCTGGAGTGGGTTGATTGGGGAACAGGGGGAGAGGAGATGGGTTAGGGGACTTTCGGGGGCAAACCAGGAAAGGGGACAACATTTGAAATGTAAATAAAGAATATAACTATTAAAAAAAAAGATACTTACACCCAACCATTGGACAGAAGTCAGGCACCCCTGCGGTTGAATTAGGGAAAGGCTGGAAGACGTTGAGGAGGAGAGCAACCCCATAGGAAGACCAGCAGTCTCAACTCACCCAGACCACTGTGACTTCTCAGAGTCTGAGCCACCAACCAAGCAGCATACACTAGCTGGTTCAAGGCCCCAGATACATATGCAGCAGAGAACTGCTGATTGGCCACAGTGGGAGAAGATGCACTTAACCTAGGGCTTGAGGCCGCAGGCAGTGGTGAGGCTTAGTAGGGTGGCAAGGGTGGATGAGGACATCCTCTTGGAGACAGGGATGAGGAGGAATAGGATGAGGAACTGTTAGAGGGCAGATGTGGAGGGGAATAATGACTGGACTATAAAAATGTATTAAAGATAACAACAACAACAAAAACAACAAAAAACCCAGAAAGAAGTGGAGGTGATTCTTTACCTTTGTAATTGTGAGGTAACCCAATCACAAAAGAACACACATGGTATGCAGTCACTGATAAGGGGATATTAACCCAGAATCTCAGAATACCCTAGACACAATTCTCATATCAACAGATTTCCAAGAAGATGGAAGGAGAGAGCCCTGGTCCTGGAAAGACTGGATGTAGGGGAACACCAGGACAGAGAAGCGAGAGGGGATTGAATGGGGAACAGAGGGAGGGAAGGGGGCTTATGGGACTTTCAGGGAGGGAGGAAACGGGAAAGGGGAAATCATTTGGAATGTAAATAAAAAAACTTAGGAAAAAATTAGAAAAAACCAAAATAATACATAGATGGAATATTTAATATTTTATCAACATGTTTTTCAAAATATAACTCAACTATTTTTAATAAAGTATATAATCTAAAATTTAAAAGAAAGCCTTATGTTGATAAATTAATGATTCCCAGAGGGGACTCTCAATCAGAGATTCAGATCTCTGGCAATGACACTACACAGTTCCTTTAAACTTAATCTAGAAAGGAACCCACTTTTTCTACAATATAACTCTGTACATTTACGTAAAATTAATTCCTCATGTCTATAGGAAGGGTAAATTTTTATCAGTCTTACCTTCTTTCTAAAAAACTTGTTTGAATGTCAACATTACCTTTAACTAAATAAAAAGGAAAATTTTACATGTGAAAATGTATGTGGGTTACAGCAAAAATTATGTCATAGAGCAAAAGTTATAGTATTAAACTACACATAAGGAAAAATAAGGGTATAAGATAATAAGGAACTATCTTTAAAAAATCGCCAAAATAGTAAAAGGAACTATTAAAAATATCTGTAAAAACTAAAACTTGAAACAAGAACTTATAAATAAAGGAAACCAAGGAAATGAATCAAGGAACAAAACAGCAGTTAATTAAATTTAAATAAGAAAATATTAGAGAAAAATAAGGACAATAAATTTTGTAAGCAAGATTAGTGAATAAATCTTTAATGATAATAATGGAAGATGGAGGAAAAGAGGAGTGTCTCCCCCATATATGCCTGAGCTTCCAAAAGTGTATAATTATATACTATATGTCCACTTTGGAAGACAATCCATTGGGATTGGCCATACTCTAACCTCTATTAATCATTCCGTAGAACACTGACTTGTATTGTCACCATCATATTAGGTAGCAGGACACAAGGCTATTGATGAAAGGACAGGTTGTGGGGAGCCAACAAGGTCATTCAGCCATGGCTGTCTTATGACCATGAGATTGTTGAACAAAGACCTGCCCAGAAACTGCCAGTACAAAAGGATTCCTCCACCCTTAACCGCGGAATGTCCCTACGTGCGCAGATACCAGATGTCTTCACCAGATGCCCTTTGTGCTTCCAGCTGCCAAGAACACCTTGACCCCTCCCTCCTTTGCATTTTGCAAAGGTCACTTCCCCCTAGCACCCCCTCCCAACTTCCTCATTCAGGGCTTGGCCCATAGCTCACTTCCCCCTAGCTCCCCTTCCCAACTTCCTCATCCCCACTGCTTAAAACGTGCTGCCTGTGAGACAATAAACGAGACCTTGACAATGGAACCTTGCTTGGTCTCATTCTTCTCTCCCCCCCATGACCCTCAGGTAGCGCCTCTTTGGGACCCTGAATAACTAGACCTGCTGGACGGGTCAAGTGGCGCCCGAACAGGGACCCGAAGCACGGCCAACTACCGGACGACAGAGGAACCCCGGGAAAAGGAATCGAGGACCTTTCACGCAGCATCGCTCGTGTGTCACTGGAAAGGAAGGTGAGTTTGGTCAAATAATTGTCGTCCGATTGTCATGGGGAAACAATTGTCTAAGGAAGCTCGTTTTATAGGAGAAATCAAGCATTTGCTCAGGGAGAGAGGAATAAGAGTTAAGAAAAAAGGATTTAATTAAGTTCTTTTGTTTTGTTGATGAAAAATGTCCTTGGTTGGTTTTAAGCGGTCCTGATATACACCCACTTACGTGGAATAAGGTTGGTACAGATATTAATAAGCTTTTAAAAGCTGGTGACCCAGTGTCTGCTGCATATTTTAGTTATTGGGGCATTATAAGAGACATAATACAAGATACTGAGAAAGGGGGCAAGAATGCCCGTCTCTTAACTATAGCAGAGGACTTCTTGCAGGCTTCACGGCCGCTGTCATATAAAAATGAAAGTAAAAGTGGCGAGCCTCATTCTCCTTGCCCCTCCATTATTATCGATATGCTAGGAGAGGGGGGAAGTCCCCACCCAAGACGCTACATTTCCTGGAAGATCCCAGTGCATCCAAAGACCCAAAGACCATCTATCCCTCTCTTAAAGAGATTTCCAACAATCGAAAAAGAGGCAAGAACAAACGATATCAATCTCGCCGTTTTTTTGATTCAGACCTCGATCCAGCCTCTGAGGCTGATTTAGAGGAGGAGGCCGCTAGATATGAGGAAGAGAGATACGGTCCTGGACCTCGACATTCCCAGATTTTTTTCACTCAAAATTCCGGACCCAATCGCCCCCCGCCCTACTTGCCCCCATTACTGTCAGTTCCCCTGCGCCCCTGCAGATCGCCGTGGTAGAGGGACTAACCCAAACTAAGGCTGCACTTCAGGCACAAATTACCGGCCTTAGGCAAGTTTTACAATTACAGCAGGAATTAGGAGATCTTACTTTAGATATTTAAAATTTACAAGAGACAACGAGAAAGGGACAAGATGCCCCCAAAAGACCATCTAACACCATAAAAAGATCCCAGCCAAAGCTAACTTTCCCAGTTATGACTAGGGCACGCGCCAGACCGGCCAGGGAGGAGTCCGGGTTAGACAGCCCAAGGACGCGAAATAGACTGGCCCGAGATGAGCCCCAAGCCAGATAGTACTAATCATAACCAAGGAGAGGATAGTGAAGAGGAAAATGTTTATGATGAGGTAGCTGTAGACTCTGAGGAGGAAGACTCCAATCAAGGTGAATACGAGACCTTACGTCCCATGTACAAGAAACTTAAACATTATCAAAGAATTACACTCAGCTGTTAAAAATTATGGTTTAACTGCACCCTTTACCTTGTCCGTTTTAGAAGGACTCGCAGGGTCCGGATATCTGACTCCTAGTGAATGGACTAAGGTGGTGCAGTGTGTCCTTACTAGAGGACAATACTTAACTTGGAAATCTGAATTCATAGATAGGGCCTGGCCCATAGATAGAGTCTGGCCGCTAGGAACAGAAAAAACCCTCTAGGCAGGACCGCCTCTTGGATGGCGGACAAGTTGTGTGGGAGGGGCCCATTTGCCTCCGAGGAAAAACAATTAGGATTGTCCCCGGGCGTACTCGCTTAAACAGTGCAGGCCACCTTATCTGCCTGGAGAGCGGTTCCTGCTACAGGGGCCCTCACCACCCCCTTAACTAAAATAATCTAGGGGGCCCAGGAACCCTACCCTCAATTTGTGGGGAGGTTACAGGAAGCAGCAGAAAGAATCCTAGGTCAAAGTGAAAGTGAGGGGCTCCTCGTTAAGCAGCTTGCTCTTGAAAACGCTAACTAGGCATGCAGAGCCGTGTTACGAGGCAAGACGAAAGATCTTGATATTACAGGAATGATTAAACTTTGCAATGATGTTGACTCCTCACATCAAATGTCCAAGTCTATCAGTTTAGCTATCGGGGCTGTGTTCCAAAAAACTGGCGATTCTGGCTGCCCTAGAGGCAAAACATGCTTTAGATGTGAGCAGCCTGGTCACTTTGCTAGAGAATGTAGTGCTCTCAACCCCAACCAGCCATTTAATCCCGTCATTGGCCAAGGGGCCCCTAAGCCTACCGTGCCGGGAGTTTGTCCTCGCTGTAAGAGAGGCCGTCATTGGGCCAAGGAATGTCGGTCTAGAACTGATGCTAATGGGCAAGCCCTCCTTGCGGTCCAGGGAAACATCCAAGGGGCCCTGCACCGGGGCCCCTACCCACAGATGACCACACCCCCCCCCAAGTACAGCACCAAACTCCTGTGACACCAGCTTATCTAGGGCAACAGCAGGGAGCGCAGGACTGAACCTGTGTGCCTCCTCCCACACAATTTTGAACCCCCAAGATGGTGTTTAGGTTCTGCCACAGGAATTTTTGGACCCCTGCCATCTGGCACATTTTTTTCTCATTATAGGGCATGCCTCAGCTACCATGCAGGGTCTCAGTGTCCACCTGTCGCTTGTGGATGCCGACTGTATTGGAGAGATAAAAGTTTTAAGGCAGAAAAGGGCCCAGCCACCATTCTCCCTGGTCAGAGAGTAGCCCAGGCGCTCCCTCTCCTGCTTGATTCCTCTGGTGCTCACATGGGAGGGCTCAGAGGAGATAGCCAACCTGGTTCCTCTGATGTCTACTGGGTCCAGCAACTCTCTAAGGAGCGCCCCTCCTTGTGCCTTACGTTGGATGGGCAAAAGTTTGATGGTGTTTTAGATACAGGAGCTGACACCACAGTTCTTAGTTTGAGCTCCTGGCCTTCTGCCTGGCCTCTCCAACCCTCGATGACTCATTTACAAGGCATTGGCCAGTCAAAAAATACCTTACAAAGTTCAAAGTTTTTGACATAGAAAGATTCAGAGGGGAATTCGGGCACTGTGCAGACTTTTATTGTTGAGGGCCTCCCTGTCAATCTTTGGGGGAGAGACATTCTCTCTCAAATGGGGATGATGCTGTCTAGCCCCAATGAGATGGCTGCTCACCAGCTTGCTTGGGGAGCTAGTGTGGATTGGGGTACCCCTGACACCTTTGTCCCTCAAAAAAGCGTGCCCGAGCTTTCGGATTCTAACTGGTCCCCTGGGTGTTCCACTGAAGGCAGGCGAAAACACTTAACGCTCCTTCCCTGGGGACTTTATGTCTGCCCGGGAGGTCATCGCGACCGCTCCATTGCCCGAGCATGTGAGTACGAATCTGACTTTTACTGTAAAGCCTGGGGCTGCAAGACTACAGGAGACACTTACTGGAAACCCAGCTCCTCTTGGGACTTTATTACCGTAAAAAGAAAGTATCCTCCAACACACAATCCTAGCACCCCATACCTAAAGTGGGAAGGAAATTCCTTGGCATGCTCCATTAAAAATAAAACATATAAAGGATGGTGCAGCCCCCTCCAGATTGCCTTTACAGAGGCGGGCAAAAAATTTGATTAGGAAAACTCTAGAGGAGCCCAATGGGGTCTCCGCCTATATGAGGATGATTATGATATGGGGCTAACCTTCAAGATCAAAAATGATCCCTGCTCCACAAACAGCCGCTGTTAGCCCAAATCCTGAGCTACAATTAAGAGCTGGAGGTAGTAGACATCTATCTGGAAACCAGGTCCCTGCAACACCCACTATCCCAGATACCCGAACACCCAATCCTTTGTTTCAGCCTACTCTACTGATGGGTCCTCCCTCATCTACTGAGTTTGTGCTATCATTAGCTAATGCTTCGATACAAGCCATACATGAAGCTAATTTTTCCATTTTAGAGGAATGTTGGGTCTGTTATTCACCCTCCCCGCCCTTTTACGAACTGATTGCAAGCTTTGGAGTATTATGACCCACTAATGATACCTCGCTTCTGCAATGGAGTCCTCCAGAGAAGCAAGGACTCACCCTTGGCCAAATTTCTGGCCTAGGCATGTGCCTTCTGGGACCTGATATGCTGCCCCCCAAGGCCCTGATTGAGGTTTGCAATCAAACTATTGTAATTAATGCTTCCTTTCATTACGTCGCTGTTTCTAATGATCCCTATCTTGCTTGTTCCTCAGGATTGACCACTTTTATAGTTTCAGCTGCCTTTTTAGAGAATAGAGAATATTGTGTGCTTGTCAAGCTCCTCCCTCGATTGACCATTCATGATTCTGATGAGCTCCTTAATTTTTGGGAAAGGGGAACTCATTTGTCCAGACAAAAGAGAGAACCTATAACAGCAGTCACCCTGGATATACTCCTTGGTTTGGGAGCCACAGGGGCCAGAACAGGAATTGCCTCCTTGGTCACTTCCAATCAGCAGTATGCGCAGCTCAGTGCGGTGAGACCTACAAGAGCCACATTTAGGACTAAAGAATCTTAAAGATTCTGTTACATCCCTCTCTGAGGTAGTGTTACAAAACAGAAGATGTTTAGATTTGCTCTTTTTACAACAAGGTGGGTTATGCACTGTGCTTAAAGAAGAATGCTGCTTTTATGCAGACAAGACAGGATTGGTTAAAGATAGCCTAAAAAAGGGTCAGGGAAAGTCTAGAAAACCTCAAGAAAGAAAGAGAGAAACAAGAATCATGGTATCAAAACTGGTTCTCTACATCCCCTTGGCTCTCTACTCTGTTATCTAGTCTTTTGGGACCTTTGGTGGGCCTTCTCATGCTCATTTCTTTTGGGCCGTGGGCCTTCCAAAAATTAACTCTTTTTGTCAAGTCACAGGTGGATGCTGCTTTCACCAACAAGCCGGTTTCAGTGCATTACCATCGTCTAGAGGTCAGAGATAATGACCCGGGTGCCTACGAGGAGCCCTTGGGCACCCCCTCTGCTGGCCTCGATTTCTCGATCCTGGCTGCAGACTACCGAAACCCTTGGTATAAAAAGCTATGGAGACGTCCATGACGGGAGTATCATGATGCCACATGCCAGATGCACACCTAAAACCCTGGCTAACTCAGTCGGTAGAGCATGATCCTAGAGCTGTAGAGTAACTCCATGACAGGAGTAGCGTGAGGCCATTGCCCAGGGAGCAAACTCCTATTGGAGGTTCTGGGCATGGAGGCACCTCATGTAGCCTAAGACAGAGGCTCTACCCATCTCTTCTAGGTGCTGGCTGTGGGTGCACATCATGTAGCCTAAAACAGACTCTCCATCAATTATACAAAGAAGGGGGAGATGTGGGGAGCCAAACAAGGTCATTCAGCCATGGCTGTCTTATGACCATGAGATTGTTGGACAAAGACCTGCCCAGGAACTGCCAGTACAAAAGGATTCCTCCACCCTTAACCGCGGAATGTCCCTACGTGCGTAGATACCAGATGTCTTCACCAGATGCCCTTTGTGCTTCCTGCTGCCAAGAACACCTTGACCCCTCCCTCCTTTGCATTTTGCAAAGGTCACTTCCCCCTAGTTCCCCCTCCCAACTTCCTCATTCAGGGCTTGGCCCATAGCTCACTTCCCTCTAGCTCCCCTTCCCAACTTCCTCATCCCCATTGCTTAAAACGTGCTGCCTGTGAGACAATAAACGAGACCTTGACAATGGAACCTTGCTTGGTCTCGTTCTTCTCTCCCTCCCATGACCCTCAGGTAGCACCTCTTCGGGACCCTGAAAAACTAGACCTGCTGGATGGGTCAAATAGTCTGAGAGTCCAGAATGGCAACTCACTGGACAAGAGAGGCTGACTAGTAAGCCCCAAATATTTACATGCCACTCCCTTTCCAGTAGTTGGATTACAAGGTCCTGCCAAAAATGTAACCTGCCTATGATGAACTTCTCTACACTATCATACTGATCCCTGTTCCCACAAAAATGTGTTTACTCCTCAAGAGGAATGCCCATGACTCTCTAAGAGTGCCTAAGGTATGAAGATTCCCTTCTCCCTCTTCTAAGCAATGCAGCTTAGCATGCTCAAGGGCATTGTGCAAATGCCCCCCCCATTCAACCATAGAACCTTCTGCATCCTGAGTAATAGTAATAGTGATGAGAAAAATTATACTTTTCACTGTTTTTCTGCCCTTGCTTTGAGCCATATGGAAAACAAGCTTCACAAGCTTCTGTTGGATGGCAAATTCTGCTTTTAATTTCAAGACATCCAGGTTTTAATATGGGTTCTTGGTATTGAATTTTTGACTTCCTACTTGCAAAGCAAGAACTTTAGTGTCTAAACTGTCTCTCTAGTCTCAGTTTATTATCTTTATATGATAGGAAATCTCATCATTTGACTAGGTTGTCCTCCCCACCCCAATCCCCAGAGGTCATGTACATATGTTCACTAGTTTGTGGTAATATTTGTACAGTTGTTTAAATTTTGTAGGTGAAGGTAATATTGAAAATGTAGGTCACAGTGTGCATGCTGTGAAGGCTATACTGAGCTCCTAGTTCATGCTCCTTCCCTCTTTCCCTACATCATCCATTTCTCCTTCTTTTCCCTCCTTTCCCTCCTTCTTCCTTCAGGTTCATCATGAAGCTAACAACTCTCCTCTGCCATATACTTCCACCAACAGGCTGTTCTTTTCAATTGCAGGGTGCTAAGAAACCTCTTAATCCAGAAGCTAAAATGTATCCTCCCTCTTTTAAGTCCTTTGTCTTAGGTAGTTGTCACAGCAAAAAGAACGCTAACTATTTTAGTGAATAGTAAATACAAGATAATAAAATGTTTTTAAGAAAAGTTTCTCTTTTGAACAATTAAACAAAATTTAATTAGAATAAAATAAATTTCTTGATAGTACCCTCATTTTCTAATGATTTCTAAAGAGTATTCTTGGTGTCAAAAGTGTTGTTCTTTTTATGTGTAGGTTTCCTTATTTACATAGATGCTGCAAAAGGTGCTAATTGAAAATGCAAACCTCCATTAGCACCATGTCTAACAACTACTGAAGTAAATATAATTCAATAATTTTTATATTTAAAAAGTATCATTATGACCATTAAGTTTCTATAATTTCTTTCTATCTTAGAAAAACAGGAGGAAAGAAACAACCCTATTTTTTCCATCTCTTACAGAAATATCATAGATTTCAAGGGTCCTCCAGTTCTTGAGGAACACCATATTTTCTAAAGGATATTATCTGCCAGGTGGATTCCTTAGAGTGGGAAATTGAAGCTTTAAAGACTATGTACCTCAGTATTCCCTGTAAGATATATGGTTGAAGTAGAAATTTCTGGTTATTTTGGAGACTCAGTTGTATCATGTGATATTTTTCTGGATACTGTCTTATGAGAGGATGTTTTGCTGAGAACAGACATGGTGTTTCCCTGTAAGTTGCCTGAAAAAGGGGCAGGTGGTCTTTTGCTGGTGTTGTTGCTTGAGAGGACATGTGATATTTTGAAAGGCTATAAGTATAACAGACAGTGGACAACAATGTGGCATTGGTTTGCCTTGCCTTCTTCAATATCATCATCATATTGCTACTTCACAGAAAGAAGTACATGAAAGAACTTCTTGTGATATTCTGGAGGCTACTTGCTACTTTTCAGACTCAGGCCAACTGGCAGAGCCTTGTTGCTTCTTCTAGAACAAACTGACATTGCTGATTTGTAAATGGTGTTAGTAAGTGGATTCAGCTACCACTTCTGATTTGTATGAACTGAACTGCTGATATCCTGACAATGGAGATTGGAATAACCCAAAAGAATTCTTTCTAAACAGATACACATCCCCCTTTGCCCTTTAAACCTTTCCTTTCCACTACCTTTGGTGGGTAGTGGGCTAGAATGGAGGTTAAAACATTTAATAACCCTTACTAAATAGATTTTTAAAAAGCTAAGCATACATATGGTCAATACCTTCACAGGTAAAGCCATTTTTTTCATAAATGATGAGTTTATAATCATGAGGTTGTTTTGTCACTAGACAATACACCTCAGATATCAACATTAATATTCCATAAGCTATTTGCTTCTTTTTTTAAAAAAAAATCATGGCTTTGTACAAAGATAGATCAAGTTTAATTGCACTTATAGGATTAAGGTGATTCTTACAGAATTCTAAAGAATTGATGAAAATTACACTAATTAAAAAGTTTTCTTTGTGAAGATATATTCACCATGTTGTTAATTAGAAAATATGAAGATCTATTTGTCAAATACTTGCAAGAAAAGCAGAGTATCAGATCAATATTATACAAAATACAAACAAAATGCCTTTATCCTCTCATTCAGAAGGCTTATAGCCATCTGTATCTGTAGCTCTAGGGAAATCCCAGGATCCTCTGAGGGTACATTCATTTACATGCACATATCCACAGATATAATTTAAAATAATACAAAGTATTGCTTTTCTTAAAAAAGATTCAGGAATATATGCTAATATATTCTAATTCTCATGATATGTTTGTCTATGTACAGAGGTAAGTGTGAAATCATAAAGCTGGCTTAAAGTAGAATTTAAAAAACTTTAACTGGGATGAGATGAATTTTCAAAGTAGCTTTGATTTATACTTCCCTGATAGACTGAATATGAACATTTTAAAGTGTTTCACAGCCAGAATTGCCATCTTAAGTAAAACAAATGCAGGACAAATACAATACTTATTTATTGCTGTTGGGAGTATAAACATGTATAGCCAATATAGAAATCAGTGAAGAGGTTCCTCAAAAAGGTAAAATCTATCTGCTACAATATCCATCTATGCCACTTTGGGCATATTCTCAAATTACTCTAAATCTTACTACAGAGTTATTAGATAATCTGTGTTCATTGCTGCTCTATTCATAATAACCAGAATTGGAAAACAACCTAGATGTCTATCAAATGATGAATTGATAATGAAAATACAGTATATATATATATATATATATATATATATATATATATGCAATGGAATATTATTCAGCTGTTAAGAAAAATAATATTTGTTGGTAAATGATTGGAGATAAAAGCAATCATCTTGAATGACATAACCCAGACCAAAGAGAAAGATATTGCACTCTTTCTCTTATATCTATGTGTTAACTTTTGACCTCTCACTATTAGTGTGCATCAGTCTGAACAACCAAAAATGAGTTATGTAGTAAGTGAGCAGGGTGGGAGAGGCTATTTCCAAAAAAAAAAAAAAGAAAGAAAGAAAGAAAGAAAGAAAGAAATAGAATATAGTGTTATAAAGAAATTAAGAAAAATTTACAATAGAAGGATTAAATGAACATGGGGTAGAATGTTAGGGTATAGAGGGAATATAGAAAAGAAAATTTAAATATCTACAGAACTAATGTCCTAGAAGCTTCCCAAATTATGTAAATATTTTGGAGAAACTTAAATGTTAAGTCTCTGTATAATGGAGGAAACAATACCTCAACTAGATATCTTACACCATCAGATATAACCTCCATTATAAGCATGGTTATGTTTTGTTGAGTTGCTGGCAATAGTAGCCACATCGACTCTCACAAAGTCTCACAGAATACTTCCAAAGTATTTGTTGCTCTCCACAAACTGATGGTAAGGACTTATGGCTGAAGATACCACTTAATTATTTATAAATCAGAGAGAAAGAGAATTGGTACACAAAAAGCTTCACCCCTGCTGATTATCATTCCTTGTAGGAGAAGGAACTCTGTATACTACCAGAGAAAAAATTAATGATAAAGAACCCACAGGTTTAATATTTGAAACCTATGTCAAAGATATGCCTACAAGATATATTGGTGCAATAGTGTCATGCATGGTACGAGGGTAACCAACGACTCTTTCATTAGATTTATGGACCACTCCATGAGATTGAATCCATATTTGACACTCCCAAAATGGTCAAGAACCTGATATAAGATTGGTCATAGATAAAGTCCAAAACCTACTACTATTCTGCTAAAATAACATAGCAATAAATTGCTGTATTTTTTAAATATGACTAGAGTGATACATTGCTACGCTCTTAGATCATTGCATTGCCCAAATTCATTAGGCAATCATCCTCTTGCAGTAGATGATAATTAACACAGACATGCACAATTGGATATTGTTTAGAGAATGAAAAACTTTGGAACACTCAGTTCTGAATGGGAGGTCTTTATCAAATCCCTTCCCTCAGAGTTTGTTTATTTTTGAGGAAGATTTAGAAGAAAAAAGATTCTAAGATCCAGAGGTAGTAGATGATTCTAAGGAAACTATAAGATACATACGAAGTTGATTTAACTATACAAGAACTGGGAGTTATTTTTCTTATATGAGAGGTTATATAAGATGTCATATCAGTTTAGTTTCTAATCTATAGATGAATAATAGTTTAGGAAACATAGGTGAATTGTATTCTAAATTATGAGACTAGTTTTGTTGTACAAAGTCTCAGTCTGGTGCAATAGAACTTATCTCCATCCTATTCTATAATTGTAAGCTTTACTACTTTCCATTATGATTTAATAGATGGAAAACACTCTATAATTGCTGACAGCAAATAAAACATAGATAATTTTTGTCTTTATGGAGATTGCATTATTGGAATAAATTTTAAAAAAGCATCAGAAAAGTTAAAAACAAGTTTAGGTTTGTGTATTAGTCAAGGTTCTCTAGAATAACAGAAAGTATGTGTAGTCTCTATATATTTAGGGAATTTGTCGATGACTTACAGCTTGTAGTCCAATTCCCCAACAATGGTCAGCAGCAGCTGTGGATGGAAGTCCAAGGATCTAGCAGTTGCTCAGTCCCATAAAGCAAGCAGACAATGAAACCAACTAAATTCTAGTAAATTAGAGTTTAAAACAAGTGTTCACCAAAATTTTATGTGGAAAACAATAATAAAAAGTGTAAGTGAATACAAAAGGTGCTACAGAGCAGATGCAATTATCATTTGGAAAAAAAGGAAAGCAGGAAAATTGACTGAGAATGTTTGAGCTTCAAACTGTGATGTTGGTAAAGTTGAGTGGAGAAAGAACTTTTTGAGGGGGTTACTGTCATTAAAGTGAAAGCATCTGACTATGTTTTTCATTACAAGAACTTGTTCTCATTAGGATTATAAGATCATAATTAATAAGCAAAGTATATTTATTCAATGAATACTTTAGCATGTTGTTCTAAGTATACTGATTATAGAATTTCAACATTCAAGCTGATATGCTGCTGTTGTTATTTGTGTCACAAGAGAACATAAATTTAAGGTCCCCAATACATTATTAACTATTCTACTGTACTGAAAATTAAATCCCTAGAAGTTATCTTATAACTGAAACTATGCACCTGTTTTTCAACATTACCAACTCTTACTGTCTGATATAATGCTACACTTGGAGAATATTATGTTAACTGAATAAGGAAACACAGAAAGACAAACAGTACATCATACCACATATGTCACCTAAGAATGTAAGGATAGATAATAGAAGTTTTCAAATTGAAGTTGAAAGATTGCAGGTTTTTCTTCTTGAATACCATTCTCTTCTTGGATTGCAATCAATAAAAGCATTGATTTTTAATTAATACTATCCTCTATGTGTGCTTATTAAGCCTTTTGCTTATACCCTTTGCATCATATTCTGAACTTGCTAATTTTCCTTACTTATATATTGTTTGTTTTTGCTCCTTTTTACACATCATGTGTTTACAAACTGATTTCTAGTTAGGGTATCCTCTTAGAACGCTAGCTATAGGAGTTATACATTTATTTTTTTAAAATTCATTCTAAAATGTAAGAAAAAAAGTCTGCAGTCTTGCAAATAGTTACATAATAATAGGGTGAGAAAGGTCATTCCTTGTCCCACATTTTTAGAAAATATTTGTTGGCTTTTAGCACTTGTGTAAGAGTTTTTCCTGCTATATGAAATCAGTTATGGTGTAAAACTTACAAAATCCACATCAGGATAGCATGTGCAAACTTCCCATGGGGAAATGAGCATGACAGAGGATAGAGCATATAAACATGATGAATACAGGTTTTAATGTCATAATTATGCTAATGCCTAACAGAATTGGCTTTATTGGTGCAGAAATGCTAACCAGAGAACAAAATATACGTGAGAGAATTATGTATGCAGCTTTGCTATGAATCCAGTTGAAACTTGGATTTAGACCTTCAGCTAGGATTACAGTGGAAGAATGAAAAGAGTATGATGACTCCCTGTGAAGAGGAAGGGTTAGCTATTCTGAGCCTGACCCCAAGGAAGGCATTGGGACTCTCATGGGACTGAGGCACTGGTCATTGAAGTGGCCATACCTACGTGAACTGTACACACATACTAAATTTTTCCTCAACTCCCAGCCTCTACTAAAAAGCCAGATTGAGTCATCCACTTGCAATTTCTTTATTACAAATATACTGAATATTAAGTATGTACAGTCTAGGCTTCTATATAATAACTTAAAATATATAAAGTGGAAATTTACTGTAAAAACTTTCCTCAATCATAAATTTATTGTCTATTTCTGAAAATTAATAAGGTAGTTAAATTTTATTATAGAATAGTCAAAATGCAGTTTCTTTAAGCATACAAATAGTAATCAATCAGTTTTCTTCACTTTAGTACCTTCAAAGTACACAGAAGTAAGAATCATATTAAATATAAAATAAATATTTCTGTATTTAGGGTGATAAAAGTAATTCAGTTCAAAATATGACATTGGAAAAATCTGTTAGTGACAATTTTAACCACTTCCTCTAAACCATTGAATAAAAATCAAAATTATTTCATACATCAGTACAACAATTATATTCTTTTATTCTCTTACAATTGTTCATTGTATTTTCTAATCATAATGATTTGTGATAGCAACCTTTTTGAATTTGGAGAGTAATAGCTTGGACTGAGCATTGCCAATTGTCATAATTCATTATGTGGATTCTGTAAGACATGGGTTTTCTGTACTGCATTTAAAAATTGGACATTTAAACCTGAGATATTTGAGCTCCTTTTACATGCTGGCCAACATTTATTTGAACAGTAAAATGAGCTTTTTTTTTTTTTTTTTTTTTTTTTTTGGTGTCTGGCAAGATTTAAGAGTAGAGTCAGAAAAGTTTATTACAAGCTCTGAGCCTCCAGGGTAGTCCATTATACTTTCTTTCTTTGACCTACTTCTTAGCAAAGAATCAAACTGAAATCTTTTGCTAGTAGAAACAGAATTTAGAGTAAGGAAATTCTATTCACATCATGATTGCAAACATGAGCCAGTCTACCAAATGCATATTACATAAAGGGTCTTTGTTGCCTGAGAATAGCACCATCAGAGTTTAATACAATGACTTATAGCTTTTATAGTGAGAATTTCTTCTTTATACTTTGTATGAGTAGTATAAAATACCATTTGATAATTGTGTTAATTCAATTAATTTAATACAAATTTCAATTGTAGATTATATTTTATTCATGTTAATATCAGGAAAAAGGCTGTCAAGACAGCTATGTTTCCTTTATTCTTCCTCTGTCTCATTCCATACCGAGAAAATCCATGGCTACTTCTAATGTTTCTTTGTCTCATATCATGCTTTCATTCTTGGTGTGATTAAGTTACTGTTGTTGTATGTGTGTTATTTATTGCAGTGATTTTATTAGTTATTTCCCATCAAACAGAAAAGATAGGTCTTCTACATATGAAAATATATTTTTTCCATAAACACTTATAAAAGGTAATTTATTTTTATAAAACTTCTGGTTTGTTTTGGTGTGACCTAACATGCAGCTAAAATAAATGCAAGTAATGTTTTACCTGATTATGAAATTACTATGATGTACACACAAAGAAATAAATGTACCATTATCAGATGTATAGAATGAAGTTTGTCATGGTGGTACATATCTGTAATACAGCACTCTGGAGGGAGAGGTAGGAGGACAATTATGAGTTTTAGTCCAACCAGGCAAGCAAAGCAAGTACAAGGGCCATGGGGACTACAAAGTAACAACAATAAAATGCCAGGAACATCAAATGGAGTTTGGCAATACATGAAATGGTGTAACATGGTAAATATAGTGGTTAATTTTCATTGTTGAATCACTTGGGAGAAATACCATGAGGTCTCTCTGTGACAGTGTTGACTAACTGATTAACTGAAGAGGAAAGACTATAACTCAACTATGGCTGGTCCTGCAGCGTGGTGTGGGATGCCAGATTGAATAAAAAGAGATAGAGGAGAAAGCCACAGGAGGAATGGCATCCTGTTTTCTCTGTTTTTATACCTGTGCCATAGGCTAGATTGCCTCATAGTCCATGCCTTCTACACTGTTGTGGGTTGGAATCCTGGAAACTGTGAGGCAGAGTAAATCTGGCCTCACTTTATTTGGTCTGTCTGGTATTCTTTCAAACAGATGAGAAAGGCTAATGAATGCTATGTATAGGTCTCAAAATATATGTCGGTGAGTTTATTAGCTATAACTCATTCTTATTATAAGACTATACTCATGAAATATATTACATTATATTAAATCAAAATATTATTCACTGTTTTGTTATATTTTAAATAGGATGCCTAAATATCACAGGTTGTATTCAGGAATTAGTAGAAATTATCCATTTTATACTAGTAGAAAAATACTGGAAAGGGCAGTCTCAAAGAAAAGGTTAATATAATTTTGAAATTGTAAATCCTTTTGGCTTCAGAAAAGTATAGATTAGAAAAATGGTAAATACTTTTACATATAATAGCATTCATATTTTATTTTATTCCATTATGGTTATGATGGATATGCATTGTCATTCAGAGACTTTGATGTTGTTAATGTCTTCTAACAGCAAGTTAAATTATAACAAAAAATTTAAAGTGGACCAGTCAACCTTAAAGATGAAAATCTATGAATCATATTACTGGGGAACAGTAGCTAATGTATGTACTTATTTTGACAGTAATGATTTAACATTGCATCTAAAGAGCCTGGGGCATGGGTTTCCTGATTGTGCTTCTATATATACAAGGTATTTAGATATATGGGTTTATGAGTGTATAGAAGTTCTATGCTTGAACATGTGGTGGTACTTGTCATTATCAGGAAAGTATCAGAGAAAATAGTTTAAAAAGCTAGGAATTTAAAATTGAAGATCTACAAGGAAAATATTTCTGATAAAACTCAAGAAATATATAGAAAAACATGTTAAAACTGACTATTTTATGAAAAATTATACAGATAAGATGGTAGGCATAAAAATATTTCCAAATTGATTGAAAGTAGAATTAAAAACATTTTCTGATAAAATTGAAGATTTACATGGAAAATATCTCTGATAAAATTGAAGAAATTTATACAGATAAATTGGTAGGAATAAAAATATTCCTAAGTTGTTTAAAAGTAGAATTATAAACATTTTCTGATAAAATTGAAGATTTACACAGAAAATATTTCTGGTAAAATTGAAAAAAATATATGGAAATAATTCAGGTCAAAATATGACTTTGGAAAAATCTGTTAGTGACAATTTTAACCACTTCCTGTAAACCACTGAATAAAAATCAAAATTATTTCATACATAAGTGCAACACAAAGCAAACTGAAGAGGAAAAGGTTTATTTGACTTGTGTGTCTACATCACAGTTCATCCTAAAAGGAAGTGAGGACAGGAATTTAAGCAGAACAGGAACCTGGAGGCAGGAACTGTTATCAAGCCCATGCAGAGTGCTGTTTACTGGCTTGGGTTCCATGGTTTGCTCTGCTTGCTTTCTTCTAGACTAGAATACAGGACTATCTGCCCAGGGGAGAACACACCCACAATGGCCTTACCTCTCTCCAGTAAATCATTAAGAAAATGCCCTATAGGCTTACCTACAACCTAATCTTGTGGAAACTTTAATTTTTCCATATGAGGCTCTCTCCTTTCTGATGACACTGGCTTATGCAAAGTAGACATATAAAGTCAGCCAGCACACAGGTTATAGGCTGACTTATGGATCTTATATGAATAGAATCTTCCCATTGTTGAGATCAGTGATACAAGAAATTTAACATAAAATGTTAAATAACGATACAGGTCTCCATATAATAAGTATTAACTGAGTTCTGTACTAAATGGACACTTTGCCATGAGTGATCTTTTCCATTCATAAAAATTAATAGCAGTCATTATAAGTAATAAAGAATTTGATAAGATAAGATGTCAGGAGAGACAACAGGCCCATTCTCTAAGGCAAGGTATACTGATCCCATTCATTTTTTCCTCCCATGCAAAATTTTATTTACATATATTAATAATAATAGATATTTGCTTCAAATATTCTACTGAAGCTGTTTGCTAAGTCATAGAAGTCACAGAAAATTAGCTACACCTTGGGAATTAGGAAGTATTCTTTTTGTTTTCTAGGGAATACTATCATGTGTGAAGCATTTGCACAGGTACACATATATTTTGTTTTTTTAATTTATGACATGAACATATTTAATATTGAAGGTTTGTTATAGCCCTCCTAATTAGAAGATAAGTTTGAAATACTTGAAGATTTCAATGTACTTTTTATTTTTTTGAATTAACTAAGGGATATATGAAGATAATAATGTATACATATACAAGAAACAAAAGCTAAGCCTTCTATCTCATGGAACCCTTAAGTCACTTTTTTGTCTTATTGTGTAATTATTAACAATATCATCACTGTTATATTGTCAATGTTTCTTTATGTGTTCTGTGTTTCCAAAATAAATAGTGTTTACATTAATGAAAATTGAATGTCAAAATTAATTCAAAGCATAGCTTGTTGTAAATTTTAAGATTGCATTTAAAATCTTTTTTATTAGATATATTCTTTATTTACATTTCAAATGTTGTCCCCTTTCCTGGTCACTGCCCAAAAAAATCCCATAAGCCATCTCCCCTTCCCCAATCAACCCTCCCCAGCTTCCCTGTCCTGGTATTCCTCTACACTAAGGCATCAAGTCTCTCCAGGACCAAGGACCTCTCCTCCTTTTGGTGTCTAACAAGATCATCCTCTGCTGTCTATGTGTCTGGAGCCATGGGTAACTCCATGTGTACTCTTTGGTTGATGGTTTTGTCCCTGGGAGTTCTGGAAGTACTGAGTAACTCATGTTGTTGTTCCTCCTGTGTCGCTGCAAACCTCTTCAGCTCCTTGGGTACTTTCTCTTGCTCCCCCATTGGGGACCCTGTGCTCAGTTCAATGGCTGGCTGAGAGTGTCCCCCTCTAATGCAGGAGTTAAATGCATTTTACTGATATATAGACTTAGTACAATATAGCATGAGAATACTAATACTTAAATTAAACACAACCTGCTTCTGACGTCCCATTTCAGTCTTTTTTGAATGTCTAATGTGTTTATGTTTTAAATCCTTCTATCTCTTTTTTTTATGAGAGTAATATGCTACCACTGAAATCCACTAGTATTTGCATCTCAGCACGTATTTAGCTAATCAAAATCAGAAGCTTCTCCTGTGGAGATAATGAACATTCATAAGTTACATTAAGATCCTGTTGGTTCATCTTCCTTGAAACATGGGAACCTATTTTCTGCCTACTTGTATGCCTCGATTAAGTAGTCAGATTGTTTTAAATGCATCTTCTTCTACTTTAAATAGTGCCTTTAATTTTTATTATGTATTTTATGGAGACTAAACCTTGACTTTTTGTAAAATTAAATAAAATCTAAGTGTCTTAAATTATGACTACTGGAATTTTAGATCATTTTTATCATATAACAAGTATTTTAATGCTTTTATTATTTTTTTCCCAATAGGGATTGAATTCAAGGCCCACACCTTCCAGGAAAGTGCTGAACTAGCTGAGACATTTCTCTGATACTAATGAGTTTTTACACAATAGCAATACTTTAAATCTATATTAGAAACTAACTACCATTGGCTGAGTTTGAAGTGCTTAGCATAAAATTAAACATGGGTTAACATTACCAAGTATATTTTTCTTGATGCTTCTACATGCAAAATTAGTGATTACACACAACATAGAAATTCAATCAAGGAACTTCAGAGCTATTGCAAAATAAGGTACATCATACCTCAGTGCTTTCTAATTGTTGTTAGGATTGTAGGTGTATGTTTTATAATGTCAGCCTGAATCTATGGGTTAAATTCTGTTTTGCAATTCAATAAGTAAGATATATGTGACCTGCCCTTGAGATTGATTTTTCAATCATGATTAACCAGAACTATTTAAAAAGAATTTCAGAGATATGAATTGATATAATAGAATTATACATAAAATGTAACTACTTTTTTGTATAAGGTAACTTATAAAAGATTGTAAAAGGTAACTATATATTAGTTCATTTAAAGTTATCATACACATTTTCATGTACCTTTATTTTTCAAGTTGTAATATATTTTAGAATGTGACTAGCAGTTTCCCTATTCCTGGATTATATTCTCAGAAAAATTTAGATAGCAGTCCATTAAAATACAGTCTACTCAAAATTATTTATTGGACCATATAATTAAAGTTGATTTTTGTGGTAAAAGAAGACCATTTTCTTTGTGTGTAGGTAAGATATACTGTGTGGTTTTGGTAGATGGAATTCAGTTGTAAAATCCTATTTAAGAGCTAATTATATCTTATTATTCTATGTGAGTTACTATATTCTATGGGAGTATGAAATGTAGCATTCTTACATGAGTGGTTTTATGAAGAAAAGTTTGAGCTTCTCCAGGATAAAGTGATGTGATTGTATATTCAGTAAAAAGTAGTCAGCTTTATAAATATACTTATTATTAACAGTCATTCATATATGATGGTCTACAGAATTTATGTAATAAATAGTAGAATAGAAGTAGGTAATATAATGATTTTGGAATTTTAAAGCTTTCTATTGGTTTTCAAAATACTATTATTTTCCCATATATACTATGTCACATAAATTACCATAATTGGATCATTTGAAATGCAGTTTGTTGAATTCAATGATTTTTTGGAAGATGTATTATTATTTAGGATTTACATTATGACCAATGAATAAGAGTTGCAAATTCACGTATTGGCATCCCTTCTTCAGCTTTATAACAAATAATTCACATACATTCACACATGATTTTAATCCTGATATATAAACACTCTGCAAAGCACTGTTAATATATCCATTACATTTAATACTTGAAAATATGAATGCCCTAAAACTGCAAAGCTTCTGTAACAAGTTGAGGCCATACCCAGGGGTTTCTCACCTTCCCTCTGCCCCCAAAGGGCAATGGCTCAGGTGTGCCTGCTTTCAAGAAAGGGTTGAAGCTGCCTTCGTCTTCTTCTGGACACCCAAGGGAGGCTGGGAAGGGATGTGGTGGCCCTGCAATGCCCAGACCTAACTGCCCGAGGCCTGTAGATTGTTCTAGCCAAACTACTATGCAATACGAGTTCCCATTTTCTCCATGGCCCTGCTGGTCGGGGGCGGCTGCCAGGGGCCAGGCCACCCTGCCCTGCAACTGCTCAGGTGTCTACAGGGCAGCCCCTGGCCTCAAAAATGCTTGGTCAGGATTGTTTGTCGAGTTTAGTTTAGGCTTTTTTTTTTTTAAAAGAAATAATTTGACTTGCTTCCCTGTTCTTGAAGAGTACTTGAATGTTGGGATCTGGTGGGTGGGGGCCTGGGACACCCACTGCCCAGCATCCTCTACCCTCCTCCTTAGTCTCCTAGGATCATCATAATGGAGGTGACATGCCTTCTCCAGTCCTGCCCCACTGCCCCACCTGCTTCTGTGGACACATTTCCAAAGAGCCCCCGGGGGTGGGGGCTCCCAGGCATCTGAGTCCTCTCCACCAGTTGACTCAGCCCCTCCCCTCGGGTTCCTGAAGCATCCCACTGGACAGTGAGCCGCATCGACCCCGCCCCCAACAGGGCTGGGATTGCCTCAGTCCCTCCAAGCCTGACCTTGAGGATGGGTCAGTCCCCTTAACTGTGAATGAGACATGGTCCTGGGGTGGCTTGGCCACAAACCATGCAAAAACCTAAAAAGCCTGTTGCAGAGTGTGTGAAATGCAAACACTTTTAACTCCATCTCTCATACCAGGTGAACTGACCTCTCCGGACTCCTTTCCCACCAACTGTCAATGCCAGGATTTTGTATTCTGTTTTGTAAGGATTTAATAAAAGTCACTTAAAAATAATAATAATAATAAAAAAGCTTCTGTAAGGCAAAGGACAAGGTCAATAGGACAAAACGGCAACCAACAAATTGGGAAAAGATCTTTACCAATCCTACATCCAATAGCGGCTAATATACACTGTATACAAAGAACTCAAGAAGTTAGAATCTAGAGAGTCAAATAACCCTATTAAAAATGGGGTATAGAGCTAAAGAGGGAATTCTCAACTGAGGAAATTCAAATGGCACTGAAGCACCTAAAGAATAGTTCAGCATCCTTAGTTATCAGGGAAATGAAAATCAAAACATTGAGATTCCACCTCACACCAGTCAAAATGGCTAAAATGAAAAACTCAGGGGACAGCAGATGCTAGAGAGGATGTGGAGAAAGAGAAACACTTCTCCATTGTTGGTGGAATTGTAAGCTGGCAAAACCACTCTGGAAATCAGTTTGTTGGTTCCTCAGAAAATTAGACATAATACTACCTGAGGACCCAGCTATACCACTCCTGGGCATATACCCAGAAGATGCTCCAACATGTAATAAGGACACATGCTCCACTATGTTCATAGCAGCCTTATTTATAATAATCAGAAGCTGGAAAGAACCCAAATGTCCCTCAATAGAGGAATGGATACAGAAATTGTGGTACATTTACACAATGGAGTACTACTATTCAGCTATTAAAAACAATGAATTCATGAAATTCTTAGGCAAATGGATGGAACTAGAAAGTGTCATCCTGAGTGAGGTAACCCAATCACAAAAGAACACACATGGTATGCACTCATTGATAAATGGATATTAGCCCAAAAGCTCAAAATAAACAAGTTACAATTCACAGACCACAAGAAGCTCAAGAAGAAGGAGGACTGAAGTGGGGGTGCTTGGGTTCCTCTAAGAAAGGGACCAAAATACTCACAGGAGCAATAATGAAGACAAAGTGTGGAGCAGAGACTGAAGGAAAGGCCACCCAGAGACTGCCGTACCTGGGGATTCATCCTATAAACAGTCACCAAACCCTGACACTATTATGGACGACATGAAGTGCATACCAAAAAGAGCCTGTTATGGTTGTCTCAGGAGGGGCCCTGCCACAGCCTTACACATACAGAGGCAGATGCTAGTAGCTAACCATTGGACTGAGTGTGAGGTCCCCAGTGGAGGAGTTGGAGGGCAGACTGGAGGAGCTGAAGGGGTTTACAGCCCCATGGGAAGAACAATGATGTTGGCCACCCAGACACCCCAGGACTCCCAGGGACTAAACCATCAACCAAGGGGTAAACATGGTTCCAGCCAAAAGTTTGGCAGAGGAATGCCTTGTCAGGCATCAGTGGGAGGAGAGGTCCTTAATCCTCTGAAGGTTCAATAGATACCCCCAACAAAGGGTGATCAAGGAGGGGGGGAGGGGAGGGGGAGGGACGAGGGGCATATACTTGGAGGCAGGAGGTGGCAGGAGGGGTTGGGGGTTTTTGAGGAGGGGGGAAACCGGGGAAGGTTTTAGTATTTGGAATGTAAATGAATATTATATTCAATAAAAAAAGGAAATATGAAAGCCCTTGAAATTAGCTTCTAAACAGGGTTATTTTAAAAAGCATAATCATGAAATTGTAAAGAGATTTCATGTGTTCAATGGGAACAAATTACATGTGCTTGTTAATGTTCTCTCATTTTATATATTAGAAATATACATGAAAATATGTCTTTTATCCTATTTATATATGTATGTATTTATATATATACACACACAATATACACACACTATATGAAACATAGACTTCAATTATTCAATTATACAATTAATATGGTATTGTAAATCCTAGGCATTTTTCCTCCTTATGAATTACAAAAGAGCAGATGTCATGAACCAAAGTATATTGCTTTTTCTTGGTAGCAGAATTTTATAAGACACTTAATAGAAGTGGATTCATAAGGCAGCAAATATAGTACCAAAATACTGATTATGGCCTCATCTTTAAGTACTATGAATTGCCCCCTTGCCTCTCTCTCTTGCTTTTTGCCCTCTTGGTTTCTTTCCTTCCCTCTTCCCTGCCCCCCTCCCCTCTACTTCCCCCTTCCTTTCCCCCCTCCCCTCCACCTGGTCATGGCTGGCCTCTACTTCTCTATTCTCTCCTTCTTTCTGCCTTTCTCTACCTCTAATACATTCTTAACTCCCTTCCCCATTCCCTAAATAAACTCTATTCTATGGTTAAAAAAAAAGTGGTGTTTCATATGATTATATGTGCTATGGGATTTTTTTTTGTTTGTTTTTTGTTTTGTTTTTCAAGACAGGGTTTCTCTGTGTAGTCCTGGCTGTCCTGGAACTCACTCTGTAGACCTGGCTGGCCTCAAACTCAGAAATCCGCCTGCTTCCTCCTCCCAAGTGCTCAGATTAAAGGCATGCACCACCACTGCCCCAGCTATGTGCTGTTTTCATAATAAAGTCTTATAAATATAACATTATTTTAAATGATATGTAGACAGAAAAAACAGCAATACTATTTATATTACAATAATTTGTAGATTATGTAGGCACTGAGCAATTTCTGAAGTATGTGGAGATATGACATGAATATGATGCCTTCTAAGATACATAAAGCACATTTCATATTTAGAAAGAAAGCACACAGTATATAACCATTGGTTTTGAATAATTTAGTATCTGGGTGAATGCTATCTCATGATAAAAGTAAAGTTTAAACTATTATAAGCATTAGGGCTGACTCAGTAGCATGCTTGCTTTATATGCATGAGGGCCTAGATTCAATCTGCAATCCTCTCCCTAATTCTATAATAAATAAATAAATAAATGGATAAATAAAAGCATCAAGAAGGCCAAGTGTAAATCTACATTATTTATTAGATTGCAACAGATTTGTTTAGACCTTTAGGAAATTTATTTACAATGTATACTAACCATAGGAAATATGTTTAAATACTTCTTGCTAAATGTTCTGACATTCTAGTTCAGAAGCTGCTACATTGTTTGGATGACAGCTTTGCTCTCAATGCTTTTTTTTTTTTTTGGATATTAGGATGTGAAGATTTTAAATATGCAAGTAAGAACTGAACTCCAGAGAAGGAAGCACACAGGTTTCCCAGACAAGCTGCCATCATGAAAGGTTAAGCATTTAGAATCTGTTTATTTTCCTTTGATATAACATTTTCTCAAATATTCAACTAACATTAACAGTGACTATAGGATTAAATTAGCATACAGTTTCGTGCCAAAATGAGAGCAAGCAATAACGTATATTCTGTTTTAAGGGACTGAATCTTTCTGGAAACAAATGATGCTATATAAATTGTGAAGTCTGGAGTCATGACAGCTGGAATCCTTAGACACCAGCACTTTCCCTGGGGCTCTTCTTGATCAGATTGCTTTGATATTATGGAACATGCTAAGACTCATACCAGCTGTGTCACATGAAACAAACGTTCAGCTTTTTTCTTTGCCTTGATTCAGCAGTTCATGTAAACTGTTTTTATATGTTAGTGTTTCCAGGACACAGTAAATTGGAGCAGTAAGTCATAAATAGAATGTCTTTATCAAACCCCTCTTCTCAAAGATCAGAGAGCTATGCAGAAGAGGATGTAGAAAGACTGTAAGAGCCAGAGGGATGGATGATTCCAAGCAGATAGTGTCTTTCAGACACAACAGGACTGATTTATACATAAACACACAGAGACTATGACAGTATACATAAGGCCTGTATAGATTCAATTTAGACTGGGTCCCAGTGTTGAAAAAGTGAACACTGGCTTCAATTCCTAATCAAGATGCTATTTCTTTCTTTTTTTTTTAAATTTTTTTATTTTCTAAGTTTTTTTTATTTACATTCCAAATCATTTCCCCTTTCCCGTTTCCTCCCTCCCCGAAAGTCCCATAAGCCCCCTTCCCTCCCTCTTTTCCCCATTCAGCCCCCTCTCACTTCTCTGTCCTGGCATTCCCCTACATCCAGTCTTTCCAGGACCAGGGGTCTCTCCTTCCATGCTATTTCTAATTGACACTAGCTTACAAAAATTAGCTCTATTCTGTAAAATATCACTGGAGATATTAACTACAAATGAAGGATAGGTCCCGTGCTCATCAGTAGATAGCCAACACAAATGGACATCTATTATTCTCTCATATTGCTTTGTATAGGCATAGGCATTTATTTTTATCTTATCAGTCATTTGGCTGTATATTATAATTTTCAGTTTTGAGGTTTTATGGATTTTATTTTATGTGTGTTTTTGAGTTTTTTAAGATTATGTTCTTTTGTTTTTTGTAGGTTTCCTAAAGTGAGACAGAAAGAAAAGGCATAGTGTTGGGTGGGTGTAGATGTGAATAGGATCTGGGATGAGTTAAAAGAGGGGAAAGAATGTTCATAATATATCATCACTCAATAACAAAAGAATAAAGGTGTAAAAATTTAAAAAGAACAAAGAACCAAATGAACCAAAAGGAAACTTCCTTGGAAAGATGCTATAGTGTCCAAATAACTGACATACTTCTGCTGGTACTTGCAACATAAACTTGTACTTGCTACCTATAAATTTAAATTAAAATTGTCACACTGTAATTGGGATGTTTTATTTTACTGACAAAAGCTGAAAACAATTTTACTCTCAGTCAATCAACATAAAGAGAAATTCAATAATAAATGGAAAGAATACAAAATTTTCCTTTAGTAGGAATGACTGCTTTCAATTCTAGCAGAACTATAAGTCAATTAGCTATAATTAAACAGATACAGATATGTGTGTGTATGTGTGTGTTTTTCTCAAGATAATGAGTCTCAACTAGACTCTTGAACACTTGTTCCTAATTTTGATTCCTGACCAAAAATTGAAAATAATTTAACACTCTATACCTTTTTATGATGTCTTGATTTTAAAAGTTTTCTTCTTTATTATAGATGCCTTTTTTTATTATACATGAAGAGAATCATATTACACTCCATTTCATTTGCTTAGGTAATGGATTTCTTTCCTGACAATGTGCTATTAAGTTATAGATAAAAGCAGCAAGATGTATTTGAGAATATTTTAAAAACAATTATTTTCTTGAATGTGCAATAATGACAGACACACACACAGAAGATCATGTTCTCTTTTGAGCCTGCCTTAGTATAAACTTAACTCTTACTAAAACAGAAAAAATTATAAAAAAACAGACCTTTTTTTGTTGTTTCTTTTATTTTCTGAGATTATAATATAATTATATAATTTACCCCTTTCCTTTCCTTCCTTCAAACCTTTCATCTATCCCTCCTTTCTTTCATTCGAATGCATAGCCTCTGTTTTCATAACATTTAACATAGATATATGTGTTCATGAATACATAGATATAACCTGCCTAAGGTGTTTGTAACTTACATGCTTGAACAGGCTTCGTTTTTTTGTTTTCTTTTTTTTTTTTTTTTTTTGGTTTTTTGAGACAGGGTTTCTCTGTGTAGCCCTGGCTGTCCTGGAACTCACTTTGTAGACCAGGCTGGCCTCGAACTCAGAAATCCTCCTGCCTCTGCCTCCCAAGTGCTGGGATTAAAGGCATGTGCCACCACTGCCAGGCTCAAGTATTCTGCTGGTATCTTCTTCCCAGTGTAAGACATTTTTCCTCCTGATCTGGGAATCCTTCTGTTTCCCAG
Organism: Tokudaia tokunoshimensis; assembly: GCA_036184795.1. Classification (NCBI taxonomy): domain Eukaryota; kingdom Metazoa; phylum Chordata; class Mammalia; order Rodentia; family Muridae; genus Tokudaia; species Tokudaia tokunoshimensis. The sequence goes on along the minus strand of BTHU01000012.1, from coordinate 80,019,527 downwards.
AATTCCTCAGTTCTTTGTAGTTCTCTGTGTAGGTTTCCATGTTAACTTTAGCATGTCCATTGCTGTTGTCTTTTTTCAATTCTGACTACTGTTGCTCAGATATTTAGATAGCTATGTGCCTACAGTAACGAGTGGATAAAATCTCATGACTTAAAAAAAATATTTACCTAAACTGGTATACTTTTCTATCTAATCTGTGTAAGAGTCAAACTATTTTCCAATTGTAAGAGACAGGTTCCTTTTTTTCCTGTGTTTATTTTTCTATTTGTTTTGGAATATGGTTTTAGGTTAAATAATTCAACTATCTATTTTGAATATTTTTTCATAGAAAATGTGGCCATTCTAGCTAATTAAACTTTTTATACTGTGTCACCATCTGTCCTCAACTTCTGGCCACAACATACCCATTCTCTGATCCTATTTATTTACATTATATATCTTATATATAAATGAGAACACATAGGTTTGACCCTTCAATTCTTGATGCAATGTTTAATAATAATCTCCGAAGGATCTATTATTACTTATGAGACAACTTGGTATAACTACGAGGGAATTTTTATATTGTGCTAACTGAGGTGAGAAAACTCATTCTAAACATGAGTGGCAACTGCTTCCTGACAGAGGATGCATGCCTGCCTCCATCATGATGTGGTTTTTTTGTCCTCTTAAACTGTGAGTCAGTGAAACTATTCCTCCTATGAGTTGCTTTTGTCAGGCATGTAGTCACAGAAACAAACAAACAAAAAAACTAATTCATTTGTTATTCTACTGAGCATAGCATCTCCAGACTCACCCATTTAATCAGATATATTTAATTTTTTTACTGATATTTTCCTTTTGTTGCATAGACATATTAGATGATTTATCACAAACACAGAACAGTTGACAGCTCTTGGAATGAGATTCCTTAGAGATTTTGAATTCTCTAAATTTTGTAGTGCAGATCTAGAAAACTTTGCATTCTGTTTTAATATCCTTAATGTAGATGCTATGGCATCTAAGAAATGTTAAGGGTCATTTTCTTGTGCTGGGATATAGCTTGTGGTAGAGGGTTTGTTTCCCCAGCATGTACAAACTCTGGATTATTCCACTAACATTCTATTAAAAATAGTAAGAATACTTAACATCCAGGTTGCTTGAGTTTGATTATTAGAATAATATAAAACAAACCTTTATATAAAATGTTACGCCTTCAGCAAAAATCATAATAATCAGAATTATAGAAATAAAACAAATTTTATTTGGAATGGAAAAATATTACTGAATAGAACATTTCAAATTAATGACTGTATAATTATTTTAAAGGGAAATTTTACTTGTATTTATTATACTAGAAACACAATTGAAAATAAATTGCTTTCACATACTAAGAAGTCAATTAATTATGACGAAAATTCTTTAGCATGTCAACTCAGGTTCTATATCTTTGTTATATATTAACAAACTAGATTTTAAAATTTATAACTAAACAGTATCAGATATTAAAAAAAGTCAAACATATTTTTCATGGCTAAAATAGTGAGAGAATTTCCATAAGTTGTTACAATATGACATCTGTCTGGCAGAGTTTAACACATAGAATACAGTTTTGACTGCTGAGCTGAAAATTGGTGTTGGCAGACAAAACGAAGCAAATTTAATCTTAATAATGCCACTGAATACAAATTGTAAAAATGGGTTTAAAGTGACCACAGGGAGCATTTTTCACCACTCTTATGAAAAGAACTGCTAGACAATGCTCAATTAATTAAGATACAAAGGTATGTTCTTTCTTCATATACTTTTTTTAGCTCAGTATTAGTAAAGTGGGAGAAGTTAAACTTTTCTTTAGCTTAATCTTTATTTTTGCCTTTGTCAAATAAGTAATACATTCTTGACATCAGGAATATTGGTATTTTAGATTTGTTCTCTACCTTTTAATTTGAGGCATTTGAGGAAAATAGAGGAAAATAATGTTTAGATTGAAATAATTGGATTGACTCTCCTACACCTTAGAGATAGTCTTTCTTCCAGGAGGGCTGCCATAATCAAGGACAGGTGAGACCCCTGCCCTAATTCCTGCCCCAGCTTGAATCCCCATGGAGCCCAGCAGATGTGGGACCTATCCACTCTGCCTGATCCCCAACTTCCTTCTGGTTCGAAACTCCACCTAGGACAGATTTGGCTTTCCTGACACTTTCACACCCTCCAGAGTCTGTCTGTCTACCTGGATGTTTTCTGTAACCAGGAACATACCTTTCCTGTCTCTGAGAAGGTTTACTGCAACCAGGGACACAGGAGACCTGTGCAAACCAGGGACAAATGAGGCCTCCCTAACCAGAGATAGAGTTGTCCACCTCCCAGGAAGCCTGGTAGCACAAGTCTTAGAGCTCTACCTTCCTACAAGGAAGGACAGGCTCCAGTCAGAGATAACCAGACCGGTTAACACTGTACATAACAAGATGGTGAGAGGTAAACACAAGAACATAGCAACAGAAGACAAAGTAACTTGGCATCATTAGAATCCAGTACTCCCACCACAGCAAGTCCTGAATACCCTAACACACCTGTAAAGCAAGATTATGACTTAAAATTCCATCTCATAAAGATGATAGAGGTCTTTAAGGAGGACATCAATAACTCCCTTAAAGAAATACAGGAGTGTATAGGGATCCATGACTCCAGAAACATATGTAGCCAAGGATGGTCTTGCTTGACAGCTATAGGAGGGGAGGCCCTTGGTCCTGGGAGGGTTTGATGTCCCAGCATAGGAGGATGCTGAGCAGTGGGTCAGGAGAGTATGGGTGAGTGAGTGAGTACCCTCATACATGCCAAGGGGAGGGGGAAGGGTGTATATTGGATGGAGGAAGTTGGTGGAAGGGTAACCAGGAAGTGGGATATCATTTGTGATGTAAACAAATGGAATGATTAAAAAGAAACACAGGAGAACACAGGCAACATGGAGAAGCCCATGAAGAGGAAACAAATGAATCCCTTAAAGAAATACAGGAAAACACAATTCAACAGGTGAAATAATTGAACAAAACCATCTAAGAGCCAAAAGTAGAAATAATAAAGAAATCACAAATGGAGGCAACCCTGGAGACCTAAGAAAGAGGTCAGAAAGTCGAGATGCAAGTATTACCAACAGAATACAAGAGGTAGAGAAGAGAAACTTAGGCATAGAAGATACCATGGAAAATATTGGCACAACAATTAAAGAAAATACAAAGTATAAAAATCTTCTAACCCAAATCATCCAGGAAATTCAGGACATGTTGAAAAGACCATACCTAAGAATTGTAGGAATAGAAGAGAGTAAAGATTCCCAGTTCAAAGGGCCAGGAAATATCTTCAACAAAATCATAACTTCCCTAACTTAAAGAAAGAAATGGACATAAACATACAAGAAACCTACAGAACACCAAATAAATTGGACCAGAACAGAAAATCCCCTTTTCACAGAATAATTAAAACACTAAATGCAAAGAACAAGGAAAGAATGTAAAAGTGGTAAGGGAAAAATGCCACATAACATATAAAGGCAGTCCTATCAGAATTATATCAGACTTCTCATCAGAGACTCTAAAATCCAGAAGATCCTGGACAGATGTCATGCAGATCCTAAGAGAAGACAAATGCCAGCCCAGGTTATTCTACCCAGCAAAAGTTACAATCACCATAGAAGGAGAAAACAAGATAGTCCATGAAAAAAGCAAATTTAACAATATCTTTCTACTAATCCAGCCTTACAGAGGATATTAGAAGGAAAACTCCAGTATAAGGAGGGTAACTGCACCCAAGTAAACACAAGAAATTAACCACTTCACAACAATCACAAAAGAAGAGAATCACATAAATAACATACCACTTCTATCAACAAAAGTAACAGGAACTAACAATCAGTCTTTAACATCTCTAAACATCAATAGACTTAATTTCCCAATAAAAAGACATAGGCTAAAATACTGGATAGGTAAATAGGACCCAGCATTTTCCTGCATACAGAAAGCACACCTCAGTGAGAAAGACAGACACTGCCTTAGAGTAAGAAGCTGGAAAAATTTTTCCAAGCAAATGATCCCAAGAAACAAGCATTCATTGGGTTTCAACCAAAGTTATCAAGAGATAGGGTAGGACATTTCATACACATCAAAGAAAAAAAATCTACCAAGATAAAGTCTCAACATCTACACCCCCAGAAAAGGGCAACCACATTTATAAAAGAAACTTTACGAAAGCTCAAAATATACATTGAACCTCAGCAATATTAGTGGGAGTCTTTGGCCTTTCACTCTCATCAATGGACAGGTAATTGAAACAGAAACTCAACAGAGACACAGTGAAAGTGACAGAAAGTAAGAACCAAACGTATTTAACAGATATCTACATAACATTTCACCCTAAAACAATAATATTACTTCTTCTCAGCACCTCATGATACCTTCTCAAATACTGACCATATAATCAGAAACAAAACAAGTATCAACAGATACAAGAAGGTTGAAATAATCACATTTATTCTATCAGAACACCGTGGACAGACTGGTTGTCAATAATAACAACAACGAAAAACAACAGAAAACTCACCAATTCATGGAAAGTGAATAACTATCTATTCAATGATAACTTTGTCAGGGAAGAAATTAAGAAAGAAATGAAAGACCTTCTAAAATTTCATGAAAATGAAGGCTCAGCATAACCAAACTAATGGGACACAATGAAAGCAGTGCTAAGAGGAAAACTCATACCACTAAGTGTGTTCATAACAAAATTGCAGGGATCCTACACTAGAAACTTAACAGCACATCTGAAAGCTCTAGAACAATAAGGAGCAAACACTCCCAAGAGGAATAGATGACAGGAAATACTCAAACTAAGGCCTGAAATCAGCCAATTAACAAAAAAGAAAACTATACTATGAATCAACAAAATCAAGAGCTGGTTCTTTGAGAAAATCAACAAGATAGATAAACCCTTAGCCAGACTAACTAAACACACAGAGACAGTATCCAAATTAACAAAGTCAGAAATGAAATGGGAGACATAACAATACAAACTGAGGAAATTGAAAAAAAGGCAGGTCTTAGTACAAAAGCCTATACTCAACAAAACTGGGAAATATAGATGAAATGGATGATATTCTCGAAATATTCAATTTACCAAAATTTAATCAAGATAACTTAAGCTATCTAAACAGTCTTATAACCCCTAAAAAATAGAAGCAGTCTATAAAAGTCTCCCAACCAAAAATAATCCCAAGGCCAGATGGTTTTAGTGGAGAATTTTATCAGACTTTCAAAGAAGACCTAATACCAATACACCTCAAACTTTTTAACCAAATAGAAACAGAAGTAACACTACCTAATTCATTCTGTGAAGCCACAGGTACTTTTATATCTAAACCATACAAAGACCCAGCAGAGAAAGAGAACTTCTGGCCAGTTCCACATATGAATATCTATAAAAAAAAACTAAATAAAATTCTTGCAAACTGAATCCAAGAACACATCAAAATGATCTTTCGCTATGATCAAGTAGGCTTCATCCCAGAGATGCAGGCATGGTTCTATACATTGGAAACCCACAACGTAATCCACTATATAAACAAACTCAATAACGACAACAAAAAACCACATAATCATCTCATTAAATGCTGAAAAAGATTTGACTGAATATAATACTCCTTCATGTTAATATTCTGATAATAGACATCAGCAATTCAAGGCACATACCTAAAGATAATAAAAGCAATATACAGCAAACTAACAGCCAATATCAAATTAAATGGAGAAAGTCTTAGAGCAATCCCTCTAAAATCAAGGACAAGACAAGGCTGCCCATTCTCCCTGTACCTATTCAATATTGTATTTAAAGTTCTATCTAGAGCAATTAGACAAAAGGAAATCAGAGGGATACAAATTGGGAGGAAAAAGTCAGAGTATCACCATTGTAGATGATAAGATAGTATACATAAGCAACCCTAAACTTCTACCAGACAATCCCTACAGTTGATAAACTTCAGCAAAGTGGCTGAATATAAAATTATCTCAAACAAATTGGTAGCTTTCCTCTATACAATGTATAAACCAGGTGAGAAAAAAATTAGGGAAGCAATACCCTTCACAATAGTCACAAATAATATAAAATTTCTTGGTGTAAGTCTAACCAAGTAAGTGAAAGATCTGTATGACAAGAACTTCAAGTGCCTAATGAAAGAAATTGAAGAAAACCTCAGAAGATGGAAAGATCTCCTATGCTTATGGAATGGTAGGATTAACATAGTAATAATTGCCATCTTACTGAAAGCAATCTACAGATTTAAGGCATTCCCCATCAAAATTCCACCTTAATTCTTCACAGAGCTATAAAAAGCAATTCTCAACCTCATCTGAAATAACAAAAACCCAGGATAGAGAAAACCATTCTCAACAATAAAAATTCCTGAGGAATCATCATCCCTGTCCTCAAGCTGAACTCCAGAGCAAGAGTGATAAAAGACTGAATGGTACTGGAATAGAAGTGAAGAAGCAGAAATAAGCCCACACACCTATGTTCACTTGATCTTTGACAAAAAACCAAAACCATACAGTGGAAAAAAGAAAGCATCTTCAACAAATGGTGCTGGTCTACTTGGAAGTCTGTGTGGAGAGCTCTTGTTGCTTCCTCAAGTATACTTGTCTAGAACAAGGAAGCAGGCTCAAGATCAGGGACTAATCATCTTGATTAGTCCCTAAATACCATGGGACCTTTGTTTATGCCATTTCTGTTCCTCGAGTACTTTGTTTATGCCTTGTTTTTTCCTTGACTGCATTTTTACGCCGTGCTTGTTCCTTGACTAATTTGATTATGCCCTAGTACATGTTTATGCATGTACCTAGAATGATATAAAATCAGAATGAAAAAAATTAAAGCTGCTTCAGCACTTGCTGGGCTCATCCTATAATGTTGTCTAATTGCCTTTTATTTTTCCCCTTTAATCCCCACTCCCTTTCTCAAGACCTGGTTGGCTGATTGAGATGGCTTAGTTAGGTCTGCAATTAGAAGAATGCAAATTGATCCATATTTATCTTCTTGTACAAAGCTCAAGTCTAAGAGGATCAAGGACATCAACATAAAACCAGATACACTGAATCTAATGAATCTAAAAGAAGAAAAATTGGGAAAGAGCCTTGAACTCAATAGGAAAAAATTTCCTGAACAGAATACCAATGACGCAGGCTCTAAGATCAACAATTGATAAATAGGACCTCATGAAACTGAAAATCTTCTTTAAAGCAAAGGACACTATCAATAGAACAAAATGGCAACCTACAAGTTGTGAAAAGAGTTTTACTAACCCTGCATCTGACAGAGGGCTAATATCCAAAATATACAAAGAACCTAAAAAGTTAGACTCCAGAAAACCAAATAACTCAATTAAAAATGAGGTACAGAGCTAAACAGGGAATTCTCAACAGAGGAATCTTAAATAGCTAAGAAGTACTTAAAAAAATGGTCAACATCCATAGGCATCAGGGAAATGCAAATCAAAACAACCTTGAGATTCTACCATACACCAATCATAATGGCTAAGATCAAACACTTAGGCGACAGCACATGCTGTCAAGGATGTGGAGAAAGGAAAACTCCTCCATTGCTGGAGGGATTGCAAACTGGTACAACTATTCTGAAAATAAATTTGGCAGTTCCTCAGAATATTGGAAATAATTCTAGCTGAAGATCCACCTATACCACTCCTGGTCGCAGACCCAAAAGATGCTCTACAATATCACAAGGACAAGTACTCCACTATGTTCATAGCAGCCTTATTCATAATAGCTAGAAGCTGGAAACAACCCAGATGTCCCTCAACTGAAAAGTAGATACAGAAAATGAGGTGCATTTACACAATGGAATATTACTTAGCTATTAAACACAAGGACAACACAAATTTTGCAGGCAAATGGATGGAACTAGAAATTATCATCCTGAGTGTTGGTAACACAGACCCAAAAGGCATACATGGTTGTACTCACAGATCAGTGAACACTAACCAAAATTTCAGCATATCCAAGACACAACTCACAGACCATATGAAACTAAACAAGGAAGGCCCAAGAGTGGATGCTTGAATCCCACTTAGAAGGGGGTCAAAATAATCATGGGAAACTTGGGAGGTTGGGAGAGGGGAGGAGGAGGGAAAAAAGGGGGCAGGTTCTTATATGGGGGAGACAGGAGAGAAGCCCAGAATGCTAGGGGAATGGATAAAAGTATCTATCAGTGTGGGGTAAGGGAGTGGGAGGGAACCACTAGAAAGTCTCAGACATGAGAGAAGTGAGAGGCTCCCTGGACCCACTGGGGATGACATTACTTGAAATGCTCAATAGTGGACCCAGAATTGTTCTTGTCTAATGGAGATTCAGGGACAAAAGTTGGAGCAGAAACTGAAGGAAATGCTATCCAGAGACTAGCCCAACTTGGGATTCATCCCATAAGCAGACACCAAACTGACACTACTGCTGATGCCAAGATAAGCTTACAGATAGGAACCTGGCATGGCTGTCCTCAGAGTGGCTCTACCAGCACCTGACTGATACAGATGCAGATACTACAATCAACCATTGGACCGATCCTGGGGATCCCTACAGAAGTGAGGGGAAGGACTGAAGGAGCTGTAGGAGATCACAACCCCACAGGAAGAACAACAGTGTCAACTCACCAGACCCTTCAGGGCATCCAGGTAACAAGCCACCAAACAAAGAACATACCTGGGCTGGTCTGTGCCCTCCCCTCTACTACATGTGTAGCAGAAAACTGCCTTGTCTGGCCTCAGGGGGAGGGGATGTGTTTGGGCCTTGTGGAGGTTTGATGCCCCAGAGAAAAGGAATACTAGAAGGGCTAGGTGGGAGGGGGTGAGTGGGTCAGAGACCACCCTCTTAGAGACAAAGGGGAGGTTGATGTGGTAGGGTGCTTGTGGATGGTGGAGCAGGAATGGGGACAACGTAAACAATAAAAAAATAAATACTAGAATTGATGAAACTATTTCATGAAACAGGCACGTGTAAATCTACATTAGAATGGACCATAAAAAATATTCCCATTATCCTGCCTCCATAAAAAAAAGAGTGGACATAATAGCCATAATGAAAATTCAAAATGTATCATAATAATTTGGTCAACTGAACACATTCTAGCATCACGGGAAATATTCTCAGTGATGGAGTGTGTAGATCAGGTTGTTCTGTTAGCATGTCTGCGGGGGATTATCTTGGTTATGTTAATTGAGTTGGAAGAACTTGCTTGTTATGAATAACCTCATTTCCTAGGCAGGGTACTCTGAACTATTTTAAGAGTGGACAAAGAATTAAGCACAAGCATACATGAATTCATTCTCTCCACTCTAGCTTGTGGATCTATGGAGATCCTTCAAGTTCCTTCCCCTTTAATTTTTTAAAATTGACAGACTGGAACCTGGAACTACAAGCTAAAATTACTCTTTTAACCCTTAAATTGCTTCTGTTAAGAGGAGTTTATCACAGCAACAACAAATGAAACTAAGACATGTCTACACTTTATTTCACAGAGTAACTAATTAAAAACACACTTGGGAATAACAGGTAGAAGGCTTGTCAAGAGATATGACAGTCACAAAGTTATTGGATTTATTTGCTTCTTAATTTGTGTTTCATTGGATTTATTCTTACATATAATGATCAACTTAGAATTTTTTAAATTCTAATATTCTGATTCTTAACATTTTGTTGAAATTATACATATCAATGTGTTGAATGCTGATACAACTTTGTATATTTTTTATTAATATTTGTTGGCATTACCAGCATTTTTATACATGAAGTAAATGTTATAAGGGTAAAACAGAATTTTGCTTACTTATTTCCTTAAAAGCAATGTATAGTGGCAAAATACACAAAACCCCAAGAGAAGGGGAAACAATCCCCGTCAGTGGGATTTTTCCTAATATCTGTATTTCTAATTCAATGAAAATACTCTACAACTTTTAGGTGCTGATAATTGTCTGCTGGTTGCATTAGAGGTTTAGAATGGAGTGTGGTACCTCTTCCTCTTTTGCCCAGGAGGAGGTCAGCTGCTAGTAAAATCCCATACAGTTTTCAATTATGTATTTAGGACAAAAGTCTATTGAAGTAATTTTAAATTAATATCACACTTACAAAAACTTTTGGAGAAAGCTATGAGATTGAATAGTATGTGTTACTTTATCAGAGTGCAGACAAGAACAAAAGATCCCTGGGGAATTATGAATCTGGGAACATCCTACTTTGGGCTTTCAAAATGAAATGTTCAGACACAAATGAGAACAAGACTGAATTAAACACAGAATATCAATTTCTTATTTTGTGTAAAACAAGAGAAACAAAATGATATAGCACCTTAAAATGATGATAACAAAAAGAATATGGTATAAAAAGTTAAAAATTAGCATTATAATAAAGCACTAGAAAAGGAAAATGATAATGGGGATTTTACATATTAAAATTGTATCGCATTTACAAAATGCTGAGGATGATGGATGTGGAATTTAGCCTTCAGACACAGCATAGTGGAAGCAACTGGAGAAAATGGACTTTTCTTCTGCATAATTACCCATTCTTCGTCTTCTTCTTCTGTGTGTGAGGGGTCAGGCACAGATGTAACAGTTTGGATGTGCCCATCTGAGGCCTTTTTGCAATGACCCTAAAATTTGGACTCAGCTGTACTCACTCTTAACTACTTGGCAGTAAAAACAAGAGGATGCTGACGCACACATTCCTGGTAATGGAGAATGGAACCAAGCACCATGGATGCAGCATGGGGGAAACAAGACAGCTTCACTAGAGATGCAGTCATTCATTGAAGCTATTAATTTTTTTCTGTATTGTCAGAAAATTGGACTGAATGAATCACTTTTAAATATATAATTAAAGAAATTAATGTACAATGATAATGCAGCATTAGATACCTGCTTTGTTTTTTGTTTTGTTTTATGCATATCTATGCCACAGTGATGTTTCAGAGAACCATGTCAAATTGTGCTCCTAGGAGCATCACTGTGCTTTGTAAACGTAAAACAATGAGTGGCTGAGCATTTTCAGAAAGTCACCACTGTTATGCCAAATCAAATTCTGATTGTGGACATTTTCATTTTAAATATTTTATCCTTTCCTATATTTGACTGCATCTCCACTGGGGACAGCAGCACTTTCAGATTCCAATAATTTCTAACCTCCTGAAAATTCTTAACTCAATGAGACCACCTCAATCTAAGAAAAGGCAGTTGAAAATTAGCAAGCATTAACTCAATCATTAACTCGATAGACTGGTTATAAGTTATGCTTTATGTTCATCAAATTTTCCATGAAAAGTGTTTAAAATATTGCTTGACCTTCATTCTCTGGGATATTTTCAATTGAAGGGTAGATATCTCCATCTTTTGGAAATTCCAGTCATGTTTCAGTGTGGACAGTACTAGGCTTTAGATCCTTGATGACACTGATCTTTGCCCCATAAAATCAGTCATTCTGTTTTTTGTAGATAATCTTTCCTTTTTTGGCTGCAATGCTCGAATTCTTTATTATTATTATTATTTATGACTTTTATTTTCTTACATCTATTCATTTTATTTATTTATTTTTACAGTCTAGTTATTACCTGCTTCTGGTCTACCCTCCCACAATTCTTCATCCCACTTCTTCTCCCCCTATCTCTGAGAGGATTTCCCCCATCCCACCCCTGGCTCCACCCCAATGCAAGCAGGCCTCCCCATTCCCTGTGGCCTCAAGTCTCTAAAGGGTTAGGTGCATCTTCTACTTAGGACAGACCAGGCATTCCTCTGCTCTATATGTGTAAGGGGCTGCGGACTAGCTAGCAGTGTACTTCCTGGTTGCTCTCTCTGTGTATGAGAGATCTCATGGGTCTGGGTTAGTTTAGACTACTGGTCTTCCTAAGGGGTTGTCCACTTCCTTAGCTTCTTCCAGCCTTTCCTTAATTCAACCACAAAGGTCCCTGACTTCAGTTCATTGGTTAAGTGTAAGGATCTGTGGCTAGATAATCTTTATAATAACATTGGTTTGGGGGATCTTCACTGCTTTTTAATAAACTTGTTGGACAGTTTGCCCTAGCTAATCCCAGACTCTGCAAGCATTTGGGGCTGATCTTCATCCACCTTTTTTACTGAACCTCCTTAAAAACTAAATGGAAAGCCCATGCTCTAGTGGGGTAGCAAGGCCTGTGATATCTGTGATCTCATCTCACACTTGTGATATTGAAAATGAGGAGCTATAGACAATTTAGCAGATATCTTCCTCTGACTCTTATAGAATATGCATTTTCGATCTTAGCCATACTGACGGGTGTGAGATGGAATCTCAGGGTTGTTTTGATTTGCATTTCCCTAATGACTAAGGATGATGAACATCTCTTTAGGTGCTTCTCAGCCATTAGATATTCACATCAGTCAGAATGGCTAAGATCAAAAACACAGGAGACAGCAGTTGTTGGAGAGGATGTGGAGAAAGAGGAACACTCCTCCACTGCTGGTGGGATTGCAAGCTGGTACAACCACTCTGGAAAGCAGTCTGGCGGTTCCTCAGAAAACTGGGCATGACACTCCCGGAGGATCCGGCTATACCACTCCTGGGCATATACCCAGAGGCTTTACCTGCATGCAATAAGGACACATGCTCCACTATATTCATAGCAGCCTTATTTATAATAGCCAGAAGCTGGAAAGAACCCAGATGTCCCTCAACGGAGGAATGGATTCAGAAGATATGGTATATTTACACAATGGAATACTACTCTGCAACTAAAAACAATGAATTCACGAAATTCCTAGGCAAATGGCCAGAACTTGAAAATATCATCCTTAGTGAGGTAAGCCAATCACAAAAGAACACACATAGTATACAGTCACTGATAAGGGGATATTAACCCAGAATCTCGGAATACCCTAGACTCAGTTTGCATATCAATAGATTTCCAAGAAGATGGAAGGAGAGACCCCTGGTCCTGGAAAGACTGGATGTAGGGGAATGCCAGGACAGAGAAGCGAGAGGGGGTTGAATGGGGAAAAGAGGGAGGGAAGGGGGCTTATGGGACTTTCGGGGAGGGAGGAAATGGGAAAGGGGAAATGAATTTGAATGTAAATAAAAAAGTTTAGAAAAACAAAATAAAAAAACAATTTAGAACAAGAAAAAAAAGAATATGCATTTTCTAGTTAGCAATTTAACCGTTCATCTTTTAATTTTAGCTCACAGATCACATTATTCTTTCCATATACGTGAATGTTTTTGCTTAGTTCCTTCTGAGTCATGGTGAACACTCAGTGACTTCATTATATTACCTTAATTTCCATTATCTTTGCTATCTTTCTGTTATTTGTTTTTGGAAATGAAACTTAGACAAATGCTACATTTAGGTGAACACTGCTTTATTCATATCTGCTCTAGATTAGCTATACTGCATTTGTGGTATTTTATAGGTAGAATATATTGATACATTTATTATACGCTTGTGATACCACCATATAATCAGAGCCATATACACAGTCCAATGTGAACTCTAGTGACAACTCAATTACACCTATCTTATTATTTAATTCTCTCGTTAAAAAAATGAGGAGCTGTAGAAAAATTACAAAAGATTGGGAAATTTAGACTACAGTGGAAAATATAGAATAAGCAAATACTAAAAACGATGTGGTGGTATCAGAATTCAGGAGACCAAGCAGGGGCATAGAATTAAGGCCAGCTTGGAGTTTGTTATATAGACCAGTTGGTAAAGTGCTTGCCTAACATGAATTAGGCTCATTTTCAGTCACACACACACACACACACACACACACACACACACACACACACACACGGGGGGGGGGGGTTGTCCTTAAACCTCTGTTAGACCAATGAGATGACTTAGCCTGCAGAAGCATTTTCCAACCATGACTAATGACTTGATCTCTGCAGTTCAAGTAGTATAAACAAAGAAGTGAAATCAATGTTGGCTTCTGACCTCCATCCACATGTGTTCCTCATCCTCAACACAAAGAACTGTTAAATACAATTTTGTATTGACCTTTCTGATAGCTGTTCCAGAGTTTTTCTCAACATTTTTGCACTGGAAGCTAGTGATAACATGAGAGTGCTTTCTCCAACTCTGCCTCTATTGGATGTCTGCAAATCAGATCATACTTTATTCTCCATTTATTTTTTAAAAATTATGCATTCTTGTGTGTGTGTGTGTGTGTGTTTGTGTGTGTGTGTGTACTTTTTGCCTGTTTGTATGTTTGTGAACCACATATGCACCTGGTACCCATGGAAGTCAGAAAAGTGGATTGAATTTTCTTGGGCTAGAGTCACCAGTGGTCTAAGCATTCATGTGGGTGCTGAAAATCAAACCCAGCTTCTCTGGAGAAGAATCCCATACGTGTTACCTCGATAAGAATGCCCTTCAGTTACTAGCATCCGCTTGATGGCTCACAACTGATTGGAACACTAATTCCTGAGTACTTGATGCTTTCTTCTGGTCTCTGTGAGTACCAGTAATGCCTATGATTTACATACATACAAGCACTCACACATTCACATTGAAATAAATAATTTAAAAAAAAAAACAAGTTGCTGAGCTGTCTATAAAGTTATTTTCCCCTCCAGTTTTCAGAGTGTCTCTCTATTGGCATCATTATTTTCCTTTTCATGTATTTTCGACATTTATCTTTTATGTTATTTTTTGCTTTTTATAGAGAAATCAATAAGGTTCATGTGGCTGTAGTGATAATTTTTTTTTCAAATGGCCTCTAGATACTTCATTTTGCTTATTAAATTCTTACCATATGATGAAAATAATATATTTCCTTCTTCCTTGCTATTTCATAGATTGCATGTTTCTTAACAGTATTTTGTAATGTTCAATCTAATGTACTTGCTTTTTGTTTTACTTTCAAAAATGCAGTTTTTATCGAGAACCCTTATTTTTATGTTCATCTCATTTAATTTAGTGGCTGGTGATTTTTTTTTTTACTTTACTACTTTAAATGTAATTGCTTTTTGTAAGTAATTTTTAGTATTTAGAGTTTCTCTTTTTTAATTTTATTTAATCTTTTATTACAGTCCAGATTTTATGCCCCTCCCAGTCTGCCCTCTGACATTTTCATATCCATACCTTCTCTCCCCATCTTCAAAATGATGTCCCCACCCCTCCATCCACCACCCCACCAGACCTCCCTCCTCCCTGGGGCCTCCAGTCTCTTGAGGGTTGGGTACATCTTCTTTGATTGAGTCCATACCCAGTAGTCCTCTGCTGTGTATGATATGGGCCTCATATTAGCTGGTGTATGCTCTCTGGTTGGTGTTCCAGTGTCTGAGAGATTTTGGTGGTCCAGGTTAGTTGAGACTGTCGGTCCTCCTACAGGTTGCCCTCCTCCTCAGGTTCTTCCAACTTTTCCCTAATTCAACCACAGGGATCAGCAGCTTCTGTCCACTTGTTGGATGTAAATATCTTCATTTGACTCTTTCAGCTGCTTGTGGGTCTTTCAGAGGGCAGTCTTGATAGGCCTCTTTTATGAGTTCTCCATAGCCTCAGTAATAGTGTCAGGCCTTGGGGTCTCCCCTTTAACTGACTAGGCCTGTTGTTGGACCTCCTTTTCCCCAGGCTCTTCTCCTGTTTTTTTTTTTTTTTTTTTTTTTGGTCCCTGCAGATTTTTCAGACAGGAAAAAATTATGAGTCAGTATTTTTGACTATGAGAGGACAACCCAATCTCTCACTTGATGCCCTGTCTTTCTGTTGAAGGTGGTCTCTACAAGTTCCCTCTCTCCATCTTAGAGCATTTCATCTAAGATCCCTCCATTTGAGTCCTGAGAGTCTCTCACCTCCCAGGTCTCTGTTACATTCTGAAGGGTCCTCCCACCTCCTACCTCCTGATGTTGCCTGTTTGCCTTCTTTCTGTTGGCCCTCAGTGCTTCAGTCCTGTTCCCTTGACCCTATCTATACCTTATCATTTTCCCATCTTCCCCTCCCTGTCTCCTTTCCCACCCAGGTCCTTCCCTCCCTCTCCCCTCCTGTGATTTCTTTCTTTTCCCTCCCAAGTGGGATTGAAGCATCCTCACTTGGGCCCTTTGGCTTAACTTTTTTTGAGTTCAGTGCATTGTATCCTGTGTATTTTGTACCTTTTTGGCTAATATCCACTTATTAGTGAGTACATAACATACATGTCATTTTGTGTCTGAGTTACCTCACTCAGGATGATATTTTCTAATTCCATCCATTTGCCTGAAAAACTCATTATGTCCTCCTTCTTAATAGATTAATTGTATTCCTCCAGATTGATTCCCATAGGGGTTGTACCAGCTTTCAATTCCACTAGCAATGGAGCAGAGTTCTTTCTCCACATCCTTACCAACATGTGCGGTCACTTGAGGTTTTGATCTTAGTCATTCCGATTGGTGTAAGATGGAATCTCAGGGTCATTTTGATTTGCATCTCTGGAGTTTGCAAAGTTCTAAGGACTTTGAACATTTCTTTAGGTGCTTCTCAGTTATTCGAGATTCCTCTGTTGTAAATTCTGTGTTTCATTCCGTAGCCCATTTTAGGATTGGGTTGTTTGGTTTTTTTGGTGGTTAGCTTCTTGAATTCTTTATATATTTGGGATATTAGCCCTCTATCATATGTGGGGTTAGTGAAGTTTTTTTCCAATCTGTAGGTTGATGATGAAAATGATATAGTTATATTCTAAACACTTTGTGCTCCCACATGCATATGCCACCCTGTTTCCAGCTTCCTGCTCTGAGTGGTGATGTTTTTATTACTGATGAACATACTCTGATACATCATGTTCTCTCAAGCTACAGGGCTTAGAGTAACACATGTATAATGGCATCTACTCTACAGAATTATAACTTTTACACTGTGTAGATCCATGTGGCTGCTAAGGGTGGCAGAACACGGGGAGTTTGACTGATCTGTGCTGGAGCGCAGTCTGAGATGAGGGAAAGTCAGAGCTGGTTTAGGGGTCCCCAGGCCTGTGATGAGACTGGGACCACGGGGTTCTCAGAATGTTGGACATCTAGGGGTCACTGGGAGTCACAGAATAACCTAGAAGGAGTAAGAAACACGGGCTAGGGGGGATGGGGTGGGGAGGGGGAGATTAGCTTGTCTCAGCTGTGATTATCCTTATCTTGATGGAGGCAAGCTTGGTAGCAGCTGTGGCTGGGAATGCAGAGATACCTTCTATGGGAGATTAGGCTGCAGACCTGTGGGTCAAGGCCTTCTTCATGGCTCCCCATGGCAGATCTTGGTGAAAAAAAGCAGTCCATGATTCTAAACAGTTTACTGTCATGGTGGAAATGGATGCATAAAACCACACTATACTTCTCAAGGTGGGCCTGAGATTAAATACTTTTTGCATGGAAGAATGACTGGAAAGTGACGCTTATTGGCTAAAGCCTCTGGGCCTCTAGGTACGTCATTAGCAGGGAGAACTCTGTCTTGAGTCTATGTGACGATAAAACATGCTTCTTTTATATGAGAAGCATGTCATATGCTCCAAGTCAGGAGTCTGGCAAAGAGCTGGAAGTCACCTAAACTTCGGATGTGTGCCCACCAAGTCTCCAGATCTCAACCTGCTCTACCTTCCCAAACTTACTGGCAAGGTTTTCTACCCGGCAACACTGTAGAATAGATTTGTTGCCCCAAATACCCCCATGCTTCACCATTTTTATCTTCTCTTCCTCCAACTCACTGGCAAAAGAGACAGAATTTTTCAGAATTTTATCTTCTCTTGTACAATACGTAGTTAGAATCAGACAGTATGTAGCTTTTTAAAGGTTGTGCATGTTTTTTCACTTAATAAGGTTAATGCATATTTTTTAGGAATTGATGACCCACATTCTTGTAGTTACGAAACTCCTAGTACTCTGTCTGAATATTCCATGAGTAACCTGTTCATCTTCTGAAAGATATTTTGATTGCTACCTCATACGGAAAATTATGAATAAAAGTATTATATGCATATATGTTAAGTGCTGTCTTGATGTAAATTTTTAAGTAATTTTGATAATTAACCTAAGAGGATATAATGGGTCAAATAGTTAAAATATGGTGCATTTCATGAACATTTCTAAAACTGGCCTCATGAAATGATGTAGCATTACCAGCAACAAAGAAAGAGAATTCCTGTCACTCTTTATCCTGGTTACTGTTTATTGTTTTATGTATTCTAGAATTTGAACGTTCTAGTACCACATCACTGCTTTACTTTTCATTTCCCAAGTAAAAAATATGTGTAAGTTTTGAGATGCTTTTATTTTTATTTTACAGTGTTCTTTGATGAGCTGTCTATTTTTTTCTTCCTTATTGAAAACAGATTCTTTTCTTGCATAATATATCTGATTACAGTTTGTACTTTCTTCCTAGGTCCATCCAGTTTCCCTATACATTAGGATAGGGAAACTATCCCTAATAGTTTCTCACTCTCATTAGATAAGAGCGGGCTTCTAAGAGATAATA
This sequence comes from Tokudaia tokunoshimensis, assembly GCA_036184795.1. NCBI lineage: Eukaryota > Metazoa > Chordata > Mammalia > Rodentia > Muridae > Tokudaia > Tokudaia tokunoshimensis. The sequence goes on along the minus strand of BTHU01000012.1, from coordinate 80,001,047 downwards.
ACAACCAGCTGAAGGAAAAGAGCTGCAAGAGAACGCAAAGGAGTCAGAGGTCTCTTCTATCATACTCGAGCATCTTATAAAATTACTAAAGAGAAAGCTATGATATGAAGTCCTGACCTGTGCAGGGCCTATATTTACTCTTCCACCCACTGAGATTTCACATAAACTTTATTAAGTTTTTTCAGGAGGACTGACTTCATGGTGTCCCTGTCCCCTCCGGCTTTTGAACATTTTCTACCTCCTTTTTCATGGGATTCCCTGAGTTATGAAGGGGAGAGATTTGATGGAGACATTCTATATAGCATTGTATATTCCAAGGTCTTTTCTCTCTATATAGTGTGTGGCTGTGGGTCTCTGTATCTGTTCCCATCTATTTTAGGAGTAAGCTTCTTTGATGATAGATGAATAAGGTAATGCTCCATAAGTATTGCAGAATATCTTTAGAAGTCATATTGTTTTTGGACTAGTAGTATTTTTACTCTCTTCCTAGGTCCATCCAGTTTCCCTGTACATTAGTATTTACTCCCTTTCTAACTCTCATTAGATAGGAATGGGCTTCTAAGAGATAATAACAAAATATAACAAAATAAAATATAATTAGATAAAACAAACCCATCACATCGAAGTTGGACAAGATATACCAACTGAAGGAAAAGAGTTGCAAGGGGAGGCAAAAGAGTCTCTTTTTACTCTAAGTCTTTGGGTTATTTGGTCTTTGGTTTATGGTCATCCAATCAGTGTCAGGTATTGGATCCATATCATGGAGTTGGTCATAAATCCAATCAGATGTTGCTTAACTACTTCATAAGCCTTGTTCCACCATACACTAGGGCAATGATGGGATGCCTATTGATTTATAAATTTCACTTGGTTTTTTTTTTTGAGATTATTCTATAATAACATTAGTTCTCCTTCCAAACTATGCTATTTCTTTAAACTGTTTATCTCCTTACCATTGAGTCTTAAGTGTTATTTTAATACTTTCACTGATGCTTCTATATCAGATATACTTATTTATGTAAGTATTTTTTCAGTTGGTGATATCTCTTGAGAGTGGCTTTTGCAGGTATTTCTCCCTCTCCTCTGAGGACCCATTTCAAAAACCTCTTCTATGCAAATCAAATACTCTGTTACTAAGCTAACTCCTCAGCACATTGTAAGATCTTTTTAATTCTAATGAAGTTCATCTTATCAACTATTGCTTTCATAATATGTTTATTATATATGACAATCAGTTGTTTGAAGGCTGTTTCAACACCTCCTATTGTAGAGGCTTGATATTTGTTCATTTGCATGTTAGGTTTTAGTCATTAATCCATTTGAGTTACTATTGGAGTATCTTCTTGATGTGGATTTCCAGTGGTGTTGAATAAGAGAAGTTTTTCAGTGGAGATTTTAAAAGAGTAATTTATTATCCAGATGAAGTGTCATCCTGGAGGCTTACTGCTGAATGAGCTCAGCCTTCCTAGCTCTTTCTGAACTCTGGCTGACTGGTTCAACTCAGCTGTTTTGACTGAAATTCCTCTCCAAGATTGACTGATTCAAACTGACTTCTCTCAGCTTCATACTGAATTGCACTGCTTTGCCTCAAACTAACTCTAGCAATTTGTTATAATTTTCTGGCTCATTCTCATTCTCTGGCTTGTTTTGCTTTCAACTGCAAGCTGTCTCTGTAAAGCTGTACCAGTATATTACTGTACCTGCATTGCTTCCTTTTTCCTGTATAGTTCCTTAAATAGACTCTCTTTCCTGTGCTGTTCTCTTGATCATTGGGCTTTTCTAATCTCTGTCAAGATTTTCTCTGACTCATCACTTAGTCTGATCCTCAACTATATGTGAATTACAGACATGGCTGCTTCTTTCTACAAATTAACTTTACCTTCACTAGTGGAGATTAAATGTGTGTTTGTATTCCAGTTAGAGGAATTAAAAGTGTGTCCTTTGCTCCCCATTTTGTCTCTATCTCCTCCCATGGGTATTTTATTCCCCCTTCTAAGAAGGACCAAATTATCCACACTTTGGTCTTCCTTCTTCTTGAGCTTCATTTGGTCATGAATTGTATCTTGGGTATTCCGAACTTCTGGACTAATCTCCACTTATCAGTGAGAACATACTGTGTGTGTCCTTTTGTGATTGGGTTACCTCACTCAAGATGATATTTTCTAGTTCCATCCATTTGCCTATGATTTACATGAATTCATTATTTTTAATATCTGAGTAGTATTCCATTCTGTAAATGTACCACATTTTCAGTATCCATTACTCTATTGAGGGATATCTGGGTTCTTTCCAGCTTCTGGCTATTATAAATCTGAAGGAAAGACCATCCATAGACTGTCCCAACTGTGGTTCCATTTCATATACAGTCAACATTCCAGACACTATTGTGGATGCCAATAAACGCTTGTTAATAGGAGCTTGATATAGGTGTCTCCTGAAAGACTCTGACAGTACCTGACAAATACAGATGTGGGAGCTCTCAGCCAACCATTGGACTGAGCACAAAGTCCCCAGTGGAGGAGCTAGAGAAAGGACTCAAGGAGCTGAAGGAGCTTGCAGCTTCATAGGAAGAACAACAATATGAACCAACCAGTACCCCCAGAGCTCCCAGGGACTAAGTTACCAACTAAAGAGTACACATGGTGGGGGCCCATGACTCCAGCTGCATATGTAACAGAGGATGACATTGTTGGACATCAAAGGGAGGAGAGGCCATTGGTCCTGAGAAAGCTCGATGCCCCAGTATAGGGGAATGCCAGAACAGGAAAGTGTGTGTGTGTGCGGGGGGGGGGGTTGGTAAGGAGAGGGATAGGGGATGGTATAGAGGATTTTCAGAGGAGTAAGGAGGAAAGGGGATACCATTTGAAATGTAAATAAAGCAAATATCTAATAAAAAACAAAAAAAGTGTGTCATTTGGACCAGATCACACAGACCTAGATGATCTATGGATGTGATACCTTGTTATTGAATGCTGTTAGATGAAATTCCTCTACAGAGATACAATACATACAACTACTCACCCTAGATAGAGCCCATGACAGATTAACGTATGAATATCACCAAAGTTCAACTTGGTGAAATAATGAATTTTATTGCTGTTACTTACTGGAGCAGAAATGACTCAAAGAGAGGTGTATTACCAAAGCCCACTTCACCATGGGTGGCAACTCATAAAAGCTAGAAACATAGAGCACACTGCACAGCCTGTAGGCAGCTTCACATATTGAAGAGTGTACTTTCTAAATCACTCAGTTGGTCTGAATCTCTTCCAGGCAGCTGCTCTGATCTTAGAAACTTCTTTGCATCTTAGCTTGTCTGAGATTCTTTCTGACCCCTCAACTGTACTCCTATACAAATGACTCAGCTTAGTCTGGCATGGATGGACCTAGGGAATCTGGTCAGTTTCATGGCTTCTTGAAGCTATTTTGTGTTGTCTGTCTTCCTGTAGGATGGGATGTTATGATATCAGAGGAAGCTGTTATTCAATAAATTTTTTCCTGCATCATTTATTGAATTTTTCCTCATCATATTGCCTTCACTACTTTTTTAAAGAGAAGATACTTACATTCATGTTGGTCTGATTCTGAAAATGTTCTAATGTTAAGTTTTGATTTCTTTTATTGGAATTACCTAAATCGGGAAAGATTTACCTTTCTGCTAATATTCAGATAATTCCAACATACATTTTATGTCTTAGAGTAAGTGTCTATCCTCTGCATAATTTTTGTATTTGTAATCATCTTTTGTATTTGAATGCATATTTTCTATTTTAAAGTTCTCTTAACTGGGATCATGTATACACTGTGTATAAACATAATTCACCTTAACTCTAATACTAGCTATGTTTACTTATTCCCTTAAAATAAAATTGAGCTGCTGATATATCCAGTCATGCATGTTCCATGCTAAGTAATAAAAGGCAACATTTAAGGGTTCTATACATTGTGGGCATTGTAATACATTATAGGGGCAGGGACATTATTAGACATTATGTAAAGACTAATCACTTAAAGTAGCAATAGGAGATATTTGACATAGGTGAAATGTTGTGTCAGAATCATGTTTTTGTTATAACTAGCACAATTATACCTAGGAATATGTGTGTGTGTGTGTGTGTGTGTGTGTGTGTGTGTGTGTGTGTGTGTTTTCAAGGGACTTTAAAGTTTTGTCATTTTAAAATGACTTCACGAAATTCTTAGTCAAATGGATGGAACTAGAAAATATCATCTTGAGTGAGGTAACCCAATCACAAAAGAACACACATGATATGCACTCACTGATAATTGGATATTATCCCAAAACTTTGGAATAGCCAAGATACAATTAACAGACCACATGAAGCTCAAGAAGAAGGAAGATCAAAGTGTGGATACATCAGTCCTTCTTAGAAGGGGGAACAAAATACCCCTGGGAGGAGATACAGAGATAAAGTGTAAAGCAGAGACTGAAAACAAGGCCATCCAGAGAATACCCTACCTGGGGATTTATCCCATATAGAGTTACCAAACCCAGATACTATTGTGGCTGCCAACAAGCCCTTGCTGACAGGAGCCTGATACAGCTGTCTCCTGAGAGGCTCTGACAGAACCTGACAAATACAGAGGCAGAGGCAGATGCTTGCATCCAACCATTGGACTGAGCACAAGGTTCCCAATGGAGGAGCTAGAGAAAGGAATGAAGGAGCTGGAGGGATTTGCAACCCCATAGGAAGAACAATATCAACCAACCAGACTCCCCAGAGCTCCCAGGGACTAACCTACCAACAAGGATAGAGAGACTCATGGCTCCAACCACGTATGTAGCAGAGGATAGACTTGTTGGGCATCAATGGGAGAAGAGACTCTTGTTCCTGTGTAGGCTCAGTGCCCCAGTGCAGGGGAATTCCAGGATGTGAAGCTGGAGTGGGCGGGTTGGAGAGCAGATGGAGGGGGAATGGGATAGGGTGCTTTCCGAGGTGGAAACCAGGAAAGGGGATGATAACATTTGAAATATAAATGAAGAAAATATCGAACACAAAATTTTAAAAAAATAGAGAAAAAAATATCTAACTTTCCTACTTCCTATCACTTTATCTTGAATAGGTAAATTTGCTTTAGTATAGCCTGCCTTAACAATACCATTTCTAGTGTTGAAAAACAGTGCTAGTCTCTCTTTCTCTCTCTCTCTCTCTCTCTCTCTCTCTCTCTCTCTCTCTCTCTCTCTCTCTCTTAATTTTATCCAACAAAGGGGATAATTTTAGCTCTCCTTTTCTTTTCATTGTTCCTGAGATTTTTGATGATCTTGAATTTTGTCAGCCCTCTAAGCAATCTTGAATGTCAGTGTGTCGTAGAAATCCCAATTCTGGTTAAAATGGAGTCAGGTTATGACTAAGTAGGGAATGTATGCTTGGCATCTCTCTCTCTCTCTCTCTCTCTCTCTCTCTCTCTCTGAATCATCTTTATTACATTAAATTTTTCATTAATATAGTTACTTAAAATTTAACAACATTTATATGGAATGTATTAGCTATAAGAAATTTAATACAAGATTTTCATAATCCTTTAGTGTTTTATGATATTTTAATATGTTGACTCAGACTCATCTAACATGAAAATCTTTACAGTTCCTAATTTATGAAAAATATAAATATGGGCTATTACATTAAAATATCATTAAAGGAAAATACATTCTCCAGTAATATTTATATTGCTGGAATCTGCATTTTTATTCAAAATAAACTTTGAACATCTGTAGTAAACATGTCATTAAGATATCTTTACTTTAGAATTGCCTAACATTCCAAAACTTCAATAGTTTTATTTTTATTTACAATTTCAGGATTCCAAGTTCAGTGTACTTCCTTCCAAGTAAATACATTATTATGTACTTCAGTATAAACAAGGGACTGCTGAGTTTATGTGGTGAGATCATTCATATCTGCCAGTTTAATGTTGATTGATTGGATTTGTTATGAATTTTATTTCACACTCATTGCATCTTTATTGAATCAGTTTAATAATTGATAATAGATGGTTTTGTTATGGAAACTTTAATATTCTGGATTTGGGAACGTATGTGAATACATAATGCACACTTGCCAGTTGGTTCACAGCACATCCTGATGTGTTTGTACAAAATGAGCTCAGTTCATTAATTAAACAAAAAATAAGTGACTATGTAAAACTGTTGAGGTTTTATTTGACCTCTACACATGGTATTTTGCTTCAGAATTCGCATTTAGTTATTGTAATTGTCTTTAATATCTGTATTCATTTATGGTAGAAACTGGGGCTCATAGAGCTTGTATCATTTGCTCACACTTTTAGTAGGGTTGATAGGGATGTCATTACTCTTTAAGTACATAATGCCATACTTAACTGTTATACTTTGAAACTTAGTGGATTAAAACAATTTGATTTGTCTTTCAATAATGAGAAACATTTCATATTAGACAGAATTTCTTCTAAAATTTACTTTTTAAATTACTATAAGGGAGTACTTAAATCCAAAGAGTTGACATTTTCAAGAATGAATACAATCTTTTTAAAGAAAAATTTTACTATAGTTAATTTGAAGCATATTCAATGATGTGGTACTTTTTCTGGGTTCTTGAAGGATCTCTATCAATTCTGTCAGAGGACTGTGAATCCTCTCCTTTTTCATTAAGACCAACTATTATGTGAAAATATGAATGATCCTAAGATTCTTGTTCACACTTTGCTTAATGTCAAATGAAGTTAATCACATGGATTGGGAGAATTGTCATCTGTGTACTAGAGATGTATGAATCATATTTATTGAATTTGGGAAAAAGTAAATAGTAATAATTTTTTATAAGCAAGAGCAGTAAATATTTGACTTTATAACTATGGACATTGATTTTAGAGTCTCCTCACAGTATAGTATGGTTATTAAAAAAACTATTTAAAATGTACTCATGTGCCATAAAGATTTCTCTGAGTAAAATTAGTGATTCTGCTTTTTACTTTTTAGGAAATTGTATAAACATGTGACTAGATATTCAGATACTTACCTTCTCTGTTTCATAAAATATACTAATCTTAACACATGTACTGGTACCACATAATCTTTTTCACCTAAGAGAAAAGATCCTGGGCACAACAGTGGCTTAACCATGCTGATTGATGACTAGATGACACATAGGGTGCATGACTAATCAATCACAAGAGAAACTTCATGTAATATTTACAGGAAAATAGTTGACACTGGAGAGCTTTATTGAGTACAATAAATATGGTATATTTTCTTTTTTATTAGATATTTTCTTTATTTACATTTCAAATGTTATCCCCTTTCATTGCCCCCTCCCCTGAAAACCCCCTATCCCATCCTCCCTCCCCCTGCTCAACAACTCACCCACTCCCACCTCTCCACCCTGGCATTCCCCTATACTGGGGCATTGAGCCTTCACAGAACCAAGGACCTCTCCTCCCATTGATGTCCTACAAGGCCATTCTCTGTTACATATGTGGCTGGAGACATGGGTCCTTCCATGCGCACTCTTTGGTTGGTGATTTAGTCCCTGGGAGCTCTGGGGTACTGGTTAGTTCATATTGTTGTTCCTCCTATGGGGCTGCAAACCCCTTCAGTTTCTTGGGTCATTTTCTTTCTTAGGCAGAAACTATATTTTTTTCAAAGGACGTAAACGTACAAATGAGAAAAAGAGGAGTTACGAGGAGAATGAGAGAATAGGCTGATAAAGAAGTGAATATACTGAAGGAACCACCTGTATATGTATAAAAATATCACAATGGAATTCTTTCTGCTTGGATAAAATTAAAGAGAAAAATTTGTAAGATAGCTGTTGACACATTGCATAAAATCATGCAAAATGAATCCATGTCTAATAACTGATACTCTTTTCTATACATTAGTGATACTGGAATATAAACCAGTTTTGTACATATCTGTCTCCTCTAATATAATGAAAACTTGTTGGCAAAGTTTATTTTAAGTTCTATTCATATGCATATTATATATATATATACATATATATATATATTATATTCTTAGAAAATAAGGATTAAAGCATGTTTATGTAGTTTGAGAGTGTTACCCGAAAAAGCCAACTTGAAACTTATGCAAGCAGTTTTTGCTTGTATGAAAATTTAGAAGAGAATTTGAAGTATAACATTAAGAAAAAAAATTATTTTAAAGAATTATAAGTTTGTGACTATCTCAAATAGCTCTGTGTAAAAAAGGCTTTGCCTTCACATTAAATTTTATTGTGATCAAAAGACTTTATATTTATACATACACTAGATATATATTTCACATATATATGCATATATATTTATAATTATAAGAACTTTTTAAATGCATATAATTAAGTATAATATGTAAAAATAAATGATACTAAATTCCAATAAGCACAATGTTTTTAAAGCGATGTCATGAATAATTTGCACATGAAATTAGATTAATGCCATTATTATAGCCATTTTACTACTCAAAGTTTCCTTACTTGTTCCAGGTCTTGAGCTAGAAGGTGATACAGCTGGGATTAATAGCTATTTGCAAGAGTCTGTGCCTGTACAGAAACAACTAAATGATGTGCCATGATTCCTATGCTCCAAGAACAGCACATGGATTATATCAGTTCTCTAGGAATTTACATGGAATTTAAAGGGGAGGTATTCACAAATAAATAAATGGAAAATGTCTTGTTATAAATCAATGTTAATGAGAGAATTTATAGCAGTCAAGTTTCAGAGAGTTGATAGTTTTAAATGAGCTCTGAGAGGGTGTGAAAAGGGGTCTGACTCCTCTGTAAGGGTGACCCTCAGAGATGCCACAGAGTAAGAATTCCAGGTTAAGAGGCAGCAGATCTCCATGCTTTGAGGCAGTCCATGCACGCACAGTAATGGCAAATGAACTTCTCACAATAAGTGGCAGCAAAATGCTGACAGAGTTTTGATAATTATTTTCAGGGTCAACTAAAGACGGGTAAATGTATGCCAAGGCAGTAACCCAGGATTTAACTTGAAGATAAATGGCAAGGATTAGAGGATTGAAACAAAGACACTGGCTCTGATTCTTCTTCCCAAGGCTGACTTGAAGGTCCATGTGGAATCATTACAGCAGGAGTGGAGATCAAAGTCTGTCTCTTTCTTCATGGTCCATCATAAAAAAATAGTGAGTGTTAACTCCATGTATGTAGCAGTGAGAGGAATTCCAGAAACAGCTGATTGATTAGTAAACTTGGTCTTACCCAGGTTTTTTTTGTTTTGTCTATATGTGCAAAGTTGCTATGGTCTCATGTATTTTCTTAAGAAAATAGGAGAGCTGATATTTTTAAACTGGAATCCACTCAGTAAAATCTAAATAAGTAAATAACTGAGACATAGTCCTTTCCTACTTGTAGAACTTCTTTTCCTTACAGCATTGAATGATTTATGATCTCAACATAATCCAATTATCTCAGTATATATGATGACATTCTGAATACTTTGTATCTGCACTGCCACATGGGAACCTGGAAGAATGCATGGACCATGGGTTCTTAATAATCTTCCCTGGAAAAGCAAAGAGAGCATCACATCTTCTGCATGCCATCAGGATTAGGCTTCACTGCTGTAAAGTAATCAAATACACTGCCCAGAATATGTTACATCCATCTCAGCTCACATTATGAAAACTGGTACACAATAAGAAGTAAAATTTTAATTGTTGAAAAGGAAACAATTTGGTAGAGTGTAGTGATTGGACACAAGTTTTCAGAAATGTTATGGATTCTGCAATTGGGTCAACCCATAATAACAGAAACAGATCTAAAAATCCAGGTTTCACAACAAATGGTTTTATTTATTCTTTATACTATAATTTTTGTTCTTATCTTATTAATATCAGCCCTCCAATTTATTTCTTAAAAAGTTTTGATTGTTCACATTTGTTTGAAACCTTCAACAACATTATTAACTTATTAATTTGAAATCTCTCAATTGTTCTTTGATGTAGGTATATAATTGTAGTGACAATTTTGGTATTGTGGTTTCTTGAGTTAAAACTAAATTAATAAATAAAAAATAAATAAATGATCCTGGTTTCATTAACATATTTTAAAATATTTCTTTATTTTTAGGAAATGAAACTCAAAACACATAACTTCTCATTTTCCTTTTCTTCCTTCCAACACTTTCTGTACATCGTTATTTCTGTATCTCAATTTGATGGTCTTTATTTCTTTAACTGTTGTTCTATTATTAACACATTATCAAGCACAAAGAACATGCTTCATGTTCAGTGTGTATTTAGACAGTGACTACTGAAAAGAAAAAGTTCATAGTTCTTAAGGTTGTTAAACTGACCTCTCACATACTGCTGTTTTGCTTTGACTTCCTAGAACTTTTCCCCTTTCTTATTTTTCTGAAAACCACTTTTGTTCTGAATCACAGTCTGGTGAACACATTCTCTGCCAAGTAGAAAAAGTTGCTCTATAGAGAAAGGGAAAAAGATGGAGAAAAGCCAGCACAGATGGGGGCAGGACATGCAGATGAGGTCCTATAAGATTCAAACCTAAGCAGTCCTGTCCTGTGTCTTAAATATGAGGTTACCTTATAAAGTCTCCTCTTGATTTGAACTGTTAGTATGGGTTCTTCATGCAAACTCAAGACGAGCTAAAAAAATGCTTAAAAATGTGCTGATCATCATTCTTTATATGTCATATTTATATATTATCTGCATTAATGATCTAGACACTCCAAAATGTATTAAGTACCTGCATTATGGTATTCATATTGCTTGTTAGAGTTTTCTTAAGATTTTGATAAATTTAGCTACCACTACACAGGAAAGATAAATGTCACCAATGCTCACATTTACAAATGGTATTTACATGTTAAAATTTTCACATTTGCATTGAAGTTCAACTAATCACCTGAGTCCATAATAAATATGTCATATTCTCATATACCTTACCACTATACAAAATTTTATAATGTATTTTTGAAGTTTAACATCAACTTGTGGAATTATTTTTTTTAATTTTACAAAATAACTAAAACCATTCATTAAAAGCCTCCAACATTATTTTTCCAGTCATAGTTGTTTCTCACCAAAACACTGCAGTGCTTTCTAATCTCATCTTCCTGCTCTTGCCTTTATCCACTTCAGGTTAGAATAGTGCTGTACAACAGGACACAATCCTATTTTTCAGTTAAAGGCCTTGATAATTTTCCAATTCAGAGTAAAACCAAAACTCAAAAGAATGCTTTATTAACCTGGAACATTTGCTTCTCTCTGGTTCCCTGAACCCCTTATCTGGCCTTCTTTTGTTCAGTTTAATCTCAGGAAATACCACACTGACTATCCCCTTTTCTGTACCTTGAACACTGTGTAGCAGTCAATAATTTTCTTGGACTTAAAAGTCTTGTTAGTATAATTTTCCTGACATGCCCATGGCTCTATCTCAGCTTCTATATTAAAATTCATATACTGATTTGTATATTGATTTCAGGATATTCTTTTTGTTAATTATAAGTAGGTATTTTTTTCATACAAGATATTAAAATTATACTTTCTCTTCTTCCATCTCCTTTCAGAGTCTTTCCACTTACAGACTCGCCCAAATCTACATTCTTTCTTTCCCTCTCTCATTAGAAAACAAATAGGCATCTAAAGGAGTGCATGGCCTCCAGAGTCAAAAAAGCAGGGCTCATATGGGCTCACAGATATTGAAGTGACAAGCATGGGACTTGCAAGGGTTTGTACAGATATTCTGACTACATATTATGGCTGTTAGCTTGGTGTTTTTGTGGGACTCCTAACAGTGAAATAAGGTGTATCCCTGACTCTTTTGCCTGCTCTTGAAACTTTTATTCCTGCTGAGTGACCTTGTTCAGCCTCAATATGAGAGCTTTCACCTTGTCTTATTAAATCTTGTTTAATCTATTTGGCTGCCATTTCCTGGAAACCTGCTCTTTTCTGAAGAGGAAATAGAGGGGAGTGATTCAGGGGAGAGGTTAAGTGTTAAGGGACACCAAGGACAGGAAGCGTGGAGGGGTAAGTGTGATAAGGATGTATTGGATGAGAGAAGAATCTACTTTCAATAAAAATATCAAATAAAATCAAATAAAGCAGAATAGAACAAAATAAAGAAACCACGGGGGGAACAGCCAAAGAAAAAGCACAAAATTCCCCCACATACAGATACAGAGACATGCAGATAACTTATCAACAAAATAAGAAACCATAAAATTTAAACAAAAAATTTAGAAAGTTATAACATGTTGCCCAGAGAAGTTATTATGAACAGAAAAATTATCACTAAGTTTGTTTTGTATTGGTCATCTGCAGCTGGGCTTGGATTCTATCCTTAAATATAGTCTGTATAGCACACCATAGAAGTTCAATGGAGAAACTAATTTTTTCTTTATGTATAGTTATCAACTGGTCATAGCTTCTAGGTTAGGGATGAGGACTTTTGTTTATTTCCTCTTTCAGTACCCATGCCCCATCTGGCTTAGATTTGTGCAGGCTCTGCCCATGTGCTACTGTCTGTGAGTTCATATGTGTGTGAGTCATGTTGTATCTAGAAGACCTTCGCATTCTCTATCTGACTCCCCACTGGCTCTCACACTCTGACTCCTTCCTCTTTACCATAGTTCCCTGATCTCTGAGGGCAGAGGTTGGAAAGAGACATCCTGTTTTGGATTGAGTATTCCAAGAGTATTCTCACTCTGCACATTGTCTGTGAGTCTCAATATTGCTTAGTATCTACTGCAAGAGGATGCCATTAGGAGTCATTTAGTTGCTATACACGTTTGGTAGATGGTAGTATTCGGTTTTTCCCTAGGTCCATCACTTGCCTCTTTCTCTTCTTTGTGTAAATTATTTTTATTTATTTTTGTTTCTTCTCTCCACATCTACTCTTTTTCTGTTTTCCTTCAGAAAAGGGCAGCCATCCCAGGGATATCAACCAAACGTGGCATATCAACTTGCAAGAAATAGACAACTCCATTCATATGAAGGCTGGACAAGGCAATCCAATATAAGTAAAAGGGTCCTGAAATCAGGCAAAAGAAACCTATTCAGCCCTGCTCCTTCTGTCATAAGAGCACCAAGCTACAAATTTGTGACATAGACATAGAGGGCCTAGGTTAGTCCCATGGTGGCTCCCTGATTGTCAGTTTAGATTCTGTGAGCCCTGATTTGCACAGGTTAGTTGATTCTGTGAGTTTTCTTATGGTGTCTATCCTTTGGGTCCTATGCTCCATCTTCTAAGGGATTCCTTGAGCTGCACCTAAGGTTTGGCTATGGGTCTATGCATCTGTTATACATATGGGTTCTATCAGTTTCTAGATGAAGGCTCTTTGATGTAGCCCCATGACCTTTGCAATTTGAGATTTTTGAAGACCCTAGCACAGGTGCCATCTAATGGAGTGGGCATTGATTTCAATAAGAGAGTGGCTAGTTATTCTCATAGCTATTGTACCACTATTGCACCAGACTCTGCAGTGACGTGCAGGCAGGTCACCACTGTAGTTTACAGTGTTTGTAATGGTGTCGTTGTTTACCTTTTATTCTGGTAATGTGTAGAGTACCTTCCAGTATCATAGAAAATAGTCAATATTGTTTAAGTCTCTTGAGAGACTCCAACATGACCTCCCTGTGTTCAGTGAGTTGTATAGGTGTTGTCTTCAGCATTAGGACTTTGTCTTCAGTTTATGGAAAACAGCCTTGCACTAGCCTAGATTTTCTGAATGTGTCTATGGTGCTCTTAGGCCACCAGCCTAATTAGAGGTGAACCATTCCCAACATTAGTTGTTTTATTTGGTGGTTAGTTATTTCTAGTTGGTATTTTGTATTCTCTATAATTTGGTGATTCCATGTAAGTTTAAGTTTTCAATATATATATATATATATGCACATATATATATATATATACACATATATGCATGTATATATATATATATATATATATATATATGTGTGTGTGTGTGTGTGTATGTATATATTCTGCTGTATTAGGTTTCTATATGATCTCCCAAGTTGTTCTGTGTTCTAGCTGTCTCTCCCTTTATTACTTCCCTTTTCATCCTGTTCTCTCCCCTCACTGTTTGATCATCCTGACCTGGTCCTCCTCCAGCCCATTCATAACTATGCATTGTAATTCCTCTTTCTATGGACATCCTTTCCTTATCATAGTTCCTTACTCTGCACCTAAACTGTTTTATTTTTTTAATAAGGATAGTAGCCTGCTTGTTGAGATTTAATAGTTTTCAACATATAAGTAAATACATACCACATCTCTCTTTTGGGGTCTGGGTTATTTCAGTCTCGATGTTTGTTTGTTTTCCAGGCTCCATCCATTTATCTGAAAATATCATTTTTAACAGCTGAGTTATATTCCATTTTGTAAATGTACCACATTTTATTTATCTATTAATTTATTGACATTCAGCTAGATTGCTTCTAATTTTTGAATATTGTGAGCAAAGTAATAATGAACATAGTTGAGCAAGTGTCTCAGTAGAAGGTTATAGAGTCCAGTTGGTATATGCCCAAAAGTGGTATAGCTGGATTTTTAGGTAGGTCTATTCCCAGCTTTTTGCGAAACTATCATACTGTTTTCCATAGTGGCTGTGCAAGTTTGCACTCATGCCTGCAATCAATGAGTGTCCTATTACCCAACATCCTCATCACCATGAAGTGTCATTGTTGTACTGATCTTGTCCAGTCCGATAGGTGTAAGATACAATTTCAAAGTTGTTTTGATTTGCACTTCTGTTATGACTAAGAATGTTGAATGTGCCTTTTATTGTTTCATGGTTATTTATATTTCACCTTTGAGAATTTGTCTTTAGATCTGTAGTCAAAGATTAATTGGTTACTTGTTTTTTTTTTTTTTTTTTTTTGGTTTTTCGAGACAGGGTTTCTCTGGCTGTCCTGGAACTCACTCTGTAGACCAGGCTGGCCTCAAACTCAGAAATCCTCCTGCCTCTGCCTCCCAAGTGCTGGGATTAAAGGTGTGCGCCCCCACCGGGCTGGTTACTTATTTTCTTAATGTCCATTTTTTAGTTCTTTATATATTTGAGATATTAGCCCTTTATCAGATGTATAATTCATAAAGGATGCTTTCTACTTTTTAGTCTGAAGCTTTTGATTTTCAATAGGAACTTAAAATATTTTGAAATATGGAATTTAACACAGATTAATATTTATATACACAAAGATAGCATTAATCACTCATGAGTCAATATTTGGTAAATGTCTACCCCCTGTACAAAGATCCAAGAAAGAGCTCTTGGTAGACGGTAAAAGCCAAGTACCTCCCTCCTCTCCCTGTTTTGATTGGTGGATTGTGAACTGCTGAATGTAAATGTTTGTGTCAAGCCTGTACCTGCTTATTAAATGCTTACAGGTGAGTGATAGGATGAGAAGGTGAAGAACATACATATAAAAATGGCTTTTCAGTGAAGTGAGTACCTTGCACTAGGGAATGTCAGGGCAGGAAGGTGAGAGTGGGTGGGAGAAGCATCCTCTTAGAGACAGGGGAGGGGGGATGGGTTAGGGGGTTTCCAGAAGGGAGACCTGGATAGGGGATAACATTTGAAATGTAAATAAAGAAAATATTCACTAAAAGAAAAAAAGATCAGAACTTGAAAATATCATCCTTAGTGAGGTAACCCAATCACAAAAGAACACACATGGTATGCAGTCACTGATAAGGGGATATTGACCCAGAATCTCGGAATACCCTAGACACAATCCGCATATCAATAAATTTCTAAAAGGATGGAAGGAGAGTCCCCTGGTCCTGGAAAGACTGGATGTAGGGGAACGCCAGGACAGAGTAAGGAGAGGGGGTTGAATGGAGAAAAGAGGGAGGGAAGGGGGCTTATGGGACTTTCGGGGAGGGAGGAAACGGGAAAGGGGAAGTGATTTGGAATGTAAATTAAAAAAATAAAATAAAAAAAAAGAAAAAAATGAATAAATAAATTGTAAAAATGAAAAAAACAAAGGTTTAACTTTTGTATACAATGTAGGTGCAATTTTAAAATGTTAATTGAAATCACATTTCTGGTTTCTTCAAAGCCCAAGAAAGGAGATTTCCACAGGAAAACAAAGAATCTCAGCAAACAAGCACATTCATAGACAACAAAAACCATCCACAATAGTATGCTAATAAAAACAAAACAGTGCAAAACTGAAAAATCATGAGGATCAAGCTGCCACCAACATGAGTACAAACAGCAATGTCGCTTATTGCACTTTTTATTGCTGCTGTCCACAACTCATGTCAACAGGGAAAATCCTGAAGCACAAACCTGCACATATTTAATACAGATACAAAGAATGACAAATAACAATCAATTCATTCATAAAACCACCCATGGAAGTTTTCAAACCAACCAACAACTTCAGGCTTAAAAACCTATATTTTATTTCTATAAAATTATTTTGTAGCAATTTCCACTTTTGCTAGAAAGTGGAAATTGTTATCTGTGACTTTCATTTGAATGTATAAAATATGGTAAAGTAACATTAAAGTGTTGAATACTGATCGGAGAACACGATTTCAGAGAGTATCACAAGTTTCTTGTCTTTAAGTTTTATTAAAGGACTTTGAAGTGAAGGGTTTCAGTCACAGCAATGTTTCAAGAATTAAGAACAATGACACTGCTCTGTTTTACCATCAAGAGCAGTAAATACCTGCTACATAGGCAAGCCACTGCAAGAGTTGTGAAACTAGATTAAAGATATCCAGGTAATGCTGAATATGTAACTTAGAAAATTGAATTTGAACAATATAATTTCCATAATCACCAATTTCAAAGATTACTTTAGTTATATTTTACAGTGAGTATATAATTTCATATACAATTTTCAAAGAAGAAATTAAATAATTCTTGTATATGTTATCTAGTAATAATATTAAACATTTTTAATATTTATTGTGATGTTTTTTGAAGTCAAATTTAAAGTTAAATTGCTATTTGTAATGAAAATACTTATATCAATTGAACATATTTTAGTCTTTACTATTTAATTTTTCTAGATAGCTACTCTAATTAATTAGATCTTTTCTCTAAATATTCAAATATTTTTTCACTAGAAGCATGCTTCAAAAAGTTAATCCATTCCCCTCATGTCCCATGATGGTCATTCTACCATAAATTGCCTAGATCAGAATTAATGAGATAATCTCTTTACTCTCTTAAAGGTATACAGCTTCAGAATGTAGCAAGTCATTGGACTATTTCCTTTCCTCCTAAATCTAAGTTTAAAGATGATGAAGATGCAATTTTCATTTAAAACATTAATATTCTTCCATGAAGAGTTAATGACATTTTCTGTAGTATCTGACTTTACTGTCTCAAGACCCTTATATTAGCGCATGAGATATGTTGTTATTAACAATACCTACTCGTTCACAGAAAGCCAGTAGAAACCTATTAAATGTTGGTGCTTTCTGTTTGATTTTTTTCTTGTCTGGGTAAGCTTTGAGTACAAGGCTTGTACATTTTGCTTGATTAAAAATAATCATTTGTTTACCTTTACTTTATGTGTGTGGTGTTTTGCTTGCATGGATGTTTGTGTTACTCAATATATGCAATGCCAATGAAGACAGAAGTAGATGTTGAATCCACTGGAATCAAGTTATAGGCAGTTGTGAACCACCATGTCAGTGTTGTGAATGAAACACAAGTCCTTTTGATGAGCAGTCAGTGTTCTTAATCACTGAGCCAGCTCCTGAGATTCTATTTGTTTGAATAGATGCTGCTAAGAAAAAAAAATATTGCTCTCTCTCCTGCTCTCCTGATTTCTCTTGCTCTTGCTTTCCCTTCCCACATTCTCTCCCCATTCCCTTCCCTCTTCACTTTCCACGTGCTCATGGCAGGCCTCTACTCCTCTATTTCTCTACTCTCTCTCTCTCTCTCTCTCTCTGCCTTTCTCTGCCTCTAATGCCCTCTTAAATCCCCCCATGCCCTTAATAAATTCTATTCTATACTAAAAAGAGGGAATACTGATAAATTCACCATGTCAATACCTTTTTAGTTTTTTCATAAAATAATAACTATTCAATTGTTTATTCCATTAAAATTATGCATTGTGGTAAAAGCAAAGTAAATGAATAATTTTTTTTTCTTTTTAGCTTTTAACCTTCTCAACCATAGTGTGACATGGTATGACTAGTGTTTCTTCCATCTTTGTTGATCTCATTCTTCACACTTA
Source organism: Tokudaia tokunoshimensis (assembly GCA_036184795.1). Taxonomy (NCBI): domain Eukaryota; kingdom Metazoa; phylum Chordata; class Mammalia; order Rodentia; family Muridae; genus Tokudaia; species Tokudaia tokunoshimensis. Next base: position 79,982,869 of record BTHU01000012.1, on the reverse strand, counting down.
CAAGCTTTAGCATGTTCAGTGTTGGCTGCTCAGATAGAGGCCAGACCTACGAGGGTTGCAAGAGTTTCTCTTTATAGTGAAAGGAAGAAAGAAGTTACCTTCAGAATACACATGATACAACTCACAGACAATGTGAGGCTCAAGAAGAAGGAAGACCAAAGTGTGAATGCTTCAGTCCTCCTTAGAAGGGGCAACAAAATACTCACAGGAGGTAGAAACTTGGAAGGACTTAGAGAGAGAGAGAGAAAGAGGGAAAAAGTGGGGCAGGATCATGTATGAGAGGAGACAGGGATGATATTCAGAGGATCAGGAATTTGAACAGAGGTGTGTAGCATTGGGGGATGGAGAACTGGAATAAACAACAGAAAGTCCCAGATGCCAGGAAAGCAAGAGTCTCCCAGGACCCAATGAGGATGAGATTAGCTGAAATGCCCAACAAAGGGGAGGGAAAACCTGTAGAAACCATAACCAGAATTTAGGCAAGGGCCCTCATTGGGGAATGGGGCCACCTATTCATCTATTTTTTTTTTACCCAGATTTGCTCCTGTCTAAAAGAAATACAGAGACAAAGAGTGGAGCAGAGACTGAAGGAAAGGCTATCCAGAGACTGCTCCACCTGAGGATCCACAGAATATACAGACACCAAAACCAGACACTATTGTGGATGCCAAGAAGTGCTTGTGTGGACAGGAACTTGATATAGCTCTCTTCTGAGAGGCTCTGCCAAAGCATGACACATATAGGTGAGGATGCTGGCAGTCAACCATTGGACTGAGCACAGGAACCCCAATGGAGGAGTTAGGGAAAGGACTGAAGGAGCCAAAGGGGTTTGCATGGCTCCAGCTGCATATGTAGCAGAGAATAACCTTATCTGACATCAATGGGAGAAGAGGTCCTTTGAATCAGCAAGTCCAACATGAGGTCCCTGATTGAAATTATGTACTCCAAGCAGTAGTTAATCCCTGAGACAACTCACATTCTAGGTTTTTCTGTTTAGACTTGTCTGTAGATCATTACCCTGCTGTTTGACCAGGGCCACAGTAGCCATCATAGTAAAATGTTTTGGGAAATTTAATAGTGGAAGAATTTGTGTAAATAGCATTTAGACTTTGTGGAACAATATGCTACTAATGTATAACCTAGCTTTGATGGACAGAGAGAATTTTACTACATAACGTCCCATTGATAGTGCTTGCCAGTTACAGATCAGCTGCAGTGAGAAAACAAAATAAGAACATCTGTGCAGGTACAGTGTGGATGTAATCAAAGAGGTTTGTGTTAGGAGAAAAGCATGAGTAGAAACAGCACAACAAACTTGTATGACAGCTGACTGCATTCCTTATGATACCAGTTGAGACTCAGAAAGAATAACCAAGAACAGAATGCTCTATCAAACAGGACCTCTTTATTTGGAGCAGTATGTTTTTCAGGAATACAGTTCATGAGTCTTGCACTATAACCAATGCCTTACACAGTAGATAGAAAACTCATTGACCTTTATACTCTTAACTTTATTGAGTAGCAAGGTCACATATGTATGTCACACAGAAAAACTGAAATTATATCAAAGGAATAGACCAGTAAACTATGCATTAAAAAAGTAACCCATAATGTCTATTAGGAAACCTTGGTGAAAAAATCCTGGTTCATATCATTCCATTTTAAGAACAATAGTGTTCTTTATGACTTCTTCCTTCTTAATTTAGAAATGTAGTCATTGGCCTGGCAGAGGGACCCCGCACTGGGCGGGAGCCTACCAGCTTTCCTTCCGCGCGACCTCTGTTCCCGCAGACTGCGCTGAAGAGACAGGTACCCCAAGCTCCCTATCCCCAATATAACATCACTTGGGAGACGGCCTGTTGGGGCTTCTGTCTGTGCCCGAGAACGGGTCAGCGCTGTGGTCGTCTGGGTGCCAGATCGGCGGGCCATCGCGACTACAGGGTGAGCGGCGCCACGGAGAGTGCCCTCCGCCATCTTTGCTCCAGTGACTGGGAGGTTGGGACAGCCAGGTTCTGAGACAGACAGGCATAATGTCGCTTGGGTCTCGGGCGGCTTGTGTGTGTGCGGCTCCCAAGTGCGGGGCTGATCTGCAGTGACCAGCACGCCAGCTCTGTTGTGGGTCTTCTGCCTGGCAGAAAGACCCCCGCACTGGGCGGGAACCTACCAGCTTTCCTTCCGCGACCTCTGTTCCCACAGACTGCGCTGAAGAGACAGGTACCCCAAGTCCCTACCCCCAATATAACATCACTTGGGACACGGCCTGTTGGGGCTTCCGTCTGTGCCCGAGAACGGGTCAGCGCTGTGGTCGCCTGGGTGCCAGATCGGCGGGCCATCGTCTACAGGGTGAGCGGCACCACTGAGAGTGCCCTCCGCCATCTTTGCTCCAGTGGCCAGGTAGTTGGGACTGCCAGGCTCAGAGACAGACAGGCATAATATCGCTTCGGTCTCAGGCAGCTTGTGTGTAACCTGCTCCCAGGTGCTGGGCTGATCTGCAGTGACCAACACGCCAGCTCTGCTGTGGGACTTCTGCCTGGCAGAGGGACGCCCCCTCCCCCCTCCTAGGAGAGATCACACACCGCTGCACAGGGCAGGAGCCTACCAGCCTCCCTTTGGCGACCTCTGCTCCAGAAATCCACTAGGCTGAGCCTTTAGATGTGCAAGGCCTCCCCAATATAAGATCACTTGGAGCAAGGCACATTAGGGCTCCAAAGTCACTCAGGAGCAGGCAGGCCTCAGAAATTGGTGCCAGGGGAATCCTGGTAATCCAGGGGGGGCAGAAATAGCTTTGCAGGCTCACAGGAGGTCCAACCAACAGCCAGTGGCAGCAGGACCAACTAACACCAGAGGTATCCAGATGGCAAAAGGCAAACATAGGAATGTTACTAACAGAAATCAAAGTAATGTGGGACCATCCAAACCCAACTCTCCAACAGCAGCAAGTCCTGGATACCCCACCACACCCGAAAGACAAGATCTGGATTTAAAATCACTTCTCATGATCCTATTAGAGGATCACAAGAAGGACACAAATAAATCTCATAAAGAGTTACAGGAGACCATGAATCAACGGTTAGAAGCCCTTACAAAGGAAACACAAAAATCGCTTAGAGAAATGCGAGAGAACATGGATCAAAAGATGGAGGCGCACAAGGAGACAACACAAAAATCGCTTAACGAGATGAATCAATGGGTAGATGCACTCACAAAGGAATCACAAAATTGGCATAAAGAAATGCAGAAGAATATGGGTCAACAGACGGATTCCCATAAGGAGGCAACACAAAAATTGCTTAAAGAAATGAATCAAGGGTTAGATGCCCTTACAAAGGAAACACGAGAACTGCTTAAAGAAATGCAGGAGACGATGGATCAACAGATGGAATCCCATGAGGAGGAAACACAAAAATCGCTCAGAGAAATGCAGGAGAACGTGGGTCATCAGGAAGAAATCCTGAAAGAGGTAATGCAAAAATACCTTAAAGAAATACAGGAAAATACAAACAAACAAGTGAAGGATATCAGCAAATCCATCCAGGAACTAAAAAAGGAAGTAGAAACAACTAAGAAATCACAAAGGGAGTCAACTTTGGAGATAGAAAACCTTGGGAAGAAATCAGGAGTCATAGATGCAAACATCAACAATAGAATACAAGAGATGGAAGAAAGAATCTCAGGTGCTGAAGATTCCATAGAAAGCATCGACTCAACAGTCAAAGAAAATGCAAAATGCAAAAAATGTGTAACCCAAAACATCCAGGAAATCCAGGACACAATGAGAAGACCAAACCTAAGGATTATAGGTATAGATGAGAGTGAAGATTTGCAACTTAAAGGGCCAGTAAACATCTTCAACAAAATTATGGAGGAAAACTTCCCTAACTTAAAGAGAGAGATGCCGATGAACGTACAAGAAGCCTACAGAACTCCAAACAGACTGGACCAGAACAGAAATACCTCCCGTCACATAATAATCAAAACACCGAATGTTCTAAACCAAGAAAGAATACTAAAAGCAGTAAGAGAAAAGGGCCAAGTAACATACAAAGGAAGACCTATCCGAATCACATCAGACTTCTCACCAGAGACTATGAAAGCCAGAAGATCCTGGGCAGATCTCATGCAGACACTAAGACAGCACAAATGCCAGCCTAGACTACTATACCCAGCAAAACTCTCAATCACCATAGATGGAGAGACCAAGATATTCCATGATAAAACCAAATTTTCACAATATCTTTCCACAAATCCAGCCCTGCAACGGATAATAGGTGGAAACCTCCAATACAGGGAGAGAAACAACACCCTGGAAAAAATGAGATAATAACCTTCTTGAATCAAACCCAAAAGTAGATAACCACTCAAACATAAAGATAGCGTCAAGAATGGCAGATGGCAATAATCACTATGCCTTAATCTCTCTTAATATCAATGGTCTCAATTCCCCAATTAAAAGACATAGACTAGCAGACTGGATACGTAAACAGGACCCAGCATTTTGCTGCATGCAGGAAACGCACCTCAGTGTCAAAGACAAACACTACCTCAGAGTAAAAGGCTGGAAAACAATTTTACAAGCAAATGGCCCCAAGAAACGAGGTGGAGTAGCCATCCTAATATCGGATAAAATTGATTTTCAACCTAAAGTCATCAAAAAAGACACAGAAGGACACTACATACTGATCAAGGGAAAAATCCACCATCAAGAAGTCTCAATTCTGAATATCTATGCTCCAAATGCAAGGGCACCCTCATTCGTAAAAGAAACTTTACTAAAACTCAAAGCACACATCGCACTTCACACAATAATAGTGGGTGACTTCAACACCCCGCTCTCTGAAATGGATCGTTCAGGAAAGCAGAAACTAAACAGGGACACAGTGAATCTAATTGAAGCCTTGGACCAAATGGAACTAACTGATATATATAGAACATTTCATCCTAGAGCTAAAGAATACACCTTCTTCTCAGCTCCTCATGGTACCTTCTCCAAAATTGACCATATAATTGGTCACAAATCAGACCTCAACAGATACAAGAAGATAGAAATAATCCCATGCCTCCTATCAGATCACTATGGAATAAGGGTGGTCTTCAATGGCAACAAAAACAAAAGAAAACCCATATACACATGGAGGCTGAACAATGCTCTACTCAATGATAACTTGGTCAAGGTAGAAATAAAGAAAGAAATCAAAGACTTTTTGAAAGTTAATGAAAATGAAGGCACAACATACCCTAATTTATGGGACACAATGAAAGCAGTGCTAAGAGGAAACTTCATAGCCCTGAGTGCCGCCAAAAAGAAACGGGAGACAGCATACACTAACAGCTTAATGGCACACCTGAAAGCCCTGGAACAAAAAGAAGCAAATACACCAAAGAGGAGTAGAAGGCAGGAAATCATCAAACTCAGGGCTGAAATCAATCAAGTAGAAACAAATAAAACCATACAAAGAATCAACAAAACGAGGAGTTGGTTCTTTGAGAAAATTAACAAGATAGATAAGCCCTTAGCCAGACTAACCAGAGAGCATAGAGATAGTATCCAAATTAATAAAATCAGAAATGAAAAGGGAGAGATAACAACAGAAACTGAGGAAATTCAAAAAAATCATCAGATCCTACTACAAAAACCTGTATTCAACACAACTCTAAAATCTTGAGGAAATGGACAATTTCCTTGACAGATACCAAGTGCCAAAATTAAATCAGGATCAAATAGACCATCTAAACCGTCCTATAAACCATGAAGAAATAGAAGTTGTCATTGGAAGTCTTCCAACCAAAAAAAGCAGAGGTCCAGATGGTTTTAGTGCAGAATTCTATCAGACCTTCAAAGAAGACCTAACACCAATACTCTTCAAACTGTTCCACAAAATAGAAACAGAAGGAACACTACCCAACTCCTTCTATGAAGCCACAATTACACTAATACCAAAAGCACACAAAGATCCGACAAAGAAAGAGAATCTCAGGCCAATCCCTCTTATGAATATTGATGCAAAAATACTCAATAAAATTCTTGCCAACCGAATCCAAGAACACATCAAAACGATCATTCACCATGATCAAGTAGGCTTCATCCCAGGGATGCAGGGATGGTTCAATATAAGAAAATCCATCAATGTAATCCACTACATAAACAATCTCAAAGAAAAAAGCCACATGGCCATCTCATTCGATGCTGAGAAAGCATTTGACAAAATTCAGCATCCTTTCATGCTAAAGGTCTTGGAAAGATCAGGAATTCAAGGCCCATATCTAAACATAGTAAAAGCAATTTACAGCAAACCAGTAGCCAGCATCAATCCAAATGGAGAGAAACTTGAAGCAATCCCACTAAAATCAGGGACTAGACAAGGCTGCCCTCTCTCTCCATATCTTTTCAATATAGTACTTGAAGTTCTAGCTAGAGCAATTAGACAACAAAAAGAGGTCAAAGGGATACAAATTGGAAAGGAAGAAGTCAAACTATCACTACTTGCAGACGATATGATAGTATACATAAGCGACCCAAAGAACTCCACCAGAGAACTCCTACAGCTGATAAACGACTTCAGCAAAGTGGCCGGATATAAAATCAACTCAAGCAAGTCAGTAGCCTTCCTATACTCAAAGGATAAGCAGGCTGAGAAAGAAGTAAGAGAAATAATACCCTTCACGATAGCCACAAACCATATTAAGTATCTTGGTGTGACTCTAACCAAACAAGTGAAAGATCTGTATGACAAGAACTTCAAGTCTCTGAAGAAAGAAATTGAAGAAGACCTCAGAAGATGGAAAAATCTGCCATGCTCATGGATTGGCAGGATTAATATAGTAAAAATGAGCATCTTACCAAAAGTAATACACAGATTCAATGCAATCCCCATCAAAATCCCAACTCAATTCTTCATAGAGTTAGAAAGAGCAATTCAAAAATTCATCTGGAATAACAGAAAACCCAGAATAGCTAAAACTATTCTCAAGAGTAAAAGAACCTCTGGGGGAATCAGTATCCCGGACCTCAAGCTGTACTACAGAGCAATAGTGTTAAAAACTGCATGGTATTGGTATAGTAACAGACATGTAGATCAATGGAACAGAATTGAAGACCCAGAAATGAATCCACATTCCTATGGTCACTTGATCTTTGACAAAGGAGCTAAAACCATCCAGTGGAAAAAAGATAGCCTTTTCAACAAATGGTGCTGGCTCAGCTGGAGGTCAACATGCAGAAGAATGCAAATTGACCCATCCTTATCTCCTTGCACTAAGCTCAATTCTAAGTGGATCAAAGATCTCCACATAAAACCAGACACACTGAAACTAATAGAAGGGAAACTAGGGAAGAACCTTGAACATATGGGCACAGGGGAGAATTTCCTGAACAGAACTCCAATAGCTTATGCTCTAAGATCAAGAATAGACAAATGGGACCTCATTAAATTACAAAGTTTTTGCAAGGCAAAAGACACTGTCAAAAAGACAAAGCGGCAACCAACTAACTGGGAAATGATCTTTACCAACCTTACATCCGACAGAGGGCTAATATCCAAGATATACAAAGAACTCAAGAAGTTAAACTCCAGAGAGGCAAGTAACCCTATTAAAAAATGGGGTACAGAGCTACACAAAGAGTTCTCACCTGAAGAATATCTAATGACTGAGAAGCACCTAAAGAGATGTTCATCATCCTTAGTCATTAGGGAAATCCAAATCAAAACAACCCTGAGATGTCATCTCACACCAGTCAGGATGGCTGAGATCAAAAACACAGGAGACAGCAGTTGTTGGCGAGGATGTGGAGAAAGAGGAACACTCCTCCACTGCTGGTGGAATTGCAGGCTGGTACAACCACTCTGGAAAGCAGTCTGGCAGTTCCTCAGAAAACTGGGCATGACACTCCTGGAAGATCTGGCTATACCACCCCTGGGCATATACCCAGAGGCTTTACCTGCATGCAATAAGGACACATGCTCCACTATGTTCACAGCAGCCTTATTTATAATAGCCAGAAGCAGGAAAGAACCCAGATGTCCCTCAACGGAGGAATGGATTCAGGAGTTGTGGTTTATTTACACAATGGAGTACTACTCTGCAATTAAAAACAATGAAATCACGAACTTTCCAGGCAAATGGTCAGAACTTGAAAATATCATCCTTAGTTAGGTAACCCAATCACAAAAGAACACACATGGTATGCAGTCACTGATAAGGGGATATTAACCCAGAATCTCGGAATACCCTAGACACAATCCGCATATCAATAGATTTCTAAAAAGATGGAAGGAGAGACCCCTGGTCCTGGAAAGACTGGATGTAGGGGAACGCCAGGACAGAGTAACGAGAGGGGGTTGAATGGAGAAAAGAGGGAGGGAAGGGGGCTTATGGGACTTTCGGGGAGGGAGGAAACGGGAAAGGGGAAGTGATTTGGAATGTAAATTAAAAAAATAAAAAAAAAAAAGAAATGTAGTCATTATCACTCTGTATACAGAAAATGACATCTGAGCTGTGTGGACGGATTCTCTCAGTTCAGTACCCTTCCAGTGCATCAAATAGGCTAAATTCTATTCTAAATTTGAACTAAACACAGGATTTGGTGATGTGCTATGAAAGGGAATATGGCTTTCTTAACTAATCTAAAACTACAATAGTTGCAAGAGTATAAGAATAATGTAAATTTAAGAATATTATCGAGAACCATATCTGAGAAAATAATCAGTGGAGATTAAAAAAAGCAAAAGAAAAAAGGAAGAAAAACAAATAAAGCAGTTCCCCTACCCTCCATACTCCAAGATGTGCCCTCTTTGTCTGCCCCTGATTCATGATAAGTAGCAAATACAACCTTTGCCTAGGCAATACCACTTGCTCCTGGGCACAGGTACCAGGAAGCCTCTGCCTAGGGCCTGACCAGTTTCCAGACTCATTATTTATTTCACTACTCAGCTCATATTTCTACAACAAACGTGAGTTAACTCAAGCTCATGATCCTAGTTAACCTTATTTCATAAATATGAAGATAAATTGAGTTTTACATAACACCAAAATTTACAAAATGAATATTCATCCAAATTATTAATTTTCAGATGTAGAACAGAAATAAAAATGATGCCCAAGGCCTGCTAAGTATACCTTTGTTAACCTGGCATCCATATATGTTTTTTATATTTATGTTTCTATGAATAACTTGCTCTAAATGGTTTGAGTGTTGTTTTTGCATATTATTCAAACTTTACTCCTATTGTCAGCTATTATTCATGGCACAGTTTGAATGAGAATGCTTCTAGGCTTATAGATGTAAATTCTTCATACCCAGGTGGTGCAAATATTTTGGAAGGATTGTGAGTTGTAGCCTCCTTAGAGGAGGTGTGTCATTAGGGTTGAATTGCTGTGTATGGATCAGTTGTGATATCTCAGCTAGTGATCCAGGCCATGCCACCTATATTCTGCCCTACTTCTCACAATAATGATAATTGAATATAATCCTCTGGAAACATTTTTCCTGGAATTAAATGCTGTCTTTTATAAGTTGACTTGGTCATGGCATATCTTTCTAACAGTAGGACAGTAACTAAAACAGTAGATGTAATAGAATTTTTATCAAACCAAAGAAAAGCATCATTTTTGTTCTTAAAACAAATTGATATTTAATTTGTTAATAATAATATAGAAAATTACACAGCACAAAAAAAAATGAGAACATCCATCATCTCAAAAGCATGTAATGTCCTCAAATCATGACCTGAGGAGCTATAGTTTAAACAAAGATATGACTGTTGTGCAAAATTATTTATTAGAGTCTTTATGATGTTGATTGATTAACTGAATTGTTTATTCTATGCAATTACTACTTTATTCGTTGTTTTCTTTGGAAATCCTCTTTTAAAAATTTTTTTCTTGAATGATGGACATTTATTTTTTTTTATTTTCTAAGTTTTTTTTTTATTTACATTCCAAATCATTTCCTCTTTCCCGTTTCCTCCCTCCCCGAAAGTCCCATAAGCCCCCTTCCCTCCCTCTTTTCTCCATTCAACCCCCTCTCGTTTCTCTGTCCTGGCGTTCCCCTACATCCAGTCTTTCCAGGACCAGGGGTCTCTCCTTCCATCTTCTTAGAAATCTATTGATATGCGAATTGTGTCTAGGGTATTCCGAGATTCTGGGTTAATATCCCCTTATCAGTGACTGCATACCATGTGTGTTCTGTTGTGATTGGGTTACCTACCTAAGGATGATATTTTCAAGTTCTGACCATTTCCCTAGGAATTTCGTGAATTCATTGTTTTTAATTGCAGAGTAGTATTCCATTGTGTAGATATACCACATCTTCTGAATCCATTCCTCCGTTGAGGGACATCTGGGTTCTTTCCAGCTTCTGGCTATTATAAATAAGGCTGCTATGAACATAGCAGAGCATGTGTCCTTATTGCATGCAGGTAAAGCCTCTGGGTACACGCCCAGGAGTGGTATAGCCGGATCCTCCGGGAGTGTCATGCCCAGTTTTCTGAGGAACCACCAGACTGCTTTCCAGAGTGGTTGTACCAGCTTGCAATCCCACCAGCAGTGGAGGAGTGTTCCTCTTTCTCCACATCCTCGCCAACAACTGCTATCTCCTGTGTTTTTGATCTTAGCCATTCTGACTGGTGTGAGATGGCATCGCAGGGTTGTTTTGATTTGCATTTCCCTAATGACTAAGGATGATGAACATCTCTTTAGGTGCTTCTCAGCCTTTAGATATTCTTCAGGTGAGAACTCTTTGTTTAGCTCTGTACCCCATTTTTTAATAGGGATACTTGCCGCTCTGGAGTTTAACTTCTTGAGTTCTTTGTATATATTGGATATTAGCCCTCTGTCGGATGTAGGGTTGGTAAAGATCATTTCCCAGTTAGTTGGTTGCCGCTTTGTCTTTTTGACAGTGTCTTTTGCCTTGCAAAAACTTTGTAATTTAATGAGGTCCCATTTGTCTATTCTTGATCTTAGAGCATAAGCTATTGGAGTTCTGTTCAGGAAATTCTCCCCTGTGCCCATATGTTCAAGGTTCTTCCCTAGTTTCCTTTCTATTAGTTTCAGTGTGTCTGGATTTATGTGGAGATCCTTGATCCACTTGGAATTGAGCTTAGTGCAAGGAGATAAGCATGGGTCAATTTGCATTCTTCTGCATGTTGACCTCCAGTTGAGCCAGCACCATTTTTTGAAAAGGCTATCTTTTTTCCATTGGATGGTTTTAGCTCCTTTGTCAAAGATCAAGTGACCATAGGAGTGTGGATTCATTTCTGGGTCTTCAATTCTGTTCCATTGATCTACATGCCTGTCACTGTACCAATACCATGCGGTTTTTAACACTATTGCTCTGTAGTACAGCTTGAGGTCCAGGATACTGAATCCTCCAGAGGTTCTTTTACTCTTGAGAATAGTTTAAGCTCTTCTGGGTTTTCTGTTATTCCAGATGAATTTTTGAATTGCTCTTTCTAACTCTATGAAGAATTGAGTTGGGATTTTGATGGGGATTGCATTGAATCTGTATATTACTTTTGATAAAATGGTCATTTTTACTATATTAATCCTGCCAATCCATGAGCATGGCAGATTTTTCCATCTTCTGAGGTCTTCTTCAATTTCTTTCTTCAGAGACTTGAAATTCTTGTCATATAGATCTTTCACTTGTTTGGTTAGAGTCACGCAGAGATACTTTATATGGTTTGTGGCTATTGTGAAGGGTATCATTTCTCTTACTTCTTTCTCAGCCTGCTTATCCTTTGAGTATAGGAAGGCTACTGACTTGCTCGAGTTAATTTTATATCTGGCCACTTTGCTGAAGTCGTTTATCAGCTGTAGGAGTTCTCTGGTGGAGTTCTTTGGGTCGCTTAAGTATACTATCATATCGTCTGCAAATAGTGATAGTTTGACTTCTTTCTTTCCAATTTGTAACCCTTTGACCTCTTTTTGTTGTCTAATTGCTCTAACTAGAACTTCAAGTACTATATTGAAAAGATATGGAGAGAGAGGGCAGCCTTGCCTAGTCCCTGATTTTAGTGGGATTGCTTCAAGTTTCTCTCCATTTAGATTGATGCTGGCTACCGGTTTGCTGTAAATTGCTTTTACTATGTTTAGATATGGGCCTTGAATTCCTGATCTTTCCAAGACCTTTAGCATGAAAGGATGCTGAATTTTGTCAAATGCTTTCTCAGTATCTAATGAGATGACCATGTGGTTTTTTTCTTTGAGATTGTTTATATAGTTGATTATATTGATGGATTTCCTTATATTGAACCATCCCTGCATCCCTGAGATGAAGCCTACTTGATCGTAGTGAATGATCATTTTGATGTGTTCTTGGATTCAGTTGACCAGAATTTTATTGAGTATTTTTGCATTGATATTCATAAGAGTGATTGGCCTGAGATTTTATTTCTTTTTCGGATCTTTGTGTGCTTTTGGTATTAGTGTAATTGTGGCTTCATAGAAGGAGTTGGGTAGTGTTCCTTCTGTTTCTATTTTGTGGAATAATTTGAAGAGTATTGGTGTTAGGTCTTCTTTGAAGGTCTGATAGAATTCTGCACTAAAACCATCTGGACCTCTGCTTTTATTTGTTGGAAGACTTCCAATGACAACTTCTATTTCTTCAGGGGTAATAGGATGGTTTAGATGGTCTAATTGATCCTGATTTAATTTTGGTATTTGGTAACTCTCAAGGAAATTGCCCATTTCCTCAAGATTTTCTAGTTGTGTTGAATACAGGTTTTTGTAGTAGGATCTGATGATTTTTTGAATTTCCTCAGTTTCTGTTGTTATCTCTCCCTTTTCGTTTCTGATTTTATTAATTTGGATACTATCTCTGTGCCCTCTGGTTAGTCTGGCTAAGGGCTTATCTATCTTGTTGATTTTCTCAAAGAACCGACTCCTCGTTTTGTTGATTCTTTGTATGGTTTTATTTGTTTCTACTTGATTGATTTCAGCCCTGGGTTTGATGATTTACTGCCTTCTACTCTTCTTGGGTGTATTTGCTTCTTTTTGTTCCAGGGCTTTCAGGTGTGCCATTAAGCTGTTAGTGTATGCTGTCTCCCGTTTCTTTTTGGCGGCACTCAGGGCTATGAATTTTCCTCTTAGCACTGCTTTCATTGTGTCCCATAAATTAGGGTATGTTGTGCCTTCATTTTCATTAACTTTCAAAAAGTCTTTGATTTCTTTCTTTATTTCCACCTTGACCAAGTTATCATTGAGTAGAGCATTGTTCAGCCTCCATGTGTATATGGGTTTTCTCTTGTTTTTGTTGCCATTGAAGACCACCCTTATTCCATAGTGATCTGATAGGAGGCATGGGATTATTTCTATCTTCTTATATCTGTTGAGGTCTGATTTGTGACCAATTATATGGTCAATTTTGCAGAAGGTACCATGAGATGCTGAGAAGAAGGTGTATTCTTTAGCTCTAGGATGAAATGTTATATATATATATATCAGTTAGTTCCATTTGGTCCAAGGCTTCAATTAGATTCACTGTGTCCCTGTTTAGTTTCTGCTTTCCTGAACGATCCATTTCAGAGAGCGGGGTGTTGAAGTCACCCACTATTCTTGTGTGCGGTGCAAATTGTGCTTTGAGCTTTAGTAAAGTTTCTTTTACGAATGAGGGTGCCCTTGCATTTGGAGCATAGAAATTCAGAATTGAGAGTTCTTTTATTTTTTTTTATTTTATTTTATTTTTTTAATTTACATTCCAAATCACTTCCCCTTTCCCGTTTCCTCCCTCCCCGAAAGTCTCATAAGCCCCCTTCCCTCCCTCTTTTCTCCATTCAACCCCCTCTCGTTACTCTGTCCTGGCGTTCTCCTACATCCAGTCTTTCCAGGACCAGGGGTCTCTCATTCCATCTTTTTAGAAATCTATTGATATGCGGATTGTGTCTAGGGTATTCCGAGATTCTGGGTCAATATCCCCTTATCAGTGACTGCATACCATGTGTGTTCTTTTGTGATTGGGTTACCTCACTAAGGATGATATTTTCAAGTTCTGACCATTTGTCTAGGAATTTCATGAATTCATTGTTTTTAATTGCAGAATAGTATTCCATTGTGTAAATATACCACATCTTCTGAATCCATTCCTATGTTGAGGGACATCTGGGTTCTTTCCAGCTTCTGGCTATTATAAATAAGGCTGCTATGAATATAGTGGAGCATGTGTCCTTATTGCATGCAGGTAAAGTCTCTTGGTATATGCCCAGGAGTGGTATAGCCGGATCCTCCGGGAGTGTCATGTCCAGTTTTCTGAGGAACCGCCAGACTGCTTTCCAGAGTGGTTGTACCAGCCTGCAATTCCACCAGCAGTGGAGGAGTGTTCCTCTTTCTCCACATCCTCGCCAACAACTGCTGTCTCCTGTGTTTTTGATCTTAGCCATCCTGACTGGTATGAGATGGAATCTCAGGGTTGTTTTGATTTGCATTTCCCTAATGACTAAGGATGATGAACATCTCTTTAGGTGCTTCTCAGCCATTAGATATTCTTCAGGTGAGAACTCTTTGTGTAGCTCTGTACCCCATTTTTTAATAGGGTTACTTGCCTCTCTGGAGTTTATCTTCTTGAGTTCTTTGTATATCTTGGATATTAGCCCTCTGTCGGATGTAAGGTTGGTAAAGATCATTTCCCAGTTAGTTGGTTGCCGCTTTGTCTTTTTGACAATGTCTTTTGCCTTGCAAAAACTTTGTAATTTAATGAGGTCCCATTTGTCTATTCTTGATCTTAGAGCATAAGCTATTGGAGTTCTGTTCAGGAAATTCTCCCCTGTGCCCATATGTTCAAGGTTCTTCCCTAGTTTCCCTTCTATTAGTTTCAGTGTGTCTGGTTTTATGTGGAGATCTTTGATCCACTTAGAATTGAGCTTAGTGCAAGGAGATAAGGATGGGTCAATTTGCATTCTTCTGCATGTTGACCTCCAGCTGAGCCAGCACCATTTGTTGAAAAGGCTATCTTTTTTCCACTGGATGGTTTTAGCTCCTTTGTCAAAGATCAAGTGGCCATAGGAGTGTGGATTCATTTATGGGTCTTCAATTCTGTTCCATTGAGCTACATGTCTGTTACTGTACCAATACCATGCAGTTTTTAGCACTATTGCTCTGTAGTAAAGCTTGAGGTCCGGGATACTGATTCCCCCAGAGGTTCTTTTACTCTTGAGAATAGTTTTAGCTATTCTGGGTTTTCTGTTATTCCAGATGAATTTTTGAATTGCTCTTTCTAACTCTATGAAGAATTGAGTTGGGATTTTGATGGGGATTGCATTGAATCTGTGTATTACTTTCGGTAAGATGCTCATTTTTACTATATTAATCCTGCCAATCCATGAGCATGGCAGATTTTTCCATCTTCTGAGGTCTTCTTCAATTTCTTTCTTCAGAGACTTGAAGTTCTTGTCATACAGATCTTTCACTTGTTTGGTTAGAGTCACGCCAAGATACTTAATATGGTTTGTGGCTATCGTGAAGGGTATTATTTCTCTTACTTCTTTCTCAGCCTGCTTATCCTTTGAGTATAGGAAGGCTTCTGACTTGCTTGAGTTGATTTTATATCCGGCCACTTTGCTGAAGTCGTTTATCAGCTGTAGGAGTTCTCTGGTGGAGTTCTTTGGGTCGCTTATGTATACTATCATATCGTCTGCAAATAGTGATAGTTTGACTTCTTCCTTTCCAATTTGTATCCCTTTGACCTCTTTTTGTTGTCTAATTGCTCTAGCTAGAACTTCAAGTACTATATTGAAAAGATATGGAGAGAGAGGGCAGCCTTGTCTAGTCCCTGATTTTAGTGGGATTGCTTCAAGTTTCTCTCCATTTAGATTGATGCTGGCTACTGGTTTGCTGTAAATTGCTTTTACTATGTTTAGATATGGGCCTTGAATTACTGATCTTTCCAAGATCTTTAGCATGAAAGGATGCTGAATTTTGTCAAATGCTTTTTCAGCATCTAATGAGATGACCATGTGGTTTTTTCTTTGAGATTGTTTATGTAGTGGATTACATTGATGGATTTCCTTATATTGAACCATTGAGAGTTCTTGATGGTGGATTTTCCCTTGATCAGTATATAGTGTCCTTCTGTGTCTTTTTTGATGACTTTAGGTTGAAAATCAATTTTATCTTATATTAGGATGGCTACTCCACCTCGTTTCTTGGGGCCATTTGCTTGCAAAATTGTTTTCCAGCCTTTTACTCTGAGGTAGTGTTTGTCTTTGACACTGAGGTGCGTTTCCTGCATGCCGCAAAATGCTGGGTCCTGTTTACGTATCCAGTCTGCTAGTCTATGTCTTTTAATTGGGGAATTGAGACCATTGATATTAAGAGAAATTAAGGCATAGTGATTATTGCCATCTGCCATTCTTGACGCTATCTTTATGTTTGAGTGGTTATCTACTTTTGGGTTTGATTCAAGAAGGTTATTATCTCATTTTTTCCAGGGTGTTGTTTCTCTCCCTGTATTGGAGGTTTCCACCTATTATCCGTTGCAGGGCTGGATTTGTGGAAAGATATTGTGAAAATTTGGTTTTATCATGGAATATCTTGGTCTCTCCATCTATGGTGATTGAGAGTTTTGCTGGGTATATTAGTCTAGGCTGGCATTTGTGCTGTCTTAGTGTCTGCATGAGATCTGCCCAGGATCTTCTGGCTTTCATAGTCTCTGGTGAGAAGTCTGATGTGATTCGGATAGGTCTTCCTTTGTATGTTTCTTGGACCTTTTCTCTTACTGCTTTTAATATTCTTTCCTTTTTTAGAATATTTGGTGTTTTGATTATTATGTGACGGGAGGTATTTCTGTTCTGGTCCAGTCTGTTTGGAGTTCTGTAGTCTTCTTGTATGTTCATCGGCATCTCTCTCTTTAGGTTAGTGAAGTTTTCCTCCATAATTTTGTTGAAGATGTTTACTGGCCCTTTAAGTTGCAAATCTTCACTCTCATCTATACCTATAATCCTTAGGTTTGGTGTTCTTATTGTGTCCTGGATTTCCTGGATGTTTTGGATTACATGTTTTTTGCATTTTGCGTTTTCTTTGACTGTTGAGTTGATGCTTTCTTTGGAATCTTCAGCACTTGAGATTCTTTCTTCCATCTCTTGTATTCTATTGTTGATGTTTGCATCTATGACTCCTGATTTCTTCCCAAGGTTTTCTATCTCCAAAATTGTCTCCCTTTGTGATTTCTTAGTTGTTTCTACTTCCTTTTTTAGTTCCTGGATGGATTTGCTGATATCCTTCACTTGTTTGTTTGTATTTTCCTGTATTTCTTTAAGGTATTTTTGCATAACCTCTTTCAGGATTTCTGCCTGATGACCCACGTTCTCCTGCATTTCTCTGATCGATTTTTGTGTTTCCTCCTCATGGGAATCCATTTGTTGGTCCATTGTCTCCTGCATTTCTTTAAGCAGTTCTCGTGTTTCCTTTGTAAGGGCATCTATCCATTGATTCATTTCTTTAAGCAATTTTTTGTGTTGCCTCCTTATGGGCATCCGTCTGTTGACCCATATTCTTCTGCATTTCTTTATGCAATTTTTGTGATTCCTTTGTGAGTGCATCTACTGGTTGATTCATCTCGTTAAGCGATTTTTGTGTTGTCTCCTTGTGCGCCTCCATCTTTTGATCCATGTTCTGCTACATTTCTCTAAGCGATTTTTGTGTTTCCTTTGTAAGGGCTTCTAACCGTTGATTCATGGTCTCCTGTAATTCTTTATTAGATTTATTTGTGTCCTTTTTGTGATCCTCTAATAGCATCATGAGAAGTGATTTTAAATCCAGATCTTGTCTTTCGGGTGTGGTGGGGTATCCAGGACTTGCTGCTGTTGGAGAGTTGTGTTCGGATGGTGCCATATTACTTTGATTTCTGTTAGTAACGTTCCTACGTTTGCCTTTTGCCATCTGGTTACCTCTGATGTTAGTTGGTCCTGCTGTCACTGGCTGTTGGTTGGACCTCCTGTAAGCCTGCAAAGCTATTTCTGCCCCACCCCCCGGTTTACCAGGATTCCCCTGGCACAGATTTCTGGGGCCTGCCCTGTTCCTGAGTGACTTTGGAGCCCTGATGTGCCTTGCCCCAAATGATGTTATATTGGGGAGTCCTTGCACATCCAAAGGCTCAGTGTAGTGGATTCCTGGAGCAGAGGTCACCAAAGGGAGGCTGGTAGGTTCCTGCCCTGTGCAGGGGTTTGTGATCTCTCCTAGAGTGGGGGGGGGAGGGGGCGTCCCTCTGCCAGGCAGAAGTCCCACAGCAGAGCTGGCACACTGGTTACTGCAGATCTGCCCAGCTCTTGGGAGTCACGTACACACAAGCCGCCCGAGACCCAAGCGATATTATGCCTGTCTGTCTCTGAGCCTGGCAGTTCCATCTTCCCAGCCACTGGACAAAGATGGCGGAGTGCACTCTGCACTCTCTCCGTGGCACTGGTCACTCTGCAGAGGCGATGGCCTGCAGATCTGGCACCCAGACGACCACAGCGTTGTCCTGTTCTTGGGAACAGGCGGCAGCCCCAACAGGCCGTGTCCCAAGCGATGTAATATTGGGAAGAACCTGGGTACCTGTCTCTTCAGTGCAGTCTACAGGAACAGAGGTCGTGGAGGGGAAGCTGGTAGGCTCCCGCCCAGTGCGTGGTACCTCTGCCAGGCAGAAGTCCCACAGCAGAGCTGGCACGCTGGTTACTGCAGATCTGCCCAGCACTTTGGAACTGCGTACACACAAGCCGCCCGAGACCCAAGCAATATTATGCCTGTCTGTCTCAGAGCCTGGCAGTCCCAACTTCCTGGCCACCGGAGCAAAGATGGCGGAGAGCACTCTGTACTCTCTCCGTGGAGCTGGTCACCCTGCAGAGGCGATGGCCTGCAGATCTGGCCGGACATTTATTATTATAAGCAACCATTTTAATGTTCATTTTCCTTTATTAAAGGATGATAGTCCAAGTTTAAAATGGAGTTTTTTATGCAGTTTCACAGTTTCAAAATGACTCTTTTAATTATAACTGTTTTGGGGATATAACTTCTGGCCCGCAGAAATGATATTGGAGCAGTAACAGAGAGTGAAGTTCTGATTCACAATCCAGTGACAAAGAAAAGCTAATTAGGAATGTAGGGACATTCATTGATGTAGATTGACTTTAAGTTCATTCTGTACAATGTTTTTATTTACAAATGATTCAAGGCAAAATTCAATTTTGCAGTATGTAGAGAAAGATCTATTCTCATTCTTGATGTATTTTCAACTGAGGTATAAATTTTCTATGTTGTTATTTTTTCATAAAACCTGGATTTTAATACATTATCTGGCATACAATTCACAAATAACCTTTTTCATAATTTGTGGGTAACAATTTTATTTCTTATGCTCAATGTATCTTTTGAATTATATTTGTCCCATTTATTTATTTTTCCATTATAGGTTATGTTTAATATGTTTAATGTATTAACACAAAAATGACTATATATATATATATATATATATATATATATATATATATAGAGAGAGAGAGAGAGAGAGAGAGAGAGAGAGAGAGGAGCTCCTGACAGAGAAACACAGTGTGTGCATGGCCAAGGAAATTTTCTAAAAATTTCCTGTTTTCTTCAGATGTTTTAAAGGTTCAAGTCCTGCATATGGGACTTCCATATATTTTGAATTAATTCTTGCTTATAGCAATATATAAAGGCCTAATTGTGTTTCTTTACAGACATTCTGTTTTTCCAACAGCAATCTAAAATGTCCCATTTTACTCTAATGGATTTTATTTTTGTAGACCTTGTCAAAAACTAGTTCTACTGATTTAAGCTTATTTTTTAATTCACTTTACATTCTGATCATACTGCACCCAATTTAGGTCACTCCCAACCACAGTTCTTCCCCTCTTCCTCTTCCTCTTTTTCTCTGAGATGGTGGAACCCTTCTTCCCCAAGTGTCCTCCCATCTCCTGGCACATCAAGTCTGCAGGGCTAGGCACATCGTCTTCCACTGAAACCAGAAAAAACAGTCAAGATAGTGGAACAGTTTCCATAGACAGGCAACAACTTTAGAGATGGCCTTCAATCCAATTGTTCATGATTCACTTGAGGATCAAGCTACATATCTGCTACACATGCATGGGACATAGGTTCAACTAGTATATGCTCTTTGGTTAGTGGTTTAGTCTCTGAGAACCCCAAGGGCCCAGGTTAGTTGACTCTGTAGGTCTTCCTGTGGAGTTCCTTACCCCTTCAGGGCACTCAGTCCTTGCCCCAACTCATTTATAAGAGTTTCCAAGCTTCATGCATTGATTGGCTATGGGTATCTGCGTCCATCTGAGTCAGCTGCTGGGTGGTGCCTCTCAGAGGAAGCCTTGTTAGACTCCCGACAGCAAGTATAACAGACTATCAATAATAATACTGTCAGGGATTGGAGCTTGCTCATGGGATAGATCTCTAGTTGGACCAGCTGTTACTTGGTCATTCCCTCAGTCTCTACTCCTTCACTGTCCCTGCATTTTTGGTAGACAGGATAGATTTTGGGTAGAAAATTTTGTGGATGGGTTGGTGTCCCTATCAAGTCACTGGAGTTGCTGCCTGGCTATAGGGGTGGTCCCTTTAGGGTCTGTATACCCAGTGCTATGAGTCACAGCTAAGGTCATCTCCATTGATTCTTGAGCAACTCCCCTATTGCAGGTCTCTGACTCGTCTTTGAGATGCCCCCTCCTTCCCACCCCTGCCAGATGCAGATTCTCATTCATTTCAATGGTCATCTGGCCATCTCCTCTGTCCCTTCCCATATCTAATCCTGAACACCCCTACCCCATTTACATCACCATAACCCCTCTCACTCAGCTCTCCCTCTCCATCTGCCTCATATGACTATTTTATTCCCCCTTCTAAGTGAAAGTCAAGCACACCTACTCGTGCTTTCCTTCTTGTTTAGCTTCTTTGGTTCTGTGGAGTGTAACATGTTTATACTAGGTTTTGTGGCTAATATGTACTTATAAGGGAGTATATACCATGCAGGTATCCAGTTAAACCACAACCATTTTTCAGGGGTTTTGATTCAATTCCACTCATCAATATTTCTGTTCCTATACTAATACCATGTAGCTTTTTATTTCTTTGGCTCTGTAGTACGGATTGAGGTAGGGATGGTGATACCTCCAGAAGGTATTTTACCGTTCATGATTGTTTTAGCTATCTTGGGACTTTTTATTTTTCATCTGAAGTTAAGAATGCTCTGCCAAGGACTTCAAATAGTTGTGTTAGAATTTTAATGGGAATTATTTTGGATATGTAAATTATTTGGGTAAAATGGCCATTTTCTCTATGATAATTCTACTAATTCATGAATATAGGAAATCTTTTCATCTTATGATATCTTCCTCAATTTCTTTCTTCAGTGACTTGAAATTCTTGTCATAGATGTCTTTCACTTGTTTGGCTAGAGTTATGCTAAGATATTTTCTATTAGTCATGGCTATTATAAAAGTTATTGTTTCCATAATTTCTTTCTCTGCCCATTTGTCATTTGTATAAAGAATGACTACTGATTTTGTTAGCACTGAATTTTTTAGTACATTTTGCATGTAGCCACTTTGCTGAAGGTGTTTATTAGCTGTAGGAGTTATCTGGTTGAATTTTTTGAGTCACTTATGTATACTATCATATCATCTGCAAATAGGTATATTTTGATATCTTTTATTCCAATTTGTATACTCTGGATCTCTTTTAGTTGTCTAATTGTAATGGCTACAATATTAAGTACTATATTGATTAGATTAGGAGAGAGTAACATTTGATTTTGTCCCTGATTTTAATATAATTGCTTTAAATTATTCTTCATTTAGTTTAATATTGGCTATTGGTTTGCTGTATATTGCTTTTATTATGCTTAGGTATGTGTCTTGTATCTCTTATCTCTCTAAGACCTTTTTTGTTATTTCTTTGTTACAATGTTTACATTTGCTGGTGTGACTTTATTTTTTTTTATTTTCTATATTTTTTATTTACATTCCAAATGATTTCCCCTTTCCCGTTTCCTCCCTCCCCGAAAGTCCCATAAGCCCCCTTCCATCCCTCTGTTCCCCATTCAACCCCCTCTCACTTCTCTGTCCTAGTATTCCCCTATATCCAGTCTTTCCAGGACCAGGGGTCTATCCTTCACTCTTCTTGGAAATCTATTGATATGCGAATTGTGTCTTGGGTATTCCAAGATTCTGAGTTAACATCCCCTTATCAGTGATTGCATACTATGTGTGTTCTTTTGTGATTGAGTTACCTCACTAAGGATGATATTTTCCAATTCTGACCATTTGCCTAAGAATTTCGTGAATTCATTGTTTTTAGTTGCAGAGTAGTATTCCAGTGTGTAAATATACAACATCTTCTAAATCCCTTTATCAGTTGAGGGACATCTGGGTTCTTTACAGCTTCTGGCTATTATAAATAAGGCTGCTATGAACATAGTGGAGCATGTGTTCTTATTGCATGCAGGGGAAGCCTCTGGGAATATGCCCAGGAATGGTATAACAGGATCCTCTGGGAGTGTCATGCCCAGTTTTCTGAGGAACCACCAGACTGCTTTCCAGAGTGGTTGTACCAGCTTGCAATCCCACCAGCAGTGGAGGAATATTCCTCTTTCTCCACATCCTCACCAACAACTGCTTTCTCCTGTGTTTTTGATCTTAGCCATTCTAACTGGTGTGAGATAGAATCTCAGGGTTGTTTTGATTTGCATTTCCCTAATGACTAAGGATGTTGAACATCTCTTTAGGTGCTTCTCAGCCATTAGATATTCTTCAGGTGAGAACTCTTTGTTTAGCTCAGTACTCCATCTTTTAATATGGTTACTTGGCTCTCTGAAGTCTAACTTCTTGAGTTCTTTGTATATATTGGATATTAACCCTCTGTCAGATGTAGGGTTGGTAAAGATCTTTTCCCAGTTTGTTCTTTGCCGCTTTGTCCTATTGACAGTGTCCTTTGCCTTACAGAAACTTTGTAATTTTATGAGGTCCCATTTGTTGTCTAATTGCTCTAGCTAGAACTTCAAGTACTATATTAAAAAGATATGGAGAGAGAGGGCAGCCTTGTCTATTCCCTGATTTTAGTGGGATTGCTTCAAATTTCTCTCCATTTGGATTGATGTTGGCTACTGGTTTGCTGTAAATTGCTTTTACTATGTTTAGATATGGGCCTCTAATTCCTGACCTTTCCAAGACCTTTAACATGAAAAGATGTTGAATTTTGTAAAATGATTTCTCAGCATCTAATGAAATGACCATGTGTTTTTTTTTCTTTGAGATGGTTTATGTAGTGGATTACATTGATGAACATCCTTACATTGAACCATCCCTGCAATCCTGGGATGAAGCCTACTTGATCATGGTGAATGACCGTTTTGATGTGTTCTTGGTTTTGGTTGGCAAGAATTTTATTGAGTATTTTTACTTCTATATTCATAAGAGAAATTGAACTGATATTCTCTTTCTTTGTCGGATCTTTGTGTGATTTTGGTATTAGCGCAATTATGGCTTCATAGAACGAGTTGGGTAGTGTTCCTTCTGTTTCTATTTTGTGGAATAGTTTGAAGAGTATTGGTGTTAGGTCTTCTTTGAAAGTCTGATAGAATTCTGCACTAAAAGCGTCTGGACCTTTGCTTTTATTTTTTGGTTGGAAGACTTCCAATGATCACTTCTATTTCTTCAGGTGTTATAGGATGGTTTAAATGGTCTATTTGATCCTGATTTAATTTTGCTTTGGGTATCTGTCTAGGAAATTGTCCATTTCCTCCATATTTTCTAGTTGTGTTGAATACAGACTTTTGTAGTAGGGTCTGATGATTTTTGAATTTCCTCAGTTTCTGCTGTTATATCTCCATTTTTGTTTCTGATTTTGTTAATTTGGATACTGTCTCTGTGCCTTCTGGCTAGTCTGTCTAAGGGCTTATCTATCTTGTTGATTTTCTCAAAGAACAAACTCCTAGTTTTGTTGATTCTTTGTATGGTTTTATTTGTTTCTACTTCATTGATTTCAGCCCTGAGTTTGATGATTTCCTGCCTTCTACTCTTCTTGGGTGTATTTGCTTCTTTTTGTTCCAGGGCTTTCAGGTGTGCCATTAAGCTGCTAGTGTATGCTGTCTCCCGTTTTTTTGGGGGGCACTCAGGGCTATGAATTTTCCTCTTAGCACCGCTTTCATTGTGTCCCATAAATTATGGTATGTTGTGCCTTCATTTTCATTAAATTTTAAAAAGTCTTTGATTTCTTTCTTTATTTCCTCCTTGATCAAGGTATCAATGAGTAGAACATTGTTCAGCTTCCACGTGTATGTTGGCTTTCTGTTGTTTTTGTTTTCATTGAAGACCACCCTTATTCCATAGTGATCTGATAAGAGGTTTGGGATTAGTTCGATCTTCTTATATCTGTTGAGGTCTGTTTTGTGACCAATTATATGGTCGATTTTGGAGAAGGTACCATGAGGTGATCAGAAGAAGGTATATTCTTTTGCTTAAAATGAAATGTTCTATATATATATCTGTTAGTTTCATTTGGCTCAAGGCTTCAATTAGTTTCACTGTGTCCCTGTTTAGTTTCTGCTTTCCTGAACGATCCATTTCAGAGAGTGGGGTGTTGAAGTCACCCACTATTATTGTGTGAGGTGCAATGTGTTCTTTGAGCTTTAGTAAAGTTTCTTTTACGAATGAGGGTGCTCTTTCATTTGGAGCATAGATATTCAGAATTGAGAGTTCTTCTTGGTGGATTTTTCCTTTAACCAGTATGTAGTGTCCTTCTGTTCTTTTTGGATGACTTTAGGTTGAAAGTCAATTTTATCTGATATTAGAATGGCTACTCCTGCTTGTTTCCTGGGACCATTTGCTTGTAAAATTGTTTTCCAGCCTTTTACTGTGAGGTAGTGTTTGTCTTTGACACTGAGGTGCATTTCCTGCATGCAGCAAAATGCTGGGTCCTGTTTAAGTATCCAGTCTGTTAGTCTATGTCTTTTTATTGGGGAATTGAGACGATTGATATTCAGAGAGATTAAGGAATAGTGATTATTGCCACCTGCTATTCTTGATGCTATGTTTATGTTTGAGTGTTTATCTACTTTTGGGTTTGATGCAAGAAGGTTACTATCTCATTTTTTCCAGGGTGTAGTTTCTCTCCTTGTATTGTCAATTTCTACCTATTATCCTTTGCAGGACTGGGTTTGTGGAAAGATATTGTGTAAATTTGGTTTTATTATAGAATGTCTTGGTCTCTCCATCTATGGTGATTGCGAGTTTTGCTGGGTATAGTAGTCTAGGATGGCATTTATGTTCTCTTAGAATCTGTATGATATCTGCCCCGGATCTTCTGGCTTTCATAGTCTCTGGTGAGAAGTCTGATGTGATTCAGATAGATCTTCCTTTATATGTTACTTGGCCTTTTTCTCTTACTGCTTTTAATATTCTTTCTTTGTTTAGTACATTTGGTGTTTTATTATGTGACAAGAGGTATTTCTATTCTGTCCAGTCTGTTTGGAGTTCTGTAGGCTTCTTGTACATTCATCGGCATCTCTCACTTTAGCTTAGGGAAGTTTTCCTCCATAATTTTGTTGAAGATATTTACTGGCCCTTTAAGTTGCAATTCTTCACTCTCAAATATACCTACAATCCTTAGGTTTGGTCTTCTCATTGTGTCCTGGATTTCCTGGATGTTTTGGGTTGCATGTTTTTTGCATTTTGCATTTTCTTTGACTGTTGAGTTGATGCTTTCTATGGTATCTTCAGCACCTGAGATTCTTTCTTCCATCTCTTGTATTCTACTGTTGATGCTTGCATCTATGACTCCTGATTTCTTCCCAAGGTTTTCTATCTCCATAGTTGTCTCCCTTTGTGATTTCTTAGTTGTTTCTTCTTCTTTTTTTAGATCCTGGATGGATTTGCTGAGATCCTTCACTTGTTTGTTTGTATTTTCCTGTATTTCTTTAAGATATTTTTGCATTTCCTCTTTCAGGATTTCTGCCTGTTGACCCAAGTTCTTCTGTATTTCTTTAAGCGATTTTTGTGTTTCCTCTTTATTGGCATCCATCTGTTGATCCATATTCCCCTGCATTTCTTTAAGCGGGTTTTGTGGTTCCTTTGTAAGCGCATCTACCCATTGATTCATTTCTTTAAGCAATTTTTGTGTTGCCTCTTTATGGGCCTCCATCTATGTGACCAACTATATGGTCAATTTTGGAGAAGGATCCTTGAAATACTTAAAAGAAGGCATATTCTTTTGTATTTGAGTGAAATATTCTTTAGATGTCTATTGGGTCCATTAGATTTATTACTTAGGTAAAATTCATTATTTCTCTGTTTGGTTTTTGTCTAATTGATCTGTGGGTTCGTGAGAATGGGGTGTTAAAGGCTCCCACTGTTATTCTGTGGGTTTCTATGTGCTATTTAATCTTTAACATTTTTTTTTTTTACAAATATGGGTATTCTTGTGTTTTGGGCAGAGTTGGTCTGAGTTGATATATTATCTTGGTAGATTTTTTCCTTTGATGTGTATCTCCTTCTGGTTGAAAATCTATTTTTTTAGATGTTGGAATGGCTACTCCAGCTTCCTTTTTGGGTCCATTTGCTTGGAAAACATTTTTCCAGCCCTTTTTTTTTTCATTTATGCAGCACAATTTTGGATCATGTGATCCATTGTTTTAGCTTGAGTCTTTTTATTGGGTAAATGAGTTTATTGATGTTGAAAGTTTTTTTATTTCCTGTTATTTTGATGTTTGTTTTGTTAGTATGTGTGTGTGTGTGTATGTGTGTCTGTGTGTGTGTGTTCGTGTCTATGCCTTCCTTGGTTTTGGTGATATGGAGTTACACATATTTCCCATGTTCTTGTATGTAGTTATCCTTGTTGGGTTGGAGTTTTCCTTCTAGTATTTTCTGTAGAGCTGGATTTATGGACAGATATTGTTTAAGTTTGTATTTGTCTTGAAATATTTTGTTTTCTTCATTTGTGGTGATTGAGAGTTTTACTGAGTATAGTCGTTGCCATCTGTGGTTTTCCAGAGGATGCAAGATATCTGTTCAGGCCCTTCTACCTTTTATTCTCTGTTGAGAAGTCAGAAGTAATTCTGATAGGTCTGCTTTTTTCTGTAACCTTGCCTTTTCCCCTTGCCACTTGGAATATTCTTTCTTTGTTCTGTAGACTTTGTGTTTTGATTATTATGTGGTGGGAGGATTTTCTTTTTTGGTTTAATCTAATTGGTGTTCTATAAGTGTCTTGTATGATTATAGGCATCACTTTTTTCATAGTGGTTCATATTGGGAAAATTTTCTTTTATGATTTTTGTTGAAAATATTTTCTGGTCCCGGGAGCTGTGACTCTTCACTTTCTTCTATTCCTATTATTCTTACCATAGATCTTTTCATGGTATCCCAGATTTTCTGGATGATTTCGGTTAGGAATTTTTTTAGATTGAACTCTTTTCTTAACCAATATGTAGTTTTCTCTATTGTGTCGTCTATGCTTGAGATTTTTTTCTTCCAACTCTTGTGTTTTGTTGAGGATGATTACTTCTGGTGTTCCTGTTCTCTTTATTGCTTCTATGTTCAATTTCAGGCCTTGAACAGTTTTACTTATTACCTTCTCCTGTTTAATCATATTTTCTGGATGTCTTTAAGGGATTTATTTGTTTCATCTGTAAAGACCTCTACCTGTTTGATTGTATTTTACTGTATTTCCTTAAAGGATTTATTCATTTTTTTCTTTAAAGGACTCTGTTATTTTAATAAGGTTGAATTTCCGGTCATTTTCTTGTACTTTAGTTGTATTAGGGTATCAGGTATTAGGGTTTGTGGTGGTAGGGTAGTTGTACTCTGAAGGTGTCATACTGCCCTGGCTTTTGTTGATTGTATTCTTTCCAGGGCTTTTAGTCATCTGACTGACTTTGGTCCCTGGATGTTCCTGGCGTAGAAGATATTGAAAGTGGGCTTAAACTAATGGCCCTAGTATGGTTCCATTCTGATGGGTAATTTTGGGCTGTATTGCTCTGTGTCAGTAGGTCTGTATTGTTCAGGATCCACAGTCTGATGAAAGTGGGTAGAGAGGTGTTGGGTTATTGGATGTCCTCCAGGGAAAGCAGATTGCCCAGGGCAGCTACGGGAGCCTCCATGGGACTCAGTGAGCAAGAAATGTGGTAGGGAAAGGGAATCTATCCTGTATGGTTCAGGATCCAGAGGTGTGATTATGAGACCTGAAGAAGGGGGTGGAAAGGTGGCAGGAGAATTGGTCTAGTATATTTTAATGGCAATACTCTACTGTTTGTTACTAAAGCTTATTTGTGTAAATTTAAATCAAGAAGAGTGATCCTTTTAAATAGTTTTCCTTCATATTGCTTTGGATATTTTTAGTCTCCTGGGATTTAATTTCACATTCTTTTTCTCATTTACTTCTTTGGTTACATCTTTTTATGAATAGTTTAGGATTTGGGGAAGTTCAGCATATTCGTTCAGTTTCATGAGAAAATTTTGCTTGTCTTATCCATTATCTTACAATGGAACCGAATTAATTTATTAGAACTAACAATTTTAATGGCGTGTTTGGGATTTACTACAAATGAATCACTATATCTGAAATAGAGAAAATTTTACTGCTTTTCTTATTCAGGTTTTTTGTTTGCTCACTTCTGTATTGATCAGAATAAGTGAGCATTGCCAGTATACTTTTTACCAGACCTTAAGCAAAAAGTACTTATGCTAATGATATTGGACTTAACAATCTTTCATTATGTCTAGTTTTCTAAAAAGTAGTAAGCAACTTACTCAATTGCTCACTCACACACTCAAATATGTGTGTGAGTGTATATGTGTGTGAATGTGTGAGTTCTTGTGTGTGTATGTGTGTGTGTGTGTATGTGTGTGTGTAAATAATGATATTCTTTACTTTGGTGACATTCACAATTACTTTGCCTTTCTTCCTGCTTAGAGTCAATATTGGTGATATGAAGTTTTCAGGAGAGTTAAAAGAAATTTTTGATCAGTGAGAAAGAATACTGTACAGTAACAACCTCTGCAGGAACAATGAATTGGAGAATCCAGAATACTGCTATATGGCTGTCTGAACACTTTCCCTTTAAGGCTAAAAACAGATTAAAAAGATTTTAACTTAGTATGGAGAAGTGATGAGATAAATTGTGTAACTTCACAGAGCACATTCTACTAGAGATAGCATTGAATGCCATGCAAACTCTAAAGGTAAGGACAAGGTAAAACATGTGATGATTTAACTTTATTATGCATGGTTAGAAAGATAGTGGTGCTACTATAGAGAAATGGAGTTACACAGAAACATTTGTTGAAGCACATGAACAAAGGATAAATGTAGTTTTGACAATTCTATGTGATGACTGAGGAAATGTAAGTGTTGGGGGAGGGGCAAATACAAAGCTGAGTGCAGACCTTCATTTGCTTGCTGCTTTGACATATTACAGTAGACTGTTCCAAACTCCCCCAAAGAATATGGGATGGAATTGAAAATGGCAATAAGTGTCTCATCTAACAATCAACTGGGAGTGGCTTGCTTACAGCTTTAATGTGTAATTACTATAGGGATTTCTGAAGCTTTAAAGCCAATTGCTGTATGATAAGTAGGTTAAAAAATAAAAACCAAACAGCAAAGCATGTTGAGCAGCATTAAATTCTTTTGAAAATTCTATGGTATATTGTTAAGATGAATAACAATTTCTGAAAATGCATGAATTCAGAAAATCAGCCAATGATCTACAATTTCATATTTTTAATGAAGGTGAAAGTAGAAATAATTCATATTACCAAATAGATATTTTGAATAAGATACTTTTGAAAAAATTTGTTTTGGTTAATTTCCAAAACTATCAACTGAGTAGTGGTAGTTGATATAAAATTAAAACAAGAAGAAAATCTTCCAAGCATACTCTACACTCAGAGTTAAGCCAATTGGTTGCGTATTTTAGGAACCGTTCAAAATATCTTAACAAATCTGTAGAAAAATATTATGCTTATTTAAAATTTTTTTCTTTTAGATACTTTTCTTTCATGTTAATGACTACTAACAGCACTTGCTTGTTTACAGAAATAATGGTTCTAATGAAATTTTTCAAATATTGACTACTTTATGCATTAGAACTCTGGCAAATATTTACATATGAGTTTAATCATTACTTGGTTGTGATTATACATAATTACAACTCAAGAAGTAAAAACCATGTTGATTATTATGATCTAGCAAACAGTCCTTTGTTCTGGAAAAATAACTATCTAACTTGATGCAGCATTAAATTTTATTTTGCTTCACTTAAATATTTTTTCTACATTTTTAGATTTCTAACCATGATTGAAATATCTCCCTTTTCTGATGTTATGACCTATCATTTGCAATCAAATTTTTAGAAAATATGCTTTATTTTTTATTTACTTGTATTTGATTCTAATTGATATTTTTATTTTAATTTGACTTAATTCTGTATTACAAAGGATTGAAACCCAGGCTTTGAACGCGTGAGGCAAGCAGTCTGCCACTAAGTTATATCATAGACCTTCTACTTGCATAATAAAACACAACAGGAGAGATATGGTACAAGGAGAAAGTAGGTAAGTGTTCACAGGGTCCAACTAGAGAATGGAAGGCCATAATTTGTGGTCCAGTGCAAACAAGCACCAGAGGAAGCTTCCTCATTCAGAAATTCCAACTCCGACAGGAGTCAAAATGAAGCCAGAAAGAGACTGCTTTTGTGTGTGTTGCCTATTTGTGTTGTTCCATCTCCAAAAATGAGGAAGGGGTGAAATTAGTCAGGTTGGCGGCCACGCAAATCCACAGCCTGTGTCCCAGATCATCAATGGTGCCCTCTGAGTGCACAGGCAGAGTAAAGTTGCTGAGGACAACATGGATGTCTTCAAAGATCACTGGGAAAAGCAATTCTGAGTGCTAACTTAGGCAGTGGATGACATCACCTCAGTGGATGACTTCCACTGTGTCTCAGAATATCATGTCTCAGAGGATGTGAACATATGTGTAATTGCCCTGCACTAAGGAGATGCAGAAACACTGGATTGGATCACATAGTGAGGGCTATACAGGGCTCCACAACCCAGGTCATCCACATCAGCAATTCAAAGATGGAGAACTATGGAACTGGAGTATATACTGACACAAAGACACAAAATGGCTTTTGGAAACAGTAATGTCACCCTATGGTGAACAAGTTAAGGTTGATACCAAAGCCCTGAGTGCTTGAGTGCCATTGTCCTTCAACCTTTTGAGGAGAATGAGTTCATCGATGCATCATATATGATGTATGATGTTGCTCTATTGTCAGGAACCATCTAGAAAAAGCTAAGGCTAGAAGGTAGCCTTCTTGGAGGTGGTCTGCCATTTTTTACATGGTTTGTGATGAGTAAGCTCTATGAGGAAAGTCATAAAGAGACCTCATTCCAGCATTGCTGATATGCCTTTTTGTCGTTATTAAATCAATATAATAATAATTTGGCAATACTGAGCAGATCAACATATGAATTAACTTTCATGAATTACTGCCATTTAGATGAATTAATGATTTTATAGAATTCCTGATTTGATACAAATAACCTTAGAAAGAAAGTTTTAAGTGATGGTTTTAGTTGTTTTGCTAGAAAGATGTAATAAAGTTAAAATCAAAAATAGAATATTCCTATTACTCATGATAGTAAGTAAACGCTTAGTAATAAGAAATGAGAAATGAGCTTTCATACTACGCTAGAAGGAAATACAGGTTTGGGACAAATTTGTGTTCAATGCAAAGGATTCAGGTCTATGGACAAAGCCATTGGTGTGCATTATGATTAGACAAGTCCAGGTGAGACTGTTGCTTTGAACTTATAATTAGCATATAGACGGAAACACTGCTTTCAACTTAATTCATTTTTATGTAAATCTCATTTTGTGTAACATTTTACGTATGAGTTAATTTATAAGAACATTTGTTTATAAAAATGCCAGAGGAAGGAAGCAAAGGTGGTGTGGTGTAGTGTGGTGTGGTGTGATGTGGTGTGATGTGGTGTGATGTGGTGTGATGTGGTGTGATGTGGTGTGGTGTAGTGTGGTGTGGTGTGATGTGGTGTGGTGTGGTGTGGTGTGGTGTGATGTGGTGTGGTGTGGTGTGATGTGGTGTGATGTGGTGTGGTGTGGTGTGATGTGGTGTGATGTGGTGTGGTGTGGTGTGATGTGGTGTGATGTGGTGTGATGTGGTGTGATGTGGTATGATGTGGTGTGATGTGGTGTGGTGTGGTGTGGTGTGGTGTGATGTGGTGTGACGTGGTGTGATGTGGTGTGATGTGGTGTGATGTGGTGTGATGTGGTGTGGTGTGGTGTGATGTGGTGTGGTGTGGTGTGATGTGGTGTGATGTGGTGTGATGTGGTATAGTGTGGTGTGGTGTGATGTGGTGTGATGTGGTGTGATGTGGTGTGATGTGGTGTGGTGTGGTGTGGTGTGATGTGGTGTGATGTGGTGTGATGTGGTGTAGTGTGGTGTGGTGTGATGTGGTGTGATGTGGTGTGATGTGGTGTGGTGTGGTGTGATGTGGTGTGATGTGGTGTGATGTGGTGTGATGTGGTGTGATGTGGTGTGATGTGGTGTGATGTGGTGTGATGTGGTGTGATGTGGTGTGGTGTGGTGTGATGTGGTGTGGTGTGGTGTGGTGTGCTGTGATGTGATGTGGTGTGATGTGGTGTGATGTGGTGTGGTGTGGTGTGGTGTGATGTGGTGTGATGTGGTGTGATGTGGTGTGGTGTGGTGTGGTGTGATGTGGTGTGATGTGGTGTGATGTGGTGTGATGTGGTGTGATGTGGTGTGGTGTGGTGTGATGTGGTGTGATGTGGTGTGATGTGGTGTGATGTGGTGTGATGTGGTGTGGTGTGGTGTGATGTGGTGTGGTGTGGTGTGGTGTGGTGTGGTGTGGTGTGGTGTGATGTGGTGTGATGTGGTGTGGTGTGGTATGATGTGGTGTGATGTGGTGTGATGTGGTGTAGTGTGGTGTGGTGTGATGTGGTGTGATGTGGTGTGATGTGGTGTGGTGTGGTGTGATGTGGTGTGATGTGGTGTGATGTGGTGTGATGTGGTGTGGTGTAGTGTGGTGTGGTGTGATGTGGTGTGATGTGGTGTGATGTGGTGTGATGTGGTGTGATGTGGTGTGATGTGGTGTGGTGTGGTGTGATGTGGTGTGGTGTGGTGTGGTGTGATGTGGTGTGATGTGGTGTGATGTGGTGTGATGTGGTGTGGTGTGGTGTGGTGTGATGTGGTGTGATGTGGTGTGATGTGGTGTGATGTGGTGTGGTGTGGTGTGGTGTGATGTGGTGTGATGTGGTGTGGTGTGGTGTGATGTGGTGTGACGTGGTGTGATGTGGTGTGATGTGGTGTGATGTGGTGTGGTGTGGTGTGATGTGGTGTGGTGTGGTGTGGTGTGGTGTGATGTGGTGTGGTGTGGTGTGGTGTGATGTGGTGTGATGTGGTGTGATGTGGTGTGATGTGGTGTGGTGTAGTGTGGTGTGGTGTGATGTGGTGTGATGTGGTGTGATGTGGTGTGATGTGGTGTGATGTGGTGTGGTGTGGTGTGATGTGGTGTGGTGTGGTGTGGTGTGCTGTGATGTGATGTGGTGTGATGTGGTGTGATGTGGTGTGGTGTGGTGTGGTGTGATGTGGTGTGATGTGGTGTGATGTGGTGTGGTGTGGTGTGGTGTGATGTGGTGTGATGTGGTGTGATGTGGTGTGATGTGGTGTGATGTGGTGTGGTGTGGTGTGATGTGGTGTGATGTGGTGTGATGTGGTGTGATGTGGTGTGATGTGGTGTGGTGTGGTGTGATGTGGTGTGGTGTGGTGTGGTGTGGTGTGGTGTGGTGTGGTGTGATGTGGTGTGATGTGGTGTGGTGTGGTATGATGTGGTGTGATGTGGTGTGATGTGGTGTAGTGTGGTGTGGTGTGATGTGGTGTGATGTGGTGTGATGTGGTGTGGTGTGGTGTGATGTGGTGTGATGTGGTGTGATGTGGTGTGATGTGGTGTGGTGTAGTGTGGTGTGGTGTGATGTGGTGTGATGTGGTGTGATGTGGTGTGATGTGGTGTGATGTGGTGTGATGTGGTGTGGTGTGGTGTGATGTGGTGTGGTGTGGTGTGGTGTGATGTGGTGTGATGTGGTGTGATGTGGTGTGATGTGGTGTGGTGTGGTGTGGTGTGATGTGGTGTGATGTGGTGTGATGTGGTGTGATGTGGTGTGGTGTGGTGTGGTGTGATGTGGTGTGATGTGGTGTGGTGTGGTGTGATGTGGTGTGACGTGGTGTGATGTGGTGTGATGTGGTGTGGTGTGGTGTGGTGTGATGTGGTGTGATGTGGTGTGATGTGGTGTGATGTGGTGTGGTGTGGTGTGGTGTGATGTGGTGTGATGTGGTGTGATGTGGTGTGATGTGGTGTGATGTGGTGTGGTGTGGTGTGGTGTGATGTGGTGTGATGTGGTGTGATGTGGTGTGATGTGGTGTGGTGTGGTGTGGTGTGATGTGGTGTGATGTGGTGTGGTGTGGTGTGATGTGGTGTGGTGTGGTGTGGTGTGATGTGGTGTGATGTGGTGTGATGTGGTGTGATGTGGTGTGATGTGGTATGATGTGGTGTGATGTGGTGTGATGTGGTGTGGTGTGGTGTGATGTGGTGTGATGTGGTGTGGTGTGGTGTGGTGTGGTGTGATGTGGTGTGATGTGGTAACTTGAGGGGCTCTGCCACATTCATCCAACCATCCATCTATCCATCCAAATGTATGGATGTAGCCATTTTCCATTTTATTCAGGGTGTGCATGTGTGTTTCCTATATGAGTGAATCTTTGCTCTCTGGTTCCCAAGGAGTTAACTAGGCTGGTCTACAAAAGGGCTTCCGTCTATCTGACCAGAGAAAGGAATGCTAGCAATAAATGCTTTACCTAATTCTGGGATTCACTACCTAATATAGCCTAGGTTAATAGCCAAAGCCAATAATTTTGGCCACAGAATAACCAAGAAAATGTCAAGTCTCCAAAGGCATCAGCTATTAGCATGCATATCGGTAAAGAAAGTTACAAGGCCAGAGATCATCAGTCTTTTAGTCATCATCCAAGGCTGTTTCCCTATCCCACCTCAGCTCATCCCACTAAGGCCAGGACCCTGCCCCCCCCCCACCTCCCGCTGCACTGCGGGATATCAGAAAGCCTATGCTAATGATGAAGAATCCAGAAGAGCGAGAAGATAATTCTAACTTTGTAAAAGAGAATTACGATGTATATTGTTGGACAAGTGTTCAGACCTAGGACGACCAGCTCATTGCTGGGCAGAGTGCTGGCGCTATCATGGCACAACTACCACAAGATGAGAAAGCAAAAAAATAACTGAGCAGGTAGAGATTCTCCACCAAGACAAACTAAGCTAGACACTAAGGTCTCAAGTTGAATGACAGAGAAAATGGCATTTCTCTAGCCAAGCAGATATGTATGATCATGATGGAGATGGCAGACTTCTCAAGAAGCAAAGGTCCACTGAAAAAATGCATCTGATGTTATTAATGTTGCCAAGAAGACTGGAGTATCAGTCTCTTGAATGGACACATTAACTTGTGCTCTGTCCTGATTCAGTGTGTAAGTATTATTGGCCTACCTTCATTGGTTTGCCTTGTATTGCCATCAGTTTAACATCTGCAGTAAAGTGAAGGTGTAAGTTCAAAATTTAGGAGAAGAATTCATTACGTTAGGGCTGGACATTGCTATGCCACTCATCCAGGCAGCCAAAACCTGATGAATACTGTTGTTTTCACAGTGAAAGGATCTTATGTAGTCTTAACCAAATACCAGAAGGTCTATGGAGTAGCAGAAGTCAACTCTCCAGATGTGTCTTGGATGATGAAGGCTAGAGAAAAGATGCCCCTCATGAAGGGAGAAAAGTCTGAAGAATTCCACACAAAAGTTCGATGTGGGTCTCAAAAGAAAGCATTTCCCCTGTGCAAGTTTTAAATGAATTCAAGGCTATGGATTCCCTCTAGGACAATAGGCTTCAAATAAGAAAGGCCTTTATTTCTGTCTGCCCTTCCCCTTTCTTTTTCATTTTGATTCTATTTTTGTAAGTATACCTGCCAATGTGTATGTCTCTGGCCTGTGGAAATTAATAGAACAGTGTCTGTTTGCATGTAAGATGAGATGAGATCAATGCTATTGCTTTATTGGTAGCATGGGAAGAGACAGGTAATTTCTGACCTTAGGTGGCTCAGAGCTGTTCTTTGTGACAATCTCTTGAAGCTGGGCAAAGAGTTCATACTGAGATGTTCATGGGAGTGAGAGGGATGAGAAAAACAACTTAACATTACAAAAGCAAATTCTAATGTATGCAAGAATCATTAGGTTGGCAGGTATATTCATAACCTAGAAAAACCCAGAAGTGTAACAGTAGAACATAAGGACTGTACTGCTTCTGTTTCAGTGCCAAAATGTACTAGCCAATACACTGAGGTGTTCCACAAATTGAACAATTTAACCTCAATGTTGTGTATCCATGTTATCATGTGGATTCTTAACTGAGGAGAAAACAACTCATCCCATCCCAAATGTTTCTTTAACCTGCCTTCTTTCTGTTCTTTTTTCCTGGTAGTGCAGTTGCTAGTGTTCTTATTATTTTTCTCCTCTCTGTTGAAGATAGTAAACATTCCTTTGAGACCCATAGGTCATCTGCAGACTCTGATGATAAAAAGTGGAGTTCAACTGTCCTTCCTCCTATTCCTTTCTTTTTAAAGTTGAACTCTGACTTTGCTAGACAATGGTAGAATGTTAGTAAAATATAGATTGATAGTATGTGAAGATTTAAAGGCAAATGCATAGGTGTGTAGCTAGAAGTGTTGGTATCTAATATACAATTCTATTCACTGACACAAAATGAACACATTTACTCTTGAAATATAAAAGTAAAGCAAACACCTCTATCACACTTTTTTGAATTTTTTATTAAATATTTTATTTACATTTCAAATGTTTTTCCCTTTCCTGATTTCCCCTCTGAAAACCCCGTTTTCCATTCCTCCTTGCCCTACTTCTATGAGGGTGTTCTTCCACCGACCCACCTACTCCTGCTTATAAAAATGTGTTTAAATTCAAAGATTGCAAGCTTACTGCTATTCATTTGAAGTGATACATTATTTAAGACAGACTTTGAGAAAGTATATTTTAGCTCTGATGTATGTACTTTAAGGAGCATAGAGAGAATATACGTTAGAATGTAGAGGATATTGTTAGATTGCTAAATTTAGAGATAAGCTTGAAAACAGATGAATTAGCAAACACTTGAATTGACACATAACATAAAAAGAACATAAGATAATTAACTTGATGAAAATATGTTCAAATTTT
This sequence comes from Tokudaia tokunoshimensis, assembly GCA_036184795.1. Classification (NCBI taxonomy): domain Eukaryota; kingdom Metazoa; phylum Chordata; class Mammalia; order Rodentia; family Muridae; genus Tokudaia; species Tokudaia tokunoshimensis. Next base: position 79,945,551 of record BTHU01000012.1, on the reverse strand, counting down.
AAAGGTTCCAAGCATATATTAAACTGTAAAATGATAAATACTAAAAGAGAATGTGATTAATATTCATTTAAAATCTCATCCATTTGTCTTCAATCTGAAATCTCATTTCCTTCAAAAGCATGTCTTCTGCTTTGAAGATTTTTTCACGACAATTTTCTTTCTAATGTTCTTCATGAACTTAAGAATTAAAAAAACAGAATTTCTTTGAGGATCCAGGTCAACATGGCAGACTAGTAAGGAAGGCATAGTAGGAAGATAAATGCTGTTTAAAGAGGTGTTTTATGAAAGGGGACTTGAAATAGGAGATTTTCAACACTTATGAAAGTAACTACTCTTATTAGGAAATACTCATTTATAAACTTAATACAATAGAATGCTTCTTGCAGTCACTGTGCATATAGTCACTATATTGCAACATAGGCTAGCACATTAAGAGGTGAAACTAGGTAGTTTCTACCCCGAGATTTCTCATTCTCCCAATGCATGGAGTCTAATGCATACCATCAGGACCTCTGTCTCTTCTGTGTCTTCATTCAATGTTTACTGAAACTTTCAGACTTAAAAAAATAACATTTGGCTTTCATCAATCTTATTGACTAGCAAATATGCCTTGACACAAATCTTCCCTCACTTACTTTACTGTAACCCAAGTAGGACTTTTCTTCTGCCACTCCTTCAATAAACACCATTTATTTTCTCTTCCTGTATGTAATAACACCCAATGAACTTCATCTATGTGCCATAAATTATCCAGATCTGCCAATGACACTCACATGTTTAACAAAATGATAACCCGTCATGATGTTAAACAGAGACCATAGAGTCACATATTAGTTCTGAAGTCCCTGTCCAATTGCCTACTTTCTTAATTCTTCTGTGAATAAAATCTTATATACACCAGTGATCTAGTTAGTAAACATAAAAATTCATATGCCCCATGACTTCACAAATGTTTCCCCTCTATTTTCTGATCATTCCTAATATTAATGAGAATGCCAGCTTGCATTAACTAAATCTGTCTAATAACTTTAACGAAACAGCCCAGGGGGGGATTGTTTTTCATTATATTGCCATAGGTGTTGACTCAAGGAGTGATTGGTAGTTATATTATTTAGTTTCTCAATTTCTATGGAATTCAAGCTGTTCACCTACCACATCCTCACAGGCCAGATTGTGAGGGATTCTTCTTATTTCATGTGAACATTGTTTTCAACCATTTTTGGATATATAGCTGAAGGATTGTAGTTAATATTTCATAGACATAGTTGCTTATCAACATTTATTGCATAACTATTCACAACAGCCAAGTTACAGAATAAGTCTAGTTGTTTCATAATGTATGAAATTCAAAATCACACATACACACACACACACACACACAGACACATGCACACATGCGCACACAAACACACACACACATACACACACATACTGTGGGGTTCTATTTAACCATAAATAATAGTAAAATGATATTTATTGCTGGTAAATAGATGCAACAAGAGATCATCATACTATGCAAAATAAGCAGGTCATAGAAAATACCACATCATCTCTGATTTGTACGTAAAAGAATTATTTATAGACACATCAAAAATGTAAATATAAAGAAAGAATGAGGGAGTTAGGGAGAGCCAAAGCACATGGACTATTTGAATAACTTGATCTTTGTGAAACACAACACTGTGTGAAATAAATGTGCATCAATTAAATGTTTTGAATAACAATTACAAAAGCAAAATGCCTTTTTAATTCAAGAAGTTCATAGGCAAAACATTTCGTGATTTTCATAGTTCAAACAGGTCATTATTAAGATCAACAACTACATAAGGAACAATTGATTTCACCATTTATCTATATTCAAAGTTGGATTTGAATGAAATCTTTTCTTTCTCACAAGTCATTTTCTTCCCCAATGGTCTTCAGTTTTTCCCATGTGCTCTGAGTTTTTTGATATTTGAAGGGCCATTTTCCAGAGACCTATTTCTATACAGTCTTTCTCTCTGTGTCTATAAACTACAAGACATTGTGATGGTTTGAATGAGAGAGGCCCCCACAGCCTCGTATATATCAACACTTGGTCCCTGGTTAGTCATACTGTTTAGAGTAGTTGTGGAAAGTTTAGGAGAAGCAGTCTTTCTGAAGGAAGTATGCCACTGGGGGTAAGCTTTGTGGGTTAATTACCTCATTCCAATTTTATGATCTCTCTCTCTCTCTCTCTCTCTCTCTCTCTCTCTCTCTTTGATTTTTGTCTGTAGATGAAAATGTGATTAGTCAGGTTTCTTTTCTTGTTGCCATGCCATGCCTTCCACACCGTGATGGACTCCAGCCCTCTGGCACTATAAACCAAAAACAATTCTTTCATCCTTCAGTTGGTTTTGGCCATGCTATTTTATCACAGCAACAGGTAAGTAACTAATACAGAATTAACAAGTCAACCCATTAATCTTGTCCTCATTTTTATTCCTCTGCAATACTTTAGATTTATTAATATTAATATGAAAATCAGGAAGGGGAGATATAATTGCTAGTGCTCTTGAGAACTGCTATGATATACACATCATATATGGCAGTTTATAATTAAGTTTTAAATTTAATTTGCTTCCTATTCTCAAAAGAGCAATTCCTAGTTTATTGACTTATTCATATCATCACATAATATAGCAGCTGCACTTTGTGTCCCCATCACTGTGAGATTGGTGAAGAATGGTCAAAGATTATAGACAGTAATTGTACATTGCAATTATTTCTGCCCTGATGACATGTGAATAACAACTCTTCTTTATAAGTTCCTGACAACAAATGAAAATACAATTATGTAAAACAGTGGAGTAAACAGTAAATTTAGTGAGCACACTCATAGTGAGGTTGAGGGAGAACTCAGAGGAGTTCAGGGAAGACAAAAATGACCATATATCTTAACCCAGCATGAAATCCTGCACTGATGTTTCAGTGAGGAATGAAAAAGGCAGACTTCCATTTTAAGTAGTTTAGATCAGCAGTGAGCCTAAATTTGAACTCTCTGCTTTCTCCCTGTGACTTTGACCTGTTTATACTCTGTGGACCTTTTCCTGTCTGTTGCTGCCTTCTCTCTCTCTCTCTCTCTCTCTCTCTCTCTCTCTCTCTCTCTCTCTCTCTCTGTGATTGGTCGCCATTGCCTACCTACATTGTTTGTTCCTAATAAAGGCCTTTGATTTGTCTTTATTGAATGGCATAGAGAACGCTGTTAGGAAAAGAATGAGAGGTGTTTTTCCATAGAAATATTTAACAGAGCTTTACATATCAATAAGCCACCTTGTTGACTCAAAGTGACCCAGTATAACATCCAGAACAACACATTGCTGTTATCAATCCATATGCACATGTTGCTTCTAAATGTATGGGATATTTATTATAAGATTGTTTTCAGGATACTGGCTTCTTTTTCAGCAAATGATTAACACAACACATTTATTTTTTTGTTTTTTTCTTTAAATTTTTTATTCGATATTTGCTAAATTTGCATTTCAAATGGTATACCCTTTCCACATTACCTCTCCCAAAACTCCCTATACCCTCCCCCTTCCCTGCTCATCCCCTACCCCAATTTCCACTTATACACACATATATCATCCTGAAGCAGGAGCATGAAAGAACATAAAGTTTAAGAGTTAAGTATTTAGCTTATGGTGTAAATGGTGATTACATGGGACAGCTAAGGAATAGTAAAACTGGTTACATTATTCTCTTAAAAGAAGGCTAAATTTAAGCCAGTAATACAGCAGATTGTGTAAATAATTTTAAATAATTTCAAGGCATATTATTAACTTTGTTGTAAGGTTGGGCAAATTTTCAGTATCTCCAAAGAAATATTTTCAAGAAAAGAAGTTATTGCTACAGAAAATGACTTTCTCAGAGGTGCACAGTTCCCTTGTCTAATAGTTTAGACAAATTTGTATAGGTTGGCTTTTTCTCTGGAGACACACAGTCATGAGGAATTAGTGCAGAAATTCATAGAAAGAGCTGGGGGATGTATGATGAGTATCAGGAGTGATGTGAGAGTTCAAGGTTGCTCTGTGCTCTCTCTTTCTCCAAAAGAATTATCAACAGTTCACAAATCTGCCCAAGATGTTATTTTGGGAGCAGGCCTGACTTATCTGAAAATGGTAGTTGCTGTTTTGCTTAAAGGACCATTATACACAATACTGCTTTATCCCTACGTGATTCAATATCCCTAAATTATTCAATAAATAATTTTTCAAATGATCAAAAATAAATCACTTATTCACAGAATTCCATGTCTAACTATAGCTTGCATTTTATAATCTTTGAATTATAAAATATGAATTATAAATTATAATTTATAAATTATAAATTTTGTTTTCATTTTTAGTGGTGTGTGTGTGTGTATGTGTGTGTGTGTGTGTGTGTGCAACTCTGTGTGTCCATAAGTGTGGCTACTTATTCATGAGGGTACTCATACACCTAGAATACCTAGGTTGAAAGTCAGTATAATATTTTTTTTAATTTTATTTTCTAAGTTTTTTTTATTTACATATAAAATCATTTCCCCTCTCCCGTTTCCTCCCTCCCCGAAAGTCCCATAAGCCCCCTTCCCTCCCTCTTTTCCCCATTCAACCCCCTCTCGCTTCTCTGTCCTGGCATTCCCCTACATCCAGTCTTTCCAGGACCAGGGGTCTCTCCTTCCATCTTCTTGGAAATCTATTGATATGAGAATTGTGTCTAGGGTATTCCGAGATTCTGGGTTAATATCCCCTTATCAGTGACTGCATACCATGTGTGTTCTTTTGTGATTGGGTTACCTCACTAAGGATCATATTTTCAAGTTCTGACCATTTGCCTAGGAATTTCGTGAATTCATTGTTTTTAATTGCAGAGTAGTATTCCATTGTGTAAATATACCACATCTTCTGAATCCATTCCTCCATTGAGGGATTCTTTCCATTGAGGGTTCTTTCCAGCTTCTGGCTATTATAAATAAGGCTGATATGAACATAGTGGAGCATGTGTCCTTATTGCATGCAGGTAAAGGCTCTGGGTATATGCCCAGGAGTGGTATAGCCAGATCCTCCGGGAGTGTCATGCCCAGTTTTCTGAGGAACCGCCAGACTGCTTTCCAGAGTGGTTATACCAGCTTGCAATCCCACCAGCAGTGGAGGAGTGTTCCTCTTTCTCCACATCTTTTGATTGCTCTTCCACTTCATCAAACGAGCTGCTGTCATTCTTATATAACCTACAACTTGCAGAGGTAGCTCGTCTAACTAGAAAGTTTGCTCTGAGTATCTTCTTTGTCTGAAGAGATCAGAACTCTAGTCTTCAACCTTGCAACCTTAGCACATTAATCACTGAGAGGTCTACCAAGTCCTGGATATTGTTTTATGTCATCTTCTTTTCTACAGGAACGTGAAAAATGATTTAAATGAACTTTTATTCATTAATCCATTTGATTATATGAGTCAGAGTCTCACTAGGCAATTCAGAATTGCCTGTACCCCACTATTTATCTCACCATGTCCTGTAACTTGTGATCCTCTTTACATAGCCTATCAAGCGCTAGAAAATGAAATATCACGTTGTTTAAATAAAGTTCTTTTTCCTCTTATAAATTTGTAATGTAAATGTTATCTCCCATAGTGCCAAAGACTTTTCTGTTTAAATCTAAGAAATAAATTGACATTTTTTTCTCTCAAAGAAATTCTAAAGATAACATGATTTTCTTTTTAATGAAAATCAAATCCTATCATCATGTTTCATATTTTAGCAGATAATTAATTTACATCTACTTTCATTCATTGCTTTTAGAGAATGACAATTAGTTTATCTTTGAGATTATATTTGACAATATAGACTTCCTTATACCTATTAAGGTCCTGTCTGAAATAAGTTTATTCTCAAACTGGTTAACTGAAAATTGCTTTAGGGGTTGACTGCCAAGATGTGAGTAGAATTTAGGGAATCCAAGATGTGATATGGTTGCACTGGGGTTTGCAAAAGCAGAAAGACTTTACTATTATTTGGTTTTCAAATCTGATCCTATGACTATTCAATTCTTATATAAAATTGGGAGACAAGATTAAGTGCATTGATAAAATTGGTATGCTCTATTCAGGCATCCAAAAGAAGGCAGAGAGCATGATGCAAACAGGTTGTAGATACAAAATGACAGGAGGAAATGGAAAATATCTATCAGTATCTCTATCAGTTTTGAAGTATTCTAGTATAACTCATTATGCTTAACTGATTAATAAAGTTAATAATTTCAGAAGTTGTGTAATTTGTAATAATTTCAAAGTTGTATAAGATAAATGAAGTAGTAAAATCAAACAATTCCATAGTCAAGTCACATGTTGTGTAGTTACTATCATTAAAATGAATATATATTGCAGGCATAATGAAAATAATTTTAAACTGTCATTTAATAATACTCTATTATTAATTGCCTTACAGAAGTTTCAATTAAGTTGCTTTGCTTCTATAGTGCTTAGTATTTGACAATAAACTACCATAACTATTATGTTATTACTAAGAATAACTCACTATAATGAATGGCAATGTTCTAGATAATAATTACTTCAGTAGAAAAAAGAGACCTATTTGAGTATCAGAGCACATATCAAGTTTGGATATAAATACAGGATAACCATGCTACAAACCATAGACATGAAGAAGCTAAGTAACAAGGAATGCCCAATGAATACTTGAGTCTAAACCAGAAGGGGAAATAAAATAGAATCAAAAATGGATAGAGAGAACTAGGTGAGGGATGGGGTGGGGAGGGGAACATGATAGAAACTGTGTTGGGGGTGGAGCTGGGGTGGCAGGTGGGAGGAGCTGGGAGAAAGGAAAGAAATCACTGGGGGTTCAGCTCTGGGACAAGCCAGTATCCTGGGTTGCTGTCCAGGTAGCTGGAAGGTGGCAGGGGTGAGGTGGTGGCACTTGTTGTGATTCTTAGCAACTGGAAATATGAAGCCTGAAGAGGCCACCTCCTGTTATCAGGTAATACATTTAGTGGAGGGAGAGGGACACCAAACCAATCACAAAACCTTTGACCCAAAATGTGTCCTATGTATAAGATGTTCAGGGATAAAAGTGGAACAGAGATAGAGAGAATAGCCAACCAATGATGCCCAACTTAATGTCTTCTCTAAGGGAGAGAACGAAGCCCTGACACTATTAGTGATATTCTGCTATGCTTGAAGACAAGATCCTAGCATAATTGTCTTCTAAGAGGCTTGATTCAGCAATTGATGGAAACAGATGCAGAGACCCAAAGTCAAACAATAGATGGAACTAGGAGAGTCTTGTGAAAGAGTTGGGGGAAGGTTTGGGGTGCCAGAGGGGTCAAAGACATCACCAAAAGTCCTAATAATAAACTAGCCTGTGTACTTGGGGACTTACAGAGAGTGAGCCACCAAACAAAGAGCATGAATGGGCTGAACCAAGGTCCCTACAAATATATATAGCAGATGAGCACTTGTTCTTTATATGGGTTGACTAACAATTCAAATGGGGATGTCTCTGACTCTGTTGCCTCCCTTTGGAACTCTTTTCTCTGGTGGGGCTGCCTTGTCTGGCCTCAGTGGTAGAGGATGCCCTTAGTAGGCTTGCTACTTAATATGTCAGCAAAGGTTAGTAACCATGGGGTTACTTAACCTTCTCTAAGAAGAAGGGGAGGGAGTGAATGGGAGGAGAGGAGCAAAGGGGGGCTGTAATCAGGATTCAAAGTGAATAAAAAAATTAATAGAAAAAATTAACAATAAAAACCACAGAAAAATAGATAATTTGAGGAAACTTGCTTAGTAACAAGGATAATGAAAGATGAAAGAGAATAAAGCTTGTCATTTGCTAGTCAAAACTGAATATTGTGATGTCAAAAGTATAAGATTAACTATAAAGCTGTAGGAAAGAACCTTGAACATACGGGTACAGGGGAGAATTTCCTGAATAGAACTCCAATAACTTATGCTCTAAGATCAAGAATTGACAAATGGGAACTCATAAAATTACAAAGTTTCTATAAGGCAAAAGACACTGTCAAAAGGACTAAGCGGTAAACAACTAACTGGGAAATGATCTTTACCAACCCTACATTTGACAGAGGGCTAATATCCAATATATACAAAGAACTCAAGAAGTTAAACTCCAGAAAGGCAAGTAATCCTATTAAAAAATGGGGTACAGAGCTAAACAAAGAGTTCTCACCTAAAGAATATCTAATGGCTGAGAAGCACCTAAAGAGATGTTCATCATCCTTAGTCATTAGGGAAATGCAAATCAAAACAACCCTGAGATTCCATCTCACACCAGTCAGAATGGCTAAGATCAAAAACACAGGAGACAGCAGTTGTTGGCGAGGATGTGGAGAAAGAAGAACACTCCTCCACTGCTGGTGGGATTGCAAGCTGGTACAACCACTCTGGAAAGCTGTCTGGCCATTCCTCAGAAAACTGGGCATGACACTCCCAGAGGATCTGGCTATACCACTCCTGGGCATATACCCAGAGGCTTTACCTGCATGCAATAAGGACACATGCTCCACTATGTTCATAGCAGCCTTACTTATAATAGCCAGAAGCTGGAAAGAACCCAGATGTCCCTCAACGGAGGAATGGATTCAGAAGATGTGGTATATTTACACATTGGAATACTACTCTGCAATTAAAAACAATGAATTCACGAAATTCCTAGGCAAATGGTCAGAACTTGAAAATGTCATCGTTAGTGAGGTAACCCAATCACAAAAGAACACACATAGTATGCAGTCACTGATAAGGGGATATTAACCCAGAATCTCGGAATACCCTAGACACAATTCGCATATCAATAGATTTCCAAGAGGATGGAAGAAGAGGCCCCTGCTCCTGGAAAGACTGGATGTAGGGGAATGCCAGGACACAGAAGTGAGAGGGGGGGTTGAATAGGGAAAAGAGGGAGGGAAGAGGGCTTATGGGACTTTTGGGGAGGGAGGAAACGGGAAAGGGGAAATCATTTGCTATGTAAATAAAAAACTTAGAAATAAAAAGCTGTGTGGAAACATTATTTCTATACAAATTAGCATCATCCACCTTATGCAAATCATGCCAAGATTTGGTGACAGCAAATAGAGACCCAAACACTCAGTCAACAGAAGTACGTTAGACAAATTTTCCAAAAGTCACAGTCAACATCCTAATTAAAAAAGATAAAGAAAGTTATACAGAGTGATCTAGGAATAACTCCTCAAAGGGATAATAGAATGCTAAACTCATGTACAACTACTGAGAGTACCCAATATGTATAAGAAACTAAAACAAATACTCTTAGATATAAAGCCACAGATTTTTTTCCAATATAGTACTAGTAGCTTCAATACCTCCCCTTTTCATTAATTGACAGGCCATAAAAACACTGATACAAACAAAGACACACAGACACACATAGACATACACACATGCAAACACACAGACACACTACACAGGTTTGGGCAAAATAAAAGAAAATCAATAAAACAGAGAAATATTGAAATTAAATGATACATAGATCAAATAGACTAGTCAAATATCCAGAATATTACATCCAAACACTGAAGACTACACATTATTCTCAGTGTCACATGTAAGTTTCTTCCAAATGGATCATATATTGGAAAACAAATCAAGCTTCAGCAAATGGTAGAAAACTGAAAGAACTTCCTGTAATTTATCTGACCATGATGGGATGAAACTGTATATTGATAGCAATAAAAACAGCAGAAACGTGTGTTCGTGGAGTTTGCACACTTTGCTGAATGAAAAACTGATTACTGAGTAAATAAAAATGAAAATAAAATTTCCTAGAATTGAATGAAAATTAAATTTTATATTCAAATTTCATTTATATATTATCTGATTAAAAGAAAAGCATAGACTTCCCAAGTAAAGAAACTCTTGATGCACTTTAAGGCTTTTGAAATAAAAGAGTAAACAGATTTAAAACAGTAATAGTCATCAATATCAGAATAAAAAATAAGGAAACGACATTGATTAAATATAATACGAAGAATTGAAGAAATCAACAGTTGATTCTCTCTTTTTTTTTGTTTTTTTTGTTTTTTGTTTTTCGAGGCAGGGTTTCTCTGTGTAGCCCTGGCTGTCCTGGAACTCACTCTGTAGACCAGGCTAGCCTCGAACTCAGAAATCCGCCTGCCTCTGCCTCCCAAGCGTTGGGATTAAAGGAGTGTGCCACCACTGAGGGCAAGTTGATTCTTTCAAAACATGATTAACATATCTTTAGTCAAATTAACAAATAAAAATTAGAAAACCTAACTTCATAAAATTAGAGATGAAAAGGAAGACATCGCAGAAGACATAACTGAAATTCAGAAAGTTGGTGAATTTAAAATACAATGGTGAGTTTCTAGAAGCATGCACCCTAAATTTTTTTTTTTATCTTTTCAAAATTTAATTGACTTTGTGTTTGAGTGTTTTGCCTTAACTGTCTGTATCACATGTGTACAGTGCCTATGGAGGCCAGAGGAGCTTTGGATCTGTTAGCATTCCTTCTATGCTCCACCCAACAGTTACCTGGGAACAGCTTGCTATGCAAAGGGCTATTTGGCCCCTCCTTGCTCTCTCTGTTCCTTTTCTCTCTCTGACTCTCTTCTCTTTCTGACCCTTTTCTTCTTTTCTTCCCCTCCTCCCCCACTCTTTCTTTTTTTATTTAATTTTATTTTTTTAATTTACATTCCAAATCATTTCCCCTTTCCCGTTTCCTCCCTCCCCGAGAGTCCCATAAGCCCCCTTCCCTCCCTCTTTTCTCCATTCAACCCCCTCTCGTTTCTCTGTCCTGGCGTTCCCCTACATCCAATCTTTCCAGGACCAGGGGTCTCTCCTTCCATCTTCTTAGAAATCTATTGATATGCGGATTGTGTCTAGGGTATTCCGAGATTCTGGGTCAATATCCCCTTATCAGTGACTGCATACCATGTGTGTTCTTTTGTGATTGGGTTACCTCACTAAGGATGATATTTTCAAGATCTGACCATTTGCCTAGGAATTTCGTGAATTCATTGTTTTTAATGGCAGAGTAGTATTCCATTGTGTAGATATACCACATCTTCTGAATCCATTCCTCCGTTGAGGGACATCTGGGTTCTTTCCAGCTTCTGGCTTTTATAAATAAGGCTGCTATGAACATAGTGGAGCATGTGTCCTTATTGCAAGCAGGTAAAGCCTCTGGGTATATGCCCAGGAGTGGTTTTTTAAAAGGATGAAGTAAATAAGCTATAGCAATGATATTGAGATAATAATAATTAATTTCAACTGCTGAACCTATCAGCTATTTAAAGAACTTGCAATAAGACAATATCAGCCCACAAAAAAGAAAAAGAAGAAATACTTCGTGTGTGTGTGTGTGTGTATGTGTGTGTGTGTGTGTGTGTGTGCAGTTTATTATCCTGACACCCAAACTAGAAAAAAAGTACAGCAAAGAAAATTATAGCCTTAAACTCCTAACGAACCTAAAAATAAATATTCTCAATAAAATACCAGTAAACTAAATTCAAAGTCACACCAAAAAATAACTCAGCATGAGTAAGTTGACTTTACTCCACAGATGCAGGTATGGCTCAACATATATAAATCAATAAATGTAATTTGTCACATACATGGACTTAAAGACAGAAATCAGGTGACCATCTTAGAAGACATAAAATAGTCCTTTGACAAAAACCAATGTATCTTTATATAAAAGACATGGAAAGTCTAGGATTCCAAGGTATTATATAAAAGAAACCCTAAATGGTATCAACTTACACATACCTTAGAGAGAAGATAGACATAGATACATGTTATTTCCTTTAACACATAAAAAATATTTACTTTTTTTTTTCTTTTTTTTTTTTTTTTGGTTTTTCGAGACAGGGTTTCTCTGTGTAGCCCTGGCTGTCCTGGAACTCACTTTGTAGACCAGGCTGGCCTCGAACTCAGAAATTCACCTGCCTCTGCCTCCCAAGTGCTGGGATTAAAGGCGTGCGCCACCACCGCCCGGCAAATATTTACTTTTAATCTTTTATTGATCATTAAAAATTACCACAACACATAACAAAGCATTAAAATGGATGTTACATTTTTATGGCAAGTATATTCTTAGATGCAAAGTTCTTCTGTGGAGTTCAAAAATTAGTATAAAGTAAAAATATAGATTTTTGGCTTGACTAAAATGCCTTAATACTTCTTTCCTTTTTTTATACTTATTTCTTGATTATGATTCTGGCTTTTCATTATTTAGAAGCAAAATGGTGAAGCTATACTACAAATGATTATAAATACAAAGCTCTATAGCTGTCAAGATGAAAGTGGCTTACAGAAGAGCAAAGCTGCTGTCCAATGATTCAAAATTCAAAAGGAAAAATGCCATTCAAAGAGCTGACCTGTTCAAAGTACTAGGTGAAGCACAGAATGTGCAAAGAGATGTGTTTATAATTCCATCACTTCAAAACTTCTTTTTGTTTAGCAGACAATGTAAACTTTGAACATTTTTAAGAAAAATGTAGTTAGTTTAACAATATGCTGTTTCTGTATATTGAGTGAGAAATACATTAGAACATAATCTTATCTCCAATATTTTCTTGGAAACAGAGGGGCTTTTAAGACTGTTCTAATATCACTTGTGTTAAAAATATTCTTATTAATTTTTCTCACACATGCACAGTCACAGTGTTACTAATGCTCAAGGCATTTTAGAGTGGTTTATGAATATCAACAGTTACAAAACCTCAATTAAAAACAATAGTGAAAATATTTGATTTTAAGTAGCAAATTAGAGACTTAATAAAATCAATGCAAAATCTGAACATGTGTTTTGCACATGACCTTATTACATAGTTTATGAATATATGTGAGTATATTGTATATGTAAAATATTTACATAATAAAATATCCTACTGTTTGTGTGTCTCCATTCTTGGAGTGTGTGTGTGTGTGTGTGTTTGTGTGTGCGTGTGTGTGTGAGAAAGAGAGAGAATATATGTGCATGCACACATTATACATGCATTGTGTGCTTGTGTGTATGGTTGTATACTTGTAGTATAATTTTAACATAATGAAGTTGGGAACCTATTTCTTAGTTTGCAGTGTTTGATGATGAAAAGGAAAAGGGAAAATTGGATAAAGAGAAGATGAAGTAAGAATACAGAAAACTATTCATTTACATCTGTATCCTTCCAAGGATAACCTTAAACTCTCTCCCTTGACACCGTGTTCATTTGGTGATCTTTAAATTCAGCCAACTTTACAAAGTGTCTATTTGATGTATAGAATTATTTCCCTCTCTTTGACTTAGGTCTTAAACTCAATCACATGTTTACATTTACAAAATCATCACTATTGTCAGTCATCACTACTGTCAAGGAAATGAACACCATTTTCTAAGGCTTGCTCAAGCACCTTGTAATCTGCCCCCTTTGTCCTTCACAATGCCTGATGCCATTCCCTCTGCCTGATCTCATTTAAAATACTGCATGGGAGGCTGAATAAAAATCCCAGTGCTGCTATTTTTAGAAAGTAAAATAATATTATAGGACTAGAGATGGAGCTTACTGCTGAAACTTGTGCAAGTATGGGAACTGAAATTCAATCTCTATTGCCACACAGCTAATGACACAATTGCTTAAGATGTCTTCGTAAAATTCATAGGTTCTATTTATTATGTCAGGGAGAAGGAATGGTGAACTATAATAGTAGTTCACAATTTTTTTTTTGAAAACATGATCTTAATCTGTGTCAGAGATTAAAAAAAATAAACAAATTGAGCTAAATAGTCAAGCCTGTTTTAGAGGCAGAAGCCATCATGATATGAGACAAATGAATTCAATTCTGTTGATATAAAATGCAAGAAAGTATCTAGCAATGGATTAAACTAGTAGAATACTAGTGGATATAGGAGTTTGGATGAGCAATTTTATTAGGTCATTTGTCTTTTTTCTTGTAGCTATGTCCCTGCCATCTCTCATAGCTTGGAGACGAGGAACTATTGTGTGTATCCTCCCTACTTTCATTCCCTCCTTTCTTCCCTCATAACTGCCATCCCATATTTTTTGTGCTTCCTTTGTGTTTTGTTTTTATTAATCTTTTTACTTGACAAATAAAGTGTTGTTTTTATTTGTAATTTTTAAGATGTTTCAAATATGTATGTGTTGTGGAATAGTAAAACAAGTTAATATATGTGTTACCTCAGGTACCATTATTTATAAGAACACTTAAAAGCCCCTCTGTCAGTAATTTTCAGGTATTTAGCATACCACTACTAAATTTATTCTCTTGTTCCTGTGATGCAAATGAGTGTCCGTGTGTCAGAAACTTTTTTCTCAAGAGGTTGATGATGGGAAATGTTGTAGCCCTAGGGTATGTGAGAAATAGTCTTGAATGTCCTTATAGTTATTCTTGTATAATTCTAACAATACCATGATACAAAGTACATTGTTATAAAAGTATGAAGGACATCTGAATTAATCTTTGAATTTCTGTATGAATAAAACAGCTGTGCTGATATGTCTGAGAAACAATGTAGGCATAGTTTAGTGGTAGAGAGCTTGTTTGACATGCAGGAGATTCTCAGTTCAATCCCAACATTAAAATGATAAGAAAAAAGAGAGGGGTAAAGTAAAAGAATAAGAAAAAAGATAGTGGCATCATATCTCCTTCTGCCAAATTAAATTACACAACTATAGTAATAATGACATAAAAACAGATATAGGTGAATGGAACAGAAGACAACCCAGAAATGAGCACTGATACTCAGTGGATATTTAATCAATTTTTTTTAGGTATATGATGATGAAAAGTTCAGGGACAACTGAGTATTTATATGTAGAACAAGGAAATGAGTTCTAATATCACACCATACACAAAAATAAATTCAGAGCTAATAGTATTTGAAGATAAGAACTGAGGCTGTTAAAATTCAGTATGAAAACAAGGGCTGCAAGTCTATTGCTTGGTCCAGGTACTCTTCTTTGTGATGTTTATATTCTGCAGAAGGAATCACATGGCATTAGGGAATAATACTGGCTTCAAAAATGGTACATCAGTGGGAGATTTAGACTTTTAAAGGGCCCAGAAAATACATACTATGGATCATACTTTGAAAGAATTGGTCTAAGAAAAGTTTGACTAGAAGGAAGACCTATCCGAATCACATCAGACTTCTCACCAGAGACTATGAAAGCCAGAAGATCCTGGGCAGATCTCATGCAGACAATAAGACAGCACAAATGCCAGCCTAGACTACTATACCCAGCAAAACTCTCAATCACCATAGATGGAGAGACCAAGATATTCCATGATAAAACCAAATATTCACAATATCTTTCCACAAATCCAGCCCTGCAACGGATAATAGGTGGAAACCTCCAATACAGGGAGAGAAACAACACCCTGGAAAAAATGAGATAATAACCTTCTTGAATCAAACCCAAAAGTAGATAACCACTCAAACATAAAGATAGCGTCAAGAATGGCAGATGGCAATAATCACTATGCCTTAATCTCTCTTAATATCAATGGTCTCAATTCCCCAATTAAAAGACATAGACTAGCAGACTGGATACGTAAACAGGACCCAGCATTTTGCTGCATGCAGGAAATGCACCTCAGTGTAAAAGACAAACACTACCTCAGAGTAAAAGGGTGGAAAACAATTTTACAAGCAAATGGCCCCAAGAAACGAGGTGGAGTAGCCATACTAATATCAGATAAAATTGATTTTCAACCTAAAGTCATCAAAAAAGACACAGAAGGACACTACATACTGATCAAAGAAAAAATCCACCATCAAGAACTCTGAATTCTGAATATCTATGCTCCAAATGCAAGGGCACCCTCATTCATAAAAGAAACTTTACTAAAACTCAAAGCACACATCGCACCTCACACAATAATAGTGGGTGACTTCAACACCCCGCTCTCTGAAATAGATCGTTCAGGAAAGCAGAAACTAAACAGGGACACAGTGAATCTAATTGAAGCCTTGGACCAAATGGAACTAACAGATATATATAGAACATTTCATCCTAGAGCTAAAGAATACACCTTCTTCTCAGCTCCTCATGGTACCTTCTCCAAAATTTACCATATAATTGGTCACAAATCAGACCTCAACAGATACAAGAAGATAGAAATAATCCCATGCCTCCTATCAGATCACTATGGAATAAGGGTGGTCTTCAATGGCAACAAAAACAACAGAAAACCCACGTACACATGGAGGCTGAACAATGCTCTACTCAATGATAACTTGGTCAAGGTGGAAATAAAGAAAGAAATCAAAGACTTTTTGAAAGTTAATGAAAATGAAGGCACAACATACCCTAATTTATGGGACACAATGAAAGCAGTGCTAAGAGGAAAATTCATAGCCCTGAGCGTCGCCAAAAAGAAACGGGAGACAGCATACACTAACAGCTTAATGGCACACCTGAAAGCCCTGGAACAAAAAGAAGCAAATACACCAAAGAGGAGTAGAAGGCAGGAAATCATCAAACTCAGGGCTGAAATCAATCAAGTAGAAACAAATAAAACCATACAAAGAATCAACAAAACGAGGAGTTGGTTCTTTGAGAAAATCAACAAGATAGATAAGCCCTTAGCCAGACTAACCAGAGGGCACAGAGATAGTATCCAAATTAATAAAATCAGAAACGAAAAGGGAGAGATAACAACAGAAACTGAGGAAATTCAAAAAATCCTCAGATCCTCTACAAAAACCTGTATTCAACACAACTAGAAAATCTTGAGGAAATGGACAATTTCCTTGACAGATACCAAGTACCAAAATTAAGTCAGGATCAAATAGACCATCTAAACCGTCCTATAACCCCTGAAGAAATAGAAGTTGTCATTGGAAGTCCTCCAACAAAAAAAAGCACAGGTTCAGATGGTTTTAGTGCAGAATTCTATCAGACCTTCAAAGAAGACCTAACACCAATACTCTTCAAACTGTTCCACAAAATAGAAACAGAAGGAACACTACCCAACTCGTTCTATGAAGCCACAATTACACTAATACCAAAAGCACACAAAGATCCGACAAAGAAAGAGAATCTCAGGCCAATCTCTCTTATGAATATCGATGCAAAAATACTCAATAAAATTCTTGCCAACCGAATCCAAGAACACATCAAAACGATCATTCACCATGATCAAGTAGGCTTCATCCCAGGGATGCAGGGATGGTTCAATATAAGGAAATCCATCAATGTAATCCACTACATAAACAATCTCAAAGAAAAAAACCACATGGTCATCTCATTAGATGTTGGGAAAGCATTTGACAAAATTCAGCATCCTTTCATGCTAAAGGTCTTGGAAAGATCAGGAATTCAAGGCCCATATCTAAACATAGTAAAAGCAATTTACAGCAAACCTGTAGCCAGCATCAATCTAAATGGAGAGAAACTTGAAACAATCCCACTAAAATCAGGGACTAGACAAGGCTGCCCTCTCTCTCCATATCTTTTCAATATAGTACTTGAAGTTCTAGTTAGAGCAATTAGACAACAAAAAGAGGTCAAAGGGATACAAATTGGAAAGAAAGAAGTCAAACTATCACTATTTGCAGACGATATGATAGTATACTTAAGCGACCCAAAGAACTCCACCAGAGAACTCCTACAGCTGATAAACGACTTCAGCAAAGTGGCCGGATATAAAATCAACTCAAGCAAGTCAGAAGCCTTCCTATACTCAAAGGATAAGCAGGCTGAGAAAGAAGTAAGAGAAATAATACCCTTCACGATAGCCACAAACCACATTAAGTATCTTGGCGTGACTCTAACCAAACAAGTGAAAGATCTGTATGACAAGAACTTCAAGTCTCTGAAGAAAGAAATTGAAGAAGACCTCAGAAGATGGAAAAATCTGCCATGCTCATGGATTGGCAGGATTAATATAGTAAAAATGAGCATCTTACCGAAAGTAATACACAGATTCAATGCAATCCCCATCAAAATCCCAACTCAATTCTTCATAGAGTTAGAAAGAGCAATTCAAAAATTCATCTGCAACAAAAAATAACCCAGAATAGCTAAAACTATTCTCAAGAGTAAAAGAACCTCTGGGGGAATCAGTATCCCGGACCTCAAGCTGTACTACAGAGCAATAGTGTTAAAAACCGCATGGTATTGGTACAGTGACAGACATGTAGATCAATGGAACAGAATTGAAGACCCAGAAATGAATCCACACTCCTATGGTCACTTGATCTTTGACAAAGGAGCTAAAACCATCCAGTGGAAAAAAGATAGCCTTTTCAACAAATGGTGCTGGCTCAGCTGGAGGTCAACATGCAGAAGAATGCAAATTGACCCATTCTTATCTCCTTGCACTAAGCTCAATTCTAAGTGGATCAAAGATCTCCACATAAAACCAGACACACTGAAACTAATAGAAGGGAAACTAGGGAAGAACCTTGAACATAAGGGCACAGGGGAGAATTTCCTGAACAGAACTCCAATAGCTTATGCTCTAAGATCAAGAATAGACAAATGGGACCTCATTAAATTACAAAGTTTTTGCAAGGCAAAAGTCGCTGTCAAAAAGACAAAGCGGCAACCAACTAACTGGGAAATGATCTTTACCAACCTTACATCCGACAGAGGGCTAATATCCAATATATACAAAGAACTCAAGAAGTTAAACTCCAGAGAGGCAAGTAACCCTTTTAAAAAATGGGGTACAGAGCTAAACAAAGAGTTCTCACCTGAAGAATATCTAATGGCTGAGAAGCACCTAAAGAGATGTTCATCATCCTTA
The DNA here is from genome assembly GCA_036184795.1 of Tokudaia tokunoshimensis. Lineage (NCBI taxonomy): Eukaryota > Metazoa > Chordata > Mammalia > Rodentia > Muridae > Tokudaia > Tokudaia tokunoshimensis. The sequence continues at coordinate 79,926,787 of BTHU01000012.1, read as the reverse complement.
GTCATTAGGGAAATGCAAATCAAAACAACTCTGAGATGTCATCTCACACCAGTCAGGATGGCTAAGATCAAAAACACAGGAGACAGCAGTTGTTGGCGAGGATGTGGAGAAAGAGGAACACTCCTCCCCTGCTGGTGGAATTGCAAGCTGGTACAACCACTCTGGAAAGCATTCTGGCGGTTCCTCAGAAAACTGGGCATGACACTCCCGGAGGATCCGGCTGTACCACTCCTGGGCATATACCCAGAGGCTTTCCCTGCATGCAATAAGGACACATGCTCCACTATGTTCATAGCAGCCTTATTTATAATAGCCAGAAGCTGGAAAGAACCCAGATGTCCCTCAAGGGAGGAATGGATTCAGAAGATGTGGTATATCTACACAATGGAATACTACTCTGCAATTAAAAACAATGAATTCACGAAATTCCTAGGCAAATGGTCAGATCTTGAAAATATCATCCTTAGTGAGGTAACCCAATCACAAAAGAACACACATGGTATGCAGTCACTGATAAGGGGATATTGACCCAGAATCTCGGAATACCCTAGACACAATCCGCATATCAATAGATGGAAGGAGAGACCCCTGGTCCTGGAAAGACTGGATTTAGGGGAACGCCAGGACAGAGTAATGAGAGGGGGTTGAATGGAGAAAAGATGGATGGAAGGGGGCTCATGGGACTTTCGGGGAGGGAGGAAACGGGAAAGGGGAAATGATTTGGAATGTAAATTAAAAAAATAAAATAAAATAAATATTAAAAAAAAAGAAAAGTTTTACTAGGAAGAAATATCTCCAAAGTTTAGTGAATTGAGGAACCTTAAACCTTTCTTCTTTACAGCTCAAATTACCAATAGTTTTTTTAGTATATCAAGATGAACCTTATAAAGAGGAATCTTAAATAATAATATCTCTACGAGAAAATGATAAATTTTACTATTATTCACTGAGAAACAAGCTGCTTCAAGATAACAATCCACATATGTTTTTGGAAGGTATTTCTTTTTTTTTAATTTAATTTAATTTTTTTTAATTTACAATCCAAATCATTTCCCCTTTCCTGTTTCCTCCCTCCCCGAAAGTCCCATAAGCCCCCTTCCCTCCCTAGATATTTCTTATGTGTGAAAACAATATGCATTTAAACAAACTGAATAGAAATAAACCCATCATATCAGCACTTGGAAATAAATCATATCTTTCAAAGTATTTTTAAAGAATAATTTGAAAAGTACTTAAAATGAAACATTCACAAGCATTATGCCGATGTGAAAAAAATCATTGATTCTTGTACAAGGCTGTGTACATTGCAATGTTCATAAACAATTTTCTTGATAGAAATACAGAAAAGCAACTGAACATCTTCAATACTAATAATAAATTAAAGGTAATATTACATTCATTCCAAGGAGATATTCATAGAATTAAAAATGATTGACTTGTGAAAGATGTATCAATATGAGTAAATCTACCCTTTATTGTATTAACTGAAAACTATAACTATGTATTCAAAAAATATATAAGATTATACATTTTATACAAGTGTATGAATTTCAGAAATGTAAAAATGGCCTTAAATTTTTATGAAGGTGTTTTAAGTATAACAAAATACACTAAATACAGAATATAATATGCCCTAGAGAAATAGAAAAAGCAAAATAACATCAGAAGGCTTAGGTAGGAGACTGAGACTTTATTTCTAGGTGATCAAAGCACCTAGCATGAGATAAAATTTCAGGCAACTTGTACTGGGCAATTAGAAGTGATTTTTATTCTAAGAGAAAATATAAATAATTTGTAGTACTAATGTCTATTCATAAGTGGAAGATTAATGACATAAACTACAGTAGAGCCTCTATGGGCTATTACAAAATGAACTAATCAAAGATTTCTGGTTTTATGGGATGAAGCTGCTCCTAAGAATGTGCTTGCCACTGGAATAGAGAATCAGTACGAAAATGGTCAGATTCACTTTATCTTGACGTGTAGCTTTGATCATAAGACCCTATTATTTATTAAGTAGCATATTTTCCACATAATGAGAATTCATGTGGTTTCACACATTATTACAGACTTGAGTTGTTAAAACAGCTCTTTCAAAACATTTCAAAATTACATGAAGAAACATACAAAAGCCTATGCATGTTTCTATTTTGATTCAGTGATTTCATTCTTATTTTTATTCTAAAGAAATATTCTAAATAAAAATGTAAAATATGAATTTGTTTATATCTGTATATCTGAATAAATAACCCATATATATATGTGAATATATATGTGTGCATATATATCCCAAAGGATGAAAAATGCACAGTGAATTTTTGGCTCTCAATAAGTGGCTTAAAATATATAATCATGTTTAAATTTTAATTTGAACTTCTCTAAATACATAATTCACAAATGTTTTAATACTTGCTTTAAATTAGTAGTAGTCAAATAATAGTTCTTGAATTTGATGATAAGTATATATTCTTTTTGTAAATTTTAAATATTTTAAAACCAGTTTGTAAAAGCTTTATTTGTCCCTATAGATTCCTAATTTACTTATTTAAAACCTTTTTGGGAACATTAACTGTGATTATAAAGAAAAGAAAAGTTTTACTAGGAAGAAATATCTCCAAAGTTTAGTGAATTGAGGAACCTTAAACCTTTCTTCTTTACAGCTCAAATTACCAATAGTTTGGTTATACAGAACAAAACATTACTTTGTTCATGCCATTACTTATCTTGTTACATAAGTTTTCTAGAACAATGTAAGGTATTTAAAACTTATACCTTATGTTATAGTGGTATAGATAAAACTTCTTAATCTAATTTTATTAACTTTGCTAATATGAATAGTAAAGTAACCTGTTATCTAGCACTAATGACGTAATGGTAGTTATTCTTTGAATATTACTAGTGAGTTAGAACAGTTTGATACCTCACAAGTAATATGCCTTACTCCTTTGACATCAAGCATAAATAAGTACATCATGAATACTGATCATTTGCTTTAGACACATGAAGTTTGAGGTACAGGTGAGCCTTTGAACTTCTCCATGTGGCACAGCCCACAGTGACAATGCTGGGATCTGAGCCCTGGGCTCCAGTTTAGATTTCAGCAAAAGAAAGGTTGCTCTTTTATTTTACTACAGATTATCTGAGAATTTATAAAACTAAGGAAAACGTTGATTTTGAGTCTTTGACCAGCTATTTTTTAGTATATTAAGGACATTAAAAACAATAATGCCTCAACCAGGAACCTGGTTTTCAAGATAATAGCATTTCTATTTTTTGTCTAATCTTTTGTTCTTTCCTTTTTTTCTTTCCTCTACTGTGGAACTTGATTGGAAAAAAAATAGTTCAGTAGTCTGCTCTCAAAAGAATACCTACTAAAGGCAAAGAACTTCTAAAATAATAAATCCTTTTGTGCACTCTCTGACAAAATACAGAAATACAGAACAATGAAACCCCTCAAATGAATACTCAGCAAAAGAGGAAAAGGAAACTGTTAAAAGGTAATAGCTATTTGAATTTTTTCCAAGATAAATCAAGGGCAGTTCTTCAAAAGTGGAAGACTCTTTCATGGGTTGGTGGGAAGACAGATTGTATAATCACTAAAATGGTTGAAAGCTTCCCATATTATGCAGATAATCTGAAATATACCAGTAGGTCCTACCAGTAATTGTGCATACATATGATTAAACCCATGGTTTTTTCAACATAACAGTTTAGATAGACACCTTAGTTGAGGTTCAAAATTTATTTAGTTAGTTTTTCTCTTAATATTGGAGATTGAAGTTAGGGTTACATGCATTCCAGATAAGCACTCTACTGCACAGCTCTGTTCCCAGCTTCCAAATACATTTTATTTTTATAAAACACATTCAAAACCTATTAATTTTAGAAAAATATTACTCTTAGTATAAAAAATATTAAATGTTATAATTCTAACATCCAAGTAATGACATAATATCAAATAAAATATTTAAATATCAAATACAAAAGCAATAATCCAAAATAAACACAAGTTATTTTTCCTACACAGTTATAGTAATATCTCTATATATCTATGTGTACTTATAGCCATCTCATTTCACAAGGGTTGTACAAATAAATATGGAAAGAATAAAATAAGATCATGCTCTATTTCAGTTAGGTTTGTTTCATTCTCATGTTCTGTTTTGAATGAATTCTGTGTAGAGATTCATAATAAACATTTCACAAAATTATAGCGACAAAAAAATATCCTTAATCTTTGAATGCTAGCTCTTCTGCATATTCATTGCTATTACAGGAAAGGAAGAATGCAGTTTGGGCTGACTCTTAAGCATCTTCATTAGTGTAACTATACTTTTGAAATTCTAAATACATTACAGGATACTAATATCACCGATGATGTTGTGGTTTATTTATTTACATCCTACATAATAGGAAAAGACTCAATTCCTTTGCTGGAACAAAATGCATAACCATTCTATCTGGATTTGTTGAATAATTCCCTTGAGGTCAGAAAACATTACAGCAAAAATGATGCTGCTGGGCTTACAAACACCTTAAATCTATCTGAAACTGCATACCTTCTAACTTCTGTAAACAGTGATAAGACTTCTACTCCCTTCAAACACTGATTAAACAACTCTCTGAAGTTATTTTGAAAATACAGAAATAGCGAAGAAACATGGAGAGCATTACCTTTGCCTATAAACACAATTTTGGCAAAATTAATTCTATATGTAAAATGGGAACACACATTAGGGCAGACTAGCATTTGTCTTAGAAAAAGAGTTTGCACTACCATTTAAAAGTTAGTCCTCTGAGAGGCTCCTCCACCCAGCAGCTGGCACAGACAGATAGATATACAGTGGAAGGAAATTGGGGATTTTATGGAAGAAAAGGAGGAAGGATTGTGTGTACCGATGGGGTTAGGAACCCTTTTATAATTATTATTAGATATATTCTTTATTTACATTTCAAATGTCCCTTTTCCTGGTTCCCCCCCCCAGAAAAAATAAGCCCCTAACCCATTCTCCCTCCCCCTGCTCACTAATATGCACATTCCAGCTTCTCTGTCCTGGCATTCCACTACACTGGGGCATCTAACCTTTTCAGGAGCAAGCGCCTCTCCTCCCTTTGATGTCCAACAAGGCTAGCCTCTGCTGTACAGCTGGAGCCATGGGTCCATCCGTGTGTATTCTTTGGTTGATGGTTTAGTCCCTGGGAGCTCTGGGGTTACTGGATGGCTCATATTGTTGTTCCTTCTATGGCACTGCAAAACTCTTTAGCTTCTTGGGTCCTTTCTCTAGCTCTTCCATTGGGGACCCTGGGCAGAGTTCAGTGGTTGGCTGAGAGTGTCCCTTTCTGTATTTGTCATGCACTGGCAAAGCCTTCCAAGTGACAGCTATATCAGGCTCCTGTCAACAAGCACTTGTTGGCATCCACAATAGTGTCTGGGTTTTATAACTGTATATGGGATGGGTCCCTAGGTGGTGCAGTCTCTGGACGGTATTTCCCTCAATCTGTGCTCCACACTTTGTCTCTGTTTCTCCTCCTGTGGGTATTTTGTTCCTCCTTCTAAGAAGGACAACAGTATCCATACTTTGTTCTTCCTTCTTCTTGAGCTTCATTTGATCTGTGAATTGTGTCTTGGGTATTCCAAGCTTCTGGGCTAATATCCACTTATCAGTGAGTACATACAGAGTGTGTTCTTTTGTGATTGGGTTTCGTCACTTAGGATATTTTCTAGTTTCATGCATTTGCCCCAGAATTTCATGAATTCATTGTTTTTAATAGCTGAGTAGTATTCTCTTGTGTAAATGTACCACATTTTCTGTATCCATTCCTCTGTTGAGGGACATCTGGGTTCTTTCCAGTTTCTGGCTATTATAAATAAGGCTGCTATGAACACAGTGGAGCATGTGTCCTTATTGATATACCACTCCTGAGCATATACCCAGACATTTCTCCAACATGTAATAAGGAACTCTTAAGGAAGACCAACAGAGTCAACAAACCTGGACCTTTGGGGTTCTCAGAGTCTGAACCAGCAACCAAAGAATATACATTGGCTAAACCTAGGCCTTTCTGCACATGTGTAGCAGATGTGCAGATTGGTTTACTTGTGGGTCCTGAGCAGCTGGAGCAGGGGCTTTCCCAAAAGCTGTTGCTTGTATGTGGGATAACTGGGCTGCCTTGTCTGACCTAAGTGGGAGAAGAAGTGCCTTGTCTCTCAGAGACTCGAAGTGCTAGGTGGGGAAATACCCAAGGTCCCTCACCTGCTCAGAGGAGAAGGTGAAGGAGGACAGGGAAGGGTTGTCGGCGGGAGGGCCTGGGAAAGGCACAGTGAGCAAGATGTAAAGTGAATAAGTAAAAAAATAAATTAAATTAAAAAACAATATAAGAAAAATTAGTCAATTCACTTCATGAACCTAAACCCTAACCCTAACCCAAGGATAAAAATGACATTTTAAGCTTAATAGGAAAGAATTGTTTGGCAAAATTTAGCTTTCCATCTTGGTTCTTGGCAAAATAGTAAAACAAAACAATGTCCCAAGTCCTAACCTGGAAACAGCATTGAGAAAATAAATCTGACATTTTCCCAGATCAGGATAGTTTCAAATTACATTTTACAAATGAGAGTTAGTGGAAAGTTGATGCTTTTTAGGTCTTTGAAGGGGAGGAGTGAGTTCCAGGTTTCTGTCAGTTTCTAGCAGCTTCCCATGTTAGTAGACTATTTCTCTACCTTGAGTCATCCTTTCTCTGTGAATATGTAATATGCACCTAGATCTCTCTTTGTGAAAGGACTGGAATATAAGAAATTAGGCATGATATTAATAAGCCCATTGTGTCATGATCATTTGCAAAGATCCATTTTAAAAAATGATATTCACCATTAGGTTAAGGCTTTAATATATCTGTTGAGCAAACAATTTAAACCTCAATAGAAAAATAGCAAATCTACATTTAATATAAACTTACAAATAAAGACTGATTATTTCTCCCTCTAAATTCAGGTGTAAGACAACTTAGTTGTCCCAATATATTCTATTTAGTAGTATATTTGTGATTTTAGTGAAACTAAAATTTCAAGAAATGTGAAAAACATACATATAGACTGAATACGAAGTAACAAAACATCACATTTAGGACTAATATGCCCATGCATGCTTAAAGTTCAGAGGCACCTACAAAAATAGTTAGCTGTAATATTTAAGATGAGGGATATAATAGCAATATAAAAGTATATTTATATTTACTAATAACAAGTAATTATAAAAATAAATGAGATTACTGTTTAAAACTTTATGACCTGATATATTTAGGCCTTGACCTAGCACAGCCTAGTGTGTTCTTGCAAACTGAATACTGATAAAAATTTTTGAATGCTTAAAGAGAAATTTCATTAGAGTCAAAAATCAGAATATGAGTATATCAACTCTCCACAAATTTAATCAATGTGTTAATATTATCTACCTACTACAATTAAGTTTCTAACAGAACTTATCCTCTAATTCTAAAATGAAATGAAAGCTGAGAGAATGTTGAGTAGCCAAAGGAAGAGGAATGATATATTACTGAATCCAATTTCATATTTTTCCCTCTAAAATACAATGAACATCTCAGATTTTTAACACTACCATGAAATGCTTGAAACAGCTGACTGAATGGATAGGTTAATTTATCTCACAGTTCTGGGACTCATGGGCATTTTGCCTGTTTTAGGTCCATTCTGGCAAGGACCTTCTCCACTGTCATTTATGGTGAATTGCAGTGGTGGTGACATATGTGAGAATGGGATCAAATCATACACAGAAAGCCATAGATGTTGAAAGAGGGCATGTTTGCTCTTTTTATCTCAAATATCTTCTCAGCATGCAACGAGATCACAGAGTCATTGTCTCAGACCCACTTGAGTTTACCCATCAAGCAAGATCTGGATCTCAAAATAGGCACCATCATTAAAGCCCTCATCATATCTAGTACTGTCACCCTAGAAATCCAGTTTCTAACACATGAAACCTTGATGACAGCCAAGATTTATGCAATTTAGTGTATTGTTCTATCTTCTTCTTCAAATAATTATTGCACATTCTTAATTGCTTTATTGTGAGGTCATACTATAATCTATTTATTCTGTGATGTCTATTCAAAAATTTGTTCTATTCATGTGTGTGTACATGTGTGAGTGCAAGTGTGTGTGTGTGTGTGTGTGTGTGTGTTGATGCATATCTTGGAGTAATAAATTATATCTAGTGGTTCTGTGACAATAAATGATTATTAGATGTTTTATGTCATGATGTATCAGCAGCCAACAACTTGGAAGTGTACAGTACCATTTTCATAAATTATATATATATATATATATATATATAAAATTATTAGACACTTTCTTTATTTACATTTCAAATGTTATCCCCTTTCCTGGCTTTCCTTCCAAAAACCCTTTTCCAATTACTCCTCCCACTGTTCACCAACCTACCCACTCCCGCTACCCTGTCCTAGAATTCCCCTACACTGGGACATAGAGCCTTCAGAAGACCACAGGCCTCTCCTCTCATTGATGTACAATAAGGCCATCCTCTGCTATGTATGCACCTGGAGCCATGGGTCCCTCCATATGTACTCTTTGGTTGGTGGTTTAGTCCATGGGAGCTCTGAGGGTACTGATTGGTTCTACTGTTGTTTCTCCCATGGGGCTGCAAACCCCTTCAGCTACTTTATTCCTTTCTCTAGCTCCTCCATTCAGGACCCTATGCTCAGTCCAATGGTTGGCTGAGAGCATCCACTTTTGAATTTGCCAGGCACTGGCATTGCCTCTCAAGAGACAGCTATATCAGGCTTCTGTCAGCAAGCACTTGTTGGCACCCACAATAGTATCTGGGTTTGGTAACTATATGGGATGGATCCTCAGGTAGGGCAGCCTTTGGGTTGTCCTTCCTTCAGTCTGTTCCACACTTTGTCTCTGAATTTCCTCCTATGGGTATTTTGTTACCCCTTTTAAGAAGGACAAATGTATCTACACTTTGGTCTTCCTTCTTCTTTACCTTCATTTGGTCTGTGATGTTTGGCAATTCCTCAGAAAACTGGACATAGAATTACTTGAGGACCCAGCTATATCACTCCAGGGTATATACCCAGAAGATGCTCCAACATGTAATAAGGATACATGCTGCACTATTTTCATAGCAGCCTTATTTAAAATAGCCAGAGGCAGGAAAGAACTCAGATGTCCCTCAACAAAGGAATGGATACAGAAAATGTGGTACATTTACACAATGGAATACTACTCAGCTATTAAAAACAATGAATTCATGAAATTCTTAGGCAAATTGATGGCACTAGAAAATATCATCCTGAGTGAGGTAACCCAATCACAAAAGAACACAGATGGTATGTACTCACTGATAAGTGAATATTAACCCAGAAGCTTGGAATACCCAAGATACAATTCGCAGATCACATAAATTATAATTTGATTATAGTTTCTCCTTACTTAACTACTTCCTGGTCCTTTACACTTCCATATGCACCAAATCCATAGTTTCTCACCTTCCTTCCATCCTTTTTTCTTTTTCCTTTTCTTTCTTTCTTCTTTCCCCCTCTCAATCTCTCTCTCTCTCTCTCTCTCTCTCTCTCTCTCTCTCTCTCTCTCTCTCTCTCTCTCTCTCTCTCCTTCATCTTTCTTTCTCCTAAATATGCAAGTAGGCAAAAAAAATAATTGGAGAAAACAAATCTAGGTAGCTATCCCTTGGAGATTGCTTTGGGTTGAGGATGAGAGCTTGTGTCAACTTCCCTTCCCCTGTCACTGCTGGAAGCTCATCTGACACAAACATGTTCAGGCCCTGTGCTTGCTGCCACAGTCAGTGTGAGTTCCTATGTGCATTGGCTCCTCTGTATTTAGAAGGACTTTTTTCCTACATATACTCCGTCACCTATGTCTCTTACAATTTTTGTGTCTTTCCTTCTGCAGTACTCTTTGAGACCTGAAGGGAGGGACTCGATGAAGACATCTCACTTAAGACCGAGTGTCCCAAGGTTTCTCACTGTCTGGATAGATTCCAGATAGATTCCAACTGTTTTGTCCCTGTGTTTTTTCCCCATCTATATCAGGAGGGAGCTTCTCTCATGATTATTGAACAAATCTTTGACCTATGAGTACAGCAGGTGTTTTAGTCAGGATTTCTATTCCTGCACAAACATCATGACCAAGAAGCAAGTTGGGGAGCAAAGGGTTTATTCAGCTTACACTTCTGCATTGCTGTTCATCACAAAAGGAAGTCAGGACTGGAACTCAAGCAGGTCAGGAAGCAGGAGCTGATGCAGAGGCCATGGAGGGATGTTCCTTAAGGGCTTGCTCAGCCTGCTCTCTTATAGAACCCAAGACTACCAGCCCAGAGATGGTACAACCCACAAGGGGCTTTCCCACCTTGATCACTAATTGAGAAAATGCCCTACAACTGGATCTCATGGAGGCACTTCCCCAACTGAAGCTCCTTTCTCTGTGATAACTCCAGCCTGTGTCAAGTTGACACACAAAACCAGCCAGTACAGCAGGCCTTTAGGAGTCATTTTATGGCTACATTATTTTTAATATATCAGTATTATTTGATTTTATCCTAGGCCCTGTGCCTATCTGGTCTTAGTTTCTTTCCTACCCATGCAGTGTCAGGCATGACTTCCATCTCACGGAGTAGGCCTTGAATACAAACAAGTATGGCTTGGGTATTTCCACAAGGTTTGCCACCATACTGTACCAGAGCATTCTATAGGCAGGTTACTCAAAGTTGTAGATTGAAAGATTTGTAACTTGATTGCTATTTACCTTTCACCTCTGTGAGGATACAAAATACCTTTTAATATCATGAACACTACACAGAAGTAGTGAAGACTGTAAGTAGGCACCAGCTTTATCTTTCCATTTCCAGTAAGAAATATTAGTTATGCCTTCATCAATAGGTTTTTACTATAGTCAACTGCAGAGAGTCACATGTAGCTTTGTTAACTGACTAGTTTGCTTTGAAATTCCATGTAGCTCCTTTGGCCAAAATCTCAGTTATATGTTCCTGGGACTGGAAACAGACACTTCACTGGATCAAGAGAACTGTTCAGTTAAGACTCATCCTTTTTATTTGTTGATTCCATTTAGATCACTTTCATATATGCATATATTTGGGGAAGCTTCTACTATATTAGGTTTTCATACTACCACTCAAGTAGCCCTTATGCTTAGCTTTCCCTTCCCATATTCCACACTTTCCCCACCTGTACTCTCTCTACTCCTTTTTGATACTGGTATTCTGGTACTCCTTATCCATCCGTTCATCACTATATTTTATTTCCCCTCCCAAGGAGACTCAACCCTTTCCAAATAATTTATTTTATGCATAACCTCTTACATATAGGAGGCTTAACAACTAACATATATGGTAATACATATCATATTTTGGGTCTATTGACCTCATCCATCATGATTTTCTTTAGCTGCATCCATTTACTTGGAAATTTCATTAGTTTTCTTAATAGTTAAAGACTATCCAGTTGTAGAAACAGATGGCAATTTTCTTTATCCATTCATTTCTTGAGAGACATATAGGCTCTTTTCAAGTTCTAGACAGTATTAATAGAGCATCAATGAACATGCTTGAGCAAGTGTCTCTGCAGTAGGTCAAATATCCTATGTGTAGGTGACCAAGCATGGTATAGCTGGATCTTTAGGTAGATCTATTTCTAACCACCATAATGATTTTCATACTGCCTGTGTGAAGGTACACTCCTAGTAACAATATATAAGTCTTCCTTTTATTTCACATTATCAATAGCATGAGGTGTCTTCATTTGCTTCTCTTCATCTGTGTGTCTGTTTTTTTAAACAATTATTTTTTTTTATTTTCTATATTCTTTTATTTACATTCCGAATGATTTCCCCTTTCCCAGTTCCGCCCTCCCCGAAAGTCCCATAAGCCCTCTTCCCTCCCCCTGTTCCTCATTCAACCCACTCTCGCTTCTCTGTCCTGGTATTCCCCTACATCCAGTCTTTCCAGGACCAGGGGTCTCTCATTCTATCTTCTTGGAAATCAATTGATATGTGAATTGTGTCTTGGGTATTCCGAGCTTCTGGGTCTTATCAGTGACTGCATACCATGTGTGTTCTTTTGTGATTGGATGATATTTTCTAGTTCTGACCATTTGCCTAATGACAATACCTTGCTGTTTTTATTACCATAATTCTGTAGTATACTTTGAGATAAGATATGGTGATAATTGCAAAAGTTCATTTTTTTAGATTTATTCAAACTCCAGAATTGTTACTTTAAACATAAATAGTCTTTCGTTTGTTTGGTTATTGACAATAGCCCAAGAAATTTTATATGAATCTATTGATAAAGGTGTTGCTTCCCTTATTTCTTTATTGGTCATCTGTATATAGGGAAGCTACCAAATTTTGTGCATTAAATTTTTATACTTCCATTTTGCTCCAAATGTTTATCAAATGTAGGAGTCAATTTTTAAAGTATTTATTGGCATTTCTAATGGTGGTGGAGAAATAACTCAGTGCTTAAAATATACACTATCCCTGTAGAGTAACTGAATTTGACTTTCAGCAAACATGGGAGTGGGTCTGCAGTACCCAAAGCTTCAGTTCTAAAGCGTCTGACCCACTCTAATGGTCATTAGTGTTCACATGCATGTGAGTGCATGCACACACACACACACACACACACACAAACACACACACACACACACAAATACTTGAACTTATTTCAATCTTATAATAGAGTCAAAACAGGTTAAAGGGAAAATGTTGCTTTGTGATAGTTACTTGTTCAATTTTGAAGTTAATAGATAATTTTCTAGTCACAGCTTTTAATATTAATAAAGAATATATAATATATATATATAATATGTATATATATTATATATATATATATCACATTTACCTGTGCAATTGTTCTGTCTCTATCTGTCCATACCAATACACAGTAATACATTATTTTTTGACCTAAATTTTTCAGGAATTGTTAAGATCGTGCTATTCAAGATATGTGTTTGTTTATGTATAGCATTAATTTGTTCACATGCTGAATTTGTCTTTGATCAGAAAGAAAAATTTGCAATATAGTAATATTTTCTCTTCAAATGTGGCAATATTATTAATTCATATGTATAATTAATATACTTTTACCATACAGTTACTGTATAGATAATAAAATGGATATATGGACATGAGATAGACATGTACACTGGGATAGGTTTAAATATTCATTTAAATACATGCATTTTGCTTTAACTCACTTATTTATATATTTTTTACAAAATGGGAGAGCTTTGGGACAGAAATCTTAAACAATAATTAAACACTATTTAGAAACATGTAAAAATAAAAATATAATAATTATTTAAAATCAAATTTTCTTAAATCTATGATTTTATGACAGACCATTAACCATCAATATGCATCATTCTAGAAGTCATATAGTTTATTAAGAAAGTTGCCAATGCTTTTAAAAATATTTTTGGCCTACATAAAACACTGATTGGAAGGGTTTTCTTAAACTACTGAATATTTTTATTCTTAATAAAATTTGTAGTGATTCCATGTGTAAAGAGGGGGGACGGTGCCTTCAGAGTCTTCACACTGTGCTGGCATTCTATTTCTCAGCACTGAGTGTGGATGTCCTGAATTTAAGACAATTAAAATCAGCAAGATGTTTCATTTAATAGCTCAAGTACTTCTTTAGAAGTACTTGTTTTTATTTGTTTTGTAACAGCATGTATACCTTCCAAATGTCAGTAATTCAGGGATAATCATGGCTTTAGAAAACTTAATCTGAAAAGACTGTCAAAAAAAAGCATTTTGAAGCTTTAATGTTGCTAATTTTCCTCTTAAGAAAATAAAGTTGATGTTATTATCATAACTACATATTTACATCTAAAGCTCTAGATTATGTGTTGTATAGATATAGACTAAAAGAAAATACAACTCTTCCTCTGGAACTAAACAAAATGCATTCACTTCTCATGTATTTTATGTTAGTGTAGTTTTGGGGGTTCATTGGAATTTCTTCAGCAATTTGGAGAGATATAATCCAAATGACATCACAAATGAAGGAAAAATTTCTGGTAACAGAAGAATTTCATGGAGCATTAAAGTATGTGTACAAAAAATATTATACACATATATTATATTATATTTTTATATTCTTCCTTTTTAATCTCTAGTTCTTCAAGTATTTTATTATTATGTATTTTGCATGTATAGATCTTAGTCCTGCATGTATGCATGTGTGCTATGAGCAGACATTGCCATGAAAGAGATACATCAATATCCTAAATACTGCAGTTACAGAAGATTGTGAGCCGCTATGAAAATGCAGAGAATCACACTCTGGTATTCTGTATGAGGAGTAAATGTTTATAACCATTGAGCCATCTCTATAGGCTGAGATTCATATTCTTGACAAGATGACAAGTTGTAGGCACTAAAAATTTTTATCTTAGAGCAGGTAACCACTGTTTTGTGTTGTTTTAGGAAAACAACATAAGTATATGTGATTTTGTGTATAGTAACACTATGTGAGTATTTGTCAGGAGAGTTATTATTTAAGCAAGATACAAAACAGAAAAGATTATGATCTGATTTTTCAATTGTGTAAGGAATTTGTACAAAGAATACATTTCAAGATCATACAATTAATAAGCAGCAGAATCAAAAGTTCAAGATATATTTTCTATTATTTTCTTCTATATTATGCTGTCTATATGGCTATACATTTAGTATTTTATTTTACTGGGTTAATTGATTAACTATGTCTTTTGGAAATTTCACATAAGTGTACAAAGTATTTTGACTTCTTGTATCACTCTGTACTCCATCAACCTTCCTAGCCTTTCACCTTTCTTTCAGATCCTTTGCCTTATTGAGGTCGTTTTGTTTTTGTTTTTGATTTTTTCCACTGATTTAAACCAGGATCAATTGTGTGACCCCAGGTTTGGGATTATCCTATGGAGCTTTGTTGTTGACTCATATGGTTAATAACTTTTAGTAAAATATGAGAGATTAAATGGCAATTCAATAAAAGTTGACTTGTGAAAATATGTTCAAATTGGATTTAGAAGTGTAAAGAAAGAAAGGTAAATGAAAAAAATCAGATTGAAGGAAGTGAATGAGTAATAAAAATAAATGGTAGTAGCGTTTCTTGGCCTTGACAGAGGATGACCCACTTACTAGAACACAAGCTGGGAAGCTGATTTAAACTTGTTATTACCCCAGTTGCAGAATGCAAATTGGACCAAGTCATGAAGGAGGTCTTAGTGATATGAGCACAGTGTTTCACTATTTATAACATAAGTGTTTTCAGGAAGAGATGGGTATTGATAAGGAAAGGAGGAAATAATTGCTACATATGGTATCATATTCTAAGTTATTCTCTATGATCCCCTTGCTTTGTATTTTGTTATAATAATAATTTGTTAGTGATACCGTCATTGAAATACATTTTCTAAATGTTTTCAATGAATTAAACACTAAGTGAAAAGAAAAACTATTCGGCCATGATTGTATATCTCTAAATATATGTATATAATGAAGGCAGAATCACAGATTGTATAATCTGTATAATTGTATAATAAGGGTCAAAATAAAAGGAGGTAAAATTGAGGGTTCAGATAATAAGATTAGTTTCTAGGTTTTTGTTTGGCTTCTGACCATTTCTGCAATCTGGACATCACTGCTTATAATATGCATTTTTTAGTATTAATAAATTAATATTCATTGGCATTCTATGTCAGATACTATTTAGACTTGATAGATACAGCAACTGGTCAAACAAAGTTCCTGTTACCAGAGACCTTGCATTGAGGTAATTAACAACCAATAATTTATGTTTCAAACATGTAAATTGTAATTGTAATAAAGAAACTAATCCAATTTTTCATAACCTCTGAATATAATTCATATTATGGTTATTTATTATTTATATCTAAATTTCATCCTTTCTTTGTTTCTATTTCTTAATTTATGCTAATAAAGAATTGAACACCTTAGGACAAAGTGTAGTCATTGCCACAGTTCCCATTAATCAGGAATCTGGCAATGTTCAGTAGGTTCCTGTTTGTAGCATAGTCTAGGGACAAGTCAGAGAACTCTGAGGCTTGGTGTTATTTTTTCAAGAGCTCCTTGAAGCTATGTAACTCAAAACAACTTGTTTCTTTGATAATATCAAGAGTGTCTCTCTGTTAGTGAGTCTGTATTTGATGGGTTTCTCAATTAGGTCAAGCCCACCCTGTATAATCTCCTTTTCAATGAACATTTATCAACTGACTAGAGAGTTTCTTTACATCATCCATGAGCTCTACTCTTTTTCACAGAGCATTGATTAGAAGGAAGTTCCTAGTTCTGTTTTCACTCCAGTAGCAGGAATTACACAAGGCCATCCTCTGCTACACATGTAGCTGTAATCATGAATTTTTCCACGTATATACTCTTTAGTCCCTCGGAGCTCTGGGAGTTCTGTTTGGTTGATATTGTTGTTCCCCCCGTGGAGCTGCAAACCCCTTCAGCTCCTTCAGTCCTTTCTCTAGCTCCTCCATTGGGAACCCCATGCTGAGTCCAGGGGTTGGCTGTGATCATCCACCTCTGTATTTGTCAGACTCTGGCAGAGCCTCTCAGGAGACAGCTATATCAGGTTCCTATCAGCAAGCACTTTTTGGCATTCACAATATTGCCTGGGTTTGGTAACTGTATATGGGATGACTAATGTTCTTTAATGAGTATTTCTCTGAATTTAAGATTATTTGTACCAATATATCTGGAAATGAAAAACTAGTGAAGGTTTTATTTTATTATATTGGATTTCTTGAACATTCTCATACATAGAGAACAAATTTTTTAGTTTCAGGCTATGATAGTCCACTGCTCAACCTATCATACACACATATACACAAGTGCTGTTTCCTGATTTTCCCAATGCTTCTTTAAAAAAAAAATCAATGAAAAACATTACTCTTTTAAGAAATTCAAGAGGTGCATATATTCAGAAGAACCTTGCATTTTGTAACACCTTGGATACATTAAACTTAAGTTTGGCATTATTTTATATGTTAATTATGTAATGGACCACATAGGTAGGTAGTTCTTAAATTAAAAACGCCTGAAGGATAACTTTAAGATTCTTATTTTTTTTAAGTACAAGAAATGTGTGATTTTCACAGGTAAGTGGTTAAGTGTCTAGTATTGAACAAAAATTAGTGAAATGTATTGACAAAATAATCTTATTCCTAAAAGAGGTATAGGATTTATAACATGTAATAACACCATCAAGGGGACAAAACAGTAAAATAACTATTCTAACTTTGAAGCAATTTAGTTTCCCGGAGAAATCTTTCATGGTGTTTAATTTTCCAACATTACCTATTTTAATATGGGTTGTAGTGAGATAGAAATGAGTTTCCAGAAAGCACTCACTGTAAGATTTGAAGTTAGAATGTTAGTACATACCAATATAATCCTACAGTAAAATAATTTTGGAAAATTGGTGTCTTTCATATTGCCAATTCTATTGAAACTGAAAGTCATTCTGTTTAAATTGTTATACAAAATATTATCTTTGAAGTAAGAATTGTTGCCCCTAAATATTTTGTTAACTTGATTGAATCAAATCTGTAAGTTTTACTTTTCAGTTTCTAGCTTCCTTTTTGGTTCTTCATTACTTTTTAATAGAAATTTATTTGATTAGCAAAACAAATTTCTGTGACTAAGAACTATTTGTGGTCTAAGCAAAGGATGGGAGCTTTAAATATTGTAAATATTTTTAGTTATTGCCTTAGTCAACTTAGTGTACTATAACAAATTCTCTGAAAGAGAAAACTATCTGCTTAAAAATATTTATTTGAGCTGACACCTTTAGAGGTTTAACGTCATTATTGTTCAGTTCTATTGCCACAAGTGTGAAGTGAGGCACACAACTGTCAGCCATAGCAGAATTTACTCATCCAGTAGTATCCAGTAATCAGAGTCCAGAAGGAGTCATGGGGTGGGATATAGCTTGCAAAGACTTGCCCTTGTGAGCTAAGTACTTCTACCAGAACTTGTCTTCTAGATTGTAATCACTGTAACAACTACCAGGGGATTATGAATGCATGGGTGGATTAATCTACTACTGAAGGAAGTAAGAATTCATATTATCTAATCACTCCTCTAAAGCCCTAACTAAGCCTTCAATATGTGAGTCTTTGGGCTCTTTTCTTGAATGTTAGCTGTCATCATAGTATTCCTAACTATTCAAACATTGTTTTCCAATTTATAAATATCTTCTAATTTTTTATACATAACTAAAAAACTTTTCTGAAACTAGACCAGAATTTCCTACCATGCCAACATAGGTCTAAGGCTCACATTACAGTGATTGAAATGCTTGCATATGGCCAGAATTCTCTGTTCATGCGTGTTCCTTCTCTCCTCCAAAACTTAGTACTTAAAAGCTATATTGATCTAAAACTTTCTTACAGACATGTTATGTCCTTTGTAAGCTTTACTGCACTTAATTGCTCTTGAACTGTTAGTCATTATAAGTAACTCCCACTGTGGTCAATTATCAGGCAGAAGAACTCAGAACAGTGGGGAATATCAGTCATTATGACTCTCTGATCAAGCCAAAATTATGAGGGAGACACATAATAAATGGGAATTTCATTTTGTGGACACAAAGTAAGCTTTATATTAAAGTCCATAAATTCATAAGGACAATTATACTTAAAAAACTAAGTGGCATAAAACATTTAGCATAAAGAAAGAGTCAGAAGTGATGAGTACAATTTGTCAGAGCAATGTAGTCCTATATCTACCAGCTACACACAATGACATTATTTAGTGTGACATGACAAATAATTATAAATGCCATAACCTCAGAGAGTCTCCTTCATTTCAAAAGAACTCTCAGTTATATATTAAAAATTCATGTTAATGGGTAATCATATATTCACCTGATGGTACTAAGTCATATATGAAAGCAATTTTGACACATTGTTCCTTGAATCTTCATAATCCTGCCACAGCAGGAGAATGAAGAATTGCTATTTTATTTCTTTGTAATGAAGGTAAGAGCCACAGATATGTATGCTGTCCTAATATTTTATACATTTCTCATTTTGCTGTACAATTTATCATTGCATTGACAGAAGCTGTGTGTTCTCCAAAGGTCAAGTGTTCCTAATGATAGATATGTTAAAAGAGGCATTGTCCCTCAAGGGCTTGTCCCTACAAGCCATAGAAGTTACCTTAGGCAATTTGGGAATCTATTTCCAGGCATTCTTTGGGCTATAATTCACAAAAAGTTCTCAGTAAGGACACAGTCTACCAGCACTATTAATTTCCAATGCACTTACTCGATTGTATCTCAAAAACCTGGGATATTTTACTTCACAAACATTTCACAATTGTTCTACAAAGGTTTGAAGCTGCTATAATTTCAGATTGAATTTGTTTTACTAACCTAAACTTAACCTAAACCCATACTTATCTTATGAGCATTATACTTTACGCTAATTTTATTTTTAGAAATACCCATTTTATTTTCAATAGTAGCTTGCTAACCTTCATTTCTATCAGTATTAACTAGGAATTTCTTTGGTCACATCTTCATTGCCATTAGTACATTTCTTTTTCTGTCTGTGCTTTGCCATTCTGAATAGTTTTCATTACTAATCTTTGTAATTTCATGTTTTCATCCTTTTTTCAACATAAGCAAGCAAGGAAAGGATTAATGCATTTCTTGTTTCAAGGTTACAACCTAGTGTTGAAGAGCTTCAGGGCAGATATCATTGGCTGAATATAAATAGAAAAATGAAAAAGGAGGATGAACACCTGAATTTGCCTTGTTGATTGGTTGATTGGTTGTTTGATTGATTCTGCATGGGGACAAATGTAACTTACATCTTTGTTCTTCCGAGTTACAACCTGCTCCAATCACAATGATTTTCCTACCATAAAGTTACTTCTATAAAGTTTCTTCTCAAAAAATTTGACACTTATAAGAGAAAATAAACTAAGAGAGCTATGGTCAAGAATTTCACTCTTGAGATTCCCTTTGGCGACCTCTGTTCCGGGATCTACCGCACTGAGGAGACAGGTACCCAGGTTCACCCCAATATAACATCGCTTGGGACACGGCCTGTTGGGGCTTCCATTTGCTCCCAAGAACAGGACAGCACTGTGGTCGTCTGGGCACCAGCTCTGCTGTGGGCTATCCCCACTGCAGGGTGACCTGCGCAGCCGCCCCCCCCCCCCGCCGGAGAGATCACACACCCCTGCACAGGGCGGGAGCCTACCAGCCTCCCTTTGGTGACCTCTGCTCCGGGAATCCACTACGCTGAGCCTTTGGATGTGCAGGGACTCCCCAATATAACATCTCTTGGGGCAAGGCACATCAGGGCTCCAAAGTCACTCAGGAGCAGGGCAGGCCCCAGAAATCGGTGCCAGGGGAATCCTGGTAAACCGGGGGGGGGGGCAGAAATAGCTTTGCAGGCTCACAGGAGGTCCAACCAACAGCCAGTGACAGCAGGACCAACTAACACCAGAGGTAACCAGATGACAAAACGCAAACGTAGGAACGTTAGTAACAGAAATCAAAGTAATATGGCACCATCCGAACCCAACTCTCCAACAGCAGCAAGTCCTGGATACCCCACCACACCTGAAAGACAAGATCTGGATTTAAAATCACTTCTTATGATGCTATTAGAGGATCACAAGAAGGACACAAATAAATCTAGTAAAGAATTACAGGAGACAATGAATCAAGGGTTGGAAGCCCTTACGAAGGAAACAAAAAAATCGCTTAGAGAAATGCACGAGAACATGGATCAACAGATGGAGGCCCACAAGGAGACAACACAAAAATCGCTTAAAGAAATGAATCAACGGTTAGATGCACTTTCAAAGGAATCACAAAAATTGCATAAAGAAATGCAGAAGAATATGGGTCAACAGATGGATGCCCATAGGGAGGCAACACAAAAAGTGCTTAAAGAAAAGAATCATCGGATAGATGCCCTTACAAAGGAAACACGAGAACTGCTTAAAGAAATGCAGGAGACTATGGATCAACAGATGGAATCCCATGAGGAGGAAACACAAAAATCGATTAGAGAAATACAGGAGAACTTGGGTCAACAGGCAGAGATCCTGAAAGAGAAAATGCAAAAATACCTTAAAGAAATACAGGAAAATACAAACAAACAAGTGAAGAATCTCAGCAAATCCATCCAGGATCTAAGAAAGGAAGTAGAAACAACTAAGAAATCACAAAGGGAGACAACTTTGGAGATAGAAAACCTTGGGAAGAAATCAGGAGTCATAGATGCAAACATCAACAATAGAATACAAGAGATGGAAGAAAGAATCTCAGGTGCTGAAGATTCCATAGAAAGCATCGACTCAACAGTCAAAGAAAATGCAAAATGCAAAAAACGTGTAACCCAAAACATCCAGGAAATTCAGGACACAATGAGAAGACCAAATCTAAGGATTATAGGTATAGATGAGAGTGAAGATTTGCAACTCAAAGGGCCAGTAAACATCTTCAACAAAATTATGGAGGAAAACTTCCCTAACCTAAAGAGAGATGCCAATGAACGTACAAGAAGCCTACAGAACTCCAAACAGACTGGACCAGAACAGAAATACCTCCTGTCACATAATAATCAAAACAACAAATGTATTAAACAAAGAAAGAATATTAAAAGCAGTAAGAAAAAAGGGCCAAGTAACATACAAAGGAAGACCTATCCGAGACCTATCACAGAGACTGTGAAAGTCAGAAGATCCTGAGCAGATCTCATGCAGACACTAAGAGAGCACAAATGCCAGCCTAGACTACTATACCCAGCAAAACTCTCAATCACCATAGATGGAGAGACCAAGATATTCCATGATAAAACCAAATTTTCACAATATATTTCCACAAACCCAGCCCTGCAAAGGATAATAGGTGGAAACCACCAATACAAGGAGAGAAACAACACCCTGGAAAAAATGAGATAGTAACCTTCTTGCATCAAACCCGAAAGTAGATAACCACTCAAACATAAAGATAGCATCAAGAATGGCAGGTGGCAATAATCACTATTCCTTAATCTCTCTGAATATCAATGGTCTCAATTCCCCAATAAAAAGACATAGACTAACAGACTGGATACATAAACAGGACCCAGCATTTTGCTGCATGCAGGAAATGCACCTCAGTGTCAAAGACAAACACTACCTAAGAGTAAAAGGTTGGAAAACAATTTTACAAGCAAATGGTCCCAAGAAACGAGCCGGAGTATCCATCCTAATATCAGATAAAATTGACTTTCAACCTAAAGTCATCAAAAAAGACACAGAAGGACACTACATATTGATCAAGGGAAAAATCCACCAAGAAGAACTCTCAATTCTGAATATCTATGCTCCAAATGCAAGGGCACCCTCATTCATAAAAGAAACTTTACTAAAGCTCAAAACACACATCGCACCTCACACAATAATAGTGGGTGACTTCAACACTCTGCTCTCTGAAATGGATCGTTCAGGAAAGCAGAAACTAAACAGGGATACAGTGAATCTAATTGAAGCCCTGGACCAAATGGATCTAATAGATATATACAGAACATTTCATCCTAGAGCTAAAGAATACACCTTCTTCTCAGCACCTCATGGTACCTTCTGCAAAATCGACCATATAATTGGTCACAAATCAGACCTCAACAGATATAAGAAGATAGAACTAATCCCATGCCTCCTATCAGATGACTATGGAATAAGGGTGGTCTTCAATGGCAACAAAAACAACAGAAAACCCACATACACATGGAGGCTGAACAATGCTGTACTCAATGATAACTTGGTCAAGGTGGAAATAAAGAAAGAAATCAAAGACTTCTTGAAATTTAATGAAAATGAAGGCACAACATACCCTAATTTATGGGACACAATGAAAGCAGTGCTAAGAGGAAAATTCATAGCCCTGAGTGCAGCCAAAAGGAAACGGGAGACAGCATACACTAGCAGTTTAATGGCACACCTGAAAGCCCTGGATCATAAAGAAGCAAATACACCAGAGAGGAGTAGAAGGCAGGAAATCATCAAACTCAGGGCTGAAATCAATCAAGTAGAAACAAATAAAACCATACAAAGAATCAACAAAACTAGGAGTTGGTTCTTTGAGAAAATCAACAAGATAGATAAGCCCTTAGCCAGACAAACCAGAGGGCACAGAGACAGTATCCAAATTAATAAAATCAGAAACAAAAAGGGAGAGATAACAACAGAAACTGAGGAAATTCAAAAAATCATCAGATCCTACTACAAAAGCCTGTATTCAACACAACTAGAAAGTCTGTAGGAAATGGACAATTTCCTTGACAGATACCAAATACCAAAATTAAATCAGGATCAAATAGACCATCTAAACTGTCCTATAACCCCTGAAGAAATAGAAGTTGTCATTGGAAGGCTTCCAACAAATAAAAGCACAGGTCCAGATGGTTTTAGTGCAGAATTCTATCAGACCTTCAAAGATCCACCTAACACCAATACTCTTCAAACTGTTCCACAAAATAGAAAGAGAAGGAACACTACCCATCTCGTTCTATGAAGCCACAATTACGCTAATACCAAAATCACACAAAGATCCAACAAAGAAAGAGAATCTCAGGCCAATCTCTCTTATGAATATCGATGCAAAAATACTCAATAAAATTCTTGCCAACAGAATCCAAGAACACATCAAAACGATCATTCCCCACGATCAAGTAGGCTTGATCCCTGGGATGCAGGGATGGTTCAATATAAGGACATCCATCAATGTAATCGAGTATATAAACAATCTCAAAGAATAAATCCACATGGTCATCTCATTAGATGCGGAGAAAGCATTTGACAAAATTCAGAATCCTTTCATGCTAAAGGTCTCGGAAAGATCAGAAATTCGAGGCCCATATCTAAACATAGTAAAAGCAATTTACAGCAAACCAGTAGCCAGCATCAATCTAAATGGAGAGAAACTTGAATCAATCCCACTAAAATCAGGGACTAGACAAGGCTGCCCTCTCTCTCCATATCTTTTCAATATAGTACTTGAAGTTCTAGCTAGAGCAATTAGACAACAAAAAGAGGTCAAAGGGATACAAATTGGAAAGGAAGAAGTCAAACTATCACTATTTGCAGACGATATGATAGTATACTTAAGCGACCCAAAAAACTCCACCAGAGAACTCCTACATCTGATAAACAACTTCAGCAAAGTGGTCGGATATAAAATCAACTCGAGCAAGTCAGTAGCCTTCCTATACTCAAAGGATAAGCAGGCTGAGAAAGAAGTAAGAGAAATGATACCCTTCACGATAGCCACAAACCGTATAAAGTATCTTGGCGTGACTCTAACCAAACAAGTGAAAGATCTGTATGAAAAGAATTTCAAGTCTCTGAAGAAAAAAAATTGAAGAAGACCTCGGAAGATGGAAAAATCTGCCATGCTCATGGATTGGCAGGATTAATATAGTAAAAATGACCATCTTGCCAAAAGCAATCTACAGATTCAATGCAATCCCCATCAAAATCCCAACTCAATTCTTCATCGAGTTAAGAAGAGCAATTCAAAAATTCATCTGGAATAACAGAAAACCCAGGATAGCTAAAACTATTCTCAAGAGTAAAAGAACCTCTGGGTGAAATCAGTATCCCGGACCTCAAGCTGTACTACAGAGCAATAGTGTTAAAAACCGCATGGTATTGGTACAGTGACATACATGTAGATCAATGGAACAGAATTGAAGACCCAGAAATGAATCCACACTCCTATGGTCACTTGATCTTTGACAAAGGAGCTAAAACCATCCAGTGGAAAAAAGATAGCCTTTTCAACCAATGGTGCTGGCTCAACTGGAGGTCAACATGCAGAAGAATGCAAATTGACCCATTCTTATTTCCTTGCACTAAGCTCAATTCCAAGTGGATCAAGGACCTCCACATAAAACCAGACACACTGAAACTAATAGAAAGGAAACTAGGGAAGAACCTTGAACATATGGGCACAGGGGAGAATTTCCTGAATAGAACTCCAATAGCTTATGCTCTAAGATCAAGAATAGACAAATGGGACCTCATTAAATTACAAAGTTTTGCAAGGCAAAAGACACTGTCAAAAAGACAAAGTGGCAACCAACTAACTGGGAAATGATCTTTACCAACCATACATCCAAGAGAGGGCTAATATCCAATATATACAAAGAACCCAAGAAGTAAAACTCCAGAGAAGCAAGTAACCCTATTAAAAATGGGGTACAGAGCCAAACAAAGACTTCTCACCTGAAGAATATCAAATGGCTGAGAAGCACCTAAAGAGATGTTCATCATCCTTAGTCATTAGGGAAATGCAAATCAAAACAACCCTGAGATTCCATCTCACACCAGTCAGAATGGCTAAGATCAAAAACACAGGAGATAGAGGTTGTTGGAGAGGATGTGGAGAAAGAGGAACACTCCTCCACTGCTGGTGGGATTGCAAGCTGGTACAACCACTCTGGAAAGCAGTCTGGTGGTTCCTCAGAAAACTGGGCATGACACTCCCAGAGGATCTGGCTATACCACTACTGAGCATATACCCAGAGGCTTCACCTGCATGCAATAAGGACACATGCTCCACTATGTTCATAGCAGCCTTATTTATAATAGCCAGAAGCTGGAAAGAGCTCAGATGTCCCTCAATGGAGGAATACATTCAGAAGATGTGGTATATTTACACAACGGAATTATGCTTTGCAATTAAAAACAATGAATTCACGAAATTCCTAGGCAAATGGTCAGAACTTGAAAATACCATCCTTAGTGAGGTAACCCAATCACAACAGAACACACATGGTATGCAGTCACTGATAAGGAGATATTAACCCAGAATCTCTGAATACCCTAGACACAATTCTCATATCAATAGATTTCCAAGAAGATGGAAGGAGAGACCCCTGATCCTGGAAAGACTGGATGTAAGGGAATGCCAGGACAGAGAAGCGAGAGGGAGTTGAATGGGGAAAAGTGGGAGGGAAGGGGGCTTATGGCACTTTTGGGGAGGGAGGAAACGGGAAAGGGGAAAAGATTTTGAATGTAAATAAAAAAAAACTTAGAAAATAAAATAAAATTTAAAAAAAGAATTTCAGTCTTAATCTTAATTCACATAGTTATATTTTTAATTGATGAAATACATTATACGTTGTTTTTCAATAACTTGTTTTTTATTTCAGGCAATATTACAATTTTATTTTATTTTTATTTTTTATATTTTTTTTATTTCCATTCCCAATGATTTCCCCTTTCCCAGTTCCTCCCTCCCTAAAAGTCCCATAAGCCCTCTTCCCTCCCACTGTTCCCCATTCAACCCCCTCTTGCTTCTCTGTCCTGGTATTCCCCTACATCCAGTCTTTCCAGGACCAGGGGTCTCTCCTTCCATCTTCTTGGACTGTTTAATCTCCTTTATTTATTTACTTATTGGCCTTGAACAATATCAAGGCCAAGAACATGGCTTTGCCCTTTTTTAGAATTTTTATAAGTTTCACTGTGAATTTTTTATAATCCATGTTGCACTAAAGTTTTTTAAGCTGAGAGAGGTTTGAGGTACAGGTAAGTGTGGCTTCTCAGTGTTTTAAACACTATTAGCTAAATAACATGTCTTTTTCTAATGTATTTTCAGTGCCTGATGAAAATAATTTGGTTATTTTAATCAATTGAAAATAAAACTGAAATGATAAAATTTGCAAGAAAATATAATTGGAAAAAGTTATATTGAGTGAAGTAACCCAAACAAAGTAAATTAAATGAGATTTCTTGCTGTCCTTTGTCGATCCTAGTCTGGAATTGCTAGTTTTCTGTGCTCAGCCTAGATTACTTATAGAAGCTTGGAACCTGCA
Source organism: Tokudaia tokunoshimensis (assembly GCA_036184795.1). Taxonomy (NCBI): domain Eukaryota; kingdom Metazoa; phylum Chordata; class Mammalia; order Rodentia; family Muridae; genus Tokudaia; species Tokudaia tokunoshimensis. The sequence continues at coordinate 79,899,871 of BTHU01000012.1, read as the reverse complement.
AAGGGACCTTTGTAAAAAAAAAAAAAAAAAAAAATTTACGGAGTGGAGAATAAAAAGACACAGGAATAGAAAGAAATGGGAAAGAATAAATTATGGGGATGAATTACACTGGAAGAAGACAGTGGGAATATAGTGTAGAGAAGTCAGGTTGGGGGAGTCTAAATTTTATTGTACAACATGAAGATAATGTCAAGTAAAATGCCCAGTGACTGGTTTAAGATACTTCTTTCTGAGTTATTGATCCAGACGATTAACAAAGACATCCCCAAAGGGTATAGATTATTGATATTATTTTTATTTGTCCATCTGAATTTTATAAGACCCTTTTGCTGAAAATACACATAATTTTGTCACAAAACATAGTGAAATCCAGTTCCCAATGACTTTCAAGCTGCCTCCCTGCTGGATAGCATCTACAATACTGTAGGTGATAAGCAAAATGCTGGAAATAGCTATCCATAGCCTTACCTAGCTGTGAACCCAGTGAGATATAATTACAGTAACTGATCATTGGGCAAAATGTATCTATAGGGTATATACATTATGGGAATAACCTATCACTTTAAGGGTTGATTTTTCCTGCTCTTTTCAGGTGGAAAATTATAAACTGCTATTGAAAATACAGTTAAGAACCCATGGCTTGAAATTTCACAGTACCTAGGGTAAAACTTGATACTATTAATTTGTTAAACGGGCTCAGAATCAAACTGCTTTCCAGATACACATTGCTAAGTCCATGTATTTCTACACTCTTAATTTTTATCAGAAAATTTCTCTGTGGAGTGAGAGGTAACTCATATACAGACAACTGGTCAAAGTGCAGACAAAAATTGTCTGTGGAATGCTCAGACATGAATGATACATCTATATTGAACCCTCATTTTCCAAAGGTTAAAAGAGCATGTGGAGAAGGGAGCTGAGCTGAGAGACTGTAAAAAAAATCAGTGATCAAAAAGGATTCTAGTGCTACAAATGCAACAATATTTTCTTGTCATTGAATTCACTAATGAATTCATAGGGTTTGAGGTTAACTGCACAAGACCTACATAAGATAAAGCCAACTAACATCCCAACATAGACAGAGGAAGAAGACAGGATTCTACACTACTAAGGAGTTATTAACGACTGATAGTAGTTAAGGTGGTATAGTTAATTTTTTTAGAGGTATGACCTGTAGAAGGTTAACCATATTCCTATGGATAGTCCTATATCTGTATGCATATTAGCATCATTAAACAAACTCACAAGGTTGTGAAAAAAAACAAAATATTCCAAAAGGAGGACTTGAAATTGGAAGAAAAATGTGAGTTAAAGGAATCCTGGGGGAGATGGAAGTAAGTTCTCTGTGTGCAATAAATATGATTGAAATACATTGTAAACATTCTTAAAGAAATAATATTTTCACACAGCGTGCCATCTCCAAGTGGCGCAGGAAACCAGCTATCTAACCATCAGCATGGAGGAGTCAGCCAGCACAGCTGAGACCTGCATTGCAGCACAGATGATCCTGTCTGGAACCACCTGGCAGGAGTCTTCCAGTTTCTGTGTCCAGCTTGTGGCCATCCTCTGCCACTGTGTACCATATCAAAGTAACACATGGAGGTAGCTAACCACTCAGGAATGCAGAGAGGCCCAGTAGTACAGTAGGACAACCCCTGCTGCTCAGAGGAAACAGCCTGAAACCCTAAGGACACAAGAGCCTAGGAACAGCCTGGGACAGGAGACTTCTGATTACTGCCTGCACCCAGAGCTGATCGGAGCCACAGAGTTACATACCCAATTACAACTATAAGAGAGCGGGTCTTGCAGAAGTACTTACATATCAGTGTACACAGAGAGAACAGGTCTCCCAGGAGCACAGAGAAACCATAGTCAGAGACAGCAACACCAGCTAACACCAGAGATAAACATATGGCAAAAGGCATATGCAAGAACACCGCCAACAGAAACCAAGGCAACATGGCTTCATCGGAACCAAGTTCTCCAACAACAGCAAGTCCTGGATACCCCAACACACCAGAAAAGCAAGAACTGGATTTAAAATCACAGCTCATGATGCTTCAAGAAGGACATAAATAACTCTCTTAAAGAAATACAGGAGAGCACAAGTAAACAGGGAGAAGCCCTTGAAGAATTAAGGAAAACACTACAAAACAGGTGAAGGAATTGAACAAAGCTGTCCAGGATCTAAAGATGGGGATAGAAACAATAAAGAAAGCACAAAGGGAAACAACTCGGGACATAGAAAACCTAGGGAGGAAGTCAGGAGTCATGGATCTTAGCATCAACAACAGAATACAAGAGATTGAAGAGAGAATCTCAGATGCAGAAGATACCATAGCAAACATTGTTACAACAGTCAAAAAAAAAATGAAAAATGCAAAAAGTGCCTGACCCAAAACATCCAGGAAATCCAGGACAAAATTAGAAGACCAAACCTAATGATTATAGGTATAGAAGAGAATGAAGATTTCCACTTAAAGGGCCAGTAATTGTCTTCAACAGAATTATAGAAGAAAAATTCCCTAATCTAAGGAAAGAGATGCTCATGAACATACACAAAGTCTACAGAATTCCAAATAGATCTGACCAGAAAAAAATTTCCTCTTGTCTCATAATAATTAAAACACCAAATGTACTAAAAAAAGAAAGAATATAAAAGCAGTAAGGAAAAAGGTCAAGTAACATATAAAGGTAGACCTATCAGAATTACACCGGACTTCTCACCAGAGACTATGAAAGTCAGAAGAGCCTGAGCAGATGTCATACATACCCTAATGAAACACAAATGCCAACCCAGACCACTATATCCAGCATATCTCTCAACTACCATAGATGGAGAAACCAAGGTATTTCATGAAAAAAAAAAAACAAATTTACACAGTATCTTTCCACAAGTCCAGTCCTTCAAAGGATAATGAATGGAAAACACCAACAAAGGGAGAGAAATTAAAAACTAGAGAAAGCAAGAAATTAATCTTCCAAAAACTGCCAAAAAAGCTAACCACACAAACATAAAAATTACATCAAAAATAGCAGGAAGAACAATTACTTTTCCTTAATATCTCTTAACATCAATGGACTCAATTTCCCAATAAAAAGACATAGTGGACTGGATATGTAAACATAACCCAACATTTTGCTGCATAAAGGAAATGAATCTCAGTGTCAAAGACATACACTACCTCAGAATAAAGGGCTGGAAAACAGTTTCCCAAGCAAATAGTCCCAGGAAACAAGCTGGAGTAGCCATTCTAATATCAGATAAAATAGACTTTCAATGAAAAGTCATTAAAAAAGACATGGAAGGACACTTTATGCACATCAAAGGAAAAATCTACCTGGAAGAACTCTCAATTCTGAACATCTATGCTCCAACTATAAGGGCACTTTGATTCATAAAACAAACCTTACTAAAGCTTAAAGCACACATCGCACCCCACACAATAATTGTGGGTGACTTCAACAACCCACTCTCCTGAATGGACAGATCAGGGAAACACAAACTAAACAGAGACACAGTAAAACTAACAGATGTTTGGGACCAAATGGATTTAATAGATATCTATAGAACATTTCATCCTAAATCAAAAGAATATACCTTCTTCTCTGCACCTCATGGTACCTTCTCAAAATGACCATATAATTGGTCGCAAAACAGACCTCAACAGATATAAGAAAATCGAAGGTAATACACAGAGAGATCCACACCAGAATGCCTTCTGTGTAGCATCTCTCTGTGCCCCAGTGCACCATGCGTGGGACCAACCGGCAGTGTGACCGCCTGCTCCCCGTTAGGCTGAGGAACTCGTGCATATTGCCTGTGTCCTCTGCATATGTACGCTACCTTGGTGGTTGGCCTGGCAGGTACCGCCTTTCCGCCCCTCCCCCGCCTGTGTCTACCTGTGCCAGGCCCCGTGCTTTTCTTTTTTTTTTCCCACACTAAATGGTCCCATAACCTCTAAACAAATAGAGGTGGTCATTAACAGTCTCAAAAAAAAAAAAATAGGACCAGATGGTTTTAGGGCAGAATTCTATCAGACCTTCAAAGAAGACCTAACACCAGTACTTTTCAAACTATTCCACAAAATAGAAACAGAAGGAACACTACCCAACTCGTCCTATGAAGTCACAGTTTTGCTGATATCAAAACCACACAAAGATCCAACAAAGAAAGAGAACTTCAGACCAATGTCCCTTATGAATATTGATGCAAAAATACTCAATAAAATTTTTGCCAACTGAATCCAAGAACACATCAAAACGATCATTCACCATGATCAAGTAGGCTTCATCCCAGGGATGCAAGAATGGTTCAATAAACAGAAATCCATCAATGTAATCCACTACATAAACAAACTCAAAGAAAAAAACCACATGGTCATTTCATTAGATGCTGAAAAAGTATTTGACAAAATTCAGCGTCCTTTCATGTTAATGGTCATGGAAAGAACAGGCATTCAAGGCCCATACCTAAACATAGTAAAAGCAATATACAGCAAACCAGTAGCCAACATGAAACTAAATGGAGAGAACCTTGAAGCAATCCCACTAAAATCATGGACTAGACAATGCTGCCATCTCTCTCCATATTTATTCAATATAGTACTTGAAGTTCTATTTAGAGCAATTAGACAACAAAAGGAGATCAAAGGGATACAAATTGGAAAGGAAGAAGTCACATTATCACTATTTGTAGATGATATGTTAGTATACTTAAGCGACCCAAAGAACTCTACCAGAGAACTCCTACAGTTTATAAATAACTTCAGCAAAGTGGCCAGATATAAAATTAACTCAAGCAAATCAGTAGCCTTTTTATACTCTAAGGATAAACAGGCTGAGAAAGAAATTAGCGAAATGACCCCCTTCACAATAGCCACAAAAAAATGTAAAGTATCTTGGTATGACTCTAACCAAACAAGTGAAAGGTCTGTATGACAAGAGCTTCAAGTCACTGAAGAAAGAAATCGAAGAAAACCTCAGAAGACGAAAAGATCTTCCATGCTCATGGATTGGCAGCATTAATATAGTAAATATGGCTATCCAGCCAAAAGCAATATAAAGATTCCATGCAATTCCCATCAAAATCCCAACTCAATTCTTCATAGAGTTAGAAAGAGCAATTCTCAAGTTCATCTGGAATAACAAAAAAACCCAGCATAGCTAAAACTATTTTCAACAGTAAAAGAACTTCTGGGGGATTCAGTATCCTGGACCTCAAGCAGTACTACAGAGCGATAGTGTTAAAAACTGCATGGTCTTTGTACAATGACAGGCAGGTAGATCAATGGAACAGAATAGAAGACCCAGAAATGAACCCACCCACCTATGGTCACTTGATCTTTGACAAAGGAGCTACAACCATCCAGTGGATAAAAGATAGCCTTTTCAACAATGGTGCTCATTCAACTGGAGGTCAGCATGCAGAAGAATGCAAATCGATTCATTCTTATTTTCTTGTACTAAGCTCAAGTCCAAGTGGATCAAGGATCTCAACATAAAACCAGAAACACTGAAACTAATAGAAAAGATACTGGGTAAGAACCTTGAGCACATGGGATAGGGGAACATTTCCTGAACAGAACACCAATAGCTTATGCCCTAAGATCAAGAACTGACAAATGGAACCTCATAAAATTACAAAGTTTCTGTATGGCAAAGGACACTGTCAATCGGACAAAACGCAACCAAAAAATTGGGAAAAGATCTTTACCAATTCTACATCTGACAGAGGGCTAACATCCAAGATATACAAAGAACTCAAGAAGGTAGACTCCAGAGAGCCAAATAACCCTATTAAAAATGGGGTACAGAGCTAAACAAAGAGTTCTCACCTGAGGAATATCGAATGACTGAGAAGCACATAGAGAAATGTTCAACATCCTTAGTCATCAGGGAAATGCAAATCAAAATAACCCTGAGATTTCACCTCACACCAGTCAGAATGGCTAAGATCAAAAACTCAGGAAACAGCAGGTGTTGGGGAGGATGTAGAGAAAGAGGAACACTCCTCCACTGCTGGTGGCATTGCAAGCTGGTATAACCACTCTGGAAAGCAGTCTGGCGGTTCCTCAGAAAACTAGGCATAATGCTACCAGAGGACCCAGCTATACCACTCCTGGGCATATACCCAGTGGCTTCCCCTGCATACAAGGACACATGCTCAACTATGTTCATAGCAGTCTTATTTATAATAGCCAGAAGCTGGAAAGAACCCAGATGTCCCTCAACGGAGGAATGGATACAGAAAATGCGGTATATTTACACTATGGAATACTACTCAGCCATTAAAAACAATGAATTCATGAAATTCTTTGGCAAGTGGGTGGAACTAGAGAATGTCATCAGGGGTGAGGTGACCCATTCACAAAAGAACACACATGGTATGCATTCACTGATAAGCAGATATTAGCGCAGAAGCTTGGAATGCCCAAGTAACAATTCACATATCAATTGATGCCCAAGAAGAAGGAAGGAGAGGCCCCTGGTCCTGGAAATGCTCAATGCAGTAGTGTAAGGGAATACCAGGACAGGGAAGTGGGAATGGGTTGATTGGAGAACAGGGGGAGGGAAGTGGTCTTATGGGACTTTCGGGGAGCAGGGGATCCAGGAAAGGGGAAATCATTGGAAGTATAAATAAAGAATATATCTAATAAAAAATGAAATAATATTTTGCTAGAGTACTGTTTTATCTACTGTAGTTTTGCTCTATATTGTAATTTAGGAAATGTGATGTCCACAGTTGAATTTTTTTCTCTGAATTTATTGGGATTTCCAGTTTAATTTGTAATTTTATGTAAGTTCAGGGTTAAAAGATTCATTGCATTATTATACTATTATTATGATATATTTATCACATGTATAACCACTTTGGATAATTTTAATCCTACAAACAAGGTGGGCACTTCAAATTTATGAACACATAGTGTTATTTTCACTTTTTCATTTTTAATGATGAATTATATTTTATTAAACATTTTACTTCCTTATTAAAAATTATTCTTAGGTGTTCATTCTTAGATAATTAGTTTTGGAAAGTTTTTGTTCATGGAATTCTTTTTATTTATTATATACAAGTACACTGTAGCTGTTTTCAGACACTCCAGCAGAGGGAGTCAGAGCTCATCACGGATGGTTGTGAGCCATCATATGGTTGCTGGGATTTGAACTCAGGACCTTAGGAAGCGCAGTCAATGCTCTTAACCTCTGAGCCTTCTCTCCAGCCCTGTTCATGGAATTCTTAATGTTTTTCAGAAAGTTCATTATTGGCTGGAAGAAACACTGCTTATTTTTGTGTGTTGATTTTATAACCTCTGAGTTTATTTAGTATATAGTCATTTCTAGAGAAACTATTATCTGCAGGTGGGGAAGATTTTAACTCTCATCTTCATAATTTGATGTTCATTATTTCCTTTGCTTGTCTGTAGCTTAATTATATTTTTTAATTTTTATTTAATTCTTAATACTGTATGAAATAGTAAAGGAGAGAGTAGACATCATTGTTCTGTTCTAAATTTTAGAAAAGATTTTAATATTTGCCCGTCTAGAGTGATGTCTGTCCTTTATTTGTTAAGATACTTTCTGAGTTATGTCCTTCATTTCTTAAGATAATATCTTTCTATAATAAATTTGGTGAATTTCCTTTTCTGGATCTACTAAAATATTCATTTGTTTTCTGTAAATGATCCCACTGCGGTGATGTATTATAAATATCTTTGTATATTGTCACTCTCATTCTTATATCTCTAAGATGTCAGCTTTTATCATTGTAAATTTTTTCTTTTAAAAATTTTTACATCTTTAAGAATATTTGATTAATGATTTTATTTTTGTTTTGGTTTGTTTCTGCTTTTTGCTTTTTGTTTTATTTTGGAACAGGGTTAGAATTAAAAATCAACTGGTCTTGTTCTAGTTCCTTGGAATGTGTAAAGTTCAGCTTTCTTCATGTTGACTCCATACATTAAATTGTAAGTCTTAGTGTATCTAGGCCTCTTTCTTTATTCTTTGTTCCTTTCTTTTTTATAGGATATTCAGATATGCTGTTAATCTGCTAGTCTATGCTCTCTTCAGTTTCTTTTTAGAGGCACTCAGAACTATGAGCTTTCCTTTTAGCACTGCTTCCATTGTGTCCCAAAAGTTTGCGTGGGTTGTGCTACTCCAGCTTGTTTCTTGGGGCATTTGCTTGGAATTTTTTTCCAGCCTTTTACTTTCAGTTAGTATTTGTCATTGACACTGAGTTATGTTTCCTGTATGCAACAAAATGCTGCGTCCTGTTTATGTATACAGTCTGTTAGTCTATGTCTTTGTATTGGGAAATTGAGTCCATTGATGTTAAGAGATACTAAGGACCAGGGATTATTGATTCTTGTTATTTTTGTTGCTAGAGGTGGGATTATGTTTGTGTGACTATCTTCTTTTGGGTTTGTTGAGAGAAGATTACTTTCTTGCTTTTTCTAGGGTGTAGTTGTTCTTCTTGTGTTGGAGTTTTCTATCTATTATCTTTTGTAGGGCTGGATTTTTGGAAAGATACTGTGTAAATTTGTTTTTGTCATTGAATATCTTAGTTTCTCCATCTATAGTAACTGAGAGTTTTGCTGGGTATAGTAGTCTGGGCTGGCATTTGTGTTCTTTTACTGTCTATATGACATCTGCTTAGAATTTTCTGGCTTTTAGTGTCTCTGGTATAATTTTGATAGGTCTGCCTTTATATGTTACATGACCATTTTCCCTTATGATTTTAATGTTCTTTCTTTGTTTTGTGCATTTGATGTTTTGATTATTTTTTTCTTTTTTTTTAAAAAAATTATTTATTTATTATATGTAAGTACACTGTTGCTGTCTTCAGACACTCTGGAAGAGGGCATCAGATCTTTCTTTCTTTCTTTCTTTTTTTTAATATATTTTTTATATTTTTATTTACATTCAAAATCATTTCTCCTTTCCCATTTCCTCCCTCCCCAAAAGTCCCATAAGCTCCCTTCCCTCCCTCCTTTCCCCATTCAACCCCCTCTCCACTATATTCATAGCAGTCTTATTTATAATAGCCAGAAGCTGGAAAGAACCCAGATGTCCCTCAACGGAGGAATGGATTCAGAAGATGTGGTATATTTACACAATGGAATACTACTCTGCAATTAAAAACAATGAATTCACAAAATTCCTAGGCAAATGGTCAGAACTTGAAAATATCATCCTTAGTGAGGTAACCCACTCACAAAAGAACACACATAGTATGCAGTCACTGATAAGGGGATATTAACCCAGAATCTTGGAATACCCTAGACACAATTCGCATATCAATAGATTTCCAAGAAGATGGAAGGAGAGACCCCTGGTCCTGGAAAGACTGGATGTAGGGGAATGATGTTTTGATTATTATGTGACAAGAAGAATTTCTTTTTTGCTCTAATCTAGTTGGGGCTTTGTAGACTTCTTGTATGTTTATGGGCATCTCTTTCTTTAGGTTAGGGAAGTTTTCCTCTATAAATTTATTGAACATATTTACTGGTCCTTGAGATGGGTATCTTCGCTCTGTTCTATCCTTATTATCCTTAGGTTTGGTCTTCTCATCGAGCTCTGGATTTCCTGGATGTTTTGGGTTAGGAGATTTTTGCATTTTGCAATTTCTTTGACTGTTTTTTCTATGTTTTCTATGGTATCTTCTGAACCTGAGGTTCTAAGTTCTATATCTTGTATTCTGTTGGCAATGACTCCTGATCTCTTTCCTAGGTTTTCCATCTCCAGGGTTGTCTCCCTTTGTGATTTCTTTATTGTGTCTATTTCCATTTTTAGATCCTGGATGGTTTTGTTTAATTGTTAAACAGGTGAAGACCTTTTTGGTTGTATTCTTCCTTATTTCTTTAAGGTATTTATGTGTTTCTCTTTAGGGGCTTCTACCTGTTTACCTCTGTTCTCCTGTATTTCTTTAAGGGCATTATTTATGTCCTTCATAAAGTCCTCTATCATCATCACAAGAAGTGATTTTAAGCCAGAATCTTGCTTTTTCTGTGTGTTGGGGTGTCCAGGGCTTGCTGTGCAGGGAGAAGTGGGTTCTGATGATGCTAAGTTGACTTGGTTTCTGTTGCTTAGGTTCTTGTGCTTCCTTCTTGCCATCTGGTTAACACTGGTGTTAGTTCATCTTACTGTCTTTAACTGGAGCTTGTCCCTCCTATGAGCCTGTGAGCCTCTGATCTTAGGTGTGTCAGCACTCCTGGGAGACCAGCTGTCTCTGGGCAAGATTTGGGTATGGAGAGTTGTGGCACAGGGTTGCTCCAGTATCTCTAGGCCTCTTTTAACATGAATATTTTCATGCATTTTCCACAATGCTTTAGAGAGAACCTATGATATTTTACTTTATAAAATAAGAAACATTGATATTTGAAACACATCTGTAATATATCCTCCTATATCAAAATGTTCCTTCTAATAGTTATGTTCTGGTTTTCTTGTAAATTGAATATGACAATATATATGGCTTAGAAGATAATATTTGTTAAACAGGTTCAATTTAAAATTTACAAATCTTTGCATGTCTTTCTATTTTAGGTGTTTTAGAGAAAAACAAACAGTACAAATAGTATAACCATTCACTTAAAGTATTCACATTCATTACTGGATACTTTTAATTTTCTTTACCTCTGGATATAATCAAATAAGAAAAAGCCAAGGTAACAAGAAAAAGTTGACATAGTTGAAATAATGAACTGATGTTCCCCAAATCAAAAGACTACATCAGCATCGTACATTTTATATTCCATTCATTGGAAGGTACAACTAGGAAAGTTTCACCCAAATTATTAACTACTAAGATATCAGTCAGGGTTGGCCTCTGCCCTAAAGGTATCCAGGCATCCTTGTGTACAGGACAGACTGGAAAGAATGAAATTTAGAGGAGAGGATGGAACCTCTTGCTTGGTGTTTCTCCAGCACTTCTTTGAAGATGGATTTCTTTGAAGCCTTCTTTGAGATGGATTTCAGTGAAATAACTTTTCTTTGTTGGGGATACCAAGGGCTATATAAACCTTATGGAGTGAGTAAAGGTTTTCAGTGTGAATATACATTATAGGCTGTTACATATGTGCAAGGAAAGTTCATTTGCAGAAAGAGAAATTCCAAGTGCTTACTGGGCATATCTTTATTGGGAAAGAGGAAGTCAACCTATAATTTGGCCACTAGGCTGCTTGATTACCTCAAGGGCAGTGGAGGAGAGAGTCATATGTCTATGTGATCTGGGACATGCAGGCCCAGAGCAAGGAGCAAGCAATCCTAACTCCTGCTGGTTTCAGAATGAGATTTTTTTTTGGGTTGGACCCTTCTAGACCTCACTCTTGCTACAGACTGGCTCTCCCTGTTGCATTGCTTTCTATTCCCAAAGGAGGATATTTCTTCTTGGTCTTATCATTCCCATCAGATAGAAAGACTTATAAAAGTGAAAGGCACTATCTAGTTTTCTATATTTTTAAATATAAGTTGAGCATTAGGAAGACTCTAAGTATTTTTAATTCTGATTATTGATTGATTCTTTGGGCACAATACAGTAGCAGTCATGTGTCTTTTTTCTCTGTACAATGTGTGCTACTCATCTCCATTTACTTCAAATGATCAGAAGTTAGATCATAAGCAAATCAAATAAGAGCTCTGCTCATCTCTGAAGTTTACTCAGACATTTATTCAAACTTGAAGCAGTGTGCTTGCAGACATTCGAATGACTACTTATCTTCCTGGGAATGAACACTAATAAAAAACACTCTGCTTATTAATATGAAAGTAGGGAGCTCACATCTTAATTACAGTACAGTTGTTATAAAATGCCATACCCTCTACACTGTTTCCAGTTTGTTTGTTCACATGAGAAAGGGAATGCATTTCTTTCAGTGTCATTTCCCATAAGTAGCATGAGTTACATGGGACAAGAGGATGCTATCAAGATATGTTCACTGCTCAACTGCTAAACTCATCCCTCATACCATTAGCTTGTGAAGTATAGAAACAGAAACTAAGAAACTGCAACACTTGAAAGAAACACATCTTTATGTATATGTTGGTATAGTCAGGGATTTCACAATCAGATAATGAGTGAAAAGATATTCACTGGGTTGCTTGATAAGACCATTAGGCCTACCAGAATGAAAGGGGCTAGATACTTGTTTTGTTCTTTCTGTATTGATGGACTATTACCAGAGGATAGTGATTTTCTCTCACCCTTAACAATATGAATGGTAATAGTTTGGATTATAGTAGAAAGAATATTGCTCCCTTTACTATTTTTCTGACCTGGATAATATTCAACTAGAGAAATTGAGCAGTGATAGTGCTTAAAACCCAGTTGTTGGCAAAAAGCACAGACTGTAATGCATCTGGCTTAACTGAAAGTAGAGTCAGTAACTGCTTTCAATCAACAGAGGTAGTCCTTACTAAACAAAATTTTCACTTTATAGTCTGTATATCTCAGGGAAATAAAAAGAAAATAAATTGTTGAAAACATAAAACTTGCATCAAATGTGTTACTAAATTATACCAGTGTCATGATACCATTAGATTTGGTGAAAACATGAGAGAATAACTAAAAATAAGTTAATAAATCTATGCATCATCTTTAGAACAGACACACTGGCTTGTGCTTCAGTCATTATAGCAATTTTAGTACACAATCCACGTTGGGAGAGTGGAATTAACAGAATAGAATGAGCTTTTGGAAGACTGTTGGGACTGATACTCCTTTTTTATGTGGCAAGTACAGTGACATCACAGATGAAAATGAGAGAAAAAGATGAAGACAAGTAATTCCTCAAACATCCACTTAACCATAGGTTGAGGGGTAAGTGGTTTTAAAGAACAGATTTGTGAGCCATTTCTAATATCTTGTTGATTGAAAGCACATATAGTGACATTACAGTCATTACTAGAAGGGCATACATTGAAAAGAGAGGTCAACAATTACAAAACGGAAAAAAGAAATCATCTACTTGTAATACTTGTTTTCTTAAGATACTTACAGCAGAAAGCTGAACAATTCAATGTTACTAACAAATGAAGAATGATGGAAAGGAAACAATGAAGCACTTTCTAGCACTAATTTTTTTAGAAATAAATAAGAAGCTGCTGAGAATGCAAAAAAAAAAAACAACCTGTTTTCTAGATGCTGTGGACTTCAGTTCAAAGGCAAATTTGGATCTTTGATATAGTGTTTTGAAGAGGAGTTGAAAAGTAAAAGATAAGGTAAGGCAGTAATGGATGCGAAGTTGCATGTTCTTTTTCTACAGCCCAAAGAGCAATTTTATTCTAAAGTTGAAAAATAAAACCATTACATTATGTGTATCTTTATGGCTAAAATATGTGAAAATATAAAAACAGAACTGCAGAACTGGAGTTTCAGGAAAGTTGTCTTGGAGGCCTAATCCTTTCTTTATACTTGATTACCACACTAAAGAAGTTTGATTTTAAGTCACAATCCTGGGCTCTTGGATGATCTGTTTAGAAGGAAATTCTGCCAAAATAAAAACCAAAATAAATGAGTAAATAAAGAAATAAAACCAAAATAAAATAAATAAACCGTGCTACAGTGGGGGACAAATTACAGCTGTTTTCCTTTTGAATCAAAAGGTCATTAAATATTTATTCCACTAGTAAAAGCAAACTTAAAGTAATATGACTTATTAGAATAATGTATGATTGAGGTTTGAGAGTATTACAGGGGCCCGACTCACACCTTAGTTCTTGTTTTGCTCCTTTACATACATGATTACTTTGTTTTGTTTTTCCAAAGAAAAAAATCACAAATGTATATTCCTGTTAGAGAGTTCATATTGACAAATCAAATATTCTACCTATACAAATTCAAAGGTGAAAATATAGATATTCATAAGTTAAGAAGATACAAAGGTCTAGATATAGAGATATACACACATCTTATTTAACACTCATTAAGGTAGTGATTAGTCCTGGTTGTGTGGTTCTGAGAAAGTTTAAGGGCATGGTTATATAGTGACCCAGCAGTCAAGTCTTGGCTCAAAGGCAATACAAAATATAGAGTGACTCAAGAGAAATAGAAGAGAGATTTTCAATGACTGAAAAATTTACAGATTATTTTATATTTGTTGTATTCAAGAAACAGTTTTCATTGTTGCTACACACATGGAAGCATAAGGAGTCAGTAATTTCAGTTTGTATTTCAGCTTCTTCACACCAATGCAGATGTTAAAGGCATTAAGTCACTAAAGTGCTATGATTCCACTTGGTAAATGTTTAAAACCTAAACCAGTAACATCAGCACCTCTTCCTCACCAGGTTTGAAGCTTTCTTATAATTCACTTTAACTCCTCAGAATCTAAGAATAAATAATGAAAATTAAACACTATCTTTGCATCAAGAACTCAATGAGGAATCTGTAGACTGTATCTTCTGTTAAATTTATTAACTTGTATCTTTCAAGCAGTGATAATTGTGTAGTTTTAATTTGGCATGGATATAGAATGGAAAATGCACATACAGTACTGAGAAAGGTACTGAAGATTCTAGACTGTGATAGGCTTAGATATATCTTTCCTATGTGCAGAGACATGTGCCACATATACATTCTCTCTCTCTCTCTCTCTCTCTCTCTCTCTCTCTCTCTCTCTCTCTCTCTCTCACACACACAATTGTAAACAAAGTCCTGATATTTTCTACCTGACTATATGCAAGTACAGTTTTAATATTTAAAATAAGATGGCTAGTGTTTTGTCAACTTGACATAGGCTAGAGTCATTTAAGAAGAAACCTCAATTAGGAAAATGCTCCCAGCAGATTGCCTATGAATAATCCTGAGTGTTATTGTCTTGATTACTGATGAAAGCAGGAGAGTACAATGTGGGTTGTCATATCTCTGGACAGGTAGTTCTGGGTGGTATAAGAAAGCCAGCTTAACAAGCAGAGGCATGATAAGCCAGCCAGGAGGCAGCACTCTTCTATAACCTCCATATAAATTTTTGTCTCCAGATCCCTGACTTGAGTTCCTACCCTGACTTCACTAGATGAAGGACTAGAACCTTTAAGATGAACCCATTCATCCCCAAATTACTTTGGTTCAAGCTGTTTTATCACAGAACTGGAAGCCATAACTAAAAAGTTGAGCCAGGAAAGGCAATGACCATAGTGGCATTTACTGCAGTCAGGCATTATCTACAGATGACAATTAATTTGTAAGAAATTCTATTATACAGATTGGAAAAATCAGTAATTCTTTTACAATGATCATACTCTTTCTATTCCTGAGTACTTTAGCCTTCTTAGTTTATCATATTGAATTATTCATTTCCCCAGCTCTTCACTGAGTATTAGTCCCTCATCAGGAGGGACAGAACTTCAGTCAACAAATGGAGGGTTGCAATCAGTGAGAATGTAAAGTTAAGGCTAACTTGAAGACTCAAGTTTACTTAAATTTTACTTTCTAGTCTATTATGGAAGAGATTCCTTTGTTTTATTCACTAATGTTTTGCCCCAAGGACACATATATTTGATTTCTACCTATTATTGATGTTTTAACCTCTGAATCAGAGGGTAGAAAGATCTCATAGGTCTTAACCCATGTTTCAGCACCAAAAAATAAAAATACATTTTGAAATAAGCCAATGGTTTATTCCATTTCATCAATTACAATTGATGTTGAAATTATGCCTGAAAGGGAAATTTCACTGAATGCTATAATCAGGGAACTGACTTTAGGGACTGGATATGAGTCTGTGGACATTATACCACAAATATTCAGTTCAAATGCTTCTTCCTCAGGGAAGCTTTTCTGGATAAAATACGAGGTCCAAATTAGGTGCACTTTTCTAATTAAAGACCCACACATGTGAGAATTATAGCAGTTACTGCTCTGCACAGTAATTAGGCTGTTAAATTGTGTGCCTTCCACAGCCCCAGAAGCCTCTTAAGGGGAGATGTACATCTCACAGTTGTAAATCTCATGATGTAAGCACAAACCTGGCACACAGAATACACCCCACACATGATTAGCTGAATTAGTGAGTAAATGAATGATGTGAGAAAATGAATTCATGAATTACTTAATTTGAATGATAAGGTAATGGTGATTTGGTGAAAACTACGCAATGTAGAGTGATAGAAGAAATATACTGGAAAGGAATCAAGGTGCTGGGTATTTGGTGAAGCTCTACAAAGTGGCCTAGAATTAAGCCATATAATTTTGTCGAATATAATATTTTTCCTTTTCCAAATTTTGCAGAACTTGTGGCTTACCAGTCAAGAGCTCTTGCAAAGAACTTGAGTTATGTTCCCATTACCCATATTAAGAAGTACAGAAGTGGTATAACAGGGTCCTCCGGGAGTGCCATGCCCAGTTTTCTGAGGAACCGCCAGACTGCTCTCCAGAGTGGTTGTACCAGCTTGCAATCCCACCAGCAGTGGAGGAGTGCTCCTCTTTCTCCACATCCTCGCCAACACCTGCTGTCTCCTGAGTTCTTGATCCTAGCCACTGGGACTAGTATGAGGTGGAATCTCAGGGTTGTTTTGATTTGCATTTCCCTAATGATCAAGGATGTTGAACATTTCTTTAGGTGCTTCTCAGCCATTCGATATTCTTCAGGTGAAAATTCTTTGTTTAGCTCTGTACCCCACCTTCCAATAGGGTTATTTGGCACTCTGGAGTCATGACACTCCTGGAGGACCCTGTTATACCACTCCTGGGCATATACCCAGAGGCCTCCCTGGCATGTAATAAGGACACATGCTCCACTATGTTCATAGCAGTATTATTTATAATAGCCAGAAGCTGGAAAGAACCCAGATGTCCCTCAATGGAGGAATGGATGCAGAAGATGTGGTATATTTACACAATGGAATACTACTCTGCAATTAAAAACAATGAATTCACGAAATTCTTAGGCAAATGGTCAGAACTGGAAAATATGATCCTTAGTGAGGTAACCCAATCACAAAAGAACACACATGGTATGCAGTCACTGATAAGGGGATATTAACCCAGAAGCTCGGAATACCCAAGACACAATTCACAAATCAATTGATTTCCAAGAAGATGGAAGGAGAGACCCCTAGTCCTGGAAAGACTGGATGTAGGGGAATGCCGAGACAGAGAAGCGAGAGGGGTTGAATGGGGAAAAGAGGGAGGGAAGGGGGCTTATGGGACTTTCGGGGATAGAGGAAACGGGAAAGGGGAAATCATTGGGAATGTAAATAAAAAATATAGAAAAAAAAAGAAATTATACATAAAAAAAATAAAAGAAGTACAGAGTTCCACGTATCTGTAGTTCCAAGGATGTAACACCCTCTTCTGGTCCCTATAGATAATTTCACATATATCCATACAGTTCCACAACCACATATGTAGACATAAAATAAAAATAAAATAGTTTTCAAATGAAGGCATTTTAAATACTCTACTACATTTCTTTTTGAAATCAATGACATATACCTGACTTATACAAACTGCATAGCAAACATTTGTATTGAAAATTTTTATCAATCCATTCTGGACAGGAAAGGGGATCAGTGTCTTGCCCACCATAATCAGAGACACTAACTCCTGATTGAGATGGGAACAAATACTGAAGCCCACAGTCAGATAATATACAGTAAGCGACCTTGGAACACTGAGCCCTAATGAGAATTTCCCCAGCAAATTCTTTCTTCACTGCTCAGGGAACCCAGTGGAAGAGGAGGAAAGAATATAATAGCCAGAGGGCATGAAGAACACCAAGAATACAAAGTCTTCTAAACAGAAACATATAAACACACAGAAATTGAGGCAGGATCTATAAGGTCCACACAAGTCTGGACCATATGGAGTCCTAGAACTGAGGGAACAGTGGATAAATGTTCCCATACCTAACCCAGTGGCTATTTCCAGTTGATAACTACTTGTAAATGAAACTGTAGTTTGTTCCAAGGGTGTTTTGATAGGGTGACAAAATATCCTTAAGGGTAAACAACATCTTTTGAAGTTCTTTATCTCACAATATTATGTCAGGACTTTCAAAAAAATTTATATATGTCTGTATGTCTGTCTGTCTGTTTGTATGTATGTATGTATATATGTATATATATGTGTGTGTGTGTGTATATGTGTGTGTAAAAATTTTTTCCATTTTAGCTTATATGTTCTTTTTTTTTATTTTCTAAATCTTTTTATTTACATTCCAAATGATTTCCTCTTTCCTGGTTCCTCCCTCCCCGAAAGTCCCATAAGCCCTCTTCCCTCCCCCTGTTCCCCATTCAAAACCCTTTTGCTTCTCTGTCCTGGTATTCCCCAGCTTATATGTTCTTTGAGTATATATTATGGCTTGTATATCTGTTTCTTGTGCTTTTTCTTGGGCTCCTTTCCTTCTGCTTTTTCTTTTTCTTTATTTTATACTAGTCTGATGTGTGATATTTTATTTTATTATTATACCTTAGACATCTGTTCATTTTCTAATGAGAGACAGAATAGGCTAGATCCAGATGGGAGGAGAGGTGGCAAGAAACTTGGTGGACTAGAGGGTTAGAATCATCTGAGATGAGGATACTCCAATTGAGCCAGTCTCTAGAGCATTATCTTAATTAAGTGATTAATGAGGGAGTACCTAAGCTGATGGCCCTGGGTTTTATAGGAAGGCAGGTTGAGCCAACCATGGGGAGCAAACTAGTAATCAGCACTCCTCCACAGTGTTTGTATCAATTTCTGTCATCAGGTTCTTGTATTGTTTGAGTTCTTGTCCTGACTGCCTCCGGTGATGGCCCATCAATGTGATGTCTTAAGGGAAATTAACCCTTTTCCCCCCTACTTGCTTTTGTTCACAGTGTTTAATCATAGCACTAGTAATACAAACTAAGACAGAGAGGAAACCATAACCAGAATACAAAATGTGAGGAAAAATATTCACATGCTGGGAAAAATAAAATGAATAAAAATCTCACATCATTTGAGTAATCAAAGGCTAGATTTAATAAGGTAAATATTGATATATATTAATTCTGATTATTTGACTGATATTTCAAAGCACTTTAAAAACCTATTCACAGTTTGCCAATAGAACATAAGAAATATGAAGATTGAGCTTTACACATAATGCTTTTAGGTCACGTCTGGACTCTTCCTTGGTTGGAATTGCAATAAAAGTTAAAAGGTCTTTAAAAAGCACCTTGTAATTAATTTGCCATGCTTTGTGTCATAGATGTATTTGAGGATAAAACATGTAAATAAGTGTCTGAAAGTTTGTCTTAGTTATGGTTTCCATTACTGTGAAGAGACACCATTATCAATGCCTTCTAAAAGACATTTAATTGGGACTAAAATACAGGTTAAGAGGTGAAGTCCATTATCATCAAGGCAGGAGACATGCTAGTTTCTAGGCAGCCATGGCTCTGTAGGAATGGAGAGTTCTACATCTTCCAAAGTCAAACAGGAGAAGATTGACATCCAGACAGCTAGGAGGAAGGTCTCAAGGTCTATGCCCACAGTGACACACTTCCTTCACACTTCCTATTACTGTCTATCCCTGGTCTAAGCATATTCAAAACCACAGCTTATACATGCTTTAGATTAAGTACAGCTCAATTATTTCATATATCACATGGTATTTTTTTTATTTTATTATGACCTTAAGAAATCTGTAGTGCAAGCCACATTCTAAGCATGAGAATTTCAAGAATGACAAGGAACATGACCTTCAAATGGATTTCAGAATTCCTTGGGGAAAAAGACTGTGCTTTTCATATTCTGCACACCTTAGATGGTTGTATGGAGAAGTGGGGAGATAATAAAATATAAGGAAGCTTCCAGTGGAAATGAAACTTTATTGATCCCTAGTAGGTTTCTTTTTATCACAAACTTTTCAGCTCTTCCAAAAATCTGAACCAACTGAAGTGAATTCAGAAATGACATTTCTGGTGGCTTTGCTTTATTCAGTAAAAATCGCAAGTGAGAGCATTTCTCTTCGCTAAGCTATACAATGATATATTACTTCTTGCTTAAAGTGTATTTTTAGTTAACACTGGAAATGAGCATTATTTCATACTCTGTTGAGTCTAATAGAAAATGTGTTTTATGTGATAGAATAAAACACTGGAGTGTTGTCAGGTTTACTCACAAAACCTGTATTATGTGTATTACTTTTTGATTCAGCAATCTGTTTGGCTATAAAACCATAATCCCTAGCTTCAAGAGCTTATACCTAGCTGAAAACTAAGGCAACATTGGAGAAACAACAAAAATCTATATGTAGGATAACAAATCAAGTATTATTCTAATCAAAAAAGTGAGAAGCAAGAGAAAAGTTGCTGTATTTGAAACACAGGACTTCTCAAGTAATTGCTGTCATTTTCTTTCTTAGAAATGGTTAGTGTTAGAGATCAGGTTTTTTTCAAATATATTAACAAAGCAAAAAATGTTTGTAGAAATGTAGATGGAAGACATTTGTTCAAGGAATTTTATTTTGTATGTATTGATTGATGGTAAATATACTGTTATAGAGAAAGAATATTGATAATTAAAATGAGAAAAGTATCTGAATGTATGTTAGTATATTTATTGATTGAAAATAGTTTCAATTATTATCATATTTAGTTGCAATAACATCTGTGGAAATGTGAGGGGCATTTACTGATTTTCACTTTTAGGTTAAAAGGAAAGTGAAGATTCCTCAGTTACAGGCTCTAAGCACAAAAAAAAAAACCCACTTATTTGGGCAGGTTCCTTGTAGTATCATAACATTATTAAATGACTTAGGTTTCCAGATTTTCTTTATAATTCAATATTATTCAGGTAACAAGGAGAATAACAGTTCAGTAATTTCACCAGACAGTGTTTCATTTGAGATCATTTCAATTATCATACAAGAATGTTGGCTTAAATAACCTAGATATCAATTGTGTTTCACTTGGTTTAAAACTAAGTAGTTATAAATTGTTTTCTGTAACTCAAAACTGTCACCAATGTCCTTGAGTTACTGTGTTATCTAAGTAATTAAGTCTCTTTTTGTGTTGGCTAGTTTTATGTCAACTTCTCATAAACTAGAGTCATTCAGACCTTCACGTGAGAAAACGCCTGCATAAGAATTTCCTTCCACCTGGACAGACCATCAGCATGTCTGTTCCTCTTAAGACCCCACAGTCTGAAGGGCCTCCCAGGAAGTCTGCTATAGCCAGGGCTACAGGCCTCCAGGAAGATCTACAGCAATTCAGGGACACAGGAGGAGTGCTCCCAGACAGAGACACCCAGGCCAGTTAAAACCAGAGATAACCAGATGGCAAGAGGTAAGCACAAGGCCATAAAAAGCAGAAGCTAATATATGCTGGCACCATCAGAACCCAGTTAACCAACTGCAGCAAGCTCTGGATACACCAACATATCTGAAAACGAGAACACTGAACTAAAATGCTATCTCATGAAGAAAATAAAGTCCTTTAAGGAAGATTATTACTTTGCCATTGCAAAGTTTTACTCTTGCAAGTCTCTCATTACTTCACTAACTCTTGCCCATAAGATTACTTAGAAAATAAGTAACTGAGTCAAAGACTTTACCCTAATCTGAGTTGGACTAGTTGGACTATTGGATTATTTGTTATCCATTTACCATGCATTATATATATATATATATATTATATATATATATTATATATATATAATATATATATATAGTTTCTCTCCTATTTCTCTACATAATTATGAATATATTAAATAACATTTTTTCAAAAATTTTATTATATACACTTACTAATATTGTCATAAGGTATCTATAAAAATATGTAAACAAAGAAAATTTGCTACCTCACTAAAATATATGAGCTGAATATTAACTATAGGATCAGAGAGAGAGATAGTCTGCTCTAATTCTTAGAATATTTAAGTTTCAGTGTTAAGTTAAATTTAATAAAAAACATTGATTTATAGCTCTACATTAGTAGTTGTGTCCTAAATTTTCTAAACAAATTCAAGACTGGATTGCCCACCAATTCTTCTTTATGAAGTTAGATAAGTACAACATTCTCTCTGTTCTATTTACTTTAGGACATGATAGTGAAAGCTTCCTCTTTACCTGTGCTAAATGCTAGTGTGACTGAAAATAAGCACCATGGCAACGGGTCCTAAAATTTCCTTAGTCCTATAAAGGCTTGATGCTCCACCATAGGGGAATTCTAGGGCGGTGAATCTGGAGTGGGTGGGTGGGTAGGTGGTAGAGCATCCTCATAGAAGCAGGGGGGAGGTGGTAGAATAGGGGGATTTTGGAGGCAAAACTGGGAAGGGGGATAACATTTGAAATGTAAATAAATAAATTAACCAATGAAAAAATTAAAAGAAATTTACTAGTCCAAGAGAACTAAGTAGATAATTGAATCATCTAATTTTCATTGCTAGTAAGTTGCTGATCTGCAGGATTTGGTTTTAGAATCTTTTCATATTAACTAAGCTAACATTTTTTAAAATTAATTTTATTTTTTTACTTATATATTTTACATCCTGTTCATTGCCTCCCTCCTGGTTACCTCCTCCCTATCTCTCGTCCCCTTCTTTTTTGAGCATTTAGGAGCTCCCTAGGTCTACCCCAAGTCTGAAACTTCAAGTCTCTGTAACACTAGGTGCTTCCTCTCCCATTGAGGCCAAACAAGGCAACCCAGCTACAACATATCCCTTGTAAAAGCAACAGCTTTTCTGATAGTCCTTGTTGCAGTTGTTCAGGGGCCCACATGAAAACCAAGCTGCACATCTGCTATATATATGCATGGAGGTCTAGGTTCAGTCTGTGTATGTTCTTTGGTTGGTGGATCAGACTCTGAGAATCCCAAGTGTCCAAGTTAGTTCACTCTATTGATCTTCTTGTGGAGTTCCTATCCCCTTTGGGCCTGCTGTCCTTTCTCTTATTCTTCTAATATATTGGAAACATTTCTAACTGAAATTAGTTTTTCTCTTTGTAAATTTAAACTTGAAATTGTTTATCACAGGTGCAAAGACTCATAAAAATGTGCTCCCAGACTTTCCACTTTCACTTGTTATTGACTTTCAGTTGCAACAATGTTCACTTTCACTCTCAAAAGTTTAATATACTTGGCTTTGTCTGATCAAGTGTCCTTGACGGTTAGACTTTTGGGAGTTCAACATTTGAGAGCTTCCATCTTATACTTGGTTGTGTTGGTATCTTGTTCCACCCACACACAGACTATAAAAAAATCCATGGGAACCTCTAGCCCAACAACTCAATTGGTTCCCGTTACTTGGAAGCCTTGTTTGGTGACAAGAGCTGTCCAGTTCAGATTCTGTATCACTCATTACTGAGAGACTTTGCTGAGCTCTCCTTCATAAATGGAAAAGATCAAATCATCATGAGTATGTATCTTTACTGACTGGAGCATAAATACATGGTTGGCTCATCTAGACTTAGAGAAAATCCATGGATACAAGCAGCAAGAGACATGAATTTAAAACCATATAGTGAATAACCACAGGAAAAATACATAGATTATACTCCCATATCTAAAACTCAAAATATGTTGATTTAGCATAAAAAGAGCACAGACTTTTTAGTTTTTAGTTTGTAATATCCCATACACACCTGTCAACCATTCTACCCTAACAGTTACTTTCTCACATTTGTGTTTTTCTGTGTTTGCATCCCAGTGATTTAATAAAGGTCAATGGTATGACCAAGAGTTTGGAAATATCCACTGGAGGCAGTTATCGACAAGATACAATGGAGATCAGTAGCTGTTATCTCCACACCAAAATTCCTCGGTAACAATTACTGCAACAGAAAATGGCAGTGAGCCAGAGCCTCTTCCTGACCAGGACTGACTATTGGTTGGCCCATTTTTGTGAAGTCCTAGAACAGAAAATTTCAGTTGCTGTGAGATCATGTCGGCAAAGACCATGCCATGCCCTCTAGACAGTATTTTGAAGCTCTTTTTCTTATCTTCTGGCTCTCTTTTATGAAGTAGGATTTAAGCTCAATTCCAGAGTGGTTGGCTACCCCTTTAACAGTTCCAGGACTATTACATCAGTGAGTAAAACATGGGGGTTTTTAACAGAATGTCAGAGTAATTATTACCTTTGGATACAAGGAGACAATTCTTTGTTTAGAGGGAAACAAGACCTCTATAAAATAACATTCACCAGTTATATACCAATTTTAGGATATAACTATTATTAAATTATATGGCTATAAAATTACAATATAAAATAATTCAATATATTATCTGTAAGAGAACTTTTATGTATGTTTTGAACAAATCTAATAAAAATAATCATAAAATGGTAGGAGTTTTACTACTGGTTTATATTTGAATTTTTGTGCCACTGTGTTGCATTTTATAAATCTTCATGTCAATGTCAATCAGAATGGTCAAGAAAAAGTTACTGCAATCTTAGAACATGACTTGTATACTTATTATAAAAAACTCATAGATGGGATAAAGGGGAAAAGTTTGGTTCTTGGTTTTCATATATTAAGAAAAGTTTTAAAACTTATTCTTGAGAGAAAACACATTGTTTTGGGAGGACAACATTCTCAACCAAAAGCAAAGCACACATTTTTGCAGCCAAAATTTCAGTATTTAAATCTTGAAGTGTAGAGTGAATTTATGGATTTTTTTCTACTAAATTCTTACATTCTGTTCCCAAAGACAGCCTTGTAAGTGAGGTATTTGTCTTTCACAGCTTTGGCTGACCTTATTCTTTCCATTTGTGGGAGTTTGAGCATAAATATTTCATAATACCAAAGTGTAAAATATTTAAGCTGCTTCGTTTCACACTGCTATGTGTGTGACATATATATGTGTTCATACGGGGATATTTTTAAAAGATTCTAAAACTGCTCTGTTGCTGATGTTTCTTGAAATATTTAGTGTTATGTACAGAGATAAAGCTTTATAGGAATATATGTCCCAATATGTATCAAAATAATGACATTTCTGTTGGTCATGTGATCATATTTTATTACACACTCTGAAATGAAATATTTTATATTAACAATTGAGGATGAAATTTTTAATATTGAATAAAATGGTATCACAATGATTCTAAAATATTTTAAATATTATATTTCTTGAAATTCAAATTTCAATACTATTCTGAGCACTATCAAAGAAGCAAAATATGACTCTGATCCATTAATATAAGAAAAATGATTTTATTTTCAAATTGTTAAAATATATAAAAATGGACAGCAAAACATCCTGTGTCTTAAAATTCTTTATAATATAGTCCTACATTTCATCATCTTAAGTAAAGATTACTTACTTATTTACCTATCATAATTTATTAAGAAAGTTTATCTTTGGATTTTATTTTGCTTTTTTGTAGTTCTGATTAGTATCATGTTACTTCCAATACCTTGAAGCAGAATTCTTTCTTTTACTCTGCCACAGTAATTTGTTTCAAAAAAGTCTGTGTTGATAGGAATGATGGCCCTATTTTCAGATATAACTGTGTTTTAACAGATTTGATGAATTTCCTCAATACAAGGTAAGAAGCATTTCTCTTTTTATAGATCTATGTTATATAGAACACATGTTCCTGGATTTCAAAGAGAGAAGATTGTTCTCTGTTTTAGCAATTCTAACCCTAAAATTTACTCCAAATAATGAATTTAAAGATGTCTCTGGTGATGAACAAACAATGAACATTCTTCAGAAATGGACAGTGGAGGTCACATAGAAAATAGGTGAATTTGAGTTTTAAAGATTATTATCATTTGACTTAGTCATTTTTGCCACAGTATAGTAACTTTGGCATTTCTGTTATTTCCATAGAATAACTGAAATTGTCGTACCTGATGTTAAATTACTGGAAAATTTTGGGAAAATTGGATAGAGATGAAGCACAAATGTATGTGTATCAGTGAGCTGTAAGAACTGCAGAGCTATGGCAGCCTCTTCAGCTTCAGCAGCTCACATGTTTGCAACAAGGGGATCTTGAAGCGTGGTGTGGTAAGTTTCTTTTGAATAAAGACTTATTTGATGACTTTTGGTTAAAAGTTGATTTTGTCCGATATTAGAATGACTATGCCAGCTTGCTTCTTGGGACCATTTTCTTGAAAAAATTCTTTTCCAGCCCTTTACACTGAGTAGTGTTTGTCTTTGATGCTGAGCTATGTTTCCTGTATTTAGCAAAATGCTGGGTCCTGTTTATGTATCCATTCTGAATCCCTTGATGTTAAAAGATATTAAGGAATAGTGAGTGTTGCTTCCTGTCATTTTTTGATGTTATTTTTATGTTTGTGTGGTTATCTTCTCTTGGGTTTGTTGAAAGAAGATTGCTTTCTTGCTTTTTCTAGGGTGGAGTTCCCCTCCTTTTGTTGATGTTTTGTATCTATTATCCTTTATAGGGTTGGATTTGTAGAAAGATACTTTGTAAACTTGGTTTTGTCATGGAATATCTTCGTTTCTCTACCTATTGTAATTGAGAGTTTTGCTGGATATAGTAGTCTGGGCTGGTATTTTTGTTCTCTGAAGCTCTGTATGAGATCTGTCCAGAATCTTCTAGCTTTCACAGTCTCTAGTGAGAAGTCTGGTGTAATTCTGATAGGTCTGCCTTTATATGTTACTTGACCTTTTTCGCTTACTGCTTTTAGTATTCTTTCTTAGTTTAGTACATTTGTTGTTTTGATTATTACGTGATGGGAGGAATTTCTTTTCTGGTCCAATATATTTGGAGCTCTGTAGGCTTCTTGTATGTTCATGGGCATCTTTCTTTAGGTTAGAGAAGTTTTCTTCTATAATTTTGTTGAACATATTTACTGGCCCTTTAAATTGGGATTCTTCACTTTCTTCTATACCTATTATCTTTAGGTTTGCTCTTCTCATTGTGTCCTATATTTCCTGAGTGTTTTGGGTTAGGAGTTTTTTGCATTTTTCATTTTCCTTGACTGCTTTGTCAATGTTTTCTATGGTGTCTTCTGCACCTGAGATTCTCAGTTCTATCTCTTTTAATCTGTTAGTGATGCTTGCATCTATGACTCCTGATGTCCTTCCTTGGTTTTCTATCTCCAGTGTTGTCTCCCTTTGTGGTTTCTTTATTGTTTCTATCTCTATTTTTAGATCTTGGATGGTTTTGTTCAGTTCCTTCACCTGTTTGGTTGTATTTTCCTGTAATTCTTTAAGGGATTTTTGTGTTTCCTCTTTAAGGTCTTCTACCTGTTTACCAGTATTTTTTTCTATTTTTTAAGGGAATTATTTATGTACTTCTCAATGTCCTATATCATCATCATGAGATGGGATTTTAAAATCAGAGTCTTGCTTTTCTGGTGTGTTAGGGTAGCCAGGGCTGTGGTGGGAGAACTAGGTTCTAATGATGCTAATAAGCTTGGTTTCTGCTGCTTATGTTCTTGTGCTTGCCTTTTGGCATCTGGTTATCTCTGGTGTTAGATGGACTTGGTGTCTGTGATTGTGGCTTGTCCCGTGGCTCCAGCTGCATATGTAGTAGAAGATAACCTTATTGGACATCAAAGGGAGGAGAGGCTCTTGGTCCTGAGAAGGCTCAATGCCCCAGTATAGGGGAAGCAGGAGTGGGTAGATTGGTGAGCAGGGAGGGGGAATGGGATTGAGGGTTTTCCGAGGGGAAACCAGCAAAGGGGATAACATTTGAAATGTAAATAAAAAAACATCTAATAAAAAACAATTAAAAGAAGACTTTTTGTATTAGGTAGATTCTTCAATGGAGTATACAGCAGGGTACAGAAATCAGCTGATCATTTTTATTAATTCAGAGTTGGGATTTAAAAAAACTTTAAATTTATGTAAAATCCTTAATATATGAACAATGGGGATGAGGCTGAATAGGAAAAAGAGAGAAAGTAACATGTAAAAGTGTGTCTCTTGGATATTGTTTTATCATCAAAATAAGAGATGACTCACTAGTTATGAACACTTGCTGCTCTTGCAGAGGACTCAGATTCTTTTCCCAGTACTTTCATCTTGGTTCAAAACCACTGCATTTCCAGTTTCAGATATAAATATTTTATATATAATCAGCTTTTGTTTGCTTTTCATGTAACCAGGTCAGTCAATGATAAACACTGTGCGTACATCAAAGACCACTGGGGAAAATGTTTGCTGCTACCAAATGTGGAATCATCAATACATCACAGAAAGCCCTTAAGATTAATCATACAGAACATCTACCAACCTCCTTACATAGGTAGAAAACAGGTGTGAACATATCACTTCCTTGGTGCCTGGGATTTTCTAGTGGTCCCCCCTCCTCTGATCCACACCCACCAGTGCTACATATTTCTATTCATTATCCTAACCCTCTGGACTTCTTCCTGTCTCTTCCCATACCTGATCCTGTCCCCCTTTTCCCTCCTTCCCTCTCTCATTCCCAGTTCCTTCCCTTCATCTACTTCCTGTGATTATTTTGTTCCTCCTTCTAAGTAGGATTGAAGCACCCATACTTTGGTCTTCCTTTTTGTTAACCTTCATATGATCTGTGAATTGTATAGTTGGTATTCTGGTGATGTTAGCCGAAATACCCAACAGAGGGGAATCACCTTCAGTAAATAGGCATGACCCCCAGCTGAGGGATGGGGCCACTCACCCATCTCAAAATTTTTAACCCAGAATTGTTCCTGTCTAAAGAAAATGAAAGGACAGAAAATGGAGCAGAGGATGAAGGAAAGGCCATCCAGAGTCTGCCCTACCTTAGTATACGTCCCATCTGCAGACACTAAACCTGACACTATTGCTGATGCCAAGAAGTACTCATAGATACGAGCCTAGTATGACTATCTTCTGAGAAGCTCCATCAGCACTTCACTTAAGACATATGCAGATACTCACAGCCAACCTTGGCACTAAGCCTGCTAACCCCAGTGAAAGAGTTAGTGGAAGGTCTGAAGGAGCTGAAGGGGATTACAATCCCATAGGAAGAATGACAACATTATCTAACTGGAACTCCAGAGCTCACAGGGAATAAACCACCAACAAAAGAGAATACATGGATGAATTCATGGCTCCAGGTGCATATGTAGCAGAGGATTGCCTTATCTAGCATCAGTGGGAGGGGAGGCTTGTTGCCCCAGCATTGGAGGATACTAGAGGGGTGAGCTGGGAGTGGATGAGTGGAGGGAAGTACCCTCTTAGAGGCAAAGGGGAGGGGAGATGGGATGGGTGGTTTGCTGAGGGCAGATCTGGAAGGGGACAACATTTGAAATTTAAATAAATAAAATAACCAATTTAAAAAGAAAGAAAAAGAGGTGTGATATACATCTGGTAGGATTGTAATTTCATAGATCAAGGTAAAATTTCTAATGTCGCCAATCTCGGGCTTCACATAAGAATTAAACTCCCATCTTTTATAAACACAGTCTTTCCTTTCAATAAAAATATTTACTCTTGGTCACTAAGGGTGGATGATCTTTCTTTCTTCGGACCTAATTCAGGACTCTTGTTGCAATATAGTAGGCAATGGGATCCTTTGAAACAGCAAAAGGAAGGTCAGTTGGAAGATGGCAGTAGTTTCCAAAGATAAAATGAAGGGTGTTTTGTTGTTGTTGTTGCTGCTGTTGCTGTTGTTCTTTTGTTCTGTTTTGTTTTCTTTTCAGCTGGTGCAGGTGGAAGAAGGTGTGACTAGTGCAAACCTTCCTCAAGCAGAAGTTGCTTCCTTTGTAGCCAGCAAAACAGGTTAAAATATTTCTTGCAGTTTGACTGAGGTATCCTGAAAGCATTCTATGCACGTTCAAAACAGCCTGATTGATGTAAGGACAGTTTACACATTGTAAGAAAGGTGCTGTTTAGCAAGCAGCTCCCAACTCAAGGCAGCTGGGCATTGGACTAGTGACTATGAGATACAATTCATGGTGCCACACAACCCACTCCAAACAATTCTGCTGAAAAAAATATTAAGGTCTTCCAACAAGATATACTAGTCTTGAAATTAGCACTTTTTTATTTTAATGGATTTTTTTATTTATTTACATTTCAAATGTTATCCCGTTTCCTTATATTCCCCCAGAAACTCCCTATCCCATCCCTCTCCTCCTGCTTCTATGAGGGTGTGCACCCACCCACCTACTCCAGCCTCTCCCCCATCCCTTGCATTCAGCTATCCTGGGGCATTGAGCCTTCAAGGCACCAAAGGCCTCTTCTCTCATTTATGCCTGGCAAAGTCATCCTCTGCTGCATATACTGCTGGAGCCATGGGTCCCTCCATGAGTTCTCCTTTTTTGGTGGTTTAAACCCTGGGAGCTCTGGTTGGTTGATATTGTTGTTCTTTCTTAACAGTACTTAGTAGTGCCTAAGTTTCACGTATATACCATTAAGGAGATCAGTTTTTTGATTTGTCTTATAAACATCCTGAATTTGGGGGAGTACTCTTTGGTTTAGAACTTAGTCATAAGATATACCTGACTGTTGTTAAAGCCTTTAGAAAGGAGATTTAGGAGAGTTCCATACTTTGCCCCATCTTTCAATGGAAACAGAGGCCCAGGCATAACTACTTCTTGTTCATCCCATGTCAATAATAAAAATACTTGTATTTTTATGCACTGGGATACATACAAATTGATCTAGGTCTTTTATATAAATACAAATGATCCATATTGGCTTTTATACTGTCCACCTTTTCACAGCAAGCCTGGACTGTGCATCCAAAAGCAAGTACCAAACAAAAATTCCTAAACACCTAATAGTTTTAAGCAGAGCCCTATTTGAAATACTTTTAGTCATACACAGCCTGCTAAACTTAACCCAAACTTTACTAATGAGAATAGGATAAGTGCAAAGCTAGACAATCAACTTTTACTATTCAGAGATCTCATGCTGCTGTAAACATCTCCAGAGCATCTTATGCCCTCTTCTTGCCTCATCAGACACTAGTTTAATGTGCATATAGTGTTTCTTTCTCTACACACATACACACAAACAGATACATGGACACAAACCTGAACATATATGTGCACACTGAAGACAATATAAATCTTTACATAGTTTTTAAATGCTTTTTTTCCTCTTGTATCTGCTATGACTAATCTTTTCATTTATACTGTGTCAAAATAAAATAATATAAATGCAAAATAATCCACATGCATTGGATGGTTTAATACCAATCAGCTCATCAAGTTGTTATGCTTTCTTTACTCTTTGAATAGTTAAACAAACAGGACTTATCATAAATTTCCAGGTTGTTATTATTAGAGTATTTAAAGTAATATTAATGAATTTTGCTTTTTTGTGATACACAATATTTCTTAAAGTAGAAAACAATAGGACTTAAAGTAGAAAACAATAGGAAAAGTTTACTCTGATTTAATAGGTGAAATGGATCTGTAATTCCATTGATAATGAAGAGATGAATTTGGTGTTACTCAAAGGAAAATATTTAACTGCTTAATAGATGTGAAAAATTTGAATCAGAAGTCATGCTACCAGATTTTGATGTTCAACCATAACTGATGTCAATTTAAATTATAAATGATATCAATTTGAAGGAACTGGCTGTAATTATTTTATTAGTAAACGAATTTAAAAATAAAACTCAGTGATTGTTTATTTAACTCTTATAATAACTAGAGAAACAAGCTGATGTTACAAATATCTAATTTCAGAGTTGAAAGAAGTTAGGCTTAAGGATATTACAGAGAGTTTCCAATAGCAATAATTTTGGCAATTGATATAAATTTTATTTAAAAGTATGGTTTTCAGATTTCTCAGCTAGGACATATTTATCTTGCTATCCTGCCTAAAATCATGTACGATAATTTTTTTCTATATTTTTTTATCTACATTCTGAATGATTTCCCCTTTCCTGGTTCCTCCCTCCCCAAAAGTCCCATAAGCCCTCTTGCCTCCCCCTGTTCCCCATTCAACCCCCTCTCACTTCTCTGTCCTGGTATTCCCCTACATCCAGTCTTTCCAGGACCAGGGGTCTCTCCTTCCATCTTCTTGGAAATCAATTGATATGTGAATTTTGTCTTGGGTATTCTGAGCTTCTGGGTTAATATCCCCTTATCAGTGACTGCATACCATGTGTGTTCTTTTGTGATTGGGTTACCTCACTAAGGATCATATTTTCCAGTTCTGACCATTTGCCTAGGAATTTCATGAATTCATTGTTTTTAATTGCAGTGTAGTATTCCATTGTGTAAATATACAACATCTTCTGAATACATTCCTCCATTGAGGGACATCTGGGTTCTTTCTATCTTCTGGCTATTATAAATAAGGCTGCTATGAACATAGTGGAGCATATGTCCTTATTGCATGCTGGGGAAGCCTCTGGGTATATGCTGACCATCTTGCCAAAAGCAATATACATATTTAATGCAATCATCATCAAAATTCCAACTCAATTCTTCATAGAGTTAGAAAGAACAATTCTCAAATTCATCTGGAATAACAGAAAACTCAGGATAGCTAAAACTATTCTCAACAGTAAAAGAACTTCTGGGGGAATCAGTATCCCGGACCTCAAGCTGTACTACAGAGCAATAGTGTTAAAAACTGAATGGTATTGGTACAGTGACAGGCATGTAGATCAATGGAACAGAATTGAAGACCCAGAAATGAATCCACACTCTTATGGTCACTTTATCTTTGAAAAAGGAGCTAAAACCATCCAGTGGAAAAAGGGATAAAATTTTAATGTGAAATGTAAGATATTAAAATATATAGTAAAAACTTGTCTTTAAAATTACAGAAATAATCTAAAGAAAATATTATTGTTTATGTCAAGTTTAATATAGTTTATTTTCCACAAGAATATAAATGTCACAGCTTAGCTAATATTTTTCAAAGACTAATACTGGTCTGATATTGCATAGCAATATCAGTGTTATAAAAAATCTTTCCCCAAGATAAAGGTTTGCTTATAGTCTTATTGTGTACTTGCAAGTCATTGACCCTAAAAGTCATCTGTGCAGCATTAGAAGTATTAATGCATTGCTGAGAAATAGCAATCTTCTTTAAAGTCACTCACTTATTTCTTTTGTGTAACCTTGGAAGAAGTGTCTGTACATCTATTCAGAGAGGCTATAAAGTGAATTTAATTTTAAAATATCGTTGGAATGGTAAAAATGCATTGCTTTCCATGAAGAAAAAATGAATTTGGAAGCTTTGGTATTAAATGAAAGAACAAAAATTCATCATCAATTCAGTCCTAAAGGATTACTGTTTTACATATGATTAATAATAGCTTTAGAACTCAGTATGAATATTTTCTATATATGACAACAGATGGTGTCTTACACTTTAATCATATTTTAGCAATAGAATTATTAAAATGAAGTTTTTATACAAATCTGATATTTCATGATTATTCTTGAACATATGTTAAATGTATGATAGAACATAGTCCACATAGACATCACATTCATCACTGTGCATATTGTCTACTAAAAATGAAGCAGAAATTTCTAAATAGAATTCTGAAGTCACAGATGCTTAAAGTTCATCCTTAGTTTCCAACATCATTCTAAAGCTAGTCATAATTTAATTTTTTGTTTCAAATCAATACAATTCATTTCCTTTAAAAACCTGTCTTATAAAATTAAGCTATTTTAAATTGGCCTGATATATTGGCACAAATATTATATCATCATACTAAAATATATAACATGTATTTAGGCATTTTCTGGTTGGTTAGGTTGGCATAGGCAAAATTCTGACATTGCACAACCATACTTAAGCTTAATTTTTCTGGAAAACTGTTATCTGTTTTAGGAAAAACTGATTTTGGTAAACTTTCTTCACCCTTACTTATTGAGAAATATATATAATTTTATTCACTTAAATTTCAAATGATACACACCTTCCTGGTTACCTCTCCACAAACCCCACTTCTCATACCCCTTTCTCCACTGCACTTTGCATCTATAAGGGTGCTCCTCTACCCACTCATTCACTCCTGCCTTACCACTCTCACATCCCACTATGCTCAGGCATCAAGCCTCCACAGGACCAAGGGCCTGCCCTCCCATTGATGTCAGATAAGGCCATCCTCTGCTACATGTGTATCTGGAGCTCCTGAATCCCTCCATGTATACTCTTCAGTTCGTGGTTAAGTCTATGGAAGATCTGGATGGCCTGGTTAGTTGATACTCTTCTTCCTATGGGGTTGCAATCCCCTTCATCTCCTTCAGACCTTCCCCAAGTTCTTCCATTGCAGTCCCTGGGCTAGGTGTGATAGTTGGCTGTGAGTATCTGGATCTATATTGTTCTGGTGCTAGTAAAACCTCTCAGGGAACGGTCATACCAGGTTCCTGTCAGCAAACTCTTCTTGGCATCAACAATAGTGTTGAGGTTTGGTGTCTGCTGATGGATGGTTCCCTAGGTGGGGTGGTATTTGAATGGCCTTTCCTTTAGTGTCTGTTCCATTTATTTGTCCCTGTCTTTCTTTGGACAGTAACATTTTGTGTTAATAATTTTGAGCTGGGTGGATGACCCAATCCCTCAACTGGGGCACATACCCATCTATTGGAGGTGGTCTCTACAGGTTCTATCTCCCCTTTGTTGCTTATTTCCACTAAAGTCATCCCCATTGGGTCCTGGTTGCTTCCCTGGCATCTGTAACTAGTTGCTATGCCCAGTGCCCCATCCTCCACTGCTACATATTTCTATTCTGTTTCCTGACCATCTATGCATTGGTCTTCCATCTTCTTAAGCTCCAAACAACAAAAGGAGATCAAAGATATACAAATGGGGAAGGAGAAAGTCAAGATCATCACTATTTGTGGATGATATGATAGTATCGTAAGCAATTCCAAAACTTCTACTAGAGAACTCCTTCAGCTGATAAACAACTTCAGCACAGTGGCTTGGTATAAAATTAACTCTAACAAATCAGTAGCCTCAAAAGAAAAATGGGCTGAGATAGAAATTAGGAAATTGACACCTTTCACAATAGTCACAAATAATATAAAAAATCTTGGTGTGATTCTAATCAAGCAAGTGAAGGATCTATATGACAAGAACTTCAAGTCTTCAAGAAAGAAATTGAAGAAGACCTCAGAAGATGAAAAAATCTCCAATGCTCATGGCTTTGCAGGATTAACATAGTAAAAATGGCCTTTTTACCAAAAACAATCTACAGATTCAATGCAATCACCACCAAAATTCCAACTCAACTCTTCACAAACATAGATAGAGAAATTCTCAAATTCAGCTGGAATAACAAATAAATCAGGATAGTGAAAACTATTCTCAACCATATAAGAACTTCTGGGAGAATCACCATCCCTGACCTCAAGCTGTACTACAGAGTAATAGTGATTTAAAAAAAGAATTTCATGATATTGGTACCAAAACATACACATAGAACAATGGAATAGAATTGAAGACTTGCAAATGAACCTACATACCGACAGTCACCTGATCTTTGACAAAGAAGCCCAAACTATCCTGTGGGGAAAAAGACAGCATTTTCAACAAATGGTGCTGGTTCAACCAGTGGTCAGCATGTAGAAAAATGCAAATTGATCATTTCTCATCTCATTGTACAAAGCTCAAGTCCAAATGGATCAAGGACCTCCACATAAAACCAGATGTACTGAATCTAATAGAAGAGAAAGCAGGGAAGAGCCTCGAACACACTGGCACAGGGGAAAATTTCCTGAACAGAGTAGCAATGGCTCATGCTCTAAGATCAACAAGTGGAACCTCATAAAACTGAAAACCCTCTGTAAGGCAAATGACAATATTAATAGGACAAAACAGCAACTCACAGATTGTGAAACTCTATATCTGATAGAGGGCTAATATTTAAAATATATAAAGAACTCAAGAAGTTAGACTCTAGACAACCAAATAACCCTATTAAAAATGGGATATAGAGCTAAACAAAGAATTCACTACTGAGTAATCTAGAATGGCTGAGAAGCAGCTAAAGAATTGTTCAACATCCTTAGTTATCAGGGAAATGCAAGTCAAAATGATCCTGGAATTCCACCTCATACCAATCAGAACAGGTAAAATCAAAAATGAATGTGACAGCAGATATTGAGGAGGATGTGGAGAGAGAATAACACTCACACATTGCTGTTTGGACTGCAAGCTGTTAAAACCACTTTAGAAATCAATCTGGTGGTTCCTAAGAAAATCGGAAGCAGTTCTACCTAAAGGCAGAGCTATATCACTCCTGTGCATATACCCAAAAGATACTTCAATATATAACAAGGACAAATGCTCCATGATTTTATAACAGGCTTTTTTATAATATCCAGAAGCCAGAAACAACCCAGATATCCCTCAACAGAAGAATGGATACAGAAACTGTTACATTAATACAATAAAGTACTAATTAACTATTAAAAACAATGACATCATGAAATTTGCAGACAAATGGATGGAACTAGAAAATATCATTCTGAGTGAGGTAACCCAATCACAAAAGAACACAGATGGTATGTACTCATTAATACATGGATATTAGCCCAAAAGCTCAGAATACCCATGATATAGATTTCTTTTTTTTTAAATATTTATTACTTATTTATTATTGATAGTGTTCTGTCTACAGGCCAAATGTCACTAGATCTCATTATAGATGGTTGTGAGCCACCATGTGGTTGCTGGGATTTGAACTCAGTACCTCTGGAAGAGCAGTCAGTGCTCTTAACATCTGAGCCATCTCTCCAACCCCATAGATTTCTATATTTGCTTGTGGTCCACAGTTTGAAATAATGTCAAAAAATGGAACCAGTTTCAGGAGAAGAGACGAAATATGACAATGAAGCAGTTCTTGAGGATTGATAGAGGATGTCAGTTAGCTACTGTACAATCATAGCTTTTGGAAAAGGCATTTTTTGGAAGCAACTGATTAGATTGATGCATGAGTATGTATCTTTTCTTCATGGTCATTTATTTTGGTCAGTAGGTTTATAGGAAAATAAAACAAAGCTCCACTCCAATTCGTTGCTGTCTTTTCAATGACGTATGGCTCTGGAGATTGAGCAACTATGGAAGAAAGAGATGCAAAGTTAGGAAAGAATGAAGTAAAACTTGTGTCAGTACTGTTTACTTAGCTAATTAAGAATAAAATCAAGAAATAGCCACATCCTTGTGTCAGAGTTAAAGGAGTTGTTCATAAAACTGGTGAATCATAATCCATTTGCATTTGGAAAATAGAGTTATTTTTATCCTCAAAATGAAAACACATGGCCAGATACAGGTGCCTCATAAGTGTGACGTCCTAAGCACATTAAGACTAGCATATGACACCTCCAGTGCAATGATCACATTATACCACTGCACAAAGAGTGTGGACACTGAGGGTCCCAGGCTTTCAATCTGCCATAGGCTTTTATAAGCTAGATGATGCCACGAATAAAAAGAAGGTGTCACCTCTGAAAGTGATGGTCATTCATAAAATAAAACAGCTAACTATTTTCCTTTCTCTTGTCTTCAGGTGCGTCTCCAAACTAAGCTTTCCTTGGCAATGGTGTTAGTAATTTAGTACTTTATAGTTATATGTTTGTAAATTAAAAACTGTGTTATAATTATTACTTTGTGAAATATTTTGATCACTTATGCTCCGGTAACATGCCTTGTTGCTTGAGAGAATATTTCACAGGAAAAGTATAATGCAGTAAAGTGAATGTTTGAATAATGACCCTGATGTATTTCAGAGCTATATTTCCTCACAACCAGACAATCAACATTCTTTGATATCGCATGTCTCCCTTTCAATAAATTAAATAGAAATATTTAATTAAAGGAGGTAAACAGTTAAAAAAAAGAGAAGTGTTGTGTAGCATTTCCCTAACAAAAGATGATTTTTCTTATATAAACCTGTAAACAAGAAAACACTCAGTCTTTGAATTTTCAAGTTATTTTTTTTCTTCTTATATATCAAAAGAACCATATTTACAAAAAGAATTTGAATGGTTTTAGAATACAAAGTATGAGAATTTATTTGATCCTGTGAATAGTACTGTTAAAAAATATTCTGCTAGTAATACTATCTTGCAATTTACCTAATCTGTTTTTATATAATTTACCTAATTATTATGGTTACTATATATGATTACTTCTATTTAATATTCTGCTTACTATATATGATTATTTCTATTTAATATTTGTTTCATATTGTTAAAATGCTATTAGAAAATATAGTTTAATATCCAATATAAACAAAGAATTCAAGAAGTTAGACTCCAGAGAGGCAAGTAACCCTATTAAAAAATGGGTAAAGAGCTAAACAAAGAGTTCTCATCTGAAGAATACCTAATGGCTGAGAAGCACCTAAAGAGATGTTCATCATCCTTAGTCATTAGGGAAATGCAAATCAAACAACCCTGAGATTCCATCTCAGACCAGTCAGAATGGCTAAGATCAAAAACACAGGAGACAGCTGTTGTTGGCGAGGATGTGGAGAAAGAGGAACACTCCTCCACTGCTGGTGGGATTGCAAGCTGGTATAACCACTCTGGAAAGCAGTCTGGTGGTTCCTCAGAAAACTGGGCATGACACTCCCGGAGGATCCTGCTATACCACTCCTGGGCATATATCCAGAGGCTTCCCCTGCATGCAATAAGGACACATGCTCCACTATGTTCATAGCAGCCTTATTTATAATAGCCAGAAGCTGGAAAGAACCCAGATGTCCCTCAAGGGAGGAATGGATTCAGAAGATGTGGTATATGTACACAATGGAATACTACTCTGCAATGAAAAACAATGAATTCACGAAATTCCTAGGCAAATGGTCAAAACTTGAAAATATCATCCTTAGTGAGGTAACCCAATCACAAAAGAACACACATGGTATGCAAGCGCTGTTAAGGGGATATTAACCCAGAATCTCAGAATACCCTAGACACAGTTTGCATATCAATAGATTTCCGAGAAGAAATTTCCAAAAAGGAAAGAACCCTGGTCCTGGAAAGACTGAATGTAGGGGAATTCCAGGACAGAGAAGCGAGAAGGGGTTGAATAGGGAAAAGAGGGAGGGAAGGGGGCTTATGGGACTTTCAGGGAGGGAGGAAACGGGAAAGGGAAATGATATGGAATGTAAACAAAATAAACTTAGAAAATAAAAATAAATAAATAAATAATTTACCGTTCTGTATGGAAAAAAAGAAAATATAGTAATGCTATATTAACTCAGTGTCAGAGTATTAAAAGATAGAAGTGTCACAAGTACAAAGCTTGATCAACAAGAATTTCTCTCTCTCTCTCTCTCTCTCTCTCTCTCTCTCTCTCTCTCTCTCTCTCTCTCTGTCTCTCTCTGTCTCTGTCTCTCTCTCTCTCTCTCTCTCTCTCTCTCTCTCTCTCTCTCTCTCTCTCTCTCTCGCACGCGCGCACTTTCAAAGTATTCTGTTTCACTTTAGTTAAACATTCTGCCCAAATCTTTACATAGTATCTCAGACTATTAAGCTGATATTCTATTTACACAGATTCCAACAAACTTTAGAGCAAAATGAATCTCTTTACTTCACTAAGCTTGATATTGACAACAGATTGGTGCTTTTGATTCTAAGGTAGAAGTGTCTGAGAATAGATATTATAATTATATATTATCATTGTGTTATACTGTCATTAGAGATTACTTTAGAATGTAATTAACCAGAAATATTTGTCAGAAAACCCATGAATCATCTTAGTAATCAGTCAGAATTAGGAGTGACTGAATAAGTAGTAGAATGTAATTTAGAGGAAACAATGGAGTATCTGAATTATTTGCATTATCAGTTAATGACAAGACAGATACCAAACTGTGTGACAGTCCAGCTACTTCACCACTTTCATTTCTCAGCCTCTAAATTTAGAAGATTCATTCTCTGAATAAAAGATGAATCCATATCCTGTGTAAACCTTTAGCTTACTAAAATTTGAGCAGGCATAAAGTAAAAGAGGAAAAGCCCAGAAGTCCTCACTACACCTAAGGCAGAGGATTCATTTCTTGGTTACTTTTTATCTGTTACAGAAGTTAAAAGAAGTGTATTAATTAAAATTCTAGCATAAATAGCATATGTATTATTTGTAGAATTTAGAATTTGAGAAATAATAAATTATATAATTTGAGTGATGAATTTAACAGTCTGTTCTTTCTAAAATTTAGTTGATTACCATCAAAAAGAGGATAGAAAGTATAAGAAGAAGAAACATTGACACAGAGGGTTTAACAATGAAATAGAAGTAAGCAAGGTAGGAAGAATAATTTAGCGAAAAGTATCTGAAGCGAATGAAGCACACTTGTGAGCATGTGTATAAACTCAATTATAGATGCACAAAAAAAGGCTTAGAGCTTCAGACTTGGGTCCATTAAATTCTATGTACTCCTATGTACTTCTATGTACTCCAACAAAAGAATTACAATTTAATGAACTACAGGAAAACTCTAGCTGCATTCATATGCCCAAGGCCTTGGTCTTCTCTGCATCACCCTGATCTCTGAGTACTCTGATAGTAAGAAGCAAGATTAGTTATATGTGATAAACCCAAGTGATTGATTCCAGAGGAAGACCTGTTTGGGTGTGCTTATCTAGTTGGGCTACTCTTAAAACACGGTGCCTTAGTGACTGATGGGAGAATCACACACATTGATTCTGCCTCTACACGCTTGCTCTAAAGTTCTACTGAATTTCATTCACAAAATTATTTTTCTTACTCTCAAATATTAATTCTTCAGATTGGAAAAATCATAACTATGGGTAAAGCAATTTTATGAATTCTATATGTTATAGCAAGTCATATAAAGTCCGTTTGGATTGGAATTTATGTGACAACATATATCTAACATTTTTACTTTCATAAATAAACTGCCTGTTTTTCCTTTCTATGTGTCCAACTCAAATTCCTAATTGGAACACTTTAACTTGTAACTTTAATTTTTTCAAACACCTATTTAACTTCCCTTGTAGCCCACCACCCAGCAGAGGTAATGGAAAAGAAAGGATAGAGGGGAAGTGGACTTGTTTAGAAAGGTTCTTAGGAGCAACTCTTACCTGTGTTGACTGTAAATCAGCAGTTCAGTTCACAAGCAGGAACAGCTTGATCCACTTGCAAACTTTTCATGAAATGTAGTTCAGTTTGGTAGAGTTGGGATAACAAACATGAATCTGCAATAGTGGCACTTCCTAGCAGAGATAGCCAGGCCTTACCCTCAGCAGGAGTCATCAGCAGGAGGGACTAAGAGGGACACCAGAAAAAGATCTCTCAGTAAAGTGAAGATCAGGAAAGACAAGAGACCCACAAGTGTTTCACAGCTAACTCTATAAACAAGCCTAGGTCACCCTCATCACTGTCACTGGAGTCCTTTTCATACTCCATCCAAACATCATGTGTCCTTTAAGGGTCTTGCCTCAACAAAGGTCTTGCCTCAGCACATGTGTGTGTGTGTGTGTGTGTGTGTGTGTGTGTGTGTGTGTGTGCATCTGTCTCAGTTAAAATCACTCTGCCAATCAACCTGAGTCTGAGGAAGCAGCAAGAAAGTGTACCACATCACCAGAAGGGTCTTAGTACATTTCCCTTTATGAAGTCCTGACAAATTCAGCTCACATACACAGTGTAAGGAGGATCATTACATGTGTGTTGTTTGCAAAGAATCCTTTGTCAGATGTCCTTTCACGTGCTTAGATTAGCAAAACATCCTTTCTCCTGTGTCTGCTTCAATGTAAGGCTCCTTCAGCAGTCTACCTTAGTCTTTCACATGTGTCCACTTCAGCTAAACATTCCTTCTTGTGCTTGCCCCAGTAAAATACCATGTAACAGACTTTCCAAAAAAACCTTAAGTTTCCACTTCATTAACTTGCAGGTTTTTCATTTATTTGTTTGTTTGTTTATGTATGTGTATGAGTGTGCATTGCATAAGCATGCATGTGCATATGTGTGTGTGTAGATGTTGAAGAATAAAATTGAGCTATAAAACAGTATGTTAAAATATTGAGTATAATGCCAATCATTGTGGCACACACCTGTAATCCTAAAAGATGTAGGGAATCTTTGAGTTGGAGGTCATCCTGGTCTAGAGAATGAATCCCAGAATAGACAGGGCTACATAAGAAGCCCTGCCTCAAGCAAAACGAAACAAAACAAAACAAACAAACAACAAATCAAAAAACAAAACAAAACAATAACCAAAAAATAATATAAATGAATAATTACATGAAAATTTGTTGCT
Organism: Tokudaia tokunoshimensis; assembly: GCA_036184795.1. Classification (NCBI taxonomy): domain Eukaryota; kingdom Metazoa; phylum Chordata; class Mammalia; order Rodentia; family Muridae; genus Tokudaia; species Tokudaia tokunoshimensis. Next base: position 79,857,828 of record BTHU01000012.1, on the reverse strand, counting down.
TTTCATTGACAATAAGGCTACAACAAAGCTAATTTTATTTTATTTATCTAAGTTACAGAAGTATTTTCTGTTATATGCATGTGGATGTATATGCTCTTTATAGATGGATTGCACATGCTTTTAAAAATATATTATGGTATAATCACGTGGAACCTATTGGCTACCCATTGTCATTTTGTAAATTCCAGAATGTTTGTAGCATTCTTCAAAGCAAATTTTGAAAAGGACACATTCGTGCTAAAGCCAAATAGAATATCATTTACTTACTAGTCCAGTCTATGAAAATTGTAAGAAGTAATTGCTACCTGGAAACACGTGGAATGGAAATAGGAGTAATGGGGTCTAGTCTTACTTTAACACTTGAGATATTATACCATGCTTGAAGTGTGTGTACATCTCTCAATAAATAACAGATATTGATTTACAATTGTGTAAGTTACTTTTTCTTTTTTTTTAAGTGATAAACATTTTTTAATTTTCTTTTACAGTCCAGTCTTAATCCCCCTACAGGTCCTCCCTCTTAGTGTTCCACATTCCATACCTCCTCCTCCAACCCCCATGTCGAAGAGGATGTTCCCCCACCCCGACCCCACAAGAGCCATTTATGGATAGAATGATTTATCTTGGTTCACAGTTTCAGTGTCACAGCCTATGAGCAGAATATGTTGGTCCTCCGGGCAGCTCATCATCTCCCTCCTGAACATGAATTGAAAGAAGCATTCCAGAACAAGAATGAGTTTGACCTACTTCCAAAAACCCCTCATTTGAATAACTCATTAATGTGGTTTCTTAGCCTTTAGAGTAGTTCTGAAAGCTTGCAACCAATGCTTAATAGACCATCCCAACTCTGAAATATAGAACTGTTATATTGCAATTACTACTTTATCAAATGACTTTATAGTTTTAAAATGCAAACACAAATTTATTATAGACTAGCTCCACCATAACAACACATTAGTTACTTATTTTTCTTAAAGATCCTATGTAAAAAAACAAAATAAATCAGTAAAATCCCAAGACATCAAATGATACAGGAATATCTTCTCATCACATCTTAATAATAAACAACATCTACCTTCCCGGACTCAGATTTATCAAGCAAAATCCCTATTTCTTGAAGACCAGGAAGAAATGTAATAGTCCTCAAACAATTCTCATGATTTTGGCTCAAATAAAAATTGTCACTGCCTATAATTATTCCATATGTGTGGTAGCATGTAGTCCACTTACTAGTATTGTTCATATTCATTGTTATTTATTGAAATGTATTTTGTGTGAAGGCATTTTTTACTCATTATTTGACATGGTATGTCAGCATTTTTTTTCTCAGTAGCTCACACATTTCATAAAGATAACCTGAGGAGCTCTACCTCACCATACAAAACTAATTAGCAGTTAAAATATTTGTAGTGATATTAATAATTGCTCCTTAATTAATGCATTCTCACTTAAATTTTAATGAGGTAGTTATTTTGTTCTTTTGACAATAGGCATTTATATTCTATGTGTACCTTTGATGGCATTAATGAACTAAAGTAGAATGTTCAGTATAAAGAATGTTCATATGATTCTCTGATCTCTAGATGTGCTATAATTTTGCTACTAATTAGATTAAAAATGATAAAAGTAAAGGCACGATTAACTCTTGCTTAGAAACTTATGTACTGTGAAAAAAGGAAAAGCACGTAGATTTCTGTTTATCAAAAATTAGTTATATAAGTGAATTTTCTTTAGATGGCAAGACAATATGGAAAAAGCCAGATGGAATGTGGTTATATGGCCAATGATCTACATTATCAGCAAGTTACTCTAGATAGTATTCTTAAATTTAAAGTGGTTGAGTCCAGTATATGAATTACTAAATTTTACCCTCTTCATTTCAAGTGAATAAACATTAATTATTAGACCAAATTATTAGTGCACCTAGCAAGCATGTTGAGTTTACCATACTAGAAATGTGGTATGGCATTAAATCATTATCAGTAAATTTTTTTCTTGGCTTTCTATCTTATTTCAATTACTGCTTAATAATAATATTTGCCATGTTATGAACACAGGAAGATAACATCACAATCTTCCAACTGGGTCACAGTCAACAGAATGAGCCCTGGAAATAAGAGGTACATAATTGTTGTTACAATGTGTTTTGAAATGTTGAACCATACTGTGAGGACAGAGCAAGAATGTGTCAATCTGTAAGTCCAAAAGACAGACCAGATTGGAAACCAAATGTCTATCACCTTGACAATGAATGCTCAACCTTTAGAATTGTTACTTTTTTTTGTTTTTCAATATTACAATATAAAACATATACTCCAATTTTTATATATATTCTTTTGTCAAATAGGGCAGTACATAAAAGTTTTAGGCAAGGAGAGATTAGAAAATTGTTGTAGACAAAAAGTGGGGGAAGCCTGCAGGCTGTAAGGAAAATGGCTACACACAATCTATTCAATATGTGATTGTTGAATTGACATAAATCTGTGTCTATCTAAAGACTGAGTAATTTCTGTTTTAAATTTGTTGACTAAATACTAATAACTTTTAATTTGGAACATTCATAGAAAATTAAAGTGTTCTCTGTTAGACATCTTGACTTAGCTATTGTGAGATTTTTTTCTTTTAACACTACAGATTTTATTCCCCTCCTGGTCCACCCTCCAACTATTTCACATCTCATCCCTCCTCCCTGTGACCCTGTCTCCAGGAGGATGTCCCCATATTCCCAACCTTCACCCATCAGACATCTAAACTCTCTGGGGCCTTCGGTCTCTTGGGGGTCAGGTGCATCTTCTCTGACTGAAGCAGTACTGAAGCAGTACTCTGCTGTTAACATGTTGGGCGACTCATATCACTGGTGTACGCTGCCTGGTTGGTGATACAGTGTTTGAGAGATCTCAGGGATCCAGAATAATTGAGACTGCTGGTCCTCCTACAGGATTGCCCTTCTCCTCAGATTCCTTCAATTTTTACATAATTCAACCACAAAGGTCAGCAGCTTCTGTCAATTGGTTGGGTGCAAATATCTGCATCTGACTCAGCAACTTGTTGGGTCTTTTGGGGGGCAGTCATGATAGGTTCCTTTTTGTGAGACTCCATAGCCTCAGTAATAGTGTCAGACCTTGGGGCCTCTCCTTAAGCTGGATCCCACTTTGGTCCTGTCACTGGACCTTCTTTTTCCTCAAGCTCTTCACCATTTCCATTCCTGTAGTTCTTTCAGACAGGAACAATTATAGGTCAGAGTTTTGACTGTGGGATAGCAACCCCATCCCTCACTTGATTCCTGTCTTTCTGCTGGAGGTGGACTCTACAAGTTCCCTCTTCCCACTATAGGGCGTTTCATCTCGAGTCCCTCCCTTTGAGTCCTGAGAGTCTCTCACCTCCAAGTCTTTGATACATTCTGGAGGGTTCCCCCAAATTCCCAACTACCCAGGTTGCCTGTTTCCATTTTTTCTGCTGGTCCTCAGGACTTCAGTCCTTTCCCCCCACCCAATACCAGATTATGTTGCCCTCTCCCTGCCCCCTGGTCTATTTCTTTCCCTGGTTCCTCCCTTCCTCCCCACTGTGATTGCTTTCTTCTCCTTCCCAAGTGGGAATGAGGTGTCCTCACTTGGGCCCTTCAGCTTGTTGAATTTTTTGAGTTCTGTGGACTGTATCTTGGGTATTTTTTACTTTTTTGGGGGGGTAATATCCAATTATTAGTGACTACATACCATGCATGTCCTTTTGGGTCTGAGTTACCTCACTCAGGATGTTATTTTCTAGTACCATTAATTTGCCTGCAAAACTCAAAATATCCTCATTCTTAATAGCTGAGTTCTATTCCATTGCGTAAATGAACCAGATTTTCTGTATTCATTCTTATGTTATGGTACATCTGGGTTGGATAGCTTCTGGCTATCACAAATAAGGCCTCTATGAACATAGTAGAACACATGCCCCTGTGGTATGGTGGGACATCTTTTAGGTATAGTCCCAAGAGTGGAATTCTGAGTCATCAGGTAGATCTATTTCCATTTTTCTGAAGAACCTCCAGATTGATTTCCAGAGTGGTTCTACCAGTTTGCAATTCCACCAGCAATGGAGGAGTGTTCCTCTTTCTCATCATCCTCTCCAGCAGGTGTTGTCACCTGAGGTTTTGATCTTAGCCATTCTGATTGGTGTAAGGTGGGTCTCAGGGTCATTTTGATTTGCATTTCTCTGATCACTAAGGACTTTGAACATTTCTTTAGGTGATTCTCAGTCATTCAAGATTACTCCATTGTGAATTCTTGGTTTATTTCTATACCTCATTTTTTGATTGGGTTGTTTGGTTTTTGGTGATTAGCTTTTTGAGTTCTGTATATATTTTGGATATTAGCCCTCTATTGGATGCGGGGTTAGTGAAGATTTTTTTCCCAATCTGTAGGTTGCCAATTTTTCTTATTGACTATAACCTTTGCCTTACAGAAGCTTTCCAGTTTTATGATATTCAATTTATCAATTCTTGATCTTGTTCTGTTTAGGAAATGTCCCCCTGTGCCAATGAGTTCAAGGCTGTTTCCCATTTTCTCTTCTATTAGATTCTGTGTATCTGGTTTTATGATGAGGTCCTTGATCTACTTGGACTTGAGTTTTGTGCACAGTGACACATATGGGTATATTTTCATTTTTCTACATACAGACAACCAGTTAGCACCATTTGTTGAAAATGCTCTCTTTTTCCATTGTATTTTTTTTTTTTTGGCTTCATTGTTAAAGATCAAGTGTGCATAAATGTGTGGCTTTATTTTTGGGTCTTCAAATCTATTACATAGATCAACCTGTCTGTTTCTGTACCAATACCATGCAGCTTTTATCATTATTGCTCTTGAGGTCAGGGATGGTGATTCCTCCATCAGTTCTTTTAGTGTTAAAGGGTTGTTGTCACTATTCCAGATTTTTGTTGTTGTTGTTGTTTTTGCATTTCCAGATGAGTTTGAGAATTGCTATTTCTGTATCTTTTAAGAATTTTGTTGATATTTTGATGGGGATTGCATTGAATCTGTGGATTGCCTTTGGTAGGATGGCCATTTTTACTATGTTAATTCATGAGCATCAGTGATCTCTTCATTTTTTGAGATCTTTGATTCTTTCTTGAGAGACTTGAGGTTATTGTCATTTAGATCTTTCACTAGTTTGGTTAGAGTTATCCAAAGATATTTTATATTATTTGTGGCTATTGTGAAGGGAGTTGTCTTCCTAATTTCTTCCTCAGCCTGTTTATCATTTGCATAAAGAAAGGCTACTGATTTATTTTAATTAATTTTATATCCAGCCCCTTCACAGAAGTTGTTTACCAGCTAGAAAAGTTCTCTAGTAGAATTTTTGGGGTTGCTTATGTATACTATCATATCATCTACAAATAGAGAAACTTTTATTTCTTCTTTACAATTTGTATCCCCTTGATTTATTTTTGTTGTCTTATTGTTCTAGTTCACACTTCGAGTACTATATTGAATAGATAAGGGAAGAGTGTGCATCCTTGTCTTATCTCCAATTTTAGTGGGATTGCTTCAAGTATCTCTCCATTTAATTTGATATTGACTGTTCTTTTGCAGTAAATTAATTTTATTATGTTTAGTTATGGGTCTTGAATACCTGATCTGTCCAATACTTTTAACTGAAGGGGTGCTGTATTTTGTCAAATATTTTTTCTGCACCTAAGGAGATGATCATGTGATTTTTTCTTTGTGTTTGTTTATATAGTGGATTACATTAATGGATTTGATTTTATTTTAAACCAACCATCCATTCCTGGGATGAAGTCTACTTGATTGTGGTGAATGATGGGTTTTATGTCTTCTTGGATTCGGGTCTGCAATAATTTTATAGAGTGTTTTCCATCAATATTCATAAGTGAAATTGGTCTGAAGTTCTGTTTTTTTTCATTGGGTCCTTGTGTGGTTTAGGAACCAGAGTAATTGTGGCTTCATAGAATGAGGTAGGTAGTGTTCCCTCCATTTCTATTTTATGGAATAGTTTGAGGAGTATTGGTATCAGGTCTTTTTTAAGATCTGATAGAATTTTGCACTAAAACAGTCTGGTCCTGGACTTTTTTGGTTGGCAGGTTTTTAATGACTTCTTCTATTTCCTTGTAGAATATGGGCCTGTTTAGATAGTTTACTTGCTCTTGATTTAACTTTGGTATGTGGATAAAGAAGACAATGGCCCTTCTGGCTGCCACCTGCAGCAGGGAACCAGGCAGCTCCAAAGATTTCTGTGCACAGCCTGCCAGGAGAGAGTGATCTCCCAGCAGCGATTTCACTTCTGAGTGCAGAAGTGAGATCTCCACCTTCTCTCTAAATGGGAACAGCTTGGAGCACACAGGGCATGCAATCAGTGTTATTGTTGGGACACGAGTCTTCCCTTCCAACTGCCATTTGCAGAAGGCAACCAGACAGCTCCACAGTGTTCTGTGTACAGACTCTGCCAGAAGAGAGTTGGTCTCCCAGGAGTACAGACAAAGGTTTACAGGTCAATAGGAGGGACAAGCTCCAGCCAGAGACAGTAAGACCAACTAACACCAGAGATAACCAGATGTCAAAAGGCAAGTTCAAGAACCATACCAACAGAAACAAAGGCTACTTGGCAACATCAAAGCCCAGTTGTCCCATCACAGCAAGTGCTGGATACCCCAACACACCAGAAAAGCAAGAGATGAATTTAAAGTTTCATCTCACAATGCTGTTAGAGGACATCAAGAAGGACATAAATAATTCCCTTAAAGAAATACAGGAGAACATGGGTCAAAAGATAAAAGCCCTTAAAGAGGAAACACAAAAATCCCTTAAAGAAATACAGGAGAGCATGGGTGAACGGATAGAGGCCCTTAAAGAGGAAACACAAAAATCCCCTAAAGAATTATGGAAAAACACAAACAAACAAGTGATGGAACTGAACAAAACCATCAAGGATCTAAAAATGGAAGTAGAAACAATAAAGAAATCACAAAGTGAGACATCTCTGGAGATAGAAAATCTTGGAAAGAATTCAGTAGTCATAGATGCAAGCATCAACAACAGCAGGCAAGAGATAGGACAAAGAATCTCAGGTGCTGAAGATACCATAGAAAATATTGACTCAACAGTCAAAGAAAATGCAAAATGCAAAAAGCTCCTAATCCAAAACATCCAGGAAATCCAGGACACAATGTGAAAACCAAACCTAAGGATTATAGGTATAGAAGAGAATGAAGATTTCCAACTTAAAGGGCCAGTAAATATCTTCTACAAAATTATAGAAGAAAACTTCCCTAACCTAAAGAAAGAGATGTCCATGAACATACAAGAAGCCTACAGAACTCCAAACAGACTGGACCAGACCAGAAATTCTTCTCATCACATAATAATCAAAACACCAAATGCACTAAAGAATTTTAAAAGCAGTAAGGGAAAAAGGTCAAGTATCCTATAAAGTCAGGTCTATTAGAATTACACCAGACTTCTCACCTGAGACAATGAAAGCTAGAAGATCCTGGGCAGATCTCATACAGACGCTAAGAGAACAAAAATGCCAACCCAAACTACTATACTCAGCAAAACTCCCTATTACCATAGATGGAGAAACCAAGATATTCCATGATAAAACCAAATTTACACAATATCTTTCCACAAATCCAGCCCTACAAAGGATAATAAATGGAAAACGCCAACACGAGGATGGAAACTACATACTAAAAAAAGCAAGAAAGTAAGCTTTTTCTAACAAATCCGAAAGAAAGTAACCACACAAACATAAAAATAACATCAAAAACAACAGGAAGCAACAATCACTATTCCTTAATATCTTATAACATAAATGAACTCAATTCCCCAACAAAAAACATAGTCTAACCGAAATATTTTTCATATAAATCTTCAGTTTTATCAGAAAATGTTTGTAATTCCTCTTTCAATCAATTTAGTAATATTTTTATGTCTACCATTTTATATGTATAATTTTCCATGATAATCTTCGATTTTAATGGTTTTTTATATCTTTCTTCAATTTTATCAGTAATATTTTCCATGTAAATCTTCAATTTTATCAGAAAATGTTTATAATTCCACTTTCAATCAACTTAGGAATATTTTATCCCTACCATTTTATCTGTATAATTTTTCCACGAAATAGTCAATTTTAACGTGTTTTTCTATATCTTTCTTCAATTTTATCAGTGATATTTTCCATGTAAATCTTCAATTTTATCAGAAAATGTTTATAATTCCACTTTCAATCAACTTAGAAATATTTTTATGCCTACCATTTTATCTGTATAATTTTCCATGATAATCTTCAATTTTAATATTTTTCTATATATTTTTTAAGTTTTATCAGAAATATTTTCCATGTAAATCTTCAATTTTATCAGAAAATGTTTATAATTCTACTTTCAATCAACTTAGGAATATTTTTTTGCCTACCATTTTATTTTATCTGTATAATTTCCCATGAAATAATCAATTTTAATGTGTTTTTCTATATATTTCTTATATTTTATCAGAAATATTTTCCTTGTAATTCTTCAATTTTATCAGAAAATGTTTATAATTCCACTTTCAATGAACTTAGAAATATTTTATGTCTACCATTTTATCTGTAGTTTTCCATGATAATCTTCAATTTTAAAGTTATTTTATATTTTTCTACAATTTTACTAGAAATATTTCCCAGGTAAATCTTCAATTCTATCATAAAATGTTTCTACTACATTTTTCAATTAATTTAGCAGTGTTTTTTATGTCTACCATTTTATTCTTTAATTTTCCATGAAAATTATTAATCTTAATGCTCTTTTCTATATGCTTCAATTTTTTCAAAAAACATTTTCCATGTAAATCTTTAATTTTATCATAAAATATTTTTACTTCCCTTTTCAATAAAAAATAAAATTAAAAAAAATCTTTGGTATGTGGTGTCTGTCCTGAAAAATCACCCATTACATCTAGATTTCCAGTTTTGTTAAATATAGTCTTTTGTAGTAGGATCTGATTTCTAAGAAGCAGCTGAATGAATATCTAAAACTCAGAAGCGTGACTGAAGAGACAGAATTTCCTTTCTTTGTATTTATGATTTAGCTCAGACTACTGAGATATTTTCAAAAGGAATGTGGACATCCCTATTGAAAAAATAAGTTGAATTCTTCCAAATGTGTAATACAAAATAAAAATTGTAACCTTGAACATATGGGCACAGGGGAGAATTTCCTGAACAGAACTCCAATAGCTGATGCTCTAAGATCAAGAATAGACAAATGGGTCCTCATTAAATTACAAAGTTTTTGCAAGGCAAAAGACACTGTCAAAAAGACAAAGCGGCAACCAACTAACTGGGAAATGATCTTTACCAACTTTACATCCGACAGAGGGCTAATATCCAATATATACAAAGAACTCAAGAAGTTAAACTCCAGAGAAGCAAGTAACCCTATTAAAAAATGGGGTACAGAGCTAAACAAAGAGTTCTCACCTGAAGAATATCTAATGGCTGAGAAGCACCTAAAGAGATGTTCATCATCCTTAGTCATTAGGGAAATGCAAATCAAAACAACTCTGAGATTCCATCTCACACCAGTCAGGATGGCTAAGATCAAAAACACAGGAGTCAGCAGTTGTTGGCGAGGATGTGGAGAAAGAGGAACACTCCTCCACTGCTGGTGGAATTGCAAGCTGGTACAACCACTCTGGAAAGCAGTCTGGCGGTTCCTCAGAAAACTGGGCATGGCACTCCTGGAAGATCTGGCTATACCACTCCTGGGCATATACCCAGAGGCTTTATCTGCATGCAATAAGGACACATGCTCCACTATGTTCATAGCAGCCTTATATATAATAGCCAGAAGCTGGAAAGAACCCAGATGTCCCTCAACGGAGGAATGGATTCAGAAGATGTGGTATATCTACACAATGGAATACTACTCTGCAATTAAAAACAATGAATTCACAAAATTCCTAGGCAAATGGTCAGATCTTGAAAATATCATCGTTAGTGAGGTAACCCAATCGCAAAAGAACACACATGGTATGCAGTCACTGATAAGGGGATATTGACCCAGAATCTCGGAATACCCTAGACACAATCCGCATATCAATAGATTTCTAAGAAGATGGAAGGAGAGACCCCTGGTCCTGGAAAGACTGGATGTAGGGGAACGCCAGGACAGAGAAACGAGAGGTGGTTGAATGGAGAAAAGAGGGAGGGAAGGGGGCTTATGGGACTTTCGGGGAGGGAGGAAATGGGAAAGGGAAAATGATTTGGAATGTAAATTAAAAAAATAAAATTAAAAAGAAAAGAATTAGTGGAGAGTAATTTCTGAAATGGTAATATGATATTAATAAGTATTCCATGTAAGACATGGCATGCTTTGAAATATATAAAAATTCATTTTTGAATCATTGGCAAAAAAATGTGAAAGCCCAATTATATTGCAACCAGATTTTCCTTATTTCAAATTTACAAAGAAACTAGATATAATACTTTTTATACACCATAAAAGGGGACACAAACAATATTTAATTTGAATAGCATAACTATATAATATAATGAAAATAATATTCTTTTGTATAGTGACTTGAATAGTTTAATTTTATGATTTCATTAATTTTTTCTTGTATCAGTCCCTCACTCTTACTCTTCCTCCTCTTTTCCCAATTATATGTGAGTGTATGTGTGTGGTGGGTGTGCATGTGTATGTATGTATGACTGTGTGTGAGTGTATGTGTGTGTGTGTGTGTGTGTGTATGTGTGTGGTATGTGTGTATGTGTGTGTGTGTGTGTGTGTGTGTGTGTTGTATGTGTGTGTGTGTGTTAATAATCTACCCGGTGGGATTATAGTATACCTCAGATTAGCTACTGAAAGGATTACAGAAAAATATTAACAATATTTAAATTGTATTTAAATTTTTGTCTGTCACATGGAAATAATGTGCAAAATATTAATATGGGTGATGAGAAGCATTATTTTATTTTCTAAGTTTTTTTCTTTATCTCCCAAATCATTTCCCCTTTCCCATTTCCCATCTCCTCGAAAGTTCCATAAGCCCCCTTCCCTCCCTCTTTTCCCCATTCAACCACCTCTCTCTTCTCTGTCCTGGCATTCCCCTACATCCAGTCTTTCCAGGACTAGGGGTCTCTCCTTCCATCTTCTTGGAAATCTATTGATATGCAAATTGTGTCTAGGTTATAACGACATTCTGGGTTAATATCCCCTTATCAGTGACTGCATACCATGTGTGTTCTTTTGTGATTGGGTTACCTAACTAAGGATGATATTTTCAAGTTCTGACCATTTGCCTGGAAAGTTCGTGATTTCATTGTTTTTAATTGCAGAGTAGTACTCCATTGTGTAAATAAACCACAACTCCTGAATCCATTCCTCCGTTGAGGGACATCTGGGTTCTTTCCTGCTTCTGGCTATTATAAATAAGGCTGCTGTGAACATAGTGGAGCATGTGTCCTTATTGCATGCAGGTAAAGCCTCTGGGTATATGCCCAGGGGTGGTATAGCCAGATCTTCCAGGAGTGCCATGCCCAGTTTTCTGAGGAACCGCCAGACTGCTTTCCAGAGTGGTTGTATTAGCTTGCAATCCCAACAGCAGTGGAGGAGTGTTCCTCTTTCTCCACATCCTCGCCAACAACTGCTGTCTTCTGTGTTTTTGTTCTTAGCCATTCTGACTGGTGTGAGATGGAATCTCAGGGTTGTTTTGATTTGCATTTCCCTAATGACTAAGGATGATGAACATCCCTTTAGGTGCTTCTCAGCCATTAGATATTCTTCAGGTGAGAACTCTTTGTTTGGCTCTATACCCCATTTTTTAATAGGGTTACTTGCCTCTGTGAAGTTTAACTTCTTGAGTTCTTTGTATATATTGGATATTAACCCTCTGTCAGATGTAGGGTTGGTAAAGATCATTTCCCAGTTAGTTGGTTGCCGCTTTGTCTCTCTGACAGTGTCTTTTGCCTTACAGAAATGTAGTAATTTTATGAGGTCCCATTTTTCAATTCTTTATCTTAGAGCCTAAGCTATTGGAGTTCTGTTCAGGAAATTCCCCCCTGTGCCCATATGTTCAAGGTTCTTTCCTCGTTTCCATTCTATTAGTTTCAATGAGTCTGGTTTAATGTGGAGATCTTGATCCACTTGGAATTGAGCTTAGTGCAAGGAGATAAGAATGGGTCAATTTGCATTCTTCTGCATGTTGACCTCCAGTTGAGCCCCCAACATTTGTTGAAAAGGCTATCTTTTTTCACCTGGATGGTTGTAGCTCCTTTGTCAAAGATCAAGTGACCATAGGAGTGTGGATTCATTTCTGGGTCTTCAATTCTGTCCCACTGATCTACATGACTGTCAATGTACCAATACCATGAAGTTTTTAACACTATTACTCTGTAGTACAGCTTGAGGTCCGGGATATTGATTCCCCTAGAAGTTCTTTTACTCTTGAGAATAGTTTTAGCTATCCTGGGTTTTCAATTATTCCAGATGAATTTTTGAATTGCTCTTTCTAACTCTATGAAGAATTGAGTTGGGATTTTGATGGCGATTGCATTGAATCTGTATATTGCTTTTGGCAAGATGGTCATTTTTACTATATTAATCCTGCCAATCCATGAGCATGGCAGATTTTTTCATCTTCTGAGGTCTTCTTCAATTTCTTTCTTCAGAGACTTGAAGTTCTTGTCATACAGATCTTTCACTTGTTTGGTTAGTCACACCAAGATACTTTATATTATTTGTGGCTATCGTGAAGTGTATCATTTCTCTTATTTCTTTCTCAGCCTGCTTAACCTTTGAGTATAGGAAGGCTACTGACTTGCTTGAGTTGATTTTATATCCGGCCACTTTGCTGAAGTTGTTTATCAGCTGTAGGAGTTCTCTGATGAAGTTCTTTGGGTTGCTTAATATACTATCATATCGTCTGCAAATAGTGATAAATTGACTTCTTCCTTTCCAATTTGTATCCCTTTGACCTCCTTTTTTTATCTAATTGCTGTAGCTAGAACTTCAAGATATGGAGAGAGAGGGCAGCCTTGTCTAGTCCCTGATTTTAGTGGGATTGCTTCAAGTTTCTCTCCATTTATATTGATGTTGGTTACAGGTTTTCTGTAAATTCCTTTTACTATGTTTAGATATGGGCCTTGAATTCCTGATCTTTCCAAGACCTTTAGCATGAAAGGATGCTGAATTTTGTGGAATGCTTTCTCAGCATCTAATGAAATGACCATGTGGTTTTTTTTTCTTTGAGATTGTTTATGTAGTGGATTACATTGATGGACTTCCTTATATTGAACCATCCATGCATCCCTGGGATGAAGCTAACTTGATCGTGGTGAATGATTGTTTTGATGTGTTCTTGGATTCAGTTGGCAATAATTTTATTGAGTATTTTTGCATCCATATTCGTAAGAGATATTGGCTTGAGATTCTCTTTCTTTGTCACATTTTAGTGTGATTTTGGTATTAGCGTAATTGTGGCTTCATAGAACGAGTTGGGTAGTGTTCCTTCTGTTTCTATTTTGTGGAACAGTTTGAAGAGTATTGGTGTTAGATCTTCTTTGAAGGTCTGATAGAATTCTGCACTAAAACCATCTGGACCTGTCCTTTTTTTGGTTGGAAGACTTCCAATGACCACTTCTATTTCTTCAGTGGTTATAGGATGGTTTAGATGGTCCTGATTTAATTTTGGTATTTGGTGTCTGTCTAGGAAATTGTCCATTTCTTCCAGATTTTCTAGTTGTGGTAAATACAGGCTTTTGTAGTAGGATCTGATGATTTTTTGAATTTCCTCAGTTTCTGTTGTTATCTCTCCCTTTTTGTTTCTGATTTTGCTAATTTGGATACTGTCTCTTTGCCCTCTGTCTAGTCTGGCTAAGGGCTTATCTATCTTGTTGATTTTATCAAAGAACCAACTCCTAGTTTTGTTTATTCTTTATATGGTTTTGTTTCTACTTGATTGATTTCAGCCCTGAGTTTGATGATTTCCTGCCTTCTACTCCTCTTGGGTGTATTTGCTTCTTTTTGTTACAGGGCTTTCAGGTGTGCCATTAAGCTGCTAGTGTATGCTGTCTCCCGTTTCGTTTTGGCGGCACTCAGGTCTATGAATTTTCCTCTTAGCACTACTTTCATTGTGTCCCATAAATTAGGGTATGTTGTGCCTTCATTTTCAGTAAATTTTAAAAAGTCTTTGATTTCTCTCTTTATTTCCTCCTTGACCAAGTTATCATTGAGTAGAGCATTGTTCAACCTCCATGTCTATGTGTGTTTTCTGTTGTTTTTGTTGCCATTGAAGACCACCCTTATTCCATAGTGATCTGATAGGAGGCAAGGGAATAGTTCGATCTTCTTATATCTGTTGAGGTCTGGTTTGTGACCAATTATATGATCGATTTTGGAGAAGGTACTATGAAGTGCTGAGAAGAAGGTGTATTCTTTTGCTCCAGGTTGAAATGTTCTATATATATTTGTTAGTTCCATTTGGTCCAAGGCTTCAGTTTGATTCACTGTGTCCTTGTTTAGTTTCTGTTTTCCTGAACGATCCCTTTCAGAGAGCGTGGTGTTGAAGTCACCCACTCTTATTGTGTGAGATGCGATGTGTGCTTTGAGCTTTAGTAAAGTTTCTTTTACGAATGAGGGTACCCTTTCATTGGGAGCATAGATATTCAGAATAGAGAGTTCTTCTTGGTGGATTTTTCCTTTGATTAGTATGTAGTGTCCTTCTGTGTCTTTTTTGATGACTTTAGGTTGAAAGTCAATTTTATCTGATATTAGGATGAGTACTTTGCCTCTTTCCTGGGATCATTTGTTTACAAATTGTATTGCAGCCTTTTACTCTGAGGTAGAAGCATTTTCATATCTGAACTGTAGATTAAATACAAATACAGTTTTAATTAAAGAAAAGATGAAAATCATCTGTGTGTAATATTCTGCACTGTTAGGATTTTACTGATATAAACCATCTTAAAGATGTTTTAAAGGGTATAATCTTTATCTGACATTTTAAAATGCCTAGTCAATACTTTTCTTCAGGACAGATAAATCTCACAGCACTACAATATCTGATGCTCTAAGATTCATGGTTATTTGTTGTACTTATGATATATAGAGCATTATTATTTTCTTAATTTGAATGTTTCTTATACTCCTTCAAACTTATTGACAATTTTCCAAACTGACTTTCTCATTTCCGTCAGTTCACAGAAATTTAGAGGCCATGAAGTAAAAGTTGAATGCAAAGATTTCCTCTTTTTGTCCATTTAAGTATATTCTGTGATAATTATATATTAAAAAGTTAATGTACTTCACAGATTTGAGTATTATGGTTTAAATATCACAACAAAGGCTGCACCGAAGCTAGATCAGTTTATATACCACTATGGTACATGGGGTTATATTGGGAACTTCTTGGTGAGACAGGAACACAGTGAGAGTGAGGCACTAGGATTGCAGCTTTGCAACTGCACATTCTTTCAAGAAAAATAGTACTATTGAGAAATATTTTAATCTCTTCTTAAAACAGCAATTCCCCAAACTGCCACACTGAGAATCAGGAATCCAATATAGAAAACAATGGTGACAAGCCACATTCAGACACAGCACAGTGAACACCAATTCATATATAGTTCTAGAATTTTTTGCAGCACAAGCAGAATGTATCTCCGAAATTGTATAGGTATAGGATAACAATGTGTGACCACACTGACTTAGAGGTTTTATTTCCTCCTCATTATCATCAGTATTTGCTATTTTGTTATTGGTTTGGTCCATTTTGTTTGTTTTTCTAAGGTGGATAAGTTGATGTTATAAATTAATTTTAACTTGCTTGTTTCTAAAAGTTAATATGCATCATATCTTTCTTATGTGTATTATCCATCTGCATTTCTTCCTTAGAATTCTCTATCAGACATTTTGTCCATTTTAACTAGATTATTTGTTGTTGTTTTGCTATTTTTGAATGTTCTCTGTAGAGGTGCTTTATTTTGATTGAACCCATTTGTTATCTTTTGTTTTGTGTCATGAGCTATCATTATGACATTCAGAAGACCACCATTTATAGATGCTAACGGTGCTTACTTCTGTACTACAAGATATTTAGGCTTTTGAATAGTGTACATCTGCATTGAGTGAAGATAGGAGTCAATTCATTCTCCTGAATACTTATTTTTCCTAGCATCTTTTGTTGAAGAGGTGCCATTTTCATGTGATTCTTCATAACCCTCCCAAATATCTCAATTCAGTCTACAACTACCAAGTTTATTTGTCATACATATAATTTTGGGGGGGCATTCATCAAGATGAGATGTTGAACTTTTTCTATTAATTTTATATATTGAGATGTCCATATATTTTCCCTCATTGTGATGATATCATGTGATATATTAGCAGTTTGCATATGTTAAAACTTTCTTTAATCTGTGGAAATAATATTAAAATGTATGTGATGTTTTATGTGCTGTTGATTTAAATTTTGTTGAAAATTTTTGACTTATTTTTTTTCTTGTTTTGCTTTTGTGTTTTTGTTTCATTAATCTGACATAAACTAGAGTTATTTTCGAGGAGAGAACTTCATTGAGAAGAAGACCCTAATAAACTGACCTGCGAGAAAGCCTGCGGAACAGTATTTTCTTAAAGATTGTTATGGTAGAGTCCAATAGAGTGTGTACTGTGCCACCTCTCAGAAGTTGGACCAGCAAGAGTCCTGGCCAATTGTGCTGTGGACCCAAGTTCAATTATCAGCATTCATATGGTGGTTCACAACTGCCTATAACTCCCAAACCAGTAGATTTGATGTGGTTTCCTGATTCTGTATACACACACACACACACACACACACACACACACACACACATACATACACACACACACACACTCACACACACTTTTTCCTCATAAGCCATTACTCCATGTATTAGCCTGTCTGTTGGTTCACACTTGGGATAGCAATTGGCTTTGTATATTCTCTCATGAATCCTCAAAAAGTTACTTATTTCAATTTTTTTGAATTTTATATTTGCTGGACACAGTAATTTTCTTAAACAAGAACTGGAAACTAGATATGTATATCAATATTCTATAATAGATTTTAAAAGAAGAAATAGAAATATTCAGAATTTCCTCTATGGTGTTAGTCAAAATTTGTTTTATTAATATGATTTGATTTCATATATGAGTTTCCTAGTCACCACAAATATTTTATATGCAAACTTGGAATTTTGATGACTTTTTTCATACACATCATGCATTATCTTAATGAGTACATTTTTGATGATTGAAGTTGACAAGGTATCTAACTTAATGTAATTTTTGATTCTAAATATTCCTTTTGTTCTGTTGAAGGATATTTCATAGACAATTCTTAATTTGTTTCACTTCTACTCTGAACCTGAACTCATTTTAAAATGCGGGGCAGTATGGTGACAGACATTCTGTGATATTATGTTTTTGCTGCCAATCTACAAATCTTGAAAGCCAGTCAACATGTCATGGAGGAAGGCCTATCCACCAATGAATATTAATTGCCTGGTTAGATATAGAAGTCCTCAGAATTCAGGTAAGGAACTCCTCCTCTACATGTAAACAAATAATGTATACAATCATCATTCTGTTTCACAAATCTGAACACCATCACCACTTCAGCTTATAATACACAAGTACGTTATAATACACAAGTCTGACAGCTTAAAATATACAAGGATTTAACTTGATTGCAAATAATATTACTCTTCCAAATGATCACATTTCTTGAGTTTCTAGGAATATCAAAGATGTAGCCTATGGAAGTTGGTAGCCTTCATAGTTAATTATCTTTAGCACCACATTAGTCTACTCAGAACTTCTACTCTTAATTACACATTTCTTATGAGTACTAAAAATGGATTTGCAGAAATAAAAATATCCTATGATACATTTCAGTGACTGGCAAGGTTATTAATTACAGGCTGAAATCTGGGTTATTTTCATGAGCAAATAATTGCTACAATTATCTTTAGTCCTGATGTGCATTTAAATGAAGCATTTTAAAAGTAATATAATTGTCTTGATTTTGTAAAAATTTCAAATCTCATTGTTCTCATGGATATTATGGTTATATATATATATATATATATATATATATCCTCTTAAGGAAATTGTTTTAATGATGACTGTTAGAATGTCAAAGATGATATTTCACTTTATACTTTCCATTTATAAATACATTGTAAATAATTTTTTTCCTTTTTCTTGCAAAATAAAATTAGTTGAAATATGAAAAATACAGAAAAATGTGAGTTAAAAAATCTTAAATATGACCAAAAATAGAATAAACACTAACTCACTAACTTTCATATTCATAAAAGTGACTTTATCTTTACATGAATGATCAAAACTACTTTGAGTATAACAATATATAAATGTTTAAAAATATATTATTTAAAATAATCTTAGATTATTGCTATTCAAAAGAATTCAGTTGATTAGACATACTTTTATGCATTCACTTTAATAGACAAGGGAAGGGAAACAAATCCATGTAACTTACCAGTGTACTTGTGATTGCCAGCATTAACATAAAAATGGATTGTAACGTAGGCACTTTGGACTTTAATAAACTACTAATCCTATGGTGACTTTGATATGTTTTTAGTTCTGCATTAAATTTCACCTTTTTTTCTGGTAAACTTTTAGATGAAGGCTAGTTTTTCGTTTGTTTTAATTAAATAGTTAACAGTGGGAGTTTTTTTTTTCATAATTCTGGCCTTTATTCTTCAAGGAGAAACATTCTACATAAATGCAAAAGGTCTTCCAAAGAATATTGGAGACTCCTTTTAAGCTAATAAAAATAAGCATAAACAAAAGCTGATATATTAAACCAGATTGATGCCTCCTAAACTTTTTTTTTTGAAATCTTTAATGATGTTTTTAAATTTTTAGCTATTATTTGAGCTATATCTGAAAAATACATAGGACAGTCATAGAGAACATTTGACAGCGATAAACAGACCTATTTATAGTGAATACTGTGGCATAGGGTCATAATTATTCTGTCATAAAGAAATCCTAATGCAATTACGATAGGCATTTGTGTCTAAACAGTGTGGATCTCAATTAGTCCACGCTCTTGAAATACATGCTGAGCATTAAAATTGGTTTAAATGTGGAGGAATTTGTATTTAAAAAAATCTGCTCCAAAGAGATACACAGCATTCATAGATTATCTTTAATAAGTTATTTGTTTTATTTGGAAATATAAAGGATAGTTAAAAAAAGAAATTTTACATTAAATGAATTTGGGCCAATGTCATTATTTTGATAAAATATCTGTGTTTGTATCGAATGAGCTTAACATTATTTCTGGATGAAAAACAGCATAAATAATCTGAATCAAGTAAGCAAATTTTATCATCAGAACAATCTTTATAGTGAAGAGTACCAAAGAAAATTGCTTCTATAAAACTGTTTTTTAAGATAAATTTTATCCACTGGGTATCATTTGGATATGAAATGTACTTCAAGGAAATAAAGTATTCTATACTAAGTTAGTCAGTAGCAGAAGTCTTCTTAACATAGCTTGGAGTCTATAAATAAATCAAAGATATTTTTTCATAACTTCGGTCCCACTTGCTGTCCTCACTATTTATAGTGAATATAGTGAAGATACATACCTGCTGCCCTAAAACCAACTTAATGAATTGCCAACTACTACTGATTAATTAAAATATAAAATCAGAGCATACATATATACATGGTGACCAAGAATTAATATGAGTAACAAGTGATGGTATTGTCAGTGTTTTATCATCAAAGGGTACCAGAAAGACAATTGTTATTTTGGTTCATTGCCCTTATTCCAAGATAACAACATTCATATGGAACCAAGTGTCTCTTACAGGGTATAATGTGAAATCATATTTGTTCACCTTTCAGATTGTTTGGTGGGAGAATTGAAGAAAATGGAACTTTATTCTAGCTTACATAGGCTCACAGAGACTTAAATGGCAAACACACAACCATCAGGGTACACACCAGGTCCTCTGTATATTTGTTATGGCCCTTAGGTTGGTGTTTTTGTGGGACTCCTAACAGCGGAAGCAGGGATGTCTCTGACTCTTTTGCCTGTTCTTCAGACTCAGATCCTCCTGTTGGGTTTTCTTGTCCATCCTCAATATGAAGGCTTTTTCATTGGTTTATTAAATATTGTTTTGTCCTGTTTGACTGTCATTTCTTAGAGGCCTTCTCTTTTCTGAAGATGAAATCAAGGGATAGTTTATCTGAGGGAGAAGGGAGGCATAAGGTAGGCTGGAGAAGTGGAGGTTGGGGAACCTGGTCAGGATGTATTGTGTGCTAGAAAAAACTGTTTTCAATTAAAAGAAAAATAATTTAGCATTCTAGAAATTTTCAATAATTACTGTGACAACTACTTGTTCAACTTTGTGGTATTTATAATTATAAATGGTATAAATTCCTTCATTCTTGTGTAAAAGTATTTCAAAAATCTGAAATGGAAAGATCCATTGTGAATATAGGTGGCATAAGTCCATTATATGCAATCCTAAACAAAATAAAAAAGAGAAAGAACACTATCATTCATCTGTGTCTGTTTCCTGAGTGTGGACAGAATGTGACCAGCTGCCTCACGACCCTTTGCCATGTCTTCCTTGACTATAATCAACCTAGTTAAAATACATGAGCAATTCCTTTAATATCCAGCAGAAAAGAGACTGTCAAGGTTTTAGGAAGGCCAAACACTACTAAAGCTGATCCTCCATAGTGGACATTTAGCCATTTTGTAAAAGGGAACAATATCACTGAAGCTCTCATCCTTCATTAAATAGGTTTTTTTTTTTTAAACAGCAGATACAAGCCATTAGAGAAATCTACAATCATTCAAAATGCAAAGAAAAACTGACTGTAGAATATGAGTGATAACTAATGCATTTACAGCAGTACTTCATACTGAACTTTCAGTGAAGAATTCAGCAGAGAATGTGCAAGGATGTAAAGGCTCAAGGGTATCTTTTGAGAGAATGTGTCTTCTATATACGACAGGGAAGTTTCACCCATAAAATTTCAACAATATGGTCACAAAAACAAGACTCGAATAATGTTAATGCCAGTTGGCATACCAATATAGAAGGAGACAAATCTGACAAGACAATACCGTTAATTGAAGGGCCCAGGCAATTAATGGCTGCTGAAAGAGGTAGAAAAATCAGTCTTCTCTACTACTGGTCCTACTGATATGTCAGAGAATATCCTGTGTTCAGAACTAAATACACACAAATGGGACCAATATTAAATGGGCTCATTTGGCTTTATATATTTATTTGATTTAGTGAAAGATATAATAAGTGTAATATATATACACATATATATGAATATATATGTGTATATATATTAAACTTGAGAGAGTGTTTGGAGGCCCATATGAGAGGAGAAGCAAGAGCAAGGAGATGAAGAAATGGAAATGATGTAAGTATAGTTCTCAGATATGAAACTCTCAAAAACTTAAAAAATTAGAGAAAACTCAGACCCAAAAGGACAAGCATTAGGTTCTTACTAATAGGTGGATGTTAAAAAGTACAAAGTACCCAAGATACAGTCCTCAGAACTCAAAAAGTTCAACAAGCTGAAGTGCCCAAGTGAGGATGCCTCAGTCCCACTTGAGAGAGAGAGCAAAGCAAACACAAATGGGTAGGGAGGGAGAGACCTGGGAGAGAAAGTGGACAGGGGAAGGGACGGGAGGAGAGGGAAATATGATCTGGTATTGGATGAGGGAAAGAACTCAAGCCCTGAGGGCCAGCTGAAAGAATAGAAACAGGCAACCTCAGGAGATAGGAGGTTGGGGAAACTCTCCAAAATACACCAGAGACCTGGAAGAAGAATCTGTTTTATAATTGTGTCTTTCCCCTTTGTTTTAAGATATCCCACTTCAGATAAGGGATGTAGACTCTCATTTCTTACAATTCAGCTGGCATGTGACTAAGTCAAAAACCTATGTCAATCATTCTTATTCCATCAGGTAGTAACTCCCTGGGTATTTGTATCTCTACATTCCTATCTTTAAAACCAATTTTGCCCATTAAGAATTTTCCCTTTAATATACTTATTTTTCATCTATTTTTGGAATTGTGTGTCTTCTGATCTTTATATAACTTTCTAGATTTTTTTACTACATTTCATTTATTGGAATGTTTTCCATTTTTTAGCAAGCATTTTTTCTTCATATTTAGAACAAAATATGCAGTCTATAGATACAGTCACTTGATTTAAGGATTGGTGGGGGTTTGGCTCATGTACTTTGTCTTCGGTTGTTGATTTCTATGTCTAGACATGTTTGCAGGCATGGACAAGCATCTCCTGTCCTAATGTTAGGTAAAACTTATTTTCCAACATCAATGATTGGTTAATAAAGATGTGACCAGACTATGGCTGGGAAGAAGAAGACAGAGGAGGTAAGACATCAAAGACCAGTGAGAGAGTCCCAAAGAGACCAGAGAAGAAGTTGGAGAGGAAGAGAAGAAGGTGTTAACAGACTATGCAGAAGGACAAGGAGGATTTGCCATGAGGTAGTGATAAGAAAGCAGCAATGAGGATACACAAGGATCAGAGTAAGTCAAGGCAAGACTCAGATTGAGGAAAAGGACCATTTGGCTGAGTAGTAGCAGCCTAGTCTGCCTAGTGATTATTGCTTGCAGCTTGTTAATAAAAATTTTCAGGTCTCAGTGTCTTTATTTAGGAGAAAAAGTCTTGCAGTTAATTGGGAAAAAAACGGGCTAAGAAACCCATTCCCCAAGACTTACATTTACAGAAGATATTATATTAAGATGATTTTCTGATGTATCATGTTTTACTTGTGCTTTTTCATATTGTCTTATTTAAAAAAATGTATATATATATATATATATATATATATATATATATATATATATGGTCTTTTCTGATAAAAATGGAAATTTCATGGTTCCTTATATTTAATAATTTAATCAACAAGGATAAAAGTGATTGATTATGATGCAAACGAATTATAAGTACAAATGAAAATGTCAAAACCAAACTCATTGTTTTGTACAAAAAAACGTGCCATAAAAAGAAAAGGGAAACAGTATAAAACATTGTCATAGTCCAAGATTCAATCTAACTGTATTTCAACATATGAATTACATGAGCTGTTATGTTGCATGAACCTAAATAGCAGCATACAAAAACCTTTGAATCAAGATAATTTAATAGGGTTCATAAAAATATCTTTCTTTTTTCCTTTTCTTTGGTTTGATGGCCAAGAGAAACTCTGTTCAAAGATCCACAAGAGTTAAAGTGCATTTACATTTGCATGCAGATATTTAAAATCTGTCATTATTTTCAATTTCCTAATTTAAAAGTAAAGGAAAGGGGAAATCATTTGAAATGTAAATAAAGAATATATCTAATAAAAAAATAAAAAAATAAAAATATTTTTTGAAAATTCCAAGCACGAGTACTGTATTTGTATCTTTTTCATTAATCTGAATTCTTCAACTCTTCCCATGTACCCCCATTCATCCCCAAATTCACAACTTCTATGTGTGTGTGTGTGTGTGTGTGTTAGTTAATTTTCTACTTTTGTGATAAGACACCATGAGAAAGACAACATATGGAAAGAAAAGTTTATTTGATGCTATGGTTCCAGAGCGTTTAGAGCTTATTATGGTGAAGAAGCATGGCAGCAGTCAGATAGAGTGGCATTAATGCAGGAAGCTGCAAGAACACATCCTTAACAGTGAGGTTTAAGTAGAGAGAGAAGATCATAAGTGGTTCCCACTTTATCATTACCATTGTGTAATACAGCTTGAAATCTGCCATGACAACCCCTTCAGTAGTGTTGTTATAAAGTCCAATCAACTCTGTTTTTTGAAGAAACACATAGAGAACAGGGGCTAAACTCCAATTCCAGGAAGAAAATACAAAGTCCACCTGAGCAAACATCCTACAGCAATGCTGCCCCCTTACTCCCAATGGCAACAGCAAGTCAGGCTACAGTAGGAGGACCCAGGTACATAGAGATAACCTAAGACATCCTGCAGAAAATAGATAACCTGACCATCCTGTTTGTCAGGTGGTTCTGCCTACCTATTCAGTTCCTACAGAATATGCCAGAAATGCAGTTTTTAAAATTTTAACACGCTGACCTGTATGGAAATTTGCCCATTTGCTGAAACCACAATAGAGAAACTCTGAACCTGTACACTTGGGGCTCTCACTCTGACTGACTGCAATAGTGAGAGTCTGAGAGACCTCACTCTCAAACCCCTAATAAAGACTCATGTGTTTTGCATCAGAATTGGCTCTTTGGTGATCCGGTAGTTTTAGGCACCTGCAACTCGGCTATAACAGTGTTCCTTTTCCTTTGGCTCTTTGAGAGTTTTTGTGGTTGTTGTTCCGTATGTATTTTTATTATAATGTTTCAATATCTAACAACTGTATAAATGACTATTTTTAATTGATAATTATTTTGGAGTGGTGATTCTTTTGTACAGATCTGACTAGAGATGATATATAGTTTTCTTATTACTAAAACGTTTTCTATTTTCAAAGCCACAGAGCTAGAGAGATGACTCAGCAGTTAAAAGCACTTATTACAAAATTACAAAGTTTTTGCAAGGCAAAAGACACCGTCAAAAAGACAAAGCGGCAACCAACTAACTGGGAAATGATCTTTACCAACCTTACATCCGACAGAGGGCTAATATCCAAGATATACAAAGAACTCAAGAAGTTAAACTCCAGAGAGGCAAGTAACCCTATTAAAAAATGGGGTACAGAGCTCCACAAAGAGTTCTCACCTGAAGAATATCTAATGGCTGAGAAGCACCTAAAGAGATGTTCATCATCCTTAGTCATTAGGGAAATGCAAATCAAAACAACCCTGAGATTCCATCTCACACCAGTCAGGATGGCTAAGATCAAAAACACAGGAGACAGCAGTTGTTGGCGAGGATGTGGAGAAAGAGGAACACTCCTCCACTGCTGGTGGAATTGCAGGCTGGTACAACCACTCTGGAAAGCAGTCTGGCGGCTCCTCAGAAAACTGGGCATGACACTTCCGGAGGATCCGGCTATACCACTCCTGGGCATATACCCAGAGACTTTACCTGCATGCAATAAGGACACATGCTCCACTATATTCATAGCAGCCTTATTTATAATAGCCAGAAGCTGGAAAGAACCCAGATGTCCCTCAATGGAGGAATGGATTCAGAAGATGTGGTATATTTACACAATGGAATACTACTCTGCAATTAAAAACAATGAATTCACGAAATTCCTAGGCAAATGGTCAGAACTTGAAAATATCATCCTTAGTGAGGTAACCCAATCACAAAAGATCACACATGGTATGAAGTCACTGATAAGGGGATATTGACCCAGAATCTCAGAATACCCTAGACACAATCAGCATATCAATAGATTTCTAAAAAGATGGAAGGAGAGACCCCTGGTCCTGGAAAGACTGGATGTAGGGGAACGCCAGGACAGAGTAATGAGAGGGGGTTGAACGGAGAAAAGAGGGAGGGAAGGGGGCTTATGGGACCTTCGGGGAGGGAGGAAACGGGAAAGGGGAAGTGATTTGGATTGTAAATTAAAAAAATAAAATAAAATTAAATTTAAAAAAAAAAAAAAAAAAAAAAAAGCACTTATTACTCTTAAGAGGATCTGGGTTTGGTTCTAAGTCTCTGTGTAAAACGGCAAACAATCATTTGTAATTCTATCTTCAGGGGATCTGATCCCTTCTAGAGGCAGGTCCACACATGGGCACATAAACACAACCACAGCACAAAAATAAATTAACAACAACAACAACAACAACAACACTAATAATAAAATATGTTCTCTAAACTACATTTGGAAGCTGCAGTTACTTTTCAGTTTTCAGATTCTCAGCATCTGTTCCTTAACATAAATTTTAGTTAAGTTGCTGATTATGTGGTTTGTTTTAAATTTAGGTTATCAGCAGAACAGTTTGGAATCTCTAAATTAATCACCTTAAACAAATTTAATTGTTTTAAATATTATTTTTATAATTTCTCTGTCACTTTCTCATGCTTGTTTTACTGTGGATTTTCAGTTACTGTGACTCTTTGACTTATTATACAAAACTGTGAAAAGATGACTTGTACAAATGTCATACTTTTGCCATTTATCCCATGATAGGTGGACTCATATACATTACGTAGTTAATATTGTTTATTAGTAATAGTTTTAGTTCTATTGATTCATATCTTAGTATTTTATTCTTTTATTAAATATTAGTTTATTTATATTTATTTATATATTGTGTTCACATGTATGCATGTGCATATAGGTGTAATCAGTGGGCAAAAACAATGGTGGGATTCTCTTGTAATTCACAAGAAATGACAGCAAGAAAAGCAGGAATGACAACTGCATATCTTTACTCCTCTATCTCTTCTATCCTCCCAGCTTGAACCCAATCCCCTAGTCTCAATTTACCTCTTTGGCAGGCTACCTGCTGTGACCTCCACTTTCTCTCTGTCCCCATCTCCAGTGGATCATACAGATCATCCTCTCAATCTTCCAGCTAATCCTATTGACTCAGACTTCAGCTCCAGCAGTTATTCCCTGGGAGCCCATGAGAAAAGCCAGTAGGTAGGGAACACATGCTATCATGCTTCATGTCTTCATTATCTCTCCTCTCCTCCAAAGAGTCCCCAGCTCTGTAGTAGATTACCTGTTGTATTCACTCATAATGCTCTGCCCCTATTTCCACGGACTAAGCATACGCTAGTGAAACACTCTAGTGCTGTTCAATTATGATGGCAGGATATAGAAGAATTAAAATAGTTTTGTAATTACTACTGTGCAAACAACTCAACATTAAATGGCTAAAGGATGTCAACATTTATCGAGATAAATAAACCTGATAGAAGAGGATGTGGGGAAGATCCTTGAACTCATTGTTACAGGAAGAGACTTTCTCAAAAGAACATAATTAACACAAGCACAAAGGTCAACATTTAATAAATGTGAATCATGAAACTGAAAGGTTTCTGTAAGGAGAGGACACTGTCATACAGACATCAGACATCACAGCAGCCTATAGATTGGGAATAGCTATTACCAACTACATAGCAGATCGAGGATTAATAATATATATATATATATATATATATATATATATATATATATATATATATATATATATATAATTGATGTCAGTCTTTTATGAAAAGACTGACATCAAGAAAATAATCTAACATACATCAAGATCCAGCTATATTACTGCAGGAAGCCACAGAGTTGGCTTGGTCTAGCTGCCCTGAGAGGTATATATTCTAGTTCCTTTAGCTTCGAGTCCATGACTCCTGGTGTACAATGTGCTTTCCAGTTTCTGAGACACTGATGCAGTCCTTTAGGCAGTGAAACATTCAGGTCATTTTGTGTTTCTCTGTATGCATTTCTATTAGTCAAGGAAGCATGAAAACTTGGCAAGACACTTGGTCTTACCCATTAATCTTATGTACACTGTATAACTTGCAAAAGTCATTGTAAACCCTGGCAACTCCAACTGTATTAATCCTGGAAATTGCCACTATATTGTTTCTGGTAAAGTATACAACATCTAATTGCTCTCAATATAATTGCCACAGCCTCAGTTGTGCTGTGGCCCTTCAATGAGCCTGGTTTAATTCCTTAGAGCCATACCAAGTGACCTCGACCAGTAAGTAAGCACAGGCACTTATATATATCCTAAGGATTCTCCTGCATCCTACCATAAAGATACTTGCTCAACCATGTTCTTTGCTGCTATATTCAAAATAGTCAGAAATTTGAAACAACCTAGATGCCCCTCAACATTTGACTGAAGAAAGAAATCATGGACATTTACACAATGGAGTATTACTCAGTCAATATAAAAAAAAAAAGTAAAACATGAAATTTGTTGGTAAATGGAAAGAACTAGAAACATTCTTCCTGAGTGAAATAACGCAGACCCAGAAGGTCAAATATGGTATATATTTGTTTATATGTGGGTATTGCTATTAAGCCAATGACAAACAAGCTACAACCCATAGAACCACAAAAGTTATGTACAGGGTAAGAGAGTAGGACTTTGTGCTCCTACTGGATCGCCTACTGGGTACCACCCCACCTTGGGGCATCTAGTCCCAGCAGGTCTAGGAATATCATCTCCCACTGAAGCCCAATCAGGGAGTCCAAGTAGGGCAGAAGGGAATCCAATGTCATGGAACAGAGACCAAGATAGTCTGTCTTCCACTTGTTATGGTAACCACATGAACATCAAGCTATATGTTTGCTAGAAATGCATAGGAAAATAAAGTGTTGGATTCTCTAGATCTGGATTTAGAAGTAGTTGTGAGCAAACCTATTTGTGTGCTTGGAACTGAACAAGAGCAGCAAGTCTTATTAGTAATTGAGACAACTCTCTAAATGAGCATTTTATTCATATGAACATTATAATTTACAGATTTGTCTCCAAATATTACATGAAACAGTATTTTAGTATAAAAGATTGATATTTTGTTTGCTTTAAAGAGAAATTGCTGAACACTTGAACTTTCTAGTTTCATACAATCTTATTTGATTTCAATTTCCTTTTTTCTACAATAAAGATAATCTTGGGATTTCAGAGACATTCCTAGAGAAAACGTGTATGTATGACTCTGAATTACAGGGATATAGAGAAACAAGTTAGATTTTCAAGTATATCAAGCAAAAAATAATAATTCAGGTACAAGTTAATGTGGATTTAGGGAAACACATTAATTAATATAGAAAATTTGCATGAGATGTAAGAAATTGCCTAGTAGTTAAGAACACTGGGTGCTCTCATATAAAACTACAGTTCATTTCTAGCACTGACATGGTAGCTAATAATCATCTTTCTATTGTTTTCTTTTTTTTTTTTTTTTTTTTTTTGTCTTGTCGTTTGAGACAGGGTTGCTCTGTGTAGCCCTGGTTGTCCTAGAACTCACTCTGTAGGCCAGGCTGGCCTCAAACTCAAAACTCCTCCTGTCTCTGCCTCCCGAGTGCTGGGATTAAAGGCTTGTTTCACCACTGCCTGGCACTAATAATCATCTTTAACTCCAGTTCGAGGGAATCCAACAGTTTTTTTCTGGCTTCCTCAGAAAATGCATACACATGATGCACACAAATACATGTAAGCAAAATGCCCACACACAAAAAATAAAATTGAAATTCTTTAAAGGGTTTTAAAAGAAAACAAAATGTGATCAATTTGGATTTAAATAATGTTAATTAATGATTAATCACCAAGGTAGTGATTATTAGATCTGGATATAAATCTGTAAGTAATTGGTAACTGTTATAGTATTGTGAATTATTCTAGTCAGAAATCTCAGTGGGAAGATTTTAATGGTATAATTATTCTCACCAATAAAATAACAATTAGTTGGCTTAGTATTGTACTAATTGTAATTGATATAAGATATTGACAATGCATAAAAGCTAAGCATTGAAACACTATGGAAAAAGACTTACTACAAGTAATCTTTATAATACAAAGAACAACCTTGTAAAAGCTCTTGTTTAATTAATAAATTATTTTTGAACATTTTTTGATTTTTCAGAGTTATTGAGTAGATAATAAAACATTCTCATGCAATATTCTTAATAAATCCCATCTAGTAATTAGTGTGCTACATTATTATGGATAATGAAACGATTTTTTTGTTGGATTTTAGTTGAAATAAGACAAATAATGATTTACAATGATTCTATCTTTGTATTGTAGAGTTCTATTGGTTTTGATAAATCTGTAATGCACAGTGTATCATATCAATGAGAATAGTATTGATACTGAAGAGTTACTTTATCTCTACAGTATCCTATAAACAGTAAATTCACCCTGTCACTATGGCCATGAAATATTGCAAGTGCTCTTCTTTGTAATGTCTCTATATGCTCCTATTCCAGTATTTCAGATAGCTGGGATAATACAATATGTAACTTTGGGAGATTGTCACTCTACATGTAGAAACATGAATTTAAAATTTTTCCAGGTTCTTTTTGTATGGTTGGATTTTTTCATTGTTAAGAATAAGAACCACTGTAAGGTTGCACCACAGTTTGTTTACATACTCCCTGCTTTAGAAAATGCTGTTACCGTCCATGTCTTCATGACTTTCAATAGAGTGACGAATGTTTATGTGCAAGCCACTATGGACATTATTTCCCAATTTACCTGGGTTAAGATTTAGGCAGAGAATTTAGAAGTTACATCTAGAATAGGACCGAATATAAAGAAGTTTATATCAAATAACTACAGCTTTGCTAATTGCTTCTTGGGTTTTAATAGAGAAAGGTTGTGCATGCAAGATGAGCAAACAAGACTTGTCTATCATCAGCTCTAATGAAATTGACATCCTAGGGAATTGCTTTGATAAGATTAAAACAATGTTGTGGTGTCCTGGTGAAATTTCCATCAAAGGCTGACAGGTTTTAACACCATGTGCCCAGCTGATAGCACTACTTGATATAAGTATGAAACTTTCAGGAAGATGGAGCATTGCTAAAGGAAGTGGGTCACTCTGTGAGCCTTTGAGGCTTTATAACCTACCTTCACTTACTGCTCTTTTTCTTCTACATGAGTACAGATTCAGGGAAACCTTCACACCCTTGTCTTTCCTACCTGCTGACATATCTCCCTCATCTTGGTAGACTATTTCTCCCTGGAAGGGGAAGACAAAATAAATCATTTCTCTTTAAAGTTATTCTAGTTTGGCAGTTCCTCAGAAAATTAGACCTGAGGACTCAGCTATACCACTCCTGGGCATAAACCCAGAAGATACTCCAACATTTAATAAGGACACATGCTCCATGATGTTCAAAGCAGCCATATTGATAATATCCAGAAGCTGGAAAGAACCCATATGCCCTTCAACTGAGGAATGGATACAGAAAATGTGCTACATTTACACATTGGATTACAACTCATTAAAAACAATGACTTCATGAAATTATTAGGCAAATGGATGAAACTCGAAAATATCATCCTGAGTGAGGTAACCTAGTCACAAAAGAACACACATGGTATGCACTCACTGATAAGTGGATATTAGTCCAGAAGCTAGGAATACCCAAGATGTAATTCACAGACCACATAAAACTCAAAAAGAAGGAAGACCAAAGTGTGGATACTTTGGTCCTTTTTAGAAGGGGGAACAAAATGGGAGGAGATACAGAGACAAAGTTTGGAGCAGAGACTGAAGAAAAGGCCATTCAGAGACTGTGCCACCTAGGTATCCATCCTATATACAGTTACCAAAACCAGACACTGTTGTGCATGCTAACAAGTGCTTGCTGACAGGAGCCTGATATAGCTGTCTCCTGAGAGACCGTGCCAGTGTCTGAAAATATAGAGGTGGATGCTTGCAGCCAACCATTGGACTGAGCATGGGGTCCCCAATGGAAGAATTAGAGAAAGACTCCTATGGGACTGAAAGAGTTTGCAGCTCCATAGGAGGAAAAGCAATATGAACCAACCAGTACCCCAGAGCTCCCAGGGACTAAGCCACCAACCAAAGAGTACACATGGAGGGACCCATGGCTCCAGCTGCATATGCAGCAGAGGACGGCCTTGTCAGACATCAATGAAAGGAGAGGCCTTGGTCTTGTGAAGGCTCATAGCCCCAGTATAGGGGAATGCCAAGACAGGGGAGCAGGAGTGGGTGGATTAGTAAGCACGGGGAGTAGGGGGATTAGGCAGGAAGTTTTTGGAGGGGAAATGAGGAAAGGGGATAACATTTGAAATGTAAATAAAGAAAGTATCTAATAAAAATTTACTGTTATTAAGTATTTTATCATAACAGCAGAAAGACTCCAAGATAAGGAGAAAGCCTCTTTTAACTAAAAGTATACGTTACCAATTGTTTCAGAGGTCCTGTATTTCCCATCCTTTAATCAAAACTAGTTTACAAATTGTTATTGAATATTATGGGCTCAAGTGTTTCCATGCATGTACATAATATAACATGGTAACAGAAAAACTGATTTAATGAAATGATCTCCAACACACAGATTCTGAAATACCTAATCATGGAGGCATATTATTCTCTGGGAATTGCTTCAGGAACAGCCCTGGCTTATTTGAATTTCTCAGTGTATTTTTATTAGAACTTATTCACATGAATTCAAAGGAAAAGAACATAATAGCCCCATTTCTGATATATTTTTGTGATACACTTATAGGACCAAACACATTACTGGCTCATTCCCAAAATCCAAATAGAAACATAAAACTTAAAATGATGACCTGTGCTCTGCATTTATTCTTGTGCAATACAATTTCAAAACAATATATGTTTTTATTCTCAGCCTCTATTGTTCATCACCTGCCTTACATGCTTTTTCTGTGACAAGCTTCATACAATAGAATTCTGGAGACAACATGGCCAGTATGGACCTTTCATTGAACTCTGGCCACAGAAAATACAACAAGGTAATAGGAATCATTTAGTGTTACTACACCATGATGGCCAGAGGGGAGAGTTCTATTTAAACATATAGTTGGAGAATGAATTATTTAAGTGTTTTCGCAAGTCTTGTGCTATAGCCAAATAACTCTTCTTTGCAATTCATAGTAGTTAGATAGTAATATTGGCAGACACATGGTTTGGAAAGATAAACAGTCCAGGAAGGGTCAAAACGGCTCAGTTTCTTCTATCCTGAGCCTCTGCCAAACAAGTATGCTTCCTTAGTGCCAAGTTTACAAAGGAACACATTTCTGTTTCAATGTCTGAGTTTCAGACTTTTGGATACTTACACCTTGGAATAGAATTTGTGGTATTGTACTTGCTATGAATTGCAGGTAGTGCCTTTCTCTCTAAAAGCAAGGATGTATTCTTAGGGTGTGTATTATTCTCAGAAAATGCTTGGTTTTTGTATCAGTAAGGTTAGTGGCTTTAATTACACTTCTTTCTCTATTATCTGTGTAAAGAAACAGTTAATTACATTGATAATGAACTGGATCCTTTCCCCAGGTTTCTGATTCCTAATTGCCAATTTAGTATCTTCTTCAGCCCTCACTGCTTAAGAAATAAAATGCGAACGAGGGGAAATGATGAAATTTAGAGATGGCTTGATATAGTGCGGTAATTTCCCACACCACAGCCTATTAAATATTTCTGTCTCTTTTTCAATCAATCAAGACTCAACATTGCAGCTATAATTCCCAAGGTACTGACAGCAAATTGTTACCCTGAGAGATCTTCTTATTAATTTTCTAAAGAAACAAGATGTCCATGTTGATCAGTATTTTACTTTGCCTTAGCTGTTCATTAATGTCAATACAAAAGTTCATGAGCTGTAAAATCCTGAAGTTAAGATTGAGCAGCTATTACATGTGAACCTTCTGGTCTCAAGAAAAAGGTTCAGAGAAGAAATTAGTCTCCTACTTATCCCTGCATGCTGCTTCAATATTTCTTTCTTTTCTTTTCTTTCCTTTCCTTTCTTTCTTTCATCCTTTCAATCTTTCTTTCTTAAAGTCTATTTTATAAGTTCACATAGAAGCTTCTTCATATTTTTATTACTTTTCTTTGCAGTAAACTCTGAAAAAAATTACTGTCTGAATTAAATCTGTTATCTCTCATCTTCTGAAGATTTATACATAGATTTCAGTTGAAATTTTTTCCTTCAGTATAGGAAAGAAAGGTGTATACTTCTTTAGATCCTCTCTTTCATTGTATTGCTAGATGTGTTTTAGCAAAATAAAATTCAGTTGTGGAATATATACTCTCTTTGCATTCTAGCATGATACTTCGCTGTTAGCCAAAGTTCAAACTATAATTTAATATAAGCACCACAGAATGGCTACATAAAATGTACTGCACGAGAAAGTTTATAGAGCTTCTATTAATCAATATCATATTCTGAGTCATTATATGAATTTAGTTACCTTATTCTTGGCGACATTTAGACATTGTTTTCCTTTTTTTAATTTATTTTTGATTCATGAGTTTCAATCACCTATTAGTTGAGGTCTTGAATATATTAATCATTTTCCCTCTGTCCTTGAAAAGAATAATAGAGAAACCAGCAACTGCCCACATATAATAGTGAAATATCATGTAAAATAAGTGAATTTGGGCTATAAAAGAAAGTTATTTTCTACATGCTTTCCATCTGTGAAATATTTTGATGGTTTGTTTTATGTTGTATATGAATGTTGATATATCACTATGTCAATAAGTTTTACATTTATCATTACTTAAGTATCACACATTGGATGTCATGGAAGTTTAATACTATCTCTTCATAATGGAAAATGAGCCTTGTGTACAACAATAATTTATGATAAAGTAGAGTTTAGTTTCTAATGGATATAATATATTGATGTCAATAAATGAAACAACTGTCAGCTGAATTAGTTTAAAGTCTAGCATAGATCAAAACTACTGAAATTATATTTCTTATTAAAATAATAGACCAAGGAGAAGTCACTAATTCATGTTTGGCTGCCTTTTGGATAATTCAAGGACCATAGTATTTATAGGTTTTTGATTAACTTTGTATATGTGAGCACCGCTTAATAAAACTTTCTAGAATGTTGATACATTTTATGATGGTAGTTCATCACAACAATTAGCCACATAGCTATTTAGCAGATAATATGTAGCTAATTTGAAAATGTAAAATGAAATTGTCAATGGTTTTAATTTAGTTAAATATAAATGGGTGCATGAGCTATCAGCTATTATATTTAATGGTAAATGTAGGGAGCTATTTGTATTTTGTGATGGGAAGGGGTTACGAGGTACATGAAGTGCATAGGAAATTTACAAAGCCATGATGTCGAAAAGATTCACCTAAGTTCTGCTAACATTTCATTGTGTAGAGCTCCATAACCTATACATCTAGCCAAAGCAGAGTAAGAAATTTGATCTTGCTGAGTTCTCAGCAGGAAAAGGAGAAGCACTGTAAAAGTTTTAGAGGAAATTAGCATAATTTCTGCTTTGAACTATGCCTGTCAAATATCTGATTAAAAGAATGCAATTTGTTTTTGAAATTCTTAATTAAGTAATTGAAGTATCATCAGAAAAATTATTCCAGATTCTTTTGCATTATATGGAGTATTTCACTGTTATAGGACAAAGATGTTAACTTTTCTTAATAAATGCATATTTAATGAACAAATCAAGAATTCAGCCAAGAGGTTTGAAATTAAAATACACCTTTCACACTTTGCTCAGTATTTTTCTTCTCGATATATACTGTCACTGGCCACATAATAACTGCTCTTAGAAGCATGAACTACAGCAAGAGGCAGAAAATAGCCTTGTTGAATCACATTTCTTGAATATTAACATGCTCAAAGGTCTGTTTTGTGTGTTGCACCTTGCAGACTCATCCTTCAGTGGCCTGGTTGCCCTGTGTCTAATCCTCTATGCTTACAGAATCCTCCTATTTTCTATGTTTCTGATTACATCCTTGCTTGGCCTACTTTAGCACAGCTGACACTTGTCTGCCATGAGCGCTGACAATCATGCTTATCCAGATATTTGCTCTTTTCACTGGCTGCCAGGTAATGGTCTACAGAGTTCTGAGTTGAACTTACTAACCCCATGTATGATTGAGTTCCACCACCCACACAGGAAGTTGAAGAGCTTTCTGTGGCACCATTAACTTTTAATCTGACAGGACTCAGATTCTCAATTCTTTCTCTTTCTTTTTTAAAAATGGGCTTTCCAAATAGTATTAATAAACATCTGAACTGAGAGTATCTGTAAGGATAAATACATGTGTATGAGATTTATTCCTAAATCTGCATTGCCAAATTTTCATACAGTTTTATTTTTTTACTGCATAGCACTATCTGCAAACAGTGTTTCATTAGGGAACAGAGTAAAAGTTCAAAGAAACAAGACAGCTTTAAAAAATGGTTCTATAAAGTGATCAAAGAAAATATTTCAATCCTTTCCTTTTAGGATATTTTGAAATTACTAGGTTTTCTTTCTTTTTGGTGTTTCTAAACTGAGTTCTCTAAATGTACTGAGATTGTTTGTGCAAATATAGAATTACAGCAAAAACAAAAAAAATGAACTAAGCAACAAAAATAGAACAAAGAAAGTACTAAGCAACTTCAGGCATGTAAGATATGCTATTCCATATTTTATTTTCTTAAAATTTTGTAGTTACCTCTAACTAAAATTTCATTCAAAGAAATTTAGTATCTTTAAAATTCTTACCAAAGAACCTATACTAAAAATAATTGAGAGATCAAAAAGTGACAAATATTTAACATGCTTTATGATGTCATAACTATGACTATGGATGCATCAAAGAGACCACCATATAATGCTTTCGGAGCATGAAATGTACTTAGTTTGGCTCATTATAAACATTGCATGTATAATAGTTGTAAAATATTGAGAAATTCACAAAAATATTTTGATATTATTGAGATTATATTATTAAAGTTATTTTTATTAACATTTGTTAAGTTGCTATTTAAACAGTAATTATTGGCTTCTCTAGTCTTGCTTTAAAAATTAAAATTGTGCCCTTTGGCGACATCTGTTCCGGGGATCGACTGCACCGAGGATACAGGTACCCAGGGACCCCCCAGTATAACATAGCTTGGGACACAGCCTGTTGGGCTTCCATCTGTGCCCAAGAGTGGGGCAGCTCTGAGGTAGTCTGGGCACCAGCTCTGCTGTGGGCCATCTGCTCTGCAGAGTGATCTATGCCGAGAGAGTGCAGAGTGCACTCTGCCATCTTTGCTCCAGCAACAGGGCAACTGGAACCTCCAGACACAGGGACAATTAAGCATAATATCACTTGGGTCTCAGCCAGCTTGTGTGCTCCCTGCTCCCAAGAGATGGGTAGGTCTGTGGTAACCTATGCACCAGCTCTGATGTGGGACTTCTGCCCTGCAGAGTGACCCCGCCCCCCCGGAGAGATCACACCCTCACAGGGCGAGAGCATAACAGCCTCCCTTTGGCGACCTCTGTTCCGGGGATCGATTACACTGAGGATACAGGTACCCAGCCTGTTGGGCTTCCATCTGCGCCCAAGTACTGGGCAGCACGGCAGTTCTCTGGGCACCAGCTCTCTACTGTGGGCCATCTGCCCTGCAGAGTGATCTGCGCCGAGAGAGAGCAGAGTGCACTCTGCCATCTTTGCTCCAGCAACAGGGCAACTCGAACCTCCAGAAACAGAGACAATCAAGCATAATATCACTGGGGTCTCAGCCAGCTTGTGTGCTCCCTGCTCCCAAGAGCTGGGCAGGTCTTCGGTCACCTATGCGCCAGGTCTGCTGTGGGACATCTGCCCTGCAGAGGGATCCCCTCTCTGGGAGAGAGCTCATCCGCATAGGGCAGGAGTATACCAGCCTCCCCTTGGCGACCTCTGCTCCAGGAATCCACTACACTGAGCCTTTGGATGTGTAGGGATTCCCCAATATAACATCACTTGGGGCAAGGCACATCAGGGCTACAAAGTCACTCAGGAACAGGGCAGGTGCCAGAAATCGGTGCCAGGGGAATTCCGGTAATCCAGGGGGGTCAGAAATAGCCTTGCAGACTCACAGGAGGTCCAACCAACAGCCAGTGGCAGCAGGACCAACTAACACCAGAGGTAACCAGATGGCAAAAGGCAAACGTAGGAACGTTGCTAACAGAAATCAAAGTAATATGGCACCATCCGAACCCAACTCTCCAACAGCAGCAAGTCCTGGATACCACATTACAGCCAAAAGGCAAGATCTGGATTTAAAATCACTTCTCATGATGCTATTAGAGGATTTCAAGGACACAAATATATCTCATAAAGAATTACAGGAGAACATGAATCAACGTTTAGAAGACCTTACAAAGGAAGCACAAAAATCGCTTAGAGAAATGCAGAAGAACATGGATC
Source organism: Tokudaia tokunoshimensis (assembly GCA_036184795.1). Lineage (NCBI taxonomy): Eukaryota > Metazoa > Chordata > Mammalia > Rodentia > Muridae > Tokudaia > Tokudaia tokunoshimensis. The sequence goes on along the minus strand of BTHU01000012.1, from coordinate 79,819,961 downwards.
AACAGATGGAAGCCCATAAGGAGGCAACACAAAAATTGCTTAAAGAAATGAGTCAACAGGTAGATGCCCTTACAAAGGAAACACGAGAATTGCTTAAAGTAATGAAGGGGACGATGGATCAACAGATGGAAGCCCATGAGGAGGAAACACAAAAATCGCTTAGAGAAATACAGGAGAACTTGGGTCAACAGGCAGAAATCCTGAAAGAGGAAATGAAAAAATATCTTAAAGAAATACAGGAAAATACAAACAAACAAGTGAAGGATCTCAGCAAATCCATCCAGGACCTAAAAAAGGAAGTAGAAACAACTAAGAAATCACAGAGGGAGACAACTTTGGAAATAGAAAACCTTGGGAAGAAATCAGGAGTCATAGATGCAAACATCAACAATAGAATACAAGAGATGGAAGAAAGAATCTCAGGTGCTGAAGATCCCATAGAAAGCATCGACTCAACAGTCAAAGAAAATGCAAAATGCAAAAAACGTGTAACCCAAAACATCCAGGAAATTCAAGACACAATGAGAAGACCAAACCTAAGAATTATAGGCATAGATGAGAGAGAAGATTTGCAACTCAAAGGGCCAGTAAATATCTTTAACAAATTATGGAGGAAAACCTCCCTAACCTCAAGAGAGAGATGCCAATAAATGTACAAGAAGACTACAGAACTCCAAACAGACTGGACCAGAACAGAAATATCTCCTGTCACATAATGATCAAAACACCAAATGTACTAAACAAAGAAAGAATATTAATAGCAGTAAGAGAAAAAGGCCAAGTAACATATAAAGGAAGGCCTATCTGAATCACATCAGAATTCTCACCAGAGACTATGAAAGCCAGAAGATCCTGGGCAGATCTCATGCAGATATTAAGAGAGCACAAATGCCAGCCTAGACTACTATACCCAGCCAAACTCTCAATCACCATATGGAGAGACCAAGATATTCCATGATAAAATCAAATTTTCACGATACCTTTCCACAAATCCAGCCCTGCAAAGGATAATAGGTGGAAACCGCCAATACAAGAAGAGAACAACACCCTGGAAAAAATGAGATAGTAACCTTCTTGCATCAAACCCGAAAGTAGATAACCACTCAAACATAAAGATAGCATCAAGAATGGCTGGTGGCAATAATAACTATTCCTTAATCTCTCAAAATATCAATGGTCTCAATTCCCCAATAAAAGACATAGACTAACTCCCAGAGGATCTGGCTATACCACTCCTGGGCATATACCCAGAGGCTTTCCCTGCATGCAATAAGGACACATGCTCCACTATGTTCATAGCAGCCTTATTATAATTGCCAGAAGCTGGAAAGAACCCAGATGTTCCTCAACGGAGGAATGGATTCGGAAGATGTGGTATATTTACACAATGGACTACTACTCTGCAATTAAAAACAATGAATTCACGAAATTCCTAGACAAATGGTCAGAACTTGAAAATATCATCCTTAGTGAGGTAACCCAATCACAAAAGAACACACAAGGTATGCAGTCACTGATAAGGGGATATTAACCCAGAATCTCGGAATACCCTAGACACAATTCTCATATCAATAGATTTCTAAGAAGATGGAAGGAGAGACCCCTGGTCCTGGAAAGACTGGATATAGGGGAACGCCAGGACAGAGAAACGAGAGGGGGTTGAATGGAGAAAAGAGGGAGGGAAGGGGGCTTATGGGACTTTCGGGGAGGGAGGAAACAGGAAAGGGGAAATGATTTGGAATGTAATTAAAAAAAAAAAAAGAATTCTCACCAGAGACTATGAAAGCCAGAAGATCCTGGGCAGATCTCATGCAGACACTAAGAGAACAGAAATACCAGCCTAGACTACTATACCTAGCAAAACTCTCAATCACCATAGATGGAGAGACCAAGATATTCCATGATAAAAAAAAATTTACAAATTACCTTTCCAACAACCCAGCCCAGCAAAGGATAATAGGTAGAAACCGCCAATACAAGGAGAGAAACAACACCCTGGAAAAACAAGATAGTAACCTTCTTGCATCAAACCCAAAAGTAGATAACCACTCAAAGATAGCGTCAAGAATAGCAGGTGGCAATAATCACTATTCCTTAATCTCTCTTAATATCAATGGTCTCAATTCCCCAATAAAAAGACATAGACTAACAGACTCGATATGTAAACAGGACCCAGTATTTTGCTGCATGCCAGAAATGCACCTTAGTGTCAAAGACAAAAACTACCTGAGAGTAAAAGACTGGAAAACAATTTTACAAGCAAGTGGTCCCAGGAAATGAAACAGAGTAGCCATCCTAATATCAGATAAAATTGACTTTCAACCTAAAATCATCAAAAAAGACACAAAAGGACACTACATACTGATCAAAGGTAAAATCCACCAAAAAGAATTCTTAATTCAGAATATCTATGCTCCAAATGCAACGGCACCCTCATTCGTAAAAGAAACTTCACTAAAGCTCAAAGCACACATCACACCTCACACAATAATAGTGGGTGACTTCAACACCCCGCTCTCTGAAATGGATTGTTCAGGAAAGCAGAAACTAAACAGGGACACAGTGAATCTAATTGAAGTCTTGGACCAAATGGAACTAACAGATATCTATATCTATATCTATATCTATATCTATATCTATATCTATATCTATATCTATATATATATATATATATATATATATATATATAGAACATTTCATCCTAGAGCTAAAGAACACACCTTTTTCTCAGCACCTCATGGTATCTTCTCCAAAATTGACCATGTAATGGTCACAAAACAGACCTCAACAGATATAAGAAGATCGAACTAATCCCATGCCTCCTATCAGATCACTATGGAATAAGGGTGGTCTTCAATGGCAACAAAAACAAGAGAAAACCCACATACACACGGAGGCTGAGCAATGCTCTACTCAATGATAACTTGGTCAAGGAGGAAATAAAGAAAGAAATCAAAGACTTTTTGAAATTTAATGAAAACGAAGGCACAACATACCCTAATTTATGGGACACAATGAAAGCGGTGGTAAGAGGAAAATTCATAGCCCTGAGTGCCTCCAAAAAGAAACGGGAGACAGCATACACTAACAGCTTAATGGCACACCTGAAAGCCCTGGAACAGAAAGAAGCAAATAAACCCAAGAGGAGTAGAAGGCAGGAAATCATCAAACTCAGGGCTGAAATCAATCAAGTAGAAACAAATAAAACCATACAAAGAATCAACAAAACTAGGAGTTGGTTCTTTGAGAAAATCAACAGGATAGATAAGCCCTTAGCCAGACTAGACAGAGGGCAAAAGACAGTATCCAAATTAGCAAAATAAGAAACGAAAAGGGAGCGATAACAACAGAAACTGAGGAAATTCAAAAAATCATCAGATCCTACTACAAAAGCCTATATTCAACACAACTAGAAAATCTCGAGGAAATGGACAATTTCCTAGACAGATACCAAATACCAAATTAAATCAGGATCAAATAGACCATCTAAACCATCCTATAACCCCTGAAGAAATAGAAGTTGTCATTGGAAGTCTTCCAACCAACAAAACCACAGGTCCAGACAGTTTTAATGCAGAATTCTATCAGACCTTCAAAGAAGACCTAACACCAATACTCTTCAAATTATTCCACAAAATAGAAACAGAAGGAACACTACCCAACTCATTCTATGAAGCCACAATTATGCTAATACCAAAATCACACAAAGATCCGACAAAGAAAGAGAATCTCAGGCCAATCTCTCTTATGAATATCGATGCAAAAATACTCAGTAAAATTCTTGCCAACCGAATCCAAGAACACATCAAAAGGATCATTCACCACGATCAAGTAGGCTTCATCCCAGGGATACAGGTATGGTTCAATATAAGGAAGTCCATCAATGTAATCCACTACATAAACAATCTCAAAGAAAAAAACCACATGGTCATTTCATTAGATGCTGAGAAAGCATTCCACAAAATTCAGCATCCTTTCATGTTAAAGGTCTTAGAAAGATCAGGAATTGGAGACCCATATCTAAACATAGTAAAAGCAATTTACAGCAAACCGGTAGCCAACATCAATCTAAATGGAGAGACACTTGAAGCAATCCCACTAAAATCAGGGGCTAGACAAGGCTGCCCTCCCTCTCCATATCTTATCAATATAGTACTTGAAGGTCTAGCAAAGCAATTAGACGACAAAAGGAGGTCAAAGGGATACAAATAGGAAAGGACGAGTTCAAACTATCACTATTTGCAGATGATATGATAGTATATTTAAGCGACCCAAAAAACTCCACCAGAGAACTCCTACAGCTGTTAAACAACTTCAGCAAAGTGGCCGGATATAAAATCAACTCAAGCAAGTCAGTAGCCTTCGTATACTCAAAGCATAAGCAGGCTGAGAAAGAAGTAAGAGAAATGATACCCTTCACGATAGCCACAAACAATATAAAGTATCTTGGTGTGACTCTAACCAAACAAGTGAAAGATCTGTATGACAAGAACTTCAAGACTCTGAAGAAAGAAATTGAAGAAGACCTCAGAAGAAGGAAAAATCTGCCATGCTCATGGATTGGCAGGATTAATATAGTAAAATTGACCATCTTGCAAAAAACAATATACAGATTCAATGCAATCCCCATCAAAATCCCAATGCAATTCTTCATAGAGTTAGAAAGAGCAATTCAAAAATTCATCTGGAATAGCAGAAAACCCAGGATAGCTAAAACTATTCTCAAGAGTAAAAGAACTTCTGTGGGAATCAATATCCTCGACCTCAAGCTATACTACAGAGCAATAGTGTTAAAGACTGCATGGTATTCGTACAGTGACAGGCATGTAGATAAATGAAACCGAATTGAAGACCCAGAAATGAATCCACACTCCTATGGTCACTTGATCTTTGGCAAAGGAGCTACAACCACCCTGTGGAAAAAAGATAGCCTTTTCAACAAATGGTACTAGTTAAACTGGAGGTCAACATGCAGATGAATGCAAATTGACCCATTCTTATCTCCTTGCACTAAGCTCAATTCCAAGTGGATCAAGGACCTCCACATAAAACCAGACACACTGAAACTAATAGAAAGGAAACTAGGGAAGAACCTTGAACATATGGGCACAGGGGAGAATTTCCTGAACAGAACTCCAATAGCTTATGCTCTAAGATCAAGAATAGACAAATGGGACCTCGTAAAATTACAAATTTTCTGTAAGGCAAAAGACAATGTCAAAAAGACAAAGAGGCAACCAACTAACTGGGAAATGATCTTTCCCAACCCTTCATACTACAGAGGGCTAATATCCAATATATACAAAGAACTCAAGAAGTTTTTTTGACTCCAGAGAGCCAAATATCCCTATTAAAAATGGGGTACCGAGCTAAACAAAGAGTTCTCACCTGAAGAATATCTAATGGCTGCGAAGCACCTAAAGAGATGTTCATCATCCTTAGTCATTAGGGAAATGTCAATCAAAACAACCCTGAGATTCCATCTCACACCAGTCAGAATGGCTTAGATCAAAAACACTGGAGACAGCAGTTGTTGGTGAGGATGTGGAGAAAGAGGAACACACCTCCACTGCTGGTGGGATTGCAAGCTGGTACAACCACTCTGGAAAGCAGTCTGGCGGTTCCTCAGAAAATTGAGCATGACACTCCCGGAGGATCCGGCTATACCACTCCTGGGCATATATCCAGAGACTTTACCTGCATGCAATAAGGACACATGCTCCACTATGTTCATAACAGCCTTATTTATAATAGCCAGAAGCTGGAAAGAACCCAGATGTCTCTCAACGGAGGAATGGATTCAGAAGATGCGGTTTATTTACACAATGGAATACTACTCTGCAATTAAAAACAATGGATTCACGAACTTGAAAATATCATCCTTACTGAGGTAACCCAATCACAAAAGAACACACATAGTATGCAGTTCTGATAAGGGGATATTAACCCAGAATCCCGGAATACCCTAGACACAATTTGCATATCAATAGATTTCCAAGAAGATGGAAGGAGAGACCCCTGGTCCTGGAAAGACTAGATATAGGGGAATGCCAGGACAGAGAAGCGAGAAGGAGTTGAATGGGGAAAAGAGGGAGGGAAGGGGGCTTATGAGACTTTCAGTGAGGGAGGAAATGGGAAAGGGGAAATGATTTGGAATTTAAGTAAAAAAACTTACAAAGTAAAAAGAGTTAAAATTGTGTTGTAAATCTGATAAGCACTCAGTAATAACCCTACTTTATAAATTTAGAGGCACAATATTCCATAAATATATTTATGTGAATATTAAAATGGTTTTTTAATTCTAGGACATAAATAAGTACTATTTGTGAGAAACATTCAAATTAATAATTCATGAAACCTATGCTGTTAATTTGTGTATTGAGTAACTACTGCACGATATTTTCAAATCTTTATCTTTAGTACAAAAAAACTCAACCTTAGCACTTGACAATTGCCTGTATTGTATGTAGGATTGGCAAAGATCTTTTCCCAACCTGTTGGTTGCCATTTGGTCCTATTGACAGTTTCCTTTGCCTTACAGAAGCTTTGCATGTGGTCCCATTTGTCAATTCTTGATCTTAGAGCATAAGGTATTGGTGTTCTGTTCAGGAATTTGTCCCTGTGCCCATGTGCTCCAACTTCTTCCCCAATTTTTCTTCTATTAGATTCAGTGTATCTGGTTTTATGTGGAGGTCCTTGATCCACTTGGACTTCAGTTTTGTACAGGGAGATAAGAATGGATCAATTTGCCGGTTGTGGTTGCGCACGCCGGTAGGATTTGCTGAAGGAGGCAGAGGCAGGAGGATCACGAGTTCGAGGCCAGCCTGGGCTACACATTTAAAAAAAAAAAAAAGAATGGATTAATTTGCGTTCTTCTACATTCTGAGTGTCAGTTGACATGTAGGTAAGACACAGAGAGTAAACTCTTATGGGGTTAGATTTGATGGTTTATGTTTAGGATATATGAAAATTTGTTTGGTCATAAGGTTTGCAGAAAAGACTTTCATGCTGGCTTGAAAAACATCTGCGCTGGATAGCCAGCTGAGCAATTGCTGTCAAGTAAAAAGAAATGAAATTCCTCAACATCCAGTTCCATCACTGAACTTCTTCATTTGTCTCTGCTCATAATGTATGAGATAAGCTCACATATCATCAGAAATATTTTTCCTAATATACCCATTGAAATTTTTCAAATATGAATAACAAATATATCTTCAGCCCTATTTAAAGAAGTTATGAAAGCAAGCAGAGAAGACAATATAAAATCGAAATCAATAAACATGGAGAATAATATTTATAGTATAAAACTATGTTTACTTTAGTTCTGGCAATTGTACCTATGACCTGGATCAAGCAGTGCAAGCACTGTACCACTGACGTATATGCCTAGTCCTGAGAACATATTCTAAATATAGTCAGAAAATTAGTTATATTAAAATATTAAACATTTTGAGTCTTCTGTGAGATTTTACTTTGCCTTAGTCACTGAAATATATTTTTAAGTGAGGCAATCAAGTTTCGTAGCATCATTTTAAATGGATACCTTGCAACATATTTTATAAGTGGTTTATTTTTAAAATTATCTTCTCATTTTTTGAGATTATAATATAATTAAATTATTTCCAATTCTTATTTTCTTCCCTTCAAACCCTCCCATAGACTCCTTTATGCTCTCCATTAAATTCACAGCCTCTCATTACTAGTTATTGCATGCATATACGCATATTTTAAATATAAGTATATGAATTTGCATATATTATTAAACACAGGATGCTCAGAATCTTACAAGTATGAGTGTTTTCAGGACTGATTATTGTCTCTGGACCACCAGTTGATACGATCGTCCTTGGTAAAGATGATTTCTCCTGCTCTCAGCATTTATTACTTGCCTGTACTTCTTTGCACAGAGTTGAGGCCTCATGGGATGTTTTAATGGGATGCTCTACATAGTTAAAATAGGAAAAGGTATGGAAGCTCCAAGAAACTTGAGTAGTATGGTCCACTGAATTTTAGGACATGATGGTGACCCAGAAATACCTGAAAGATGGGAAGCAGTATTTTCTAGATATAAAATGTAAAGGATCGGGTTTGCAGTGATAAAGGAGGATAAAATCACAACAATTCATAGGCATGTGTAGGACACCTGGAGAAGATTTGGTATTTGCGTACATATGGCAATAGCATGGGTAAAATGAAACATTTTTATTTTGATAGCCATTTAATCCATGAACCTTATCTTAGTTTTGGTATCTCACATATACAATAAAAGACTGAAGAGCATCCACTTTTTTTTAAGATATATTTATTTTATTTATATGAGTACACTTTAGCTGTCTTCAAACACACCAGAAAACGGCATTGGATCCTATTACAGATGGTTGTGAGCCACCATGTAGTTGCTGGGAATTGAACTTAGAACCTCTGGAAGAGCAGCCAGTGCTCTTAACTGCTGAGCCATCTCTTCAGCCCACATCCACTTCTCAGAAAGGAAATCAAGTCACTTAGTGCTTTCCCTAAATAAATCTACTTGTTAAGCCTTTGAGTAAGTAATATCAATGAGGTGATGTCGTTTTAACTAACTGAACAACAATGACAAAAATGCCATGAAGTCTGAAGAGCACAATCTACAATGCTTTCACTTCATGTAATTTTATTCTACAGAAGGAAGAAGCATGAGAAAAATCATTCCATCAAGCAGTAATACTAAAGCATCTAAAGCAATGATTCCCTTACAGACTGTTAAAGCCTTGTTCTTTGAGATTCTCTCTATGGTATTTACATAAAGAACTGATTTCAATAACTTGCTTGGTTTTATTATTAGACGAAGTTCATCCTTTTGATTTGAGTGAGACCTCCAGGTTGTTAGAGAAATAACTTCAAATTGCTTCATTTAAGACACATGTCTGATAATTGAAATGCTAATGCTTTATTATGCGTGTGGGAGATACAAAATATGGTTCGCAAGTGAGAAAATAGGGTAATATTGTGAGAATAACTATAGGATGGAAACTTGCTTTCACTACTTCTTTTTAACCACTAGAGAGCAGTTAGCTTCTGAGGCTTTCTGGCTTACTCCAAGGTCTCCGATCTGCAAAACAGAACATGATCAATGGAGACATATCAAAATCCAAAACATACACTGCTTGCATCATATCCAATATTCCTGAAACAATTTGATATTAGAAGTGTACATTTTGGAGTTTTTGAATTTGGCTAACAGCTTAAGATAAATGTTATTATTAAAAATATTTAAAGCAACCAGAGAAAAATAATTTCAGCAACTCTGTGTTGGGTTTCCAGAGTGATATTTTTTATATCAAAGCTATATTATAAAGTATTTTAGTAGTGATGCTACTAAGAGGCACAGGAATCTACTATAAAAATTCTGTAAAAGTAGGTTAATATAGAGAATGCTGCATAATTTTATAATATTTTACATTTACATTCTCCAATATTGATCTATGATTCAACAGTAAGCTAAAATTGTAATTTCTAAGAGTGCCTGGAAGTTATAAAACTTAATTTATCCTGCTATAGAAAAATTAAATTTGTCCTATGATTTTGTTATTAGTAATTTTTGATGAGTTCAGGTAAAATTGTGAAATTATTCCACTTTATTTGGTCTGAGTGATTTACATTTGATGTCCCTACTGAAATACTTTGTGGTCTGACTTTGTCCATGACACTGCAAGTAAATGGATGCAATTTCTGTCATTTGCATGAAATCTTCACATTTTTAATGGTACTTAATAATCAGTAAAAAGTTTTGCATTAAAATTTTAAGATATACCATGAAAACAATTCCCATTTTTACTCTCCAATTGAAAGGATCAGTGAGCATACTATTATTACTCAGTTTTGTGATTGTTAGTGCCCAAACAGTTGAGCTAAAAATTGTAGATAAAAGACATTGTCTCTAGACCTGTAAAAGTAACATAAGTGAAGAAAGGGTATGTAATAAATTAATAAATTTGATGAATGGTAAACAAAAAAGCATAGAAGGCAGGAATGACTTATTACAGAAACCAACCCAATGTCAAAATAAAAAAGGCAGATTATCCTGAAATACTAATGGTGATAGCAACTGCCTGGTACAAAAATCATAGACTTTGGGTTGAAACATTTCATTTCGAGGTTACTTCATTATCTCAGTGCTTCACAAATCATTTTTGACTACTTTTATTTTCTCAGTACTCATACATGGTGTTTTATCTTTTTTTTTTGTTTCTCTTGGTAAGTTCATTTATTAATTTTTGTAACAAAACGACAACAACAAAAACAAAACAAAAACCCTTGGCACTCATTAGAAGAGAAGTTGCTATAACCAAATATTTAGTATTTTAACATTGTGAAAGTTCTACTTTTTATAACAGGGTTTTTAAAAATGAAGAAAACTTTTGGAAACATTTTTAAAAAGAAACTTATGATTTATTAGAGTACAGGATCCAAAACACATTTTTAGAAAAATATAAAATGCCCAGATACCAACTTACACGGGTGATATAGGCTCCCTCAGTCAAATGAAGCCTTCGTGAAGAAACACATTTAAAAACAGTCCAGGTACATATTTACAGTCATGTCAGGGAGGAAAGCCATCTTTCTCAGCTTTGACGTTTCTCTACGGAAAAAAAAAAAGAAAGAAAAAAAGAAATCAAAGCAGAAACCCATCAGTGGAAACTTTCAGAGCACTCTGCAACTGTTTAGTACTGGGATGCGGGGGTGTGAGTCTTCGGGGGCTAGTTCTCACCTTTACTTTATGTGAGTAGGTGTAAAATCTCCCTGACTCAGAGTCCTGTGTTCCAGAGATGAGGAAACACGACCCCCGACTGTCCAGCGGGAGAGACGCTGACACAAGGAAGATGGAGACAGGGTTGGGGCGGTGGGTTATCTAGTACAGCATACACTAGAGCTCACACATTGAGTGCAAGAAGGAGGAGCTAGATAGGTGCGGAGGTGAAGGGGCGCTCCGAGGAGAAGCACAGGGATGTCTGCTACTCCATCGGGCTCCTTATGAAGCACAAGAGGTATGACTGAAACTGTGTGATCTACGACTGGGACACCACGTGCATGATGGTTGAGTGGATCCTTAACAGGAACGTACACAGTCTGCCTCACGGGTACCATCAGTCCTTCTACAATGTGCTAGTGGAGAATGGTTCCTGCATATATGCAGCCCAAGAAAACCTGGAATACAATGTGGAGCTTCAGGAAATCTATATAACCCAAATATGGGGCACAAATACGGTCTTTTAACTGTTCCTTCAAAACACCAGCAGCATCCAGCCACTCTTTTCCTCTCCACATACTCTACATTTACATCTAGAGCAAGCTACAGGATACAGATTGTAATAAAAGATTGTAGCTCCCTTCTTCTACAGCTCTTCCTCCCCTTATTCTATTTGAACAAAGTAACCCTGCCAGATACTGTTAGCACAAAGCAATTCCATGGCTGTTCATCTCAGTGTCAAGACTATATCCATTGAAACAGGTCTGCTGCTGCCCACACCTGACTATCCTAATTCCTGTATTCAGTTTTATCTGATGTCACCATCCTCTTCTACTGTCTTTCAGGATATACTGGGCAAATCCTCTCATCAGACCTTTGTGTTGGCAGTTCGTTCTGCTGTTGTTCTTTTATGTTTTTCTGCCTTTTCCTTTTGTCTTTTGTTGTCCTGTGAATGCTCCATTTCTATTAAGGTGTCCCCTTAATTCAAAACTTAGCATTTAGGGATTGGAGAGTATTGGGTTTAATACCCAGCACCCACATGGAAGCTCACGCCTGTCTCTAATTCCAGTGGGCATACAGACATACATGTGGGCAAAACATCAGTGTACAAAGTAGTAAATAAATTTTAAAGATATAATGCTAGGGTGGTGAGGAGGGAATATGTGGATAGATGGGTGGGTAGGGTAGCACCCTCATAGAAGCAGGGGAACAAGGGGTTGGGGTGGAGGTTTTTGGAGGGGAAACTGGAAAGGGGGATATCATTTGAAATGTAAATAAATAAAATAGCCAATAACCAATTTAAGAAATGACTAAGCTTAAAAGTCTTGGAAATATCCACACTGGTAAATTTAGTTTATAAAATGGTATGATGTTGTTGCAAATTTATTGGGAATTTTAATAAAGTTAAATTTGCACATAAAAAATATAAAAATAGCATCTTTTAAAACAGATTTTTCTTGATATATATAAATTGATATTCAATTAATGATTTTGAGTTTGAGTGATGCAATAAAGTTAAATATTTCTCTCATTCTGAGCAGAGAATTAGGATGACCTGATATGATTCTTCAATAAATAATGGCTTATTTCATAAGTAAAAAAAATCCTAAAGCTACCAATATATTTTCATTTGAAGTATTATTACTTTAATTTTTGTAGTGTGTATCCTCATGTTAATTTTGTTAGTGCACTTGTGAGTCTCACTAATGATACTCTGGATTTCATAGTGTTCAAAATAAAAGAGTGAAACTAATTTTAGAAACTGGAGATCAGAAAGAACTGTGCAGTATGCAGAAAGATAGAATAGTAATAGTTTTGAGTTATAATTCAATGAATGAAAATTGCATTTAATCTCAGCATCTCTGGTGGTATATCTTTATAAAAATGAAAAAAAATCCTCCAACCTCTAGCCTTTCTTTCCTTTATTTTGACCTCTATAATGAGAACAGAATTTATAACACTTAGAATTTAAATTGTATTCCTATCTTTTGGAAAGTATTTTAGGGTAATCATCATCACATAAGTTTTACAGAAAACTAAGGCACATAGTCCCATGACACTATGCTTTCGCAACTGTAGCTATTCAATAACCCTCAACAACAATACTTTTTTGTTCTTGAAAGACTATAAACATAGGTCTACTAGCTTATTCATTGTAAAGTTAGATATAATCTGGTATCTGAACTTACTATATATATTTAATTAAATCCTTTAATGATTCCTTTGTTCAATGTCTACATTTTGATTACTTTTGCTTTGAATTTTACAGTTTCAGTGGCAAATTGATCCTCAGAACATTAAAAGAAATTTCTGACTGGAGACATTGTAGCTTTATATAACGTAGCATGCTTGAAAAGAGTTCAGTGATCTTCTGATGATCTTCACAGACATGTAAAATAACCTGAATTCTTTGTAAGAAAATTGCAATATGTCCTTTTAAGACTTTGACTTACTAATATTTAAGGCAAATTTTCTTTTAAAATGTATTTTGATTTTGGAAAATAGGAAATATGAATCGTGTATTTTTCAACATTGGTTTTCATCAATTTTTGGCATAGGCTGTTCACTTCAAATCCACAAATAATACAAAAGTGAAGGCGAGAAGGAATAATCACAGACAGTCCTCACTAGGAAGTATTGCTTCAATTTAGACTCTTCCTGACAATTTTTCTTCAAGTATTGCATTTATCATCCTTTTAAATCAAGGATATCTGTCTATTAAATAATTTTTTTGGCTACCTCTTAATTGTGAATGAAAGACCTAAATGCTTATTCTTTCTTTCCTGAGATTGCAAGCACAATCAAATAAGCCCTCCCTATTAAGTGCTGTCTATATATTTTTCTCTTCAAAAGGAAATTTCTTACCAATCACTAAAATGTGGCACATCCATTTCTACTGTAAATCCTGCCATAATTCTAGGGACTTCAGTTTTTTTTTTTCAGGTGTTTTATGCAAGCACTACATTGTCCCAAATCCTATTCATGGTCTCTTTAATCCCAAGTATTACCATGAACTGTTATACTGTCTACTATTGCAAATGTTTTCTGAGAAACAAGAGCTTAGCCCCCCCCCCCACTTGCTTTTGACATGCAGTGTAGATCACTTCAATTCCACACTATCCCATAAAGGGTGTTTTACTGATCTTCATATCTTATCATCGTCCATTGTTGGGGGGAGGGTTCTTATCTGAAATTACAGTTGGCTTAGAATCTTGGTTAATCACTTGACGTATAGTCTCATTTAATTCTTACCTCACTCCCCCCTCTCTCTCTCTGATTAACAAAATCCCCATTCAACTATAAAACAGCAAAACAGCAAAGCAGCAAAAATGAATTTTTATTCCAAACTTAATATTTTTCTTTATGTCACTTAAACTCATATTGCTGAAAATGCCTCTATTATTTGAATCCTTACCAATGACAGTTTAAGGCATCATGATCTTTCCCCTAATGCCTTCCTTCTGCTACTCTGATTCCCTACTCTATCATATAAAGCTGGAATAGGACGATAAAATCTAAATATATTCTTTACTGAAATATTTTCATCCTATTACTCATCAAATTCTAATATTTGTGTTCAAGTAACTCAAAAGTTTGCCTTGACATTTCCTCCTTACAATTTCTAAGTTCATTTTCATTCTTAAAGCACTTGACTGAGATTATTGTGAATACTTAGAAATTTCTTGATTCTCAGTCCTAAGAGTTTTCTGATAATCAGATGCACAAATATAGACACAGACTCAGACACACAGAGACACACACAGACACAGACACAGACACACACACACACACACACACACACTATAGGGGGATGAGGAGAAGGACATGGCAGGAAGACCCATAGTCTATTTGATGCTATTCATATGTGCATGTTTAATGCTAAATACTTGTGTTGGTTAACCTATCAGAGATTCATCTCTGGGGAAACTGGTTGTCCCTCTCTCTCAGCAAATAACCTAGAAAGACTAGATCACATAGTATCTGATACTTTGATACTATGAGATTGATATGCAAGCTGCCAAGGAAGAAAAGCAATCAATAAAAACTACCAAGTTGCAAACCCTGTGAATCGCAATGACCATAAGAACTGGATGTCCCTAAGGTGCATTAGTGACACATTATATTTAGGGTAGTCAACAGCTATGTAATTGGACTTAAGACCCACTTAGATGTGGGAATTCATTCCTGGTACTATAAATCTAGCTACCTACCAGTGGCTAAAATGGCAATGACCCTGGAGGAGAACCTACAACTGCCATTTTTATGAACCAGTAATTTATTATCTTAATGATAACTGGTTTGATTTGGTGAAATATAAAGCCAGTATAGTTTTAATTTGCAACTCCCTAATGGCTAATAATGTAAATTTTAATGTTTATTAGACATATGTCTATTAGATATATATTAATAGGAACAAAAAGATGAAGACATCTTAATCTTTTGAGAACTTTGTTTATTTCATTAGCTGATATCTTGATAGGATGTTGAGTTTAGGGACTGTCTTTTGTTTGTTTATCTTTTTTAAAATTTTTTTATTTTATACGTTTTTTTATTTACATTCCAAATGATTTCCCCTTTCCCGTTTCCTCCTTCCCCAAAAGTCTCATAAGCCCCCTTCCCTCCCTCTGTTCCTCATTCAACCCACTCTCGCTTCTCTGTCATGGCATTCCCCTATATCCAGTCTTTCCAGGACCAGGGGTCTCTCCTTCCATCTTCTTGGAAATCTATTGATATGTGAATTGTGTCTTGGGTATTCCGAGATTCTGGGTTAATATCCCCTTATCAGTGACTGCATACCATGTGTGTTCTTTTGTGATTGGGTTACCTCACTAAGGATGATATTTTCCAGTTCTGACCATTTGCCTAGGAATTTCGTGAATTCATTGTTTTTAATTGCAGAGTAGTATTCCATTGTGTAAATATACCACATCTTCTGAATCCATTCCTCCATTGAGGGACATCTGGGATATTTCCAGCTTCTGGCTATTACAAATAAGGCTGCTATGAACATAGTGGAGCATATGTACTTATTGCATGCAGGGGAAGCTTCTGGGTATATGACCAGGAGTGGTATAGCAGGATCCTCCAGGAGTGTCATTCCCAGTTTTCTGAGGAACCACCAGACTGCTTTCCAGAGTGGTTGTACCAGCTTGCAATCCCACCAGCAGTGGAGGAGTGTTCCTCTTTCTCCACATCCTCACCAACAACTGCTGTCTCCTGTGTTTTTGATCTTAGCCATTCTAACTGGTGTGAGATGGAATCTCAGGGTTGTTTTAATTTGCATTTCCCTAATGACTAAGGATGGTGAACATCTCTTTAGGTGCTTCCCAGCCATTAGATATTCTTCAGGTGAGAACTCTTTGTTTAGCTCAGTACCCCATCTTTTAATAGGGTTGCTTGGCTCTCTGAAGTCTAACTTCTTGAGTTTTTGTACATATTGGATATTAGCCCTCTGTAGGCTGTAGGGTTGGTAAAGATCATTTCCCAGTTTGGTGGTTGCTGCTTTGTCCTTTTGACAGTGTCCTTTGCCTTAGAGAATGCCCTTCGCGAGACTAGCCAGAGGGCACAGAGACAGTATCCAAATTAACAAAATCAGGAACGAAAAGGGAGCGATAACACCAGAAACTGAAGAAATTCAGAAAATCATCAGATCCTACTACAAAAGCCTGTATTCAACACAACTAGAAAATCTGCCAGGACAGAGAAGCGAGAGGGGGTTGAATGGGGAAAAGAGGGAGGGAAGGGGTCTTATGGGACTTTCGGAGTGGGAGGAAATGGGATGGCGAAATGATTTTGAATGTAAATAAAAAAAATTAGAAAATAAAAAAAAAGGAAAAAAAATCTGGAGGAAATGGACAATTTCCTAGACAGATACCAAATACCAAAATTAAATCAGGATCAAATAGACCATCTAAACCATGCTATAACCCCTGAGGAAATAGAAGTGGTCATTGTAAGTTTTCCAACCAAAAAAAGCACAGGTCCAGATGTTTTTAGTGCAGAATTCTATCAGACCTTCAAAGAAGACCTAACACCAATCCTCTTCAAACTATTCCACAAAATAGAAACAGAAGGAACACTACCCAACTCATTCTATGAAGCCACAATTACGCTAATACCAATATCACACAAAGATCCGACAAATAAAGAGAATCTCAGGCCAATCTCTCTTATGAATATCAATGCAAAAATACTCAATAAAATTCTTGCCAACCGAATCCAAGAACACATCAAAACGATCATTCACCATAATCAAGTAGGCTTCATTGCAGGGATGCAGGGATGGTTCAATATAAGGAAGTCCATTAATGTAATCCACTACATAAACAATCTCAAAGAAAAAAAACACATGGTCATTTCATTAGATGCTGAGAAAGCATTCCACAAAATTCAGCATCCTTTCATATTAAAGGTCTTGGAAACATCAGGAATTCGAGGCCCATATCTAAACATAGTAAAAGCAATTTACAGCAAACCGGTAGCCAACATCAATCTAAATGGAGAGAAACTTGAAGCAATCCTACTAAAATCAGGGACTAGACAAGGCTGCCCTCTCTCTCCATATCCTTTCAATATAGTACTTGAAGTTCTAGCTAAAACAATTAGACACCAAAAGGAGATCAAAGGGATACAAATTGGAAAGGAAGAAGTCAAGCTATCACTATTTGCAGACGATGTGATAGTATACTTAAGCGACCCAAAAAACTCCACCAGAGAACTCCTACAGCTGATAAACAACTTCAGCACAGTGGCTGGATATAAAATCAACTCAAGCAAGTCAGTAGCCTTCCTATACTCAAAGCATAAGCAGGCTGAGAAAGAAGTAAGAGAAATAATACCCTTCAGGATAGCCACAAACCATATAAAGTATATTGGTGTGACTCTAACCAAACAAGTGAAAGATCTGTATGACAAGAACTTCAAGACTCTGAAGAAAGAAATTGAAGAAGACCTCAGAAGATGGAAAAATCTGCCATGCTCATGGATTGGCAGGATTAATATAGTAAAAATGACCATCTTGCCAAAAGCAATAAACAGATTCAATGCAATCCCCATCAAAATCCCAATGCCATTCTTCATAGAGTTAGAAAGAGCAATTCAAAAATTCATCTGGAATAACAGAAAACCCAGGATAGCTAAAACTATTCTCAAGAGTACAAGAACTTCTGGGGGAATCAGTATCCTGGACCTCAAGCTGTACTACAGAGTAATAGTGTTAAAAACTGCATGGTATTGGTACAGTGACAGGCATGTAGATCAGTGGAACAGAATTGAAGACCCAGAAAAATCCACACTCCTATGGTCACTTGATCTCTGACAAAGAACCTAAAACCATCCAGTGGAAAAAAGATAGCCTTTTCAACAAATGGTGCTGTTTCAACTGGAGGTCAACATGCAGAAGAATGCAAATTGATCCATTCTTTTTTTTTTTTATTTTATTTTTTTAATTTACATTCCAAATCACTTCCCCTTTCCCGTTTCCTCCCTCCCCGAAAGTCCCATATTTTTATTATTTTTATACTTATATCAGATCTATGTCTATAAATGTTCATGGATACAGAGATGATTAATTTACTTTTCATGGGAAAAACTAAATCTTCAGAAAATACGAAGCTTGGGCTTAATATGGTTAAATTACTTAAGTCTGATTGTAGTTAACAGTGAGTCCATACATGAGGATGTTGATAAAAATTCTCAATCATAAAGTAAAATGCCTTAAGGGAAATATTTAGTTCACATGTCTAACTCACACGTGTATAATTATCTCATTAGTTCTTTAGTTTGTTTACATGACACCACAACATTAATTACTGTCATTTTCATTTGCTTTCAAGTTCAGACCTGACTCAAGTGTGTGTTGGGTTAACTTATTTTTCTTCTTGTTTTAATATTTTACTATCAACATATATTTCCTCTGAGAAGAAGATGCTGGGACTCCTCTAGTTCTCATAGTCCTATTAAGAGGTCAGTGATCCTTTGACTTGTAGCAGTGGCTTGACACATAGTGCTGTGTAATCACAGCAGGAGGTAGATTTTAGGAGATGATGGAGATTCTGACATGATAATCAGACAACTTTTCACTTTGAGTACAAGGCTGCAGTGAGCCTCATTTTATTTATGTCCTTAAAACTTATATTTTAGGATCCTGAAATTTCTTATGTTGTAAAAAATTAGGAAGTATCACATGATCACCAGTTGATCAGTCATCACACTCAGATCCATTGATCTTCTTAGTCACTGATTTCTCTTTTTTCTCAAATCTATGCTCTTTGGCCATGCTTTCACTATATTTTTTTCCATATAGCACCTTGCCAGAAAATCTGCATTCACACATATGCACACATGTACATACTCATATGCACACATGCCCACTCTTGCACTTACCAATGCTCCTGTGTTCACATACACAGAATCTCCCCAGTGCCTGTGTACTGACATTTCATTCAATGCTGCAGAAAATATCTAGAAAGTACTTTTGTTTTGTTTATATGACTATTTGAACATATCTGTAACTTTTTGAGCATATTTGATGTAGGCTAAGATGCCAGTATTTCCTATGAGACACAGACTGTTCTCATTTCCTTACTCTGACCTTAGCTATGTCATTTGAAGATGCCATTCAGGCTCTTCTTTACTTCCTTATTTGTTTGTTTGCTTATTTGTTTTTTACATCCTAATCATAGTTTTTCCTCCCTTCTCTTCTCTCAGCCTCATATAACCATCTACTCCTCCCCCTTTTCTTAGAGAAAAGGGGAGACTCTCCATCATATCAATCAGCCATGGAATATCAAGTTGGAGTAAAATAGACACCTTCTCTCCTATTAAGCCTGGACTAGGAAACCAAGTAGGGACTCAAAAGCATGCAAAAGAGTAAGAAACATCCCCTGCTCAGGGTGAGCCCAAATGAGTCCAGGGATAATTGGTTCTGTGGTGGTGTGTTTTGTTTGTTTGTTTGGTTGGTTGTTTTTTTTCTTTTGGTGTCCTTGACCCCTCTGGCTCCTGCAATCTTTCCTATCCCTTTCCCACAGCAGTCCCCAAGCTCATTCTAATGTTTGACTATGGGTATCTGCATCTGTTTCCATTAGTTTCCGGGTGAAGCCTCTCTCATGACAATTGGGCTAGGCATCAATGAATACCTAGCACTATGACTATAGCAGAATGTTATTAGAAATCATTTCATTGAGGTTTTCCCAGTCATGTTTTGTTCTATTCAAGGTCTCTGGACTGTCCAGCCTCTGGTTCCTGTCACTGCAGGTAGTGTTATTGGTTGAATTCCCTCTCATAGAGTGTGTCTCAAGCTGGACTAGACATTGATTGGTGTGGTGTTCCTCAAAAGCTCATATGTCTGAATGCTTGGCCCACATGGAGTGGCACTATTAGGAAGTATGGCCTTGTTGGACCAAGTGTGCACTTATTCGGTGGGAATAGACTTTGAGGTCTCCCATGCTAAGGTATGCCCAGTAATATAGTCAAGTTCTACTGCATGCAGCCAAACTGTAGAAATCTCTGTTCCTCCAGCACCATGCCTGCCTGCAGACTGCCATAATGATTGCTAGTATCAGGACCTCTGAAACCCATGACATCACATAGGCGACATTGTGACCTGCACACATGTTGCCAGGGCAACAGCTACTATGTTCCCAGAATCCACTTGGCTCACCTCCTACCTTTACCTGTGGCTATGTTAACATCCTTATATAAAGGAAGGCCCCTCTGATCTCCTTCTCTCTTCCCCCTTTCTCTTTCTGCTGCCACCTTGCCCTTCTCTAGCTCAATAAACTTCACATGGAACTGTTTGGCCTGGTGTGGTCTTTCTGGAGTGCGGGGTGATCACAGCAATGATAATGGACTAACCTTCTGGAAGCCACGCCCAATTAAATGTTTTCCTTTTTTAGAATTGCCTTGATCATGGTGTCTCTTCACAACAATGGAAAAATCTAAGACAGTTTTTGTGCCGTCTTTACTTCAACACAAGGACAAATTATAGGGTGAAGGTTTTATGATTGAGTTGGAGTTCTAATCCCTCCACTGGAAGGTTTTGCTATTTATAGGAGATGACTAGTTCAGGATCCTTATTGCCTTTCCTAGGAGTCTTATCTAACGTCATCGTCATAGATTCCTGGGAGTTTCCATTGTCTTAGGTTTCTAGCTCTTATCAGCAATGCTCCCAAACCCACCCCTGATTCCTGTTATCTCTTCCCATAATTTCTTTCTCTGTCCTACCTCAACATGATCCCTCCTGTTCCCATCCCACCTTCCCCACCCACGCCCTTCTCTTTGGCCACCTGCAATGTCTCTTTTATTTTCCCTTTACAGTGAAATTCATGTGAGCCCTCCTTGTTACTTAGATTCTCTTGGTCTATTGTATCATGGTGGTTCTTTATGGCGAATATTTATTATAATGGAAGAACTCACTATCCAGCTCTGAGGTGTTTGACTAGATTATAGCATTAAACAGTTTTGTGTTTCAGATCTACTTCAAGTTTTAAGCTGATATCAATCTCTGTCCAGAACAATCTTAGCTAGTAGTTGAAAATCACTATGGTACAAGGGTCTGGCCACTTTTACCCAATTCAGGAAACTCCAGTTCTGGATTTGTTGTCTTTGGTTCCATGTTGGGTTGCAAAGACTGCTGGGCTTACATTGTGAGTTTAATGAATCTTCAGAGAGCCTGCATCAGTTCTTTTCTTTGCATAGATCTCATCCCCTTTAAACCTTTTAAGTCCTTGCACTTTCTCTGAATCCTTTCCAGAGTTGAAAATTCATCCAATCCATTGACTGTCCCTTCAGCTAATAAAACCTGATCTTTGCTTTTCTCATGGAGGTTCACCTTATCCCTCAAAATGAAAATTGACAGCTCCCTCCTTAGATTTATTCTTGCTTACACCTGACTAGACTTCATTTACATGTTATTCTTCAACACTTGCTCTTCCCAAGAGAAATCTCATCCTATTTGACTCCTTAACTTAAGTGGTGAGAATTGTACCTGGCAGATTAATTTACTCACTTATTTAACTGTTTCAATTTAGTGTTTATTAAGTGACAGGCATTGTCCAGGTTCTGGAAATACAAATGTAAGTAGAAGAAAGAGTTTCTGTCTTTGTTTACTGAGCATATACATGAACTAAGTAGTTATACACTGGTTTACCTTCAGTGTCACATTAAGGTTAAGAAAACAATTGACATTGTTATGAGAATATGAAGCAACAGAAACATGATGATACTGTCTGGAAGATTTATCAAAACCACTTTAAGGAAATGTTATATACACATGATTCTGAAGGTTAAGGAGGAATTGATTTATTATCATTTCAAATATTTATTGTAGAAATTAGTTTATGTTGGGAAATGACATATCAGAAATAATCGTGAAATGTTTTATTAATGATATCAAACATTCCCTACTTTCTGTGAAAAGTTACAGGTAATATTTCTCTTGTAAGAAATTTCTCTGATAAACACTCCTTAAGTTCTATCTTCAAATATTCATAAAGGCACTAATTTACATTTACATATGTCTGTTTACAAATTGCAAGACACTACCTGAGGGTGTGAGGAGACTGTATGAGTTCAACAGGGCCTTAATTCTACTTATCAAATAGCTTTTGTATTTCAGTGTCTTCAATTATCACTTTTATTATCTTTCAATAGAGTTTATTCTTATAAATATCTTTGGCACACAGCCAAGAGTACTTTTTTTTCTTTGTGTGTGTGTGTGTGTCTGTGTGTCTATGTGTGTGTTTTGTATTGTTTTGTTTTTTAAATATCCAGACAATAGGATCTTCAATTTAAAAGATGTTTTTATAAAATAATTAAATAAAATATTCCTTGTAACTATTTGCAAGTGTCAAGTTCATAGATGTACCCAGTATCTTCCTGTTTAATCAAAGAAAGAGTGCAGAATTTGAAAATTAATAAATTTAAAAACAAAAGTGTATTTATATGTGTTCTTTGTTTAGAGGCTATTGTGGAGAATACTGTTTCCCTTCTTTCTTTCTCGGTCTGTAATATGTACTTAAGAAGGACATTAATTTCATGTTAATTTTGTATCATGCTATACTATTAAAAGTGTTTGTATGTTGCAAACATTGCTTGGTGGAGTATTAGGGTTTTTTATGTATACAGGCATATCTTATGTGAATAAAGATACTTTAATTTCTGTTCTTATTTCCATTTCCTTGATCTCTTTCACTTGTGTTATTTCTCTAGCTAAGTATTCAAGCACTATATTAAGAGAAAAAAATGGAGAGAGTAGGTATTCTTGTCTTGTTCCTGATTTTATTAAAAATGAAAGCCTACTACTATAAAGTTTCCAATTATGTTCATATTTGAAAGAAATCTAAACACAATAACCAAATAATAGAGAAGACAATGCCCACAACGAGACAGCTTAAGCCAACTCTTAAAACCTCCAGTGGCAGCAATAGGTTTCTTCTTGTTGAGTTGTTGGCCATATGGGACCATGAAACCCGACAAATATCACAGTCTATTGAACAGAGTTTTGATTGCTTTCTATAACTTCACGGTCAGGCCCCATTGTCAAGGAGAATTCTTACTTATGTGACTGGATATAGAGAAAGAGAATTGTAGCATAACTAGAATTCCCCAAGTCAATAGTATTCATAGTACTGAGAGGAACTCTGCATGATACTGGAAGAGAAAGACAGTCATCAATATCACCCAGCTACAAACCCTGTGACCTACATTTGCAACCTGTGTGTAAGATATAATGTTGCAATAGTGACATAAATGGTATGGAAATAACTAACCACTTTTTGGTTGGATTTAAAGCCTACTCCATGAGATGGAACTCATACCAGACACTGAGAAGCAGGACTAAAATATAGATCATAGGCTAAGTGTAAAATCCATTACTGTGATTCTGCTAAAGACACCCAACAATAGAACAGTTCATAGTGATATCATGCTATAGACATAAATCAGGAACTTCTCACATCAGAGAAGTTTCTTGCATTAGTTGATGAGAATAAATACAGAGACTCACAACTGAACAATGTAAACATATTTTGGAGCATGCTTATATTAATAAAATAAGTTATGTTATTAAAATAAATTAATGATTACATTAGATGTCCTTTGTAAACTTCCATCCCCAAGGATACGGTGTCTACATGAAAGAGAAGGACAGATTGTAAAAACCAGAGGAAATAGATGACTTTAAGGAAACAATGTCTTCTAGACACAAGGCTCTCATACATATGAATACTCAGAAATTGGGGCAGCATGCTCAGGGCCTCCAAAGATTTAATCCTGACAGGGTCTAATCACTGAGGGGGAGGCAATGTAAGCTATCTACAACTGATGGACACAGCAAATCAAAAATCAGTTTCTTCAAAGAAGTTTTGCTGGGCATATCGCCCATACTACAGGGCAGGTGCTATGCCCAGAAGTAGTTGGCGAACACAGAAATTAATTTAATAGTATTCTGTTGTCTCCCTGTTTCATTACTGCTTTTGGGGGGAATTTTTGTCTTAATTGTTTCTCTGCCTATTTGTTTTGATTGTTGTTTTTGCATTTTGGATTTTGTTGTTGTGATCTTGTGATTTTTGTTGTTACTTTGATATATTTTTCTTCTAACCTGGGTTTTTCATTTGAGAGGAGAAGAAAACACATAAAAATAGGAGGATAGGGAGGTAGGGAGAATCTGAAAGGAATTGAAGCAGGGAAACATAATAAATTTTATGATAATTTTTTCAATATTAAAGTTTATTTCTTGGTGTTAGAGAACTGACTTCAACAGTTAAAAGCACTTGTTGCTCTTGGCAGAGTAATCAGGTTCAGATACCAGAACCCACAAGGTGGCCTACAATCCTCGGGAATTTCTAATGACCTGGCAGCCACTTCTGGCCTTCATGAACAATGTGTACCTGTCATGCACTTATGTAAATGATGTCAAAACACACACATGCAGATGTATATGTGTATGTATACATACATATATATGTAAATTTTTTAAGAGATGGCTTTATTTTTTTCTTAGAAATCAGGGAATATAGATTTCTAAGAAGCTCTCTAATTTCTTATTCCATCACTATATTGGTGGTCCCATGCAGACACAATCTCTGTCTATTGTTTTCATTTTCGTTTTACCCCTTCTGCCTCATTAGGTCTGCAGCAGAGAAAAGGCTAGTACAAAATAAAGCTTAGATCAATCATTCCCTCATAGGCCAGAGAAAGCAAAATCAATCACTGTCCATTCAAGTGGTTCTCAGCTATTGACTTTAAATTTTCTTGAGCTGAGGTCACTGTACTGTTAATTGCATAGAAGTTTCTTGCTTTTGCTTCAGCATATTTCACAGTTATCTTTAGAGAATGCATATAACTACACCTTTGTTAATTTCTTATGTGAATTGATGAGTGTCAGGAATCTTTAACCTGTGATTAGAAGCATGAAAATAATACTCTTAGAAGTTACAAAAACCATTTTTATAGAAACCCAGCTAGTTTGCTCAGGAATGCAGAGCCTTCAGTTTTAATCCCTAATGCATTTCTTTGGGAAAACTTTCTGTGCTATCTATTAATAACTCCTTATAATGGAAAGTTGGCTAAAATTATGGATAAAATAATTTTTTAAATATAAAAAATAATTTGTGTTAATACATATTTTAAAAAAATTTTCCTATACTCACAATGAATAAATCTAGAAGTTGAGAGCATTATTATAATAGTATTATTCATATAAGTAATCACATATATCTTCTTTTATGCTGACCATAGGCATCAGACATTAACAGGAATATTAGCAGGTTTCATGTCAAATGAAAAAAAAATGACTAATGAAAAAGGGCAATCAGTAATATTTATAATCATCAGAACAAACATCACATAGGTTTGTATAGACCTTGTATTTGAATTTCATTAAGGTAATGGGCAGTTGGTAACTGGGGGTAGCCACTAGAAAGTTCCATATGTCAGGAAAGCACGAGGATCCCAAGACCCAACAGGGACGACATTAGCTGAAATACCCAACAAAAGTGAGGGAGAACCTGTAGAGAGCATAGCCAGAGGCTAGGCACGGCCCTTGGTCGAGGAATGGGGCCACCTACCGATCTCAAAACTTTTAACCCAGAATTGCTCCTCTAAAGGAAATGTGGGATCTAGTGAAATGACCATGTGGTTTTTTTCTTTGAGTTTGTTTATGTAGTGAGTTACATTGATGGATTTCTGTATATCGAACCATCCCTGCATCCCTGGGATGAAGCCTACTTGATTGTGGTGAAAGATTGTTTTGATGTTTCCTTGGATTTGGTTGGCAAGAATTTTATTGAGTATTTTTGCATCAATATTCATAAGGGAAATTGGTCTGAAGTTCTCTTTCTTTATTGGATCTTTGTGTGGTTTTGGTATCAGCATAATTGTGGCTTCATAGAACAAGTTGGGTAGTGTTCCTTCTGTTTCTATTTTGTGGAATAGTTTGGCGAGTACTGGTGTTAGGTCTTCTTTGAAGGTCTGATAGAATTCTGCACTAAAACTATCTGGTCCTGTGCTTTATTTGTTTGGAAAACTTTCAGTGACCTCTTCTATTTCTTTAGGGGTTATGGGACTGTTTTGATGGTCTATTTGATCCTGATTTAATTTTGGTATGTGGCATCTGTCTAGGAAATTGTCCAATTCCTCCACACTGCTTTTGGCAAGATGCCATTGGACAAAATTCAGCATCCTTTCATGCAAAAAGTCTTGGAAAGACCAGGAATTCAAGGCCCATATCTAAACATAGTAAAAGCAATTTACAGCAAAACAGTAGCCAATATCAAACTAAATGGAGAAAAACTTGAAGCAATCCCACTAAAATCAGGGACTAGACAAGGCTGCCCTCACTCTCCATATCTTTTCAATATAGTACTTGAAGTTCTAGCTAGAGCAATTAGACAGCATAAAGAGGTGAAATGGATACAAATTGGAAAGGAAGAAGTCAAACTATCACTATATGCAGATGATATGATAGTATACTTAAGCGACCCAAAAAACTCCACCAGAGAACTCCTACAGCTAATAAACAACTTCAGCTAAGTGGCCGGATATAAAATTAACTCAAGCAAATCAGTAACCTTCCTATACTCAAAGGATAAACAGGCTGAGAAAGAAATTAGGGAAATGACACCCATTACAATAGCCACAAACAAGGTAAAGTGACTCTAACCAAACAAGTGAAAGATCTGTATGACAAGAGCTTCAAGTCTCTGAAGAAAGAAACTGAAGAAGACCTCAGAAGATGGAAAAAATCTTCCATTCTCATGGGTTTGCAGGATTAATATAGTAAAAATGGCCATCTTGCCAAAAGCAATATACAGATTCAATGCAATCCCCATCAAAATCCCAGGGACCCCAATGAAGGAGTTAGGGGAAGGACTGAAGAAGCTAAAGGAGTTTGTTGCCTGATAGGAAGAACAACAATGTCAACCAACCTGATCCCAGAGCTCCCACGGACTAAATCACAAACCAAAGAGTACACATGATAGGACCATGGCTCCAACTGCATATGTAACAGAGGATTACCTTATCTGGTATCAATGGGAGGGGAGGCCCTTGGTTCTGTGGAGGATTGAGGACCTAGCACACAGTTTCTCCGTGTAGCCCTGACTGTCCTGGAACTCACTCTGTAGACCAGGTTGGCCTCGAACTCAGAAATCCGCCTGCCTCTGCCTCCCAAGTGCTGGGATTAAAGGCATGCGCCACCGCTACCCAGGACCTAGCATACGGGATTGTCTTTAAAAAACACTTTAGAAGTATCTTGGCTTCATCTGTGTGTGAGTGTTGATGAGCATGTGTGCGTGTGTGTGTGTGTGTGTGTGTGTGTGTGTGTGTGTGTGCTAACTTAGACCTTAAATTCTAGCACATAGCCAACAGAGGCCAGAGGATCAATGTGAGTTAAGGCCAACTTGGTCTACACAGTAAGCTACAAATCTCCATACCAAAAAGGAATACACAATGAGACCTTGTCTTAAACAAATCTACAAAAAAGAAAAAAAAAAAAACAATGAAAGAAAAAAAGAAAGAAAGAAAGAAAAGAAAGAAGAAGAAGAAAGAAGAAAGAGAGGAGAAAGAATCCATCTTATGAAATGTTCCTTCAGAAAAGTGTAAAAATGAAGGACTGAATAATTAATTGATCTAGATTAGTACATAGTAAATTTGTATCATATATGTGTTGAAAAACTAACTAGTGCATTTTACCAATGAAGATAAAAGGATTATGGCTCCATCTGTAATTCTTCTGTTTGTTCCTTTTATAACTACTTCCCTGTTGTATGTAACTCTGACCACCGTGGTCATTAAGTAACTCTGTTAAAGGCCCAGTCCACTTTATTACATGTTTATATTAAAATATTTAGTAATATTAAAATGACATTCTGCAGTAATGTTCAAATTTGGTTCAATTTGCCGTCCAGACTTTGAGGTAAGAATAGTTCTAAGTTTCTAACATTTTTTAAACATTTTACTTTTCTGTTTGTTTTGCTGTGCCTGCATATACATATGTGCATGTTCACTATTTATGTGCATGTTCATCTCAAACATTAGAAGAGATTATCAAGTACCCTGGAACTGGAGTTATAGACAGTTGCAAATCACCATGTGGTTATCTGGTCCCAAACTCAGGTCCTCTGTAAGAGCAGCCACTGCTCTTGAACACTGACTCATCTCTCCAGGCAATACTTTTATCACTTTCTTTGGGGATGCAGGAAGAAAGAATTCACCCATCTGAGGAAATATTTCTATGTGGTAAGAAGAAATCTAAACTAAATGGTTAAAAATAGAGCTCTTTAAGAAAAACATTTATGGGCTGTGGTTAAAAAGGACAGTAAGACAGTACAGAGTGGAGTTGGATCCAGTGCCTAATTTAAAACAGTCCTCTGGTGCTGGGAAGGTAATAAAGACAGTACTCTTTTGAACTACACAGGACTTCCTAGAGTTCATCCTCAGGACTACAGTCAAAAATATAATGTAAAACCAGGGACTCTGAATATACACCCATCATCTGCTCTGGCTATCAAGAAGAGTCCATAAAGTTTTGCCATCTACTCCAGGTTTCTGGGATACTAGATAATATTTCAAGTTCAATTCTCTGAGACTGATAGTCTCTGCCTATGTTTCACTTATCTAAGGATTTCTAACTGAGAAAAAATTAGAAAAATGTGGGACCTTGATGAGACATGTGGCCACGCCCCAGGTTCTAGCCTGACTCCGCCTAAGGCAGTCACCTGCCTGCAGCCACACTGTCCCCGCCTACTGGTTACCTGACCACCCAACTCACTATATATAGCACCCCTCAGTGCCTGCTCTCTCTCTCTCCCTCGCTTGTTCTTCCCCGGCCCTCTTCTTTGTCTATCTCTCTGTCTCTCCATTTACTCCCCTTTCCACGTGGTCATGGCTTTTCTTATCTATTTTCTCTTCTTCCTTTGTCTCTCTATCTCTTTTCTCTTTCTATTTTCTTAATAATAAAACATCAAAGCTATGGGCTGCCTCTTATTAAATTCGCCACATGGAGCTACCTGGTACTCGCCGTCTGAGACTCTGGGATTCAGCCACGCAGACAGTTTGTGAGCACAGGTAACAGGCAGAGAAATCACCACTAGAACGCCTTCTGTGTGGCATTTCTCTGCGCCTGCGCACCCCCAAACGCCATTCATTTGCCTAAGAATTTCATGAATTCATTATTTTAAATAGCTGAATAACATTCCATTGTATAAATTTACCACAGTTTCTGTATCTATTCCTCTGTTGACAGACATCTGAGTTGTTTCCAGCTACTGGCTATTATATAAGGTTGCTATGAACATAGTGGAGAATGTGTCCTTATTATATGTTGGAGAATCTTCTGGGTATATGTCCAGGAGTGATATAGCTGGGTCTTCTAGTGTACTATGTCCAATTTTCTGAGGAAGCTCCAAACTGACTTCCAGAGTGGTTCTACCTGCTTGCCATCCCACCAGCAGAGGAGCAGTGTTCCTCTTTCTCCACATCCTTGCCAGCACCTGCTGTCACCTGAGTTTTAGATCCTAGCAATTCTGAATGGTATGAGGTGGAATCACAGGGTTGTTTTGATTTGCATTTCCCTGATGACTGGAGATGCTGAACATTTCTTTAGGTGCTTCTCAGCTATTCAGTACTCCCCAGTTGAGAACTCTTTATTTAGCTCTGTACCCCATTTTTAATAGGGTAATTTGGTTCACTGGAGTCTTTAACTTCTTGAGTTTGTTGTATATATTGGGTATTAGACCTCTGTCAGATATAGGGTTGATAAAGATCTTTTACCTATTTGTTGGTTGCTATTTTATCCTATTGACAGTGTCCTTTTCCTTACAGAAATTTGTAATTTTATGAGGTCCCATTTGTTAATTATTGATCTTAGAGCATAAGCTATTGGCATTCTACTCATGAAATTTTCCCTTGTGTCCATGTGCTTGCAGCTCTTACTCAATTTCTTTTCTGTTAGTTTCAGTGTGTCTGGTTTTATGTGATGGTCCTTGATCCACTTGGACTTGAACTTTCAAAAAGGGGATAAGAATGGATCGAATTGCGTTCTGCATGATAACCACCAGTTGAAGCATCACCAGTTGTTGAAAAGGTTATCTTTTTCCACTGGATGGTTTTAGCTCCATTGTCAAAGATCAAGTACCATTAGTGTTTGGGTTCATTTCTGCGTCTTCAATTCTATTACATTGATCTTCCTGCCTATCACTGTACCAATACCATGCAGTTATTATCACAATTGCTTTGTAGTACTTTTTGAGGTCCAGGATACTGATTCACCCAGAAGTTCTTTTATTGTTGACAATAGTTTTAGCTATCCTGTATTTTTTTTTGTTATTCTAGATGAATTTTTGAATTGCTTTTTCTAACTCTATGAAGAATTGATTTGGAATTTTGAAGGGAATTGCATTGAATCTATAGATTTCTTTTGGCAAGATGTCCATTTTTACTATATTAATCCTTCCAATCCATGAGCATGGGAGATCTTTACATCTTCTGAGGTTTTCTTCAAATTCGTTCTTCAGAGGTTTGACATTCTTGTCATGCAGATCTTTCACTTGTTTGGTTAGAGTCACAGCAAGATACATTATATTGCTTGTGACTATTGTGAAGGGTGTCATTTCCCTAATTTCTTTCAAATCTGTTTATCCTTTGAGTATAGGAAAGCTGCTGATTTGTTTGAGTTAATTTTATATCCAGCCACTTTGCTGAAGTTGTTTATCAGCTGTAGGAGTTCTCTGGTGGAATTTTTGGGGTGGCTTAATATACTATCATATCATTTGTAAATAGTGAGAGTTTGACTTCTTCCTTTCCAATTTGTTTACCTTTGACCTCCTTTTGTTTTCTAATTGCTCTAGCTAGAACTTCACGGACTATATTGAATAGATATAGAGAGGGAGGGCAGCCTTGTCTAGTCCCTGATTTAAGTGGGAATGCTTCAAGTTTCTCTCCATTTAGTTTGATATTGGCTACTGGTTTGTTGTATATTACTTTTAGTATGTTTAGGTATGGGCCTTGAATTCCTGATCTTTCCAAGACCTTTAACATGAAGGCATAGTGAATTTTGTCAAATGCTTTTTCAGCATCTAATGAAATGTCCATGTGGTTTTTCTTTGTTCTTTTTTTTTCTCTAGTGGATTACATTGATGGATTTCTGTATATTGAACCATCCCTGCATCCCTGGAATGAAGCCTACTTGATCTTGGTGAATGATCACTTTGATGTCTTCTTGGATTTGTTTGGCAAGAATTTTATTGAGTATTTTTGCATCGATATTCATAAGAGAAATTGGTCTGAAGTTCTCTTTCTTTGTTGGATCTTTGTGTGATTTTGGTATCAACGTAATTGTGGCTTCAGAGAACGAATTGGAGAGTGTTCCTCCTGTTTCTATTTCGTGGAATAGTTTGAAGAGTATTGATACAAAGTCTTCTTTGATGGCCTGATAGAATTCTGTACTAAAACCATCTGGTCCTGTGTTTTTTTTTTTTTTTTTTTGTTTTTTTTTTGATTGGGAGGCATTCAATTAGTGCTTATATTTCTTTAGGGGTTATCAGAATGTTTACATGGTCTGTCTGATCCTGATTTAACTTTGGAATTTGGCATCCGTCTAGGAATTTTTCCATTTCACCCAGATTTTCCAGTTGTGTTGAGTCTAGGCTTTTTTAGTAAGATCTGGTGATTTTTTGAATTTCATCAGTTTCTGTCATTATATCTCCCTTTTCATTTTGGATTTTGTTAATGCAGAAACTGTTTCTGTGCCTTCTGGTTAGTCTGGCTAAGGGTTTATTTGTCTTGTTTTTGTCAAGGAACCAGCTTCTAGTTTGTTGATACTTTGTATAGCTCTTTTTGTTGTTACTTGCTTGATTTCAGCCCTGAATTTGATGATTTCCTGCTGTCTACTCCTCTTGGGTATATTAGCTTCTTTTTGTTCTAGAGCTTTCATGTATGCTGCTAATCTGCTAGTGTATGCTCTCTCCAGTTTCTACTTGGAGGCCCTCAGAGCTATGAAATTTCTTCTTATCTCTACTTTCATTGAGTCCCATAAATTTGGATATGTTGTGCCTTTTTTTGTTAAATTCTAAAATGTCTTTGATTTCTTTAATTATTTCTTCCTTGACAAACGTATCATTGAAAAGAGCGTTGTCCAGCTTCCATGTGTATGTGGGCTTTCTGTTGTTTTTGTTTCTATTGAAAACCAGCCTTAATCCATAGTGATCTGATAGGAGGCATGGAATTATTTCAATCTTCTTAAATCTGTTGAGATCTGTCTTTTGACCAGTTATGTGGTCAATTTTGGAAAAGGAACCATCAGGTGCTGAGAAGAAGATATATTATTTTGAATTAGGATGAAATATTTTATAGATATCTGTTAAATTCATTTGCTATATAACTTCTGTGACTTTCTCTGTTTCTCTGCTTAGTTTGTGCTTCCCTTATGTCCATTGATGAGAATGTGGTGATGAAATCCCACACAATTACTGTGTGAAGTGCAGTGTGTGCTTTGAGCTTTAGTAAAGTTTCTTTTATGTGAGGGTGCTCTTGCATTGGAGCATATATGTTCAGAATTGAGAGTTCTTCTTGGTAGATTTTCATTTGATAAGTTTGAAGTGTCCTTCTTTACCTTTTTTGATGACTTTTGGTTGAAAGTCGATTTTATCCAATATTATAATGGCTACTCCGGCTTGTGACCTGAGACTATTTGCTTGAAAAATTGTTTTCCAGCCTTTTACTCTGAGGTAGTGTTTGTCTTTGACACTGAGATGCGTTTCCTGTATGCAGCAAAATTCTGGGTCCTGTTTATGTATCCAATCTGTTAGTCTATGTATTTTTATTGGAGAATTGAGTCCATTGATGTTAAGAGATATTAAGGAATAGTTATCATTGCTTCCTATTATTTTTGATGTTATTTTTATGTTTGTGTGGTTACCTTCATTTGGGTTTGTTGAACGAAGATTATTTTCTTGCTTTTTCTATGGTGGAGTTTCCCTCCTTGTGTTTCCATTTTCCATCTATTATCCTTTGGCCCCCAGAACAAACATCTGGTCAATGAACCATGTTCCAAAAACTACTCGATATAGGCAATCATAATTAGACTGAATATGTTATAAACAAGATCAATGGATACCAATTTGGGAGGTATGTGTCAGTGTAAAAGATTATAGAAGGAATTTGAGAGAACTGTGGGCATGTATATGATAAAAATATATTATATAGATAGATGTATGAAATTCTTAAGGACTTATTAAGTTAAATAATAATAAGAAAGTAAAAGAACAGTGAAAAATGAGTAAAATAAAGGGTATTTTTTAAGCAGGAGTGGAAACTCTCAGAATCTGAGAAAGGATCTGGAAACAGGTTTTCTAATGAAGAGGCTGTGTCTTGCTAGCAGTTGTAATGGGTTTACTGGTGCTATGATTTGCTTGTGAGTGTGCAAATTAGGTAAGAGGTATAGATCAATTAAGAAGGAGCCTATTAATCTGGGATAGGTTCTCAATTATGACTGTAGCATCTTGTTCCACTTCTTTTGATGTTACAGTAGATGTGGGAAAAATGAAATAAGGGCTTTGTTGTCTTAAGACTTATAGTTTAGCATGAAACAGACCTTGTTACAGACTGCCATACTCACCTCAAACCACTGAATGTTTTTGACTAGTGACTCTAGTCCTAGAGGCCCCATTTGCCCCTATCTTTGCATTATTCTAGGGTTATATCTACTTCTTGCCATGTAACATACAGACACATAAACACACACACACACACACACACACACACACACACACACACACACACACACAAGATATATGCTCCTAAACTCTTCATGTTTTAATAGAGGAAGCAACATATTCACTTCTTGACCATAAGACCAATACAGCTTAAATAATGGATAAATTGTGGGATTGAAAATGCATAAATTTTGGCATTTAAAATAAGATGACAAGTGAACTAGTCACTAAGGTATCATGATGTTCTCTGCCTTTCTCAATATCTACAGAGAGTGACAAAAGCTCCTCATCTGAATGTTCCCTGTGTGTTTTCTCCAGAATAACATTGTATTAAAAAACTCTTCTATAGTTCTATTATTTTCATATCCAGAGACTAGGTAGGAGCTACATGGTCCCACACACTTTAATTAGTCCTTCCCCTAAGAACTTCATAAGGTTATCATGGTTAAGTGGGGTTCACCATTGCTCCAGAAAGGATGAAGAAGACAGAATATTGTCCTAAAGAAGGGAACACTAACATATAGAGATCAGAGATGTCTCTTGATTTATTGGAAAGAATAATTTTTCCAATGCCCTTTATTGGATATCTCAACCAAAAAGTTACAGGTGAGGTGAGAAGCATTTTGAAAGCCATAGCCCATGGGAACAAACACTGTATAGCCATTTCCCACCATATGAATACAGAATGCTTCTTCCCATAAGTTTACTATAACATTCATAGACCCTAGAAGAGCAATGGCAGATTGTGATTGAAACAGATACAAGATAGAAACTGTTTATGTTTATGAGCTCTTAGAGAATTCCCACATCAACAGGAGACATAGGAACAGATTAGAGGAATTTAAAACATCTGCCATGTAATGTTAAATAAAAATTTATACTCTAACTCATCCATTTTTAATATAAATGATTATACAAAAGTTTTACCTTTCAAAGCTTTTAGTATTCAATGTCACTTCTGTTCACAAAAACATTCCAAAGTATGCCAGAAGTCAAGAAAACAATGTTGAACACTCTAAGCTACCATAACAACATATTATTAATATGACACTAATTTAGGAATATTCAGATGAGAATTTAAAAATAATTTGAATATACAGAAATCCATACTGGGAATACTAAGCCACATACAAGAAAGTAATAAAAATATATTAATAATAACAGTTATTTAAGGACACTTAAAATAGTATATGCTAGAGTTTTAAAATGCAAAAGAATAATGAATGATAACTAAATATCACTCAGTTGAAAATATTTGATGAAATGAAATATCCCACATGGACATTCTAATTGTGAAAATATTATGAAAGTGAGTGAAGGCTGAGGATATAGTGCAATTAGTAGAGTACTAACCTCATATTGTGAAGCCCAGAATTCTACTCCTGCAATAATAAAGATAGATATTAAATGGGAAAAGTGAGGCTTAGTTTCAAAGGGTTTGCCTGGCATACACAAATGAATTTGAACCAAATTTCTATCAGGCATGGTAGTACATAATTTAATTCTTGTACTTGGGATTTAGTTGCAGAAGGATCATCAGTTTAAAGGCATCCTCAGCTACACAGTGAGTTCAAGACCCAAAGGGATACATGAGACTCTATAACATCAAATGAACAAATAAATACACACAAAACAAACCAAGTAGATGAGAACTTTCATGGAATCAAGCAGTATATAACCCAGTGTGGTGGCACACACATATCAGAGATCATTAGTTTGAGACAAGTCGGAATTGACTAGATAAATATTTCCTTAAAATAGCAACATTTTGAAGAGGAATGGGTTTGAAGGACCGGAGATGGCAGAGAAGTGAAAGGAAGGAAAAGGAAAATGGAATGGAAAGGAAAGGGAAGGGAAGGGAAGGGAAGGGAAGGGAAGGGAAGGGAAGGGAAGGGAAGGGAAGGAAAGGGAAGGGAAGGGAAGGACCAAAATTTAAACATGTATCTAAACTGGATATAGATAGATAAGCAGGACATAATAAGAAGGAAGAATAAATGAGCATGAACTTTTGAAATTGATGAGTGCCAAATATGGATCTAAGAAATTCCAGGAATAAAACAGCAATAAATAAAAACAAATCTACCACCTCTTACAAAAATATAGCTGAATAAAAAGAAAAATATCACCTAAGTCAAAAGAAGCAAAGTTAATACATTAAAAAGTCTCAGGGGGTACAAAAGTTTTACCCTTTCTTATAAAAGATTATGAATAAGAATTAGCTGCATGCAATAAGGACACATGCTCCACTATGTTCATAGCAGCCTTATTTATAATAGCCAGAAGCTGGAAAGAACCCAGATGTCCCTCAACAGAGGAATGGATTCAGATGTAGTATATTTACACAATGGAATACTACTCTTAATTACCTTGAATATTACAAGAACACATACAAGCAAATAAAAGAATTGTAAAATATTTAAGATTATACAGGAAAACTATCCTACTATAATTCTTTAAACTGAGAAATCTTTCAAATGTTTAAAAAATTGACTATTTTCTTGAAAGATATGTGGGAATCATACAGTAGGAGATCCTCTATTCAAGAACTACTGGAAAGAATCTTCACAAAGATGAAATAATATAAAAGTAAATAGGATCTACCAGAAGTAGTGTTTGAAAAAAAATGTATAAAATATTTTATTGCTATTTATGAAATTATAAACTTACTATTAATAAAAGTATAGTTGTGTAATGCATAATTTGTATGTGTAATATATAATGAAGCAAAATTAATTATAGTTTTAGGGTTGAGAGTGAAGACTTGAAAGTATAATCTGACATGGAACAATACAGTGTTATTTAAAGAAAAAATAATTTTTTGATAAGCTAATTTGTTATTTTTAGATACAAGTATGCATGTACATGGGCATGTGTGGGCAGGTAGGTTCCTGAAGAAGCCAGAAGATGTGTTCATATCTACAGTGGGAGATGTAGGCAGTTGTGAGTACAAACTGTGCGTAATGAGAACACAACTGGAGTGATCTCCAAAAGGGAAGGTTAAATGCTCATAACCTTCTCTGCTTCCACCTCTCTAGCCCATCTAATTGCTAACTACAATGAAACAGAACCATAAAGGAATGGGAAAAAAGAGAGGCAAAAACCAAATGCAGTGGATAGAACATGGTCAACTCTTGTTAAGTATCAGTTTGCCTGTATCAATAATCATTTGTATTTGAATGATTCAAATATAATAACTAAAGCAGTGTCAAAGATGATATAAAAATAAAATCTCAATGTATAAGATGCTTGATATGTTTTCTTAAAATACATATAGATTGAAAGTAAATAGTTACTGATATATTTAATATAGTTCATATAAACATAAGAACATATCAACACCAATGTGAGCAAATGTAAACTGGTGAGATAAATTTAAAACAATGAATATTTCACAGTCGACAACTATTAGGGAAGAGAAAGGCATACCATGATATCTGAGAAGAGAATTTTCCTGAAAACACACTGCTGGTATGGAGACATACCCCTTACCACAAAATGTAAACGATTTGAAGCCAAACTGACAGAGTTACAGCAGAATAAACTATAGAACTTCCACAATAGTTGAATGTTTCCATTCTACATTTTAGATTCATGCCAGATAAACAGAGAGAACATAACCACAGGCTGATCTCGTCCAGCCAGCACTTTATGGGCCCAACTTCACCAATATCTACAGTACAATCTACCTAATACTTTAAGTCTCATTTCTCAAAATCTTAAAGGGATATTTGCTGCATAGGATATGTGGTGCTATAATACCCATGTGAGCATTTATAAACACAATATGACAGAATGATGGTGTATACTAAAGACTAAAAGCAACTAAACTAGAAATAAACCAGAGAAAGAAAGCTAAATTTTTAAACTACAAGAAGGATAAACAGCATATTTAAAAACAATCACAAAATCGAAGCCTTCTCCAAAGTAGAAAATTATATAAATAAAATTAAGTTGATAAATACCACTTCAAATTTTTTGTAGGATGGAATGAAATCATTCCTCTAAAGGGAAAGGTTTAGAATTTTTTCCTTTAAAGGGGAAAATAGAATACATTTCATTTCCACATAAACATAATGGAGTGATTGAGAAGGAAGTAATTATAAAACAAACATAATAAAGAAACAGTGCAAACTATACTAGACTGGTCATGTTAGAAACATGAAATAAATACATAAAATAAATTGAATTATTTTTATATGAGGTTATTAAAACACATAATGTCAACAAGAAGATAGTAGAATATTTGACAATAAGGAGGTCATATTCTACAAGCAATTTTAGTGATTCCATTATCATGTGACCTTAAGTAACTTATGTAATGTAGTTAATAATGCAGACTTTATATTAGTAAATATGTAAAGAAACAGATTAACTAGTTTTATATTGCCTAAAGTATTAAAGGCATTTTTAGTAAAAGTTTTTACACCTGGAAATAGTGTAATGATTCAATAAATGATGAATTTTATGAAATTTCAAATAACTTGAAAGGAATCAAGAGTCAAATATAATGAAGTTGACTCTTTTGTAATGTTGATGTTATTTTGTTTTTTAAAATCTCAAACATACTTAGTACATTTCTGAAGTCATTTGAGGATAGAAAATTTGATAAAGAAAGGGTATTTTTGAATTGTCAAATACCATAGACAATAAAATATGCAATTTATATTTAGTTTTGGATTACAGATGGTGATATTTGGAAATATCACCTTAAATATATCTGGCACGTAAGAATAATGAATTATAGCACAGACATCTTTTAATATATCATAGTTACAGGTTTGTTTCAGATATAGTAAAGATCTTTATAGTTCCTTTAAAGTGGGATGGAATATCCACACTTTAATCAATATACATATATGAACATGCTTTTCAAGGAAGTCAATAGCCACAAATTAACACTTACGAAATATAAAACTTCCTAGTCAAACATGCCTCATTAGGATTCAATTTGTTTTCTAGACCATAAATTTTTCAATACATTATATCAACTCTCCAAATGCCCATAGAAACCCTGAAATATTAGTAATCTGGGAAGGAAATGAAAACATGAAATAAAACATTAACTGACTGTGGCACAATTCACCTACCTCTATATAGTTAGTTTTTCAAATATTATTTGTTTTCTACAAGTAGAATAAGTTAGCATGTTTTACAGTGCCAACAAATATATCTTGTTAAAAAGGAAAATGAGATCGATAGTTCTAGATGGATGCAGGGGACTTGAATGGTTGTATTAAGTAGGGAGAAGGAGAGAGGAGGAATATGGAGAAGTGAGAGATACAGCTAAAATTAAGACTTGTTTGAGGCATAGTATCAAAATCTAATACAGCAGAAACTTTCTAAATTATATAAACATGTGAAAGTCATCCAAATGAAATCATCAAATAATAAAAGATGTCATTAGGAGTCAACAATCTCTTATCACTAAATGAAGCTTCCAATTCAAGGAGTAGGTTATATCTAATTGTTTTGATGTCCAAAGGGGCTCCATATATATACAATAGAGTTTGTTGATAGCACTATAAGTTGCTCTGTAAAAACTTTTGGCAAGGCCCTATTGCTGAAAACAACACCTACACAACTCATTGAACATGGAGAAATCAAGCTGGTCCCAATATATTGTCTTAAATCGTTACTTTCTAGCATGGTTAATACAAGAAGATACTCTGCACTCTTATCAAAAGATAGAAGTATACACCAATCCAATCAAAAAGTCTTCAATCTACAATGGTGTCCTATCTGCAAGATATGCTAGTGTAGTGGCAGAACAAAGCTTGTGGGAATAACCAATTTAACAAGATGGAACTCATACTGCTTTGGTCATCAAATGCCTGAGACTAGATAACCCATGGATCTAAGGTAAAGCCAAATACTTTTATTCTAAAAAATGTTAGCAATAAAATGACTGCTAATGATATTATTGTGCAGTGATAAGTCACAGTCTTACTCAGGCACCATCAGAGAAGATTTTTTCTGTTGTAGATGGGAACAAATAAAAAATCCACAGCCAGCCAGTATTTGAGAATAATAGACCTTAGAACACTCAGCCTTAGATGGGATGCTTCCATCAAATTCCTTCTAGGGGGCACAGAAAGATTTGTGGTAGAGGAGGTAGAAGGAGTCTAAGAGTTAGAGGAAAAGGAGGACACTAGGGAACAATGCCCTAAAAATTCACAGTATTTATATACGTATGAACTCTCAGAAAATATGGCTATATGTACAGGTCCTGGATAGTTCTGTACCAAATGGAGTCTTAAGACTATCTGTAAGGATAAGTGAACACATGTCCCCTTTACTAACACAATTACTGCTTGTAATCGATAACCCCTTGCAAATTAAATTTAGTGTTGTTAAAGGGAGTCTCACTAGGGAAACAAAAACTCTTAAGGATAGGCTACATAGCAAGCAGTATATGACCCCCAGAAAGGAAGTCAACAGCATCTTTTGAAGTCCATTATTTCATAATGTATATCAGGACTTTTCCTTTAAAAAATAAATCATATCTTCATGATATATTTTTGATTTATTAAGTCATATTCTCTCTCTCTCTCTCTCTCTCTCTCTCTCTCTCTCTCTCTCTCTCTCTCTCTTTCACCATGCAGGCACTTTTTGCATGTATTATGTCTTCCAGTTTATTGCTTTATGGGGACTCTTGAGTATGTGAATGAATGTCCTGGATTAACAGCTGCTTCTTTTGCTTTATCTTGCCTTCTTCTCTGTTGGTTTGTTTTGTCCTATTCCACTCTTAGTTTTTGTTTTATATTGTTATGCTGTATGGGAATCCTGTTTGTTTTCTTTTAGTAAGAGACAAAACAAGGGAGCTGATCTGGATAGGAGGTGATGTGGGAAAGAGCTGAAAGGAGTAGAGAGAGGGAAAATCATAGGATATATTACTAAAAACAAATCTCTTTTCAATAACAGGATGAATTTTACAACAGAGGAAAATTTGACTATTTAACAGCAAGTGTAAATTCAAGCATGGGTATCATACTTCCCAGAGCTTTGTACTTAAAGCTATGCATGGAAAATGTGGTCACCTAACACCATAAAAATGTCTCTATCTGTTAACAATCAGGACAGAGGAGTCAAAATTTTAGGGAAATAACTCAGAGTGGAAGATTTCTAGAGATCTAGATGCAAGACTATATAAGAACCTAATGCAAACCGAAGGTGACCAAGAAATTCTAGAGTTACACCCTTCTACTCAATTGGATTTAAGAGATATTTATTAAATCCAGCAATTATGATATATGCTTTTTGCTCAATAGCGCATAGAAACTACTCTAAAATTTGTCTCATTTTAGGACATAAAGCAAGTTATAAAATAGTCAAAAATTCCTTGTATTTTATGAAATATGAAACTAGAAGTCACTAGCAAAGTCAAGAAAGTATTATACTAATAAAATATGCTACTGAATGACCAAGGAATAAGTGAAAAAATGGGAACTGGGGCATTAAAACACTCTTACAACCAAGCATCCGAGAAAGCATGACTGCTCTCACAACCTTTGAGTTACAGCAAAGGCAGGTCTAAGAGGAAAGCCATAGTGTGCTTAGATGTAAATGCCAGATTTAAAATAAATAACTTTATAGGGCAGCTTAAGGTCTTTCATTTTTACCTTTAAATTTTTTTTCATTTTTGCAGCTTAAAATCTTAAAATAATAACAAGGAACACTCTAAACAAAAAATGGAACAAAATAAGGATTGGGACAGACAAGAGTTGAGAATAAGATGGAAACTCACAGACTAATGCTAAAACAATTATATTTAAATATATATATATATATATTATTTCAAAATTTAAAAAAATATCATCCAAGCCATAATAAAGTAAACAAATAGAAGAGATGATGTAAATTATTTTAATTTGACATGGAAAGATTGTGTCATAACAAGTTTTAGTAAAATCCTGAAGACTTGAAACGTTTTCCAAGACAATGAAATATTCTGAATAAATCTCTAAATCTCTAAACCTATATGCTCTAATTAACTAAACCAGATTGATATAAGCATTTAAATCTATCTGTAATTAGATATTGAATTGAAGCATTGATTGATTTCCAACCAACAAAAGCCTAGGACTCGAAGGATTTACTGTTAAGTTCCACCACACATTTAAACATGTATACATGCAATAATAGTGAAAAATTTATTAATTTAAATGCAAGGAAAAAGGTATATATAGAAGGCTTTTCAAGGAGTAAATCAAAAGGAGAAATATAGTAATTATATTATAGCATCAATATTACATTTTAAAAAAGAAAAAAATGAAACCAGATATTAATGCTCATCAAACTTCTATACCCAACAGAAAGTGAAAGAACTTCTAATCTTTTCTACAAAACCAATGTTACTCTTATACTTACACAAGATGATGATACAACACATTCAAACTAGATTATAATACAATCAAACTATAATCCAATTTCCTAACAAGCATGAATATAAAATATCTTACTAAAAGATGTGAAAATTGAATATAAAAACATATAAAGATGCTAAATCATAATCAAGTGGTGATTCAAGAATGGTTCAATATATACCAACCAATATATATAACACAATATATAAACCTACTTAAAGACAGAAATTGCATGAGTATTTCAAGAGATACAAAAATGTCAGTAACAAGTTAATCACATTTTTATGATTAAAAATATCCATAGGAGGTCAAGAATAAAAAAGTGCATACTTCAAAATAATGATGACTACTTTTTATGCCTACAGAAGAAATTTTGCTAAATATACTAAATAGTAAAGTAAGTGGATAGATAGGTGAAAGATAGAGAAAAAACAGATGGATAGAAAGACAAATGGATAGATAGATAGATGATAGATAGATAGATAGATAGATAGATAGATAGATAGATAGATAGATAGATAGATAGATACGTTTATATATTTTCTAAAATCAAGATACAGGAATAGCTGTTCTCTCCACTCATTAAATATAGTGTCAAAGGGTGAGTAGAGTGATAAGATAACTAAAAGTAACAAAAAGAATTCTCATTTTCAGTAGAAATGTCATATACTTTAAACACCCTTAGGATTCTCTAAGAAAGTTCTTAGATCTGATTAAATAGTTTTAGTTTAGTACCAGAACATAAAATTAACACCTAAAAATAAACAGCCTTTCTATGCACCAGAAATAACATTTGAGAAATTAGTAAGGAAATATTTTCCTGAACAATGGTTTCAAGATATGTAGAAATAAAACTATATAAAGACATAGAAATCTCTACAATGATAATAGGATTCTGAAGGAAGAAATTAAAGAAAATAGTAGAAGGTTTAAAGATCTTCTATGCTCCTGTATTGATATAATTATTATTGAAAAAATATCTACATAATCGAACTTACACTGATTTTCTTTATACAATGAAAATGATGATGCAAATATTTACAAGAAATTACAACCATCTAAAGTAGCCATAGCAAGGATAATCCTAAAACTCAATTCTCGAACTCTCAAAAACTTGATATCAAATTAAACTACACATCCACATTAAGAAAGACAGAATGTTATTAAACAATATCGCATCAACAACAGCAACGGCAGCCGAGCAGCAGCCCCACTACCAACACCACCAAGAACAATGAAAAAGTAGAACACAGCACGGTTCACAGTTTGAGACTATACTTGTCATCTCCTAATGTTTCAAAAGCTGTCAAAATATTCAAAGAAACATGACAACACATTTTGTTACGAAAACTGAATTTTTAGCTGCAGATAAGTGAAATTAGATTCACCAATCTCATCCTGAATAAAACTAAATTCAATAGGTATCAATGGCCTTAATGAAAAGATTTAAAACATAAATGCAAAGAGAAAGGTATATATGGAAGGCTTTTGAAGGAGTAAATGGAAAGGAGAAATATATTAATTATATTATGCTTTCAATGATTACTTTTTAAAAAAGAAAAGATGAAACCAGATATTATTGCTCATCAAACTTCTATACACAACAGAAAGTGAAAGGACTTCTAATCTTTTCATATATATGTATATATGTTTGTTTTGGTTGGGTTCTTCATAACCTGTTAGTTTTTACATTATGCCCAGGTGTGGTTTGTTGTAATAATTCAATAAGTAGATGGTTCTTTGGCTAGGCATGGTTACTATAATTATTCAGAAAAGGTGTCTGATGTAACACACACAACTTTTCTAAAGTTAAGCTATAAAGAAATAGCAACCCACAAAACAGACATTCACATTTGTATGTAAAAATGGTACCATTTGGAATAGTTGAAGATGGGTGTGTTCTTGGGGCATGGTGGGAAAAGCGCAGGATTAAATGCTTATGACTGAGAGACTTGTACAGAGAGGTCTTGCTATCACCAAAGGTTTATTTGTATTTGGTGCTGAAGTGATAGTTCAATGTATAAGTGCACTGAATTCTCTTGCAGAGGATTCAGTTTTAATTCCTGGCACCAATATGACAGCTCAAATAACTGGAACTCTAGTTCCAGGAGATATATCATGTTCCTCTGGTCTTTGTGAACACAAGGCACATAACTGGTGGGCAGATACCAATTAAGCAAAACTCACATACAGATAAAATTACATAATTACATTAAAAACATAGTCATTGCTAAATTCAGTAAGTAAAGAATCTGTTTTTTTTCATTAATGAGGTATTAGATTGTTATACAATCTAGGTAAAAATATTTAGCTATTTAAAAATCTCATGAAGCTTCAAAAAAGTAATTGTAATCAGTAACTAGAAACTGTCAAAGTCCATTCTTGCTACCTTCTTTATTATGAATATATTTTGTAAATGTATTTTCTGTTCACCAGATATAATTGCTTACTGCTGAATAAGCTCATTCTTTATGGATGACTGTTTCAACCAGCTATTTTGGCTCAAAACTCCTCTCCAAACTGACTGATTCAAACTTGCTTCTGTAGGATTCCTACTGAAATACTCTGTTTGGAAAAATTACTTCTGAATTATACAATCTGAACTGCACTGACTGCATGAATAAAACG
Organism: Tokudaia tokunoshimensis; assembly: GCA_036184795.1. Classification (NCBI taxonomy): domain Eukaryota; kingdom Metazoa; phylum Chordata; class Mammalia; order Rodentia; family Muridae; genus Tokudaia; species Tokudaia tokunoshimensis. The sequence continues at coordinate 79,775,031 of BTHU01000012.1, read as the reverse complement.
GAACTGAACTGAATTGAATGAATTCAACTTCATTCAAAGGAACTGCAGCAAACTTCACTGAACTGACCTCAGTTGACCTCAACTGCATTGTCTGTAGGCAACTGAGCTGTATTTATGGTCACATAGACCTAGAAAGTCTCTGGAAGTGATCCCTTGTGAGAGAAGCCATGTTTATGGATTAAAATTCTTCAATATTTAACATAAGAAATGAAACAAAGTCAATGGTAAAATGAATACCTGTGAGAAATCATTTGAGACCAGTTACATTTCTATATAATACCTTTTAAAATAATATTTTACAAGGTCATGCACTATATTAACACAAAACACAGCAGGGTTTATAGCTCACAGATAATTTTAAAGAAAACACCTTCACAACTACCTCTGTGATAGCACAATAACAAAGGATTTTTTTCTTTAATGACTTATTTCAAACTTGAGTTTTATGTATTCTTGCTTCCATACTCTCATTGTTCCCTTAGATATCTGTTTCTAATTTCTAATTGATTATTCCCCATCAAAAGGTCTTGGCAATAATGCTCATGCTGTCCAATATTTCATTGACTCCAAATGTTGTTCCCTTATAAATAAAACGGCTGTCTCATTCATAGTTACATAACTGCAAAGCACATCCTACTTCCCTCCTGCATTTAATATAAACACTAACATGATTTTTCTTTGGTTAAACACTAAATACAAGACTTAGATTTAATGTGTTATCAGAGAACTTGTGTGCTGATGACTTGGTCCCCAATGTATTGGTCAGAGGAGATGCTCTTAGGATTGATTTGGTCATGAGGACTCTGACCTATTAAATGAATTAACCTGACGATGGATTTATAGTTTCATCATATTATGGAGATATAGTGGCATCCAGTACCAAGACCTTTGTTGGAGGAAATAAATCTCAGGAGCCATGATCTACACATTTCCATTTTGTCCCTGGATCTTACACTTATTCTTGTCTCTGATCACAAGAAATAAGTATCTTTTTCATTTCACAATCTACAAACAATGATATTTTTTCTCACCTTAGAATCCAAATATTTCCTTATAAGTTGCTTTATCAGGTGTTTTGTCACATTAATTAAATCGAATATAAATTCTCAGTCACATATGTGAGACAAACAGTAAGTTAACTTGTGTATCCCTCAGTTCATATCTATGATCTGTTCATACTGTGAGCATTTCTATAAAATAGGAAGTATACCAGTGAAAATTATCTACTCACAAGCAACTCTGCATACAGTGTTCAGAAACAGAAGAGGATTAGTGGTAGAGATTAGATTCAAAGATTGAAGAATCCTTTGAAAGAAGTGTGACATTGAGTGTTGTTTTCAAGTTGTGCAACTAAATTAAATATTCAGTGCTCACACATAAGTGCCAGGACAGAATTACAATGTATCTGTGAGTCAAAATTATACAAAGTTTGACATTTTATAAGTATAATCAGCACAAGCTTCAAGAAATATGACTGTTGTGATCATTATTACTGATGCCATACAAGAATAAACTGATGTTTTATACAATACACAACTCTAATCCAGTATGGGGAACATAATCAATTCTCAATGATACTTCTCAGAGATAGAAAACATTACTATATTCAACTGCAAAATGGAGACAAATAAACTGTCTACTTTAAGTCAAATAAATTATGTTGGACATTTTCTAGATAACTGAGTAGAATTAAAATATTGCCACTATTTCAAAAGTATCTTTTGTAACTCAAAACATCCAGGAAATCCAGGACACAATGAGAAGACCAAACCTAAAGATTATAGGTATAGATGAGAGTGAAGATTTGCAACTTAAAGGGCCAGTAAATATCTTCAACAAAATTATGGAGGAAAACTTCCCTAACCTAAAGAGAGAGATGCTGATAAATGTACAAGAAGCCTACAGAACTCCAAACAGACTGGACCAGAACATAAATACCTTCAGTCACATAATAATCAAAACACCAAATGTACTAAACAAAGAAAGAATATTAAAAGCAGTAAGAGAAAAAGGGCAAGTAACATATAAAGGAAGACCTATCCGAATTACATCAGACTTGTCACAAAAGACTATGAAAGCTAGAAGTTCCTGGGCAGATCTCATACAGACTCTAAGAGAACACAAATGCCAGCCCAGACTACTATACCCAGTGAAACACTCTCAATCACCATAGATGGAGAGACCAAGATATTCCATGATAAAACCAAATTTACACAATATCTTTCTACAAACCCAGCCCTGCAAAGGATAATAGGTGGAAATCACCAATACAAGGAGAGAAACTACACCCTGGAAAAAATGAGATAATAACCTTCTTGCATCAAACCCAAAAGTAGATATCCACTCAAACATAAAGATAGCGTCAAGAATAGCAGGTGGCAATAATCACTATTCCTTAATCTCTCTTAATATCAATGGTCTCAATTCCCCAATAAAAAGACATAGACTAACAGACTGGATACGAAAACAGGACCCAGCATTTTGCTGCATGCAGGAAACTTGCCTCAGTGTCAAAGACAAACACTACCTCAGAATAAAAGGCTGGAAAACAATTTTACCAGCACATAGTCCCAGGAAACGAGCCAGAGTAGCCATCCTAATATCAGATAAAACTGACTTTCAACCTAAAGTAATCAAAAAAGACACAGAAGGACACTACATACTGATCAAAGGAAAAATTCCACCAAGAAGAACTCTCAATTCTGAGTATTTATGCTCCAATGGCAAGGGCACCTTCGTTCTTAAAAGAAACTTTACTAAAGCTCAAAGCACACATCGCACCTCACACAATAGTAGTGGGTGAATTCAACACCCTGCTCTCTGAAATGGATCATTCAGGAAAGCAGAAACTAAGCAGGGACACAATGAATCTAATTGAAGCCTTGGACCAAATGGAACTAACAGATATATATAAAACACTTCATCCTAAAGCAAAAGAATACACCTTCTTCTCAGCACCTCATGGTTCCTTCTCCAAAATCGACCATATAATTAGTCACAAAACAGACCTCAACAGATATAAGAAGATCGAACTAATCCCATGCCTCCTATCAGATCACTATGGAATGAGGGTGGTCTTCAATGGCAACAAAAACAACAGAAAACCCACATACACATGGAGGCTGAACAATGCTCTACTCAATGATAACTTGGTCAAGGAGGAAATAAAGAAAGAAATCAAAGACTTTTTTAAAATTTAATGAAAATGAAGGCACAACATATCCTAATTTATAGGACACAATGAAAGCAGTGCTAAGAGGAAAATTCATAGCCCTGAGTGCCTCCAAAGAGAAACGGGAGAGAGCATACACTAGCAGCTTAATGGCACACCTGAAAGCCCTGGAACAAAAAGAATCAAATACACCCAAGAGGAGTAGAAGGCAGGAAATCATCAAAATCAGGGCTGAAATCAATCAAGTAGAAACAAATAAAACCATACAAAGAATCAGCAAAACTAGGAGTTGGTTCTTTGAGAAAATCAGCAAGATAGATAAGCCCTTATCAGAGTAGCCAGGGGGCATAGAGAAAGTATCCAAATTAGCAAATTCAGAAATGAAAAGGGAGAGATAACTGCAGAAACTGAGGAAATTCAATAAAATCATCAGATCCTACTACAAAGGCCCTATTCAACACACCTAGAAGATATGGAAGAAATGGATAATTTCCTAGACAGATACTAAATACCAAAATTAAATCAGGATCAAACAGACCATATAAACTGTCCTATATCCCCTGAAGAAATAGAAGTAGTCATTGGAAGACTTCCAGCCAAAAAAAGCACAGGTCCAGATGGTTTTAGTGCAGAATTCTATCAGACCTTCAAAGAAGACCTAACACCAATACTCTTCAAACTACTCCACAAAATAGAAACAGAAGAAACACTACCCAACTCCTTCTATGAAGCCACAGTTACGTTGATTCCAAAATCACACAAAGATTCGACAAAGAAAGAAAATCTCAGACCAATCTCTCTTATGAATATCGATGCAAAAATATTCAATAAAATTCTTGCCAATAGAATCCAAGAACACATCAAAACTATCATTCACCACGATCAAGTAGGCTTCATCCCAGGAATGCAGGGATGGTTCAATATAAGGAAGTCCATCAATGTAATCCACTACATAAACAATCTCAAAGAAAAAAACCACATTGTCATTTCATTAGATGCTGAATAATCATTTGACAAAATTCAGCATCCTTTCATGCTAAAAGTCTTGGAAAGATCAGGAAGTCGAGGCCCATATCTAAACATAGTAAAAGCAATTTACAGCAAACCAGTAGCCAACTTCAATCTAAGTGGAGAGAAACTTGAAGCAATCCCACTAAAATCAGGGAGTAGACAAGGCTGCCCTCTTTCTCAATATCTTTTCAATATAGTACTTGACATTCTAGCTAGAGCAATTAGACAACAAAAGGAGGTCAAATGGATACAAATTGGAAAGGAAGAAGTCAAACTATCACTATTTGCAGAAAATATGATAGTATATTTAAGTGACCCAAAGAACTCCACCAGAGAACTCCTACAGCTGATAAACAACTTCAGCAAAGTAGCTGGATATAAAATCAACTTAAGCATATCAGTAGCCTTCCTATACTCAAAGGATAAGCAGGCCAAGAAAGAAATAAGGGAAATGATACCCTTCACGATAGCCACAAACAATATAAAGTGTCTTGGTGTGACTCTAACCAAACAAGTGAAAGATCTGTATGACAAGAACTTCAAGTCTCTGAAGAAAGAAAATGAAGAAGACCTCAGAAGATGGAAAAATCTGCCATGCTCATGGATTGGCAGGATTAATATAGTAAAAATGACCATTTTGCCAAAAGCAATATACAGACTCATTGCAATCCCCATCAAAATCCCAACACAATTCTTCATAGAGTTAGAAAGAGCAATTCAAAATTTATCTGGAATAGCAGAAAACCCAGGATAGCTAAAAGTATTCTCAACCGTAAAAGAACTTCTGGGGATTCAGTATTCCGGACCTCAAGCTGTACTACAGAGCAATTGTGTTAAAAAATGCATGGTATTGGTACAGTGACAGGCATATAGATCAATGGAACAGAATTGAAGACCTAGAAATGAATCCACACTCCTATGGTCACTTGATCTTTGACAAAGGAGCTAAAACCATCCAGTGGAAAAAAAGATAGCCTTTTCAACAAATGGTGCTGGCTCAACTGGAGGTCAGCCTGCAGAAGAATGCAAATCGATCCTTTCTTAACTCCTTGTTCTAAGTTCAATTCCAAGTGGATCAAGGACCTCCACATAAAACCAGACACCCTGAAACTAATAGAAAAGAAACTAGGGAAGAACCTTGAACACATGGGCACAGGGGAGAATTTCCTGAACAGAACACCAATAGCTTATGTTGTAAGATCAAGAATTGACAAATGGAACCTCATAAAATTACAAAGTTTCTGTAAGGCAAAGGACACTGTCAAAAGGACAAAGTGGCAGCCAATAACCTGGGAAAAGATCTTTACCAACCCTACATCTGACAGAGGGCTAATATCCAATATATACGAAGAACTCAAGAAGTTAGATTACAGAGAGCCAAATAACCCTATTAAAAATGGAGTACAGAGCTAAACAAAGAGTTCTCACCTGAAGAATATCCAATGGCTGAGAAGCACCTAAAGAGATGTTCAACATCCTTAGTCATTAGGGAAATGCAAATCAAAACAACCCTGAGATTCTACCTCACACCAGTCAGAATGGCTAAGATCAAAAACAGAAGTTTCTTTTCCAATGCGGATAAAATCCATTCGTAACAGAGGGGACAGCAGTGACATCAAAGGTTCCTTCTCCTGAGTAGGAGCTCAGGTAGGTGTTCAGTTAATTCAAACTTTTCCTCAACCTACCATCTTATTTCTAATTGAACCTCTTAGCTCTATTCACCAGTTTTAAATTAAATTTAAGTATTTTAAATTGGCAATGCTTTATTGTCTGTTTGCAGAGTCAAAATCATATTAAAACTAGTGTTTGAAGAGAGATACCTAATCTATGCAGTGTTCATCACAGACCACACTATTACATCATGGGTCTCTAAGACCATCTTATGGCATTCTGGATATCTTCAAGATTCTATAGTCAAGCACTCTGTTAGACAATGGAAACTGCAGGCTATTCCGCCATTCAAAGGAACTTCTTGGGTGGCAATGTTAAATGCTGTTCCTCACTGAAATCCATTTCAGGAAAAATGAATTTGAATTGACATAAAACAGTAACTCATAGATTGTATACCAAATGTTTCTTCTTATTCAGGTAAGTCTGCCACTTTAATACCTTTAACTCCATAATCTTTCACTGGGAAATTTCATTCAGGAAATACTGAAACTTCCTCCTCCACTTTAAGCATTTGGCTGTATAAAAATGAAGCAAATTGTGCCTCTTATGTATAATTATGCTTAATTTTTGCATGAAGCATTTAATTTTAAAAAGCCATTTCCTTTATGAGAAACCTTAGAAAAATGCACATTTAATAGTGCATTTAATTCAACAAGAAATCAAAGACCCTTTTCATATCATAGAATGTACCCTAATACTTCAAATCTTAATACAAATGTCTACATGTATACTGATCTTGTAGCTATTTTTTCCAACATACTAGTTAGCTTCAAGGAATCTGTTTATTTCATTTCTCTTCAAATTTCATAGAAATCTCTTCTAATCTTTTGTCGATTTACTACATTTTAATATTTTAAAAATTTATTATTTTATGTGTATAGATGTATTCTTTGTATGTATGTCTGAATGTCATGTGAATAAAATGCCCGCAGAGGCCAGAAAATGACTTTGGAGTCCCTGGAACCGGAGTTACAAGTGATTAGAACTCCTCTAGAAGATCAGGTGCTCCTCTAGAAGAGCAGCTAGTGTGACTTCACCACTCATCATCCTTCTATTCAGCTCTTGTTAAACTGTTTTTAGTGCAATTGCCTTTAAGTACATATATGTACATCATCACGACTCCCAGAATATTATAGCTGTGCCAACAAATAAATCCAACCACGAAACAACACGAAAAAATCAAATATGCTTTTTGGAGATTTATTTGGCAATCTGAACTTAAACACTATTATTTGCAATGAAATATAGTTGTAAAAATTATTTTTCTTACAGTATTTTTGTATTAATACCATTCATTATGAGAAATAGAACCTTCTACTGTTTCTTATTGTCATAAATAATAGGTGAACTTGACTTCCATTTAATTGTATTTAGAAAAGCTTATTTGTGTAGTAGAAACCTAAATCCACTGAAGCAAATTCACTTCTGTCTTTAAAATACAAGTGTTTTTCATGCCATTAAATAATGAGCATGATGACAGTGGTGAGGATTATAAATCAGATGATACTCTAAATGATGAATGTAATAATATCTATCCATTTAATGAATTTTTGTATGCTTCAGGGCTGTACTGATGACTTATCAATTAAGGGATGTGGTGTACAAGCATGAAACACCAGATACATATCATCGAAATCCTATGTAAATGCTGTGCAGGCAGGATGGCCTGGCCTTTAATTATAAGCTTTAAAAAGAGATCAGAGATGCTCACAGTAAATATACTAACTAGATTAGCCATGTTGGCAAGTTTTGCGTTCAATTACATTCCCTATAATAATAAATAAAGTGAATAATTATAGGAAAAATTCTCTCCATATTAGCTTCGAGCCTACACACATGTGTGTTTACATACACAAAGAAAAACAAAACGAGTGTGTGTGCATATAAATGTAATTCACATATATACAAAAGTAAATCAAAACATTGGAGGTTAGCTATCAAATAATTATTCCCACTTACATAGTGCACCATCATACTTAGTTGGCTGTTGCAGTTGTATGAATAGAGGTATAAACAATGACAATAACTTTGCAAACTTTCTGCTTTCATAACTGCCAGCCGAGCACACCATAGTCTCAGGTCCTGATTTTTTTTTATTTCTGAATTGCACTAAATTCCCATATCCTAATAGTCTTTTGTTATGTCTAAATAAGAATAACATTTGCACATGAGCAATATATAGTAATAAGTATATTATTTTGAAATGCATTTTGGAAGCTGGGTTATAAATTGGTTTCAATTTTTTGCTTGATGTGGCTGTGGTTAAATAAATATGATTGTTAGCAAATATTTATTTTCTGATTTGTTTCATTAACTTAAGCTTAAAGCATCAACTTAGCTGGTGACATTAATAAAGTGGAAGGAAAGCTTAATAGATGGCGCAGTAGTTAAGAACACTGGGTGCTCTTCTGAACAACTTTGGTTCAATTCCCACCACGAATGGAGTGACTCAAAACTAGTAACTCCAATTCTAGGGAATGATGGTTTGAATAAAAATGGTCCCATTAGCACATAGGGAGTGGCACTGTTAAGAGCTGTAGCTTTGTTGGAGTAGGTGTGGCTTTGTTTTAGAAAATGTGTCCTTAGGGTGAGCTTTGAGGCCACAGATGAAGAAACCATGCCCAGTGTCTCACTCATTTCTGCTGACTACAGATGCAGAGATAGAACTCACAGCTCCTGCTCTAACACCATCCCTGTCTGTATGCCATCCCTGTCTGTATGCCATCCCTGTCTGTGTGCCATCTCTGTCTGCAGGCATAGATGCCAGGTATAAGGTTAGTGGACTCCTCTCAACAGTAAGCCAGTTCCAATGAAATGTTTCTATATAAGAGTTACCATGGTCATGGTGCTTGTTCACAGCAATAGAAACCCAAACCAAGACACAGATTATTCTCGAAGCTTCCTCAATTTTTTGGCATACATATCATACACAGACATGCACACTGGCAAACATCCATACACACACACACACACAAAAAAAAATAAAAGCCATTAAAATGGTAAATTTTTCTGTTTCCATATAGAATGTTATTAAACATGTTGTTATTTTTTGTGTATCTTCCTTACACAAAAAATAGTATTACTTACACAGAACTCCAGGGAACTTGTAAAACCATCTGTAAAAAATAATTGTACACAAAATCAGTGAGTTCTCAAGTGTTCCTAAAGTGCACATGAGATTCTGGGTAAGGTTTTAGCCAATTTCCTGATGAGATTTGCTTCCCATCTGAAATATAAAAATATAATACAAGTAAGACATTGCTATAGTAAGTATAAAGAAACCTTTGTTAAGTAAGGTTCATCTGGTAGGAAGTGGCATATTTAGACATCCCCATTTTCAGTGATATATTAAATACATATATAGAATTTCAAAACACCAGCAAAAGGATATTATTGTAAGAATAAAAGACAATGAGTTAAGTCCATGAAATTTCATACACATATAATTTTAATTTCTTATTAAATATGTAGCCATTTGTTCATATATATGTATGTATATGAATACATACATATATATTGGGATGCCTCCCTTTCCACATAAAAGCATAAATTGACAATTGACTGTTGATAGCTTATACTGTGACATTGAGAATGCATAATAGACTCCATCGCAGTAAATACTTCATGAAGTTTGGGAAAGATGTAACATTAAGAATTCTGTAAAGTTTTTCAGTGCACAGAAATTTTGTTATGTGCCTTTTAAAGAGGGAGGGAAGGGGGCTTATGGGACTTTCGGGGAGGGAGGAAACGGGAAACGGGAAATGATTTGGAATGTAAATAAAAAAAACCTTAGAAAATAAAATTAAAAAAAAAAGAACCACTAAAATATGTCAACCCTATTGGCATTGTCATTTGATATTGCTGCCTCCAAAGTCGCACTCAAGAATTACTCATTCAAGTTATGAAAAGTATTACAAAAATACTTTGTGTTTAAGTAAGCTTATGATTTCATGTTTGACCATATTTATTATTGTCCTTGGTTACATGCAGTCATCAAGCTATGGGTTAGACATGCCTGTTACTATCTTGGATGGATATGGTAGATCATTGAAAAGTAAGTCCAAAACTTTACTACTTAGAAACATTGATTTAAATACATAGAGTCTAAAGTGTCCTTGTAAAATGAGAAGTGTTACAAGAATATAATCATATTTAGAAAAATTTGAACACATAAGAAGTGGATGCAAATTGTGTATTCAAAAAATTATTGAACACAAAGAATTTATTGATGGCCAGATGGAAATGTATAATCTCAAGGATATTCTTGTCGGGTTGGTGAAGATATCACCCAAATCAAGCTAGCAGAAGCTTAGAACAGAGGTATAGAAAACTCTGAATATTTAAATTAAAAATGTTCACATGTAGACCAGTTGGCACAAGGGACAGTTGGCAGGCTATCATTTCTATGGGATGGCACATTCTGGATCTTGAAGTATCAGAAATGAAGATATGCAGGCATGAAATCTGTTCCATATAGGAGAACAGATGGCAAATGTGAAATGAGACCAGCTAGGCTGGGTCAAATCCAGGCATTTCTGAAATGAAAAAGGGCAAGAATGGAGCAAGCCTTCAGGCATCAGACAATCACAAAGTAAAACTACTGGAATGGGAACTGAAAGAAAAGTTACAGCTAGCACTGTACCAGCAGATGACTGCTAAAGACCCCAGGCTGCCCTCTCTCATCTCTGACTTCATCCTTCACAGAGCTAAGCTCCTGAGAGCAGGGACAAGCTGGCAGACCTCTTTACTCATGTAGAGTCAAAGACATAAATAAAAATCTGTGGAATGTCAGCAGTCAGAAGGATAGAGAAAGGGAAATATAAGAGCTGACAAGTGAGGAATGAAGAAGGAAACACAGAAAGGAATATGAGGAGAATGGAAGGAAGGAAGAAAGGAAGGAAGGAAGGAAGGAAGGAAGGAAGGAAGGAAAGAGGGAGGGAGGGAGGGAGGGAAGGGGGAGGGAGGGAGGGAAGGAGGAAAAAGAAGGAGCAGAAGTCAGGAAGGACAAAGTCAGGGAGAAAGGGAAGAAAGGGAATATAGAAATTGTTGTTTCTCATTGAAAACTGACAACTTATGAAAATATCTCTTCATGGAATTTTAAGTAAAAATGATAATAAAATATTTGTTATAATTTATTTTACCCCTTGAATATATTTATATATCTGCATAACAATGAGTATCTTTATTTAACCATATTAGCCCATGGACATTAAATTATTTATTGGAGAGCTCTTGTAGAAAACATTTGGCCAGATGTTTTGTTGTTTTCCCCAGTTGTAAAAATCCTCAGGAAGGTTTCCAATGCTTTAATAAACACAAGATGTTTCCCAAGCAATATGTTATATCATTGCCAAATTTAAAAACAAGAAACAAGCCAGAGATTTTGGAAAATAAACATTTGAGAGGAATAGCCACAAAATAATGATATTCTTTGGGACCACAAATATACGCCTCTCTAATTAGTCTATCTCAGATATTTTAGCTAAACTATCCTATCAAATGTTACAGGGCATAAATGCTACTATGAAATACAGTGATTTTAATAGGTTTTAAAAATGATCCACAACTTTTGGTCTTGCCAGAAGACCAACTTTTGGTCATCTCAGAAGATTCTCACAATTTCCAAAGTCCTGTGGGTGCAGAAGCCTCTACAAATGTGAAGTACTTTTAGTGCATTCATGTGGAGCTTACCCAAGTGAAAATGTCTGGTAGACAAGATGCATAAATCAGAACTACAATGTATATATTTAAATGACTAAATTAGATATTCTTGGCCAGATGCAGATGTACTAATTATCATTATCTAGTTTAAAAAAATAGATTTAGACATACAAAGCTCAGCTCTCAAATGAGTATCTGGCAGAAACTTAGCCTGATAAAAGGCAAGACACCATCACTAGAGAGCAGACTGTCTCTTAGGCATGCTTGCAAAATGGGTAAGCAGACTAAGCCAGCTTGGAAAGCCACAAACAGGACACGTATCTACACAGCCTTAAAGTAGATGCCTTTAACTTCCTTCAGATTTATTCTTCTGCAATGTGTCAGAGGAAATTTATTAAAACCCCAAGATCTCTGGCTGTCTCTGAGCAATACTCTTTAAGGGTATCTTTAAGCCCCTCTTTCAGTCTTTATGAGATACACAAGTCTCTTAATGGTAGAATCAGGCAGGTGTTAGGAGAGTTTCTAAGAGTTCTTTGCTTTGCTTCATGTGTTTGAGGGCCTGTGTGATAATTACTTTACAGTACTATAATCAACTTTACCTTGAGTTTTATGGAGAAAAGTACATAAAAATTGGACATGCTACTATAATTTCCCTTTGAGAAACATGAAGCTGTTTTTAGCTATGGTTCACAAAATAGATAACATACTAGTGGCTTTTGTTTAAGCATAACACCCTTCAGTAAAAATCCTCCTATACTTGAAAAATGTTGCAAAATCAAAATCGAATTAAGACAATGTATCCCTTATATAAATTGAATTGCAAATAGAAGATGGCATTGATTATAATGTAATTTAAGAAAAATAAGGTTACCCCCAAATTTTCTTCTGTGTGATACTTTATCAAATCATTATGTAATTGTATTCTTTACTATGTTATGTATAAAATAAATTATGTTATGAAAAATGACAAGATGACTAAGTGAGTAAAGGTGCTCTCTGCTCAACCTAACTTAAGAACAGAGAGAGTTGGACCCTCAGAATCTAGAGTAGGATAGAACTGAGTCCTAAACGATGTACCCTGACTCCTATACTTGTGCTCCCCACCACACACATATATTCATACAATAAATATGACAGATAGGACACTATTATACTTACCTAATTTGTAAATCTGTATATATATTATAGTTCTTTCATATTCCCAAATTACTGTGCTATAAAAGTTCAGATATGCTTTTAGTAAAATATATAATTAGAAGATGTTTCTTATCATAAGCAGAAGAGCAATTGTCCATGCCACATTACACACTTGTATTGACTGCTCTGATGTTGATTAACTTTTCTGATATCTCCAATAAGGAAAAAATGGTTATAGATATACCTTAAAGCATAACTATTAGAAACCATAGGCAATAAAGTACAATAGAATGAGAGTTAATGAATTAATTTCCTACCTCTCTATCTATCCACTTATATAAGGTTAGACAAATTATTTAAAATTCCCAAACATTAATTTTTTGATCCACATGATGATCTTAATGATCTGCTACAGAGTAATTGAGAAGCATCATTGAAACATTCCACACTAATGATGTCTGGGATTTATTAACATGTAATGAACAGTAGCCACCCATTTCTATTGTGTATTTTTCAGTCACTTATTATCATGGTAAATGTGTGATTGTGCTAATAATAAACTACAAGTCAAGAGGATTCCTAACACGTTTTTCTCTGGGTAGAGGAGTCTCTCTACTCTGCAGTTTCTCAAATATTTATTATTTTCCTTATTAAGTTTTCTATCATAAAGAGAACAATTTATCTGTTAAAATTTTGAATAACTGATTTATTACATGATAAAAACCATTTTATTCTTATCACCTAAACATTTTAATTATTTTTATTCTTTACACACATGAGAGGAAAGTGAATCCATTGTTTTATTATTGTTGTTTGACAGTGATTTATTATATTTTCCAGGCTGTCCTTGAACTTTTCTAAGTCTAGGTATGCACTGCCATATCTAGCTGAGTATTTTATATAATACTTTGTTGAACTATCTTACAATATTTTCATGAAGATTAGTTGAACTTTGATATATTTATTCTGAACTATACCATAGGTTACTATAAAGTTGTACAAATAGTTTAAAGATAATTGAACATAAAAATTTGTACTTGAAAACTTGGCAACAGTAGCCATGTGTTACTTCCAAAAAAACCAGTGAGTACCGTCTTCTTTATACAGTCTCCTTTAGAACTGTTATACTATATCAAATCCTATTCAGAATCATTATTTTCTTAAATCACCCCATATAAGCACAAGTGTTTGAAAAACATATTGATAGCTTGGCCTGCCACAGACCCCAGAAGAGGATGTTTAGGGTCAGTTTCCCTGTACCAAAGGCAGCAGTGACTTCAGGACCTATGAACAAGTCCTCCTCAGATCATATCCCTATAGGCATGGTTAACTAATAGCTTGTATCTTGACCTAATAATCAGAAATAAAGAAGAAAATTCTGAATTTTCTTCTGTACATGGTGATAGTGTTGTGGCAAAAGGATTCCCTATGTGTATGTGATACTCAGACTGAATCAACAATTTGGAATAATCAGCACAGGTAGGCACATGAATTTCAAGATAAGATATGGCAGCTAATTAGGTATTAGGACCTTAAACTCTGCTCACTCTGTGAAGCATATGGATCAACCACAAATAAATAGGAATCTAAAAATTTTGGAATGCTGAATACTGAAAATATTTTACTGTCTTTTAACAATTTTATTGGGTTATTCTTCAAATTCACTGTGTGTATAAAATGCTTCCCTTAACTTTCCTATCTACCTCTAGCTAAATTTCCCCACTTTCTTCATACCAGTGTCTCTCCCACATCCATGTTTGTTTCTTTGATTGGTTACTTTCTTTTTGAAACACACTGAGTTTAGCCAGATCATATCCATGATGCTGGATTTGGAAGTATCCATTGAGCCATTTGGCTCCTTAGTGGGTTCATGGGGAATACAATTACTGCTTTTCCTCCAGGAAATATCAGTAGCCAATAGTTTACCAGGGAGAGGTAGAAACAAGTGAACTGCTCTCTTGTCCAAGGGTGGCTGTTGATGGAATCAATCTTTTATAGGTCAATGACTAGCAGGCAAATCTGCTATGAGGTCATCATTGTCATGGCTATGCAAAATCCAGAAAGTATCAGTTCTTAGCCATTCTCCCAATCTCCAGCTCTTATGTTATTTCTGCTCTTTCTTCTTTGATGATCATCAAGCCTAACAGATGATATGAACATCCTGCTAACCTGCTTAGAGTAAGATAGTCTGACTTACTACAGTTCATCTTACAGCTTCAGAAGTGCTACACTGAGAATACTTTTAGACAAAACAACAATGTACTTTAAATTTAGTATTTTGATCCTTTTCTATTGTGAATGTTGTATAGCCTACCTCACTGAAAGGCTGGGTACTGAAAGCCACAGCAAATGATGACAAAGGTAAAGCTTCAAATATTATACACTGTAGAGGGCTGTTTGATAAGCTATAATGTTCATTGTTTATTTTTCATAATTAGTTGTCTTAATGGAGAAAAGAGATTTCATTGTAGTGTTTTATCACTAATATGTCAGGTGTTTTGTTCATATCCATCCTCAGTTACCCACACTTATATCTTTGCTCCTATTGGTCCTCATCTTCCCAAATACCCTCCCTTTTACTCTTAGCTCTTTAATGTTATTCCACTAATGCATATATATGTATATGTACATGTATATGTATATGATGTATATGTGTATGTATACATATATTGAGCCAAACTCCCATTGTAAATCAATGACCGTGAGTATAAAGTAAGCTCAAAATGAAGTAGTCATTTTAAGTTCAAAGTTACCCATAAATTAAAATTTTTTTCTTTCTTTCTTTCTTTCTTTGATTTGTTTTGTTTTCTTTCTCTTCTTTTCTTTTTTCTTTTTGTTTAAATGTCTGGATACAGAAAACTTGAAATAAAGGGTAAATAACATGTTTAATTATGAAATGCTACATATCCCATTCACTTTTCCACTGAATGTTCAGAGGCATAATCTGTAGTTATGCCTTCTTATAATCTTGTCAAAAATGAATTTCTGATTTGATTTTACCTTCAACAGAATCAAATCATCTGAGCACATGCAATTACTGAAAATTTTTTTCTAAAGAACAGCTTCCAGCATTGGATCATTTCAAGGTATTTTTGAGTTCATATTTTGGAACTAGCTATCAAAATATAAAGATATTTGAGTGAGATGGCTGATGAATCCATCTGCTCAGTGATTCTAGGGTTTTATTCAAATTTTGTCCAAACTACATTTTGTATTTTTGATTTTTCTACTCCTAATCCTAGGAGATTGGTACATGTCATTTTCAATGACTCTCTCAAGATAGTGCTTAGGTCATGCCTACTTGATGCAACTGAAAAGGCTAACTCTAGCTACTTTTTCTTTATGACTCTAGAGTTTTCTCTTGTCGCTAAACTAGAGACAATGCAACATGTCTGCATGAACATTCTAACTTTTTTCTGTAGTCCTGAGGAAAGAGCTACTAGGTTACCTATGTGGGAAATTGTGTGATTCCTGTGTAACTCATTGAGTAACATAACTCACTGAACATGAAGAACCCAAGCGGGTGCCTATATAGAGCTTTCATCCCTGCATTCTAGTACTTTGGGTACAGGAAGGTACTCTTCACTCCACCAAAGGAGAAAAATAAACACCAGTCCAGACACAAAATATTTGATTTACAATGTTGTCCTGCTCACAAGAAGTGCTAGGACAATGGTGGCACAAAGCTTATAGGAATATCTATACTATCTAATTTGATGTAAGGGTTGCTTTAAAAGATTGAACCAACACCCAAAACTTCTAGAGTGATCAATAATTAGATAGCCAATGGACATAGGGTTAAAGCAAATATTACTGGTCTCAAAATGTAACAATGAAATAACACTGTGTTATAATAATAGATCAGTGCCTTGGTCAGCTATTATCAGAGAAGTTTCTTCTACAGCAGATGGGAATTAATGCAGATACCCTCAGCCAGACACTATGGAGAGTGAGACCTAGAAGCACTCACCATGTAATTGGGTGTCCCTACCAAACCCCTCCCTCAAGGGCTCAGGAAATACTATGAAGAGGATTTGGGAAGAATGTAAGTTACAGTGGTCATGTAACATACCGAAAATTAAGACCCTTTAAATCAACATGACCAAGGCTCATATGAACTCACAGAGACTGAAATACGGGGCCTGCACAGGTATGTGCCAGGTTCTCTGTGTATACAGCATGACTTTATTTTAGAGTTTTTAATGGGATTTTTAAGTGTGAAATTGAGTATGTCTCAGATTCTTGTGCCTTTTTTTGTTGGTTTGTCTTATCCAATTTATATATGTTAGATCTTTGTTTTAACTTTTATATTATATTATATTATATTATATTATATTATATTATATCATATCATATTACTATCCCTATGAAGCCTGTATGTTGTCAAATGAGAGACAGAAAGGGAGTGGAATCCAGTTGTGAAATGAGGTGAGGAGGAAGTAGAGAGAAGAGTAGAGGGAGAAGTAATCACAATCAGAATATATAATGTGAGAAAAATACATTTTCTATAAAAGAAAACAAAAGTAAGTATGTAAGTAAGTAAATAAATAAATACAAGCTTTTCTTTTCATGAGATCTATAGAAATTGAATGCAAAGCGTGGATAGGCTTTTTCCAGGCAGAGTAGGCCAGGATGAACTTATCACTGTAAACATCTGAGTGGGAATACTCTATCACAGGCTTCTAGTGTTCCCCTATCAATTCCTCACTGTAACAGGAAAAACACACCATCAAGTAGCCATTAATAGTACATGTGGCAAGTCTTTTTAAAGATAAAGCAAGATCTGAACAGCCCAGCCACTTTTGTATTGCTCTTTAGTAGTCTCCTTCCCAGAAATGAAAGGGAGAAAACCTAAATTAAAGAGGGAACTTGCAGAGCCCACCTCTAGCAGAAAGATAGGCATCAAGTGAGGGATGGGGTTGTTATTCCGCAGGCAAAACTCTTACACATAATTGTTCCTGTCTGAAAGAACTGCAGGGACAAAAATGGAGAAGAGACTGAGGAAAAGAAGGTCCATTGACAGGCACAAATTGGGATCCAGCTCAAGGGGAGGCCTCAAGGCTTGACACTATTACTGAGGCTATGGAGTGCTCACAAAAAGGGACCTAGCATGACTGTCCTCTAAAAGGTTAAACATACACTTGAAAGAGTCAGACGCACATATTTGCCCTCAACCAATGAACAGAAGCTGCTGACCCCTGTGGTTGAATTAGGGAAAAGTTGGAAGAACATGAGGAGAAGGGAAACCCTGTAGGAAGATCAGCAGTTTCAATTAACCTGGACCCTCAAGATCTCAAAGACACTGGATCACCAACCAGGTAGCATACACCGGCTGATACGAGGCCCCCAACACATATATGGCAGAGGACTGCTGGGACTGGGTTCAGTCAGAAAAGATGCACCTAACCCTCAAGAGACTGAGGTCCCAGGGAGTTTAGAGGTCTGGTGGGATGGGGGTGGGGGTGGGGAGTGGGAGTGGGAGGGTGGAGACATCCTCGTGGAGACAGGGGTGGGGGTGGGGATAGGGAGGAAGCATGGGATGTAGAATAGCAGGAGGGTGGACTAGGTGGGGAATAAAATCTGGAGTGTAAAAAAAAATAATTAAAAATAAAATAAAGTGTTGGACCTTGTAGAGCAGTCTGTAGCCTGGTTGAGCAAGGCTTTCTCTGGAGACCCAGTAGAACATTCTACAAGGGACAGAACCTGTGAGCCATGCTCCCAGAATGCGGACTCCTCAACTTCATAATCCTGTGGCCATCAGTCACATATGACCACGCCCCAGGCCCTTAGCATTCTGGCTGGACTCCAACCCTACAGTCACCTGGCTACAGCCAGGCTTTCCTTGCCCCATGGTTACCTGGCCAGGTAACCCAGCCTAATATAAAAGAAGGCTTCTTGCTTCTCTCTGCTGTCTCTGCGCTCTCTCTCTCTCTCTCTCTCTCTCTCTCTCTCTCTCTCTCTCTCTCTCTCTCTCTCTCTCTTGCCCCTCTCTGTTCTCTATCATCTTTCTCTCATTCTCTGTTTCTCCTCTTTCTACATGGTCTCTCTTCTCTTGCCCCTCTCTCTCTTTCCCCTCTCTCTCTCCATTCTTTCTCTCCTTTCCACGTGGTCATGGTCATCCCTCATCCCTCAATCTTCTTTTTCTTCTTTACTTCTCTCTCTTATTTTCTCTCCCTACTTTTCTATAATAAAGTATTGAAACTATGAATTGTCTCTTTTCTTCAAAATTCATCACGTAAGAACATGAAGCAGGCCTCAGCGTTTCCAGCCACCAGGAAAGGATCCAGCCTCATCTCAGTCAAGATTCTTTTACAGGTACCCAGGGTCATGCAAACGGCCCCACCTTCTGGGCAAAGACCTCTCCCTCTACAGGTACTCTGGCACCCACCATCCCTACCCCTGCGCAGTGAGCGGGCCTAGCCAGTGTTTCCCTATGCGGGCCTTGCCCACTAGTGTTCTCCCTATGCTGGCTCTGCCTGCCAGCCTTCTCCTATGCAGGCCCCACCACCACCCCTGCTTTTGTTTTCCCACAATAAAGCATAGGAGGTGGCAAGAAAATATCATAATCCTTCTCCTTTCTTCACATATATAAAGAATACAAACACCTTAATGGAAAACACTTTGTTAAAATGGGAAAATTACTTCATTCAATGCAAGAAACAATAATTGTTAAACTTATGTGTGTATATGTAAGCCAGGCACACAAAGAAAATGCCACATAATCTTATCCGTAAGTGAAATGGAAGAAAGAAAGAAAGAAAGAAAGAAAGAAAGAAAGAAAGAAAGAAAGAAAGAAAGAAAGGAAAGAAAGGATGAAAGAATGAAAGAAAGAGAAGGAAATAAATGCAAGCAATATCATAACAGTTGTTAATAGAATGAATGTTATTTGACAGAGGCTAGGAAGAGTGACCTAAAGGGAGACTTGAGGAAGTAAACTATGGGGATTACATAAAAATGATATACCGTGCACCCAGAAGCTGCAGGCAGGATTCTGAACATTTTTCCCTTAGAGAACAAATGTTTGAAGAAATACATGTGTAACCTGATTTAATCATTTTGTACATTATACAGTCATTGAAACACATTACCACATTGATATTTAGATTCTTATACTTTTATCTACCAGCTAAAATACATTTAAATCAAGTAAAATATGTAGATAGATGTTAGAGGAATAAAAAAATGGGTAAAATCCCATCTAATTTAGAAAATTTAGAAAATAAGAATTCTTTTTTAAAATTTATTTTTTTTTTGCATTCTGTATTTTTATCCCCCCCCCACCCCAGTCAACCCTCTGACTATTCCACATCCTATATCCCCTGTCTCCACATGGATGCCCCCACCCCCCACCCCGCCTAACCACTAAACTCCCTGGGACCTCCAGTCTCTTAAGGGTTAGGTGCATCATCTCTTAATGAACACAGTACTGGCAGTCCTCTACTGTTTGTGTGTTGGGGCCTCATATCAGTTGATGTGTGCTGCCTGTTTGGTGATCCAGTTTTTGAGAGGTCTCAGGGGTCCAGATAACTTGACACTGCTGGTCCTCCTACTGGCTCTCCCTTCTCCTCAGCTTCTTTCAGCCTTCCCTAATTTAACAACAGAGGGCAGCAGCTTCTATCCATTGCTTGGGTGCAAATATCTGCATCTGACTCAGCTGCTTGTTTGTCTTCAGGAGTGCCGTCATGCTAGGTCCTTTTTTGTGAGCACTCCATAGCCTCAGTAATGAGGCTCAGTCACGCCATTTGAGTCCTGAGAGTCTCTCAACTCCCAGGTCTCTGGTGCATTCTGGAGGGTACCCCAAACCTCCTGTCTCCTGAGGGTGCCAGTTTCCATTCTTTCTGCTGGCCCTCAAGGTTTCAATCCTTTTTCCTCATCAAATACCAGAGCAGGTATTCCCACTCCCCGTGAATCCCCTACCCCTGACCACTTTCTCTCCCAGGTCCCTCCCCCTCACTTGTGATTACTTTCTTCTCCCTCACAAGTGGAACTGAGGCATCCTCACGTGGACATTTCAGCTTGTTGACCTTTTTGGGGTTTGAGTTGTGTGGACTGTATGTTGTGTATTCTATACTTTTTTTTTTTAATTTTGGCTAACATCTACTTATTAGTGAGTACATATCATGCATGTCCTTTTGGGTCTGAGTTACTTTACTCAGTTTGATATTTTCTAGTTCCACCCATTTCCCTGCAAAACTTAGGATGTCCTCATTCTTAATAGGTGAGTAGTACTCCATTGTATAAATGAACCTCATTTTCTGTATCCTGGGACATCTAGGTTGTTTCCAGCTTCTGGCTATCACAAATAGGCCACTATAAATATAATGGAACACATGCCCCTGTGGCATGGTGGGACATCTTTTGGGTATTTTCCCAAGAGTGGTATACTTGCTTCTTCAGTTAGATCTATTTCCAATGTTGGGAGGAATCTCCAGATTGACTTCCAGAATGGTTGTACCAGTTTACAATTCCACCAGCAATGGTGAAGCATTCTTTTCTCCACATCCTCTCCAACACATGTTGTCACCAGAGGTTTTGATCTTAAACATTCTGATTGGTGTAAGGTGGAATCTCATGGTTTACTTTGCATTTCTCTGATTACTAAGGACTTTGAACATTTCTTTAGGTACATCTCAGCTATTCAAGATTCCTCAGTTGTGAAATCTCGGTTTAGTTTTATACCCCATTTCTTGATTGTGTTGTTTGATTTTTGGTGTTTAGTTTCTTCAGTTCTTTATATATTTTGGATATTAGCCCTCTATCTGATGTGGGGTTAATAAAGATTTCTTTCCAATCAGTGGGTTGTCGCCCTGTCTTATCAACTATGTCCTTTGCCTTTCAGAATCTTTCCTGTTTCATGAGGTCACATTTATTAATTCTTGATCTTAGTGAATGAGTCATTGGAGTTCTATTTAAGAAATTTCCCCCTGTGCCAATCAGTTTCAAGGCTCTTTCCCACTTTGTTTTCTATTAGATTCAGTGGTAGTGTTCCTTCTCTTCAATTTTATGGAATAATTTGAGGAAAATTGGTATTAGGTCTTCTTTGAAGGTCTGATAGAATTTTGCACTAAATCCATTTGGCCCTGGCTGTTTTTTTTTTTTTTCTTTTTTTTGGTTAGGAGGGTTTTTATGAATTCTATTTCCTTGTGGGATAAGGGCCAGTTACCTGCTCTTGATTTAACTTTGGTATGTGGTATCTGTCTAGAAAACTATCCCTTTCATCTAGATTGTCCACTTTTGTTGTGTATAGGCTGTTATAGTAAGATCTGATGATATTTTTTATTTCCTCTGTTTCTGTTTTTATGTCTCCCTTTTCATTTCTGATTTTGTCAATTTTGATACTGTATGTCTTCCCTGTAATTAGTTTGGCTGGGGAGTTTATCTATCTTGTTGATTCTCTCAGAGAACCAGCTTCTGGTTTTTTTGTTTTGTTTTGTTTTGTTTTGTTTTTTGTTTTTTTTATTCTTTGTATTGTTTTCTTTGTTTCTATTCGGTTGATTTCTGCCTTCTACTCCTCTCAGGTCAGTTTGCTTCTTTTTGTTCTAGAGTTCTCAGGTATGCTGTTAAGTTGCTAGTATAAGATCCCTCCAGTTTCTTTGCCAGGGCACTTAGTACTATGACCTTTCCTCTTAGCACTGCTTTCATTTTGTCCCATAAGTTTGGGTATGATGTGTCAACATTTTCATTAAATTCCAGGAAGTCTTTAATTTCTTTCTTTATTTCTTCCCTGACCCAGTTATCATTGAGTAATGAGTTGTTCAGTTTTCACATGTAAATGGGCTTTCTGTAGTTTTTACTGTTATTGAAGACCAGTCTTAGGCCATGGTGATCTGAAAGGATGCATGATATTATTTCAATTTCCTTATATCAGTTGAGAGTTGTTTTGTGACCAATTATACGGTCGATTTTGGAGAAGGTACCATGAAGTGCTGAGAAGAAGGTGTATTCTTTGGTTTT
The DNA here is from genome assembly GCA_036184795.1 of Tokudaia tokunoshimensis. NCBI lineage: Eukaryota > Metazoa > Chordata > Mammalia > Rodentia > Muridae > Tokudaia > Tokudaia tokunoshimensis. Next base: position 79,752,425 of record BTHU01000012.1, on the reverse strand, counting down.
AGAGTGAAATGCTCTATAGATATCTGTTAAATCCATTCAGTTCATAACCTCTTTTAGTTTTACTGTGTCTCTGTTTAGTTTGTGTTTCAATGACCTGTCCATTAGTGAGAGTGGGGTGATGAAGTCTCCACTATTATTGCATGGAGTTCAATGTGTGTTTAGAGCTTTAATAAAGTTTCTTTACGAATGTGGGTGCTCTTGCATTTAGGTCATAGATGTTCAGAATTGACTTTCTCTTGGTGGATTTTACCCTTGATGAATATGAAGTGTCCTGCATCATGCTTGATAACTTTTGATTGAAAATCTATTTTATTGAACATTAGGATAGCAACTCCTGCTTGTTTCCTGGGACCATTTGCTTGGAAGACCTTTTTGGATCCTTTTACTCTGAGAGAGTATCCATCCTTGTTACTGAGGTGTGTTTCTTTTATGCAGCAAAATACTGAATCTTGTTTGTGAATCTAGGTTGTTAGCTTATGTCTTTTTATAGGTGAGTTGAGTCCATTAATGTTGAGAGATATTAAAGAGACATGAGTGTTGGTTCCTGATATGTTTGTTTTGGTAGCTGGCTTTATGTCCTTGTGGTTCTCTCCTTTTGGCTTTTTTGTGAGATGCTTAATATCTTTTCCTTTCTTTGGTGCACCTTCCTTGTGTTAGAGTTTTCCTTATAGGATTCTGTAGGGCTGGATTGGTAGATACTGTTTGAATTTGGTTTTTGTCCTGGAATATTTTGATTTCTCCATCTGTGATGATTAAGAGTTTTGCTGGGTATAGTAGCCTGGGCTTGAATTTGTGTTCTTTTAGAGATTGTATGATCTCTGACAAGGCTCTCTGGCTTTCATAGTCTCTGTTGAGAAGTCTGGTTTAGTTCTGATAGGTCTATCTTTGTATGCATCTTGGCCTTTTTTTCCTTGCAGCTTTTAATATTCTTTGTTCTGTGAGTTTAGTGTTTTGATTATTATGCAATGAGAGGATTTTCTTTTCTGGTCCCAATTATTTGATGTTGTATAGACAACTTGTATTTTTATGGCCATCTCTTTCTTTAGGTTGAGGAATTTTTCTTCTATGATTTTATTGAAGACATTTTAAGGTCCTTTAAGTGGGAATCTTCATTCTCCTCTATTCAGATTAATCTTAGATTTGATCTTCTCATTTTGTCCTGAATTTCCTGGATGCTTTGGGTTAGGAGATGTTTAGGAGGGTGGGGCTTTTGGTGGATGATGGCTCCTGATTCCACCAGGCTTATAGCAGTATCTCTGGGACTCCAGAAGGGCTGCGGGTTCTTACCAACTGCTCTGAGTGCAGCAGGTCATCTAGGATGGGTCAAGATATGGTGTCTTTACTGGAGCAGAACAGGTAAGAGTCTGCCCCAGCAAAAAGGACTGGACATAAGAAAATAACATTTCTAGTTGCATGATTTCTTGTCTAGACATCTAGCATACTAGAACAAAATATAGGAAATTTAAAACCTCTCTGCTATACTAGATTATAATTAGTTCAAAGTAAATAAACCTACATATATCTTATTATAGATAAAATTGAACATACTCAGAAGTAAGTCCCAGAAATTTCAGAAAGTTCCATGGCAATGTCATCTCAGAAAAGAAACCTAAGCAGAATAACTCAAGAGTTTAAAAAAAAAAACACATTTGAACACCAAGAACAAAGTTCTCTTAATCAACTGAGCAAAATTCATATGAACTCACAGTGACTGAGGCAGCAAGCACAGGCTAGCATTGGTCTGTACCATATCATCTGCATCTATATGATGGTTTTCAGTTTATCATTTTTATGGAACTCCTAAGTGTGTGATGAGCAGGTCTCTGATGTCTGTGTCTTTTTTTGTGTTCTTTTCCTTCTGTTGGTTTGCCATGCTCAACTTTGATGTGAGGCTTTTGTTTTACCTAGTTACATTTTATTTTGTTATGTTTTGTTATCACTTAGATTATGGGTATCTATTATGGGTATCTATAGATACTAATAGATGCTTTGGGTTAGGAGATGTTTAGGAGGGTGGGGCTTTTGGTGGATGATGGCTCCTGATTCCACCAAGCTTATAGCAGTATCTCTGGGACTCCAGAAGGGCTGCGGGTTCTTACCAACTGCTCTGAGTGCAGTTGGTAAGACTGCCAAAAAGCCAAAAGGAGAGAACCACAAGGACATAAAGCCAGCTACCAAAACAAAGTATCTATTAGTTATGTTTGTTATCACTTAGAAGCCTGCTCTTGTCTAATGATAGACATAATAGAAGTGGAACCAGATTTGGTATTTGGAAGGTATTTGTAGAGGGAGAGTGTATTAGTCAGGGTTCTCTAGAGTCACAGAACGAATGGGTAGTCTCTATATAGTTAGGGAATGTGTTGATGACTTACAGTTTGTAGTCCAACTCCCCAGCAATGGTCAGCAGCAGCTGTGGATGGAAGTCCAAGGATCTAGCAGTTGCTCAGTCCCACGAGACAAACAGGCAAGGAAGAGTGAGAGTGAATCTTCCTTCTTCCAATGTCCTTATGTAGATCTCCAGCACAGGGTTTGGCCCAGATTAAAGGTGTGTGCCACCATGCCTTTAATCCCAGATGACTTTGAACTTGGAGATCTCCTTGTCTTAATCTTCTGGAATTCATAGCCACTAGGCTTCAAGATCTCCATGCCAAGATACAGGTCAGAAACTTGTATCTCTGAGCCTCCAGATTAGGATTACAGGTGAGCCTTCCAATTCTGGATTGTAGTTCATTCCAGATATAGTCAGGTTGACAACCAGGAATAGCCACATGAAACCATAATAAAGATATATTGTATAATAAAAGAATCTGTCATTAATTGATAGGGGGAAATTAAAATAGTAATACAAAAAAGAAAAGAAATAGAGGCCAGAAAAAAAAGATGAAATCTCTACCTTGAAAATCTTGTCATTTATTCAATGGAATAATGTCTTTGCTCCTAAAAATGTGTGAATGATCTAGTTCCTCTCTCCTCATCAACTCTGGGGTTGCCCTTCTGTTTTTCAGCTTTCTGTAAGTGTGTAGCTATATCTTGAAGTAATTTTAATTTATGGTTTCCTGATGGCTAATGATATTAAATATAATTTTGTGTATTTGATTATTGTATATGCATCTCCTTTACAGACAAATGTATTAGTGTGTTTGTCTTTATAAATTTCTAAAAAAACGTACACTTAGCCTATGAGGGCATTTCTTAATTTTATTTCTCTGGTAAAAGTTCAAATCCCTGAAGCTTATATGCTGCAACTTCACATTTTATCTTCATTTGATTAAATGCACAATTCATGTGTTAGGTGATATCAAGAATGGCAACTGATAACTGTGATTATGGAACCTAATTGGAAAGAACTTTCAGTCTAATTTTGCTAATTAGACTATTGAGACTATTGCTGCCTTTAGTTGTTGCAAAAACTTTATATACTTGAGGTTATAATCTTTATCGTATCAGAAAAGTAAACAGAACTTGGTAAGGTGCAAAAATTAACATGCAAAGTAAAGAAATGAGTTTAAAATTTTCTCATTTTATTTTTCTCTCCATTCGAGTACTAGGCATAGTTTCATTTCTACTGAGTATGCCTGATGTTAACTACAGGACCTAGGTGAAACTATTGCACTCCTGGGATATCTTACCATGATGGTCATTTCTGTTCTCATGCTTTGCAGCTGAGGCAGAGAATTGATTGCTTTTCATCCCCTGGTGACCTTCGATACTATGAGAGCTAGTTCTCAGGGACTGGACTCCTTGTTATTTTCAGCTAAATTCTTCAGATTCTTGTGTAGGAAGTGTAAGATGTCCACAGCAAAATGGTCATACCTATAGTTCTGGGAGACAAAAAAGGGCAATAGCAATAGCTTATATGGTTTGCAAGGGTCTTGTATACTTCTGACCAACAACTCAAATGGAGATTTTCCACAAATTTTACTGGGGGTTTTATTAGATAGTCCATGACTTTCAGGTCAAATACTATCACCCTGAGTGGCATAACATCATTAATAATCACTGTGCTCACACACACACACACACACACACACACACACACACACACACACACACACACCTGGTATTAAAGACTATATGCTTACTTTGAAAAGATTTTAGGGTCAATATATTTTTTTCAAATTAGTAATGGAGAGTATTATCAAGAAAAGTTCCAAAGACCCATTTTCTCATTTCAGTGAAACCAAAACAATTTGTTTCATCTACTTTTCTGCTCACAAAGTTGAAGCCTTTACTGAAGGAATGCCACTGACTGGAAGGATGTATAATTTAAGGCATTTTAAAGTTCAAATTACTGGTTGTTGATATATCTTACTGAATACAAATATAGAATACAAATCCATGTTTCTGATCTGAGCTAAAGCTTGAAAGAAGTTGTACATATGTGAAAGATTTGACAAGAATGTGGTAGTTGTGCAGAAAGACAGACTTTTGCACATTTATCCAGAATTGTTTTATAATATTTTAGGCCCTTGAGTAGCAGTGTCCCCTACCACTTATGACTGACTAATATTCCCAGGCTTGTGATTGCACAAAAGTCTTAGAATTTATCACTAAAGCTTATCATTGAAGAGACTGATGGTCTATACCAATAATAAAGATAAGAATTCTAGCAAATCATTTCTGAAACTTATAAAAGTGAGCACAGTAATCAGGAGCACTTTCACATATTTTTCTCACCAATGTAACTTTTCTCCATAAGAGTAAGAGTTCATGTAACCTGACCCATATAAAAATGTCATTTGGGGTAAGTGGAATCACTGTTACCAGATTATAACTACTCATATTTGGTTATGAATGAATGTGTTTCTCATTTTCCTAAAAGCAGAGTTGTCAGTAGATACTGACATTGGTTAAAGACACCACCACATTCATATATTCTATCTTTAAGTTACATGACTTGTGGGAAGGATATCTGTTGTGACATAACTAACTGTGCTTTAGAAGTTATATTTTTCAGAAATATTTTCTATGTATCCAAATTTTGTAACTTGAAGCAAAAAGGGGTTAATACATTAAAGGTTTGGTAGGTGAAGACAGTCAAAACTGCTCTTGAAAATTGTTTGGTTGACCTGGGACATCTGTTATTTTTCATTCTCCAATAGAATTTATACTATGGATTTCAGATTCCCAGAATAACATAGACACTTTTTCTGGGTACACAGCTTGCAGATAACAGATTGTAGATGTTATAGTCTATAATTGTGTGAATCCACTCCTTATAATGAAATATTCTTGAATAATGGGGATTTGTATTTTGCATATGAAGATAAATAGGGAAATGTTATCAGATTCAAAAAACTTAAAACATTGATGTTCAGTGATATATGAATACTTCTTTGGACAATATGTTCCTATAGTTCTGAATACCATTATATGTATAAGTAGTTCTAATAAACACATATAGCACAAAGGTGAAGGAAAGTGCAAACATTCTAGAAATGGTTGAGAAACCATGGTCTTGTTAAATGATAAGCTGGAAACCACTTTGAGAACAGTATTTGCCTTGTAATTAACATTAGACTCTGGAGTAAAGCTGATTAACTCCTAATTCTGGTTCTGACATTGATATAAGTATGAGCTATAGCAAACAATTAATCACTAAGTCCCTCAGTTTCACTTTTGTAAGTATATGAAGTAAGTCTTTTTAACCCTATGAAATTTGTGTAAAATTGTTTAACAAAGATATCACATCATCATAAGTAGCCACTTCTCAAACTCTAACTTCCATTTCCCCTTCAAGTTTAACTAAAACATTTTTGTTTATACAGTTTTCAACCTCTGTCATTTTTATAGCTGAGAAAGTGATTGCTATGGACAAGCTACTTGACACTTGTTGGCAAAATGAAAATGAGTATTAAATCTGAATCTGTTTATTACAACTTACAAGATTTGTTAAGAACAACAAACTCTTAGCAATTTTGACAAAAAAGGACCAATATTAAGGAAATGGCAGATTTCAAACTCCATGCCTTGTATTCTTATCTGTCCAGTACTTTCCTTTTGTAGAAAAACTTAAAAGTTTGGAAAGTAATGCCTTTAAATCTTGGTGACAGGAATAAAGACATTTGAGACATGCTTTTATAGATTCTATTTAAAAGACTTGGTTTTTGAAAAATTCATTACAGAAATTATGGAAATGATTTAGGTGAAAGATATAATTAGAATGTGTAAGCATTTGAAAGGAAAATCTAAGTTTAGAAGAATAAATGAGATAAAAAAATAATGGCGGAAACAGGTAACAAAAACATTCACTAAAAAAAGACAATTGTATCATCGTACATGAGAAGATCATTTGCCCATTTAATTCACATACCCTACTAAAATATTTGTTCTGGTATTAGTTTTAAGGGTTTGAATCATAAATTACACAAATATAAGGAAAAACAAAGGCAAAATTAGAATGTATGATGCATTTTTTAATTTTTACCTAGGGTATTTTAGAGGAAATATAAAATATTAGTGACTTTGACATTAAATTTACATACTTATATAACCATGTGCCTATGTGTTCTTTTATGGGAAGGAGTACATAAAAACTGTTAAAATAGCACATAGGATGTTTGCAAGTGTAAAATGCAAAGGAAATGTTCACATACTGAGTATGTGTTCTGCACAGATGGCTCTATGACACGGCAGACAACCAAGCAAGAGGATCTTTTAACATGAGGCATTTAAAGCAGATGAGTTCATTGAAATTACATAACACTACCCTTGCCTACAAAATGGAACCTTTGAAATTAAAGCTTTTTGTCTACTTCACTTCATACCTCATTGATTATCTTTATCCTTAACAATCATTTTAAAGGCCGGGTTGTTATTTTCATTTACATAAATCAGAAGAAAATCCTTTGTGTCAAGAAAAATCTTTTAGTTTGCAGTTTTAATGAATAACTTAGTAAAGACAATTCCAAATTTGAAAGTGAATTGAACAGAAACATATAATGTCTGGGAATAGGTAAAGAAGGAAAACCTGCCCTATGCTAGCATCTACTTATACAGAAAATTGTGTCACAAATGTCCAATAAGCTATATATATATATATATATATATATATATATATATATATATATATATGTGTGTGTGTGTGTGTGTGTGTGTGTATGTGTGTGTGTGTGTGTGCTTGTGTGTGTATATACACATACACATATACATATACATACACATACATGTATACACATATACATATATACATAATGAAATTAGCTAATGCTCCACTGAAGGACCATAGACTGTATGGTAGAATTTCTAGTAATATTAGTACCAAGGATGGGAGATATACCCAAAACAATATAGTATATTGCATTGGATATATCCTAGAGATTAAAGGTAAGTCCTTGTTACTGAAGAAATAATGCACTTTGAAAACAGGGATCAGTATATTTGAGCTGGATCTGCCCTGGAAACTCTCTACTTCAGGATTAGCTTTAATAGTACCAGAAATTGCTATTCAAGTTTCCATAGGAGGAAAGCACTCATTTATGAACCACAACAGTCACCCACATGGCAATATATCCTCAATGGTACAATAGTGCCATGCGTATATTGGCAGCAAGCTATATCTCTATTCTTGGTCTTACAGCTCATTTAACAGAGAAATTTTTCCCAGTACTGGAAATCTACCCAAAGACCTAGGTCTAGTGTGGTTACTGAACTCAGAAGGAAATGAAGTACCACCCCTTTACTAATCCAGGATAATTTCCTGTTCCATTCTAAGTATAGATTTCACTCTTCTACCATAAGTTTCTCTTTTCAGCAGATGGAGAAAACTAAAGAAATCTACAACAAATTATAGTGTATACATCAACTGATCATGTAGTACCAGCTATAATTGATACATATACAATATAATCTCCACACCTACTGCTCAGGCAACATCATGGAAGAGGGCATGGAAAGGACCAAGACTAGGAATCAGAGGACCAAGAAATATACTGAGAGATTGTGTCCCCTAAAAATGACAAGGAATTTCCATCCACCATGTTTCAGTATATCTACCTAAGCAAGACTTAAACAAAGACAACAGTAACAGACAAGCTATCATGTAAGGGGGGAATCTCATGGAGCCCCACACTAAGGCAAAGAACTGCAGAACACTAAGATCTTCTGAGAGAGAAATGTCTTTCCCATTGTTATGTCCCCTAAAATTGGTTATCTGATATTGAGTGATCAGCTCTGAAATCATATACATAGAAATATCAATAAACAGACTCAGAAAGAATGAAAAATTAAAGCAATAGAATAAATTGAGTGGTTGTTTATTTGACTACCAAAACTTCTTTGAATTTTGTGTATGTCTTTGTGTTTTTGTGCATGTATATGCACATGAATTTGGGTATGTACAGAAGACAGAAACAGTCATCAGATTTTTGGACCAAAGCTACAGGCAGTGATGGTGTTGAATATGGGTGCTGACAACTGAAGTCTGATCCTCTACAAGAATATCAAGTGCTCGTAATTCCTGAGTCATCTCTCTAAACAGCTTATATTGCTGTGTATTACTAGGACTTTATAGTCAAAGTAGCTAGCATTTTATGTACGTTTATGAATTTCTTGGATGTGTTGTCAAAATTTCAACCCAAATAAATGCTAGATTTTGTACAAAGTGTTCAATTTTGAAGTTAATTTAATCTGTTTAATTTGTTTTCTATCTATACACTGTTGGCATATAAACAACTGTGTTTGAAAGGTTATAATGGGTATCTTTTTATGCCTCAGAAGATAACAGAAAATAGAAGTACACAGATGTGGTTCAGGACTGATGGACTCCAAAACTTGTCCTCAGCAACTTGGTTTTCAAGCTACCATGCTGACATTCAGTTTTAGGAATCTGATTATATGTTTCTTTCCTCCTCTTCCCCAGCTCCTTTAAATTATTTGTGCATCAATAGCTCTGGAAAGCCATGTAAGGAATGTTTTTGAATTTCTATACATCTTACTCTGTTGATTTCATTACATATCAAGATAAATCTGGTCAACTATCAAGGTTCAAATAGAGACCTTTTGCTTTTTCAAATTTCTTAGTATGTCAATCATACATTAATGTAATTTTGGAGTATTTGTGGTTTAGAGAACTAGTCCAGAGGAAGTTACATATAAAGGATAGGTTTTTAAAAGATAAATAAATTGGATAGTGTTCTAAATATCTTTTGAAAATAGTATAAAGCTATAAGATTTATGTGCCACATTAATTTTAATCAGTAAAAGTTGATATTAAACAATAGGGAACAGGCACCATAAAATGGATCCAATGGTTTAAAGAAAGGCAACATGAGGTTGGAAAGAAAAATTTTGAGTGTTTGGAGGAATAATAGGAGGGGAGGGAATTAGGTACATTTGAGAAAAACACTATAGGCATGCACAGAATTCTCAAACAGTTAGCAAATAATAAAAATAGAATTTAATATTTTGTCTACTCCAGGGATGTAAAAATGTATATTTCATTTAAAGTTGTACTGCATTTTCCCAAATACTCTCTAATCAAGACTACTTTCTAGAAATAAAATCTGTGTCAGGACTTAGATTTTAGTTAATAAAATAGTAGGAAGATAAAAGCTACAAAGTGCAGAAGCAGAGACTAAACAAGGGAGTTACAATAGATTAGAGGTAAAGATTCTGGTAAGTTGAGATCTTTTTAAAAACCTAAATGTACTTTCTACTGGTAATTCAAAGACCTGTTATCTTGTGTACATTATGGATAGAAAGGGTTGAACATTAGTAAAAACAGAAGATATAGCCAAAAGTTTGCTGGAAGTCATTGTATTTTTTAATACTTTGTTGTTGAATGTAGTTTAGCAATATTGGGGAAATGAAATATTAAACAGTTATACTCAGTGCTTTGCTTAAATGAAGTGTGTGCAAGGAAGAAGAAAGCTTGTTGGACAGGTAATCTAGATGATATACAGAAGATTTGTACTGCAAAATGAGACAAGAATACAGATTTTCAAATGGCTTATCTGAATTTTTCCTGATTATACAGTTATAATCACTTCTCAAATAGACAGTATATTTATCAAAACAGAAATTTTATTGAGCAAAGTACAGAACACCTTAATAATTTGAAGGAATTTAAGAATAAAATTCAGTTTTAAATGTAATTATATGTGAATCCCAGAAATTATTCACAAGAAATAATTTCACTTCACATCAGATTGATTTTATTAGCAAAGTAGAAGGATTTCATTGTGTTGTGTTTCTATATTTATTCAGTGTGTGTATGTGTGTGTGTGTGTGTTTGTAATAATCAAAGGTAAGTACTTTTCTCCCATCACACAGATTCAAGGGATCAAACTCAGATCATCAGGAATGGTGACAAGCATCTTTATCTGTTGAGTCACAACATTGGGCCAGTTCATACATTTTCATGGAACATTTCCAGATAACATCTGTAATCCCAAAATAGCTAGCAAGTAGACCTTGAGGCAACAGTAGAAATTCATACTAAAATATAATACAGAATTCAAGATAATAGTTACCAAATAATAAATGTGATTGCACATCTTTTCAGAAAAGCTAACATATAACAATTTTATATCTTTAAATTATTTAACTGATCACAATTAAGTTTGTATATAACCATATGCATAATTTTGAAAAACAGATATTAGTTATTAAAAGTAGCTTTCATATTTAAAAATAGCATATTAACACTTAGAATGTGTAAACTTTGTTGATTTTGTCCTGACACTGGTAGGTGTAGTTGAAAATCATTTTCTTTAAATGTAAAGAAAAAAAAACGGTGATGAAACCAGAAAATGTGGAAAGTAGCATAAGTGACATTCATGTATTTTTGACTGACTGTGATGGCCTGTCTTTATAGTAGTTATACTCTTGGGTCAATATGTGTAAAGAAAGTAAGAAAACATTTAAACATTTTTTCCCTTTTACACTTCCTACCCTTTCTTTTAAGGGTTATCTATGTATAATGCTTTCCACGAGTGAAAATGTAAATGTATCTTTATTTTATAGAAAGGGCTTGATTTTTACTCTTTCTGGATATAGAGCTGTGAACAATCTACCTTCAAAAAATGAGAAGTATATTAGAAAATTAACATATGATAATGAAATACAGAAAAGACTTTCAATGATAGATTTTGAGGAAAGGAGAGCTAGAGTTTGTTGATAGCCTGTTCTACATAGCAAGACCCTGTATAAGCAATAGAAAAAGAGAGAGAAGAAAGCTTGCCTGGGTTATAAAGTAAAAATTGCTCTTAAAATAGAAAATTCTGTTTGGACACTAATGCTTATATATCAGTAAAAGTAAGCAGGTTGTGAGCACAAATAGCAGGTATTATTTGTCAGTATCTGTAATTTTATATTCATTTTCAACAGGGCCATCATCCCTATACGAGTGTTAATGTTTTCTTGGAAAGACACATCCTTTTATGAATATTGTAAGGAGTGAATTTCTTCAAACAATCTTTCTTTAGTTCCTCAACTACTATAAATATTTAAACTGTCTGAATCTGTCTTTTCTCCCCAACTCTCCATTTTCATTGGTTCATTACATCTATAGTTCAGGGATAGGAAAGACCTGTATTGAAAGTAGAAAAAGATTAAATCATGTCTGATCAACAGAAAGCAAAATGAAGAGTGTGGATCACAGATTTGATAGGTCAATCTCTCTCAACTAATGGTAAACTAAAAATTTTCATAAACTAAATGTTCTATCTCTATAGATTCAAAGTTATTACTACACACACACACACACACACAACTTGCCACTAAACTTGTTTATTAAAATACCTAATTGTGCGGGGAGTTAGAAAAGTTCTTAATAAATGAAATATATGTCATTTATTAAGGCCATATAACAGTAGAAAGGCTGAGATAGGAGGATTACCAGTTTAAGGCAAGCATAGACAAACAGCAATATATTGTCTGCCATCCCTGGAAAGAAGATATCTTAGAAAACAAGAACTACTGGAGAACCTTGTCAATATCAGCAACAAAGTCAGGAATGTTAAACATGCCAGACTTTATTCTTTCTTTCTTTTTTTTTTTTTTTTTTTTTTTTTTTTTGATTTTTTGAGACAGGGTTTCTCTGTGTAGCCCTGGCTGTCCTGGAACTCACTTTGTAGACCAGGCTGACCTCGAACTCAGAAATCCTCCTGCCTCTGCCTCCCAAGTGCTGGGATTAAAGGCGTGCGCCACCACCGCCTGGCTATTCTTTCTTAGGGAATGTTATTCACTTAACTATTACTTTGGTCTTTTCTGTGATAGCAGACTATGCTGAATTAACATTGACTGCCAACTTGACACATCTTGAGAGTCTTAAAAAATGAATCTCAATAGAATATATATTCTTCTTGTCATCCGCTTTCCCAGTCCCCCACCTCCCAGAAAACCCTATCCCATCGCTCCTCCCCCTGCTTCTATGAGGGTGTTCCTCCATCCACCCACCCACTCCTGCATCCCTGCCCTCAATTCACCTACATAGGGGCATCTATTGAGCCTTTATAGGACCAACGACCTCTCCTCCCAATGATGCCTGACAAGGCCATCATCCTCTGCTACATATACAGCTGGAGTCTTGTTTAATCCTTGGTTGGTGGCTTAGTACCTGGGAGTTCTGGGGGGGGGGCTTCTGGTTGGTTGAAATTATTGTTCTTCCTATGGAGTGGCAAGCCACTGCGTATCCTTCAGTACTTTCTCTAACTCCTAAATTGGTGACCGTGCTCTCAGTCCAATGATTGAGTGTGAACATCGGCCTATATATTTGTAAGGATCTGGAAGGGCCTCTCAGGAGACAGCTGTATTAGTCTCCTTTCAGCAAGCATTTCTTGGCATCCACAATAGTGTCAGGTTTTGGTGACTGTATCTGGGATGAATTCCCAGGTAGGACAGTCTCTGCTCTACACTTTCTCTCCATATTTGCTCCCATGAGTATTTTGTTCCTCTTTCTAAGAAGTACCAAAGCACCCATATTTTGGTCTTCCTTCTTCTTGAACTTCATGTGGTCTGTGAATTGTATATTGGGCATTTGGAGCTTTTGGGCTAATATCCACTTATCAGTAACTGCATACCATGCATGTTCTTTTGTGATTGGGTTACCTGACTCAGGATGATATTTTCTAGTTCCATACATTTGCCTAAGAATTTCTTTTTTTTTAATTTTATTTATTTTTTTAAATTTTATTTTATTTTCTAAGTATTTTTATTTACATTCCAAATCATTTCCCCTTTCCCATTTCCTCCCTCCCCGAAAGTCCCATAAGCCCCCATCCGTCCCTCTTTTCCCCATTCAACCCCCTCTCACTTCTCTGTCCTGGCATTCCCCTATATCCAGTCTTTCCAGGACCAGGGGTCTCTCCTTCCATCTTCTTGGAAATCTATTGATATGCAAATTGTGTCTAGGGTATTCCAAGATTCTGGGTTAATATCCCCTTATCAGTGACTGCATACCATGTGAGTTCTTTTGTGATTGGGTTACCTCACTAAGGATGATATTTTCAAGTTCTGACCATTTGCCTAGGAATTTCATGAATTCATTGTTTTTAATTGCAGAGTAGTATTCCATTGTGTAAATATACCACATCTTCTGAATCCATTCCTCCGTTGAGGGACATCTGGGTTCTTTCCAGCTTCTGGCTATTATAAATAAGGCTGCTATGAACATAGTGGAGCATGTGTCCTTATTGCATGCAGGGAAAGCCTCTGGGTATATGCCCAGGAGTGGTATAGCCGGATCTTCCGGGAGTGTCATGCCCAGTTTTCTGAGGAATCGCCAGACAGCTTTCCAGAGTGGTTGTACCAGCTTGCAATCCCACCAGCAGTGGAGGAGTGTTCCTCTTTCTCCACATCCTCGCCAACAACTGCTGTCTCCTGTGTTTTTGATCTAAGCCATTCTGACTGGTGTGAGATGGAATCTCAGGGTTGTTTTGATTTGCATTTCCCTAATGACTAAGGATGATGAACATCTCTTTAGGTGCTTCTCAGCCATTAGATATTCTTCAGGTGAGAACTCTTTGTTTAGCTCTGTACCCCATTTTTTAATAGGGTTACTTGCCTCTCTGGAGTTTAACTTATTGAGTTCTTTGTATATCTTGGATATTAGCCCTCTGTCGGATGTTAGGTTGGTAAAGATCATTTCCCAGTTAGTTGGTTGCCGCTTTGTCTTTTTGACAGTGTCTTTTGCCTTGTAAAAACTTTGTAATTTAATGAGGTCCCATTTGTCTATTCTTGATCTTAGAGCATAAGCTATTGGAGTTCTATTCAGGAAATTCTCCCCTGTGCCCATATGTTCAAGGTTCTTCCCTAGTTTCCTTTCTATTAGTTTCAGTGTGTCTGGTTTTATGTGGAGATCCTTGATCCACTTGGAATTGAGCTTAGTGCAAGGAGATAAGAATGGGTCAATTTGCATTCTTCTGCATGTTGACCTCCAGTTGAGCCAGCACCATTTGTTGAAAAGGCTTTCTTTTTTCCACTGGATGGATTTAGCTCCTTTATCAAAGATCAAGTGACCATAGGAGTGTGGATTCATTTCTGGGTCTTCAATTCTGTTCCATTGATCTACATGCCTGTCACTGTACCAATACCATGCAGTTTTTAACACTATTTCTCTGTAGTACAGCTTGAGGTCCAGGATACTGATTCCCCCAGAGGTTCTTTTACTCTTGAGAATAGTTTTAGCTATTCTGGGTTTTCTGTTATTCCAGATGAATTTTTGAATTATTCTTTCTAACTCTATGAAGAAGTTGGGATTTTGATGGGGATTGCATTGAATTTGTATATTGCTTTTGGCAAGATGGTCATTTTTACTATATTAATCCTGCCAATCCATGAGCATGGCAGATTTTTCCATCTTCTGAGGTCTTCTTCAATTTCTTTCTTCAGAGACTTGAAGTTCTTGTCATACAGATCTTTCACTTGTTTGGTTAGTGTCACACCAAGATACTTTATATGGTTTGTGGCTATCGTGAAGGGTATCATTTCTCTTACTTCTTTCTCAGCCTGCTTATTCTTTGAGTATAGTTCCATACATTTGCCGAAGAATTTCATGAATTCATCCTTTTTAATAGCTGAGTAGTACTCCATTGTGCAAATGTACCACATTTTCTGTATCCATTCCTCTGTTGAAGGACAGCTTCTGGCTATTATAATTAAGGCTGCTATGAACATAGTGGAGCATGTGTCCTTGTTATATGTTGGAGAATCTTTTGGGTATATGCCCAGGTGGTATAGCTTGATCCGCAGGTAATATTATGTCCAAATTTCTGATGAATGTGCAGAATGATTTCCTGAGTAGTTGTACAAACTTGCAATTCCACCAACAGTGGAGGAGTGTTCCTTTTCTCCACATCCTCACCAGCATCTGCTGTTACCAGAGTTTTTGATCTTAGCCATTCTAACTGGTGTGAGGTAGAATCTCAAAGTTGTTTTGATTTGCATTTCCCTGATGACTAAGGAAGTTGAACATTTATTTAGGTGCTTCTCTCCATTCAATCTTCCTCAGTTGAGAATTCCTTGTTTAGTTCTGTATCCTATTTTTAATGGGATTATTTGATTCTCTGGATTCTAACTTTTTGAGTTCTTTATAAATATTGGATATTAGCCCTCTGTTAGATATAGGATTAGTAAACATCTTTCCTAATCTATTGGTTGCTGTTTTGTCCTATTGACAGTGTCCTTTGCCTTACAGAAGCTTTGCAATTTTCTGAGGTCCCATTTGTCTATTCTTGATCTTAGAGCATAAGCCATTGGTATTCTGGTCAGGAAACTTTCCTGTGCCCATATGTTTGAAGCTCATCTCCATTTTCTCCTCTATAAGTTTGAGTGATTCTGGTTTTATTTGGAGGTCCTTGACCCACTTTGTGCTTTGTTCAAGTAGATAAGAATACATTGATTTGTTGAGAATAGTTTTCGCTTTCCTGGCATTTTTGTTATTCCAGATGAATTTACAAATTGCTCTTTCTAAGTCTATGAAGAATTTAGTTGGAATTTTGATAGGGACTACATTAACTCTGTAGATTGCTTTCAGCAAGATGGTCATTTTTACTATATTAATCCTGCCAATCCATGAGAATTGGAGATCTTTCCATCTTCTGAGATCTTCTTTGATTTCTTTCTTGAGAGACTGGAAGTTCTTGTCATACAGACTTTACACTTGCTTGGTTAGAGTCACACCAAGGTATGTAGTATTATTTTTGACTACTCTGAAGGGTGTCATTTCATTAGATGCTGAAACAGCATTTGACAAAATCCAGCATCCCTTCATGTCAAAAGTCTTGGAAAGATCAGTAATTCAAGGCCCATATCCAAATATAGGAAAAACAATATTCATCAAACCAGTACCCAACATCAAACTAAATGGAGAGAAACTTGAAGCAATCCCACTATAATCAGGGGCTACATAAGGCTCCCTATCTATTAAATATAGTAAATATAAATATTTATATTAAATATAGTAAAATTAATATTAAATATAATACTTGAAGTTCTAGCTAGAATAATTAGACAGCAAAAGGGGGCCAAAGGGATACATTGGATTGGAAAAAGTCAAAGTATCCCTATTTGCTGATGATATGATCGTATACTTACACAACACCCAAAATTCTACCAGAGAACTCCTAAAGCTGATAAACATCTTCAGCAAAATTGGCTAGATATAAAATTAACTCAAATCAGTGGCCTACCTACACTCAAAGGATCAACAGACTGAGATAGAATGCTTATTCTTTTTTTAAAATTATATTATTAGACATTTTCTTAATTTACATTTCATATTTTATCCCCTTTCCTGGTTTCCACTACAAAAACACCCTATCCTATTCCCTCCACCACCTACTTACCAACCCTTCTTATCAGGTTGTTTGTGGGCAGCTCTATGTGGCATTATCTTAAATGATGCCTGATGGGGGAGTGTACACATTTTTTTACCTCATCATCACTATGCTGGTAGACATAAAATATAAGAAACCTAGTTGAGAATAAGCCAGTGAGAAAGGTTATGAAAAAGCCAGCCTGCAGTGTTCTTCTGTGGCTTTTGCTTCATGATCCTGTCTTGAGTGTCTTTTTCCATAAATGGAGGGCTGTGATGTACAAGTATAAGACAATGAAAACCTTTTCTGCCCTAATATGCTTTGTCAGTGTTTTATCATACTAACAGAATATATTTTCCTACTAGAAAGAGTTATTTTACTTAAATGCTTGAGTGAACCCTGTCACAGATGAAATAGTCAAAGTATTTAGTTTTGCATTCTTCAGAACCTAACTAAAGATGTTATGCTTATAAGATATTTACAACAACTTATTCCGTGTCTCCCCATTCAATCCTCTTTTTCTTTGTCACTGTTGCTCTTTCTTATTACCGTTCAATGATTTAACATAAGTATTTGTAATGGTCCTTTCTGGTTCTTTAGAGACAATGAATAAATCAACCTTGTTATTCTCAAAAGAGTTACAATAGCTCTGTATGATACTATTATTGCTAAAAACATATACAGCAGATGTACAGCTTGGTCTTCATGCGGGTTCCCTAACAACTGGAGTGGTCCCTGACTCTGTTGCCTGACTGTGAATCCTGCTCCCCTAACTGGACTGTCTTGTCTAGCCTAAGTAGGAGCGTATATTCCTATTCTTATAGTGACTTTCGGTGCCCGGGTGGCTTGGTACCCAGCAAGGACCTCTCTGTTCTTAGAGGTGAAGGAGGAAGGGAGGGGAAGACTGGGTAAAGAGGGCATCTGCAATCAGGATGTAAAGCAAAGAAATTAATTAATGGAAAAGGGATATTTTTAAAAGAACACTGTGGACAAGTCACATTTATACTGACTGAATTCCATGATTCAGTATTATTGAAGCCATCTTATTTACTTCTCCTTAATGATAGATTCTAAGTGTATAGCCCAATCCCAAAACTTGTTCATTCTTAGGCATGTTAGAACTGAGGATCCACAGATTCATTCCTTAGAAGCTGATTAACAAGTGCCAAGCATCATTTCAGGTCTAAGACAAAGCATAGATTCCTCCTTAACAGTGGAAGTAAGGGTGTCTCTGACTTTTTGCCTGCTCTTGGAACCCTTTACCTCCTACTGGGATGCTTCATTTAGCCTTGACACAAGTTTTTGTGCCTAGTCTTAAATATCATCTTCTGCTATGTTTGGTTGATATCTGTCTTAGTGTTTTACTGCTGTGAACAGACACCACGACCAAGACAACCCTTATAAGAACAACATTAATTGGGGCTCACTTACAGGTTCAGAAGATCAGTCCATTATCAACAAGGCTAGAGTATGACAGCATCAAGGTAGATATGGTGAAGGAAGAGCTGAGAGTTCTATATCTTCATCTGAAGACTGCTGGAAGAATACTGACTTCCAGGAAGCTAGGAAGAGAGTCTATAGGCCCAAGCCCACAGTGACACATCTACTCCAAAGCCACGCCTCCAAATAGTGCCACTCCCTGGGACAAACATTCAAACTACTACATTATCACTGGGAGATCTTCTCTTTTCTGAAAGGAAATGGATGAAAAATGGTTCTGGGAGATGTGGGAGCGAGGAACTAGGAAAAATGAAGGAAGGGGATCTGTAGTCTGGATGTATTGTATAAGAGAAGAATAAAACAAACAAACAAACAAAAAACAAAGAAAGAAGATATATTGAATTTTATAGACTCTTTAATTAAATTAGACTTCATCATACTCCTCTTTGAAGTGGAAATTTCTGGATTCTTTTACAACTCAATTGTGTCATGTCATGTTTTGCTGGGAGTTGTCTTTTGAAAGGACAGGTGATATTTTGCTGAAAACAGACACTTGACAGAGCATGTGATGTTTAGAAAGAATATAAATAGAACCCCAGAAACAGTAAGAGGAGGCACTTGCATTGCTATTCCATGCAATGCTTCCCTGGTCTTCACTGGTCTTTTCAGGTCTTCATTGATCTTCACCTCATAGAGAGAAAAGCATCAAAAAACTTCTCTTGGTATTCTGGCTAAATCTGGCCACTTGTGCTGACTCATGCTGATTTAGCAGAGCCTTGCCATTTCTATTGGATTGTGTCTCCACTACTGCTATGGATTCATATTTGGTGTTTGCTATTGGACTGGACTGCTGGTATCCTGACAAGCAAGAATGGAATCTCCCTAAAAAACTACTTCTAAACACGTCCATAACTTATTTTTCCTATTATTCTTCTTTCTTCCCTGCATCTGGTACATGGCCTAGAAGGGAGATTGAAGCATTTAAGAATACTAAATAAAGTAGGTTTTAAAAAGTCTAAGCCTACACAGTTTTTCATATGATTTGAATAGTAGTTTTAAACTTTCAGTATATTTGATGACTTTCATCCTTTAATATCCCAAGCATACCTTTCTATTAAACTGAAATTCCATTTCACATCTGCCCTTTAGTATGAGGATAAGACAAGTGTGTACTTCTTTGGGATGTCATGGAAATATTTTGTGTCCTCTTTCAAGAGGCAAATAAACTTATTTCATATGTGACTTGATGTTTGATAATTACTGATTGTGCTAAACTTGCACACAAAATTAATGTTTTGTTTGTGGTTTTCCCATGATATCTGATTGGAAAAATAATTGGCATTAATTAGCAAATCATTGCTTCCACAGAAATACAAACCTATCTGTTTGTATCAGGATCGGTTCCTAACCCAATAACATCATACCTAGGCAACAGAGACCGGCACGTCTGCAGCCATGGCAACTAATACACATTCCTAGAATCCACTTGGCTCACCTCCCACCTGTACCTGCAAGTAACTACATCACTATCCAAATAAAAGCAGACCTCAACTAGTCCCCCTCTCTTTCCCCCACCCCAGTATTCTTTGCCCTTTTCTCCCACAATAAACCTCTGCCACATAGAACTGCCTTGGCCTGTTGTGGTCTGTCCAGACACGAGCTACTATATAACCACAGATTTAAAAAAAATAAATTAAAAGCATGTAGGATTTTCCAGAGGTTATTAAAATGATTCTCCATCTAAGGAGATATTTTTCCCTGTAGACTTCCATTAATTAAAAACTTAATACCTAAATCCTATTTTACAATATTTATGAGGGAGATGGAGCTGATCAACAAATTCAAATACACAATTCTACTTTTAGGAATTCTATAATAAAAAACACACTGAAATGTATTATATTTATGTGCAACATTCTCAAAGAAAAGTAAAATATATTAAAATTAAAGCAAACATATTGAGTGATTACAAAATCATCATAAAAGTTAAAGAATGCAAATAAAATTTTGAAAGACTTTAAGTAGAGTTCAGTGATGTCTTGAAGCCTATAAAAAGAATAAAATCATTATGCAATGACACTTTGATCACTATGTCATTATAATCCTTCTTAGTTGGCTAATGACTCATCAAGTATGCATCTTATCATTTCAATTTCACTTTCTTTAATTTCAGATTTCTGAATCTCTCTTGAATAATTAAATTATTTCACCTCTTATTCAAGCTAGAAGGTCTCTACATAGCTCTTTTAAAAAGAACTTTTAAACATGAACATAATGTCTTGTGAAGGAATCTATTTTTAAAGACATATTTATTTTATTTATATGATTATACTGTAGCTGTCAGACACACCAGAAGAGGGTGTCAGATCCCATTACAGATGGTTGTGAATCACCGTGTGGTTGCTGGGAATTGAACTCAGGTCCTGTGGAAGAGAAGTCAGGGCTCTTAAGTGCTGAGCCATCTCTCTTGCCCCATGCCACCAGATTTTAAAGGAAGCCCCTCAAGATATTCAGGATTGAGAGTTCTTGATGGTGGATTTTTCCCTTGATCAGTATGTAGTGTCCTTCTGTGTCTTTTTTGATGACTTTGGGTTGAAAATCAATTTTATCCGATATTAGGATGGCTACTCCACCTCGTTTCTTGGGGCCATTTGCTTGTAAAATTGTTTTCCAGCCTTTTACTCTGAGGTAGTGTTTGTCTTTGACACTGAGGTGCGTTTCCTGCATGCAGCAAAAAGCTGGGTCCTGTTTACGTATCCAGTCTGCTAGTCTATGTCTTTTAATTGGGGAATTGAGACCATTGATATTAAGAGAGATTAAGGCATAGTGATTATTGCCATCTGCCATTCTTGACGCTATCTTTATGTTTGAGTGGTTATCTACTTTTGGGTTTGATTCAAGAAGGTTATTATCTCATTTTTTCCAGGGTGTTGTTTCTCTCCCTGTATTGGAGGTTTCCACCTATTATCCGTTGCAGGGCTGGATTTGTGGAAAGATATTGTGAAAATTTGGTTTTATCATGGAATATCTTGGTCTCTCCATCTATGGTGATTGAGAGTTTTGCTGGGTATAGTAGTCTAGGCTGGCATTTGTGCTGTCTTAGTGTCTGCATGAGATCTGCCCAGGATCTTCTGGCTTTCATAGTCTCTGGTGAGAAGTCTGATGTGATTCGGATAGGTCTTCCTTTGTATGTTACTTGGCCCTTTTCTCTTACTGCATTTAGTATTCTTTCTTTGTTTAGAACATTCGGTGTTTTGATTATTATGTGACGGGAGGTATTTCTGTTCTGGTCCAGTCTGTTTGGAGTTCTGTAGGCTTCTTGTATGTTCATCGGCATCTCTCTCTTTAAGTTAGGGAAGTTTTCCTCCATAATTTTGTTGAAGATGTTTACTGGCCCTTTAAGTTGCAAATCTTCACTCTCATCTATACCTATAATCCTTAGGTTTGGTCTTCTCATTGTGTCCTGGATTTCCTGGATGTTTTGGGTTACGCGTTTTTTGCATTTTGCATTTTCTTTGACTGTTGAGTCGATGCTTTCTATGGAATCTTCAGCACCTGAGATTCTTTCTTCCATCTCTTGTATTCTATTGTTGATGTTTGCATCTATGACTCCTGATTTCTTCCCAAGGTTTTCTATCTCCAAAGTTGTCTCCCTTTGTGATTTCTTAGTTGTTTCTACTTCCTTTTTTAGTTCCTGGATGGATTTGCTGAGATCCTTCACTTGTTTGTTTGTATTTTCCTGTATTTCTTTAAGGTAATTTTGCATTACCTCTTTCAGGATTTCTTCCTGATGACCCACGTTCTCCTGCATTTCTCTGAGCGATTTTTGTGTTTCCTCCTCATGGGATTCCATCTGTTGATCCATCGTCTCCTGCATTTCTTTAAGCAGTTCTCGTGTTTCCTTTGTAAGGGCATCTAACCGTTGATTCATTTCTTTAAGCAATTTTTGTGTTGCCTCCTTATGGGCATCCGTCTGTTGACCCATATTCTTCTGCATTTCTTTATGCAAATTTTGTGATTCCTTTGTGAGTGCATCTACCCGTTGATTCATCTCGTTAAGCGATTTTTGTGTTGTCTCCTTGTGCGCCTCCATCTTTTGATCCATGTTCTCCCGCATTTCTCTAAGCGATTTTTGTGTTTCCTTTGTAAGGGCTTCTAACCGTTGATTCATGGTCTCCTGTAACTCTTTATGAGATTTATTTGTGTCCTTCTTGTGATCCTCTAATAGCATCATGAGAAGTGATTTTAAATCCAGATCTTGTCTTTCGGGTGTGGTGGGGTATCCAGGACTTGCTGCTGTTGGAGAGTTGGGTTCGGATGGTCCTACATTACTTTGATTACTGTTAGTAACATTCCTACGTTTGCCTTTTGAAATTTAATATTTTAAACATTCTAGAAAAAAATATAATCTATGAAGGGATCTTTAATTGACAACCACTTACAAGGGAAAAACAGTTTTTCTAAAGGAGTTTCACTGGGTGTATAAACTACACATAAGACAGGCCTTCCCTATGTCCAACAATAAATAGTCAACACAAATGACCTCAATGGTGGTTCTGTAGAATTTTTTTTTTTATTTTGGTCTACTTGCCTCAGTCTCCTGGGATTAAAGGCTTGTAGTACCTTGCCAGGGCCTAAGTCTTCATGACTACTATGCCTCATGACCTAGATCAAAAGCATGTGTCATCCCAAGTCAAGATCTGGTTCAGAAGCCTGTGTCTCCCAGCCTCAAGATCTGGATAACAGAATTGCCCCCCATTTCTGAGTTATAATTCATTCCAGAGGTAATCAAGTTAACAACCAGGAATAGCCACCACACATAGTGAATCTAATTTTATTGTTTAAGTCTATGTAACTGTAGGTTATACTTAGTAAAATCTAATATCTACTCATCACTGTGATAGAACACATAGTGAATTAATAGAATCAGTCTTCATATCATATGATTCAGAGTAAACTAGGTATGTTCTTAGGACTTTGTATTTAATCATGCTATAGTCCACAGACCCAAAGGAGCACTCACTGATCTCCGTGGGAAGAGGAAATATAATAGATTTTGTGGGTGAACTGGGAGCAAGTGGCTATGAGACCAGGAAGTATCAGGTGAAGTGGGGAGCATGGAGAGAGTATGGGAACCGACATCTCAATTGAAGGACATTTGTGGGACAATGTGGAAACCTACTTTATTAGGAACTCCTTGGAATCTAGGAAAATGATACCAACAAGTATTCCTAGTCATGAAGATTATGAATTCTGAATCATTTATCTTCTGTAACCAGGTAAAGCTTCCAGTGGTGGGAGAAGGACACCAACCCAGCCACAAAACCTTCAACCTACAATGCATCATCAAAAAGCCCAATTAGATACTGAAATAAATGTTCATATAATTATGCCTGAACATGATTTTACAATGATAAAATAATACTATTATTTTAATTTCTTATGCAGTTTTTTTAGTGATCAAATTTAAACTTTATTTACTTATATAAAAACAAGTATGACTAAGATGCTCAATTAAGTCAAAGGTAAAATTGACTGCATGATATATAAACAATCAATGTAGCTAGATAAATGAAATATAAAATAAATGATAGATAATAAGTAGATGAAGGAGCATTTATTAAATACAATATAATATATTCTATATACATAAATAATACACATCAAAGAAATTATTTTAAGCAAACATTTCATCATTTTGTCTTTCCCATATTTAGAAAGTATAAGCAGGAAAATATAATTCAGGATGACCATGAACCTCTTACAATCTTCAAGATTTTTATCCCCAACAGTAAAAATAGAAGATAATTTGCTTTTCATTTTGTTTGCTCTTGGAGATGATTCCTATTTAGAAAAACAAAATGAAAACACCAGACATACACAAACCCATTGGCTTTTGGCATCTGGAGGCTAAACAGCTGAAAGTTATGGCATTTTAAAGCAATGATGACAGACTAAGTATATTTGGTACAAGCTGAAGTGTTTAAAACAGCAGTGCTGTTTTCTGAATCACCGGTGTATAGTCTAAACACAACATTGGAGTTGGTAGCAGAAAAAGATAGCCATACATTTAGTGCTAACTTTCTAAATTAAAATTCAACCTTGTCAAAAATCATACAGACTATTTGACATATTGCTGTATCTGACCTTTGAAACAAGAAAAAAACAGTGTAATCTCATAAAACATTTGCTTTGAATTCTGCTCAAGGTCAAGTTATGTCTCAATGTCAGATGGTCTTAGTAAAACTTTAGTGTACAATAACAACCTAAGTTGTTTTCATTTAAACCTAGTAAATGAAAAGTGCCTTAGACTATTTATTATTCAGAGTTTTCTTAGCAAACATCTAATATGTAACTATTAACCCTTGAAGAATGTAGTGTCTTGGGATACAATTGCATGTTAGAAGAGGCACTTAACAGCCCATTTCAGTATGAAGTTGCAAAACAGTAATGATAAGAGAAATGCAACTAGTAGCAGCCGTTCATGATGTTTCAGAGTCGAACAAGGACCCTTTTAGAACTATGAGGGACTTTCATTCTGTCCATGCCTTGATAACTTTATCGAAGCTGAAATTAGAGGAAGTGAAGTATTTATTTGGTGGAAGAAGTTCTGATACAAGATAATGTTTAGGCTGGTGCTAAATAAACAACTTTAATTGACAGATATAAGAATCAATAATAAGGGAATATTAACCCAGAACCTCGGAATACCCAAGACACAATTCACATATCAATAGATTTCAAAGAAGATGGAAGGAGAGACCCCTGGTCCTGGAAAGACTGGATGTAGGGGAATGCCAGGACAGAGAAGTGAGAGGGGATTGAATGGGGAACAGAGGGAGGGAAGGGGGCTTATGGGACTTTCGGGGAGGGAGGAAACGGGAAAGGGGAAATCATTTGGAATGTAAATAAAAAAACTTAGAGAATAAATAAATAAATACATATTGTAATATACTAAAAAAATAAATCTTTAAAAAAAAGAATGAATGTAACAAAATTTCCTTTGATGCATTAGAAAAAGTTCTGAAGTTAACATACAATATATCAGAGTCTCTCTCTTGAGCTGGCAACAGAACTTGAAAACATTGGTCATGTGATATTGATTTTGAAAACATGGAAAATATAAGACCAAGGCTCCTCATGATGCATTAAGGAGAGGCAGGAGACTCTCAGGAACAGGAAGAGTTTCTCAAAGTAGAAAATGCCATCAAGCATCCTTGTCTAGTGCTTTGTTTGTTTCTTTGCTTTGTTTTGTTTGTACAAGATTATGATGGAAAGTGGACAAAAACTGAATTACCAATATTTGACTAGTTCATGGACCACATCAATGCAGGGCCCCTATGATTTATGTATTTCTACTCTGGCCAAATTACAGCCATGCATGATCATGTATGATTCATGTACTGACACCTGGTTTTGGTTGTTTAAAGCCCTTCTGCCAATATCTGATTTTCATTTTATTTCCATTGACAATTAACTAGGTGATCATTTATGATCATTATGACTCTCCAACTTTGCAGGTCTCTCATTTGCTGTTAGTTATATCAGGTTCTTTTTGATCCTCTTGCCTACCAAAAGAAATTGTTTTTAATTAACTCCTTATATATGTAATATCTAAGGTCTTTTCCCCGAAATAGGTGGTGGTTTACTTAGAAGACAACCTAGCTTAGTTGGTTAAAATCTTCTGAATTTTAAGCAAGGATCTCAGAAAGAAGAGTAGCACCCATATATGTTCCTGGAGGCTTTGGCTACTATGAGCTGAGCCAAAGCCACTAGGCCAGAGTGCTGTGCTTCTTTTCAGCTTGGTCATCTTACATTTCGTTATCAAGCCTCTTATTAATCTTCCTATGCATCTCAGGCAAAGCTGTGCTATCTCTCAATCTTGCTACTAACTTCAGCCTCTCTTCTCTTATTTTCACTATGAGCACTTTTCTACTACTACTTACTAACGGTTACTTCCTACATTGAAAATTACCCTCCCATATCAAGTAACTTTTTGTTTTAGAAGGAATAGAATGTGAACTTGGAGGAAGAATAATACCTACCTAGCAACTGTGGAGACATAAGATTAGCATCCAGAAACTAAGAAAAGTATTAACTTTTGTTTGATCTACTTACCCTTTAAAACTGTTATACCAGCTCTAAATATATAGTCATTTTACAAAAGTTCATCATATTGACCTCATTATGAGAAAATGGAAGGACGATTCAGAAAATTTACCATCCTATGATTTTCAAAACCACCAGTCATGAACATCTTAGGTCATTTTATATTTTACAAACAGTTCAGTTTTGTCCCACTGAGATAATCTAACATCTGTAACCTAAACCTACTGGATCTTAATGACATATAGTTTACAGCATAAAAATGATAGTGGGGTGGGGGAATGAACTACTTCTTCAATAGCATAGTAACAAAAACATACTAATTTTTCTATTCCTAAAAACTAGAATTAAGGGGGTATGCTACATCTTTTCTCAAGGACATCCCTTTTTACATCTTTTACCAGAAAATAGTATTTAGCAATACATACCATGGCTTTCACAGCTACAAGTTAGTTTTTACTAAATTGCTAAAGAAAGTCACAAGCCAAAAGTGTTCAAATAAATGAGAGGCTTTGAATTAGTTTATTTAGCCTCTACATTTATTCTGTAACTGACTGTATAAAAATACTCCAGGTACTACTAAGTTTTTGTTTTTGGTCTTTTTTTGCTTTATTTATTTATTTTTTTGTGCAAAAAAAAAAGTATCAATAGTTTTGAATAATTACAGGATCAATGGAAATATAGGTATTAAAGATTGTGATGAGAAATAAATATAACCAAAATATGAAAAATCAAGATAAAAACAAATATATGTATATGTATTACTAAACCACATATATCACCTAGATACCTATGACGTTTTACTCCTCAAAGCAAGCTATATGCTCTAAGCTAACAACTGATATTCACAAGTTTCTGTATTTGAGTTGCTGTAAATGAGATTGTAGATTTTGTCTACATTTAATATGCCAATTTATAATAATAACTGTGAAAGAACTTCCTTGGGAACAAAGTCAATGTCAATAAAGAGCAGCATATATGAACATGTTTGTTTAAAAACAAACAAAAAAACCAAATAACCCATTATTAATAAAGAAGTATAAATGTCAGGTCAGAGAATCCTCATATTTCCTGCCTTTGAAAATTTAATAACTGCTATTGAAAAGTGACCATGCTTACCTCCATCCCCACATTTTCTTTCTAAAATGCGTGAGTTTATATTGAGTATTTTTATTGTAGTTGAATAGACCTAATATTACTATTGTATATTTGTTGTGGGTAAACTAGAAAATAAAAAGAGGCTTTAGGTTATAGCAATCAGAAAAAAATCTGTATATACAGATTTAGTTTGATAGTATTAGACTTCTGCATATTGCCTATAAATCATGAATTTAAAATAGATATTGATTTTTACATTGTTTCTTTTGGAAAGGATACATATATATATATATATATATATATATATATATATATATATATATATATACACATTCTTGTGTGTGTGTGTGAGAAAGAGAGAGAGAGTGTGTGTTATGAGATGCATTTGTAAAAGATTGCATGTTTAGAGGACATGACAATGGTTTCATAATATCTATCTCTCTTTGATTTTTCTCCCTTAATAATGTCCAAAGTTCTAAGCATATGGACAGCTACTTAGAAACTCCAACTTCTAGCAGTTTTAGTAAGTGATAATCATGTGGCTATGTTCTAACTAATATAATTTAGTTGGCAGTGAATATTTCCCTAACTGAGAATGAGTTGTTGAAACAGAATGCTTGTTTTAGATGTTAGCTGGCATTGTAAATGGCAAGAGAACACAGCAGATGCCTGTCAGTGAATTTCACCTTTTACAGCCAGGCAGATTATAGCAACATCATTAAGAAGCCAGAGTTATAAATGTATCCATATGCAACTCCAAAGTCCTTGAGCAGATAGGAAAGCTTAATCTAGATAGTTTACCTCCACCTGAACTATTTCATAGAGTCATGCAATCAAAACATTTATAGCATAGAATAAACCTTAATAATTCTTATTTTAAAAGATACTTAATATGATAATACATATTAATAAGTTAATTGTTATTTTCCCATCAAGTTGAGGTTTTCATATTAATGAAGCATAAAAGAGTATATATCTCTTCATTAATTTAAAAAGCCTAATTTTAAATATAATTATATGTAAAAACTTAACTATATATAATATATTATACTATTTTAATATATTAATAATATATTATAATCACATAATATGTATAATATACTATTATGAGTAGTTATCATGAGGGATTTTAAAATAGTATTTCAAGGATATTGTGGCCACTGTCATTGCTTAAATCATGTTTTAGACACTAATGAGAGTAAATGAGATACACATAAACAATATTAGCTCATAAAAGCCAAAACAATAGTAAAAAACTGTAATTAGCTGATTTCTAGGACTGGCTGAGAGCAGAGGTTGTTCTAACAGAGAACAGATTTGATTTCCAGGACGCACAATGTAGTTCACAACGATATATAACTTGAGTTACAAGGATCTGACACCACATTGTGGCCTCGCGGAACATCAGACATGCATTTGGTACACAGGCATACACATAGTAAACCCTTACCCAAACTAGCCAGAGGGCACAGAGACAGTACCCAAATCAGCAAAATCAGAAATGAAAAGAATGACATAACAACAGATACTGAGGAAATCCAAAAAAATCATCAGATCCTACTACAAAAGCTTATACTCCACAAAAGTGGAAAATCTGGATGAAATGGAAATTTTTCTACACAGATACTAGGTACCAAAGTTAAATCAGGATCAGATAAATGATATAAACAATCTGTAACCCCTAAAGAAATAGAAGCAGTCATTAATAATCTCCCAACCAATAAAAGCCCAGGACCAAATGAATTCAATGCAGAGTTCTATCAGACCTTCAAAGAAGACTTAATACCAATACTCTTAAAATTATCCACAAAATAGAAACAGAAGGAAGTCTACCCAATTAATTTTATGAAGCCACAATTACTCTGATAACTAAACCACACAAAGACCTAACAAAGAAAGAGAACTTTAGACCAATTTCCCTTATGAATATCAATGTAAAAATACTCAATAAAATTCTTGCCAACTGAAAACACATCAAAACGAACTTCCACCATGATCAAGTAGGCTTCATCCCAGGGATGCAGGGATGGTTCAATATATGGAAATCACACAATGTAATCCACTATATGAACAAACTCAAAGGAAAAAAAAAACACATGATCATTTCATTAGATGCTGAGAAAACATTTGACAAAATCCAACTTCTCTTCCTGATAAAAGTCTTGGAAAGATCATGAATTCAAGGCCCACACCTAAACATAATAAAAGCAATATACAGCAAATCAGTAGTGAACATCAAACTAAGTGGAGAGAAACTTGAAGCAATCCCACTGAAATTAGGGACTAGAAAAGGCTGTCCACTCTCTCCCTACCTGTTCAATACAGTTCTCAATATCCTAGCCAAAGCAATTAGATAACAAATGGAGGTCAAAGGGATTCAAATTGGAAAAGAAGGAGTCAAAGTATCACTATTTGCAAATGATATGATAGTATACTTAAGTGACTCCAAAAGTTCCATCAGAGAACACCTAAACCTGATAAACAACCTCAGTAAATTGGTTGGATATAAAATTAACTCAAATAAATCAGTAGCCTTCCAATACTAAAAGGATAAAGAGGCTGAAAAAGAAATTAGGGAAATGACACCCTTCACAATAGCCACAAATAATATAAAATACCTTGGTGTGACTCTAACCAAGCAAGTGAAAGATCTGTATGACAAGAACATCAAGTCTCTGAAGAAAGAAATTAAAGAAGATCTCAGAAGATGGAAAGATCTCCCATGCTCATGGATTGGCAGGGCTAATACAGTAAAAATGGCCATCTTGCCTAAAGCAATCTACACAATCAATGCAATCCTTATCAAAATTCCAACTCAGTTCTTCATAGAGTTAGAAAGAGCAATTTCCAAATTTATCCAGAATAACAAAAAACCCAGGATAGTGAAACTATTCTCAACAATAAAAGAACTTCTGGCTGAATCACCATCCCTGACCTCAAGCTATACTACAGAGCAATAGTGATAAAAACTGCATGGTATTGGTACAGGGACAGGCAGGTAGATCAGTGAAATAGAACTGATGTCCCCGAAATGAACCTTTACACCTATGATTACTTGATCTTTAACAAAGACACTGAAACCATCCAGTAGAAAAAAGGCAGCATTTTCAACAAATGGTTCTGGGTCAACTGACAGTCAACATGTAGAAGGATGCAAGTTGATCAGTTCTTATGTCCCTGTAAGTTCAAGTCCAAGTGGATCAAGGACATCCACATAAAACCAGATACACTGAATCTAACAGAAGAAAAAGTGGGGAAGAACCTGGAGCACATGGGCACTGGGGAAAATTTCCTGAATAGAACACCAATAGCGTATGCTCTAAGATCAAGAATTGACAAATGTGACCTCATAAAATTGCAAAGCTTCTGTAAGGCAAAGGACATTTTCAGTAGGACAACCCGGCAACTAACAGATTGGGAAAAGATCTTTGTCAACCCTACATCCGACAGAGGACTAATATCCAATATGTACAAAGAACTCAAGAAGGTAGACTCTAGAGAACCATATAACCCTATTAAAAATGGGGTACAGAGTTAAACAAATAATTCTCAACTGAGGAATACTGATGGCAGAGAAACACCTAAAGGAATATTCAACATCCTTAATCATCAAGGAAATGAAAATCAAAACAACCCTGAGTTTTCACCTCACACCAGTCAGAATGGCCAAGATCAAAAACTCAAGGGACAGTAAATGCAGGAGAGAATGTGGAGAAAGAGGAACACTCCTCCATTTCTGGTAGGATTGTAAACTGCTAAAACCACTCTGGAAATCAGTTTGTTGGTTCTTCAGAAAACTGGACTTAGCAGTATTTGAGGACCCAGCTATACCACTCCTGGCCATATACCCAGAAGATGCTCCAACATTTAATAAGGACACATGCTCCACTATGTTCAAAGTAGCCTTATTTATAATAGCCAGAAGCTAGAATGAACCCAGGTGTCCCTAAACAGAGGAATGGATACAGAAAATGTGGTACATTTACTCAATGGTGTACTTCTCAGCTATTAAAAACAATGACTTCATGAAATTCTTAGGCAAATGGGTGGAGTTAGAAACTAACATCCTAAGTGAGGTAACCCAATCACAAAAGAACACACACTGTATGCCATCGCTGATAAGTGGATATTAGCCCAAAAGCATGGAATACCCAAGATACAACTTACAGACCACATGAAACTCAAGATGAAGCAAGACCGAAGTGTGGATTCTTTGATCCTTATTGGAAAGTGGATCAATACACCCATGGCTCACAGTCAACCAATAGAATGACAATAAGGTCCCCAATGGAGCAGCTAGAGAGATGACCCAAGGAGCTGAAGAGGTTTGCAGCTCCGTGGAAGGAACAATAATATGTACCAGTACCCCCAGAGTTCCCAGGGACTAAACCACCAACTGAAGTGTACACATGGAGGGACCCATGTCTCCAGCTACATATGTAGCAGAAGATGGCCATTTCAGATGTCAATGAGAAGAGAAGCCATTGGTCCTGTGAAGGCTTGATTTCCCAGAATAGGAGAATGCAAGTCAGGAAATTGGGGGGTGGGGGGTGAGCAGTGGGGGTTATGAAATAGGGGGTTTTTGGTGGGTAACATGAAAAGGGGTTAATATTTGAAATATAAATGAAGCAAATATCTAATAAAAATTAAAAACAAAAGAAAACAAGAACATTTATCATAATACCCGATAAATTCTGAATGAGATTAGATAGTTCATATTCATATGTGCTTGTCTTTACTGTGCAACTCTGTATTTCATTACTCTATTGTATTTTTACACGCATTTCTCAGAGGAAACTGTACAATAAAAAAATCCATAAACACAGAATAATCTCTTTCAAACAAAAATCTTATTTCATGGAAAATAATTAAGTTCAAGCTACCTATTTAATAGTTTTGAATATCAAGAAAAATACATTATCTTCTTCCTTTAATGAGTAGTATTTTTAAATAAAATAAAGATGGAGATATTAGTTTGTCTCATATAAAAAAAAAGGAATGTTATTTCCTTAATACATATTTGAGAGGATTTTCTGAGACTAAGTTGCCTATAACTTTATGCATTTCTTTCTGGGCTTTTCCTTCTGTTTTATTTCTCGATGCCAGTGATGTACGTGCAGTCTCATTAAAGGATATATAAAGCAGAATTCAGAAGCTAGAGAGATGAGTCAATAATTAAGAGTGTCCCCTGCTCTTGCAGAGGACCCAAGTTCAATCCAAGCACTCACATAGGGCAGCTCACAACTACTTATAACTCCAGATACTGGAGATCTGATGCTGTCTTCTGGCCTCCATAGGCACCTTCACATGTATGTGCACACATATACATAAGTAAATAAAATTTATATATTTTAAATAAATAAATAGCAATTATTTTTGAAAGGAAATAAATCATTATCTTAAGAAAACCATGTCTTCCAACTAACTGGGAAATGATCTTTACCAACCCTACATCCGACAGAGGGCTAAAAAATGGGGGTACAGAGCTAAACAAAGAGTTCTCACCTGAAGAATATCTAATGGCTGAGAAGCACCTAAAGAGATGTTCATCATCCTTAGTCATTAGGGAAATGCAAATCAAAACAACCCTGAGATTCCATCTCACACCAGTCAGGATGGCTAAGATCAAAAACACAGGAGACAGCAGTTGTTGGCGAGGATGTGGAGAAAGAGGAACACTCCTCCACTGCTGGTGGAATTGCAAGCTGGTACAACCACTCTGGAAAGCAGTCTGGCGGTTCCTCAGGAAACTGGGCATGACACTCCCGGAGAATCCGGCTATACCACTCCTGGGCATATACCCAGAGGCTTTCCCTGCATGCAATAAGGACACATGCTCCACTATGTTCATAGCAGCCTTATTTATAATAGCCAGAAGCTGGAAAGAACCCAGATGTCCCTCAACGGAGGAATGGATTCAGAAGATGTGGTATATTTACACAATGGAATACTACTCTGCAATTAAAAACAATGAATTCACGAAATTCCTAGGCAAATGGTCAGAACTGGAAAATATCATCCTTAGTGAGGTAACCCAATCACAAAAGAACACACATGGTATGCAGTCGCTGATAAGGGGATATTAACCCAGAATCTTGGAATACCCTAGACACAATTCGCATATCAATAGATTTCTAAGAAGATGGAAGAAGAGACCCCTGTTCCTGGAAAGACTGGATGTAGGGGAACGCCAGGACAGAGAAAGAGAGGGGGTTGAATGGGGAAAAGAGGGAGGGAAGGGGGCTTATGGGACTTTCGGGGAGGGAGGAAACAGGAAAGGGGAAATGATTTGGAATGTAAATAAAAAAAACTTAGAAAATAAAATTAAAAAAAAAAAAGAAAACCATGTCTTTTCTACAGGATGAATGGAGGAGTTTTGTTTTGGGAAATACACCAGGCCCCAAAAGAACAATTGCATATAGTATTTACAAGTAGAATCAGTTCTCCTAACAGCAGGGATTAAGGCACTTGCATCAGAAGCTTTGGGCTTTTAGAGGTAGTAAGAATGGAGATATGTTTCTCAAGGTAAGGATGTGTATGTGTTAGTAAATACCCACACTTATATTATTGCTTTGTCATATTGCTTAGGTAAACAAAGCAACAAACCTTTTATCTTCATGTCTGAGATTTTAGGCTGTTGATAGAACTGTCTAAGCCCCAAAGAGTTGGGAGAGGCCCATCCTTGTATGTCTACAACTTTCAGAACATATACACTTTCTTTTGAGAAGGTGTCACTCCATGCCCTCAGCTTTTCTAGGAGGACTTCTGATATCTCTGGTGTTACTAAAATCCTGGAGTCTCCATGGCACATTGTGTTTCACCTTACAGGCTCATCAGTGTATTCTCAGGAGCACCTTTCAGCAAGTGAATATTGCCACAAATACCTAGCTTCAGTCCTTCAGTCCTGAATTACAGAGAAAACTCCATGACTTTTTAATCCTACATCTTTCATTCCTATACAAGCAATGTCATGTGGACAATACTGCAAGTTCCACTACCAATTCAGAGTGGAGCCTGGCTACCTTAGAGCAAAACTTCATCTTTGTATATGTTTTTATCACGAAGACTATTTTCCTTGGTTGCTAATTTGACCAGTAAAGTCTAACAGCAGTGTTTCCTTTTTAAGATCATTCTTTTCAAATGAATTGCATTCACAATATGGATACCTGGATGTTTATAATTTTCATTTCTATCTAGAACTCTATCCTAAAGATATACTACAATTTATCAATTTACTACTTGATAGGTCCTACATTTCTTATACATTTTATTACTGTAATATTTCAGACCGAAATGTCAGTGATACATACTTCAGATTACTTGAATAAATTCCTAGCAATAAATGATCTGATTTAGAACAAAATCAAGTGCTACCTAATGTACATATTCACTGTCTGCTGACTGTTTTTTGTCAACATGACAAAAGCTAAAGTATTCTGTGAAGAAACCCCAACTGAGAAAGTACTTCCATTAGATTTCCTATAAGCAATCTGTGGAACACTCTATTAATTAATGATTGATACGGAGGGTCCAGCATATTGTGAGTGTTGTCATCTCTAGGCAGTTGGTCCTGGGATGTGTAAGAAAGAGGCTGAGTAACTCATGGGGAAAATGACAGTAAGCAGCACTCCTCCATGGCTTCTGCTTCCAGTCCTGTCTCCAGGTTCCTGCTTTGTGCTCCAGACATGTCTTTCCATGATGAGAACCTCTAACCTGTAAGATGTAGTAAACACTTCCTCCCCAAGTTGTTACAACAGTATCTTTTCACAGCTAAATAAAGTAAACCAAGACATACTCTTATTAGTTTGTTTTTTGTCAGAATTTTAAAAAAAAAAACTTATTTGACCTATATGTTCTTGCAACTTAAGTACCATTTTCCTAATCATTAAAGACATTTAAACCTATATCGAGCTCATTCAGCATACATTAGCCATAGTTTTCATGTATTAGGTTATATTCAGCCTTTCAAAAACTGTTTCAATTGTAAGATTCTCTTAAAAATGCGTTTTTTAAGATTAAGCATTTGGTATTTTTGCTTTCATTTGTTTATTTATAATTTGCTTTTTATTAGTATTTCCCTCTCCCTACCCCCCATGTGTGTGTGTGTGTGTGTGTGTGTGTGTGCGAGAGAGGAGAGAGAGAGAGAGAGAGAGAGAGAGAGAGAGAGAGAGAGAGAGAGAGAGAGAGAGAATGAGAATCTACCTGACCTACAGGTGCTCCAGTGCGTATGTTAGAGCAAGCCTGACGTCAGTGTGAGATGAATCATTCATTCTTTTCCCAACTTAGTTTTGAGATATGGTTTCTCAGTGAACCTGAATCACATCTGTTAACAAGACTGTCTTGTCAGTGAGCCCCTCAAATTTCCTGACTCGATGTCCCAGTATTGGGGTTACACATAAAAAATAAAATAACACGCTCAGATTTTTAAATGTGATTCTCAGGATCTAATCTCAGATCTTCATGGTTATACAGCACCCATTTTTCCCACTGAACATCTCAGGCAAACAGTCTTATTTTAAGAAGAAAATATTAATTTTGTGAAATTCACAAATCCATTTTTTTTCGCCTTCATTTTTAGTTTAAGGTTATTCTTCCTTTCATTTGTGCTTCTGTTTGTGCTCTTCCACCTGTCATCACATTCTTTATGATGAGAGCATACAGCTTTTACATTGCAAACCTTACTTGGGGTGAGTCTTCCCTTACTTGAGAGAATGGCCTATTTCAGAGATCTTGTAGTGCCTGGGAAGTTAACCCCAAAAGACCAGTCATGAGCCGATCAGATGCAATCAAATAAGGGTCTTTATTTTCAAGCTCGAACTTGGGCTCAGCCCACTGCCAATGGTTTCGGTGGAGAAGTGCCCTGAAAACTTAAGGGGGAAAGATGGCTCCAGATGCATAGGCAGCAGAGGATGGCTTTGTTGGACATCAAAGGAAGGAGAGGCACCTGGTCCTGCAAAGGCTTGATGCAACAGTGTAGGGGAATACCAGGACAGGGAAGCAGGAGGGGGTTAATTGGGGAACTTGCGGAGGGGAGATGGCATATGGGACTTTCAGGGGTGGGAAGGGGACCAGGACATTTTAAATGTAAATAAAGAATATATCTAATTAAAAAAAAGTCTTATAAAAAAAGAAAAAGAAAAAAAAAGAAAGAAAGAAAGTGACAAGCAAGGAGTAAGTGTTTTTAGCCTGATAAGCATCTAATTGGAGAGCTATTGTGGCCTTTAGCATAGTTGGCTGGTGCTGGGAGTTAAACCACAAACTTAACTTTTGCTTCCTCTGCATTGGTGGTTATTAGGCAGGGGCAGACTTGTAACCTAGGGGCACAGGTTTGTTGGTGTGTGTGTCGTGGGGGGGAGGGGTAACTGGAAATGCTGGATTTGTTGGGGAAGATATATCTAGAGACAAAGGTCTTCTTGGGATCAGCCTAGAAACTGGAACTAGGCTTGAGTTTTTTCGGGGGGAAACTAATGCTAGGTACTGGCCTGTTCGTTTACCTGAGTTCAGACTTAGGTCAGGTTCTCTAAAATGGAGTCTGAACTTAAAAGATTTGGTCTATCAATCTCATATCTGAAGAGCCTTACCTATGGTGTAAATCTTTTAAATGTAAAAATTATAGATATGTCCCTATTTTGTCATTAAAAACATCTTGAAAGATGTTTAAGGATAAATTATTCTGTTTATTATGTTTTAAAATTGAAGTATAAAATACAGATAAATAAAAAATAATTTTCCTTGTGCAGTCGAAGCATTGTATATCTGGTACAGGATAAATATTTGCTTTTGTTTTCAAATGGTATAGTATATGTGTGTTATTGATTATATCTCAAATTCTAAATTATCATATGCTGAATGTGGTCAACTATTGTGCTATTGAAAGTTAATGATATCTTTAGGCATTTGGATCTTCTGGAAAGAAGCAGATCAGTGGGATGTGCTCATGAAGGGGATATGAGATTCGAACCCTGGTCAGATCCCAAAGTGACAAATCAGAGAAAGATTTGACAGAATGAGTCAGAGATGGGATTTGCCCAACTCTCATGAGAACAGACAAGAAAGATAGGTGACTTAAGAGAGCAGTACAGTGTGTGTGTGTGTGTGTGTGTGTGTGTGTGTGTGTGTGTGTGTGTGTGAACCGCAGCAGTCACTTCAGTTGAATGAATGCAGTCCAGCGCTGTCAAGTTCTTTCCTGAGTTTATACTTAGAGAGTTGAAACCAAAGAATAAGGAGCCAGAAGATTAGAAAAAATTTGTTATAGTTAGTTTGATGATAAGCAGAAGATTTCAGTGAGAAAGTGATGGAGTCAGATTGAATCAGTCATCTTGAAGAGGAGTTATGAGCCAGAAGAGCTGAACTGAACCAGCCAGCCATAGTTTAGAAAGAACTAGAAAATATGAGGCTACTCAGCAGCAAGGTGACAAATACATCAGGTGAATAAAAATTGTATTTACAGAGTCTCCTCTTCTTTCTTTGCTTACTGGCCATGATAAAGTGAATAGATTTTCTTCAACTTCTATTACTGACAACACATGGTCTTGTGCCAAAAAGACCTCAAAATGTGAAAGCCAAATGATTCCAGGCTGGAACTCTGTAAGCCCAAACAAACCTTTTTTTTTTTTTTTACATTTATATTTATTAGGTCCTATGGAAAATAATGAAAAGATAATCAACATGATTGTGTTCCAGTTCTTCAATTTGAAAACTTCAAAAAAAGAAATCTCAGGTATCTATTAGTATTCCATTTTTTTCAGCCATTTCATGCTTCAGAGAGTTTGGTATCTCAAAGTAGATTGGAGGGAAAATAGAAGCCCAAAGAAACCTTTCTGCTGATGATGAAAGGCAGGTGCACGGAGTATATTTTAATTCTAGTAAAAAGCTCTCCTTTATTAGAAGTCTGATTACTTAGGGTGATTTTTGTTCATTCGTTTGACTCACTGGAGCTATTTCCACGTTTGTGTTCCTGTATTTTGTTTCATCTCTCACTATGGTAGTAAAACTGAATGAAGTTGCAAGGTCTTTGGGATCTTGGCCATTTTATCTGTAAGGAAAGAGACTAATTCCTAGTAGTATTCTTATCAGTGTGAATTATTTTCTAAGATGTATTATAGTAGAACATAAAGTTCCTTAACATTAAAAAAGTCACTTTCCTTAATTCCCAGGGGAAAATAGAACTTAAGTGAATAGAATAGAAACCTGTAAAACAAGACACTTAGTTACTTTTCATTTATTTTTTTTAAGAAAAAGAGATTTCTGTCTGGTTTATTTTACTTAACATAATGCCTTTTAAGTTTATCTGTGTTGCTATAAGTCTCAGAATGGTTTTCTTTTATGGTAGAATAATGTTCTATTGTGCATACATAACACATTATCTTTATCTACTCAGACTCTGCTAAACATTTATCTTGATTTTGTATCTTGGTTATGAATAATAGTATAGTAAACATAGGAATTCAAATTTCAAAAAAAAAAGAGATTTCTGAGGCAATATTTTTAAAATTTGTGTATGAAATAAAATGATGCACTTAAAATTTTGATATGTAAAATTGCCCCTTTCATAAAGTAGCTGATCAGTAGAATTTTTCTAAACTCCCTTGGCAATATCCCAGCATCTGAATTGGAGGTTCACTATTCTCTTCTGAAATGTATTGTATTAACACTTCAAAAATAAACACATCACAAGTTTTAAATTGTCATTGTGAGTAATGTAAGCACACACCAAACCATTATGTTATGCTCATGATGTCAGTCATCCTTTCCCTCGTTATCCGTGTTGCATAAGCTACTAACCCTTTTGTACCATTTTATCTCCTAGATGGACATTACATCTGTGCTTATACCTAAATGCATCTATACAGAAAACCTTGTTATGGCTGTATGTCTCTTTTATATTTGACATTAGACAATAGATTTGAAATCATATACACATAGTTGATTATATTAGTATATGTAAAAAAGAATTCTAATATGATCCCTTATGTTTAGTCATCTACTTGTTAGTTTTTTATTAGATATTTTCTTTTTTTATTTAATTTTATTTTTCATTAGATATATTCTTTATTTACATTTCAAATGATTTCCTTTTTCCTGGTCCCCTACCTCCGAAAATCTCATAAGCCATCTCCCCTACCCCTGTTCCCCAATCAAACTCCTCCCACTTCCCTGTCCTGGTATTCCCCTACATTGCTGCATCAAGCCTTTCTAGCACCAGGGGCCTCTCCTCTCTTTGATGTCTAACAAGGCCATCCTCTGCTGCCTATGCATCTGGAATCATGGGTAACACCATGTGTACTATCTGGTTGATGTTTTTGTTCCTCGGAGCTCTGGGAGTACTGGGTGGCTAATATAGTTGTTCCTCCTATGGCGCTGCAAACCCCTTCAACTCCTTTGGTCCTTTCTCTAGCTCCCCCATTGGGGACCCTGTGCTTAGTTCAATGGCTGGCTGAGAGTGTCCCCCTCTGTATTTGTCATGCGCTAGCAGAGCCTTCCAACTTGTAAATTAATAAACCTGACACTTCTATAATCACATTATATTGCATGAGATTTTATCACATCATGAGGAATTAAGATGCAGTGTTTTAATAAGCAGAAAAGCAATATCTGAGGACAGACTAAAAGTGAAGAAAGGTTGCCCAGCAATGGGACTTCAATCCTGCCATCAAAATGAACTTAGTTCTATAAAAAGATGGTTTAATCTCAAGGATGTCTAAAATCTTAGATAAGACTTTCTGTGAAGTTGATCACACTACAGTAGAGGGTCATACACTCCAGACTATTTGGAGAACACAAATTTGTTTTGAAGTGTTAAAAAAAGACACAAATTGAATTGGTGAGAAGGCAGGTGAATCACAGAAGAGCAGGTAAGTGATTGTACATATTGTACAAAACTAGAAATTTTCTCAGAACTAATTAAAAACTGAAAAATATTGTAGTGCTCACTAGGCTCCCAATTGATAGAAACTGAAAGATAATAAATTTGTGGGTTTTAAGCTTCTAAGATTATGGTAATTTTTTAAATAGTGATTCAACACTAGTATAGTGTTCATGTTCAATAATCTGCTTATGTAAATATATATGTGTAATTACAGGAGACATAAAGTGTTTGTTTGTATGCTATGTTGTTCTATTTATTATGGGCACAATTATTCATCTTTTATTTTTCTCTATATTTATGTGGAATAGAAACAAATTATTACAGTTGCAATTATAACTAATACGGCAGAATATAATAGAATAAGAGTGATTAAATAAATGCAACTGGCTATTAAAAATTGAATATGTTTTAATCAGAAATGTAATGCTTATACTCAAATAACTAGGGAATCAATACTGGAAATGTAAACATGTATTTTCATACCTGAAAGCTACATAAGTTACTAAAAACCATATTGTGAAAATACAGAAACTTGGGGAAGTTTTGAAGGAGAGTTAGCGCAATGTCTTTTAGTTTAAATATGTGTAAATGACAAACTTGAAAAGAAGCAATGAAGCATGCTCATATATTGACAGGTTGGCTGTTTGGAAGTACTTATTCAAAAGATAAAACATCTTGTGAGTTTGTTACTCATTTGGTTATAAGAATAGATTCTGTTCTGTTGGTCTTTTTCCCTTTGTTAAAGTGACAAATTGACTTTGGAATATTCAGCAATTTCTAAAGAGTGTGTTCTCTGCCCAGTTATGAAAAGTTTTTCCCATTAGAATAACTTGAAGTTCTTGATACTAACTTTATACTTTACATTTTAATGACAATTTGGGAGTGGCACACAGATGGTATAATTTTACACTCCTTAAGAAGGTAAAAATTTCTTATAGTCAGTATTTCTACAATATTTTTAAAATAAGATATGATCATTCCAAGTAATATTTTGCCAAATAATACAAAACAAGAATTAGTCATGCAGGACTAAGTAAGCTGATTAGAGAATAATGAGTTTCAAAAATGCATTATGATTAGGTATTTGAACATTTGTCTTCTGAAGTTCAAGCCTTTTCTCCTTCTTGATCTGTGTCTAATTCTCACTGTTGTAAGTTAGGATCTTGAAATCTATTAAACACACACACACACACACACACATACACACACTCATAACCAACCTTTGTGTTTACTTAATATTAGCTCTGTAGTATTATGTATTAGTCTTACTACAATCCTACCAAAATCATTAGTTTCTATTTTTAAGTTTTCTAAATGATATTATGTCTGGCAAAACCTTCAAGATTGAGAAAGATTTTTAAATGTTCTTTTAGTTTAAATTATTTTATTGCATTATTCATTTGTATCTGTGCATGTGTGCATATGCACATATATGTCACAGTGTACATGTGTGTAAGTTAGGAAGCAACTTGAAGGAGGTGATTCTTACCTTCTAGCATTTGGATCTCAGAGGTAGAAATCAAAACATTGGGCTTGGCAAAGAATAACTTTACCTGCTAATCCATCTTTCCCTGTCCCTGTCCTTTCATTTATTTATTATTTTATAATTTTCCACTTTTTCATTATGATTTTTAATCTTTTTTTTTCTTACCATCCAGTCATTATCCCCCTCTGGGTTAGAACTATGGGATTAGGAAATGTCCTTTTATTTTTAATGAAGTGAATTTATTAACTTTTAATTATAAAAAAAATTATTTTGTCTTCATCACTATATGGTAGCATATGGCCAAGATTGTACAGCCAAGGCTACATCTCCAGTTTTTTTATATTTAAGCATGCATTCCATTCAGCTTGAATGGGAAGCCTGTTATTGGTATTTAATTCCAAGAGTAAAAACCAACACTTGCTCTTTCCAGAAAACTGGACTTAAATGTCATCTTTGACTTGAACATTTCCAGATGTGCTTAGGAAGACTAACAGACTTCAGAGGATATTAAACTTAAAGAGGAATGCACTTCATTTACTTGGCATTTATTTCTTGGCTATTTATTCTCAATGTAGGCTGGGATGTGCTTTGCCCCTGGTGTGTGTTTTGGACACTGACACTTTAGATAAGGAGTGAGGTTTCTAATTCATAAAATAGCCTGCAGGTATATACTACTCCAGTGCTTAACAAGATTGAAAGGTAAATTGAAATAGCTGTCAATTTTCTTGCAAAGAGCTGGCTCAGAATACTTTTGCTAGAGCAGTCCAATTCTTTTGTCCTATAAGGGTCACATTCCCATGTAGCACTTGAAATGCCAGAAAATTTGGAATATTTTTTCCTTCTTTTTTTTTTTCTTTGCCAGACATTGTAGGCACTGGGCTAGGCACATGTGACCTTTATGACGTATAGGTTTTAATTTAATTTTTGGAAGGAAGACTAACATTCCTGCAAAACTATTAAAATAATGTTGAGTAAGTGTCAGCTGCTTTTCAAAGCCCACACAGCTAACTGATGTGAAAGCCAAATTAAAATTAAGTCTGGGTTTCCAAGTTAGAAGATGCTGTGCACAAATACTACACAAGCATTTACGGAACCAGTCTAGTTGGGTTCGGTTCGGTTCGGTTCGGTTCGGTTCGGTTGCGGTTGTTGTTGTCACTGTTGTTGTTATTATTGTTTTCTCTCACTTTAGCTCATAGATACATTTAAAATTTTCAGGCAGAGTAGAAGTAGACAACAAAATTAAATATGAAATATAATTCACTCTGTGACCATGCTCCTGCAAACACTGGTGATTAATATTTAAGAAAAACATTTGTGTCAGTGCCTAATGCTTATGCTATTGCATTTGTATATAATTTAAGGTAGGGTGATGTGATGCTTCTAGCTCTGTTGCATTGACTTAAGATTGGTTTTTACTCACAATGACTTTTAAATTATTATTATCCTTTTCTCATGATTTTTGGTATTCTTTTCAATTCTGATAGAATGCTGCTGGTGTTTTAATGGGATCTCAGTGAATTTTTAAAGCTCAATTTTTGTTCATTATAAAAATTAATTTTATTTCTTTAAAACTTTGACACAATGGTTAGATCATAGCCACTCCCAAATCCTCCCCTTAACTCCTTTCAGATCTGTCTCTACTTCCCTAACCACTCCCACAAACAATGTCTTGTGAGGAGCCTTTTAATTACACCATCAACTACAACTTGTGAAGCCCATTGCTCTTGTTTACGTGGGCGCCCACTGGAGTATGGTGGACTTACTGGGGCTTATACCCTTCAAAAGATCTGATTCTGTCTTCTTTCCTCAAAGACCATCAAATGTCCTTAGCCCCTGAGTTAGAGGTAGGATTTGCAAACCACTTCCCAATTCTAGAGTGCTGACTGGTTTGATCTTGTCCAGGCAACCACAATGACTGTGAGTTCATTAGTACTGTAGTTCTGTCATGCACAGAAGACTGTTTTTCCGAAGACTTCCCTGATCCCTTACCTTTTATGATAGTCTGTATACTTTAAGGAAAGTTGTAACACAGCTGTCCCATTTACACATGAATACTCCACTGACATTCTATGTTCTTTGGCCAGTCTGAGATTCTCTTCCTCAGTGATTGTCAGTTGCTCAAAGAAACTTCTCTGGTGAGGTGGAGAGCTGCATTAATCAATAAGTAGAGAGTCATAAATTTAGATGGTAGTCTGATACTATGTTCATTTAGCCGATTGACAGAGTAGACTCACCTCAGAAATCTGTGAGCTCTCAAACCCTGGTTTGTAGTTAAATTTGCAGTAGCAAGTATGTGTTTCCTCCTGTGGAGTAAGTCCTAAATCCAATCAGAAAACAGTTGGCAACCTCATACAATTCATTCCAAGATTACACCCATGGGCTTATCTTTCAATACTGTTCATTGTTTCAGATCAGAGTCACAGCTAGACAAGCCTCTTGATGAACTTTTCCCCTAGCAGGTTACATAGCCCTTTTCAGAAGTATGAAAACTAGCCAGAAGGAAAAAGATATCCTGGTCAATACCACCTTGATTTCCCAGAGCCTGTGACCAGTGTGTGTATTGTTTCCAGCAGTAGGGTCTTACTAAGTTCTCCTGAACAACCAAGAGCAATGACAATAGCTTTAGCATTTTATTTGGAAGTCACTAATACATCATGACAAACAGCAGCCTAAAACTGGGCTTTTTATTTTGTAACTTATGGTTTCTGTGATGAGCATAACCCCTTTGTAGGATAACTCCACAAAGCCTTGTGTGTGTGTGTGTG
This sequence comes from Tokudaia tokunoshimensis, assembly GCA_036184795.1. NCBI lineage: Eukaryota > Metazoa > Chordata > Mammalia > Rodentia > Muridae > Tokudaia > Tokudaia tokunoshimensis. Next base: position 79,707,905 of record BTHU01000012.1, on the reverse strand, counting down.
TGTGTGTTTCTATGTGTACATGTGTGTATATATGTGTATATATTGTTTAGAGGACATATATTTATATAATAAGAGGTTTCCTGTTGCGGATAGCCCTGGGCTTGAATTTTGATGCGAATTCCACTCCTAAGATGGGCTGCAGATCAGGAGTTGCCTTGTGAAACCTCACCCCACCTTTTTTCAAATAAAAGCTTAGCCAATGATTGGGCAGGAGGAAGGAGGAGGAGCTGAGGGTTTTGGGGAAGAGAAAAGGATCGATGGAAACTGGGAGGAGCTATAGGGGGTCTACGGAGAGGCTGAAGAGAAGAAGTTCATGGCCTGGAGAAACCTCAAGTTATATGGGATAATATAGATGAGAATAGAATAGTGTAGGATAGTAGAATAGTGGGAGATCTGCCCAATCTAGGCTTATAGCTTGTACTGTTACTGATCGAGCTGAGATTTCTTTTACTGGGTAATTGGATTAGAAAAATATAGCAACACTTTCCATAAGCACTTTAAACATCTTTTTAAAAACACGGCTAGGCCAGGCGGGCGGTGGTGGCGCACGCCTTTAATCCTAGCACTTGGGAGGCAGAGGCAGGCGGATTTCTGAGTTCGAGGCCAGCCTGGTCTACAGAGCGAGTTCCAGGACAGCCAGGGCTATACAGAGAAACCCTGTCTCGAAAAACCCAAAAAAAAAAAAAAAAAAACCACGGTTAGGGGAATACCAGGACAAAGAAGCGAGAGGGGGTTGAATGGGGAACGGGGGGGGGGAGAGAAGAGGGCTTATGGGACTTTCAGGAAGGGAGGAAACAGGAAAGGGAAAATCATTTGGAATGTAAATAAAAAAATATAGAAAATAAAAAAAATAAGTAAATAAAAAAAAACACGGCTATTTAAGTGAAGAGAGATTGATAAAAGGGTTGGGGAAGATATAATTATAACCTCATTGGATTTTAAAGTCACTTTTGATAATATTAAGATTAGTTTTGTATTTAAAGGAATAATTTTATTTGTATGACAATAAATTAAGAGTACAGACTATTGTCATAGAATTATAAATAGCAATGATTAGGAAAAAATTAAATGCTTTCATGAGATGGTCCAAATTAATATAATACTCACGGTTGCCTGACTTGAAATTAAAAGAACTAATTTTTATAATAACTGTATTGATTCTTTGACAATTCCATACATGGATATATTTTATTTTGATCTCAATCTACAGGAGTCCCCTCGAATGCCCTGTGCTACTGTCACCCAACACATCTCTTTGAACTTCCATCAAATATTTTTAATGTATCTAAATATAAATAAACATGAATAATATTGCAGTTATTTTATATGTATATTCTATTCAATTTTATCATTAGTTTAAAATTTAGATTATGAACATATCTTCTTTTTTTCGTTAAATTTGTGCTAAACATATTAATTGCTATGAATTGAATTATTTGCATGATTTCTTTCTCAGTGACATTGTAATTGGTGTAACTTTAGGCTGCTGATTTTTGCACATCGATTTTGTATCCTGCAGGTAAATTGAACATACCCATCAGTTCTAATCATTTTTGCATAAAGTCTTTAATTTTTGTTATATAAAAATGTATTTAGGGCCCTGAAACCCCAACTTTGGATGATTTCCTTTTTTCTCAGCATTTAAACATCTAAGGCCAAGCGGGTGGGGAGGAGGTATGGAATGTGGAACAGTCATGGGGGTGGGAGGGAATAAAATATGGAGTATAAAAATTAATTAATTAATTAATAATAATAATAGTGAGGAAATTGAAAAATAAAATTATTGGAGACTAACAGGAATCTGTAGTTAGTGTATTAAGTAAAGGTACCTATTAATGCAATAATAAATAGGCAAGTCTTATTTTTCTTTGTTTATTAAAGCCTGCATCCTTTGGTCATTGACTCTCATCTAATGATACTGTTTGCAAGTTAGTGTTAAGGACTGTTTGTTAAATTATCATACGAATACAATATTATTGCCTTCCCCTTTGTACTAGCTAATTTTATATCACTGATAAAAATCTTCCAGAAACAATTGCAGAACAATTCTGCTGAAAGTGAAGGACCATTTGGGCTCAAAGGTGCATAGATTTTAGCTCATCTCAGCAAGGACGAGGTAGGGAAGCAGAATGGCTTGCATTATAGGCTCCAGGGAATAGAGCAAAGCAACTGTCATGCCAGGCCAGTGTCAATGGGACTGTGTTGCCGAAATACAGGAAGAGGTTCCCCCCATTAATTAATCCTCAGTTTTTAGAATATGATACATGTGATTTAATAATCCACTAGCGATTTTTTTTGATCCTAACACACTGGCAATCAAGCAGAACCATCACAAATAATGAATTTGTTGTGTCAGAGCCACTATTTACTACCCATGACTCTAAAATAGTTACTTAAATTCTCTGCACTACACTTCTCTTATCTGTTAAATTGAGATATTAAGAGTACTTACTCCATAAAAGTATCACAATGACTTAAAATTTTCAAATGCTTCAAACCTTGATTGACCCATAAAATACCACTAGTTAGTTTAAAAAATTAATTTCATAACAAGCCATGCTGATAGAAGTACAATAATAGAGTACAGTGTTTCACTACTATAAGACATCCTTACTTTGATTGTGCAGACACAACTAAGAATACTTTAAATTATAGATTATAAGAGTTTTATGGAGTTTATTCTGTGGAAAGGAGTCAGCGCATATACTTTGGAAACATCTTATTAGGTACAGAGGTGTTTTGCTCTTCCTAATTAATAAAATTAATGTTCATTATTTTTTCTTTTCTGTGTGCATGTGAGAGAGGATAAGAGAGAGGGGAGAGAGAGGAGGGGAGAGAGAGGAGGGGAGAGAGAGGAGGAGAGAGAGAAAGAATATTTAAAAAACAGAACTTCAGAGAAAAGAAACACATCACTGGAAGGACCAAGCTTTGAATTGATTTAATGCCTGTTCTGGTTCATCATAAACAGAAGAATAATGTAAGGATCATGGAAGGAAGATTAAAAATTCAATTTCAGATTTTATGCATGTTATGGGCAGCAAGGTCATATATACCTCAAGAGACATTATTCAATTTAAAAGTATTGCAATTTTCATTTTTATTAGGTTAGTCAATATTATTAAATATGAAGTTTTACTCTAGTAAATATCCTAGCAGTATTTTCCACTTGCACAATAGATTGTATAAAATTTATTTTATTCTAGTCTTACTATTTTTGCTTAAATATTCAAAGCCTAATTTCATCTACTTTAATTAAATTTGTAATATTTTACAACTCATAATTCACAGAGTAACATACAATTCTTGTTTACTTTTATGTTCAGAATATTTTGGTTACTCCAAACTACCTGATGAATTCTTTTATACCAATCAACTAGTAAAACACAAGAAAGGCTAGAGTTACTAATTTTTTATAAGATATTGATTATGTAATATTGTTCCTATTTTCTTTACCTTAAGAATAAAGTCGGTCTACATACAAATAGAAAAGTTAAGGTATATATTGTGCAAAATGATATTGCAATTATATTTTTCTGTTCATTGATTTTTCTTAGAATAAATTGCTTATTATTAATAATGATATAATTAATTTTAGTTATAATTGTATTATTGAGGGAACTGGATTCAGACAGATTGCCAGTAGGCAAAGAGACAGGAAAAGATACTCAAGGTAAATAAACACAATTTTCACACAAACATTTCAGATACCTGAATTCCAAGTATTTTTTCTTTCTCCAAGGCAAATATTTGGGCTTTTTAAAACTGGAAGGAACAATTTACCAAGACTTTTGAATTCTCACCAGTGGCCTCTGGGAGGAACTGATAAACTTCTCTTTCTGGGTCCAAATTACCCAACATTTCTCAGATAACACAAACCAGCCAATTCCAAGAAAGAGAGGGAAGCTGTCTGTTTGTGTGTATGTAACTTTGATTCAGCATTGTGTGTATAAAACTTGGGTTCAAAGAGTACACATGGAGGGACCCATGGCTTCAGCCGCATGGGTAGCAGAGGATGGCCTGGTTGGACATCAATGAGAGGAGAGGCCTTGAACCTGTGAAGGCTCATTGCCCCAGTGTAGGGGAATGCAAGTTCAGGGAAGCAGGAGTGGGTGGGTTAGTGAGCAGGGGGACGGGGATGGGATGGGGGTTTTTGGAGGGGAAGCATGAAAAGGGGATATATTTGAAATGTAAGAAAAGAAAATGCCTATTTAAAAAAAACTTGGATTCAACTCTCATTTTGTAAAACTATGTTTAGTAACAAAACAGATACTTTTAAATAGTAACCATGTTCCTCTTCTCCATCTTGTTGGTGATCTCATCAGGATGTAAGCAATCCCATGGCTGGCAACCATATTTAAAAAGGTTAAAGAACATTTGTGACTTCACCATCTTAAGATGACCACATGGGACAATGCAACAACTGTGAAACTTTTAGTCCTAATGAGCTCTCTGTTTATCACTGCATCTCCTCTCTAGACTAAGGAAACAAGTCTCAAATGTTTTGGATTGGTATGGATTTTTGTACAATAATAAAAATTTAAAGTTATATTTGCTACAACACACTATGTATGTGATACAACCGTGATTTGGAATAGACTATATATAATGATAAAATTTTAAGCTTATAAAGGACTATTCAGACTAACAGGACCTGTTTTAAGATATATGTCTAACTACTTATATCTTTGTTACCTGGTTAACAGCAACTGCTAAAAAATGTAGATGAGTAGCATTATGTTTGTTTAATAAGGCATATTTGATAATCAAGACTTATACATTCCTAAGGTCTCATAAATTTTGTATTATTTTTTAAGGTTAAACCTAATAGGGATGCGATGTAAAGACATAGTTTTATAAAAGCTGCTAACTTATTGTAAACTGTTAAGTATAATTAGGATTTGCAAGTTAATGGACATCTGTCTTATAAATGATCAAATTTTCTGTGTTCAGAATAATGTAATTAATTATAAGAATAAGCTAAATTTAGCATCCTATATATGTTTTCAATGTTAAACCTAAAAGAAATGACTAGAAACAAGCAAAATCTGTCTATCTTACATATACTTAGTAGATACAGGTCCTCAAACTCTTCACAGATCTGCTGAATATAGCGGTTAAGATGTTTAGTTTAAAAACAAAGAGATAGAAGAGCCAGATCTTGTCAGCACCCCTGACATAACCTCCAGAGAAGGTGATGGGCACAGAAGATCATCACCTGGAACTTGCTTTAGATGTGGCAAAGCTGGCCATTGGGTGGAAAACTGCTCTTCTCCTTTCCTGACCCCAGAACCCTGTCCAAACTGTAGATGAGTAGGACAGTGGGGAGCTAATTTTCCTGCTCTGTATAGATGTTAGGCCAGTTCTGAAATTTTTCTACTCCTCTGATCTGGGACTGGAATCTGAAGATTGATGTTGTCCTAGGACCTCTGCCCCTGACCACCATGGAGCAACCTAGGAAAATTTGTTCAGGTAGCTAGTAAATCTGTCTTTTATAATAGACTGAGGAGCTATTTGGCTTGTGCTCCCTGCATATTCCCTTGAGATTCTTCCCAGATCTGTGAAGGCATTGAGGACTAGGCTGTGAGAGATTTGCCAGTTTAACAGCAGCAACCAAGTTTTCAGATGCCTTCTCAGTTCTTCATATGTAAAAATTAGGCCACAGGCCTCACTTTCCCAGGACTTTTAATAGGTCAGACACAGTTTATCTTGTTACCAGACTTTGAAAAGAGATAAACTCACAAAACAGATTTCAAAGTAACTTTTTACTATCCCTTTATTTAAAGAAAACGATTTATAATGACTGTTGGCAGTCATCAACCAACTGTGCATCATTGTAAATGATTGGATGCACTAATAGATGTGAAGTGGGTGGAAGGTCTAAGGATACAAAAGCTTAAGTTTTGAGATCTGACAAAAAACGTTTTAGGGTCTAAGAAGGTATTTTAATGTCTGTAAATGCAATCTGTAAAGATAAAACAAAGTAACTTAAAGACTATAAAAATAAAAACTGTTTCAGATTATTTTTTCTCTCTATGCAATTGTCAGTGTAAGATTTCCAAAGTTGAGAGTTTTAACATTAATCAACTGAGATCTGATAAGCATTAATGCAGGCCTGGTAAAGCACTGCCCCTGTCATAATCACAAGCTCCTTTGGTTGTCTCCTAAGTGTAGACTTAAACGTGTTTCGCATTGTGCTGAAAACATCTATACAATCTGTGTACAGCCAGTCTTCTGCATAGAAGAAAGAGTGTTCATGTTTTGCAATCAAAATTATTTTGGGGTCCACAGTTTCTATGACTTAAACACCCAAGTCTTTTATATTTTCTACAATGTGGATTTCAGTACAGATTACAAACAGTGGTAGTTCTAACATATCTAAAACTTACCTTGTTTAGTAAACTTAAAAATATTCTTGTAAGCTTCAGGGAATCCACCTGAATCCCCCTCTCATGGGTCTTATGGACTCAGTCAACATCCTGTCCCAACATGCCAATTCCACCTATTCCTGAGGGTGGGAACTATCTCTTTCTCCCACTGGTCTTCAGACTCTCTGCCCCAGCTACCGGAACCGTAGGTTCAAATGTACACCTAAGAAAAAATTTCCCCTAAACTCATTAATTTTATCTTCAGCTTGCTCTTCCAGGACATGGCCAAATTTCTTTATTCTGCAGGCCCAGGCAGCAGGAAGCCGGCTAAAGAGCAGAGTGTCCCCATTCTTGCACCACCAGTCTTCTCTTCCTTTTACTATAAACACAATGGAGGAAGGGCAGCCCCAGCCTGCTTTAGCAACACTGTACTACCAGCCACATCTGCACCAGCCTTCAAATGAAATACATGTACACTTTCAAAGGTCCTTCACCTCACAGCTCACCCTTTGTCTGTCTGTCTGTCTCTTGCTCTCCATGTATCATATATCTGTCTGTATGTGTGCCTCTCTCCCTCTCCCTTTCCCTCTCCCTTTCCCTCTCCCTCTCCCTCTTCCTCTCCTCCCTCTCCCTCTCCTCCCTCTCCCTCTCCTGCCTCTCCCTCTCCCTCTTCTGCCTTTCCCTCTTCCTCTCCTGCCTCTCCCTCTCCCTCTCCTCCCTCTCCCTCTCCACTTCTCTCTCTCTCTCTCTCTCTCTCTCTCTCTCTCTCTCTCTCTCTCTCTCTCTCTAGCAGACATGTCCCCTAAATCTTGTGCATAAGATCTGTTTTGTGGTGTAATCTTTGTGTCATCCCTTGGCCTGGACTAAGCAAGGTACACCTGCGCTTGATTTTTGTTTCTTCTTTGTCTTTGAAAGACTAGCAAGGCATCCACACTTTAGTCTTCCTTCATCTTGAGTTTCAAATGGTCAGTAAATTGTATATTGGATATTCCAAGCATTTGGGCTAATATCCACTTATCAGTAAGTGAATATCATGTGTGTACTCTTGTGATTGGGTTACCTCACTCAGGATGATATTTTCTAGCTCCATCCATTTGTCTAAGAATTTCCTGAAGTCATTGTTTTTTATAGCTGAGTAGTACTCCATTGTGTAAATGTACCACATTTTTTTGTATCCATTCCTCTATTGAGGGACATGTCGGTTGTTTCCAGCTTCTGGCTATCATAAATATGGCTGCTATAAACATAGCGGAGTGTGTGTTTATTATTACATGTTGGAGCATCTTCTGGGTACATGCCCAGGAGTGGTATAGCTGGGTCCTTAGGTAGTACTCTGTTCAATTTTCTGAGGAATTGCCAGACTGATTTTCAGAGTGATTGTACTAGCTTGCAATCCCACCATCAGTGGAGGAGTGTTCCTCTTTCTCCACATCCTTGCCAGCATCTGTTGTCACCTGAGCTTTTGATCTTAGCCATTCTGACTGGTGTGAGGTGTAATCTCAGGGTTGTTTTGATTTGCATTTCCCTGATGACTAATGACTTAATCAGGATTTCTATTCCTGCACAAACATCATGACCAAGAAGCAAGTTGTGGAGAAAAGGATTTATTCAGCTTACACTTCCACACAGCTGTTCATCACCAAAGGAAGTCAGAACTGGAACTCAAGCAGGTCAGGAAGCAGGAGCTGATTTAGAGGCCATGGAGAGATGTTACTTACTGACTTGCTTCACCTGACTTGCTCAGCCTGCTTTCTTATAGAACCCAACTCTCTCAGCCCAGGGATGGCACCACCAACAATGCCCCACCCCCTGATTACTAATTGAGAAAATGCCTTAGAGCTGGATCTCATGGAGGCATTTCCTCAACTGTAGCTCCTTTCTCTGTGATGACTCCAGCCTGTGTCAAGTTGAGACCCAAAACCATCCAGTACAACTAAGGATGTTGAATATTTCTTAGGTACTTCTCAGTCATTCAAGTTTCCTCAGTTAAAAATTCTGTTTAGCTCTGTTCACCAATTTTCAATAGTATTATTTGGTTCTCTGGAGTCTACCTTCTTGAGTTCTTTGTATATGTTTAATATTAGTCCTCTATCAGATGTAGGATTGGTAAAGATCTTTTTCCAATCTGCTGTTGCCTATTGACAGTGTCCTTTACCTGTTTTATGAGTTTCCATTTGTAAATTCTTGATCTTAGCTCATAAGCCATTGGTGATCTCTCAAGGAAATTTTCCCCTGTGCCAATGTGCTTCATAGAAGAGAGAACAAAATACTCACAGGCGAAAACATGGAGACAAAATGTGGAGCAGAGACTGAAAGAATGGACATTCAGATACTGTCCCACCACGGGATCCATTCCAAATACAGTTGCCAAACCCAGACACTATTGCAGATGCCAAGAAGTGCTTGCTGACAGGAGCCTGATATGGTTGCCTCCTGAGAAGCTCTGTCAGAGCCTGACAAATACAGAGGTGGATGCTCACAGCCAACCATTGGACTGAGCACAGGGTCCCTGATGAGGAGCTGGAGAAGGGACTGAAGGAGCTGAGGAGGTTTGCAGCCCCATGTGGGGAGCAACAGTGTCAATAGGCCAGACCCCCAACCCCCGGCGTTCCCCAGGGACTGCACTACCAACCAAAGAGTACACATGGAAGGACCCATGGCTCTGACTGTATATGTAGCAGAGGATGTTGGACATCAGTGGTCCTGTGGTGATTTGATGCCCCAGTGTGGGGGAATGCCAGGGCAGGAAAGCAGGAGTAGATGGGTGGGTGGGGGAGCACCCTCATTGAGGCAGGGGGAGAGGGGTTAGGATAGGGGGGCTTCCAAGGGGAGACCTGGAAAGGAGATAACAATTGAAATGTAAATAAAACAAATACCCAATAAAAGAAACAAGAAAATAAAAAGAAATAAAGAAAAGCTAGCAAGGTGTCCTTGTCCTAGGAAACTGCCGTCTGTAACACTAATGTCTATGTATTGATGAAATAAAATTATTTAACATAATTCATTGAAAAATACAATTGGCAGCCAGTCCCTGGGACTAATATTGATGATATCCTGAAATTTATAATTTTCTCCTGTATCCAGGAAGAGCTTAAGAATGTTGCCTCATATGAAACTGCATTTTATATTTTTGTCCTTGTAGCAAGATGTGATTCTATTAGCAACAGAGGTCTGTTCATGTCCTATCTTTTTTTCTGTTTTCACTTTATCGATACCAGTCAAACTGAGAGGGACTGTTAAGGTAGTTAGAATGTGTAAAAAAACTTCAAGCATGTTAAACCATTTAGTAATATTACTAGAATTAAATACTCCTACCAAAGACTAGTGAAAAGAGACTAACCTTGCCCTACTGATGTAAGGCCTGGTTGCCAGTAATATAACCCTCTGAAGTTCCACCCCAAGAAGTAATGTTTCTTCTCTTAGAAATGCCTAAAGGAAAGAACGAACTCCCACAAGTCCAGATCTCCTTTTCCTTGCTGAAACTAAAGGAAATTAGAAAGATACATCCTATAGCAATGGATGCCCATGGTCACTATGTTCAGTCATTTCAGTAAAGAATCAATTATATAACTGATTTTCTGGAAGAATGTGTTGTCACTACTAGAAGAGATTGCCACCTATTAAAAGACAGGGAGTACCAAATAAGTATTTAGGTGGGTAATAATTATCTCACTTTTCATAGCCATGGGGATGGGTAGCATTAATATCATCAAAAGGGATGAAGCTGTCTCCTCTCAAATCCTGATTGGAAAGCAAACATTACAGAAAAAAGCCTGAGAAATACATCTTCTTTGTCATAGATGGTCTCAGAAACACTAAAAAACAAACAAACAAACAAAAACTTCTCTTTTTCTTTTCATTTGCCCCTCAAACTTCCAGAAGACAAGAGAAAACATATATTTACTTTAAGAAATTTTTAGAAAATATAAATCCAATATCTCAAAAATGGACCTGCTTCTAAAAGGTAAAGTTTAACCCAGTTTGTACCAGATACACACACACACACACACACACACACACACACACACACACACACACACTAATGTTAAAAGGCGGCAGTTACCAGACTAGCCACTGCAAGCTTTATTTCTTGTGTAAGATGAATCTTTAATAACCAGAAGCAAGGGGCCAGAGAGATGACTCAGTGATTAAGAGCACTGACTGCTCTTCCAGTAGGTCCTGAGTTCAATTCCCAGCAACCATATATTGACACGCCCTCATGTGCATCACAACCATGGGATCTGATGCCCTCTTCTGGTGTGTGTGTGTGTGTGTGTGTGTGTGTGTGTGTGTGTGTGTGTGTGTGTGTGTGTGTATGTGTATACAGAGAGAGAGAGAGAGAGAGAGAGAGAGAGAGAGAGAGAGAGAAACTTTCTGCTTTTTGTAGGAAAGAAGTTCATTTCCAAAAGAATTTCCCTCAGAGGCAGACATTTCTCCCTGACCTTGCCCCATTTTTAAGAGAAAGTACTGGAAAATGTCATTCCTTCCAAACAAATAGAATCATAGGTCATCATCTTCTCCTCAAGGTTACATCTTGGACCTCTTCATAGTAACTCCTGCTATGCCAATAGATCTATAGGGGTCACGAGAAATCTTGGCTATGGAGTGGTGGTAACAGGAACATAATTTTTGGAACTCTCCCTTTCCCTAGGTCCATTATCCTGAAAAGACTCTTGACTATATAGAGGTATATCTGTCCAGCTTCCCAATCCCAAATGTTACTTCTTGGGGCTACTTTTATATTCATGGAAAATTTTCCATTTCTGTCATTCCTCTTCAACACTTTCTTACTTCAGCCACTCCATTAGGAAGAGACCTTTTGTCCATGTTCAAGATTAAATTGTTCCTTCCCCATTGTTGCAGGATATTTGATCACATTGTGAACCCCCAAGATTTTGAATGGTAAGAATTTGTTTCTAATTTTGTTCAGCATTTGATCCTAGAGCTTCCTGTCTACTGTAAACAAGTACTTGTTCTTTGGCTCACTCCTAGCACACACCTTTATTACAAGAGTTAAATAAAGTCAAATGTAGGTTAAGAGGCAAAAAAGCAACCGATATGGAGTGAACATAAGTAAACAGACAGGGTGGTCTTTGAGTTGGAGGGTATTTAAGATTGTGGAGGAGTAAGGGCTTTCCCTTCTGGAATGTCTGTGGAGTAGGAAGGTCAGCTGTGTGCTTCCTCTGTCTTTCTGAGCTAGCAGGATTTCTCTATCTCACCTGACTTCTGAGTCTTCGTTTGGTAAAATTGAAAGGCTGGGATTTAAGTTTTAAAAACAAAATCCTATGACAACACTGCTGAATTCCCTTGATGGAAAGAAAAAATAATGTGTCAGTATGGACAGATGGAATTACTATATAAAGGGATAAATTGACCACTCTTATCATTACAAATCATAATTCCCACAAAAAACCCAAATAAACAAAAATTTATAGACATAATTATACATATACTAGTAATGTGTATATATATAGCATATATGTGCAAATACATATGCATATATATGCAGATATGTAAAATTTTAGAAACTTCAGCTGTGCTACTATTGAAAACAGGTATCCTAGTTTACCTAATAACTATATTGTTTTATAAATATTAACTTTATTTTTTCCATTGTACATGAGCAATAATATATAGCACTGTACAACATTTCTTCTTTTTTTCAATTATGTCACTGTAAAAATATCTTTCAGGATGATATTGGCATGTGTCCAAAGTCTACTCAAGGCCACATTCTTGTACTGTAATACACTATTTAAATTTTCTAAAGTAATGCTATACCAAATCAGTATTAAGAAGTTTAAAATAATTTCACTCTGGAGAAACTAAAATCCTTTCACAGTAAGTGAATTAGCAAGTGAAGTTCATGAGCTTTACTCTTGCTACCATTCAATTACCAAAATTTCTCACATACCCACAGGCAATAGTCAAAATAAGCTCCTAGTGACCCATGTAATTAGAAAGCAAGTAACACTACCCAAGGGAGCAAATCTGTGAATCCTTGTGTCTTCACCATAAAACTTTCAGGGAGTAAAAGCAAAATCTCTAAATTTACTGTGCTCTAGGTTCTTAAAAATCTTCAGGAGATTTGATCTTAACCATTCTGATTGGTGTAAGGTGGGATCTCTGGGTTGTTTTGATTTGCATTTCTCTGATCACTAAGGACTTTAAACATTTCTTTAGGTGCTTATCAGCCATTCGAGATTCCACAGTTGTGAAATCTTTGTTTAGTTCTATACCCCATTTTTTTATTGGGTTTCTTGTTTTTTTGGTGATTAGCTTCTTGAGTTTTTATAAATTTTGGATTTTAGCCCTCTATTGGATGTGGGGTTAGTAAATATTTTTTCCCAACCTGTAGGTTGCTAATTTATCTTACTGACTATGTCCTTTGCTTTACCGAAACTTTTCAGTTTCTTGAGATCCCATTTATCAATTCTTGATTGTAGAGCCTGAGCCATTGGAATTCTGTTTAAGAAATTTCACCTTGTGCCAATGAGTTCAAGGTTCTTTCCCACTTTCTCTTCTATTAGACTCAGTGTATCTGGTTTTATTTTGAGGTCCTTGATCCACTTGGACTTGAACTTTGGGCAAGGTGACAAATATGGGTCTACTTTCATTTTTCTACATATAGGCAGCCAGTTAGACCAGCACCATTTATTGAAGATGCTTTCTTTTCTCCAGTGTATATTTTTGGCTTCTTTGTTAAAACAACACATATTGGAAAAGTTGTGGAGAAAGAGAAACACTTCTCCATTGCTGGTGGGATTGCAAACTGGTGCAACCACTCTGGAAAGCAATCTGGACGTTCCTCAGAAAATTGGAAATAGATCTTCCTGAAGACTCAGCTATAGCACTCTAGGGAATATACCCAAAAGATTCCCCACCACGCCACAGGGACACATGTTCCACTATGTTTATAGTAGCCTTATTTGTGATAGCCAGAATCTGGGAAACAATCTAGATGTCCCATGACAGAAGAATGGATACAGAAAATGTGGATCACTTACACAATGGGATACTAGCCAGCTATTAAGAATGAGGACATCCTGAGTTTTGCCCACAAATGGATGGGACTAGAAAATATCATCCTGAGTGAAACTACTCAGACCCAAAAGGACATGAGGACATGCATGGTATATACTCACTAATAAGTGGATATTAGCCAAAAAAAAAAATTTCATGATACCCAAGATACAGTCCACAGAATTCAAAAAGGTCAACAACCTGAAGTGTGCAAGTGAGGATGCCTCAGTTCTACTTGGGAGGGAGAAGAAATCAATCACAAGTGGGGGGGGGAGGGAGGAAACTGGGAGGCATAGTGGATGGGGTAGGGGAGTGGGGAGTGCAGAAGGAAACCTGATCTGACTTTGGGGGAGTTAAAAGGACTGAAGCCCCCGGGGGCAGCAGAAAGAATGAAAACAGGCAACCTCAGGAGATAGGAGTTTGGGGGTCCCTCCAGAATACACCAGAGACCTGGGAGGTGAGAGACTCACAGTACTAAAAGGAAGGGACCTTAGATGAAATACTTGACAGTAGAGAGAGGGAACTTACAGAGGCTACCTCCAGAAGAAAGACAGGGTTTTAAATGAGAGAGAGGGGAAACATCACACAATCATAACTGTGACACGTAATTGTTCCTGTCTGAAAGAATTCCAGGGATGGAAATGGAGAGGAACCTGAGGGAAAGAAGGTCCAGAGGCAGGACCAAAGTGGAATCCAGCTCAAGGATAGGTCCCAAGGCCTGACACTTTTACTGAGGCTATGAGGAGCTCACAAAAAGGGACCTCCTTGATATGGCAGCACTCCAGAAGACCCAACAAGAAGCTGAAAGAGTCACATGCAGATATTTTCACCCAATCAATGGAGAGAAGCATCTGACTCCTGCTGTTGAACTAGGGAAGGCTGAATGAAGGTGAGGGCGACCCTGAAGGAAGACCAACAGTTTCAATTAATCTCGACCCCTGGGATCTCTCAAACACTGGACTACCAAACAGGCAGCATGCACCAGTTGATATGAGACCACTAGCATACATACAGTAGAGGACAGCTAGGTCTGTTCATTCAGAGATGATGTACCTAATCTTCAAGAGACTGGAGGTCCCAAGGAGTTTAGAGGTCGCGTGGAGCAGGAGGTAGAGACATACAGTTGGAAAAAGTGGGAGGGCAGGAGATATGGGAGTTGGAACAGTCGGAAGGTGGACAGGGGTTGGGGAATAAAGTATGGAGTGTATAAAAATAATTAACTAATAAAAAAATTCAAAAAATCATCTTCAAGAGATATATTTATCTACAAAGCAGACGACCAAGTAATTTAACCTATTTTTGGCCATAAATTTTTCTAAGATTAAACCAGAAAACTAGAGGAAAGCAGTTTCTTTTGCTAATTAATCAGTTATTATTTGATTAAAGTTATAACTTGCTGAGTGTCAAAGGGTCCATATAAGTGAAGATGTGATTTGATATACTCATATCCTCTTAGATCATGGTCCTTCTCCTGTAAGAAGTAGGATTTACATCGTTAATTAGTTTGTTTAATTAGTGAAATCTGTCAATGCTTGAAATTAGCAAAATGTTTTAGATAGTAAAATGAGAGAACTGGGTTTGAATTTTGCAGGAAAATGAATGGAACTAGAAAATACCATCCTGAGTGAGGTAACTCAGACCCAAAAGGACATGTATGGTATGTATTCACTAATAGAGAACACTAGCCAAAAATAAAGTAGAGAATATGCAGGATACAATCCACAGAACTTAAGAAAGTTAGCAAACTGAAAGGCCCAAGTAAGGATGCTTCAATCCCACTAGAAAGGGAGAAGAAATCAATTACAGGGGGTGGGGAGAGGGGTTGGGGAGGCAGAGGGAGGAAGGGACCTGGGTGGGAGAGTGGGCAGGGAGGGGAAAAGGAGAACATGATGAGGGGGAAAACAGGAGTGGAGCCCTGAGGGCCAGCAGAAAGAATGGAAACAGGCAACCTTGTGAGGTAGGGGGTGGAGGAACCCTCTAAAATGTAGCAAAGACCTGGGAGGTGAGAGAAGCTCATGACTCAAAGGGGGGGACATTTGATGAAATGCCCAACAGTGGGGAGAGGGAACTTCAACCTCCAGTGAAAGAACTGGGTGGGGTTGCCATCACACAGTCAAAAACTCTGACAAAGAATTGTTCCTGTCTAACAAAGGAGAAGAGACTGAGGGAAAGGATGTCCAGTGACAAGTCCAAACTGGGATCCAGTTCAAGTGGAGACTCCAAGGACTGAAACTGTTACTGATGCTGTGGTGTGCTTCTATACTGGATCTTAGATACATGTCTGCCTTCCGAGAGTCCAACTGGCTGCTGAAAGAGTCAAATGCAGATACTTATACCAAACCAATGGACAGAAGCAGGGAATCCCTGTGACTGAATTAGGGAAAAGCTGTTAAGCTGATGAGGAGGATGACCCTATAGGAAGACCAACAGTCTCAACTAACCTGGAACCCTGATATCTCTCAGACACTGAACCACCAACCAGGCACTGTATACTAGCCGATATGAGGCCCCTAATCCATATACAGCAGAAGGCTGCCTGTTCTGGCCTCAGCAAAAGAAGATGCACTTAACCTTCAAGAGATTTGATGCCTCAGGGAGTGGGGAGATCTAGTAGAGTCGGGGTGGTAGGGACATCATCTTAGAGATGTGGGAGGAGGAATGTGATGAGGAACTGTTTGAGGGCAGACCAGGAGGGAGATAACAACTGAACTGTAAAAAAATTTAAGGAATAATAATAATAATAATAATAATAATAATAATAATATATCAAAATTGGTTACAATAAAGACAAGAATGATGGGACAAAAAGATGCCCATGTAGATTCTGTTATGATATTCCAGGCTATAGCATAGGAGTCTTTTCTGTTATGTAGTATCTAGCATTATAGTCTGGAAGACTATTCATTTTAACTATAGATAAGTTATTGCTGGTACAGGAATCGAACATAATTCTTACTCAACACTGATCATGCGACTCTTAAAATCCATCTTCTTCATTCTTTTTGTCATGGCTTTAACTGTAACATCTGCTCCAACCTTAAAATATGAACATTTTCTTTAATTTATTTAATTATTTTATTTACATTCTAAATGCTGTGCTCCTTCCTAGGGCCCCTCCCAGAGATCTTCACCCTATCCCTCCTCCCCTTTGCCTCTGAGAAGGTGCTACCCCATCCACCCACCTTATATCCTCTAGAATCCCCCTTCTTTTGGGCATCAAGTTTCTACAGGATCAGGCACATCCTTTCTCACTGAGGCCATACATGGCAGTCCTCTGCTACATATGTGCCAGGGGCTAAGAACCAGCCCATTTATGCTCTTTGGTTGGCGGCTCTGGCAGCTCCGCAGGGTCCAGGTTAGTTGAGACTGTTGTTCATCCTATGGGGTTTCCATTCCCTTCAGCTCCTTCAATCCTTCCCTTACTCCTCCACAGAAGTCCCCAACCTCATTCCAATAGTTGGCTATAAGCATCTCCATCTGTCTCAGTCAGATGCTGGTAGAGGTTATCAGAGTGCAGCCATGCTAGGCTTCTGTCTACAAGCAAAACATGGAAACAGTAATAGTGTTAAAATTTGGTGCCTACCCATGGAATGGATTCAAAGTTGGGCCAGTCACTGGATGTCTGTTCTTTCAGTCTCTGCTATATTTTTGTTCCTGCATTTCTTTTATACAGGAACAAATCTGTGTTAAAAATTTTGAGATGGGTGGGTGACCCATCCCTCAATTGGGGGTCATGCCTATCTACTGGAGGTGGACTCTATAGGTTCTATCTCCCTACTGTTGGGTATTTTGGGTAACGTAATCCCTTAACTCCTGGGAACCTCTTGCTTCCCTGGCATCTGGTGCTTTCTAGTGCCCCAACCTGTGTCCCTACCCTGACTGCTACATATTTCTACTCATTTTCTGACTTTCTGGACTTCTCTCCTGTCTATTCCCATACCTAATCCTGCTTCTTCTCCTTTTTCCCTCCCCATCATCTCTCCTTCCCAAATCCCTCCCTCCCTCTACCACTCATGATTATTTTGCTTCCCCTTTTAAATAGGATTGAAGCATCCATACTTTGTTCTTCCTATTTGTTGAGCTTCATATGGTCTGTGAAATGTATCCTGGGTATTCGGAGCTTTTGAGCTAATATCTACTTATTAGTGACTACATGCCATGTGTGTCCTTTTGGGTTTGAGTTACCACACTCAGGAAGACATTTTCATGTTCCACCCATTTGCCTAAGAATTTTATGAAATCATTGTTTTTATAGCTGAGTAGTACTCCATTGTGTAAATATATTATATTTTCTATATTAATTTTTTGTTGAAGGGCATCTGGATTGTTTCCATCTTCTGACTATTAAAGACTGCTATGAACATAGTGGAGAATGTTTCCTTTTTATAGGTTGGAGCATCTTTTGGGAATATGCCCAGTGGTGGTATAACTGGGTCTTTAGTTAGAACTATTTCCAATTTTCTGAGGAACCACCAGATTGTTTTCCAAAGTGATTTTAGGTGTTTGCAATCCCACCAACAATGTAAAAGTGTTCCTCTTTCTCCACATTCTCACTAGCATGTGCTGTCACTTGAGTTTTTGATCTTAGCCATTCTGACTGGTGTGAGGTGGAATCTCAGGGTCTTTTGATTTGCATTTGTCTAACGAATAAGGACTTTGCAGATTTCTTTGCATATCTTGGCCATTTGAGATTTCTCTGTTCAGAATTCTCTATTTAGCTCTGTACCCAATTTTTGATTGGCTTTTATTGATTTTTAAACTTTATTCTTTAATCTTTTTTTTACAGTCCAGACTTTATGCCCCTACTGGTCCATCCTCTGACTGTTGCATATCCCACACTTCCTCACACTGTCTCCTAGAGGATGCCCCCACTCCTCCACCCTACCAGACCTCCCCACTCCCTGGGACCCCACGTCTCTCAAGGGTGAAGTGAATCTTCTCTGATTGAGTCCAGTCCCAGAAGTCCTTTCCTCTATATGTTTCCAGCTTCTGGTTATCACAAATAAGGCTGCTATGAACATAGTGGAACATGTGCCCCTGTGACATGGTGGGGTGTCTTTTGATTATTTTGTTTTTTCCATTCTAACTTTTTGAGAACTTTATATATTTTGGATATTAGTTATCTACCTGATGAAGGGTTCATGAAAATTTTTTTCCTATCTTTAGGTTGTTGTATTGTCTTATTGACAATGTCTTTTGCCTTATAGAAGTTTTTCAGTTTCCTGAGATCCTGTTTATCTGTTGTTGATCTTAGAGCCTGAGCTGTTGGTGTTCTATTCAGGAAATTTCCCCCTTTTGCCAATGAATTCAAGGCTATTTCACTCTTTCTCTTCTATTAGAATTAGCATATCTGGTTTTATGTTGAGGTCCTTGATCCACTTGGACTTGAGCTTTTAACAAGGTGATACATTTGTATCAATTTGCATTCAGTGCAAGCCCTACATAGTCTTCCTCAAGGATCTGAAAATTTTATCTTGTAATATAATCATGGAAGCTACTCTCTTGTGCTGGACTTGGGGAACACAGAAATGTCACTATCAAAGGTGGAATCTTGCCTTTAAGCTGCAAAACACTCTAGCAATAAAGGATGAAAATGTTTGTTTTTTCTTCAAAACTCAATTAGTGCAAGCAGGTGGTCATCAGAGTTGTTTGGCTTTGTTCATTGTTTACTGTCACCTCCACCCTGGCATTAGCATCTCTGAATGTGTGCTGAATTTTAGTCCTAAATAACAGTGTATGAAATAGCAGTTACTAAAAAAGGTGTTTCCTTCTGCAGAGCTTAATTATAGCTAAGTGTTCCCGGTCTCTTTTCTTTTTGGTATCAAGCTCTACTCACCTAAGGAAAAAATCTTCAATCTTGAAAGGAACATCACAATATTTTGTGGGGAGCTCTTGCAACTAAGTACCACAAGGAGTTAGTTAAAAAAAAAAAAAGAAGAAGAAGGAATCTATGGAATCACTGGTCTGGCCATAGTTGTGAACTAGACACATAGGGTCCTCCAAAAGACATTAAAAAGAATCCACAGATTTTACCAGCCTCTCCTGAAAGGCCCTAGTATTCTATGATAATCACTGTCATCCTTGGCTTGGGTCTTCAGACTTTGCTTCTACCTACACCCAACTATCCTTTCTCTATGACACTGCACATCTTCTCTCTGTGTGTCTTTGTACCGTTATTGTCTTCAAATGTATTATATTAGATGATCACATTTCCAATATAACAAATTGCCTGATTACATCTGTCATAGTGGCCTCAACAGAAGACATTGAGGGTTAGGAGTTTAACATGTCCATGTAAGGGAGAGTGTCTAGCCCCTAACAGATTAAAAAACAGGCAAAACTAGATAATTTACTATATCCAACTCCAAAATCCTTAACTTCTTTGAGTACTTATGCTTAATAACTTTAGATTGATTTGGGGCAACTTGAATTTTAATGAAATCTTTGGCTTTGGTGGCATGATCAGTATGACTGGTACTATCTTGGAGCAATCCACCAAATTGGGTATCATAAATGCCAAGTTTACTTATTATAAAGAACTCTTAAATATGGATATTTCTGAAAATTGAATAATATTTCTACTGTATTGGTTTAGATATCTTTGCATACTAAGAATGCTATAAAAGATACTTGTGAAAACACATTAGAATTCTGCAATGCAATGCAGAAACTACCACTTGGTGGCAAGATAAAGCTACTGAGAATGTGCTTAGCAATGACCTAAATATTTATTATTTCCAATTATAAGTCCTTGATAAATGTAGAATAGCTTTGCGAAGAGATCCAGGCTAAATTATAATATACATTTAATAAAAACAGAAACCAAAATGTTATAATAAAACTGACTCTGGTAAAAACTCACATGTGAAATTCATTGAAGTCAGCAAGTTAATTCATCTACAGGCTATCTTTAGTAAGATACCTGGATAAGGCTTGAAAATAAATAAAGCAAGAAAAGTAATCACTCATAGATATATCTACTGTCTATTTCTTTGAACCTGTTGTTCAAAGTATAATAATTTTCACCCTCAACTCTTTTGACAAGACATAATTATCCAATCCTGTATTTATATTTGTATTTTGGAAGAACTATAAGGCAATCATTCACAATATTCAATGCCACTTTTTAAGAATTAATAAAACATATTGGGGCAATCAATTCCTTATATCACTAAAGATGTGTAGTGCTTAGAAAATGCCAGAGATTTGCTAAATAAATTTATGTTCATCCTAAAAGAACATAAGTGGAGATAACAAGAAGGGCGGCAAACCTACAAAGCATCAAAGCCCACTCTAGAACAGCTCTACCTCACAGAGGTTCTATACCTTTGCCAAAATTTGCCATGAGCTGGAGAAAGTTTCTTAGAACCCATGAGACTAACAGGACTGTTCATGGTCAAACTTCAGTGGTAGTACATATGTTCAGATATGTTTGTACCATTGCTTACATTAGGGTTTTTTCACTCTTTAAATTGCAACCTAAGGATTTTGATATTTTCCTCTTTGCCTAGGAAGATTTCTTATCCTTATTTGCCTAGATTGATAATGAATGAGCAGTTAGGAGAACAGGATCCACAGGCAGGTAACCAACTCAGGGTAAGCCCTTGCTCCATATGTTCACTGGGGACCAATACAAAGACCAAGCTGTACAACAACTTATGTGTGTGGGCATAGGTCCAACCCTTGTATGCTCTTTGGTTGGTGGTTCAGTCTTAGGAGCCCCCAAGAGTCTGGGCTATTTGACTCTTATGGTCTTCTTGTAGGGTTCTTATGCCCTCTGGATTCCTCAATCCTTCCTCTAGCTCTTCCACAAGACTTCCTGAGTTCAATCTAATGTTTGATTGTGGGTATCTGCTTCTGTTTCTGACAGCTTTTGGATGGAGACACTCAGAGGACAGGTAAACTAGGCTCTGGTCTGTGATTCCAGGCTGACAAATACAAACAGTCTGAGGCTCCAACATAGTTGAATGAGGAAGGCAGGCCTGCAATGTGTCCTTATTGATCCTCTGAGGACAGCTCTGCCCATATTCCCACAAATTGGCATTCATCTATGTGTGCCTCACATGAGACATCTATGTATGTAGGTCAGCATTGACAAATATGCTTGTTAATAGCATCTTCACATGTTGTATCATTGTGACAATGATTTGACTAACAACGAGGCATCATCATCTGACCATGTGTGTGTCTCTGTGAATTCACTACCTGTTCAGTCAGAGTAGATTTTCCTCCATCCACACATAGGCTTCTATGGACATGTGTCTGACTGGAACATTTATCAAAGGTGAGTTCACAGTGGACTCCAAGGAATGCAGGTGCATAGTTGTAGAAGTAACTCCCAAGAGCATCCTGACACATGGCACCATATAGACATGGCTAGGATACACATTCATTCATTTCCAACTCACAATTCACACTAGAACAGTCTTAAGGACAGACACACATGTATCTTCTTCCTATCTCATTGAGGCATATGGTCTTATTCATGTAGAAATTGGAAACACATTCATTCACTTCCAAGTCACAGTGCCTGGGCACAGAGGCCTGACTATGAAACTGCCACTAATTCCTGTGGAGGAAATGCATGCCATAAAGACCCTGAGCACCTTTCTGTATCCACCCTACTGGATATGCTGGAAGGTTCTGTGAGATAGATCACGATGAGTGTGCTTCTAGCCCTTACCACAATGAGGCTGTGTGCCAGGATGGGATCAATGGCTACTCCTGCTTCTGTGTTCCTGGACACCCATTTTAAAAATGAAATAAATTTATATTTAAAATTGATGATTAAATAACTTGTATTTCCTATATTATGGTATAAATCTTCATTCAGACATACCATCTTGTTGAACAGAACTAGAAATGTAAAAAAAAAAAAAACAAGAAAATGAGCTTCTCTCTCTCTCTCTCTCTCTCCCCCCCTTCCTCCCTTCCCTCCCTCCCTTTTTCTCTATCCCTTTCTCTCACTGGATATAGAAGCCATCCAAGAATTGAAGCTATTTCAATGAACTGTTTCTAGGGGAAACGGGAAAAGAGGAGCATTGAGTATCTGAGAATAAAGGCCTATGAAGGAAAAACAGCTTTTTTTGTTTATTTATTTATTTGCTTGTTTATTTATTTATTTAATTTACACTCCAGATTTTATTCGCCACCCCTCAGGTTTACCCTCCAACTGTTCCACATCCCATACCTCCTCCCCACCCCCCTGTCTTCATGAGGATGTCCCCACCTTCCACCCCCCACCCAACCAGACCTCTAAACTTCCTGGGGCCTCTAGTCTCTGGAGGGTTAGGTGCATCTTCTCTGACTGAACTCAGACCTGGCAGTCCTCTGCTGCATATGTGTTGGGGCCCTCATATCACCTAGTGTATGCTGCCTGGTTGTTGGTCCAGTGTTTGAGAGATCTCAGGGATCCAGGTTAATTGAGACTTCTGGTCTTCCTACAGGGTTACCCTTCTCAGTTCCTTTCAGCCTTTCCACAATTCAACCACAGGGGGCAGCAGCTTCTGTCAGTTGATTGGGTGCAAATATCTGCATCTTACTCTTTCAGCTTCTTGTAGGGTTTTCAGGAGTGCTGTCATAATAGATCCCCTTTTTTGTGAGCATGCCTTAGCCTTAGTAACAGTGTCAGGCCTCCAGCAGAAAGATATGCATCAAGTGAGGTGGGGGGGGTGGTTGCCAGCCCACAGTTAAAACTCTGACCCATAATTGTTCCTGTCTGAAAGAACTGCAGGGGTGTAAGTGGAGAGGAGCCTGAGGAAAAGACTGTCCAGCGACAGGCACAAACTGGGATCCTGCTCAAGGAGAGGTCCCAAGGCCTGATACTATTACTGAAAAGGAGTTTTCAAAAATGATAGTGAACATAACCTATGAAGACTTAAATATTAGAATTATCAAACACAAAATGATCAATTATTTACATTCTTCAAACTCGTTATTAAAGGAAAGTACTTGAAGTGATTACAAATGTAGGAACCAGACACACTGGCACTAGACTCTAGAAGTAGAGTCATAAGAATATAATAAACAACAGACTGATCTAAGTTACAAGTTGAAGAGAAACACATAGCTTGTTAAATTATGCTTGCAAACAGGATCCTAGCATAACTGCTCCTGAGAGGCTCCATCTAGCTTCAGAAGGAAACAAATAGAGACCCACAAAAGGGCATCAGTTGGAGTTTGTGGAATGTTGGGGAAGTGTGCAAGACAGAATTAAACAAACCAGAGAGATCAACCAAACAAGAAAACCTACAGAGTCAGCTATCCTGGGCTCTTGGGGGGCTTCTGGAAACTGAACCACTAACAAAACAGCATTCAGGGGCTGGCACTAGAGTCTCACACATTTGTAGTAGGTGTGCATTTTGGTCTTCATGTGGGTTCCTTAATAACTGGAGTGAGGACTGTCTCTGACTCTGGTGCCTGCCATTTGATCCACTTCTCCTGTCTGTCATTGGGTCCCATTACCCTGCCTGCCATTGGACTGCCTGCTTGGACCTCACTGGGAGAGGAAGTGCTTAGTCTTTTTGGGATTAGACATACCAAAGTGAGGTATTACACAATGGAGACTTCCACTTCTCTGTGGAGAAGGGGAGGAGGTAATGGGAAGAGGGATTTTTAAGAACAGGATTTTGAGGAAAGTAGGGAGAGGAGCTGTGATTGGGAGACAACGTGAATAAAAAAATATGAAAAAAAAGGAAATGAGAATAAAGGAAGTAGTATTTCAAATTTTCAAAATATAGCAGAGAGTTCAAAGTTAGGAACAATTGAACAACATGGTAAACCAAAGATAATACAGATGTAGTTCCATTAGAGAGAAGCAAAGAAAGTCTCTAGAGAGTACTAATAGGGGCAGGAAATTATATCACAAATGGAAGGTCACAAGCTATAGATTCTAATTTCTCAAGAAATTTCTAGCAAAATAAACTAGAGCAAAAAAATATATATGCAATGACAAACTCAAAAGAAAAATTTCAAAATTATTTGAAAATAAAGAAATCTTTCTTAAGAAGAAAGTCAGACTGCTAGTTAGCTCTTGAATAGAAGCCATGGAAACCAGAACATAAGAAAAAAATAAACTTTAAAATCTCCATGCCAAAATATATTTTCCAATCTGCATAGACCCTGCCATTATCATAAAGATTAAAATGATTGTAGATATGGTGCTTTCAAGACACAAAACAATAGAGCAAAATGCAATGGAAACCTAAAGAATAAATTCTATCAAATGCCAATTGTACAAAATAATAGTAATTTTGTATGCGGTTAAAAAGCGATATAAGATTATGATTAATTGTGCAATTACAATATAAGTGGAGGGTTTAGTGAATGGTACTTAAATTCTCTGAAAGCCTTTGAGTACAGAGGGACCAGGTACTCAGGGTTAAATGTCAGGGTTTAGTAAATAAATTACCTAAGTTGAAATCCTTGTATACATATTTACTTTGAAATATATATGGTTTTATCTGTCCTAAAGTTAATGGAAATGCTCTTCCACATACCAATGCCTAGAATTATTGTAATAAATTCCAGAGAATCCATAAATGTATGATTAAATCTTGGTAACTAAACTTTCTTATCTAGGACTATTTTTAAAGGAGAGGAAATATAAAAAAGAATAATTTCCTTACATGTACATCATATATTCTTTAAAAGAAAATTTCATGCACAGAAAACACAAGGAATGTGTTTAAATGATTGGATTTTAAAATGGGATTTATAATTATAGGTTTTTCTCTTTTTTATTATCCCAAGAAATTGCAAACATATATAATTATACCAACACCTTAGGAATACATGAAGACAAACATATTTTTCAAAGTAATTGAAGAAAATATTTTCTCTACATTAAACAATATTCTAAAAATAGCTTTTGAACATATACTAGTTATTTACTTCTCATTTAGTCATAATGCTAAAATAATCAGCCTCCTATTGTTAGAAGTTGTCAGTTTTACTGTATTCTTTTAAACAATATTAATGAAATTTTTTATACTTTTTTTTAAAATTTTGAACTGTTTTAATTTATTCATTCACAAACATCTATTGATTGGTCTTTGTCTTAGTTAGGGTTTTTATAGCTGTCATAAAACATTATGACCAAAAATACTTGGAGAAGAAAAGGTTTTATTTTTCTTTTTTTTTTTACTTGCTCAACTATGTTCATAGGAGCTTTATTCATTTTTCTTAAGTATTTTCTTTATTTACATTTCAAATGGTATCCCCTTTCTTCATTACCCTTCTGAAATCCCCCCATACCATTCCCACTCCCTCTACTAAACAACCCCCACTTACTTGACTGGCATTCCTCTACTCTGCAGAATCAAGCCTTCACAGTACCAATGGCCTCTCCTTTTATTGATGTCTGAAATGGCCATCTTCTGCTACATATGTAGCTGGAGTCATGGGTCTCTTCATGTGTACTCTTTAGTTGGTGATTAGTCCCAGGGAGCTGTGGGGCTACTGGTTGGTACATATTATTGTTTCTCCTGCAGGGCTGCAAACCACATCAGCTCCTAGGCTCCTTTCTCTACCTGCTCCATTGGGGACCCTATGCTCAATCTATTGGTTGACTGTGAGCCATAGGTATTTTGATGTACCTTTCCAAAAGGATCAGAGTATCCACACTTTGGTCTTCCTTCTTCTTGAGCTTCATGTAGTTTGTGAGTTGTAGCTTGGGTATTCTGAGCTTTTGGGCTAATAACCACTTACCAGCGAGTGCATACTCTTGTGTGTTCTTTTATGATTGGGTTACCTCACTCAGGATGATATTTTCTAGCTCCATCCATTTGCCTAAGAATTTCATGAATTGTTTTAAATAGTTGAATAGTACTCCATTGAGTAAATGTACCATATTTTCTGTATCCATTCCTCTGTTGAGGGACATCTGGGTTCTTTCCAACTTTTGGCTATTATAAATAAAGCTGCTATGAACATAGTGGAGCATGTGTCCTTATTACATGTTGGAGCACCTTCTGGGTATATGACCAGGAGTGGTATAGTTGGGTCCTCAGGTAGTGCTATGTCGAATTTTTTGAGGAACTGCCAAACTGATTTCCAGAGTGGTTTTACCAACTTGTAATCCCACCAGCAGTGGCAGAGTGTTCCTCTTTCCTCACATTCTCTATAGCATCTTCTGACCATGAGATTTTGATCTTGGCCATTCTCACTGGTGTGAGGTGGAATCTCAGGGTTGTTTTGATTTGCATTTCCTTGATGATTAAGGATGTCAAACCTTTCTTTTTTCTTTTTTTTTTATTTTCTAAGTATTTTTATTTACATTCCAAATGATTTCCCCTTTCCCATTTCCTCCCTCCCCGAAAGTCCCAAAAGTCCCCTTCCCTCCCTCTGTTCCTCATTCAACCCCCTCTCGCTTCTCTGTCCTGCCATTCCCCTACATCCAGTCTTTCCAGGAACAGGGGTCTCTCCTTCCATCTTCTTGGAAATCTATTGATATGTGAATTATGTCTTAGGTATTCCGAGATTCTGGGTTAATATCCCCTTATCAGTGACTGCATACCATGTGTTGTCTTTTGTGATTGGGTTACCTCACTAAGGATGATATTTTCCAGTTCTGACCATTTGCCTAGGAATTTCGTGAATTCATTGTTTTTAATTGCAGAGTAGTATTCCATTGTATAAATATGCCACATCTTCTGAATTCATTCCTCCATTGAGGGACATCTGGGTTCTTTCCAGCTTCTGGCTATTATAAATAAGGCTGCTATGAACATAGTGGAACATGTGTCCTTATTGCATGCAGGGTAAGCCTCTGGGTATATGCGCAGGAGTGGTATAGCAGGATCCTGTTTCTCAGCCATCCAGTATTCCTCAGTTGAGAATTCTTTGTTTAGTTCTGTACCCCATTTTTAATAGGGTTATTTGATTCTCTGGAGTGTAACTAATTCAGTTCTTTGTATATATTGGATATTAGCCCTCTTTCAGATGTAGAATTGGTAACGATCTTTTCCCAATCTGTTAGTTGCCATTTTGTCCTATTAACAGTGTCTTTTGCCTTATTTGAAAATGGCTTTGCAATTTTATGAGGTCCCATTTGTCAGTTCTTGATCTTAAAGCATAAGCTATTGGTGTTCTCTTTAGGAAAATTTCCCCAGTGCCCATGTGATCCAGGTTCTTCCCCATTTTCTCTTCTATTAGATTCAGTGTATCTAGTTTTATGTGGAGGTCCTTGTTCCACTTGGACTTGAGATTTGTACAGGGAGATAAGAATGGATAAATTTGCACCCCTCTATATGTTGGCTGCCAGTTGCCTCAGCACCATTTGTTGAAAATACTGTCTTTTTTCCACTAGCTGGGTTTAGATCCTTGGTCAATAATTAAGTGACCATAGGGGTGTGGGTTAGTTTCTGGGTCTTCAATTCTATTCCATTGATCTACCTGCCTGTCGCTGTACCAATACCATGCAGTTTTTATCAATATTGCTCTGTAGTATAGCTTGAGGTCAGGGATGGTATTTCTGCCAGTGGTTCTTTTATTGTTGAGAATAGTTTTTGCTATCCTGGTTTTTTGTTATTCCAGATAAATTTGGAAATTGAGTTGGAATTTCGATTGGGATTGCATTGAATCTGTAGATTGCTTTAGGCAAGATGGCCATTTTTTACTATATTAACCCTACCAATCCATGAGTATGGGAGACCTTTTCATCTTCTGAGATCTTTTTCAATTTCTTTCTTCAGAAACTTGAAGTTCTTATTATACAGATCTTTCCCTTGCTTGGTTAGAGTCACACCAAGGTATTTTATATTATTTGTGACTACTGTGAAGTCACAATTTCTTAATTGTTTCCTTAATTTCTTTCTCAGCCTCTTTATCCTTGGAGTATAGGAAGGCTACTGATTTGTTTGAGTTAGTTTTATATTCAACCAATTTGCTGAAGTTGTTTATCAGGTTTAGGAGTTCTCTGGTGGAATTTTTGAGGTCTCTTAATTATACTAACATATCATCTGCAAATAATGATACTTTGACTTCTTCCTTTCCAATTTGTATCCCTTTGACCTCTGTTTGTTGTCTAATTGCTCTAGCTAGGACTTGGAGTACTATATTGAACAGGTAGGGAGAGAGTGGAAAGCCTTGTCTAGTCCCTGATTTCAGTGGGATTGCTTCAAGTTTCTCTCCATTTAGCTTGATGTTGGCTACTGATTTGCTGTATATTGCTTTTACTATATTTAGGTATGGGCCTTGAATTCCTGATATTTCCAAGACTTTTTATCATGAAGAGTTGTTGGATTTTGTCAAATGCTTTCTCAGCATCTAATAAAATGATCATGTGGTTTTTTTCCTTTGAGTTTGTTTATATAATGGATTACATTGATGGATTTCCATATATTGAACCATCCCTGCATCCCTGGGATGAAGCCTACTCAATCATGATCGGTGATTGTTTTAATGTGTTCTTGGATTCGGTTGGCAAGAATTTTATTGAATATTTTTGCATCAATATTCATAAGGGAAATTGGTCTAAAGTTCACTTTCTTTTTTGGATCTTGTGTGCTTTAGGTATCAGAGTAATTTTGGCTTCATAAAACTAATTGGGTAGTGTTCCTTCTGTTTCTATATTGCGGAATAGTTTGAAGAGTATTGGTATTAAGTCTTCTTTGAAGGTCTGATAGAACTCTGCATTAAACCCATCTGGTCCTGATCTTTTTTTGGTTGGGAGACTATTAATTACTGCTTCTATTTCTTTAGGGATTATGGGATTGTTTAGATCATTTATCTGACCCTGATTTAACTTTGGTACCTGGTATCTGTCTTGAAAATTGTCCATTCCATCTATATTTTTCATTTTTGTTGAATATACGCTTTCGTAGTAGGATCTGATTATGTTTTGGATTTCCTCACTATCTGTTGTTATGTCTCCCTTATCATTTCTGAATTTACTGATTTGGATAGTGTCTCTGTGCCCTCTGGTTTGTTTAGCTAAGGATTTATTTATCTTGTTGTTTTTTTTAAAGAACCAGCTCCTGGTTTGGTTATTCTTTGTATACTTTTTTTTTCTACTTTGTTGATTTCACTGCTCCTTCTTCAGACTCAATCCCTTAGGCTAGTCTCTCATGCTACAGGAGAACCCAGTTGTAGCCTTTTTGCCCCTATCTCCAGTAGATCCCGCAAACCATCCCTTCCTGTCATCCATCCCACCATGAATCTCTAGGTTCCAAACCCTAAGTCAGGAGAACACACCCTGCTCAACCATATGTCATCAATTCAAAAGACGAGGTAGCCTGTCTGCATATCACCTCTACTTTCTCTGTTCTCCAGCAGACAGAATCTCCCAGGTTGTTATCAGCCTTAGTCTTCATTATGTCCTGTTGTGGCTCCTGTGGATCCCACACATCATCCCTTCCTGACCTATCAGAAATCAGCATCAATACCCAGAATCACATAAACTAAGATGCTTAGATGCCAGAAAAATAATAATAGCTAGGACGATATACCTCACTGGAGCATAGCTATCCTACAATAGCAGACCCTGAATATTCCAACATAACTGAAGAAAAGGAAAAAGTCCTTAAACCACCTATATGAAGACAATATATTTTCTTAAAGTGAAAATGAATAAAATTCTTATTGAAATCCAGGAAAACACAAAAAAAATTACTGGAGAAACTGAATTTCATAAATTAAGCTAAGACAAATAACCAGTTGAAAGAAATAAAACACTACTCGAAACCTTAACATACAAATTGCAGCAATAAGAAATCAGAAAACTGAAGGATTTCTGGAAATAAAAAACTTAGAAATCTAAACAGGAATTACAAAGCCAGACTTCACCAACAAAATCAAGAGAAGGAAGAAAGAGTCTTAGGCACTGAAGATATGACAGAGGAAATTGCTACAGCAGTCAAGCAAAATGTTAATATTAAAAATTCCTATATAAAACATGCAGAGAATCTAGAACACCTTGAAAAGTTCAAACCTAACAATAATAGGAATTGAGGAAGGAGAAGGTTCACAACTCAAGGGCTCAGTAAATATTTTTAAAAACACTCATAGAAGAAAATTTCCCTAACCTAAAGAAAGAGATGCCTGTAAATGTATAAGAAGCATATAGAATATGAAATAGACTTTACCAGAAATGGAAGCCCCTTGTCACATAATAATCAAGACAGTAAACATACAGAAAAAAGGAAGAATATTAAAAGGCACAAAGAAAAGCAATAAAGTAACATATAAAGGCAGATATATTGAAATTATACCTGACTTCTCAATGGAGATTCTAGTAGTGAAGGGCCTAGATACATGTAATATAGACTCTAACAGAGAGCAGATATCTACCCAGACTACTGTACCCAACCCAACAAAACTTTCAATGAGCATAAATAGAAAATAAGATGTTTCATGATAAAGTCAAACAATATCTATAAATCTATTGCTACAGAAGGTGATTGAAGGGAAATTCCAACCTAAGGAGGGGATCTACTCCCATGAAAACACAGGATATACTTAATCTCACACTAGTAAGACCAAAAGAAGGAAAACAACATACACACATACACACACCACAAAATAACAGGAATCAACAATTATTGGTCTTTGATAACTTTCAATATGAACTGACTTAATATCCAATAAAAAGACACAGACTAAAAGGATGTATAAGAACACAAGATCTAGCCTCCTGCTTCTTCTAAGAAATACACCTCAATACCAAGGGTAGACAGTACTTCAGGGTAAACTTTTGGAAAAATTATTCCAAGTAAATGAACCTAAGAAGCAAGTTCATACAGGCATGTTAGTTTCATACAAAATAGACTTCAAGCAAAATTAATCAACAGAAGTAGAGGATACTTCATTCTCATCAAAGGAAAATCCCATCAAGATAGCATTTCAAATATTAAGATCTATGCTGTAAACGCAAGGGCACTAACTTTTTTAAAAGTTACAGTTTGATTTACATGATGACCCTTAAACACTGATAATGAGAGATTTCAATACTTCATCTTTTCAGGTAAAAACTAAAGAGTTGAATACTGAATTAAACAGAAGTAAAACAAATAGACTTAACAGACATTTACAGAGCATCTCAATGAAACACAAAAGAATATACTGCCTTCTCAGCACGTTATGAAACATTCTTCAAAACTGGCCATATAATCAAATGAAGTATCAACACATACAAAAAGACAAGTTAAAAGCAATAAGTGACTACATAAAAATTGGAGAGATCTCATATGAGCTACTTAAAAGTATACCTAAATACTCTAGAAGAAAAATAAGTAAGCACACTCAAGACAAAAAGATCCAAAGAAAAAATAAAATTGAGTACTGTAATCAATAAAATGGAAACAAAGAGAAAAATAAAAATAATTGATGAAACAAAGAGCATGGATACAGAATGTGTGGTATACTTACACAATGGAGTACTACTTGGCTATTAAAAACAATGAATTCATGAAATTCTTAGGCAAATAGATGGAACTAGAAAATATAATCCTGAGTGAAGTAATCCAATCACAAAAGAACACATATGGTATGCACTCCATCGATAAGTTGATATTAGCACAAAAGCTTGGTATACCCAAGATACAATTCACAGACCACATGAAGCTTGAGAAGAAGGAAGACCAAAGTGTGGGTGCTTTGCTCCTTCTTAGAATGGGGAACAAAAGAGTCATGGGAGCAAATATGGAGACAAAGTGTGGAGCAAAGATTGAAGGAAAGGCCATCCAGAGACTGCCGCACATGGCTCAGACATTATTGTGGATGGCAAGAAGTACATTCTGGCAGGAGCCTGATATACGGTCTTCTGAGAGTCTCTGACAGACCTTGACAAATACAGAGGCAGATGCTCACAGTCAACCATTGGACTGAGCACTGGGTCCCCAGTGGAGGAGTTAGAGAAAGGAATGAAGGAGCTGAAGAAGTTTGCTACCCTATAGGAAGAACAACAATATCAACCAACTAAATCCCCCAGAGCTCCCAGGGACTAAACCACCAACCAAGAAACACCCTCATACAAGCAAGGGGAGGGACCTGGAAAGAGGATAATATTTGAAATGTAAATAAACAGAATATAAATAAAAGGACTTTGGTATTTGAGAACATTAACAAGATAGACAAGTTCTTATCTAAACAAACTAAATGACAGAGAGAGCATTCCCAAATTTACAAAATCAGGATTGAAAAGTGGGAAATAACAAATGGCAACAACGAAATCCAGAAAAGCATAAGGACACTTTTAAAAGCTATACCCCACCAAATTGGAAATTCTAAAAGAAATAAAGTTTTTCTTAATAGTTGCTACTTAACCTAGTTAAATCAAGATCAGATAAACAATTCAAATAGAACTTATGACACCTAGTGAAAAACGATCAGTAACTAAAATTCTCCCAACCAAAAAAAGCCCAGGGCCAGACTGTGTTTGAGCACAATTCTACAAGACTTTCAGAGAAGCATTAACACCAATACTCCTCAAATTATTCCATAAAATAGAAATAGAAGTAACATTGTCTGATTTATTTTATGAGGCCACATTTACCTTGATACTCACACCATACAAATACTGAACAAAGAAGAGAATTACAGACCAATCCCTTTGTAAACACAAATGAAAAAATACTTACTAAAATGCTTACAAACCAAATCCAAGAAAACCTCATAAAAACCATTCAACATGATCAGGTAGGCTTCATGCTACTGATGCTCAGATGGTTCAATAGAGGAAAATCAGTCAATCCAAACCACCCTATAAAGAAACTGAAAGGAAAGAGAGAAAAAAGTAACATACAAACATCTCATTAAATGCATGAAAGGCCTTTGACTAAATCCAATGTACCTTCAGAACAAAAATCTTGGAAAGATTACAGATAAAAGGGACATGTCTAAACATAACAAATGTAATTACACCAAGACTGTAGCCAATATTAATTTAAAAAGAGAGAAAATTAAAAAAAAATCATCAGGGACAAGACAAGGTTTTCCACTCTCAATATCTATTCAATATAGTACTTGAATTTTAGCTACAGCAATAACTGAAGGATTAAGGGAATACAAACTGAAAAGGAAGAAGTCAAAGTATCATTATTTGTAGATGATATGATACATAAAATGACTCTATACAATTCTTTAGCAAACTCATGCAGCTAATAAATAATCAAAGTAGCTGGATGCAAGATTTACAAAAATTAATAATCCTCCCTATATACAAATAACAAATTGACTCAGAAAAAAAATCAGGGAAACAAAGTCTTTCACAACAGCCCCAAATAATATATTTTATGTTAACTCTAACCAAACCAGGGAAGGACTTGTATGACAAAGCCTTCAAATCATTGCAGAAAGAATTGGAAGAAGATGACAGAGAATGGAAAGATCTCCATGCTTACAGATCAGTAGGATTAGCATATTAAAATGTCTGTCCTACCAAAAACAATCTACAGATTCAATGCAATCCTTATTTAAAGTTCAACACAATTTTTTACTGATCTTGAAAAGGCAATACTGAATTTCATGTGGAAAATCAATCAATCAATCAAACAAACAAACAAAAACTAGTATAGCTAAAACAATCCTGAAAAAAACAAAACACAAAAAAACTGTCTTGAGGTGTCACCACCCCTGATATCAAGTTGTACTACAGAATTGTTATAATAAAAACTGCACAATTTTGGAATTAGAGAGACTTATTGATCAATGGAATCCAATTGATGATACCAATCCATATACCTATGACAACAGATTTTTGATAGAAGACAGATATACACACTGGATAAAGACAGCAAATTTAACAAATGATGCTGGTCAAACTGGATGTCCATATGTAAAATACAAATAGACCAATATTCATTAGCCTGCAGAGAACTCTAGTTCATGTGGACCAAAAACTTCAACATAAAACCATATACCCTAAATGTGAGAGAAGCTAAAGTAGTAAATGGCTTTCAGCATATCGTCACAGAAGTAAACTTTCTGACAAAGTACTAATAGCTCAGGTCCTCAGATCACCAATTAGGAAGTTGGACATCATGAAACTGAAAACTTCTGTCACACAAACACCATAAATAAAACAGTGCTGCAGCCTAGAGAATAGAAAAAATGTTTTACAATCTCCATATCAAATAAAGCCATTAAAATCTAATAAATCCAATAAATAATATACAAAAATATACTTAAAATACCTCAAGAAACTAGACATCAACAAACCAAATAATCTGATTTAGAAAAAAATGAGGTACCATTCTAAACAGAGAATTCTCAATAGAGGAATCTCAAATGGCTGAGAAACAATGTAATGTTCAACATCCTTGGCCATCAGGGAAATACATGTCAAAAGTACTTTGAGATTTCATCTTACACATGGCAGAACAGCTAAGATTAGTAGCACAAATCAAGATCTGGAACAAAGGGTGCTGTCCTCCATTCTTGGTGGGAGTGCAAACTTGTGTAGCCACTATGGAAATCAATATGGGGTTGCTCAGAAAATTGGAAATGGATCTATCTTGGCACAGCTTTGTAATTCTCAGGCATATACTCAAAGGATACCCTAACCTCCCTCAAGGACAGTTGCTCAACTGTTTATTGTTGCTTTATTTATAATAGCCAGGACCTCAAAACAACTTAGATATCCCTCAGTGAAACAATAGATAAAGAGCATGTACATGGTCCTTTTCAACAATGGAGTATTACACAGCTGTTAAAGAATAACATCATCATATTTTTAGGCAAATAGGACTAGATAAAAAAATGATCCTGAGTGACATAAACTAGACTCTGAAAGACAAACATTGTATGTAATCATTTATAAGTGGATATTAGCTGTGAAGTAAATGATTACCAAGCTACAATTTATAAACCCAGAGAGGTTAGTTGAGAGAAAGGCTACATGCAGGATAGATGGGTATTCTCAAAAAAGGGAAATAGAATAGATAATAGATTTGATTTAACTGGAGGACCATGTTACCATAGGGAGCCCATGCCTGGCATTACTTGGATGGCCAGGAAATGGAGACTGGAGAGACCACAGGTGTAGGATAGAACCAAACACAACTGGCAACCAATCAATCAAGCAATCAATAAAACAATCAACCAGTAAATATTGGAGCAGTTTCCTCCAGCAGCAGATGAGAACGACTGCCATATATTCTGTGAAGAAAGTCAAAACAGAAAATTTCCATTAATTTCCTTCCCTCAGACATCACAGAATCTTGCATAAAATGGGACAGATAGATTCTACTTGCTAAGGAATTGAGGCTACTAGAAGAAATGGTCCACTGAATTAACTAAGCAGGTTGATTATGAGCTGACAGAGACTCAAGTAGCAAGCATGGGGCAGCATGTCTGCATCAGGATCTCTAGATATATGCTAAACTGTAAGCTTGGTTCTTTTCTGGAAATACTAACAATGGGGACAAGTGTTTCTCTCACTTTTTGCCTGTTCTTGAGTATCTTTCTTCTCTTAGGTTGCCTTGTCCAGTCATGTTCAGTTTTTGTCTCCTGGAGGTTTATTCTTTTCCAAATGGAGCTAGAACTTGAGTGCATCTAGGGGAGAGCAGATTTAGAGAGGAGCTGGAAGGATTGAGGGTGGGGAAACTGTGCTTGGGTTGTGTTGTGAGGGAGAAAATGCATTTTCAATTCAAGTAAAAGAAATTATAATTTGAAAACTAAGCTGATATGGAAATAAAGCTATAATAGATATGATCACAAAACATAAAAAATATAAAATTTCATTATATGAAAATTTTGTTGCCTTTGATTTAATGTATCTTGTATGATTATTATAAAATTTAGAAAACATAATCTTTCCAATAGCTTCACTCTTTTCAATGTTGGCACTTATTCAATAACGATAAAACATTTTGCTGCTCCTTTCTACTTATGACAATCAGCAGAAGTTCATTAGATCCAAAATAATTTTTCACATTCTAGGTGAAAGTTATGGAACAGAGGCCATATGTGGTGGTGTACACCTTTAACCACAGCACTGGGAATACTGAACATACTGAGCTTTGGACATTGAATTTCAGTTAAGTCAAATTTGTGTTTCTTTTTTTTTTGTTGTTTATTTTTATTTATTTATTTATTTATTTTTTATTATTTATTTTATTTTTTTTTAATTTACATTCCAAACCATTTCCACTTTCCCGTTTCCTCCCTCCCCGAAAGTTATTTTTATTAGATATATTCTTTATTTACATTTCAAATGTTGTCCCTTTTCCTGGTTCCCCACACTCCTCTGAAAATCCCATAAGCCATCACCTCTCCCCCTGTTTCCCAACCAACCCTCTCCTGCTTCCCTGTCTTGGTATTCCTCTACACTGCAGCATTGAGCCTTTCCAGGACCAAGGGCCTCTCCTCCCTTTCGTGTCTAACAAGGCCAACCTCGGCTGCCTATGTGTCTGGAGACATGGGTAACTCCATGTGTAGGTTTTGGTTGAAGGTTTTGTCCCTGGGAGCTCTGGGAGTACTGGGTGACTCATAATGTTATTCCTCTATGGTGCTGCAAACCCCTTCAGATCCTTGGGTCTTTTCTCAAGCTCCTCCACTGGGGACCCTGTGCTCAGTTCAATGGATGGCTGAGAGTGTCCCCCTGTATTTCTCATGCACTAGCAGAGCCTCCCAGGTGACAATTATATCCAGCTTCAGTCAGCAAGCACTTGTGGGCATCGATAATAGTATCTGGTTTTTGTAACTGAGATGGATCCCTAGGTGGGGTAGTCTCTGGATGGTCTTTCCCTCAGACTCTGCTACAGACTTTGTCTCTGTATCTCCTTCGGTGAGTATGTTGTTCCCCCTTCTATGAAGGACCAGCATATCCATTCTTTGTTCTTCCTTCTTCTTGGGCATCATTTGATCTGCGAATTGTGTCTTGGGTATTCTAAGCTTCTGGGCTAATACCCACTTATCAGTGAGTGCATACCATGTGTGTTCTTTTGTGATTGAGTTACTTCACTCAGGGTAATATTTTCTAGTTCCATCCATTTGTCTAAGAACCTCATGAATTCATTGTTTTTAATAGCTGCAGAGTATTTCGTTGTGTAAATACGCCACATTTTCTGTATCCATTCCTCCGTTGAGGGACATTTGTGTTCTTTCCAGCTTCTGACTATTATAAATAGGGCTGTTATGAACAAAGTGGAGCCTGTGTCCTTATTACATGCTGGGGAATCCTCTGTATATATGCCCAGGAGTGGTATGACAGGGTCCTCCTGTAGTATTATGCCTAGTTTTCTAAGGAACTGCCAAACTGATTTCCAGAGTGGTTGTACCAGCTTGCAATCCTACCAGCAGTGGAGGAGTGTTCCTCTTTCTCCAAATCCTAGCCAGCACCTGCTGTCTTCTGGGTTTTGGATCTTAGCCATTCTGACTGGTGTGGTGAAATCTCGGTATTGTTTTGATTTGAAATTTCCCTGGTGACTAAGGATTTTGAACATTTTTTAGGTGCTTCTCAGCCATTCCATATTCCTCAGGTGAAAATTCTTTATTTAGTTCTGTACCCCATTTTTTAATAGAGTTATTTGATTCTCTGGAGTCTAACTCCTTAAGTTTTTTTGTATATATTGGATATTAGCCCTCTGTAGGATATAGTGTTGGTAAAGATTTTTTCCCAATTTGTTGGTTACCATTCTGTCCTATTGACAGTGTCCTTTGCCTTACAGAAACTTTGTGATTTTATTAGGTCCCATTTGTCAATTCTTGATCTTAGAGCATAGTCTATTGGTGTTCTATTCAGGAAATTTTCTGACTTCCAAATGCACAAGGACATGCACAATCACACACATGGAATGAATAAGTAACTAAGCTTAAATTAAAGTATAAGTATATGGGTTATTATTAGAGGTCCAGAACTGCTCTAAGGGAATGGAAGGAGTCAGAGGAGGGGGATTGAAAGTTGAGAGAAGTATAAAGGAAGCTCAGAGTAGTCTCTCTCCACTTATTCTCTGCTTCTCACTTAGGTTCCCCTCACAATGTACTTGTCTTTCTGAGCATAGCTCAAGGGATAGTAATCAAGGCAGAGTAAGAGGAAAAACAGAAATGTGAGAGAGACTGGGAAAAAGGGACATGGAGAAGATGGGCCAGTAGTCAACTGAAGCACTGGGGTAAGAAAATGTTCGTTTTTCTTATAGCTAACTTCTGTATGGTGTGTTGAGTATAGAGGCTTTGTTATATTTTTTCATATATCTGTTTGTAAAACAAAAGATCGGAATGCTTTTTATCATGTTCCTCTGTCTCAGAATACATCCAACATTTGGAGTGACCTTCAAATCATTGAACAGATTCAAAGGAAGTGGCTTGTCATCTTATACACCACTAACAATCTTTAGGGAGACATGAAAGCAAAGAAATTCTCACAAGACATTTATAAGACAGAAAACAACACAGTTAAGTGATTATTTGTGATTCTATTATTTAAACATAATTAAATTTTAAGATCTTCACCAGATGTTATATTATTTAAATTCGTAATTTATCTGCATTTTACTTTCAGCTGTTATTTTAAAATTCTATACATGAATTAAATAATTAGAACAGTGAAATTGATTCCTTTTTAGGTGTTATACTGTTAAGTATATCTGTCTACTTATCTGTCTTTTGGAAAAGTAAGACTTATTTATGTATTCTACAAAGTACACACATTACAAATAAATGATTTTCTCAAGATGAACACATGTATAGAAACAATTATTGCTCAGTTCAGAAAATACCATGGTGATGATAAAACACGATCCACATCCCTTTAATTCAATCTGCATAGACTTGAGGTTATCCTGCAAAGGATGTATCAAAACCCACAAAGTTAGGGAGACAAAGGTTGACATAATGTCATTTTGCAGGTCAAACTTGGAAGGTCGTACTGAACTGTTATGACAGAAAAGCATCAGGTCCATTGTGAACACATTGGTTTTATTGAAACAAATCTTGTACATTTCAACATTTAAAATGAGCATCTTTTTCCTTCCAGTAAAGACCAAAAAATAAAATAACATAAAATAAGGGAAAATAAAATAAAATAAATGAAAAATAAAGTTACAACACAGAATGTTAACTCCAAATAAAACTCTCCATATACTGCAGATTCTACCACTGAGTGGCAAGGTTCAAGTCATTCTTAAGAGAGAAATTTATTTTAAAAGTGTCACCTTAAACTACAAGGACATCCATTAAATATCACAATTAACACACGGTAAAGGAGAAATCATGTCCGCTAAATGCTCCCTTAATGCCCCCAGACACCTCAAACATTCTATAATCCCTGTTTTCCTTTTCTTCTTCCTTCCTTCCTTCCTTCCTTCCTTCATTCCTTCCTTTCTCCCATTCTTTCTCCCTCCTTCCCTCCCTCCCACTCTCTCTTTCTTCTTTCTCCTTTCTTTCTTTCTTTCTTTCTTTCTTTCTTTCTTTCTTTCTTTCTTTCTTTCTTTCTTTCTTTCTTTCTTTCTTTCCCTCTCTCTTGCTTCCTTCCTTCCTTCTTCCCTCCCTCCCTCCTTCCCTCCCTCTCTCTCTATCTCTCTTTCTCTCTCCCTCCCTCCCTTCCTTCCTTCTTCCCTCCCTCCCTCTCTCCCTCCCTCTCTCTCCCTCTCTTTCTCTCTCCCTCTCTCCCTACCTCCCTCCCTCCCTTCCTTCCTTCCTTCCTTCCTTCCTTCCTTCCTTCCTTCCTTCTCTCCTTCCCTCCTTCCCTCTTTCTTTCTATCTTTCTTTCTTTTTTCTTTCTTTCTTATTAAACAAGAGAAAGTAGACAGATTCATGTTGGTAAATGATAGCTTTTTGCATTCACATAGAGACACAGTGTAACCTCTGAGTCCCATATACAGAGAAAAGAAAAAAAGCTAGAATTCTATGCTCCACTCACACCAGGGCCTAGTACCCTCCAGGCTCCAGCAGAGTCAAGGAATCTGGAAGACTTCTTCACCACCTCCTCCCCTACCCACACATAAAACATGGTGGTGGTGTTGAAATCTAAAGGGATTTGACTGGTGTCTTAATGCTTTTGTAACTGAGTGATGTGGGTATAGTTTGCTACCATAGACTTTTATTCTTGATTTTTATCTCAACTTGGCATTTTTAAATCAGGCCTTTAGTTATCCAGGTATTATTATGACAGCACCTCCTCCCAAGGTGTCACTGACTTGTTCCAATACCATTTGTATGAAGGAGAGTTGTTGACATGTCTTTATTGGCAGTGTGAACTGGGCAAGAAGGTGGGCTGTCAAATTTTGTATTCATGGAGAGGTCAAGAGAACTCTATCAGTTGAGAATCTTACCTGGGTGGGTGAAGAGCTGGGCCTACTCAGTGCCATTGAGCCTAGAATAATGTTTAAGGACACTACTTGATGTATAAGCTTTACAATTCAGTAAAATAGAACCAAAATTAAATGTATCTTTTTCAGAGATGATTAACTGAGAGTCTGGTCAAATTCAAAGTTTTTTGTTGTATAAAACTTTATAAATGGATCTACTCAATCAATAGGCAAAGTACAACCAAAATCTATCTTCTAGGATAATGTGCAATTTCTGAAAAGAACTCTGTTTAGTAAATACATCATTGTATGTGTCAGAAATCTTTTTTCTAGAAAAAGAACATAATGATACATGTGTGTGCGTGTGTGTATGTGTGTGTGTGTTTGTGTGTGTGTGTATGTGTGTGTCTGTCCATGGCAATAGGACCCAGTACCTGCCTTCATAGTTCAGAGTAGATGCCTGGAGTCACATTAATTTTCTTTGTTGAAAGGCTTTTTCAGAATAATTTTATCTGTCAAATTCATCCATGGGATTGAAAGAAACAGCCATTCTTCAGCAGCGTATTATTATTCATTTAAATGTATATGATAATTGACAATTCTTGATTTTTTTAAATAATTTACTTTCTAGGGTTTTCGACTATCTTTTATATTTTGACAGTTTCATAAATATATACTGTTTCATCTTTACAATTACTTTTAATATTATAATATTATATCATTTCCCCTTTGCAATTTGAAAAGTACAAATTGTGATATACATGAACATGTACTGTTGTTTCATTTGTTTTATGTAA
Source organism: Tokudaia tokunoshimensis (assembly GCA_036184795.1). Lineage (NCBI taxonomy): Eukaryota > Metazoa > Chordata > Mammalia > Rodentia > Muridae > Tokudaia > Tokudaia tokunoshimensis. The sequence goes on along the minus strand of BTHU01000012.1, from coordinate 79,666,535 downwards.
GTAGAAGTATAATTTCAAGATATATGTTGTTAATTTCTAATACTGAATATATTTGAAACGTGTTACTTCTGTGGAATAAAAGCAACACAGAAAACTACAGTCAGTGTTAGCGTAAAAGTCAGGTTTTTATATCACTTTTAAAATATCACTTATTTTAAAATATCACTTATATCACTTTTAAAATAAACAGTCAGAAACATATTACTTAATTTAGTCGACATTAATTTTGTCTGTATAATATATGCACACATATTTAATAACATATTAATTAAATAATTTATGTTTAAAACTCATAATATTTACTGCTTCATAAAAACTCATTGTCTTTAAATCTCTTGCCTGGTTATGAATAGAGTTAAAAGGTAAATTTCAGGTGAGTCTGAAAGGTTAGTTAAATAACTCAGGGCCATTCAAGTCATCTTACAGTCTGCTTTATCTTCTGTCGTCTTTCACCACATGTCCTTAATGGTTTTCAGTGGTGCTTTGGGGACCTGGTGCACACAGTTGGTGTAGTAGCTAATACTCATTAATTAAGTGAGAGTTGATTAAGCAGTGCTATGTGCTCAGCATTGATAAGTGTTATGTGAGGAATATGGAAAAAAACTCTTACCATCAACCCCTACCCCCCAACTATGTAAAAGAAACCAAGTGAAGGCTCAAGACATATTTTTACAGAAGAAATGAGAAACTGGTCACATTAAAAATAGTGGCCACAATCTTCCACAGGACCAAGAGTCTCTCCTCCCATGGAAGAAATAATTCCAACCATTAGTTCCATGCTAATCTCACTTTCAACAATTTATCTACCATTCTGCATTTTTGTAACCTAATCATGTATACTGCTCATGGTGTTTTTCATAAGTTTTAATGCATAATATTGAAGGCACAGAGGCCAATTAGAATAATGGCTTGCACTTCACATTATTTTACTGATATCTTTATTAAAACACGAAAAACTGAATAAGAAAAAAATAGTGGCAACATATCCCTCATACATTTTGAATTGACTGAAATTATTAATCTACAAAATTAATGTTTATAAACTCTGAAAAACTTATCTATTCTCCTATTTGTCAAGTAAATTCTAAGAATGTTTAATGTCTTGATTTTGACTAATTCTTTGTCAGATATTGGGTGAGTACGGATAAATAAAATTTCTCATAGTAAAATTATGAGGCTTTTTAAAAATAAGAGTGTAACATAAGACTGTGCTGCTTGGAGAATGTTTGCATTTCTGTTTATCATTATCCAGTATCAGAGATTAAACTATCTGGAATAAATTATGTAACTTTGTAGACAATACTTACAGTGAACATTTTATTATAAATGTTTATTTTATTATAAATTTTATAAATTTTATAAATTTTATTATAAATTTATTTTATTATAAATTTTATTATAAATGTTTATTGTCATATATAGAATTCAGCCTTCTACCATCATTATGTCAAGTATTCTAAAGAACCATGTTCTAATGTGATTTCAATAGATTAACTACTTGTTTATATTTGCAATTAGAAATTAATTAACTGTCATTCTGTTGCTGACATCAATGTAATCTTATTTCCAGCAAAGAATCAAAGCACCTGGCAACTAAAGTGATGAGGTGTGTTTCTGAACATTAAATGCAAATAGTAGGTAGGAAGCTGCTGGCAAAGAACAGGTGAGCAGTGCTGAGGCACTGAAACACAGTGGGTATCTCAGCAAGATGCTGAGGTGTAGTGCATGGGGAAATGACAGTTTGATCAATCAGAAGCTGTAAATAAGGAAAATGTGATATGTTAGCTCCCTCCTCTCACATTCAAATTATTTCTGTCTCACATTATACACAAACAGTCTGATGTGTTGGAAATAAAACTACATATTATAAAACAGGGAAGCTTTAGAGGTTTGAGTTTATGACTTCAATTTGTGTATGGATTTTTAAGCATCATGCATATAATATCTTAAAATAAAATACGAAATTGAATGTTAACATCTCATGTCTGTTTAACATATCATTTAAAGTGAAAAAGAAACTCAGAAAAAAGTTATTTTCTAAGAATTATATATATATATGTATGTATATATAATGAAAATATATTATATATTTATTTATATAAATGTGTAAAGATTAAATATGTAAGATTAAAGATTAAATGAAATTTCTATCTCACATTATACACAAACAGTCTGATGTGTTGGAAATAAAACTACATATGATAGAATGGGGAAGCTTAAGATAAGATTCTGTAAGTATACATAAATCAGAAAATATATAGCTCAGAAAATCATTTCTATTTTCTCATACACATACAAACACACACATATGTATATGTGTGTATGTTTATATATATCAGAAAAATACTTAAAATCACTAAGAACACCAAGTAATCTTTAAGTGAACTATGGATTAAAGATTTACTCTTGATAAGGAAATAATCCAATTACCAATTAATATACAAAAGCATTCCTCCTAAGACATCAGCAATGCAAATAAGAGAAAAGGAAATGAAAGTGATAGAGGATGGCAAATATGGACAACGACTTCTAGTTTTATTTAGGCCTGCTTGCAGGAATGTACATTTCTATGCCAGTTTGGAAACTTATTTGACTATATTTTCTAAAGTATATCTTATTAATTGTATCCTTGTTTATTTACCCAACACTGACATACATGCTTAGAATAGGGGATAAAGATCACAAAACAGTATAAACTCTCATTCATAATTAATTTAACAAACTTTTTTTAAAGAATGGCTATAATGTGTTCCAGCTGTACATTGTAGGAAATGAAACCATCAGGAATAAATGTAGCCCCGACTTTGTTTAACAGATATTGTGATAAGACAAATCAAGGAATTATTTTATCAATTATGTAATGTCTTATTTTCCTGATGGGATATCTGAAATGATGTGGAATCATATCTTCCACAGATATTTTGCACTTGAGTGTTTGGTCAATGAATGAAAGCAGTCGATCAGAACAACTATTTCTGGGTTGGACATCTCTGAGCATTTATCTACATTAAGAAGCAGAAACAATATAAGAGCTGGAGGACAGGGAGAAGTTCTGTCTTCTGGACATTGCATGGCTATTGTACTCATGAAATCAGCAGCAGCTATTGTTATATAACATGTCCTAGACATTTACAAGTTCAGGGAAGACAAAATTGGAAATAGTTGAGAAGTTGCTATTCTTGAGAAGGCATTGCAGTTGATAGATGTTGGTGGAGGCATAATCATTTGGTCTTTAGCATATTCCACTGTTTGGCTTTTCATATTCTGTTGGATGCCCTCAAATCTATGAACATAAGGGAAGCATAATTGCTTTATGGTAGTGGGTTATTATGAAAACTTTAAAAAGGAACACAGGAGATTGGAACAGAGTGACTATATCTCACTATATGCATTAAAGAACATGAAGATACAGGGAAATCATTATAGAAAGAAAGGCACAATACCATATGAAGAGCTAGTTTTTCAGATGACTGGGGTCAAAGCTACCAAAAATACTACATAGCTTTTGAAGTTGCAGCTTACACAAAACTAATTGAACTGCATTGTACTGAATGAGAGGATTAGTTCTAATTAGCATGATTCAGGAGACAGAATTGCATTACCTCACTGGAAGAAGATTAGGAGGGTTTGCAAATGAATATGTAAGCTAGGGTAGATGCTTGTAATTCTTTGCAAAGCAAATTTCTTATATTATACAGTGATGAGATCAAGATCTTGTCATCAATATAAGTTCCTGAAACAGACTGTTGAGGAAAAGGAAAGCAAACTCAAAGGAGGGTATGGCAAGCAGGATTGCAGTATGCTGTCACTATTAGTTATTTGTTAAAATAGTGACTGAAAGCTAGTAGAATTGTTTCTGAAGTACTATCTCAGCCTACTGTTCCCACTTTTTAAAATCTTGGTTTTATTGTTCTTATTTATGTCACTCAAATTTTCTTTTCTTTTGAGATTCTGTCTCCCTATGAAACCATGACTGGCCTGGAAGTCTCTATGCAGAGTAGGGTGGCCTCAAACTGTCAGAGAGCCATGTGTTTCTGCTTCCCAAGTACTGAGATTAACAGAGTGCATCATCACACCCAGCTCCCATAAATATCTACTATTAAATACTTATCTTGTGCATTTAAGAATTGGATACTTTTTTTGTTCTTTCATTTCTTTTCTGGATGAAGTAAAGATCCTCACTAGAGAACAAAAACAAAGAAATGTGCAATGACACAGTGACAGGATTGTAACTAAACATTGCCTATTTTGACTAATTCTCTTCATAGGTACAATTTATGTTTGCCTTTTGAATAAGATTCTATTGTATAAGTAAAGATACATGAAAATTTGAGTTTTATCAATAATTTTCTGCCAGCTTTTGTATGTTCCTCTTTCTGCTTCTAAGAATATTACAGCACATTTATATCCTATTTGTTATAGAAAAAGGAAACCTACTCCATGCATAGTTATAGTCCTTGATAAGCCATCCAGTAATATGTAGATCTATGAAGTACAATTCAGGTTTTAGATATGACTGACTGAGGCAGAGATAAAGAGAGATTTGATTGCAGGGGATAAGGGGGAAAGAAGTTTTCTATTTCTGGTAATAAGCCACAGAAGGTATTATTTTCTCATCTTGATGCTTTTGTTTTCTGTGATTGTGAAATATTGACCTATTTTTATTTTCTCCATATTAGGGGAATTGCTTTGCAAATAGAAAGAGAATTCATAGTTAGAGAAGTTGCTAAAATTGAGGCAGATCCACAAGATGTAACTAGATTAATTCTTATCTCCAGCTAGAATTTGTTGTGTATTTTACACATTATAATAGCCCCTTCTATACTTCCAGTCAAAACTTCCTTGTAGAAGCTCATTTTCTTCATTTTAGCATCACATGTTGGTATTGTGATAACTGAATATCATTCTTTGCTTCAGGCATATATTGATGAGCGTCAAGATAGTATTTCAAAGCAGAGATTTCATGTCCACTCCCTTCATGTCACTTCCAAAGCAGATAGTATTTTTTAGTGAACTTCCAAGCATAAGAGCTTAGCTTCTGCCATTATTACTGATATTGATTAGTTTAGTGTTATCCAACAACTAAAATCAATTGTAAGTCAAAGGTAAGTTATTTTGCTCTTTATTCCACAGACCACATACTGTTGGGAGTTATTTTCAGGTAGTAAGAGACCAATTTGGGTATGTGTGCTTCTTACAAAGTTGTATAATCTTTCACCAGCTAATATTGATTCATTTTTAGTGATGTTAGAAATATTTTCGAGCGTAGCTTTCAGTACAACTAACCAGCCTTATAAGTCAATAATATTTAAACTTCCCTAGTGTAGCAAAACAAGGTTATGAAAATTACATTCTGAATCTGGAACTTTTGGTGGACCTCACAGCCAGAGTTGATAATATATATTAAGGTCATTTAAAGCCTAATACTGCTTTCATATTGTGCACTCACCCTGTTTGATTAACCTACCTTTGGGAGAACAATGTAACAATCAACTTTAGTTGTCCTTAATTTCTCATGTAATCAAATTTTACAACCTAAGCCATTCCACATCTTTAATCAGGTCACTTACTTTGTGTGTGTGTGTGTGTGTGTGTGTGTGTGTATGTTTTGTTTGTTGTTTGTTTTAAAGCATGACCCCAGTCAGTTCTGAAGTTGAAGTGGCTTTATTTTTTCCCAATTTGCTTTTATATGATTTTAATTACATACTAGTCATAAGGTCAGTTCTAGGTTGAGGAACAAGCAATACAATAAACATTAATAGTCAAAGAATAAGCTAGGCAATAAACAAAGTCCTGTGATCACTCCCGATATCACTCCCATGATCCCTGTTTCTAATGGCTTATCAGGTCATGTTTGATATCACTCCCATGATCACTGTTTCTAAGGGCTTAACAGGTCATGTCTTGATAGATGAAAAATTCATGTGTGTAAATACATTTTGGAAATAATTTTCTAAAACTGAAAAATAGTATTAAAACAGCCTTATAAAAATGAATACTATGGTATCTTCAGCCCCTGCGATTCTTTCTTCTATCTCTTACATTCTGTTGTTGATGTTTGCATCTATGACCCCTGAATTTTTTCCAAGATTTTCTATCTCTAGAGATGTCTCACTTTATGATTTCTTTATTGTTTCTACTTCCATTTCTAGATTCTGGATGGTTTTGCTAGTTCCTTCACTTGTTTGTTCGTGTTCTCCTGTAATTCTTTCAGGGATTTTTGTGTTTCCTCTTTAAGGGTCTCTGCCTGTTCACCATGCTCCCCTGTATTTCTTTCAGAGATTTTTGTGTTTCCTCTTTAAGGGCCTTTACCATTTGACCCATGTTCTCCTGTATTTCTTTAAGGGAGGTATTTATGTCCTTCTTGATGTCCTCTAACAGCATCATGAGAAGAGACTTTAAATCCAACTCTTGCTTTTCTGGTGTGCTGGGGCATCAGGGACTTGCTGGGGTGGGAGAACTGGGCTCTGATGTTGCCAAGTAGCCTTGGCTTCTGTTGGTAGGATTCTTGCCCTAACATTGACTCAACAGTTAAAGAAAATGCAAAATGCAAAAAGCTCCTGAGACAAAAGAGCTGGTCACCTACACACCAGCTCTGCTGTGGGACATCTGCCCTGCACTAGAAGAGAGTGTACCCGCACAGAGAGGGAGCGCAGCAGCCTCTCCTTGGCGACCTCTGTTGGGGGGGGGGGAACAAATACACTGAGCTTTTGGATGTGCAGGGATTCCCCAACATAAAATCACTTGGGGCAAGGCACATCAGGGCTCCAAAGTCACTCAGGAGGAGGGCAGGCCCTAGCAATTGGTGCCATGGGAATCCCCGTAATCGGGGGGGGGGGGCAGAAATAGGCTTGCAGGCTCACAGGAGGTCCAACCTACAGTCAGTGACAACAGGACCAACTAACACCAGAGGTAACCAGATGGCAAAAGGCAAACTAGGAAGGTTACTAACAGAAATCAAGGCAATATGGCACAATCTGTACCCAACTCTCCAACAGCAGCAAATCCTGGATACCCCATCACTCCCGAAAGGCAAGATCTGGATTTAAAATCACTTCTCATGATGCTATTAGAGAATTTCAAGAAGGACACAAATAAATCTCATAAAGAAATACAGGAGAAAATGAATCAACGGGTAGAAGCCCTTACAAAAGAAACACAAAAATCGCTTAGAGAAATGCAGGAGAATATGGGTCAACTGATGGAGGCCCATAAGGAGGAAACACAAAATTCACTTAGAGAAAGACAAGAGAACTTGGGTCAATAGGCACAAATCCTGAAAGAGGAAATGCAAAAATATCTTAAAGAAATACAGGAAAATACAAACAAACAAGGGAAGGATCTGAGCAAATCCTTCCAGGATCTAAAAAAGGAAGTAGAAACAAATAACAAATCAAAAATGGAGACAACTTTGGAGATAGAAAACCTTGGGAAGAAATCAGGAGTCATAGATGCAAACATCAACAATAGAATACAAGAGATGGAAGAAAGAATCTCAGGTGCTAAAGATACCATAGAAAGCATCAACTCAACAGTCAAAGAAAATGCAAAATGCAAAAAATATGTAACCCAAAACATCCAGGAAATCCAGACACAATGAGAAGACCAAACCTAAGGATTATAGGTATAGATGAGAGTGAAGATTTGCAACTTAAAGGGCCAGTAAATATCTTCAACAAAATTATGGAGGAAAACTTCCCTAACCTAAAGAGAGAGATGCCAATGTACAAGAAGCCTACAGAACTCCAAACAGACTGGACCAGAACAGAAATACCTCCTATCACATAATAATCAAAACACTAAATGTACTAAACAAAGAAAGAATATTAAAAGCTGTAAGAGAAAAAGGCCAAGGAACATATAAAGGAAGACCTATCCGAATCACATCAGACTTCTCACCAGAGACTATGAAAGCCAGAAGATCCTGGACAGATCTCATGCAGACTGTAAGAGAACACAAATGCCAGCCTAGACTACTATACCCAGCAAAACTCTCAATCACCATAGATGGAGAGACCAAGATATTCCATGTAAACAAAATTTACACAATATCTTTCCACAAACCCAGCCCTGCAAAGGATAATAGATGGAAACCGCCAATACAAAGAGAAAGTACACCCTGGACAAAATGAGATAGTAACCTACTTGCATCAAACCCAAAAGTAGTTGACCACTCAAACATAAAGATAGCATCAAGAATAACAGGTGGCAATAATCACTATTCCTTAATCTCTCTTAATATCAATGGTCTCAATTCCCCGATAAAAAGACATAGACTAACAGACTGGATACGTAAACAGGACTCAGCATTTTGCTGCATGAAGGAAATGCACCTCAGTGTCAAAGACAAACACTACCTCAGAGTAAAAGGCTGGAAAACAATTTTACAAGCACATAGTCCCAGGAAACGAGCCAGAGTAGCCATCCTAATATCAGATAAAATTGACTTTCAGCCTAAAATCTTCAAAAAAGACAGAGAAGGACACTACATACTGATCAAAGGAAAAAAACCACCAAGAAGAACTCTCAATTCTGAATATGTATGCTGCAAATGCAAGGGCACCTTCCTTCGTAAAAGAAACTTTACTAAAGCTCAAAGCACACATCGCACCTCACACAATAATAGTGGGTGACTTCAACACCCCGCTCTCTGAAATGGATCATTCAGGAAAGCAGAAACTAAGCAGGGAAACAATTAATCTAATTGAAGCCTTGGACCAAATGGAACTAACATATATATATAGAAGATTTCATCCTAAAGCAAAAGGATACACCTTCTCAGCACCTCATGGTACCTTCTCCAAAATCAACCATATAATAGGTCACAAAACAGACCTCAACAGATATAAGAAGATCGAACTAATCCCATGCCTCCTATCAGATCACTATGGAATGAGGGTGGTCTTCAATGGCAACAAAAACAACAGAAAATCCACATACATATGGAGGCTGAACAATGCTCTACTCAATGATAACTTGGTCAAGGAGGAAATAAAGAAAGAAATCAAAGACTTTTTGAAAGTTAATGAAAATGAAGGCACAACATACCCTAATTTTTGGGACACAATGAAAGCGGTGCTAAGGGGAAAATTCATAGCCCTGAGTGGCACCAAAAAGAAATGGGAGACAGAATACACTAGCAGCTTAATGGTACACCAGAAAGCCCTGGAACAGAAGGAAACAAATACACCCAAGAGGAGTAGAAGGGAGGAAATCATCAAAGTCAGGGCTGAAATCAATCAAGTAGAAACAGATAAAACTATACAAAGAATCAACAAAACTAGGAGTTGGTTCTTTGAGAAAATCAACAGGATAGATAAGCCCTTAGCCAGACTAGCCAGAGGTCACAGAGACAGTATCCAAATTAACAAAATCAGAAACGAAAAGGGAGAGATAACAACAGAAACTGAGAAAATTTAAAAAATCATCAGATCCTACTAAAAAAGCCTGTATTCAACACAACTAGAAATCTGGAGGAAATGTACAATTTCCTAGACAGATACCAAATACCAAAATTAAATCAGGATCAAATAGACCATCTAAACCATTCTATAACCCCTGAAGAAATAGAAGTGGTCTTTGGAAGTCTTCCAACCAAAACAAGCACAGGTCCAGATGGTTTTAGTGCAGAATTCTATCAGACTTTCAAAGAAGAACTAACACCAATACTCTTCAAACTATTCCACAAAATAGAAACAGAAGAAACACTACCCAACTCCTTCTATGAAGCCACAGTTACGTTGATTCCAAAATCACACAAAGATCCGACAAAGAAAGAGAATCTCAGGCCAATCTCTCTTATGAATATCGATGCAAAAATACTCAATAAAATTCTTGCCAATGGAATCCAAGAACACATCAAAAGGATCATTCACCACGATCAAGTAGGCTTCATCCCAGGGATGCAGGGATGGTTCAATATAAGGAAGTCCATCAATATAATCTACTACATAAACAATCTCAAAGAAAAAAACACATAGTCATTTCATTAGATGCTGCGAAAGCATTTGACAGACTTCAGCATCCTTTAATGTTAAAGGTCTTGGAAAGATCAGGAACTCAAGGCCCATATCTAAACATAGTAAAAGCAATTTACAGCAAACAGGTAGCTAACATCAAACTAATTGGAGAGAAACTTGAAGCAATCCCACTAAAATCAGGGACTAGACAAGGCTGCCCTCTCTCTCCATATCTTTTCAATATAGTACTTGAAGTTCTAGCTGGAGCAATTAGACAACAAAAGGGGGTTAAAGGGATTCAAATTGGAAAGGAAGAATTCAAAATATCACTATTTGCAGACGATATGATACTATACTTAAGCGACCCAAGGAATTCCACCAGAGAACTCCTATAGCTGATAAGCAACTTCAACAAAGTGGCCAGATATAAAATCAACTCAAGCAAGTCAGTACCCTTCCTATACTCAAAAGATAAGCGGGCTGAGAAAGAAATAAGGGAAATGATACCCTTTATGATAGCCACAAACAATATAAAGTATCTTGGTGTGGCTCTAACCAAACAAGTGAAAGATCCGTATGACAAGAACTTCAAGTCTCTGAAGAAAGAAATTGAAGAAGACCTCAGAAGATGGAAAAATCTTCCATGCTCATAGTTTGGCAGGATTAATATAGTAAAAATGACCATCTTGCCAAAGGCAATATACAGATTCATTGCAATCCCCATCAAAATCCCAACTCAATTCTTCATAGAGTTAGAAAGAGCAATTCAAAAATTCACCTGGAATAACAGAAAACCCAGGATAGCTAAAATTATTCTCAAGAGTATAAGAACTTCTGGGGGAATCAATATCAAGCTGTACTACAGAGCAATAGTGTTAAAAACCGCATGATATTTGTACAGTGACAGGCATGTAGATCAATGGAACAGAATTGAAGACCCAGAAATGAACCCACACTCCTATGGTCACTTGATCTTTGACAAAGGAGCTAAAACCATCCAGTGGAAAAAGATAGTCTTTTCAACAAATGGTGCCGGTTCAACTGGAGGTCAACATGCAGAAGAATGCAAATTGATCCATTCTTATCTCCTTGCACTAAGCTCAATTCCAAGTGGATCAAGGACCTCCACATAAAACCAGACACACTGAAACTAATAGAAAAGAAACTAGGGAAGAACCTTGAACATATGGGCACAAGGGAGAATTTCATGAACAGAACTCCAATAGCTTATGCTCTAAGAATAAGAATTGACAAATGGGACCTCATAAAATTACAACCACTCTGGAAAGCAGTCTGGCGAATCCTCAGAAAACTGGGCATGACACTCCCGGAGGATCCTGCTATACCACTCCTGGGCATATACCCAGAGGCTTCCGCTCCATGCAGTAAGGACTCATGCTCCACTATGTTCATGGCAACCTTATTTATAATAGCCAGAAGCTGGAAAGAACCCAGATGTCCCTCAACGGAGGAATGGATTCAGAAGATGTGGTATATTTACACAATGGAATACTACTCTGCAATTAAAAAACAATGAATCCATGAAATTCCTAGGCAAATGGTCAGAACTTGAAAATATCATCCTTAGTGAGGTATCCCCATCACAAAAGAACACACATGGTATGCAGTCACTGATAAGGTGATATTAACCCAGAATCTTGGAATACCCTAGACACAATTCGCATGTCAATAGATTTCCAAGAACATGGAAGGAGAGACCCCTGTTCCTGGAAAGACTGGATGTAGGGGAATGCCAAGACAGAGAAGCAAGAGGGGGTTGAATGGGGAAAAGAGGGAGGGAAGGGGGCTTATGGGACTTTCGGGGAGGGAGGAAATGGGAAAAGAGAAATCATTTGGAATGTGAATAGAAATACTTAGAAAATAAAAAAAAAATTAATGATGTTGTTCATTAGCTCTGTCATTTAGGTATTAATATATTAAGAGGCACTAATTAGCCTGGAAAAAAATAAGACATATCTCAAAAAGCTTTATCTTTTAAACATTGTAGTTGTCTGTGTGAGAGTGACTCCACTGGCTCTTGTATTTGAACACTCTTAGAACTGTTGGGAAGGATTAGGAGGTGTGGCCTTGTTGGGGGAGCTGTGTCATTGCAAGGTAGGCTTTGAGGTAACAAAAGAAAATGCCCTTGGCAGTATATGTGTGTTCCTCTCTGCCTCCATCCTGAGGATCACACTGTAAGCTCTCAGTTGTTCCTACTTCCATGCCATGGATTTGTGACTCTCTGAAACCATAAGTCCTAAATTAAACGCTTTCTTTTATTGACTGCAAAAAAAAAAAAAAAGAAAGAAAAGAAAAGAAACATATGTTTTATGTATGAATTGATGATGTAGGATCTAATGATAATTAATATGTGTACATAATTGTAAATGGTTATTTTAGTTCATCTGATTTAAACTGTTATTATGTGTTATCAAGGATGATATTAGGCCAAATAAAGCAGAAGCATTTTCTAGTGACTTCATCAATAAATATTTTTCAGATACTTTAACCAATGCACTCTCTTGTTGTAAATTTCATAGTAACTTCCAGAATATGAATATCAAGGAACTTGTCAGTACAACTCATTTGGTTTTTCTATAGCAGGTATATAATTAATTCTGTAGTCAGGAATGTTACCTTCTTGACAATATATTTAAACAGAAAGAAGAGAAAGAACAGAACAAGAGATGCCCTATTTCAAAATTACAATAAACAGACCTTATCATAAGTAGCTTTATTCTTTAATTAATCAATCAATTAATTAATTGATTAATTAATATCCCACATGCTGCTCCCTTCCTGGTCCCTCCTCACTGAAACCTTCTCCCATTCCCCATTCTCTTCTCTTCTGACAGGGTGGGCCCCTAGGTATCTTTCAACCCTAGCTCCTCAAATCTCTGCTTGACTAGTTGCATCCTCTCCCACTTTATTAGTGTTTAAATTGCTATGAACAGACACCATGACCAAGACAACTTGTATAAATGATGACATTCAACTGAGGTTGGTTTACAGTTTCAGAGGTTCAGTACATTGTCATCAAGGCAGGAAGCATGACAGATTAAGGTAGGCAAGATGCTGTGAGCTCAACATCTTGTTCCGAAGAAAAACCAAAGATTACTGTCTTCAGGAAGTAGGAGGAGGGTCTCAAAGTCCACCTCACAATAACTTCCTCCAACATGGTTGCACCTATTCCAACAAGACCATATTTTCTAATAGCACCATTTTTTGGGCCAAGCATATTCAAACTACCATACCCACTGAGGCCAAATAGGGCAGCCCTTTTGGTGAATTGATACCACAGTCAGACAATAGCTTTAGGGAGAGCATCTGCTCCAGTTGTTGAGGGTGCACAACATGTATATTATGCTGCACATCTGCTACATATGTAGCTGGGGCCTCATTCTGACCAGTGTAGGCTCTTTGGCTGGTGGTTCAGATTCTAAGAGCTCACAGATGTCCATATTAGTTGACTCTGTTGGTTATTCTGTGGGGGTTCTTTTCCCCTTCAGGGCCTTCAATCCTTCCTCCAACTCTTCTAGTAGAGTCCCAAACCTCTGTCCAATGTTTGACTGTGGGTATCTGTGTCTGTCTCAGCCAATTGCTGGAAAGAGCCTCTCCGAGGAAAGTTACACCAGCCTCATATCTACAAGAATAACGGAATATCATTAAGAATGTCAGGGAATGGTGCTTGCCAATGGCATGGGCTTCAACTTTTTTGTAGTCTCTGTTTTGTCTTATTTCCTTGCACTGCCTCCAACAGAGAGATTTTTCTTAGTCAGAAATTAAAAGGAATGTTTGTTTAGTATTCAAATATAGTTAGTAAATTAAAGTAGAAGATATTAGTAATAATGCAATCAACAAATGAAAAGATTTAATAGTACAATAAATAGGAACAACATATAGAAGAAAAAAATGAATTAATAATTCATCCTTTCTCTTTGAAAAGAACTAATCCCTGTAAGAAGAATAAGAAATGTTATCTAATCTTATTTCACTATTAGATTCCTTTAAAACTATTCAAGTTGCCTACACATGAAAGGGAGTGCATGCTCGGTGCATGGAAAGAAGGAGATCAAGCGATTTGCAACCCCATTGGAAGAACAAAAATATGAACCAACCAGTATCCCCAGACCCCCCAGGGACTAAACCACCAACCAAAGAGTACACATGGAATGACTCATGGTTCCAGCTGCATATGTAGCAGAGGATGGCCTTGTCAGGCATTAATTGGAAGAAAGGCCCTTGTTTCTATGAAGGCTTGATGCCCCAATGTAGGGGAATGCCAGGGCAGGGAGGTGGGAGTGGGTAGGTAGGTACCCTCATAGAAGCAGGGTAAGGAGGGATGGGATAGGGGGTCAGTGGAAGGGAAACTGGGAATGGGGATAACATTTGAAATGTAAATAAAGAAAATATCCAATAATAAAGAAGAATTAAAGATCTTAAAACAGCAAAAGATTGCATGTAAGGTTTTCCTTCACATTTAATTACATATAGGAAAACAAATACTTGTAAAATTATCCCACAAAATATCATGTCTTTCTAAAAACTAGTATTTTTTGACATTTTAATATATATGTCTATTTGTTATACATGGCTACATTATAATTATATATAATGTGCAAGTTCATATTCAATAGTTGTATGCCTTGAAAAATTGTTTAACACACATACTTCTTGTATCTCTATCTCTAACTCTATCTCTATCTCTATCTCTATATATCTATATCTATCTATCTACATATCTATCTATATCTGTCTGTATACATTTCAGCTCATATATATATATATATATATATATATATGAACTTGCTTACAACTGTTTGATGGGATCATACACATTTAATAATTTCAAACGTGCAAATATTGATGTAATATAATTGCACATATCTGAGTGCCACTTAATAAAATACACTTTTAGAATCTGTCTTTGGAAACAAACAACATCTTTCATGGCATTTACCTTTATGCATTTATGATGATATGTAGGAACTTCATCAAAGTATAATGTTGCATCTTATATTGCTGTTTATAATATGTTAATACCATAGAATATGTCATATTTTGCTGCAAATATATATGGCATAATCTTCCTTTTCCCATTTATACATTCATTCTTTCTTTTTTTTTATTATTTTCTAAGTTTTTTTATTTACATTCCAAATCATTTCCCCTTTCCTGTTTCCTCCCTCCCCGAAAGTCCCATAAGTCCCCTTCCCTCCCTCTGTTCCCCATTCAACCCCCTCTCGCTTCTCTGTCCTGGCATTCTCCTACATCCAGTCTTTCCAGGACCAGGGGTCTCTCCTTCCATCTTCTTGAAAATCTATTGATATGCGGATTGTGTCTAGGGTATTCCGAGATTCTGGGTTATTATCCCCTTATCAGTGACTGCATACCATGTGTGTTCTTTTGTGATTGGGTTACCTCACTAAGGATGATATTTTCAAGTTCTGACCATTTGCCTAGGAATTTCGTGAATTCATTGTTTTTAATTGCAGAGTAGTATTCCATTGTGTAAATATACCACATCTTCTGAATCCATTCCTCCGTTGAGGGACATCTGGGTTCTTTCTAGCTTCTGGGTATTTCTTTCGTTTTAATTATTCATTTTCCTTCCTGATCCCTGCCCACATTCAAGTCCTCCCCTCACACAGTCTCTCCTCCATCTCCATGCCTTTGAGAAGTTGAAGCCTCACCTAGGTGCCCTGCAACCCTGACAGATCAAGTCTCTACAGAATTAGATGCACTCTTTCCCGTTGAGGTCAGACAAAGCAGTCTGGTTAGAGGAATGTATTCTACAGACAGGCAACAGCTTTAGGAACAGCTTCTGCTCCAGTTGTTGGGGGATACACATGAAGACTGAGTTGAACATCTGTTACATATATGTGGGGGAATCTAGTTTCAGCCCGTGTATACTCTTTGCTTGGTGGCTCAGTCTCTGAGAGTCCCGTAAGGACCGGGTAATTTTACTCTTATGGTATTTCTGTAGAGTTTCTATCCCCTTTGGGGCTCTTAATTCTTCCCCTAACTCTTTTATAAGAGTGCCTGGAGCTCATTCCAATATTTGGCTGTGGACTTCTATCTCTGTTTCAGTTTCTGGCCAAAGTCTCTTAAAGGACAATTATGCTAGGCTCCTGACTTCAAGCATAAAAGAGGATCACTGATAGTGTCAGAGACTGGCTCTTGCCTATGGGATGGGTCTCAAGTTGGACCAATTATTAGTTGGTCATTCTCCCAGTCTCTGCTCCATCTTTGTCCTTGCACTTTTTAAGTCAGGGAAAATTTTGGGATGAAAGTTTTATGGGTGGGTTGGGGTCCTTATCCATCAACTAGGGTCCTACCTGGCTATAGGAGGTGGGCTCTTCAGGTTGCATATCACCATATCTAGGGGTCTCAGAAAAGGTTACCCCTGTTGACTCCTGGGAGTTTCCCCATTCCAGGATTCTGGCACCTCCCAGAGATGTCCCCTACCTCCTCCAGTTGTTTTGGGTATATGTCCAAGAGCAGAATAGCTGGGTCTTCATGTAGAACTATTTCCAATTTTCTGAGAAACCACTAGATTTATTTCAAAAGTGGTTGTACAAGTTTGCAATCCCACCAGCAATAGAGGAGCATTCTCTTTGCTCATCATCCTCCCCAACTTGTCCTGTTTTGGTCTTAGACATTTTGATAGGTTTAAAATTGAATCTCAGGGTTGTTTTGATGTTCTTCATGGCTAAGGACACTGAGCATTTATTTAATTGCTTCTAAATGCTTTCCTCTCTTGAAGATTCTGTTTAGCTCTGTATCCTATTCTTTAATTGGGTTATTTGGTTTGTTGGAGTCTAACTTCATGATTTCTTTGTGTATTGTGGATAATGGCCCTCTGTCAGATGTTGGGTTAGTGAAGATACTTTACCAATATGTAGACTTCCATTTTATCATATAGAGAGTATCCTTTGCTTACAAAAGCTTTTCAGTTTATGTGAGGTCAAACTTATCAATTATTGATCTTAGGGCCTGAGCCATTGCTGTTCTGTTCAAGTAATTGACTCCTGTATCAATGTGCTCGAGGCTATTTACCACTTTCAATTCTATTAAATGTAGAGTGTCTGTTTTTATGCTGTGGTCTTTGAAACACTTAGACTTGAGTTTTGTGCAGGGTGACATAAATATGGATGTATTTTAATTTTTCTACATCCAGGCATCCAGTTATACCCGTACCACTTATTGAAGATGCTTGCTTTCATTTTTTTTTCTTTTTAAGTGTTTGGTTTGGGCTTCTTTACCAAAAATCAAGCATCTACAGGTCTTTGGATTTACATCTGAGTCTTTGTTTCAATTCCAATAATCATGTGCCTGTCTCTGCACCAATACCATGCAGTTTTATCACTATTGTTCTGGTGTACACAGTTTGTGATTAGGGGTGGTGATTCCTTTTGAAGTTCTTTTATTATTCCGGATTGTTTTAGCTACCCCAGGTTTTTAGTTTTTCCATGTGTAGATGAAAATTCCTCTTTCAAGGTCTATAAATAGTTGTGTTGGAATTTTGATTGGAATTGCATTGAATATGTAGATTGCTTTTGCTAAGATGGCCAATTTCTTTCTCCTTAAAACATTTATTTGTTTATTTACAACCCAAACACTGCTCACCATCCCAGTTCCCCCTCACAGAGACCCTCTCCTTATCCCTCTCATTCTTCTCAAAGACAGTGAAGCCCCCAGGTATTCCCCTACCCTGGCACAATGAGTCTCTGCCAGAATTGGTGCATTGTCTCCCACTGAGGTCAGACAAAGCAACTTTGTTGGGGATTGCACACCACAGTTACACTAAAGCTTTAGGGAGAGCCTCTTCTCCAGTTGTGGAGGTCCCACATGGAGATTAAGATGCAAATTTTCTACATATGTACAAGGGACACATTTCATCCCATGCGTTTTCTTTGATTGCCCTCTCAGTCTCTGAGAGTTCCCAGAGGTCCAGGTGAATTGACTCTGCTTGAATTTTAATGGGAATTGCATTGATCCTGTAGATTGCTTTTGTAAAATGGCCATTTTCACTGTAAATCCTACTAATCTATGAGCAGAGGATATCTTTCCATCTTCTGATATCAATTCAGATTTCAATTTCTTTCTCAGGAACTTAAAGTTTTTGTCATACAGGTCTTTTACTTGGTTGGTTAGAGTTCCACCAAAAATATTTGTGTCTATTGTATAGGATATAGTTTCCCTAATTTCTTTTTCATCCCATTTATCATTTGTATAAAGAAGGGTTATGGATTTATTCGAGATAATTTTCTTAAACCACCTGTAGGTGTTCTTTGGTAGAATTTTGGGAGTCTCTTATATATACTGTCCTGTCATTTGAGAATAGTGATTTCCTCATTTCCAATTTGTATCCCCTTGATCTCCTTTTGTTTTCTTATTTCTCTAGTGAGAACTTCATGTGCTATATTGAATAGATACAGAGAGCATGGGTAGTCCTATCTTGTCCATGATCTTAGTGGAATTCTTTTAAATTTCTCTTGATTTAATTTGATGTTCTCTATTAGCTTGCTGTATATTGCTTTCATTATGTTCAGGTATGTGCCTTATATCCCTGATCTCTCCAAGGTTGTTAATATGAAGGGGCATTAGATTTTATCAAAGGCTTTTTCAGCATCTAATAAGATGATCATGTGCTTTTTTTCTCCAGTTTGTTTATATGGAAGAATATATTGATGGATTTTTGTATATTGAACTATCCCTGCATCCCTGGGATGAAACATAATTGATCATTGTGGATGATGGTTTTATTTTTTCCTGGAATTGGTGTGCAAGTATTATGCAAGTATTTTATTTAGTATTTTTCTATCAATGGTCATAAAATTAATATTGGTCTGAAATTGTCTTCTGTTTTGAGTTTTTGTGTGGTTTAGGTATCAAGGTTACTATGACCACATAGAATGAGTTTGGCAGTGTACCTTCTTTTTATATTTGGTGGACTAATTTGGGAAGTATTGGTATTAACTATTCTTTGAAAGTCTGGTAGAATTCTTCACTAATACCATCTCACTCTGTTTTTTTTTGGGGGGGTGGTTGGGAAACTTTTAATAACTGCTTCTATTTCTTTATTTCTTTAATCTTTATATGGGTGTTTAGATGGTTTACCTGATATTGAAATTTAGTACATGATTGAACTTAAATATCAGATAATTAACTTTAGTAAGTGGTATCTGTCTAGAAAGTCATCCATGTTTTAGATTTTATACTTTTGTGCAGTACTGTTCCTTTAGTAAGATCTAATGATTATTTTAATTTCCTGAGTTTCAGTTGTTAAGTCTAACTTTTCATTTCTGATTTTGTTAATTTGGGTACTATTTCTCTGCTTTTATTTAGTTTGACTAATGGTTTGTCTATCTTGTTGATTTTCTAAAGGAAGCATTTTGTTTGTTCTATATATTTTTTTTGCTTTTTCTTTAATTGATTGATTTTTAACCCCGAGTTTGACTATTTCCTGCTGCCTCCTCTTCTTTGGTGTCTTTGCTTCATTTTGTTCTAGAGATTTTAGTGTGCTGTTAAGTTGCTAATATGAGATAAAGCCAATTTCTTTATGAAGGCAGTTAGTGTTACAAACATTCCTCTTAGCACTGCTTTCATTGTTTCCCATAAGTTTTGTTATGTTATGCCATCATTTTCATTGAATTCCAAAAAGTTTTAAGTTTCTCTCTTTATTTCTTCTCTGACCAAATGATCATTGAGTAGAGACTTGTTTAGTTTCCATGAGTATGTAGATTTTCTGTTGTTTTTGTTGTAGTAGAAGTCCAGATTTAATCTGCGGTGATCTGATAAGATGCAAGGCATTACTTCATTCTTCTTTTATTTGTTTAGTCTTACTTTGTGATTGAGTATACGGTCAATTTTGGAGAAGGTTCTGTGTGGTACTGGGAAGAAAGTTTATACTTTATGTTCAAAATTCTTTTGTGTGAAACATTATATAGATATCTTTTAGGTCAATTTGGTTCATAACATTTGTTAGTTTCATAAATTCTCTGTTTAGTTTTTGTTTCAATGACCTGCTTATTGTTGTGAGTGGGGTGTTAATGTTGCCCACTGTCATTGTGTGGGGTGTACAATGTGATTTAAGCTATAGTAATGTTTCTTTTAATAATGAGGTTACCTTTGCTTTGAGGGCATATATATTCACAATCAAGAAATTGTATTGGTGGATTTTGAGGAATAAGAAGAATCTTTATCCATCTCTGTTTATTACTTTTGATTAAAAGTCTATTTTATTAGATATTACAATGACTCCTCTAGTTTGTTCCTAGGGCCCATTTGCTTGGATAATCTTTTTATATCCCTTTACTCTGAGGTAGAACTATCTTTGTGGCTGAAGTGTGCTTGTTGTATGCAGCAGAATAATGAATCCTGTTTATGCATCCATTCTGTTAGCCTTTGTCTTTTTATAGGTGAATTGAATCTTTTGATGTTGTGAGATATTTATGAGCAATGATTGTTAGTTTTTGTTTTTGAAATTGGTGGTAGTACTTTTTGTATTTGTGTGTGCATATTTCTCTTATTTTGGGTTTGCTGCGAGATGAATAATTTCTTATGTTTTCTTAGGTGTTAAACTTTTTGTTGGAGTTTCCTTTCTAGTATCTTCTTGCTGCCTGCATTAGTAGAAAGATATTGTTTAAATTTGGTTTTGTCATAGATGTCTTGGTTTCCCCATCTACAGTGACTGAAAGTTTTTCTGTGTAAAGTAGTCTGGGCTGACATCTGTGATCTCTTAGAGTCTGGAAGACATCTGTTCAGGACCTTTTGATTTTTAGAGTCACTGTTGGGAAATCAGGTGTAATTCTGATGGGCCTCCATTTATATTTGCTTAGGTTTTTCTCTTGTAGCTTTCATTTAATGTGATGATAGACACCACATATTTGTTAGGTAAATGTCAAATAGTATAAGCTCATGAGATGTGTTACAGAGATTATTTGCTGGTGTGTGTGTGTGTGTGTGTGTGTGTGTGTGTGTGTGTGTGTGTATGTGTGTGTGTGTCTGCCTTAATAATACTGTTGATCACACAAACCAAGTATTGTGTTCTCCTGAGTGGCCAGAACATACTATCTCTATGCTTGTATAACTATTAAGAAAGAAGATCATAGTGACCTGTCAGAAAACCTTACATCATTTTTGTAGTGCTTTGATAAAAGTTATTTTGTAATAAAATATATGTAATTTTATAAATATAAGTGGGTGATATAATCAAAGTATATAACCACGTTTTTAAGAGAAATAAAGGAAATAAAAAAACTGAAATAAAATGTTTTCTCAACTTAAGATACTCTATACAGTTTCAGATAGATTTGCATACTTCTGAATAATATAAAACTTGGAGTTAGAAATAGTTAATATCTTCAAATTGAAAAATAGCACTGATATTTAACTGAGCTGAACTAATTTGATTCTTGAGTAAAAATTTCAAGTCCAAAATTATCTTCTAGTTTCATACCTAGCAATTATTTTTGCCTGTCTCTAAACCTGTGAAATATGGTACTGGGCACCAAATTCCCACTTGACAGTTAAATCTTCCTACAGCGGCAGGCATTATTTCATTGTATAATAGAATTAGTAATAAAATTATTGAGATAATAGTAAAAAGGAATCCATTATTCTGACTGAAGACTTGAAAGCAACCAGATTAAGCCCATGAAAATCTATGTGAAAGCAATGAAATATAAAGCGATATAGTTTTCTATAATCATCAAGGAGCATACTTTGCAGTGTGCTTTTATATATTTATTTATTCTTGGTAAGGCATATACAGTTTAAAAAATCAGATATATGAAGGGAAGGATAAGGAAATATAACAGTTGGTGCTAGTTGAAGACACCAGCTCTATGATATTTACTATTAAGTTGAGTGTGTAAAGGCGTGTGTGTGTGTGTGTGTGTGTGTGTGTGTGTGTGTGTGTGTATTCATGTTATTACTGTTTGGGGTTTGATCTAGAGAAAGCTATAACAAATCCTCCAGCTAAGAAAAGTGAGACAAACAAAATATGAGGGAGATGGTAATAATATGTTAGTTTTTCTACTAAACATTTTATTTCCTGATTATTACTATTACTGTATAATCAAATAAAGAATATATTTTTTGCATCATGAAATATTACTTAAACTACTTGAAAGAATCTGATAGTTTTCGAGGACAAAAATATCATATCAGAAATGAATTATTTTGGATGTCAGGTAAGGCATTGCTAATGTATTTGGGATGATAAAACATAATTAAGCTTCTAGTCGCCATCTGCACCTGTCAGTCAGGGCTACTTCACAGGTCTCTGTGCACTGGTCTCAACGGGAGAGAGTTGGGTTCCCAGGAGCCCTTTCATTTCCAGGCTCAAGGTGAGAAATCCACTTTCTCTCCAATAACTATCCAGAGTGGACCTGCTAGGAGCACAGGCACTGCACACAATATCAGTGGAGCAGCTGGGAGGGGATCCTATGTGAACTGCACTTGCTGGCTGGGGCTACTGCACAGGCCACTGTGCACAGGTCCTTCCAGGAGAAAGTTGGGCTCTCAGGAGTGCTGACACAGGCTTACAGGCCCACAGGAGTGATAAGCTACAGTCAGAAACAGCAAGACCAACTAATACCAGAAGTACCCAGATGGTGAAGGGCAAGCACAAGAACCCTACCAACAGAAACTAAGGCTACTTGGCATCATCAGAACCCAGTTCCCCCACCAGAGCAAGTCCTGGATACCGCAATACACCAAAAAAAGCAAGATTTGTATTTAAAATCACATCTCATATTGCTGATAGAGGACTTTAAGAAGGACATAAATAACTCCCTTAAAGAAATACAAAAGAACACAGATAAACAAGTAAAAGCCCTTAAAAAGGAAACGCAAAAATCTCTTAAAGAATTACAGGAAAACACAACCAAACAGGTGAAGGAATTGAACAAAACCATTCATGATCTAAAAAGGGAAGTAGAAACAATAAAGAAATCATAAAGTTAGACAATTCTGGGGATAGAAATCCTAGGAAAGAAATCAGGAGTCATAGATGTAAGTATCAACAACAGAATACAAGACATAGAAGAGAGAATCTCAGGTGAGAAGATGCCATAGAAAACATTGACACAACAGTCAATTAAAACACAAAATGCAAAAAGCTCCTAACCCAAAACATCAAGGAAATCCAGGACACAGTGATAAGACCAAACCTAAGGATTATAGGGATAGAAGAGAGCGAAGATGTCCAGCTTAAAGGGCCAGAAAATATCTTCAAGAAAATTATAGAAGAAAACTTTCCTAACCTAAAGAAAGAGATGCAAAGGAACATACAAGAAGCCTACAGAACTCTAAATAGATTGAACCAGAAAAGAAATTCTTCCCATCATATAATAATCAAAACACCAAATGCATTAAACAAAGAAAGAATATTAAAAGCAGTAAGGGAAAATGGTCAAGTAACAAATAAAGTCAGTTCTATCAGAATTACACCAGACTTCTTGCCAGAGACAATGAAAGCTAGAAGATCCTGGGCAGATCTCATACAGACCCTAAGAGAACATAAATGCCAGCCAGACTACTAAACCCAGCAAAACTCTCAATTAGCATAGATGGAGAAACCAAGATATTCCATGACAAAACTAAATTTATACAATATCTTTCCACAAATCCAGCCCTACGAAGGATAATAGATAGAAAATGACAAACAAGGAGGGAAACTACACCCTAGAAAAGCAAGAAAATAATCTTCTTTCAACAAACACAAATGAAGATAACCACACAAACATAAAAATAACAGGAAGCAACAATCACTATTCCTTAATGTCTCTTAACATCAATGGACTCAATTCCCCCAATAAAAAGACATAGACTAAAGGACTGGATATGTTAACAGGACCCAGCATTTTGCTGCATACAGGAATGTACCTCAGTGTCAAAGACAAACACTACCTCAGGGTAAAGGGCTGGAAAACAATTTTCCTAGCAAATGGTCCCCGGAAACAAGCTGGAGTAGCCATTCTAAAACCAAAAGTCGTCAAAAAAGATAAGGTAGTACACTTCATACTCATCAAAGGAAAAATCTACCAAGAACTCTCAATTCTGAACATCTATGTTCCAAATGCAATGATATCCACATTCATAAAAGAAAATTTACTAAAGCTCAAAGCACATAATGCACCTCACACAATAATTTGGGGGAGTTCAACACCCCACTCTCATCAATGGACAGATCAGGGAAACAGAAAGTAAACAGAGACACAGTGAAACTAGCAGAAGTTGTGGAACAAATGAATTAAACTGATATCTATAGAACATTTCACCCTAAATCAAAAGAATATACCTTATTCTCAGGACATCATGGTACCTTCTCAAAAATTGACCATATAATCGGTCACAAAACAGACCTAACCAAATATAAGAAGATTGAAATAATCCCATGCTTCCTATCATATCACTGTGGATTAAGGCTGGTCTTCAATAGTAACAAAAACAACAGAAAGCCCACATACACATGGAAGCTGAAGAATGCTCTATCACTCAATGAAAACTTGGTCAGGAAAGAAATAAAGAAAGAAATTAAAGACTTTGTAAAATTTAATGAAAATGAAGACACATCACAAACACACAATGACACACAATGAAATGAGACACAATGAAAACAGTGCTAAGAGGAAATCTCATAACCCGGAGTGCCTCAAAAAAGAAACTGGAGAGAGCATACAATAGCAGCTTAACAGCACACCTGAAAGCTCTAGAACAGAAAGAAACTAATACACCCAAGAGGAGTCGACAGCAGGAAATAATCAAACTCAGGCCTGAAATCTGTCTGTTTTGTCCTATTGACAGTGTCCTTTGCTATTTTGAAAATGGCTTTGCAGTTTTATGAGGTCCCATTTGTCAATTCTTTTTTATTTTAATTTTATTTTCTTTTTTTTCTTTTTTTTTATTTTATTTTATTTTTTTAATTTACATTCCAAATCACTTCCCCTTTCCCGTTTCCTCCCTCCCCGAAAGTCCCATAAGCCCCCTTCCCTCCCTCTTTTCTCCATTCAACCCCCTCTCATTACTCTGTCCTGGCGTTCCCCTACATCTAGTCTTTCCAGGACCAGGGGTCTCTCCTTCCATCTTTTTAGAAATCTATTGATATGCTGATTGTGTCTAGGGTATTCTGAGATTCTGGGTCAATATCCCCTTATCAGTGACTGCATACCATGTGTGATCTTTTGTGATTGGGTTACCTCACTAAGGATGATATTTTCAAGTTCTGACCACACTTCCGGAGGATCCGGCTATACCACTCCTGGGCATATACCCAGAGACTTTACCTGCATGCAATAAGGACACATGCTCCACTATGTTCATAGCAGCCTTATTTATAATAGCCAGAAGCTGGAAAGAACCCAGATGTCCCTCAACGGAGGAATGGATTCAGAAGATGTGGTATATTTACACAATGGAATACTACTCTGCAATTAATTTTATTTTTTTAATTTACATTCCAAATCACTTCCCCTTTCCCGTTTCCTCCCTCCCCGAAAGTCCCATAAGCCCCCTTCCCTCCCTCTTTTCTGCATTCAACACCCTCTCATTACTCTGTCCTGGCGTTCCCCTACACCCAGTCTTTCCAGGACCAGGGGTCTCTCCTTCCATCTTTTTAGAAATCTATTGATATGCTGATTGTGTCTAGGGTATTCTGAGATTCTGGGTCAATATCCCCTTATCAGTGACTGCATACCATGTGTGATCTTTTGTGATTGGGTTACCTCACTAAGGATGATATTTTCAAGTTCTGACCACACTTCCGGAGGATCCGGCTATACCACTCCTGGGCATATACCCAGAGACTTTACCTGCATGCAATAAGGACACATGCTCCACTATGTTCATAGCAGCCTTATTTATAATAGCCAGAAGCTGGAAAGAACCCAGATGTCCCTCAACGGAGGAATGGATTCAGAAGATGTGGTATATTTACACAATGGAATACTACTCTGCAATTAATTTTATTTTTTTAATTTACATTCCAAATCACTTCCCCTTTCCCGTTTCCTCCCTCCCCGAAAGTCCCATAAGCCCCCTTCCCTCCCTCTTTTCTCCATTCAACACCCTCTCATTACTCTGTCCTGGCGTTCCCCTACACCCAGTCTTTCCAGGACCAGGGGTCTCTCCTTCCATCTTTTTAGAAATCTATTGATATGCGGATTGTGTCTAGGGTATTCCGAGATTCTGGGTCAATATCCCCTTATCAGTGACTGCATACCATGTGTGTTCTTTTGTGATTGGGTTACCTCACTAAGGATGATATTTTCAAGATCTGACCATTTGCCTAGGAATTTCGTGAATTCATTGTTTTTAATTGCAGAGTAGTATTCCATTGTGTAGATATACCACATCTTCTGAATCCATTCCTCCGTTGAGGGACATCTGGGTTCTTTCCAGTTTCTGGCTATTATAAATAAGGCTGCTATGAACATAGTGGAGCATGTGTCCTTATTGCATGCAGGTAAGGTCTCTGGGTATATGCCCAGGAGTGGTATAGCCGGATCCTCCGGGAGTGTCATGCCCAGTTTTCTGAGGAACCGCCAGACTGCTTTCCAGAGTGGTTGTACCAGCCTGCAATTCCACCAGCAGTGGAGGAGTGTTCCTCTTTCTCCACATCCTCGCCAACAACTGCTGTCTCCTGTGTTTTTGATCTTAGCCATCCTGACTGGTGTGAGATGGAATCTCAGGGTTGTTTTGATTTGCATTTCCCTAATGACTAAGGATGATGAACATCTCTTTAGGTGCTTCTCAGCCATTAGATATTCTTCAGGTGAGAACTCTTTGTGTAGCTCTGTACCCCATTTTTTAATAGGGTTACTTGCCTCTCTGGAGTTTAACTTCTTGAGTTCTTTGTATATCTTGGATATTAGCCCTCTGTCGGATGTAAGGTTGGTAAAGATCATTTCCCAGTTAGTTGGTTGCCGCTTTGTCTTTTTGACAGTGTCTTTTGCCTTGCAAAAACTTTGTAATTTAATGAGGTCCCATTTGTCTATTCTTGATCTTAGAGCATAAGCTATTGTAGTTCTGTTCAGGAAATTCTCCCCTGTGCCCATATGTTCAAGGTTCTTCCCTAGTTTCCCTTCTATTAGTTTCAGTGTGTCTGGTTTTATGTGGAGATCTTTGATCCACTTAGAATTGAGCTTAGTGCAAGGAGATAAGGATGGGTCAATTTGCATTCTTCTGCATGTTGACCTCCAGCTGAGCCAGCACCATTTGTTGAAAAGGCTATCTTTTTTCCACTGGATGGTTTTAGCTCCTTTGTCAAAGATCAAGTGACCATAGGAGTGTGGATTCATTTCTGGGTCTTCAATTCTGTTCCATTGATCTACATGTCTGTTACTGTACCAATACCATGCAGTTTTTAACACTATTGCTCTGTAGTACAGCTTGAGGTCCGGGATACTGATTCCCCCAGAGGTTCTTTTACTCTTGAGAATAGTTTTAGCTATTCTGGGTTTTCTGTTATTCCAGATGAATTTTTGAATTGCTCTTTCTAACTCTATGAAGAATTGAGTTGGGATTTTGATGGGGATTGCATTTGTCAATTCTTGATCTAAGAGCATAAGCTATTGGTGTTCTGTTCAGGAAATTTTCCTCTGTGCCCATTTGCTCAAGGCTCTTCCCCAATTTCTTTTCTATTAGTTTCAGTGAATCTGGTTTTATGTGGATGTCCTTGATCTGCTTTAACTTGAGCTTTGTACATGGGCCTAAGAATGGATTGATTTGCATTCTTCTGTGTGCTAACCTCCAGTTGATCCAGCACCATTTGTTCTTTTATCCACTGGATAATTTTAGCTTCTTTGTCAAAGATCAAGTGACTGACCGTTAGGGGTGGCTTCATTTCTGGGTCTTCAATTCTATTCCATTGATCTACTTGCCTGACAGTGTACCAATACCGTGAGTTTTTATCAGTATTGCTCTATAATACTGCTTGGGGTCCAGGATACTCATTACCCCAGACGTTCTTTTATGTTGAGAATAGTTTTCACTATCCTGGGTTTTTTGTTGTTCCAGATGAGTTTGAGAATTGTTCTTTCTAACTCTATGAAGAATAGAGTTGGAATTTTGATGGGTAATGCAATCTATAGATTGCTTTTGGCAAGATGTCCAATTTTATTATATTCATTCTGCCAATCCATAAGCATGGGAGACCTTTCCATCTTCTGAGGTCTTCTTCGATTTCTTTCTTCAGAGACTTGTAGTTCTTTTCATACAGATCTTTCACTTGTTTGGTTAGAGTCACATTAAGATACTTTGTTTTGTTTGTGACACTTGTGAAGGGTTTTTTTTTTACCTAATTTCCTTCTCAGTCTGTTTATCCTTTGAGTATAGGAATGCTACTGATTTGTTCCAGATAATTTTATATCCAGCCGCTTTGCTGAACTTGTTTATCAGCTGTAGGAGTTCTCTGTTGGAGTTTTTGTAATCACTTAAGTATACTATCATATCATCTGTAAATAGTGATGGTTTGACTTCTTCCTTCTTAATTTGTATACCTTTGATCTTCTTTTATTGTCTAATTGCTCTAGCTAGAACTTCAAGTGTAATATTGAATAGATATGTGGAGAAAGGGCAGCCTTGTTTAGTCCCCGATTTTAGTGGGATTGCTTCAAGTTTCTCTCCATTTATTTCTATGCTGGCTACTGGTTCTGCTCTATATTGCTTTTACTATGTTTAGGTATGGGCCTCGAATTCCTGATCTTTCCAAGTCTTTTAACATGAAAGAATGCTAATGAAATGACTATGCTTTTTTTCTTTGAGTTTGTTTATGTAGTGGATTACATTAATGGATTTCCATATATTGAAGCATCCCTGCATCCCTGGGATGAAATCTATTTGGTTGTGAATGATCGTTTTGATGTGTTCTTGAATTCAGTTGGCAAGAATTTTTTGATTATTTTTGCATCAACATTCATAAGGGAAATTGGTCTGAAGTTCTCCTTCTTTGTTGGATCTTTGTGTGGTTTTGGTATTAGCATAATTGTGGCTTCATAGAATGAATTGGATACCATTCCTTCTGTTTCTATTTTGTGGAATAGTTTAAAGAGTATAAGTATTAGGTCTTCTTTGAAGGTCTGATAGAATTCTGCACTAAAACCATCTTTCCTGTGCTTTTTTTGGTTGGGAGACTTTCAATGACTGCTTCTATTTTTAGGGGTTATGGGATTGTTTAGATGGTCTATATGATCCTGATTTAACTTTGGTATTTGGTATCTGTCTAGAAAATTTTCCATTTCATCCAGATCTTCCAGTTGTGTTGAATAAAGTCTTTTGTTGCAGGATCTGATTTTTTTAAATTTCCTCAGTTTCTGTTGTTATACCTCCCTTTTCATTTCTAATTTTATTGATTTAGATACTGTCTCTGTTCCCTCTGGTTAGTCTGGCTAAGCGTTTATCTATCTTGCTGATTTTCTCAAAGAATCAGCTCCTGATTTTGTTGATTCTTTGTATAGTTCATTTTGTTTCTACTTGGTTGTTTTCAGCCCTGGGTTTGATGATTTCCTGCCTTCTACTCCTCATTAGCTTCTTTCTGTTCTAGAGCTTTCAGGTGCACTGTTGAGCTGCTAATATATGCTCTCTCCAGTTTCTTTTTGGAGGCACCCAGTGCTAAGAGTTTTACTCTTAGCGCTGCTCTCATTGTGCCCCATTAGTATGGGTATGTTGTGCCTTCATTTTCATTAAATTCTAAAAAGTCTTTGATTTCTTTCTTTTGTATCTTCCTTGACCAAGGTATCATTGAGTAGAACATTGTTCAGCTTCCAGCTATTAAAAGCGATGAATTCATGAAATTCTTAGGCAAATGGATGGAACCAGAAAATATCATCCTGAGTGAGATAACCCAAATCACAAAAGATCACACATGATATGCACTCACTGATAAGTGGATATTAGCCCAAAAGCTCTGAATACCCAAGATACAATTCACAGACCACCTGAAGCTCAAGAGGAAGAAAGACCAAAGTGTGACTGTTTCAGTTCCTCTGAGAAGGGGAACAAAATACTCACAGGAGCAAATACGGAGATAAAGTGTGGAGCAGTGGCTGGAGGAAGGGCTATCCAGAGACTGTCCTATCTGGGGACAGTGCGTGGTGTACCCATTGGACAAGTTAGAGAAAGGACTAAAGGAACTGAAAGGGTTTGCAACCTCATAGGAAGAACAACAATATCAATCAACCAGAAATCCCCCCCCGCCCCCAAGCTCCCAGGGACTAAGCCATTAACCAAGGGGCACACATGGCTCCAGTTGCATTTATATCAGAGGATTGCCTTGTCAGGGCAGAGAGGGTCCTTGGTCCTATGAAGGCTTGATAGATGTCCCAACATAGGGGAATTGAGTGTAGGGATGTGGGAGTGGAGTGGTTGGAGGAACACCCTCATAGAAGTAGTGGGGGAAGTATGGGATAGGGATTTTCTAAGCGAGGGGTGGGGAGTGGGAAACAAGAAAGAGGATACCATTTGAAATGTAAATACAGAATATATCCAATACAAAAAAGTCAGTGTCTAAGGAAAAAAATAGCCCTGAACAAAAAAGAAAAAATCCAAACTTAAGTTTTTATGTAAAATATTGACTTTTAATCAATGTATGGAATGTAAATGATGTTATAAATCTTTTCCAAAGACAGGACATTTAAGTGGATATTTTGTAACATATTACACAGGAAATTCTGAATGTCAGAAGTGCAAAATGGCAATAGAGATATCATTTATAAAATTTACAAGTTATATTTATGTGAGAAGAACAACGAATAAT
The DNA here is from genome assembly GCA_036184795.1 of Tokudaia tokunoshimensis. NCBI lineage: Eukaryota > Metazoa > Chordata > Mammalia > Rodentia > Muridae > Tokudaia > Tokudaia tokunoshimensis. The sequence goes on along the minus strand of BTHU01000012.1, from coordinate 79,635,812 downwards.
ATTTGGGAGAGTGACTAGAGTTAATATTAATAAATTTGAGTAAGAGAATAATCAAGTGAATTTATAAGTAATATCTTTGAGAATGCAAGCTGTAATGAAAAGATTGCTTTTGATTATTCTAATTTCTGAAAAAAAAGATTTATTAATGAAAATAAAGAGGACTTGATTGTAATGATTCAGTCAACCAAAGCAGTAATGTTCCCTTCAAGTCTACAAATTGAATAAAATATTGAACATTTTAATTTGTAATGATTTCAATATGGTTTGTGTTCTACAAAAATCCTTTGTGGTTAAAGGTTGGAAGGTGATATTGTTGAGAACTCATAGTGGCATCCTCTTTTTTGGAATCATTTGTGCCTTCAGCTATTCTATCTCTGCCTCTCTTAAATTTGTTTGTGAGTGTGTGTATGTGTGTGTGTGTGTGTGTGTGTGTGTAATTGCATTTTCTTCCTATTTCTTGAGAAATGATCTCACTATGTAGTCATATCTGTCCTGAGATTTTTCTATTTAGTGTATGGTCTTTGAATTTGTGATCCATTACCTCTACCTAAATCTGGGATTCCTGGTACATATTAGCACACCTAGATTCCTTTTCAAATTATAAGTACTTATTTTTCCCACATGTACATTCGTTATATGAGACCTTTACATTGTGAGGCATGGTTGAATAATGTGCTTCTGTCTGTGCCATGCTTTGGAGCCTACAGAACAGTAAGGTAATGAATAAGGTAAACTATTTTAATTTCCAAGATTACTTCTTTGAAGTATTTCACTTTTATGATGATATGTTGCCTAATACAGAAATAATCATTTGTATGCCTATGTGTGAAGATGTATAGGGTCCTCTGGAATTGGATTACAGCAGAAGTTAGAAATATTAGATATGAATTTTTCTATTAAGAACTGTGTTAATAGCTACCTCTGTCATTCATAACATAGAATCAGATACATGGAGTTCATGTTCCATAGGTTTGTTAGTCTTCACAAAAATGACAAAGCACTAGGTTATCTAAAAAAAGAAGACTTTTAAGACAACAATCACTCTAAGTTTGTGAGGGAATATCACTGGTCATTATTAGCTAGCTGTACCATTACCTAATATAATCAGAATCAAAAGTGGATTTTTTTGCAGCAAGTCCAGAGGAAAAAAAATAAAGATATATGTTAAGGGATTCCATCATATCCTGCAATGTCCCAGAGTAATGGCTTGAAGCTTTAATATGTAATCCCATCCCAGGTGGGTTCTGTTCCTGCAATGGATCAGTTCTTTCCATCTTGCCTATTGTTCCTTTTAGGATAGGGATGTTTGTTGCACATCCATTTCACCTTTGTGCCTCCAAATACTTTGCCCTTTTTTTCTATTTTTATATTATAGGGAACATGGCCTCAAAAATTTACCATCAATTTTAGATCTGTCTACAGATGTAGATTTCTGGACAGTGCTGAAGTGGTTATGAGTTTGAGTCGTTGATAGATAGAACACTGCATTCTTTTATGAAGCAGACATAGTTCCTTAGGGGCAAGAAGAGTATAATTAAATTGTGGTCTGAAGGACTATTGTAAATAAAATATTGGTTACCAGAGTGATTCAGTTTAGAGGTGGTATAACATTTTGGAGTTTAACACTATATAAACTGAAAAAAAAAAAGAAAGTCAAGAATTCAAAATGCTTAATTTTGTTATTTTAGTAATGCCATAAATATACTGTACACTGTTGTGGATGTATGTGTACATACACATACATCTTGTAGACTAGACATGATATATTTTCTTCTCATACTTAATCGAGGATAATGGAGCTTGTATATCTGCATGAACCTCTAAGATCAAAATATCATGAATCCAAGTACATTTATCACAATTCAAAACACTTGACTTATATTCACTCATCAAAATAGTATTGTGGTCTTTGAAAAAGCATAGACAAATCTGGCCTCGCAATTCTTATGAAATATTATTCTGAAATGTTCAGGGAAACTGTTATGGGTTCTCTCACAGTTTTATCTGACTGGTTGTGTAATTCATCCTAATATTAGAAAATAGCAGAGAGAATATTGGTTACATTAGGTATGTCTTTGCAGAAGCTTGAGTGACAGTTTTGCCAAACTAGGCTTTGATGTATAAATTGCAGAACCAAGATAACACAGTTTGAGTTACTAAATATAAATTGATGTATTTAGATAATGAAATAACACCAAGTTGACACAGTATATATCATGATAGTGAAAAATATTAAATAGTGAGAGAAGGGTTGAAAGTTATAATCAATGAATCGCAACATTTATTCAGGGAACACACTCTATGAAAAATTTTGATCCATAAGTGGATATGATACCCCAATGGTAGTTGAAAGTTGAGAATACAGTGTTTATTGCAACAGGCTATGAGCAAAGGAATTCTGGATCCATGTACACAAGCACAAAGATAGACAGAATGAGCTTGATAAAAGTAATAATACCATCTCCCCCAATATTCTACCGTTGCCATCAGAGAATATACTTGTGCTATCATTTTTTTTCCCAGTGAGAGTATAAATATGACAATTTTCTATACCCATGATTCTTAAAAATAAATCAAGAAAAGAATATCAGAGTAGGATTACAATAAAGAATGCATTAAGTATTCAGGTCTTGGTAAAGCCATTATTTTACTAAATTAAAGACATCAATACAAAAAGAGAGGTACTTAATTGAAATGTATAAACACCAAACAGTGATTATAACTGTGGAGCAGAAGTGAAAAATAAATACAATTATTTTTATTCCTTCTTCATACTTCAGGCTTTTATTCTCAGTACAATTTTTTTATGATCTTCAGTCATTTTCCTAGAAAGAATAGATAATGCAAACAAAAACTTTATTTTGTTTTATTTTTAGAAAGTAGTAGCTCAAATATATGACATTTATTTGTTATTATATAGCAACCAAAGCAAAAGACTTGCTATACAAGCTCTTCAAACTGAATTAAGTTCCTGGATCCAACAGAGAAAAGAACGAAGAACAGATTCTCAAATGTTATGTTCTGTCCTGTGTTTATGTGCCATGGCACCCAGACATACTACTACTACTACTACTACTACTACTACTACTACTACTACTACTTCTATTACTATTACTATGTGTAATGAATACACACACACACACACACACACACACACACACACACACACACACTCATAGTCCATAGTTCACGTTTTGAGAATCAGAAACTGATTAAGTAGATATTTTCATTTCTTTTAGTTTTTGATTTCTGGATATTTTTTTCCTCAATTATTCTTAGACATCAGAAAAACACACTTGTTATTAATATTTGTGATATATTTAAACATTTTGTGAACCCATAATGAATTGATTCATGGTCTGCATAGAATCAAGGGTATTGACCCTCTATAATTCTGAAAATATATCATCAGTCAACTTGACTGCTCCTCAGATGTTTCATACTTTTTATGAGAGAAATTATACAGAGAAGAGAATTTCATAGTTATTCAGAAATCATATTTTGGTATCATGAGTCATAAGTTGAGATTCACCTAAAAATAATAAATATCCTTTTTTAAATAATTCCAAGTGAATCAAGGACCTCCACATAAAACCAGACACACTGAAACTAATAGAAAGGAAACTAGGGAAGAACCTTGAACATATGGGCACAGGGGAGAATTTCCTGAATAGAACTCCAATAGCTTATGCTCTAAGATCAAGAATTGACAAATGGGACCTCATAAAATTACAAAGTTTCTGTAAGGCAAAGGACACTGTCAAAAAAACAAAGCGGCAGCCAACAAACTGGGAAAAGATCTTTACCAACCCTACATCCGACAGAGGGCTAATATCCAATATATACAGAGAACTCAAGAAGTTAGACTCCAGAGAGCCAAGTAATTCTATTAAAAAATGGGGTACAGAGATAAACAAAGAGTTCTCACCTGAAGAATATCTAATGGCTGAGAAGCACCTAAAAAGATTGGAAAGCAGTCTGGCGGCTCCTCAGAAAACTGGGCATGACACTTCCGGAGGATCCGGCTATACCACTCCTGGGCATATACCCAGAGACTTTACCTGCATGCAATAAGGACACATGCTCCACTATATTCATAGCAGCATTATTTATAATAGCCAGAAGCTGGAAAGAACCCAGATGTCCCTCAACGGAGGAATGGATTCAGAAGATGTGGTATATTTACACAATGGAATACTACTCTGCAATTAAAAACAATGAATTCACGAAATTCCTAGGCAAATGGTCAGAACTTGAAAATATCATCCTTAGTGAGGTAACCCAATCACAAAAGATCACACATGGTATGAAGTCACTGATAAGGGGATATTGACCCAGAATCTCAGAATACCCTAGACACAATCAGCATATCAATAGATTTCTAAAAAGATGGAAGGAGAGACCCCTGGTCCTGGAAAGACTGGATGTAGGGGAACGCCAGGACAGAGTAATGAGAGGGGGTTGAACGGAGAAAAGAGGGAGGGAAGGGGGCTTATGGGACTTTCGGGGAGGGAGGAAACGGGAAAGGGGAAGTGATTTGGAATGTAAATTAAAAAAATAAAATAAAATTAAATTAAAAAAAAAAAAAAAAAAAAAAAGATGTTCATCATCCTTAGTCATTAGGAAAATGCAAATCAAAACAACCCTGAGAGTCCATCTCACACCAGTCAGGATGGCTAAGATCAAAAACATAGAAGACAGAAGTTGTTGTCGAGGATGTGGAGAAAGAGGAACACTTTTCCACTGCTGGTGGGATTGCAAGCTGATACAACCACTCTGGAAAGCAGTCTGGCGGTTCCTCAGAAAACTGGGCATGACACTCCCAGAGGATCTGGCTACACCACTCCTGGGCATATACCCAGAGGCTTTACCTGCATACAATAAGGACACATGCTCCACTATGTTCATAGCAGCCTTATTTATAATAGCCAGAAGCTGGAAAGAACCCCAATGTCCCTCAACGGAGGAATGGATTCAGAAGATGTGGTATATTTACACAATGGAATACTACTCTGCAATTAAAAACAATGAACTCACAAAGTTCTTAGGCAAATGGTCAGAACTTGAAAATATCATCCTTAGTGAGGTAACCCAATCACAAAAGAACACACATGGTATGCAGTCACTGATAAGGGGATATTAACCCAGAATCTCGGAATACCCTAGACACTATTCGCATATCAATTGATTTCCAAGAAGACGGAAGGAGAGACCCTGGTCTTGGAAAGACTGGATGTAGGGGAATGCCAGGACAGAGAAGCCAGAGGGGGTTGAATGGGGAAAAGAGGGAGGGAAGGGGGCTTATGGTACTTTCGGGGAGGGAGGAAATGGGAAAGGGGAAATGATTTGGAATGTAAATAAAAAAACTTAGAAAATAAAAAAAAATGTTAAAAAAAATAAGATTGAAATGTAGACCACTCTATTTTTAAAGCTATGAAATGGCATCCACATGTTTAATTATAAATTTTATAAAATCTATGATCACTAAAAGTAGTTCTTATTAAAATAATTGTCATCTATTGTTGAAATGTTATTAAAAATGATCAGTTATAACTCAAATGTATGACTTCAAAAGAGTAATTCCAAATTAACATATGAATGATATATTAATAGTTTCTTCAGATTTCTATATTTCCTTTTTTTATTTTATTGGATATTTTCTTTTTTTTTTAATTTTATTTTCTAAGTTTTTTTTATTTACATTCCAAATCATTTCCCCTTTCCCGTTTCCTCCCTCCCCGAAAGTCCCATAAGCCCCCTTCCCTCCCTCTTTTCCCCATTTAACCCCCTCTCGTTTCTCTGTCCTGGCGTTCCCCTACATCCAGTCTTTCCAGGACCAGGGGTCTCTCCTTCCATCTTCTTAGAAATCTAATGATATGCGAATTGTGTCTAGGGTATTCCGAGATTCTGGGTTAATGGATATTTTCTTTATTTACATTTCAAATGTTATCCCCTTTCCAGGTTTCCCCCTTGAAACACCCTATCTCATCCCCCCTTGTCTCTATGAGGCACCCACTTACCCACTCCTGCCTTCCCACCCTGGCATTCCCCACACTGGGACATCGAGACTCTACAAGACCAAGAGCCACTCCTCCCAGTGATTTCCATATGGCTATGCTCTGCCACATATAGGGCAGGAGCCATGGGTCCCTCCATGTATATTCTTTGGCTGGTGGTCCAATCCCTGGGAGCTCTGGGGATTCTGGCCTATTGACACTCTTGCTCCCCCAATGGGGCTGCAAACTTTCTCAGCTTCTTCAGTCCCTTCTCTAACTCCTCCATCATGGACCGTGCACTCAGTCTCAATGGATGGCTGCAAGCATCCACCTTGGTATTTGCCAGGTTCTGGCAGAGCCTCTCAGGAGGAAACTTAGGCTCCTGTCAGCAAGCACTTCTTGGCATCAGCAGTAGCACCCAGGTTTGGCAACTGTATATGATATGGATCCCCAGGTGAAGCAGTCTCTGGATGGCCTTTCCTTCAGTCTCTGTTCCACACTTTGCAAGGATATCCACACAAATCCAGATAAACTAAATCTAATAGAGGAGAAAGTGGGGGAAAAGATTCAAACACATGAGCACAGGGAAAAATTTTCTGACAGAACACAAATGGCTTATGTTCTAAGATCAAGAAGCAACAAATGGGATCTCATACCAACAGATTGGGAAAAGATCTTTACCAATTCTACATTTGATAGAGGGTTAATATCAAATATATACAAAGAACTCAAGAAGATAGACTTCAGAGAGCCAAATAATCTTATTAAAACATGGGGAACAGAGCTAAACAGAGAATTCTCAATTGAGGAAACTCGAATGGCCATGATTCACATAAAGAAATGATCAACATCTTAGTCATCAGGGAAATGCAAATCAAAACAAACTTGAAATTTCACCTCACACCAGTCAGAATGACAAAGTTCAAAAACTCAGGTGATAGCAGATGCTGGCTAGGATGTGGAGAAAGAGGAACACACCTCCATTGCTGGTGGGATTGCAAGCTGGTACAACCACTCTGAAAATCAGTGTGGTGATTCCTCAGAAAATTGAACATTGTACTACCTGAGGACCCAGCTTTACCACTTCTGGATATATACCCAGAAGGTGTTCCAACATATAATAAGGACATATGCTCCACCATGTTCGTAGCAGCCTTTTTTATAATAGCTTGAACCTGGAAAGAACTCCGATGTCCTTCAACAAAGGAATGGATTCAGAAAATGTGATACATTTACACAATGGAGAACTATTCAGCTATTAAAACAGTGACTTCATGAAATTCTTAGGTAAATGGATAGAACTTGAAAATATCATGTTGAGAGAGAAACCCAGTCACAAAAGAACACACATGGTACATACTCACTGATAAGTGGATATTAGCCCAGGAGCTCAGGATACCCAAGATAAAATTCACAGACCATATGAAACCCAAGAAGGAGGAAGACCAAAGTGTGGATGCTTCAGTGCTTCTTAGAAAGGGGAACAAAATTTCTATACTTCTTATACTCTTATTCATGTCTTAAATCACAAACATTTGGCAGGCTGTACTTTAACTTCAGTTTGGGCACATTTCTTTGAATTATTCATTGAACTTATATAACGGATTCAAAGCAATGCAAGCAGCAAATCTATATTACATTTTTCCTTCTTCTTCAAAATTATAATTGGCAGAAGGTCAGATGGAATATCAGTCTCCCAATCTTACAAAAATATTACTCAAACAGTGCTCTAGAGTTCTGTGCATTTAAAGATATGATGGGTGATATTTTATACAGACTAACAGTGAAACTGAAGAGCAATATTCATGAGTCTGTGGACTTCCTAGGAAGATGATGCTAATAGTTGATAGTTGTAATGTTTCAAGTTATCTTATGTATATAAATTTAATGTACAATTTTAGAAAAGTTATATATGTATGAATCGCCCTTAGTAAGTTACTTATAAATATAGTAAGTGGTTTAAAAATATCTTAGAATTAAATGAATGAGAACCTATTATTATTATAAAAGAAAAAGACTAAATTTAATAAAATAGAAGTTAATTAGCCTCTTTAGAATAAAACATATTTAATGAATATATATGATTAATATTAAAGGAATAGAAGCTAATAAAGTTGGTACATGAATTTATAGGCTACCCGAATCCTTTAATCTATGTCACCCACCTCTTGTTTTACAAATGAGTATCTTTATCTGAATTTCTACACCTTTGAAATTGAAAAGAAAAAATAACATAAAGATCATGGACAATCACTGACAATTGCTTGGGTTCCTCACTCTATTCAAATAAAGCCACGAGTTTAAAAGAAGAAGCTTTTGAGATCATTTGGCACAGAGGCTGTGGAGACTCTCAAGGAGAATATCTTAGAAAAGACTTTGGAGGGGGATTGAAGTAGCAAGAATCCAAGTTCAAGAATACTCTAGTTACAACTCAAGTTCCAGGCTATCTTCAGTTATGTAGAGAGAGAGGTCTGTTCTCAAACTAAACTAAGCAAACCTAAATGTACAAACACAAACCAAATCAAACATCTCTCTCTCTCTCTCTCTCTCTCTCTCTCTCTCTCTCTCTCTCTCTCTCTCTCTCTCTGTCTCTCTCTCTGTCTCTCTCTCTGTCTCTCTCTCTGTCTCTCTCTCTCTGTCTCTCTCTCTGTCTCTCTCTGTCTCTCTCTCTCTCTCTCTCTCTCTCTCTCTCTCTCTCTCTCTCTCTCTCTCTCTCTCTCTCTCTCTCTCTCTCTCTCTCTCCTGTACAAGGAACCAGAAGAACAATGCATCCTTGTGTATGTTATCAGTCTCTATGAGTTCATAAGTACATCAGTTTTGACCAGTCTGGAAGAAAATGTTTCTTTGTTGTCATTCATCTCCTCAGGCTCTTAGTATTTTTCTGCTTATCCTTGTGCATGGCTCCCTATTCTCTGAGGGTTGAGTCTTAGTGAAGATATCCCATTAAAGACTGAGTGTTCAATTTTATAAATCATAAATGTAACTTGAATGCAAAGTAAATAAATTCCCAGATAAAAGAAAACAGATAATTTACTCTAGAGTATTCCCATAAAATTATTTATTAATTAGCATTATATAGGACTATTTCAAATGACTATTTTGTGGTAATAAAAAAACTTTAAAGATAAATATATCATGCAAACAAATTAGAATAATATCAATAATGTGGTAGAAAGGATATAATTCAAATATGCATTACAATTATTTCTAATTTTGAAAAGGATTAAATTAAAATGTTTTTATGGTCTGATATTGTTTAGTAGAACATTTAAGAGGATTTATGCATTAATGAGTTGTGCACATGTAAAAGCTCTAATCTTGTAACTAAAATAATATTAGAAACCATAAATAAGTATGTTGCTAGATAGGAAATATTAGAAGTAAAAAGAAAAAGTGGCAAGAACAAAAAGCCATCTTTCTGTGCAAAAGAGTGACTGAGTGTAGGTAAAAGAACATCATAGCATGGGGTTGAAAACAGTCCTACTAAGTGGCTCACTGAGACATAAATCCACCTATTATATTTAGTAAATCCTCAGTAGTTAAGATAGGAGATATTAGTTTTTATACATAAAATCAGAGGTAGAATAATTCTATATCTATTGCATAATCAATTTATAAATCTCAATGTTTTATCTTGACTTAAGATATGATACATTGTTTTCCATATAACATATTAGCAAAATATGCATCTTTAGTTGTGATATATAGAGCCAGATAATGATAATAAATGATTTCATGCCTTTCTTATATACAGGATATTTTTTCAGGAAAAAAAAAGTCAGTAACTGCTGAGTTAAAGAGTTTTGATTTTCAGATTCTGTCATTAAGCCAATGATATGTCTAAATTTTAACTCAAAATTATCAGTACCAAATCAGGTTCTTCGTATCAAAGCTTAATTTACTTATGCCCGTTGGTAAATATAAAGTACCACATCTTAATGACTCAGGTCTTTCTTCTCTGTGCATTGGAAGGTGGAAGAGAAAGAAAATCATTTAAATGTTGAGAGTACTTAAAGTAAAATTTTCTGCAGTTAAAATTCCAACTATTTGACTATTTATTTAAAACAAATTAGAAACTTTAGGAGAAACGATTAGTTTCTAGAAAATATTGAGAAAGCAGCTTAATGAGAATTTTCAATAAAAGATTCAGACTTAAATGGAGTATGATTCCTACAATTTAAATCTTATTTCCCCATGATAAGAGAAATAAAGAGAAATGCCATACTTCATTTGAGCTGTTGTAAAAGAATACCAGAATGGTTTATTTATGGAAAGATTTTTTTCATAGTTCTGATGATCTATGAAATCTAAGATCAAAGGAATGGAAACTTAAATATTTGATGATGACCACTGTCATCATTCAAAGACTTTGGTATGTTAGGATGTGTCCCTACATGGTAGGAAACTCATTGGAATCTTTGTTGTACATGTTTTTACCTCATTAATTAGGGATTCCCACTTCATGTTTTGGTTACCCTATAATGACCCATATGTTACTATTGTGCAAAAGATCCTGGAGTTTCAATATAGGCATTTTAAAAGGACGTAAACTATAGTCCTATAACCAGAACTTTTGTAGAGATTAATACAAGTTTTCCTATGTGAGACCCCTAACCTTTGTTCTTAAAGTAATTACTGAAAGATAAATTTAGTCATTTAAAGCTTAGTTACTCCACAAAGAAAATGTCCAATAGAGTCGATCAAAATAAGTTGTTTATATATCTTAATTGTTAAAATATTTGTTTATTTATTATGCATTGCCCCCTTGAAATTGATCAACAGTGTTATTTCATTCTCATTTTTCGAACCTCTAAAATTGTTTCATGTTTCAATTATCCACTAAACTTCTTTCAGTTCTTTATGCAAGGATTTTGTACCTTCTGACATAAAATCATGTCCATTTTTTTGTGCAAGTGCGCTCTGTATTCTGCTTCCAAAGATAGTAAAAAGAACTTATTCTGCTTACCATCTCTGTTACCCAATAGAAGCTAAGGATGCTGTGCACAGAATCTCTCCACATTTTCACCTCCATTTCCACCTGAGGGCTTGAGGTCCCAGCTGAGCATCAGCTTTCACATTTAGCAGTTCTATCTCTCCAACTTCACAGCTGAAGAGTTCTGAATTTCCCAATACATGATCTCTGTTTTGCTCTATTAATATCATACCCACCTAGTAGTTTTCTGATAACCAAAACGGCACCTAAAATGTTTTTCTTTAAAGGTCAGTGTAGGAAAGATGAGGTGATGTTACTACTGGCTCATTGAAATTCCCCAAGCAAAAGTTTCTTGAAACTTCCTGATATTTCTTAGCTGGGGTTGATTAAAATATGTGCAGAGTCAGCTAAATCAAAGTGAACTACTTGTAAATTATTGAAGAGGACCTAAATACTTAATAGTAGATATGAAAGCTGAAATGTGCCATTGATCAGCACTCCTCTAGAGATTTCCTCTCAGCTGTTCCTCCTGAAAGCCTTGGAGCAGGCTGTGTTCCTAGCCAAGCTTTTATTTCCAATGTTCTTTTAGCTTCTTTTATTTAAAGAAAAACTTACATTTTTCAAACTAGAGCAATGTCTGACAAGAACATCTTTTCAATTCCATCCAAGATGGAAACAATCATTTCATATGTAACTAACTCTCTTCTGGCAATAAAGGAGATATGATCACCTTTCCTTGATCATGTTCAGTTGTCAGTTGTTTTTTTTTTTATCCAGAAATCTAAAATCCATGATGTTCATATTACTTCGTGAGAGTTCTTTCATTCCTAAACATGATTTCTCTATTGTATTTGTCATTATTAATTGCACTTTCCTTGTAACAGTTGCTTTGGGACATCTGCTTTCTTGAGTTTTCTCTACTGCCTTACATTTGTAGTCATTTATTTTCGGGGACACAGTTCACCTTGGGTCTCTGACATTTATGGACACCTTGTGTGTGATGAAGTATTAGCTGTTGCTTGTCTATACTTGTAGCAGAATATCTATATACAAACACCTCTTGGAAGACCAGGATGGTGTTTTCCTAAAACAAAGAGTAGATAGCTATTTGATGTAGTATAACTTGAAAGACATTCATCTCACAAAACAAAGATAGGATAATTTTCTCTTTGTTCTTAATATCAGAATTCTCTCCCTGTACTTTCCCACAGTCCACTGCATGTACTGAGTCTTTTTGGACTTATCTTTCACACTTAAGGGATAATACTTAAGGGAGTGCTGCCAACAAGTTGATACTGAAGGTGCTTGATCCAGGAATCTATCCTATAACCTCTCAGAATACTAACTAAACCTTGGAATTCTACTTATTTTTAAAATTTGACTTTCTAGCAAGTGAAATCTGAGATCTCTCAAAAATTTCAACAATTCTGCTTCTCTTTATGGCAAATGAGTTCATTCTTCTTTCATTGTGGTAGCTTAAGAAATCATATATGTAGACATTGTGCACACAACATAGGCTTGCTAGTTTTGTGTAAACTTGACATGAGCTATAGTTAACTGAAAGGTGGTAACTACAACTGAGATTATGTTTGTACAGGACTGGGTTGTGGGCAAGTCTACTGGATATTGTCTTGATTAATGATTTATGTGGAAGGGCCTATCTCCCTGAAGACATCAACACCCATAAGAAAGTGCTTCTGGATGTACAAGAAGGGAGCCTGAGCAAGTCATGGGGAGTAAGTCAGTAAAGGATACTCTTCCATGGCATCTGCATCAGTTCCTGCCTCCAGGTTCCTTCCCTGCCTTCCCTGGATGGTGAACTGACTACAAGGTGTAATATGAAATAAAATCTTTTCTTCACAAGTGCTTTTTGTCATGCTTTTCATCACACCGATAAAAATTCTAATGAAAATTCTCGAAACCATACTTTGCACACAAAATACCTGATAGGTTAAAAATAAAATATATTAGAAAAGCCCTGAAGAAATACTGCGAGATAAAGAAACCCCCCCCTCAATGTCATTAAGTTCAGTCTTCTCTGGTAGGGTTTGGGACTTGCTCTCGAGTACGGTTTGTATGTCCAGTGTAACTCCATTGGAGAAAACAAATTTTTCTTTTCCCTTTTTAGAGCATTTTTTCCATTTTGTAATTTATGAAAACAATAATTGGTAATTTAATTGATAAGTACTTATCTGAATCTTCAGTTAATACTTTAGAGCAGTAGCTTGTAACCTTCATGTCTTATTACTTATCTCATTTTGTCTTACACTGGTAGTCTTTCACCTTTATCTTCTTTTTGTAGAATATGAAACTAAAAGTTTTAGTTTCCAGCTTGTATGATTTTTTTCCTGTGGAGACACTAACAAAATTCTACTGACAGGAATCAATGACAAACAAAAGACACAATATCGCCCAATAATTGCTTAATGAATCAGTGAGTTTATTGAGGTTATTTACAAGAGTTTGTGTGAGGGCTTATGTACAGAGATCGCACAGCTAAAAGTGCATAACTCTCATCCGTGCACAAATGCTGAAACTTACCTGCAAGCCTTCCAAACCAGTTTAGATAGTCAGAGACCCCACTCTAGAATACATTGCTGCTCATAAAACCTGTGGCTATGCCTTTGGGATATCATAATTTGGAACTACTTGAGAGTATAAATAAATAATTTATTATTTTAACTTACGCATTGTAATTATATTTAATTCAACCTAATTTTTTGGTATTTCTATACCAGAATTAACACATAAACAACATCTAATAAATTTTTATATTTGTGTTGAATTTTCAGTTTTAAAAAGGATAATTCATAAGACAAACCTCAAAATTTTGGAGACACAAATGCATCATTATTGTTCTATTTGAATATACAACTTAGATCTAAATAGACGTCCTATTATAAAATTTTATTAAAAAAATACTCCATGGCATGTGTACTCCCACATCACACAAACATACACACACACACACACACACACACACACAGACACAGACACACACACACAAGGTCTCTGTTTGATCAGAGCAACAGCTAAAGAACAGTACTTTCTGGAAGTAACATTATCATGATTGCCCTCTGGAATGTCCAACAAGCAACTGGAAAATTCAGAGCAGATATTTACATCCAACCAAAGGACAGAAGCCAGGTATCCCTGTTGTTGAATTAGGGAAACCTGGAAGAAGCTGAGGAGAAAGGTGACCCTGCAGGAGGACAAGCAGTCTCAACTAACTTGGACACCTGATATCTCTCAGGCACTGAGCCAGCAATAAGGCAGCATACACCAGCTGATATGAGGCCCTTACACATATAGAGCAGAGGACTGCCTGTTCTGGACTCAGTCAGAGAAGATGCAACTAACACTAAAGAGACTTGGGGCCCCAGGGAGTGGGGAGGTCTGGTGGGGTGTGAGGATAGGGACATCCTCTTGGAGTCAGAGGGAGAAGGAGGTGTGGGAAGTGGAACAGTTGGAGGGTGGACTGGGAGTGGGATAAATTCTAGACTGTAAGAAAGATTAAAGAATAAATAAAAAAAGGAAAAAAGAATGCAAATTTCTTGATGCAAATATCTTGTCAATGTAACTTGTTCACTAGGATTGGATTTTCATAATAAACATCCCTTTTCATATTAAAATAATAATATAAACTAAATTTTTATCTCTGCAATATATAAAGTTCTTTCATCCTAGTGGTAAAATGTACTGGAAACAATAAAATCCCTTTGTTTTGTTGCACAGTAGTGTTTTTTCTTATTCTCACAGTTGTTTTCTCACAAGCAAGCTATATCCTATTTATTTTACATCACACAGCAGCATAAATTATTTTTAGCAAAATCTTAAAAATTTCTGGATATTTGGACTTGACACAATCAACTCCTTTCTTTTATCTTTCTTTAGACATATTCTTTATTTACATTTCAAATGATTTCCCCTTTCTTGGTCCCCCTCCCCTGAAAGTCCCATAAGCCATCTTCACTCCCCCTGTTCCCCAATCAACCTCCTCCTGCTTCCCTGTCTTTGTATTCCCCTAAACTGCTGCATGGAGCCTTTCCAGGCCAGGGGCCTCTCCTCCCATTGATATCCAACAAGGCCATCCTCTGCTGCCAATGCATCTGGAGCCATGGGTAGCACCATGTGTACTATCTGGTTGATGTTTTTGTCCCTGGGAGCTCTGGGAGTACTGGGTGGCTTATATTGTTGTTCCTCCTATGGCACTGCAAACCCCTTCAGCTCCTTTGGTCCTTTCTCTAGCTCCCCTAATGGGTACCCTGTGCTCAGTTAAATGGCTGGCCAAAAGTGTCCCCCTCTGTATTTGTCATGCACTAGCAGAGCTTCCCAGGTGACAGCCATATCCTGCTCCAATCAGCAAGTACTTGTGAGCATCAATAATAGTGTCTGGGTTTTGTAACTGTATATGGGATGGATCACTAGGTGGAGTAGTCTCTGGATGGTCTTTTCTAGAAGATTGTAACAATGTAGAGAGCAATCCTGCACTCCTAGACACGCACTTTATCATGTCTTTGAATGATATGAAAAAGGATTAGTATGTTATATACATGATCCTCTACACTTAACATTTGGTAAAGACTGAAAAATTAAAAGTTGCACAGTAGTTATACTGGTTAAAAGCAGATGATGATGCTTAAGAGTCATGAAGTTGCAGAGTTGTGAACCTGTCATTATATCCCCACAGTGTGGGGAGAAATTAGGTGTTTGAAAAGCTGTAAGGTACCTTTTATTTGGTTTTTCAGGATATAATTGCATTCTGTAGAGTAATGCTGATGGAACAGTGTCTGTCTCTGTATAATGTGAACATAGTTTACTTTCTGTATTCAAGTTAAATATAAAATCCAAAATGATTCCCTAACCCCAAAATTGTTTGTGCTATTTGTTAAAGCAATTGTTTTTCTGATGCAAGCACTAGTATTTTTGTTGCTTATATTTTCAAAGTTCAAATTATTTTTCCTAGTAGTTTATTAGGATATATTTAAGATTTTATAGACTATATTTTGATCATAGTTTCCATTCTCAAACTCCTCACTGATCCTTCTGTGCTTCTATTCACACAACTTCATGTTGTCTGTCTGTTTGTGAAAACCATAATAAAATAAAAAAAATATTAGCAAACAAACTGAAAATAAGAAAGAAACCAATAAGACAAAAATATAAAAAGAAAAGAAAAGGTATGAATACAGATACACACAAATACCCATGTCTGTTTGGGTTTTTTTGTTTTGTTTGGCTTTTTATTTAATCTTTTTTTTTTTTTTTTACACTCCAGATTTTATCCCTCTCCTTCTGACTGTTCACCATCCTATACTTCCTCCCCAGCCTCCTGTCTCCACAAGGATGTCCCTACCCCGCCATGCCCCATCCCCTACCCCACCAGACCTCTAAACTCCCTGGTACCTCCAGTCTCTTGAGGGTTAAGTACATCTTCTCTGACTGAGTCCAGACCTAAGAGTCCTCTGCAGTATAAGTGTTGGGGGGGGCCTCATATCAGCTCGTATATGCTGCCTGCTTGGTGGTCCAGCGTCTGAGAGATCTCAGGGGTCCAGGTTAATTGAGACTGCTGTTACGGGTGACCAACTAATTCTGGTTATGGGACTTGTCCTAGAGTGTAGTTGATATAGTCAATGATTTATCAATATCTTCCATTGTAAATAGTTTTTTTCGTTAGGAGAGGTTTTTTGATCTTCTTATCTTCTTGGTACTGGGATTTTGTTTGATGTGAATCTATACAGGTCTTGTGCAGTGTAACCATGTCTGTGAGTTGATGTTCACAGCAGCTCTGTTGCTTCTATAGAATACTGTTTATGGAAGTCATGCACCACCTCTGACTCTAAATCTTTATGTGTCCATTTTGATAAGGACATGTCATTTAGAGATGAATGCCCTAAAACATTCCAATTTCTGTACATTGTCTAGTTGTGTGGTTCTGTGTTGGTCTACTTCTAAAGTTTCTCCGATGAAATGTGAGTGATGATCTAATAAATAGGTAAAGAGATATGGCATCGCTGGTCATTTTTTTCTGTGTTCCTTTAGTTAAAATTAATAAGTAGATTTACTCAGAACTCTGTTTATTTTAAATCTTTATAACAAAATATTATAGAAGACTCACTTAAAAAATCTACTGTATCTACTGAAATATCAGTGGGATAGAATTAGCTACCAAAACTATTATCAGACTGATTTGTATATGGAGCTCTTTAGAGGAAATGATCTGCTACACTTAACTTATAGCACTTCTTCAAATCAAAAAGAGAAAAGTAAGTGCAGATTTGGGAAGGGCTGGTTTTGTAAAATTATTCTGGCAGTCTGTTACCTTATTGATCAGGACCTAGGAAAATTACCTTATTTATATATATTTGTTTTTACATACACCTAGTCTTGAACTACATACTGAAAGGCAACAACTGAATTATGGTTAGAGTGAAGACATTTACAACTTTCCTCATTCCTTCTAAATTCTAGAATGGAAAAGACATGCTAGCACTTTAGGAATAGAGTACTGGCAAGTTCATGGTGATTATATTTCTGTTCATTGTTCAGTTTCCACTATTTTCCTTTTAAAATAAGAACTCCTGATATGTTGAGCAAACTTTAGCCAACAGAAGTTACGTGACCTACAATAAATGTATTATCCAAAGAGGGCAAGAGCTAAACCAAGAACCTAGGATGCAAGCATTCCTAGTGGGAATTTGCTGGGGAGAGATTCCAGAAAGCAAGGCTCACACAATTGAAATGTGTGCTTTAGTGAGTTAGCACTATCCAGTCTGGAGCACTTGGGGAACTTGGCCTTAGTTACCAGACCCTCCGTGTGTTAGACCACCTATAACAGCACACGCTTATCTTGTAAAATTGTCTGAGTTACAGTTCTTGTACAGACACTTTGAAAGTTAAACAAGTAATGAGCACATAAAGGATGGGCAAAGTCTGCATAGATCATAACAAGGCTAATTAAATTTCAACTTAGTAAAATTGATTCTGGAGTTTGGATTTCCAGAGTTATGTATGAATTTGTTTCAATTGCTTTAACCCCAAGATATCTGGCACTTTGTTAAACAGCTATAGGACTCTCACTTAGTTATAATGATGCCTTCTTTATTTCTATCTGTAACTCTTTGTTCTTTCTTAAATCATATTTGCCTAGTCATCAGGGAAATGTAAATCAAAACAACCATGAGATTCCACCTCATAGCAGGCAGAATGGCTAAGATAAAACACTCAGGTGACAGCAGATGCTGGTGAGGACATGGAGAAAGAGGAACAATCCTTCATTGCTGGTGGCATTGTAAGCTGTACAACTACTCTGAAAATCATTTTGGCAGTTCCTCAGAAAATTGGACATAGTACTAACTGAGGAGCCAGCTATACTACTCCTGGGCATAGACCCAGAAGATCCTCCAATATGTAATAAGCACACATGCTACATTATGTTCATAGCATCCTTATTTGTAATAGACAGAAGCTGGAAAGAACTCAGATGTTCCTCAACAGAGGAATGGATACACAAAATGTGGTACAATTACACAATATTACTCAGCAATTAAAACAATGAATTCATGAAATTCTTAGGCAAATGGATGGAACGAGAAAATATCATTCTGAGTGAGGCAACCAAATCACAAAGAACACACATGGTATGTACTCACTGATAAGTAGATATTAGCCCAGAAGCTCAGAATACCCAAGATACAATTCATAGACCGCATGAAACTCAAGAAGGAAGACCAAAGTGTGGATACTTTGGTCCTTCTTAGAAGGGGGAACAAAATACCCATGGGAGGATATACAAAGACAAAGTATGGAGCAGAGAGTGAAGGAAAGATCATCCACAGACTGCCCCACCTGGGGGTCCATCCCATATACAGTTACCAAACCCAGACACTATTGTATATGCCAACAAGTGCTTGCTGACCGGAGCCTAATATAGCTGTCTCCTGAGAGGCTCTGCTAGTGCCTGACAAATATCGAGTGGAATGCTCTCAGCAAACCACTGGACTGAGCACAGAGTCCCCAGTGGAGGAGCTAGAGAAAGGAAGGAACAAAGGAACTGAAGGAGATTGCAGCTCCATAGGAAGAATAACAGTATGAACCAAGCAGTACTCCCAGAGCTCCTAGGGACCAAACAACCAACCAAATAGTACACATGAAGGGACCCTTGGCTCCAGCAGCATATGTCGCAGAGGATGACCTTACTGGACATCAATGAGAAGAGAGGCCCTTGGTACTCTGAAGACTCCTTGCCCAGTTGTAGGGGAATGCCAGGACAGGGAAGTAGGAGTGGGTGTGTTAGTGAGCAGGGGCTAGGGAATAGGATAGGGAGTTTTTGGAGGGGAAAAGAGGAAAGGGGATAACATTTGAAATTTAAATAAAGAAAGTATCTAATAAAAAACAAAAACAAAGTAGACAAGTGGTTTATCTAGCCAAGTATCTGCTCAGTAGTGGTGACAGATATTGCGTTTTTGAAGCATGTGAAAAGGTTCCAGCATAGTGGCATGTACTTCTTATTGGATGACTCAGGCAGCCAAGACCAAAAGAGAGATTGACAAATTTAAGGCAAGCCTGGGCCACATACTGAGTTTCGGGGCAAAACTGGGTATGTAAGTCTCTATCTCAAAAAGAGTCAAGCTAAACACAAGAAGAAAATATAAAAATACATATTTTCAGAAAACTGTATATTCTTCATTCTGTGTGGATAATATTGATGTAATTCTTGTAATCATGCTGTGTAGGAAGACCCAGCCCAGCAAGATATCATTGCATTTAAGACTTACCAGACAGTGGGAGGAAGAAACAGATTTTTTTATATTATACTGAGTTGATCTTAATTGAATACAATTGCATATTCATATCTGGGAAACAATTGAAAATAATGAGAATGAAAATTAAGGCCTTGAAGCAATCCCAATAAAATCAGGGACTAGACAAGGCTGCTCTCTCTCTCTCCATATCTTTTCAATATAGTACTTGAAGTTCTAACTAGAGCAATTAGACAACAAAAGGAGGTCAAAGGGATACAAATTTGAAAGGAAAAAGTCAAGCTATCACTATTTGGAGAAGATATGATAGTATAATTAAGCAACCCAAAGAACTCCACCAGAAAACTCCTAAAACTGATAAACAACTTCAGCAAAGTGGCCAGGATATAAAATCAACTCAAGAAAATCAGTAGTCTTCCTATACTCAAAAGATAAGCAGGCTGAGAAAGAAATAAGAGAAATGATACCCTTCACGATAGCCACAAACAATATAAAGCATCTTGGTGTGATTCTAACCAAACAAGTGAAAGATCTGTATGACAAGAACTTCAAGTCTCTGAAGAAAGAAATTAAAGAAGACCTCAGAAGATGGAAAAATCTTCCATGCTCATGGATTAGCAGGATTAATATAGTAAAAATGACCATCTTGCCAAATGCAATATACAGATTCAATGCAATCCCCATCAAAATCCCAACTCAATTCTTCATAGAGTTAGAAAGAGCAATTCAAAAATTCATCTGGAATAACAGAAAACCCAGGATAGCTAAAACTATTCTCAAGAGTAAAAGAACTCCTGGGAGAATCAGTATCCTGTACCTCAAGCTGTACTACAGAGCAATAGTGTTAAAAACTGCATGGTATTGGTACAGTGACCGGCATGAAGATCAATGGAAGAGAATTGAAGACCCAGAAAATAATCCACACTCCTATGGTCACTTCATCTTTGCCAAAGGAGCTAAAATCATCCAGTGGAAGAAAAATAGCCTTTTCAACAAATGGTGCTGTTTCAACTGGAGGTCAACATGTAGAAGAATGCAAATCGATCCATTCTTATCTCCTCGTACTAAGCTCAATTCCCTGTGGATCAAGGACCTCCACATAAAACCAGACACCCTGAAACTAATAGAAAAGAAACTAGGGAAGAGCCTTGAACACATGGACACAGAGGCAAATTTCCTGAACAGAACACCAATAGCTTATGCTCTAAGATCAAGAATTGACAAATGGAACCTCATAAAATTACAAATTTCTGTAAGGCAAAGAACACTGTCAAAAGGACAAAGTGGCAGCCAACAAATTGGGAAAAGATCTTTACCAACCCTACATCTGACAGAGGGCTAATATCCAATATATACAGAGAACTCAAGAAGTTAGACTCCAGAGAGCCAAATAACCCTATTAAAAATGGAGTACAGAGCTAAACAAAGAGTTCTCACCTAAAGAATATCTAATGGCTGAGAAGCACCTAAAGAAATGTTCAACACCTTTAATCATTAGGGAAATGCAAATCAAAACAACCCTGAGATTCTACTTCACACCAGTCAGAATGGCTAAGATCAAAAACATAGTAGACAGCAGGTGTTGGTGAGAATGTGGAGAAGCAGAAACACTTCTCCATTGCTGGTAGGATTGCAAGTTGGTACAACCACTCTGGAAAGCAGTCTGGCGGTTCCTCAGAAAACTGGGCATGACACTCCTGGAGGATCCTGTTATACCACTCCTGGGCATATACCCAGAGGCTTCCCCTGCATGAAATAAGGACACATGCTCCACTATATTCATAGCAGCCTTATTTATAATAGCCAGAAGCTGGAAAGAACTCAGATTTCCCTCAATGGAAGAATGGATAGAGAAGATGTGGTATATTTACACAATGGAATACTACTCTGCAATTAAAACCAACGAATTCACTAAATTCCTAGGCAAATGGTCAGAACTGGAAAATATCATCCTTAGTGAGGTAACCCAATCACAAAAGAACACACATGGTATGCAGGCACTGTTAAGTGGATATTAACCCAGAACCTCGGAATACCCAAGACCCAATTCACATATCAATTGATTTACAAGGAGATGGAAGGAGAGACCCCTGGTCCTGGAAAGACTGGATGTAGCAGTGTAAGAGAATACCAGAACAGAGAAGCAAGAGGGGGTTGAATGAGGAATAGGGAGAGGGAAGAGCGCTTATGGAAATTTTTGGCAGGGAGGAACTGGGAAAGGGGAAATCATTGGGAATGTAAATAAAAAATATAGAAAAAAAAAGAAACTAAGGTCTAAAACAATTTTTTGCAATATTGTTTTATGATGTTAATATTTATGTAGAATTATTATTCCCTTTCAAAATAACATTTATTGAGTGCACAGAAACATTCACCACAGAGATAATTCCCATTCATAATCTTTATTAATGATAGAACGTAGAGACACAGTTGGAAATTTGTGTATTCTATCTAAAAGAATGCCTATGTGAGAAACTTTCTTTTACCATTTGTGTCTAGGAAAATAAACAAGTCAGGAAAAGCATACTCATTAAAAGGGCAGTCATAATTAAGTGTGGTGTTATATGATTTTAATTCCAGCACAAGAAAGTCAAAGAAAGGTGAATCTCTATGACACAAATACCAGTCGGATCTGCATAAGAATTCTTAGCTGGAAAAGATTGTATGGATCACTTTCCTGCTTATTTTTATAAAATCTAGTCATAAGAAAATAGTGAATCTCTAAGGTGCTTTAAAAATCTATAGTTTTGTAGAGATCTTATGGTCTACCATTATTTTAAGCACAAACACACACAAACACACACACACACACAAACACACACACACATTCACACTGACATGCACAATATGATCCATATTTTTAAAAAACAAATTACTCTAAAAAGAGTTCTTACAGGGAGATTGTGTTTGTGATTGTATATGACTCAGGTATTAGAATAGTTTATTCTATTACTAAAATTAATACTATGACCAAGATATCTTATAGAGAAAAGAGTTTATTGGGGATTACAGTTTCAGAGGCTGATCATTATGGTAGGAACCATGGTTGAAAGCTGGTAGGCATGATATTTGAGCAATAGCTGAGAGTTTATATCCTTATCAGGAAGTACAAGGTAGAAAGAACTAAATAGAAATGTCTTGGGCTTTTGGATTTTCAAAGCCCACCCACAGTGATACACTCTCTCAACAAGACTATGACCCCTAATCCATACCAAAAGTTTTACTAACTGCGACCAAACATTCAAATATATATGGATATAGGGGGCCATAGTAAAATACATAAAAAGTACAAAAGATGACATTACTCAGAAGTTTTCTTCCATTGTAATTTATTTATTTCTTTATTTTCTGTACACAAGTGTTTTGCCTAAATATATATCTGTGATCCTTGTATATGTCTATTATCTAGATTTAAATAGAGTGTTGGAGTGTTACCCCCTTCTTCTACCTTCTCTTCAGAGGATGATGGGCACCAGCCCTTGAGGATAAAGGTGGGGATTGAACTACTATGGGTCTGGCCTAATGTCTTCCAGAGACTGATGCAAATATACAAGTATACTTTATTATTTCAGGGATACGATATATAAGGGCTCTTTAAAGGGGCCCAGGTGGAAAGGGTTAATTGGTCATAGCATCATGTAATCAAAAAGAGCTGACTGGTTATAATACAGCACCTAAATGTCATGTGGCCAGGAAGCCAGAGCAGGACATGTGTGCTGAGTTATTCATCCTTACAGAGAGTTTTGTACAAGATCACTTTTCAGATTAGGGTAACCACCTGTGTTCAGGGACACTCTCCAGACAAAGACAAGAAGAGACTGGGAAGCCCCATTGAGAAAGGGAGGTCTTCATTTTGCTCCAAGCTCAGAAACCCATCCAGATTAGAGGAATACTACCATAATAACAGGATTTTGGAACACTGGAACTCCTAGAACTGGAGTTACAGATTGTTGAGAGCCTTCATGTGGGTCCTTGTAATTGCATTGGGTCTTCTCCAGGAACAGTGATTATTAGAATCTGTAAGCTATCATCCCAGTCAGAGAATATGAATGTGCTAACAGTAAATTCAAAATAAAGATTTCAAACAATTAATAGAGGTAAATGAAAATATAAAATATTTCATAGAACTAATTGAGGTAAAAGTATAAAGAAATGATGTTCAAAGAGCTTTATGAACTTGAGCTGTAGTTACTTATACTAACATAAAATTAAATAAAACAAGCTATGCTCTGAATAACTTAATGTTTAAAGCATATGAATAATTCATGTTATAAATACAAAATGTATAAACACATGCATGAAACGACAATAAAGATATACAGAAAGAGAGAAATGACAATTGCTTATTAGAGTAGGCCAGCATGGTTGTTCAACACTAGATAGAATTTGAATGGTTTGGGATCATGCTGAAGATTAATACTGAGCAGGTAGATGCCTGGAGAATAAATAGATATAGATATAGATATGTAGATATATAGATATATGTAGATATCTACATATATAGATATATGTAGATATATACATATATAGATATATGTAGATATATATAGATATACATATATATATGTAGATATATAAATACTAAAATTTTTATAATAAGAATTTCGATTAAGTTGAATACTTATTCTCAGTATAATAAAGGCAATATTGAATATATGAAAAAAACAAATGTTTAAGAAATGAACAATGGCTATACCTTATAACATATTTTAAAAAAATGAATCTGCTTTACAGCAATTTAAAAGTCTTAGTCTATCATTAATTCAGTTATTGCTATTTGCTTCTATTCAAGGAAATTTATCTCTAGCACTTTATTTCCTAGAAAGTTCAGATCCACAAGCAATTTTGGTAATTTGAATATAAAAATAGTATGGCACTGACACTTTAGTAACTTCAATGTAATTGCATTTATTTCCTGAGTTAAAACAATTCTTTCTCTTGTCCTATATAACTCCTTTATTAGTCTTCCTTATTTTTTTCAGTGCCAAAGCTAATAAACAAGATGAAATCTATTATTACTTAAGACTCATTCTCACAAAAATGGTACTTGTATTTTGGAGAAAATGATTTATGACTAGGGCCAGAATTTATTCTACTGTAAGATCAGATACAGTTATACCATCCGAACAGGGAATGGGAAACCAGAATAGGAGTCCTGCAGAGGTCATTCAGGAATATTAAGTATTTTGATCTCAAAGTCTCAGGCAGCTGAAGAAGTTTGCAGACACCCTTTGCCTATGTTTACACACCGCTCTCTTTATTTTTCACCAATTATTAAATAATTAGCCTGTAACCGGTTTAAAACAGAGCTAGTGTTAGTCAGAAAAAAAAGCCACAGAGCTGAGATGAGAAGGATCTAAAGTGGAACATCGACATAGCTGTATATATCTGTCTTTCATTCTATCCGATTACAATGACCTACATGCAGAAGCAGCCATTACTCCATTTCTACATAGTAATTTCTCCTAAATATCTTTTATAATGTTCTGTTTTGAGAATGGTTTTGACTTGCCCTTTTACTAAGGTTGAACTTGAATTTCTGATCCTCCTGCTTCTGCCTAACAAGTGCTGGAATTATAGGCAAAGGTCACTAACTATTTACCCCAATTGTTATTGAAAATATATAGGACACACCATTCCAAGAATTGTATTGTTTGTTAATTTTTTCTATTTTATATTACTCGAAATAGATTTTTATACAATGTATTCTCATTAACCTTTCCAGTTCCCCAACAATTCTCAGATCTTCTTTGTCCCCTCAGTCCTAATTCACTCATATTCACAACCTATATTCCCCTCAATAGAAAACAAAGATAGCTAATAAAAGCAAACCTACTAAATAGAAACAAAACAAAACAGAATGAGAAAAAACAATCAAGCAGAGTATATAGCCAAATTAAAAGCACACACACACATATTGTCACACAATGAAATCTTATGAAAACACAAAATCAAAAATTAAAGAAATGATGAGATATAAGCAAAAGACTTTTGGGTAATAAAACACATATACACAACAACAACAACGACAAAAGCAGCAGCAGCAGCAACAACAACAACAGCAACACTACAAACTCCAAATGTGCCATTGAGTTTGTTTTATTTTGGCTATTGACTGCTAGGCATGGGGCCTAGCTTTAAGAATGGTTTGTATACCCACTCAGAGACTCTATTGGGAAAAAAAATACAATTTCTTCATTTTCCAGTTGTTATCAATCAGAAATACCTTCAGATTATAGGTATGAGCGGCATTAATTTCCCCTTTAAGTGCAGGTCCCTATTGTGATCAAACATGAGAACCCTGTCCTTGTTATCATATTCCCTGTGTTTTTATATGTGTGTCCCTCTGATTTCTAGAAGGTCTTTTTTCAGAACCAAACAAAACAAAAACCAGAATAGGAAAAAGCATACAAATGAACAGAAGAAAAATATAGCCAAACAAAACCTAAATCACATATACACATACATATTGGCACAAAAAGAATTCTCATAAAATCCATAGCTTCTGGCTCCTATAGTCATTCTGCTTTCTCTTCCACAGCATTTTCTGAGTGTTTACAAGGTTGCTGACTCTGGACATTGTCCGTGGGTCTCTATATTTGTTCTCCCTACTGAACCAGAAAGCTTCTCAGATGATGGCTGAGTAAGGCATTGATGTATGACTATATTGAAGTGTCATTAGGACTCATTCTTTTGCTATGTTCCTTTATCAGAACTATAATATTTGGATTTTCCCCAGGTCCATAAGATATCTAGTCTCTAATTCTTGGCTAGCTGAGCAGAACTGGGCATGGGTTTCAACTCATGGAGATAGCCTTAAATCAAATCAGATAGTGCTTAGATATTCTAACAATTTTTGTTACTATTTTTACCAGTGTGTCATGCTGTATATATCAAACTTGTCTCTTTACAACAGACAGGGAAATAATGGCAGTCCAAAGTAAGGATCCAACCAAGGCAAATTTAGTGATCTAGTGAGTTCACTGACGTTCTTAAAGGAATATGGATGAGTGATATAATAATGACTTAATAACAGCTATATCACCAAAACCCTACTGTAACATGCATGAAAAATCCTGAAGGAAACAATCTGGAGTACCTTGTGCTAGCATTTGTAACAGTATTTATTATATAATGACTTGCCCAAAAATTCCTTATATAACACAAGCCAATGATTTTGGGAAAGCAACAGGAATACTGTTTCCCATCAATTAAATATTTTTCAGCCACTTAAAGGAGTTTGCTTTATTTCTCTGTTTTTTTTTTTTTGCAATAGAGTCCTTTTTCAGTCCCATTTCCTATATTATGATTTTTTGATATGATAAGTAAAACACATGAAATTATGGATAAAGTTCTGACATGTATCATATAAGTTATACATTCTAAAACAAATTTAACAAGTCAAGAAGCTCAAAACTGGCCCTTTCTCTTTCCTAACATTTTATGCCTATCACTTAGTTCATGCAAAAACATACAAAAGTTGAGTTTTAAAGAGCCAAGTGCTTATAAATATAAGAAAACATTTAGTTCTCTGGGATCAAATAATTAACAGTAACAGGATTCACATATTTTGACTTTATACAATGGGACTTACTTGAGGCTGATCAAGTTTTTCAGTCACAAATATTCCAAAGAGATTTTAGAATGGTTAGTGTTATAAAATTAGCAGAAAATGGATTCTAGACCTTTCAGTTGACCCGCTTCCAACAGCTAATGAACCCATTTTGCTTCACATTTGGATTCCCCGGTAACCTTAGCCTCTACTATATGGAGGTCAGATTAACTACTCATGTTCGTCATGACTTCCCGCAGGATGCATGGCCTTTTGCTTCTTGGTTATCTCCTTAATAGATGGGGCTATGTAAGTCTTGGTTACTGGGGTGCAAGGAAAGCTAATGAGGACCAAGAGGTTTCTAAAACTGAACAACGGAAACCTTGTTAAAACTTTTTCATCATCGTTTTCTTAAAAGTCTATTTGCAGTTTCCTATTCCTTATGAAAGAAGATTGGAGTATTGCTGCATGATATTCATTTCTACTTAAAATGTAAAAGCAAACAGAGAGTCCATCAACAAAACACCAAAAAAAAAAAAAAAGTCTTAGAAAATAAAAAAAGCACTTCTTCTGGAAAACACCAAATGGCGAATGAGGCTGGTGCACAGGGAGGGCCCAAAGGACCTGGGGGCCCAGGATTAGGAGGCCGAGCTGCTTCCACAGAGGATTTGGCAGCAGTCTTAGGAGCAGGGGCTGTGGGCGAGGCCACGGGGCTCACAGAGGTAAAGCTGAAGACAAGGAGTGGTGGATCCCCGTGACCGCCTGGTTAAGGACATGAAGATCAAGTCTTTGGAGGAGATCTACCTGTTCTCCCTTCCCATTAAGGAGTCTGAGATCATTTCCTTTTTCCTGCTGCATCCCTAAAGGATGAGGGTCTGAAAATCATGCCAGCGCAGAAGCAGACTCCGGCTGGCCAGTGGATGGGGTTCAAGGCTTATGTCGCTCTTGGGGACTACAATGGTCACGTTGGTCTTGGTGTTAAGTGCTCCAAGGAGGTCGCCACTGCCATCCGAGGGGCCATCATCTTGGCCAAATTCTCCATCTTCCCTGTGCGGAGAGGCTACTGGGGAAACAAGATTGACTAGCCCCACACTGTTCCTTGCAAAGTGACAGGCCGCTGTGGCTCTGAGCTGGTGCAGCTCATCCCTGCCCCCAGAGGCACTGGCATTGTCTCTGCTCCTGTGCCCAAGAAGCTCCTGATGACAGCCGGTATAGATGACGGCTACACATCAGCCAGAGGCTGCACTGTCACCCTGGGCAACTTTGCCAAGGCCACCTTTGATGCCATCTCCAAGACCTGACCCCCGACCTCTGGAAAGAGACTGTGTTCACCAAGTCTCCTTATCAGGAATTCACTGATCATCTTGTAAAAACCCACACCAGAGTCTCTGTTCAGAGGACCCAGGCTCCAGCTGTGGCTATCACATAGGGGTTTTTATACAAGAAAAATAAATGAAATAAGTCTGTCAAAAAAAAAAAAACAGAAAAGAAAAAAGCCCATGAAAAAGAAGATCTGAAAATTAGGTAGTAATAAAGCTGCACAGAGCTCTTTACACATATAAGAAAAAGACACATACAGGGCAGAATTGAATAGAAAATGATCTTGTTGCCAAGGGCTTGACAGAGTTTCAGCTTCATATTCACAAGAGGTTAAAAATGTTTTCAGGGAACATGATGTATTTTTCTGACTATAGGAATATAAAATACTGAAACATATTTTAGGACTTTTTTGAAAGCAGGTAAAAGTTTTAGATGAATTCCCTGTGCAGATTTGAAAATCAACTCTGGGTCTTTTAAAGAAAATATCTTTATATTATTTCTAATTCTGGTCCAAAGTATTTTCTCCTCAACTTACATGTGATTAAAAATTTAGAGGGCATTTTGCACAATGTTAGAAAAATAAAATGCTCTGGGATACAATTTTTCAGTAGATATTCTGAGCACTTCTCACATAACTCCCATCAGTATATCAAAAATAACCTGAGTGACACTCTTGAAGACTAGAATGCAGACAGTGTCTACTGTTGCTAAAATACTAAATAAGACACATATTCAAACTGTCTGAGATCATTTTATCCTGACACAAGAAACATTGTTAAATAAAAATTTTATATTTAACATCAATTTATGGAGCTTTATTTATATTGTATATTATATTTACTTACATTTAAAATGTTCTCCCCTTTCCCAGGTTCCCCTCTGGAAAATCCCAATCTCATGCCCCTGCTTCTATGAGGGTATTCCCCCACCCACCTACCCACTCCTGCTTCCCTGCCCTAGCATTTCCCTATACCCATCGAGCCATCACATGACCATGGGCCTCTCCTTCTATTGATGCCCTACAAGGCCATTTTCTGCTACATATGCAGCTGGAGCCATGGGTTGTATGTTCCGTGTATACACTTTGGTTGGTAGTTTAGTCCCTGGGAGCTCTGGAGGCTCTGGTTGGTTGATATTGTTGTTCTTTCTATGGAGTTACAAAGCCCTTTAGCTCCTTCAGTCCTTTCTCTAACTCATCCATTGGGGGACCCCATGCTCACTTCAATGGTTGGCCGTGAGCATGCACATCTGTATTTGTCAGGCTCTGGCAGAGCCTCTCAGGAGACAGCTATATCAGGGTTCTGTCACCAAGCACTCCTTGGTATCACAATAGTGGGTTTGGTGCCTGTAGATGCAATGGATCCCCAGGTGGGGCGGTCTCTAGATGGCCTTTCTTTCAGTCTCTATGTTAAGTTTATCTACCTATGAAATATCAATAAACTATTAATACCATGTCTTCATACACACACACACACACACACACACACACACACACACACACACACACACACATATATATATATATATTTTATCCTGTTAGAAGTGAGTAGGTGTAAGAAGGTTCAGGCATGTTATAGCTTGGTCGTAAGGTCGGAAGACAAAGACAACTATATGGAGTCCATTTTCTCCTTCTACATTTGTGTGGGACTCAGGGATTGAATTTAATGGATTAGGTTTGTGTGATAGTGATGACCACATGTTTACCTGCTAAGTCATTTAGCTATCTACAAATATAGACACAATTTTTGTATAAATGAAGATATATTTCTGCAAAAAATTTGTAAAAATTTATATAAAGCCATCATGTAAAAAAAACATTATGTTTACAACATTAATGCTTATATTTGTATGTTTGTGAGCTTATGTGTATATTTGTGTTTCTGTGTGTCTGGGTGTATTTGTATGTGATTGCTGTCAAGAGTCAAGAAAGTCAGAAGTGGACATCAGATCCCTGGAAATAAAATTACTGATGTTTGTTGTGAACAGCCATCTGTGAGCTGAAAAATGACCTTAATCACTCATCATCTCTACAGTCTCAAAATCTGCTAATTTTTAGTATGTGCTATACATATTATCTGCATGTAAGTACACACATATACACACATACATATATATACAGATATATATGTAGATACTATATATCTGTATACGCACCTTACATACACTCTGTACATTATATGTATACATACACATTATATACATTCACATACACATACATATACATATATGTGAATGGTCCTACTCACCTTGAATTAAACCTGAAAGTTTAAATAATGGTATTTTTCTAGAATTTGAAGGTGTGAAGAAAAGTATGAAGTATATAGTAATTTACAAATAATGATATGATTCCCTATATTTTAATGTTTATAAATATAGTTTATAATGAACAGATATACTACATCTCTTCATAATTAATAACATTCACTAACATTATTTTAAGATATTTAGGTATTTTAAATAATGCTTGATCATATATTTGTGTATATAAATTTTCATATTTCTTGGTTTACATATATACAGTTGTTAATGAATTTTACGTTACATTATGCATTTATATTTATAAATACTCCTTTAGAAGTGATGCCCTATAACAAATCAAATGATTAATTTAATAGACATCTTTTAATGTGCAAGCATATTCCATGACATGTAATAACAACAGGATAATATAAAAAGTTAAGTGTTCCCCTACCATATGACTCTTAAATTCTAGAGTAGGAGAGGGAAACAGAATACCAAGAAGGAATGTGTACTCAGTGTTATACAATGAACTTAATGCAAAGTGGTACACTCACTATGGAAAACAATGTGGAGAATTCTCAGGAAACTTGAAATATACACACTATATTATTCGACTATACCACTTTTGAGCATAAGTCAAGGAACTCTACATCCTACTATTGAGATATATGTTCTTCCTTGTTTATAGCTGTTTTATTCCAAATAGCCAGAAATTAGAATTAGGAAAGATTAAGTGAGATGGAGGATGAGAGATCAGGAATGGTAAGAATTAAAGAGAGGGATAACTATCATTCAATAGGTTTTGAAAATATTATTTGGAAACCTAATATTGTAGACATGTCCTAAAATAGATAGGAAAACACATAAAAAGCATTCAAATGTGGCTGTATGATAACAAAGCAGAATTGTCACTACTAGTCACCACAGGCTGATAAATAAATATGAAGTCCAGACCCAGAATTTGGTCACCTTTTATGGAGTTGTTTTTAATTTCCCATTGATTTCCTTTCTCCCAACTACACAAAAAAAATCACAGGTCATTGGCAATGTTCTTGGTTGTTCTCTAGCATTTGTTGATAAGATTGTATTTTTTGATGACATTATATACTTAAACCACAGAACACAGAGAATTCATATGGGAGCTTCATCCCTAGTGGTTAGCTTTCATAAGGAAAAAAAAGACATGTGTTCTATCATAGCATAAAAATAATCACCAATCTTTTCCATCTGTGAACTACATAAGCAACAGTACCCACTAACCTGGTAAGAAACGTTGTCTGGTACTTTTACCACATCATGAGTGTGGTAAAAGTAAACCATCTCATTTTTTATGGAGATTTAAGTTAGGATGAAATTTGAAATACATACCAAGATTCAGTATTTTTAGCAAGGACTTGTGGCTAAGCATATCATATGCCTTAGGAGAGAGTCTACTTTTATAACTCTGGTATTAAACCAACTAGTAATAACCTCCTGTTGTAACTATAGATTACTGCATTTCTTAATCATTGTGAAAGAAGCTTTTATAATTTATATTTTATATATATTGAGATCCACAACTGGATGAAGAGCAACTAAAAAGATTCTGTGGACTGCTCAACACTAAACAAGACAACCATTTCACAAACTACCTCCATTTCAGTGCTCATGGATATTTATAGAATGTGGGCAAAATGATTACCAGAAAGAGAGACAGTAGAAGGCTATAAAAAAGAGTGATTTCCAGACACAGGAGGACAATTGCACATTATAAATCTATAGTATAAATCTATAGTATTTGAGACAGCATGGGAAGATTTGTACAAATTCAATCCAAAGAAAAACCCAGCATGGAGAACAGAGTTGGGCACATAGTTCTACCAATAGCTATGAAGCTATTGGTAACTGTTATCAGGAGAGACAGAAAGAGAGAAAGAGAGAGAGAGAGAGAGAGAGAGAGAGAGAGAGAGAGAGAGAGAGAGAGAGAGAGAGAGACAGAGACAGACAGACAGAGAGACAGACAGACAGAGAGACAGACAGAGAGACAGAGAGAAAGAGAAAATGCTTTTTAATAGGTGTTTCCCTGGCAAATTGACTATGTTCCAGTGAAAGCTTGTACATTCAAGAGCATATAAGCTGGTTCAATTGTATTTGACTCTTGTTTGTTTATTTTATTTATTAATTTACTTTGTTTGTTTTGAAAGCACAAAAATTTCAGTGTGTACCAAAGATTGGTGAGTCTGGGAGAACTTATGAGAGAGATGAATATGATCAAATCATGTTGTACAGAATTCTCAAAGAAGTAATAAAGAAGAAACAAAAACTAGAATAAAACTAAAATACATACGTAAGTGAAAAGCACATAATAATTTGTTTAGCCAACATATTGTAAAAATGAAAATCTATGTAAGTTCTTTTTCCATGCCTATATATGTAAGCAAAAAGCACATAACACATTTGTTTAGCCAAAATATTGTAAAAATGAAAATCTATGTAAGTTCTTTTTCCATGCCTATTGGTTTCACAAGATGTATACAAACCTCCATAATTGTTTTGTTAGAGATACCAATCAAATGTGATAATTGGTTTTAGAAAGTTCTGTTATTTTGAAGCTAAAAGACTAGATCAGTTATTAATAGATATATATTAATATGATATATCATATTAATAGATATGAAAATGCTACCACTTGGGCAGGGATTGATAACCATTTCTGATTGCTAAATGCAGTGAAGCACTATGAGAAAATGTATGGCCCTAAGTCATAACTAAGTCAAAGTAAATGTTTTGAAAACATATTATGTATTTTAGTCTTATTAGTTTCCCAGGATAGAATAATGACTTAATATTTAACTGCCCTCCTAAGAAATATTTAAAGCTTGGTTAAATTGTTTTAAATTTTTAAAATGTGTTTTTCCATATTACTTTAACAAATATATTTTATATGTCAAATATGTGATTTGATTTTTTGCTAAGGAATATATATTTGTTAATGTTTTAGCAGGAAAACTTTGTAATTAGTAGGTGAATAAGCTATGCTAATAAAAAAGCAGGGTTATGAAGCCATTACTCTATATAACGTTTGAAATTTTTTTTCAACATAGTTTCTTGAAACTAAACATAATTAGGAGTATTGTATAATGGTATTTATAAAATATGTTAAGACTACTATAATTTCTAGGGACAAAATTTGAAGAAATGTTTTCTTGTTCATTAATTTAAATGTCATATATTTATTAAACATAAGCATATTTAGAAATCATTACAGACCCTATGCTTATCAAACAATTTAAAATATATGTCCCATACTATTAAAGAGAAATATTGATTTATAAAGGAAGATACTAAAAATCAAAAGATTCATCTTCAATAAAATCGCACATAACAACTAACATTAAACACAAATAGATGGCTAGTCTTCCAGAAGAGAGGAACTTTCATAGTGGTAAGAGGACTCCTAAAGTTCTGTCAATAGTGAATTATTTATTTCCCATCAATCCTGTTTCATAATCTAAAACTTTACTGGAGATGAAGCAATAGAAATCAGAGACATGAGGATGAGATTTTGTCTAACTTAGATTAATAGAAAAGGAACCTCAAAGATGATTGATCAATTTTATTCGAATGCTTTCACTGACTCATGTACCAGAAAGGCTAAAACTTATTGATTCTCCCACCCTTTTCTGAGATCAATCTACTGGTGTATTAGCCAATTGCTAATTATGATAGTCATTATAAAATAGTGTGTCCATCACATACTATCTTCAATATTACTACTACTACTACTATTACTACTACTACTATTATTACTACTACTACTGCTACTACTATCCTCAAATCATAAAAAAAAAATGACTACTCAGAAAAAAATATATTTTGATTACTTTTATTATATACTCACTAATCTGTTCTAGGTCATTTACTTGAATTATTTATTAAGTGCCTACTATGGTAGGAAATATTATACTTTCTATTTTTCATAAACAAATAACTAAGTAAAATAAGATAAAGTAACTTGGTTTGTGTTGTACAGCAAAGAAAATATGGGACCTTAGATAGCATGTGTCTAAAATAAATTGTTTAAATATTTCATTTAGGGGCTGGGAAAGCAAGCAAAGAAGAATGTTAAGCAAAGACAATTAACTTTTCAAAATGCTGTGCATACTTGTTACAGGAGAAATAAACTATGCTGTTGAGCATTCCTTTGATGTCATAGAAAACAGACTTACAAAAATCATTTCAGACCAAAAAAATGTGTTCTGTCTACTGATATGTGAAAGAAGTTTAGATTATTAGAGTATTAAGAGATGTATTTGTAAAAGTACTAACACACAAAGAATTGATGTCTATTAATTAAAGAAAATATTGCCTAAATAAAGACACTAAACTTTATGGTGATAGTAAATTCTAGGTCCTCCAAAAATTCCTGTAGAATGTTATACACAAAAAATGCATTCCAGTTCTGTATATGATCTTGTTTTGGACTCAACATAATGAAACCCATAAGTAAATGGATAGAACTTATAATAAACATCCTGAGTGATGCAAACCAGGCCCAGAAAAATAAATATCATGTTTACTTTTATATAAGCACATATGCTTTAAATCTTCAGATATATATGTCTTGTTTTATATACCCATAGAAATCAAGGAAATAACATGGTACCATATAGTTATGAATCTCTCATAGAATGGAGAAATAGAGCCCTGTGTTATAAAGAATACTAAGGGGATAATAGAGCAAAAAGGATTAAACGCAGTTAGAGTTAGAAGGGTGAAATAGATGAAGAGATAGAGAGGAATAACTAATATTGAAGATCATTAGAAAAGCTACATGAAACTCAAGTATTTAAGTACCTTCATAAAATATATACATATACATATAAAATAGTTTAAATGGAACTACTCTGTCATTGGTGTCAATACCCCATCTATACTGGCTACCTCATGCCAGGTAATCAAAAAACTAAAACTAGAAACACGTTAATTCTCCTTGATTGGTTGGCTAGTGAGAGCCATAGGTAATCCAAACATTGTAAGTTATTGCTATTTACTTTGGTTCTCCTCTAGAACTAGACTATAAGACCCAAATGCTGAAGATACCACATGTTTGAGTCACAATATTTAAATAATTCAGATGGGTACTACTCTGCAAGCTTCATCTTTACTGGTCAATTTTCACAATGTTAGAAAGTATAATACGCTATCAGTAAATAATAATAATAATAATAAAGATAATAATAATAATAATAATGATGTCTTATCTAGCTGTGAATCTGGAAAGCTACAGTAATGACTGTCATTTTGAGATATGCCCACTAGGGCAATAATGGCACAAATGTTATTGGAGTGTCAAACCACTCACTGATTATATTTAGGGCTGCATAAAATGGAACCCATTTTTGTCAGCATAAGAGAACCTATTCTTAGGCCAGAGGACCTAAGCAAAAACTTACTACAATAATTCTTTCATGTAAAGTTTCTATAGAGGTCTGTAGAAGAAATTTCAAGGGATTTTCTTTCTACTTTAAACCTTGAGAATTAAGAATGAGTTCTTTCTAAAATTATGTAGTGGCACATAAAGTATTTCAAAATAGGTAATTCTGACATGTATTATTTTTAAAAGGAATATTTGTAGAGGCAGAAGAAAGGAGGGAGAGAGCTGAGTTTCTAGCAGTTGCCACCAACCAACTGATTTCAGTTATTGTTAGTTCTTTGAGGGTTAGGCTTTTAACTTAAAGGTTTGTCAAACATGTATTCAGCTTATATATTTTAGCTTAAAATTATGAAAAGTATGTAGAAATAAAAATCTTTCTAAGGTTTAGTTGAAACAGAATGATTAAAATAATTCTTTTATTTTCTTTGTAAGTGAATCACCAGTGCATATTATACATTGATCTTGTAAAAGTGCATCCAATATTGTCTTTGCATACTTCAATTACCACAAAGTCAAGTCCAAAATCCAAAGGAATGAGAATAGTAAGAATGTAGAAATATAAAATTTCTTTTAGAAATCATCAGGAAATTAGCACTGCGCCGGGCTGCGGTGGCGCACGCCTTTAACCCCAGCACTTGGGAGGCAGAGGCAGGAGGATTTCTGAGTTCAAGGCCAGCCTGGTCTACAAAGTGAGTTCCAGGACAGCCAGGGCTACACAGAGAAACCCTGTCTCGAAAAAACCAAAAAAAAAAAAAAAAAAAAAAAAGGAAATTAGCACTGTCTACATAGTATGGAAGGTTAGCTAAAACACTTAGAGGTTCCTTTTCAATCTGCTAGAAAAATGTCATGGATTTTTTTTTTACTTAATTTTGCATTATTCAGGTGTTTCCTTTCATTAGGCCTTATTTGGCCAGATACTGAGGCCTAGTGAGGGAGTCAGAGCCTTTGCTCGAGTTTAGAGACCTTTCTCTGTCACTTCCATACTGAAGTGACTCAGCATGACATGCTTAAGCCTGACTTTGTCTAGCTACTGCTGACATAGAATAACTTTTTTGCCTCTGTCAGTCACCCTTCCCGACCCCTATGTCATTTCACCTCAGTAGAAAACCCTACCTCCTCTTTCAGCTTCATATAAACAAGAGACTGATACAATAAAACGAGTTCCTGCTTTGACAGACTCTTGGTTCAGCTCCTGGTGGTTATTCTCCAGACAACAGGAGATCCTATCCAGGACACTCACCAACCCACCCCAGACCTGGAGAGACTAGGCTGGATGGGGGTTCTCTACTCTCAGCCTAGACTTCCCCTCCACTATCCCTTCCTATTTCCCCCTCTTACCTCCCCACCCCCCTCAAACCCCTCCTTCCCTTCTCCTCTGAAAATGGGAGACCTCCAATGAATATCAATCAACCTTGGAATATCAAGTTGCAGCAAGGCAAGAAACATGGATTCTTCTATGCAGAATTTTTTCACAGCCTTACAGACTCTAGAATCAAAAAGCAAAGTAAATCTCTATTTATTCCACACCTTAACGTTTTACTCTATGTCATGGTTTATAGTCTCACTTCTCTATTTTCAAAATTTGATATTATGAGTACAGGTATTTTCCTGCATGTCTATATTTTTGTCCCACTCATGCTTCATACCAACAGAGACCAAAAAAGGGTGATATGTCATCTGAAACAGGAGTTAAGAATGATTGAGAGCTGTCCATGAACTCAACTCAGGTGCTCTGTAAGAGCAGTCAGTACTCTAAACAGATTGGCAATCTCTCCAGCCCCTTTTGCAAGTTTTGAGACACTTCAGTGAAATTATAAATTTCATTTGTGTTTGTGATTATTATTATCTTCAGTCCCATGCATATAACTAAAGAACAATAAAATTGGACTGTAAAATTTACTCAAAATTTTTCTGTAGTTGCATTTTTCTGTATTTGTATGTACATGTGCACATGAGTGTGGAGATCAGAGTCAACATCAGGTTTCTCTCATTATTGCCCCTCAGTTAACTCTTGAGACAGAGTCTGGACCTCAAATTCACTGATTCAACCGACAGGCCAACAAGTTTCAGGAATCCTCTATTCTCAGACTTCTCAGCTCAGGCATTATATGTATGTGCCATCATGACCAACATGTAAACATGGGCACTGGCTAACTCAGAAACTAATAATTGATGAGAAAGATTGTTAGCAACTAGATTAGTTTATTAAAACCTCTAGTTCCTCTTGTATTGGAAT
The DNA here is from genome assembly GCA_036184795.1 of Tokudaia tokunoshimensis. Classification (NCBI taxonomy): domain Eukaryota; kingdom Metazoa; phylum Chordata; class Mammalia; order Rodentia; family Muridae; genus Tokudaia; species Tokudaia tokunoshimensis. The sequence goes on along the minus strand of BTHU01000012.1, from coordinate 79,597,356 downwards.
TATAGAGATATATTAAATTATTAGCAGTGTGGAGAATTTTAGAGACTATTCTTGTCCAAGTTTTTGTTTTGTTTGGTTTATAACAGTAGACATATATGTAAAGATAGATTTACAGGACATGAGTTATTGAGGAGACCAGCTGTCAGCTACTAGACACTGTCCCCTCTCTAGATATTCAGGGGCTTTGAGATCATAGCAATGGTAGATGCTGCAGTAAGACTGTTGTTTGTTGGATTCTATGATCCTTTAAGTAGGAGCTGTACCAAGAGGAGCAGCCAAATTTCAAAGAACACATATTATAGTTTAAAAAGTACTCTTCATTTGGGAAGAATACTCTTGTTACCTCTTGCCTACTTCAGGTTCATGGCTACTACAATGGTCTCATGTTCTTTTGGATCTACTGCTCTCTAGAGGATATCATAGGAAGTTCCTTTGGATTTGCAGGTCATGAAACCAGAAGGGGAAAACAATATTGGATACTAAGGGCAAGGAAAATACCCACTAAATTTTCAGGGAAAATAGGCTTAATGCTAAATTTGGCTTAGCTGCTTCAAATTACAACTTCGCAACTTCAACTCATATCAGGTAATTAGCACCGGTGTCAAATTGTACCTTTACAAGTTTTTTATTATCATTGATTCAAAATTTAATATGTAGTTCAAAAGTAACAATTTTTTCTCTTTATAAGACTGTTGCATATATATTATACCTTCCCAAGTAATGATTTTATGAAATGTCTGTATATGCAAGATGTGTGTTTCTATGTGTTTCTTTGGTTTTTCTTCACTCTAAATCTTCTTTTGGTTTGTTTGCCTCATCTTATTCCCATTGGTTTATATTTTATCTTACTATGTTTTAGATGACTTCTTGTATTCTGCTGAGAACAAGAAAAAGTAGAGATTTAGGTAGGTGAGGAGTTAGGAAAGGATCTGGGAAGAGTTGGAGGCAGAGACAATGGGCTGTAATAAGAATACAGTATATGAAAAAAATTCTATAAAGTCTATTTACAATAAAAAATAAATGGCAAAATCAGCCTAGTCGAGATGGAATGTCAATAATTTCCTGGAGGGAGATAGAAAGAGGAAAAGTTAATTCCTTAGTTAGAAGTCAAGGACACAGATAGCTTCAGCAATGGTAGATGTTTTGTATGTATGAGATCAAGAACCTACAAAAATAATCTCAGGTCTGTTGGAAACAGAGGAAAATGGTTCTCTCTCCCAATTCATCATGAAAGGCAGAAGATGAATCTATCAGGGCACTAATCCCCAAGCTGAGAATAACTTGAAAGAAAGATTATCTGTGCCGTCTCTCAGGAATTCATGTCATGTATATCACATTCCGGTTTAATAAAAATCCAATAATAGATTTTTCTTTGTGTGAAATGTCTTGGAGTTTAAGATGTTTTTCTGGTGAATTATGTTTGCATAGAATAGTGGGGTACATTGTGATGTTATGATATTTTCATATTACATAGAATGAATAACTGAAGCTAATTCACAAGCTAATTCACATATTTATATTTACTGTTCAGTTGCAACCTATACTGTCATCATAATTTAATTTTCTAACAAACAGGATTCAAAAAATGACAACAGAAAACAAAAAAGCTTCCACTCCGCCAAAAAACAAAACAAAACAAAACACCCAATAGACAAACAAAGAAACATCACAGGGAAGAAAGGATTTGTTTCAGCCACTCATCAGTTTGAAGAAAGTCAAGGCAGAAATGCCAGGCAGGAACCCAGAAGCAGGAACTGAAACAATAGCAATTGGGGAATGTTGCTTCCTGGCTTGCCCTCCATGGCTTGATCAACCTGCTTTCATAAACAGCCCAGGAACCCACAAACAGGGGTGGCAGGAGCCACAACTGTCTGGACCTTCCTATATTAAGCATTAATCAATAAAATGCTCTAGAGTTTTCACTTCAGTACAAGGTGATAGATGAATATACTTAATTGAGATACCTTCTTTCAGAAGGTGTGTAGTCTATGTTGATTAAAGCTTAACCAGCACATGGCCTTTAGCTCCAAGCCCTTGGGTTCTGGTATCCACCATCCTTGTCTCTCCTGATCTATTTCAATTAGTATATAGTCTACATTGAAGAAAGAACAGGTACTGTTGGCACTTCAGATAACCTTTATTTCACTTAGTATGATATCTTCTAAGATCATAGATGCCCCACAGATGGTATGTCTCTTCTTTCTTCTAAAGTTGAATAATATTAAATTTTATATATTTTCATCATGTATTATTTATTAGAAAATAACAGCCATTCATTAATGGTGGAAGGCACATGAATCAATTATTTCTATAGTGTTCTTATTGAAACACATGCCTATATATCTTTAAGGTATAAGTTTTAATAATTTGATATATGTAGACATTAAAATGTTCAACAAAACTATTACACATTCCTATGTTGCTCAACACCTGGGTTGGTTCTATAACTGGGTGAAAGGGGTGCTATAGTCATGGCATTGCAGATAGTCCTCAGCACATGGACTTTATTAAGTTTAAATATATAGCTAGATATGTAATTGCTGTATTAAATAAAATTTAAGAAATTCTCACACTATTTTTTATCACCTACCCTCATTTACAACACCATCAAGAGGACACAAAATTCCTTTGCTTCACATCATCCTTAACATTTGTTAATTTTATTTTTTTCTAGTAATAACCAGCTCTAATATTTTCCAAGTATCATCCTTCTATTATCATTTTTTTAAAAAACTAAACTATTCTAAATATCTTGTATTCTAAAAGGGTCTCAGTTAGTAAAGGTGGAAACTGTCACCAAGCATTTCTAGCTGGGGTTCACTCTCAGGGTCCTACAAGATGGAAGCAGACAGTCTGAAAGTTGTCTTTTGATGTACGCAGATACTCTTACACACACACACACACACACACACACACACACACACATACAGTCAATTAATGCAGTAAAAAAATCAAATCATTTTTTTTTACAAAAGGGAGGAATCTGTAGAACAATGGGTTATTTTCATAACCTACTTTTTGTTACTGTTGCTGATGGAAACTTTTTATTATTGCATTTAGGTATGATCTCAAATAGCTCAGGCTAGCCTCAAACTTGTTATAGAGCAGAATCTGGCCTTCCATAAAATCAAAGGGTTACATTGTACATTTGAAATGGAAAAAGAGCATAGATGCTTTTTAAAATTAATTATAAATTTAATTTTTATTGGCAATGTGATTTTAGTAAGCTTTAAATCTACAGTTAACTGATATTGAACACATTTTCATGACGTACAATTATCAGTGCTACCAATCGCCAGAAGCTATTTTCTTATACAAAATGAATTTCTATGTTCACCAAACAATAGTTCTTCGTCCTTCCCTACCACGAGCTACGCATAGGTATTGCTCTCATTTCTCTTTCTGTGTATTTGACTAAATAGAATCAAATAGTACTGCATATAGCATAGGCTATGTGAATGCATGGGTTGTTTACTTTTTTTCTAGATCATTTCAATTAATATAATGCACAACTAAGTTATACTGTAGCATGGCAAAGTCAACTTTCTTTGTAAAACTGAATAAGAATCTAATATATATATGTGTGTGTAGTTTTCATTTATTCTTCATAAATTAAATGAGTTCCTCTATTTAAAATATTTTAGCCTATTTATATTTTATTACTTAATTTCAGTCATTATTTCTTATATAGAGATGCTTTGCATGTGTATATCTTTATTATTCATGTTTACCTGGTACAGAAGACAGAAGAGAATATCAGATCAACTGGATCTAAAATTACAGATGATTGTGAGATGCCACAAGGGTTCTAAGAACTAATCCCAGTTCCTGGGAAGAAAAGTAGATGCTCTTAGCAAATATCTGTATGAATCCTTTATTTTATTATTTTGTGAATATAGATAGAAATCAATTGCTCAGTCTATAGAAACCCACATTATTTATCACAATGATTGTGTGTTATTTTACATTCCCTCTGTCAAATACTCAGGAGCTTTAATTTTCCACATTCTTGTCAAATCTTTATAGTTTTCAAGGTTTGTTAATAATCATTCTAATGGATAGGAAGTGGTAGTCTACATATATTTTTATGTATTCTGCTAATGAGTGATAATGTTGAGTTTCTGGTTTTCATCCAGCTTTTTTCATAGAGATATTTCTTCAGATACTTTCTAATTTTCTTAGGATATAGGTTTCAGTGTTGAAAGTTGGGCTCATAGGACTCAGTAGGTAAGAACACATACAGTTTTTATAGTATACCAGAGTTTAGCTTCTGCAATTCTCCTGGGTAGCTCTCACCCTCCTGAAACTCAGACTTCAGGGGGTTTGATTTTTTTTACTGGCTTTATACATAGATTCACAGATATGCATACATTCACACCACAGTCATACATGCATATACAATAAAATAAAAATAAAATTTAAAAATTTGTGATATGTGTCTCTACTGAAACATCAATTTACTAGCATTTTAACAATTTGTTTTCTTGGTCTTCTTGTTGATAATGTCAATGAGCACAGAGAATTTTCAGTGTTTTTGTTCTTGCTGAGTCTTAGGTATGTAGTGTTGTGAGCACATGTGTGCATGCTTGCTAGAGTCTTACACAATCTAAGATGAGCAGGCCGTGTACTCTTGGTTCAACCACTCCTGTTTCTAGGGGCTTGAATCATCCATCTGTAGCAAAAGAATGGATACATAATTTTAGTTTTGTATAGCCCACTTTGTTTTTGTTTTCTTGCTTAACTTTTAGGCCCACATGCATAAAATGTTTGCCAACTTTGACATAAAGAATCTTCCCATCTGGTATTTTGAAACTTAATCCTCAATGACACTGTTGGAAGTTGGAAATGTAGGAAGTGAATAGGTCAAATGTGCATGACTATATATATACACACATCTCCATCTATCTATCTATCTATCTATCTATCTATCTATCTATCTATCTATCTATCTATCTATCTATCTATCTATCTAAAGTGAATGAGGCTTCCAGGAGTCTATGAGCAGGACTTTAGCTGAGAATCATATGGAACCTGAAGAGGCAACTTCCTGTAGCCAGGCAGGATGCCCAATGAAGGGATAAGGACAGCAACCCACCCACAAAACTTTACACCAAAAATTTGTCCTGTATATATGGAACACAGGGACAAAAGATGAAGCAGCTTCTGAGGGAATGGACAACAAATACTTGAGACCTATCCCTTGGACAAGCACCAAATCCTGACACTATTAATGATACTGTTAGGCTTGCAGACAGGAGTTCAGCAAAACTCTTTTCTGAGAGACTCCATCTAGCAGCTAACTGAAACAGATGCAGAAAATCATAAACATTGGATAGACCTTGGAGACTGATTTCAGAGAGTTGATGTGAAAGGATTGAAGGCCCCAAAGGGGAAATGAACTCCATAGGAAGACCAACAGAGTCAATGAACCTGGACCGAAGAGCATAGACCAGCTGTACCCTGGCCTGGCCCCCACCCTAGCACACATGCATAGCAAATGTGCAACTTTGTTTTCATGTGGGGCTCCCAAAAACTGGAGTTGGGGCTATCCCTAAAGCTGTCACTTGTCTATGGAATCCAATCCCCTAAATGTGATGTCTGTAAGTTAAGAAGCTATAGGAATGTAAAGTGAATAAATAAGTACATTAATGGGGGAAAAAGACTAAGGAAAAAATTCCTATTTCTCCTCTTTCTCCTCCTCATCTTCTTATCTTCCTTCTACTTCTTCTTCTCCTCTCACCTCTTTTTTTTCCTGTAGCACATAATTTACAGACCACTGCCTTCTATTGTATAATAGCATAGAAAACACACCTTTCCCAGGTATTAGTTTCTTGACTTTGAATTTGAGAGTGCCTAGAATTATAAGAACAAAACCATTATCTTCCTCAGTTAACCAGTTCCATGTCCTTTGATATAGTAGCCCAGGAGATAATAAGATTCTGTGTTTTGCCACTAACTTATATCATAGCTTATTAAAAACCACTTAAAATATACACAATTATTTTTCTTAGATATTTGTTATATAGAATTGGATGACAGCATCACACTCATTTATTGCTGTTATTAGTTTTTTATTTAAGATTTTTGATACAAGATTAAACTATGTAGGTCAGACTGGCCTCAAACCCACAGCAATTCTTCTCCTGGGAGTAAAGATGTGCCTTCACCAAGCTTGGCTGACCTGATTCTTATTGTTAAAACAAAATTTTATGTCTCCAAGATAATTTTCCTTTTCAAAACTTTTTCCTAGTCTAAATGCCTTAAAATTTCATATAACTTTTGCCTTTTCAATTTTTTATAAAGCATAATAACATGCAAGTGTTGACTTATCACTAGAATGATCGCCTACCATTCACAAGTTTCTGGGTTTTATACATGTGTCTGATGGACAGAAAGTCATGGCCTCTTTCCTAGTACATATATTTGAGACATTGAGTTTGCAATTCACTGTCAGTAGGTCCAAATCTCATCACTGTAAATTCTTATGGATGCAGAGTAGACATCATTACACATATCCACATCTTTTTTTTTTTTCATTCAGGAGCATGCTTTAGTTTTCACTTTGTGCCTTAAGTTCAATCCTGAGTATTTTATTAATTTTGATGGCATTTTAAATATGCTTATTTTCTTATCTTACATTTGGTTATTTATTCATCATGCATTTAACTAGAACAGATATTTTCATGCTAATTTTGTTTTATCAAAACTTTGCTAAAGTTATTAGTTTATTAGTTTTGTGTGGACTCTTTTGATTATTGGTGTCCAAATATATATGTTAATAAAAGAGTATGAAATAAAGGTTTTATAAAGGTCATAGATCACATATTTAGTAACATTTAATAATTATCAACTTTTCCTTTGCTTATTGGTCTATATGAGCAATATGATTTTGGTGTTTTTTTTTCCTGGAGAGATCTACAAAAAATTATTGGTTGATGATGCTAAATTTTGACTATTCTTTATTTCAAAAATTAAAGATCTTTAATAAACATTGTATATAGGTTGCTGCTCAATATATTCTCCTTCTTGTTTCTCCTTCCACATGTATCTAACACTTTCCCTTTAATATGTTAAAGATTTATTCATTTTTATTTTACATGTATTGGAGGTTTCTTTTATGTATATTTGTCTATCACATGTGTTTAGAACATAGAAGTTAGAAGCCTTGAACCTCTTAGAAATGAAGTTACAGATGACTTGTGTCATCATGTAGGTGCTAGGAACAACATAGAGGTCCTTTGGAAGAGCAAGCCGTGTTCCTAACAGCCAAGCATTTTCTCCAGCCTCTGCTTACTTTTTTGAAAGGGTCAATTTCAACAATTACTTTGTTCCCTCTTTTTAAAGAATAGTCAGGTTTTCTGTTTACCTCCCCCCACCCCTATACAAAAGCCTGCATGGTATTAGAAAGTTCTTTTCAACTCCTTAAATAGAAACTCCCCTTAACTTTGAGAGTGTAGTTAAAACTCAGGCAAAAAATTTCTTCCTGGCTTGATTAGAGCATGAGCTTTAGCCTGGGCAGATGTGGCACAGTCCTTTAATCCTAGCAGTTAGAAGGCAGAGAGAGGTGGAACTCTGTGAGTCTAAAGATGGTCAAGGATACACATGCAAACCTGTCTTGAAAAACCAAAAAAGGGAAAGACACACACACACACACACACACACACACACACAGAGAGAGAGACAGAGACAGAAAGATCCAAGACAGAGAGAGAGAGAGAGAGAGAGAGAGAGAGAGAGAGAGAGAGAGAGAGAGAGAGAGAGAACAAGCATTCACATCCTTGCCAGCATCTGCTGTCACCTGAGGTATTTTTTATTAGATATTTTCTTTATTCACATTTCAACTGTTATCCCTTTTCCTCCTTTCCCCTCTGAAAACCCCCTATCATATAAACCCTCCCCTTTCTCACTATCCACCCACTCTTGTTTCCCTGTCCTGGTATTCCCCTATACTGGGGCATCAAGACTTTGCAATACCAAGGGTCTCTCCTTTCATTGAAGCAGAAGTCCATCATCTGCTACATGTGCAGTTGGAGCCATCGGTCCCTCCATGTGTACTCTTTGGTTGGTGGTTTAGTTCCTGGGAGCTCTCGGAGTACTGGTTGGTTTATATTGTTGTTCCTCCTATGGGGCTGCAAACCCCTTCAGCTCCTTGGGTCCTTTCTCTAGGTCCTCCCTTGGGGACCCCGTGATCAATCCAATGGATAACTGTGAGCATCCATTTCTGTATTTGTCAGGCATTGACAGAGCCTCTTAGGAGATAGCTGTATCAGGCTCCTGTCAGCAAGCACTTGTTAGCATCCACAGTATTGTCTCGGTTTGGTAACTGTATATGGGATGTATCCCCAGGTGGGCAGTCTCTGGCCTTTCCTTCACTCCCATGTTCATGGACTGATAGGATTAATATAGTAAAAATGGCGATCTTGAAGAAAGCAATCTACAGATTCAATGCAATTCCCATCAAATTTCCAATTCAATTCTCCATAGAGTTAGAAAGAGCAATTCTCAAATTCATCTGGAATAACAAAGTACCTAGGATAGTGAAAACTATTCTCAACAATAAAAGAACATCTGGCGGAATCACCATTCAAGACCTCAAGCTGTACTACAGAGCAATTTTGATAAAAACTGCATGGTATTGGTACAGTGACTTTTCTCAATCTGTTGGCTGCTGTTTTGTCCTATTGACAGTGTCCTTTGCAGGTAGATCAATGTAATAGAATTAAAGACCCAGAAATGAACCCACACACCTATGGTCACTTGATCTTTGACAAAGGAGCTAAAACCATCCAGTGGAAAAAAGACAACATTTTCAACAAATGGCGCTTGTTCAACTGGCAGTTACCATGTAGAAGAATTCAAATCAATTCATTCTTATCTCCTTGTACAAAGTTCAAGTCCAAGTGGATGGAGGACCTACACATAAAACAAATACACTGAAACTAGTAGAAAAAAAAGTGAGGAATAGCCTCGTGCACATGGGCACTGGAGAAATGTTCCTGAACAGAACACCAACAGCTTTTGCTCTAAGATCAAGAATTGACAAACAGAATCTCATAAAATTGCCAAGCTTCTGTAAGACAAAGGACACTGTCAATAGGACAAAATGGAAACCAATAGATTGAAAAAAGATCTTTACCAAGCCTACATCTGATATATCACTAATATTCAACATATAAAGAAATCAAGAAGTTAGACTCCAGAGAACTAAATAAATCTATTAAAAATGGTGTATAGAACTAAACAAAGAATTCTCAACTGAGTTTTTGATCCTAGACATTCTGACTGGTATCCCATTTTTAAATAGTGTTATTTGGTTCTCTGGAGTCTAACTTCTTGAGTTCTTTGTATATATTGGATATTAGCCCTCTACTGGATGCAGTCTTTTAAAAAAAATCTCTTCCCAAACTACTGGTTGCCATTATGTCCTACTGACAGTGTGCTTTGCCTTACAGAAGCTTTGTAATTTTAAAAGGTGCCATTTGTCTATTGTTGATCTTAAAGCATAAGCCATTGATGTTCTGTTCAGGAAATTTTTCCCTGTGCCCATTATAGGAGTCTGATATAGCTGTCTCCTGAGAGGCTCTGCCAGTGCCTGACAAAGACAGAAGTGGATGCTCACAGTCACCCATTGGACTGAGCATGGAGTCCCTAATGGAAGAGAAAGAGAAAGGACTGAAGGAGCTGAAGGGCTTTCCAAACCTGTAGGAAGAGCAATATCAACCAACCAGAACCCCCAGAGCTCCCTGGGAATAAGCCATCAACCAAGGAGTATGCATTCTGGGACCCATGACTCCAGGCGCATATGAAGTAGAGGATGGCCTTGTTGGACGTCATGGGAGGAGAGTCCCTTGGTCCTGTGAAGACTTGATGCCCAGTGTAGGGGAATGCCAGTGCAGGAAGGCAAGAGTGGGTGGTTGAGTGGGGAACACCTTCATAGAAGCAAGGGGAGGTGAATGGGATTTGAAATTTGAATAAGGAAAATATCCAATATAAAAGAATAATAAAGAAAATGAAAAATAAAGAAAGACATGTGATTAAACATTTACATATTACTATCTTCAAAACCATGGTGTCTTAACATTGAAAGCCACAATTATTTTTACCTTTGAGTATATGAAAAGCAAGATATGGCATAGTATTTTTTATATATGAAAAGGATATTTGTTTTAATTGTATAATCAATTCAGAGTCAATCAATACTATCCTGTATCCTGAAACATACTAAGCCTAATATACAAGACTCATAGCTGAAATCATACTAGATGAATTTGCCTCATCTAGTCTCTTGATTGGTATCAGGTCTCAGTACACTTGTGACTCATATTTGTTTGAATCATTTTTTGGCCCTTTTAGCATCCTCTCAGGACTCTATATCTATGAAAACCTACAGTACTCCTGAGATTACTGAAGCCCATGGTAATTTACATAATTACTAAGGCAAACAGCTTATATATTAAGAAACTATTGCTGACTCACAAGATAGTCATTCACATGGGTATAGCATCCATAAATTCCAGTGGCCTGCAAAGTCAGAATGTTAAGAAGCCTAAGTATTTAGGCTTCTTAGAAATGCTGCCAGAAAGAAGTCAAATTGTAATACATACATATTTGTAATGTAAAAGTCAGATTCATGACTGAAAAGTGACACCTAAAAATTTAGAGTCAAAATAGCCAGTATGTATTGAATAGTCGTAAGCTGTGAAAAGCAGGGCTTCTTCTTAGGGAACTCAGTTAGTGGTGTTCCATGAATGTGTTTTCTTCTCTAAAAAGGAGCCCAGCAAATGTTACATGAGTGATCTACAAAGTCGGAACACAGCCCAACCTACACGTACTGCCTTCCAAAATGCACTTTGCTTAACATCCTTCTCTTGATTCAGACTTCAATCTTCATCAAATTCAGGCTCATTCTAAGATTGAAAGAAAATTTGTGCACGTGTGTGAGTGAGTGAGTGTGTGTGTGTGTGTGTGTGTGTGTGTGTGTGTGTGTGTGTGTGTAAGACCTTTCACCTGAAAGACGTCTTTATTCTAGTGTGTGGCTACAGCCCAAGACAGCCTTCATTGTGAGCCAACTGGGAACTAGTATGAGTGATTTTTTCTTGGTTAATACAGTACCAAATATCATTCTCATTTTTACATGCTACTTACTGGAGTAAATGAAATAAAGAAAATTCATATCTTCTTGTATTATCATGTATGGTCAATGTTGCTTTGATGCAGAGTAGCTGTGTATAGTGCATACACATAAATATTAACAGCATTTAAAAATGTTCTACATATATGAATGGCTGAAAAACAGCAAATCATTGTCTATACTGGGAACCTCATGGAATTGTCCTCTTTTACATAGACATATTCATTGTTATTGTTATTGCCATTGTTCTAGTCTTTATTATGTGGCTATTTCCAGGAGATAAAATTTTCACAGTCGATTCCCCAGTATTCTGGCTTTTATAGTTTTTCTGCCCTATCTTCTGTGATGGTCCATGAGCTATAGATGTGGGATCTGTGATGTAAGTACTTTGTTAGAGTAGTAAAAAGTAGACTAAAGCAATTAAGTACCAATATGTTCATCTATCTTTCATTGATACAAATATTTAAGATTATAGAAGCTTTTCAATAATTTTTCAAAAACACATGAAAGCTTTTTCCAGTGAATTTATATGTGGACTAGTCTCAGATATTTTATGACAGTTTGGAATCTGACAGAGGTCCTATTCTTTTAACTCTAGACCAGACATAAGATTATTCGCCATCCCTAAATGTCCTAGTCTTTTATCAAGTATTTTTGTGTTTGATTTTGTTTTTGTTTGTTTCTTTTGTTTTCTGATATGTATAATTAGAATAATTCAGCAGGAGAAGAACAAAATAAAGTCCTATTTGGATAAGGTGTCATGTAAAGATAGACTGTAATTTTCATTCCAAATCATGTTTCCACTAACTATCAAATTTAGTTTTTTCTTTCACATGGTTTCTTCTACTCTACAACGCACAGTTATTTCTAGCTTCATGATTTATTTACATTATATTTTAAAATTACAAATTAAACTATAAAATTAAAAAATACTTTATGGTATAATTTATAAAGGTTCTCTTCATATTCAATATTTCATTTTGCAAATTAAAATGGTATTGGTTGCTAAACATTGGATTTTAGGAGACATGGGAAGCAGTACTTAGTAGGATGCTATCTGTGAGGCTCACCTGTTCCCTTTCTGTTCTCTCATATGCCACATCATCCTTATAGGAATGCTATTGGAGTTACTTGTCTATGTACTGCAAAGTATCTTTGAATAAAATAAACAAAAATTTGCACTGTTCATCTTCCTAAGTAATCAAGATGCCTGAGATGTGTGTTTAAGGATAAATGCATCATTTTAATTTTAAGAAAGTACATCCTATCTATTGTTGTTTAACTCTGTCTCTGCCTCCCTATCTCTATCTGTCTGTCTGTCTATCTATCTATCTATCTATCTATCTATCTATCTATCTATCTATCTATCTATCTATCTATCTATCTATCTATCTAAACTGGCAGGGTATGGAGGAAAGAAAGGCAAGGTGGAAATGATATACTATTATCTCAAAAAGTACAGTGAGTAATTTTGAAATATAACAACAATATCAACCAACCAGACCCCTCAGAGTTCCCAGGGACTAAACCAGCAATGCAAGAGTACACATAGAGGGACTCAGGGCTCTAACTGCAAATGTAGTAGAGGATTACCTTATCTGGCATCAATGGGAGGGGAGACCCTTGGTCCTGTGGAGGCTCAGTGTCCCAGAATAGGGGAATGCTAGGTCAGTAAGGCAGGACTGGGTGGGTGGGTGGTAGGGAGCTTCCTCATAGAAACAGGGGAAGGTGGATGGGTCAGGGGATTTGAGGACAGAAAACCAGGAAAGGGTTATTTAAATTTGAAATGCAAATAAGTAAAATAACCAATAAAAATTAAAACATAGAGTGAAATTTAGAGAAAATTAGAACATGATGATTTTTTATAAAATTAAAAAGTGGAAGAAATATGTACCGTTTACTCACACATGAAAAGATAATGTGGCCTTTGTTGTGTTTTTAGTTATATATCTACTTCCTAGGAAAAGCATATTTTCCTTTTTGTTCAGAAATAATTTTCTATGGCAATTAACTAATGTTTTGTTTATAGTATAATTAGTTACATGCTGAAACTCTAGGGTTGTACAGGTGTCTTGTTTGTCAGAAACGGTGACTACCATACCTTTAATTCCACTTGATCCTAGAGGCAAAACTTCCTCATTATCTAATCTATCTTTGAATTAGGATTTCATACTGAGTGAGTACAATTACAAATGTTGCTTATGAGAGTGTCAACATACTGCTCATTCCCTTGAAACCTGAAAAAAATGTTTTTCAAATAAGAAGAAATTGCCCCCAGTGGTTCAGAGTAAGAACTACTGCGCTGATGCAAACTTTGACATAAAGATGCATAGATTAGTGAACCTCTGGGGCCATTTAGGAAGATGCTGAATTAACAGAGTCTGCACGGCTAGATATATTCTGCATGTTATTGGAACTGGCCTTAAGGGCCCCAAGTGGAGTAATAAATGATACAGAATGGAGTACACAACCTGGAGCTACTTTCTTGTATTCTCTTCAAAGAATAAAGTATTTTTCATTCTTAGGTGAGGAAGATTATCACTGTTAGTCTTCCTAAGAAGAGGGCAACTTCTATCCCTCCCCTGCAAAGCAAAGAAGGGATTCTATTTTTAAAATACACAGTTTCTATGTGCAGTCCTGGATCAGTGATCTAATTTCTTGACACTGAGAAGCACTTCACACTTTTGAGAGTATGACTACCTGGCATCAAGATTGAGAAGTGAAAAGCATGTACACATTAAAAATAGACATAAATAGATATGTGTATAGATAAAGATTTTAATCACATTTCCTCATACTGTAGGTACCATAGGGGGCCTTTTGTTTTCTTTGTTTATTTCCTTTTAAATAGTGAATTATGAATGATGAACTCAGTAAAAAGAAAAGATTTCTCGCACACCCTATTCACAGTCCTTTGTGTTATACATGAAGATCTGCACAGAATCACTTCCCAGTTCACCCAGAAGCTCAGTTCCAGGTAGAATGTTCTGTATTTCTGTTAATTCACTGCCAGCATTAGCACATGGCTACATTTTGGCTTTAACCACTAGTCTGTATTTTAGGCAGAAACCATACAGGAAGGAAGGCACCCCAGTGAGAAGCAAGGCTGAGTATTTCATCTTTATTTTATGATTCAGAGATGAGAGCTAAAAGATCTACTTGCTATGAATTTGACCTCCAATGCCAACACAGAATACTTTTAGTTTTTGTCTGTGTAGTAGACACCATCTAGAACAAAATCTAATGTATCATATAAAGTTTCTAGTCATTTGCTCAGCTTTCTGGAATTAGTGATTGAGTACTGATCTGGGAAGCTGAGCCAGACTGATATCTCTTTTATGCCTGCCATAAAAATCCTCAGAATTCTCTGCTCACCTTTCCGAGGACCTTAGGTGAAAAGCATTATGGAATAATACCCACATGTCCTCCCTACATTGCTCAACTCCCTACCCACTTAGGAACTTAAGTAGGCTATGCCTCTGGAAAGCACTTTGTCTTCCTCCATAGTACAAATACTTCTGTGCTCACAGATGGAAGGGCCTTTCTCTTTCCCCATTCCTTACAGTACTTCCTGTTTTCAAAACTGACAATGGTGAATTGAGGCCTATGTATACCCATACAGCTTATATATTCTTCCACAATCTTTAATTTCAAAGGAAATTGTTATTCCCTTAGGTCCACCATGATAACCCAGAATAATCTTATTTTAAGTCTGGATTATTAGAAGTCTTTACTTTCACTTGTAGTTACTAGTTGATTTGGAAATGTACTTTTTGAGATTATAACATATTTACATCTTTTACCCATTCCATTTACACAGTTTAAATCCTCCTTTATATCCTTCTTTTATCTCTCAAATTATGGCCTCTGTTTTCTCTCTCTCTCTCTCTCATATATATATATATATATATATATATATATATATATATATATACACATATATATATTTTCTAAATAAGTAAATAGAACATGTTTAGGCTGCATATGTTGCTTGTAGGTATGCATTCAGTACAGGGCCAACTATTTGGCACTGGGTAACCAATTGATGTGATTCTTTGAGCAAGACTATTAGCACAGTTCTCAGAATTCTCTGGTTTCCTATAGCACTTTGCATAGACTTGAGGCCTCCTGGGCTTTCCTCTGTCCACCTTAGCATGCCTATTATTGTTGTCTTTCTACAGATCAGGTTTAAGCAGTCATGTAGGTGAGACCTTATGGTTAGATGTGTACAAATTGACCAATTGTCTGTAGCCACTCATATTTGGGACAATAGGGAAAAAAAAACTTGCTAATTCTGATCCTGATAAATATGAGGAAAGCTTTAGCCAATTTTCCATGAGTTGAGGAATTTTGTCATGGATTTGTCCATTTCCAGAGTACACATTCACCCATCATCCACTGTCCATGTATTTTCATGTCCACCTTCATGCCTTTATCTATTGCCTTAAGAAGACTGGAACAGAAGACTGTTCCCTGTATCAACCAAAAAAAATGGTGAAAAATATAAATACACTTAAGGAATGTATATAATAAGTTAATAGTTTACAAACAAATGACAGACAGTCTTGGGGATACATTTTTCCTCACACTAAAAATCATGTTACATGATAAAAGACAACAGAGAGGTCAATGAGGATGAAAAGCCAAAACTATACAGAAAATCAGAAAGTAAATGCAAGTTGCATAAGAAAATGCTTATTTTCTCTTTCTCTTCCCTCTACCATCTTTCACCATACCATTGACTCTGCTTCTCATCATGTCTTCATAAAAGAATCAAATAACTCTTGGCCAAGAAATAAAAGGAAAATCATTCTGTGAATTACTCAATGACTTTGGGTAAAAATTGGTTATAAGTCAGTACAGTTCCAAGAGAAGACAGTGGAGGAGAATTAAACTCAGTATGAGGATGAAGTATTGGCACTCAGAATGGCAGTACTGAGTGTTTATATGAACCAGGCCTTCCTTCCATCAGTCCAACTTGATGAGGCTTAATATTATTTATCCTGTAGATTTGGTTAGGTTTAGAGTCAGTGTGTAGTTATCTCAGTAATAAAATGCAAAAGGTTTAAAATATGCTTGTTTTGGAAATACATACGAAAGGAAATAATAAAATCTGTACATAACATCGAAGACTGTTGACATTACCACATTCCACAACAAACTGAGAGGTACCAAGCAGGAAACTGTAGGTAGGAAGAAAAGCATTGGTACTCCTGTGAAACTGATTATCACACTGTTTAAGAAACAGCTTGGCAATTTCCGCACAGTACAGCACATGGAATTATATTATGCAAATTCTCTACTACAGATAAATTGAAAATTGTGCAAAGAGGTGAGTTTAAAGTACCAAAGGTTAGTTTAGCTGATATATTCAGTTGTTCTGACTTTGAATAGTCTATTTTAATTATTATAATGACTCTCTGTAATTTATAGCTTTTTTCTGATTTTGTTTTTTCTTATTCTTCTGACTTATATTGCTGTTGGAATAGTTCAGGTGGAAACATGAATGGTGCATGATGAAACTTTTTGATATCTTCAAGACATTCCTGTTCTCAAGCATCAAGCATTACCTACATTCCTATCTTCTGGCTTCATAGAAGTCCCTGCAGGTACACCTTCTCAACAATGTAATTTAAAAATTCCCTGACAACCTGCTAGTTTCAAAAGGAATGCCATTTGCAAAAGCTGAAGTGTTGATAATGTTTAAAACTTTAATGACAATTTCTCTATCATTGACTATACTAAAAACATTTTAATTACCTATGATTGTAGAACATAAGAAGCAGTATTGTTTAATTTAAATAAAAATACAATTGTCAAGTAAGTTTTCATCCTTTTACTCTGTGTTTTCAGCCAAGGCTTTGCGTCTCACGACTGTATCACCAACCTCCTATATGAGCATTTGGTGCACATTTAGTCAGCAATATTTGTTGAATATGTACTTGTAATATTTCAAAGTGGCGGGCTGGAGAGATGGCTCAGCCGTTAAAAGCTAGGCTCACAACCATAAAATATTTCAAAGTGGCTTTGTTGATAAATACAAGTGTAGATCTTGTTTTATTTGAAAATCATGTAATGATAGTGGGAGAGCAAATAAAACTGCTTTTCATACATGCATGCAATCCAGTCTGATCTGTGAAACATGCATACAATTGAAGAAGAATGCTCATTCCACAAAATTGTCCCTTGATCTCTGTATATAAACTTTACTCAATATATACATACCATGCACACACTAATTTTTAAAATCATATGCATACACTATTTTTAATTATAGAGGGAAGTCAAACTTTGTGTCTAATAATTAGGTTAAATTTTAACTTCGCATATGCATTGTATTTTAGGTTATTGATAAAACCTGAGGATGATAAATTGTGAAGAATTTGATTGTAATCTTTAGAGTTGTATAGAATAAAATCCTTGCATCATTTCCATGGCATCTGAATACCTGGCACAATGAAGTGAACACTTCACACAACCATTGGAAACCAGTACACATCATCACAGGGTCCAGGAGCAATGATTTTATATCTTAGAAATGTAACCATGGCTGCCACTCTCTCCACAAGTCGTTTTTAGAGCCTTTATCCGAAATAATCTGTTACAGTACCAACAAGGTCTTTCCATCCTTTTGCTTCATTAACTATTGCACTAGGAGTCTAGAAGGTCTTGGTGCATCTTCAAAGGTTTATAAATTAGAGATTACATTGATATAGGGAGTGTTGTATTATGTAATTTTTTGAGTTGAAGCTTACTGGGAGATTTGGGGGTCACTGGAAAACTACGTTTCCAAAGGAACTCTCACAGGACCCTTAAACACATCTGAGATGCAGAGAAAGCAAGTTGATCTGAGAGAAGACCTGAACCTCTGAACTGTTCTCTGACTTTTTTTTCCAGTAAAACGTTGTATCCATGATCCCAGGTTGATGGAATTAGTTTTTCAGAAGCTACCATAAATGTGATATCCCAGGCTTAAATTTTTCAGGTTTGAAAGGGAACTTTTAAAAAAGTTCCATTACCTTAATAAATTGGTTTGCTTCCTCTATTTCATAAAATGTAATAATATATAGGTCATCACCTGCAATATTGAAGAGAAGAGGTCTGTCAAGGAATAATGAGAGAAAATAAGCATTTTAGGATTTCATTGATGTGCACATTATAGCAGAATAGATACAAGTAAAATGACTCATAAATTTAATTTACATTGGAAAGTTAAGACAGAATGCTATTTTTCCAAACTCAGTTATCATAAGCTTTTGTATAAATGCTGAAAGGAAAGACAGTCTTTTGGGTTTCGGTCATGCCATTCCAAGTGATTGAAAGTAAAGGAACACATTCTGTCCATTACTTTTTCAAGACTTGCTTCTTTCACATTAAGTTCATTGAAAAGTTCTCTCACAATTTATTTCGATAATTCTCACTCCTAAAATGTTTTGTTTTGTTTAATGTGTATGTTTTTAGTCTGAAATTCTGGTGTGTTATCAGGAAGAAGTGTGTAAACTGATACTTTTCCTTTGAGTTCCTGCTTCCTTAAAGCATCTGTTTCCTTCCCTCATAACAGTTTAATGTGTGATTCCTGCTTGTTCTGCCATGAACTGATTCTGTCTTGCTGACAATGCAACCTTATTTTCACATGCACCTTGTCTGTCATATGCTGATTCTTCTGCAGTGCACTCCTTGTCAATCCCATTGACTCACAGATATGTGTCTTTTAAAGAGTTTGGCTCTTACGTTTTCTTTTTTCTATCCATCCCTGCTCTGCTACTATATGCAAAACCTCACTTATTCCCTGCCTTTTATTTGTATTCTCATAGTAATGTGTAAAACAATCAACAGATATGATAACTTCCAATAAGGTAGTAGTGAAAATGCCCTATATCTCAATTGCACATCTATGTCCCTAGAAATATGACCCAGATATACTCAGCTTCCTAAAGAATTGGGAAACATTGTGAAGAACAACAGAGAATCAGTTTTTTGTGTACCTGTATTCATACAGAAATCTGCGGCATATACAGAAAGGTCTGATACACACACACACACACACACACACACATATACATACACACACACATACACACACACACACACACACACACACACACACACACATGCATACACACACAGTGCAAAGCTCAATTATTCCCTGCAGAGTCATTCTCAGTGATTTCTCTTACCTCTGCTGACTTCAATCTTTATACACAGAAGGAACAGGTAATAGTCTTATGGCCATCCATGACGTAAATAAGGGAAAGACTGATAGTAGGAATTCTGTTAGATTTCAAGTCATATACTCTTGGGAAGAATAATACCTACATGAAAATGGACTTAAGGGATAAAGGGAAATGAATGAAAACTGATGTGAAATTATTTACATTATTTGTCTTTCAAAGAATAAATGACATTAAACTGTATCTGAAACGTTCTTATTTAAGACATCTAAATCACAACCTTGTTATACAAAAAAAATAGGCAAAAACCAAAAAAAATAAACCCACACTAATTTTAACTATGAAACATATATTTTCAAATAAAAATTGCCTTTTGATTATTTTCAATAGGATATATGTTCCTTTTATCAAGCATTCTAAGAAATAAAATATTTAAAAGGAAATAATAATTTTGGTAGTTTTTACACTGGTCGCAAAGTTAAAAGAAAAAAAAATGAGGGGATTGGAGAATTGACTCAGCAATTAAGAGTGCTCAGTGTTCTAGCAATGAAACAGTTTAGTTCTCATGTGCCCATATTATGCACAAATGTTGGGCAGTGATAGACAATCTGGTCCCCTGCTGAGCTCAGGCTTAGAGCCATAGCAAAGGAGGGCAGGTGTTCCGCCACCCCCCTTGGGTTCCTGGCTCCTGTCTTAGCTACTGCCTCCCACAGCCCCCCACCCCACTGCCCTCAAAGAGGTGTGTGGCCTTCAGTCAAGTAGGAGCAGCACCATGCCCTCCTACATTCAAATAAGTTTTCCCCAAGCTCTCAGACCAAGCCAATGAGAAGTACCTGTTGTCAGACCCTGACCCTCCCCAAAACTGTATGTAAGAATCCTATTCAGATTAAAGGTGTATGTGAACTACTCTGTTGTCCAAGAGTTTCTGTCATAAGAGCTGTAACACTTGGGAAGAGGTTTGCTCTTCCCTAAGCGCCTCCAGAAGCTCCTCACACTCCTCACTGGCTAGTCGACCTCTCTTTGGACTAGCCCTACCTGACTCAGTGCAGGGTGATAGCATGGCCAAGACAGAGGTGGAAACAGCTGCAGCAGCAGAAGCTGGAGAAATGACTTCCCTTCCCTGCTCACACTTTCTCCCCTTTGCAAGAACTCTTGCACCTGGCTTGGCCAGAGATCTCCATGCAAAGGCTCCAATACACAGGCCCACAGACAACAACACTGAATAATTCCAGTTATAGGAAATGTAGTGCCTCCAAAGTAACTTAGCAAACAAATGGTTTGCACACATACAGGTAAGCAAAGCTTTCATACATATAAAATAACAAATCTTAAAAAAAATGGTAAAAAATAATCCTATGTAATATTTTCACTGGAATATCAAAGGTAAATTGGTCTGGAAAATGAAAAATCTACATTAACACAAACAAATAAAAAAATTACTTTTTTTTTTAGTATTCTTCAAAATATGGATATGATATCATGGCATAATAATTATCAAAAATAATGGAAAACATCTACTACTTTTAAAAACTAGATTGGAGGTAAAATTAATCAGAGATTGATTCTTGGGATAAAACAGTCATTAGATATGTTCTATTATTATCTTTCTTTTCCTTTTTCCAAGAATATGAAAATCGGAGCTGGAGATATGGCTAATCGGTAAGAGCACTGATTGCTCTTCCAAAGGTTCTGAGTTCAATTCCCAGCAATCACATGGTGGCTCACAACCATCTGTAACAAGATCTGATGCCCTCTTCTGGTGTGTCTGAAGACAGCTACAGTGTACTCATATGCATAAAATAAAGCTAAAAAATTTTCCATATGTATGCATATACATTTAAAAAAGAGTATGGAAATCATTTTCTTTTCAATATCACAAGGAATTGATTGATGACGGTGCTTAAGATTTTGGCAGACATTCCCAGAGCAAAAGAGCAGATTAGTTGTTAAAAAAAATAACACTTTATTTAGACATAGTCTTTTTAGGTAACCTTTTATATGATTGTATTCCATTCTTTTAATTTGTGGTATTCCTCTGTGTGTATGTGTGTGTGTGTGTGTGTGTGTGTGTGTGTGTCTTTATGAGAGAGAGGGGGGGGAGAGGGAGAGAGAATTTGTGTATAATCACAGAGGTTTATTCATTATAAAGAATGTAGAACAGATGCAACTATTAGAGATTATCATTTCCAATGAAATAAGACAGACTCTAAAACACATATATCACAAGTTTTCTGTCTCTTATGGACCGTAGATTTTGTGAAGGGAAAATAAAGATATACATTCACACAAGTGCATACAGGCAAACAAACACGCGCACAGTACAGTAAAAATTAAACAGAAAGGAGAACTTGTAGGAAGCGGATAAGCAGAGAAAAAGGAGAGAAAGAGACAGAATATGGTCAACATATGTGTTATATTGAAAGAAAATACCTTTATGAATCCCCTACTACATAGAATAAATATATACAAATAAAAATTCATGAGCAATTTCAAAATTCAAATGAAATCATTTCAAGTTAGAATTCAAGGTTAGGATTTAATATCTTCTGCATGACAAATATGATTTGAGATTTTTATTTTTTATTTTTACTGGTAGCCAACATTTTAATTTTAAAAATCACATTTTTGGGGGGGAGAGAAAAGAGTATATTTTATCTTATAATCTTACAATACATTATGAATAGTAGTCAGGACGGGAAATCAAAAATGAACTTAGAGGAAGGCACTGAAGAAGATGTCATGAAGGAATAGAATTACTATCTTGTGCAGACTGATTTCTTATTCAGACTGTTTGGGGATGGTACTTGCAATAGTAAAACATCAGTCAAGAAAATACTCAATGATCTTTTGCCTACTATACAATCTGATGGAGACTTTTTCTTCACTGAAGTTTCCTGTTAGACTATATTTGATAAGAAAGAAAGAAAGAAAGAAAGAAAGAAAGAAAGAAAGAAAGAAAGAAAGAAAGAAAGAAAGAAAGAAAGAAAGAAAGAAAAGAAGGAAAGAAAGAAAGAAAGATTTTCTCAAAGAACCAGCTCCTGGTTTTGTTGATTCTTTGTATCATTCTTTTTATTTCTACTTGGTTGATTTCAGTCCTGAGTTTGATTATTTCCTACTGTCTATTACTCTTGGGTGTATTTGCTTCTTTTTGTTCTAGAGATTTCAGGTATACTGTTAAGCTGCTAGTGCATGCTCTCTCCAGCTTCTTTTGGAGGCACTCAGAGTTATGAGTTTTCTTCTTAGCATTGCTTTCACTATGTCCCATAAGTTTGGGTATGTTGTACCTTCCTTTTCATTAAATTCTAAAAAGTCTTTTATTGCATTTGTTATTTCTTCCTTGACCAAGTTATCATTGAATAGAGCGTTATTCAGCTTCCATGTGTATGTGGACTTTTTGTTTTTGTTGTTATGGAAGATCAGTCTTAGTCTATAGTGATCTGATAGGATGCATGGGATTATTTCAATTTACTTGTATCAGTTGGGAACTGTTTTGTGTCCAATTGATTATATGATCAGTTTTGGAGAAGGTACCATGAGGTGCTGAGAAGAAGGTGTAATCTTTTGTGTTAGGATGAAATGTTCTATAGATATCTGTTAAAATCATTTAGTTCATAACTTCGGCTGGTTTTACTGTGTCTCTGTTTAGTTCTGTTTCCATGATCTGTCCATTGATGATAATGAGGTGTTGAAGTGGGGGTTGTGAGTGTGGGGATATCCTCATGGAGACAGGCAGGCAGGAAGGAGGTTCGGGATATGGAAGACCTGGGGGCAGGGGATAAAATCTGGAGTGTAAAAAAATATTCTGAGCTTTTGGGCTAATATCCACTTATCAGTGAGTACATACACTCTTAGGATTTCTATTCCTGGGCAAAACATCATGAACAAGAAGCAAGTTGGGGAGGAAAGGGTTTATTCAGCTTACACTTCCACAGAGCTGTTCATCACCAAAGGAACTCAGAACTGATACAAGCAGGTCAGGAAGCAGGAGCTGATTCAGAGGACATGGAAGGATGTTACTTACTGGCTTGTTTCCCCTGGCTTGCTCAGCCTGCTCTCTTACAGAACCCAAGACTACCAGCCCAGGGATGGCACCACCAACAAGGAGCCCTTCCCACCTTGATCACTAATTGAGAAAATGCCCCACAGCTGGATCTAATGGAGACACTTTCCAAACTGAAGCTCCTTTCTCTGTGATAACTCCAGCCTGTGTCAAGTTGACACACAAAACCTGCCAGTACACATACCTTGTGTGTTCTTTTGTGACTGGGTTACCTCACTCAGGATGATATTTTATAATTCTATCCAGTTTCTGAAGAATTTCATAGAGTCAATGTTTTTAATAGCTGAGTAATACTCCATGTTGTAAATGTACCACATTTTCTGTATCCATTCCTCTGTTGAAGAACATCTGGGTTCTTACCAGCTTCTGGAAATTTTAAATAAGGCTACTATGAACATAGTGAAGCATGTGTCCCCGTTAAATGTTGGAGTATCTTTTGGGTCTATGCCAAGTAGTGATATAGCTAGTTCCTTGGGTAGTACTATGTTCAATTTTCTGAGAAACTGTCAGACTGATTTTCACAGTGGTTGTATTGTACCAGCTTCCAATATGCCCCAAAGCTTGGAATATCCAAGATACAATACACAGACCACATAAAGCTCAAGAAGAAGGAAGACCAAAGTGTGGGTGCTTTGGTCCTTTTTAGAAGGGGGAACAAAATACTCACAGTAGAAAATATGGAGACAAATTGTGGATAAAAGACTGAAGGAAAGGCCATCCAGAGACTGCCCAACCTGGGTATCCATTCCATATTGTCACCAAACCCAGAAACTATTGCAGATGCCAAGAAGTGTTTGCTGACAGGAGCCTGATATACCTGTCTCCTGAGAGGCTCTGCCAGAGCCTGACAAATACAGAGGTGGATGCTTGCAGCCAATGATTGCACTGAGCATGGGGTCCCCAATGGAGGAGTAAGAGATAAGACTGAAGGAACAGAAGGACTTTGCAACCCATAGGAAGAACAATAATATCAACCAACTAGACACCCCAGAGCTCAAGTGGCTAAATCACCAACCAAAGAGTACACATGGAGGGACCCATGGGTCCAACCACATATATAGCAGAGAATGGCCTTGTTGAACATCAATGGGAGGAGAGGCCCTTGGTCCGGTGAAGGTTTGATACCCCATTGTAAGGGAACGCCAGGGTGAGGAGGCAGGAACGAGTCAGTGGGGGAGCACCCTCATAGAAGCAGTGAGAAGGAGAATGGGATAGGGGTTTTCAGTAGGGAAAAACAGGAGAGGGGATAAACAAACAGTAAAAAAAACAAAAACAAAAAAACAAACAAAAAAAAAAAACAAGCAATCAGATTATAGCTTCAAGTTACTGAGTGGCTCCAAAGATCTTTAGTTTTCCTCCACTCCTGAAAAGTATCATTAGCTGTATACAGAACCATGTATATACAATAACACTTAAGATAAACATCATTATACGATAGCACTGCCACTTATATACTTATAGACCACCTGCCCTTCATCTCAGCCTTTCTTTTTTTCTTTTTTTTTTTTTTTTTTTTGGTTTTTCGAGACAGGGTTTCTCTGTGTAGCCCTGGCTGTCCTGGAACTCACTTTGTAGACCAGGCTGGCCTCGAACTCAGAAATCCTCCTGCCTCTGCCTCCCAAGTGCTGGGATTAAAGGCAGTGCGCCTCCACTGCCCGGTTGTGGTGGCGCACACCGGTAGGATTTGCTGAATGAGGCAGAGGCAGGAGGTTTCACGAGTTCGAGGCCAGCCTGGGCTATACATCTCAGCCTTTCATACTTTCTTTTCTTTTTTTTTTTTTTAATTTAATTTAATTTTATTTTTTTAATTTACATTCCAAATCACTTCCCCTTTCCCGTTTCCTCCCTCCCCGAAAGTCCCATAAGCCCCCTTCCCTCCCTCTTTTCTCCGTTCAACCCCCTCTCATTACTCTGTCCTGGCGTTCCCCTACATCCAGTCTTTCCAGGACCAGGGGTCTCTCCTTCCATCTTTTTAGAAATCTATTGATATGCTGATTGTGTCTAGGGTATTCTGAGATTCTTATTGTTATAGAATTTTTCCTTTCCAAGACAGAAACCAAATTCAAACATTATTTTATTTTATACACAACAGTCTTCTCAGAGTATCCTTCCAATACCTTCTACTATTTACATTAGTTACTTAGAATTTTAAATTCTTTTGAAATTGTACATTTCTCATGAAACATGAATTTTAAATATCTGTGATATTTTCAATTTGGGCAGTAAACTAGTTCAGGGGAATTTTAATGTCACCTTCTTTGTATTTTGAAGAACCAGGGCTTTTCAAAATGGATTGTTGAGAGACTAATTCGAATATGTAAGAAAACAGAAACAGCCGGGCAGTGGTGGCACAAGCCTTTAATCACAGCACTTGGGAGGCAGAGGCAGGAGGATTTCCCCGCCTGGTCTACACAGTGAGTTCCAGGACAGCCAGGGCTACACAGAGAAACCCTGTCTCAAAAAAAACAAAACAAAACAAAAAAAAACAGAAACAAAATCTTGCTCTTCTGGTGTATAGCAACAGCTTTTTTGTTATTTTCCCCTGTATATTTAAGAAGAAAGGAACATTATGGTTTCATTTCACAAAAGAAATCATCTTGGGGACTGGACGTTTGGCTCAGTGGGTAAAAGAACTGACTTCTCTTCCAGAGGTCCTGAGTTCAATTCCCAGCAACCACATGGTGGACTAAAACCATCTGTAATATATTCTTCTACATTGTTTTATATCATAGTTCCATTTGTCCTCATCCCCTAGAGCCTGATCTATTTTCACTGTCATTTATTGTGATGTATTCTATACAATAATTTCTTTTTTAAGAATTATTTTATGGAGTATAACTTCTTGAGTTCTTTGTATATATTGGATATTAGCCCTCTGTTGGATGTAGGGTTGGTAAAAATCTTTTCCCAATTTGTTGGCTGCCGCTTTGTTCTTTTGACAGTGTCCTTTGCCTTACAGAAACTTTGTAATTTTATGAGGTCCCATTTGTCAATTCTTGATCTTAGAGCATAAGCTATTGGTGTTCTGTTCAGGAAATTTTCCCCTGTGCCCATATGTTCAAGGCTCTTCCCTAGTTCCTTTTCTATTAGTTTCAGTGTGTCTGGTTTTATGTGGAGGTCCTTGATCCACTTGGACTTGAACTTAGTACAAGGAGATAAGAATGGATCGATTTGCATTCTTCTGCATGCTGACCTCCAGTTGAACCAGCACCATTTGTTGAAAAGGCTATCTTTTTTTCCACTGGATGGTTTTAGCTCCTTTGTCAAAGATCAAGTGACCATAGGAGTGTGGATTCATTTCTGGGTCTTCAATTCTGTTCCATTGATCTACATGCCTGTCACTGTACCAATACCATGCAATAGTGTTAACTATTGCTCTGTAGTACAGCTTGAGGTCCGGGATACTGATTCCCCCAGGAGCTCTTTTACTCTTGAGAATAGTTTTAGCTATCCTGGGTTTTCTGTTATTCCAGATGAATTTTTGAATTGCTCTTTCTAACTCTATGAAGAATTGAGTTGGGATTTTGATGGGGATTGCATTGAATCTGTATATTGCTTTTGGCAAGATGTTCATTTTTACTATATTAATCCTGCCAATCCATGAGCATGGCAGATTTTTCCATCTTGTGAGATCTTCTTTAATTTTCTTCTTCAGAGACTTGAAGTTCTTGTCATACAGATCTTTCACTTGTTTGGTTAGAGTCACACCAAGATACTTTATATTGTTTGTGGCTATCATGAATGATATCATTTCCCTAATTTCTTTCTCAGCCTGCTTATCCTTTGAGTATAGGAAGGCTACTCAATTGTTTGAGTTGATTTTATATCCAGCCACTTTGCTGAAGTTGTTTATCAGCTGTAGGAGTTCTCTTGTGTAGTTCTTTGGGTCACTTAAGTATACTATCATATCATCTCAAATAGTGATAGTTTGACTCCAGAGAGCCAAATAACCCTATTAAAAATGGGGTACAGAGCTAAACAAAGAATTTTCACCTGAAGAATATCTAATGGCTGAGAAGCACTGAAAGAAATGTTCAACATCCTTATTCACTTGGGAAATGCAAATCAAAACAACCCTGAGATTTCACCTCACACCAGTCAGAATGGCTAAGATCAAAAACTCAGGAGACAGAAGGTGTTGGTGAGGATGTGGAGAAAGAAGAACACTCTTCCATTCCTGGTGTGATTACAAGTTGGTACAACCGCTCTGGAAAGCAGTCTGGCAGTTCCTCAGAAAACTGAACATGACACTCCCTGAGGATCCTGTTATACCACTCCTGGGCATATACCCTGAGGCCTACCTGGCATGCAATAAGGACACATGCTCCACTATGTTCATACCAACCTTATTTATAATAGCCAGAATCTGGAAAGAATCCAGATGTCCCTCAATGGAGAAATGGATACAGAAGATGTGATATATTTATACAATGGAATACTACTCTGCAATTAAAAACAATGAATTCTTGAAATTCTTAGGCAAATGGTTAGAACTGAAAAATATCATCCTTAGTGAGGTAAGCCAATCACAAAAGATAAGTGGATATTAACCCAGAAGCTCGGAATTCCCAAGACACAATTCACATATCACTTGATTTCCAAGGAGATGGAAGGAGAGACCCCTGGTCCTGGAAAGACTGGATGTAGCAGTGTAAGAGAATACCAGGACAGAGAAGAGGGAGGGGGCTGACTGGGGAACAGGGGCAGGGAAGAGGGTTTATGGGACTATCCAGGAGGGGGGAACCGGGAAAGGGGAAATCTTTGG
The DNA here is from genome assembly GCA_036184795.1 of Tokudaia tokunoshimensis. Taxonomy (NCBI): domain Eukaryota; kingdom Metazoa; phylum Chordata; class Mammalia; order Rodentia; family Muridae; genus Tokudaia; species Tokudaia tokunoshimensis. The sequence goes on along the minus strand of BTHU01000012.1, from coordinate 79,569,229 downwards.
GAGTGTAAATAAAACATATAGAAAATAAAATAAAAAAAGAATTATTTTATGTATTTGAGTGCAATGTTACTGTCTTCAGACACACCAGAATAGGGAATCAAATTTCATTATATTAGAGCATTGTTATGATAATTTTCCACTTAACTATGAACTGCCATTTTTTCACAGACACATATAACTAAATGTGGCTCTTTTCTCATTGTACCATTTCATTTATTTTCTGTTAAAATGTCTATAAACATCAAAACAATTAGGAAGATATGCATTTGATAGGAGTTGGGAGAATAAGGCAGGAGTTCAAGCATTGAAAAATGAATGGGGGAGATATGGTTACCATATGCATGCAGGAAATTCTCAGTTTGTAAAAGTTAAATTGAAAATACTCATACTTATTAAATTAAGAAAGGAATAGTTTATAACTGCAACCATAGTCTCTATTTTAAATGAATTTTCTCTGACTCTTATAAGACTTTAGATGGTTTATCATGGAGATTTCTTGAATCTGTTGTAAATAATGGCAATGTGCTTAAATCCTCCAGTCTGATCAAATTTGAAAAATATCTTCAAATGAGATTATATCTGTACATCAACCATTAATAAGATTGAAAAATCTGTTATAATACATAATTATGAGTGCTTTCTTGCAGAACAGAGATTTTGTTGTTGGCAATGATTGTGGGTTCCTCAGAAAAAATGGCAAAGTGACACATATGCATACACACACACACATAGAGAGAGAGAGAGAGAGAGAGAGAGAGAGAGAGAGAGAGATTATGGGATGGGTTTATGTATCTATAGAAGTTGAACTATGACAGTTGGAAAACCAGGAGCCATGCTAGCATAATCTAACCTTAACACAAAAGCATGAACATCAGTGAAAGGATAATCCCTAGCCCAACTAGTTGATCTCAGAACCAAGAACTCTTTATGGAAAAACACAGGGATTGTAGAATAAGAACTTGGGTATCCATTCCATATACAGTTATCAAACCCAGAGACTATATTAAATGCCAACAAGTGCTTGCTGAAAGGAGCCTGATATAGCTGTCACCTGAGAGACTTTGCCAGTGCCTTATAAATACAGACGTGGACACTCACAGTCAATGAATTGAGTGAGCACAGGGTCCCCAATGGAAGAGCTAGAGAAAGGACCCAAGGAGCTGAAGGTGTATGCAGCACCACAGGAGGAACAAAAGTATGAACCAACCAGTATTCCCAGATCGCCCAGGGACTAAACCACTAACCAAAGGGTACACATATAGGGACCCATGGATCCAGCCTCATATGTAGCAGAGGGCAGGCTTGTGGGACATTAATGTGAGGAGAGACCCTTGGTTCTGTGAAGATTATTTGTCCCAGTATAGGGGAATGCCAGGACAGGGAAGCATGAGTGGGGTGATTGGTGAGCAGGGGGAGGGGGGATAGGATAGGGGGTTTTGAGAGGGGAATCGAGGAAAGGGATAACATTTGGAATGTAAAAAATAGAAAAAATATCTAATCAAAAAGAAGAACATGAAGGAGTCTTGACTTTTTTTTTATTATTATTTATTTTTTTTTAATTTACATTCCAAATCATTTCCCCTTTCCCGTTTCCTCCCTCCCCGAAAGTCCCATAAGCCCCCTTCCCTCCCTCTGTTCCCCATTCAACCCCCTCTCGTTTCTCTGTCCTGGCGTTCCCCTACATCCAGTCTTTCCAGGAACAGGGGTCTCTCCTTCCAACTTCTTAGAAATCTATTGATATGCGGATTGTGTCTAGGGTATTCCGAGATTCTGGGTTAATATCCCCTTATCAGTGACTGCATACCATGTGTGTTCTTTTGTGATTGGGTTACCTCACTAAGGATGATATTTTCAAGATCTGACCATTTGCCTAGGAATTTCGTGAATTCATTGTTTTTAATTGCAGAGTAGTATTCCATTGTGTAGATATACCACATCTTCTGAATCCATTCCTCCGTTGAGGGACATCTGGGTCCTTTCCAGCTTCTGGCTATTATAAATAAGGCTGCTATGAACATAGTGGAGCATGTGTCCTTATTGCATGCAGGTAAAGCCTCTGGGTGTATGCCCAGGAGTGGTATAGCCGGATCCTCCGGGAGTGTCATGCCCAGTTTTCTGAGGAACCGCCAGACTGCTTTCCAGAGTGGTTGTACCAGCTTGCAATTCCACCAGCAGTGGAGGATGGTTCCTCTTTCTCCACATCCTCGCCAACAACTGCTGTCTCCTGTGTTTTTGATCGTAGCCATCCTGACTGGTGTGAGATGGAATCTCAGGGTTGTTTTGATTTGCATTTCCCTAATGACTAAGGATGATGAACATCTCTTTAGGTGCTTCTCAGCCATTAGATATTCTTCAGGTGAGAACTCTTTGTTTAGCTCTGTACCCCATTTTTTAATAGGGTTACTTGCCTCTCTGGAGTTTAACTTCTTGAGTTCTTTCTATATATTGGATATTAGCCCTCTGTTGGATGTAGGGTTGGTAAAGATCATTTCCCAGTTATTTGGTTGCTGCTTTGTCTTTTTGGCAGTGTCTTTTGCCTTGCAAAAACTTTGTAATTTAATGAGGTCCCATTTGTCAATTCTTGATCTTAGAGCATAAGCTATTGGAGTTCTATTCAGGAAATTCTCCCCTGTGCCCATATGTTCAAGGTTCTTCCCTACTTTCCTTTCTATTAATTTCAGGGCGTCTGGTTTTATGTGGAGGTCCTTGATCCACTTGGAATTGAGCTTAGTGCAAGGAGATAAGAATGGGTCAATTTGCATTCTTCTGCATGTTGACCAACAGTTGAGCCAGCACCATTTGTTGAAAGGCTATCTTTTTTCCACTGGATAGTCTTAGCTCCTTTGTCAAAGATCAAGTGACCATAGGAGTGTGGATTCATTTCTGGGTCTTCAATTCTGTTCCATTGATCTACATGTCTGTCACTGTACCAATACCATGCGGTTTTTAACACTATTGCTCTGTAGTACAGCTTGAGGTCCGGGATACTGATTCCCCCAGGAGTTCTTTTACTCTTGAGAATAGTTTTAGCTATCCTGGGTTTTCTGTTATTCCAGATGAATTTTTGAATTGCTCTTTCTAACTCTATGAAGAATTGAGTTGGGATTTTGATGGGGATTTTTGATCTTAGAACATAAGCTATTGGTTCAGGAAATTTTCCCCCATGGCCATGAGCTCAAGGCTCTTCCCCACTTTCTTTTCTATTAGTTTCAGTGTAATTCCTTTTATGTGCATGTCCTTGATCTAACAGGGAAGCAGGAGTGGGTGAGTTAGTGAGGAGGGGGTGGGGGGATGTGATAGGAGGTTTTCAGAGGGGAAAGAAGGAAAGGGGATAAAAATCAAAGCAACAGCAACAACAAAACCAGAGGATAGAAGGAGGAAGAGGACAGGGTGGGAGGAAGGGAGAGAAAGAGAGAAAATCCCTCCATGGCCTCAGCTCCTGCCTCTATGTTCCTTCCCTGTTTCTTTCCTCTCAAACTTGCTTTTTGGTCATGGTGTTTCAGCACAGCAATAGAAATCCTAAGTGAGACATAAACAAACATCAACCATTGAAGTGCCCAAAAGTAGCAAACCACAAAGGAAAAAGAAAAGATTTAAAATAAGGAAGTCCATTTTATATTAATTACCTATTACCTAGAGCAGGGTGGAAACATGGAAAAGCAGAGACAGGATTTACAGAAACAGCACTTGGTGTTGTGGTCCTGCAGTTGTCAAGGTCAGTTCATTACAGATGCCTATACTTCTAACCATTCATTAACCAGGAAAGTCATAAGTAACAAACAAGGCCAGAAGAGAGGAAAATGAAATCTCTTTCTTAAAAATCCTAAACATTAAGTCATTTACTTGAACCAGTTAATTTTTAAGGAACAAAATAATTATGAATACATTTATCTTTGTTTTGAAATAACCTCATCAGTAGAGAGTGTCTATAAAGCCACCGAAAGAACTGGCCGGAAATACACAGCATTTTACTGATTTGAGCAGTCATTTTTACATGATGCAGTTTTATGGAATTCTAGAACAATCATCACATAATCAAAATAGTTTACAACAATTTTATGTTAACCCTGAGCTATTGAAACATAATAAGTATATTTATTTTTGACACAAAGAAACTGCAGAGCACTCTAATAGTACAGGCTTCATAACGTATTATCCGTTTAGAACACACCAAATTCTAACCATTATTTGAAAAATATGATGAACTCTGATGATAAGGGCAATACAGTCACAAAGACATCATTGCTCTTTTTTTTTAACTGAAAGTTTGAAATGAATTTATAATCTATATTCTATTTTCAAATTTAGCATTATTGTAATTTTAGGTTTTTCTGAAAATCTATTACTATGAGTATGTGAAACCTATCAAAGTTAAATATAACAGTGGTAAATTCTTTGCAGAGTCTAATGTGAAGAAATATATCTAACTCAGCTTGCTGCACCGAGACTCATGGTTTCCCAATGTCACATTAGAATAAGAATAATAATGAATGTATGACATAGAAATTAAATGTTTAAATCATTCTAGAGGGATTTTTAACAGTTGTTCACAAAAGAAAACAATCTAAATGATTTTTAGTTTGATATTATTTTATTTGATATTATTTGAGAGCTTCATGAGTATTTAGGTTTGGTTTGGTTTTTGAGAGTAATTTTATATTGCAAAGAATATCAGAAAGAAGAAAATAGAATCAATGCTATCAATAGAATAAAATGTAGTTCCAGGCTGCAGAAAATAAATTTGTATAAACATTTTAATTTAACTTTTGCTATTCTTTATAGTTAAAATAGCTACTCATATTTTGTTTTTTCTGACACTTGTATGGCTATGTTTGGCTTCTAGATATTTTCCTATCTTTTTTTCCTGACTTTCTTTTTTTAAATACACTCCACATATGAAGAAATGGTGTCTCATTTACTCTCAATAAATCATAGTGTAGTATCATAGAAAATAATGGAAAATGTTCACTGCTTTTGACAGGTCCTTATGTGACCTAATTTACAGATTCTTTCAACATTTAACAAGCCCAGGAGAAACTTGAGTTTTTCAAGGTTACTGTCAATGTTAATAATTTATACCCTCTCTATGAGTGCAAAGTTTTAGAGATGTTATGACTCATACAGAGGAAAAAATAAGAACAAAAAAGCCTCAAATATTTTGTAAAAGTTCATACCAGTTAGTAAGAAAACTCCCCCCTTTCTCTCTCTCTGTTTCATTCCTTGTGTGTGCCTGTCTCTCCCTGTGTGTGTGTGTGTGTGTGTGCGCGTGCGTGAGCATGTGCGTGCTGGGGATGGAGCTCAGTAGTAGAGTACTTGTCTAGTTTGTGCAAAGTATTAATTTTTATTCCCAGAAACAAAAATTAACAACATATACCCCACAATCATACAAACAAAAATGAAAGAAAATAGAAAGTAGTATTTATTATTTTATAGTATGTATTTAATATAACAAAAATCTATATATTTGATTATAAAATATAAAGAAATGTATTAACTGAAGCAGATATTTATTATCTTAAATACCCAGAGCAGTATACTCAATCATTGTATTTGCTTTCATTGCACTTCATTTTCATCCTATAAACCTTGAGTATATAATTTGACTCTTTCACATCTCATGATAGCTTTTAGAGGCACACCCTTTTAAAAAACATGGGAAAATGTATGTGCACATGAGAGGAGAATAAGAAAAAACATGAACACATGTAATTCCATTAATCTACAATCATGTATGATATTTCGCCATTAAAACAGACTGAATTCAACAATAATCCCAATAAAATTGCTTTTAATTAACTTGTCTAGCTTTAAGTTGTCCTCTTGTATTCAAATATTCACTTTATATTTGACTAAGAAAATCAGAGTGTGCATTTAAAGTCTTGAAATATTTCAATTTATTTTCATTTAATTAAAATAAATTTTCTAAAACCCTAAGTAATTTATTAGAATAGTCTAGTCCTAATCTTCGTTTCCTATAAACTCCAAAGTTACATACTGTATACTGCTCTAACATACCAGTACACATTCACTGTTGTATCCTCAGGAACTTCTGCAGTACCTAGAAATTGTAGCAATGAGATAAGTTGTCACATATTTATCTTTAGATGCTTCACTGAATAAGAGATGCAAACTGGTGGGTGTACCACGTGTTAGAGGAAGAATTATGGTACATACTCACAAATAAGTGTATATTTAGCTAAAAAGTGCAGAATGCCCATGATACAACTCATATCAAGACCATATGAAGTTTAACATAAAGGAAGGCCCAAGTGATAATGTTTCAATCCCACTTAGAAGGGGCAAGAAAATAACAACAAGAGGCAGAAGGAGGGAGGAAGCTGGGAGGAAGAGGGAAGAGGAAGGGGAAAAGGAGGAAAGGAACAGGTTTTAGGAAAACAAGAGAGAATCCAGATGGCCAGGAAAATATGCAGCTTCAGGGGGGGTGTTTGTTGGGAAACAACAAAGTTTCCCAAGAAAGTCTGAGAGACCTGGGATGTGAGAGGCTCCCAGGACTCAATGGGGATGACCTTAGAAAAAATGCCTAACAGTGGGGATATGGAACCTGAAAAGACCACCTCCAGTACATAGACAAAGACCCTCGGTTGATGCATGGGGCCACCCACCCATCTTCAAAATTTTTGACCCAGAATTGTTCCTCTCTAAAGGAAATTCAGGGACAAATATGAATCAGAGACTAAAGGATAGGCCATTCAGTGTCCGCCCTGAATCAGATCCATCCCATGTGCATTCAGCAATCCCTGATACTATTACTGATGCCATGTTGTGTTTGTAGATAGTAGCCTTTCATGACTGTCCTCTGAAAGTCTCTACCAACAGCTGAGACAGATGCAGATACTTACAGCTAAACATAGGACTGAGTTTGGGGACCCCTGGGCAGAGTTAGTTGAAGGATTGAAAGAGCTGAAGGGGATGATAACCACTTGGAAGAACAATGGTATCTTCTAACTCCAAAGAGGCTCTGCCAGAGCCTGACAAATACAGATGTGGATGCTTGTAGCCAACCATCAGACTGAGCATGGAGACCCCAGTGGGGCATTTAGGGGAAGGACTGAAGGAGCTGAAGGGGTTTGCAACCTATTGGAAGTACAGCAATATCAAACAACCCGACCCTTCCTAGAGCTCCCAGCAAAGAAACCACCAACCAAAAATTACACATTAGGGGACCCATGGCTCCAGCTGCCAGCGATGACCTTATCTGGCATCGATGGGAGGGGAGGCCCTTGGTCCTGTGGAGATTGGATGTCCCAGTGTAGGGGAATGCTAAGATGGTAAGGCAGGAGAAGGTGGGTGGGTGTGGGGAGTAGGAAGGATGAGATGAGGGTTTGTGACAGGGAAACCAGGATGGGGAATAACACTTGAAATATAAATAAATAAAATAACTAATAAAAATAAAGGAAGATGTAATCCTGCCCATTGTGTATCTCTGACCTTGTCTCACAACATAGATATTATTTGCAACATTTTTGTTCTACAAAGCACGAAATGGTATGCTTTATATAAAATTACATGCCAACAGAGTAAAATATCCAATATCCAGTGTTTTATTCTGTAGTGCACTAACATTTCTATCATCAAATTAATAATATTCCAGGAATTCTTGGAAGTTATCTAAATTTACTGCCTGTGTCTTATGACCTGCCATTTTGTCAACCTCTTCTTAAGTTACTCATAAATGATTTTATAAAATTTTCCAAGGTGTTGGTGAGATGGATCAACAATTAAATGTGTCTGCTGTTATCCTCGATTGATAACCCAAGTTTGACCTGGAAACCAAATGATCAAAAGAGACATGAATGGAACTTAGTCATTCACATTTCCTCCCTCCCTCCCTCCCTCCCTCCCTCCTTCCCTCCCTCCCACCCTCCCTCTCTGTCTCTGTCTGTCTCTCTGTCTCTCTGTCTCTCTGTCTCTCTCTGTCTCTCTCTCTCTCTCTCTCTCTCTCTCTCTCTCTCTCTCTCTATCTCTCTCCCTCTCTCTGTCTCAAAAAAAAAAACCTGCAATAAAACACAACCTCTAGACCTAAGGTTCAGTAAACATACAGGCAAAGAGTGTAAGATCCAGAGGAACTGATAGATTGTGTTACATAGATGTAATAGGGAAAGGGAAAGTGAATCCAGTAATTCTCAGCAATGATTTTGCCTGTATAGAAGGCCTATATAATGACAATCCCAGGCCAAGTTAATGTGGATGTTGGTAATTTCACAATACCCTACCAATCAATAGATGAAGGACTGCAAAGGAGTCTAGCATTAATGAGAGAGGAATAATCAGATATTTCTAGAGGTGAGCTCCTAAAGACACAATGCAAGGTGGCTGTGTGTGTGTGTGTATGTGTGTGTAACCTATTTGTTTAAGCAATAGTCTGTTCCAATATGGTAGACAGTGTTATCATGTGTTTGTTCAACCTGATTCTACAGTTTTCCCCATTTGTATAAGTTGTGGAGTATGTGCTTGCCCTCATATATAATTATAGCATTTACTTAAACTGGTAAATTGTGATTTGAAGTGATGATGTGCCACTACTGGGCAGTTAGAGGCACTGTATTCTTCTTTTGCAACTACCCTTCTGCTTCCTTTACTGAAGGAAAAAACAATAGCCTCAATATGTGTTTGCCTTTCATTACAAGGGCTAGAATCAACATATATCAAACATATATACCTTAGCAAGTACATAGATACTTGAGCATGAAGAATATTCTATTAAGATTTAGAAATTGTTCTTTGTATAAAATTAATACATACAGAAATTACATGTATTTCCAATAGAATATTTAGTATCTAATATTTAATATCTAAAAAAACCACAAGTAATTCCACTAATAAGACAATTTAAAGTCATTTCAAACTCTCTCAATGTATTGTTACTGGCAAATATATTCTATATAAGAAACAAGATACAAATTGATTATAATTTGCTATAGAAATTTAGTATTTCTCATTTTTATCTTTATATCTCTGGCACCTAGCATTCAATTAATAACATGGTAAGGATTTAAATATGCAGTGAATGCATATTTAAATGCTATGGTTGCTAGACATTGATAGAATTTCCCCTTGAAATGTATTTAGAAAAAAATATTCTGTTGCTGAAAATTAGCGAATGTATGTTTTAAGAGATAAAACACATCTGTACCACTTGTGATAATTCCTCAGGAAATGAGTTAGACTATTTAAAGTTCTATTTTGTCTTATTAACTTTAGAACATAATGAGATATTTCCTGGAAAAGGTAAGTAAATACCTCTTTTAATTAAACCAATTTTCTAACATATTCAATATTGTAATGTGATTCATTTGATAATTATCTTAGTAATCGCTTATTTTTGTCATTTTGACAATCAGTGAACCAGAAGTTGCAAGTGACTGGAATTTGAAATTCCTGTAGCAGTTTACAGTGTGATTACTTCTGCTAATGGCCTATGTGGTGCTGAATGTAAATAATTCCTAGCTACAAGCATTAGATCATTGTGATTCTAGGCAGGTTTAGTCCTCATACTTTATTAACAATTCTGTATTCTTTTGGTGGAAAGACTATTTCTTTATTCAAGTGTGTATGATTGTTTAAGATGCAGAGGGCAAAGTTCAAATAAATGCGAGGCCTTTTAGGAAGAAGGACTGAATGAGAACTTTTTAGCATCTTATAATGAAAAATAAAGTTTTAAATAGCAAATTGCTCGATGTTAATGGGTCTTCTTGGTTTCAATGTACTTTAGTTTATTACAGAATAAATTTAAAGTCCATCTAAGTGTCATTCCATCATACTCTACTACCTGATTAGACCCTTCTCAGAAGTAGACATCATTATTCTTTCCCCTCTTTATTCCATCAATTGAAATTGATTCTTTGTGATATAATAATCTTGACTATAATTTTCTCTATATAGACTTTTTTTCCAGTTCAGTGATCTGCATATATGTTATACTTTAAAAAAAAATCAATATGTCTTAGCTATTCTGACTGGTGTGAGGTGGAAACTCAGGGTTGTTTTGATTTGCATTTCCCTAATGACTAAGGATGTTGAACATTTCTTTAGGTGCTTCTCAGCCATTAGATATTCTTCAGGTGAGAACTCTTTGTTTAGCTCTGTACCCCATTTTTTAATAGGGTTATTTGGCTCTCTGGAGTCTAACTTCTTGAGTTCTTTGTATATATTGAATATTAGCCCTCTGTTGGATGTAGGGTTGGTAAAGATCTTTTCCCAATTTGTTGGCTGCCTCTTTGTCCTTTTGACAGTGTCCTTTGCCTTACAGAAACTTTGCAATTTTATGAGGTCCCATTTGTCAATTCTTGATCTTAGAGCATAAACTATTGGTGTTCTGTTCAGGAAATTTTCCCCTGTGCCCATATGTTCAAGGCTCTTCCCTAGTTTCTTTTCTATTAGTTTCAGTGTGTCTGGTTTTATGTGGAGGTCCTTGATCCACTTGGAATTGAGCTTAGTGCAAGGAGATAAGAATGGATCGATTTGCATTCTTCTGTATGCTGACCTCCAGTTGAACCAACACCATTTGTTGAAAAGGCTATCTTTTTTCCACTGGATGGTTTTAGCTCCTTTGTCAAAGATCAAGTGACCATAGGAGTGTGGATTCATTTCTGGGTCTTCAATTCTGTTCCATTGATCTACATGCCTGTCACTGTACCAATACCATGCGGTTTTTTAACACTATTGCTCTTTAGTACAGCTTGAGGTCTGGGATACTGATTCCCCCAGAAGTTCTTTTACGGTTGAAAATAGTTTTAGCTATCCTGGGTTTTCTGTTATTCCAGATGAATTTTTGAATTGCTCTTTCTAACTCTATGAAGAATTGCTTTGGGATTTTGATGGGAATTGCATTGAATCTGTATATTGCCTTTGGCAAGATGATCATTTTTATTATATTAATCCTGGGATTGCAAGCTGGTACAACCACTCTGGAAGCAGTCTGGCGGTTCCTCAGAAAATTAGGCATGACACTTCCGGAGGATCCTGTTATATCACTCCTGGGTATATACCCAGAGGCTTCCCTAGCATGCAATAAGGACACATGCTCCACTATGTTCATAGCAGCGTTATGTATAATAGCCAGAAGATGGAAAGAACACAGATGTCCCTCAATGGAGGAATGGATACAGAAGATGTGGTATATTTACACAAAGGAATACTACTCTGCAATTAAAAACAATGAATTCACGAAATTCTTAGGCAAATGGTTAGAACTGGAAAATATCATCCTTAGTGAGGTAACCCAATCACAAAAGAACACACATGGTATGCAGTCACTGATAAGGGGATATTAACCCAGAATCTCGGAATACCCTAGACACAATTCGCATATCAATAGATTTCCAAGGAGATGGAAGGAGAGACCCCTGGTCCTGGAAAGACTGGATGTAGGGGAATACCAGGATAGAGAAGTGAGAAGGGGTTGACTGGGGAACAGGGGGAGGGAAGGGGGCTTATGGGACTTTCGGGCAGGGAGGAACCGGGGAAGGGGAAATCATTGGGAATGTAAATAAAAAAAAATATAGAAAATAAAAAAAAAAGAAAGAAAAAGAGAATCATGAAATCCTCCCCCATAATGGTCAGAACAGATTTTAAAATGACAACAGGAAATGCTGGTGGTACAGAGAAACTAGACACTTACACATTGTTACATTGTTATATTATTGCATTGTTACATTTTTGCATTGTTACATTGTTACATCATTACATTGTTATATTGTTACATTGTGAGCCTGCAAAGGCTGCTGCAGCTCTTGTGTTTTTCAAACTAAAATGAAACCTTAATAACAATAGTGTTCCTGCATATTCATCCCAAAGAAATGAAGCCTGTGCTTACTCTGTAGACTGTAACAAAGACTGTAAATGGATGTTAATTGCATCTCTATTTGTAACTACTCAAGCCTGCAAACTCTGGATTTTGCAGACTATCAACAGGTGATGGCTAATCAGTCATCAAGGATTAGAAACAGAGATGGGGCTGGAGCAAAGTGGATGTGACAGGAAAGAGTAATAAAAGAGATGCTTTTGGTGAAAAAAAAAATAAAAAAAAAAGAGCAAGGAAAGGAACAACTTGGCAATAAATTTAGTTAGAAAACTGAAAAAAAAATCAATATGGATCTTTCATTCATTTTAATGTCCTTATTCCTTCTAAACAGTTTTTATCTTAGATAGCTTTTAATATGCAGGACTTTACAAAATAACTAGGTATGCTTTGATTCCACCAGGTCTACTGTATGCTAATTATACTTCCCCATATGATTTGTGTTCCAATCCTACTTTTAAAAATCTTTTCTACTGGGGGCACCTAGCAGTCTCAAAACACTTCCCAACCACTTGCTTGGTTTCAGGATTTCTAATATGACTGAAAATTTACAGTTTTTACAATTATACTAATCTTAAAAGAATTGCCTCATTACCTTTCCTGGGGAGATCATTTCTGTTCACTCAAGATAAAAGTTGACAGAAGAAAGAAACGATGCCTCCTTGATGAACCAATGGATTTATTGGGTTTATTTGAAGGGACAACGCTTGGGCTTCTATTGCATCAAAAATTCTCCTTTCCAGTGTTAAGTGCTCATCTGCCCTTCAGGAAAGCAGGTTCTGCTTGAGACATATTAGCCTTATACTCTTCCTGATCTTCTTTAATGCCATGGCCCTCCCACAATGTCCACAAAGAAGATGTGTGGGTGCAGCCTTGTGAGCATCTTCTGGTGGTGACCGCAGGTACTCTAAATCCAGAAGACAGTGATTATGTACCACAGGAGAATAGCAACTACACAGTGACACACAGAAAAGTAGGTCAGGTGGCAGAACTACTCAATAGTGAGAGATAAGAACTCACAAGTCATCCAGACTGCTTGACTGCAGAATAAGTTCAAGTCTTTGCAGACCACCTTTGTAAGGCCCTGTCTTAAAACTTAAAGAATGAAAAGAGAGAGAGAAAGTAAGGAAGAAAAGAAAGAAGGGAGGGAGGGAAAGAGAGAAGGAGGAAGAAATAGGTTGAAAGGAAGTAAAGAAGGAGGGTGAGCCTAGATTACAGGCTAATTGTAGAATATTTTCGTGACATGAAACTAGGAACAATATGCAGTACACCAAATAAAAATAATAAAACAAAATACAAAAGAGTGAAGATTCCTGTAAATCTGTGGTCTCAGTGTTGTTTTATATTTCCTATTTATAATGTTGGTATGATACATTAATACACAATAATTAATGATAGCATGACTTAAACAGGAATATATTAGTAAGTTTTTAATTTAAAATATTCTCTCATCACATGTTTATATTTTCAACTGTCACCATTTCCATTCCTTTACTCACAGTGATGATTTCTAAGCTAGTAATGTCAGTATTTCTTACCATCCATGCAGCATTCAGTCTAATCTTCATAATTGTTCATATGGTCTTCTCAATCCTATGTGTTCTGTTTTTTGTTTGTTTGTTTGTTTGTTTTTTAATTATTTTGTTTTCCCATGTTGCTTTTTTAAGTTATTGGCTACCCTCATTAGAGGAGGGTATTGCTGTCATCTCTACTTATGCAACACTCTTCAGTGGGAATTCAAGCATAGTTCCCACAAATGGAATAAGATTCATTTGCTTGCAGAGGAGCCTCCAGAGTCTCTCTGAGAGGTATAAATCTCACCTTGACTTTTCACCCTTGCTCTTGATATTTCTCCACTCTTTTGAGATGATGTTTTGATGCTTCTGAGCATTTTTGTGTCTAAATCTGTCACTTTCAGCAACTTCCAAGTCCATGCTCTATCATACATGTTTGAAATGCTTTTAGATGGTGCTAAATATCATGGGAAAAGTCTGGAGGTAGACATGCTGAGGACTTATTTGTGTTTAAAAGACAAAAAAAACCCAAACAAGTAAACAAACAAACAACAAAAGAAAACAAGGCTTGAGGTCCTTTAAAATATATGTCCTATAATCCATGTGAGAAGCTTGGGCATTTTGTCAATGCTATCAATACACAAACACTGACACACCCTCTCACACTCATACACATATACTCACAGAGACACATGCACACAAAGAGAATGATCGCTCCAGTTAAAACTATGACTTCAGATTATATATATATTATATATATATCAAGTATATTTATATAATATAATAATATAATAAATATATTTTAAGTATTTTAAAATAATTTACCCTATTCTCAACTGCGACAGGGACACTGTACCAGATGCATTGAATAGAAGCTTTGAGCACCAGCTTCAGAAAGGCAGAAGAGATTTCTTAAAGGAATCAAAAGGATGTAAACAGGAAGAGTGACTTGTGACTATAATCTTCTGGTCATTATATATGCTTTTTTATATGTAGGGCCTTTCTGAAGCCTGTAATTCTCCTCAAGTCTGGAAATGATTAATCTAATACAAATGCCTTTGTAATGGTATTGGTCAAGAGAATGAATTCACATGTGTAATCTGCTTCAAAATCAGGACTATCACCTTGTTTGGACACACCCTGGCATGCAGGATGTCAGTGAATTTATAGACCAAATATTTCTTTGAAATATTTGAAATTCCTCTGATTTGTAGTTAAACTCTTTTTGAAACCTTGCCAGTTTACTGGTAACCTCATTTAAAACTCGTTTAAATCCTGTCTTAGTGATTTTGTGAAACATTTACTGACTGTCCTTTTCCAGTCCATTCTCTCCCTGAAACCCTTCGGTTTTTCACTATCGTGCACTATACTGATAGGTATATTCTCTGATCATTACAATTTACTTATGACTAACGTACATCGGGAGTTTCTATCTACCTTTCCTCTCCAAATATATGCCCTGATAGATAATTCCGCATGGTCGTTGGAACTGATTACTTATAGCAGCACTGTCGCTGTGGTGAGAACTCTGTCCTGCTTTGGTGCCCTCTGTCTTTCTGTTTCAGTTCAACACTCAGTTTAAACACCAGCTCCGTAAAGGACTTTTAAATTCCTACACTAATCAATGCTAATATCTGAACACAAGAAAGCATATTTCCTCGAACTCAAATATTATTTTCCTTTTCTCCTATTAATTTAAATACTTGATTTCCCCCTTTATACATTGGAGCAGTTTGATAGAGTTCAATGTACTTCATCATATTGTATAGTTTATAATCTTACAAGATGCAGGCACAAAAGTCAACAATATAATTTATTTACATATACAAATGAGAATGTATTTCTTCCCTAATAATAGAAATGAAGCAAAGTCCTAGGCAGTTCTTTAGAACCATGCTGTAACTGAAGATCAAATTGCTCATTATGGATGTGGAAAGAGTGTAGTCTTCAACAGCATTAGTTGAGAGGGTTCTGCTTTTTAAATGATATTTGATTACTGTAGGTGATGAAAACAGACAATACTGTGTTCCAAACTTCCAGTCCCATGATTAAGGAAAAAGACTCTTTGTTTCGTTTTCCCCATTCTTCCTACCCCCTCCTCTTCACTCACATTTTCTCCTTATCTTACTTCTTTTATTTCTTTTTAAGAAATCTACTTGATTCCATTATTTTTAATGTTATACAAAAATGTAATTAAAAGAATCAGAGGTGTTTCTTAGTATTCTGTGGACCAATTTCTATAGCAGCTATAACACATCTTTGATTTCATCCTCTGGGTCCCTGTCTCTTTATACTTTCTCATCTACAATAATCTTCATTTCATTACAATCTTACCTATGCAGTTAGAAGTTCAAGTTAACTTTCAGGCAACATGTAACAAATGGATTTATTTGATACATTATATATATATATATATATATGTATATATACATATGAATATGTACTATATGTATATATATATATATATCTTACTAACACTTTGACTAAATTGTGTTTATAGAAATTTCAAGTTATATTATGGTCTCAGTTTTGAAACCCTAATAGTGTTAATATTTGAGTATACATTTTTGCCTATTGTTTTGACAAATATATTCTTTGATCTCTTCCTATATGGTTTCATGCCTCTACAATGTACTAATAGTCAGATATATAACATAGATAGATACACAACAGAGACAAAAATACAAACACTGAGCAAGAGTTCAACTGCACATTTGCTACAACTAAGAAAAATCTGCATATAACACATTATCATTAAAAATTAATATTAGTATTAAAATTCAGTCTTGGCGGGCGGTGGTGGCGCACGCCTTTAATCCCAGCACTTGGGAGGCAGAGGCAGGAGGATTTCTGAGTTCGAGGCCAGCCTGGTCTACAAAGTGAGTTCCAGGACAGCCTGGGCTACACAGAGAAACCCTGTCTTGAAAAAACAAAAAAAAAAAAAAACAAAAAAAACAAAAACAAACAAAAAAAAAGTAGTAAAATTCAGTCTTAGTAGTATATAATTCATGGCTCTTGATACACATGTAGATATGACTATACACAGTACTGTATCATCTAGAATAATTTCACTGGCCTCACAATCCATTTTTCTCTTCTTACTCACCCCTTCATATCCAGTAACCCTTCGTAGCTTACTGCTGTTTCTGATTCAAATTTTTGCCTTTTTCAGAATATCATGATGTGCATACAGTACATGCATTGAATTTTTCTAATTTATCAATTTTCAAAATTATCAATGTGCATTTAAGGTTCTGACCATTATTTTCATTATTCAATGGCTAATTCATTTATATTATTTAACAATATTCTTTAATGTAGAAATGCTCTGGTGTATTTATCCATTCAAATACTGATGAAGGTCTTGATTTCTTCCCAAGTTTTGAGTATTATGAATGAAGTTGATGTAGTATTTAATAGGGGTGGTTATAAGTAAATAGTGATTTTGTCTACATTAATTTATAACTAGTCACATAATATGAAATATTCTTCCTGCTTTAAGTGAATACCTAAGATTATAATTAAGGATACTACAGGAAGTTTACGTTATCTATGGTGACTGAACTACTTTACCTTTCTACTGGCAGTGAGTGAGGATTTTTGGTGGTGCACAAACTCACCAGCATTTGCTGGTATTAGCATTTTGGATTTCTGCCTTTGTAATAGCCCTATTGCAAGGTTGTTTTGCTCTGTGATGCTCCAATGACATATCATTTATTCCCAAACTTCTTTGCCATCTTATAGTTACCTTGTTAGACATTTGTGGTGGTCATTAGTTTATATGTTAATTTTTCTACTCATTTTCTTATATTTTACATTGGAGGTGTTGTTTCTGGGGATCAAACCAGCACTTAGCACCCAATAGACACTCTTATACCTCAGAGAAATAGTCCTGACACATTTTAACATTTTATTACAGAATTAAGAGATTTTTTTTGAAGGCAAAGATAAATTTCCTTTGTTGTCTATGCCTTTTGTAAATATTTTGCCAAATTTTGTGGATTATCCTGCCATTCATTTGGCTGTTGCCTATGTGTTTAAGGTATATATATATATATATATATATATATATATATATATATATATATATATATGACAAAGATAAGAAGACAAATAATTTGAAAAATAAAGTTAATGGATGGATGCAAAACATGCAGAAAGACAATATCAGCAATGTACATGGCATAAATGTAAGAAATTGTCATAAGGAAAATATATAATTTATGCTATGAAATATACTTTAAAAGAAAATGAACCAAATTGCTATCAAAAAGGCAAACTGTCCCTCTATAAACAACTTTGCACTATTTACGAGAGTAACTGTAAGCAAATCACAGCCCTACATGTAACAGGCAATTTTACAATTCCCAGAGAATGAACATTTGAGACAATCTTCAACATAGCTTTTGTTCTGAATATAAGTATTGATTTCCACGTCCTTATGCAGAAATCCTGCCATCAATAGGAGAAAAGTAAATCTTAAAAGGTTATTTGGAGAAGTCTTAATCCTGGTATGGGTAGATACCTCGCAGACTTTATAGACCATAGATGTCATCCCAGACTAATCTATACCCAGCAAAACTTTCAATGGCTATAGATGGAGAAAACAAGATATTCCACGACAAATTCAAATTTAAACAATATCTAACTACAAATCTAGCTCTACAGAAGACAATATTTTTTTCACATTTACCAGAAATGCTATACTTGGATCATAGAGCTCTTCTGTTGTTAAAACTCCATACTGATTTCTGTCCTGACTGGCTCAGTGTACATCGTTGTTAACAGTACAAAACCATTTCCCTCCTGCATTCTTTTCATCATTTGTTGTTGTCTTCTGGGTGGTAGTCATTCTGGACAGAGTGAGGTGGTACCTCAATGTACCTTTTATGATAATGCTCAGATAAGAATTTATTACAGGTTGAGGTTTGCAGAGCAGTTTAAATCTGAGTGCATACCATGTAAACTACTACTCTTTCAAGAAATAAGGGGAAACATAATAAATAATAAAGTTACCTATATCCAAATCCACGTTTGGGGAGTCTTTCTGCAGTCTGAAATTCAGACTATATATATTAATGGAATGTATATAGTCATTGTTTTAATTGTAAGGTGACTGAGCATCCCTGACTTTGTTTTCTTCAGCTTTGACTCAGAGTAATACTTCTAAACTAATTTAAATGGCATTTTTTTCATTTTTGAGGTTTTATTTTCTATCTTTCTTATAAATGTCTGAGCCTTAGTGTCAGATATAAATTTTCAGTTTGGAGCTGTTCATATTATAGTCTTTTGTGTCTACATATTGAGCAAAAGTTTTTTTTTATAATACTTATGTCATGTTCCCTCCCTTTTCCTCCCTCCCATATTTCCTGCCTTGCTATATTTCAAATTCATGGCCTTTTTATTTCATTAATTATTATTACATACACATATGTAAATGTATATACTATATGTTATTAATTTATAAGCATATGAATATATTTATATATAATATATAAATATGCACATTATATATAATATGATATAGATAGCAATATATGATATGTAATATGTTTTATTTCTGTCTTGTGCAGAGGTTGAATATAGTAAAAATTAAATATTTTCAGAAAATCAGTGGATTTTGATAACATATTATTTTATCAAAAAAGTTTTAATTTCTATAAGAAGCATAACTACAAAATGAAAAAATATGTAAGCAAATTGTGTACAAGAAAAGAATAAAACTAGAACTTAACCTTACCTCGTCTCAATTCCAAAGCTCACAAAAGATATAAATTACAATGTTATGGGTTGAGGTCTCCCCTTCAAACCCTTTACAGCCTGGAATAATGTAAAGCAAACAAAGATCATAAAAAAATAAGACTTCCTAAGAGGAGAGGCCATTGGTTTTGTGAAGGCTTGATTCTCCAGAATAGGGGAATGCAAGTCAGGAAGTTGGAGGTAGGGGAGTCAGCAGGGGGAGAGGGAATGGGATAGGGGATTTTTGGTGGGGTAACATGGAAAGGGGTTAACATTTGAAATATAAGTAAAGCAAATATCTAATAAAAAAAGAAAAAAATAACAAAACAAAACAAACCTTCAGGCAGGCATTCATTGTATTAAGTAGGGAGACCTACATCAGGTGGCCCATGTGTAACAGAGATTCCATAATGAGGCCTGGAGGAATCATAGTTGCTTGCACCAGGAGCATGTGAGATGTCATTTAATGTCTGTTGAGCTACTGTTTTGGGGTCTTGTGCCCCTCAGCACCAAGCCAGTGTCTAGTACATAACTGGCTCTCAACAAATGCTGGTTAATTTATTGACTGACCAAATAAAGACTTCGTTGAAATGAATTCCTGGGATCTACTGAGAAACCTTTCAAATATTCTGTGGAAAATGAACATTTGAATCTCACAGCTAAAATGTTTCTGTAATGGTATAAACTAATTAAAAAATTATAAGAAAAAAAAGACTTGTTGAAACCTTCCAAAGTTGTGGATTCTTATCAGCTTCTATTATAAAATGGTTATTCTTGCCTTTTGTTTTTCCATTTAAAATATGGAGATGATCTTTGATTGAGGTTTAATTTTATGCTTACTGATTACTGCCATGTTGATTCCTCTACTAAAATTATTAGCTTGACAATAGGTTAAATGGAATTATATACAGGCAGGAACACCATAGAACATCAGAGAGTCATATTGGTATTGTTTCAGTTACAAAAGACATTTGCTTAATTCATTTTTCTCTGTTTTTTTTCTTTTGATGATACATGTTCCTCAACTTTAGTTTTCAGAATTAATATTTGATTCATTAAGATTTAGATTAATGTTACTTGAAGTAATTGAGAAGGGTGCTTTAATTGTTTCCATATAATATTTGTAATCAATAATTCATGGAGCTCCTAGAGTAAATTATTGGTTTTCTGTTGATACTGGATTTTTTTTAATGATTTTATTATTATTATTACTTTCTATATTTTTTTATTTACATTCAAAATGATTTCCCCTTTCCCATTTCCTCCCTTCCCAAAAGTCCCATAAGCCCCCTTCCCTCCCTCTGTTCCCCATCCAACCCCCTCTCGCTTCTTTGTCCTGGTATTCTTTTACATCCTGTCTTTCCAGGACCAGGGGTCTCTCCTTCCATCTTCTTGGAAATCTATTGATATGTGAATTGTGTCTTGGGTATTCCAAGATTCTGGGTTAATATCCCCTCATCAGTGACTGCATACCATGTGTGTTCTTTTGTGATTGGGTTACCTCACTAAGGATGATATTTTCCAGTTCTGACCATTTGCCTAAGAATTTCGTGAATTCATTGTTTTTAATTGCAGAAATTCAACTTTATTTAAAAATCATATTTTCCACATTTTCATATATACTTAATGTAAAATTCAATGCTGATTTTTAATAAGTTTTTTAATGACCTAGTTTTCTTAATATTGCCAATCATAACATGAGAGCAAAGATTCAGATGTGAGCTCATGCTCCAAGTGTCTGATAAAAAATGCTTCTTTTTCCTTTTGAGCCCCCTTCAAATCCCAACAGTAGATGCTAAGATATTTCTGGTTGAGGAACAAAAATTACATATTTTTTCAACTCCCAAACTGAGAATATTCTAGGTTACATGAGATACAAAATACTTCATTCAATTTTATTTGAATTAGTCTGATAGCTAAGGATACTGAACATTTTTTCAAGTATTTGTTGGACCCCCATCTCTGTCTACCCCCCTCCAGCTTTGTTTATGATATCTTCCTGGATCATATACTCATTTACTTTATGTAAAATGTTTTCTTTAATTTTTCGAGAATTTCCTACGAAGTATTTGCTATGTATTTTTATTCTCTTGGTTTTTCCTACTTTAACCTTCTCAAAACTGCTCATCCAACTCCTTTCTACCCAACTTGATGTCTATTTTGCTCCTTTCCCCTTCTTTGTTTTCTTTTTCCTCCTTGTCCACATCCTTCTCCTCTTTCTTTCTTCTTTTCCTATCAATTCCAGTTTGTGTTGCCCAGCTAGTGCTGGCATTGTTTGCTTTGATGTGTGGTCACATCACTTTTAGAAAAATCCGGTTTTCTCTCTATCAGAAGCCATCTCATGCAAATAGATCCTAAGCTAATGGTTTGAATATGTGTTTATCTTCCTCAGTGCTGGGTGTTTTTTCTTGCTGAAGTTTGTCTGTGTTGTCACATTTCTTTCGAGTTCATATGTGCATCCACTCTGATGTGTGTGTAAAGCACTGTTTCCTTAATGTTATCAACACCTCTATGTCTTAATGTCTGGCTTTTCTGCCCCCCTTTCCTCAGATTCTTGAGCCTTAGAAGCATGAATGAACAGTTTAGGGCTGAAGAGCTTATAGCATTTTTGTTCTCTGCATATTGACTAGTTTACCACTCTCTGTATTAATAACCATCTATAGAAAGGAGAGACTTCCCTGGTGAATGCTGAAGGATGCCCTGTTCTATGGTTACAGGAATAAATAATTTTGAGTCATTTCAACATTTTTCTTATAGCAGATTGGGTTGTCTCCTATGGCTAATGACATATTTAGCAGCAGATTCTTTGCTTCTTTGTTCTGGGTATGGTTCTCATCTTGAGGACTGGACTTTTGATCCATTAATAATATGTTAGGTTTTGTCTACAGCATTTATACTAGTGCTGTTCCAGTCAGCTTATCTTGTCAAACCAGTCATTGTTGTTGCTTTCTGGATTCATATCTGGGTGATATCACTTTTACTTTCAGTCAGTGTGCTTACTACTATCAGATCCATGAATCTCTAGCCATTAGGAATGAAGCTTGTAGGTGAGTACCACCTTGATATTTATGTACATTTTTTGTAGATATCCATTGGATCAAATGGATAGGTACAAAAGATTTTCTACCATTCTGGAGTTTGTTTTGTCACTCTTAGAATTGTTTCTACGCGTGCAAAAGCTTTGAAGTTTTACACAATTTTGCCTGTTATTTTTTAAGTAATTAGTTTAGTTTTTATTATCATTCTTTAATCAGTTTTTACAGTACAGTCATTATCCCCCTTCCAGTACACCCTACAGTAGTTCCTCATCCCATATGTCAGCACCTTACTCTTATCTCCAAGATGATGTTCCCATCATTCCCACCCCACCAAACCTCCCACTCCCTGGGGCTCATGTCTCTCCAGGATTAGGTACTTCTTCTCTCACTGAAGCCAGACCAGTCAGTCCTTTGCTGTATATGTTTTGGGGGGCTTATATCAGTTACTCTATGCTGCCTGGTTGGTGGCTCAGTGTCTGAGAGACCTCAGGGGTCCAGATTAGTTGACCTCCTATTGTGTCACCCTCCTCTTCAGCTTCTTCCAGCCTTTTCCTAATTCAACCACAGGGGTCCCAGGATTTTGTCCATTGACTGGGTATAAGTATCTGCATCTGACTCTTTCAGCTGCTTGTTGGGCCTCTTGGAGGGCTTCATGCTAGGCTCCTGTCTGCAAGCTCACCATAGCATCAATAATAGTGTAAGGCTTTGGAGCCTCCCCTTTAGCTGGATCCCAATTTGGGCCTGTCACTGGACCTCCTTTCCTCAGTCTCTTCTCAATTTTTGTTCCTGCAGTTCTTTCCAACAGGAACAATTCTGCATCAGAGATTTTGACTGTGAGATGGCAACCCCATCCCTCCACTTGATGTTCTTTCTACTAGAGGTGAACTCTACAAGTTCCCTCTCTCCACTGTTGGGCATTTCATCTAAGGTTTGCTTGGTTTTTGTTTTTAATGTGTTGAAAATTTCAAAGATGCATACAAGGTTTTCAACAGCTCTACCCCATACATGTTCCCCACCAATGCCTTTCATTTCCTCCTCACACTATTATTTTCTCTCAATTTCACTTGTTCCTCTAAAAACTCACCTAGTCATTTAGTGTCACCACTGTGTGCTTGGGTTGAGGGACATCTACTGGAACATGTGTAACTCTTAGAGTTGACATTCCTTGTGAAAACTGACTGTCCCCGACCTAAAAGCCATCTCCTCTAGAAGCCCATTTCCCCTGCATAATGAGATTTTTGTCTGACCTGATCCCTCCCTCCCTCCCTCCCTCCCTCCCTCCCTCCTTCCTTCCCTCCCTCCCTCCCTCCCTCCCTCCCTCCCTCCCTCCCTCCCTCCCTCCCTTCCTTCCTTCCTTCCTTCCTTCCTTCCTTCCTTCCATCATTCTTCCTATTTTTTATGAAATCCCAGACCTTATGAGTTGATGCTGGCAATTTCCATGTTTTGTCTTGGAAACACCATTGCACTACAATGTCACAACCTTTGGATCTTACGATATTTTTCTGGCCCATCTTTCAAAATGATCCCATGAATGCAGGAGAAGAGGTTTGATACAGATACCCCATTTTGGGCTAAACCCTTTGCAGTCTCTTTTTCTCTGTACCTTGGCCAGGTGTAGGTCTCTGGCAATTCTCATCTACCAAATGGGAAGCTTTCCTGATGAGGGTTAAGGTATATACTAACCTTTATGTGTAAAGATAAGTACTTATAGGACAGCCTAATGGTATGCTCAATTCAGAATAATAATAGTATGCTCTATCTTAAAGCCTATAACTTACCCAGATATGGGTTCTTGGACATCTATAGTAGACCAGACACGTTCTGCCTTATAAGCAGGCATTAAATTCAATGTGGAAGTAGCTGGCTATTTTGACATCAGACAAGCAATTTCTATGCCTGTGGTATATCGTTCTAAGGATTGATACTGTAGTTGTCAGATTTCACAGTACTGTGCTGTTCCATTACTATATATAATATCTCCTAGAACTACAAAGACTAGCTAGATGGAACTTTCAGGTCATTAGGAGTTTGATTCCTCTACAATCTATGGCTCAAGTAAATGGATCTTCAGAAATACAATCTTACCATCAAATTCTGAAGGATAAATAAGAGTAAATTCTATAGCTTATAAGAGAAACTTACTGTCCCACAATTCCCATTGTGATGAGGCACACATGTCATGAACTTTAAATTAGATAGCTATGGTGTCTGGGAGATGCATTGTTCCTATGTTCTAGGACAGACAGATAACAATCTTTCTCTGTGTCTCTGTCTTTGTCTCTATGTCTTTTTTCTCTTTTCCTCTTTGTCTATCACTGTGCTTGTCTGTGTTTCCAGTAGGATGTCTATATATTTTTTAAGTCTTGAGAAGTTAGTTTTACTCAAACATAATGTGCTGGTGTCCTTTACAGAACGTTTTAACTTATGCCTATATGTTAAATATTTTTCTCCTGTATTTTTTCAGATCACCTGTTCACTTAGTACAGGGTGAGAGACAGGGAACTAGTTCCACTTTTTGACACATAGACAACATGTTTCTCATGTTTTAAGGGTCTAATGCCATGTTTTGAAAATGACAATTTTCCTCCATTCTTTGCCCTACAATGCTTTTCTAGATATTATTACCATGAGTAAAATTATAAGGACTCACCATTTGGCATTTAACTCTTCTCTCCTCTCATTTGAAACTTTTGCTGGTGATCACACTTCTTCCAGAATTTTTTCTATTAACAGCTCTGATATATAGGGCATAAACCTGGAAGTAGCAGCTGATGCAAGGTTATGGAAGAGTACTGCTAACTGGTTCCTCACAATAGCTTATTCTGCCTACTTTTTTCTAGAACCCAGGACACCAGCTGAGCAATGGCACAGCCCACATATCCACATCAATCACTACTTAAGGAAATGGCCTACAAACTTGCTTATAGTTTGATCTTTGGAAAAATGTTTTCAATTAGGACAAACTCATCTCCAATGACTTCTGTCAAGTTGATATAAAACTAGTCAGCAGAGATTGTGACTATGAAATTGAAGGTTTAAGATAGCACAATATTCAGAGATTACAACTAGACTACCACTGATATAGTAGACACTGTTCTATTTCATAACAGAAGATATAATGACAAATATGTGGACTCAATATTGTTAAGGTTTAGTGTGCTCAACATGTGTACTTTTATTATTGAGGTACAAATACTATCAATAAATCATGCTATCATATAGTTCTTTTTGAAATTATTACTTTTAACTAAGAGGTGCAAATGCTGTAAATAAATCATGCCATGGTATATTTTTATGTGAAATTATTACTATAAACTAATAACAGAGGAAATCATAAAAAAGTACTCACTAATGATTAATCAAGTTGAGGGGCAGATTTAGATTGGGAAAATAAATATTAGTTATAAATCTGGCAAAGGGTTTATATTTATAATATGTAAAACATACTCAAAATTCTACAACCAAAAATCCATCAACAAAGAGAATAATTAAATAAATGCTAAGTTCTCAAAAAATGACACACAAATGACCAACAAGGGTATGAAAATTTGTTTCGTACCATTGGCCATCAGGTAAATATAAAGTAAAACTAAATTGAATTTATCTGAAATATCAGTTAAAATGGCTAATAATTATGGAAACAACAAGCTGTTATGTAGGAAGAAAAAGAATCCCTTATAAACTCCTGAAGGAAATGGAAAATTCTTGAACAACTAAGGAATTAGTGTGGACTTAAACTCTTCCTTGATATATAATGATAGCCAAGACATAGAATTAGCCTAGGTGTCTATCAACAAATTAATGGATAAAGAAATTGGGTAGTGTGTGTGTGTGTGTGTGTGTGTGTATGTGTGTTTGCGTGTGTGTGTGTGTGTGTGTGTGTGCGTTTGTGTGTGTGTGTGTGTGTGTGTGTGTGTGTGTGTGTGTGTGTGTGTGTACTGGTATCATCCATATAGAAGGATGACACTTTTGTAATGTGAGGCATAATTGATGAATATGGTGAGTATCATATTAAGTTAAATAAATCAGATACAAAATGATCAGCTATTTCTTCTCATTTTGAAACTTAGATTTTATGTGCATATATGTAACCTGAATATCAAAGTGATACTGTTTCAGAAAATGAAGGGGACTGGATGGAGTAGGCCAGAAAGGTGGTAAGAAGGAGAGGGATTGATGGAATAAATATGGAAAATAGTTACATATTTTGATGTCTGAGATGAAATAATAACCTGAAATCAACTAGAAAAAAATATAGCTAGACAAGAGATTGATTTATGAAGTGATTAAAAGTCAAATGTCAAGCCTATGTGAACATTTGCATATACAGTATACTGAAGAAAAGAAACTTATAATGGATTTTCATTATAATCTTTGGTAAGCAGATTTATGATGGAAGTTATAAGAGACTTGTACTCCAGAGGAAAGATAAAAGAGAGATGCTAGAGAGGTTTAGTAATTATATTTAATCCTACACAAAACAGCTATTAATTTAGAGATTTAAATTAGCTAAAGAGTAAACTGGTCTAGCGTTTATGATGTTGATCTGGTCTGAGATACATATTTGAAAGTTTTCAGTGGAGCTGGAGAAATAGCTCAGCAGTTAAGAGCACTGACTGCTCTTCCTAAGGTCCTGAGTTCAAATCCCAGTAACTTCATGGTGGCTCACAACCATCCGTAATGAGATCTTGTGCCCTCTTCTGGTGTGTCTGAAGACAGCTACGGTGTACTTATATATAATAGATAAATAAATCTTAAAAAAAAAGAGAGAAAGAAAGTTGTCAGTGTTTAGTACATACAACTGATTGCACAGGGGACATTACAGCTGACTTCTAGCTCATAGCCACATATTTTACCAGTAGTTCCCAATCCTAATCACTTCTTTCAGGTTGTCTGCTTTCTATTTAAAGATTTCCTCACTTTGTATTGTCCATACATTGTTGTTTTGTTTTTTCATTGTATATAGTAATGAGACTCAACCAAGGGCCTTGTACATGTCAGGAAACACTGTATCAAGAGAAAACATTATTAAGTGCAAGTAATTTTTAATGTGTAGTGGTTAAAACATAACACTACACTTTCATTTTCAATGGGCCAGTAGCCAAGATCTAATACATTAAATATTATTTGTTGCTCAGTAGAAATATTTGCTTAGTATGAATTGATCTAAAAATGGTGCATTTCATTAATTTTCAAAAGGTAGATTCCTGTTTCCTTTATTGATGTTTGTTCATAAAAACACCCCATAAATTTAAAGTAGACGTTGGAAAAATAAAAATAATCCACATTTATCACAAATATTGCTCTTGTTTTCTGAAGAATTATATGGAATTTTGACATATATGCAAAATAATTTACAAGAAGATTTTTTTAATTAGAAAACACAAAACTGCAGAGTAATTAATTATAAATGAAATAATATGTTCCTTTTACTAATTCACGTAGAATTTCTTTCAAGTATAAAGGTTCCAACATTTCTTATTACAAAGTATCTGATAATAAACCTGAAAAATAAATTGAAATGTACATTTTAATTATGCTACCTTGTGTTTAATGTTTGGTGGGGTGACATCGTATCAATGAAGAAACACTTCCTAAAACTTTGAAGTAGCAATAGTGGAATAACAAGGCTTTGACTTTTTGACATGATCATGTCTGTAGTTTTCCCTCCATCCCATGCTTCCCCACTGGCTGTGCTCCAGAGAATTTTACTGCTTCCTACTCGGTTTTACCACTTTGTTCTCCAAGGATCTTGAAGAGGAGGAAAGAGCAGTCTGCCCATTTATCTACATGGTTTCTGAAAACTCAACACCTATTACTCATATACTTCTAAGGTATGAAAGATAGAAATAACATATACATAATTAGATATGACAAAAAGATATTAAAGAAGCAAAAGGAACATATGAACTTCTGAGATTCTTCTCTTTGACTTCAAAAATGTTCATACAGATAATTAAAAAACCAAATAATCAAAAACAAATTTTGGGACCTGGGAACATAGCTCAGTCAATAAGAGGACTTTCTGTGCAAGCATGAGGACCTGAGTTAAAACTGCCAGAGTCTGTGTAAAATGCCAGGTATAATCATGTGCACCTGCAATGCTAGTATGTCTGAGTAGAGATAGGAGGAGGTCTGAGGAATTCTAAATGCCAGCCTACCTCCATCTTCAGGGAGACACGCAAAATACAACAGAGCATGAAACAATAGGACAGATATTGTCCTCCTCAGGAGTGTCTACACACACACACACACACACACACACACACACACACACACACACATAAAACGTATTGGTCAACTTCAAATTTCCTAATTGACTGAGATGTAAGCAATAGTTTTTGACAGAAGAGGGGGTCATATCCTCCATAGCTGGACACGAGTAAGTTTTGACCCTTCCATTGTGGGAGCCAAGAACCAACATTTGGTCTCCTGTGAAGCTATAGGAACTGGTGTCACTCATTTAAGAAGCAGAAGTTTTTTTTTTTCAACTATTATCCCAGTCTCTGACTTTATTTATGATTCTATATTTTACTTTTTAGTGAGAGAAATCCTTTTTTAGGTTAAATTGATTTAAAACAAGAACTTTCATCCATACATATATTTAAATTTGCACAATGTGGATTTACTTCAGTAGTGTCTTTCATTGGTGCTTGTTCATAAAAAATGAATTTCTTGATGAAATTCTCCATAAACAGTTCAGGACAGATATAGAGAAACTAAAAGGCAAAGAAAAGCAAGCTCAAGAATGGGAGTCAGCTAGAGCGCTCAATCAGGACTGAGACTCAAGATTTGCAACGGTTTTATATAACCTAAGATTTCTTAGGAACACTCATATAAACTCATAGATATTTCCATATGTATGACTTTCTCTATTATCCTTAAAAGCAGTGGTTTTCCCAAGTATAGTCTGGTGCCTCCTTATTTCTCTTGTGTCTCTTTTTGTTAATATGCATCTTTATATGCAAAGTGAACTTGCACTGTGAGAGATTTAGGTTCCCCCAGCCCAGGGCCTTCCCCACTGCATCATATTCCTTTTTCTTTTTACTTGCAGTTCTTACATTAGCAGGATTCTAAAAATGTACCTTGTTCAGACTGTTCATTTCTGCTGACACATAATGGCACTGCTGCAGAGAGTTGCTAAATAGGAACCTGCTTGCCGATGCACTAATAGCATTTCCTACAGGTATTTCCATAAAGGGAATTATTGAAGAAAGAAAAAACTGGAAGCTTTTCTTACAGAAAAAAAAATATCACAAGCTTTTCTTATTTTGGAAGCAATGAATATTTCTTAAAGCTACTGTTGGCCTTGGTATAATATTCCAAAATCTTAGGAACTGCCTTAGCCCTGACTTCCTTTTATGGACTTTTTTTTTTGACTCCCCATCATTTAGTTAAACATAGTTCTCCAACTCTTTCCCAGAAGGAATCAACTAATAAGTCACAAGTTCCATTCTAGTCATCATCATAAGAAATATGTTTTGAGAATTATATCTGAGACTCAAGAGTACCCAAACTTTTAGGGAAAAATAGCAAAAGATCTACTTGATGTATTATCTGTAATATTGGCTTTGGAAAAGCAAGGCAGTACAACTAAATCAAATTCTAGAACCTTTCCATAGTCAATAATGCAGAATAAAAGCATAAGAAAGCTTAGAGTAAGAATATATCACATATAATCTATACCTGACATCTTTCACTGTAGAGAAAATTCTCCACATCTGCTTCTACCAGGTTGCTATGAACTGAATGGGGATTGGTTTTATTTTTCTGAAGGATCTTATTTGGAGAAGCCTAGTTCTCTATAAACAGATTTTAATATCAGGACTTCTTACTTTGATTTTTTGTCTTTCTAGTATTGTTTGATTTTCATCTCTAGAGTTTAATGTGATTGTTGAAGCTAAACAGACAGCAAATAATTAAAAGACACTGAAACTATGGCTACCTTCTCCAAAGATCCATAAAATATAACTTGATATTTATGAATTTTTTCCAACCCTTTTCTCTTCCAAAACAGTAATAGTGAAATCCTTCTTTGCGTAACTTGAAGAAATGGAAAGATGTGCAGGATTCTAGGTATATGCATAAGGTTTTAACATATAATATTAACAATTTTGGCCCTAAAGGCACCTTCTCAAAGAGGTTTGGAATTTTCAAGCCTATTTTCAACTCATAACTGTTAGGTATAACTTCATGTTTAGTACACTGATTTGCATTAGTAAATTCTTTGTGCATAAGTTAAAAGAGATAAAAGGAGTATAAAAATCGTGTAACTAGCACATGGTGGCATATTGTAAGTAATACCTTTTCTTTTATTTCTTTTTAGAATGGAAAGCATTCATATACAAAAGATTCAAACCTAAGATCTTGTGGTGGTGGATTGCAAATGTCAAATATGCAAATTGAAGAATTAAACAAAGTTCATTATTATAGTACACTAATATCTGTGTATGTATGTATGTATGTATGTATGTATGTATGTATGTATCTATCTATCTATCTATCTATCTATCTATCTATCTATCTATCTATCTATCTATCTATCTATTTATCTGGTATTTTGACATAGAGTTATTCTATGTAGTCCTGGCTGTTCTGTAACTTACTCTTCAGAACAGGCTGGACTTGAACTCACAGAGATTCACCTGTCTTGAGTTCTGGGACTAAAGGCATCTACCATCAAGCCCATATCACTTAATCATATTTTTTTCTTTTTAGTCAACATCACTCAGTTTAAAGTTTACATTCTTTGAGCCAAAATTTTATAGCCCACATCAAAGAATACTCTCCAGCATATTTAAAACTTGTATGTGGCCTGTAGCAGGAAAAGGACTATGCTTCGCTCAGGAGTGGTAAGAATTTATGAATATTTCAAAAGTTATTACAAAAATATCTTCTTTTGACTAATCACTCAGATTTCTATTTAGAATTACATATTGTAAGTGGGTTGATGAGAACAGGGAGGAAGGGTCTGGAGGGCAGAAGCAAAAGAATCTGAAGAATAAAAATAGAGCAGTTATTTTTTTATTTTTTTTTTGATTGTTTGCACCTTTGGAACAATTTCATTCCAGATGTGCAGTCCCTCAGGCCGCTGGGCATTTCAATGAGGGTCTCGGTAGTTTTGAGGGATTGGTGTCTCAGAAGAGCTGCACAGTTTTGCCCCTTTGCCTAGGAAACATATAATGAAATTGTCATGTGTTTTGTTTTTAAAATAGAAAAAAATTTTGGATGCCTGTTGATTTCTCTGTGTGTACCATATAGCCTTCTTATTTTGACATCTTCCATCCATGGCTCATTTCATATAGGTTATAATAAAGATAATATTCATTTCTAGGTAGATTACAGAGAGTTGACTGTTTCCCACAGTGAAAAAGTTTCCAACGAAACAATAACATATGCAAACAAGTGTTTAATATGGCACCTACCATTCACATCCTTCAAACAGCACCAGAACCCAGTGGACCTGCAAGACACTTATAAATCTTTTCTCTAACATGGCTTCCTTGTCTTGTCTCAATGGAAGAGGACTTACCCAAATCTGCAAATATGATGTTCCATTGTCAGCAGATACCTGGGGTTGGGAAGCCCACCATCTCAGAGGAAAAGGGGAGGAGGATGGGAGGAAGGATTTTGTGAGTGGGGAATGGGGCAGTGACTGGGATGTAAAAAGCAAAAAGGATCCTCTATACAGAGATGAGCAAGGACTGTGAATTATTTAACACATAATGGAGCTAAATAAAATTTCACCAAAACACTTGCCAAAGTACCACAGCATTGCTTAAATGCTTTAGGCACTAGGGTGATGCAAGCATTAATATTTTTAAGAAAAGGGGCTAAAAATAAGAGAACAAGAAAATCATTCTCACAATAAAAATATAGCATAAATCAATATGGATGGTATTAAGTAAAAGACTTAAGTTCACTTATTAAACTAAAAGGTTAGAAAGATTTTAATTAGGCCTGAAAAAGATTTTTGTTTATCTTCAAGGTGAAGCTTTGGTAACACTGGAGTCCAATGCTCATTAAAATTAGCTTTTTGAAATTATTATTTTCAGAAGTTGACATCTGCAACAACATATTAATGTTATAAAACATTTCCTGTAAGCTATTAAGCTTTGACAATGGACCTGAGAAACTTTTACAAATAGATTCTAAGGGGATGTTGTCTGTTTTTAAGATAGTACATTTAAATCTTCTTAAAATTAATTCTCAGGAATCAATAACTCCTTCAAAGTTAAAGTAAGATTTTCTTTTACCACTTCCATTGGGGATACATATATATCTTGCTCATTTGAATTATGTTTCAGTGTGTTTCATCAAGACAACTTTACACACTGACATGTACTGTGGACAAGAGCTTTTTAAATGACAATTCATATAGATAAGATCAATGAAAGGTGATGTATGCTTTACTGTATCCAACACAAAGTAAAGTTACTGGAAAGGGATATGTTCACAGTATAATGGAAACTGACAGTTGTGTTGTATTGTTGAACATTAATTTCATAAAGCAGAATTGAGAAAGAAAAACACAAATAGATAAATTCTGCAGTACTTGAAAGTGGAGGGGGTTTCATTTGGTATGATTCAATTAAGTAATGCACTTTTTTATAAAACAACTTTAAATCAAGGGCTTCATAAGGGAAATATTGAACTTGAGGGATATTTTAGACAATATTGAACTATTGAATTACTTTTCTTTTACTTTGATATCCCATTTTTTAATTCTTCTCTCAAACAACACATCCTGACTGCAGTTTCCCCTCTCTCAAATCCTCTCTGTTCTTTCCACCTCCCCTCTGCTCTAGATGGGCTCTTTATCGGTTTCTCTTCAGAAAAGAGATCTATTTTGTGTGTGTGTGTGTGTGTGTGTGTGTGTGTGTGTGTGTGTGTGTGTGTGTATCATTATATAGTACAAATTATCATTAGTGCATAATATTAAATTGGAGACACATATATTTTAATATAATTATTTAGAGACAGTTGTATTGTTTGTAAAAAAATAAACTCAACCCTTGGAATATGAAAAAGTGCAATGATGATCATGAAGACTTTAAGATCAACAACTGGTAAATGGGAATTATGAAACTAAAAAGCTTCTGCAAGGCAAAGGGAACTGAGAGGCTCTACCCAACAGCTGACTAAGACAGATTCAGACACTCACTGCCAAGCATTAGACAGAGGTTGGATGTTAGAAGCCATCTAGGAAAGACTATGGCAAACAAGTGAATTTTCTGGAGATGGCCCACCATTTTGCATGACTGCAATGGGTGGGCTCTGTGAGGCAAGGTCTCAGGAGTCTTCATTCCAGTGTTTCTTCTTGCTGATGATAATGCCTTTCCTGTCACTATTACAAAGCCTAATTATTCCTGGGCATTAGTCCACTCTATTGGGCAGAATTCCTGTAGAATCCATTTGAAGATATAATTTCTTATAGTAATGCTATGTAGATGAATTGATGATTTCCAAATTCCTTATAATGATTTTATAAATTCCTAAATTGATATAAGTAATATCAAGCCCCCTTTAGAATAAAAATTGCAAATAGAGATCTGTAAACTTTCATGTGTCATGGGCTAACTACATTAGGAAAAGAACACAGGCTTGAAACAAATTTACAATCAAGAAAACCTTCCTGCTATGTTAGGTGTGAGACTATTATTTGGTTACTAAAGTTAAAAACTGGAAATGGACAATTTATTGTAGGCACAAGGACAGAAAAATAAAATATATGGCAAATGATTTTTCCCTTGAGAAAACTATGTTAACTTGTGAGATAAAAATTACTGCTTTACAGCAGTAGGCTTCTTTTGAGCCAGCCTGCTCAGAGGCAAAAGTCTCTGAAGTCTGAAGTTACAATAGCACAATGAAGCTGTTTCTCTATGAAGAATAGTCACAGTCCTAATGGTGATTTTTCCTCCATGTTTCCTGAATTTTGGTCTCTGTTCTTTATATAAAAATTATGACAATGATACATCTATCTGTTAGATCATATATTATGATTAACAAGTAGCTTTAGCTCCTGAGCAATCTATTTTCACAGTATTATTTACTTTTTTTCGGTTAACCCTGTGTAGTACAAGATGAGCATTCAAGAATCATTTCTGCCCACCATCTTTCCACATGTTTCTGTCTAACTTTAAGCTTAAAATGCCATTAAATATTTCTGCTTTTACACTGTGACCATGTTCAGACAAGGATTTAATTAAGCATGCTTAGGAGTAAGGGAACCTATATGTGAAAATATCTAGAATCTCTATGTAAAAATTTCAATGCTTCTTTTTTTAAATAAAATCATTGCTTTGAAAATTACTCCCAAGCTCTCCTTGCCTGCATCCCCCACCAAAAAAATCTCAAAATAAAAAAAAAATAAACTTATCTATAGATAATAGATAATTAATATTTAATGAAATACTAATCAATACCTTAATTGGAATATATGTAAACAACTTTGCTTTGGTTACTTAAGTTATCAATTTATGTTATAAACTATTGTCTTAAACTTACTATAAACTCATGGACTGTGAGAGTGTTTAGAAAATCATGCAATCAAATTATCTTTTTGTAACAGTTCTACCTGATAGTTGTATGAGGTAATTTTTTTTTTATTTTCTAAGTTTTTTTTTTTATTTACATTCAAAATCATTTCCCAGAAATACAGGTTTGCTGTAATTTTTCTTTCTCTGCTTCATCCAGAATGTGTGTTATTTTCTGCATGCATGAATAAAGGTTGGTTGGAACTTTCCTTTGCTTCATCCAGAGTGAGTTGAGTGTTTTTTCTTGCTTGATTGATTTCTTTCTTGATTCTCTCTTCTTTTCCTTTTTTTCTTTTCTTTCCCTTTTCTTTTTCTTTTCCTTTCTTCTTTCTTTTCTCTCTTGTTAGGAAGAAAAGAGCCAAATAACTATGCCTTTTTTTCTTTTTTTTTTTGTTTTTTATTAGATATTTTCTTTATTTACATTTCAAATGTTATCATCCCCTTTCCTGATTTCCCCTCTGAAAACACCCTATTCCTCCCCTCCCCCTGCTCACCAATCCACCCACTCCCACTTTCCTGTCCTGGCATCCCCCTATACTGCGGCATTGAGCCTTCTCAGGACAGGGCCTCTTCTCACTTTGATTTCCAACAAGGCCATCCTCTGCTACATATGCAGCTAGAACCATGGCTTGCTCCATGTGTACTCAAGGAGCTGAAGGAGCTTGCAGCTCCATAGGAGGAGCAACAACATAAGTCTTTTTTCTTAATCCCCTGCTGCTAACAGCAGGAGCTAATTACCAGAAGCCAGTGGCTTTCCAAGAGAAAAATAGAAAGCAACTTTAGCCCCAGCAACCACCCATACCACCTATCCCTGCCTGCCTCAGTATACCCTGGATGTTAGCTAGCATGGTCACTGGCTGACCATTACTCTTATGGAAGAGTCTAGCAAAGTATTGAGGGTCCTGAAGGTGACAACAAGTTCACAGGAAGACCAACACAGTCAAATAACCTAAACACTTAGAAATCCTTCCCCCTAGAGTTTTGGAAAGAAAAGTTGGTTTTCTCCTCCTTTCCCCAAGATGGAAACTACTTCCTCACCAAGAGAAGAAAGTCAGAAAGAGAGAGCATTTTACTCAATTCTTACTCAATTCTCACATACCACTGCCAAGTTCCTGTATTTAAAAAGTTTTTCAAACTATTTTGGCTACAACATGGAAAGATACCTCCCTCTGAGTTCTATAGTATTCACTGGGCAGGCATCATATTCTCATACAGGTAATGCAAGAATTGTTCGATAAAAGAGCTACTACAAAGTATCAGACAAGTGATTTCTTATGCTTTCTAAATAGATCTCTATTGAGAGGCTTCAAATGTACAAGAGGTTCTGTGCTACTGATTTGAACAGTAGGCAGAGAGGTAAAATGACAGTTTTCTCAGGATATGGTCACTCCTTGTTAAATTTTGTTTTAATTAATTAATTTATTTTCTTTACATCCCAATATCAGCCTCCCCTTCTCAAAATCCCCCCTCTATCAGTTTTCTTACCAATTTCCCCTCCCCTTCTCCTCTGAGTAGGGCAGTCACCCCTGAGTATCCACTTACCCACCCCTATCAGTCAGTGTTAAGAACTAGGTGGATCCTCTCTCACTGAGACTGTTAGAGTCTGTTGGAAGACCCCCACTCAATAAGACCACAGAGACTGGAATCACTGCAATCCGCAAGAGGTTTAATGTTCCAATGTACATTGGAGTCCCCCAGTGTGCAGGCAAGAGGAGATCCCGAGCTCACAAAGCATACCCTTTTAATAAACATTTTGGTGGGGAGTTCAGCAGTCACCTTGTTTGGATGACTGTGATTGATTACCCTGAGCAGCATGTGTTGTACAGTAGGGCTTTGTCTAAAAGTACAAAAAGTCACTAAAGTGAAATAATGTCAATTTGACACTCAAAGAAAGACAAACATCTTTTCATGATATGGTTATTCCCATAATACAAAATAAATCTATCTCTCTCTATATATATATCAATAATAATATAATCAATAATCAAGAGAGTCAAATTTATATGCAAAATAGGAATTTTGTTAATGATCTATAGAATACACTTATTTAAGCTCAAAAGATGATAAATACAAAAATAAAGCTCTTTCACCTTCTTCAAGGCACCCAGCAAAGTCTGAATAGAGTTTTAGTGTACTCTTACCAGTTTCGAGTGGACAAACCACTTATTAATTTTATAAGCAGGAGAGCTCAAAACTATGTTTCTCTTTTCAAGTTTTAAAATGTGGTTTCATTAGTCCTGTGAGGTTTCCTTTAAATTCTAGGTCAGGTCTCACATTTGTTTAAAAGGAATGAGTGTTGCTGCTGAACAGTACTGTGAAAAATAAAACATGTCTCCAAATATTCAGCTCTAGTCTCCCAGAAGTCTGTGCCTAACCTCGGCTTTGCCCAGTAAGGTGCATTTCTAATGGATAATCCTTGAAAACTACCAAAAAAAATGACATATTTTTCCACTCTTTAATAAAAGTTTCCCTGTGAAAAACAAATTATTGAAGGGAGTTTTAAATCTAACATGGTTTATTTAAATGTCCACTTGGTTGTCTCATAATCTATTATTTATTTAATCAGCAGGAAAACTGCAGGAATAAAAGGAATTGCATTGAATAAACTTTTGATTGAAAATGTTATAAGAAATTGCAGTAGTAATAAAATGATCTGTGTTTCTTATTGGAGCACTGTTTGTTTTTGTTTTTTTAATCATTTTTTTCTTATGAATAAACTCCAGTGTCAAATTATGAGACACATTAGTTTGTATGTTTTTTACTTACCCAGTTTGGAAGAGAAGATACAATATTAACTGCATGTACAAGGTAATTTTGCAAATCCTTTAGGATTTCTGTACATGTTCATATTGTTTCTATTGCTGTCACACTGCATGTCCCCCAGTAAAGATAGTATTAGATCTCACATTTGGCCTGCTGATCTACCTTCAAATCATTCAGAGTTTCCTCTGAATTCTTAGGAAATTCAACTGTTTTTCTTTCCCCAGTATTTAGCAGTTAAAAGGTGGAATATTTTTAAAAATTGAAAATAAACAAAACTCTAGTTCATAATGTACATTTCTTCTACCCCAAAATGAGTCCATTGAAAAATGCCAAAATACTATATTCCCTCCTTCCCTCCAAAGGGCTCTCCTTTGCATCTAGGATCTATAGATGGCACCACCCCTAAGTCTTCACTATGAAAAATACCTGTTAAATTTAGTTGACATTCTTTGTGATACATTCTAGTGCTATCTCCATGCCTTTCCATAAAACTAAATTTGTGCTATCAGATCTGTTAAAGCATTGTCATCTCTTCTCCACCACTTTATATCAAATGCAGATCACTAGCTTCCAGTAGAATTTTAAGACAACACACAACCTGCCTCCTACTTGATCAGCAGCATAGTGAATAGTGGTAATCTCTCTGCACTGGGACCAATCCATACACCTGGCTATATCACACACCTGCAGCATGGACATATTCCTCACTCCCCAGTGGTCCTGTGGTGGAAAGACTAGATGTTGAAAGCAATCCCCTTTACAATTGGAGACATTTGCATACTTTAGAGACTTCCAAAGAGTATTGTCATATAAAGGCATCTGCAATGTACATTTGTTAAAATTTGAATTTGATCAAAACTAAAAGTGATCTAGCAGGCAAATAGATAAAAACAAAGTAATAAAAAATTTTTGTTTTTTAATCAGATTATTTACCCAGAATTTAAAATTAATTATATGAGCATACAAAAAGATGTGCAAAGTCTTTTTTATATAGTTACCTACTATTCTGTGTTTAAAATTCTAGTCAGTTCCTTGGGTTTTAAACATAGTTATTGAATACATTAACTCTGATTCTCTTGTCAATTGACAGGGTTGGTCAACTTTTCTAAGTTTTGCACCATTTTTACAAATAGTATTGAATAGTTATTTTAAGCTAATAGTGGCTTAATACACTTTACTCCATGAGTCATCGTAATTCACAAATGGAAATACCAAGATTTAATATGAATATTTAGTTTATTTTTCTGTAAGATGAATGACCCTGAAAAAGTTTCAATTTTAGTGATCAAAATTTTGTGTTAGTATAAGCAGTTTGAATACAGATTTTCTGATTTAATTATAAAATTAGCATTTATATAGATTAGATGATGTGTATATATAATATGAAATAACCCACTATTATTAGTAGTATCATCATTATTATTATTATTATTATTAGTAGTAGTAGTAGTAGGATATAATTACTTTTACTACACTGAAATTCAATCTATGTTGAGCTTCAACTTAACTGGTCTTCAATTCTGCCTTTTATTTTAATCATCTTATAAGAATTGGTTTGCTAGCATATTATTTATTTTTGTGATGTCACATGATTAAATAGGAAAGGACACTTTTCTCTTGTTTGCTTGTTTGCCTCTATAATCTATCTTTAAAGCAATCCAAACTGGTCAGACATAAAGATAGATAAATAGCACAAAGCTCAGTGGTAGAGGTTTATACTGCTCTTTTTAAAACCTGAATATTTTGTTGTATGGAGAAAAACGTTATTGATTAACTGCTTTAAATTATCACATATGTCTAATATTAATATCTTTTTATATCCATGTTTAAAAGTTTCAACTTGGTAAAAAAAATATGAGTTTCTCTGAAACAATCATCTATGCATTATGGAAAATTTTAAAATACTTTCTTAACAACCTCACATTGGAATAATAAATACTGAAGGTATACATGTATTGAACCATTCATTAGATATAAGCAAATTGTTTTTTTAGAGACCTTATACAATTTACTTTGGTCCCTGTCTTTCAAAGATTTGTCTAAGGGCGTGATATGTGTGTGTGTGTGTGTGTGTGTGTGTGAATTATTTTGGCTTTGTTTACTATTTGAAAATCAATGCAAGCAATCTCATCCATTTTAGTGTTAACTAAATCATTTCCCATAGTAAATGATCTTTACTAAATGTATAATAGAACATAAATATTCATGTGTGTGTCACATATCTCTAAAGGACTCTTTCTTCCCAAGGCACTCATAGAGTGTATCATGTGTCTAATTTATTGTTTTCTTATCATTGATTGGAAAATAACACTTATTTTACATGATGCCCAAGTTTTTAAATTGACATGAAGAGTTTCAAATATTTGGGAAGTGTAAGCCTGTTACCCTTGTAATGGGCTCCTAAAGCAAAGCTGTATAAAAGGACAGTGTTATATCACTGTGAGAAAAGGAAGATACATCTATGACTCATGACGTGATTTTGATCCTTGGGAAACATGTGGTCGAATGAGAGAACCAATTTCTACAAGTTGAAGAAATTGAGCTCCACACATATACTGTGGCATATCTGTGCATGTACATACCCTCCAAACATTCTGTCTTGTGTGTGTGTGTGTGTGTGTGTGTGTAACATAACTAATTTTAAAATAAATATCAATATTTTAATGGCAAAGTACATCTATATTTGATAAATGTGAATCACTTGTATTGATGTTGCCCACATTTATTACTTATTTAGCACCTAGTTAGTGCTAACAAATGGCGACATGTGATTTCTTACATTTTTGATTTCCAGAAGATACATAAAACTTAAGGTTCTCTAAGACTTTCTACTAAAAATTTTAAATAATTCTAAATAGGATGAGGGGCTTCAGAGTTTGTTTTTTATTTTTATTCAGTCTTCCCTACATTCCAGACTAGATGGTCAGTATTACCACTCTGAGTCCTAGCATAAAACCCAGAATCACTTGAACAATTGATACAATTAATTTAGATAGTATTTGAACTGCATGGGTAAACTCTAGACTTCTCTCACTCAGAGTTAATTTGAGATAGCCTCCCTTTTAGTACCAACATGTATTTCCTTAATACAGGTTTATATATCTAAATCATTGAAAGGTTTGGTTTTGCCTGTTGTAAGTTTTTTGTTTTGTTTTGTTTTGTTTTCTTTTCTTTTCTACCAAGCTCTCTCTGAATGAGAGTTCTGAATTTTACTCAGGAAGGTCCTAAATTTTTATTTTTATTAGCTGCATAAATGCTTCTTGTCTTAATCTAGACTTTTCATCATTCTCACCCAGATATAACCCTTCTGGTCTACAATAACAACTTGTTTGGGAAGAGAGCTGTACTGGTATACAAGGAGTTTGAATGTTAAGGAGGAAACAACCATTTTCAGTTAGTTTTATGGCTTGCTCCTTGACAAGAAGCTTGTCCCTAGTATTATTAACAAGAACTTGTATTTCTTTTTTGTTTGTTTGTTTTTATTGAATATATTCTTCATTTACATTTCAAATGTTATACCTCTTCCCGGTTTCCCCCCTCCCCGAAAACCCCAACCCATCCTCCCACCTCCTGCCTCCAAGAATATGCTCCTCCACCCAACCTATTCCCATGACCCCCACTCGATTTCCCCACACTGAGACCTCTATTGAGCCTTCCCAGGATCAAAGGCCTCTCCTCCCACTGATGCCCGACAAGGCATTCCTATGCTAATCTTTTCGCTGGAACCACATGAACTCCTTAGTTGATGGCTTAGTCACTGGGAGCGCTGGGGCTTCTGGTTGGCTGACATTGTCCGTTCTTCTTCCCATGGGGCTGCAAATCACCCCCCCCCAGCTCCTCCAGCTTGCCCTCCAACTCCTCCATAATGAACCCCACGCTCAGACCAATGGTTGGCTGCTTGTATTATATGCCTCTGTATCTGTAAGGCTCTGGCAGGGCCCCTCTAAAAGACAACCATAAATGGCTCCTTTCCGTACACACTTCTTGCCATCCATAGTAGTTTCGGGGTTTGGTGACTGATGAATCCCCAGGTAGGACAGTCTCTGGGTGGCCTTTTCTTCAGTCTCTGCTCCACTCTTTGTCTCCATAGTTGTTCCTGTGAGTATTTTGTTCCCTTTCTCAGAGGAACCAAAGTACCCCCACTTTGGTCTTCCTTCTTCTTGAGCTTCCTGTGGTCTGTGAATTGTAACTTGTATTTTTTGAGCTTTTAGGCTAATGTCCACTTATCAGTGAGTCCATACCATGTGTGTTCTTTAGCCATTCTTCAGTTGAGGGACTTATAGATTATTTATTGTTCTTGATATTATGAATAAACCTGTTATAACCATAGTTAATCTAGTACCCTTATGGTAAAGATGGGGATGATTCAGGTATATGACCAGGAGTGGTGTCTAGGCCTTGGGGTAGAACTATTCCAAATTTCCTGAGAAACTCCAAAATTGATATCCAACATGGTTGTACAAGTTTATAGTATCACCAACAATAGATAAGTGTTCTCCTTGCTCCTTATCCTTGCCAACATGTGCTGTTTTTGATCTTAGCCATTCCAATGGGTGTAAGATGTAATCTCAGAGTCATTTTGATTTTTATTTCCTTGATAGTAAGGACATGAACATTTCTTTAGGTGCGCTTCCTGGCAATTACAGATTCCTCTATTGAGAATTATCTGTTTAGCTCTGTGTCCCATTTTAAAACTTGATAATTCGGTTATATTGCTGTCTAATTTCTTAAATTGCTTATATATTATGGATATTATTCCTCTGTTGGATATAGGGAAGATCTTTTTCCATTCTGTAGGCTGCTGTTTTGTCCTATTGATAGTGTCCTTAGCCTTGCAAAAAGCTTTTAACTTTCAGGAAGTTCCATTTATTAATGTGTTATCTTAGTGCCTGAGTTATTTGTGCTCGATTCAGGAAATTATCACCTATGTCGACGAGTTCAAACTCGTATCCCACGTATCCCACTTTCTTGTTTATTAGATTTAGTGTGTCCAGTTTTATGCTGAAGTCTTTGATATACTTGGGACTAGAGTTTTACGCATAAATAAAT
Organism: Tokudaia tokunoshimensis; assembly: GCA_036184795.1. Lineage (NCBI taxonomy): Eukaryota > Metazoa > Chordata > Mammalia > Rodentia > Muridae > Tokudaia > Tokudaia tokunoshimensis. The sequence continues at coordinate 79,526,769 of BTHU01000012.1, read as the reverse complement.
GTCTATTTGGATAATTCTATATGCAGGCATTTAATTAGACCAGAATGATTTACTGAAGATACCTTTTTTTTCTCTTCATATGGTTGTGGCTTCTTTGTTAAAAATCAAGTATCTATAGGCTCTGGCAGGGGCCCTCCAAAAGACAACAATAAATGGCTCCTTTCCATACACATTTCTTGCCATCCATAGTAGTTTCGGGGTTTGGTGACTGTTTATAAGATGAATCCCCAGGTAGGACAGTCTCTGGGTGGCCTTTCCTTCAGTCTCTGCTCCACTCTTTGTCTCCATAGTTGTTCCTGTGAATATTTTGTTCCCTTTCTCAGAGGAACCAAATCACCCCCACTTTGGTCTACCTCCTTTGTGATCTTCCTGTGGTCTGTGAATTGTAACATGTTTATTTTCAGCTTTTGGGCTAATATCCACCTATCAGTGAGTACATACCATGTGTGTTCTTTTGTGATTGGGTTACTTCACTCAGGATGCTACTTTCTAGTTGCATCCATTTGCCTAAGAATTTCAGGAATTCGTTATTTTCAATAGCTGAAGAGTACTACATTGTGTATATATACCAGAATTTTTGTATCCATTCCTCTGTTGAAGGACATCTGGGTTCTTTCCAGCTTCTGGTTGTTATAAATAAGGCTGCTATGAACATAGTGGAACACATGTCCTTATTGCATGTTGGAACATTTCTGGGTATATGCCCAGGAGTGGTATAACTGGATCCTCAGGTAGTACTATGTCAAATTTTCTGAGGATTGCCAAACTGATTTCCAGAGCAGTTTTACTAGCTTGCAATCCCACCAGCAATGGAGAAGTGTTCCTCTTTCTCCACATACTCTTCAGCATCTGCTGTCTCCGGAGCTTTTCATCTTAGCCATTCTGACTGGTGTGAGGTAGAATCTCAGGGTTGTTTTGATTTGCATTTCCCTAATAACTAAGGATGCTGAACATTTCTTTAGGTGCTTCAGAGCCATTTGAGTTTCCTCAGTTGATAATTCCCTGTTTAGCTCTGTACCCCAATTTTTAATAGGTTTATTTGACACTGTAGAGTCTAACTTCTTGAGTTCTTTGTATACATTGGATATTAGCCCTCTATCGGATGTAGGATTGGTAAATAACTTTTCCAAATCTTTGGGTTGCCATTTTGTCCTATTGACAGTGTCCTTTGCCTTACAGAAGCTTTGTAGTTTAATGAGGTCCCATTTGTTGATTCTTGTTCTTAGAGCATAAGCCATTGGTGTTCTATTCAGGAAATTTTCCCCGTGCCCATGTGTCCAAGGTTCTTCCCCACTTTCTCCTCTATAATCTTCAGTGTGTTTGGTTTTATGTGGAGGTCCTTAGTCCACTTGGACTTGAGCTTTGTACAAGGAGATAAGGATGAGTCGATTTGCATTTTTCTGCATGCTGACCTCCTGTTTATCCAGCACCATTTGTTAAAAATGCTGTCGTTTTTCCACTGGATGTTTTTAGTTCCTTTGTCAAATATCAAGTGACCATAGGTGTGTGGGCTCATATCTGGGTCTTCAATTCTATTCCTTTGATCTTCTTGCCTGTCTTTGTACCAATACCATACAGTTTTTATCACTATTGCTCTGTAGTAGAGCTTAAGGTCAGGGATGGTGATTCCACCAGTAGATCTTCTGTTTTGGAGAATAGTTTTCGCTATCCTGGGTTTTTTGTTATTCCAAATGAATCTGCAGATTTCTCTTTCTAGCTCTCTGAAGAATTGAGTTGGAATTTTGATGGGGATTGCATTGAATCTGTAGAGTGCTTTTGGCAAGATGGCAAGTTTTACTATATTAATCCTTCCAATCCCTGGGCATGGGAGATCCTTCCATCTTCTGAGATCTTCTTCAATTTCTTTCTTCAGAGGCTTGAAGTTATTGTCATACAGATCTTTCACTTGCTTGGTTAGAGTCACACCAAGGTATGTAGTATTATTTGTGACTATTGTAAATGGTCATTTCCATAATTTCATTCTCACCTTGTTTATGCTTTGAGTAGAGGAAGGCTACTGATTTGTTTGAGTTAATTTTATATCTAGCCACTTTGCTGAAGTTTTATTTATCAGCTTTAGGAGTTCTCTGGTGGAATTTTTGGGGTTCCTTAAATATAAGATCATATCGTCTGCAAATAGTGACACTTTGACTTCATCCCTTTCAAATTGTATACCATTGACCTCCTTTTGTTGTCTAATTGCTCTGGCTAGGACTTCGAATACTATATTGAATAGATAGGGAGAGAGTGGGCAGCCTTGACTGGTCCCCAATTTTAGTGGGATTGCTTCAAGTTTCTCTCCATTTAGTTTGGTGTTAGCTACTGGTTTACAGTATATTGCTTTCACTATGTTTAGGTATGGGACCTGAATTTCTGATCTTTCTGATATTAAAAAAGTAAAACTTTTTTAGAAATTCAGAGACTTTTATCATGAAGGGATGATGAATTTTGTCAAAAGCTTTTTCAGCATCTAATGAAATGAACATGTGGATTTTTCTTTGTGTTTGTTAATGTAGTGGATTACATTGATGGATTTACATATATTGAATCGTCCCTGCATCCCTGGGATGAGGCCTACTTGATCATGGTGAATTATTGTTTTGATGCATTCTTGGATTAGGTTGGCCAGAATTTTGTTGAGAGTTTTTGCATCAATGCTCATAAGGGAAATTGGTCTGAAGATCTATTTCCTTGTTTGGTCTTTGTTTGGTTTACTTATAAGCGTTATTGTGGGTTCATAGAATGAGCTGGGTAGTGTCCCTTGAGTTTCTATTTTGTGGAATAGTTTGAAGAGTATTGGTATCAGCTCTTCTTTGAAGATTTGATAGAATTCCCCACTAAACTCATCTGGTCCTGGGCTTTATTTTTTATTGGAAGACTATTAACTGCTTCTATTTCCTCAGGACTTATGAGACTATTTAGATTGTTTATCTGATAATTTTTTAACATTGGCACCTGGTATGTATCTAGAAAATTGTTCATTTTGTCCAGATTTTCCAATTTTGTTGAGTATAAGCTCTTGTAGTAGGATCTGATTATTTTTTGAATTTCCACAGTTTCTCTTGTTATGTCTCCCTTTTCATTTCTGATTTTGCTAATTTGGGTAGTGCCTCTGTGCCCTCTGGTTTGTCTGGCTAAGGGTTTATCTATCTTGTTGATTTTCTCAAAGAACCACCTCCTCGTTTTGTTGATTCTTTGTATGGTTCTTTTTGTTTCTATTTGGTTGATTTTGGCCCTGAGTTTAATTATTTCTTGCTGTCTACTCCTCTCGGGTGCATTCGCTTCTTTTTGTTCTAGAGTTTTCAGGTGTGTTGTCAAGCTGCTAGTGTAAGCCCTTTCCAATTTCTTTTTGGAGGCACTTAGAGCTATGAGTTTCCTCTTAGCACTGCTTTCAATGTGTCCCATAAGTTTTGGTATGATTTGTCCTCATTTTCATTAAATTCTACAAAGTCTTTAATTTCTTTCTTTATTTCTTCCTCGACCAAGCTATCATTGAGAAGAGCATTGTTCAAAGTCCACATGCATGTGGGTTTTCCATTGTTTTTGTTTGAACTCATGACCAGCCTTATATCTATGGTGATCTGATTGGGTGCATGAAATTATTTCAACAATCCTATATCTGTTGAGGCCTATTTGTGACCAATTATATGATCAGTTTTGGAGAAGGTACCATGTGGTACTAAGAAGAAGGTGTATTCTTTTGCTTGAGGATGGAATGTTCTAATAATATCTGTTAGATCCATTTCGTCCATAACTTTAGTTAGTTTCTCTATGTCTCTGCTTAGTTTCTGTTTCCATGATTTGTCCATTGATGAGAGTGGGATGTTGAAGTCTAGTACTATAATTGCTTGTGGGGCAATGTGTGCTTTGAGTTTTATTAAAGTTTGTTTTATGAATGTGTATACCCTTACATTTGGAACATAGATGCTCAGAATTGAGAGTTCATCCTGGTAGATTTTTCCTTTGATAAGTATGAAGTGTTCCACCTAATCTTTTTTGACAACTTTTGGTTGAAAGTCAATTTTATCTGATATAAGTATAGCCACTCCAGCTTGTTTCTTGGGAGCATTGGCTTCGAAAATTGTTTTCCAACCTTTGACTCTGAGGTAATGAGTGTCTTTTTCACTGAGGTGGGTTTCTTGTATGCAGCAAAATGTTGGGTCATGTTTACATGTCAAGTCTGTTAGTCTATGTCTTTTTATTGGGGAATTGAGTCCGTTGATGTTAAGAGATATTAAGGAATAGTGATTGTTGTTTCCTGTTGTTTTCATTGTTAAAGGTGGAATTATGCTTGTGTGGCTATCTTCTTTTGGGTTTGTTGAAAGAAGATTATTTTATTGCCTTTTCTAGGGTGTAGTTTCCCAACTTGTGTTGGTATTTTCCACCCATTATTCTATTCATACCACAGGTATGCCCAGCTTAATTCCCAAAATCCTCAAGAAGATCCTCCCAAATTAGACAAAATCAAAAACTCTAATATATACAATTTCTTGTCTGTCCATTTATTTTCTAATCCCAGAAGCATTGATGAATGTTTTAATAATCCTATAAGAAACAATTAGTTATAGGCCCATTTATTTATCTTGATCTCTAATAATTTCTTTTTATGCTCTCAGGACTAAAAGGGAGGGACCTTAGATGAAATGCCTGACAGTAGGGAGAGGGAACATATAGAGCCTATATCCAGCAGGAAGACAGGGCTTCAAATGAAGGAGTGCATCTCACAGTTACAACTCTGACCTATAATTGTTCCTGTGTGAAAGAATTACAGGGATGGAAATGGAGAGGAGCCTGAGGAAAAGAAGGTCCAGTGACAGCATCAAAGAGGGATCCAGCTCAAGGGGAAGTCCCAAGGCCTGATACTATTACTGAGGCTATGGAACGCTCAAAATAAGGAACCTATCACGACTGTACTTTGGAAGACCCAACAATTAGCTAAAAGAATCAGATACAGATATTTGCACCCAACCAACGGACAGAAGCATCTGACCTGTTCTGTTGAATTAGAGAAGACTGAAGCTGAGGGTGACCCTGTAGAAAGACCAGCAGTCTCAATTAATCAGGACCCCAGGGATCTCTCAAACACTGGACCACCAATCAGGCAGCATATACCAACTGATATGAGGTACTTAGCACACATACAATAGAGGACAGTCGGGTCTGTGTTCATTCAGAGATGATGCACCTAACCCTCAAGAGACTGGAGGCCCCAGGGAGTTTAGAGGTCAGGTGGGGTGGGGAGTAGGGACATCTACATGGAGCCAGGGGGAGGGGAGGAGGTATGGGATGTGGAACAGTTAGAGAGTGAACAGGGGTTAGTAGGGTGGGGAATAAAATATGGAGTGTATAAAAAGAATTAATAAAAAATAAAAATGAAAAAGAAATTAAAAAAAAAAAAAGAAGAGGTCTCCAAGAGATGACAGTTAAACAGAATAAACAAGCAACAATAAGGAAAGGCAAAAGCCCTCATATTGAGGATGGATAAGACAACCTAATAGGATAAAAAGAATCCCAGGGACAGGGCAAAGAGTCAAAGATATACCTGGTTCCACTGTTAGGAGTCCCACAAAAACACCAAGCTAACATCTAGCTTACAGATTTGATATGTACAGGATAAATTAAGACTAACTGTTAAAAGCAACAAAGTAGGAAATACTACATTTGAGATTAATGTATTTGAGTATTGTAAATGAGAGAAAGTAGCCACAATATTTTAGCAATTAATTATTCCAATCATATGGTGGTTGGAAAAATTGAAATTATTATTAATGGAAAATATGTTCATGTCATTGACTCCGGGAAGAAAGAAAGTGACTATAAATGAACAAAAGTGTTTTGTGTTTATGTATGGGTATATGTGTGTCTTTGTGTGCTAGTATACAGTAACTAATATTTGTCTTAATTCTGGTTATAATATTTTTAAACTTCAAAATTTTTATTAACCACGAATAGCTTTACTTTTGGAAATTATGTTTAAGTAAAGAAGAGTATTAATAAAAAATAAGGGTAAAAGATTTCTTTAATATGAATATGTAAAAGTCTTAAAATTTGCAAAATTTATGAAATTTTCAGCATTTCTAAATGCCTTACATTTTTTTTTAAATTTTAGGTTAAAATAATAATTATACACATTGTAGAAGCTTAACAATATTATTCTTCTGAGACTTAAATTACATTTTATTTCAGAATTTCTACACAATAAGATTGATTGTGTTGTTTCAATGATTTTGTATAGATCATGGTTACTTTTGTATTTATGTTTCTTTTCCTTAGATTATGATAAAATAGGTTGAATGGCTAGATACATTTTGTATGTAGCAGCTCTATGACTAATATTTTATTGTAGTAATATTATTGAGGAAATATTATGAAATTTTTTTTAATAATATATTCATAGGCCAAGGAAAACATTTTATGTCTAGTATGTTATTCATAGTATAACAACTAAGTTGAGCACTCCATATACTCATGAAAAATTACCCCTTGAACTATGGGAAAGTGGGTCACATGAACTGATACTGTTAAATAATAAAAAGAACACAAGTACTTTGCACTTGAGGCAAAAGAATTGTATTCTATACAAACTTTACTAAGAAAGAACCAAATAAGTCAGTTTTTACTCATGAGTGTTACAGGCTTATGATCCTGGCTACTTGAGAAGCTGAGACAGCTTGATGGCAAATTCTTTTCTTGCCTAGGCTATAGAGTGCAGTAAAGGTAATTTTGGGCAGCTAGATGGAATGGTTAGCAAAACCATATCTCAAGATTGAAAGTAAAAACTAAAAAGAAAAGGACTGATTTTGTAGCTCAGCACCAGGGCTTAGTGATTATATGAAAAGCTTCATTAGTACCAAAATAAAATCAAGTAACTAAAATAGCACATTAGTTAATGATAAGCCAAGTCCAATAGCACCTATATTTAAGGAGGTGCAGAGAAACTATGCATGCCTGAAGTCAATTTTCATCTTGACACTACCATCTTATTATTCAGTCTACTATGATACATAAACAACTGTTTTTCTGGAATTCATTTTTAAAAATATCACAACTATAATTTACTTCTTAGTTGTATAAAATGGTTGTTCAAATTTCAAGATAGTAATTTTTGAGTCAATCTCACACATTCAGATACATTTCCCTCAGTATTTCACATTGAGAATGATTTTGGTATATTCTCTTACTGAAAAACTATAAAGTAGAAATTGCAAATAAGCATGCTCTGCTAATATTTATATGTCAGTGCACTTGAATAAACAATAGAAAGTTAAGTGCTCTTGTAGATTGGAGTGAGGAGGTTAGGAATTATTAAAAAGGAAGAAATACTTACTAGAGAAATCTGTTCTGTGGCAGAGCCTTGCCTTCTGTTGACATACATCTCTTAGAGGGATGCAAATTAACACACACAAAAATCTCTGAGGGGTTGCAATCCATCTTAGGCACATTTTCACAGTTATTCTTAGGGTTGTGATAGTCTTAAAATGTTATTAACTGCCTTGCTTTTAGAAGCAATCATGCCTCATGAGTGCATTTACTGTGTCTGTTAATTAAAAACAACTCAAAATCTTTTTCGTTTACTGGGTTTTCATATCTATTTTTATTAAGCACACTTCATTTATTTATTCAGTTGAATATAGTGAAATATGTTTTCCTAAAAATAAATTTATTCTAGTTTTCTAATTTGTAGTGTGTTCACTTAAAGTGTTATAGCTATTGATCCACTATTCTCTGAGATCAGTATAGTTAAAAAAAAGTTTATATTCAGCACAATATTTTTTCCATTCTAAGCAATTTATATATTTCTTATGTGTTTTAAGATTCTTTGTTTGAAATTTAGATATTTTTCTCAAAATATATTCCATTCTGAGTAGATATTTATAATAGTCTAAAATTTGTTACAGACATGGCCAGTGCTGTAGCATTTTTACAAAGGCTTTATTTCGTTTTATTCTTTTGTTTGTGTTTTATCATATCACTGTTCTCATCACTCTATCTTTCTTCATGTGCTATAGAGGTTCCTTATCTTTTTTCCTGCACAATCCCTATTTATTTATCTTGATGCATTTTTATGATACAATACTTCTAAGTTTGGTAGTCATAATATTTTTCTATTAGAAATAAGTCTTTCCTTTTGTCCTTGCCTTCAACATTTGTTTTGTTTTCAGGAAATTTTTGTGAAGTCTTTTCCTTCTTAAATGATATGGTCATCTATCTCATAATTCATATTTTCTGTGTTGAAATATTGTTCCCCTTTACATTTATTTTATTATTTTAGACAATCTCATACCTGATTACAATGTATTATTTGCACCTCACCTCTCCCCATTTCTGAATCCTTCCATACAGTCCCTTTCTAATGCAGGACCTCTTATTCTTCAGTTATTAAAATCATTACCTTGTGATGATCAGTTTTATCTATGTGAGAAACAAGACACAAATATAAATTATTATTTTTTCAGAACACAATATTCTACACATAAAAGTCACATTAGTTTCAGTGTTTGCTGAAAATTATGATTTGAATTCTGCTGCATAATCTATAAAAACTGGTGGATAGTTCAATGGCTGGCTGACAGTGTCCCTCTCTGTATTTGTCATGCACTAGCAGAGACTCCCAGGTGACAGCTACATCCGACTCCAGTCAGCAAGTACTTGTGGGTATTGATAATAGCATCTGGGTTTTGTAACTGCATATGGAATGGATCACTAGGTGGGGTAGCCTCTGGATGGTCTTTCCCTCAGTCTCTGCTCCACACTGTCTCTGTATCTCCTTCTGTGTGTGTTTTGTTCCCCCTTTTAAGTAGGACCAGAGTATCCATACTTTGTTCTTCCTTCTTCTTGAGCATTATTTGATATGTGAATTGTGTCTTAGGTATTCCGAGCTCTGAGCATAGGGTCCCCAATGGGGAAGCTAGAGAAAGAACCCAAGGAGCTGAAGGGGTTTGCAGTGCCATAGGAGGAAGAATGATATGAGCCACCCACTTCTCCCAGAGCTCCCAGGGACAAAACATCAACCAGATAGTACACATGCTGTTACCCTTGGCTCCAGACACATCGGCAGCAGAGGATGGCCTTGTTGGATATCAAAGAGAGGAGAGGTCCCTACTCCTGGAAAGGCTTGATGCAGCAGTGTAGGGGAATACCAGGACAGGGAAGTGGGAGGGTTTGATTGGGGAAGGGGAGGGGGAGGGGCTTATGGGACTTTGGGGGGATGGAACCAGGAAAGGGGAAATCATTTGAAATGTAAATAAGAATATATCTAATAAAAAAAAACTGGTGGATATCTATACTGGATGCTAAAATTAGCATATTATGAACTTATATTTGTGGACTTTATTTTCACTTGAAGCTTTACCTTCACTTGAAGGCAAAATTTGGCTGAGAAAGGCTCTGTCAGAATCTTTACATGCTCTTAATATGTTAGTCCTCATATCAAGAACTCATTACGCCTTTAAAATTATGATTTATTTGGGACATGATAATAAGGGACCTTACTAACAAACAAAAGTAATTAGCTTTCCTATGTATCTTAGAAGCAAGTTTTTGAACTTTCCTGAAATGCTATTAAATAAATTTGTATCAACAAAAGGAAAATGTGCATAAACTATCTTGAAAATCACTCAAGATAAAAATATAAATAATTTTGGTATGTTTTCCTAAATTTATATTTATAACAAAATGCTTTCAACTTTTTTGTCTGTTTTTCATTTATTTGTACATTTTGTTTATATGTTATACTAATATTCTTTACATTTACTATGACAACTTGGGGAAGCAGCTTGGAGGAGAAAGAGTTAATTTTAGTTAAAAATTGAAGGTTATGGTCAGTGATTGTCAGGAAGCTAGAACAATAGGTGCTTGAGAGAAATAATCGCAGTCAGGATAGAGTGAAATTGTACTCACTAGATATGCTGTGTATATCCATTACTAGATGAGACAATGCAATGAAACTTCCCCATTTGGGGTGGGTGTATCTACTTCAATTAATCAATTAAAAATTCCAATAGGTATGCACATTGACCAACCTAGTCTTGACAATTCTTTATTGAAATTTACTTCCCAAAGCCAGGCATGGGAAGTCACATGCCTTTAATGACTTTAATCACAGCAATCAGGAAGCAGTAAAGAAAGAAAAAAGAAAGAAAGGAAACTTATTTCCAGGTGATTCTAAATTATCCAAAAGTGACAGTATCACACAGGCATTCAGTCAGGTATGCCTGGAGCACAGCTTGAAGAAGTGAGTTACACAAGTCCCCCTGACCTCCATTATCTGGTTCTGGCCTTGTTCTTTGGACCCCAGGAGCCCTGCAGGACACCAAGAGCAACCTGCTCACCCCACCCCCATGGAGGCCTGAAGGGTTTCCTGGACAAGAACTACCAGCTTGGCACATTGTTCCACAAATCCCTTGCCAGTGGGGTCTACCTGAGTCACAGTCAGCAGTGCTAGGTTACCTGATCTCCTTTATCTGGCTCAAGACTCCCTCTTCCTTTGCAAGAAATCCTGCTCTCATCACGATCATTCAGCCAACACCAAGGAAAACCAAATGCAAAAAATGCAGCTTATGAACAAAACCAAGAGCCAGGGCAGTATGTCATCACTAGAGCCCAGCTATCCATGTACAGCAAGCCTTTGCTATCCTAAGGAAACTGAAGCACTGGAAGATGATATTACATCCAATCTTATAAATGTGATAGAGGTAATTAAAAAGGAAATGTATTAATCCCTTAAAGAAATATAGGGAAATATGTTCAATCAGATAGAGGCATTAAAAGAGGAAGCAAATAATTATAAAGAAATACATGAAAATACAATCAAACAGGTTAAGGACATGAATAAAACTTTCCAAGACATAAAAATGGAAATGCAAGCAATAAAGAAAACACAAACTGGGTACATCCTGAGGATGGAAAACTTAGGAAAGGGAACAGGAAAGCAAACATAAACATCAATATCAGAATAAAGGAAATGTAACTAATAATCTCAGGCACAGAAGACAAATAGAACAATTCAATACATCTGTCAAAGAAAATGCAAAATCTAAAATGGCCATAACACAAAACACCCTAGAAATTTGGGACACTATGGAAAGACCAATCTTAAAAATATATGAATAGAAGAAGGAGAAAATTCTCAGCTCAATGGCCCAGAAATATCTTCAAGAAAATCATAGAAGAAAATATTTCTAACCTAAAGAAAGAGATGGCTATAAATGTGCAAAAAGATTACAGAACACCAAACAGATTGGCTGGAAAAGAAAATGTTTCTGGCACATAATAATCAAAACACTAAATGCACAGAAAAAAGAAAGACTATTAAAAGCTGCAAAGAAAAAGAAAAAAATAACATGTAAAAGCAGAACTGTCAGAATTACACCCAACTTCTCAACAGAGACCCTAAAAGATGGCAGGGCTTGGAAAAATGTCTTGCAGATCCTAAGAGTCCACACAGACTATTATACCTTGCAAAACTATCAATCATCATAGATGGTGAACTCAAGATATTCTATGACAAGAACAAAATTAAGCAATATCTTTGGACTAATCCAGTCCTACACAGGGTACTAGAAGGAAAACTCCAAACCAATGAGGCTAACTACTCTGAAGAAAAATAATAAGAAATAGAAAATGTCACACAATTAAAATCAAAAGAAGACAAACACACACACTCATGCAGAGAGAGAGAGAGAGAGAGAGAGAGAGAGAGAGAGAGAGAGAGAGAGAGAGAGAGAGAGAGAGAGACTAATATAACCAACATCAAAATCAAAATAAGAGGAAGTAACAATCATTGGTCATTAACATCTCTCAACTTCAATGAACTTGATTCCCCAATAAAAAGACATAGGTTAACAGAATGGATGTAAAAACAGAATCCATCAATACATGCTATATACATGAAATATACATCAGCAACAAAGATAAAAAGAGCTGGAAATATGTTTTCCAAGCAAATAGACCTAAGAAGCAAGTTGGAGTAGCTATTTTAATATCTAATAAAATACACTTCCAACCAATAATAATCAAAAGAGTCAGGGAGGAACACTTCATACCCATCAAAGGAAAAATCCACCAGAACATCTCAATCCTGAACATCGATGTCCCAAACACAAGTGTGTCCACATTTAGTAAAAAATTACTAAAACATAAATCATATATCAAACCTGACACATTAATAATAGTGGGAGAGTTCAACACTTCACTTTCACCAAGCGACATGTGAGTCAAACAGAGAAATAATGAAACAGATAAATATTTAATGGCCAAGAAACACTTAAAAAATGTTCAATGACCTTAGTTATGAGGGAAATGCAAATCAAAATGTCTTTGAGATTCCACCTTAAATCCTTAAGAATGATTAAAATCAAAAACTCAAGTGACAGCACATGCTGACAAGGATGTGGAGCAAGGGGAATACTCCTCCATTGATGGCTTTGAGTGCAAACTTGTTCACGTATTGTGGAAATTAATCTGCCCATTTCTCAGAAAATTGGAAATAGTTCACCTGAAGAAGATATACTACTCTTGGTCATATACCTAAAAGATGCTCTACCACCTTACCACAAAGTCACTTGCTCAACTCTGTTCATAGCAGCTTTATTCATAAGAGCCAGAAACTGGAAACACCCTAGATGTTCTTCAATTGAAGAATGTATAAAGAAAATGTGTTCACTTACACAGAGAAATACTACTCAGCTATTAAAAAGAAGAGCCTAATGTTTGCAGGCAAATGGATGGAACTCAAAAATACCATCCTCAGTGGTAACCCAGAGCCAAAAAGACATGCAAGGTATATACTCACTTAAAAGTGAACATTGGCCATTAAATATAGAATAACTATGCTATAGTTCACAGACCCTAAGGACCCAAACAACAAGGGGTGGGGGGAAGCAAGCTTGGTTGATTCTTTTTCAGAAGGGGAAATAAAATAGACATTGAAGGTGAATGGAGAGAAGGAAATGGATAGGAGAGGAATGGAGAAGGAATTGACGTGGGGGAATCAGGTATAAGGAGAGCAGGGAAGAGAGAATGGCTATCGATGGAGGAGGGGGCAAACTTTAGGACAAGACAGAGACCTGGAGTGGTCCCAGGGAGTCAATGGAAGTGACTCAAGGTAAGCATCCTAGCAATAGGGGATAGAGCACTTAAAGTGGCCACTTTCTGTAGCCAAATAAGACTCCTTATGGAGAGATAAGGACAGAATTCAAAACCTTCATATTAAAATCTTTCCTGCCTACAATATGCACATGGACAAAGATAGAGCAAAGGAGGGAATGGACAATGATTGGCCCAAATTCAGACACATCCCATGGACAAGAACTAATCTTTAACCCTATTAGTGATACTCTATTATGCTTGCAGACAGGAGCTTCACACAACTGTCCTCTAAAAGGTTCCACCCAGCAGCCAATTGAATAAGATGCAGAGACCCACTAACAAATATTAGATGGAACTCAAGGAGTGTAATGGAAGTGTTGGAGAAAGGTTGAGAGACCTGAATAGGACAGGGTCTCCATAGATAAACCAACAGAGTCAACTAACCTAGACGACTGGGGGCTCCCAGAGACTGAACCACCAAACAAAGAGTGAGAACAAGATGAGCCTAGTGCCCCTGCACATATAAAGCAGATGTGCAGCTTGGTCTTTATGAAGGTACCTCAACAACTGGAGCAGGGGCTATGGCTCCTGTTTCTCTGACTGAGTTGCCTTGTCTGGCCTCAGTGGTAGAGGATGTGTCTAGTCTTTCAGTGGCATTATGTGCAGAGAGTGGGTGGATGTGGGGGGTAGTAATGGGGGAAGATGGTTGTTGGTGATACCCAGGGAGGTGCTCCCCATCTCAGAGGAGAAGGGGAGATGGAGGTAGGATTAACATGAAGGGTTACTGGGAGGATAAGGGAGGTGATATTGGGATATAAAGTGAATAAATAAATAAATTTAAAACAAAGTAAAACAACAAAACAAAACACAAAAACAAAACCCAGAAAAGAACAAAATGTTACACAGCTATACATACAGTAAACATGCATATGTGCACACAAGCATACAAGGAATATGACTAACTTTATTGTGTACATGTGTTTGAGAAGTTTTGTTTTGATAATTAGCTCATGTTACTATTAATACTGAGACATCACAATTACATGTCATCTTCAAGTAGGGGACATGGGAAAGCTACCACTGTGTTTGAACCTTAGTCAGAAATTCTGACAGCTGAAGGAATAGGAGGTAGCTACTGTCAGTCTGTAATCTAGGTGCTCTGGGAGAAGAAAAGATATATGTTTTCACCCAAAGAGGAAAAGGAAGAATTATATTTTCCTATGCTTTTTCAGCTTATTGACACAAATATAAACTTTTCTGCAAATTCTCATCACGGGCACATCAAACATTTAAGCTGATTCAAGCATTTCTGCATCATAAATCTTCTCTTTGCTCCCTCCCTTGAGCTAGGGAGATAATTACCATGGATATTATATTACTATATATTTTGTGAATAAAGCTACTGCTAATCAGAGAATAATATTATATCACAAAACATAGGATATGTTTTGGGAGGATAATACATATGAATGTTGAAAACACTGGAAGCCAAAGACTATGCTTTAGGAATGAAAAGGTAAACATTACTTAAAATTATCCTCAAATTTTTTGATTGTAAGCCTTGTCTTTAATGGCTCCTTGGCATATACACAAAATATGTTCTACCATACCACAAGGACATATGCTCCACTATGTTCACAGTAGCCTCATTAGTAATAGCTAGAAGCTGGAAGGAACCCAAATGTCTTTCAACTAAAGAATATAGAAAATGTTGTTCATTTATTCATTGGAATACTACTCCACTACTAAAAACAAGTTCATCATGAATTTTGCAGGCAAATGGACAGAACTAGAAAATATCACTCTGAGTGGGGTAACCAAAACCAAAAAGGACATGCAAGGTATGTACTCACTGATAAGTGGATATTGGCCAAAAAGAAAGGAATACCCATGACATGCCCTATAGTCCTTAAGATGTTAAAGAAGAAGGAAGGCACAAATGAATATGCTTCAATCTCACTTAGAAGGGGGAAACAAAACAATAATTGGAGGCACAAGGAAGGAGAAACCTGGGTGGGAATGGTGAGAAGGAGGGGATGCCATTGGGGAGGGCACCCTTTTAGAGGTGAAGGGAAGATGTGGGTTGAAGAATTCTGGGAGGAAGACAGGTAGGGCGACAACATTTGGAGGTAAAGAAATAATTAATTATAAACATGTCCTTGAATTTCTTTTTTCTCTGGAAAAATTGTCTTTATTTCATGCTCCATTCTCCAAATAGTGGCATATGATCTTGCAGTTTTTTGTCTAGTACAAAAGATAAATTTAATATGTAAATTTCATTTTCTCTTTGGTCAATAATGAATAGTTTTCTATCTAGAATGTTTCCCTTTTTCTTCATTCAGTTCATCCCATATAATTATGTGTATGTTATTGATTCAGGAATGGGCAGCCTTGCTGTCCCATGGACTGAACATATGCATTAAAGAACCTTGTTTTCTGCAACCCTTGCATGAGACATCTCTGTGAAACTTTCCAAGAACTATCTTCTCCCCTATAAGCCCAATATAATAGACCTGCCCTTTGAGGCAGAGACTACAGCTCTCTAGCTCTTTTGCATATACTTTTCAAGTGAGTGTTCTATTGTTTGGTGTTTTATATAAGTTATCAGCAGCTGGTAATCGAGTACTTCTTTGTTCCGATGTATTCCAAAGCACTGAGATTCTGGGCAGGAGAAGGAGGTTAAAGTAAAAAGCCTATCAAAATATAGATGCGAATTTTTATTTTTGAGTGTACATTTGTATGCTTATGCAGCCTAGACAGCATGCCTCCATCCTTTTCATTATGAATAAAAAATCCTGTGTCTGGCTGTGAACAAAAACTCCTGGGAGGAGCTCTATGACTGCAGAGACTGATTACAATCTCAGTACCACAGAGAAAGTGGAATTTTGGAAGTTCAGAAGCTAATTGTTTTGGGCTAGTTTTTGCCTTATGAAATATCCATTTCTTACCACAATCTGCATCTGAACTAATACTTCTTGACAATAAATATAAACCCTTTAGTACAGTAGTTCTCAACTTTCCTAATGCTGGGACCCTTTAATACAGTTCCTCATGTTGTGGTGACCCCAACTATTAAATTATTTTTATTGCTACCTCATAACTATACTTTTGCTATTGTTATGAGACATAATATAAATATTTGTGTTTTCTGAAGGTTTTTACCACCAAAGGGGTTATGATCCATAGGATAAGAATGCATGCCTTAGACAGTATTAACTTAGCAGAACCTTGGCTCCCACCAATCCATGAGCTAAGAATGTCTTCTGATAGCATATAAAGTCTATAGAAAACCTTCACTCATCTTTACATTCCTCTTTCTTATTTATCCACCAAAGTATTTCAAAGGTGCTTTGATTTATGATATTCTTTGTTCTGTAAAACTATTAAAAAAACAAAAAACAATAAAAAAAAAAAAACCCTGTGAAACTGCTTTCAGGTTGGAACATGGTGTTTGGGATAACATAAATCTGTGTTCCCAGGATATGATCACTCAGAATAGCTCCAAAACAAATCTTTTTTTCTCTTTAAGCTGAAAGCAATGGTTCTTATGTTGACATGATGACACATCAGTTTTGTCTGATATGTGTTAATCATTAAATTCCATGCACCCATCAAGTGGCTATGTGCTAATTTGTAGATTTTTGTGTCATGAAGGAATGCCAATTTTATTGTTTATTAATTGCATTTTTATACTTTTCTTTTTCCCTACCCTGTGACACTTACTCCAAATTATTTATCTAGTAGGTAAATACCAATTCTCAAAGTCTTTCTCAAGCCGTTTATGCTTCTCAGTGGTTCTCAAATACTTGAGTTAAACAAATCTTTCAAGGTCTTTAAAGATTTACTTTTTGATTATTATCTTCCATGTAAACTATGCTTTGATATATATGCAATTAATTTGTACCCTGGAGTCAAAAAACATAAAGCTCAACAGAGAGGGAAAGCATCTAACCTGAAACAGCAACATGTACTCTACTTGGTAGAGTATAATACTACCTCCTAGGGCAGACATGGACTGGAAAGAAAAAAAAATAATAGTGAGTGGGTAATCACTCATAGAAATGACACAATTGTTAAGAGATAGAAAATACAAAATTATTATTATTATATGCACTATCAAAAATGCGTAACTGGTTTTGGTGGATTCATCCCAGAAGAATGCCCCACAATTTCACCAATACACATGATAAAAGGCAGATGGTATTTTTGTAGGAAGACAGATAATGCCTTTATGCCTTAATTATGGTTGTATACTAAGTAGTAACTTCCTATTTTCAAATAAATATCAAATGTTATAATTTTATGGAATTATTATTTTTTGGTCAGCTGGTAAGAAATTTGAAGAAAATAATAACTACACAATATCCGATTTAATTTGGGATAAAAAACAAGAGAACATGTAATGTGTTGCATAAGCTTACTGGGTAAGATTTAAGTCACAAAGAACAGAACTAAATAAGTTTTTGATTTCCAAAATAGTTTAAAACCTTCCTTTGAGGCAGGGAAAATAAATTTCAATATCAAGTTCTGGAACTGTATTACAAAAGTTGGTTAAAAATGTTCAAATATAAAATGTAGTCCATTGGGAAGAAAACAGAAAACTGTTGATAATTCCCTTTTAAAAATAAAAATAAAGACAGTCCTCTGAAGAGGGGAATAATAAATCAAAGGTAACTCAAACAGACACCAAAGCAGTATGCTTTAGAGTCTGAAAAAATAAATGGGAAAAATATATTACCAGAAAATAGACATACTATAGCAAAGAAAGTGAAAAAAGAATCAGGAATGAAAATACAGTAAATTACACACACACGCACACACACACACACACAAACACAACACAGACACACATGCATACACACACTCAGATATGCATGTGTGCACACAAACACATTGTCACACATATGTCCAAATATTTTATGTACATTGAAGCAAGTATCACTTGAAAACACTCTTTAAAACTTTGCTGTTTAATACGGCTGAAAATTTTCTAGACAATCTCTGATATTTAAGTATGCCTTCTTAACATACTTAAATTGCAAATTTTCCAGAATCTACTTCATCATCATTCTCAGAATTTGGAACAGAGTTGATTACCTCTAAATATTATTATTTAGGATTGGGTTTTTATTCACAAGATGAAAAGCAATTCCCACATAGCTTAGTTATTTTATATGGTGACAGAAGGGTTGGACTTCGTTTGGGAGTAGAGGAAAATAAAAGAAGGGATATAAATACCTCATGAAAGAAATTCCAGTGTATATTATTCTTACATTAGGAGAGCCTCTCAATTTATAATTCTTAATAAATCAATCAGCATTCATTTACTAAATGGGAATAATCCCTAAGAACAATCTATAAACATTTGTCTTTATACACACACAGGCAAGAGTAGTCCTCACCTCTCATGAAGCAAACATCTCTTTGTAACAGAAACCACTACAGAAAACTATAACCAATCAAAATGAAGAACTGTGGAGTCCAGGCCCAATAGGTCCATGGACAAAATAAATCAATTCTCAGTCCTCACTAGAGAATCTTGTTTGTGCAGTAGACAGTGGTTAATATTTAAAAAAATCACAAGATTTTAAAATATAGAGTGTCATTGAGTGCTCAGTTATGAATTAAAACTCTATATTATGTCCTCAGATAGGGATCAAAGAACATCACAAAGAGCATGTGGAAGATTGTGAGAAGTCTTAAATGACCAGTGAATTACTCCTGAACTCATAGCAGGTGGGATTGCAGAATCAAGATCAAAATAATCAACAATTGAACAAAAAGAGAGGAGACGCTTAATAGTCTTGATCATACCAGGGGAGGGGAATTCTTGCAAGTTGAAGGTTGTTAGAAAACCACTTTTCTTTAAAGATGTGGCTCCTGGTAGGTTTGTCATGTTCCATTAGCTTACCTCATACTCAAATGTAGTACAAATTGGAATCAATGGAAAAAAAAATATGACATGAAGTTAGTAGGAATTTGGGTATGATGGTCGATCTGGAGGAGTTAATGGCAAGAAGAGAATGTGAATACAACCAAAATACATGTATTCATGCATGGAATTTTCAAATAATGAATAAAATATTTTTGAAAGACTTGGTAAAAGATTGATATCCCTGACATTCTGAAACCACTTAAGTTTATAATGAAAATGAACCATTATGCCAGTTATGTCTTTACCTTAAGAATGATATTAATTCCAATTTTTAATAATGAACCCCCTATATAACAAAAATATTTCTTATTTAAGGTCTTTAAAAAGCTGACAGGTGAAAATGGTGTTATAGTTCTGTTTTAAATTTTATTGGTATTTCGACAACTGAGGATAATAGTATACACTTTAAATTTCATTTAATTATCTTCATATATTGTAACTGCAAGATTTACAAGTAAATCATATAAGTAGAATTCTGTACTATGCCCACATTTATATCTTACCTATTTTAGCATAATGTTTGTGGTAATTGTCCATATTTCTTTCTGTAGTTGTAAATTCTTTATGCTTATTTATCTAAGCACGTATACAGATTGGTATTTATCCACTCATCTGATACAGACTTTTAGATATATTTAAATCCCAACTTTATCAGAAATACAGAATATGTCTACTGTATGCCTTTTAGTTGTTGGACAGACTGGTTTTGTGTCAGCTTGACATGAGTTACAATCATCAGAGAGAAAGGATTCTCAATTATAAAAATATATTCATGAGATCCAACTGTAAGGTGTTTTCTCAATTAGTGATTCACTGGGAAGGACTTCGCCCATGGTGGGTGGTGCTGTCTCTGGGCCTGTGGTGTGTGTTCTGTAAGAGGGAAGGCTGAGGAAGGCAGTATACAGCACACACACACACACACACACACACACACACACACACACACACACACACACACACAGAGCGTCTTTATCAGCTCTTGCCACTACATTTAAGCACTGCTTGAATTCCTGTCCTGGCTTACAAGAATGAGTAATTATGATCTAGAAGTATAAGCCAATTCAATTCCTTCCTCACCAGCTTGCTTTTGGGTCATGATGTTTTATTGTAGTAACAGAAACCCTAAGACAATTACTACAATACCATTGTTCTGAATACCTATTTTAGATTAGAAGTGTTGAGTCATTTCTATAAAACAGGGCTACAATAAATGTCCCAGAGGACTACTGCTGAGAATCCAATACTGATAGTATAACAGAAGTCAGAGGCCTCGAACTAGACTCACTGCAGTGAATGTTTGCAAGCAAAGCTGCTTAGACTGCTTCCTCTGTTACCCTTGGAAGACACCCTATGGCTTCCAAGGGGAGATATTTGGTTTTACGTTATTTGTCTTTATTTTTATTTTTCATTTTATTTGGGGTGGGGAGGTTGCAAGGGCAGAAGGTAGATATGGAGGGGCACGGAGATGAGTGTGATTGGGGTACATGATGTGAAATTCACAAAGAAACAAATAAAAAGTAAGAAAATAAGTAAATAAATAAATAAATAAGCTAAGTTATTCAGTGTGTGTTGATTCAAATGTGTTAAGGTTTGGTAGACACTACCAAATATTATTTAAAAGTGATTGTAAAAGTTTATTCTAGGTTATGTAAGGACAACATTTCCTAATTGTTCTACATCTTTGACAACTCTTGGGGTATCAGTGTTTTTAATATTAGCATTTTTATGCTCTGTAGAGTTAATTACCTCTAGACTATGACTAATAAACTTGTGAACCTTTTCTTGTTTAATTTTAATACCTTCTGTAATGAAATGTTCCTTTCTATGGGGCAAATTCTTATCTAATGACTAGATAATATGGAATATGCCAACAACCATTTCCAATATATCAAAATGGAGACAACACAGAATGGTGGGCTATTTCTCTTGAAGTTGAGTAAGGCTTATAATGGAAGTACTTGTCTATTCCATTCCTATTCATGGTGAGTTATGATTCTCTCAGTCTCTTTATTGTTTCTATGAGCAATTTCCAATAAAATACTCCATCTTTCACAAGAATCCTATGAATTCTCTAAGCCTGTTCAGATAGTTCAACTTGACTGAGCCACATATAGAAAAAGTATTTTTCTGAGTATGTTTTGCTGTGAATTCTAAACCTCCTAAATATTAATGATTTTTAGCAAACCAGATAATAATCTAAATAAAATTAAAATGAGAGGAAGAGAGGTTTTTACTCTCTATAACAGAGAGAGCTAGGTTGTTTACGTAGACATCTCCAAATGAATGAAAATTATAAAGGTATTTTCATCTTGTGTGAACACTCACAAAAGAATAATTTTAATACATGAAGACTTCAATACTGAAATTTGACCAAGTATTGTGTGTGAGTGTGTGTGTGTGCGTGTGTGTGCACGCGCGCATGTGTGTGTTTGTAACATTCAGCTTGTTCATTCCTCCTAGTGACTATATCTTTTCCCAGTGAAATCATAAGAAATTGGTTCAGTGACTTGGGTTCACACTCATCAAAATCCATGAGTATGCCCATGGCAAAGTGGTTTCTCTTTCCATGCTGCTGTATAAGCCCACAGTTCATGTATATGTCACACTGACTGACAGAGAAAGCAATTGTTTTCTCTTTGCCTATTTCAAGGTAGAATATCAGTCTTCTGCATCCAGACTCAAACTTAGATTGAATTTTATATTAAATTCCCATCTCGTTCCTTTTAACTCATGCTGATATTACACTAGATATTTTGTAATATCTACACCAGATATCTTGTAATATCTCTACTTTCATAACTTCATGTCTGTTAACTACTTATCATTTCTTTTGTTGTTGTGTTTGTGTGTGGGTGTGTTTGTGTGCGAGTGTTTGTGTGTGACTGTGTGTGCATGTGTGTCTGCATTATGTGAATCTGATTTTGGATACAGGTTGATGGTTGTGTGTGTTTTTCTTTATTGTTCTATATCTTTTGTTTTTATTCAAAGCCTTTCCATGAATATGGAATTCCCTAATCCAGCTAGTCTGGTCAGTGAATTCCACGGCTCCTCTTGACCACAATTCTCCAGTGCAATGACTATAGGTAAGTCCAGAATTCTTTTTATATATTTTTTATTTCTTTCTTCTTCTTTTTTTGTTTTTGCTTTTTTTTTTTTGTTTTTGGCATAAGTATCAATACTCAGGCCCTTAGGTTGATTGGGCAAACATATTATTGTTTGAACCATCAACTTAGACTCAATTCCATATGATCTTCTTCAGGTGGATAGACAATGGAAGATAGATAGATAGATAGATAGATAGATAGATAGATAGATAGATAGATGTAATTATTTGTTTCTCTGAGAAATCCTGAAAACTAAATGTAGTGTTGGTATGGACTGAATGATTTCTGACAAGATTGGAATTAGAAAGGAAGAAATGGTAATGAAATTGAGTTGGAAAATAAACATTGCTCTCATTAAAAAAAACAGATATGTAAAATGCCAACAGAATATAGGGGAGAAAATCAAAAGATTTCGAAAATGGATCATACATATATGTATTTTTTACAGATAGTAATATATTGCTAAATATTACTGCCTAACTTTGCAAACTGTTGTGTGGAGTTCCACAGAGAACTAAATTCATGAAAGAAATATTTATCTCCTGAAGTAGGCATCAGAAGTCAGAAGTTCATTGCTAACTATACTGTGTTTACAATATATACAGATCCGAAGGTCTATTACATGCCTTGGCACTCTTTCATTAGTCATGATAATAGAATTCAGAATAGTACAGTTCAATGCACGGTATCAATCATCATAAATCACCAGGGAGAAATTCTTGTAAGTTTCAGAAAAAAATGCCAACCTAGCAGCCTAACCTGAAAACAGCTATAGAGATTTTTAAGTAACATGAACTAAATTAGAAAACATACTAATTGAAAATCTGAAAAGACTGAGGAAGTTACAAAAAAATAAATTAAGAACAGATAATCAGTCAACTGAGATTAGTGACACCTTTTATGTTATCACTTTTCCAATGATATCTGAGACCAGAATCACATTTTAAAAGACCTTGCATTTATTTGTATAAGTGAATTACTAATTGTCATTTATTCAAGTAACCCTAGTTGAAAATATGGGAATTTGAAGGTGTATTAGCTGCTAATCTCAGCTTATAATGGTGTACATTGACTGTCAACCTATCAGGACTTAGGAACATTCTGTAGCAAGATCTCTGTGCATGTCTGGGATATCTATATTCAAGGTTCTATGAACAAAAGCAGAAAATTGAACAAAAATGCATCTGGTTGGGGATCATGTGTTTCTTAGGCCTTAGGAAGTGACAGGTGGAAGAAATGTAGAATAGTTTACAACTTTGGGCTAGAAAAGTCTTTGAATACTGTAAGGAGAAATTAACGAGTCAAACTGAGAGATATTGGAAGTCAAGGATACTAAAGAAACACAAACACCTGACTCGTGTGACTTCTTGGAGGAACACTGAAAACTAGGCTAGAGACTATTTAATAAAGGAATAGTGCTGAATTTGGCACATTTCTTGAAAATAAGAATGGAGTTGAATGTAAGGGAATGGGCTGATTTCTGTGGTGGAGGAAATCGCATCCCAGCATAACACTCAAGCTGGGGCGTAGCTCTGGCTTACTCACTCCTCTTACTGAGATTCACAATGAAAAAGGAAGAAAAATCTGTGAGCAATGTGAGAATTCGATAGTTGTATTATTAAGCTTAAAACTACACTCAAAATTAATGTAGAATTCAAAGCTTCTATAATTATAAAGATTAACCCAACTCTTCTAATTGAGACAAGAGGAAAGTTGCCTTGAAGACAAGACTCCATTCATCAAAGAATAGGCAATGGATAATGAATGAGCTTAGAAAGCTGTTTTATAGTCTTAGTTAAGGATATATAAATTAAACTGTGTGTTAAAGTGGCAAGAATTATTTTTTGCACTGCAAAAGAATCTAATATACGTTATTCTTTTAAGGAAGTGATTATCAAAGTTCCCTTGGTTTTTAAAACAGGTGTTGGACATACTAGCTACCAAATAAAGTTTCAAGCTGATGCACTTAGAAAATCTCAGGCTTTTTGTTTTGCTGTTGTTGTTTGTTTTGTTTTTTGAATTTTTGGGTGTTGGATGGTTTCTGTAACAAGAAATGTTTTTCTCTTTTTTATTCTGATTAAAACTAAAGCAAATACTTTACTGTGACTGTTAAATAAATTTCACTGTTTTATGTTATGGGTGCTTTTAAAATTTATTTTAAGAAATTTTAACTTTTGAAATTCAAATTTATATGAGTTTAAAAAAGCTTGCACCAAATGTATGGCAGGAGTTCTCTTTCTTGAAGTTGATAGGGCAGAATCAGCAACAGGTATATACAGCTGTATTTAAAGGAACAGGATATATTTTAAATGCAAGCAGAACTTGACAGCATCATCCTCATGATACTGATTTGCTGGCATTAAATATAAAATTTTGAGGGAGTCAAGAAATATTGTTAAATGGTTATAGAGAGCTGCTTTCTTGATAGGCAGTATGTGTCTGGGTCAGATTTCCAGCAAAGGGGCCAACAGTAACTATAATAATATTGTAGGGTTTTATAGTCCAAAGCTAGCAACTCTTCTACATTCCTTCTGTAAACCAGTTCTACAGACCCAAGAAATTTATTGTCTGTTTTAGAAACAATGACATCACATCTAAATACAAATTATCTTAGTGACAAGTCTTTTTCCTATGACATGTGACTTAAGAAAGGAAAGAGGGATGTTCATTTTAGTTGACATTTTGGGGTTCAGGTTTGTCTGGGCAAGGAAGCATGATGGCAAGAAATAGAGGTAGTGTAAATTATATGCAAAGACAGGAGGCAGAGATCAGAGGATGTTGGTGCTCATCTCTCTTTCTTCCTTTTGTTTTGTCAAGATCCTAGCCAATGGAGAAAGTTGGGGCATATATCTCTGGCACATGGAATAAGAGTTATTTTAGGTGGAACCAAAGAGCTTATGGTTGTGACTATATAAGACTATGCATAAAATATATTGTGATATCCCAGGGAAAGGCAGAGATTAATACTACCTTCCAATAATCATATATCCTACTACATCACAACTCAGCCTACTTCACTAAATCACGACTTAACCAAAAAACAGATGGTAACATATAGCTTATGAAACAAAAATTGACAATGAAGATTATTTTTCTGGATTATCTTTGATAGATGTAATATATTGAAAGATAAGTGTTTCAGTACATGCTGTATAATCATCTGTTCATACATTTCATTTGTTTCATCCCTGACAGAAAGCAAAACTGTAAGCATTTCACATATGCTTAAGAGTATATCAGTTACAGTAATATTAAGTGACAAGTATCATATAGTAACTACTAGCACATGAAAGTTTAGTATTGTGTTAGTTTAATATTACTTTTGCAACATACTTCACAAACTTAGTGTCTTAAACAGTAGAAATTTATTTTTTGTAAATATGCAGGTATCAGACATCTGAAATCACTTTTACTCTGCTGTTGTCAAGGAAGTGACAGCCTGGCTCTGAGAGCTTCAAGGCATGGCTGGTATCTCCTAGCTTTTAGATTCTGGTGTCTACCAGTCTCCTTTCATTTGTGGCCATATCACAGTAATTTGTTTCTATTTTTTCTGTCTTATTCTCTTCCAAATCTAGTACTTCTCCTCCCTTCTGCTTATTAAATAAAGCAATTTTTTTGGTAGGGACATAAAATAACAAAAAATAAAATGTATTTTTAGATGCTGATTGGTTGGTAGTCTTACATTTCCAAAGTAATGAGGAGAATAATTTTTGTGTTTAAAGGGCTTTATGGTGGCATTGATGCTTAGCTACCTAAGAAGGGCTTAATAGAAGGTGACTGTGCTGTCTGATTTGGTATATACTCCATGAAGAAAGAATAATGCTAAGACAGGCAGCACAGTGGTCAAAATCTCAAGAGAAAGAAATCAGGGGCCCAAGCAAGTGCTGAAAGATGGACAGAACACATCATGTCCTTTTAATATAAAAGTGCTACCTAACATGACTATTTTTAAGTTTTCATCCTCTTATCCAATTTGTCCATTGCAGTTTCCTCTATTTGCAAATGGCATATAACATTTTTGCAATAATAACAATCTATCTCTCTCTATTTCTGTCTGTCTGTCTGTCTCTCTCTCTCTCTCCCTCTCTCTCTCTCATTCTCACAAACACACAGGAAAGCTTGCTCACATCAATCTTGTTAATCAATATCAACTTAATATAATAATCAATGTATTTGGGGAAGTTCCTGTAAAATATTTGTAATCTGGAAAGCGATTCATATTCATCTATTTATGTAGATATATCCAGTAACTATGGGAATGGCTACAGCATAGAAATAAGAACACAAAGAAGTACCCAATGAGCATGTTTGACCATATTTATAGTACTGACTTGGGGAACCAATTTGGCAGAAAATGTTAAGAAAAACAAATAGAAGGGACTCATCAATTATTCATACTCATTTGTTTATAAAATGGATGACTATGAGAATTTTTCCTAACTTTATTCAAATGTGAGTTTTCCTGATTTGTAGATACTGAATGTCAGGATTTCACAATATTCTAAGATGAATATGCACTTAGATTACTATTGACATGATTTTAAATATTGCATTTCCAATGAGTTTGTTATTCATATTTCCTTCTATACAACTCTATGACAAGAACCCAAACTGTCTTTCTATTTAGACTCTATTTGCAAAGTCATACTTCAAATAAATGTATACATAGTAGACTAATTTGAAAATTTAATTTTTGCCTGAGAATGCACTTAAATAATGACGCAAGAGGTTTTGCATTTTCAATATAATTCCCTTTATCCAAACTGAGACTCTTCAAATGAACAGATTTTATTTCACATGGTTGATATATACTCAGATTTTTTAAAGTTTTATTTATTTTGTTGCTTATTCTCCCTGTCTTTTACTCAATTTTACTGGTTCTCCACACCACTTTTATTTTAATTAGCTTTTGTAGTAATAACAAGAAAGTTAAAAAAAAATACTATTTTAGGTCCCTTCCTTTGAGTTGTGAGAGTTTCTCACTTTCACAGGTCTCTGGTAAATTCTGGAGGGTTCCCCTAACCCTCCTACCTGCTGAAGTTGCCTGTTTCCATTCTTTCTGCTGGTCCTCAGGGCTTTATTCCAACAGTAGGGAAAGGGAACTTAGAGTCCAACTCCAGCAGGAAGATGGGGAAACAAATGAGGGAATGGTTTGCCATCCCACAGTCATAATTCTGACCCATAATTGTTCCTGTCTGAAATTCCTGTCTGAAAGAACTACAGGGATGGAAATGGAGAGGAACCTGAGGAAAGGAAGGTCCAATGACAAGCCCAAAGTGGGATCCAGCTCAAGGGGAGGCCCCAAGGCCTGACACTATTACTGAGGCTATGGAGTGTTCACAAAAAGGGACCTATCATGGCTGCATTCCAGAAGACCCAACATGCAGCTGAAAGAGTCAGATGCAGATATTTGCACCCAACTAATGGACAGAAGCTGATGACCCCTGCGGTTGAATTAGGAAATCTGAAAGAAGCTGAGGAGGAGGGCTACCCTGTAGGCGGACCAGCAGTCTCAACTAACCTTGACCCTGGAGATCAATCATACACTGGACCACCAACCAGGCAGAATAAACCAGCTGATATGAGGCCCCCAACACATATACAGCAGAGGACTGTCAGGTGTGGATTCAATCAGGAATGATGCAAGTAACCCTCAAGAGACTGGAGGCCCCAGGGAGTTAGAGGTTTGGTTGGATGGGAGTGTGGTGAGGGGTGGAGACCTCCTCATGGAGACAGCAGGGAGGGGTTGAGGTATAGGATGTGGAACAGTCAGAGGGGTAAATAATATCTGGAGTATAAAAATAAATAATAAATAAATTTGAAAAACATAGTATTTTAACTAAGTAAAAATGAATATCTTCCTAAGAAACAAAGTGTTAATTCTAGCAGAAAGTTATTTCTAGACATAAAATGTTCTTGAAGATTTGCACTAAGATGTTTACTACCATATTTTAGCTAGTGACATGATGCCTTCCTGCCTATATGCAAAAACTTCATGTGTTATGAGCAGTGGATACATACAAGACCAAAACAGTACTTCATGACTTGATTTCTGTCCTGTGAACTACAGGGACTTCCTCAGATTCATAGGTGTATAACTTATAAGCATACACATAAACATGTGGATAGCCTGATAGATACATGTAGATTTATATAAAAGAAAGCATATAGGATTTTAGTTAGGGCCTCCCAGAGTTAAAGATATCTATGTGAACACATTTCAAGCAACACATTTTTTATCTACTTTTTATTCTTTGTAATTTCTCTGTTCATCTTTTTATGTGCACACCAAATTAATTTCATAGTACAATACTTAACTGTATTTCCCTTTCTTTCATGTGAATTTTTATTCATTCTCTCCTCTCCCTTCCTCACTCTACCCCCCTCTCTGATACCCACACAAACACACATACACTCACTATTCTTCACACCTCACAATAAAGACTCAAGTAGATAGTATTTATCTTGCAGATTCTATTCCAGTTAGAAAATTGTTGTAGAAGAAAATATGAGGTGAGATTTCAACAGAAGATTCATGAGTTGTTTTCATGTCTTTATCATTATTTATTGGTTTTGCTTCTGCATTCATTCGATGGTCTACTTGTGCACTAGTGCCTGAAACACCCCATTCTGTGTGACATGAGAATTTAATTCTACAGTTCTTTCTGTACATGGTTGAATACTTTTTATTGCTCTGTACAAGTACAATTTCTTTTGTGGTATTTGAAAGAGAAACACTAAAAACTTCAGTTTTCACAAACAATATCTGTTATTTCATAATCACTGTTGTATTTACTTGTTAGCTTGCTTGTTTTAGATTTCTAGGCAAAAATGCACGGTTAAGTGGTGTTATCACTTTTTCTTCTTTGAAGTCTTGCCTCAAATTGTAAACTCAATTATAGAGGATATAAACATTAATTAATTATTATATAGATATTTTAAAAGCTGTAAAATTTTATATTTTGTTTCTTTGGACTAATCACAATGTTGAATAACACCCTCTAATGATCAAATGAGACAACCAAAGATTTGGTTACTTTTTAGACTTTCATAGATTTTTTTCTTCAATACAGAATTTTTGAATATTTAGAGTACTGTTTCACTATAATAATGAATCAGGTAATTGTAGGCAAAAATATACCCAAAGGGTTGTTTTGGTAATTTTTGCTCTTGATGACCTGAGAGAGTTAATGTTCTGATGGTATTAATGGATCTTATTGTGTATTCCTAGAAATATTTATGAGTAAAAATTAGAAGAAAATTAAATTTAGTGGTTTCGTTTTGTTTAATAAAGTTTTTTATCCAAGAAAATATAAAATGAAAATCAAATTATGTTAGAAAGTACATGGGTCTAACTGAAATATAGAAAAATTGTTATTTTTATACAACTGTGTCTGAGATATATGTATCAAGTCTAGAAGCTTTGCCATTTTTACTATCATTAAACATATTTTTCAAATCATCCAGGATCTTATTAAATGCTGTGATTGAGTTATTTATTTTATATCATTGTTAAGATTGTCACTTTATGTTTCAAATTTCACATCTTTCTGCTTCTAAATGCTTATGTAAAATTTGAGCACATTGTAGGGACTCAGCTTCTCTCCTCTGAACAAGGTGCCTTGGCAAAGTAGTCATGTGCACCTGACCTTTAGAGTGGAATACTCCAGCACTTGCCAAAGGCCATTGCAATGTTTCCTGAAGCGGCTATGCTTTCACAGGCAGCACTTAGGAGCTGACATTTATGAAACTGCTGGTGCACTCTGGTGACATCCTTACATCTGAGTTGTCACGGGAGTCTATCTTTATCACAATAATGGATACAGAAGTGTGTTAGAGGGTATCATAGATATCTGAAGGCAAAAAGACACATGATCACATAGTTAATTGAATATTGTAAGGAGAAAAGTAATTTCACAGTTATTTTCTGTGAACATATAAATTCATATGCCTTTTACTTATTAATGTAACAATTTAGTTGTCAGTAGGAAAAATGGCACAGGAAAATGTCACCAACAAATAGGAAATACTTAAAAATATAAAACTTAATGTCAATTTCACCTTCCTTACATAACTTTACTGAATATTTAGCAAAACAACAAATGTTTCTAAAATAATGGTTTTGCCAATAAGAACAGCTGCATCTAGAAAATGGTTACTATATTCCTTTATCTCAATAAGAAATTAAGCAAAAATTTATTATAATGGAGGCATTATATAAATATCTATACATACACAGTTTTAATTTTTTATTATTTTATGTTTAAAAATCAAAACTTATAAGAAATCAGAATAAGACCCAAATATTTGCTGTTCATAGATTGGAAGCTTGATATTAATATCTCAATTAACTGCAAATGCTATGGAGATCAATCATAATTGCAAATGGGTCCCAGGAAAACACTGTTTTTATTTTTGTCATTCGCTGTACATGATGGTGACTTTCACAAAGACATTTTTTTTCATCCCTCCACCTAAAAAACTCTCTCCTGCTCTTTCTTCTCTCATTCCTTTTCTTCTCATAGTCTCTCTCCACAAGAGATCTTTTGAATTTTTTAAATGACAGCTGAATTATAAAATCCTTATGATGAATGAAGAACAAAAATAGTCAAAACATATAAAAATTAAAGAGAAAGTTTAAGGTTGCTCAATATCTAAACTTGTTTCTTAAGGAGGTAGGAGTGGCGTACACCCTCACAGAAGCAGAGGGAGGGGGAATGGGATTGGGGAATTTCCAGGGCAGGGGTGCGGAACTGGAAAAGGGATATCATTTGAAATGTAAATAAAGAAAATATTCAATAAAAAATAAAAAAAACGAATAATCATGAAAGTAGAATTAAACACTAGCTAAACATAAAGAAACCAAAATAAATAAGTTAATCACATAGCAGATAGATTTGAGAGAGGGTAAAGATAACTCAAATGATAAAAAGAATGTGACTATTCCACTATGTAAATGTATCATGTTTTCAATATCTGTTCATCTGTTGATAGACCCAGCTATACCACTCCTGGCATATACCCAAAATATGCTAATGCCTCCTCCACTATGTTCTTAGCAGCATTATTCATAATGTCCGGAAATTGGAAGCAACCCAGATGTCACTCACTGAAAAATGAACATAGGAAATATGGTACATTTATACAATTGAACACTATTCAGTTATAAAAAGCAAGGACATAATGATTTTTTCATGCAATTGGATGGAACTAGAAAATACCATTCTGAGTGAGGTAACCCAGACCAAAAAACACACATGGTATGTCCTCACTTACATGTGGATATTAGCCAAAAAGTACAGAACCTCTTGAAAGTCCCAAGTCTCTTGAAAGACCTTGGATGGAGGAGGCTCTCAGGACTCAATGTGGGCAACTGTGGTCAAAATGATGCACAGTAGGAAGATGAAACCTGAAGAGAAAACCTCCAATAGTTAGACAGGGCCCCCAATGGAGGGATGGGGACACTAAACCACCTTCAAATTTTTTACCTAAAATTGTTTTGTCTACAAGAAATACAGGGAAAAATGAAACTGAATGAATGGACTATTAGTGAATGGCCCAACTTGGGATGTGCCCATAGGCAGGCATGAAATCCTGACTTTATTACTGATGTTATATTGTGCTTGCAGACAGGAGCCTAACATAGCTGTCCTCTGATAGGCTCTACCAGCAACTGACTTAGACAGATACAGATACTCACAGATAAATGCTGGACTGAGGTCAGCACTCTTATGGAAGAGTTAGAGAAAGGATTGAAGGAACTGAAGGGGGTGGCAACTCCATAGGAAACAGTATGTCAACTAACCTGGACCCCTCACATCTCCTAGAGACTGAGCCACAAAGCAAAGAGCATACACGGGGGCTGGTCTGAGCCCCCAACACATATGTAACAGAGGATTGCCTTGTCTAGCCTCAGTGGGAGAGGATGTGCCTATTCCTGGGGAGATAAAGGGAAGGAATGATGGGAGGAAGAACTCTGCCATGATGAACCAGGACTGGAGCAAAATCTGGAATATATATAAATAATTAATTTAATAAAAGGAATAGTCCTCCATTGCCAGTGTATTAGTCAGGGTTCTCTAGAGTCACAGAACATATGGGTAGTCTCTATATAGTTAGGGAATTTGTTGATGACTTACAGTCTGTAGTCAAAATCATCAACAATGTTCAGCAGTACCTGTGGATGGAAGGCTAAGAATCTAGCAGTTGCTCAGTTCCAGGAGGCAAGCAGGCAAGACATTCTTTCAATGTCTTTATGCAGATCTCCAGCAGAGGGTGTGGCCCAGATTAAAGGTGTGTGCCATTGTGCCTTTAATCTCCGATGACCTTGAACTCAAAGATCACCCTGTCTTAATCTTCTGGAATTCATAGCCATTATGCTTCAAGATCTCCATGCCAAGATCCAGGTCAGAAACATATATCTCTGAGCCTCCAGATTAGGATTACAGGTGAGCCTTCCAATTCTTAATTGTAGTTCATTCCAGACATAGTCAAGTTGACCACCAAGAATAGCCACTACAATCCAACCTTTGTCAACTTGACACAAATAATATCTCATGTCCACATGAAACAATAACAAGGTCATGAATATGCCTAATATGAAATAACTATTCCTCATACAATCACAAATGCATTTGTAAGTTTACAATGGGTCAATGTCCCTTGGGAATATTCTTTTATTGTCTCAACTTAAATACCAATTGATGTTAAACTGGAAGAAAGACAAATGTATTCCTAGCAAAACAAGACAGAAGCATTCATATGACTTTATAATCCTCGTTTCTGCAGCTGGTTACATGGCCTTAGCTGGTATTTATAACTACCATCCTGTACTACCTTTCTGTATTTCCTTCACCCTCGGGAAGCACCTCAGCAGGTCTTGGCTCTTTTCCTGGAGGACTGACCCATACCTTCATTCCTGATGGGTCTGCATCCTTTGTCATCCTGCTTGGAGTAGGCTGTTGTAGTTTCCCATTGACTTTCATCACAGGACATGGTAGTAATAAGAGACACCCTAAGGGATTTCCTGCATTCCATACATAATCCTGCTTACCTCCATTGTGGAGAGGCAATCCAATTTCCCCATGGTAATCTGGATCTATTGCCCCTCATAATACTGTTATTCCTTTCTCAGCCTGTTGGCTTAAGGGCATTAGAAGCCCAAAATGAACAGGGGAAAGCCTGAACTTTCAGTTCAATGGAATGTTTGTTGTGGCTCCTGGTAGGAACACTCCTCCCTCTGGAACCAAAACTTCTAGGCCAGCAGAACCTAAAGTTGTGGAGACAAGAAGCAATACTTTTCCTAGAGGGTCACTAAGAGTGATAGTGAGTGGAACTATTCCCTTTTCTACCCCTTGATTTCTAGACCCATGGGGTCCTAGCTATGGGAGAAACTGTACCATATATCAGACACTGAATCAAAGCATATACTGCCTTCTGAAGAACTCTGCCCCAGCCCTCCATGCTGTTGTCACCTAATTGGCACTGTAACTGTGTCTTCAGAAGGCCATTCCATCTTGCTATCAGACCAACTGCTTCAGGATGCTGGGGAACAGGGTAAGACCAGTGTATTATTGATCATGGGCCCACTGTCTCACTTCTCTGGCTATGAAATGAGTTCCTTGGTCAGAAGCAATACTGTGTGGAATGCCATAACGACAGATAAGGCATTCCATGAGTCCACAGATGGCGGTTTTTGCAGAAGTATTACATGGAAATCTATAACCAGAATAATTATCTACTCAAGTAAGTATTACATGGAAATCTATAACCAGAATAATTATCTACTCAAGTAAGAACAAAACATTGTCCTTTCCACGGGGTAAGTGGTCCAATGTAGTCAACCTGTAACCAGGTTGCTGGCTGGTTACCTTGAGGAATGGTGCCATATCTGGGATTCAGTCTTGGTCTCTGCTGTTGGCAGTTCTGGCATTAAGCAGCAACTGTAGCCAGGTCAGCTTTGGTGAGTGGCACACATCTTTAATGCTAGTATAGATGGCCAACACAAAATTAACTTAATAGTATTTTATAGACTTGTGGGAATATTTTGTTTTGCTCTTATTTTTGCTCATAAATTATGTTTTCTGATTTTTGTTTTGTTTGAGTTTTGTATATAAATGTAATTTTGAAAATAACTGTATAGTCTAAAACATGTATAATTGCTTAAAACAATTTGTTATATATTTGATGATTTTGTTATTTATAAGGATATAACAGAAGACAAGCATCCCTCAAATGATTGTAACTAGAGTTCCAAAGGATCCATTAACATTTCTCTCTCTCTCTCTCTCTCTCTCTCTCTCTCTCTCTCTCTCTCTCTCTCTCTCTCTCTCTCTCTCTCTCAGACACACACATCCCCCCAAACACAGTGACTCATTGAAAAGGATAATGAAAGAAGTATTGATTTTTTCAGGAGAGAAAGTCTATCAGCAAAATATTTAAAAATTATTTGATATCCTTCATTATAAGAGAAATACCAATTAAAATTATTTTGAAATATCACCTCATTGTTGTCCAAATGGCTGCCATCCAGAATTTTAACAAGAAAGGCTGTTAATGATTCAGGGAAAGAACTACCATTTACTGCTGGTGTGAGTTCAAGGTAGCACAACCATTTAAGAAATTACATGGGAAGTCAAGGCGAGAGTGGTTGTTTGTTACATTTTTTCCCTCAAAGGTAGGTTAAACAAACCTGCTGAATATATAGCAGGTGATAAGTTTTAAAAGAACTCAAATTATAGTAGTAAGTGGATATGAGGTCTAGCAAAAGTACCAGTTTCATAGAACATAAAAGTTATATTAATAATATTGTAGTGCCACATTTTTTAAAATGTTCCTGAAAGATCTACCATATAACACAGTAATAGGAGTTCTAAGCATAAACTGAAGTCTCCCTATCTTACAAAAGAGGTGTTTGCATATCCTTGAGTTTGCTGTTGTACCTATGACAACACGGAAATAGAATCATCTCAGCTGTCCATCAAGAGATGAATGGGTAATGAAAGTAGGTACAAATAGATAGCACATATTACTCAGCTGTGATGAAGAGTGAAATCCTGAAATGTAAAAATAATGGATAGAACTGCTAAGTCTGATATTAATGAAAGTGACTCAAATGCATAAATACAAAAGCCTAATTCAAATCCATATCCTATGTCCAGACATACTTTGTCTGGCCTCAGTTGGAGAGGAAGAACCTAGCCTCAAAGTGACTTGAAGTGCCAGGGAAGGGGGCATACACAGGGCCACCCCCCAACCTTCAAAGAGGAGAAGAAGGGGGGGGAGAAGGATTGTAGGAGGTGGTGACTGGAAGGAAGTAGTGAGGTAAGCATGATGTAAAGTGAATAATTAAAAATAATAAATTAAATTTAAAAATATTTAAGCTGAAATGTTAATTATTTAAAATTCAATTGCAGTAGAAATGAGTAAGTTTCAAGTTTCTTAGAATTATATGATTGTACAATCTTTGGGAGAATTTTTTTCAGAAAACAATCTGCAAATATGTGTGTGTGTGTGTGTGTGTGTGTGTGTGTGTGTGTGTGTGTCTGTGTAAAGCACAAATACAAAGATAAATCACCAAAAGGCTGTATACTATGCTGAATTGATTAAACATAGTATGATTAAATGACTATATTCCAAATGAACATTTGTAAAAGTATTATATTTTTCTTAATAATTAAGAAAAAAGTTTGCTGCAGAATTATATGATGTGCATGAGCATAATTATATTATATTTCACATACATATATTCACTCAGAAATATAGAATTCTACTTAGTGTAGAAAATGGATGCATGGGCATTTGACATTAGTGTCATTTGTGTTTCTTGCTGTTAATTATTTTTTTCAGAATTTGATTGGTCTATTTATAGAACTATTACAAAGTTAGTACTAAGAATCTATTCTTATATTTTCCTCATTTTATTAAGATTTATTTTTATTTATGTGTGTCTGTATATGCTTTGTGAATAGATGCTACAAATGTGCTGAGCCCAGAAGAGGGCATGAGATCTCACTCACATGGAATTATGATAATTGTGAGTACTCATCATGGGTGATGTGAATGGAACTTGGGTCCTCTACAAAAACACTCCTAGGTACTCAGCTGTCTCTCCATGCCCAGTTACTCCAAGTTAATATTCTCCATTGGTGTTTTTTAACTGGATTTTTAATCATTGCTTACTAGTTAATGTTAGCATACTGCTATATTCAATAATTTATAATTTGTTTATTTTAATTTTGCTTTTTATTTTGTTAAAGATTCTATCAAGGATTTTAATATATTTAGTGTTAGTGTATCTTTCAGATTTTCTATTTGTATTGATTTCTTTGACTTAATGTGTAATAACTTTAAAAGGTTTTGATTAGAGTTTGAAATGAGTAGAGTTCACACATTTGAACAGGTTGAATTCAGCATTGTTGGGAAAAAATGACCACATAAGAAGAGTTTCAATTCTAAGGAATTCTTCTTTCCATCTTTCATTCATCCAGTCAGTATACTTGGTTCATATACATCCATATAAATATTTGGTAATTGAGTCTTTGAAATATGCTGATAATGGATCAGCAAATAAATTGCACATGAATATACCAATTTATTAATGGTATATGGGTATCGTAAAAATAGAAATGTGAACTCTAAAGGCAAAGAGAATCAGAGGTTTGCCTTTCACAGCAAAAATAGAAATATAAAATATAGGCTATTTAAGAGGAAAAGTAAAATTTTAAGGGTGAAGTGTTTATCCAAACAAAAAATACTGTTCTGACACTAATTTCATAGTTAAAAGTGACAGTATTTTAAGTTATTATAGGAGATATCATTTTAAGCCTGGGCAGAGTTTACACTATCAACATAATCATGTTTAAGGTTGGTTTGTTTTTTTTTTTAACATACTGTCAAGTTTTCCCACTGTAGACTTATTTCTCCATTTCCCCCTCATTTTTGTATGCTATGGTAGATGACTAGTTATATACAAGCATGCCTGCAGTAAATAGGGGCTGAATATCTCCTCACACGCAACAGCCTTGGAGCTAAAGGACACACACAGCTGGACTTTAATTAATGAACAGAAGGCTAAGACCCGGGTCATTGTTTTAGCTGCTGCAGGAAAAGTAACCTGTAAGGCTGACACAATCTTCCATGCTGCCACAAAGTTAATAAATAACTATTTGGACCAATCTACAAGTCCCAAACTTCAAAAAATATTGTATACCAGGAAGCAACCTAGCCAAACAAAATAAAATAAAACAAAACAAACCACAATCTAAAATATACCAGTCTGTGATATGCATCCCAGAGCTGTGACCTGTAGACATCATGTTGAGGTAGTCTAAACAAGCAAGAAGATCACTTTTTTGATTCAAAAATACTAATGGAAAATGGTTCTGCTATCACTGTATATTAATTTTTCATACATGATTGATTATCACTCAGTATAGCAGTATTACATCATTGGTAAGTTTTGTCCATTGTTAATGTGTCTTGTCAGTTTAGCATGGTGACAAAACATTCTGCTTTTAATTTTGTGTATTTTAATTTACTTTACTATTTTCTTAATACAACTATAGATGCCATGTCACATTACACACACACACCCATACACAATCACATGTTAAAACATTTTACCATTTTCTATCTTTTACTATATATGTTGCAGAATATTATAATATAACAACTCACAGGAACTTAAATACATGCCGTACACAGTGATATGAAAGTAATAGAAAATACAGGGTAAACAACTCAGGACACTGGCACAGTCACAAATATTTTAGAAAATTAACTATAAATCTAGAAATAGTAATCAAATACACAAACAGAAATATAAGGAACTAAAATGTTCTTCACATCAAAGTAAACAATCAGGGCATTTTGTGTAGCAATATCCTGAGTCGAAACATTCTATTCAAGGGGGGGATCTTTCCTATAGTCTTAGGAAATAAATTACATAAAAGTCACAAGAATTTTCTGAAATTTACCAGATTCACAAGGCCTGTAAGTCTCCAAAGCAGTAAAAGGAGTAAGAACTTTCAAAGACAGAGACTTATCGATCATTATTATTCCTGATAGTCATAAAGAAATTTTAGGGATGCTGCTTTTACCCATACTGGAATCCATTTTAAGAGATGTAGTTTTGAGTTGTGCTTTATTTTATAAACAATTTTCCTTAATCTTTTCTTTCTTAATATTTTTACATTCCAGATTTTATTCTTCTCCCAGTCCACCCTCTGACTGTTCCACATCCCACTACTGCTCCCTGCCCTCTGTCTCCACAAGGATCCCACTTCTCCAACCCTACCAGACCTCTAAACTACCTGAGGACTCTAGGCTCTTAAGGGTTAGGTGCATCTTCTCTGATTGAGCCCAGATCTGGCCGTCCTCTGCTGTATATGTGTTGGGGGCAGGTATATACTGCGTGGTTATTGGAGATCTTGGGATACATGTTAATTGAGACTGCTGGTCCTCCTACAGGATCTCCCTCCTCAGCTTCTTCCCAAATTCAGGCGCAGGGGTCAGCAACTTCTGTCCATTGGTTGAGTGCAAGTATTTGCATTTTGGGTATATTCCCATAAATGGTATTGCTGGGTTTTCAGGTAGATCTATTTCAAATTTCCTGAGGAAACTCCAGATTGATTTGCAGAGTGGTTGTACCAGATTGTAATCCCACCAGCAATGGAGGAGTGTTCCTCTTTCTCCGCATCCTCACCAACATGTGTTGTCACCTGAGTTTTTGATCTTAGCCATTCTGATTGGTGTAAAGTGGAATCTCAGGGTCATTTTGATTTGCATTTCTCTGATCACTAAGGACTTTGAACATTTCTTTAGGTGTTTCTCAGCCACTTGAGATTCCTCTGTTGTGAATTCATTTTTTAGTTCTATACCCCATTTTTAGATTTGGGTGTTTAGATTTTTGCTGGTTAGCTTCTTGAGTTCTTTATATATTTTTGATATTAGCCCCTTATTGGATGTGGGGTGAGTGAAGATTTTCCCCCAATTCCTAGGCTGCTGATTTCTCCTATTGACTATGTCCTTTGCCTTACAGAAGTTTTACAGTTTCATGAGGTCCCATTTATCAATTCTTGATCTTAGAGCGTGAGCCATAGGAGTTTTACTTCAACCTACAATAACGCCAATAAACTCACTTGAATTAGTCAACTTTAGTGGACTTATTACTTTCTCCTGTCTTTGGATTCCTATCTGTGGTTGGTATAATGTATAATACTATCTATTATTATAGTGGAGATGCATAATATATCTCCAGTATTTTGGGAGTCTTAGGAAATGGCTCATCTACTAGGGCCCTGTTGAGTTCCTTCTATGGGTCAGACAATGACTGTTTTATTTTTTTCTGGAAAGATATTTGCTCAGAAAGGAAAGCAAAGTGAAAGTTGAAAAGCAGAGGTTGGCAGAAAGAGCCAGGTATAAGAGGGTGATAAAGTAGTACCAGTCTTACTGTTAAAGTAGAAGTCCTAAGAGTCCTAGATACAAAGTAACAGTTAGGATTCTGAAAGCAGTTGAAAGAGTGAAACAACAACAGTTACAGATTGACATGGAACTGAAAAAAATGCCAGCCACAGAAAGAAAACAGAATAGTTACAAACTATTAGAACAGAGAAACAACTCTAATCATGGAATGAGAAAACACTGTAGAAGTGGATATCCTCTTTGAAATTCTAGGTCGGACTATAGACTCCTTGGAATCTTCCCTACTCTAGAGACTCTCTTCTCCTTGATTGGTCATCTCAGGGTATCCAACTATGAATAGGATTTTTCCCCATAACACCAACTGGAAGTTAATAGTCTGTAACAGATATAATCTCTTGGGATAGGTAGAAAACCTCAAGGTCAAAGAGCAGTCCATCTTGAAGAGACCTGTTCCTCTTGCCCAAATCTATCCTCTTTTCAATCTGAGCTCTTTGACATGAAAAATCTCATTCAACATTATAGTGAACAGAAAAGCCTTTAAATGGGAGAAAGTATTTTCAAACTATACATTTGACTCAAGCTTGATTTTTTAAATTTACATTATACTACAAACAAAAATAATAAACAAAGATATAAAACAACTATTTCATTTGAATATATGAAAAAAACTAGTGTTATAACTCAGTCCTTAAATGCTTATGCATGCAAAGGTTTCTGGGTTTGGTGTTCATCAGGTACGTCTGAAATGCAGCAATCATCAAATTAAATATAAAATGAAAGTCATAGATATGGCCAGAAAATATATTAATAGAAAGTTCAACATTACTAATCATAACAGGGTGTAAACCTAAATCACAACAAGATATTTCATTGTTTAAAATGGCCTGGTTATTGGCAAAACCACAAAAAAAAAAACAGACAACACAATAAGCAAGTTAACAATACTACAAATAAAGCCTGATGATTAAAGAAGAAAGGAAATTTTTGCAAGAAATTGATGGAAATATCAATTAGTACAAATATAATGGGGGAAATATGGAGGATTTCTAAAAGTTAAAAGTAAAACTGACACACAATCTAGCAATTCCATTATCTGTATTAGTAGCTTTCTATCAATGTACTTATCATTTGACATTAAGAACCTTAAAGAAGAATGGTTTATTTTGGTGTGGAGCTGCAGAAGGATAAGTCTCTATGGATAGTTGAGCCTCTGAGCATGTATAGACAACTATTGCAGTTGTGTGGACTAGTGTGATTGGGTTGTTTCTCCACTTTTTAAAGATAAAAGCCAAAAGCAAGGAAGGGATTATGGAGTTGGTACACACTTAAAAGGTAAACCCCCTTTCACATTATATCTACAGTTTTCAAATCTTCCAGAAATGGCATTACTATGTTTGACACATGAACCTATGCAGCATTATTTGAGGTTAAAGCCTAAGAACTCACCAAAGTGTGTGTGTGTGTGTGTGTGTGTGTGTGTGTGTGTGTGTGTGTGTGTGTATGTTAAAGGATACAAACACGACAAATCAGAGAGAATTCTTGACTGATATTTTCACTTCAGCACTATTCACTAGCAGCAGAAGCACCAACGACCCAAGTGTTTACTAAGTGATGAAATAATAAATGGTTCCCTACAGATAATAAAAAAAATTAAATCAGAGGATGAAATTCTGTTAGGTGCAGCAGCATGCACTGAAACAGACATTATTTATTATTTTAAACTAGGTAAAGGAGGCACAGGAAGGCAAATTCAGTATAGTTTTCATTTCATGGAAACGAAAATCATTGATGTCATAGGCACTGAAAGTAAAATGGTGACTTTTCAGAGGCCAGGGAGAGAAAGAGATAGAGATTTATTGTTGAAACCGTGAATATGAGCAGTGTAGGAGGAATAAATTTTGTTGTGCAGCCACGTGGGTATCACCTTAGCAACAGTAACATACATTTTGCTAAAAATGATAGGATTTGCCTGGAAATTTTGCAGCCATAAAGAAATGATAAATATTTGGAGGATATATTTGCTTAACCATATATTACATTATGCAATGTGTATTTGTATTTACAAAGCATAATCATTTGTATAGTTTAAGGTTTTAATGCATTTAAAATTTTTTTAGCATTTTTAGAAAGAAAGGAATATTCAAGAACTTCTTATTCCTATGAATAGTTGCCCTTATTTTACCTATTATTAAATATTCTATTTTTGGCCAGAAATATTTTAAAAAATCTCTTGACAAACTTTCTGTTCCTCTGGCTCTTATAATCTTTCCACTACACCTTACAAGATGTTAGCTGTGCCTTAGGCAGCGGAGATTGTTGTAGATGTATCAGTTTCGGATGAGTACCACATAAACACTTCTATATCTGAGCCATTGTGATTTTCTGCAGTGGTCTCCATCTGTTGCAAAGAAACCTGCCTAATCAAGTCCTATACAAGGACAACAACAGATGTGCTAACATGGAAGATGAAATGTCACATTCTCCATCCTACACAAAGAACTACATGCAAAAAGAATATCAGAAAACACTAGTGAAAAATATTCTTCAACAGGAAGGAGCCCCTAAGTTGGCTATGCATTACCAGCATATCATCCCAAAACCATGTAAATACAAGAAATATTGTTCAGACTGAGAAGGTTGTATGTGTGTGGGTGTATACCTAAATTGTGTATACACACACACACACAGACACACACGAATAATTAAAAATGTTAAAAGGCCATATATTTGAGAGAAAATAAAGGGGTAGATGGCAGGAATTGGAGGCAGAAATGCACAGGGAAAATATAAAATATAAATATGCATTTTTAAAATATAAAAATAATATTTTAATTTCAAATAATTATTTTTATAAGTGACATTAAAATTTATAAAATTCATTTTGAAATAAATCTCAAATAAGTACTCATATTATCCAGTAAGATCAGCTTCCCTCAACATCTATAGAACTTAATAAACTTCTATACAGTTAGAATTAGTATTTGAAATGAAAGTTACAAAACCTCCCATTAAGTTTTTCACTTTTAGTATCAGATATATTTTATGTCCTTTTCTTCCAACAAAACCAAAACAAGTCTGTATTAGTTTGGGTTTTACTGCTGTGAACAGACACCAATGACCAATGCAAGTTTTATAAAAGACATTTACTTGGGGCTGGCTTACAGGTTCAGAGGTTTAGTCCATTGTCATCAAGGCAGAAGCATGGCAACATCCAGGCAGGCAGGGTGCAGGAGGGGCTGAGGGTTCTACACCTTTATCCAAAGGAAACCAGGAACAGACTGGGCATCTTCAGGCATCTAAGAGGAAGATCTCTAAGCCCAACACTACAGTGACATACTTCCTCCAACAAGGCCACACCTTCTAATAGTGCCACTCCCTGGGACAAGCATATACAAAACCATCACAAAGTCCATGACAGAATTAGAACAAGCTAAGCAATTAGATTTTTTGTCATCTTCATAACTGAGGTCCATTGGCTTCTGGCTCCGGCCACATATGTGGTAGATGGTGACCTGTTGGACATCAGTGGGAGGAATGGCCCTTGGGCCTGAGGGGGTTTGATGCCCCAGTGTAGGGGAATGCCAGGGCTGGAAGGCAAGAGTGGGTGGATGGTTGGAGGAGCACCCTCATAGAGGCAGGGGAAGGGGGAATGGAATAGGGAGTTTCCAGTGGGGATACCAGGAAAGGGGATAACATTTGAAATATAAATAAAGAATATATGCAATAAAAGGAAAAAAAAACTATTAAGAACTTTTCTATGCAATCTGGTCTCATGAAATGAGACCAACATAAACTACAATTCAATAAATGCTGACATTTACAGCTACATTGATAAATGACCTTAACCAAACAACTCTTTGTCTTAGTTAGAGGTTTTATTACTGTGATATTACATGATGACCAAAAGGGACCTGAGGAAGAAAGACTCATTTTTCTAATACTTCCAGGTGACAGTCCACCACCAATGGAAGTTGTTAGTATAGGAGCTCTAAATAGAATGAAAACTTGGAGGTAGAAACTCATGATTAGGCCATTGAAGATGGAGGCTTCTTCCTCATGGCTAGTCTAGCTGTCTTTCGTAGAATGCCCAGGACTACTAGCCAAACA
This sequence comes from Tokudaia tokunoshimensis, assembly GCA_036184795.1. Classification (NCBI taxonomy): domain Eukaryota; kingdom Metazoa; phylum Chordata; class Mammalia; order Rodentia; family Muridae; genus Tokudaia; species Tokudaia tokunoshimensis. The sequence goes on along the minus strand of BTHU01000012.1, from coordinate 79,483,110 downwards.
CAAGCACTGCCCACAGTGACCTTTGTCCTCATGTAGCAATCATCAAGCAAGAAAAGGAACCATACCTAACCTACAGGCTAAGCTGTAGGCCAGTGAAGTAGGGTCATTTTTATATTTGAGGATTCCCCTTGAAGAATGACTCTAACTTATGTCAAGTTGACATAAAGCTAACCAGCACAGTTTCTGACCTTTCAAGTAACACTATATCCTAGAAAATGAAAGGATCATTACACAATATTGATCATTACAGAGGTAATTGTAAATTGTTCTTCAGCAGCACTGATAGGGCAAGAGGTCATGCACTGTCATCTGAAAGAACCAAGTACAGTCCCAAAGGTGAACCTAAATTAATCTCCAATTTATATTCCACTTCCATAACTCATTTGGGAGCTTGATCACCAAATGCTGTTACCATGTAAGACTTTCTTTACCTTTTTCATTGGATTGAATTTTAATTGGTTAATTTACATGAACAATTTCATATATATTTAATTATATTGTTTGAAAATCAAATATTTTGTTTCATTTTGACAATCAAATGCAGTCCATGCTTTAGAAATAGTATACACAAAAGAATTATGAATATACTTCCTTATAGTGAATGTCAGATATAAAGATATTCTCATCAATTATTCATATAACTGCAATTTTATACTCAAATGTAATATGCTTAAAATTAACATGAATGACACAAATAAAAAACTTCATGGTATTTTTAAAATGCCAGTAATAATATTAGAGTAAGCTTGTACAACAAAACTATGAATTTTCCCCTGACAAAACTTCACAGAGCATTTAGGAAAAATTGAAATATTGTGCTTTCTACTCAATTATTGTGATGAAAATTTTATAAGTATTTTACTTAAATTTATATTTTTAAAACTATAAAGGTAATGTTCTGCATCAAAGTCATTTGTACATTAGCATTAGAATTAGTAACAAGTAATATGCTGTTTTATGTATATATATAATATTTATCCATATACATATAAAAAATTTAGGGTTTTTGTTCTCTCATATATTGCATCCCCTGCCTCCACTCCTCCAATTCCCTCTCCCCATCTCTCCTCTCCCTGAAAGAGCCATAATTCCTGATCTTATTTTTCTCAAATAACTACTGTACAAACAAATTGAAATGATATTTAAATGTCCAAAATCCTTCCAGCATACTAAGTCCTGATTTTAAAAATGACAAGCTGAATTTTGACTGAAGTATAATCTCCAAACCAAGGCAAATCTTCACTGTTTCCCCCCATGCAAATGATGAGATAACTGTTTCCGTGTACATTATTCCCATGGTAAATATATTAAGTTAAATTACCAGTGAATCAAATAGCTGTTATTAAAGATACTAACTCTTAAATGGAATGAAGAACTGTCTGAGCAAATTCATATGACTAATGACATGGAAAATTATATTGCCCTATATTTCTTGATGCCAAGTGAGCACGGTGCCTGCACCACTCCTAATATTTCTGGGTGTATTTCAGTAAGTGAAACAAGCAAGCTTAAACAGTCCATATATTGTTTAACAGTATCTATTTGGCTAAGTTTTAGCTTCAAAAACCATGGCATTTTTTCTCCTCATCTGGCTTGTAATTTGGGGTTCATGATTTCAAATCCTCTTACATGAACTCTCAGTTAAAGATTTCTTAGACTGGTCACTATTTTCTTTCCTTTCTTTCATTCACAATCTTAACTTCTCTCCCTTGTGCTCTTACAATGACTGCCACGATGGCTCAATAGCATGAATCACAAGAAGAGCTCACCCTGGTATATGTGGTGTGCACCTAGGCAATCCTTAGGTAGGAAATTGTGGAATTCTTGCCATTCTCATTTTGTTAGCATCACAACAAATGACAACCTAACCAACATTAGGAGTGGGAGGCTAAAAGAACATGAAGACAGTAGACACCAGGTCATTAACTTTTGAAAAACCAACCAAGAAAGAAAAATCACAACCCATGTAAAAGTTACTATGAAGAGAACGCACTTCAGAATACTTTGTTTCCTCAGTTCCAAACTGAGGACCATAGAAACTCAAGTCAGTACTGGTGTTTATGATTCAAGTATTAAGCATTTGAGAAAAACACAGATATATTTAATGTTACCAATCTTCAGAAAGAAGAGTGACCTCATTAATAGTACTGAAAAGCAGAAGTCCAAATGGTAGAAAGGTAATCTAAAGAATAAGGGTAATTTTATGGGAATTAATACATTACTGCTTCATTTCTGGTTGATGATGGTATAGGGATGACTGACTAAAGTTGCATAGAATTCCACAGAAGTAATATATTTCCACTGTGTGCTCATGTGTTGTGTATGTGTGTATGTATCTTTAATATTTTGTTTTCAGCATGGTTTTAAATTATTGTCGATATTAATATAATCACAACATTTATCCCATTTATTTTCTCTCTCTACATCTTTCAATTTGGCTCTTTTCTCCCTGCTTAAAATCCATGATCTCTTTTATTACAAATTTCATTGAATTGCACATATACATACACATAGATATATGCATACACACATACATATATATCACATACATATACACATTTAGATATGGACACAACACATTTAAGTATATATTCATACATATATTTCTAAATAGAAAACAATCTCTTCAGGATATATAATGCTTATGTATATACATTTCAAGGATGAACACTCATTAATGTTTTATGTAACTTAAAAAGTAAGTTTTAGCATTATGATCAGTCTGCTTCTCATGTTAACTTCTTGAATATCATACAGCTAAACAGACAATGAATGCCTACATTATAATGTCATCATTTTTTTCTTTCACATGAAATTTCCCATTTTGTTTTTTCTGGAAGTTTGTCTTCATCTTTCTATACTTTAATCCAAATTCAGCATAATGTAGCAAAGCAAAGTGAATCTAAGCATTCTTAAAGGAAATATGCTAGAAGGCAATTCTGAGATCTTTGATTTGGTATTCATATTATTAAATATTGTTAAATATAATGATCTTAGTTATTAGTGAATATGCTAGGCCATACAAAGTTACTATTCTGGAAATAGTGATAGTTGATAAGGCTGACATATTCAACTCTCTTAAGTCTCAAATCTTGGGACAAATGGTTGAGTTTCCTATTCAACATTCAAAGTAGATATGGACACCAGGTTCCCCAGGCATCCCTTGGTGCCTACCAGATATAGGGTATGGCTAGAATACTGTCCCTAGACAACTTGCAGTGTACCTACTCTTTTCATCTTGTAGTTTCTGTGGGTTGAGTCAAAGTCATTAGTCTGATAGCAAACATTTTTTGTCTATTGTGCCCTTTCTCAGGCTATCAGAGATGGAGGTCCCTATGACCCAGGAAAAAGCACACAACAATGAAATGCTGACTGGAAAAGTTGCCATTAGAATGAGATGCCCAGAAGTAAGTAAAGCAGTGCACATGCATGGTTCAAGACTATATATAAAGAAAGAGATAAGGACTGGGCAGTTAACTCAGTTGGTAAAGTACTGACTGCATAAACACTTAAGTTCAGATATCTAGTGTCCACATATAAAGACAGATTTAATGGTATTTATACAAATACCTGCAGTTCTGGAAGAGAAGAGACAGATCTTTGAAACTTGCTGGTGATCCAGCTTATTCAAATGTTGATTTCTATATTCACTGACAGACTCTGCCTTAAAGAAGAAAGAAAAGAGGTGGAAAACAGTTCTGGAAAGAAACCTGACATTGACTTCTGATCTACACACACACACATATATGCACACATACATGCAGCTATAACATCTCTCTCTGTCTCTCTGCCTGTCTCTGTCTCTGTCTCTCTGTCTCTGCTTCTCTCTCTCTCTCTCTCTCTCTCTCTCTCTCTCTCACACACACACACACACACACACAATTTTTTCTTAATTTTGTGATGAAATATTAAAGTATTTACAAATACTAGATTTAGTTCCCACATGTCACAGATTTTTAATGTCTCTGTCATGTGAACTTTTTCTGAGGATAGACAAGCAACTATTAACTGCATATAAATCTTGGGGAAGATAGAGCTTCCTGAGACCTCTACCCTAGTAAATCTTATCATTGTTAATGTTTGTGGAGGTATGTGGTATTCTGAGCTCCTTCTCTATGTAGCACAAAGTCAATAAGTCCAATCTTATCCAGATATCCTTTAGATAACATAGGTGCTAATGTTTCTAGAGGGCAACTGCCATGATATGCCAGAAGATAAACTCTTTCAAGCTAAGACGATAGAATGTTTAATGTGTGTTAGTCAAATGATAGTTGTGTAGAAGGCAAATTTGAGGGGTTTGTTGTTGTCATAGGTTTTCTGTTTGTTTTTGTTTTTATAGATTTCAATCTCAGCATTTATTTTTAAAAAGATTTATTTATTTATTTTATGTATATGAGTGCTCTATTTTGTCCTGTCCAGTCTGTTTGGAGTTCTGTAGGCTTCTTCTTTTTTTTATTTTCTAGGTTTTTTTATTTACATTCCAAATCATTGTCTATGGGACTTTCTATTAAGGAAATAAAATTCTAGTTAAATCTGAAATGTCCTCAGCAAGAACACGAGGTGAGGAAATCTTTGCATTGTCTTCTCCTGCCACACCACAACTCTGTATATTTATTGTTTTCCTGTAGTGGTCTCCAAGTGTAAAGAGAAGTTTCCTTGATGAGGGGTTTAGATTATACATGTTCATGAGTAAAAGGATGAACGTTTATAGATTACGGTAAGTGATTATGCTGTTTAGTAAATTAGTGGTTGTAGATTCTCCTCCAGTAACCATTCTTTCACTAGCACTGAGTAGTTAATTTTCCAGTAACAGGAATAGCCAGATGGTGAAATCATACATATCTGCCACAACGTTTTATAGAATCAACAGACTATAATTATATATAATATGAATGTATATATATATATATATATATATATATATATATATATATATATATATACATTCATATTTTATCACAGAGAACCCTCTAGAGCACTTTATTCCCTTTCTGACTTGATGTAGTATGAGCATCATATATATACATATAGTGGAATGAGCAGATATCCTGTCATTCTTTTAAAACTTAATGACTTTTATATTGTAATGTTGGGATATGTTTTACACAAACTCATAATATAAAATATTTCCTTATTAGATATTAGGCTTCCTGATTATTTTCAATATCTTCTGAAAAAGATTTGCTTGTATTTCATCTGGAAAAATTTCTAGACTGCATAATTTGTCTGAATTCAAAGCATGCTTTAACTCCACTCAACCTTGCTTACTTTATCCCTTCTGTTCTCCAAATTTAAATTCATTATGGCTTGAAATAATGTGTGTAATGAATGACCTATAGGTGAGAAAAAAATGGCAAAAACATGAGTCAAAATGCAAGATTGACAGTGTTGGCAGTTTACCTATAATTACCTGAACTTCTTAAAAAGTTCAGGTGTTTTTGGATGTTGATATATTTTATGTCAATGCTTTCATGTATTAATTAACTGTACTTTAGACAACTTATATGCAAAGTATCCCAGATTCTGATGATAATGGCCTAGGATGGCAATGTAATTTACTTTTACCTTGATCACTATTTAATCTATTATGTTCAGAGGTTTATTATTATAAATTTCAGTCCTTTATTAAGCAAGCATGGACTTTAAGACAACTATGAAGGTTTAAGTAAACATCATTTGCCGGAGCTAATATCCTCATAGTGATCACAATTATAATCTTCATATGGAAAACTATTATCAGATCTAGTAATGAAAATTAAATGTGGCTGTTTCCTCCTTACTCTGTTGCAGATATATGTATATTTCATGTTTATAAATCAAAATTAAAAGTTTTATGTTTAACTATTTAAGAAAGTGTGAGCAATTGGTTATGTAAGAGCTGGAAGGTGTCATCTAATTGCAAAGCTATCAAGAAGAAAAAAATTGTTGAGGTCATTCCAAGAGTTTAGTTTCTGGGAATAAGTCTTTTTCTACATTGGAAATGCAGACATTACATTAAAAGAAGATGACCTGTCCTTGGTAGCCTTCCTTTGGTTTGGTATCTAATAAGTGTGTGAAGTAATTAGTGTTACTACAGACAACTACAAATCCAAATGGTATTGCTGTTTATAAGTCATCCAGATCCTGTTCTAGTCATGTCTGATTTCCACGCACTCACTCTCACAGATCTTTAATTCCTATACCCTCCTTTACATGTTTAGATATGAGAAGATAATACCACAGATAAAATTCTTGTGTAAATGTGTTGAAGCAAAGAAACTGTAAAAACATGAAAACTCTTTTGGTAAATCTATAGTTGGCAAAAGAAGACACAAGATTGAATCACAGAACCCACATGTTGGCTTACAATAATTCCAGTCTATGGTATATGATGACTTTTCTTATCTCCTTAGACAACAAGCTTTCACATGATTCACAGACATAGGTATAGGAAAACACTCATACACTTACTAATTAATTAAAAAGTTCTAAGTCAGGATCTCAGAATAATGTGTACAAATTCAGAATTTAATACAAAATAAGAAAAAAGACTGGGACATGAGGCTGATGAGATGGGTCGCCTTGCAGAGAACCTGTGTTTGGTAACAAACATCAGTGTGGTGACTCACAATCATCTATCTGTAACTCTAGTTTCAGGAGATCTGATACTCTAACTTAGCCTTCAGAGTACCAGACAAACATGTGATATATATAACATAACATAACATAACATAACATAATATATATGTAACACATAATAAAATCAAACATGTATTCATGCATTCATTTCTCTTTGCTTTTGAGAATGTATGTGTCAGAAGTAGCTATTGAAGTTATTGCCTAGATTGAACAGCAATTTATAGATTCTGGCCAGGAATTGCCAACTAAAAAGCACCAGGAAGACATGCAGTGTATCATAAATGCATGCATTCAGACACATAACATAAAAATATTTTTTTAAGTCTATGGAACTTCTCACACATAATAAGTTATAATAGGGACTGAAAACCTATATTCCTAGGCTAAGGAAGTAAATTACTTACTGACTGGATTCAACAGGAAGCTCTTATAAATTAGGTCCTGATTGAAGGGTTTTTCTCCTTCTTTAAAAGGATTAAAGAGCAGCTTTTATACAAATCCAATTATCACTTCTTCTTCATAATGCTGATGCATATGCCATTTATGAAACCTTAGTGAATATTCTCATCTGAAGTAGATCAAATCCTCTCATAATATGAAGATCTCAATTAAGATTTATTAAAATTTTTATGATGAGGCAAATTAAGAAATTGTTGATATAAGCAAATGCCATATATTAATTTACTTTGCACAGCACATGGTTGCTTCTAGCAGTAGGGGTTGCTTATTTAAGGAGCTAAATTGCTCTGCAGGGTGTAGATGAAGCCAGGCAATGAATGGTTCCAATCAAGCTACCCACATTCTTGTGGGATGTTTGTGACTATGGTATTATCATTACTATTACCCAAAATGTGCTTCTAATTATAATCTCTCTTTTGAATCCAGATGATTTTAAATGACATGCAACTTGTAAGGGCTTACAGCAGTGCTGAAACTGTAATTTAACCATATCAATGATGCTATTCCTATTAAGAGTACAAAAAGATAGCTAACTCTATTAGATATTGATGTACACACAAAAGTACAGACACATCCACAAATCTTGTCAGTAATATTTCTTACAGGATCTGAAAGATTTCAGTGTCAGACAGATTATTTCTATGAAAACTAAGATTGAACATAAGCTTGAAAGAAAGAGCTAGGCACAATCAACTTCACAGTTTTAATCCCTACTCCTTATTGAAAATATTGGTTTTGTTTTTTGTTTTGTTTTGTTTTTTGTTTTGTTTTGTTTTTTATTTTGTTTTGTTTTGTTTTATAGAGAATAGTATCTTTCATGTCATTTATTCCAGGGACAGACTTTACATGTCTCAGAGGGTCTGAGACCAAGACAGCATTGTAAGTGATTCATGAAAAACTGAAATGTTTGATAATCTGTAATAGTTGTCCTGTGAAACCCAAGTCAAACATAATATCTGTCCACAGGTATTAGTCACTAGTGACAAGTCATCATCAACATACATAAAAATCATGCAGCAGGGTTAAGCAAGAGAAACTTCGTATGGCTTGTTATAATTAACAACTACAGTCAACTCTGCACAATATAGATTCCTCTTGGATGCTTCCCCTCTTCTGCCTCTTTTCCAGTGTCTCAATATGTAGCTCTCAAAGTCCTGCAGCTCATCATGTAGATCAAGCTAGCCTCAAACTCACCATTATCTACCTATATCTGCCTGCCAAATAATGCTATCAGAATACCCATGCTCAGGCTGTGAAAATTGATTTTTATTGAACAATTGCTACATTGGTTTGGCCAGTGACCATGTCTGTGAGGAATAGTCTTAATTTACTTAAAAGATGTTCATAATATCAGTCCATAGTGGGCAGCACCACTCCATAGACAGAAGACCTGACTAGTATGAGTTGAATAGTCAAAGGGAGCAAACAGATAAGCAGGGAAGCACGTCTGGATTCATTCATCTCTTTCTGCTTTGACTGTGAATGTGATGTGGGAATGTGATATGGGTAGCACTTTGATGTTATTGCTTAGATTCAACCTCACATACTAATGAGCTGCCATTTTAGGTTATTATATCAAACAAAGGTAGAGAAATAAAACCAGAAAATTGATCTAACTGTAGAGAATACCAGATTGCCTGGCTCTTAGTTCTGAGGTACTTATCTGGTGAAGATTCAGTTCCAGTTTTTGTTTTGTTTTGTTTTGTTTTGTTTTATTTTAGTAGGGACAGGGAAGGCACTGATACATGAATACCTATCATCTATGAAAAATACAATATGTGGTGTAAACTCAAGTCTATGGAATGAACTTGCCCTTTATATTTTCTTCCGTAAGGTAGTAACCAAAGGTCATAAAGATAATAAATAATTAATAAACAAAATAAAGTAAACCAGAATATACAGACCAGAGCATGCTCAATTTCTTCATAAGCACAGCAGTGATCACCAATTACATTTTTGGAAATTTTCCTTCATTAGGTAACCCTTCTTATGTATTTTCTAAAAATATGTAATTTATCTCAGCCTTGAGACTGTTTGGCTATTGGTAAGTGAGGCTATGAGTTTAGCACCAAGAGCAACTAAACTTTTATTCACTTAATGCTTATGAGAATTAATTGCTTTTAACAGTTAATGCTTGTAGATATTTGTAAATATAATTTAGATGTGATTTTCATGAGATTCTGTCATGAGCTACTTTTCCTTCTGTTTATAACTGCGGTCAATGAGAATGTATACATCCAATTTCAAGTTGTGGCACAATGTTGGATTCACTTTTTTTGTTAAATGTTTAATGTGTGGAAGTCTTGCATAAAAATGGAAAGGGTAATATTTAATGTTTTCTCATTTAATTTTCAGTGACATTTTTAAAAATTTCTGTGAGACTCTACTTTCCCTTACTTTTTCTCTGTTTCTCCTTACTGTCTCTCTGTTATCATAAGTTTTTATTTGAAAATCCTATACATTTATACAACTTATGATAAACATACCCTCTACTATTACTTCCTTCTAAGCAACAGCCCCAATGCGCCCTCCCCATAAATAATCCAACTACATTTCCACTCTATATTTTTCTGCTTTGTTTGTTAATAACTTCTGTGTCCAGTCCAGTTAGTGCTGCTCTCATATATACATGCAGGCATACATGAATGTGTGTGTGTGTGTGTGTGTGTGTGTGTGTGTGTGTGTGTGTGAAGTCGCACCAGTGCATCATGACCTACTGCCAGGGGCCATATCATCAAAGAAGAGTGAATCCTTATCCTTCAGTATCCACTGGTTGCCACTATTTCCATTAACATAGTCCACAAGATTTGTGTAAAATCAAACCAACAGAAACACCATCATAAATGGTGGAAAAGTCACTCCAATTGCCCTTTCCTTCATTCCTTCTTTCCTTCCCTCCTTTCTTCCTATTTCTCCCTTCTTTCCTTTCAATTAATTGTTTCAAGGGCCATTCAGTATGAAAAGAATGGCAACAACAACAACAGCAGCAACAGTTCTACATCTTAATAATGAGCGAGAGCCATAGTGCTTTCATTTTATTTTCTTTTACTTCATATTTGGTTTTAAATTGTATTTTGTGTTTCTAATTTTTCTCCTGCGATTATTTTGATTATAATATCAGTAATCTAACTACTGAAAATACCTACAAGTAAACTTTCACAACAATTAGTTATACAGCAATCTAAATAGATGTACTAATACAATCTTAATTTTACAAAGAAAAATAGTAAAGGAAAAGGTTAATGTGCTTGAGTTAGTGGGTTTACAAGACATCAAGCAATGGTCATTAGGTTTCAAATTGTTTCTCTTGGCCTCTTTGCATTGTTTTTCACATAGCACTTGCCACTGTTCTAAGCCTGTGTTCCTATCAAAGAACAACGTCATCTTTTGGTGCATTCTGTGTTTATGATCAAGATTATTTGGAATAACTTCTGGGACACAATGTGCCTTTAATGGACAGTTCCTGGTGTTTGATTATCTTATATACATTAAAAACATTTATTTATTTATTTATGGCAACCTCCTTATTATGATTGTGGATTTGGACTATGTATCTTCCTAAGCTTATTTCTCAGTCATCTGTCTAGTCCTGGATGTTTGCCTCTAGATTATATTAAGTTCATGCATGCAAGTACTGTGCTATAGTTTTCCAGCCTCTCTATGGGCTGGTGTTTACTAAGTGGAGTAAGGATGCCTTTGTCTATCCACAGTTGTCCTTTCACTCATTTTTAGTGCCACCACTATCCTTCAGTTTATAGCCTCAGAAACTGAGATTGCTGTTGGCAATACCTTCCTTCACTCTGCAGTTCTAACAAAGAACTTTACATCAAAGTTTATGCTTTTTCAGGCCAGCTTGCTTTAAGTAACTGATCTAGTAAAGAATGCTGTGGTTTGTCCAGATCAACAAATACAGGTACATTCAGGAAAGCTGTTGTAGGAACAGGACTCCCTGGGTATCTGTTCTAGACTCTTAGTGAACTATCACAACTGACATCATAGTTCATCTTTCTTCTGAAAGAGAGAAGGAAATATATGTCATACACTTGTTACCTTTAATGTGCACTTAATATAGTCACATGGCTGATGTGCACTATAGGAACTTGATTAATGATTCCTGACCAAGAGCTATATGATTATGTAAAAATAAAATATGCTAAAAATTTTCTTCTAATATAGTTAAAATAAAGCACTGAATTCCACTGCTGAATTCTTGCTTGCTTCTGCTGAAACCTTGCCCTCTCTACTCCCTATCTGGGGAGTGCTAACACTTGTGAAAGCTATCTCTTAAAATAGACATTGCAGAAACTGCTCAAACCTTATCAGCTCCACTTTTATAGTCTACCCACAATGGAATTTTCTCCCAGTGGCCATGATATACAGACAGAATCTTCATATGGCCATTTAAGGGAAGAATTCAACACTGTTTTTCAGCCTATAAATACTATAAGAAACTAGAGGTTGGAGCTGCACTTTGCAGAGCATTAGTTTGGTTGAAACCTTCAGTGTGAATGGAAAAAAAAAGCTTGAGTTCTCCCATCTCTCTCTTAGCTACTCTTGCTTTTCCAGTGGTCTGATTTTTCTCAATAATTTCGTTGACTTCTGTTATATGATGCTGTCATAGTTAAGGTTTCTATTCATGTGAGAAAACACCATGACCAAAAACAACTTAGTAAGGACAGGGGTTTACTTCTCACACACTTCCAAGCCACAGTTTATGATTAATAGCTGTTAGGACAAGAGTTCATACAGATGGAGTTCTGAAGATTGGAGCTGGCCTAGTGACTGGCTATAGAGGGGTACTGCTCACTGGCTTTCTCAGTCTACTTTCATCTAGAACTATCAACTTAAGGATAGCTCCACCCACAGCGGTCTGTGCTCTCCCTTATCAATCACTAAAAATAAACTGCTTTACAGATTTGTCTACTTAAGCCTGATATAATGAAATGATTTTTTGAAATTGGATATGAAACTAGGCATCATAGATACCTTTAGTGATTAGCACAAGATCATGATAGATTCTGCTACAGAGACTGCTTCCAGGAGTTGGGCAGGTTAAGCATAAATCTGATTTTCTTATTATCACAAGTACTTCCTGGCACTTTGAATCACTCTTTTAACATAGATTTATATTTGTATTTATAGACAATCAGGACAAATATATTTAGTAATGATCAAAACTTTCAACTTCAGTCTTTCTAACTTCTGTATTAATTTTAGCCACACATGAAGTCCTTGGGTTATTTATTTTATTCCCTAGTGTCATTATTTTTAACCATCTGCTGGTAAACATGTAATTTCACTAAACCTGTTCTTACTGAGTTATAAATGCAACCTTGCTCCTAAGTCAATTGCATGTTGACTAGGTAATAAAATATGCTCTAGTCTCTGTCATTTTAATTGATACATAGGCCATTAAATTAGAACTTATCTTCCTCTGGTTGAAGATCATATTGACTATTAAGCTAATTGTAGCTTAACAGCTAAAATAACAACAAGCAACGAACTCCTTACCTTAAGGTAATCCACCTTTGTGTTAGTTTATTAGTCAATTCATTAGCTAGTAAAAACTACTAGGCCTAGGTTACCTCACTCTGGATGATATTTTCTAGTTTCGTTCATTTGCATACAAAATTCATTTTAAATAATGTCCTCATTTTTAACAGCTGAATAGCATTCCATGTGTAAATCAACCACACTTCCTTTATCAATTCTTCATTGAAGGACATTTGGGTACTTTCCAGCTTCTGGCTATTACAAATAAGGTTGCTATGAACATAGTGGAGAATGTGTACTTTTGGTATGGTGGAGCACCTTTTGGGTATATTTTTAGGAGTGATATAGCTGTGTCCTTGGGTAAGACATGCATGGTATATACTCACTGAACTTTTTTTAGCCAAAAAGTTCAGGATACCCATAGTACACCCACAGACCTTAGGAGGCTTAACAAGAAGAAAGGCCCAATTGTAGATATCTGGAATTCACTTAGAAGGGGAACAAAATGATTGTAGGAGGCAGAAAGAGGGAGGAAACTAGGTGGGAGAGGGAGTGGTGGAGTGGAAAAGGAGGGAAAAGATCAGTTATGGGGAGAGACAGGAGGGATGCCAAGAAGGTCAAGAGAATGAATCAAAATATGCAACAGTGGGAGCTGGGGGTCACGAGGAACTTCTAGAAAGTACCAGAGTCATGGGATATGAGTGGCTACCAGGACTCAATGGAGATGACATTAGCCTAAATGCCTAACAGTGGGAAGATGGAACTGGAAGAAATCCCCTCTAGTAGATAGACAGGGCCCCCAGCTAAGGGATGGTCCACCTACCCATCTTCCAAAAAATTAACCCAGAATTGTTCCTGTCTGAAGGAACTTCAGGGACAAAACACAGAGCAGAGATTGAAAGAAAGGCCATCTAGAGACTTCTCCAGTTTACCTTAGGATCCATCCCATTCACAGATACCAAATCTTGACACTATTACTGAGGCTATATTTTTGCCTAGCATGGCTATCCTTGGAGAGTCTAGCAACAACTGACTGAGACAAATGCAGATACTAATATAGCCAACCATTGCATTAAGGTCATCGACCAATATGGAAGAGTTAGAGGAAAGGCTGAAGGAGCATAAGGTGATTGCAACTCTATAGGAAGAATAACTCCTTGTCAACTAACGCGGACCCCTCAGAGCTCCTAGAGACTAAGTCAAAAACCAAGGACACATACATGGGCTAGGTTGTGGCCTTGGGCACATCTGTAGCAGAGGACAGCTTTGCATGGCCTCAGTGGTAAAGAAAGTACTTAATCCTGTGGAAGCTTAATGCCCCAGGGAAAAAGGATGCTGGTGGGGGTGATTTGGGGTTTGATGGGCAAGTGGTAGAAGATCCTCTCAGAAGTGAGGGGGATGGTGAAGAAGTTGGGGAGGGGTGTGCGGGAAGTGGGAAACTTTTGGAATGTAAATGTATAGCATAATTTAATATTAGTAAAAATGATAATATAAAAATACAAAACAAAACAAATAAACTGCTAGAGGTTTGCCTTGCTCACAGGCATCATATTAAATGACAGTTCTCAGTAATCAACTTCCCGTTTCTCACAGTAAATAACAAAAAATAAAATTTAAAATTCATTTAAGGTCTGAGAAAAATATTTTTAAGTCTAGAAAAATGTTTAAGATTAATAGATAAAATTGATAATGGTTGAAGAACATAAAAACTTGAATGATGATAGAAAAATGATTAAAAACAAAAAAGTCCACCCTCACAGTGACACACTTAGTCTGACAAGGTCACACCTACTCCAACAAGGCCACATTTTCTAATAGTGCCACTTCTAGGCTCAAGTATTTTCAAACCACCTCAAGGGTCAAGGAAGGTGTTTTAAGGAAAAAAGTGTAACTTATAGAGGTGTAAGAAAGTGATACGCAGATAGATAGATAGATAGATAGATAGATAGATAGATAGATAGATAGATAGATAGATAGATAGACAGACAGACAGACAGACAGATAGATAGCAAAGCTACTCTAAAACTTCAAAGTTGACAATTTTAACATTAATCATTAGAACTTTGATAAGTGAATTGAGCACTGATTGCTTATAATTCAGTCACAAGCTTAAAATTTTAAATCCCCTTTGGTTTTCTCCTAAATATAGACTTAAAGGTGCTTCTCATCTTGTTAAAAACCATCTCTGTTCAATATCTAGCCATCTGGACTGAGAAAGCATGTTCCATGTCTTTTAACCCAAACCTATAACTTTTACTAGGTCTCAAAGGCATGAGTCTACTCCTGTTGACTTACAGATGCATGTTAACTACTTTTTCTGAAATATAGACTACAATATAATGGTAAAATTAATGTATATCCTCTTGTAAACTAAGTTCCCATAAACTCCAGGGAATCAAAAAGTCAAAAGATTTGGATCTACCTGCCATAGATCTAATGGACTCCAGATAAGTATACTCACTTGTTCTTGAAAATGGAATTTTCCTTGGTCTTGGAATTCCTTAACTTCCCCAATTCCTAGACAATTTTAACCTTTCTACCTAATCTATATTTGTCTCAGTAGGTTTTCACCTGACTGACAAGACCCTATCTAGGGATTACCTGTAGAGTTGCTGTGCTTTGGACTTGATGACAGGTGATATTAACCACTGCAGCTGATGAGATTGCTCCCTGGTATTCACTTGGAACAACTAATTCAGATACTTCTGATAAATGCCACATTGTCCAGCCTTTGACTAGCATTTCAGCTTTCCTGGGACTCTATGATGATGTCCTGATGTCAGCTGGAAGCAGATACAGAAGAAAAGTATGATGTTTATTATTCCACCTTATAGGTTGATAAGCTAAGTCAAAATGAAAAACCCTGGGCCCACAGTGAAAAGGACCCCACTTCATGATACTGATCCCCCAGTCTCAAAGGAAAAAAAGGAGTCAATGATTTGACTCAATGGAACAACTCAAGAGGGGGCAGATTTTGAGGTCTACTCCCAACAGCATAGGTGCAGCCATTTTATTCTATGCCTTTGAGCTATTTCATAGTGTTGCTGTAACATGCCTGCAGGTCATTAGCATAGAAAAGTAACTCGACTCAGAGCAAGGTCATGGGGATCACATATCCTGTTAGGTTCTGTATGAAATTTGTTAACCACAAGAAATTTCATAAACTAGGACCCATCCAATTAAATGACAGTATGAACTGTTATATCTAAAATAGCTTGAGTCAAAGCCAACCACCTGGCAGCAGTCCTACAGCTACACAGGAGCTCATTGTGCAGTGTGTGTCTATGTCTGTGTCTGTGTGTTCCTTCAAAATCCAGCCATGAAAAATATTTGGCATTGTAGCCTCAGCCCTAAATTCTGAGTTATCATCCTGTTCAATCAGTCTTGGGGTGTGCATTCAGTAAACCATACCTACCTGTCTGAGATTGGTGTTTGTGGGGTGACACTTGGACCACAAAAGATGTCAAATGAATATCACACTTGGGCTAAGCAGTCAATAGTCTCTACAAGTTGATCTATTGTGAAGGGTGTTTTTGTTCATTCTGAGATGTCATTCTTTTTTGCCTATATTTGTTAGGTCATCTTGTTATTACTTAGAATAATATAAAAATTCAAAAACTCAAATCATGAGTGTAAAAATATCCAGAAACTTTGGTGGTCAATATTCTAAGACACAATGAATGGAAAAAAAATATTCTAAGACATAATGATTAATGAAGTTTGAGAAATGAATAAAAGAAGAGTCCTAAGATCTTGATGAAACATTCTTTTCAGCATGAAATACATCATCCATCTACTTATACATGCATATACAAAAACATGTACACATATTTTTACACTCTAACATATAAAAGTATATGATAATTGTCAAGAAATGTACAAAGTAAGTTGGAAACTTTCTGCAAAACTAAGATTTAGAATGATATTACACACATAATAGGTACAGGAAATATAATGAAATATATAATGTATAGTACAATGAAATCATTAAATTGCTAAGAGGTAGGGAAAATAATTATGCAACCTAGATTTAAAAATTATTATAATTTTCTTGTTTTACTATACACACTAAACTTTAGATTTATTAAATTATGTATGAAGTAGGAAAGTTATAATTTAGCTGTCCAGACTCTAGTTAATTAATTTTTAGGAGGATTGAAAACTGAAAAAGAAATAACTTTAAGGGTTTGGGAGATGGATCATCTCTTACAGAGGAAACATTTTGGACACATTTTGGAATGAGGCCATTATGTCCCTGGTATTTCTGTGTCATCTTGGCCTCTGTTGGCACTATATACAAATGATGCACAGACCTACATTCTAGCCAAACACAAAATAAACACAAACACAAACACAAAATAAAACCAACAGGGGAAAAAGTACATACTAAAATATTTAGCAAGAGGAGACAGAGAAAATTAGAAATACCATCAAAAATGAATACTAAAGGAAAAACCTGAAATAACTTATCATAGTTGTGAAATTGATATGACTTAATTTGAAAATATGCAGTTGCTGTAAATATGACTATTTTACAAGATACTTGTTGACTAGAAGTATTTCTATTGAAGTTCTTACATGTTAAAAATAAGTTGGGTAGCTGGGCAGTGGTGGCACATGCCTGCAATCCCAGCACTTGGGATACAGAGGCAGATGGATTTCTGAGTTTGAGGCCAGCCTAGTCTACAGAGTGAGTTCCAAGACAGTCAGGGCTGTACAGAGAAATCCTGTCTCAGAAAAAATATAAATTGGGCATGAAATTACCAGATAATATTTTAAAAACAGGTTCAAAAAATAGTTTGTTTCCATTACCAATAAAACTACTACAAATTTCTTAAGTTTCTGATCAAGTTTGAATCAAGTCAGTTTATTTAGCTATGCTTTTAGACAATATGAAAGCAAGAGACTGCTACTAGCTTCTGATATTAAACTCAGACATATTCAACAATGAGGAAATTTTCAGAGGCATACTAGAATGAAGTCATTTCTGTGTGATAATTTCTTGGGAATATTTAAGTTTTTACAGTGCAAGAAAATTTCATATGCTTCTCCATTTTATCATTAAAAATTAAAGATTTGTTGTAAATATATTAATTAATATCAGAAGCATATTTTTCATAATCCATTAATGTTGCTTTTATGAACTCTAGTAACTATTGATTTTTATCCTCATAAATATTTTTACTTCTGAATAAGTAATATATTTATTTAAGAATATACTAAAATATACATGATAGAGAATTGTTTTCTTAAATATTACAAACTATGCTGGACCTGTTGTTGCAAAAATATAAATCATTCCATGAAGTAGAGAAGCCAAGGCAAAAGGATTATTAGTAGAAGGTCAGCCTTGTCTACAGAATTATTAGAAGGCTAGTTTATACAAATTAATGAGATGCAGTCTTGAAAATTAGAGTACCAGACAGATGGCTGAGCAGTTTAAAGCACTAGTTGCTCTTGCAAGATTCCTGCACTTAATTACCAATCTTAGCACTCACATAATGTTAACAATTATTTGTCATATGTAATTTCAGTCCAAGGGGCTTTGCCACCTTCTCAGGCTCTATGTAGGAACTATACAGTAACACACTCACGTATATAAAACAAAAATACAATTTACAATTAATGTACAAGTAGCTAGTAATATAATTCCATGAAGTGTTGAGACACTTGTCTAATGTGTGAGAGGACCTAGATTTGTGGAGAAAATTATTAGTTGTGTTTTTCAGCAAAAAAATATTTTATGTTCAACTTAAAAAGCTTAATGATCCAGCTTATATTATTAATTAATTTTAGGTGAAATGAATTAATTGTAGTTATTTTAGTTTCCATCTCCCGATTCTTATGCATATGCACACTGTAGTATATGCAAGTGATGTGCATGTGTATTTGTGATTGCTTGGATGTGTACATAGATGTAGAGGGCAGAATTTTAAAAAAATCAGGCATGTTTCCTAGATGATTTTCCACACTGATATTTTGTAAGGCAAATTCTCTCACTGAACCTGAAGCTCATTGATTGTAATAAATGAGGTAGTTTACTAATGATATTTTGGATCTTTCTGTCTCCATCTAAATTTAAGATGATGTTACAGGCAATTGATACCATGTCTGACTTTTTATCTGGATTCTGGAGATCCAAACACAGGCTCCAGTGCTTGTGCTGTGAAGTGGAGAGATTATAGACTAATCTATGCCCCATTCCTCATATTTATTCTATTTAAAAAGACTTGAGGAATTCTTTGTTTTGGAGAAATTATTAAATCACATTTTCCTCTGTTTACAAGGAAATATGAAAGCAACTCTTAGTGTTTGATTGTAAAGTGCACTTTGAATTTTCATTTGCGTAAGGAATAACATAGAAAACCAGGGAATTCTCTTGGTATTCATTTCTATATTATGAAGTTTGAGAAGATGCTAAAATTCTTACTATTCATTCCTCTCTCTTCCTTCTTTTAATTTTATCCTGATGCATTGCACAATAATCCAATGAATTTTATAGAGGTCAGTAATAGCTACACATATTCTAGTGTCTTCACAACAATGCTGACTGGGCTGAGGGTGTTGTTAAGGCTAAGTCAGGAATGTTTCTAAAATCTTAACATGAACATTGATAACATGGATAGAGAGATGGAAAAGAGGATATGCACATTACAACTTGAGAGCTTTTGATAACTTTCATAAGTATTTGTCAACTTATTTAGGTAAGTCAAACAGTTTCATATATGCACTATTTTAAAAGTATTAGTGAGCGAAACAGAAAAGATAACAAACAGGATGAGAAAAGAGTGTCAGAGAGCATTAATCAACAGAAAGATAATTTGACCATGACAGTATCAAAACAACCAGATTAAAACAAACATCCATATATATGGCAAAATCTGACAATTTTAGAAGCTAGTGGGAAGAGAAAATGAAAATAATTAAACTTGCCTTTGAGACATTCCTGTTAGGGTTTTGTGCTTAGGCCTCAGATGTTCTACTTCTTGAAGTTGCCTAATCTTATTTTATTAAATATTTAATTCTGAATTCATAGCTCCCAGGACTTTTACATGAACTACTGTCATGCCTCTTGACACTTTCTAAGAGAGTTTTAATCAGTCATTGTTTTGGTTTTTTCTTTTTTTTTTAAATTGGATATTTTAATTTATATTTCAAATGTTATTCCCTTTTCCAATATCCCCCTCTCCTGGAAGCCCCCTCACCCTGCTTCTATGAGGGTGTACCTCCACCCACCCACCCACTCCCCATCCCCACTCTTGAATTCCCCTACACTGGCACATCTATCTAACATTCATAGGACTAAGGACCTCTCCTTTCATTGATGCCTGACAAAGCCATCCTTTGCTACATATATGACTGAAGTCATGGGTCCGTCCATGTGAACTCCTTGGTTGGCGGCTTAGTCCCTGGGAGCTCTGGGGGGTCTGGTTGGTTGATATTGTTGTTCTTCATAAGGGGTTGCAAACCCCTTCAGCTCCTTCAGTTCTTTCTCTAACTCCTCCATTGGGGACCCCGTGCTCAGTCCAATGGTTGACTGCGAGCATCCACCTCTGTATTAATAAGGCTCTAGCAGAGCCTCTCAGGAGACAGTTATATCAGGCTTTTTTCACCATGCACTTCTTGGCATCTACAATAGTGTCTGGGTTTGGTGACTGTATATGGGATATATCCTCAGTTGGGGAAATCTCTGGATGGCCTTTCCTTCAGTCTCTGCTCTACACTTTTTCTTCATATTTGCTCCCATAAGAATTTTGTTCCCCTTCTAAGAAGGACTAGAGCATCCACACTTTGGTCTTCCATTTTCTTGAGCTTCATGTGGTCATGTATATCTTGGGTATTCTGAGCTTTGGGGCTAATATCCTGAGTGAGGTAACCTAATTAGAAAAGAAAACACATGGTGAACCTTTTGTTTTTCTTCAATTTGTGAGGTATGTGTGTGGGGGTGCGGTATGAGTATGCCCACCTGCTAGCCCAGGATATGGAGGTCAGAGAACCTCAGAGAATGTTGAGTGCCAGTCCTAATTTTTTTCTCTGTCACCCGAATTAGAGGGCCAGCAAATTCAAGACCCACAAACTTAATGGGACTTTTCTATCTCTGCTTCTCATTTTGACAAAAGGAATGCTGAAACTGCAGATGTGCAGTACTGCATCTACATTTACATTTATTTTTAGAATACGAATTGAAATCTACATGCTTATTATCTGAATGTTGTACTTACTGAGCTATCTCTGTGCCCCTGATTTAGACTTGTATGTTAACTTACATGGTTGATACCTATAAAAGCAACTTTTATTTGCCAGATGTAATTTTAATCCCAGAGACTTACTGCTAAGTAAATTCACTATTTCTAGATCTTTTTGAATTATGGCTGGCTGGTTGAACTCACCTGCTCTGTACCAAACCCCTTTCTAAGCAGACTTTCAATCTGGCTTCTCTCAGTTTCTTACTGAATTGTTTGCTTGGCCTCAAACTAACTCTGAGAATATTTGCTAATCTTCTTGCTCCTTCTCGTTCTCTGGCTTGTGCTGTCTTTATCTGTAGCATAATTCTGTAAAACTGTCCCAGTAAAAGTTAAAACTGACCTCTCTCTCTCTCTCTCTCTCTCTCTCTCTCTCTCTCTCTCTCTCTCTCTCTCTCTCCTCCAATGTACCCTCAAGTCCAGTCCTGTTCTGTTCTCATAATTTGTCTATCTTTACTGTGCTGCTATTGTGAGAGTTGGGAATATCTCATCTCTAATTCATTCTGTCAAATCTTTCTCTGATTTATGCCAAATCATGCATTACCACATGAGGGATGGTGTTGCAGCTCCTAGAGCAGAGACAGCAGGGCATAGACTTCTAAGCATCTTGTCAACTTTTAGACATGAGGTCTTTTTTGTGTGTAATACAGTATATAATTTACTTTGTATACCTCCTTTGAAAAATGTTATCCTTGTCAAAGTTAATGACTGCATGATAATTAGAAGCAGCATGAGTCCAGGGTGGCAAGGCACAATGATCAATGCTGTGACCTTCAGGACAGTCCTTAAGGCTGTGGGAAAGAACTCTGAAAACATGATTTCAAGAATATAAAATTTGTCAACTATGTAATATATAAGGATGGACATAAAAGAATAGAAACAGCTATAATATGAGCCAGCTTATCAGAAAGATATTGTGGAAGGAGATAAAGAGATTTAGGGGTGGTGATCACAGGGCAAGATTTTCTCCAGCTAAGTTTATTGTCTGTGATTGCAAAGGCAAGCAGACTCCTGAGTTCATGGTCAGCCTGGGACAGAGTAATTTAGACCCAGGGGTAAGGGTGAGGGTAGAAATGGTGATTACAGAGCCAGATCCCACGCAGCTACCTTATTGTCTGTGCTTAAAAAGAAGGCAGATTTCTGAATTAATTTAACATGTTTTTAAAAAAAATGTACTTGTTTCTTCTTCTAAGAATAAAAGGTCTAAGGTCATAAAATGCTGATTTGTAGGATAATCAAAAGGGACCCTTCAGTAAATTACTAAGTTAATATGTAAATAAAAATCTCAGCTTTGCTTTGTAAGAGAGAGTTGCCCAGAGAGAACGTCTTAGAGAGTGAACACATATGTTTTAGAATTTCTCTAGCAAGAGAGAACTGTATCAAGCAGAGAGAAATGACAGGAGATAACTGGAGAGCTGTCTAGAGTTGTACATAACACTGTCAGTTTGTACTCTACCTCAATGGCTTCAAGTTGTTTCTTTCACTGCTCCCAAACACTTCTTCCTCAGGACCTCCTCTCCAATCCCAGACTGGTCCTTGGCAGACTAGTCACTTTGTTTACTTATAAATTAGACATCACTTTCAAACATGGCTTCTTCCTTCTATAAACTAACCTTTCCTTCATTGATAGAATTAAAGATGCATTCACAGGGTATATCTGTATTCCAGCCAAACCATACTGTACATATCTGTATTCCAGCTAAACCATACTGTAATCCAGGGTATGTTTGCATTCTGGCTGAACCATATAGACCTAAAAGATCTTTGGATATGCTCCCTTGCCACAGCAGCCATGTTGCTGGTCTAAAATTCTTCTACAGAGACCAGAACAAGAAAAATAAAATTACAGATGCACAGAGCTATTTTAGAATGCAGTTTAATGTAACATCTCTCTTGTGGTGCTTTCATGGAAAAATGAATATAAAAGGTTCAACTGGTATTTGTCTTATGAGAAGTGATTTATTCTTTCTAATTTAAAAATTTTTCCCTGCAGGCTACCCTTCACAGAATATGCTCTACATAGTTGAAAATGGAATTTTACTCTTCAACATTGCAATATGTCCTCTTTATTATACCTTTTGAAATGATAGCAAGCAATACATAATCGAAGAGAAATTAACAAAAGTGTAGAAGTAGAACAAATAAGTAGAAAACAAAGAAATAGAAATAAATGAAATATTTGTTTTGAAGGTGAAGACTTGTTAGTTTATTTCAAAAACCAATCCAGAAATAAATGTTTTTTTTTGTTGTTGTTGTTTTGTTTTCAGTCTCCTTAAGTTTGCTCAAAAGCAGAGCTCAACATTGCATTCTGTTGATTTTGTTTGTGAGATGCATTTGTAGAAAGGTACTGTGTGATATACCGTTCCATTCAAAATGCAATTTTAGATAACTAAGAAATATAAAAGCAGTATGTGGAATCAGAGTGGAGAAAATCCCAAGTTTTATTTTAAAGACTATATCAAGTAACATTTAGAAAGTAAGTATTATGCAAACTATAGAGATTAGTGGAAAGTATGCATTCATTTTAGAGATAGTGCAGTAGCAAATTACTAAGTAATAAATTGGCTTCATACACTTATTTTTATTATCCAAGCTTAATTTTGTCCTATCTGCATTCTTTAAATTCAGTGTAATAAAAAGATGAAGTTATAACTTAGTTTATTCAGAAGGGAAAATATTTTTCTTTTGCAAAGTATTATAAAGTTATTTTTGGAGTACCAGAATAATTTAACTGTGTATTAATGACTTACCTCAAAATAAAATTGATAAACATCAACATTTAAGTAGGTATGTTCTTATTTAGCTGTAGATAATTATTCTTTTAGAAATTATATTTCATAATACTATTTTGAATTACTATACAGTAAATTATGTCCCTATAAAAGAGACAAGGAAAGCCTGGCTTTTAAATTATTTTTATTATGTAGAAAATGTAAATACATTCTGAACTACCTTGGCTTTATTACCATTGTGGCTGGGTGTGCAGTATACCACCTGCTTTTGTATTTAAAGTTTCACTCTCCAGTATACTGATGATAAAGTCATTGAATCTTTCAAACATGAAACCTCACTGACAAGGTAGGCCATTGAGAGAGGTGGTTTGAGATTTCAGAAATAACTCCAATTCCTGTTTTCTCTTCTGTTCCTGCTCAGCAAGAAAGTGACTATACTCTTCGATACTCCTGTCACCATGGTAACCACAGTTATTGTTCCTTTCCCTGCATGATGGGCTGTACACTTCCAAACCTTAAGTCCTTTTCCCTTAACTTTCTTCAGGTGTTTGGTTACAGCATAAAAATATAACCAATGCACTCATATGTGAAGATGAAATACTGGGTGCTGTGTCTCCTTAGACTTGGTTTTATTTCCTTGACTGTGTTTTTCTATCCTTATATTATATCCAGGCTTTACATTTATTATCATCATCATTTTAGATGTGCTTAAATTTTCATCTTTATTCTTCTCAGAGTTTTTTATTTTCAAAAACATGATAAAATCGGAAAGCAATTTTTCATTTTTTAAAAATTTTTTATTAGATATATTCTTTATTTACATTTCAAATGATTTCCCTTTTCCTGGTTTCCCCCTCCCCAAAAGTCCCATAAGCCCTCTTCCCTCGCCTTGTTCCCCAATCAACCCCCTCCCACTTCCCTGTCCTGTTATTCCCTTACACAGCTACATTGAGCCTTTCCAGGACCAGGGTCCTCTCCTTCCTTCTTCTTGGACATCATTTGATATCTGAATTGTTTCTTGGGTATTCCAAGCTTCTGGGTTAATATTGTTGTGAAGAAACACTGTGACCAAAGTTAACTCTCATAAAAGTCAGACATTTAATTAGGAGTGGATTAAAGTTTCAGAGATTTAGTCCATTATCATCAGGATAAGAAGCATGGCAGCATACAGGCAGACATAGTGCTGGAGAAGTATCTAGGAGTTCTACATCTTGTCTCCAAGGCAACCAGAATGAAACTGTCTTCCTCAGGAGGAGTCTCTGATTCCATACTGGGAAACTTTAGGCATAGGAGACCTCAAGGTCCATTCCCTCACTTCCTCTAAGAAGGCCACAGCAATGCAGAAGTTAGGGCAAGTACTAGACAAATGAAAGGGAAGAACAACAATATCAACCAACCAGACACCCCAGATCTCCCAGGAACTAAACCACCAACCAAAGAGGACCCATGGCTCCAGCTGCATATGTAGCAGAGGACAGCCTTATCTGGTGTTAATGGGAGGGGCACTTTTGGTCCTTTGAAGTTTAGATGCCCCAGTGTAGGGGAATAGTAGAGTGATGAGGTGGTAGTATGTATGTGGGTGTGTGGGGGGGGAGCACCCTCATAGAAGCAGGGGGAATGGGACAGGAGATTTGTGGAGGGGAAACGGTGAAATGGGATATCAGTTGAAATGTAAAGAAGTAAAATATCCAAGAAAAAAAAGAAGGCCACACCTCCAAATGGTGCTATTCTCCGTGGGCCTAGCATTCAAACACATGAGTCTGTGCCCACCAGATCTATTAAAGCCACCACATAAACCATGCATCATAAATGTGTAGCTCTCTGAATTTTGAGGCACTGAGATTCTTCTGCAAGGTATGTAACTAGCTTAGACACTAGTAATACAAATGCAGGAAAAAAATGGACAAAATAGAAAGAAGCTGATCCATAAAAGACAGCACAGATTTCTAGATTTAAATAACAAGTGTTATGTTAAAGTTACTCTTAAGTTGAAATTGAATTATACTACTTCGCCTTCCCTTCCCTTACTCCCTACTATCCAACTTTAAACCACTTTTCCATGTCCACTCTTAAGCTGGTAGACTTTTTAAAATTGTATTTGTTATATATGTTTGTGTGTATATAATAAGTGGAATAAACCTCAGTTCAAAGATGTGGTGACAGACATAAAGAACTGAAAGTGTTGGAAAGGGATTTTGGGTTTCCTCAGGACTGGTAGATTATAAGAACATGGGGTAAAAACAAGTCACATATATCTACTCTGTTGCATTCTGCTATTGTAAACCAGAGCACCAGGGCCCTCAGTTCTTTGAGCTTCATAGGCTGGCATTAATAGCCACAAGAAATACTACTGAATTTCTAAATACACAGGGTTTTTAGTGGTTGATACTAAATATTATGAGATTTATAATTGTGTGTGTGTGTGTGTGTGTGTGTGTGTGTGTGTGTAAGTGTAAGCCAGAAGTCCACCTCTAATTTTATTGTTCAGAAGCAATATACCTTGCCCTTGAGTCAGGGTCACTCTTTGGTTTATAGTTGGCAAATTAGGCCAGGCTGGCTGATCAGTAAGTTCCAATGATGCGTTTGTCTTGTAGAACTAAGTTTTGGGTGTACACCTCAGGTCTTTACACTTGAATAAAGCACTTTCTTTCCTCTTCCTGATATGTTTCGTTTAAATTGACATCATTTGCTCCAAATTGCATTTGTTCCACATTTACATTTTCAATAATTCTAGTGTATTCAGACTGTTACATGAAATTCACTGATTATATAACTATCAACAACATCCTTTATTACAAGAGATTTTATTTGCAAGCATATTCTTAAGGAGGAAATTTGGATATCAAAATACTATTTGAAAAACCACAATTGTATGACTAATGCAAATGGAGTATAATTGTGGATGAATAATTATTACCATAAATAACTCTGTACAGGAATCATGAAAAAACTTATTAGGAACTGCACAACAATTGTTCTCAAAATATAATGATTTAGTAGACACCTGAGACAGCTATGTAGAATATGGCAGGTAGATTTTAGTGTAAGTTTTTAGATAAATTCAAGGAAGTCTATTTAGTTTAAGTAACCATTCTCCTAAAATTTACATCATTGATAAATGAAGCACACATATCCAGTTTAAGGACTTTAATTACCTGATCTATTATTAAATGTGCTAAAATTATATTTTAAATTAAAGGCAATAACTGTGATACACAAAATGACTAAAACTAAGCCCGTCTTCTCCATTTGAGAGTATCCCCTTTCTCCTGCTGTCTTTTTCCTCCTATTTCTGGGTATGTGCACACAGGTGTACATACTATAGATGGTATGGACTAACCAATGAACACAGTCAGATCCTGAAGTTGTTATAATTCTCAAATTTTTCCTGGAGATCAATCTCAAAAACAAAAGCAAAAAAAAATACTTCTCCTGTCTTTACATATACATATAGTGTTTTATTAGGAGTACATAGTTTTATATAGTTAAACAAAAGTATAACTACTCAGATATAATATAAGCATAATATCTTTCTATACTGTATATATTAGTTATGAAGATTTTCACAGATGAATAATGATTTGGTAGTCTCCACTTATATAAAGTTTCACTTCTGTTGGTTTCAACTATTCATGCTTGTCCTAGTTTGTTTTCTGTTGTGATAAACACAATAACCCAAAGCAGCTTGGAGGAGAAAAAAAAGGACATAATTTGTGTTTTTTTTAATCTTACAGGGCACAGTCTATAGTTGTAGAAAATTCATATACGGAACTGATATAGGGCAGAAATTTCAAGCAGCATCCATAGAAGGATTCAAGCAGCTTACTAGTTTGTTACCAGGCTACCTTTCTTATAAAACTCAAACACACATGCTTAAAGATGGCAACCCCCTCCCAACAAACACACACACACACACACACACACACACACACACACACACACACACAGCACTTGGACCATCCTACATCAACTAATAGTCACGAACATGTCCCACAGGTCATAGATGACATCAATAACTCAGGCCTTAATTCTACACAAAAACCTGCAGGCGACTAAAGGAAAGTTTGGAGAATTAGAAATATTCTTCCCCCATGAAGTGCATACCAAATGGTTAGTCAATACTAAATTTCAGTCCTAAAAACATACACATACAAATAAAATTATATGAAATAATCAGGTTTTGTGTGTGTGTGTGTACGTGTGTGTGTGTGTGTGTGTGTGTGTGTGTGTACAAAAAAGAGGCCATCAATTTGAAAGTGAGTAGGGGCAGTGTGCTGTTAAAAGGGAAGAAGAAAATAGAGAAGTGAAATAATGTAATTATACTATAATTTCAAAAATAAAAATATATATGTAATTAGAGACTCCCTCAAGTAACTCCCTCACAAAACCATATTTGAGTCATGGGTTCCAACTGAAACTCTAGGAGAAGAATACACCTCTTTCTGAAAATATTATGTGAAATTTAAAAAAATAATGCTCATTTAAATTTTTCCTCAGTTTTAAATAACATCATAAAAACTCATATTTTCAATTCCACCCCCTAAAGTATTGACTTTATTTTATGCCTACTCTGCACAATCTCTTTCTATATGATATTATTATTAGTCACACATTGGTAATTAAATAAGATTTGCATACTCTGCTGCACAATAGAGCTTGTATTCATGTAACAATAATCACATCTATTTTCACTAGTTATTTGACTATTGACTGTTGCAAGGAAAAGTTGAGTATAGCTCAATAAGAAATTTTTTGAAAGGTCGCATACATACGATGTTTTATTACAATGTATTGTTATAATTATTCTGTTCCATTACCAATTATTACTATTAATTTCTTAGTGTTTGGTGAATTCAACTTTTTTATGGACACATGTTTGTAGTATTCAGAACTGTGTATACAGTTCACTATTCTCATGTTGTCAGGAGTGCTGTGGTGCCTCAGAACACATTGTCCAAAGCTAACTGTGGTTACAGCAGTAGATGCTGTTCATTAAATCCTGGAATTGGAGTTAGCTTATCAGAACACTACTCCCTTATATTCTGTAGCCGTCTTTATTTTTAGATTAATTTGTAACTGGAGTTGATTCCTGGAGTTGCCTTTATCTCCACTTGCTTTCCATGTGGTTTATTTTATCTCTTTCCCTTGAGACATTTCCTTAATGGAGATTTGAGAAGTTGTTAAAAAAAACTACAGAGGTTATTGGATTTAATAGTCAATCACCTAGTGGAGTTTGATCACTGTGACTTTCTCACCCCAATATTCTTCTCTAAGAAGAAGACACTCTGTGGTGCTTATCTCCTCTCTTGAGACACTCAGCGATTTATCTGATTCACTTTTTTTTTCTCACCTACACTGTATTGCTCTTCTCTAAGTTCAATGTTGTGTGAAATGATTTTTCCTTCAGAAATATTGGGCTGTTTCAGAGCTTGTCCTTTTTTATTCGCTAAATAAATTAGGTGGCTTCAATTCTTTCATTTTTACATTGGTATCTTCTGTTACTCTGTCTTTAACATTATATGATGACATACAATTTGCACAATGTCTGAAAATGTCATTGATGATTTAATTTAACGTGGCAGGAAATAATGGCACAGTTCCACCTTTAGACATATGGCTAACTATTTAATGATAAAAGAATTAATCATTCAATTATTGTTACCTCTGGAAATTTTTCAGAAATATTAGGTTCAGTAAACTGATATTCAACAAAATTTAGGGGAAAATAATTTACTTTATAAACTCAAAATCGCACAGTTGTTTTTAGTAATATACATAATACATTAACTCTTTGTGGAATAAAGGAAAAACAATGAATTTACTATGAACATTTAATTGACTATGCAAAACCTTGAAAAAATAACACTTGTCTGATACATATCTGGAAATTTTATTTTCATATGACTTGTGTAAGTCAACTTTTAAGTTTTTCTTATCTGTTTAGCTTCATTTAGCAAACTCTTGAGAAAAATGCATTTATAGAAAAAGTTAAAATAACCACGTGTTCATGGCAGTGACTAAATATATCTGATAATATCTCATTCCTGTTCATAATGAGAACCTCCAAGTATTTTTGGAAAAGGAAAAATTTGAATTTAATACAATAAACCACCAAAACCTGAGAGTGCCAGACTTGAACAAGGGAAATTATATTTCTTCTGTAACTTTGGTAAAGGGATGATATATACTCATAAATCATTTACACCCTTTTTTCCTAGAAATAATGTCTCTTGGACACAAGAAATATGGTACACAAAATCTAGATGCATACAAGACTTGATTCATAGATGGAATAATAGTATATGTAGAAAATACTAAAAAATTGAAATAAAATCACCATTAATGTAAATTAACTTAAGATAAACTGATAAATGAAATGACATAAGAGATATGCACAACAAAGTTATAATATTGAAATGTGCTAGAAACTTCTGTAAAACTCTCTGCATAGATATGTATCTAAGGCAAATTTGGTTGAAAGGTAAAAATTTTCTCCAAAGGTATGGTGTAGATAATTGTTTATGACTATATGCTATAAGCCTTCCTCATATTCGAGAGTAAAACTACAGCAAACCAGATAGAAATCACATAATAATGCAAAGTGTTAAAAGTACTTCTTTATATATACCATCACAAAATTACTGAAATCAAACCAAAAAAAAAAGTCTATAAAATTATGCATATGATGTATTTATTTTAATTTGCATAGAACAGTTACAACAAATTCAGAAGCTACACCAATAAAGTCTTACCAACAGTGCTGCCTAAAAACTACCTGAACAATGATGACTCCAGTAGACATGTCAACTCAGGAGAGAAAATCCTGGGAGACCTTAACGCTACATAAAGAACCCTCAAGGAACTAGAGGCAACTAGGGAATGTTGAGAGCACAACAAATTCTTCATTATTCAAGAGCACATCAATAGTTATCCAGTACCAAATGGTCACCCCTGAAAATGTGTATACAAATAACATTGTACAGCCACAGGCTGAGCATGCTGCATTTATATGTTCAGGAATATATATATCGTGTGTCATATTTTCATCTGAGTTTGTCATGTTCATCTATCTACCAACTTGGCCTTGACTTTCATTGTTTTTAATATATTAAATAGTGTTTATTATATAATATAATATAATATAATATTATGTATTAACATCTGTATATTAAATATATAATAATAAACATATTTTAATATAGTCAATGAAAAACCAAGCCAATGAATTTGAAAGATGGCAAGGAAGGGAGTGTGGGAGGGTATTTTAGAGGGAGGAAAGTATAGAAGGAAATGATGTAATATTTTATAGTTTCAAAAATCAATGGATAGAATTCTTATAAACCTTCTTATGGAGTTTTATACCTATTATTAAGAAACAATTCCAGTCTAGTTATTAGATCTACAACATAAAAGACTGGTGACAAATAATTATGGCAAAGATGTAGAAACTTTCTCTGCTCACGAATTTTGGGGATTTTTTTGGCCCTAATTTCTCAGCCTAATTTTGCACTACTTGCATGCTTGCAGAGCTGAAACATTCACCTGTGATTTAAACAGGAATCATCCTTGTCATGCTTGGGTTTGTCAAGCCATGTTCTAAATGTGATTTCACCTATTGTGTCAGATTTTCACCAGTTTGCAATGTTCATCTATCTGACAACTTCACCTTGAAGTTCTTTGTTTTCAGTTTCAGTCATGGTTATTATCTAGGTTAGGATAGAGCAGTAATCTTGCACTTCCATTGGTTTTCATTTCTATATGTGCTTCATTATATTTCCATCTGATGCACCTGCTCAGGCAAGCACATCTCTCATGTTTAAATCCCCTTACCTCAAAGCTAGCTATCTGTAGTTGAAAGAGTTTTTCCATTGCAAATGAAGTATTTACCACATGAGAGCACGTGTAACCATTCTAATCTAGTTCATCCCTATAAAAACCATTGTTACCACAGACTAAACTGTAGAAAATGGTGGTCGCTCTGGGAAAAGATGTCACAGACACCCAACATCTGAAGATTTCTGTATTTCTTAAACTACAGGACCTTGAAATCAAAATTGTGACAACTCTGTTCCCTTTCATAAATTTATATGTAGGAATATTACTGAACATCTAAATTATCACTACTATTTATTAATGTTTAAAAGATGTGGAGTTTATAAATATGGGGATATGAGGTATTAATCATTGCCTATATGGAAGAATGAAGTAGATTTATAGAATATATGAATTGAAATTCAAGAAGTTCCAATAAAAGAAAATTAAATTATTTTTAAATTATAATTTCTTAGTTCATGTATCCTTTGTGAATTTTAGTTTAACTGGAAAGAAATACTGTTAGTTAGCATTTGAAAGAAAAATTTAGAAGACAACATTGAGCAGTCTTTCCCCACAGGCATTGGTTGTTAACATTTTGAAAAAGGTGTGTAATTGTTCCAAGTGCTAAGATACAAAAGATTAACACTATGAAAAAGCCTCTCTCTGCAGTCAGTACTCTGCTTAGGAAATATCAAAAAATCAATAATAAAAAATTACAGCCTGTCATATGAGCATGACACTGTGGAGGAAGTTCCATGCTGCCTGTGAAAAAGAACTGTTGAGATGCTGTGGGGCATTGCTAAAATCTTAAAGGAAACAGGAATATCAACAACGTAAAACTAGTTTTGAGCAAAGGCCTCAAATAGATCATGGAGTATTAGTCTGTAGATGTATTCCAAGTTATGTACAGAGGGAAATGTGAAAGTCTAAGCTGGAAGAGTATTTATTGATTTTAGGGTAGACAAGGAATAAAACTGAAAACTTGTGATGAATATAATTCAGTGAGTGGTATCTCATTCATTACAATAGGAACTTTATTTTATTACTGTATTGGTTGTCAAACACACAGTTATTGCAGAAAACTTTCTTTGATAGTCCCTTGGAGTAAGAAAGAAGAGTTATTACATTTAGTGGCATGAGTATAATTCACCGTCAAGTAAACATAATACATCAGATATTTGTTTTATTAGAAAGGATTACCTTTATTCTAGTATAGGAAGGTCAAAAGAAAATGCAAGAAAAGTAGTAAAAACTATTTGCCAAAATATGACCAACACACATTAGTCTAGAAAGTGGCAATAAGTATTTAAGTGTTTGTGAAATTGGCTGGAGAGATGAGAAGGCTGTTAAGAACTTTGTCTTTTTTCAGAGCACCTGGGTTCTGGTCTCAGAACCCCAGTTCACAACTAACTGTGGCTCCATTTTAAGAAAATCAGATACATTCTTTGTTCTTTACAGCACTAGTTACCCACACAGTCACATGGTATTCATTCATGCACACTGGCAAAACATTCATATTAAATGAAATTAAAAAACAAAACAACTCTTTTTTTTAAAAGTGGTATGATTCTGGTAATATTTTTTAAAGAGAAACTAATGAAACTTAATAAGGCAGCATGTTCAAACAAAGAAAAATAATGGAAACTGAGTTTTTCAAGCCTATACAAATAGTAGACTGGCTTTGCCATTAATAAAGATTATGTTTCAGTGATGGCAAACCTGTAGCCTCTTTTGAACATGTTAAAATGTATGTCTTTAAAGTGTCCCGGTGGAGAAGCATTTTAATTGTAGGGTTGATCTAGGAATTTACCATATGTGTGTTGATTTTCTAAAACAATGCCATATTTAATCCATGAGAATCTATGCACTCATCAAGTAATTGCAGACGTATATAGTCAAGGTGTGTTTGTTTTAGGAGCTGCCTTGAAGCAAAAATATACCTTGTATCATAGAAGAAGTCTTCTTTGCTGTGTGTGAAGAATAGCAAATGTGACTGCCACTTGATTCACTGAATGTTATTGTGTCTAGACAGTCTTTACAAAAGTAACTCAGAGAATTCCTAATGACTGGTATAATCAAATTAAAATTCCATTTAATGTATTACCTGTTTTTAAGAAAATTACAAAAGAATCTTGTTTACATAAAAATTGAACAGATAATATTCCATATTTTCTCTGCCACATGTAGTTCCACATCTCTCAGCACCATAGAGGAATATAACATATTTTCCATGATTAATGAACAAATATTTGAGCATAATTGTTCAATATAATCTGTTGGTCACAGTTTTACCTTTTATTTGTCCAGGATGCTACTTTCCCTAGGTATCTCTAGGCTGTAATTATTTTCCAGAATTACCTTTCTTTTGACTGCCCCAAATTGATAAAAAAAAAATCAATTTTATTCCATAGATAGACATCGTATAAAAATATCTATGAAATAAAATTGATGTTTTTTATGAATAGGTTGGGTTTTAGAATTTATAAAGGAAATCACAAAGATAAAGTGCTCTTTTAGTACATCATTATATAGGTATATGTTTCAACAAAATTTATCCCTGAAGCTATACAGGCTGATGCTGATTATCTGACAGAGGTAATATAGTCAGGTTTCCCCACAGTATCATTGCTCTTTATTACCCTAATTTTCATCGGGTACTCATCAGAAAGAAGTCAGTAAACATACACCATATTTAAGGAGGCATAGCTATTTGGGGATTCTTTACAAGATGTTTGCCTTTTCCCATCTACCTATTAATCCTTCAAAATTAGTAAGTTAGAAAAGATTGTTTATTTTTTATTTTATATGTAGTTTATAATCTGACAATATTTTTTTTACTTATATAGCTTTGGCTTTCAGAGAATCTGTGTATTCCTTTGATTGATATATGCCTATTTTTTCTGTGTGTGTGTGTGTGTGTGTGTGTGATATGTATGTAAATGCTTGTATGCATATATATGTGTGTATGTGAACACATATGAGTGTGTACACATAAATATATTTGTGCATTCAAAATTATTTGGTTTCTAGAACTTCTAGATTCTCCTAGCTCTGAAGATTATTTTTCTCAGTCTCACAATCTAGCATTTATTTCTCCAAGGAGATCTGGTTTGGTTTAATGAAGAACAATATTACAAAGCAAGATCTGGGTATCAAATTTGCTCATGAACACTGAGAATATTTTTTTTCCCTAGGCTTTTAACTTGAAGAAGAAGGAAACACATGCACACATACTGAAGTGTATAGATACATATATAAATCAATATTTGTATCAGCAAATATCTGTGTCTGCAGTAAATGAAGCAAGTGTTATTACTGAAGTCTCAAAATCTAATCTATTACCACATGAATCATTCCAGTCTCTGGTCCTTGCTTATGCGTATTCCTCCTCTTGTGGTGAGAAATGTAGCTGTCATGCAGCTGTTTATTTAACTGTGCAATTTAAGTATATATGCATAGCTGTGTCAAAATAAATAGATCTATATCCATTTGGGGCCATTTTATCAACAAAAGTGCTTATATGTGTTATATTTTACTTTAATATTACAGCCTCCATTCATATCCAGGAATTAGGTTTTCTTTCTCTTTTCAACCTCATTTCCCATGTCCTCCTAAATGTGATTTTTATTCACAACACATTTAAAGCACAATTGTATTCTCTAGTCAAAATTGACCTGCCTTTCTGGTGGCAACAAATCTTGATTTCTCTTTAGAAAGGCATACATTAAGATTTTCCCCGAGAGTTCTGTAGCTCCAGTGGTTTTTAAAATGAATACTATCATGTATTTACCAATGCCATGCTATGCCAAACAAAATATTCTTTCAAATAACTTGTATTTATGCATTCATTCTCCCTCAGACTTCTAGCAATTAATGTTTTCACTATCCTCATAGTTTGACTTTGACAGAATGTAATTGAAATACTCCAGTATGCAGCCTATGTATTTGTGTGGGTGTCATTTAGCAATATGCATTTGACATTTCTTCATTTGATAGTATATTTTCATTGTTATGGCTAAATAATATCCTGTCATGTTAATGTAAAAGCACATAATCAATGCTTCTTTTGTGTTGTTCATTTTCTTTTTAAATATATGTGAATATTCCTAATGCAATGTGAGTGTAAAGATTCTATGTTCATAATTTTTAAAATCCAGCTGAATAATTATCTCCAGAATTATTACTCTTTCCTGTGATAGAACAATGAATAGTTTAGTAAAATCATATTTATTTTTCCTTATGGCTTTGACAAACTAAAGCAATATTGTAGTGGCTATTCCTGGTTGTCAACTTGACTATATCTGGAATGAACTAATCAAGAATTGGAAGGCTCAGCTATGATCCTAATCTGGAGGCTCAGAGATACTAATTTCTGACCTGGATCTTGGCATGGAGAGATCTTGAAGCATAGTGGCTATGAATTCCAGAAGATTAAGTCAAGGAGATCTCTGAGTTCAAGGTCATCTGGGATTAAAGACCAGGAGGCACACACCTTTAATTTGGGCCACACCCTCTGCTGGAGACCTACAGCCTTTAATCTGGGCCACACCCTCTGCTGAAGACCTATATAAGGACGTTGGTAGAAGACTCTCTCACTCTTCCTTGCCTGCTTGCCTCGTGTGACTGAGCAACTGCTAGATCCTTGAATTTCCATCCACAGCTGCCTCGTGGAAATGAGCAATTGCTAGATCCTTGTACTTCCATCCACAGCTGCTGCTGGCCATTGTTGGGGAGTTATACAACAAGCTGTAAGTCATGGACAAATTCCCTAACTATATAGAGACTACCCATACATTCTGTGACTCTAGAGAACCCTAATATAAACGTATTGAATAATAGTACCCTAGACACAATTTGCATATCAATAGATTTCCAAGAAGATGGAAGGAGAGACCCCTGGTCCTGGAAAGACTGGATGTAAGGGAACGCCAGGACAGAGAAGCGAGAGGGTGTTGAATGGGGAAAAGAGTGAGGGAAGGGGCTTATGGGACTTTCGGGGAGGGAGGAAACGGGAAAGGGGAAATGATTTTGAATGTAAATAAAAAGAATCTTAGAAAATAAAACTAAAAAATATAGTAATTTTAATAACAGTCAGAATTAACTGAAGTTTCTTGGGAATTGTTCATGAGCGGGTTCTACATGGACGAAGAGCTGAAGAATGAAACGACGGGGGTCGAGAGAAAAGAACACACAGAGACATTAGTGCATGGCTGTACAAAATCTTTCTTTTTACTTTGGGGATAAGAGCGACAATATATGTGCTGTGGGCATGACCCTCCCTCCCAGGGTCGAAGAGTCTTTTCAGCACTTCTCAGCAGGCCCTTGGCACCAAGGTTCCCATAGGGTCTGTTGCTTCGCTGGAGACTGAGGTGTGACAAAAGACTTGTTCCTGGAGCTCTGCCAGCTCCGACAGGTGGGGGTAGGCGTGGCTGGAATTCCTCAACTTGGAGTAGGTGAAGAATGCAGGCAGCTAAATTATGGTTAAGGCTATATGGCACTTCAATGACTCTCTACAATTAACCACCTTTTCTCATTTTGATTTTAAATGAATTATTTTATGTCTCACACTTAAGCAGTAAGTTGGCAACAGATTTTTGCATATAGCCTTTGTTAATATGCAGAAGTATAATTTTTATACTAACAATTTCATCAGAGATATTTTTTCATGAAAGAATGTTGAACATTTTACATTGATTTAGATCATCATGAACTTGATTTTGATCCTTGATTCTATTTATGTTCCATCTAATGTTAATTTATTTTCATACTGAATCTATCTTGCATCAGTGAAATGACAGAAAATTTATCAAAATTTTTATTCAAGAGTTGTGGATAAGTATTCATAAACTGATCATTAATTTTCTCACTTTGTTCTTACTAGTTATGGATTATTATTATTATTATTATTATTTGTCATTATATTGTAGAATTAACCTGAAAATCTCCTTTCCTCTGTATCATTTAAATTAAATTTTTGAGATTATAATTTATCTCATTTTTCCTTTCTTTTCCTCGCTAGAAATTCTCCCATATACCTTTCTCTGTTCTCTTCACAATCATATTTAAAAAAAAACTTTTATTGTATGCATATATGTTATGCTACATAATGCTCCCTCTATGTATATTTTAAAGGCTGATAATTTGGCACTGGAGATCCACTGGTGTGCTATTCCCTGGGGAACATCACTGTTACCATTTCTAGCTTTCCTCAGTTACCTATAGTTTTTTGGGATAGAAATGAAGTCTATTGATATTCTCTATTCAGTTTGGCATGTTTTCATCCTTGTTCAGCTCACATTTGTGTAATCAGACTGGTGAGATTTTATGGTTGCAGCTTCTGATATTACTAGGAAATAGAATCTCATGGCAAATTCCCTCATTGTCTGCCATTTACAATCTTTCCAGTCACTTCTCTTCAGTGTTCCTTGAGTCTTAGGAGTTAAATGATTTGGAGATATATCATTTGGGACTTGGTTCCAAAACTCTAAGTATCGATTTGTTGTGGTTTTCTGTAATGCTTTCCATATGTTGCATGAAAAGTCTTCTGATGAGGGGTGAAACCTACACTTTTATTTGGCTATAAGGACAAATG
This sequence comes from Tokudaia tokunoshimensis, assembly GCA_036184795.1. Classification (NCBI taxonomy): domain Eukaryota; kingdom Metazoa; phylum Chordata; class Mammalia; order Rodentia; family Muridae; genus Tokudaia; species Tokudaia tokunoshimensis. The sequence continues at coordinate 79,445,158 of BTHU01000012.1, read as the reverse complement.
CTTATAAATTGTTGTTAGGGATTGTGCTGGATTAGCAATAGTTTCTCATTCATTAGTCATGGCATTGCTAGCACTGAGTAGTTAGCTAGGTTTCTAATACCAGGTATGATGTCTCTCTTGTTGAGTGAGTCTTTAAATCCAGTTAGAGAGCTGTTGGTTACCACCCCAGCATGGCTATCCTACTGGTCATTATGTCACATTGGTCATTGATATGGTTCATATGCATCATTGCCCATGGATACATATAGAGTTTGAAGGTAAGAGCCTATTGCTCTAAATATCATGGACTCAAGAAACAGGTGAAGCAACCTCTATCCTGGAAATGACTTAAAATATCTCCCTGACTAGATTTTATGGTACCAGAAGTTGCCATGTAAGCTCTATTTATATTTCACAGAATAGTCTGTAAACCATTTGATTAGCAATTCTTTATTGAAAATAAATTTATCAGAGCTTTTACTAAATGTCATCCTTGATCTATTCACTTTTGGTAGATTCATCAACATTATTATTATTATTATTTCTTTTTGCTCATTACATATTTTTGTTTTTGTTTTTTGGAGACAGGATTTCTCTGTATAGCCCTGACTGTCCTGGAACTCGCTCTGTAGACCAGGCTGGCTTCAAACTCAGATATCTGCCTGCTCTGCCTCCCAAGTGCTGGGATTAAAGGTGTGCGCCACCACTGCCTGGCTTCATTACAAATTTTTATTTCTTATATTTTGATACATTTTTATTAAGTGATACTTATGTTTATCAATAATTTTAGATTATTACAAATTATTTGAGTATAACTTTAGGTTAATTAAATGAGATCTATTTGTTTATTTTCCACATTCAGGTATTTATAGGTCTGTTTCAATCCAAAACCATCTTTGTTTTGCCTTTTATGTCCTGGCAACTGGTATTTCCAATTGATTCTAGGAAATTAATTTTACCAATTTTTTTTCAGTGAGGAAACAATTCTTCATTACACAATGTTCAGTTTCCATGTCTGGATAGTTTATTTTTACACTGTGAACTGAGAAGAAACACAAAGTTACTTCCTTATTTTGTGGGTAAAACTACTGCACAGAAGGTATATTCTGTAAATGTTGGTGTGATTATTGTCCACAAGTCTCTGTTCATCATATTTCATGTGTATACAGTTTAAACCTATGGTTTCAAAGCTATTTTTATAATGGACCATTTATTAATGAGAATGGGATATTGAAATCATTTTATCAGAATGATTCTCTTACCTTATGTCTGGTGATACTTGACTTGTAAAATTACATTTGACAGTATTTAGAGACTATCTATAGTCATATCATATTTTCAATGTATGGTTCTGTTTAATGTTTTGTATGTAGTCACCTTCTTTAGTAAGTATCTCTAGTTTTTACTCAAGGCTATTTAAGTTACATAAATGTAAATCTTTTATAGTTTGTTTTCAGATTCCCTTTGTCTAAAGGGTTATGTTTTCATTATTTTATATTTAGTCTTCATGTCTAGTTTTAAGTGAAATGAGTTTCTTGTTTATAACAAACAGGTGAGCCATTTTTGTTGTTTTAACACAAGTTAAAAATCACTGCCTTTAAATTAGAGAGTTATGGCAGTTTACATTTAATGTTTTTTAAAATGTAAATGCTAAGTCCTATATTGTTGGATCATTTCTTGGTTGACTTTACTGTAGCAACCCCCTAAAATTCTCTATATAAGGTTCTAATGTTTTAAAATGAAGATGAAATTTACTGTTTTTTTTTTTTGCTAATTCTCACACTGAAATTTATTCTTTTTTGATTCTAAGCTTATTATTCTCATTTGTGTATAAATGTTCTTTAAATAACTTCTAAAACATTAACTTTGTCTTCATAAATTGCATTTTTTAAATGTTTATGTTTGAAGTTTAATATAATTCCATCAATTTGAAAGATAATTCTAATGTATTTGATAATCTTATCTGGCAGTTATTTATTCTCAGGGTTAAAAAGACATATTTTCTTGGTTTTTAGTATTTTTCTTGAAAAAAATCATTAGACTCTTATGCTTCTTGTATTTGTAAGTATATTATTCTCCATAGTTTTAGGTTAATTTCTACTATACTTTTATTGAATCAGCCTTTTATACTTTGTTTCTTTGTTTTGTTCTGTTTCTTTGCTTTTTCTTCATTAATCGAACATAGTTGTTTTTTTTTCTCATACCATATCCTTAGTATTTCCTCTCCAATTCCATTCCCTCCAATCCCTCGCCTTTTCTGTCTCTCATTAGAAACACCAAGTCTTCTAAGAGATCCCAACCAAATATGACAAAATAAAATATAGCAAGATGGAGAAAGCACTATCATATCAAAGTTGGGCATAGTAACACAAATGGAGAAAAGGAATCCCAAGAGTAGTCACTAGAGTCAGAAACCTACTCACTCTCACAGTCAGGAATCTCATTAAAAAAATCCAAAACAAACAAAGCTAGAAGCTATAATATGTACAATAATGACCCCTGTAAGCTCTGTACTTGCTTCTTTATTCTTTAAGAACTCATAAGCCCCTTGCTCAGTTGATTCAGAGCCCTTGTTCTCCTGGTTTTCCCCAACCCCTATGACTCTTTACATTAAATCTGCCTCTTCTTCCACTGGATTCCCTGAGCCCTGAAGGGAGAAATTTGATGTGTACCTCCAACTTAGATTCTTTATGCATATAAAGTCTGACTTTGGGTCTCTGCCTCTGTTACCATCATCTGCCAGAAGAAGTCTGCTAAGGATGAGAGGCTAAGGCATCGCTCTGCACTATAACAGAATCATTTGGAATCAAGTTACTGATTGTTGTCTAGAACAGAAGTGTTTGTTTTTACCCTAGGTCTCTGGGCTAGCTTGTCTCTGGTTGTGGATTGAGTACCCAAGCTGTACCAGGTATAAATTTTTTCTCATAGACTGGGCTTATGTTAAATTATGCATTTGTGGACTACTATCAGAAGTTCTGTGCTACCGTTGCCTTAGCATATATTGTGGCAAGTTGTTTCCATGGTTCTCGTTCAGTGGCCCACAGTGTAACATCCTGCACTAAAGGGAATAAAAATAGAGCTGAGGATTAAATGTAGGCAACAGCTAATTTTCTCTAAGTTCAGTGAATTGTGAAGGTACTTGTAAATAGGGGCCATTTTGTCATACTGAAGAGAACAGAGTTTTTTCTTAGCAGCACCATGGGTTATTTGGAAATTCCAATATGACCCAATGGCCAACTACTCCCTTGAAGGCACCCTACCCCCACCAGGACTCTTTTACCTGTGCTGGATTTTTGACTTTACTATGGTTAGGTATGTCTCTTGTATGCTTAACCACTGTAGGATATTTTATGAAGGGGTGGTGAGTTTCATCAAAGATAATTTCAGAATTGAATGATATGAATATGTGTTTTGTTTACATTTAGTTTTTTTTATATTGTGGATTAGATTTATTGATTTTCATATATTGAATCATCACTGTGATGAAGCCTACACAATCATTTTGGATGATCTTTTTGATATGTGCCTGAATTGCATTAACAAACATTTCATTGAGTGTTTTGAATCTATGTTCCTAAGAAAAACTGGTCTATAATTGTCTTCCTTTACTGATTCTTCAAGATATTTGGATATAAGAATTACTATGATTTGCATTTCCCAGATGAGTATGGATGCTGAACATTTCTTTAGGTACCTCTTGACCATTCAGATTTCCTCAATTGAGAACTCTTTGTTTGGCTCTGTACCCCATTTTTAATAGGGTTATTTGATTGTATAGAATCTAATTTCTTGAATTCTTTGTATATATTAGATATTAGCCCTCTATCTGATATAGGATTGGTAAAGATCTCTTCCCAATCTGTTGGCTGCCATTTTGTCCTATTGACACTCTCCTTTGCCTTATAGAAGCTTTGCAATTTTATAAGGTCCCATTGGTCAATTCATGATCTTAGAGTATAAGCCATTGGTGTTCTGTTCCAGAACTTTTCCCCTGTGCCCATATATTCTAGGTTCTTCCCAACTATCTCTTCTATTACTTTTAATGTATCTGCTTTTTTGTGGAGGTCTTTGATCCATTTGGAGTTGAGTTTTGTACAAGGAGATAAGAATGGATCATTTGCATTCTTCCACATACCGACTACCAGTTGAACCAGCACCATTTGTTAAAATGCTGTCTTTTTTCCACTGGATGGTTTTAGCTTCTTTATAAAAAATCAAGTGACCACAGGTTTGTGGGATCATTTCTGGGTTTTCAATTCTATCCCACTGATCTTCCTGCCTGTCTATACTAATACCATGCAGTTTTTATCACTATTGCTCTGTAGCACAGCTTGGAGGTCAGGGATAGTGAATCCTCAAGAGGTCCTTTTATTATTGAGAATAATTTTTGATATCCTATTGTTTTGTTATTCTAAATGAATTTGCAAATTGATCTAACTCTATTGGAATTTTGATGGGGATTGCATTGAATCTGTAGATTGCTTTTGGCAAGATGGCCATTTTTACTATATTAATTCTGCCAACCCATGAGCATGGGAGATCTCTTCATCTTCTGAGAACCTGTTTAATTTCTTTCTTCAGAGACTTGAAGTTTTTGTCATACAAATCTTTCACTTGCTTGGTTAGAGTCAAACCAAGTGAATCTACATTATTTGTGACTATTATGAAGGGTGTAATTTCCCTAATTTCATTCTCAGCTTGTTATTATTACTGATTTTTTAAAATTAATTTTATATCCAGCCACTTTGCTGAAGTTGTTTTTCAGGTTTAGGAGTTCCCTGGTGGAATTTTTGGGGTCACTTAAGTATACTATCATATCATCTGCATATATTGATATATTGACTTCTTCCTTTCCAATTTGTATTCCTTTGATCTTCTTTTGTTATCTGATTTCTCTGGCTCAGATTTTGAGTACTATATTGAATTGGAGGGAGAGAGTGAGCAGCTTTGTCTAGTCCCTGATTTTAGTGGGATTGCTTCAAGTTTCTCCCCATTTAGTTTGTTGTTGGCTATGGGTTTGCTGTATATTGCTTTTATTATGTTTAGGTATGGGCTTTGAATTCCTGATCTTACTAATACTTTTACTGTGAAGGGGTATTGCATTTTGTCAAATGCTTTCTCAGCATCTAATGAGATAATCATGTGTTTTTTTCCCTTTGAGTTTGTTTATATAGTGGATTATATTGATGGATTTCCATATATTGAACCATCCCTGCATTCCTGGGATAAAGCCTATTTGATCTTGATGGGTGATTGTTTTGTTGTGTTCCTGGATTCAGTTTTTGAGAATTTTATTGAGTATTTTTGCATTGATATTCCTTAGGGAAATTGATCTGAAGTTCTCTTTTTTTGTGGCATCTTTGTGAGATTTAGGTACGCAAATCAAAACAACCCTGAGATTCCACCTCACACTAATCAGAATGGCTAAGATCAAAAACTCAGGTGGCAACAGATGCTGGTGATGATGTGGAAAAAGAGGAACACTCCTCCATTGTTGGTGGTATTTTAAGCTGGTACAACTACTCTGGAAATTAGTCTGCAGCTTCCTCAGAAAATTGGACTTAGTATTACCTGAGGACTCAGCTTTACTACTCCTAGTATATATATAACATATAACAAGGACACATGCTGCCCTATGTTCATAGAAGTCTTATTTATAGTAGCCAGAAGCTGGAAAGAACCCAGATGTACTTCAACAGAGAAATGGATACAGATAATGTGGTACATTAGACAGTGGAGTACTACTCAGCTATTAAAAACATTGTCTTCATGAAATTCTTAGGCAAATGGATGGAACTAGAAAATATCATCCAATTAGAAAAGAATACACATGGTATGCACTCACTGATAAGTGGATAGTAGCCCAAAAGCTCAGAATACCCAAGATAATAATATTCCCAGACCATATGAAGCTCAAGAAAATGAAGACTAAAGTATGGGTGCTTCTGTCCTTCTTAGAAGGGGTAATAAAATACTCACCTGAGTGAATACAGACAGAAAGTGTGGAACAGAGACTGAAGGAAAGGCCATCCAGAGACTGCTGCACCTGAGGATCCATCCCATATAAGTCACTAAATGCAGAAACTAGTGTGGATGCCAAGAAGTGCATGCTGACAGAAGTCTGATATAGCTGTCTCATGAGAGGCTCTGCCAGAAACTGTCATATACAGAGGTGGATGCTCCCAGTCAACCATTGAACTGATCACAGGGTCCCCAGTGGAGAAGTTAGAGAAAAGACTGAAGGAGCTGAAAAGGTTTGCAACTCCGTAGAAAGAACAACATCAACCAACCAGAGCTTCCATGGTCTAAACCACCAACTAAGGAGTACATTTGGAGGTACTCAAGGCTCTAGCAGTGTATGTAGAAGAGAGTGGACTTGTCAGACATCAATAAGAGGAGAGGACCTTGGTCCTGTGAAAGCTTGATGCCCCAGTGTAGGGGAATGAGAGGGCAGGGAGGCAGGAGTTGGTAAGTGGGTGGGGGTATTTCCTCACACAAGCAGGGAACGGGATATGATAGGGTGTTTCTGGTGAGGGGATAACACTTGAAAAGTAAATAAATAATATATCCAATAAAAACTGTATAACTATGTCCTCATAAAATGAATTAGGAAACATTCATTCTGTTTCTATTTTCTGCAAAATTTTGAGGAGTATTATAATTAACTTTCATTTGAAATCTAGTCGAAATCTGTGCTAATACCATCTTTTCTTTTTTTTTTTCAGTTTCTTCATTTATTTACATTTCAAATGTCATCCTCCTTTCCTTTTTCTTGTTTCACCATTGCAAAAGCCCTATCCCATTTTCCTTTCCCCCTGCTTCTGAGGCTGCTCCCACACCCACCCATCCACCCACCCACTCCTGCCTCATCACCCTAGCATTTCCCTCTGATGGGGGCATTAAACCTCCACAGGACCAAAAGCCTCCCCTCCCATTGATAAGGCCATCCTCTGCTAGATGTGCAGCTGGAGCCATGGGTCCTTCCATGAGTACTTTTTGGTCGGTGGTTTACTCTCTGGGAGCTCTGGGGATCTGCTTGGTAGATATTGTTGTTTGTCCTCTTCAGCGCCTTCAGTCCTTCTCCTAACTCCTCCATTGGGGTCCCCTGCTGAGTTCCATGGTTGGCTGTGAGTATCCACATCTGTATTGGTCAGGTTCTGGCAGAGCCTCTCAGGGAAAGTAATACCATATTATCCTGTGTGTTTTGTTTGTTATGTTGTTTGTTTGTTTGAGGAGGGAGCGTTTATTGAATTCTTCCTTTAACTAGCGTTTATAGGTTAATTTAATTGTTACCTGATCTTGATTTAACTTTGTTATTATGAAAACAATTATTATGTTAACTTTGTTATTATGAAAATCATCCACTACTTTTAGATTTGCCAATTTGTTAGGTTACAGTTTTTAAAGTATGAACTTAATATTGTTTGTATTTTCTTGCTGTTTTTTTTTTTTTTTCATATGTCTCGCTTCTCTGTCCTGGCATTCCCTTATATCCAGTCTTTCCAGGACCAGAGGTCTCTCCTTCCATCTTCTTGGAAATCTATTGATATGCAAATTGTGTCTAGGGTATTCCGAGATTCTGGGTTAATATCCCCTTATCAGTGACTGCATACCATGTGTGTTCTTTTGTGATTGGGTTACCTCACTAAGGATGATATTTTCAAGATCTGACCATTTGCCTAGGAATTTCGTGAGTTCATTGTTTTTAATTGCAGAGTAGTATTCCATTGTGTAGATATACCACATCTTCTGAATCCATTCCTCCGTTGAGGGACATCTGGCTTCTTTCCAGCTTCTGGCTATTATAAATAAGGCTGCTATGAACATGGTGGAGCATGTGTCCTTATTGCATGCAGGTAAAGCCTCTGGATATATGCCCAGGAGTGGTATCCCAGGGGATCCATTTTTCTTTTTTATTTAATAATTTGGATATACTCTTTCAAAGAGCGTTTGTCCATTGTGTTGTTTTTCTCGAAGAGCCAACTCTTTGTTTCATTGATTCTTTATATTATTCTCTTTGTTGTTGTGTTATTGATTTCAGATATCAATTAGACTTTTTTCTTGCTGTCTAATTCTCTTATGTGTCATTACTTCTTTTTGTTTTAGAACATTTAGGTATGCTGTAAAATTGCTAGTATGAGATCTCTCTGTTTTATTTCATTACCTTTTTTAAAAAAAATTTAAGCACTTAATGCTATGAACTTTCATCTTGTCATTGTTTACACTGTGTCTCATAAATTTGTTTATGTTGTGCATTAATTTTTATTGAATTCTAGGATGTCTTTAATTTCTTTATTTCTGTCTTGACACATTTTTCATTCAGTATATCTTTGTTCAGTTTCCATGAGTTTGAAAGCTTTCTGTTGTTTCTGTTTTTATTATATTCATATGCTTTAATTTCTGGTGGTCTGATAGGATCCATGGAGTTACTTTAATTTTCTTGTATTTGTTGAGAATTGTGGTCTATTTGGAGAAAGTTCCACAAGTTTTTTAGAAGAATGAATATTCTTTTGTGTTTGGCTGAAATGTTCCATAACTATCTGTCAGGTCTATTTGGTTTATAAAGTCAGATATAGCCAACATTTTCTCTATTTAGGTTTTGCCTGGATGACCTGTTCAGTGATGATAGTTGGGTATTAAAAATTCTCACTATCAGTGTATGAAGATAAATCTGTAATTTAAGCTATAATAATATTTCTTTTATAATCTCATGTATCCTTATGTTTGTACATAAATGTTAAAAATCAAAATGTCATCTTGTGGATTTTCCTTTTGATAAATATGTAACAGTCTTTTCTATCAGCTTTGATTAGTTTTGGTTTGAAGTCTATTTTATTAGTTATCATAATGGTCATACCACCTTGCTTCTTAGGTCCATTTGCTTAGAATAACTTATTATAATCCTTTACTCTGAGGTAATGTGTATCCTTGATGTTGCGGTGTTTTTAAGAGATGCCGAAGATAGATGGATCTTATTTTCACACACATTTGGTAGTCTTTTTCTTTTTATTGGGGAATTTAGATCAGTGATATGGAGAGATACCAAAGACCAATGATTCTTGATTTCCTGTTGTTTTGGATGTTGGTGGTAGTCCGTATGTGAGTATATAGGTATGTGGGGATCTTCTTTTGATTTTGCTGATATGAGATTACTAAATCCCTATATTTACATATGTGAAGTTAATCTCTTTAGATTACAGTTTTTCTTCTAGTACCTTTTATAAGATTGATTTTGTAGATAGATATTGTTTGAATTTGACTTTTTCATGGAATATCCTATATTCTCTATCTATGATGATGGAAAATTTTGTCAAGTACAGTATTCAGGACTGGCATCTGGGAACTCTTAGAGTCTACAGAGCCTTGTCAAGACCTTTCTGTCTTTTGGATTCTCCATTGAGAAATCAGGTATAATTCTAATAAATCTGCTTTTTTTATGTTACTTGGTTATTTTACCTTTTAGCTTTTACTATTTTTCTTTGTTCTGTACTTTTAATATTTTGATTATTATATGACAAACAGACTTTCTTTTCTGTTATAATCTAATTGGTATTCTGTATACCTTTGAAAAAAATTCATTAACTTTACGTCATGCTCAGAGAACCTGTCCTGGTCACCCCCTCCTATAATTCTTCCCCCCCACACCAATTCTCTCTTCTCCTCTGAGTGGGTGGGGCCTTCTGGCTATCCCCTCACCCTGGCACATCAAGTCTCTGTGAATCTAGGTATCCTCTGCCACTGAGGCAAGACAAGGCAGTGCAGCTACAAGAACATACCCCACAGAGAAGTAAAATGCTTTGAGATAGTCCCTGCTCTAGTTAATCAGAACCCAAATGCTGACCAAATTGTTCTTCTGCTATCTATGTGCAGGGAGTCTTAGGTTCAGGCCATGTAGTCTCTTTGGATTGTATTTCAGTCTTTGAGAGCCCAAGGGTCTACGTTTGTTGACTCTTTTGGTCTTCCTGTGGAGTTCCTTTCACATTTGATCCTGCAATTCTTCTTCCTGTTCTTCCATAGGAGTCCCAAAGTTGTAGCCACCGTTTGGATGTAGGTACCTGCATCTTTCTGAGTTAGCTGCTGGGTGAAGCCTCTCAGAGGACAATTATGCTAGACTCCTTTCTGCAAGCACAAGTATCATTAATAGTGTCAGGGATTGGTGCTTGCCCATTGGATGGGTGTTGCAGTTGCCAATTAATGCTCCTCAAGTCAAACCAGCAGGGGCAGCACTTTCTCCACTACCTACCCCAGTGCTCTGGGTTCCCAAGTGAAAGACATACACATGCAGCCTTCTGTTTTAATATGCCTTAAACTGCTCAATGGCTGGCCACTGTCAAACCTCCTGGCGGCTAACATACTCTCCCAATATTCCCAACTCATCATTTACTAAAATCAATATTCCATCTTGACTACCCTAGACCCAGTAAGGGGGCCCCCTGGGGCTACTCTTTCCTGGCTCTTACATGTTGGCTGTCTGTCCTGCACTACTCAGGGTTGATCTTTCTACTTTCTTGGCATGGCGATTCTAAATCCTTTTTCCTCAAGCCCAGACTTGCTTGTGAATTCTAAAGTCCTGCCTCTGTCTCTCTGCCCAGCCATTGGCTGCCAGCGACTTTATTTACCAATCAGAACCGACTGGGGGCAGGGTCCCACAAGGGGATTCTTTTGCAATTTTGGGAACCCAATTAATAGAATACAAGCAATAGACCAAATCCACAACAGATGGGTCTCAAATCGGGCCATTTATTAGTTAGACATTGCCTTAGTTTCGGCTCCATTCTGTCCCTGCATTTCTTTTTGACAGATGTAGAACCTTGAAAGGCAGCCTGGTTTCTGGTTGAGCTAGGTCGGAAACCCCGGTGAAGTTTTGCCACGCTCCTGGACACCAGGCTACTGACACGAGGCTGTAGCTATCCATAGGTCTGTAGCCATCAGTCACATAAGGACAACACCCCAGGCTCCTCCATAGGTAAAGGATATGACCTATGGTCTTGTAGTCTAAGACAGATCTCCATTTTAATGAGGTACGTAAAGTCCTGGAGGCTTAGCCAATAAACTTCCCTTCCCAGAAACTCCTCCCTGCAAATGGTATTTAACCTCAGGCCTGCCTGTGAAAGTGGGGTATAGTTTTACTTATCGCCATCTCTGCCAGGATAATAAATGTCTTAAAACCATGGACTGTCTCTTTTCGTCGGGATCCTCTGTGGGGAGCAATGGAACAGGCCTTCACCTAAAGAGCATTCTGATCTCCCCCAGAAGACTTATCAGTGCTCCCAGCAATGGCCTCCACCAAGCCAAGCTGTGCAAGAACTCTGTCCACCATGAGGGTCCCACATTTCCCTCTTGGCCCTGGGCTAGATCTAGCCTTCAGGCCCCCATTCTGTTCTCAGTTCTTTTGAGGCATCCAGTGGCACCTGAATGCTTGAGAGCTTGAGAACCAGACAGCCTCAGCCTCCATACTCGCTCTGGCAGACCCTGGGGACCTCAGACTGCTTCCCTACCTGGAGCAGAGTTCAGTGGCTTCTCATAGCCTTACATCGGACTCACACCTGAGTATGGTAAGCACAGTCAAAACTCCCATGCCCTTCCTGCACCACTGGCTGGAGCCCTGCGGCAGAGTAGACATGTGATACACACCCTACCTACCCCAAAAGACAGAATAAATTTTGGGTTGTAGATTTTGTCAATCGGTTAGGTACCTATCTTTTTAATGGAACTTCTGTCTGACTATAGGAGGCAGGCTCTTGAAGCTCTATATCTGCAATGCTGTGAGTCACAGCTAATGTCACCACCATTGATTCTTGGGTGCATCCCTGATCACAGTTCTCTGTCACATCTTGAAGATGGCCTCCACCTGCCTATCCCTATCAATTGAAGATTTCCATTCATTCTCATGGCTATCAGGCCATCTTTCTAGTCCTGCCCTACTGCTGATACAGACCCCATCCCATTTCCGTCCCCCCATCCCCTCTTCCACTCAAGTCCCTACATTCTTCAGCCTCTTTTGACATTTTTATTCCTTCTTCTTAGTGAGATTCAAGCATCCCTGTTGTGTCTTCCTTCTCTTGTTTAACTTCATCAAGTCTCTGAAATGTATCATGGTTTATTCTATATTTTGCGGCTCATATCCACTTATAAACAAGTACATGCCATTCATATCCTTTTGGGAGTGGATTACCTTACTCAGGATGATGTTTTCTAGTTCTACCAATTTCTAGCAAAATTCATGTTGTCCTTATTCTAAATAGATGAATACTATTCCAATGTGTAAATGAATTCACACTGGATGATGTGCTTGATGTCTTGTAGTAAAATAGATATCACACTTCACAAAATCCAAATCCAAATAGATCAAAGACCTCAACATAAACTAGTACACTGAACAATAGAAGATAAAGCTAGGAATAGCCTTGAACACATTGGCAATGCAGACAACTTTCTGAACAGAATACATTTAGGACAGACAATATGATCAACAATTAACAAATGGGAACTTGTAAAATTGAAAAGTCTCTGCAAGGCAAAGATGGATGGTTTTATTCAAAAAAGCTGTAGCCTATTGAATGAGAAAAGATTTTTGCCAACTCCACATCTAAGACAGAGAAAATATCTAAAATATATAAGGACTCAAGAGAGATGACCTAAAAATAGAACGGATCTAAATTGAGAATTCTCAATAAATGAAACTCAAATGGCTGAGAACACTTAAATGTTAAAAATCCTTAGCTATCAGAGAAATGAAAATCAAAACTACTTTGAGATTCAATCTTATATTTCTCATAATCACTAGGATAAATAATACCAGTCCTAGCTAATGCTGGTGAGATTGTGGAACAAATGAAAAATTCCTTCATTTATAGGAGATCCATATGGTGATTCCTCAGAAAAATGTTCAGTGATCTACCTCAATATTCAGATTCTCCACTCCTGGGGTATTTGCCCAAAAGGTTCTTTGTCCTACCTTGTAGTCACTTGGCCATCCATGTTCATTGATGCTGTATGCATAGTAGACAAAAATTGGAAACAAGCTTGGTGCCCTTCAACAGAAAAATGGATAAACACAATGTGGTATATTTAGACAATGGAGAATTTCTCAGCTCTATAACAAAAATGATATCATGAAATTTGCAGGCAAATGAGGAGACATAGGAAAATTATGAGGCTGAGGGAGGTAACCCAGACATAGAGATATAAATATGTTATACATTTCTTATATGTGGATATTAAGTAAATAATAACCAAGCTACAGTCTGTAGACCTAGAGAAGCTAGGCGTAATGGAGGGACAAAGGACATACATGGATCTCTCTGAGAGAGAGAAATAGAAGAGAATTTATTGGTGGACTGAAGCTATGCAAATTAGGGATTAGCATCAGAAGATCAGCTAGAAAGTGGAAATGAGGAGAGGATAAAGGGAGAGAATGAAGTGATATACTGCTAGAGCTGAAGAGCATTTGAGTGACACTATGAAAATCTGATGGAGTAGAAATCTCCTATAAGATGTAAAGGCAATCCTAATGAACTCTCCAAATAATGAGGAACATGGAACCACTTCTGGCCATTGCTTGTTACCATTAGATGCTTCCATTATATGACTTGATTTCATCCAATTGAGATGTTGTCTGAAGGAAATGTTTGGAAATTCCCAAACAACCCAGGCAGGCTGTTGCCAAGATGATAGATTGCTCTAAATAAACTTACAGCAAGCCCCAATTGCTGAAGACTAAACCAACACATCTTATTGAACATGGAGATGTTAAGCTTTTGCATACACAGAAACTTAACCTCATTTTCTATTATCTATGACACATAAATGTGCTCTGTAGGCTACCAGAAGAAAAAGAGTGAACACTAACACAAACATAAAATCTTTGATCTGCAATCTGTCCAGTGTACAAAGTATGCTAAGGAAATGGTGACATAAACCTTGTGAGAATTTTATGCTAACTGATGGCTAATTTGACTTAAGTCCAACTCCATGAGTAGGAACCAATACATGATGCCACTTGGGTGAACAAGAACTAGATTCTAGATGGTCCAAAGACCTAAGGTAAAAGCTGTCTAAAGATAGTAGCAATAAAATGACTCCTAATCCTGTTCTTTTATGTTCATAGATTTGTGGCTTATTCAGCCTTCATCAGTGAGACTTCCACCTGAAGGATATGGGAACAAATACTGAGAACCACACTAGATATTACTTAGAGATCTCTCTAAATAGCATGTTTCTATCCAATCATTTCCATCAGAGCTCAGGAAACCCCATAGATTGGGATGCAAAAACAGTAGGAGAAACAGAATCATGGGGGACACCATGGGGAAAAAATCCTCTTAAATGACTAAGCAAAACTCATTCAAACTCACAGAGACTGATGCAGCAATCACTGGGCCTATGTGAGTCGGCACCAGGTCCTCTATATATATTCTATAGCGTTAATGTTCAGTACTTTTATGGGACTACTGAATTTACAAACAAGTGTGTCTCTGATTCTTCTGCCTTCTCTTGGGGATCTTTTATTTTTCTGTTGAATTATCTTGTCCAACTTCAGTATGATCATTATTGCTATATTTTTAAAAAGTTTTTTTATTGTTTATTAATTTTATATCATGCACAATGATTCACACCCTTATCCCATCATATATGCCCTCTGGTCTTGCTACCTCTCCCTTCAAAAGAAAATAAAATTGGAAAGAATATTTAAAAAGAAACAAAGCAAAACAAAACAAAATAAGCTATAGTGTGTCACAGTATATCATGTAGTATTCTATTTTCCCTCACATCTTTACTTATAAATGATCATTTGTAAAGACACATTGGTTTGTTTTGAGGCCACTGGCTTCTGCTACACTATCTGTACTTGATCCTCACCTGGACTCCTCTTGGATATGCTTTTGTTGCCCTGTATTATAAATATCCTGCAGTTTGGATCTGCAGGACCATACTTTTCACAAACACTATTGGGTAATATATGGCACAAATGTTGGGATGGACCAATTCAAAGCCCTGGATCTGACCTGGGAGATATCTATGTTGGTCAGCCTGCCAGCTCGCCTGGGTCTACACCACCAAGGTGAACTCTCCAGCAGTACTCCAGCTAGCTCACCTAATGCTGCAGCCTGCAAGGGCAAGGTCAGCTCTCCTCTCCTCATGCCCTCAAGGCCAGCTCATCTACCTGCCACAAGTGGTAAGGGGTTTTGTGGGGGAAGGTCATGCTCTGCTCAATGATTTCCCTTAGTGTCTTCACATTTGATGCTGAGAATATTCTAAATGCATTTCAAGATACCTGCTTTGCTTTTTCCATATTTAAAATTCAGAGGCATTTGGTTTCCATATTCACATGAGATCCTGGGGTAGATCAAGCCTCTTGAGATTCTCAGTTTTCAGTGTAATCCTTCACTCTTGCAGTTTATCAGAATATTCACATGAACGAGCTTACTTATTATGCCCCCAGGAGTTTCCACAGAAGTTATAATGGAAGTTTATCACTGCATGTATCTAGCTTTTTGGAGTCTAAGTGCTTGAAAGTCTTGTAATTTCAGTTCTGCAGAAGACAAAACAAAAAACATTCTTAGAGATAAAGTAATGTTAGTCAAATTTTGCACTCATATTTTAAGACCAAAAAAATGATTTTATGTTAACTAAGTTGTTTAAATAAACGTATAGTTGGGCATGATGATGCATGCCTTTATTTTCTGCACTTGTGAGACAGAGGAACTTTGTATTTAAGGGTATCTAGGGCTATATTCAGATCCTCCCTCTCAACATCAAATAAACAAAAACAAAAATATGTTTCTTTTTTATCAGGCACATTATCTAATAGACACTTAAACTGGAGGAGAGAATCTCATTATAAAGTTATACTTGGTGCCTGAACCAAAGTTTTTCTTTTGTCACTGCACATTTCCAAACAGTTCCATGTAGAATTGGGATATTTCTAAATAAAAGGAATTTGCTCTACAAGTGGCTATTTTACATAGAATACTTTTAGGAGCTGACACGATTGTTCAGTGATAATGAAAAGTTGCTGATCTTGTAGAAGACCCAATTTAATTGTCAGCACGCCCATTGCAGAAGGTCACAGCTCTAGCAATCTGTTATACACTACCTTGGCAGCAGTGCACACATGCAAAACACACAGACACATACACATTATTCAGAAATAAAAGCAAATCTTAAAGGAAACATGCAGTCATGATAGAATGTAGATAATTACTTAGGAAGACAGTTCATGTAAACATCAAGTATTTAAAGACACATGTAAAATTTGTTATTATTGATACTTTTGAAATACAGATGAATTTTTCAAGTCCTCACTAATAAAATTTTAATATATTCAGGACTCAATAGAATGTTTCTTAGTAATGTAAATTCAGCTGTGAGACAGGAAGTATTTCTGTATAGAATGTGGGCATACATTAGTTTTTTAGCTAGCCAGGTAGCTTAGGACCAAGCAAGTGAAGTTGTTTGACTTGTTATATACAAACAAATAAGGGAAAAGAGTACACAGAAGCAAATTGTGTTATTTAATTGCTTTTCTGAATAGATTACTCATGATCACCTCTACTATTGTCTGAAAGAGTCATTCAAAGTGTGTCTAGGTCATGTAATTGCTTAATGCTGAATTCAGTAATGACAAGGTTGCAAGCCAGTATAATTCAATTTCTATCTAGTATTCCCCACAATTCTCCTAAAGGACCACAGAGCTAAGCAGCAGGGTGGCAATCCTTCCTTGGAACTTCTCCCTCTGTCAGATATTCTTTCTCATTTTTCTTAATAAATAGATATTTCTCACTCCTGCTTATAACCCTCTTTTGGGGTCATTGTTAATTATTGATTTTCTGTCTCTCAACCTCTCCAACTTTCTTACACAAAGAGCCATGAAAAGTTTCTCCTTTCTCAAAGAAAATACATAATATATGTTGCTCATGCTAAAGAGTTAAAAATAGTTTCCATTCAGTTTTTACCTTTTGAGGCATTTCTAAGCTCACTAAATACTGCACATCAGACATTTGCTTGGCTTGGTTATTAAAATTTCTTTCTTCAAATAGGTCCTTTTTGATATTCTATTCAATGGGATATCTATCTATAATAGCCTAATCAAGAATAAAAGATACTGAAAAACTATAGCAATGAATCCCTGAAAGGCACTGAAGAACAAGATAAGATAGTGATGATATTTTAATAAAGATGACATGACTGTGAACATAACACATTTCTTCAATGCACTTTTATCATGACATTTTCAACAGGGAAAGGATTGATCTGTTCTTTATAAAAAGGCATGACTTATTTATCACTACAAATCCACTTACAGATACAAGATTTGAACATAACACTTCACATTTTAATAAATATATAAAAAGGGCTATGAACATATTCCAGGACTCAAATGTCATTATTGAAGAAGGCCAGCCTTTTGAGTTTTTTTCTTCATAGCTTATTACTTACCCTAGATTCCTTCTACCAAATTACATAATATTTTATTACATCAACAACATTTTTAATATGTACAACCCATACTAAATGTCCTGAGAGGTGTAAAGACATTATTTAGTAAATATATCTTTGTGAAAATAATTGTTTTATTTTATAATAATACTCAGTTTTAGTTCTACTAATTTTTTAAATGAGTTCATTTGGTTAATTGTTTCATAGTGTTTAGACCCAATATATTATTTTGTATATAAAAGATTTCAAACTGATATTTCCCTTAGAATTCAACACTTAAAAAATAATTTATATCATAAAATTGCAAAGCTTCTGTAAGGTAAAGGACATGATCAATAGGACAAAATGGCAACCAGCAGATTAGGAAAAGATCTTACCAATCCTATATCCAATAGAGGGCTAATATCCAAAATTTACAAGAACTCAAGAAGGTAGACACCTAAGAACCAAATAACCCTATTTAAAATGGGGTACAAAAATAAATAAGGATTTTTTTTAAATTAGAATAGATATGTTTTGTTTTGTTTTGTTTTTTTATTTTCTAAGTTTTTTTTTATTTACACTCCAAATCATTTCCCCTTTCCCGTTTCCTCCCTCCCCGAAAGTCCCATAAGCACTCTTCCCTTCAACTGTTCCCCATTCCACCCCCTCTCACTTCTCTGTCCTGGCATTCCCCTACATCCAGTCTTTCCAGGACCAGGGGTCTCTCCTTCCATCTTCTTGGAAATCTATTGATATTCAAATTGTGTCTAGGTTATTCCAAGATTCTGGGTTAATATCCCCTTATCAATGACTGCATAACATGTGTGTTCTTTTGTGATTGGGTTACCTCACTAAGGATAATATTTTCCAGTTCTGACCATTTGCCTAGGAATTTCGTGAATTCATTGTTTTTAATTGCAGAGTAGTATTCCATTGTGTAAATATATCCCATCTTCTGAATCCGTTCCTCCACTGAGGGACATTTGGGTTCTTTCCAGCTTCTGGCTATTATAAATAAGGCTGCTATGAACATAGTGGAGCATGTGTCTTTATTGCATGCAGGTAAAGCCTCTCGGTATATGCCCAGGAGTGGTATAGCAGGATCCTCCGGGAGTGTCATGCCCAGTTTTCTGAGGAACCGCCAGACTGCTTTCCAGAGTGGTTGTACCAGCTTGCAATCCCACCAGCAGTGGAGGAGTGTTCCTCTTTCTCCACATCCTCAACAACACCTGCTGTCCCCTGTGTTTTTGATCTTAGCCATTCTGACTGGTGTGAGATGGAATCTCAGGGTTGTTTTGATTTGCATTTCCCTAGTGACTAAGGATGTTGAACATCTCTTTAGGTGCTTCTCAGCCATTAGATATCCTTCAGGTGCGAACTCTTTGTTTAGCTCTGTACCCCATTTTTTAATAGGGGTACTTGACTTTCCGGAGTCTAACTTCTTGAGTTCTTTGTATATATTGGGTATTAGCCCTCTGTCGGATGTAGGGTTGGCAAAGATCATTTCCCAGTTAGTTGGTTGCCACTTTGTCCTTTTGACAGTGTCTTTTGCCTTACAGAAAGTTTGCAATTTTATGAGGTCCCATTTGTCAATTCTTGATCTTAGAGCATAAGCTATTGGAGTTCTGTTCAGGAAATTCTCCCCTGTGCCCATATATTCAAAGTTCTTCCCCAGTTTCCTTTCTATTAGTTTCAGTGTGTCTGGTTTTATGTGGAGGTCCTTGATCCACTTGGAATTGAGCTTAGTGCAAGGAGATAAGAATGGGTCAATTTGCATTCTTCTGCATGTTGACCTCCAGTTGAACCAACACCATTTGTTGAAAAGGCTATCTTTTTCCCACTGGATGGTTTCTTTACTGAGGAATCTAGAATGCCTAAGAAGCACCTAAAGCAATGTTCAACATCCTCAGTCTCAGGGAAATTCAAATCAAAACAGCCCTGAGATTCCACCTCAAACAAGTCAGAATGGCTAAGACCAAAAACTGATGTGACAGCAGATACTGGCGAGGATATGGAGAAAGAGGAACACTCCTCCCTTGTTGCTGGGATTGCAAGCTGGTACAACCAGGATGGAAATCAGTCTGGCACTTCCTTATAAAATTGGACATAGTACTGACCTAAGACCCACCTATACTACTCCTGAGCATATACCCAAAAGATGCTCTTATATATAACAAGGACATATGTCCACTATGTTCATAGCAGCCTTATTTATAACAGCTAGAAGCTGGAAACAACCCAGATGTCCTTCAACAGAGGGATGGATACAGGAAATGTGGAACATTTTCACAATGGAATACCAATCAGCTATTAAAAGTAATGACTTCATGAAATTCTTAGGCAAATGTTTGGAACTTGAAAATATCATCCTGAGTGAGGTAACCCAGTCACAAAAGCACACACATGTTATGTACTCTCTCTCTGAAAAGTGGATATTAGTCCCAAAGCTCAGAATATCCAAGATAATAACATTCACAGACCATATGACGTTCAAAAAGAAGGAAGACCAAAGTGTGGATTCTTCAGTCCTTCTTAGAAGGGGGAGCAAAATACTCACAGGAAGTAGAGGGTGGGAAGTACTTCGGAGGAATAGAGGAGCGGGCGGAGGATAAGGGGAGCAGGATCAAGTATGGGAGGAGATGAAGATGATATACAGAGGGTCAGGAATTTGAGCAGAGGTGTGTAGCAATAGGGGTGAGGTTGGGGAACTGGGGATAGTCACTAGAATATTCCAGGTGCCAGGAAAGCAAGAAGCTCACAGGACTCACGGGGGATGGGATTAGTTGAAATGTCCAACAAAGAGAAGGGAGAACCTGTAGAGACCATATCCAGAGGTTAGGCAAGGTCCCTGGTTAAGGGATCGGGTGTGGAGTAGAGACTGAAAGAAAGGTCATCCAGAGACTGCCCCACCTGGGGATTCATTCCATATACAGAAAACAAACATAGACACTATTGTGGATGCCAAGAAGTGCTTGCTGACAGGAGCCTGATATAGCTGTTTCCTGAGAGACTCTGTCAGAGCCTGACAAATACAGAGGTGGATGCTTGCAACCAACCACTGGACTGAGCACTAGGTCCCCAGTGGAGGAGTTAGAGAAAAGACTGAAGGAGATGAAGGGGTTTGCAACACCATAGGAAGAACAACAATATCAGCCAACCACACCCCCAGAGCTTCCAGGGACTAAACCACCAACCAAGGAGTACGCATTCAGGGACCCTTGGCTCCAACAGCATATGGAGCAGAGGATGGCCTTGTTAAGCATCAATGGGAGAGGAGGCCCTTGGTCCTGTGAAGGCTTGATGCCCCAGTATAAGTGAATGCCAGGGCAGTGAGGCAGAAGTAGGTAGATGGGTGAGAGAGCACTCTCAAAAAAGCAGGGGGGTAGGGGTTGTGAAAGTTGGTTTCTATCGGGAAACTGGGAAAGAGGATAACATTTGAAATGTAAATAAATGAAATATCCAATAAAAATATTTATATAAATAATTGTCATAGTTGGTTTTTCTGTTGTTGGATAAATACTGTGGCCAACTTAGGGGAAAAGTTTAATTTCACCTTATAGCTAACAGGGCATTATGAAAGAAAGTTATGGCAGAAACTATCAGCAGGAGCCTAGAGGCAAGAATTAATACAGAACTATAGAGGAATGCTACTAACTGGCATGCTTTCTGTGGCACCGTCAGCTTGCTTTTTATACAACCAAAAGCCAAATGTTAAAGAGTAACACTATTCACAATAGGCTGGGTGCTCTCACATGAATTATTAATCAAGAAAATGTCCTATAGATATTTGTATGTGATAATTAGATGAATGCATCTTCTCAGTTGCTATTGTCTCTTCCCAAATGAGTTTATCTTGTGTTTCATTGACAAAAAACTGAGAATAACCAATTTATATATTGTCACGTCAACTATTTCAAGCATATTACTCATTATACTTTCAATCAGAAGTAATTATTGTAGTTCTTATAAAAATGGTTATTGATAACAGGAATGTTGCCAGACACAATGTGATAATTTCATCTACTACCATTTTGTCAAAGATTCTATCAATTTTACATTTTTGTTCTGGTGGAGTTCTCTATATAAAGAATTGCATCATCTTCAATTAAGCATATTTGCATTTCTTGCTTCTATTGCATTTCTTCATCTACAGTTTCTGTTTGCTTTTATTCTGCGCATGTTGACAGTGAGACCTGTCATGGGTACCAGGAGAAAATCCCTTGATTATAGTTCACTTATAATCACTTCATGACCCTACTCCAAACTGTAATGTGTAGAAATGATTCTTTTGAAGTATCTGATATGAAGGGATTATAACCTCTCAATAATTTTGTGTATTCAGCTATATTTTTTTAATATACAATATATGTGTTCCTGTACAGCTTATGTCCTACATTGTGATACATGCTCTGAATAATAGTGATTGTGATTGAATGTAAAGTCTTGACTATAGCTTTATTTAGGGGATGATATATGTCTAATGTGTAAAATAGGAACAAAAATTATGCTGATACTACAAAGAACATTATAGTCATAATTTTATGAACATCATCTCACCTAACGTTAGAGAAATAATAATTTTAATATGGCTTTCTAAACAGAAGAGAACACAATTAGAGTATGAAAATTATAAATTATTTTTATAAGATGAGGTGTGCAGTGATACAGATAGACTTGATAGAAAGCAGACTTGGAGTTTTCAGTTGTTACCTACTAATTGTTGTGAATTTAAAATAATTCCTAAAAGAAGATTAAAGAATAAGTTTAAAAAATTAAAACCTTATAGTCTGGATTAGTCTTTATCCTCTCCTGATCCACCCTCTGACTGTTGCACATCCCATACCTTCTCCCCCCTCCCAGTATCCAAGATGATGTCTCCACCTCCACACTCACCCCACCAGACCTCCCACTCCCTGGGGTCTCCAGTCTCTTGAGAATTAGCTGCATCTTCTCTGAATGAACACAGACCTGGCAGTCCTCTGCTGTATATGTATCAGGGAACTCATATCAGCGGGCATGTGCTTCCTGGTTAGTAGCTCAGTGTCTGAGAGATATTGGGGGTACAGCTTAGTTGAAACTACTGGTTTGACTATAGGGTTGCCCTCCTCCTAATCTTCTTCCAGCTTTTCCCTAACTCAACCATAGGGGTCACCAACTTCTGTCCCTTGTTTGGATATAAATATCTGCATCTGACTTATTCAGCTGCTTGTTAGGCCTTTCAGAGGGCAGCCATGCTAGGTCCCTGTTTGTAAGCTTACCATGGCATCACTTTAATTTTTTAAAACCTTATTTTTAATGATGGTTCTTAAACATTTTAACCTTCCTTCAAGCCTACCACACACCAGAGATAGTGGAAAAGAACGAATACTGGGGAAATGGACTTGTTTAAAAATGGTTCTTTGGAGCAACTAATCGGCACAAGTGAGCAGGAGGGACCAGGAGGAACATCAAAAGTTCTCAGAAAAGCAAAGATCAGTGAAGATACCAGAACTACAAATTTTGAACAGCTAACTCTATAAGCAAGCCAAACTCAGCCTTCGTTACTGTCCTTTGTATACCCTCCTAACATCATGCATCCTCCACTGGTCTCCTCCACAGGTCTTACCTCAGCAGCTATCTTGCCTCAGCACATGATTTGCCTCAGCATGTGTGTGTCTGTTTCAGCCAACATCACGTTGCTAATGAGCCTGACTCTGCGGAAGAGGCAAGAAACTTCAGCATACCACCAGAAAAAATAATTTGGTGCATTTCTCTCTATAGAGTCCCAACTAATGGAGCTCACCTACACAACTTAAGGCAGACCAATACATTTGTGTCCTTAGCAAAGAATCCTGCCTCATATGTCCTTTCACATGCTTGCTTTAGCACAGCATCCTTTCTTCTGTGTCTGCTTCAGTAAAAGGTTCTTCAGTAAAAGGTTCCACTCTGCCTTAGTCTTTCACCTGTATCCACTTTAGGAAAACATTCCTTCATGTGTTTGCCCCAGCAACACAATTGACTTTCTAAAGAATCTTTAAGTTTCCACTTCAAATTGTACATAAACAGTGTCATTGTCAACCATATCCAATGTCAATTTTATGTTAAATAATATAAATAATTTGGTAATCAATAAGGAATCAGTATACATTAGCATACTTTTAATTCTATAAATGTATAAAGCTCATCTAAATTAAAAAGTTTGTTTATATTGAAATGTTTTATATATACATTAAAGTATCAAATATTATACATTTAACATGTGTTTTAGGCATTATGTTTTCATATATATGGAATAGACATTTTCTTTACTTCAAGTAGAATTAAGCAGAACCAATGTTGTTTAGAATAAAAATGAGAAAAATAAATTCTCCCTAAACTTAATGCTCCTATGTAAATGTTCCTCTCTCCAAGACATGATCTGCATCTGGTATTTACATTAAATATGGTTTTGAAACTATCAGAATAGACAATATATTTTGGACTAGATCCATTCTGGTGAATTCTGAATTTATTACTTTAGTTTCCCTAGTATCTACTGTAGTAACAAGGAGTTCTAAAGATTTCTGTTAAAAAGAGGTATAATGTTATCCTCTTTTCATTTCATCTATAATAACAAGGCCCTTAAAGATACAGGAGTGCTCATATACAAAGTAATCAATAGTAGCATCTCTTCTTGTCACACAGAAGTATTTAAGCCTATGCAAAGTTCCATGGCTTGCTCATCACATTATGGTACCCTTTCAGAACGATGTATGTTGAATAGAATGAGATGCCATCACGTAGGAAATAACCATGTTATAAGTAGTACAATTTCTTTCTCCTTTTATTTTTTTAAATACTTTAAGTCAGTTTTTTTTTTCTGTGACCAATTCTTTTAGTGTGAGGATTAAAGTGTTATTCTTTTATTCACCTGCATAAAAGCAGTTGTCATGCACATTTATAGAAAGTGCCTGAGAGAAAATGGAATATTTTGGTGCCACAGAGAAATTCATACTCTGGAGACAGCTACCAATGATTGCTTACATAAACACCTCTTTAAAAAAGAGCAACTCCTAGAAAATATGTTCTATAGAATTATTTTACTATTATATTAATATTATACCTTTTATTTGCTATGTACTACTTTCCATAATCAATTCTAATTTGACTTATATTTAAATTCCTAAATAATATATGTATTCCAACATAAAACAGTTCAAATTCATTTATGGATCATTATGATATATGGTATATGTACATATATAAATATATAAATATCATATATACATATATATGTGTATATGTGTGTATTGTCACTTGAAAAATGTTTATTATGTCAAATTACTTTAAAATATGTAGACCCACACCAAAGTCTATGATCAGAACTAGCAATTTACAGCAAACCGGTAGCCAGCATCAATCTAAATGGAGAGAAACTTGAAGCAATCCCACTAAAATCAGGGACTAGACAAGGCTGCCCTCTCTCTCCATATCTTTTCAATATAGTACTTGAAGTTCTAGCTAGAGCAATTAGACAACAAAAAGAGGTCAAAGGGATACAAACTGGAAAGGAAGAAGTCAAACTATCACTATGTGCAGACGATATGATAGTATACTTAAGCGACCCAAAGAACTCCACCAGAGAACTCCTACAGCTGATAAACGACTTCAGCAAAGTGGCCGGATATAAAATCAACTCAAGCAAGTCAGAAGCCTTCCTATACTCAAAGGATAAGCAGGCTGAGAAAGAAGTAAGAGAAATAATACCCTTCACGATAGCCACAAACCATATTAAGTATCTTGGCGTGACTCTAACCAAACAAGTGAAAGATCTGTATGACTAGAACTTCAAGTCTCTGAAGAAAGAAATTGAAGAAGACCTCAGAAGATGGAAAAATCTGCCATGCCCATGGATTGGCAGGATTAATACAGTAAAAATGAGCATCTTACCAAAAGTAATATACAGATTCAATGCAATCCCCATCAAAATCCCAACTCAATTCTTCATAGAGTTAGAAAGCGCAATTCAAAAATTCATCTGGAATAACAGAAAACCCAGAATAGCTAAAACTATTCTCAAGAGTAAAAGAACATCTGGGGGAATCAGTATCCGGGACCTCAAGCTATACTACAGAGCAATAGTGTTAAAAACTGCATGGTATTGGTACAGTGACAGACATGTAGATCAATGGAACAGAATTGAAGACCCAGAAATGAATCCACACTCCTATGGTCACTTGATCTTTGACAAAGGAGCTAAAACCATCCAGTGGAAAAAAGATAGCCTTTTCAACAAATGGTGCTGGCTCAGCTGGAGGTCAACATGCAGAAGAATGCAAATTGACCCATTCTTATCTCCTTGCACTAAGCTCAATTCCAAGTGGATCAAGGATCTCCACATAAAACCAGACACACTGAAACTAATAGTAGGGAAACTAGGGAAGAACCTTGAACATATGGGCACAGGGGAGAATTTCCTGAACAGAACTCCAATAGCTTATGCTCTAAGATCAAGAATAGACAAATGGGACCTCATTAAATTACAAAGTTTTTGCAAGGCAAAAGACACTGCCAAAAAGACAAAGCGGCAACCAACTAACTGGGAAATGATCTTTACCAACCCTACATCCGACAGAGGGCTAATATCCAAGATATACAAAGAACTCAAGAAGTTAAACTCCAGAGAGGCCAGTAACCCTATTAAAAAATGGGGTACAGAGCTAAACAAAGAGTTCTCACCTGAAGAATATCTAATGGCTGAGAAGCACCTAAAGAGATGTTCATCATCCTTAGTCATTAGGGAAATGCAAATCAAAACAACCCTGAGATTCCATCTCACACCAGTCAGGATGGCTAAGATCAAAAACACAGGAGACAGCAATTGTTGGCGAGGATGTGGAGAAAGATGAACACTCCTCCACTGCTGGTGGAATTGCAAGCTGGTACAACCACTCTGAAAGCAGTCTGGCGTTTCCTCAGAAAACTGGGCATGACACTCCCGGAGGATCCGGCTATACCACTCCTGGGCATATACCCAGAGGCTTTACCTGCATGCAATAAGGACACATGCTCCACTATGTTCATAGCAGCCTTATTTATAATAGCCAGAAGCTGGAAGGAACCCAGATGTCCCTCAACGGAGGAATGGATTCAGAAGATGTGGTATATCTACACAATGGAATACTACTCTGCAATTAAAAACAATGAATTCACGAAATTCCTAGGCAAATGGTCAGAACTTGAAAATATCATCCTTAGTGAGGTAACCCAATCACAAAAGAACACACATGGTATGCAGTCACTGATAAGGGGATATTAACCCAGAATCTCCGATTACCCTAGACACAATCCGCATATCAATAGATTTCTAAGAAGATGGAAGGAGAGTCCCCTGGTCCTGGAAAGACTGGATGTAGGGGAACGCCAGGACAGAGAAAGGAGAAGGGGTTGAATGGAGAAAAGAGGGAGGGAAGGGGGCTTATGGGATTCGGGGAGGGAGGAAACGGGAAAGGGGAAATGATTTGGAATGTAAATTAAAAAATAAAATAAAATTAAATTAAAAAAAAAAAGAACTAGAAAGACCATAGAGGGTATAACAAGGAGAAGAAACTGAGTGTAGTTGTTTCAGTTTAGCATGCTTAGAGTATCTGGAAATAATTTAAGATACTTAACATTATGCATTACTAACCTCTGTTCCTTACGTTAAAGTTACTTGTAAATGTTGGTCCTAATTAACTGATTTTATATCATATACTCCTAGCCTTTTAGAAATAACCCACAATTAATTTTAATCTCTAAATCTATACTTTACTTTTTAAAATTATCTGTTATATATGATCAAATCTTATATGTTTATCATACAATTCAAAAGATTTGTTTTTATGCATCTTTTCTCAAAACATGATGCCCTCAGTGTAATCTTTCACATTAAAAGACAAAAATTGTTTCAAATGCAATAAATGGGCAACTATATGAAATAAATCAATTATGACAAATTAGAACCAACTCAATGATTTTGAAAATATTAAAAAGAAAATAGGTGGAGTTAAAATTTTAGAATAAGACAATTGAAACACAAGTAATATTTAAAATATTTCTGGGACATAATCATTGAAATATTTAAAATAATATCAGATTAAACATATAGGCATAGTAATTGACAGTTTTTGAAATGTGAATTATTTATGTTTCTTCAGTTTTCAAATTGTTTCAGCTGAGAAGAAAAGAATAAGGAAACTGAAATTATGTTTAAATTACAGAAAAAGCAAATACAGACCAGAGAAAAGCAAAATGAACCATTTTTTTTATACCTCATGAAAAGGTCAAGAAATATAATAGTTTATATTTAGTTTTTAGATCATTCTCTTTTCAAAGTTTCTCAGGATACTGATGACAGATGCCATAGAAGGAATAGAATATTTGGAGAGCTACTGTGGATGTTTTGTCTCTCAGCTTCCTTTACACAGGCATGGTTTCTCTCAATATGTGAATGCTTGTTTTTGTACATCTAGATTTTGGTAAATCTAGTGTTTATCTTCAGATTTTCAAAGCTAAAAAGTCATTGTTTCTGAATGGAAAACAATCTTGTCAGGAAATATGTTCCACTTTGTATTTTCTTTGAGTTTTATTACTGTCTTTTTTTTTCTCTTTTGAATCCAAATACAACTCTGTATATAATATATAGAAATAAGTCAAAATGAAAATGCAAGGAATATTTTATAAGGTTGTGAATTGTAGATTTCTTTTAGTGGTTTACTATGTTACAAAGAGAAAGTTCCTTAATGCAGGATGAGGATGTGGACTAAGAATAGACATTTAGAATGTTGTTAGGGATTGTGCTAATTTAGTAAAGTGGCCATTGTAGGTTTGTAACCCATGATAAATCATTAAAGAAAATTTCAACCAACAAAAATGCTAAATTCCTGAGTCCAGCTTTGGCGATGGCCAGGTCCTAAAGGGAAGAGCATGGAAGGAGTAAGTCAGACTCATGGATCAAAGAGAATCTTGCAGCCTGCCTAATTGACATTCTGGGTGCTTCTTTATACAGAACTCAGTACACAGGAAAAGATTCATGTTGTTCCAAAACGTAGATGAAATCATTTTTGCTCCTGGACGCATGTTTTAACTTCTTTTTGCTCCTAAGTTTAGCCAGCATTGATAAACTGTGGCAGAACAGAGTTATCTTTTACAATCTTTTCTCTCATCAACCTATAAACCAACTTTTAATACTCTAGAGGCAAATTTCGCCAAAACATTGCATTCTCAGGCTGGTAGCTCTTGTGGTTTCAAGGGCACTAGACAGAAAGAAAATAACCAAGCTAGTCTGGGAAGATTGCCATGTCTTGAATAGTATATTATCAACTTTTAATGGTCAGTGTTGTCATTAGCCATCTCCCCAAAGGTGTTCAGACCAAAGCTGCTGCTGTTATTATTCAATTTCTGTGGTAATACAATATTTATATCTTCGTATAATTTATTTAAATGTTTACCATATAAATATTCTTTTGTTCCTTGGTCATACAACACCACAGTGGCTCTGAAGAACTAACTTTTCCAAGAAAGGAAGTTCCTGATACCCCATTGTTTCATCATTTTTTGCACCACTGTTTGTCCATCAGTATAGGTCATCTGTGCAGGGCAAAAATAACTCCAGCCAGTCTAACTTTCATCAAGGAGCATACCATACACTGTCCCAATCTTATAGGTTATGCAATTGCATGAGCATATAATAGGGAGAGACTAGGCTTTTAATCAGATATGCTGTCAATTTCTCTAACCCATTGAATCTTGTTTATCTTTTTAAGTTTTCTTTGTTCTGATTGTTCGGTGCCTGAGTAAGTACAGGATCAGATGTTCCAAGAATTTCTTTGAGTCAGAGCTTCCTAAGTAGATCTCTGGCATCTTTATTTCAGTCACAGCCTCAGGGGTTTAAAGAATAACTTCAAGTAGGACCAGATAAGGCTATCTCCCTAAAAGCAGGAATAGTGTGTTCAGAACTTCTCTGGAGAAACTTAAAACCGTACTCCTGAGAGAAGGCATACACAATTCATAAGAAAATTTCTATCAATCCAATATCCCCAAGTTGTACAAATATTAAAAGTCCTTCAAGCATGCAATATATGGAGATCAAGACCAAAAGTGTAAGACCACAGAACAGCGACTGCATCCCTGGACTCAGTCAGCCTCACTGAATCTTCGTCAAGCAGTTGTGCTAACTTTATGACTTTTGTTATTCTAATTAGATATGGCTATAGGAGCTGAGGTGTAGAGCTCAATCACAATGAATATATCTACAACAGAGTTCCTACAGAAATAGATGTAGACAGGTTGTAAGAACCAGAAGTACAGGGAGTGCTCTGTGAAATTGTGTCTCCTGGGAATGTCAGGTGTGACAAGCATGAAGTCTCACTAATATGACTGCCTAATGGGGGCTGAACAAGTATGGTAATACACATGCAAGAGTAGCTAATACGGCTGGGGTGGGCAGGAGGACATAACCCTAAATAAAGAACTACAGACAACTAAGGAGATACTGAAAGTGAGAAACAGTCTTCTCCAGAGAAGAGCACACCAACTAGTTACCTAATACAAAATAACCAGCCCTGAAAACATGAATATGCATAACATTTCACAGACTAAGTAGGTTGTACTTTTGTATTTAAAAATATCTATCTATCTATATCTATTTATCTAAAGACCTATATTAATATGCGTATTAGATACATACATTGCTTATATGCATACTTATATGCATATATAATGCATTTAAATACATAAACATAATAATATACTTACCATATACATTTATAGAAGTATATGATCATACTAACAAAGAGGAATAAAAGCTGGCATGCAAGAGAGTTTGGGCGGAGGAAAATGGAAGGAGGAAATGATATATAAAACTTAATAAACAAGTTGTCAGGATGGCCGAGCGGTCTAAGGCGCTGCATTCAGGTCGCAGTCTCCCCTGGAGGCATGGGTTAGAATCCCACTTCTGACAAAACTTAATAAGCAAACTAAACTGTTACATGTATATAAAAGTTGCTTATTGCTCAGCCAGAATACATCCCACAATGTAGATGTTTGGGTTAGGTTACCAGCCCTCTGTATCTACATCCAAAAGCACTAGCCTAGAGTTTGTGAATATTCTCTTTGTGAAAATAATGTATTTAATACCTTCAAATACTGTGCATATTATTTAACGCTTTTACTCTCACAAAAGTTGTGAATAATGCAAATAATTAAAAAGTTTATCTTATATACACAATTAACTATATAAGTCAAATATTCCTATTTGGAAGCATTGTTGTCTATCTTTCTTTAACTTCTATAAAATATAGTAAAGGGTTTATAGCAGTGGTTCTTTACCTGTGGATCTTGAGTCCTATGGGGGTTGAATGACCCTTTCACAGTGTTATCTGAAGACCATCAGAAAATACAGATTCCCATTACAATTGATAACAGTAACAAAGTTACAGTTATAAATTAGCAATGAAAATAATTTTATGTTTGAGGGCCACCACAACAGAAGAGCTATATTAAAAGTTCACCACATTAGGAAAGTTGAGAACCACTGGTTTACAGGCTATTGAGTGACTGGCCCCACTTTAAAAAGAGCAGTGTCAAGGAGAACATCTGCTTCCAAATGAGGCAGACAAATGAAATACCTTAGTGTTCCCATTTCTGTTGCATAAACAGTAACCATGATTTGTTGTTACCAGCTACCATAGCAATCCTGCTCGTTTCAATCCTGCACATAAGCCTTCGGAACACTTGCACATTTTCAGTAAACTTTGAGAGACCTGTATCTTAGTATAGTTTTATTCTGATTTAAATAAAAACATATCTACCTGATTTGAAGAAGCCTTCTGGATTTTTTTCTTGAATTCTTTTTGTTTTACAGAGAAAAATTTCAATCTTAATTTCTGGATTAGACAACCTGTTAGTGACTTGTTAGTAGGTTATTAGATAAAGTTATTTTACTATGTATCTTGGCAGGGAATAAAGTACGCAGCATCCTCAGAATACGAACAAGGAGAGAAAGCAGGCTCATGTGTAAAAGCTGTGCCCATTACTACCTGGACTTTGACATTCCAGTGCATGCATACAACCAACAGCCATCTGCTTAATGCAAGCAACACAGCTGACCTTAGACGTGTACCTTCTTCTTAGAGGATAATTTGTTTGTCAGTTTGGTTGCCACACTATACCGCTGAACATTGTCATTTACTTCTTCTGTTCAATTGCTAATCTCTTCCTCATATAAATGAACTTTTTTCCAATTTGCAAATAAGTGAACTTATAAGATATTTGTCTTTTCTTTTTAGTTTGCTCTTTTTTATTTATTTATTTATTTATTTTTATTTTTTTTAATTTTATTTTATTCTTTTTTTTTTGGTTTTTCGAGACAGGGTTTCTCTGTGTAGCCCTGGCTGTCCTGGAACTCACTCTGTAGACCAGGCTGGCCTCGAACTCAGAAATCCACCTGCCTTTGCCTCCCAAGTGCTGGGATTAAAGGCGTGCCCCACCACTGCCCAGGTTTTTTTTTTTTTTTTTTTTTTTTTTTTTTTTTTTTTTTAGGACCTCTGCTCACTCACTCATCTAGTCAGCCCTGCTCGCTCTGGTTTAACCTTGCTCGCTCAGTCCCTGCTTGCTCTGGCCCAAATATTTTAATAATAATAATAATAATAATAATAATAATAATAATAATAAAAGTATAATGTAGCTGTCTTTAGACACACCAGAAGAGGGTGTCAGATCTCATTACAGATGGTTGTGAGCCACCATATGGTTGCTGGGATTTGAACTCAGGACCTTTGAGAGAGAGCAGTCAATGCTCTTATTGGCTGAGCCATCTCATCAGTCCTTGTCTTTTCATACTTTACTTATTTCACTTAGCATTATCCTCAAGGGAGGTGCAGATAGTATCTATTTGCTTTATATATGAGTAATATTCCACTCTGAGTATACACAATATAGTACACTTTTCATCTATTGATTGAACATTTAGATTATTTATGTTGGCTACAAGAAATAGTAGTGCAATAAATGTGGGAGTATTGATCCTGCTTACAGGCTGACAAAATCCTTTGAATATATATTATTAGGGTTATAGGACCCTGTGGTAAATAATTCTTTTTCTACTTTTATGATGGCTGCACTGACTTAAAACAGTGTTAGGAGAATATTCCTTCCTTTTCTTTTTCCTCCTTCTTTTGTCATGCAGAAATTTTGAACTATTATATAATCCCATTTGAATGATTCATTTATATTTTCTGTGCTTCTGGGTTTATGTGAAAAGAGAGAGAGAGAGAGAGAGAGAGAGAGAGAGAGAGAGAGAGAGAGAGAGAGAGAGAGAGAACTACCTCTTACACCAGTAATTTTAAAGTACTTCCTTTACATTTTCTTCTAGTAGTTTAATATATTTGGGTGTTACATATGCCTTTACAAGGTTTACAAGGAAGCATACTATAGAATTTGGATAAGTTCCCTAGCGTAGTTTAACAATTTTAGATAAACAGAGTATTCTCTAGGAGTAAAAGACAACACAGTTACTGGGCATTTAATAAAATCTGTCATTGAATTAGTTTTCTGATCACATGTGCACACAAGTTCATGAAGTGGTGTACAGGAAATTAATGGTAATTTCCTGTACAGTTTTCAAATTGGCAGTGAACTGCATTGCTTAACGGCATTCAAACTCCTAATCCCTCTGTGTGCTGCAGTGCTATTCTAATAAGTCAGCCCATCTGATTAGGCATGGATGTCATCACAGTATTGAGTTTGTAAACTGTTTTAATAAGTATCTGTTGTTTGTACATTGGTTACCCAGAACTAATTACTCTGTTTACTTGCCAATTTTCTTGTCAGTGAAGTTTCATTAACTAATTTTCATAGCCAACATTTTAAATGTCGAACTTTAACTAAGAAAATATCTATGTAACCGGGTAGCATCTTTCATTGTGGGTATGTGTTTTGGAGACATAAGAAACTATAGAATATGATTAAAGAAGCATATGCAAACATTAGGAAAACGTTGAAGAATAGAGTAAGACTAGCCTAGCCTGTTAATGAAGAGTTTTGTAATTGTAATTAAAAGAAGTGGAAGTCACTTTAAATTAAAATGCAGTGAAATTGAGGATTGACTTTGAAAGATCTATCACCAGCTCCATTAGTTCTGTTTATAATTTCATGAGACAAAGAGTGACACCATTCTAACTTATTAACAATAGCTACTTTGCAAACGGTGTCAATTGACAGTGGCTGCCTTTCTATTAAACTATTAGATTCCTCTTGAGGAAAGAAAGTCCCCAAATAGAAGAAAGAGATGTAATATAATTTATGTTAAAAGACTGATTTAGAATTTACAGGAAATTGTCAATAAATATTGGTTACAATGTTTAAAATGAAATTAATAAATAATGTAAATACACACACACACACACACACATACTGCTTTTTACTAGTGTATGGTGGGTAAATAATTTTGGTCCTTCAATGTTTTTTCTCAAAGTTATTCTTTTAGTCACAAGTTACTGTGGTTGCTCTTAGTTGATCATGGCTCTAATATATATAATCACTTTCTGTGATTAAGATATCTATAAGAAGAAAGGATTAAAACTATTCTGATAGTGAGAATATAAATAAAGTATCATATCATTAACATATTTTATTATGTTTCAAAGTTTTATGTGTGTGTGGTTACGTCTACGTGTTTGCAATACATTTGCAAGTTTTCTGAAACCAGAAGAGGGCATTGGAATCCATGAAGCTGGAATTACTGGTAGTTGGGAACTGATCTGTATGAGTGCGAGAAACCGAATAAGAGTCTCCTGGAAGTCTAGCAAGTGCTCTTAATGCTGTGCCATCTCTTCAGGTACTACATTGCATATTTACAATTGTGACTGCACTGTTATTCCTAGACTAGATATTGTCAAACTTTCAACTACACTTACTTTTAGGCTCCCATGCATTCAGCTTCTTCAAAAACAAACAAACTTGCAGACAAACAAAAAACCACAGCACTTTCTGTGTATGAAAAATTGATTCCAGAAAACAGCCAGAACTCTTTTTATAGAGACTTAAAGTTATACATTTATGAAATTGTAGTTACATTGCATTACTGAAAACGTGTTTCTTCTGAAAAAAAAAAGATAACAATGTATTTCATTGATTTGGAGTTAATCTGCTATTTGTCTCACAAAACTTTTAGAAACTTACTTTTTGGTAGTAGTATTAACTGTGCTCTCAATTTATAATTTAAATTTGATGTTTTATGTAGCAACCTGAGGACTCTTAAAAGAGTTTAAAAACTCAAATTTCAGTTTCAATTTCCGAGATGTTTATACATACTATTTTTAAACTATGTTAATACATGTTTCTGCTCATGTTTAAAAGATCTTTTTATTCATCGCCTGTCATTTTAAACTTAGCTTTTATGTTATTTTGTCTTTGTCTCATCATCTCTAAGTTCTGCAGTATTTTAGGAAAACTGCACCTGTCTATATTCACAGTTTTGCCTCACAAAATGCATGGAGTTTAGTTTTCTCAGTTACAGAAACTGTGATTATTTTCCTAACTCTCAGCTGATTTCCTCTTCACATTGAAATTTGAAACCTGGAATCTTATATAGTGATATGTGAAGAAGGAGACATAGGAAAGACCTTAATTGATTAGGGCTTAATGAGGAATTCCAAGGAGACAGACTCATGTAATACAGAAATACTGCTGTCTGCCTAAATTTTCACACGAGGAAGAGTTCTTCTTAGAAAAATGGTATTTTATTTAATTTTTTAGTCTACATTTGTAATCTATATAGAGACAATTAAAAGAATTAAATGTCTATGAGATCCTATATTCAATTTATATCTTTTCAATCCCTCATCACAATAAAAATATGCAGCCACAAAATTGGGCTACAATGTCTATGTTTGTTTGGTTAGTTGTTTGCACCCATTAGAGTGATGTTGAGATGATGGTGTACACAGTGATTTTTCTGCATTTTTCTATTTTATGTATTATATCAAAACATAAAAGTTACACTCATTAATGATATGTGTGCTAGGTTTTCATACATGGATACATTGACTACTGTTTACATTCAACATTTTTATCTCATGAGACACATACATTTTATTTTATTTTATTTTTTTTAATTTACATTCCAAATCATTTCCCCTTTCCCGTTTCCTCCCTCCCCGAAAGTCCCATAAGCCCCCTTCCCTCCCGCTTTTCTCCATTCAACCCCCACTCGTTACTCTGTCCTGGCGTTCCCCTACATCCAGTCTTTCCAGGACCAGGGGTCTCTCCTCCATCTTCTTAGAAATCTATTGATATGCGGATTGTGTCTAGGGTATTCCGAGATTCTGGGTCAATATCCCCTTATCAGTGACTGCATACCATGTGTGTTCTTTTGTGATTGGGTTACCTCACTAAGGATGATATTTTCAAGATCTGACCATTTGCCTAGGAATTTCGTGAATTCATTGTTTTTAATTGCAGAGTAGTATTCCATTGTGTAGATATACCACATCTTCTGAATCCATTCCTCCGTTGAGGGATATCTGGGTTCTTTCCAGCTTCTGGCTATTATACATAAGGCTGCTATGAACATATGTGTCCTTATTGCATGCAGGGAAAGCCTATGGGTATATGCCCAGGAGTGGAATAGCCGGATCCTCCGGGAGTGTCATGCCCAGTTTTCTGATGAACCGCCAGACTGCTTTCCATAGTGGTTGTACCAGCTTGCAATTCCAGCAGCAGTGGAGGAGTGTTCCTCTTTCTCCACATCCTCTCCAACAACTGCTGTCTCCTGTGTTTTTGATCTTAGCCATCCTGACTGGTGTGAGATGGAATCTCAGGGTTGTTTTGATTTGCATTTCCCTAATGACTAAGGATGATGAACATCTCTATGGGTGCTTCTCAGCCATTAGATATTCTTCAGGTGAGAACTCTTTGATTAGCTCTGTACCCCATTTTTTAATAGGGTTACTTGCCTCTCTGGAGTTTAACTTCTTGAGTTCTTTCTATATATTGGATATTAGCCCTCTGTCGGACGGAAGGTTGGCAAAGATCATTTCCCAGTTAGTTGGTTGCCGCTTTGTCTTTTTGACAGTGTCTTTTGCCTTGCAAAAACTTTGTAATTTAATGAGGTCCCATTTGTCTATTCTTGATCTTAGAGCATAAGCTATTGGAGTTCTGTTCAGGAAATTCTCCCCTGTGCCCATATGTTCAAGGTTCTTCCCTAGTTTCCCTTCTATTAGTTTCAGTGTGTCTGGTTTTATGTGGAGATCTTTGATCCACTTAGAATTGAGCTTAGTGCAAGGAGATAAGAATGGGTCAATTTGCATTCTTCTGCATGTTGACCTCCAGCTGAGCCAGCACCATTTGTTGAAAAGGCTATCTTTTTTCCACTGGATGGTTTTAGCTCCTTTGTCAAAGATCAAGTGACCATAGGAGTGTGGATTCAGTTCTGGGTCTTCAATTCTGTTCCATTGATCTACATGCTTGTCACTGTACCAATACCATACGGTTTTTAACACTATTGCTCTGTAGTACAGCTTGAGGTCCGGGATACTGATTCCCCCAGAGGTTCTTTTTTTCTTGAGAATAGTTTTAGCTCTTCTGGGTTTTCTGTTATTCCAGATGAATTTTTAATTGTTCTTTCTAACTCTATGAAGAATTGAATTCGGATTTTGATGGGGATTGCATTGAATCTGTGTATTACTTTTGGTAAGATGCTCATTTTTACTATATTAATCCTGCCAATCCATGAGCATGGCAGATTTTTTCCATCTTCTGGGGTCTTCTTCAATTTCTTTCTTCAGAGACTTGAAGTTCTTGTCATACAGATCTTTCACTTGTTTGGTTAGAGTCACGCCAAGATACTTAATATGGTTTGTGGCTATCGTGAAGGGTATTATTTCTCTTACTTCTTTCTCGGCCTGCTTATCCTTTGAGTATAGGAAGGCTTCTGACTTGCTTGAGTTGATTTTATATCCGGCCACTTTGCTGAAGTCGTTTATCAGCTGTAGGAGTTCTCTGGTGGAGTTCTTTGGGTCGCTTAAGTATACTATCATGTCGTCTGCAAATAGTGATAGTTTGACTTCTTCCTTTCCAATTTGTATCCCTTTGACCTCTTTTTGTTGTCTAATTGCTCTAGCTAGAACTTCAAGTACTATATTGAAAAGATATGGAGAGAGAGGGCAGCCTTGTCTAGTCCCTGATTTTAGTGGGATTGCTTCAAGTTTCTCTCCATTTAGATTGATGCTGGCTACCGGTTTGCTGTAAATTGCTTTTACTATGTTTAGATATGGGCCTTGAATTCCTTATCTTTCCAAGACCTTTAGCATGTAAGGATGCTGAATTTTGTCAAATGCTTTCTCAGCATCTAATGATATGACCATGTGGTTTTTTTCTTTGAGATTGTTTATGTAGTGGATTACATTGATGGATTTCCTTATATTAAACCATCCCTGCATCCCTGGGATGAAGCCTACTTGATCGTGGTGAATGATCATTTTGATGTGTTCTTGGATTCGGTTGGCAAGAATTTTATTGAGTATTTTTGCATCGATATTCATAAGAGAGATTGGCCTGAGATTCTCTTTCTTTGTCGGATCTTTGTGTGCTTTTGGTATTAGTGTAATTGTGGCTTCCTAGAACGAGTTGGGTAGTGTTCCTTCTGTTTCTATTTTGTGGAACAGTTTGAAGAGTATTGGTGTTAGGTCTTCTTTGAAGGTCTGATAGAATTCTGCACTAAAACCATCTGGACCTGTGCTTTTTTTGGTTGGAAGACTTCCAATGACAACTTCTATTTCTTTAGGGGTTATAGGACGGTTTAGATGGTCTATTTGACCCTGATTTAATTTTGGTACTTGGTATCTGTCAAGGAAATTGTCCATTTCCTCAAGATTTTCTAGTTGTGTTGAATACAGGTTTTTGTAGTAGGATCTGATGATTTTTTGAATTTCCTCAGTTTCTGTTGTTATCTCTCCCTTTTTGTTTCTGATTTTATTAATTTGGATACTATCTCTGTGCCCTCTGGTTAGTCTGGCTAAGGGCTTATCTATCTTGTTGATTTTCTCAAAGAACCAACTCCTCGTTTTGTTGATTCTTTGTATGATTTATTTATTTCTACTTGTTTGATTTCAGCCCTGAGTTTGATGATTTCCTGCCTTCTACTCCTCTTTGGTGTATTTGCTTCTTTTTGTTCCAGGGCTTTCAGGTGTGCCATTAAGCTGTTAGTATATGCTGTCTCCCGTTTCTTTTTGGCGGCACTCAGGGCTATGAATTTTCCTCTTAGCACTGCTTTCATTGTGTCCCATAAATTAGGGTATGTTGTGCCTTCATTTTCATTAACTTTCAAAAAGTCTTTGATTTCTTTCTTTATTTCCACCTTGACCAAGTTATCCTTGAGTAGATCACTGTTCAGCCTCCATGTGTACGTGGGTTTTCTTTTGTTTTTGTTGCCATTGAAGACCACCCTTATTCCATAGTGATCTCATAGGAGGCATGGGATTATTTCTATCTTCTTATATCTGTTGAGGTCTGATTTGTGACCAATTATATGGTCAGTTTTGGAGAAGGTACCATGAGGAGCTGAGAAGAAGGTGTATTCTTTAGCTCTAGGATGAAATGTTCTATATATATCTGTTAGTTCCATTTGGTCCAAGGCTTCAATTAGATTCACGGTGTCCCTGTTTAGTTTCTGCTTTCCTGAACGATCCATTTCAGAGAGCGGGGTGTTGAAGTCACCCACTATTATTGTGTGTGGTGCGATGTGTGCTTTGAGTTTTAGCAAAGTTTCTTTTACGAATGAGGGTGCCCTTGCATTTGGAGCATAGATATTCAGAATTGAGAGTTCTTGATGGTGGATTTTTCCCTTGATCTGTATGTAGTGTCCTTCTGTGTCTTTTTTGATGACTTTAGGTTGAAAATCAATTTTATCTGATATTATGATGGCTACTCCACCTCATTTCTTGGGACCATTTGATTGTAAAATTGTTTTCCAGCCTTTTACTCTGAGGTAGTGTTTGTCTTTGACACTGAGGTGCGTTTCCTGCATGCAGCAAAATGCTGGGTCCTGTTTACGTATCCAGTCTGCTAGTCTATGTCTTTTAATTGGGGCATTGAGACCATTGATATTAAGAGAGATTAAGGCATAGTGATTATTGCCATCTGCCATTCTTGACGCTATCTTTATGTTTGAGTGGTTATCTACTTTTGGGTTTGATTCAAGAAGGTTATTATCTCATTTTTTCCAGGGTGTTGTTTCTCTCCCTGTATTGGAGGTTTCCACCTATTATCCGTTGCAGGGCTGGATTTGTGGAAAGATATTGTGAAAATTTGGTTTTATCATGGAATATCTTGGTCTCTCCATCTATGGTGATTGAGAGTTTTGCTGGGTATAGTAGTCTAGGCTGGCATTTGTGCTGTCTTAGTGTCTGCATGAGATCTGCCCAGGATCTTCTGACTTTCATCGTCTCTGGTGAGAAGTCTGATGTGATTCGGATAGGTCTTCCTTTGTATGTTACTTGGCCCTTTTCTCTTACTGCTTTTAGTATTCTTTCTTTGTTTAGAACATTCGGTGTTTTGATTATTATGTGACGGGAGGTTTTTCTGTTCTGGTCCAGTCTGTTTGGAGTTCTGTAGGCTTCTTGTACGTTCATCAGCATCTCTCTCTTTAAGTTAGGGAAGTTTTCCTCCATAATTTTGTTGAAGATGTTTACTGGCCCTTTAAGTTGCAAATCTTCACTCTCATCTATACCTATAATCCTTAGGTTTGGTCCTCTCATTGTGTCCTGGATTTCCGGGATGTTTTGGGTTACACGTTTTTTGCATTTTGCATTTTCTTTGACTGTTGAGTCGATGCTTTCTATGGAATCTTCAGCACCTGAGATTCTTTCTTCCATCTCTTGTATTCTATTGTTTATGTTTGCATCTATGACTCCTGATTTCTTCCCAAGGTTTTCTATCTCCAAAGTTGTCTCCCTTTGTGATTTCTTAGTTGTTTCTACTTCCTTTTTTAGTTCCTGGATGGAATTGCTGAGATCCTTCACTTGTTTGTTTGTATTTTCCTGTATTTCTTTAAGGTATTTTTGCATTGCCTCTTTCAGGATTTCTTCCTGATGACCCACGTTCTCCTGCATTTCTCTGATCGATTTTTGTGTTTCCTCCTCATGGGAATCCATCTGTTGATCCATTGTCTCCTGCATTTCTTTAAGCAGTTCTCGTGTTTCCTTTGTAAGGGCATCTAACCGTTGATTCATTTCTTTAAGCAATTTTTGTGTTGCCTCCTTATGGGCATCCGTCTGTTGACCCATATTCTTCTGCATTTCTTTATGCAAATTTTGTGATTCCTTTGTGAGTGCATCTACCCGTTGATTCATCTCGTTAAGCGATTTTTGTGTTGTCTCCTTGTGCGCCTCCATCTTTTGTTCCATGTTCTCCTGCATTTCTCTAAGCGATTTTTGTGTTTCCTTTGTAAGGGCTTCTAACCATTGATTCATGGTCTCCTGTAACTCTTTATGAGATTTATTTGTGTCCTTCTTGTGATCCTCTAATAGCATCATGAGAAGTGATTTTAAATCCAGATCTTGTCTTTCGGGTGTGGTGGGGTATTCAGGACTTGCTGCTGTTGGAGAGTTGGGTTCGGATGGTCCCACATTACGTTGATTTCTGTTAGTAACATTCCTACGTTTGCCTTTTGCCATCTGGATACCTCTGATGTTAGTTGGTCCTGCTGCCACTGGCTGTTGGTTGGACCTCCTGTGAGCCTGCAAAGCTATTTCTGCCCCCCCTGGATTACCAGGATTCCCCTGGCACCGATTTCTGGGGCCTGCCTGCTCCTGAGTGACTTTGGAGCCGTAATTTGCCTTGCCCCAAGTGATCTTATATTGGGGAGGCCTTGCACATCTAAAGGCTCAGCCTAGTGGATTCCTGGAGCAGAGGTCGCCAAAGGGAGGCTGGTAGGCTCCTGCCCTGTGCAGGGGTGTGTGATCTCTCCTGGGGGGGGAGGGGGCGTCCCTCTGCCAGGCAGAAGTCCCACAGCAGAGCTAGCACGCTGGTTACTGCAGATCTGCCCAGCTCTTGGGAGCCAAGTGCACACAATCCACCCAAGACCCAAGTGATATTATGCCTGTCTGTCTCAGAACCTGGCAGTCCCACCTTCCCAGCCACTGGAGCAAAGATGGCGGAGTGCCGATCTGGCACCCAGACGACCACAGCACTTACCAGTTCTCGGGTGCAGACGGAAGCCCCACAGGCCGTGTCCCAAGTGATGTTATATTGGGGAGAGAGCCTGGGTACCTGTCTCTTCAGTGCAGTCTGCGGGAACAGAGGTCGCGGAAGGAAAGCTGGTAGGCTCCCGCCCAGTGCGGGGTCCCTCTGCCAGGCAGAAGTCCCACAGCAGAGCTGTCGCGCTGGTTACTGCAGATCAGCCCAGCACTTGGGAGTCGCATACACACAAGCCGCCTGAGACCCAAGCGATATTATGCCTGTCTGTCTCAGAACCTGGCTGTCCCAACTTCCCAGTCACTGGAGCAAAGATGGCGGAGTGCCCATACATTTTATTTTGTGAACAATTTTCAATTCTCTTCTAGAGTTTTGAAGTGTAACATATCCCATCGTTTACTTTCACGTAGTCTTAATCTTTGTTTCTTCTTGGTCTTAATATTTTACTTGGATCTAAACGTTATAAATTTTCACTTTGGAGATCAAAAAAGAAAGTTGATATGAGGAACATTCAACGCCAAGGCAAAACATTCTTCCTTTTCCCTTGGGGGGGATTTAAATTTTATTTTGTTTTAATGTGTATCTTATTTATCTACCTTTTAAACATTATCCCCTTTTCCGATTTCTCTTCTGGAAACACTATCCCATCCTCCCTCCTCTTACTTCTATAAGAGAGCTTCCCCACTCACCCACCCACTTCTGCCTCCCTGCCCTGGCATTCCCCTACAATGGAGCATCAAGCCATCACAGGACCAAGGGCCAATCCTCCCATTGATGTCCCACAAGACTATCTTCTACTACATATGCAGCTGGAGCCATGGGTCCCCCCATGTGTACTCTTTGATTTGTAGCTTAGTTCCTGGAAGCTCTATGGGGTCTGGTCAGTTGATATTGTTGTTCTTCCTATGCAGTTGCAAACCCTTCAGCTCCTTCAGTCCTTTATCTAACTATTCCAATGGAGATCCCGTGCTTTGTCCAAATGTTGGCTGTGAGCATCTGACTTTGTATTTTCCAGGCTCTGGCAGAGGTTCTCAGAAGATAGCTATATCAGACTCCTGTCAGAAAGCACTTTGTGGCATCCTCCTGTCTGTATATGGGATGAATCTCCAAGTGGGGCAGTCTCTGGATGGCCTTTCCTTCACTTTCTGCTCCACACTTTTTCTCTGTATTTCCTCATGTGAGTATTTTGTTTCCCCTTCTAAGAAGGACTGGAGCATCCACATTTTGCTCTTCCTTCTTCTTGAGCTTCACATGGTCTGTGAATTGTATTGTGGGTATTCCGAACTTTCAGCCTAATATTCATTTATCAATGAGTGCAAACCATGTGTGCTCTTCTGTGACTGGGTTACCTCACTCAGGATGATATTTTCTAATTCCATCCATTTGCCTAAGAATTTTATTAATTCATTGTTTTTAAGAGCTGAATAGTATTACATTGTATAAGGCTACCAATTTTGAATATTTTCTGTATCCATTCATCTGTTGAAGGAATCTGAGTTCTTTGCAGCTTCTGGCTATTATAGATAAGACTGTTATGAACATAGTGGAGCATGTATCCTTGTTATATGTCGGAACATCATTTGCATATATGCCCAGGAGTGGTATAGCTGTGTTGTCAGGTAGTGCTATGTCCAATTTTCTGAAGAATCACCAGACTGA
This sequence comes from Tokudaia tokunoshimensis, assembly GCA_036184795.1. NCBI lineage: Eukaryota > Metazoa > Chordata > Mammalia > Rodentia > Muridae > Tokudaia > Tokudaia tokunoshimensis. Next base: position 79,401,904 of record BTHU01000012.1, on the reverse strand, counting down.
TTACCACAGTGCTTGTACCAGCTTGCAATCACATCAAAAATGGAGGAGTGTTCCTCTTTCTCCACACCCTTGCCAGCATCTGTTGTCACCTGAGTTTTTGATCTTAGTTACTCTGACAGTTGTGAGGTCGAATCTCAGGGTAGTTTTGATTTGTATTTCCCTAATTACTAAGAATGTTGAACATTACTATAGGTGCTTCTCAGGCATTCAGTATTCCCCAGTTGAAAATTCTTTGTTTAGCTCTGTATCCCATTTTTAATAAGGTTATTTAGTTCTCTGGAATCTAACTTCTTGAGTGAATTGTATGTTTTGGATATTAATCCTCTATCTCATGTAGGGTAGTTAAAGATATTTCCCAAATTGTTGGTTGCCATTTCGTCCTACTGACAGTGTTCTTTGCCTTACAGAATCTTTGCAATTTTATGAGGTCCCATTTGACTATTGTTGATCTTAGAGCATAAGCCATTGGTGTTCTATTTAGGAAGTTTTCTCCTGTGCCCATGTGTTCAAGGTTCTTCCCCACTTCTATACTATTAGTTTCAGTTTATCAGGTTTTATGTGGAGGTTCTTGATCCACTTGCACTTGAGCTTTGTACAAGGAGATAAGAATGGATTGATTTTCATTCTTCTACATGTTGAGCTCCAGTTGAACCAACATCATTTGTTGAAAATGCTATCTTTGTTACACTGGATATTTTAGTTCCTTTGTCAAAAATGAGTTGACCATAGGTGTGTGGGTTCATTTCTGTATCATCAATTCTGTCTCATTCATCTTCCTGCCTGTCTCTGTATCAAGTCCATACAGTTTTTAACACTATTGCTCTATAACAAAGCTTGATGTCAGGGATGGTGTTTCCCTCAGAGGTTCTTTTATTGTTGAGGATAGTTGCCAATTTTCTGGGTATTTTGTTATTCCAAATGAATTTGCAGATTGCTCTTTCTAATTCTATGAAGATTTGAGTTGGAATTTTGATTGGGATTGTATTGAATCTGTAGATTGCATTCAGCAACATGGTCATTTTTACTATATTAATCCTGCCAATCCTTGAGATTGGAAGTTCTTTTCATCTTTTGAGATTTTCTTCAATTCTTTATTGAGAGACTTAAAGTTCTTGTCATACAATCTCTCACTTGTTTGCTTAGAGTCACATCAAGGTATTTTATATTATTTGTGATTATTGTGAAGAGTGTCATTCCTCTAATTTCTTTCCCAGCCTGTTTATCCTTTGAGTAGATATACAGCTACTTTGCTGAAGTTGTTTATCAGGTTTAGGAGTTCTCTGGTGGAATTTTTAGGGTCACTTAAGTATACTATCATATCATCTATAAATATTGATATTTTGACTTCTTTTTTAAGAATTTGTATCCCGTTAACCTCCTTTTGTTGTCTAATTGCTCTGGCTAGGATTTCAAGTACTAAATTGAATAAGTAGAGAGAGAATGGGCAGCCTTGTCTAGTGCCTGATTTAGAGGCATTGCTTCAAGCTTCCATTTAATTTGAAGTTGGCTACTGTTTTGCTGTATATTACTTTTACTATGTTTAGGTATGGGCCTTGAATTCCTGATCTTTCCAAGTGTTTTATCATGAAGGTATGTTGAATTTTGTTAAATGCATTCTCAGCATGTAATGAAATAATCATGTGGCTTTTTTCTTTGAATTTGTTCATATAATGAATTATATTGATGGATATCAGTATTGAACCATCCCTGTATCTCTAAAATGAATCCTACTTGATCATGATGGATGATCATTTTGATGTTTACTTGGATTTGGTTTGTGAGAATTTTGTTGAATATTTTTTCATCAATTTTCATAAGTGAAAATTTAAAATTAAAAAGTTTAATATTGAAAAGTCTACCAAGTCCATTTTTGAAGAGTGGGATCACATTAAAAATGTATAACTTTTTTAGTGCAAATCTTTGCATTCTAAAGTTTTGAAGATCAAATTTAAAAAATAAAAACACTAAAGAAACAGAAATAAAGAAAACACTGTTACATAAAAGGGAGCCAAAGAAATAAACATGATCAGACATAGTTTTCGGATTAAGGGAATTAAAAACCACACTTTTAGTAGATCTACTGATTCTAGTTCATGGCCAGTTTCTATTTACAGAATTTAATAAAATTATGTGTATTGCTATACAAAGTGTATGAATTTTTAAAACAGTATGCTAAATATATTTGTGTTTTTATGATAGAAATGAAAATATGAACATATAATCACACTTATATTTGTGATCATAGAAAAATAGTGCAAATTTGAACAACAAATAATGCAAATTAATAATAAAGTGTATGTAAGTCTTTAGCTTGGTAACATGTTTTTAAACTTTTAAATTTGTGAATATCCAGTAACAAAAATAAATTTTACTTTTATAATTAGAAATGCTAAATTAAATGTTTTATTTTACCCATTTGTCAAATTATAATAGGACTGAAAGATAAAATATTGATATCTCACATAAATTTGAACTTTAAATAACATGCACATATAAATTTCCCCTTTATTTTATGTCTATGGATATTGTGCCTGAATGTATGCTTGTGCATCTCCTATGCCAGGAGGGGATATAAGATCTCCTGGGACCTGGATGAAAGATCACTGTGATCATATGAGTCTCTATGTTAAGCCTGGGAATCAAACCCCCATACTCTTAAGAGCAACATTTAACCAACTTCAAAATGAACACATTATTACTAACATGTCATTGATGTTTGAAATATACTTACAAGGAAAATAATCCATTATTATCCAAACAATCTTTTAATAATAAGTCAGATATATGAGAAAAATTTTCCTGTTTTAAATAGGCAAAAATATATAATTTAAAAAGTCAAAGAAATTTACAGTTTTTGAAATATATGCAATATATGTTATTAAGTTATGTGAATTATTTATACATGTTTAAGACTGGACATCAACTATAATATTTTGCACATCAAAGTATAAAAGTTATTCAAATGCTAGAATGATAAGTAAATTTAATCATAAGTATACCTCACAGGAAAAAAGCTTACATATTCTTATTCAGGTAAAATATTCATGAGTATTACAATAATTTAAAATATATGAATAGTAAATGTTCATGAAACAGTAGCACTTTAAAATACATGCATTATTATATACTCAGTTGAAGTTACATAAATACATCAACCACTTAAATTGAGCATTCATGATAATTGACAAAATTAATGGAAAAGGAAGCATTGTACAAAGATGATACCACACATAGCCCATAAATTCATGTAAAAAGTATTCAGAGTTTTAAATAATTGTGGAACTGCAATGGAATTCAACATTTTATATCCAGTTGTTGAAGAAAACTAAAAAAATTGACAATGCTTATGGGAAAAAAGGGGGGGAGGGGAAGGGGGCATTCCGGGCCGGCTTGGTGTCTCTTGGGGTCTCTCTTGGGCCAAGGCAGCATGCATCTCAAGGATACATGCAGGCAAGGATCTCGCGTGGGATTTGGAAAAACAGGCAAGACACACTCGTGTCTCAGCGTGACTGGTGAGCTGACTCTCATGCTGCCAGCTGGGCAGCTGCTGTGGGCTAATGCGCGCATGCAGGAGCAGAGAAATCTCACGCCATTCTGGTGTGGATTTCTCTGCCTATTACCTGTTCTCGCAGACCTTTGGCTGTGGGGCTGGGTCTCTGGTGGCACGTTACAGCTAGCTCCATGGGGAGAATTTAGTAAGTGATGGCCCATAGCTTTAATATTTTATTATTAAAAATATAGAGTTCTTTCCAGCTTCTGGCTATTATAAATAAGGCTGCTATGAACATAGTGGAGCATGTGTCCTTATTGCATGCAGGTAAAGCCTCTGGGTACATGCCCAGGAGTGGTATAGCTGGATCCTCTGGGAGTGTCGTGCCCAGTTTTCTGAGGAACCACCAGACTGCTTTCCAGAGTGGCTGTACCAGCTTGCAATCCCACCAGCAGTGGAGGAGTGTTCCTCTTTCTCCACATCCTCACCAACCACTGCTGTCTCCTGTGTTTTTGATCTTAGCCATTCTGACTGGTGTGAGATGGAATCTCAGGGTTGTTTTGATTTGCATTTCCCTAATGACTAAGGATGATTAACATCTCTTTGGGTGCTACTCAGCCATTAGATATTCTTCAGGTGAGAACCCTTTGTTTAGCTCTGTACCCCATTTTTTAATAGGGTTACTTGTCTCTCTGGAGTTTAACTTCTTGAGTTCTTTGTATATATTGGATATTAGCCCTTTGTCGGATGTAGGGTTGGTAAAGATCATGTGGTATATTTACACAATGGAATACTACTCTGCAATTAAAAACAATGAATTCACGAAATTCCTAGGCAAATGATCAGAACTTGAAAATATCCTCCTTAGTGAGGTAACCCAATCACAAAAGAACACACATGGTATGCAGTCACTGATAAGGGGATATTAACCCAGAATCTCGGAATACCCTAGACACAATTTGCATATTAATAGATTTCCAAGAAGATGGAAGGAGAGACCCCTGGTCCTGGAAAGACTGGATGTAAGGGAATGCCATGACAGAGAAGGGAGAGGGGGTTGAATGGGGAAAAGAGGGAGGGAAGGGGGCTTATGGGACTTTCGGGGAGGGACGGGGAGAACAAACGAGAGAGAGCACATGCTGAAGGGCACTATTTATAGTGAGTTGGGTTGCCAGGTAACCGAGGGGCGGGGAGAGCCTTGCTGCAGGCAAGAACCTGGGGCGTGGTCACACGTCTCATCAAGGTCTCGCAAGTGCTAAAGGCTAGCAACAGTAGTCCAAAAAAACTGAATGATAACATTATTTGAAAACAGACTAATATGGTAAAATAAAACATGTATTCTATTGAATCCAATATCTCATCTACTTTCCCATAGATATGAAGGGAAGTAGTAAGATTTTTAATGTGGCAATGTGTTATGATATTAATAAAATCATAAACATCATTTAAGTAGTAAAATGGAAAATACAAATGATGTGACTGAATATTCAATATTATAATTCAAAATAGCTTAATACATGAAATACAAAAACAGTTTTATACACATAAATTGCAAAGAATATTTGCCAGGAGTGTCTTTTAAAACTTTTTGTTATCTATCCATATAAAATTGTTAATAATATAGTAACACATTTTCAGTTGTAGGAAAAACATTCAGCAGAATAGTTACTTTCTTTTGGGATGAAGGAAGAATAAAGAATTATTTAAGTATTTTTGTTTACATTGTCTATTGTGTTGAAAGCACTATTCAGCTTGTTGACCTTTTTGTGTTCTGTGGCCTGCATCTTGGGTATTCTGTAACTTTTTTGTGTGGCTAATATCCATTTATGAGTACATACCATGCATATCCTTTTGGGTCTGAGTTACCTCACTAAGGATAATATTTTCTAGTTCCATCCATTTGCCTGCAAAACTTAGGATGTCCTCATTCTTAAGAGCTGAGTAGTATTCCATCATGTAAGTGAACCACACAGTCCACAGAACTCAAAAAGTTCAACAAGCTGAAGGGCCCGAGTGAGTACTCATAAATCCCATTTGGAAGGTAGAAAAAAGCTATCACAATTGGGGAGGAAGGGAGGCACCTGGGAGGGAAAGTGAACAGGGAGAGGGGATGTGGGGGAGAGGGGAATCTGATTTGGTATTGGGTGAATGAAAAGGACTGAAGCCCTGAGGGCCAGCAGAAAGAATGGAAACAGGCAACTTCGGGAGGTGGGAAGTTGTGGGGACCCACCAGAATGCACCAGAGACCTGGGAGGTAAGAGACTCTCTGGAATCAAAAGGAGGCACTAGATGAAATGCCTGATAGAGGGGAGAGGGAACTTATAGAGCCTACCTCCAGCAGGAAGACAGGCATAAAATGAGGGAAGGGGTCCATCCCACCCTCAAAACTCTGATGTGTAATTGTTACCATCTGAAAGAATTACAGGGATGGAAATGGACCGGAGCCTGAGGAAAAGAAGGTCCAGTGACAGGCCCAAAGTAGGATCCAGCTCAAGGGGAGGCCCCAAGGCCTGATAATATTACTGAGGCTATGGAGTGCTCACAAAAAATGGACCTATCATGACCGTACTCCGTAAGAAAGACCCAACAAGCAACTGAAAGAGTCAGATACAGATATTTGCGTCCAACCAATGGACTGAGGACCCCTGAGATTGAATTAATGAAAGACTGAAAGAAGCTGAGAAAGAACTCTGTAGGAGGACCAGCAGTTTCAATTAATCTGGACCACTGAGATCTCTCAGACACTGGACCACCAAAGAAGCAGCATACAACAACTGTTATGAGGCTCCAAACACACATACAGTAGAGGACTGCCAGGTCTGTATTCATTCAGAGGTGATGCACCTAATCCTCAGGAGAGTGGAGACTCCAGGGAGTTTAGAGATCAGGTGGGGTGGAGTGTTGTGACATCCACGTGGCAACAGGGGTATGGGGAGGAGGTATGGGATGTGAAACAGTTGGAGGGTGGACAGAGGAGGTGGGGGTGGGAATAAAATCTGGAGTGTAAAACAATTAATTAATTAATTAATTAATTAAAAAAAGAAATTGGAAAGTCCCTTACTCAGCATATTATTTAACATATAAACAACCTAAATCATATAGCAAACTATGCACAGTGAATTATAGGTATATGTTAATCTATTATAAAAGTACCCAATCGCAAAAGAATACACATGGTATGCAGCCACTGATAAGGGGATATTAACCCAGAAACTCGGAATACCCAAGACACAAGTCACTTATCAATTGATTTCCAAGAAGACAGAAGGAGAGAACCCTGGTCCTGGAAAGACTGGATGTAGGGGAATATCAGAACAGAGAAGCGAGAGGGGGTGGAATGGGGAATAGGTGGAGAGAAGAGGGCTTATGGGACTTTCAGGGAGGGAGGAACCGGGAAATGGGAAATCATTGGGAATGTAGATTAAAAAAAATATAGAAAATAAAATAAAAATAAAAAAATAAAAGTACCCATCACACATTAAAAAAAAAACAACAACAAAAGCACTATACAACAAATGTTATCCACTGGTGATGTGAAAAGATAGGTAAATATAAATGTTCTAGTAATTGATAATTGCTCGTCTTTTACCTTCTTTGTGACCTTAGATAAATTATTCAACCTCTCCATTTCTTATATTGGACAGCAATAGCATCATTTTGTTTAAAACAAAAATTAGTTTTAATGTCTGTAAAATTCTCAAATATCTAATAATATTTATATCTCTGTATTAATCATCAATTGTCCTTTGAGTAATAGATAAAAAATTCATAAAGTTCGGGAGTGTGCATGCTGCTATTATTTAATTTTCTTAAAAATAATTTGGATATTATTATATTGGATATTTTATTAATTTGACTTGCTTTAATAAAAATAACTGTATGTGTTTGAGTGAGTTTTCATGGGTGAATGTTTTTTGTGTGTGTGCATACAAGCATGCATGTGTGTGTATGAGCGTGTGTGTATGTGTGTTTGTATGTGAGTGTGTATGTGTGTTTGTATCTATGTGTATGAGCTATACCACATGTGTGGAGGTCAAGGATAAACTTGGTTGTTTGTCCTAAACTACCTACCTCCTTGATTGACATAGTCTCTTCTTTGCTAGTGCATATATACTGCATACAAGCTGGCCAATGACTTTTACATATTCTTTTATATTGTCTCCCATATCACGGAAAGAGAGTTGGAATTACAGGTTCATACTATGCCACCTACCTTTTCTTGGGTTCTGGGATCTAAGCTCTGGTCCTCACACTCTAGCCATTACATCACCTGCCCAGCCCCTACTTTGATTTTTTTCATAATTAATTCCTGTGATCCAGATTGTCTTCACACTCACTAAATGTCTCAGGATTGCTCTGCATTTGACACTCTTCTGTTTCTACTCTCCATGGGTAGATTTACAGCAAATCCAACTGTTCTGTAGGTGTTTCCTTTAAAACGAAGGGAAGTATTCCTTCATGATAGCAGGAGGTAACCTCTTGAGACCTGAGAAAATAGAGAATTGACCAAGCTCAGAAAAGCAATGAAGCACACACTGCTTTAGAAACTTATGAAAGTATGTACTCTGTATGTCCCCTACCCTAGGCTATAAAAATCAATTGATAAAGCATTAAAATTCTAAATAATTATAGGAAATATTAGAGAACAGAAACTCTCCAAGTAGCATTATCTGTTAGGTGGGAAGAGAGATATTCAAACTTGGATCATCAGTGATACAACGTTCAGAATCTCTCTTGTAATTGAAAATACCCCTTAATTCCACCAAACTAAATTTGTTAGAAACATTAATTTAGCTTGTCACTGCTGACCTATCTGATATAAGTAGTTGTTCATAATACTACGGAATTAATATCTAAAAGAGACAGACACAAAAATGAGCTGGGAAAATCTATTTTGTGAACTTTGAGATAAGTATTAAAATACACAAGTGAGACTATTTCATATACTAGTGGAGAATCCACAGATATAATTCTGTTTTCATATTATGACACTTGAAACCAACCCTGAACCTACTGAGAGTAAAATATCTTTATAGGAAATATAAGGATGGTCATCTTCTTCTACATGCTATGGATGGCATGCATCCATGATGAACAGGATCCACTAGGCTGCCACGGTTGTATATCAAGTGGTTGATTGTATAAAGAAAGTCTTGCTGTATTTGAAAGTGGCATGTATGAGAGATGAACTTTAACCTGTAGCAGTTGTGTGGTGTTAGCTTTGTGAACCTGAGCCTCAGATGTCTTCCCAGAGAGAAAATACCCAAATACAGGAGGAATTATAAAAGGAAAAATAATGTACACACACTACACTCTGAATTTCTCTGGTTCAGAAGGAAAAGTAGAAAAAAATAGGATGAGATGGAAATGATGGTTTACCATTATTTCTAAGAAACAAGGAGAAAAATACCTGTTAGATACATGCTTAAGAGACCTTCCTGGAGCCAAAGCTTTGTAACTGTTGAGAGAATCAGATAGTGAGGTAGAAAGGGTAATGTATAAATGATAACCTGAAGATCACATTTTCAATAATAAGTAAGTGAAAATTCATGATTCAGTATGCAAATGAGAACATTATGACACATTACAGGAAAGTGTTGACAATAAGAGAATGCTCTATCTATCTCTACACTGTTCAAATTTTGGAAGACTTTTAAACACCAATGAAAGAAACTCTCTGAATGTTTGTTGGGGGTTGGTTCTAATGCTTTGAATTAATCTGCATCCTCAAAATCGAGAATCTGCATGTTCAAATGTTGAAGGTCTTTGTCCCCAAATGGTTTGACCAATCAGTAAAGAGCCAATGGTCAATAGTTGGGCAGATAGATTGAGATGAGATCGATTTGGTATCGTGTAGTAGGGGAAGGTTTAGGAGTCTCAAGCTTATTGTAGGGGAGCATTTGCTAGCAGGAGAAGGTTTAGGAATACCCAGCCTTTGAGTATATCACAGCACATCATAAATTAACTGGTGTGTGTTTGTATGTGTGTATGTGTGTGTGTGTGCGTGAGTGCGTGTGTGTGTGTGTGTGTGTCATTTACTAATCCAAAGAGATCTGGGTGGGTGTCTGGGTGCTCTACCCTCTGTGAGCCAAAGCAGCGTGGCTTAAAGTCAATGCTTCTTATGTTGCATGAAGCAGATGGGATCAATTTGAGTATTCTTCAAACTGAGAAAGCAAATAATCTAACTACTTATCCTCCTACAGACAGATTACATAAAATGAGGTAATAGACAAGAGTGTATCTGAGAAATGTGTTCATAAGAGCCACTATGGATAGATGGTTATTGCTTATTGAAATTCTCATGACAATCAGGGGCTGAAAGATAAGAGAGAGTAGAAAGGCATTACAGAAGGGATCAGGCAAGAGTGAAGTTGATATACAGTTCACTGGGCTCAATGAGACTGTGTTCACAAGAGTTCAGAAAGGAGTTTATTCAACCAAAACCTCAACCCTGGCATAATACTTTTCTTGTTCTGTGTCAATGTGTGGTATGCTGTGGCAGTCACAGGTCAAGTGGGGCCATTGATAGGTCTAAATATCTTAGACTGGGATAGGAATACCTTTCTTATGGTGCTAATGTAACCAAGGGGGAAATAACAAAAAGGATATAGCAGACAAATGGGTCTATCAATGTCAATCAACGGCATATGTGGCAAGATGTGCTTCAATCTATAGTTCCAAGAGAAAAACAAGAGATAAAAAGACAAACACTATGCTAGCAAGCTCTAGAAGGATGTAAAGCCTAACTGAAGTTCACACAGCTACATAATAAATCGATATAGCTTAAAATGATTAAGATTTTCTTAAGAGTGGGCAGTCATCTTACTCAGAATATGTGATGTATGTTTCTTGCCTGCCTGGCATTATATTAGTGTTTCATATCATTTACATAACATGTATCCCTTTCAGCAGCCAGGGGCTAATGAAGAGGCAATACACTGTTGGCCACTATTAGAAACAGGTATTTTATTTAGAAATGTCAAAAAAAAAAAGCTAGAAATTGTCCATCTTCTCTTTTAGCCTGAGACAGTGTGTATTGGTAAAGCTAGTCATGCTAGCTGTAAGGAGATATACAATGGCATTTTGTTAGCAGCAGGACGATAAGAGGTCTGGATGTCCCTTGGAAAGTAAATGCAGGGAATCCTCTGGGCATATGCCCAGGAGTGGTAAAACAGGGTCCTCCAGTAGTATCATGTTCAGTTTTCTGAGCAACTGCCAGACTGATTTCCAGAGTGGTTGTACCAGTTTGCAATCCCACCAGCAGTGGAGGAGTGTTTCTCTTTCTCCACATCCTCGCCAGCACCTGCTGTCTCCTGAGTTTTTGATCATAGCCATTCTGAAAGGTGTGAGGTGAAATCTTAGGGTTGTTTTGATTTGCATTTCCCTGATGACTAAGGATGTTGAACATTTCTTTAGGTGCTTCTCAGCCATTCAATATTCCTCAGATGAAAATTATGTACCCCATTTTAATAGGGTTATTTGGCTCTCTGGAGTCTAACTTCTTGAGTTCTTTGTGTATATTGGATATTAACCCTCTGTCGGTTGTTGGATTGGTAAAGATCTTTTCCCAATTTGTCGGTTGCCATTTTGTCCTATTGACAGTGTCCCCAGAGGATTCCCCAACATGTAATAAGGACACATGCTCTATTATATTCATAGCAGCCCTATTTATAATAGCCAGAAGCTGGAAAGGACCCAGATGTCCCTCAACAGAGGAATGGATACAGAAAATATAGTATATTTCCACAATGGAATACTACTCAGTTATTAAAAACAATGAATTCATGAAAATCTTAGGCAAATGGGTGGAACTGGAAAATATCATCCTAAGTGAGGTAACCCAGTCACAAAAGGACACACATGGTATGCACTCACTGATAAGTGGATCTTAGCTCAAAAACTCAGAATACCCAAGACATGATTCACATATCAAATGATTCTCAAGAAGAAGGAAGGAAAGGCCCCTGGTCCTGGAAAGGTTCAGTGCAGTAGTGTAGGGGAATACCAGGACAGGGAAGCAGGAGGGGTTTGACTGGGGAATACAGGGAGAGGAGAAAGGTTGTGGGACTTTTGGGGAGGGGGGAACCAGGAAAGGGGAATTCATTTGAAATGTAAATAAAGAATGCATCTAAGAAACAATAAAAAAAAAGAAAGTAAATGTGGATTATGAAAGGACACTATTTCTCATAAATGCCTCTTTATCCCAAATTATATTCTTATGAAAAAAATAATCTATGTGAAGAGGTTCATTCACATATATTAGACCTTGTTAGCATTTTTTTTTCTAGTGTCCCTGGGTTGTTAAATATCAATTGGCTTTTATTTGGAGTGGAAGGAGGTTGAATTTCGGATACCCTACCCAATTTTATAAAAGCTTCTTTTCATAATGCTTCCCCTTGAGTGTCTTATTTCATATAAATTAAAACATATATTTGAATATAAATTCTGCATATGAGAGAAGCATAATTTATTTCTAGTTCAAACCATTCTCCTCTGAATGTCATACCTTCATCTTTATTTACATTAAACTAAATTTCTCTGTGTAAGGCAAAAATATTGAAGTGAAACTTTTTGCAAAATCTGCAAAATACTTTCTTTGGTGACATTTTAAATTGTTACAAAGTACAACCTACTTGTATAATGAGAATACAACCTGGTAAAGGACCTTACCTGTTATTTGATACTGAATTGACAGTAACATCCAAACAATGGTATAAAAAATATTTAAGGCTTCCTACAATTGCTATTGAACACACTTCAATAATTAATATTGAATATAATAATGGCATGTTAGAAATGGAAGTTACCGGGCGGTGGTGGCGCACGCCTTTAATCCCAGCACTTGGGAGGCAGAGGCAGGAGGATTTCTGAGTTCGAGGCCAGCCTGGTCTACAAAGTGAGTTCCAGGACAGCCAAGGCTACACAGAGAAACCCTGTCTCGAAAAACCAAAAAAAAAAAAAAAAAAAGAAATGGAAGTTACTTCAAATTAGACTAATTTGGGCCAAAGCTTATATGAATTACAGAAAATAGTTCTCTCTGATTGAAACAATGATAATTTTCTTGAATAAGAGATAATTCCATTGCTTTAGGAATAGTCTAAACTGTAACTATCATGATCACTAGAAGTTCTGTAAATGAGTCTTTCAGAAAAAAGAATGGATGCTTATTGCACAGATATTTACTATGTAAGGGCTACTTCAGCTGTAATCAATATCCATTTCTTTGGGATGACTGATGTATAGCCCACCATCAGGAGACAGAGTCAGTCAAGGTGGAGTTTGCATTGTGTCAGGAGTACTTTGAATCTTTGGTAGCAAGCACTTATTATATACTAGCAGACCAGAAGGCACAAAGAAGGTCATACCTTTGTCTAGCTTGCTCTCTCTTCTACTCTCTTTATTCAGTGCAGGAGTTTCCTCCCAAAGAATGAAGTCTTCTAGTTACATTCAGGGAGGAGCTTTCTCAGTGAATTTGTTCTCTCTGAAAATTCCTTCAGATAGCAAAGTTGTATATCACAAATCTCCCTCTGCATCTCTCTGTCTCTCTCTCTCTCTCTCTTTCCCTCTCTCCCCCCCTCTCTCTCACTCTCTCTTTCTCTCTCTCACCCCCTCTCCTTTCTTTTTTCTTCTTCCTTCCTTCCTTTCTTCCTTTCTTTCTTTCTTTCTTTCTTTCTTTCTTTCTTTCTTTCTTTCTTTCTTTCTTTCTTTCTTTCTTTCTTTCTTTCCCTCCATCCCTCCCCTCCCTCCCTCCTTCCCTCCTTCCCTCTTTCTTTCTTTCTTTCTTTCTTTCTTTCTTTCTTTCTTTCTTTCTTTCTTTCTTTCTTTCTTTCTTTCTTTCTTTCTTTCTTTCTATGTGAGATTGACAGAAGTCATCTTCGAAAGGCTATGGTAAGCCACTGAGTTTCCTGGAGACGGTCCACCGTTTTGCATGGCTAAGATGGGTACACTCTGGAAAACATCAGTACCAAAGATTTCATCCAAGAATTGCTTCTTGCAACTGATATGAAATTTCTTCCATTTTTACATAGTATAAGGATTCCTGGCCATCAGCCCACCCTATTGAGCAAGTTTCCTGAAGATCAACATGAAGATGAACTTTCATAAATAATGCTGGTGACATAAACTAATGACTTTATAGAATTCCTATTTTGATTCGAATAATTTTATGAAGAGACAGTTTTAGTGGTTTTGCCAGAAAGACATAATAAAGTTAGAACTAAAACAGAATTTCCTCCCTCCTAATAGAATAATGAGTAAAGGATACATAATAAAGAATACAGTTACACTAAGATGAGAAATAATCTTGGGACAAAGGAAAACATTCATTCTAGGTCAGGTCCAAGAATAAAGACACAGGCATGCAGTATGAAAAAGCAGGGCCATGTGAAACTGTTGCTTTGAACTTATAATGAGCGTATGGAATGAAACACTGCTTTGAACTTACTAGATATATGTATATGCATGTAAATATGTATGGACACTTGTGGAACTGTTGAGACAGATTGTAACTTCCCTTTGTGTAACATTTTATCATTAAGGTAGTTTTATGGTTTTAATCTTTAAGGTAATCTTTAAGGTAATGTTTGTCTAAGAAAGTATAAGAAGGCCAGAGAGAAGAAATACAGTGTGGATATTGGGAATTAACCCTATAACCCTATCCACCAAATGTATCTGTGGCACTTGGGGCTCTGTCCCATGAACAAAATGTGTGTGCATATATATATATATATATATATATATATGTGTGTGTGTGTGTGTGTGTGTGTGTGTGTGTGTGTGTGTGTGTATGTGTGTGTATATTTATATATGTGTATATATATACACATATATATGTATATATATGTATATATACATATATATGTATATATACAAATGTGTATATATATACACACACATATATATATGACTGTTTATATGTATATACATACATATATGTATAGATATATGTATATGTGTGTAAGTATACATGAACACTGTGGAATTGTTGAAACAGATCATTGGGCCAGGCCAAAGTGTATGCATCTGGGTGTATTTATGTGTGTGCTTGAACTCTCTCTTTCTTCCTTTTCTTTTCTCTCTGTCTCACAGGAAGTGTTAATGAACTCCAAGCCTCTCAGCTGGCCAGTACAGAATCCTTGAGCCAGAGAATAACTAAGTGTTTTCTCTTAATCCTCTGGTGCTAGCAGCAGGAGTCAAATTACAAGAAGCCAATAGCTTCTGGCTACAGAGTAGCCATGGGAAGTAGAACATAGACCCAAAAAGCTATCTGATGACATTCCTGCTCTTGACTTGATGGAAGCTACTGTTCTGCTAAGTTAATAGCTTCTGAGTGGTTTTTATTTATTATCATAGGGTGTTAACTCACATAAATAGTGGGGCTAAGAATGATTCTTCTAGAAACCTAAAAATAGCCTAAGATAAAGTAATTAGCCTATTAAACTACAAATTTTGAATTTCCCAACAGAAATGAATCTCCAGTTGTTCAATCTGTCTCTACAGATACAGAAACTAGGAGGTTGTTATTGTTTATAGACAAAAACAACTATTTTTAAGAAATTTTCATTCACAGTTCCCCCTGTCTACCTAGCATCACATTTATCGCACACAGGCCTCAGAAATTTAATATCATAAGGTCTCTTGCAGCTAAAAACCTCATTCCTAGAATCTGATGTAGATGAGGCTCGAGTACTGGTCAGAACATCAGTTTTCAGGAGAATAGAATAGCTGGTAAGGGCCATTAAGAAAGAATCTTCTGGATTATGTTAAAGCATTTAGCCATTATTATCTAGATCTGTAATTTTTTACACACTTTATATGTAACATAACATTTACACGTGACATAGAGTACTAAAATTAAGTTATCAGAAAAACTTTTTCTGCATTTACAGATGAATTATTTTACCTTAAAAAATGGTTAGAAATGGAACATTTTATATATCTCTATATTTACAGAAGAATTATTTGACTTTAAAAAACGGTTAGAAATGGAATATTTCATGTAGTTACGTTAGTATGATCTCTCGTTTTTATTAGTAAAATATTGTCTCATTTTTTTATTCTATACTAATTGTACTATAGAGTATTTTAGATAGTAATTGAACCCAAAAAACTTTAGAATTTACAGTATAAAACATAGTTGATAATGTTATTAGTCATTGATGTCTTTCATATCTCCTGGATAGGAAGAATTAATCAAAATACCTGGACTTTATTAACCAGAGCAAATGGAGTCAAAATTTAACCAAGAACTAAGCTTCCTTGCTCCATCGAACTATATTAAAAAAATCAGATTATGTATAGAAAAACATTTGAATCCTTTAGACACCATTTGAAAACAAACTGAACCAAGTAAGCAAAACAACCCACAAAAAAGGTTTGATCTAGAAAATGACATTTTATCTCTCTGTAAATTCAATGACACTAAGGCCAGCACCATTTTATAATTCAGAAATATACCATCTGAAACTTAAAATTTAATTAAAAGTTATTTAAGAAACATATAAGATGAAAAACATTTAGAAACTGTGGTTCTCAATTGTCATTGGCCTTGAAGATAAGTACATCTTCAGTAACATTGATGTTCACATAAGTGTGTTCTAAGATGATCTCATTGCTTCCTAGGAGTGAGTTAGAAGTACCTAGAATCAGAATTGAATCTTTGATGTGATGTTTATATTTAGCTGATGAAATCAGCTGTCATTAATTTTTGAAGAAGACTCTAATTTAAATATTAACAACCATAATTAAAAATCTCTTAAGTATTGTTTATTGTTTATTATTACTTGTTTATTTAATAGAGCAAATTATTAAACACATTTATAATAAACCATATTATGTAAGCAAATTAAAATATTTTTAAACTAATTTCTTAAGGTATTCAAGTTGACTATGCAATTTAATGCATTTTTACCTTAAGCGACACATAGTATTGAGTCATCCTGCAAATTAACTGTTTTTCTTTTTTTTTTTAGATAATATTCTTTATTTACATTTCAAATGCTTTCTACTTTTCTGGATGCTCCTCCCTGAAAGTCTCATAAGCCCTCTTCCCTCCCCCTGTTCCCCAATCAACCCTTTCCCTCTTCCCTGTCCTGGTATTTCACTACACTGCTGTATTGAGCATTTCCAGGACCAGGGGCCTCTCCTTATTTCTTCTTAGGCATCATTTGATAAGTGAATTTTTTCTTGGGTATTCCAAGCTTCTGGACTAATATCCGTTTATCAGTGAGTGCATACCATGGGTGTTCTTTTGCGACTGGGTCACCTCACTCAGGATGACATTCTCCAGTTCCACCCACTTGCCTAAGAATTTCATGATTTCATAGTTTTCAATAGCTGAGAAGTATTCCATAGTGTAAATATACCACATTTTCTGTATCTATTCGTCTGTTGAGGGACATCTGGGTTCTTTACAGCTTTTGGCTATTATAAATAGGGCTGCTATGAACATGTAATGTGTCCTTATTACATGCTGGAGAATCCTCTGGGTATATGCCCAGTAGTCGTATAGTAGGGTCCTCTGGTAGTATTATACCCAGTTTTCTGAGGAACTGCCAGACTGATTTCCAGAGTGGTTGTACCAGCTTGCAATCCCACCAGCAGTGGATGAGTGTTCCTCTTTCTCCACCTCCTTGCCAGCACCTATTGTCTCCTGAGTTTTTGATCTTAGCCATTCTGACTGGTGTGAGATGAAATCTCAGGGTTGTTTTGATTTTCATTTCTCTGATGACTAAGGATGTTGAACATTTCTTCAGGTGCTTCTCAGCCATTCGATATTCCTCAGGTGAAAATTCTTTGTTTAGCTCTCTACCCCATTTTTTAATAGGGTTATTTGGCTCTCTGGAGTCTACCTTCTTGAGTTCTTTGTACATATTGGATATTAGTCCTCTGTCGGATGTAGGGTTGGTAAAGATCTTTTTCCAATTTGTTGGTTGCCATTTTGTCCTAATTGACAGTGTCCTTTGCCTTACAGAAACTTTGTAATTTTATGAGGTCCCATTTGTCAATTCTTGATCTTAGAACATAAGCTATTGGTGTTCTGTTCAGGAAATTTTCCCCTGTGCCCATGTGCTCAAGGTTCTTCCCCAGTTTCTTTTCTTTTACTTTCAGTGTGTCTGGTTTTATATGGAGGTCCTTGATCCACATGGACTTGAGCTTAGTACAAGGAGATAAGAATGGATCAATTTGCATTCTTCTGCATGTTGAGCTCCAGGTGAACCAGCACTATTTGTTGAAAAGGCTATCTTTTTTCCAATGGATGGTTTTAACTCCTTTGTCAAAGATCAAGTGACCACTGATGTGTGGGTTCATTTCTGGTTCTTCAATTCTATTCCATTGATCTATCTGCCTGTCACTGTACCAATACCATGCGGTTTTTGACACTATTGCTCTGTAGTACTAGTTGCAGTCCAGGACACTGATTCCTCCAGAAGTTCTTTCACTGTTGAGAATAGCTTTAGCTATCCTGGGTTTTTTATTTTTCCAGATGAATTTGAGAATTGCTCTTTCTAACTCCATGAAGAATTGAGTTGGGATTTTGATGGAGATTGCATTGAATCTGGTTATCTCTCTTTTATATGTTTTCCTCATTAGGTAATCTTCATACTAATTGTTATAACAGGCCGTCTGGTGTTTTGATATCACTGTTCTTTACCATTTCAAGGACAAGAAAAATCAGGCTAAGTATCAAATGATTTTTATAATATGTCCATGAATGATTACCTAATTTTGACTTCTATTTTTGGTGGGTGACATTTCCAATTGGCAGATTCTTTTAACTTTACCAAAATGCACAAACTGATGGAGTTAAAATAAATGGCATTTGATTCAAAGGTGTACCATTTGCTCATTTTCTCCTAAATCTTACTTGACGCATATGTTTCTGGCAATGAGGACATATGTCTATAATCTCAGCACCTTAGAGACTGCAGTAGGGAAAGTATGACTGCAGAAGCATCTGGGCTACACAGCAAGCATATGCCAAAAGGAAAAAGAAAATTAGTGCCACTTTAAATTTTTGATATTATTTTCACTAAAAATCATATGCCAAAAAGATCTCACATTTTGTCAAATATTTTCAGAAATAAATTTCCCAGTTGTTTTTCAAAATAAAACTGTAGTTCATATGGTTACTGCAGTTTGGGAAGAAATATACAAATACATTTAAACTATCCCAAGTCAAAGATGTATTGCACATTTAGGATTTGAACTAAAATATTTTAAATCAAGGTCATTTAGATTTTTATAATTGAATGTTTCCTAGAAACAGAAAATAGGTAGAATATATTTGGAACTTATCAAAATGGAATATATGATAAGACTAGAATAAATTTTATAATTTTACAAATATAACAGGTATGTTGTTTTTTGCTTATGAGTATTATAAGTACATCCTTATCTCTCTATATATATGTGAAGAAGAAAATGAATGGAAAAGAGAGGTCGGGAAGAAACTATTTTTTTTTTAAAGCTAACTTTAAAATTTAATGTTAATTTTACAAAAAGCTTGTAAACACAATACTGCCTTTAAAAATTTGCATTTCTGAAGTAATATTGGTTAAAAATACAGCTTGTAGTATCAGTGTAGCATCTTTCCCATAGATGGATAATATTTCAGGAAGTGTAACTTATTAGTAAAAAAGTTAGGTGTAGTTTTTTCTTTTCTTGACAAATTATTTTCCTTTCAATGCAAATAATCTTTTGCTTTTCTTTCTACTCATTCTCAACACTTAGTGTCCTGTAGCTTTTTACTAATGATTGTTCATGCTTGCTTCTTGTGGGAACCAACACTGGATTCAAAGAGAGGAAGTCACTTTTCTAATTTTATCAAGGATAATATTTTTGAGGACAAAAAAACAAAACAAAACAAAAAGGGGGATTTTCAAATAAGTTGATGTAAAAGTAAATAATTTACCAAGCTGATCCCTTCTTGGCCAAAATGAAGATGGCATTATATTCTCAATAAGTTGTAAATTGTCCTTTGACCACACTAAAGTTTGTTTCCTAATAACAACTACTTTGTATGTGATAGTGTGTGTTAACACTGGAATCGAAATTCAGCCATCAAGCTCTCAAAATTAACCTGATTTACTTCTTAAATACATTTTCTATTATTATTTTAGTCACTAGACCAATATTGTAAAGTTTTATTTATGCTAAAATTAAAATTTCTGGAGCCTAAAGAACAGACTTCTTTATTTTTGGATGAAATAGTAATGATATGGTGACATTTAGAATTATGTACTTATATTCCATGAAAATTACATTGATATCTGAATCAGAGAAAAGTTTGGGGAAATGATATTGTCCTGATAAATACAGATTATTTAAGTGATTTTATGGTGTCAAATCACACATTTAAATTTTACGAAGTTATTATTTGGGAAAATTTCTTAAGATATTTTCTTGTCTTTTTTGTTTTTAAAGATTTATTTTTTCCTTTAATGTATATGGGGAAACTGTTGTCTTCAGACACACCAGAAGAGGGCATCGGATCCCATTATAGATGATTGTGAGCCACCATGTAGTTGCTGGGAATTGAACTCAGGACCACAGGAAGAACAGTCAGTGCTCTTAACCGTGGAGCCATCTCTCCAGCCGAGATAGTTTCTATTCAGACTGTTTTGAAATATTTTCTGGATGACCATTATTTGGATAAGGATTTTGTCTTTTTTCAATGAGTATTAAAGCATGTGGAGGGGCTGGCAAGATGGCTCAGTGGGGAAGCGTGGTTGCTGTCAAGCCATTGGATCTAAAGGATCTAAGTTCAATCCCTAGCATCCACACGCTGCAGAGAGAACTGATTTCCCCACAGCATGTTTTGCCCTCCATTTGAGTGCCAAGCATTGTGCCGCCTCCCAGTAACTAAATGAATAAACATTCTTGCCGGGCAATGGTGGCACATGCCTTTAATCCCAGCACTTGGGAGGCAGAGGCAGGCGGATTTCTGAGTTCGAGGCCAACCTGGTCTACAGAATGAGTTCCAGGACAGGGCTACACAAAGAAACCCTGTCTCAAAAAAAAAAAAAAAAAAAAGCATGTGGAAATTTGAGCAAGCCCAGTATAATCTAACAATTTTGAGAACATATTAATATTTCCTTGCTATTTCTTTCTATATATTGTTACCTGCATTTCATCAAATATTAATTCATCTGACAGCCAAAGCATAAGAAAATGTTGGTACTTGACTGAGTCCAAGAGGAAATCAGGATAAAAGATAGCTCTTCAAAAGTTCATAGCATAATGAGAGATTAGTCTTGAAAGGTTTGGCGTTAGAATATACGAGCACTAAATACTATGAGACTGTACACTAATTCTCCTTGTATGTGTATATAATTTCTAGTTTCCTTATATGAAGATTATGTACACTGTCTGGGTTTTCAGATAGAGTTCATGAAAGAGAGAGACAGAGAGAGACAGAGACACAGAGAGAGACAGAGACACAGAGAGAGACAGAGACACAGAGAGACAAAGGCAGAAATAACACAAAACCCACTTTTAATTTTCTTAAAGCAAACTGAGAATGAAATTATTATAATCATTCTAGGTAGTTCGAAAACAGTATTTGAAACATTTGCAGATATAGAAGTTTCCAAATAATGGGCCATTTTGTTAACTTCAGTCCACTCTCACTGGTTGCTATGCACACAGGATAATTAGGGATTGAGATGACAGTGCTTCCTGAAATTGGCTAGGCTTCTGAGCCATATTCATTGTTAAAAAAAAAAAAGAAGAAGAATATTATTGAAATGATTGCAGTTGTGTTCCATAATGGTAAAACCACTGCTTTAAACAACTTTTCCCTGCTTTGTCAGTTCACTTTCACCCCTCAATGTAGGAATATTAATCACAAATGTGCTGCTCCTAACCTTCACCCTGACATCCCACATGTCACCTGACTTGCATCGAGGCTTTGGAAGCTTATTTTCTGTCTAGTGGTAAAAAGTGTTCACAAATCAAGCTACACACTTACTTTTGAGCTATCTAAGGATAATGTTGGGTGATCTGGCCATGCAGTGGGTTATGTGAATGTGTGGTATTGATTTGAGATGAGGAAAATATGAAATTAGTATAAGAATTCATAAGTAGAAAGGTCATAAAATAACTTGTGGCGAAATTTACAGTGAGCGTGCATCAAAGCACTGCTTTGCTCCATTCATGCTGTGTTTGCCATCATCTCCCCAGGCATTTTGCTCTGTTTTATGGATTTAGACTTATATACCTAACAGTATTTGTAGGCATATATTATATGCATTTTCCATATTAAATCTATGAAGTGGAAACTTTAGGTTTTATTTGAAACTCAGTAATGTCCAATAATGTTTTTGCTGAGGCACACAGGTAAAAATGATGTTTTGCAGTAGCAGACATGTAAAAGGAAACATGATGTAGGAATATAAATATGACTCAACAGACAGTGGGAGCTTGGACATTAGTTTGCCTCTCTATTCGTCACTAAATAAATGCATGTACTGGTTCACCTTACACTGATGTACATGAGCTTTGCTTGTGGTGACACCAGAGAAAAACTTGCCAAAGAACTTATTTGGGTTCCTATGGCTTCTTGCCACATTTTTGGCCTCGAGATGGTTGGCAGGTTTACTGCAGCTGCTGATTTGTGCGTGGTGTTTGCTAACAAACAGAAATGGAGTGCAGATGCAGATTCATACTTGGTGTTTATAGTGAACTGAACTGCTGATAACCTGACAACAAAGATAGGTCTGGCCCCCCAAAGAACTATTGCTAAAAAGGTCCAATTCCCTCATATCCTAATAATTTTTACCTTCCACCACCTCTGGTGGGTAGTGGGCTAGAGATAGGTTGAACCCTTATTAAAGTAGGTGAAAAAAATTAATGCATAAACATATATAAGTGTATGTATATAATAATGTCCATTAAGATTATTGCTGAAGTAAAAGAAAAATATGTAAGTCTCAAATAAATATACATTATAAAGTTATCAGGGGGAAAGATTCATGATTTTGGCTAGGCTGTTCTTTTCTCTTTAGTGAAGATTTTGTTCTTCCTCTATGGAAATTGCACAATCACACACGTTTTTAAGTTTGACAAGCTTTTAGGTAGATATCTGCTTGTGTTTAATTTTCATTTTATAGGATGGATAAAACTGAAAACCAGTTTAAGAAGTGGACCATTCCAATAATCTGTTGCTATTTTTTCACTACTCTTATGTCCATTTAACGACTCCTCAGTCTCACAGACTCTGGAGAGTAGAAAATAAATGTTTGAAAATTTTCTGCAACAAAGTTGAGTTTATAACTTCGCACCTAGAAGTGGCTGTGTTACATGGAACATAGCATGTAAGATTATCCTCTGAGAGCAGACAGAACAAGAGGGGTTGGCAAGTGACGGAAGAAAGATTTTGACTCGACACTGTTTTTTGTGTATGCAAACTAGGATTTTTGGTAGCAGCTTTGAGAAATTATCTTACCTTTTGAATTCGTAAATCATAAAAGGTAAATTTTTAATTATCTTAGCTGACTTAGCATTTTGCAGGCCTGTAATTCAGTATATTTAATGCTTTTTGTATTTCAATTCCTTGAAAAATATCTGCAATGCATAAATGTAGTGACTGAAGGCTTGGGCTCAGAACCTAGAAAATCTTGAGGCAATGAAGAAAATTTTTTGAGGAAAGCTGCCATCCCTACTATAAAATTCCCTTCCAAGCTATTCCTCATTTTCTATAAATACTGTTAACTGAAATATAAAGGACTCTATCAATTTTATATTTCTTACGTGATCTGTTACGTAGTTGCCTGGTCTGCTCTGCTCAAAATTTAGCATTACAGGTTAGACAGGATGAGCTCACATTTCAGCCATTTGCATTTTTTGTTGATTTTTTTTCTTTCAACATAAATTATTCCCTCGAACTTCTGCTGTTCTTTCTTTTCTGTAGCAATGGTGTATGATTTTTTCACCAAAAATTACCAAATGCTCTTGTTTAAGGAAGAAACCCTTTACAACTTGTTGTTTAGCTGAGAATGTTTCTGACTCTCTAGTAATTCCTAGATTTCCATACCTTGCACAGTTTTAGATGCAAATCCCTACCTGTGTCTTGTAATTTGACTCGCTTTTAACTCCTTTGAGGTTGAAACAATGGTGAATGACAGAGTTCATTTCTCCAGCATAATTAAAGTATAAAATGGATAAACATATATAATTCCTTTCACTTAATGCACTGGGTTCTTGTTCATGAAAAACTATTTTATTCTAAAAAAGAGGTTGATTTTATGTTTTGCAATCTCAGAATCTCTGATAATATTTTTAATGTGATGAATATGTTGTTAAAATGGCTCCTAGTAGGATTAAATATCACATGCTTTTGCTTAGGTTAGTGGATTTAATCAGCCAGTAATTCTACTCATAAAAGAACCTTATTACATAAACCATAAGGCTATGAAGTACCTTTGAAATGAAGGCAAGTGTTGCAGAAGACAGTAGTCCTTGAACTTCAGCTTGGAGCAGATTCATCTGAAGAGATTATTTTTTTTAGAAAACAATTTGCTAAGCCTGCCACAGAGGCTGTTGTATCAGAGGTCTAGCGCGTGTATGTAGCTGCACTCTGCCTAAAATCTCACTGTTAACTGCTTATAGGGGCCGCAGTTGGAGGATTGCTGGAACAGAGAAAGATTCAGGTACATGCTCTTACACCTTTCATTTTACATTTGTGTAATCCACAACTATGAAAAGTGTAGGTGAGGAAAAAGGTCCCTATAGCTTTCGGTTCTGTTCTATAATTTGCACTCACAAATGGTCTGTCAGTTGGTAATATGATCATCTCTTTAAATATTGATGAGCCTTTTCCCCTTCACTTCTGTTCTCAGCTGAGCCAGCTTGGAACTGTAAGCAAATCATTGTGTCAGTCACTGTTAGCTGCACATGGCATTCTTTTTCTTTCTCTCTGCCTTCCACTAATAATTTCTGGTAAAACTTGCTGCTTCTCTCTGTGGGGAGGAGCAGCAGCTCAGGTCATCCATCAAAATGGCACTCTTTGTCAGCAGCTTCTCAGATGATAGAAGGTGATTCTCATATGGCATAACCATCAGAAAACCACAAAGAGGAAGTCACAGTTGTCAACTTAGGTCATAAAGCAAAGAAAATCTCTGTGAGCCTTCTAGTACCTGCCAAGTCTCATATTAAAGAGACAGGATGGAATTCCAGCACAGCTACCTAGCTACAAACAACCGGCATGTGTTTTTCAGTATTAAAATACATACCTTAGAGTAGTCTGAATGTTAGCCACTATTGCACAAATCATGCTGTCATCTTTTCTGAAGTTTCCTGCAGCATTTCTCTACAGATGGTTTACATGTGCAGATTCATTGGAAGTCATAGCCCTAATCCAACTTTGATGGGTTTTGTTGTATTAAAGGTCATCAAATTTTGGTTGTTCAGAATTTACAGCTTCCTATGAAAGAACAGTCATTTTGAAGCATCAAATATTTTTTCTTAAATTTTGTAAATGAGGACAGTTTCATGTAATTGCAAATTAATGATTTAAAGAGAATAAAATTGCTTTCTTGAAATTTTTGGCTTTTGTTACCCTTTGTTTTATAAAAAGAAATCATCATTTCAGATCAGTTACAGACAAAGAAAAATAAATACTGAGTGCTTTTATTTTTGAACTGTATGTCAATTATGTTTAGAACATGTTTCTAAAATGAAGTGAATGTGTTAGATGAAAATAACATTTAGAAAATAAAGATCTACTGCAAAAATATAGTTTGGAAAAATATGGCCGAATTATCAATATTGAAAAAAATCACATATAGAATTCAAAGAATTCATGTTGTAAACACATACTTGCTATGGGATTCTCCACCTTGACCATAATGTTCAAGTGAAGAATGAAACTCTTACTCTGTTATGCTTTGCCTTTTTAAATATTATTCTAATGATTAAGGGCATCTATAATATCATCTGAACATATGTACAAACATTCCAGTCTTATTTTAGTTACAATGAATATCACAGTTTAAATTTTCCATAATGGTTTTCTGGCCTTTTCAAACAGATACTTGTGGTATGTCAACAATATAATTTGTACACTCCTTTTGAGTAGAGTTGCTTACTTTTATTTGTGTAGCTTTTTCTTTGTTTCCTACAATACTTATTAACTTATTTATATTCTTTGCATGTATCACTGCCTATACTTGTTTTGTGTGTGTGTGTGTGTGTGTGTGTTTGTGTGTGTGTATGTGTATGTGTGTGTAAACCTGAGGCTGATACTAAGGGTTTTTCTCATTTGATCCACCATCTTTCTTTTTGTGAAGCAGAGTTTCTTCCTGGGGTTGGAGTTCTCCCATGTACCTGGATAGAGTGGCTGTAAAACCACAAGGATACTCACATCTATCTAGGATTACAGGAACATGGCACTGTGTATGGCTTTTACATGAACTCTGTCAAACATTTGGCAGAGGTTGGAGACACTTATGGAAGAGTTGGGGGAAGGATTGGAGGCCTTGAAGAGTAAGGGAACTCCACAGAAAGACCAAGAACATCAACCAACATGGACTGCTCAGAGCTCTCAGAGATGAAATATGGATTCTGAAACTTCTTCTAACACATTTGTGGAGAAATGCAGATGTTTTTCAAATAAGTGATAAAATTACTCCTTTAGATTCACGTAACTGAAGCAGAAAACCAGTATATAACAATTTTATAACAAGAATAAATTCAGAAGTCCCCAGTAAAGTTTTGAGGAATATTTAACCCAGTTACCTGACTGCTCTGGCAAGGGATCCCATCCAAAGACCTAGGTCTGTATGATCCAGCTGAAATAAAGGCACATTCTTAGTACACATCTTTAAGATCAAATTAGTTTGAACAGCCAAGACTGAAAGTGATGTCTAATTGAGGGGCAGACAAAGTGACAAATCAGAGAAAGAAATGACAGAATGAGTCAGAGATAGGATAAGCCCAACTCTCCTGAGAACAGCCCAGGAAAGAGCAGCACAGGGAGAGTCAGTCATACAGGGGTCAGTGCAGTGAGTACATGCAGTGGAGCCACTTTCCTTTGTGAATTGATGCCATTCAGTGGAGGTCAGCACAGGCAGTTGAAGACAGAGAATAAGAAAGAGCCAGAAGTCTAGAAGAAAATTGTCATAATTAGTTTGAGACCAAGCAGAGCAATTCAGTGAGAAGCTGAGAGAAGACAAATTGAATCAGCCCTCTTGGAGAGGAGCTTGAGCCAGAACAGCTAAGTTGAACCAGCTAACAAGAGTTCAGAGAGAACTAGAAAGGGTGAACTCATTCATCAGTAAGTCTCGAAAACGACAATTGCTTCCAGTGGAAAAAAAAATTTACATTTACAATAAACAATGACAGTGCTGAGAGTTGCACTGCAGAGAAAGAACAAGAAAAATGTCTTGAATGCACAGACAAACATTAAAATTGAGTTTGGATCCTTCATCTCCTTATGATTGTGGGAAGTATTTGCTATTTTGATAGACAAAGAAAATGCAGTCAAAATATTTCCAAATAACTGAATTTCCTCATGCTTTATCCAAAAAATGTATTTTAAGCTAAATGATGACAATTTCTGATAAGAAAATGTTCATAGGCAGAAATACCCAAAAGAAATTGTCCTGTTATATTGCCTTTTTGTTTGGATTATTTTAAAGTGCATTATTGTGTTGTCTGCCTTTATTGAACTTTTTGGGGAGGAATGTTAGTCACCACTTCAAAGTTTTATTGCCTATCTTTGAAAAGTTTTTAAAACATCAAAATTTGCCTGCTCCTTATTTTACATTCTAACCATGCATGGAGTTTTTGCATACATAAATGTGTTGGAAATGCTAATATATCTGCTATAGATAGGAAAGTTTAAATAAATAGAACAAATTTCATTTACTACTTCATAGGAAAATAAAATATAAGGTCTTCTACTGAATTTTAATGGTCAGCTGCCCTGGAAAATACTTACTATTAAGTTTTAGGAAGTTTACAAGATATAATGTTAAATTATTCAAGAAAAATAATATGAAGAACAGATGCTGAGTTGGATGATTTTCCTATGTGAAAGGGTGCATACTGTTCTCACAGAGGAGTCAAGTTTAGTTCATGGCTGCCATACCAGTCATTTGGGATTCAATCCACAGGGGTTCTGAGGCCTACTACCTCCACAGGGACCTGAACTCAAGCACAAATACCCACACGCAAACACAAATATAGAAATAATTTTTTGAAAAACTGAAGAAATTTTTAAAATAAAATTATAAACCCTGTGTGCATCATATTCTTAGTAAAGCGTAACTTAGTTTCTAGTTTGTAGATTGTTTGCATATCACATTTGTGCAATTCTACCCCACTTATTACAAAGCAAAAATAACCAACAACAAAAATAAAAATAAATCCAAAATAAAAAACAAAACCCCAAATACAAACAAACAAACAAAAATAAGCAAACAAACAGACAAAAAAATATTTCAATAAGACTCCAGTTCTAGTCCTTAAAGTAAGCAGAGACACTCCTGAGTAGGCAAAGTAGCCTTCCCTATGCTAGTTTGGAATCCTAAACTGTGGTTTCTTCCATGTCCAGTTCTTTTCCTTCTCTGTTTCTATTTGGAAACATAATGACATTTTTGCAGGCAAGAAAGATTTAGTCAAGGGCTAAGAAAGGATTAAAAATTTGTCCTAGCCTCTGCCATTCATTATCTTTTATATTGTACCTTCTAGAAGCTCCCAGACTTAGTCTTGATTGCCATCCTTTTATCATTCTACCACTGAGATGATGAGTCTTGTGCATCTGCATTTAATGCTTTATTTATGAATGACATTGAACAAATTTGAAATCATTTTCAAATACATCATTTTGTTCTACTTTTGTTTGCACAATCTTTGATGTGGCCGTGTCACCAATCCCTGACAATGAATGGTAGCTTGTCTCTGAAGAGAATATGAAACAAAATGATTCATGCTAATTATTGTCTCAACCATAAAGGAGAAAAAGAGAAAAAATGAAGCTGTATTGCACTGATGTAACACACGATGCTAATAGTATTCAGTGTTTACATAGGTCATCTTCTTAATGCTCTCAGTGCATAAGACTAAAATAGGAGATCTGGTTTTGCTCAGTTGTCGCCTCTATTTAAACTAGACTGCCTTTTCTTCAGTCCTATTCTTAACCCATAATGAGAAGCCCACGTAGAACTGTACTAGGAGCACTGGGAATGTGTTATTATTGTAAGAAACAGCCATGTATATTTAACTTTACTGATTATCTGAGGAGTAGATTGTTTGATACCAGCTTTTGCTTATTCTTCGCAGCAGGCTAACTCTTTCTGCCGTCTCAGCTGGTCATCGCCTCTGTTTGCAGTTATTGGTTTTTCATTCTTGATCTTTATTTTTACTTCCTGTCTTTCAACTGATTTGTTTTCATCTTGGTTTCGATGCCTTTTTCTATGCACAGACTATGTCCTCTTGTTCTTTTCTGAACAAAAACGGTTGTTATGCCTGTGCTTCTATTGCAATGTAGAAATAGATGACCATCTTCTCACTCCCCTTTGTTGCTACAAATTTCATAAAAAAATTTTTTTTACTCCAGAAAATTTATGGCAAGTTTCACTCATGCCTGGTTTATATGATTTGTGAAAAATTCCAAAGGTGATGAGGGCTTTTTGAGCTGTGATTATTTAACTATAATGATTTAAATAGTAGGAAGGACTTAGAGCCTGTGATGTAATTGTCTGGGAATCTGGAAACCATTGTAATGCAGGTAAATCTATTTATACAGGGACACACATCAAAGAGAGATTCTACAATGAGATGTTCTTTAATGCATGATGCAGGAAACTAGAAGTCCATTTCTCAAGCCGGGTTACAGGAAAATGAAACATTCATTAGAATTTTTTTCTCTACAGATACATAATTAAGCTGAGGATCTGGAATAAAAATCAATCTGGATTTAGAGTGAGCTGTATTAAAGAGTGAGACTTGTCATCAGGGGCACAAAATCTAAAGGTTAGGGAACAGGGCAACGTAGGAACATATTAAATAGAAGACAGATTTTGGACCTATGCATCTACCAAAACATGCCAAAATTTAGATGATAGGCTTCCAAATAAGTATGATGTAATGTAATGGATTTATTCAGAGCAGATTGGAAGAAACAATCTGTTTTATAATTTTATTTAAGATATGAATCCTCCAGGATTACAAGACTTATCATGTTTAGAAGAGCACTGTTATAGTAAAACTCTCAAGGAGTCCTAGAAACACTATGAACTATTTTATCATATTATTTCCATCATACTTTTGAAGTTTGTTGATTTTATGACTTGTGAATACATACAGCATGCACTATAATATATACAGCTTACATATTCATGCTCACCTAAAACAAGAGGGCCATGTTGATATCTGAGATTTGTAAGACCACAGAAGAGCTGCTGATGTCTCTGGCATGTGATGAGGTTGGAGACCATGTGCATGTTCATGGTCCATGCTGATGCCAGAAATCATGTGTAAGTCCATGATCTATACTCCTACTGACTGGAAAGGCCAAAGATGCTACTATTGTAGTGGTCTTTATTTGTACAGAATCATTGTTGAGAAAGAGCAACATAAACAACTGTAACAACTCCTAATGGCATCCCTATTCCCACCCGAAATAACAGCCTAGATGGAAAGCCATTGAAGAAAACTATTAAATTTTTTGATAAGGCTGCTGAATTGTAGCTCTCCACAACTGATGGTTTCTGGTGGGAGTGTAGGTGGAGAAGGACTCAGTTTTATTTATTTATTTTTTTGTTTTGTATTTTTTTATGGGATGACTACTAAGAGCTTGACCAAGTGTCTGTGAGCATCTGGATAGCAAAAATAGAGCTACTCTCCTCCTCCTCCTCCTCCTCCTCCTCCTCTTCCTCCTCCTCCTCCTCCTCCTCCTCCTCCTCCTCCTCCTCCTCCTCCTCCTCCTCCTCCTCCTTCTTCTTCTTCTTCTTCTTCTTCTTCTTCTTTCTGCTCCTCCTCCTTCCTTCTCCTCTTTCTCTTCCTTCTCCTCCTATTCCTTCTTCTTTTGAGAGAAATCATAATGGAGGTCTGACCTTGGAGGACTGGGAAGTGAACATATTTGGGGTACATGATGTAAAAATCTAACATAATCAATAAAAATACTATGTTGAATAGAATGGACCTTTTAAATACTTGAAGGGGCATACAAACAATGACTTCTAATTAGGTAGAACATTTTTAGTTTTAAAAAGCTAACAAGAAACACAAGAGATCAATTTCTTAAAGACTTTAATATGAGAAGTTTTGCCAGAGTCGTCTTTAATGAAAGAACAAGGACGTCAATAACAAGAATGTTATGGAATCAAATGGAGGTATTCTAGATCATAGTAGAATGAGAACTATAAGATATACTTATTTTAAAATTCATAATTATGGTACAATGGTACTATCCTATAGTGCATGACAAAATGTAGAATGTGAAAAAACCCATCAAGCTGAATTTTAAATATGTGAATTATTTTCATTGAAGACGGTGGGCAAAAATTCTTGTGACATAAGTAACTCTAGAGAGGAGTGAAATTACTCTGCTCATAGGCAACATACAAATGAAATCTTCATAAGTTTTGTGTCTTGGCTGATAAAGATTTCTATATTGAGAAGGTTATATTAAATACTTCTAGTCTGAATAATCAAACAAAACATAAAGGAAGTAATTGGTGGATTACAAGAGCCTTTGTTAATGACAATGAAAAATTATAGAATGGAATAAAATATAAACTCATATTTTCCTGTAGTGATGTAGATGCTTACATGCAGAAATCTTTAAAGAAATGGTACGTGTATATCTCTACTAATGGGATACAAATGTAAATACTGCCCACTAATCCACATGTAAACTATGTTTTTTGTCTATTTACTACACTATAAATGTGTTATATTTATAGCTTTCACTCTCATAAGAAAACCAAGACTCCAAAGACAAAGAGGTAAGCATAAGACTGGTATAAAAATACCAAAATAAACATAAAAACAAAAAAAAATAGAATATAAGAAAATATTCAAAGGAGAAACAACAAAACACTGACAAACATATTGGAGCAATGTGACATAAGGTTTATCTGAATGAACAACAGCTAAAGCACATTTAGAGAAAAGGAAAGGAAAAATGAGGAAGAGGGAAGGGTTGCAGAATGAGGAGACAAAGGAAGGGAAGAAAGACAGAGAAGAAGGAAAGTAGAATACAACATCACTGATGAACATTGAAACAAAGTTATGACTGAATAAATATCATATGTATAGAGCAGAAGTATGGTGTACAGAATTTCAGATAAACTCTTATTCCTTAAGAATGGGCTCTATGGGGCTAAAAGTACGACACAGCCATTAAGTTCTTTGCAGAGATCCAGTGTTCAATTTCTAGAACCCATTTCATATGGTTTACAATTATCTATAATCTCAGCTATACCAGATCTAACACTGTCATCTGGACTTTTCCAGTTCCACCATCTCCCCGACACACACACACACACATTACCCAACCATCCCCACACACACAGAAAGAAAATTACTTGAGCAATAATGGACATTGCATAGTGATGTTTTATTAATGGGATATAAGATTGTAAAAAATCTCTAAGTCTCAACTGATTGTCATTAAAGTCATTCTTCAAAATATCTGTTGACTACCCTTTGAAATCACCAAGATACTAAAAAACAATGAAGTTCTACAAAGCTGTCATAGGAAAGAAGACCCTAAGGTGCTAGGACAACTGTATTTAAAGGGATAGTATAGCTTAAAGCAAATATTGGATTAAAATTAAAATTATACCAAGTACATAATTTAATAAAAATACTACCATCATTAGTTCAGCAAATGCTATCATCAGTAATAGAAGATGAAAATTTCTCAATATATTAAAATATATTACTATTAATATTTACTCATTAATTTGATATTGACCTATTATATATATACAAATAAGTTAGCAGATTTTTTTAAACTCCATAAAACTTCTGGATATTTGGAATTGGTTATTCTATATTTTGTAATACTGGGAAAGTGATCTGGAACACAAAAACTTAAGAAAAACTTATAAATCTCTTGGTTAAAATAAATCTCAATTGCTCATCCTATATCTTGAAAAAATAGATAAAGTGCATAGTCTTGAGTTTGGGTGGTACTATACATGAATCTAGAACACTAATATTTACAAACACAGCATCTACAATCAGGAATTATATAGACTAGACCAATCTTCAAGATCAAGTAACTTTAAAATCAGAATCCAATGAGATCGTATTATGGCATATTTTCTCACTTGTGGAATAAATTTATCTTAGTGGAAATCTGCATCTCTTTGTTTTCCACATAAAATCTTACAAAATTGTTCTTTTGAATCATCTGTTGCTAAAATGTTTACATGTTTTCAGTACTGTAATTTTTATAGGTCAGGCATCTTATTGTATTTATATACTACTTGAATCGCTTTTTAAAATGTAGTAGTTATATTTACTACTGGCATAACATTTCATGTTTTCTTGTGTTTATATATCGTATAATTTTTAAAACTTTTTTTTTAAACGCAGTCTCAGTAACCAAGGTTTTCTGTGGTGTTACTTTGTAGCTTAGGCTATCCTTAAGTCCATGGTAATCATAGCACCTCAGTGTCCTTTGTTCCAGTATCACAGAAAAAAGCAAATAAAGATCTTTGATACTCAAATTAGGTCAAATGTGCCTATTTCCTCAAACATTTCTTATTGATTTATAGTCAAATATTTTCAAATTCTCCCACTTATTTTTTAGAAACTCACTCTACATTGCTGTATTGTGTATTGTTGTGGAAAGAGCACAGCAGAAACCTTTTATTCCTTGGGCTAGAAAGATGGTATAGTGACTGAAATTGTTTGCTGGTTTAGAATGAGGACCAGATTTTAATTCACAGTAGTCTTATCTAGAAACTCACAATCCCTGTGACTAGAGTTCCAAGAGAGTTCACAACTTCTTTCCTTTGTGTGCACATGTACAACTATGTTCAAAATGTCTTTGTTGACCACTCCTAGAAGCCCTAGTCGATTTTGCAGGCAGGATATGTTGTGAGAAGATTTTGTGGTTGGGCTGTTGTCCTTGTCCTACAACTGGGAGTCTAGCCTGGTTACAGAAGATGGCTGGTTCAGGCTTCATATCATCTTGTACTAGGAGTCCTCACTATGTTCATCCTCATAGGTTCCAGGAAGGTTCCATTGCACTGGGACTCCACATTACACCGTAAATGCTTACCTTATTCCAGTCACCTCTCCTCTTATTTTTTCTCCATCCCTCAATCCCCTTATTCAATCTTTTCTGTTTCCAAACCCACCCACCCCCAGTTAACCCACAAATCTATTTTCCATTCCTAGGAGGATCTATGTATGCCCTCCCTACATCTCCCCTCTTCATCTATCTTCTCTGGGTTCTTTGGATTGTTTTGTGTTTATCCTTTACTTAACAAGTAATATCCAAGTGAGTACATATGTTTGAATTTCTAGGTTTGGGTTATTCACAGAAGATGATTTTTTTCCCAGTTCCATGCATTTTCCTTCAAATTTCTTGATGCCATTTTTTCCCTAAGACCTGAAAATTTTATTGTATAGGAATATTGTGTAAATACATCATATTTTCCTTATCTGTTCTTTGTCTGAGAGTTATCTATTATGAATAAAGCCACTATGAGCATAATTAAGCAAGTGTCCTTGTGGTAGCATAGAGCATCTTTTGAGTATATTCCAACAAGTGTAGTATAGTTAGCTATTGAGGTCAATGGATTCTCAATTTTCTAAAGTACTTGCATTTTGATTTCCATAGTGTCTGTACAGATTTGCACTCCCACCAGGAGTTGAGGAGAGTTCCTCTTGCTTCACATCCTTTCTAGCATGAACTATCATTTATTTTATTGACCTTAGCAATTCTGAGAGGTATAAAAAATAACTTGAAAATAGTCTTGATTTGCAATTCCCAGATGGATAAAGATGGTGATATTTCTTTATGTATTTCTCATCCAGTTTAGATTCCTTTATTGAGAACTCTTTGTTTAAATATGTACCAAATTTTAATTGTATTTTCTTGTGTTCTTTATATATTTTGGATATTAGACCTTTATCTGATAATTTGAGACCGAAGTCACAAAAAAGCGTCCATGTTCGACACTGCCTGGATTACCAGAGTCCATAAGCCAGATAGCTCAAAGACTTAGTATAAAATCAAACGTAATTTTTAAAAAGCAAAGAAATTGTTTCTAATACTATAAATGATATTTTGCTATACTCATAGATTGGTATTTAACCCAATAGTTATCAGAGAGGTTTCTTTCAGCAGCTTATGAGAGCGGATGCAGAAAAGCACCTTGAAACAGTAGGTGGGATTCAGGAATCTTGCTGAAGGGGGGAAGGAAGGACTGTATGGGAGCCAGAGGTGTCAAGAACACCAAGAAAACACAATCTACATAATCAACTAAGGAAGGCTCATAAGGGTTCACAGAGACTCATACAAGCTGTGGTTGTTTAGCTTGGGGATTTTATTGGTCTCCTAACAGAGGTTGTGGAGTTGCCTCTGATACTTTTGCCTATGGGGCCTATTCCCTCCTTCTGGGTTGCTATTTTAGTGTTTTTTTAATATATATTTTTTAATATTTATTTATTATTATATGTAAGTACACTGTAGCTGTCTTCCGACACACCAGAAGAGAGTGTCAGATCTCATTACGGATGGTTGTGAGCAACCATGCGGTTGCTGGGATTTGAACTCAGAACCTTCGGAAGAGCAGTCAGTGGTCTTAACCACTGAGCCATCTCTACAGATCGGCTATTTCAGTTTTGTTATGAGTGTTTATGCCTACTCTAGTTGCATCATTTCTGAAGAGAAGTGGAGGAGCAATGAGGGGAGAATTGGAGGAGTGGATGGAGTGGAAACCTCTGTAGGGCCTTATTGTATGAGAGAAGAATAAAGAAAAAGAAAAAAAATTTTCTCAGTGTTGATCTAAGTGTTTCTCCGTGGTTATTAGCTAAATTTCCCTTATTTTCTCTGTTATCTGATCATTAACATTTTCTCATTAACATGTTTTCTCAGTATCTATGACAACAGTTTGTTTGGACTATCTTTGTATGGGTAACACTATGTGATACATTTCTTTCTTTACCTAAGTTTTTCATTTAACAGCATGCTTTTCAATTCCATCTTTGATATTATAAATCTTAGGTCATAACATTTCACATAAGCAAGGGGTATTACAAATTGTACCATATTATAATTATCCAGGATGCTTCTCTTCTTTAGATCTTGTGAATAATGCTGGTAATAAATTTCATGCTTCTTCAATATAATGAGCACAGTACTGAAGTTTAAACACAGGATTAAAATTGAGGGATCATATAGAAGTCCAATTGAAAAATTTTAACAATATTTACAGTTTCTGTAATGCCTTCAATCATATGCACAGTAAGAGTATACTTGAATTCTCTTCAATCCACACTAGATCATTAGTCATTTCCAAACATTGCTATTTTGGATCTTTAGATAGTAGGCAGTCTAATTGGTATGTGGGAATATATCATAGTATACAACAATCACATTTTGTATGTACATTTACCCAGGTTATATGCACAAATTGAATAAAACAAATTGAATATATATCAAATTCTAAGTCATGTGGATGAAGCACTACTTTTTCTTCTTCTTCTTCTTCTTCTTCTTCTTCTTCTTCTTCTTCTTCTTCTTCTTCTTCTTCTTCTTCTTCTCCTTCTTTTCTCTCTCTCTCTCTCCCTCTCTCTCTCTCCTTCTCTCTCTCTCCCTCTCTCTCTCTCTCACTCTCTCTCTCTCTCTCTCCCTCTCTCTCTCCTCTCTCTCTCTTTCTCCCTAACATAATGTCATGTAAAATTCATATGACTGGTATATATAAACTATTTTTCTCAGGTCTGCAATACATCATAAATTAAAATATAAAATTAATTGTTACTCTAGCAAGCACCTATGGGCTGGGCCTAAGGGCATCTTGGAGTCAAAAGAAGGCAGAGAAAGATGGTATGCAAATAATGTTCCTTCTAGAGTTCAATCTTACATTAGGAAGCTTTAATCAGGTAGGTTTCAAAGTATTAGAAACTTTCAGTTTTTCTTGTTTGACAATGTGAACAGGACTAAAGGACACTAAAACCAACGTAAAGAGAACCTGTTGTGGTACCCTGTGGACCAGTGTGGTGAAAAAGGAAGGATGATAGATTTATTGATATTTTCTGGAAAATTGTTTCTGCTTCTGAGCATGCCAAGAGAAATGCCACAAACACACACTGTCCCCCATATTGAATGGGCTGTTTTACTACCCTTCCTGAAATCCTTCTGTGGGAAAGCACATAATCATAATTAACACACCATCGAAAGTAGCTCTCTTCCTTCAAAATGGAGAATCAGCTTGATTAAATGAATAAGGCTTTGAAGTTAAACATGAAAACTCCTGGTGAAACTGGCAATATTTTAATTTTCTATTCAAAATTACGAACCCTCTTCCAGTGGAATCATGCTATTTAAAACTTGTCAGCTCTGCAGTTATTCTGATGGAAATTACAATAAATGTCAGTGAAGGAGAATTTTAATAAGTAAGATAGTTTCTGAGTTAAGCACATTTTCATCCCCTCCAGAATTTACCACCTGCTCATGCAGCACATTGCTCTGCTTCTGAATAAAGTATATTCACATTTCTCTGAAGGTAACAGTTAAGATAGTTCAGTACATGCATCAGGTTAGCATTTACCTAAAACCCACAAAGTTTAATTTAGTGAAAAGGCTACAGTGGAGTGCCTCAGGTGTTCTTGTTATATTCTGGTCCTGTCACTGTGAAGTGATTAGCGACAGCTACTGGGCTCTGATCTGAGTGTTACATGATTAACCCTGGTTCCTAGAGATGCAGTTCATTAACTTAATTTAGATTCAGTTGGCAATGGGAAAAGATGCATAACTTAGATCTTTCATGGCTTTTCTAAAATTTTCAACTTAAAAAAGATATTAGTAATTAGAAATTATTCAGGCCATTTGGTAAACTAAGCATATGGTGTCAACCACTCCAATGTAATGTTTTGCTATTCTCACAGTGCTACTCAGAGTGAGTAAAAGATACCTTAGAATTGAAAGAGGGTGACTTTAAATGTTAACATCACAGGAATAAATGCTATTGTTTTTGCAATACCCTTTGTCGCACAGGTTATCCTTGCTTAGTTCAGGAATGGATTGCAAAGAAAAATGAAAGAGTTAAGATACATCATGGTCTATAGCTAAATTCAAGATTCACAATTGCCATAAATCAATAGGGTTAAGAATATTTTAGAAAATGGTGATTGGACCTGCAGAGGTGGCTTCATGTATAAATATAGTTAATGCTCTACAATGAAAGCCATATGTCCTAAATTCAGTCCCTGGGCTGAACGTGAAGACAGAAGGTGAGAACAGACTCAATCACCGTAGTCTTGATCTCGACATGACCACAGAAGGGGAAGCATACACTCACATCTCAGACAGGAAGGAAGATTTTATTTCTCTAAAATTGTATCACATAAACATATTTTATCCAAAGCAACACCAATGTGAAGATTTGATTCCAAAAATTCCCAAACTAAGTCCAATATGGTGGCTAATAGTTGTTCTGAAAACATCAGCAGCTGACACAGGAAGATTATGAGTTGCAGGACAGCTCAAGTTAAAAAGGATATTATTTTCCTAACATAAAAGTAAACACAATTTTTTTCAGAAAAAAACTTTAAAAATACATATTCTCATTTTTCCTAATAAACAGAACTCACTGGGGCAGTCACATTGATTCTTTGATTTCCTTATCTCTGCTTTTATGATAATGCATTATCTATAATTTTCCAAACTACTCTTGAAGTTTAATAATTTATGTCTTTACACCTTATTATAAGTAATGAAAATATGAACAACCATAAACCACTCTACCAGTCTAGCAAATGAAAGTATATTTTTTTCATTAGAAAATGTGCTCACTCACAAATAAATATAATCATGGACAACATAATGCACATGTTTTGTCATGTTTTATAACTTATGATATTAGTCAGGATTTTCTTGAACTGAATTAAAATGCAAAATAATAGACACAGTTGAATTTTCTTTCTGAATATAACTGTTGATAACGTCATAGATAGGTTCTGTGGCAACCTATCTTGATCCAACCTATCTTGTCTTTTGGTGAAAGGGCTGGAGGGATGTCTACTGATATTACAGATCATTGTCTACTATTATTGGCTTTAAGTGGGTGTTGTGCCATTGTGCCCTTAATTCCTGCAAGGCTTTTCTTTCAGAAATAAAGAAAACCATAGAACGTAATTTTGTACTTACTGCAGTGTGAGAACAGTCTGTTTTTCACTCAGTTTTACTTTCTTGTCAAAAGATTTCTTTTAAATTTGAACTGTTATTTTAAAAAAATCTTCCTGGGGATTTTGTCATAACTCAATTAGAGCTGACAGCACATTTCAAATTCTGCTTTTACTTTAACAAATTACTCTACCGATATTCCTCCAGGCTGCACTTTGATTATTAATTAGCACACATATCATGCAGCTAAAGGGAGGAGGATTTTTTTTTGTATAGTGAGGATTTTCTTTTTCTGGATCAAGTGTAATAAGTGTAACAGCTTATTCATTTCAAGTGATTTGGGGGTTAACTTATAAAACTTATCTTTATATCTTTTTTTCTCTGTTGAAGGATAAGAACTCAGAAGATCTCTCATAGCTGCTTGAAAACTTCACTCTCTAGACTAATAATTGATGTGTTTTCCCTAGATATCACTTTATTTTTTTTTTTTAGTCAATCATTGCATTCTTAAACTCAGTGCTTTGTCACCAGGAGTTCAGCTTATAATTTTCTACAGTCAGCAAATGTTTCTCCTATACAAAAAGTAATACAAAAGTGCACACTTTTACATAAAAGGTATGTCATTTCAATTATCAATTTGAAAAGCCAGGTTTCATGTTACTTTATGAAACCAGTTACTTTTTTGAGAGATTTGATTTTAAAATATCTATTTGTTTTACTAGAATTATACACTTGAATTATCTGTCTCCATTATAATTTAATGTTCTTCTTTTTTTCTTTCTTTTTTTTTTTTGCCTTGTTTTTTCTCTTTCTAAGACAATTCAGGAAGATTCTGAATTTGATTCAAGACTGACAATGTTCTTTCTGTTTCTGCTTCATGGAACAGTTTGAGTAACATTGGTATTAGCTCTTCTTAAAACAGCTGACAGAATCTGCCCTTAAACAACCTGGCCTTAGGCTCTTTTTGGCTGGGAGACTTTTAATGACAGCTTCTATTTCCTTGGTGGTTTTAGGAATAGATAGTTTATCTGATCTTAACTTTGGGAAGTGGTATCTGTATAGGAAATCATCCATTTCATTTAGATTTTTCCAATTTTTGTGAAGCACAGATTTTGCATAAGAACTAACGATTCTTTGAATTTCCTCAGTGTCTGTTTTATGTCTCCTTTTTCATTTCTAATTTTGTTAATTTGGGTCCTGTCTCTCTACATTTTAGTTACTGTGCCTAAGAGTTTGTCTATTTTGTTAATTTTCTCATAAAACTGGCTCTGGTTTTGTTGACTCTTTGTATTGTTCTCTTTGTTTCTAATTTACTGATTTCAGCCCTAAGTTTGATTAGTTCCTACCATCTACTCCTCCTTGGTGTGTTTGTTTGTTTCTTTTTTTTCCTAGAGCTTTCAAGTGTGCTTAAATTGTGAGTATGGGAACTCTCCAATATTTATGGAGGCACTTAATGCTATGAACTTTCCTCTTTTCCGTGTTTGCTGCCACAATTGACATATGAAGTAGCAGCTGTACATATTTACTGAAACTATAGTCAAAGTGCAATAAACAATAAACACAGAAGATTACACCATTCCTATCATATGGAGCTGCAATAAGCCAGGAGTTTTTCATACAAAAGTTGGTCTAGCCTTGGTTTCTCACTCTTCTTTCAGTCTATGCTCTCAAAAAAAAAAAAAAAAGCATGAATTATGGGCAATCAAACATTGCGCAGTCAGGTAAATGTATAGCTCTTTGTCTCTCCAAAAGTTGCATCCATTTTACATACTTATTTTACAGCAGGAGTCATATGATACTACTCCATTATTGTGGATTACATATCTGTTTAAGCAGGGTTTTTTTTTGTTATTAGTTA
Organism: Tokudaia tokunoshimensis; assembly: GCA_036184795.1. NCBI lineage: Eukaryota > Metazoa > Chordata > Mammalia > Rodentia > Muridae > Tokudaia > Tokudaia tokunoshimensis. Next base: position 79,361,239 of record BTHU01000012.1, on the reverse strand, counting down.
TATTGTTTTAATTTAAGTCAAGCTACAGAGATCACAGAGATAAGCTGATTTTAGAAGACAGGTAATAAACTCTCTGTTTTCACCCACTAAGAGGACATGATAAATCTTCACTTCTCATCAGCAATCAGTTAACAGATTTCATTATGTTTAAAATGAACAGTAATTTCCTCTTCAGTAGATAAACTGTTGTATATTTATAAACATGTGTGTAGGTATGCACTCAAAATATTGTATATATTTTTATATTTACATATATATGTATAGATATATTATTCAAATATATGTGAACGTGTGTATATAAGTATAAATAAAACATAATCATGTATAATATATATCATAATTTATTATAGATGGACTGGAAAATATATTAAAATTATAGTTATTTAAGTGATAACTAACAAAGAGGGATACAACTAGAGGTTTTAAGTATTTTCTTTTATATATTGACAATATACTGTTGGGAATAGGCATTTTATCTATTAATAGGAATAAAAAAATGACAAAGGCAACTTATATAACTAGATTTAAAGGAAAAACTAATGACTTCCAGTGTCTCCTAAAACTTGAAATAGAATCAGTTTGAATGATGTTCCCTGTTGATGGTAAAACTTTACATCAGGGATCTAGGATAAGAAATTGTTCCTTCCGTTAGTTTATTTCCACATGATTTTGTTATGAATTTATTGATAGACAGAAAATTGTTACTTTTCCTATCATGGATTTAAGATCATTTTCTTCCAGGAGACTGCTCACTGACCAATTTCAATTTGTAATCTAGAGGTAGGATTAATGCATCACTTGAAATACAGCTGATTTTCATCTTTTCAAGTTTATCTCTTATATAACAAATCTAGAATCCACTTATGGCTCCCAGGTATCACAAGCAATATATACCTGTTCATTTTAACATTCCACAACATATCCAAGATATATTAGCCATATCTCTGTGATCAGATTGCAATATACTTATATTCTATGATCCAAAAGTATGCATTTAAACTATGATAGTGAATAATTATTAAGTAATTTGATATCTACAATATTTAGAAATGTTGATGGGTTAAAACTGAACAGGTGATGTGACTTTGATGTGATGTTGAAGAGCAATTCCAATATACTGAAGGCTGGTAAATTCACAAATGTATAATATGGAAACACTTAAACAAAAAAAACACATGGCAACTTATTTTGTTATGGCTATATTTCATTTAAATAGCATTCAAAAACCTAAATGCTAAGAATGACTTATTGAACAAATCATTCTTATTCTTAATGAATAAAGTATAATTCTAAGGAAATAGAGTATGTGTTTATTAGTTTGTAGACACGAAGAAGTTTGTGTATATCTCTTTTCTTTCTCAAGAACTCCCTGCCTGTAAGTGAAGGCTAAAGATGATATACATTGTGTAAAAGAAGAACTATTTTGGATACCTGTACAATCCTCACTCTGGCAATGATGAAAGAGAGTCTTCAATGACTAATATCTGCTTAGAGACAAAAATATAACCAAAAATTATTTTCATTAGTTTTCCTAAAAATAACTCGTTTTATGTGTCATTATAAAATATCTGGATATTAAATTCTTTAATGAGCTACAAATATGACAAAAGCAACAAATAAATTGTTAAAACTTTCCAATATTGTACCAGAACGTCAGGAAATCAGTATTTAAAACACAATATGATTTTTTTAGCTCACAATTTGAAAATTTTATTCCTATTCTTTGCTTTTGGGGACCCATGGCAACATAGTCCATTTTCACAGTAGTTTAAGACAAAGAATGACAACCTTCAATTGCTTTTTGAATTTGATTCAAACATTGGAGCCACAAAGAAGAAAGATTCTGTAAAGAAAATAAAGCAAACAAAAATCATATGGTTATCTCATGCCAGTCAGTACATTCATCATTAGACTTAGATTAATAGAAAGAAAGAAGATATAGGGAGAAAATAAGAGCTCATTTTTATGATTATGAAGGTCGTGGAATCATGATCTATTGTTTGCTTCTATAGGCTTATTTGCTTGTTTACATGCATATTTTGTACTCTCTTAACTGTGTATTTAATAGTTATGTGTATGACTATGTGTTTTAACAATATTATTAATCACAATATATTCTCCTGTGTTTGTATTGTCTGTAATGGTACATACAATTTAAGAAACATTAAAATTAATCTCTCATTGAAAATAAAGGAATTTTTCTGTTTTTTTTTGTTTTCTTAGAGAATATGTTCTTGGAAACTTTTTTAAAAAGATTTATTTATTTAATTATGTATATAGTGTTCTGCCTGTGTGTAAGCCTACAGGCCAGAAAATCTTGTTATATATGGTTATGAGCCATCATGTGGTTGCTGGGAATTGAACTCAGGACCTGTGGAAGAGCAGACAGTGCTCTTAATCTCTGAGCCATCGCTCCAGCCTGGAAACTTAATTCTATCTGTCCTTAAAGCCTTTGCATTTTAAATAAGTATCAAGTATAATGATTAAAATGGTAAGGTTTTATAGAAATAATTAATATCAGACCCTGAGTCACATAGCAGTATGTGTAATTCTACCTATTCTGTATTAGAAATCTGGGAAGATAGCAAATTGGAGACCAGCTTGTGCTGCAAAGAATACCAGTCTTGAAAAAATATCATTCAAACAGAAGATAAAATATTTTGCCTGAAGAAAGGATATATTGCAATGTACAATTAAAATGACACATTTAAACATTTAAACTCATGATTTGGTACCTTAGTCACAATTGCCAGTACAATTTAATGGGAATTTACTCAATATAAAATGTTTAGAACAGGCCTTTATTTCTTTCACTGTATGCAAGGTGTTGAAGTTATATTTGCCTTCTTTTACTTTCTATAAAATGGAGTATAGCGATCATTCCTCTAGATAACTTTGAACCACTGATATCTAATCATTTTTAATTTAATTGACAGTTGAACTTGACATAGAGGTTACTTACGATTAAATTTTTAACCTATTTTCCTTTCCATAATGGATTTGATTCTACCCCAGATTTATATGGATATATTTTCACTTTTATGATTTTACAGAATATAACCTTGTGGTGTAGAACAGTAATGGACAATAAAATACAAACAGCTAAGGCAGAGATGCAGATATGGTTCTGTTTTTGAGAAACCCAATTGTAAAATATGATTCCAAACTCAATGTCTGACAACTGATATTTGAAAGATAAAAAGCAATTTATAGACTTTTCTTTGCATTTTCCTGGCTGATAAGGTTGTAGCCCTGTGAAGATTTTTATCAGCCTCTTTTCAGAGCTGATTCTACACTCTCCTTCAGCTTCCAATGTTGATTCAAGGTTGTAGCATCAGCAAAAGTCACTTTTTGGTTCTGTTTACATATTCATTGTGTTTCACCCTCAGGGAAGTATGCTGGAAATGATGCATCTAATACTTAATGGGATGATTTTAAATAAGTCAGATATTCATTATTGATTGTTGATACTTATTACTTGTAGCTAGGAACATGCAACTTCAGTGGTTAAGATATACCAAAGCACCTCAGTAATGGTACATATTCAGACTGGTTTCAGATTTCTTTATCTAATTTGCATCATAAGAGTATATGAAGAAAAAAATACTTCATGAATAGGAGCCCAGTGTTTGTTCCAGGCCTGCATTAATTCTGTAGTTCCGTGGTTGAATCCTGGATGGTAATTGTCCATAATGTAACAAGTCCATAGTACATATTTGGCAATAAGGTATTGAACAAAGCATTGTTTGGAGTGATAGACTGACTGCTTTAGAAGGGTATTTTAGTGAAGCCAGCAAATATAAAGTGGGGAGAGAGGCTGACAACTTTTGGAAACACTGGAAAATGTGGGAAAAAATAAAACAACCATTAGCAGCCGCATTGCTGGTAGGACTGGTTATTCAAGTTGTTTCATTTGATTTTTGTGAAAATCCAGTTTTAGAGTCAGAGGCACCTCACTCTAAACAAATACTTCTGTTTACTAGAACTCACATGGACAACTAGAAATAAAACTCCTTGATTACTTCTTTTTTAAGAGCCAAAAGGAGGTTTAAACATGGGGTTTAGACCTGAGTCGCCTGCATAGCGGATTCAGTGGTTAAAGAGAATTAACTGTTAGCATTTAAATCTGACTCTTCTTCCAGAAGGAAATGATCCATATTGCATTCATAAGGAAAGGGCCAAAATCAGGGGGCAGTTATTTCTATTGAAACTCCGTTTGCTGTGTACATGCCTCTGTGTGTGTGTGTGTGTGTGTGTGTGTGTGTGTGTGTGTGTGTGTGTGTGTGTAAGATAGGCATGGAAGAATTAGGAGGCAACACATAAAATCTCATGATCACTTCAATTGCTGTTCCAGATGTACTCTTTTTATAGGAGCAATTACCATCGCCCCTGGCACCTATTATGCAGCTATCAAACTGCCAAAAGATTCTGGTTTCTTACAATACAAAGAGAGTACCAAACAATAGTTGGACTGCAACTTGTAATGAAGGAACTAGACCTCCATTGTCTCCTTTCCCTTCATACTTTTGTCACCATTAAATTTTTCATATTTTAGTTTCACTTAGTATGTCAAAAGACAGTGTCCCACTGCACTATGTTAGTGTCTACACATTGATACATCACTGAGAGTCAGCCATCATTAATACCTTCTATAATTTAGAAGTAAATGGGACTGCACAAACAAAACATGTGAAATGTCAGGAAGTTTCCTTTTCATAGTTGCTGGTGTTTCTGACCCTGGTCATAGTACAATTTTCCATTTATAATGAGAGGAAAAGTGTGTGTTCACTGTGTTACTAAGCCTCTTTTAACACTCAAAGTGCATTCATGAAAAACAGAATGTATTGTCTTCTAAAGTTAGAGGCTATGAGTTTTGAGGTGCAATTCTCAATTGGCATTAAAATGTGCTCTAAGTACTAGAGTAGCAATTCTCAACCTGTGTGACACAATCCTCTGGGAGTCAAACAACCCTTTCACAGGGGTCAAATATCAGATACCTGCATAACAGATATTTACATTATGATTCATAACAGTAGCAAATTGTAGTTATAATGTAGCAATGAAAATAATTTTATGGTTATGTGTCATCACGAAATGAGGCACAGTATTAAAGGGTCACAGCATTTGGAAGTTTGAGAACCACTGCTCTAGATTCTAGAGAATGTTCTTGTTAGAATTGATGATTTCAGAACTTCTGTAGCTATTTAGATCTTCATAGTGTCTGACATAAGCACGCAGAGAGAGCTTTAAGATTGTCATATTTTATAGTTAAACTCTTCTAGTTTAGGAAAGTTATAAGACTCCTGGTTTATAAGAAAAAAATTCAAACTGAACTGAACAATGTGTATGAATTGCTTAATCGCAAGCAGTATGATGAATTTAGGGGCAGAGCTCATTCGTCCTTAAAATGCTAGAGAGGAGAGTACCCTCTAGTATAGTGAAAGCTTAAATGTATTACCAGTACTTGTAGATTATTATTCCATTGTATTTACTGATGCTGTACTAACATCACAAATGTATCAGCATGGGTGTTTATTGTAGGTAGTTATATTACCAAGACCATATATTATCTGGTCTGAAGAAGGTGATTTTGTAGGAGTTTTAGGCTGACAACTACCTTTGTGTCTTTTGTGTGTGAGTACAGAACTGAACTTACAGTGAAAGAGGAGCAACTGTCTGATGGGCAGAGATTTTTCTTCCTGTGTGCTATGTACCAGTAGTGCATGGTTTTCTCCAATATATGAATGACCTTTAGAAGACACTACAGTCCATTTGCCAAGATAATGGAAACAGGTGTGGCTAGTTCTCACATATAATCATTCACTTAGAAGCCACTTTTATTCCTCTTCACAAGGCATTGGTATTTCATGGTCCATCAGTTTCAGGCTCAACTGTTTTGGACTAAGTCTTATTTTTCCTTTACTACAAATTCATAGAGTGAAGCCATAACATCTGATATAGTGGGAATAAGGCCACTAAGATAATTAGATTTAGTTCAGTCATGAGGGTTTTATTTTGTCTCTACTCAAACTGTCTATAGTTTTTTAAAAAATAATTAAAAGGTAAAATAATACATAAAAATTAGGTACCAGATATGAATATTGTGGGATCCCCTCATCACCTAGATCCAATAATCAAAACTTTTTTTTAAAAAAGTCTTAATCTTTTATAAAATAATTATACAATAATGAGGAATCATTGGAATGTCAAAAGCCTGAAAGCTATCTGTTGGGATACAGTAAAATAACCTGCTGCAAATCTGAAAGATGCCTAAATGATCAGGCAATCTCTATGTCAAAACCTGTGAACTAAACTTAATTAATTTTAGTGAAGGAAGATCCCAGAGCTCCTTGCAAATAATCTTCACTCTCAATTTACATATCATTAAAGAAGCCCATTGGCACTCTTCTAAACCAAAAGCAGATCCAACCAAGAGTTCAATGAGCAGAGAAATAGCTTCATCTTTTATTACAGCAGGAAAAATAAAACAAACCAACCAAACAAAAACAGGAGCTAAAAATTTGCAGGAACACATGAACTTGCAAGCCCTGTCAAAGACACATACAAAAAGAAAACACTTAGGGTTCATTTATTTTGTGAAAAAGAAGTCTATCTATCTATGAGAGAATTTGCTTTATGGAAGGTAAGGTTCTGGTTGAATTGTTCATTTGACAACTAATTCTGAAATAATTGTACTGTATGTTGGATACTGTATTGGGATCTATAAAATAAATATTATAAAATATCATTTTATTTTTATTTTCTATGAGAATAACTTGTGGCCAACCACTACAAACAAACCTAATTTGACCAAATAAAATTGACACTCTTAAGTCAAAATTAGTAAGCATGAGAATCCTCACAGTATCGCACAAATTCGTAATATAAATCTTAAAAGCACATGTTGATATGAAAACATATTTGTGGTGGAAAATAAGAATTATAGTAAATTGAGAAAAATTATAAAATGTTAATTAAATTTCAGAACTGATTGACACTTATGTTGTATGATAAATGGTGATAATTTTTCTCTCATTAATGTCCACATGTGTTTTGTGTGTTTGACATATGTTAATGATGTAAAATGGCAATATGCTCTATTAAAGAAGAATATAAATACCAACTCTTATAATTGATATGCAAAGAGAATCAATGAAAAATGTACATCTTTACTGAATATATGAAATTATTAAAAATAATTGAGAATAAAAGTCAGACAGTACTCTATTCTTTTTTCTATAAAAGAATAAAGGGACAGGTTATCTTGTCTTGGTGGCATACACATACACACACATACATACACACATCTTGCTAACCCCATATTATTCTTTTGTATAGTCAATTAAGTTTTGTAGGATACTAAATCAATTTGATAGGCAAAATAGCCTTTTTGAATAAATGATAAAAAACACTCAGGTCAAATCAGTTACTGCATCATCCTACAAAGAAAATAATAACCCAAAACATATTCAAAATCTAAATATAAGAGAATCATATTAAACCATTGTAGTTGCTAATATCAATGTATTCAAAGAAAAATATAAAGTTGACTTCATCAAACTTTAAATCTTTTCTGTATCAAAGATGCTATAAAAGTGAAAGGACAACTCACAGGAAGGAAAATTGTAGTTTTCAAGTCAGACGCTAATATCCAAAATGTGCAAATTCTTATTGTCCACCACAAATATGTTTTCATATCAACATATCTTTTTAAGAGTGGGATACTGTGAAGTTTCTCTCTCTCTCTCTCTCTCTCTCTCTCTCTCTCTCTCTCTCTCTCACACACACACACACACACACACACACAGTGTTGCGTTTCATTATGAATTATAGAAATAAAGTTTAAACATATTTTCATCTATTGCAAAGTTTTAAATGATAAAATGTGGTAAAATCTAGTGAACAGCAAGTGTCAACCTATGTGAAGAAAATAGAGGATTCACTCTTCATTGAAAATATATTTTAATTGATGCATACAATTTAAAAGTTCATGGTCCACTATAAATATGGATACAGATAATATGGATGATAAGCAACTTCATGTTAAAAGTACATTTATAGCTAAAATACTGCCAATAATAGTGCTATTTTTCACAGATACACATTATGTTTCCCAAATAAATATCATCAAAACATGCTAGTTATAATCACAGAAAAGTAAGTGAAGAGGCAGATATAACATTTATGTATGTATAATGGATGGCAACACAACTGTGACAGAGAGTAAACCCAGTCTCACAGAACATATTGATATGTCTCAGAGACAGGATGCAAATAGAAGGAAAGTATAACACATAAGAATATTTTTATAATTATCTTTATAGAAAAATGGCCCAAAAATGCAAACTGCTGTGCTAATAGCTGGGATGGTCTTTCTTATGTGATTACAAATCAGGGAGATCCAAAAAGTTTATTTTCAGGTTAGGTTAAATTGCTCTTCTTAGCTTTTGTTTTTCTTAAAAAAAGATGTTAAATTTCTCAATTATTTGTAATATTTAAATCCTTTTTTATAAATACTTAGACAATATAGTTGAAACAGAAAAAAGTAATGCTCTTTAAAATATGAAGTTTAGATAGAAATGATTTAAAATTAAATAATGCTATAGCAGTAGAATGAAAATATCAAGAACATTAAAATACATCTCATTATATAAATATGATATTAATAGATAACAATATGCTGTATTATTCTTATTATAAAATATAGTACATTTATCAAAACCATAAAAATTCAAGTTAAAATATTTATACTAATACTATATTAATTTTCAAGGATCTAAATTATATTTTATTATTAAGACATTATAAAGGACATTAGATATTATTATGTTAAGAGAAATAAGCCAAACACACAAAGATAAGCACTGTAGAATATTGCTCAATGTGGAATCTCAGTGATGAACCTCGTGTGTGAGAGCAGAGTCAATTATAGAGGCTAGGTGTTAGTGAGGAAGGTAGCAGGAGAAAGGAGGATCATCATAGTCTAAGTTATAATTAGATCTTAATATCTAGATACTTTGTGCTGTAACAGTCATGATTAATACAGATAAAGGTAATGTAGCTTATATTTAAAAATAATTCTTTGGGGGTATTCATCCTAAAGAAATGAGATATTCTTGAAAATGTAGTTATGTTTAACACAAATTAGTCATTATTTAAAGAATAGATTCAAAGATTAGTAAGGATCCCGCCAACATGTACAGCTTCTATACTTTTATATATCACTTAAATATATTTTAAATGAATAAAAGTCAACACAGAATATTTATTTAAGTTGGTGTAATTAGGAAAATCTACCTTAATGAGAAAACTGAAAAAAATTGTCTTTGAGTATTTTAAAAAACTTTTTAGAGTTACTTATTTTCTTTTATTGTAAGGGTGTTACTCTGTATGTATGTGTATGTGTACCACATGAATGCATGATGGTAGCATTGGTCAAAAGAGGGCATCTAGCCCTCTAAAATTGGAGAAACAGATGGTTGTTAGCGACCATTTGGATACTGGGATCTAAAGCCTTGTCCTCTGCAAGAACAGCATGTCAACCTAAATCAGTAGTTGCAAACATCCTAAAGCTGCAACCCTAAATACAGCTCCTAGTGTTTTGGGAACTATTCCAAGAATAAAATTATTTTGTTGCTATGCCAAAACTGCAATTTTGCTACTGCTATGAATCGTAATATAAATATCTGATATGTGACCTCCAAGGGATTGTGAGCCATATATTGGAAACCTAAGTACTGAGCCCTAGCTACTTCCATTGTTTCACATTTTGCTGTCTTAAAAATTACAGTGATATTGTTTCAATAATAAAAATTTAAGTGTATGGCTTCTGATTTAATAGTATATGGTATTTAATTTCATGCTGTATCACAGCTAGGCTGTACGTATTAGAAGGCAGTAATCCTGATTACCTTTTGCTTTCCCAAATCAGAAGCTAAGCTAAAACCCTGCTTTTTTTCCACATGCATAGTAGAGTCAGAAATAACACATCCACTGATCACTCAAAAGTATCCACTTAGGCTGACAATATTATTGCTTCACAGAAATTTTATTTTTAAATAACCTTTGCCAAGATTGTCTTCTAAGCTAATCATATCATTCTTCTTGAGAATCTTATACACCACGGCTTTTCCAGGATTTTTATATCATTGCTATTGTCTTCATGGTTTTTTACAAATCTAGGAAACCGACATATATATATATATATATATATATATATATATATATATATATATCACCTAAACTCCTTAAGACTTTAACTTCTGAGTTGAGATATGCTTCTGTTCTGTAAATATTTTATAACATTTATCTCCAAATATCTTAGGTTTCTTTGTAAGCCTTTGAGGGTTGAAAGCAATGTTTGGCTGAAGTGCTATCTTTTAGTTTAGTTTTCTGTTTTCAATCCAGTGACTTATTCTCCTATATTTTAAATATTTAAAAATATTTGCTTCTATGCATCATTTCTCTCTTTGAACACTAAGATTTTGAAATATGAGGCTGATCATTAGTTTGCATCTTAACTTAAATATCATAAGCTTTCACGCAATATGCCAAACCTCTAAATGGATGTTAAGTATTAACATTTATACACATAATCACTGGAAATTTTTCTGAAATATATAAATAAATAAACTGAATTTATTGGAAAGTTAAGGAATTCTTTGGGTGGATAGAAAGAGATTATTAATAATTTAAGAAGGAATGGAATCTCTGAGCGAATGTGTGTTGTTCACATGGGCAATGCCATGTTGAGCATTGAAATACCTCAGCCTCACAGATAGGCAAAGCCTTACCTAGGTAAGGTTCAAGAGGGTGGCAAATCTTTTCTTGATAGTCTAAGCATTTGCGTTTATGAAAGATTGAATAGTGTGTACAAAAATTGCTTACTATAGAACCTACCCCCACAGATCTTTATATCATGCAACAGCTCCCCTACAAAGACTACCTACCTGACTGGATATGCCATACAGAACAAACAAGCTAAGGTTCCAGACTGCTAGTATTAGTAGATACCACACAGCAATATACATACATTCCCATCAATCCTAGCTTTGTTGTACTTCTGTCTTAGTTTCTGCCTTTTCTTTTTTCCCTCACCACTCCTACTTAGGTTCCAAAATGCCAGCTGGGAAGGACCTAGGTATATAACAAACAAATAAAAATGGGTAGAGTGATAAACAAGGAAAATGCACCATACTCCTGAGGTATACACTTAGTTTTCTGATGCTGTTTGTGTTTGTAGCTGTGTAAAATGAATAATTGAGAAATTTACATATTTATAACTATGTAACTATTAAATCAATACAGAGTTTTGAAAATGTAAAATAAAATATCAAGACCTTCAGAAACAAAAACACCACAAAGTCATGTGTAGAAGACTTTTGTATAGAGGGGTAAAAAGTACTTTGTTTTATATAATAATGGATCCAAACTTTTCAGAAATTTCAAGTCAGTGTATATTTTATAACTGACATACTAAAATCTCATAATCAAAATGAGACAATTAGAGGATTTTGGCAAGTAAAAACAACTATGGAGTTCAATTTTCTAAGATATGTGAAGACAAAAATTAGAAACTAATTATACTGCTGCCACATCTTAATTGCATGTTAGAAGGCTAACAGAGAGGCAAGAGGTAGCAAATAAAATATAAATATGTATTTGGACAGTAGAAGCCTTCCTAAATAACATTGAATAAAAAGTATATAATGTTTCTTATCTAAGTAATAAAATAGCATGAATATAAGTCCATTAAGTATTTTAAAAAATATGTTCTATTGTTTTATTGGTTGTATTTATTTAAATTTCAAATGTTATCCTCCTTCTCAGTTTTCCCTCAACAAACACCCTAACACCTCTCCCTCCCCCTCCCTGAATGAGGATGATCCTCTACCTGCCCACCCACTCCCACCTATTGATTAGTATTCATCACTGTTATCTGCTTTACAAATAAATATCTTATTATCTAAGTCATTTCAAACAGGCCCTACCACTCCCATATCCATTTCCCATTTGAGTAAAGAAAATCACAGAATGCCTTAAGAGTTTGTTAGCCACAAAGCATATGGAGATACAGGAGTGTGATCAATTACCTAAAAAATGTAAAGATTAATTTCATTAAACATTAATTCAAGTATAGAAATTATACATGCTGTAATGGCTATTCATGGCTATTAACTTGACAATATCTAGAATAAACTATAATCCAGAAATGGAGGGCACACCTGTAATCCAGATCTTGAGGCAGAAAGACACTATGCATTTGATATGCATCTTGAGGTTGGAAGACACAGGCCTTTGATCCCGATTTTGAGGTGGCATGACACACACTGTTAATCTGGTTGGACACAGGCTTTTTTTTTTTCTAAGTTTTTTAATTTCCATTCCAAATCATTTCCCCTTTCCCGTTTCCTCCCTCCCCGAAAGTCCCATATGGCCCCTTCCCTCCCTCTTTTCCCCATTCAACCCCCTCTTGCTTCTCTGTCTTGGCATTCCCCTACATCCAGTCTTTCCAGGACCAGGGGTCTCTCCTTCCATCTTCTTGGAAATCTATTGATATGCCAATTGTGTCTAGGGTATTCTGAGATTCTGGGTTAATATCCCCTTATCAGTGACTGCATACCATGTGTGTTCTTTTGTGATTGGGTTACCTCACTAAGGATGATATTTTCCAGTTCTGACCATTTGCCTAGGAATTTCGTGAATTCATTGTTTTTAATTGCAGAGTAGTATTCCGAAGATGTGGTATATGGACACAGGCTTTTAATCCAGATCTTGAGACACCCTTGATCTTGGCCATACCTTCAGCTGGAGGCCTATATAAGGACAATAAAACAAGTAAGGAGTGACTCATTCTTCATCTGCTTGTACTTACTTTGCCAGCAAATACATTAGAGCCCACTTCTTAGGATCCCAGCTTTTTAAAAAGACCAACAGAAACACCCAATCTCTTGGGACTGAGGAAATACTATATTCATGGACTTTCCATTCATTGATTGCCATTGTTGGTTTAGTTGGATTGCAGTTACTCCAATAAATTCTCTCTCTCGTCCATTCTCTTTATATATGTATTTGTGTGTGAGTGTGTGTCTGTGTGTGTGTGTGTGTGTGTTTGTGTGTGTGTGTGTGTGTGTGTATGCAAGAGAAAGAGATTCATTGCATAAGTTCTGTGACTCTGGAATTTCCTAAACAATGCACACATTCTTCATATAGTGAAAAAGCTAAATTTTAAATAATCATTCATTTATTTTCTCTACCAATTAGCTAGTTGCAAGGACTGTGGTAAATATTTTGGTGAAAGTCATAAAGACAAATTCTTACTTTTGAAATGATGTACAAGTAAGAGCAAATTATCATAAATAATGTCAAATTTATAATTGCTGTATGCACTAGAATAACAAATGATCACACAAATGGACAATAATTACAAAAAATTGGAAAGGACTGAAAATGAAAGTTAAAAGACTCCTACATAAAAAAGACTTCATAATATTTTATTGATCTCTATAAAAATAATACGTCTGACCAAAGAATGAAAGATGTCAAAATAAAAGTCAGTGAATCTTTGAATGTATAATTATCAATGTCCATTTATCAATGAAGGGAATACAAAGGACAGACAAATGAACAGAGGATATTAAGCATCCATTGTTGGATTAGCTAGATGGCAGCCTGGAAGTTATTTTAACACATCAGACATGTGACAGAGAGAGAGAGAGAGAGAGAGAGAGAGAGAGAGAGAGAGAGAGAGAGAGAGAGAGAGAGAGAGAGAGGAGTCAGAGAGATTAGTTCTATAATTGCGTTACTCCAGAGAAACCTGACTAGTACATTAGTAATTACAGTCCTCTTGAAACTCTCCTGTTTGAAGAGAAACCACAAGTAAAAGCAAGACAGCAGAAGCTCTGAGTTTTATTCTAATTACATTGCTTCAGATTAAAGGGCAGAAAATTGATCAAAAAAATTCTCTACACCAAACTTGTTTACTGACTGACACTGACAGACAATTGCACACACTTGCATACATAAGTACATGCACTCTTCCCAAAAATACATACAGCCATACATATGCATACACATTTCACACATACACAAACTCACAAAAATTATTAACAAATTTGGCAAAAGATAATATACAGAATAAAATACAGTTTCTGATTCTGTTTTGAAACAAAATATACACAGCAGTTCAGTTATATGGAGCTCAAAAATTGAGACACAACCATTAATTTTTCATTGTCCTCAACCATAAGATGGCTTAATCAGCATTCTTTCATTTTCTTTTTTGATGTATTGTGGGTACCAACTTATATGTATGGATATTTGTGTGCAGTTTTAAATATATGCTTGTGTCTATAGGCCAGAGGCCAACATTTGATATCTTCCATGATTAGTCTTCACATGTTATGAATGGCCATGGTCTCTGCTTGAGCCTGGAGCTTTCCTATTTGATTAGGCTGTCTTGCCAATAACTTCTGAGCATTACCTTTCTCCATCTTTCCAGAGCTGGAATACAGAAGTTCTATAGGCTGAAATATGAGGATTTAACACCAAACTTCAGGTTTTAACATTTCACCACAAGTAGTTTACAGATTCTGCTTTTATAGTTGTGAAGACTTTTCTTAGCTTTAACTTCTACGAGGCTAAAGAAGCAACTATATACAATGATTCATAACCAAAATAAATTGATTTAAATGATTTTGATGACTGAATAGCTCCAAATTATTTTGTTATATAATAAATATCCTTTTTCAGTTTCAGGAAATGTGGAAACAAAAATGATTCATTTTACTCTGTCTTAATCTTAATTTTCATACATGGTATATTTCTAAAGCAAATTACAAATATGTTGTAAAGTAAGAATGATTAAAAAGCAATGTGTAATTCTCTTCTTCAGTATAATCTATGACTTAGTAACTCTTATTAATATGAGTTAATATGTTGTAACTATGTGATTTTAAAGGAATTAGAATATTTGGCTCTCCTTTTGCATTGAAATCCCTCTTAGTGAATGGTCACAACACCATCTCCAGATTTTAAGGACCAGAGGATCGTTCTTAAAGTGGCAACTGTCTCTGCAAATTTGAATTAAGTGTCAGACTGTGCCTAGTTTAATTTAGTTCTTAAATGTCTCTCAGAGCATCTTTTTACTTAAATTGACAAATTAATGTCCCATAGGAGTACAATAGTAGTATAAGAGTCTTATTATTTGTAACTACACGCGATTTTTCCATCTCGTGATCATTACATCAATGCAGGATAATTCCAAAAGATGTTTTATTCCTGAGAGTAAAGAAAATAACAAAGGACTGTATATTAATATTAATAGAAAATCAGTTCACCTTTATGTAGCAACACTGTGAATCCAGGGAGGGAAACTACTTACTTCTTAGATGTTTAACTACTAATGCAGCTATATGTTAAAAAATAACTTAAAACAACCCACTTTATCCTCTTCAATACCAGAGCTTTCATTACACAATTGCTTCTAAAACATATCCTATGTACTGATATTCCAGGTGTTCAAGGATTAAGTTAGATGAAATGAAAAGATCGTGATATTTTGAAGATAAATGATGAGAAGGTCTATTAGAATGGATGATTTGGAAAGCAAAGTTCATCTTTTGTAAAAGTTAAAGTAAAGGAAAAAGAAATCTGATTATTAGAGATAAAAAGAAAAATTCTACTTTTTGAACATATTTGCATCAAACTCCAAATATGTGCAGTTGTGTAAAATTTAGGAGTGACAAGATTGTTTAGGTAAGTAACAAATGGCAGTTTTATAGTATAAACTATGGTTAAGTATACTTTACATAAATATGAAAACTTTAACTCAATTTTTGATGATATACAATAATTTCTAAATCAAGAGAAGAGATTTTTAGGTATTATAATAAATATATTTTCTCACTTTCTTGTGCTTGTCATTATTTTGAATCCTGTACCTAAGCATTTTATTTCACATGTATTCTATTCCTCAATTATCCATCAGGACTACATTGCCTATTCTTCCCTCAGATCCTATTATTTGTAATTAAGGTAACTTCCACACATTAAGAGCTTTCAATAAATATACTGTATTTTATGTATTGTATTTTATGAATACATAATATATTGTACACATAATTAAGAAAATCATTGATATCCATGATTCATGATTCCATTTGATGTGCTGATTTGTGAATAATATTTTCAACTAAGATGCTGAGGTAAATCTTTAGCAAAGTATGACTTGAACAAGTGGTTTCAGATAATGCAATTGTACCATAACAAATTAATTGATTCCTTTTAAAGCATTCTATTAGTACTTTTGCTCATAGCTCTCACAGAAGCAACTTGAGGAATGTGGAGTTTGTCTCATACATCTGATTACCTGGTATCTATTGTCAGAATGCAAATATAGATGGAAGCTAGTGCTCTACAAGCTTCCATTCTAGCACACAGATGGTGCCATTCATATTAAAGCTAGACAAGCATTCCCAAATTAATTTATCCCAATCAAGATACCTGTCACAAGAATTCACAGTTTTTCTCCTCTATGATTCAAGATTCTTCAATGTAACAATCAAACATTTAATAATTTTGATCAATTTTAATACAAAATTCCCATTTGTGCTAAAATAATAACTATCAGTTTTTTCTAGCTATCCTTTACCTGAAACATTTTTATTATTTTAGTTTTATTAAGATTAAAAGTATCATATTATTCAACTTAATAACCTTATAAAAAGATTTCATTTATCAAAACAAAGTGCATTGTGATTAGTTATATGAACATCTACAGTCATGACACATAGTATGCATGGACAGGTCATGGAACTGCAGAAGCCACTTCTCTCCTTCCCCATGGTTTAAAGTGTTTGTGTCCCCAGCTGGGGCAATCTCAGAATGGCCTTTCCTTCAGTCTCTGCTCAACACTTTGGCTCTATATCTCCTCCCATGTGTACTTTGTTCCCCCTACTAAGAAAGACCAGAGTATTCACACTTTGGTCTTCCTTCTTGAACTTCATGTGGTCTGTGAATTGTATCTTGGCTATTCTGAGCTACTGGACTAATATCTACTTATCAGTGAGTGCGTACCCTGTGTGTTCTTTTGTGATTTGGTTACCTCCCTCAGGATGATGTTTTCTAGTTCCATTCATTTGCCTAAGAATTTCATGAAGTCATTGTTTTTAATAGCTGTTTACTTGTTTTTCCATTGTGTAAAAGAATACACATGGAGGGACCCATGGCTCCAGCCGCATGTGTAGCAGAAGATGGTCTCATCAGACATCAATGAGAAGAGAGGCCCATGGTCCTGTGAAGGCTAGTTGGCCATTGCCCTAGTGTAATGGAATGCCAGGACAGGGAAATGGGAGTGGGTGGGTTAGTGAGCAGGGGGAGGGGGGTTGGAATAGGGGGTTTTTGGAGGGAAAACAAGGAAAGGGGATACTATTTGAAATGAAAATAAAGAAAATATCTAATAAAAATTTAAAAAATGTATATGTATTAATCAGTGCTTGATTTAGAATGGCAAACCTTTCAAAATCTCTCTAGAACTTCACCATCTTATCTACATTTTGTCATTTGCCCATACTTATTTTTCAAATAACCGAAGAAAACTGTTACCATGTGTTAACAGTGAATATGTTCTTTTACTTTCCTTTTAAATTAACTGTTATTTATTTAATTCACAGCCTGATCTCAGCTTCCCCTCTCTCCTCTCCAACAAGTCCTTCTTTTCCCTTCCCTTCCCTGCATCAACCCCTCTACTCCTTCTTTTCAGAAAAAGAGGAAGCATTCTATCTATTGAGGCTAGACAAGGCAGCCCAGTTAGGGGGAAAGGACCCAAAGGCAGACAATGTAATTAAAGAGAGTCCCTGCTCTGGCTTTAGGAATCCCACATGAAGACTCAGCTGTACAACAGTTACATATGTGCAGATGGCCTAGGTCTGCCCCATGCATGCTCTCTGGTTTGTAGATGAAGTCTGTATGAGCCCGGGTTGGTTGATTATGTTTTCTTGTGAAGTCCTTGACCCTTCTGTCTTCTTCCTTCCCCACTTCCACAGGATTCGCCAAAATCTGCTTAATGTGCTTAATGTTTGACTATGGGTCTCTGCATCAGTTTTCATCAGTTGATAGGTGAAGCCTCTCTGATGACAGCTATGTGAGGCTCCTATCTGCAAGTATAGCAAAATATGGTTGATAGTGGCAAATGTTTCAAGGCCAGAAAGTCACTGGTTGGCCTTTCACCCAAATTCCCCTGCATCTGTTATCCTTGCATGTCTTGTAAACCAGAAAATTTGCTTGTCTAAGGATTTGTGGTGGTATTGGTATCCCATTCCCAATTTCTCTACTGGAAGTCTTGCCTGGATACAGGAGATTGCCAGTTCAGGCTCCATATCCACGACAGCTAAGAGTCTCGGCTAGGGTTATTCTCGTATTTTCTTGGGAGTTTTCCATTGTCCTAGATTTCTAGCTCATTTTAGAGATGCTTTCCACCCTAATCCAGTTGTCTCTCTCAGTACGCTCTCTATTTCAGTCCTCCCCACACATGATTCCTCTTGTTCCCACCCTCAGCCCCTCCCCAATCCAGGACTCACCTTCCATCCACTCAGAAGGTCTAATCTATTTCCCCTTTTCAGAGAAATTCAAGCATCTCTCCTTAGGGACTCTCTTTATTACTTAACTTCTTTGGGGGTGTAGATTGTAGCATGGATACCCTGTACTTTAAAACTAATAACTGTTTATGAGCGATTTCAAATCCCGTTTGTCTTTCTGGACCTGAGTTACCTCATTCATGATGATCTTTTCTAGTTCTATACATTTGTCTATAAATTTCATGATGTCATTGTTTTTAATAGCTGCGTAATACTCCATTGTGCAAATGTACCACCCATTCTTTATCCTTTCTTCAGTTGAGGGACATCTAGCTCATTTCCAGTTTCCTGATATGATGAATAAAGCTGCTGTGAACATAGTTGAGCAAGTGTCTTTGTGGGATGGAGAAGCATCTTTTGAATATATACCCAGGAGTGGGATAGTCAGCTTTGATATCTTTCTGAGAAACTATTAAATTGATTGCTAAAGTGGTTGTACAAGTTTGTACTCCTATCAGAAAAAAAGAGTGTTTCCTGTGCTTCACATCCTCTCTGACTTGAGCTTTTGATCTTAAGCATTCTGCCAAGTGTGAGATGGAATCACAGAGTTGTTTTCATTTGCATTTCCCTGATGACAAAGAATGCTGAACATTTCTTTAAGTGCTTCTATTTATCAAGAATTTTCTGGTTAGATGTGTACCCCATTTCCTAATAGGTTTATTTGGTTTGCTCATGTCTAGATTCTTGAGGTCTTCATGTAGTTTGGTTATTAGCCCTCTGTCGAATATGGAGTTGGTAAAAATATTTTCCCATTCTGGAGGCTCCTGTTTTGAGCTTTTGATGACGTTCTTAGCCTTAAAGAAGAGTTTCAGTTTCATGAGGTCCCACATATTGACTTTAGATATTAGTGCCTAAGTCATTCACATTCTGATAAGAAAGTTGTTTACTGTGTTAATGAATTCAAGGCTATTCCCAACTCTCTTCTATTAGAGTTAGTGTATCACGTTTTATATTGAGGTTTTTGATCCAATTGAACATGTGTATTGTACAGCATGATCGATGTGGATTAATTTGCATTATAATGGACACATCTATTCAGAAAAGTACCATTGCTAAATATACTTTCTTTCATCAATTGTATAGTTTTGGAGTCTTTTTCAAAAACTAAGTATCCATAGGTATGTGGAGTTACTTCTGAAACTTTGATTCAGTTCCATTGGTCAACCTTTCTGGTTCTATGCCAGTACAATGTGGTTTTAATTACATTTGCTCTGAAGTACAGCTTGAAATCAGATATGGTAGTGATGCCTCCAATTTTTTTATTGTACAGGATTATTTTAGTTTCCCTGGTTTGTTTGTTTGTTTGTTTGTTTTGTTTTGTTGTTGCTTGTTTCTTTCAGAGGAATTTGACAATTTTTCTTTTGACATTTATAAAGTACTGGGTTAGAATTTTGATGAGAATTTGAATCAGTAGATTCCTTTTGGGAGGATGGTAATTTTTACTATGTAATCCTACGTGAGCATGAAAGATCTTTCCATATTTTACTTTTTCTTTCAATTTCTTTCTTAAACGATTTGAAGTTCTTTACATACAAGTCTTTTACTTGCTTGGTTGGAATTATACCTAGATATTTTATAGTTTTTTGCAGATATTGTGAAGTGTGTTGTTTCCATAATATGTTTCTTAGCCTGTTTATTATGTGTATAAAAGAGTGCTAGTGATTTTTTTCTTAGTTAATTTTATATCTAGCCACTTTGCAGAAGGTGTTTATAAGCTGTAGGAGTTCTCTGGTAGAATTTTTTGGGATCTTTTCTATATGCTCTCATATTATCTGCAAATAGTGGTATTCGGACTTCTTCGTTTTCAAATTATATCAACTTGATCTCTTTTAGTTGTCTTTTTGCACTAGCTAAAAATTCAGTACTATATTAAAAAGACAGCCTTATTTGACTCTTATTTTAGTGAAATTGTTTAAGTTTCTCTCCATTTAATTTGATGTTGGCTATCTGCTTGCTGTATATAGTTGTTATGTCTCCTTTTTGATTTCTGATTTTATTAATTTAAATATTGTCTTTCTGCTTTTTAGTTAGTTTTGACTAAATGTTTGCCTATCTTGTTGATTTTTCAAAGAACCTACAATTTGTTTCATTGACATTTTTTATATTGTTTTCTTTGTTTCTATTTTATTGATTTCAGTCCTTGGTTTGACTATTTCCTGCCATCTACTCCTTTTAGGAGGTGTTTGTTTCTTTTTGATCTTGAGCTTTCAGGTTTGTGTTTAAGTTGCTAGTATGAGATTTTTCTTCAAGAAGGCACTTAGTGCTACTAATTTTCTTCTTACCACTACTTTCATGGGTATGTTATACATTCATATTAACTGGATTCTATAAAGTCCTTGATTTTTTACTTAATTTCTTGCTTGACTCTATGTTCATGGAGTAGGGAGTTGTTGGTTTCCATGAGTTTCTAGGCTTTCTGCTGTTTCTGTTGCTGTTGAAGTTCAGCTTTAATACTTAGTGGTCTGATATGAAACAAGGGATTATTTCAATTCAATTGTAGACTTGATTTATGACAGAGTTTATGCTTAATTTTAGAGAAGGTTCTATGAGGTACTGAGAAGAAAGTATATTCTTTTTGTTTAGTGAAATATTGTAAAGATATCTATTAGAACAATTTGGTCCATAATATCTTTTAGTTCCATCATTTCTCTGTTGAATTTCTGTCTGATGATCTGTCCCTTGGGGAGAATGCTGAGACTGGAGCAAGATCTGGCTCCAAGTAGTTGCCTACTAAGTACCCTTAAAGCACATAGAATCCAAGAACACATCAAAACAATCTTCAGTCTGTTAAGTGTATTATCAAATACACTTAATGAAATGCATTATAATAGTTTCATATTGATAAACATACAGAATATTAAAACATAAAAAATTCAGAATTTTGTCTGTCATATATATATGTATATGTCATATATATATATATATATATATATATATATATACACATCATCTATCTATCATCAACTGAACTTCAACTGAATGTTAAGGGTTTAAAATCTATTTATAATAGAACAAAATTGAATGCTTATTTTAGAACATTATCCAAAATAAGCCATACAAAAACAGATCAAATTGGTAACTTTAAAATGCTTTGGAAAAGGGGGAAAAGATTTTCATTCCTGGTCAACATTTTATTATATAAAAGAGAATATTCAGAAGAATGAAAATGTAGATAAGTAATTTTACATCAAAAAACTTTTGAACAGCATAAAAGTCAATAAACTTAAGGACAACTTAAAGAATGCGTGAAAACATTGTAAACTTCTAGGTATAAATATCCATAAAATGACAGACACAAAAGAAATTAAAATCTGCACAGAAACAATATAATGATATTTTAAATAGATATTTTTTGAAAAAAATCAGTAATAGTAGGTCTATGAAGAGTCACTGAACATAAAGTCATCAGGTAGATACAAATGACATCATTGTTATTTTTTCTTAATGCCTGTTTTTTCACTTGTTTAATTTTTTTTTAAGTTGGCTAATTTCATAACTGCTTTGTGTTCCTCCTGAAATAATTCCTCCTACATTGTCAGACAGCTCTTGGCAGGATTGAATCTATGCTAAGAGTTGCATCTTTGCTGTTGTCATCTTTCCAGGCATAGCATTTGTGGTACACAGCAAGCCTCTGAGCTTCTTGGCTCTTCATGCTTGTCCTAAGGTGAATATCCTTTATCTCCTTTAGCTTTTGTAAGCAGCTTTTCTCTCAGCTTACACATTGACCTTTCCTGTGGAAATCAGAGCTGCTTCAAGGAAAGAAGCAGCACCTACTATTGAATTTGCTTTTGTGGTTTATTTCTTTTCATGTTGTAGGAAATTTCACTGCCTTGAGACCTTTCTAAGACCTTCAGACAGATGTTTCACTGTTTTTATTTGTTTCTTGCCCCAGGATTTCCACTTTTTCTGGATAGTTAAGTAGATTCAATCAATACATGAAAATATTGTTTGGTATAGAATCAAGGATAATGTTTGATTTTAACAAAAGCAGAAATAGATTTGTTTGGGAAATTGTAGAAAATAGGCGCAAGTAAAACACATAAATAACTCAGAACTATTACTATGGATATATATAAGCTTTGTTAAAATTATCTAAACTAGCATTCTTAGTTTATGGGTTTTTTGTTCATTTTGTTTTGTTTTGTTTTGCTTGTTTTGGTAGTTCTAATAATCAAGTAACTAAATCAATAGAGAAGCTCAACATTGCTGTCTTGTATTATTTTTTATTGTGAACAACCTTGGAATTACAATCAATCTTATATTAGATGAGCTTAGTCTAGGTTTTCAGTTTCCTAGCAGGGATCGGGGTTTCAGGTGGAGAGAAGAGGAGAAAAATAAGGAGACCACAGGAGAAGGAGGCTGCTGTGAGAAGAGATGGCCTATCATCACTTGGCCAAGAGGAACAGCCACTAACAAGTGACACATGGCCAGAATATAAGTGAAAATAGCTCCAAAACCTGTCCAATCTAGGCTTATAGTTTGTAAATAATAAATCTGGATTGTGTGTCTTTTATATGGGCTAAATAGAATGTTTAATTCCTTTTACACAAGGTCTGCAGAAGATCAACCCAGGTGGAGGCACAGGACTGAGGGAAATAATAGGGTACTAGATTCCATCCTTAATGAAGAAGCTATCTCCAAAAGATATCTTGCAAACAAACAAACAAAAATCTTCCTTCAATGAAATCTTATTGAGTATATTAACCACACTTAAGGACATGCCCAATGCCCAATAGTAGATGGCCAACAGAAAGTGAACCCAATAATTATTCAAGAATTTTATCTCCGAAACAGAGAAAGGGCATAAAATTGGATGGTGGGAGGTAGGGAGGATGTTGGAGAAATTATGATCAAAATATATTTTATGAAAATGAGCTTTCTATAAAAATGCAATAAAGGGTAACTATATACTACATTGAACATATTTAATAAATATGTTTATTTCGAAGTATTTTTAAATTGTTATTTACTCAAGTCAGCAACTCAATCAGCAATTTTGAAAATAAAACACTTTCATGCAGCACATCCATAGACATATTTAGGGATTTATCTACTGAAGAAATGACAGCAAAATCATAAAAAGTTTGCATTAATGATGACATTAACTTTTCATGAAAGTGAACATCTTTGTACAGTGGAAACTGGGTTTATGTAACATAGAATAATGGCTAATATCAATTATATTACAGACAATCTCATTGTACTCTTGACTGTGGCATGCCATATACAAACCACAAGGTGAACCTGCACTGCTTTTAGAGCTAAAATTAAGTGTGGGCACTTGATATATAGGGCAAATTCTGTCATAAATACTTCAAATTCATTTCACTGATTTTTAGTTATTTTTTGTTTATATATTTCAAAATTTCTTACTTTTTTACAGATTCATCACAATATCCACATCAAATTAGTTAATATATAGAGACTCATATTGTGATATAAAATACTGGCATCTAGACTCTGTAACCTCAAGGCATGTCTGTACTTTTGTTTGTTAATTTGTTTCTTTTTATCAGAATCTTATCTGCACAAACAATAAACACAGTTAATATATTTTCTTAAAGGGACTTTATTCTTTCATTAAAAATTATTTGCAGTAGAAGAATTCATTTTTTATAAGTTAGCCAATCTTTTCTCAAGCCATCTTCTTATTAAGAATCCATTAGAGATAATATGAAACTATTTTGTTTAAATTCAGTTCCATGAGTTTTCCATATTGGTAGCCAGAATGACATTGTAGAATTGAATATATGAATATAATCTCCAGACTTTCCATCAACATGCCCTGATACATTCTGGTGCAAGTAAGTTGTTATTTACATTACATTTCGTGACTTCCTCCTTTTGACTACCTCAGTACTTTATCTTTACCTGTCCTTCTCTTTATTCACAGACTCATATAAACTGTTTGGTTTCTTTCCATTCTCCTTTCTTCTTTATCTAAGTTTAAGTCTATATTCTAAACATTTTCTATAGTCACATCTCATATATTTACATGTTGATAGCCCCTCCAGTTTCTATCTCCAGCTTGAAACCATCCTCTGGCAGAGTATACCATACTCAAGTGGCAGAGTAAGGTAGCTTAGCCATTCAGGAGTGTAGAGAGGCCAGGCTGCACAGGTAGAACCACCCTTGCCACTCAGAGGATCATGCCCGGAACCTTCTGGCAGAAGCCCTCCAGTTTCTGTTTCCAGCTTGGGACCACCCTGTGACACCTTGTGCCATATCCAAGTGGCACATGGAAGTAACTAATCAGTCAGAAGTGCAGAGAGGCCAGACACCACAGCTAGTACCACCCCTGCTACTCAGAGGAAGCAGCCAGAAACCCTGAGGACACAAGGGCCTAGGAGTAACCTGGAACAGGAGTCTTCCAATACCCCATATATCCAGAGATGATCATGGCCACAGAGCTATATCCTCAAATAAAACCACAAGAGAATGGATCACACAGGAGTACCTGTATACTTGTGAACACAGAGAGAACAGGTCTCCAGGAGCATAGGTACAGAGGCTTGCATGACAGATAATCCACAGTCAGAGACAGCAACACCAGCTACGACAGAGATAACCAGATGGCAAAAGGCAAGTGCAAGAATATTGCCAATAAAAATCAAGGGAACATGGCACCATCTGAACCAAGTTATAGAACAACAACAAGTCCTGGATACCCCAACACACCAAAAAGCAAGATCGGGATTTAAAATCACATCTCATGATGCTGATAGAGGATTTCAAGAAGGACATAAATAACTCCCTTAAAGAAGTGCAGGTAAACATGCGTCAACAGGTAGAAGCCTTTAAAAAGGAAACACAAAAATCTCTGAAAGAAACACAGGAGAACATCAGTCAACAGGTAGAAGCCCATAAAAAAGAAATGCAAAAATCATTTAAAGAAATACAGGAGAGCATGAGCCAACAGGTAGAGGCCCTTAAAGAGGAAACACAAAAATCCCTTAAAGGATTACAGGAAAGCACAACCAAACGGGTGAAGGAATTGAACAAAACCATCCAGGGTCTAAAAATGGAAGCAGAAACAATAAAGAAATCACAAAGGGAACGAACTCTGGAAATAGAAAACCTTGGAAAGAAATCAGGAGTCATAGATGCAAATATCAACAACAGAATACAAGAGATAGAAGAAAGAATCTCATGTGCTAAAGATATCATAGAAAGCATTGACACAACTGTCAAAGAAAATGGAAAATGCAAAAATGCTTGTAACCCCAAACATCCAGGAAATCCAGGACACAAAGAGAAGACAAACCTAAGGATTATAAGTGTAGAAGAAAGCAAAGATTTCTAACTTAAAGGGCCAGTAAATATCTTCAACAAAATTATAGAGGAAAATTTTCCTAACCTAAAGAGAGAAATGCCTATGAACATACAAGAAGCCTACAGAACTCCAAACAGACTAGACCAGAACAGAAATGCCTTCCATCACATAATAATCAAAACACCAAATATACTAAACAAAGAAAGAATATTAAAAACAATAAGAGAAAAAGGCCAAGTAACATATAAAGGAAGATCTATCAGAATTACACCAGACTTCTCACCAGAGACCATGAAAGCAAGAAAATCCTGGACAGATCTCATATAGACCCTAAGAGAACACAAATGCCAGCCTAGACTATTATACTCAGTAAAACTCTCAGTCACATTAGAGTGAGAAACCAAGATGTTCTATGATAAAATCACACTTACATAATATCTTTTAACAAATTCAACCCTACAAAGGAAAATAGATGGAAAACACCAATATAAGTAGAGCAACTATATCCTAGAAAAAGCAAGATAGTAATCTTCTTTCAACAAACCCAAAAGGAGATAACCACACAAACATAAATATAACATAAAAAAATAACAGGAAGCAACAATCACTACTCATTAATATCTCTTAATATCAATGGACTCAATTCCCCAATAAAAAGATGTAGACAAACACACTGGACCCAGCATTTTGCTGCATACAGGAAATACACCTCAGTGTCAAAGACAAACACTACCTCAGAGTAAAAGGCTGGAAAACAATTTTCCAGGCAAATAGTTCCAGGAAATAGGCTGGAGTAGCCATTCTCATATCAGATAAAATTGACTTTCAATAAAAAGTCATCAAAAAAGATATGGAAAGACACTTCTTAGTCTTCAAAGGAATAATCTACCAAGAAGAACTCTCAATTCTGAACATCTATGCTCCAAATGCAAGGGCACCCTCATTTGTAAAAGAAACTTTACTAAAGCTCAAAGTGCACATTGTACATCACACAATAATTGTGGGTGACTTCAACACCCCACACTCCTCAATGGACAGATCAGGGAAATACAAACTAAACAGAGACACAGAGAAACAAACAAGTTTTGAACAAATGGATTTAATAGATATCTATAGAAAATTTCATCCTAATTCAAAAGAATATACCTTCTTCTCAGCACCTCATGGTACCTTCTCCAAAATTGAACAAATAATTGGTCATAAAACAGAGGTCAACGGATATAAGAAGATCAAACTAATACCCTGCCCCTTATCAGATTACTATGGAGAAAGAGTAGTCTGCAATAGCAACAAAAACAACAGAAAGTCCACATACACTTGAAGAAATAAGGAAATATATCAAAGACTTTTTAGAATTTAATGAAAATGAAGGCATAACATACTGAAATTTATGGGACACATGAAAGCAGTTCTAAGAGGAAAACTCATAACACTAAGTGCCTCCAAAAAGACGCTGGAAAGAGCATACACTAGCAGCTTAACAGCACACCTGAAAGATCTAGAACATAAAGAAGGTAAAACACCCAAGAAGAGTAGACTGAAGGAAATCATCAATCTCAGGACTGAAATCATCCAGACAGAAACAAAAAGAAATATACGAAGAATCAACAAAACTAGAAGCTGGTTCTTTGAGAAAATCAACAATATTGATATACCCTTAGCCAGACTAACCAGAGGGCACAGAGATAGTATCTAAATTAACAAAATCAGAAATGAAAGGGAGATATATCAACAGAAACTGAGGAAATTCAAAAAATCATGAGATCCTACTACAAAAGCATATACTCAATACAACGAGAAAATCTGGATGAAATGGACAATTTCCTAGAGAGATACCAAATACCAAAGTTAAATCAGGATCAGATAGACCATCTAAACACTCCCATATGCCCTAAAGTAATAGAAGCTGTCATTGAAAGTCTTCCAATTAAAAAAAAGCACAGGACCAGAGGGTTTTGTGCAGAATTCTATCAGACTTTCAAAGAAGGCATAACACCAATACTCTTCAAACTATTCCACTAAATAGAAACAGAAGAAACACTATGCAACTTGTTCTATGAAGCCACTATTATGCTGAAACCACACAAAGATCAAACAAAGAAAGAGAACTTCAGACCAATTTCCCTTATGAATATTGATGCAAAAATGCTCAATAAAATTCTTGCCAATCGATTCCAAGAAGACATCAAAAAGATTATATGACATGATCAAGTAGGCTTCATCCCAGGGATGCAGGGATGGGACAAGACACAGAAATCCATCAATGTAATCCACTACATAAACAAACTCAAAGAAAAAAACACATGGTCATTTCATTAGATGCTGAAAAATCATTTGTCAAAATTCAGCATCCTTTCATGTTAAAAGTCTTGGAAAGATCAGCAGTTCAAGGCTCATACCTAAACATAATAAAAGCAATATACAGCAAACCAGTAACCAACATCAAACTAAATGGAGATAAACTTGAAGTAATCCCACTAAAATCAGGGACTAGACAAGGCTGCCCTCTCTCTCCATATCTATTCAATATAGTACGTGAAGTTCAAGCTACAGCAATTAGACAACAAAAGGAAGTCAAAGGGATACAAATTGGAAAGGAAGAAATCAAATTATCACTATTTGCAGATGATATGATACTATACTTAAGCAACTCAAAAAACTCCATCAGAAAACTCCTATGACTGATAACTTTAGCAAAGTGGCTGGATATAAAATTAATGTAAACAAATCAGTAGCCTTCCTATATTCAAAGGATAAACAGGCTGAGAAAGAAATTAGTGAAATGACACCCTTCACAATAGTCACAAACAATATAAAGTATCTTGACTGATTCTAACCAAACAAGTGAAAGATCTGTATGACAAGAACTTCAAGTCTCTGAAGAAAGAAACTGAAGAAGACCTCAGAAGATGGAAAGATCTCCCATGCTCATGGAATTGCAGGATTGATATAGTAAAAATGGCCATTTTGCCAAAAGCAATCTACAGGGTCTATGCAATCCCCACCAGAATTCCAACTCAATTCTTCATAGAGTTGGAAAAAGGAATTCTCAAATTCATCTGGAATAACAAAACACCAAGGATAGCTAAAACTATGCTTAACAGCAAAAGAACTTCTGGGGAAATCAGTATCCTATAACTTAAGCAGTACTGCAGACCAATAGTGTTAAAAAGTGCATGGTATTGGTATAGTGACAGGCAGGTAGATCAATGGAATAGAATTGAAGACCTAGAAATGAACCCATACACCTATGGTCACTTGATCTTTGACAAAGGAGCTAAAACAATCCAGTGGAAAAAAAGATAACCAATTCAACTTATGGTGCTGGTTCAACTACGGTTAGCATGCAGAGGAGTGCAAATCTATCCATGCTTACCTCCTTGTACTAAGCTCAAGTCCAAGTAGATCAAGGACCACCACATAAAAGTAGACACAATGAAACTAATAGAAAAGAAATTGGGGAATAGTTTTGAACACATAGGAACATGGGAAAAATTTCCTGAACAGAATACCAATAGCTTATGCACTAAGATCAAGAATTGACAAATGTGCCGGGCGGTGGTGGCGCACGCCTTTAATCCCAGCACTTGGGAGGCAGAGGCAGGAGGATTTCTGAGTTCGAGGCCAGCCTGGTCTACAAAGTGAGTTCCAGGACAGCCAGGAATACACAGAGAAACCCTGTCTCGAAAAACCAAAAAAAAAAAAAATAAAAAGAATTGACAAATGTGGCCTCATAAAATTACAAAGTTTCTGTAAGGCAAAGGACACTGTCAATAGGACAAAATGACAACCAACAAATTGGGAAAAGATTTTTACCAACCATACATCTGACAGAGGACTAATATCCCATATATACAAAGAACTCAAGAAGGTAGACTCCAGAGAACCAAATAACTCTATTAAAAAATGGAGTACACAACTAAACAAAGAATTTTTACCTGAGGAATATCAAATTGCTGAGAAGCACCTAAAGAAATGTTCAACATCCTTAGTCATCAGGGAAATGCAAATCAAAACAACACTGAAATTTCACCTCATACCTGTTAGAATGGCTAAGATCAAAACTTAAGAGACAGCAGGTGCTGTTGCGGATGCAGAAAAAGAGGAACACTCCTCCACTGCTGGTGGGATTGCAAGCTGCTACAAATTCTGTGGACATCAGTTTGGCAGTTCCTTAGAACACTGGGCATAATACTAATGGAGGATACTGCTATAGCACTCCTGGGCATATACCCAGAGGATTCTCCAGCAATTATTAAGGACACATGCTCCATTATGGTTATAGCAGCCCTATTTATGATAGTCAGAAGCTGGAAAGAATCCAGATGTCACTCTATGGAGGAGTGGATACAGAAAATGTGATGTATTTACACAATGGAATACTACTCAGCTATTAAAATCAATGAAATCTTGATATTCTTAGGCAAATGAGTGGAACTGGAAAATATCATCCTGAGTGAGGCAACCCAATCAATCACAAAAGAACTCACATGGTATATACTCACTGATAAGTGGATATTAGCCCAGAAGCTTGGAATGCCCAAAACAAAATTCACATATCAAATGATGCTCAAGAAAAAGGAAGAACAAAATATGGATACTCTGGTCCTTCTTAGAAGGGGGAACAAAATACCCACAGAAGGCGATACAGAGGCAATGTGTGCAGCAAAGTCTGAAGGAAAGACATCTGGAGACAACCCCACCTAGGGATTCATCCCATAGACTTACAAAACCCAGACACTATTATTGATGCCTACAAGTGCTTGCTGACCAGAGTTGGATACACCTGTCACATGGGAGTCTCTGCTAGTGCATGACAAATACAGAGGGGGACACAGTCAGCCAGTCATTGAATTGAGCACAGGGTCCCCAATGGAGGAGCCAAAGAAAGTACCCAAGGGGCTGAAGGTTTTTGCAATGCCATAGGAGGAACAACAGTATGAGCCACCCAGTACTCCCAGAGCTCCCAGGTACAATAGCATCCACCAAATTGTTCACATGGAGTTACCCATGGTCTCAGATGCATAGACAACAGAGGATGGCCTTGTTGGACATCAAAGGGAGAAGAGGACCTTCGTCCTGGTAAGGCCTGATGCTGCAGTGTAGGGGAATACCAGGACAGGGAAGTGGGAGAGGGTTGATTTGGGAACAGGGGGAGGGGAGATGGCTTATGGGATTTTTCAGGGTGGGGGACCAGGAAAGGGGACAACATTTGAAATATAAAGAATATATCTAATAAAAAACCAACATGTTGTTATCTGTGTTTGTGTGTGCAATCATAACATTCAGCATGTGTAGATATTTGTCCCAGACATCTCAAGGGTTGTTTAATTTTAATAATTGTAATCTTTCTTAGTTTAACACATTTCTCCTAAGTTTAAATAATATGCCTTATTTTCTTTTAAAACAGTATCTTAATTATATTTATATTTTGATTCTTTCTTTAATTTTTAATTTTTATTTTTTTTCTATTTATATTTCAGATGCTAACACCTTTCCCTGTTTCCCCCCTCCCCGGAAACACCTAACCCCTCCTCCCACCCCCTGCCTCCAAATATATGACCCTCCACCCGACCCACTCTCCCCTCCTTCCCCTTGATTTCCCTTTGTTGGGGCATCTATTGGGCCTTCAGTCACCAAACCCGAACTATTATGGACGACAAGAAGTACACACCAAAAGAAGCATATCATGTTTGTCTCCGGGAGGGTGGGGCCCTACCAGAATTTTGAATCTTAGTATATATAATATATCATGGCTTCCTTTTAAAAGTCAATTAATAACTGAAAAAGTAAATTGTCCCTCTCCACTAAGACACGTATTTCTACTCTCACTTCTGTAAAAGAAGGCAATTGTTCTTATTTTATAGGATATTTCTGGTTTTAGTATGAAAGGAAGCACTAGCAATAGCAGGTAGTTTATATGAAAAAATATCAGATGTACTGCCATGGAATTCTCATTTAAAAATGTTATGATAAGAGGATATCATTCTGTCTTTAAAAGGAGAGGAAAATTCACAAAGTTGTCAATATGTAAGTATTTCCCAGTGAAAACAGAAAATAATGTAACAGGAAGAACATAGATGGGACTTAGATTTAGTTTATGGGTTATAGAAATAAACCATGTTGTAGTTGATTGTTTTGGGGTATTATTCTGAGGCTAGATGGAACCTAGCAAAAGTATTTAAGATC
This sequence comes from Tokudaia tokunoshimensis, assembly GCA_036184795.1. Taxonomy (NCBI): domain Eukaryota; kingdom Metazoa; phylum Chordata; class Mammalia; order Rodentia; family Muridae; genus Tokudaia; species Tokudaia tokunoshimensis. The sequence continues at coordinate 79,329,142 of BTHU01000012.1, read as the reverse complement.
TAATTCAGGGAGTGCTACATCTAATGTAATTTAAGAAACTAAGAAACACATATAAATATTTCTTTTTCCTTTTTTTTTTACATTTCTTAATATAGTATGAAAGCTAGAGAGAAATACATATTGGGATATGAGCTTTAATTAACAAGATTTGGAGTCAATAGTGCAAAAAGATGTGAGTTCTTCAGTCATGACAATAGTAATGCCATATTAAAGAGAGCATCTACAATGTTAGGGAAGAACCTTTTTTTTCTTTTTATCTTGGTTACTTTATTTGTTGACATTTCAAATGTTATCCTCCTTGCCAGTTTCCCCTCCATGAACCCATCTTCTTCCCCCTCCCCCGCCTCTATGAGTGTGCTCTGCCACTCACCCACCCACTCCTGCCTCAGCACCCTAGAATTCCCCTCCCCTGACCTATCAAGACTCCATAGAACCAAGGGGTTCCTCTCCCATTGATGCTTGATCAGGCCATCTTCTGATATATATCCTGCTGGAGACATAGGTCCTCCTATGTGTACTTTTTTGGTTGGTGGTTTAGTTCCTGGGATCATTGGGGATATGTTTAGTTTATATTTTTGTTCTTCCTATGGTTGCAAACCCCTTTAATTCCTTCAGTCCTTGCCCTCCAAGGATGTCTCCATTGGGAGAAAACTTAACAATGAAAAATGGCTAAAAGAAGTGACCACTTCAGGATCCATATCTCCCACAGCTAGGAATATCAGGTTAAATCACCTCTATAGGCCCCCAAGGGTCTCCAGCTATCTCAGGTCTCTGGCATGTCCTAGTGAATGCCCCACCACCACCACTGTCAATTTCTATTCTGTCTCCCTGTAGCTGATGCCACATTCTATTCAGTTCCCCCTCTAGATGCCGTGTCCTACCCACTACTCTCTCCATCCACCTTCTGTATATCTTTTATTTCACTTTCTGAGGAAGATTCAACCATCCTCCCTTGGACCTACTTTTTTACTTGGCTTTTTTTGGGTCTACTGATTATAGTGTGGTTAACCTGTATTTTATGACTAATACTCACTAAATGAGTACATACCATATCCATATCCTTTTGGATCTGGGTTACCTCACTCAGGACGACCTATTCTATTTCCATCCATTTGTCTGCAAAATTTGTGACGTCTTTGTTTTAAATAGCTGAGTAGTATTCCATTGTGCAAACAAATCAGTTTTCTTTATCTATTCTTTAGTTGTGAGACATCAAGATATTTTTTTCAGTTTCTGCATATTATGAATAAAGCTGCTATGAACATAGATGAACAAGTGTCCTTGTGGTATGCTGGAGTAGTATAGCTTGGTGTTGAGGTAGAAATATTCCCATTATCTGAGTAACCGCAAAACTGATTTCTAGAGTGGTTGTACAAGTTTTCAATCCTACCAGCCATGGAAGAGTATTACCATTTCTCCACATCCTCACGAGCATGTACTTTCCCTTGAGCTACTGATTTTAGCCATTCTGATGGATGTAAGGTGGAATCTCAAGGTCATTTTGATTTGCATTTCCATGATGAGCAAGGATTTTGAACATTTCAAGTGCTTCTCAGTCTTTCAAGATTCCTCTTGATTATTCTCTGTTTAACTCTGTACCTCATTTCTTAATTAAGAAATCCCAATGGAGGGGTCAGGACAGTAACCCACATATAAATCCTTTGACCAAAAATGTGTCCTGCCTACAAGATTTGCAAGGACAAAAGACAGAGCAGAGATGGAGGGAATGTCCAACCAATGACTGCCCCAAATTGAGACCTATCCTCTGGGCAAGCAACAATCCCTGACACCATTAATGACACTCTGTATGCTTGCAGACAGAAGCCTAGCATAACTATCTTCTGAGATGCCCCACCAAACAACCAAAGAAAGTAGATGCTGAGACCAACAGCCAAATATTAGAAGAAAGTAGGGGAGTCTTACGTAAGAGTTGGGGGAAGAATTGAGGTACCAGAAGAGGACAGGGCTCCCACAGGAAAACCAACAGAGTCCACTGACCTGGACCCTTGTGGTCTCCAACAAAATGAACGGCAAACCAAAGAATGAGAACAAGTGGACCTGAGACCCCTGCACATATGTACCAGATATGGTTTGCTCTTCGTGCCAGTCCCCCAACAACTAGAGCAGGGGCTGTCCCTGAATTTGTTGCCTGCCTGCCTATGGATTCCATTCCTCAAGCTCTTCTGCCTTGTCTGGCCTTGGCAGGAGAGAATACAGCTGGTCCTTGCAGTGACTTTTGTGCCAGGGGTAGGGGGTGTATGTATGGGGGAGTACCCAGAGGGAGGCTCCCCGTTCTCAGAGGAGAAGGGGGAAATGGGGAGTAGGACCTGAGTGAGGTGGTAGTGAGAAGATAGGGGCTGATATTGGGATGTAAAGTGAATAAATAATTTTTTAAACTTTTATTTTCTATATTGTGAAAGATATTCAGACAAACCATCTTAATGACCAGAACTAAAAATGTACAAAGAAATAAGCTTGCTTCTCTCTCTCTCCTCTCTCTCTCTCTCTCTCTCTCTCTCTCTCTCTCTCTCTCTCTCTCTCTCTCTCTCTCTCGCTCTCTCTCTCTCCCTCGATAATCAAGTCATCCAGGACTCAGGATATTTTAATCAGTAAGAGAGTATGCACCTAGTACTGTAGTGACTTGATGTGCCTGGGAGGGGAGGAAGAGTGGGTGTAGTATGTGAGGGGAAGAGGAGAGAGAAAGGGGAAAGAATCTGTTTCAGGAGGTATTGGCAGAGGAAGAGAGCTAATATTGTGGTATAAAGTGGATACATACAATTTTACAAAGTGAGTTTTTACAGATGGTATCAAAGGAACCTGGTACAAGTGATATAAATTTTCTAAACTGAGTAGTTGTTTGCCATTAGCTACTGATACAAAAATCAAAGGAATAGAAAAGATAAACAAACCACCACCAACAAAATTCCATTACTGTGCATGTGGCACATGCCGCAATCCCAGCTAAACAGGCAAATCTCTGAAAGTTTTAGATCAGTCAAGTCTACATAACATTTAGGCTAGACATGTCCATATAATGACACTCTGTCTCAAAATAAGATAAAACTGAAACACTGTTACCACCCTATATTACCTAAAAGTCATGTTGACATGACTTAGGTTTAAGAGTTAGGATTATGCTGGAGATAGCTTCTCATTTCTTTAAGTGAAAGTAAGATTGGTATATACGCTAATATTCACCTGCTATTTGAGTAAATGAACTGTTTTTTTCCATAGAGACTCTACTCATTCTATTGTATGTTGGTTGTGTTATTTTTGAGATGAATTGTTAACTTTTTCTGAAAAAAATAATCTTTGATAACTCGACTTGATACATTGTAAGGAAGATTAATATTATTCTCTATTATCTTCTATTCCCAAGTCATTTCAAATATTCTATAAGGACCTTATTTATCTACATTCCTGCAGGCAAATCTCAATAAGCCCAATGATTTATTTATTTATGTACTCTTTTGATGAGAAAACAAAGAAATGATGATATAGTCTTTGGCCACTTTACTCTCTTGGAAAATCTTAATCTTTAATTAATATTTATTTTCTCATAAAATATTAAATTATATAATGTATTCAAATATCCCATTTCTTGTATCTTTCCCTTATTCCAACCTATAGGCTTAGATATTTTAAAACCTATGTTTAATAAGGGTTCTTAAGTGCTTTGAAGTCCCTTCTAAACCACTAGCCATAAATGTAGTGGAAAAGAAAGATTAATACAGCAAAGGAGTACTTTCCAGCTTCTGGCTATTATAAATAAGACTGCTATGAACATAGTGGAGCATGTGTCTTGATTACATGTTGGAGAATCTTCGGGTTATATGCCCAGGAGTGTGATAGCTGCATCCTTTGTTAGTACAATGTCCAATTTTCTGAGGAACCGCCAAACTGATTTGCAGAGTGACTGTACCAGCTTGCAATCTCACCAACACTAGAGGAGTGTTCCTCTTTCTCTACATTCTCAACAGCACCTGCTATCACCTGAGTTTTGATCTTAGCCATTCTGACTGGTGTGAGGTGGAATCTCAGGGTTGTTTTGATTTGCATTTCCCTGATGACTAAGGATGTTGCACATTTTTATTTTTTTTTTAGATGCTTCTCAGCCATTTGGTATTCCTCAATTAAGAATACTTGTTTTAGCTCCATACCACATTTTTTAATAGAGATATTTGGTACTTTGGAGTCTAACTTCTTGAGTTCTTTGTATATATTGGATATTAGCCCTCTATCTGATGTAGGGTTGGTGAAGATCTTTTCCCAATTTGTTGGTTGCCGTTTTGTCCTATTGACAGTGTCCTTTGCCTTACAGAAACTTGGCAATTTTATGAGGTCCCATTTGTCAATTCTTGATCTTAGAGCATAAGCTATTGGTGTTCTGTTCAGGAATTTTTTCCCCTGTGCCCATGTGCTCAAGGCTCTTCCCTACTTTTTTTTTTCTCTTAGTTTCAGTGTGTCTGGTTTTATGTGGTGGTTCTTGATCCACTTGGACTTGAGCATTGAACAAGGAGATAAGAATGGATCGATTAGCATTCTTCTGCTATGCTAAATGCCAGTTGAACCAGCACCATTTGTTGTAAAGGCTATATTTAGTGCACTGGGTGGTTTTAGCTCCTTTGTCAAAGATCAAATGACCATAGGTGTGTGGATTCACTTATGGGTATTCAATTCTATTCCTTTGATATAAATATATACCAATACCATGAAGTTTTTATCACTATTGTTCTGTTGTACAGCTCGAGATCTAGGATGCTGACAGAGGAATGATTACAGAATATGTAGCACATTTACACAATGGAATACTACTCAGCTATTAAAAACAATGACTTCCTGAAATTTTTAGGCAAATGGACAATTAGAAAATATCAGCCTGAGTGAGGTAACCCAATCACAAAAGAACACACATGGTATGTACTCACAGTTAAGTGGATATTAGCCCAAAAGCTTGGAATGCCCAACATACAATTCACAGACTAAAGAAGTTCCAGCAGAGGATGGCCTTGTAGGGAGGAGAGGTCCTTGGTCCTGATTAGGCTTAATGCTCCAGTATAGGGTAATGCCAGGACAGAGAAGAGGGAGTGGGTGTGTTGGTGAGTAGCAGGAGGGGGGAGGATGGGATAGGGTGTTTTGGAGGGAAAACCAGGAAATGGGATAACATTTGAAACATAAATTAATAAAATGTCTAATAAAAATGTATAGCAAAAGAGGATGAGGATTTGCTTAGAAATATTTTTTGGAGCAAATCCAGTCTACGTTATTAGGATATCAGCAGTGCAGTTCAAATGAATCAACAGCAGTAACTCCATCACTTTGCAAACATCATTTATTAATCAGCAATGCAGATTGATCCAGAAGGAATTGCAAAGCTCTGCCAATCAGCCTGAGTTTGCAGAAGCAGCAAGAAGCCACTGAAATACCACCTGATGACTTTTTTTTTGTGTTTTTCTCTCTATAAAGTCATGACAAAGGATGACCAACAAAGAATGGTAAGATATACCCATATCACCCAGCATCTTCAGCAAAGATCAGAGTCAGTGAAGCCCAAAAATGATGAGCAAATAATACCATGTCTTACCAATGCCATCCACCATTGTCTACTCTCCATTGGGCTATTTAAATCCTTTCAAAACATCACATGTTCTCTTAAGTATCACTATAACAAAGCATCATAAGCCCATTTTCCAGGCTCCCTCCAGAAAAACACAACGTCTTTCTTTTTTATTTATTTTTATTTTTATTTATTTATTTATTTTGCAAAACATCCTCCAATGTGTCTGCTTCAGCAAAAACATTCTCAAAAGACAGTTTCCAGAAAATCATCACATGGCACAAATATAGAAATTCTCTAAAAAAAAAACCCAGAAATTTCTACTTTACCAATCAATGAACATTTTTACTTCTTTCAGTTCCTATTATATCAAGTAAATACATTTGTATGTTAATTAGGTTGGTTATAATGTAGTAGATGTTGTCTTTCCTTCTAAATGATGCTCTGCTGGCTAGACCAGTCATGGAAAGTTGAAGCTATCCTGTCATAATATTTTGTTGCTATTGCTTTAGTTTGATTATAAAATGTTTTCCATAACTTTATGCTTACCACTGTGTCCAACTGCTGGCTGTAATTGGAAAAATTGTGGAACCTATAGAACATGGGGTATTGCTTAAGAAAGTGGGTTAATTGGATAAGACCTAAGGTTGTATAGCCCAGCCTAACTTCCTGTTTTCTCTTTGTTTCTTGAGAGTCAAGGCAGTATAAGCAGCTCCCCTTTAAGAACTGCTATCTAAAAAGTCTCTGGTGAGAAGTCTGATGTGATTCGGAGGAACAAGAAAGAAAGAGAAGTGGAACAGTTTGAGCACTATGAAGAGAAGGAGAACTGGAGACAAGTTGGAGAGGCAGAGTCTGATGTGAGTAGCTGGCCCTGCCACCTGAGACCATGGTGAAGTCCAGGCCTGTGCTGAGGGTCATGTCAGAGTCCAGGGCCCTGAAGCAACAGAGGTCTGTGTCAGTGTACATGGCTCATATTATCAACAAAGTCCATGTGAATTCCCTATTTTGGGCTGCCGACTGCGACCATATTGATGTCTAAAAGCTGTGCAGAGCTGGCCCCATTCCTTACTGGCTGCAGCACTTGGGAGAAAGGGCCCTGCACCTCGCCTGGGTACCACAACAGAGCTAGCCCTGTTGGTGGGGGCATTGGTGAGCCAGAGAGAGCTGCCCTCTTATCCCCCTTGCCACCTGGGGCAGATGGGAAAACTGCCCCCTAGGTCATGAGCGTAGGAGAGCAGTCCCTACTTCTTCACATGGGCAGCACAGTAGAGTTGATCCTGGTTCTTGGGGAAGATGAGCTAGCCCTGAGGATGTGAAAGTGGGGGTGAGGGGGTAAGCTAGTCCTGCCCCTCGACTGATAAGACCTTGAGTGAGCTAACCAAGGCAATTCTGGAGAGCTGGCAGTGATGGTGTAGGTGTGGAAGAGCTGTCCAGCTGACCAACTCAGCTACCACACAGGCCCAGATCCAGGACTTTGAACTGGTTCAACCCAACATCTACCGCATCTTTGAACTGCTGGAGATCATGAAGGGACCAGTCCTGCAGATCCAAAGCTGAAGGATCTCCATGACACAGGGCAACAGGATAGCCATTGAGGATCCAGTATTGATAGTGTAGCAGCAGAAGCTGGAGGCCTGGAACCTAATGACTCACTACAATGAACATTTACAAGTAAAAATGTATAGACAAAGGGTTATGCTGTGTGAAACAACGTGACATACTATAGCTTCCACAAAGAGACTTCTTTTATGGAAGGGGGCTTTTTTTAAATTTTATTTTGGGGGTGGGTGGCAAGGGTGGACGAGGGATGGGGCGATGAGTGGAACTGTGGTGCATAATGTGAAGTTTACAAAGAATCAATAAAAAAATGAAAAAAAAAGAAAGAAAAAAAAAGAACTGCTATCTATCCTCCTTTGTCCATTGGCTTATCACACCTGCTGCAATAATAGAATCTTTCTGAAAGTATAAACTAAAATAAATATTTTTCTCTCTTATGTTGCTATCAAGGTATTTAATTTTAGGTACTGGCAAACAAACTAAGACACTGTATATTATCTATGTTGCTTAATCTATTATCTGTGTTGTGCAGAAGCTCCTGACGTGTGTATATTTTCAGATCTACTAAATGAAAGTATCAAGGCTCTACTTAAGTGTTAGTGGCATCAGAAACAATTGTAACACGTGTGAGTCTCCCAGTACTTACTAGCTTCTTTAAAACTTCAGATGTGCAGGCTACATTACCAATTAGAAGGAACTTGTTTAGAGATTTCGCATAAAGTATACTCTTTCAACATATTTGTAAGCCTTAACTCTCCATGGTGAATATATTGTAAAATCAAAATCAATTCATATTTTTCCTGAAACTATATTCAAAATAGTTTTTTATAATTTCTTTGCACCATATTGCTTAGTATATTAGACTGGGTTGGAAGACAAGGAAGGTGGCAATAGAAAAAAGAGAACTGTGCAATCTTGATCATGCTTAATAGCATACTCCCCTAAGTAGAGGTGTTAACCAATGGAAAAAATACAACAATATTGGTGATTTGTCTGTTAGATTATTGAGGAAAATAAAATTGGTTATAACTATGGCACTAGTTAATTATTTCTAATAATATTTTTAAATTGCATTAAAATTAAGTATACTATTGCCTTCAGTAGTTTTGTTGACCAATCATATTTACAAAAATTCAATAAAGATTGATTATAACCATCTTACTGATGACTTTGTGTTTGTAATATTGAATCTATCTCACAAGGGCATTTTAAAAGCTCAAACAAGAATTGCATTATCTACCAAACTTACATTAATGAATATTCACTCAATCATAACAAAGGTGAATAGATGGAGATGAGTGAGTGGAGCAAAATTAGACAACCTCAATGTCGAAGATAATGTGTTTAATATGGAAAGCTATAAGGTAATGTGATTGGATATACTATAGTAATAATAAGATATTGTTACCTGAATTAATACATTTCTTACTATAATTCACATTATAGTTTGATCAACATGAATTGTTTCAGAAAAATAAACACAGAATTAATCACAAAGTTTTTTATAATTTTATTACATAAACAGAGTTAAAACATAATATTTTAGAACTGATATTTCAATTGAAATTTGAAACTGTGTAGGAAAAATAATTACCTAAGTAATAAATATGTACATGGATAGTACTAAAATTATCATACACAGTTCTCTATTATTATATTTAGATGCTTTCACTCTCTTTGAAGTTTTCAATAATGGATATATTTCAGAAAGAGGAACATATTTTTCAGCAAGCAAATCTTCAAATTACTTACTTATAAAATTAGACTAAGTATAAAAAGGTCCAAATTATGGAACAATTAACATGAACTTCAATTACAGAGTTTTTCTAAGAACAACAGATTTTAGTCCATCCCAAAATAAGCATTCTCAAAGGGAATATTTACTTGACTGTCAGAAGTATAATAGTTCGGTCAGCAATTATTAGTCTCCAATAAGTTGTGGTGAGTACAAAAAATAGTTTGATATAAAACAGCTTTAAATGTAAGAGAATTGATTCACATTTGTCAGAAAAATACCCAAAATAGAATCTAATATAATATATAAATCTGCAATACATATATACACCAGCAGTGGGATGAAGTTGGGGGAGATATTCCTGCCCATCACAGAAAAGCAGTCCCTGAACCTCCCTGGCTCTCCTCAGTTGATGACTTCTGATGCAGAGTCAGGTAGAGAAAGACTCATCCTCCCTGGGGGTCTGTCCACTAAGAATTTGATCCTGCTGCCATGAGCATATAGAAACACAAAATAGACTTGTTTTTATTTCCTTCTTTTTTGGTGTTGGAGCACATAGGGAGTTCCTGGGAGAGGGGACAGACATGGGAAGACTTTGAGCTGAGTGAGATCACTGTAAATGATGTGAGATTTCCAAATAATAAATTAAAAAAGCAAATTCAAAACAAGAAATAAATGTAAAGGTTAGTAAACATTAAATAATGCATTATAGAATTTAAGAATGAAAATTAATGGTCTAAAAACATTTTCTGCCATATCAAAAGGAAGTACTGTGTTAAAATAATGAAGGATGATTAATCCATTTCAGAATGACCATATGGATTATATTTCCCTAATCAATGGTGGCATTTAATATTTAAATACATAAAAGTATTAGCTAGAAAATTAGTAACAGGAAATATTTAAATGATATTTGTCTTGTATTTTAAAGTGAATCAGGACTGTTTTACATAATATTTTATATGAATTTTAACTAAACTGTATGTTCAGATCAGTACTGAGGATGATGTTGTTGAATTTGAATTAAAAATGCAGTATACTGAGTTGAACTGCTGTTTTCACAATTTTGTCAGTTTTCTAAATATTTCTTTGCAGTTTTGTTCACATACATGAGTTCATAAAACTGACTTTATGACATATCTTTCAAGTATCCAAAAATATACACTGAGTCTTATACCATTCCCATTTGTAGTAAATTAAATGGTAACACACATTCCAATGAACTAAAACATAAATATAGTTATAAGATTATCGAGTGTTCAATACTCAGAGAAATAGTGTGTGTACATAATATGGAAAGACCAATGACATTTCCGAGCAAAGCAGAGACATTGCTTTAATAAATAAAATTTATGGTTAAAAATATGTGTGTGCTGGAGATAATTCTTTGTTCAAAAGTTAAGTTCGTTATGTTATATATAACAAAATTCCTGTTTAATACCTATACATTTTCCTTCATTATTGTAAAACTATATTTGAAGACATGAGGATTCAAATTAACATTGATTAAAGAAAAAAGAGAGGTTTATTTTTCTTTTTTTATTGGATATTTTCTTTATTTACATTTCAAATGTTATCTCCTTTCCCGGTTTTCCCCCCACCCGAAAACCCCCTATCCCATCCTCCTTCTCACTGCTTCTATGAGGGTGTTCCTCCACCCATCCCACCTCCCCGCCCTCGATTCCCCTGTGCTGGGGCACCTATAGAGCCTTCATAGGACAAAGGACCTCTCCTCCCATTGATGCCAGACAAGGCAATCCTCCACTACAAGCAGCTGGAGCCATGTGTATTCCTTGGTTGATGGCTTAGTCCCTGGGAGCTCTGGGGGATCTGGTTGGTTGTTATTGTTGTTCTTCCTATGAGGTTGCAATCCCCTTTAGCTCCTTCAGTCCTTTCTCTAAATCCTCAATTGAGGACCCCACCCTCAGTCCAATGGTTGGTTGCAAGAATCCACCTCTGTATTTGCAAGGCTCTGGCAGGGCCTCTGAGGAGACAGTCATACCAGGATCCTTTCACCAAGCATTTCTTGGCAACCAAAATAAAGCCAGGGTTTTGGTGACTGTATATGGGATGAAATCCCAGGTGGGTGAGGCTCTGGATCACCTTTCCTTCAGTCTCTGTACTGCACTTTATCTCCACATTTGCTTCCATTAGTATTTTGTTCCCCTTCTCAGAAGAACTGAAGCACCTACACTTTGGTCTTCCTTCTTGAACTTCATGTGGTCTGTGGATTGTATCTTGGGTATTCTGAGCTTTTGGGCTAATATCCACTTATCACTGAGTACATTCCAGATGTGTTCTTTTGTGACTGGGTTACCTCAATCAGGGTGATATTTTCAAGTTCCATCCATTTGCCTAAGAATTTCATGAATTCATCGTTTTTAATAGCTGAGCAGTACTCCTTTGTGTAAATATACCACATTTTCTGTATCCATTTCTCTGTTGAGGGACATCTGGGTTCTTTCCAGCTTCTGGATATTATAAATAAGGCTGTTATGAACATAGCTTTGTAATCTGCCCTGGACAGTAGACATATGATACTCCTGAAAGAATGTTCCTCATAAATATGATTTTTGAAGTAGGCTTTTTAGTGTTTATTTTTCTTTCAGATAAATTACAATGAATAACAGATAAAATTGAAAGTGAAAAAGTACAAAATTAATTCAGCCTTTCAATAAGGGGTGAATTTTATGAATGTTTCTCTCAAGTAGAACAAAGCCTAAGGAACAAACACCCCAGGGTGTATTGAATATTCTGTTAGTAAACATAATATAGTCAAGACCCATTACCTTGCTTACTTTGCTCTTTGAACAGGATGAGGTAAAACATACCTTTGCTATGTTTGAGTCAGATGACTGAGAAATTGTAGTAAAGTGGAGCTGATTTCCTTAGGTTCTCTTGTTAAGTGAGTAATGGAATGTGAAAGATTTGGACATTCAACAGCATTTTTGTAGTCCATTTTATATTTATGTTATATGACGAAAAATGGGGGAAAAGAATCACATATTGTCAAATGTGACATTTGGTATTGGTATGATTTTCATTTCTTTCTAATCTTCAAATGGGAAGCCTTATTGCCAAGGTAATTATGTGAGAAGGTCCTAGTGTTTGGCTGTTTTTGCTAAAGTAGCACTGACTCCTTTAGTTGGGGGTTCAGATGCACAGAGTATCACTAAAAGCTAGAAAAGAGTTTAACTTCTCTGCCATCATTTAGGATCTGTTGGTAATATAATCAACAGATTCACTATTTACAGAAAACTGGAGGTGCTCTTAGAAATCTCAGCCAGTTTAAGAAATCTTATATTGACTAACTCTATATAACCTTAGTCACTTCACATAAAGTCCAAATCATTTAATCTGCCAGTTACCTTGGATTTTTGTAACAAGTCTGATTGATGAACATTTTATTAAAAAAATAAATCCAAGAGCCTGATGATAGTTCAGTACTTACTACTTACTGCTCTTACAGGAACAAGTTCAATTCCCTGCACATATCTGGCATCATAGATTGTCTATAGCCCCAGAAATGCTCTTGTCCTATTCTTCACATACTCCTGCAAAAGAACTCATGCAAACACATGTAAAAAGCACATGAAATAAATGAATAAATAATATTGTTAAAGATATAACCTAATTGTGAAGTACCAAGAGAATTTGTTGGTTTGAACAAGTCTCCATATAAACAAACTGATGACAACCAGACAAAGATTCCCAGAACTGTAACTCTAACTCATTTCCTATTAAGGCCAGGTTTTTGGCACACACTCTGAGGACATATGTCAGGTTACCAGGCCTTTATTCTTGGATTTGTTACCCTAAGAATAATGCTTGATTCCTTTTCTATCACAGTTTGTCTTTCTGATTAGCCTTTGTGGTCCTATCTAGTCCGTTGAAATGCCTTAATATCAAGGTACTCTCCCAAAGTGTAGTGAGAAAAATGTTTGGAAGCCAGTCAACTGGAATGTAATGATGTTTACAAAGAGTTAAATGGATGAAGCTTCCATGAACTCCATATGTCTGTCTATCAGCCTTTATGTCTCTCTTCCCTCTATATCTGTCTTCGGTCTCTTAACTCTATCTCTATCTGTTCATGTTTAACTCTTTCTCTTTCTGCACTGTCAAGATGTCAGACCTTATATTTAACTGAAAAAATAAAACTGATAAGAAATAGAATCACTGTTTTTTTTTTTCATCTTAAACTAGACTTACAAGTTCCCAATCTTTAGAAAAATAAATCTTTCTTGTCTAAATTACACAGGTTAAGTTTATCTGCTGTTTCCATTGTTGTTACAGCAGCTTCTACTGTTTAACATATTGAAAGTCATTAACCAAATAGCACTAATATGACTTGACATGCAATCTGGAAGAAGGAATCCACTTTAATCTAGACCATAATTTCTAAAACCCTGAATTCAAATGAAAATTTTCTTTACATAAGATCTTTTTTTTTTCAGGTACGTGGTTGCTGTTTTGAGAAGGAAATAAAAGTACAGAGTTCGAACCTGGACTTGCTGTACTTACTACATCTATTTAACTCCTTCTATGTCAATTGCCAGACATTTAAAAAAGAAGGGTCAAGAGATAAGTACCAAGGAGACTATGAGGAAACAAGCTAACACTCTAGAATATGACAATAACATTGTCACAGTTCTAGCAAACTAATAGGGATAGGAAATATTTATTTAAAAATTATAATCTTACATACAGGAGAGGTTAATTAGGCTTGCATTTAAATGAAATGAAGCTAAGAATTTAATGCTAATATTTTTAGTTCTTTGTAGTTAACCACATAAAACATAAAATATTTCATGTATAACAAAATTGAATATAGTCTCAGAAATATTTAGAAGGAACTTTATTATTCCCCAAATAAATAATGTGGTAAGATCTCTTTAGTATGAAATACTGTTCACAATTTCTTCATGATTGTATGGATTTGTGTTTGGGAAAGAGAAGGCTCTGATCTTATTCTGCATATAATATGGCAAGTTTTCTTAATTGTTTATTTTTCTTAAAAATAGACACAGTTACTTTAATATTTATCATTGTGATAGCAAGTCTATCTAGTCTCAAAAATGCAAGAAAAATGAAAAAAATAATTTTGTGCTGGTCAAAATGACCAACACACAAGACAACAGTATAAGTTTGATATTTTTGAAATACATTTATTAAGATTACAAAATGATGTAATATTATAAAGCTAAGTAATACTTTGATTTTTAAAAGGAAATAAGATTTTAAAAAACTATCCATTTTACCCAATTCTTAATGAACTATGGGCACTGGTAGAAAATTTATGAACTTAGTATCTAAATTGATGATTTATACTTCTGCCACCATGTTTCAGCAAACCATTTAGAACAATAAGTAGAAAAAATGTAAGAACTATGGAATAGGGAAGAGTCTTTTGGAATCTCTTTTATAGATGGCATAGCTAAGTCTCACCCATGAACTCACAGCAACTATTGTTATCTATTCAAGACATGCACAAGGTTAAGGTAGTCAAAATTATCAATATATATTACTTAGGTAATTCCTAAGCTTACCTGAGATCATCATTATTGTGTATAACATCAGTGGACGTTTCTTATGTTCCAGTCAATGGCCACAGACTTATGCATGAATAGAGAATACTAACTTGATTTAGTGAGCTTTTAGAAGGAAAAAAAAATATCTGGGGATACTAAGTTGATAGGGAGGAGTAATGGAGTATATGGATGAATGGCAGAAGTAAATGTGAGTAGATATGATCATATTTCACTGAATATATTTATGAGTTTCTCAAAAATACAGAGAAAAGGAAAACTGGCACAATCATGGAACAAAAATACACATAATTTTTTAAAGTTCCTGAAAAACAAAATACAAAGATAGTAGATTTTGAGCTGGTAGGTAGTACAGTGTCAGTTAGTCAATCCAGAATTATATATGTGCTGTCATTAAATGCTTAAATAAACTGCTGTCTGAACTGTTGCCTTATTCCTACAAATCTCTAGGATAGCACAGAGCTCACCAGCTCTCCTGTTGATATAGAGCCAAAGAATCAAGGAATTTGAAAGTCTTGTTTTCACAGTGAAGAATGAGGAGATGCTGCAGAGCACTTTATGTCTCTCCTCAGTGCTGAGAGTTAGCACATAACCTATTTATCCACAGGAGGTTGTGAGAATCTGTTTATGAATTATTGAAATGAATACAAATAATTCATACTGTATACATCACGATCATCATGGCCTATATTTGGTAAACGGGAATGCATTCAGGAAATTAAAATTCCTATCAGGTTGTGCTTAAAATTCTTCTCTTAAACTTAATTAAAATATACATTACATATACATATAAGTACACATACACATATAAATATTCCACATTTTGATGGACTGTCTTGAAAGGAACTGAACTGACCACCTTAGAATTGATTTCTCTCTCTCTCTCTCTCTCTCTCTCTCTCTCTCTCTCTCTCTGTCTGTCTCTGTTTGGCACACATACAAACATATATACCTACAGGCACACATACAAGCACACACACACATTTTGACTATACTCTCCCATGATAACTCGTATTTTTCCAATCCCCACTCAACTTTTCTTCCTCCTAAAATATACCCTGCTTTTAAAATTTGTTTTCCTGTGGCCAGATGCTTTTATTTATTGTTGTATGCATTAGCATGTTTTGTGGATTATGTAGTTGACAAGGGTACCTGGCTAGTCTTTTTTTTAACACCTCAATTCTTAGAAAATCTATGCCTATTTAGTTACTCAAAAATACATTTGAGATTTTATTTTTTTTTTTGCAATCTGCAAGAGGTTTAATGTTCCAATGTACATTGGGGTCCCCCAGCACGCAGGCAAGAGGAGACCCTGAGCTCACAAAGCGTACCCTTTTTATAAACATTTTGGCGGGGAGTTCAGCAGTCACCTGAGTTGAATGACTGCAATTGGTTACCCTGAGCAACATTTAAAGTTATTGGTCAACTCAAATGAGGAGGTTGTCTCTGTCATTTGGTCCTGTCCTACCCACTTTGTGGTATTCGTGGTATTTCCTGGCATTGTCTTTTTGCCAAGTCACTTCCCTTTCTGTCCTCACCCTAGGTAGGGTAGTTCTCTGTTTAGCCCATTTCCATATCTGTCCTTACCCCAGGCAGTCATGGGTGGAATGGAAAGTTCTTGTCAGGCTGTGTCCCCCCTTGGTCATGGGGAGCTGGCCTGCTGTTTCTGACAGGGTTCTCACATTCCTCCCTTTTTCTTATGACCATTTCAATCCTGAAATGAGGTCTCATACATTAATCCTGTTCTGTTTCTAACTCTTAACCTTATATGTTATGCAGACTGGTTGCCTCCACCTAGGGGCTGGAGAGATGGCTCAGTAGTTAAGAGCTCCTACTGCTGCTTGGCAACAAATTGACCCCCTGGCATCAAAACTTATACAAGTGGATCTCCTTCATGGAGCCACATAGAACTCAGATCTATGTGTGTCTGCTTACGAGCTGACATGGGTACCAGTGTGAGGTGCAGGCAAAACTGCAAGGGGAGGACCATGTTTTTCTGTCTCTGAGTCCCCTGCGAAGCACACCTGATTTCATAGAGGTGGTCTGTAAAATAATAACAAGCAAGCATAAATCCTCTCCTCTACATTTGAGAGTTTGTCTAGATTAAAAGGCCTCATTTATGAAGCATTAGGCAGTGGGTAAGAAGCTTCCTGAGGGTACAGGCCTAGCAAAGTGAAGGATATGACATACTCAGCATTGTTTATCCACTGCTAGAAGAATAAAAGGCTTTCAATGTAAGAACTAAGTGTAGCTCTTCATTCTAAAAAGCAGAACCTGAAACTAGAAAGCCCTGGACACAGGTGAAAACAAAATTTTGCTGGTCTAAAAAGTGGACCAACATATGATTGTACTCTATATGTTTTTTACCTGTCTTTATGACAAAAGGCCCCCTAATGTTATTCCACTATTCTCATAAATTAGTGCCTTGTTCAGCCATTATCAAAGAAACCTCCTGTAGATAGGGGGAACACTCATCTATAATAGTATATCTCAATCAGATTCTATTCAAGGAACCCTTATGGAAGAGGAGTCAGAGTGGAAGAGCCAGAGGGGATAGAGGACACCAAGGAAACAATGTCTTCTAAATGCAGCAAAATAGATTCATATGATCCCTCAGAAACTGGAGCAGCATACACAGGGCCTGCATAAGTATGTACCAGGTTCTCTGCACATATATTATGGCTTCCAGTTTAGTGTTTTTATGGAGTATATCAGTGCAAATGAGGGGATCTCTGGTTCTTGTGCCTACTCTTGGGCTCCTTGTCTTCTGCTGTTTTGTCCTGTCAAAGTTCAAAGTAATAGTTTTTATTTCTGCTTATCATATTTTATTTAGTTATATTTAAAAATGAATGGATGAATGAACGAATGAATGAATGAGGAAAAGTAAACCTAGCCTCTATGGTAAAAGTTAACAACTGAACTGCCATTTATACCTTATGAAAGACTCTAGGGGAGGCCTTAAGTTCAGGGATAGGAGACCAACATATAATTGTATTCTATATGTTTTTTACCTGTCTTTACTGGTTAAAGTTTGGTGTGGTTTTGTTGTTCTTTCTTTTGGGTGGTTTTTCGTTTTGTTTTCTTGGTTTTTGTTTTTGTTTTGTTGTTATTCTTGTATTGAATTTTTGTTAGTTTATTGAGAAAGAACTTAAAGTTGGGAGGGTACGGATTGGCGGGATCTGGAAGAACATGGGGAATGGGAAGAATATTATCAAAATATATTTAATGTTTAAAAATGTTCTTTTAAAAAAACAAAAATATAAAACGTGTGAATCTTCCAGGACCTGGGTCTCAGAGTAGTTTCTATTTCTGGCTTTACCGCACTGAGTTTCTCACAATCACCTATCTAATTTGTGGACATTTATCTGTATATTGGTGTTTTGTCCAAAGGAAAGAAGTTCTACTGAGTTAAAATAATCTGCATTTATACCTTCACTCCTGAGATAAGGATGATTTCATATGATTTCATTAATGTTTTTCTAATGGACTAAAGAATATCACTGATTTTTGATCTATTCAGTCTTTTACTTGCTTGTTTTAAGTTATTATACATAGATATGTAAAGTATTCCATTGTTTAACTATACCACGTTTTCTGTATCAGTTCCTCCATTGAGGGACATTTGGGTTCTTTCCAGGTCCTGGCTATTATAAATAGGGCTGCTATGAACATAGTGGAGCATGTGTCCTTATTACATACTGGGGAATCATCTGGGTAAATACCAGGAGTCCTCTGGTAGTATCATGCCATTTTCTGAGGAACCGCCAGATTGATTTCCAGAGTGGTTGTACCAGCTTGCAATTCCACCATCAGTGGAGCAGTGTTCCTCTTTTTCCACATCCTCGCCAGCACCTGCTGTCTCCTAAGTTTTTGATCTTAGCCATTCTGAATGGTGTGAAGTGAAATGTGGTATGTTTATACAATGGAATACTACTCGGCTATTAATAACAATGAATTCATAAAATTCTTAGGCAAATGGGTAGAACTGGAAAATATCCTAAGTGAGGTCACCCAATCACAAAAGAACACACATGGTATGCACTCACTGATAAGTCGATATTAGCCCAGAAGCTTAGAATACCCTAGACACAATTCACATATCAAATGATGCCCAAGAAGAAGGAAGAACAAAGTATGGATACTCTGATCCTTCTTAGAAGGGGGAACAAAATACCCACAGAAGGAGATACAGAGACAAAGTGTGGAGCAGAGACTAATGAAAAGACCATCCAGAGACTATTGCACCTGGTGATCCATCCCATATACAGTTACAAAACCCAGACACTATTATCGATGTCCACAAGTGCTTGCTGATGGGATCTGGATATGGCTGTCACCTGGGAAGCTATGCTAGTGCATGACAAATACAGAGGAGGACACTTTCAGCAAGCCATCGAACTGAGCACAGGGTCCCCAATGGAGGAGCTAGAGAAAGGACCCAAGGAAGTGATGGGGTTTGGAGCTCCATAAAAGGAACAATATATGAGCAACCCAGTACTCCCAGGGACATAAACCAGATAGTACACATGGTGTTACCCATGGCTCCAGATGCATAGGCAGCAGAGGGTGGCCTTGTTGGACATCAAAGGGAGGAGAGGTCCCTGGTCCTGGAAAGGCTTGATGCAGCAGTGTAGGGGACACCAGGACAGGGAAGCAGGAGAGGATTTATTGGGGAACAGGGGGAGGGGAGATGGCTTATGGAACTTTCAGGGGTGGGGGAACCTGGAAAGGAGAAATCATTTGAAATGTAAATAAAGAATATATCTAATAAAAAAAGGAAAAAAAGATATGTAAAATGGTGTTTTACTTAGCACGATATACACTTCTCTATTACTTATACTGGAAAATATTTGCTTTCTTTCAGAACAGATAATTACAGCATTACCTGAATCTTTGATTTCTTATGTTATAATAATATGCTTTGTATCTCTATTATATAATTCATAGCTGTTAAATATCTCTAGGTTTTATTTGTTCTCGCAGCTTTGTATTTTTATTTCATAATTTTAGAAGTAACTTCAGATCTTCCATATAAGGCAGACTGGGGTCCTCAGCTTCGCACAGGTTCTCATGTTTCCAGGTTTCTCTCTCAGGAATGTATTTCTCTAAAAATATCTTAGTAATTGCTTGTGTCATGTTCAATTTCCTTTTTGAGCATACAGATAAACAATGATTTACTGGAGCTATGTCTTTCAGGCTTAAAAAAATGAGCATCCTGAAGCTTGTTGACACTGGAGATGAATTCTCCTCTGCTGGTCCTCTGTCCAGTGTCTAATCTTGCCTTATAATTAATTAGCTGTCAGATCTGCTAAGCATCCATGAAGAGAGGCACAGATGTCAGGCAAATTGTTCCTGAAATTAAGATCTGAACTGAGAGTGTTTTTCATCCTGACCTTACAATTCTTCTTATTGATTTCGTTGTCATTTTCACTTGTTAAGAAAGAAATGGGCAGAAGTACTTGTTTCTGAGACTGATTTGCCATGTAATATTTGAAGAAACATTTTCTTTTTTTATTTTAAAATACTGTTTATAAATATACATAGAGATCATAAGGCCTCAAATACTAGACACCAAAGTAATAATATGAATATGACAAGAAAATACAGATAATTCATATTAAAATCTTTTGAAAGGATTAAAATGATAAAGCACCTGAAAAGATAAATGAAACAAATCCTGTAGTAACAACTTTCACTGCCAAGCTCCAAGGCCCTTTAACACACAATTTACTTTGTTCACAATTTTTTAAAAATAATAATTATATTTCTTTTAAGATCTTTATACAATTTTTGCATATCTGGTATTAATCTGGCATATGTTTATTTTCAATTTATAACGTTATCTGCAATGATTATTGTATAATCTAATAAAATTAACATATGATGCTCTAATACTTTAGTTTACTTTTATAGATTCCCATAGGTGGTATACTGTTATTGCTTTGTCACATAAATATTTATCCATTTAAGTAGCTACTTCTTTAAAATGTTATATCTTATAAACAAAATAAAGTAATAATTGATGTGTTTATGAAAAGATAAAGAGGGAGATGGTCTATGGAGAGGTAATCAGGTATGGGTTAAGGAGGTGCTCTACGGGTCCATGGAGAGGCATCACTTCCCTCTGAGGGACCAGTCACATGATGCTATAGTATAGATTAGAGTTTATTCAGGGCATGGGGAGGGGAGTTAAGAGAGTATTAGGGGCAGAGAAAGGCAGAGAGAGAAGGTGTAAAAGAAGGGGGAGGGGGAGAAGGAGAGAGGGAGGGAGAGGAAGAGGGAGAAGGAGAGGGAGAGAGGAGAGGGGAGAAGAGGAGTAGAAAATCAGAGGAGTAGAGGTCGGCCATGAGCATGTGGAGAGACAGGGGAAAGAGAAGAGAGGGCAGAGCAAGAGCAAAAGAGTAAGAGGAGGGGGCAAGCAGCCTCTTTTATAGTGAGTCAGGCGTACCTGGCTCTTTCCAGGTAACGGTGAGTAGAGCTTAGACAGAGTGCTAACAGTAATATATCTTAACAAATATCAAACAGATTTCTGAGCGTGTTTTCTATGTTATTATCTATACTTCAGTTTTATTTATTTAAAAGACAATTAGACATTGAAAGGTTTGATAACAGGAAGAAATTTTCATTTTTTTATATTATTTGTTAATGTACATTTTAGGAAGGTTTTACTACAGTAGATTTCCACAACACTTCTTGAAAGGTCTTCAGTGATAGCCAACGCTCCTCTCTTCATATTCTTTTCATATTCCTTTTTTTCTTTTGTTACCCTGTATTATCCTAACCTATTTCACCCTCCGAGTTCTATTATTCATCTTTAACCCTTTATTCAATTGTTTTCAATCTTTTCTCTTCAAATCTTTTCCATGTTTTCTTATTAGTTTTCTGATTTCTCTCCATAGTCCAAATGGAGCAAATGTATCTTAAGTTTGAGATTTAGATTCAACAAATGATAAAACTACAAAAAATACCCAAACAAAAATCAAAGAAAAATAAAAGATCATTTGTATTTTAGGTATGCTATATTACTCAGAATTAATTTTCAAATAACATTTATTTATCTTATAAGTGGTGGGGCACACCTTTAATCCTAGCACTTGGGAGGCAGAGGCAGGTGGATTTCTTAGTTCGAGGCCAGCCTGGTCTATAGAGCGAGTTCCAGGACAGCCAGGGCTATACAGAAAAACCCTATCTCGAAAAAACCAAAAAAAAAAAAAAGTAAATAGTTTTATTTAATAAATGAATGATATTCCACTTTGTAAATTTAGCAATCTTCTTTTGTCCATTCCTCAGCTGATAGACATCTAGGCTGTTCCCATTCTCTGACTCTTGTAAATAGAGCAGCAATGAACATGAATGAGGAGATATAGTGGGATGTGCAATCCTTTGCATATATGCCCAAGAGTAGAATATCTGGGCCATGTGGTAGATCAGTTTATAGACCTTTGAAGAACTTGGGTTATCCAAGCCTCTGCTGGGAAAGTTCCACAAGTTTTGTTCCCCACATAGCAAGACCTTTGGCAATATTCATGAAGAGTCTTCTTGGCCTTTCCTGAGAGAATGTTTGGTTCATTATTGCCCTATACTTGCAGTTTTCTCTTTGCTATTAGAAGTCTTTTATTTCACTTTGTCTATGAAAGACATTTTTCCAGAATCAGAAAAAGAAAGCTGAGGTCATGATTCATTCTTCTTTTTCTCTTTGGATCACGGGAAAGGAACAGGTCACTATTAATCCATTTGTTATTAATCATGACATGATTGAGTCAAACAAACCAAGGCACTGCTCTGGATACATCAGGTAACATTCAGATTTTCTCTTCCTATGAGAACTTAGTTCTAACAAAATTTTGCTCAACAGTTTGTTCCAAACAACAATTAGATGATAACAAGAGCTTACAAAGGTCTTGTTGGATCATTAGATCCAAGATTTAATGGGAACATTTAGAAGTGAACCAAGGAAGGATAAGGAGCTGACTTGGGTTACTAATATGCTGACAGCCCTCAGCATTAGAAGAATGAGATCACCTGATTATAATATGGGGAGATGCTAGGTGCCAATAACTAAATCAGAATATCCTAGGTATATAGTCTATTACCTTCTGCACTGTATATCACCTCTATCCTGAAACCACAATAGCTTCCAACCATGACCACTTCTTTATGTACCAATGTGCTGGGTTAGATAATAACTGCTTGCTGAAGCTATCACCTCCTTCTTAATATACTTCAAGGATTTGCAGGAAAATATGGCCTGAGAGGGAGAAGGAAGAGAAAAAGTATGGTGTGCATATTATTGTAAAACTTTGGAAGTTCTTAAATGAGATAGCACTTGAAAAAATGGGAATGCAATACCATTTTAGCTGCAAAAAAATTGATGCATACATAAAGGCATCATGAATTTTCTCAGTTCCAGAGTATTTGAGCTACACCTCATGGTTAAAGTCTTCTTTCTCCTGTTTCACACACCCTTGTACAGGGTCTGACTCCAGCAAAGAACCTCTGCACTGTTTTACATAGTAGCTGAATCAGGTTGCATTGATGTTAGCAATAAACAAATATTCCATCCTCTGCATAGTCACACCAAGATTTGTGGCCCTTTTTGTTCCCCAGTGGTACTTTTATATGATTTAATAGAAACATTGACTTAGTCAACCATGACACCAAAATATCTAATGCATGCTGCTGATTCAATTTTTTTATAACAGCGTCACTGTCTCAACACACACACACACACACACACACACACACACACAAATATGTAAAGACATAAAGATATACATAAATGTCTCAAGAGTAAGAACCTCCAGAATAACTCTAAACTCTATTCATCTTGAGAGAGTCGATAGTAGTTGTTTTCATTTCAGATTTTTCAGGACAAATAGGGAAAGTCATGAACATTAAAGACCCACCTCACTGAACCACACAGCAGCAGCTCATGGGTTGACAAACTTCATCTGAAAGAAAATAATAAAACAATGACCAGTGTGTTTCAGGGTTCATTCCTCCTATGTGCTGTAATTATTTTACCATTTTTCTACAGAAATCTTTGAATTTAAATAGATTTTTTCATACAATATATTTAATTAGGATTTTCCTTCCCAATTTCTCCAAAACCCCACCTCCAATAGACTACATTGCCTTTTCTCTCTCATAAAAAAGTGTGCATATGCATATAAGAATAAGAACAAATACAAAGTGAAATCATACAAACTGAAATAGGGCAAAGCAAGTACACAGCCAAGTTTGGAAAAAATGAAGAGCTCAAGAAAAATAACAAAAAACAACATATAGACCCCAATGTACAGATCGAAAATCCATGAAAACAGAATGTGTAACATAATATATGAGCAAAAGTTCTTTAAGATTAAAAACAAAATATCCCCAAAGTATTATGAGACACAAATCTCCAAAAATACCATTGAGTTTGTTTTTCATTGACCATCTACAGCTGGGCATGAGGCCTGTCCTTAAATGTGGCTTATGTGCCTACTCAGAATTCATTATTATTATTATTATTATTATTATTATTATTATTATTATTATTATTAATTATTATTATTATTAAATCATTTTTAATAGTCCAGTCATTATCCTCCTCATGGTCTGCTCTCTGACTGTTCCTCATCCCATTCCTCCTCCTCTGTCTCCAAAAGGATATACCCATCCTACCCCACTAGTTCTCCCCTCTCCCTGGCGTCTCAAGGTTAGGTGTTTCTGTCCATCGGTTGGGTTTAAGTATCTGCATCTGACTATTTCAGCTTTATTATTTTTTTTTCTTTGTGAATAGTTGTCAATCAGAGATAGCTTCTGTTTTAGGGATAGGGATTTATGTCCATTTCCCTCTCCCTACTGGGGCCTTATATGTATTAGACCTGTGTAGCAGCTATGCATGTTGCCACAAATTCTGTGATCTCACATGTGTGTCAGTCCTGATTTTTTTTCTTTTATTGAAGATAGATACTGTTCCTCTACTCCTCCCAGTCTCTTCCCACCACCCCTCCAATCCAGTAAAATTTCGTATTTATTTTGATTTGTATATACTTGATATCTAAAAATCATAGCGATTAAACAACTGTTTCTTATCCATTTGAATTTTATCTTTTGAGAACTCTTTATTTTGATCTTATTTTTAAACTGAGCTTTGTTTCCTTGTTAGTTATAGTTTCTTGGTTAGTTTGTTGAGTTCTTTTTATATTCCAGGTACTAAACTGTACCAGTTGAATAATTGACCAAGAAATTTTTTTCCCAATTCTTTAGGCTATCTTTTCACTTAGATTATGGTTTCTTTTGCTGCTAAAGCTTGTTGGTCTCATGAGGTCTCATTTGTCAATTGTTGGTCTTAAGGCTTCTACAGTAGGCATTATTCATCAAGTCCTTTCCTATGACTGTAAATTCAACCACACTCCTGACCTTTGCCTGGATCTGTTTCAGATAATCAGGTCTTAAAATGAGGGTTGATTCATTTGGAGTTGAGCTTTGTGCAAGGTAAGGGTCAAATTTCATTATTTTACATGTAGCTATCTGGTGTGAGCAGCACCAGTTGTTGAAAATGCTACCCCATAGGAAAAACAACAATGTCAACCAACCAGACCTGCCCCACCCCCAGAGCTCCCATTGACTAAACCACAAACTAAAGGATACACATGGAGGGACCCATGACTCTAGCTGCATATGTAGCAGAGGATGGCCTTGTCAGGCATCAAAGGGAGGGGAGACCCTTGATGATCCAGCATAGGGAAAAGCTAGGGCAGTGGGGCAGAAGTGGGCCTTTGGATGGGGGAGCACCCTCGTGGAAGCAGAGGGAGGGGGTAGGATGGGGCGTTCTCAGAGAGGAAACCAGGAAGGGGAATAACATTTGAAATGATAATAAACAAATTAACCAATAAAAATAAATAAATAAGAAAAGAAAATGCTGTGTTTTTTCCTAGATCCCCCAGGTAGAGGTCCTGGATACCTCAGGTGGAGAAGAGGAAGCCCTGCTGAGGAAGAGAGTCTGCCATTTTACACCTGAGCTCAGGGTTGGCTGAATGTCAGACTTCAACCTTAGCAGCAGGCTTTCTCTACAAGTTGATTTAAACTTTTGAATAATATTAGACTGAGTGTGCTGCATTTGGTAGAACAGAAAAAATCATACCAATCTTTTAGTGTGGGTGGCCAGTCCTTTCATCTTCTAGTATTTTCTTCAGTTTTGTTTTCCTTAGTATCTTACAGTTGTCGCTACACTTTTGCTAACGACTTTTTGTTTGCCATTATACTTTGAATAATTTGTATAATCTATATCGTTGTTTATTGTACCATTGCAACTTCTGCTACTTTTCTAGGAGGTCAGTTTGAGAGGCAGGAGGATTTCTTTATATGCTAAGTCTTTGACAACTAGTCTGTGTTGCTAATTCCCTCCATGTTAACTTTGGTCATAACTGTTGTTTCCAGATGCAAGAAGAGGCCCATTTCAGGTACTCCTGGTACATATTCATTGCCTTTTAAGTTTCTATGAATATGTAGAAGTGGTAGAAAAGACCCTGTGAACATTTCATCTCTCAGATATCCCTGTTAATTTTCTTTATACCCTCCTGTTCACCCTCATTAGCATTGTTGCCTCAGGCTGTTGTAAATTAAGCACTCCCTATTAATTGCTTTTGACAAATGATCTAATGGAGGGGCTTTCACTTCCACATACCTTTGAATCATTTCAAATTAATATCATCTCAATGAGCATTATTTAAAGACAAATGAGAGAGGGGGTGTTTACTGGATAGAGTTGCACAGTTGGTGGGAGCTGAAAAGCCACCTTTTCCCTTTCTTTTTGTTGTGATGCTGGTTTCAGTATCTAACAAGAAGACAGAAACAAGAGGAACTACCACCCCTTCAACCCACTGTTGTAACAGACATCAGATGTTTTTAGTGAGTATGTATTAGATTGGTATAGCATTTGGAAAATGGTCAATAATTTTGAAAAGGTTAATTTTATAAAATTTGCTCTCTGTAATTTTGTCAAGGAGTTTTCAGAGTTTTTTTTTTTAATCACTGATCCTTAAAGTCATGTCTAGATTTCAATTCATATATTCTATTAGTTAGTTCAAGGTGGAAATAAATGGGGCCATACCTTAATTCTAGTTTTCATTTCTCAAGAATATAAGTGTTTGAAGCAAATTCAGGACTCAGAATACTTTGAAATACTTCCACCATCTCAGTCAGAATTTATGGCTCATTGTTCTTCACAGCAAGAGGATCTACTTCCCTTATCTGCTTATTACTTACTTACATACATACATACATATTCTGCATCAACTACAATTTCATTTGACATCTAAATATCTTTTGGGATTCGAAGCATCCCCCTGATACTGAAAGTTTATGGATGTAGTTCTCCTAGACTTCTAAATTCCCTTCCTTCTTTCTTTCCTCCTTTCCTCTGTCCTGTCTGTCTGTCTGTCTGTCTGTCTTTCTTTCTTTCTTTCTTTCTTTCTTTCTTTCTTTCTTTCTTTCTTTCTTTCTTTCTTTCTTTCTTTCTTTCTTTCTTTCTCACTTCCTTTGATACAGGATCTCACATATCATATCTAAAACCAGCCACTAGCATTCTATCAATCTGGAATGGCACTGAATTTCTGATTTTCTACCTCCCAGGAACTGAGATTGCTTATATTTGCTTCATGTCCACATTTTCCAGAGTAGGATGAGGATGAAAGCCATTGCTTTGTGCAGAAGGAAGTCTTATACCAATTAAAGTATGTCCCCAATTCTTTATTTTTATCTTAAATAAATTATAAACTTTATAGCTTAATGACAATTTTAATCTTGATAAAATTGACATAGTAAACAATTTTGTCATATTTAGATCACAATTTTAGCATTTTTATGATACAATATTTGTAAAAGTTATCGTCTTAACTTATTTATACAATGAAGAATCACCTAAAAGATCACTCATTTATTCATTTCAGATAAAAATTCTTTGACAGTTTTATTAAACTCTAAAGTCCCTAAGGGAAACAATAGCTATATAATTAATATGGAAATATTGAAAGAAATCATTGCAAACACATGAGATATGGATATAATATATCCAGTCAAATCAGGAATCCTATATATAGCATGGGGAAAACACATATATTATTAAAGGTATGATTTTTATTCCTAGAAAAATTTTACTGCTGTACTATACAAAAATGCTCCTTTTGTGAAGTGTTTTATTTTTAGACATATCCTAGATTCACTGTGAAGTTAGAAGTGGAAAATACAGGATATCAAATTACCAGCAAATTAGCATGTACTTGAATCAGCACTGAAGTAGAGAAGATCTAAATTGTTATGAATGAAAAGTCTAAGAATGCACTTTGTAGTTGGGCAAGTATTTTCTTCTCTAGGATAATATACTGTCAATACTTGTTTACTCTCTGTAGAATTTATAAGGTCTGTCATGTTATGGTTGACACAAATATGGTCTCATAGCTCACCTTTCTATTTATCTAAAATATACTTTCAAAGAAATTTTCAGATATTTTGAAATTAATAAATCTTAAGGCCTTTTTCCTCAAGTGAGTAATACTGGATAAAAGCATTACTATGAATGTAAGTGTACACAAATTACAATATCTGATTTTAAATCTTCAAATATTTCATAGACTGTTTTATTAATTATTATAATCTTTGACTTTTCCTAAAAATAAAATCTCTTTAGCAAGTGCCACATAAATGAAAGAATGATAATGATCATTAAATTAATGTTATATTGTAATGTATATAATATATTATATTTGTTTTAAAAGGTGGTAATTTCTACTTTACATATTAATATTGATAGAGTTTTGAAAATTTATACCCATTTTTATTCAATTGTGCTTTTATAGACGTTACTCACAGAACATAAAGAAATTCATCATCATGGATGCACAGCTAATTTGCATACACAGATACTTAAAACTCTCTTACATAAAAGCAAAGCAGATATTAACGCTGTATTTTATATATTTTAAAAGTAATTAATATTGTATTGAAAAATGCTTCATAGCCATTGAGATAGATAGTACATTCGTTGTAGCCACTCTCCAGTGTTTACGGTAAGTGAAGTGAATGCCTATTCAATCAAAACACAATAAGCTAAAAGATCACCATGGTGTGATAATGAAAAACACCTCATGAAGCTTCAGCTTCAGAAGATATTTTCTCCATAAGATGGGATAGAAACAAGTAGAGTAAAAATTTCAAGGCAAAGAAATCAAGACCAACGTAAGTAATTTCTTCATTTTATTATTTTTTTATTTTAATAATAGAGTATGAAAAAATTTGTTTAGTAATAGAATTACATGTGTGGTTTGCATACATGTATAAATATGCTTACTTTAGAACTGAAAATTTATATTCAATTTTGTTCAATTGTGTTTTTATAGATTTTATCTTTTAACATTTATCATTTAATTATGTGAAACACCGGAGACCTTTCTTCATGTTGTCTGAACTGTGCAGTGCATTATGGCTATTTGTGTTCAGCCTATTGTGTAATCATAGCACAGTAGGGCATGCCCCTCACAGAAATTGATGTCTCCCTGATCAGTATCTCCTAGTATCTTGTGACTACTGTTCAGTTGTCAACATCCATGATGCTGACTTGAGGCTGGGTCCTACTCACAGTCACTTGTTATTTTGCTTCTCAGGATCTGCTTTGTATGAAGGACGCCATTTTACAAGTGGCACTTGATTTCACTAGGAATGCAAATGTGTGAGATGCAAGATTCGCTGCCACCGTAGTGGGGATATATATAAAACCCCACCTCTCCAATAATATTAATAAGTAATTTTTATATCATTTTTAGATTGTCTTTTTAAAAAGTTTCCTTTACAAATGAGACTTAATTCAGTTTTACCAGACATCTCATTATCTTACATATTGATGGTGTAATAGTTAACTGTTTAGATATAATCAGAGACATCCAACATTGCTTATTTTCAGTTTTTCTACATTATTTTTGACTCTGGATTGTAAACACATTTAACACTGGTTTTGAGCTTTAATAAAAAAAAAAAGAGTGTACTACTGCCTGGGCATGTCTCATATCATGGTTACTTCTGGTTTGTACTTCTTTGTAATTATGGTTAGTGTGGTTCAATATGCCTGTGGTAAAAGGAAAGCAATTGACTTCCACTACCACAAAATAGACATCTGTTTCAGTTGTCTTGCCCTTGCAAAAGTTTCATTCATACTCATAAACTTCTACTCATCACTTCCTAAATGTCAAATTCATATATGCAAATATGTAGTATGGTATATCTAAAGTTTCCTACTTGTTATCTTATTGGGTCCTGTTGCTAACCTATTAACAATGAATTTAATTTTATGTTTTAGCTAATTGTCTCCTTGATGAGAATTACTAGTGTTTTCATCTACAATTTCCAGTGTTACAGCCACCAAATTCTCTCTCTCTCTCTCTCTCTCTCTCTCTCTCTCTCTCTCTCTCTCTCTGTGTGTGTGTGTGTGTGTGTGTGTGTGTTTGTCTCTCTTCTGGCTAGTGTCATAGAGAGCTCATTCAACACCTATTCTACACGTTCCTGGTCAGCAGACATTGATAGGCTCTTACTTCTAAGGAACGTGATGTGATTTATAAGGCTCAGTAAATACTGTTTTATACAATGTTCCTACATAGCTCTTCTAACAGGATGATGAGTTTCTATAAGGGGCAACTTAAGAAAGGGTCCTGAGTCATGGTTCTTTTTATTGACTGTAAAATGGTCAGAGTGTACATAAGACATTATACATAAAACTTTATCATATATATGTATATGTTTATATATTTTATAAATATAGATAATGAATTATATGTAATAAATGTTATTGTAAACTATTTCTCTCTATATAAATTTTATGTATTTATATATGCCTTATATATAAGAAAATATATAGGCAATATTCCCTTAAATACCTTCTCTGCTGTATCTCAGTGATGGCTCAATTGTTTCCAGTGCTGCTGTGAAAGAAAATAGCAAGGTATGAAATAGTGTCTTTCTATTGGATTTTACTTATATGCCATGAATATTTTTTATAAATTATTGGTACATGTATTATAATAGATGGGAGCTGGAGACAGTGATCACACATGTATTACAACAGATGGAAGCTGGAGACAGTGATTGTCTTATAAAACAAATTTCATTTACTATTAACTTGATAGATAGAAAAACCTAAAAATGGAAAGAAGAGGAGATTTTATTCTCCCTAGGAAAGAAAAGTATAATATTTTTATTGAAACTAAAATTCTCTGTAACCCAACCATAGAGAAAACCACAGATTAGTTGGATAGAAATGTTTACATATCTCTTTAAAGGCTTACTAAATAAACTTTGTTAATTTAAAGTAGACAAACTTTTATCCCTTCTAGTCAAGTTGTATACTGAAATAATTTTACAAGGTTTGTTGTTAATTATGAAAAGTGCAATTTAGAGGACCTTCCTTTTCAGAATATATTCTATCATTTTATATTAACAAGCATCATTGTATAAAATATAAATAGGTTTATTAGAAGTTTTACATATATAAATTATTGACTTGCCTATTGTTTAGCCACATTATACTCTTTTTTTTGGATATTTTTTACTGATTATTTTATTTATTTACATTTCAAATGTTATCCCCCTTTCCAGCTTCCCCTCTGCAAACTCAGTGTCCTTTCCCCTTCCCCCTCCTTTTATGGGGGTGCTCCCCCTTCCACCCACCATCCTATCATTTCCCCTATGCTGGGGCATAGGGACTTCACAGGACCAAAGTCTTCCCTACCCATTGATGCCAGATAAGGCCATCCTCTGCTACAAATGCAGCTGGAGCCATGGTTCTTCCATGTGTACTCTTTGGTTGGTGATTTAGACCCTGGGAGCTCTGGGGGTTCTGGTTGGTTGATATTGTTGTTCTTCCTATGGAATTGTAAACCCCTTCAGCTCCTTCAGTCCTTCTCCTAATTTCTACATTGAGATCTCAGTGCTTAGTCTGATGGTTGGCTGCAAGCATCTGCTTGCCTCATTGCTGATCATATACATTCCCTCATTTGAAGTAGTCACCATTATTATATAAAGCATAATATCTTGATTCTGCATGTGGTAGACATCATGAAATAGTTTTTGTCTAATTTGAATTGTATTACATAACATGCATATAAAACAGGACATTTAGTATGCTAATTTAACACACTGTATGTTACTTGCCAACAAACTGTGATCACACTTAACTATTAATAAAGCATTGATAATAACTTATGGAAAGCATAAAAGAAAAGCCTACCATTTCCTAGGCAATAGGTCAGAATTGTGATATTTTTTGATTTTTTAAATTACACAAAAGTTATTAAAAAAATCAACTCAAATATTTTAGATACCTTGCATAAGTGACATGTAAGGAAAACTGAAATTTGACTTAACTCAGCAACCATAGGGAGAAAAGATCCAAACAGACACAGTTCTGGAATCTGTATTCTCTGTCTCTTGAAATCAAAGATTTAAGAGAAATATCTTGCCAACTTCTAAAGAATTTTCAAAAAATACCTCATATCCTTAATGTACCAATATATGTTGCTGTTTTTGATTGATAAAGTCTTTGTACAGTACCAATGACATCTATGTTTCATAAAAATAAACTTGTACTCTAAAATATATCTGAACTTGGACTTAAAGCAGTAACTTGGATTTGGCCTTAACCAAAGAAATACTGGATACAGTTTTATCTTTGAAACAATAAAAAGAAAATTGTCTTTCTGGTTTACTTTTCTTATTAAAAATTTTAATAGAATACATTGTGATCTCACAATTCTCTTTCTTATAAGTACAAACTAAATTGTATCTTATATATGATATGAAAACTACATATATAAATCTTAACAATAGAATTGCCAATGTAAGATCAGAAAAATGACAATACCATTCCAATGTGGATTCAGAAAGATTCACTGGGCCCTAACCATAGATTAAGTTTTATAAATAGTTAATGGCTGAGAAGAGGAAGAAAGGGAGAATAATTATTTTCAGAAATTATCTTCCTAGTTGGTTATCTAATACCAAACATTCAACCTTAAATACATGTATACACAAACAATGAGGGTGTGGATGCTTGTCTGTATTCAAATAGAAGATGCCATAAATCTAAAAGGGAGTTGGAATGATATGGCATTGGATAGAACAGAGACAGAGAAATGAAATAATAGAAATACAATACCCATATACGAAACTAAACAAATAAAATAAAAAAAATAGAATGAAAATACATTTTAAAAAGAGTGTATTGCTTTCACTGTATTTAAAACAATGTATGTCTGAAACAATGAGAGGTATACACAATTAAGTAATTTCATAGGTGATTTCAATTAGGTAATTATATATGCATAATATGTATCTGAATCTATTTTCTAAAGAGTTGCATTCTGCATGTCTTTGAAAACAATAAATGTTAGAGTCCTAATCAGGCAGTTCATCATTGCATAATTTCTACCAGGAATATTTGTGTCTCCATTTTTATTGTTTATACCATTAGTTTCATTGTGATTATTTGTCTTTCTGTCAATTCTCACGGTGAGGAAAATGATCCCATGACGTATTTTAACTAAAATTTAATACTAGGAGTCTTTACTCTGAGAAATAGCATCTTAGTATATACTGACTATGGCAAAATACATGCCATTATCAGAGTTACTTATCTCTGTCACTCCTGATGCATTTCAAGGAATTTTTCACTTTTACTAGCCATCAGACAGGAATTAAGTTCCTACATGGCCCCAAATTACTACTTACAAGTTTGACAAAGTGATTTTAATGATATGAATAAAAAACAACTTTAGAGAAATATTTTTGAGTATTTAATTGATACATTCATATGCAAAACTGAAATCACTTTAGTCATCAAACATGAAAGATTTTCTTGGAATGGATGATAAATAAATTTGATTCAAAAATGTTATGTGACAGGGTGATTTAAAATAATGTTGATAAGATATTTACTTCATAGTGTTTATAGTGTTTACAGGATGTGTGCTAGTTAGGAGGATAAGATTTCATCAAACTGTCAACAAAAGTGCTTCATTTTTTAATTACATTGTGTGAGACTTTAGCATGATGACCGAAGCTGTTTTGTCCATCACTTAATAACAGTAACATAATTATACTGTTTGACAGACATTTATAGCACTCCATGAAAAGTAATCTAAAACAGGTAATTTTGCTGCGAATTATATTTCCAAATATCCAAATTTCCTGTAAAAAATGTAAATAATTTGTTTGCCTATATGTATAACTATGCCAGGGAACAATTATAACATCTTATAGAAAACATTCTAATAGAAACTTTATTCATAATTTTGATCATAGTTTATAGTTTTGATAAATTAAAGAAAAAATAACAATAGGATAGGAATTTTTATAGGATTTTTCCTTAAAATTTGTGGGGTTTTATTAAAGTATTTTAAAACCAACTTGACTTTTACCAATACCCATCTCTATGGCATATTATGGTCATATATTCAGCACATATTTAATGTCAATGGAATTGCCAAAGCACAATTCTGACCTGTGAGTATATGTAGACATTTTGCCCTTCTATATCTTTGCTTAAAGAATTTAAAATTGCTGTGTTCTGCTTCTCTGTCAATTATTATGTGTTAATTCATTTATTTCCATAAGGCATTTTCTTGAAAATATACTATCTTCCTATTGATACACCTTAATAGCTGTATTTTCTTTCATTTTTACATAAAAGTGTTCTTTTGGGTTTTTTTTGGGTTTTATTTTGCCAGTTTTCGTATTTCAGCTATGTATACTTTACTTTTGTGAGATATATATTTATATTGATATTCTTCTTGAAATTTTTATATATAAGCATTGAATTTTTATCATTTTTCACCTAAATCTCTCCACCCACTAATACCTCCTGTTTACCCCTTTAATCCTTCTCAAATTAATGATCTTTATTTTAATTACTGTTACAAATATATGTATATGTATATATAAATGCAGTTTGCAGATTGTATATAGTGTTTTCCCTTATGTGTGTTTTGTACATAAAACAAAATATAAAATGTCTTTCCCCAAATTTAATTAATAAATATCCCAAAATTCTATTTATTCAAATAAAAATTATATGACAAATTAATATTAAGACATTTCTATGATTAAACATATTGCATTTCAGATTTTAAAACAGATTAAGGTTTGTTTTTTTGTTGTTGTTTTATGGGGATTCTTTTGTTTGTTTTTTTTATTTTGATTTTGGGGACAGGTTTTCTCTGTGTAGCCGTGGCTGTCCTGGAACTTACTCTGTAGACCAGCCTGGCCTTGAATTCAGAAATCCACCTGCCTCTGCCTCCCAAATGCTATGATTAAAGGTGTGCTCCATCACTCCTGGCCAGATTATGGTTTCAAGCCTATTTATAAAGCAGTGATAGTTTTTGTCATTATGAAAAGAAAACTGTGTATGAATATCCCATGTTCAACATCATGATCAATAAACAGGTAGAAGTTACTTTGAAAGATCCAGAAGAAAGATAAATAATCTACTTATCTGTTCCTTTCAATATAGAATTTTACTCCCAAGCCAAAAGGAATAGGCAAGAGAAACCGATAAAGAATATTCACATGGAAAGGAAAAAAAAATGTTTCCTTTATATAGATGTCACAATATTTCAAATAGCACACTCTAAGTATTAGAAATTATTCAGAAGAATTGTAGAGAATAAGAGACTGTAGAATATTCAGACATGTGTCTCATACCCTTTTCCCCAAGGCAGAACGACATGCTTGGAAGACATGGCAAAAGAAGGTAAAGGCAAGTGGTGGTGCATGACAACATAAAAATTGCACATATGAACTTACAGGCATTATAACAACACGTGCCAAACCTGCAGAAGCTCAGGTTACATGGAATTCCAGCTTAGAGCAGGGGGAAGCAGGCAGAAAACACTACCATCATTCTGGGAAAGGTAACCCAGATGATATGCACTCACTGATAAGTGGATATTAGTCCAAAAGCCAGAAATACCCAAGATACAATTTACAGAGTACACGAAACTCAAGAAGAATGAAGACCAAAGTATGGATACTTCGATCCTTCTTAGAAGATGGAACAAAATACCCATGGGAGGAAATACAGAGACAAAGTGTGGAGCAGAGACTGAAGGAAAGGCCATCCAGAGACTGCTCCATCTGGGGATCCATTCCATAGACAGTTACCAAACCCAAACACTATTGTGGATGCCAACAAGTGCTTGCTGACAGGATCCTGATACAGCTGTCTCATGAGAGGCTCTGTCAGTTCCTGACAAATACAGAGTGGATGCTCACAGCAAACCATTGAACTGAGCATGGGCTCCCCAATGGAGGAGTTAGAGAAAAGACTCAAGGAGCTGAAGGGTTTTGCAAACCCCATAGGAAGAATAATATCAGCCAACCAGGCCCTCGGAGCTCACAGGGTCTAAACTAATAACCAAAGAGAATATTTGGAGGGACCCATGCCTCCAGCAGCATAAATAGCAGAAGATGGACTTGTTGGACATCAATGGAAGGAGAGTCCCTTGGTCCTGTGAAGGCTTGATGACCCAGTGTAGGGGATTGCCACTAGGTAAAGCAGGAGTGGGTGGGTGGGTGGGGGAACACCATCATAGAAGCAGAGGAGAGGGATGGGATAGGGGGTTTTGGAGTGGAAACCAGGAGAGGGGATAATATTTGAAATGTAAATAAAGAAAATATCTAATAAAATAATAATTTGAAGACAAAAAGAAAAAGAGAACACTATCCTAGCTAGGAAGCTATTAGATTTCTTTCTTTCTTTCTTTCTTTCTTTCTTTCTTTCTTTCTTTCTTTCTTTCTTTCTTTCTTTCTTTCTTTCTTTCTTTCTTTTTCTTTCTTTCTTTCTTATACACTCTAGATTTTATGTCCATACCAGTCCACCCTCCAACTGTTCCACATCCCATATATACTCCATGACACCTGTCTTCATGAGGATGTCCCCACCACCCTGCCCCCACCCCATCAGACCTCAAAACTTCCTGGGGCCTCCAGTCTCTTGAGGGTTAGGCGCATCTTCTCTGACTGAACCCAGACCCGGCAGTTCCCTGAGTTGGGGGCATAATACCAGCTGCTCTATGCTGCCTTGTTGGTGGTCCTCTGTTTGAAAGATCTCAGGCGTCCAGGGTGATTCAGACTGCTGGTCTTCCTACAGGGTTGCCCTCCTCCTCAGCTTCTTCCAGCTTTTCCGTAATTCAGCCACAAAAGTTACCAGCCTCTTTCCATTGTTTGGGTGCAAAAATCTGCATCTGACTCTTTCAGCGGCTTGTTGGGTCTTCCAGATTGAGGTCATCATAGGTCTCTTATTTTGAGTGTTCCATAGCCTCAGTAAATAGTGTCAGGTCTTGGGGCCTCCACTTGAGCCAGATCCCATTTTGGACCTGTCTCTGGACCTCCTTTTCCTTAGACTCCTCTCCATTTCCATCCCTGCAATTCTTTCAGACAGGAACAATTATGGGTCAGAGTTTTGACTGTGAAATGGCAACCCCATACCTCACTTAATGCCCTATCTTTCTGCTAGACGTAAGCTCTAAAAGTTCCTTCACCCCAATGTAGAGCATTTCATCTAAGGTCCCTTCCTTTGATTCCTGATTGTCTCTCACCTCCCAGGTCTCTAGTACATTCTGGAGGGTACCCAAAACCTCCTACCTCCCAAAGTTGACTGCTTCCATTTTTTCTGATGGCCCTCAGGCCTTCAGGTCTTTTCCCTCACCCAATATCTACCAGATCAGGTTCCCTTCTTCCCTGCCCCACCCCTTCCATTTTCCCTCCCAGGTCCCTTCCCATCCCAAGTGGGACTGAGGTGTCCTCACTTGGGCTCTTCAACTTGTTGATGTTTTTGAGTTCTGTGGACTGTATCTGGTATATTCTGTACGTTTTTTTTGGCTGATATCCACTTATTAGTGAATACATACCATGCATGTTCTTTTGGGTCTGATGCACCTCACTCAGGATGATATATTCTAGTTCTGTCCATTACCAAGAATTCACAATAAAGGAATCTTAAATGTCTGAGAAGCACCTAAAGAAATATTTAAATCCTTATTGATCAAAGAAACACAAATCAAAAGGACCCTGAAATTCCACCTTACATCAATCAGAATATTAAATATCAAATCCTCAGGTGATAACACGTGTTGGCAAGGATGTGGAGAAAGCGGAACATTCTTCCATTGCTGGTGGGATTGCAAACTGATACAACCACGCTGAGGTTCCTCAGAAAATTGGAAATAGATTTACCTGATGATCTAGCAATACCACTCTTGGAAATATACCCAAAAGATGTCCCATAATGTCACAGGAGCGTGCGTGCCACTATGTTCATAGCGGACTTGTTTGTGATAGCCTGAAGCTGGAAACAACACAGATGTCCCATGACAGCAGAATGGATACATAAAATGTAGTTCATTTACATAATGTAATTTGCTACTCAGCTATTAGGAAAGAGGACATCCTGAGTTTTGTAGCTTTTAAAATTTTTTAGCTGTGAAGATAAAGATAGTTGGTTTGTTGTTGTTGCTGTTGTTTTAAGGGTGTGACATATGGTAGCTGGACACTATCCGTGAGGGAAGGCCTAACACCAAAAGCATCTGAGTTACACAAATTGAGCTTTTAAAAAAATGACAGGATGTTGAGTGGGTAGGGAGATGGGAATGGATTTTTTGAGGATTTGGAGTAGGGGCATATGCATGTTAAAAGTATTTGGTAGAAATTACCAAAAAAATATAAAAAAATCTTTAAAATTTCAGGACAGAAAAGCAAAGTGTGAAATAAGTAGTGTTTCAAAATACCCATAGCATGCTATTTGAAAATAAATTATAAAAATAATCAAATTTACAATAGCATATATGAAGATGTAAATTTTATCAAGGAGATAAAATAATTTTATGATAATTACAAAATATTGATGAAACATTGAAAAATCATGAATAAAAAGAAAGACACTAAGTGTTCACAGATTAAAAGGCTTATTATCAACAAATGTCCATTCTACCCAATGTACTTTATAGGTCTAA
Source organism: Tokudaia tokunoshimensis (assembly GCA_036184795.1). Taxonomy (NCBI): domain Eukaryota; kingdom Metazoa; phylum Chordata; class Mammalia; order Rodentia; family Muridae; genus Tokudaia; species Tokudaia tokunoshimensis. The sequence goes on along the minus strand of BTHU01000012.1, from coordinate 79,290,709 downwards.
AATTAAATTCTTCATATGAATAAAAAAGTAAAACAAAACCTAAAATATGTAGAGACTCACAAATGGCACTGAATATTACAAACTACATTGAGTACAAAGAATACAATATATGCATATGCATATTTAAATGTATATATTTGTGTATATATATGTATATTTACTGGCATAAAAACAGGCACAGCTGAAGGAACATACAAGAATATAAGTAGTCATATATATCTATAACAAGATGACTTTGACAAACACTCCAAAACTCTGCTTTACAGTGAATTAAAGAAAAGATAGTAATTTTTATAAATGGTGTTAAATATATCAGATATCCATTTACAGACAAAATTAACTCAAAACAGATGACATAGAAACTTGATTTGTTTAACAACTTTAAACTACTTGATAAATAAACATATAGGAATGCTTCAAAACATTAGAACAAGGATATCCCCTACGGAACATGTCATTTAGAAAACATAAGAGCCCCACCTTACTCAGAACATTTTTGGACCCTTGTTCTATAAAACAGAAACAGAAATAACATGACCAAACTCATTATATGGGGTCACAGTCACTTTGATACTGAAGCCACACAGATTCAACAAAGAAAGTGAATTACAGAACAATTTCCCTCATGAATATTTACACAAAAATATTCTACAAAATACCTGCAACACATCAAATAGATCATAAACATGATCAAGGAATCTTCATCCCAGAGATGCTGGGATGGTTTGCTATATGAAAATCTGTCAATGTTTTCCATCATGCAAACAAAATATAAGAAAAGAAACACATGATCATCTCATTAGATACTGAAAAAATCATTAACAAAATCCAAAACCCTTTCATGTAAAAAGTACTGGAGACATCAGGGTAAAATATGCATACCTAATATATAATAAAGGGAATTTCCAGCAAACCAATACCCAACATCTAATTAAATAGGAAAAAACTGAAAAAGCAATTCTACTAAAAACAGGGAGATGACAAAGATATTCACTCTCTATATTTATTCAATATAGTACTTAAGGTCTAACTATAGTAATAAAACAACTAAAGAAGATTAAGGGATACAAACTGTAAGGAAAAATCAAACTATTGCTACAGTGTACAAAAAGAGACCCCAACAATTTTACTAGGGAACACCTTCATGAAATTGGCTAGAAACAGTATTAACTAAAAGCAAAACAGAACAACAACAACAAAAAAAAAATCAGTGACCCTACTACATACAAGTGACATACAATTGACAAGGAGGGTGTGGAAGAAATCAGGGAAAAACACACTTCAAAATAACCACAAATAATATAAAATATATTGGGTAAGTAAAAGACCTTTATAACAAGAATTTCTAAAGGTAATTGAGGAAGATATAAGAAAATGGAATGATCTCCCATGATCATGGATCAATAAGATTAATATAGTAAACATGGACATTTTACGAAACACAATATGAATTCAACAGAATTCACACAAAAAATCCCAACATATTTCTTTCCAGATGTTGAAGAACAATATTCAATTTCATATGGAAAAACAAAAACTACAGAATAGCCACACAATAAAAAACGCCCTTCCATATCATTATTCCTAATTTCAAACTCTACTACAGAGCTACAGTAATAAAAGCCATATGGTACTGGCATAAAAACCAATAGGTTGATCAATGGAATTGAATTGAAGATCTATACATCTATGAATAAAAAAAATTTTGATAAAGAAGCCACAAATATATAATGGAAAAATGATGATAGAACAAAGAATACAACAGCTCACATATCAGACTGAGTGGCAGCAAGAAAATAATGAGGATTAGAAACAAGACTTGGAGGAGAACCTTTTAAAATTAATTCATCAAAATGAAGTAGACAGCAGAAAATCACAACAACAATATAAGGAAAAATTAAAATGTAGAGGCAGAGCCTAGAACAGAGATTACAGAAACTTAAGGAACAGAAGGAACAACAAAAGGAGAGATATGAATCATGAGCACAGACCTTAATGGAAGAAATTAAGATATTACTTAAGGAAAATACTCAGGTAAACACTGGAGAAAAATTAAAGAAAGCCAACCAAAGGTTTTTAGGAAACAAACTTTAATTTATCTGGTTAGTATAAAACAAAGACCACCAGATGATGATCATCCACAAGGTTTTCAGGAATATGAATGATAACCCGTAGATGTGTTAGAACTGAGAAAATTTAAGAAAAGTGTCACTAATTTTGGAATGCATTTGCCTTTTGTAAAACAAGTCCTGACTTCTTGGGCTATTAAAATTAGAATAGTCATGCAAGACTGGAAGGATATGGAAAAAGTAATATTAGAACCTGCATCACATTTACAGTGGTTTTCATGGTGGAGAGAAGAGGTGAAGGAGATAGGTCAACAGAATAGATGCTGGGAGAGGGATAGAATGCAAACAGAATTACTTCAGAAGACAGAATAACAATCATGTAAGAATTGGGGAAAGTAGCCCCATTGGGTCTGGGGTAGCAGAGGTGAAATATAAGTTTTAGAAAGTGATAACTCAAGAGTATCTGAGGGGAGTATATGTTAGCCACATGGAGTAAGGGAGTTGCCCACCTATTGCTCTTTTAAGGTATATTAAAGTTAACACTGCATGTGTGTGTGTGTTTTATTCAGTGACTCTATAGCTTTGAGGCAGGTTGAATCATGCCACCCCAGCCAGGAAGTAAAGAGTGGATTAATGATTTACCTCTACAGAACGGTGATGGTGTAACTGAATGTTGGCACATAGAAGAATGCAAATAGATAGCTATCACTCTGGACAAAACTAAAAACCAAATGAATCAAAGAAGTTACCATAAAACTAGATACACTGAACCTCATAGAAGAGAAAATGGAGACTAGCCTTGAACACAGAGGCATATGAGACAACTTCCTAAAGAGAACACCAATAGCACATGCCTTAAGGTCTAAAAATAAATGGGTCATCATGAAACTGAAAAGCTTCTATGAAGAAAATCACATCATTGATAGGACAAAATATCACTCTACAAAAAAGGAAAAGATTTTCACCAGCTCAACATCTGTCAGAGGGCTAATTTCTGAAATATATAAAGAACTCAAGAAACTAGACACATCAACAAATTAGACAATCCAATTAAAAAAATGGGGTATAGATCTAAACAGAAATTTATTAACAAATGGCCAAAAAGGACTTAAAGAAATGTTCAACATCCTTAGCCATCAGAAAAATGAAAATCAATTTTATATTGAGATTCCATCAAACCCATCTCAGAATAGCTAAGATTAAAAGTATAAGGTACAGTTCATAGTGCAAAGGATGTGGATCAACGAGAATTTTACTGCTGGTTGGAGTCCAAACTTGTACAGCCATTTTGGATATCAATATAGTGATTTTGCATGAAATTGGGAACTAGTCTACTTCAAGTCCCAGTTATACTACTCCCAAGGATTCTCCCAAAAGACACTCTAGCCTATCATAAGGATACTTGCTCAACAATATTTATAGAAGCTTTATTCATAATAGCCAGAAAATGGAAACAACTGATGTCCTTCAACTGAAGAATTATTAAAGAAAATGCATTATATTTATAGAATGGACTATTATTCATCTGTTAAAAATTATCTCATGAAATTTGCAGGAAAATGAATACAACTAGAAAATTATCATCCTGAGTGAGGTTGCCTAGACTCACAAAAACAAACATGGTATGTACTCACTCATACGTGGATATTAGCTATAAAGTAAAAAAAAAAAAAAAATAACCATGCTGCAATCCACAGACCCAGAGAGGCTAGGTACCATTGAGGGCTCAAAACAATACACTTGATTCTCCTTGAGGAGAAATAGAATAGATATTGTGGGTGGACTGGGGGCATGTGGGACAGAAGCATGAGGGATTAAGGGGAGGTAAGATGGATCAAGATAGTACTGGGAGAGAAAATTGCAATTGGGGAAAATTTGGGGAGGTACAAACCAAGTATGATGGAAACTCCCAGGAAACTACTAGTGTTACCCTCGTAAAACACTAAGTAATGTAGGATAAGAAACCTGAACTTACCAACTCCAGTAATCAGGAAAGACTTCCAGATGAGGAACAGGGACACCAACCTAGTCACAAACTATTATAATTTGCCCTGCCTATAAGATGTAGTAAAAGTAGGGCAGAAATTATAGGAGTGACCCATCAATTACTGGTCCAGCTTGAGGCTCATGATATGAGATGCTATCCAGTCCTGACACTGCCTGGAGTGCCAAGAAACAGAGGCACAAGTACAGATAATCCAGAGACCTAGCACAAAGCTAAAATCACTTAAAATAAATCATGGAAAATATTAGTACATTTATGGTAAGAGGTTGATATCTAGAAGACATCAGGTTCTCCAACAGTCAGTAGGAAAAAATTGAGTTTTAGAGTAAGCATGGGATTTAATAGCTTTTCTGAAAATTTTATCTAAGAATATCTCCTGCAGAATTTCCAAATAGTGGTTGTACCAGCTTGCAATCCCACCAGCAGTGGAGGAGTGTTCCTCTTTCTCCACATCCTCGCCAACACCTGCTGTCTCCTGAATTTTTGATCTTAGCTATTCTGACTGGTGTGAGGTGAAATCTCAGGGTTGTTTTGATTTGCATTTCCCTAAGACTAAGGATATTGAACACTTCTTTAGGTGCTTCTCAGTCATTCGATATTCTTCAGGTGAGAACTCTTTGTTTAGCTCTACCCCATTTTTTAATAGGGTTACTTGCCTCTCTGGAGTTTAACTTCTTGAGTTCTTTGTATATATTGGATATTAGCCCTCTGTCAGACGTAGGGTTGGTAAAGATCTTTTCCCAATTTGTTGGCTGCCCTTTTGTCCAATTAACAGTGTCCTTTGCCTTACAGAAACTTTGTAATTTTATGAGGTCCCATTTGTCAAATCTTGATCTTAGAGCATAAGCTATTGGTGTTCTGTTCAGGAAATTTTCTCCTGTGCCCATGTGCTCAAAGCTCTTCTTCAGTTTCTTTTCTATTAGTTTTAGTGTGTCTGGTTTTATGTGGAGGTCCTTGATCCACTTGGACTTGAGCTTAGTACAAGATAAGAATGGATCGATTTGCATTCTTCTGCATGCTGACCTCCAGTTGGACCATCACCATTTGTTGAAAAGGCTATCTTTTGTCCACTGGATGGTTTTATCTCCTTTGTCAAAGATCAAGTGATCATAGGAGTGTGGGTTCATTTCTTGCTCTTCAATTCTATTCCATTGATAAATATGCCTGTCACTATACCAATACCATGCAGTTTTTAACACTATTGCTCTATAGTACTGCTTGAGGTCCAGGATACTGATTCTCCCAGAAGTTCTTTTATTGTTGAGAATAATTTTAGCTATTCTGGGTTTTCTGTTATTCCAGATGAATTTGAGAATTGCTCTTTCTAACTCTATGAAGAATTTAGTTGGGATTTTGATGGGGATTGCATTGAATCTCTATATTGCTTTCGGCAAGATGGCCATTTTTGCTATATTAAATCTTCCAATTCATGAGCATGGAAGAAATTTCCATCTTCTGAGGTCTTCTTCGATTTCCTTCTTGAGAGACTTGAAGTTCTTGTCATACAGATCTTTCACTTGTTTTGTTAGATACTTTATATTGTTTGTGACTATTGTGAAGGGTGCCATCTCCGAAATTTCTTTCTCAGCTTACTTATCCTTCAGTACCTCAGAAAACTGGGCATGACATTCCCAGAGGACCTTGTTATACCACTCCTGGGCATATACCCAGAGGACTCCCAGGCATGCAATAAGTACACATGATCCACTATGTTCATAGCAGCCTTATTTATAATAGCCAGAAACTTGAAAGAACCCAGATGTCCCTCAATGGAGAAATGGATACCGATAATGTGGTATATTTACACAATGGAATACTACTCAGCAATTAAAAACAATGAATTCGGCGCAGGGAGGGAGCCCGCCAGCTTCCCTTCCGCGACCTCTGTTCCCGCGGACTGCGCTGGAGAGACCGGTACCCAGGCTCTCCCCCCGATATAACATCACTTGGGACACGGCCTGTTGGGGCTTCCGTCTGTGCCCGAGGGCGGGTTGGCGCTGTGGTCGTCTGGGTGCCAGATCGGCGGGCCATCGTGACCACAGGGTGAGCGGCGCCACGGAGACTGCCCTCCGCCATCTTTGCTCCAGTGACCAGGTAGTTGGGACCGCCAGGCTCAGAGACAGACAAGCATAATATCGCTTCGGTTTCAGGCAGCTTGTGTGTAACCTGCTCCCAGGTGCTGGGCTGATCTGCAGTAACCAGCACGCCAGTTCCGCGGTGGGACCTTCTGCCTGGTGGAGGGACCCCGCGCAGGGAGGGAGCCTGCCAGCTTCCCTTCCGCGACCTCTGTTCCCGCGGACTGCGCTGGAGAGACCGGTACCCAGGCTCTCCCCCCAATATAACATCACTTGGGACACGGCCTGTTGGGGCTTCCTTCTGTGCCCGAGGGCGGGTTGGCGCTGTGGTCGTCTGGGTGCCAGATCGGCGGGCCATCGTGACCACAGGGGTGAGCAGCGCCACGGAGAGTGCCCTCCGCCATCTTTGCTCCAGTGACCAGGTAGTTGGGACCACCAGGCTCAGAGACAGACAGGCATAATATCGCTTCGGGTTCAGGCAGCTTGTGTGTAACCTGCTCCCAGGTGCTGGGCTGATCTGCAGTGACCAGCGCGCCAGATCTGCTGTGGGACTTCTGCCTGGCAGAGGGACGCCCCCTCCCCCCCCCAGGAGAGATCACACACCCCTGCACAGGGCAGGAGCCTGCCAGCCTCCCTTTGGCGACCTCTGCTCCAGGAATCCACTAGGCTGAGCCTTTAGATGTGCAAGGCCTCCCCAATATAAGATCACTTGGGGCAAAGCACATTAGGGCTCCAAAGTCACTCAGGAGCAGGCAGGCCCCAGAAATCGGTGCCAGGGGAATCCTGGTAATCCAGGGGGGGCAGAAATAGCTTTGCAAGCTCACAGGAGGTCCAACCAACAGCCAGTGGCAGCAGGACCAACTAACACCAGAGGTATCCAGATGGCAAAAGGCAAACGTAGGAATATTACTAACAGTAATCAAAGTAATGTGGGACCATCCGAACCCAACTCTCCAACAGCAGCAAGTCCTGGATACCCCACCACACCCGAAAGACAAGATCTGGATTTAAAATCACTTCTCATGATGCTATTAGAGGATCACAAGAAGGACACAAATAAATCTCATAAAGAGTTACAGGAGACCATGAATCAACGGTTAGAAGCCCTTACAAAGGAAACACAAAAATCGCTTAGAGAAATGCGGGAGAACATGGATCAAAAGATGGAGGCGCACAAGGAGACAACACAAAAATCACTTAACGAGATGAATCAACGGGTAGATGCACTCACAAAGGAATCACAAAATTTGCATAAAGAAATGCAGAAGAATATGGGTCAACAGACGGATGCCCATAAGGAGGCAACACAAAAATTGCTTAAAGAAATGAATCAACGGTTAGATGCCCTTACAAAGGAAACACGAGAACTGCTTAAAGAAATGCAGGAGACGATGGATCAACAGATGGAATCCCATGAGGAGGAAACACAAAAATCGCTCAGAGAAATGCAGGAGAACGTGGGTCATCAGGAAGAAATCCTGAAAGAGGTAATGCAAAAATACCTTAAAGAAATACAGGAAAATACAAACAAACAAGTGAAGGATCTCAGCAAATCCATCCAGGAACTAAAAAAGGAAGTAGAAACAACTAAGAAATCACAAAGGGAGACAACTTTGGAGATAGAAAACCTTGGGAAGAAATCAGGAGTCATAGATGCAAACATCAACAATAGAATACAAGAGATGGAAGAAAGAATCTCAGGTGCTGAAGATTCCATAGAAAGCATCGACTCAACAGTCAAAGAAAATGCAAAATGCAAAAAAACGCGTAACCCAAAACATCCAGGAAATCCAGGACACAATGAGAAGACCAAACCTAAGGATTATAGGTATAGATGAGAGTGAAGATTTGCAACTTAAAGGGCCAGTAAACATCTTCAACAAAATTATGGAGGAAAACTTCCCTAACTTAAAGAGAGAGATGCCGATGAACATACAAGAAGCCTACAGAACTCCAAACAGACTGGACCAGAACAGAAATACCTCCCGTCACATAATAATCAAAACACCGAATGTTCTAAACAAAGAAAGAATACTAAATGCAGTAAGAGAAAAGGGCCAAGTAACATACAAAGGAAGACCTATCCGAATCACATCAGACTTCTCACCAGAGACTATGAAAGCCAGAAGATCCTGGGCAGATCTCATGCAGACACTAAGACAGCACAAATGCCAGCCTAGACTACTATACCCAGCAAAACTCTCAATCACCATAGATGGAGAGACCAAGATATTCCATGATAAAACCAAATTTTCACAATATCTTTCCACAAATCCTGCCCTGCAACGGATAATAGGTGGAAACCTCCAATACAGGGAGAGAAACAACACCCTGGAAAAAATGAGATAATAACCTTCTTGAATCAAACCCAAAAGTAGATAACCACTCAAACATAAAGATAGCGTCAAGAATGGCAGATGGCAATAATCACTATGCCTTAATCTCTCTTAATATCAATGGTCTCAACTCCCCAATTAAAAGACATAGACTAGCAGACTGGATACGTAAACAGGACCCAGCTTTTTGCTGCATGCAGGAAACGCACCTCAGTGTCAAAGACAAACACTACCTCAGAGTAAAAGGCTGGAAAACAATTTTACAAGCAAATGGCCCCAAGAAACGAGGTGGAGTAGCCATCCTAATATCGGATAAAATTGATTTTCAACCCAAAGTCATCAAAAAAGACACAGAAGGACACTACATACTGATCAAGGGAAAAATCCACCATCAAGAACTCTCAATCCTGAATATCTATGCTCCAAATGCAAGGGCACCCTCATTCGTAAAAGAAACTTTACTAAAACTCAAAGCACACATCGCACCGCACACAATAATAGTGGGTGACTTCAACACCCCGCTCTCTGAAATGGATCGTTCAGGAAAGCAGAAACTAAACAGGGACACAGTGAATCTAATTGAAGCCTTGGACCAAATGGAACTAACTGATATATATAGAACATTTCATCCTAGAGCTAAAGAATACACCTTCTTCTCAGCTCCTCATGGTACCTTCTCCAAAATTGACCATATAATTGGTCACAAATCAGACCTCAACAGATACAAGAAGATAGAAATAATCCCATGCCTCCTATCAGATCACTATGGAATAAGGGTGGTCTTCAATGGCAACAAAAACAAAAGAAAACCCACGTACACATGGAGGCTGAACAATGCTCTACTCAATGATAACTTGGTCAAGGTGGAAATAAAGAAAGAAATCAAAGACTTTTTGAAAGTTAATGAAAATGAAGGCACAACATACCCTAACTTATGGGACACAATGAAAGCAGTGCTAAGAGGAAAATTCATAGCCCTGAGTGCCGCCAAAAAGAAACGGGAGACAGCATACACTAACAGCTTAATGGCACACCTGAAAGCCCTGGAACAAAAAGAAGCAAATACACCAAAGAGGAGTAGAAGGCAGGAAATCATCAAACTCAGGGCTGAAATCAATCAAGTAGAAACAAATAAAACCATACAAAGAATCAACAAAACGAGGAGTTGGTTCTTTGAGAAAATCAACAAGATAGATAAGCCCTTAGCCAGACTAACCAGAGGGCACAGAGATAGTATCCAAATTAATAAAATCAGAAACGAAAAGGGAGAGATAACAACAGAAACTGAGGAAATTCAAAAAATCATCAGATCCTACTACAAAAACCTGTATTCAACACAACTAGAAAATCTTGAGGAAATGGACAATTTCCTTGACAGATACCAAGTACCAAAATTAAATCAGGATCAAATAGACCATCTAAACCGTCCTATAACCCCTGAAGAAATAGAAGTTGTCATTGGAAGTCTTCCAACCAAAAAAAGCACAGGTCCAGATGGTTTTAGTGCAGAATTCTATCAGACCTTCAAAGAAGACCTAACACCAATACTCTTCAAACTGTTCCACAAAATAGAAACAGAAGGAACACTACCAAACTCGTTCTATGAAGCCACAATTACACTAATACCAAAAGCACACAAAGATCCGACAAAGAAAGAGAATCTCAGGCCAATCTCTCTTATGAATATCGATGCAAAAATACTCAATAAAATTCTTGCCAACCGAATCCAAGAACACATCAAAACGATCATTCACCACGATCAAGTAGGCTTCATCCCAGGGATGCAGGGATGGTTCAATATAAGGAAATCCATCAATGTAATCCACTACATAAACAATCTCAAAGAAAAAAACCACATGGTCATCTCATTAGATGCTGAGAAAGCATTTGACAAAATTCAGCATCCTTTCATGCTAAAGGTCTTGGAAAGATCAGGAATTCAAGGCCCATATCTAAACATAGTAAAAGCAATTTACAGCAAACCAGTAGCCAGCATCAATCTAAACGGAGAGAAACTTGAAGCAATCCCACTAAAATCAGGGACTAGACAAGGCTGCCCTCTCTCTCCATATCTTTTCAATATAGTACTTGAAGTTCTAGCTAGAGCAATTAGACAAGAAAAAGAGGTCAAAGGGATACAAATTGGAAAGGAAGAAGTCAAACTATCACTATTTGCAGACGATACGATAGTATACATAAGCGACCCAAAGAACTCCACCAGAGAACTCCTACAGCTGATAAACGACTTCAGCAAAGTGGCCGGATATAAAATCAACTCAAGCAAGTCAGAAGCCTTCCTATACTCAAAGGATAAGCAGGCTGAGAAAGAAGTAAGAGAAATAATACCCTTTACGATAGCCACAAACCATATTAAGTATCTTGGCGTGACGCTAACCAAACAAGTGAAAGATCTGTATGACAAGAACTTCAAGTCTCTGAAGAAAGAAATTGAAGAAGACCTCGGAAGATGGAAAAATCTGCCATGCTCATGGATTGGCAGGATTAATATAGTAAAAATGAGCATCTTACCAAAAGTAATACACAGATTCAATGCAATCCCCATCAAAATCCCAACTCAATTCTTCATAGAGTTAGAAAGAGCAATTCAAAAATTCATCTGGAATAACAGAAAACCCAGAATAGCTAAAACTATTCTCAAGAGTAAAAGAACCTCTGGGGGAATCAGTATCCCGGACCTCAAGCTGTACTACAGAGCAATAGTGTTAAAAACTGCATGGTATTGGTACAGTAACAGACATGTAGATCAATGGAACAGAATTGAAGACCCAGAAATGAACCCACACTCCTATGGTCACTTGATCTTTGACAAAGGAGCTAAAACCATCCAGTGGAAAAAAGATAGCCTTTTCAACAAATGGTGCTGGCTCAGCTGGAGGTCAACATGCAGAAGAATGCAAATTGACCCATCCTTATCTCCTTGCACTAAGCTCAATTCTAAGTGGATCAAAGATCTCCACATAAAACCAGACACACTGAAACTAATAGAAGGGAAACTAGGGAAGAACCTTGAACATATGGGCACAGGGGAGAATTTCCTGAACAGAACTCCAATAGCTTATACTCTAAGATCAAGAATAGACAAATGGGACCTCATTAAATTACAAAGTTTTTGCAAGGCAAAAGACACTGTCAAAAAGACAAAGCGGCAACCAACTAACTGGGAAATGATCTTTACCAACCTTACATCCGACAGAGGGCTAATATCCAAGATATACAAAGAACTCAAGAAGTTAAACTCCAGAGAGGCAAGTAACCCTATTAAAAAATGGGGTACAGAGCTAAACAAAGAGTTCTCACCTGAAGAATATCTAATGGCTGAGAAGCACCTAAAGAGATGTTCATCATCCTTAGTCATTAGGGAAATGCAAATCAAAACAACCCTGAGATTCCATCTCACACCAGTCAGGATGGCTAAGATCAAAAACACAGGAGACAGCAGTTGTTGGCGAGGATGTGGAGAAAGAGGAACACTCCTCCACTGCTGGTGGAATTGCAGGCTGGTACAACCACTCTGGAAAGCAGTCTGGCGGCTCCTCAGAAAACTGGGCATGACACTTCCGGAGGATCCGGCTATACCACTCCTGGGCATATACCCAGAGACTTTACCTGCATGCAATAAGGACACATGCTCCACTATATTCATAGCAGCCTTATTTATAATAGCCAGAAGCTGGAAAGAACCCAGATGTCCCTCAACGGAGGAATGGATTCAGAAGATGTGGTATATTTACACAATGGAATACTACTCTGCAATTAAAAACAATGAATTCACGAAATTCCTAGGCAAATGGTCAGAACTTGAAAATATCATCCTTAGTGAGGTAACCCAATCACAAAAGATCACACATGGTATGAAGTCACTGATAAGGGGATATTGACCCAGAATCTCAGAATACCCTAGACACAATCAGCATATCAATAGATTTCTAAAAAGATGGAAGGAGAGACCCCTGGTCCTGGAAAGACTGGATGTAGGGGAACGCCAGGACAGAGTAATGAGAGGGGGTTGAACGGAGAAAAGAGGGAGGGAAGGGGGCTTATGGGACTTTCGGGGAGGGAGGAAACGGGAAAGGGGAAGTGATTTGGAATGTAAATTAAAAAAATAAAATAAAATTAAATTAAAAAAAAAAAAAACAAAAAAACAATGAATTCATGAAATTCTTAGGCAAATGGTTGGAACTGGAAAATATCATCCTAAGTGAGGTAACCCAATCACAAAAGAACACACATGGTATACAGTCACTGATAAATGGATATTAGCCCAGAAGCTCGGAATACCTAAGACAAAATTGACATATCAATTGTTTCCGAAAAGAAGGAATGAGAGACCCCTGGTCCTGGAAAGACTGGATGTAGGGGAATACCAGGACAGAGAAGTGGGAGGGGGTTGACTGGGGAACAGTGGGAGGGAAGAGGGCTTATTGAACTTCCGGAGGTAGGGGAACCAGGAAAGGAGAAATCATTTGGAATGTAAATAAAGAATATAGAACATAAAGAAAAAGAATTTCCAAATAGTAAAGGAAATTGTCTCACCATGATTCAGTGTGTGAAGATTAAAAGCACAACAAAATATCAATTTAGTCTAGCAAAATTGAGTAATATTAGAAAGACGGAATAAATAACTGCTGGTCAGGATGTAAAGAAAATTAATGACCTTACTCACTGTTGCAGGGAGTGAAAACTTATGCAAATATTAAGGAATGAAGGATTGTCCTTTCTCAAGAAACCATACATTAAAGTATTCTCTGATCCAACCATGTCACCACTGAATCACTATTCAAAGGAAACTTTTTTAAAGAAATATCTAAATGTTAATTTGATGACAGTTAAGAAAGCTCAAATGGAAAAGTCATGTTTACAGAAGCAAAATACTCAAAGGTAAATAAAAAACACAAAGTCGAAAGTTTCATATCAATCAAATTAAACGATAATATGTTGACATTTTAACTGAAGCAAGAAAATCTTAAAATTACTGGAAAATGCACATTATTATCAAAGAGAATGGAAAAATACATAAAACTAGAAAACTTCCATATATATATATATATGTATCCATCATTATGAAATAAAGGTAAATAAGACACAACATGCAGTACAGAGAGAGGCACCATCCATCCCCACACAGATATCAATGTTTAAGTTGTCAATATTGTTCAAAAGTGAAAGTAAACACCAGAAAAAAATGGTTGTTTAATATGATATTAATTTTGACCTCAAATAGAATAAGAACTTAATTTGTTTTCCTATATTTCTTGAAAACTGTATTTAATTTGTGTAATTAATTTTTATATCAAATTAAATATCTAATGCTAAAGATTGCAAATACATAAGATTTTACCAAAAAGAAAATTATTTGTAAACATTTATAGGGTAAAATTTCTAAGTAGATCTCATGCAGAATAATTTTTTTAAAGAAAATGATAATTACTAATCAACCCAAATGGTAGAAGTTCATTCTTACACTGATTCTTTTACAAGAATGACTCATTACCTACAGATCATGAAACTTTTCTGCAAGTCCACTTATCTGACAAATAATATTCAGAATGTATAATCATTTCCCATAATTTTATGACAAGAATACAAAGAGTATAGTACACACTGCTAAAACTTTGTATAAATAGTTCTGGAGAAAGTGTGTTACATAATTACCAATAGCCATATTAAAAATTACATTAATCATTATATAAGACTGCAGGGGATGCAGTTATACACAACATAGAATTGCTGTGGTATAAAATAATTAATCAGTTTCCTGTTTGTCTACTTGATGTTAAGTTATGCAATCTCTATTGAAAACCATTTGTTAGTACTAATACATTTAATCCATTCACTTGTCATATGGCCCCTGAAACTGTTTTATACACACACATGTATATGCACATACATGTTATACTTACACAAGAGAAATGAAATATATATTGTCAAAATATCTTCCACATGAAGCTTTATAATAGTTTTATTTATTGGGATAAAAAAGTCTATCTGATAGTGATCACCATGTCAGTAATGGAAGAATGAACATATTTTAACATGTACACTCAATGGGCTTTTTTGAATCTTCCATGCGATTGCTAACTTTTTATTTAATTAATTGGTTAATTAATTAATTTGGTGCTTTTCTGCAGGATATGTGAACGTACTTTGCCAAGGACCAGCCTCCTCATTGAGAGGAGTTCTGAGAGAAGGGTGTGTGGGAGCTGTGAAAAGAATAAATAGAAGTCAAATCGTGAATTCAACTGGATGTTCTGCTTGATACAGCTTTTTCAGTCTGCTTTTCTCTAGGTTCTGTTTTCTCTCTGGAGATCTCTCTATCTATATTCTGCTTGCTTGGTATTCTGAGAGATCTCTCTCTGTGTCCATATTCTGCTTGCTATTCTAAGAAATCTCTTTGCCCATTTGCAGCTTGTGTGTGTGTGTGTGTGTGTGTGTGTGTGTGTGTGTGTGTGTGTGTGCGCACACGTGTACATGTCTGTTTTGGTCTGTCTGTCCACAAAACAGTTCTCTATTTTATCCTAAAAAAAAAAAATCTTTTGATAGTTCATCTCCTACAGAACACAACTCCAGTCTTCCACTTTACATATCAATCCAGTCATTTACTCCATGGTTCCTTTGGGTTATCTTATGAATCACCATCCCATGTCCCTAGCCTTTTGATTCTTAGGAGACATTAAGTATACTTTCATTTTTTTAACATTGCAAAAGAATTAAAAGTTCTGACGGCTTTTGTTAAGCACAGACAATAAGTTAGTTGGGTAGGATCTTGCCCTGAAATTACCATTTCTACCATACCTTGGCTTAATCTTGCTCTGTTCTAGGCTGATATTAAACTCAGAAATCTGCTTGCCTTTGTATCTTTCTGACAAGCTGGCTCATAGTGTAGTAGCCTTTCTTACTACAGATTCATAAGACATTCTTTATTGCATTCTTATATTTTGCATAGCTGAGAATATATATTTACATATACATTTATATTTATATATATATAAATATATTTATATATATTAAATATATATAAATATATATATTAAATATATTTATATTTATATATATATATATTTATATATATAACTCAGGTATGTAGAGCCCTTTCCCATAGCCTTCATGGCTGTCCTGAAGGCCCCATTGTTGGACATTTTGCTTAGATTCTAGCCATACCTTTGCCTCCTAGACTCCTTGATATTTCTAATTCTCATGAAGTCATTAATATTAACAGGGAGGACATTCCTCAGAGGAATATGACATATGTACATTGATACACAAACAAGCCTTATTATGCCCACAACAGCCATCAGACACTCTGGAGGCTCACACCTGGGTCCTGTCCCCAGGGGCAGGAACCATGTCACTCTGTCCCTGTCAGGGCCATGCTGGACTTGGCAGTATTTTCCAGTGCTTAGCTAATAGATGCTGTTGTAGCAAGTGTGGTAACTCTTGTAATTGTGCATTCTGAGCAGCAGAAAATATTAAAAAACTGAATAATATCTGAATGATTTGGAATTTGTGGAATGATAGAGGTTATTACTAATTTAGTCAAATGTGCATTACAAGTAGATTCCTTAATACAAGAAAAATGATTAATTTTAAAAACAAAAATATCAATGTAAATCTTTTATATTTTGAATTAAATCAAGACTAAAGATTCAGACATATGTCAAAAGCATGAGACTATAGGTATTTAATGGGGGCTTTATATTTCAAATATATTTAATTCTTCTAATTTCAACATGCTAGAATATTCAACAGGCATAAAAACTGTAAGGTGATGAATTGAAATAATCAGACAGCATGATAACTTTTCTTGGTATTAAAAAACAGAAATTTAATACCCATAAGATCCTGCTACTTCTGGCTATATTGAGATTTAAGAACATACTTCCTATAAAAAAAAATCTAGCTTTAGAAAACTTCAACAATGTAATCAGTATTACTAACAGTAACTGAATCTTACAGCTTTTCAAAGTCTGTATAAAGATTGGATATCCCTCTCAGAATACATTATATATGTCAAATATGTTTGAATATAAACCTGGATCAGATATTAGTGGGAGAGAAGTATATATAAAGAAAAAAAATCAAATCAGGATGAAAAATCGTCACTCATGTATCTATCTGTTGGAGAGAATATATAATATAATATAAAAATAAATATGTGAGGAATTTCAGATATAAGATTAGAAATGCATTACAAACAGTAATGTGTAGACAGGAGAATGGAGCCTGATACAAACACACATGTCAGGATTCATGAAATTCAGATAAAAGGTTAAATGTCCATACAATTGTCTTGAAAGATACACACAAATAACTTAGTGTAAATCATTACCATTAAAACAAAATGGGACTTTCGGGGAGGGAGGAAACGGGAAAGGGGAAATGATTTTGAATGTAAATCAAAAAAAAAAAACTTAGAAAATAAAATAAAATTAAAAAAAAGAAAAAAAGTAAAGAAAAACAAAAACAAAATGGCCAAATCAATTTAGAAAAAAATATTAAAAACTCTAATCTTAGAAAATTACTGAAAGCTTTTATAATGATATAGTTAGAAACAAAGATCCAGACCCAAACTGACCTTTAGTCAACAGTGTATTGTGGGGTTAAATACAATGGAATTTCTTGACTCACCTTGTTCCATTCTAAAATAAAATGTTGGGGGGATAAAAAATAAAGGAAGAACAGAGATAGTCTCCAATATTCTACATTTAAATATAGGACTAAAAAGAGTAAAAATAAGTTATGAGAGTATAAACAAGATCACCATACTAGGAGTCACCATCCTTTCTTTTATTATTATTGTTCTTCTTCTTCTTCTTTTATCATTTACATAAAGAAAACAAGAGCATGAAGCAGATGATTTCAGGAAAATGATATGCTTTGGAACCAAGCAAGGCAAAATTTCCATGAATATTGTAATCTTCTACCCCAAGAAGCCTATATATAAAATGCACAATCCATTTATTTGAATTATAAGCAACAAGCCTAGTTTGGGTAGATCGAATACTATACTAATTTGTTCCCTAGCAATAAGATCTCTTGCTACTTGCAGTTTCTCCTGGCCATGTGGTTCTGCTCCATCATGGCTGCCTCATCTTCTCCTTCTCCTGGCAAGGCAGATCTCCCTTTCATCCTTAAGGCAATAAAAAATTTTTAATCCCTCCTTTTATGGAAATTAGCATCTGTGGATATATTTATACCCACTTTCTGTTTATATAACTTGGATTAACATTCTTTCCTGGGCACTTTACTTCAATTGAAGCCATTTATTTTCTGTATGAGCTTATTTAACTAGTAAGGTTACAAAAATAGTCATATAAATTATTTGAACATACTAATAACAATAATATTTTTTGACTCCCCAAACTTCATTTCAGATATGATGTCATATATCACAATGGACTAAAGTGATTCATAAAATTTCATCTTATGTAACCGATCAATACATTGTTGGCTAAAAATCTGTCTGGTCTGGATCTACTTGCCTCATAAAGAAAGTTTTCAGTATTTCAACCTTATATATTAGATTTAAAAGTGCCCATATAAAGCATTTCAGCATACTAACAACAAAAATATGAAACTGTTTGGCATTATAGAAAGGAATTTGAGTTTAATATTTTCTAAAAGTAAGCAAATAAATTTCACCTATTTTTCACCTATCAAAATAATGCTGAGGCTAGAACTGATGAATTGGCAAGAAAAATGACAGGCAAGAAAGGAAAATTGTATCTTAATGACATTGTTCTTGCTCCCAAATCAGTACAACCATATCAACAGATGAACAGTTTAAGTTTGCTATCCACTTCATTATAAAGAAGACCACAGATAACGGAGAGGTGTGGGGTCTTTGAGTAACATCAAGTTGAAATAGTGTATTAGTTTACATTGTGTGACTTTAAAATATCAATTTCTGAAACATAGCTTTATGCTGAATTGAATACTATGAGGAAATGGAATATTTTATGATGAAATTCTTAGTAAATTTTTTTAAGATAGATGGTTATTACAACAATGTTAAAGGCCTAGGTGGTAAATATTTAGAAATTATAATAATTAAGACTGAGTATTTTTTGGTGAGTGTGTATGTGTGTGTATGAGTGTGGATGTGTATGAGTGTGTGTGCATGTATGGGTGTGTGCATGTGTGTGTGTGTGCGTGTGTGTGTGTGTGTGTGTGTGTATGTTTCAGAAATACAATTGAAAGGATTTAGAATATTATTTATTTTTATCATGGACAAAGGTAGCTGACTGATGTCAGATGCTGAAAGTTTATGAAATTATTAGTATCAAAGACAGGTGTACTAAAGCTAATTCATCATCTCCAGAGTAACTTCTCAAAGTGTGTGTTGTCTTATACTAGTCACTGTTAGATACATGGACCTGCTTTTCTCTTCCATACTTCAGAGAGTGAAACCATTCCAGAAACAGGCTAACGAGCAAAAGAGTGTTTTGTTTGAAAAATTCAAAAGTACTTCATTAGTTTATATTATCAAGTTAATGCACCTGGACAAAGATGTATTATATTATACTGCCGTATACAGGCAATGTGACAATGGATTAAAATCTCAGATTAGACTTCAATTCATGAGTTAATAAGTGGGTGCACACATGTGATCCTTTAAAGCATGTAGAGTGAGATGGTTACTTTGAAAGTTGGTAGGGACAGGGAATTAATTACTAAATTCTGTCTTCTATTTAAACTATGAATCAGGAAAGATAATATAAAATGGCTTTATGCTATTGTACTGTGCATAAGACATTTTGAAATACTTTTGAATTCTAGTTACCATGCTACAGATAAATAGAGAGGGTGAATTCCACCATTTATCATTGAATTAATGAATCTCGTTAAAGAGAATAATAAGCAGCTGGCTTGTCAAAAATAAACACAGATTTGTACCTTTTCTTCAAACAAAGACAGCTACAGTAATACCTCTCTGTGACATTGGCATATAGAAAAGTTACTTCACACTGTTAGTGGATTTACAAATATGCTAACTTGAAGATCCTGACCCAAAGAAGTTAGCCTGGATAATCCATACAAAGTTTTGAAACCCTTAAATACCGAAAGGCACAAAAAAAAAAAAAACCAAAACAAAACAAAAAAAAAAACTATCCTTTTTATAGTCAGAGGGAAATTACAGAATGCAGTAAGGTAGAAGTAGTAACCCTGAAAACATGTAAGGAATGAGAGAAACTTCCTGAACAAAAGAAAACGATGGAAACACCAGATTTTGGGTGGTTATTTGAAGATGAATAGTGCCATAGGCTCATATAATTGAAATTTAGCCACAGAGAGTGGAATTCCATAATAGGATTAGGATTAAGAAGTGTGACCTTTGTATCTGTAAGGCTCTGGCAGGGCCCCTCCAAAAGACAACCATAAATGGCTCCTTTCAGTACACACTTCTTGTCATCCATAGTAGTTTTGGGGTTTGGTGATTGTTTATAGGATGAATCCCCAAGTAGGACAGTCACTGGATGGCCTTTCCTTCAGTCTCTTCTCCACTCTTTGTCTCCATAGTTGTTTCTGTGATTATTTTGTTCCCTTTCTCAGAGGAATCAAATTACCCCCACTTTGGTCTACCTTCTTTGTGATCTTCCTGTGGTCTGTGAATTGTAACATGTTTATTTTGAGCTTTTGGGCTAATATCCACTTATCAGTGAGTGCATACCATGTGTGTTCTTTTGTGATTGGGTTACTTCACTCAGGATGATACTTTCTAGTTCCATTCATTTGCCTAAGAATTTCAGGAATTCATAATTTTTAATAGCTGAATAGTACTCCACTGTGTATATATACCACAATTTCTGTATCCATTCCTCTGTTGAAGAACATCTGTGTTCTTTCCAGCTTCTGGCTATTATAAATAAGGCTGCTATGAACATAGTGGAGCATATGTCCTTATTGCATGTTGGAACATCTTCTGGGTTTATGCTCAGGAGTGGTACAGAGGTGAATACTAGCAGCCAACCATTGGTCTGCACATGGGTTTCACTATGGAGGAGTCGGAGGGCAAGGTGGAGGAGCTTGGTGGGAGGTTGCAGCCCCATGGGAAGAATGACAATGTTGGCCAACCAAATGCCCCAGGACTCCCAGGAACTAAGCCATCAACCAAGGGGTGCATGTGGTTCCAGCCAAAAGATTGGCAGAGGAATGCCTTGTTGGGCATCAGTGGGAGGAGAGGTCTTTAGTTCTGTGTAGGCTCAACAGAGGTCCCAGTGTGGAGAAATCGAATGGGGGTCATAGGAGTGGGTTGGGTGGAGGAGCATATCCTAGGAGGTAGGAGGTGGGAGGATGGTTTGGGGGTTTTCGGGGAGGGTGGAAACGGGGAAGAGGTATAACATTTGAAATGAAATGAAGATTATCTTCAATTAAAAAAAGGAAGTGTGACCTTGTTGAAGGAAATGATTCAAGAAGTGTGTCACTGGGCATGGACTTTGAGGATCCCAAAGACCATGGGAGCTCTTTCTCTCTCATAATCTTATTCTCTCTGTTTCTCTCTCTGTCTCTCTGTCTCTCTCTAAGTTTTCTATCAGGATTTAGCTCACAGCTACTTCTGTAGCAGTATGCTTGCATAGATGCCATATGCATATGGTGATGATAATGGACCAAATCTCTGTAACTGTAAGCAAGCCTTTAATTACCTGATGTCTTTTCTAAGTTACCTTGGTGATGGTGTCTCTTCAGGCTCTTCACAGCAATAGAACAATAAGTAAGACACACTTTGTAGTTCACCATAGTCCTAGGGACAAACTTATTTTATCTTAAAACCCAGCTAGGTTATTGACTTTCAAAACTAATATTCTAAGGCTGTGAAAAAATTTTGTTTTCACCACTAGCTTTATTTCAGCAACAACAGAATATAGTCATATTGTTTAAATAATAACATTTTACTAACCCTGTGAATATGATAATATGCCTCCTTGTTTACTTTTACTTATTCAGCTAAACAAAATAGTGGTACAAATCAAATGTCTTTTGGTTCATGAACAAACTGTTACGGAGCATAAATAATCTGCAGATTTAAGATCAATCCAAATCACTGAGGATTATAAGATAGAGTCTCACCATGCTGCACATGGAAAAGTGGTTACTAGAGAACTAGGGGAGATAAAGGATGCATAGAGAAAGGGAATTATAATAACAGAATGCATAATTAGTTTGTAGTAATATATTCTAGATAAATATTGTACTGTAAAGAACAAGGGCTAATATTCATTCACTGTATGTTTAAAATAATTCAGACACATTTCTTTATAAATCCAATGATGCTCAAAATAAAAAGCAGATTTTGTAATTATCCGTATTTAAAATATATCTTATTAAAATGAATCAAAATTATAACAACAGAAATCAGGATATTAAAACAGGAAGACCACATGGGAAGCCTGGACTACCTAAAGGTATTCACGGCTATTATGATCTACAAAACAAGATATTGTTGTAACAAATAAAGATATAATTTACTTGCAAATGAGGCTACCAGGTGTTAATGTATGAATGTGGAAATCTTTTATCTAGAAAAGAAATAGTCTAATTAAAATATCCCAGGACAATATTAGTTTCCCATACTGTCACCTCACTTAATCATGATTAATTACTACATCTCTGATTCCCCTTTGTGCTAAATAGGACTTAGAATATACAAATTAAGGAAAACAGTAACTGAATAATGGATCTTCCAAATGGCAAACTTTAAATTTTGCTTTAAATCAAGCACAAGGGGAAAAAAAACCTCTTGGAAATATTTAATTTATGTGAATTTTAAGCACTATGATTATATATTACATATATACAATATTATATATAGTATATTATTATGCTAGTATTACATAAACCTATATCAATATGTAAAGACTGAAGGAAGATACTTTTTTTTAATTAGATATATTCTTTATTTACATTTCAAATGATTTCCCCTTTCCTGGTTCACCCCTCCCCTAAAGTCCCATAAGCCCTCTTCCTCCCCCTGTTCCCCAATCAACTTCCCTCCCCTCCTCCCCCCCCCCGCCCCCTCCAATTCCCTGTCCTGGTAATTCCCTACACTGCTGCATCTAGCCTTTGCAGGACCAGGGGTCTCTCCTTCCTTCATGAAGATACTTTTCAATAGCAAATTTCATTATTATAAGAAACTTCGTATTCACGACTATCAGAAATGTTCACCACAAATATCTAGTATTATAAAGAGAATTTCATAGAATTGTACTAGTAATTGTCATTTAGCAATGTGTACAATAACATTAACGGTTCTTTAAAATTTTTCCGAAGTTTATGTATATCCTGCTGGTTTGGGAAGAGTGTTATTTTAGCATATAGATAAGCCTGTATTTTTTAGCTTCAACCTCCTTGCAAGGATTTCATATGAAATCTTGAATATAATGTCTGCAATTTTTAGAAGATTTTCTAAACCATTGCTCCAAATGTGATACAATGAGATTTACATGAATATTTGGTTAAACCACCAAAACTACATCTATGAAACTGTTGTATGCTCACATTCTGAAATCTGAGGTTTGTTTAATGTTCGGCACTTCAAATCTTTCCACAGATCATTACTCCCCCACTTCTGAAGATAATGGATACATGTATTGCCTTGTCTTTAAAAATATGGAAATGAAATGAAAATGTTCATTTGTGGACCAGAATTATTTTAGTCACATTGAGTAGTCTGCAAGTTTCCTTCTGGTGTAAGTGGTGCAGGAAGAGGAAGTGGAATTGTGTGTGTGTGTGTGTGTGTGTGTGTGTGTGTGTGTGTGTGTTTATGTATAGTGTTTTCTTACATTTTATTTTGCAAGATAGCTAAGTAAAGATCACTTTAGTGACAAATATAAAATAAATTGACTTTTTAAAATTATTTTTTCAAGAACTTCACACAAGAGTACTGAATTTATACAAACCTCCCTCCCCTCTCATTGATGTCAGATAAGTATCTGGAATTCTGGCTCTCTCCATGAGTACTCTTTGGTTGGTGGTTGAGTCCCTGGGAGCTCTGGGGGAGTCCAGTCAGTTGACATTATTCTTATGGGGTTGCAATCCCCTTCAGTTAGAACAAACTTGGTTCCTCTAGAAGGGAAGCAATTGTTATTAACTGCTGAGTCATCTCTCTAGTTCACAGCTAATTAACATTTAAATAAACATTTTGCACATAATGTATTTTTTTAATAAAATGTATTGTAATTTTTTAAAATATATTTTCTTGGGGCTTCCCTTGAATATTTGATTTTGGAATCCAACAATCTGGTTAACATTAATTTTTTTCTTTTTAGAACTAGATAAATGGAAAATAAGAGTAAATTTCAAAATTGCATCAAAAGGACTAAATATTTCTCATGTGTCTAATTATTTTTTATTGACTTATTGAATTAGGATAAGAATGCATATTGAAATACATAAATCCTCATCCAAATAATATGAGCTTGTCTTGACTTTATGTGGAGCTTTAGTAATTATGAACAAATATACATTTTTATATTAGAACAGTCTTATAAAAGTGATATGAGGCAGTTTTACAATTGTCTCTCCTGAATGTTATAGTGATTGATTTCAGTCTGGTAACTTTAATAAATGAATGAACTTACTTCAGTTGTACATATGAACTCAGAGCAGTTAAGACAGCATGCACAAGATCTGTTCAATCTCAAACCACACCAAATTCCAGCTTTGAAGGGGGCTTTGGCATAAAGTAGCATCACTGGCTGAGGAGCTGCTAGGAGAAAGAGAGTCAGTTTTCTTTTAGCGCATGGTCCCTGAAGTTCCAATGGCATATGAGTATATGAACAACTACAACATAAATTGAGGATTAGAAAAATAAAAGAAACAAACAAATGTGTTCAGGAAAGGGTGGCTAGATCTTGGAGGAGGTGATATAATCAAAACAAAATTCTCAGAGTGAATCAAATGGACAAATATAACTAAATAAAATAATAAACTTTTGTTTTGCCTTCATTCAGAGAGTGGTGAATTCACAATCAATTCAGAGGGCTTCATTTCCTTTTAAATATGGCAAGTGAGGTCTAGATGGATTTTGAAAGTAGAAAAATATGAAGAGTTTCAAAAAGGGGTTCATATAGAAACTCTTTGTTGAAACTAGTCAAATGGATTTTGCTAAAGTACAATGAGTTTTGTATTTAACATTTGCTATGGGGCACAGAGAAGGGTGTTAGATGAACTATATGGACTGATTTAAACTTGAATTCCATAAAATAATTTTTAGTATAAATATAAACATTAATATTTATGCTTTGTTTATATGAAATGCAATTTTCACATACTACTCTATTCAGCAACCCTGTATAGAGGAGTTTGGGAAGTTGATGGAGTCCACTAATATCTATATCAAGTATTAGTCATTGTGTGTGTCTCCATCGTGGGCATTTTTTTTTTTAATATTTTTTGACAGTCCAGACTTTATCCCCTTCCTGGTCTGCCATTTGACTCTTCCTCATTCCATACCTTCTCCTCCCCCACTGTCTCCAAGAGGATGTCCTATCCCCTTTTCCCCATCCACCCTACTCCCTGAGGCCTCAAGTCTCTTGAGGGTTAGGTGCATCTTCTCTGACTGAGTGCAGACCCAGCAGTTCTCTGCTGTACATGTGTTGGAGATCTCATATCAGCTGGTGTATGCAGCCTGGTTGGTGACTCAGTGTCTGAGGGATCTCAGGGGTCCAGGTTAGTTGAGACTGGTCTTCCATAGGATAGCCCTCCTCCTCAGCTTCTTCCAGCTTTTCTTCATTTCAACGACAGAAGTCACTGACTTCTGTCCATTGATTAGGTGGAAACATTTGAATCTGACTCCTTCAACTGATTGTTGGGCCTTTTGGAGGGCAGTCATGTTAGGCTTCTGTTTGTAAGCATGCCATAGCATCAGTAAGAGTGTCAGGCCGTGGGACCTCCCTTTGAGCTGGATTCTAATTAGGGCTGGACCTCCTTTTAAGATAGTGTTTTCCCTTGCATATTTATGTGTTTTCACTAAAGTTTTAAATTCCTGAATCAATAATAATTATAGCCTTTTTCATATAAGTTTAAGAATTGAGGCAAATTTCTACACATAACAAATGTGAATATTTTCATTGTATGTGAAATGCATGCACATTGTTTTATTGCTATCACAATAACTTCACATTCCAGCAAATAAAATTTTGATATACCAGTAAGTTCTTTTCTATTATAAATGAGTTTACATTTTCCCATAGGTGACATGACTCATTGAGATATGAAGGACATAGAAAGTAGTCCAATATGAAAAAAAGCAAAACAAATAAACCCACAAATAAGAAATAACAGTGTAGGAAGTGTTTTCTAATGAAACATAAAAGTATACAAAACGGTTCTAACATTTAAAATCTCTCTTTTCCCAGTCATTCTCTAGCTATGTATAGGGATTTTATAGACCATGTTTTTATTGTGAACTGCCTAATTTTTTGCTATTTAGAGGATTTTTTGTCTGATATTTGTTTATCTAGTTCTTTTAATTACACTGAAGAAGAAATCAGCTTGGGTTTATTATTTTCTATAGCTTTGTGAAGAATTTGCTACCATCTTTAGATATTATATAAAAACAATCTATGGAAGATTAGATAGATGGAATTTAAAAACTAGTATTAGAAGTTTCAAAGATTGTATCTCTGAAATATTTACACCTTAGCTATAAGAATTGAGAGGATTTATCTGTGGTTAAAGCAGCTTGACAGGAAGAACATATTTTATGCTTGAATTTTCAATAAAAATGTGTGTATTTAAAGGGTAATAGAAACACACTCAAGACTTTGGTAAGCTAGGAGTCAGCACCAGACTCTTTAGCAATTAGCTAATTACATAGAAAATTAATCCGCCCATCTAAGGAGACTTTACGAGTGTTGGATTTGACTCATTAAGATCATTATGGTTTCTGCATGGAAATGTTTTAGCAACACTCATATACTTCTTATGCGAAGAGCACGTTTTCCTGAATCATTTCCGATTAACTATTATGCTTCTATCAAGTGAGTTCCCTCTGCAATTTATTTGCACTTACTTGAGAGCTTCAGCTTACTTGGACAGAGACATTACTGCAGGTGCCACAAATTTATAAGGATCTAATGAAAATAAACTATTTTAAAGTGCTTGTGGTAAATGTTGAAATATTTTAACAGTTTTGCCTCTTAAAGTTACTGAAGGAGCCACAGAACAAGGATTCTGGAGTTGATTAAAGACTCAACATTGTCTCTGAGCTTGTTTTCGCTATTTATAAGTAATACAAATTACAATGGAAAAAGGCATAAAAAACTAGTAATGTTCAGTTTCTAAGTGTGATTTTTTCTTGTCAAATTACTTCTCTGAAACAATTAAAATATACTTAGAAATTAGAAATATATCATTGAAACATATCCTCGTAAAGAAATTATCAGAAAGCAATGGATGTTGTCCAACTCCAGTCATCCGGAACCATGGGAGGCTAAGGCAAGAAGATTATGAGTTGCAGCTGCTCAGGGATATCTAGGGAAATGATGTCAAAGAAGGAAAGGGAGGAGGAGGCAGAAAAAGAGGATGTGGGTGAGGAGAAAATAAGGAAGTAATTTCTAGAAAGTTCAATATTTTAATACAACCCAGTACCTGAAAATACAACACAGGATGAATTCTAGATTGATGTTGGTTTAGACAAAGACTCTCCCCAGATAACATCTACATTTTGGTATTAAAATTTCGGGATAATTTAGTTGCTATATGTATTACTGGTTTTTGTTTTGTTTATTTGTTTGTTTTTCATTTAACTCTGATGCCATGGCTTCAGAAAGATCATGAACCATAAATTGGAACTTTGAGCCAAAATAACAGTTCTCCCTTTGTCAGGACATATTTTCAGAGCACCAGAAAAATAAGTAGGATATATCTAATTACTAAATTAAAAATAGCAATATATTGCAAAATCAATGTGTCTGCCATGTCACATGAAATGGGACTTGAACAAGATTGGTTCTCAGATATGATTATGAAAAACATCTAGTAAATGAATAAAAATAAACTTGAAATCATTGTCCTGTGCAACTCTTTCAAATACTTGTAATCATGACTCACAGATTACTACACCCTTCTTTTATTTATTTATTTATTTATTTATTTATTTATTTATTTATTTATTTTTATTGAGTTGTTATCCATTTGTAATATTAGTTGTTTTGCTCTATTTAATAAATAATGGTGAGTTTCTAATTTATAAATGTCTAGAAAAACTATTGACTATGTTTAAGAAATGCTAAATGTACTAGTATTAAGGAACATAGTTTTAATCCCAGCACCAAGGGGCAGTTTCATGCAGTGTTTATGAGTTCAAGGCCAGCCGATTGTTCATAGAAAGTTCTAGACAAACCAGAGTTACATAAAAGTACCATGTATCAAAATAGAAAGAAACAAATAGTAGTAAGTATATGTTTTAATTGCATATAACAATAGTTTATGGACTGGAAAGTTTGCTCAATGGTTATGAACACATATTACCCTTCCAAAGGACCTCATTGTTTCTGGCACCCATATTAGTAAGTGTTCAATCAGCTACAACTCTAAATCCTGGAGGACCCAATGGCACTGACCTCCACAATCTCCTATATTCATGTGTGTATATCAACACAGACACACAGACATAGACACAAACACAGACACATATACACATGCATACAAGCATTCAAAAGCATGCCTATGTGCACACACATATATGTACACACATCTAAGTCATTATTCTATTGCTGTTTAGAGACATCATGACCTAGGACAGTCTTATAAAAGAAAGCATTTAGTTGTGGGCTTGCTTATGATTTTAGAGGTTCAGTCTTTTATTATCATGGTGGAGAATATGGTTGATTGAATGGAGGCATGTACAGTACTGGAACAAGAGCTGAGAACTATATCTTCAATCCTCAGACAGAGAGGAGACATGGCATGTGCTTTTGAAACTTTAAAGCACATCTCTAATGGTTTGTTTGGTCCGACAAGATAACATCTCATAATCCTTCTAATTATGTCAGAGTTCTAGTCCCTGTGACCTAGTGTTCAAATATATGAATCTGTGGGGCCATTCTTATTCAAGTCACTATAATACACATACCTTCAACTAAAATAAAAGTCTGTAAAACAGCTTTATGTTTTTTAACTAAGACACCTTTTCATATAATAAACCAAATACTTTTGTGAGTTGAATGGTAGCAACTATCTATATTTATCTTACGTTAAAATTTTGTGGAGAATTTGTTTAGAGGTTCTGTTTGTTTCATATTGTTTCTAAAGTCCTTTTCTAAAACTTTTACAATTTATTTTCTTTTATATCTGATTCCATTTATTTTATAAACAAAATAATGTTTATTTTAATGTATGTTTTCTCTAGCACTTTATGTTCTTATTTTCCCTAAAATTTCCAGTATCTTCTTCGAATTTTTCAATAATAGGATTCTATATTCATTATATTTTCTAAATAGAGGAATGTTTATAAGCTATTTTATTTTTATTTATTTGGTTAGTTTATTTGTTTTTTTAGTTTATTAGTTTTTTAATTTTTACACTCAGTCTATTAAAAAGCAAACAGTAAAAAATTAGTGTTAATTTTTAAAGGTCATTCATCCAAAGTACTCTCCTTGTCCCAAATATAAGCTTGGAAGTTTATATTATTCTGTATAAACACTAGAAAAAACAAAGCAATCTCTGAGTCATCCTTAATTAAAGAGTGATTTTGATGATAATCTCTGCTTTACAAAATTCTATCTCAAGGAAAACCAAACAATAAGTTCTGAACAAACATAAAATAAAAATAAAATACAAAACAATTAGAAAAATACCTTTATTTATATCAGTGATATTACAGTCCTATTCTTATTTCTGGGTTTAATTCTTCATAACCTGCTATATAATTTATGAACATATTTCAAAGATAATATCATGAACCCCTTTAAGTGATCATTATTCTGCCTAACAAGTAGTATTCATGCTTTTCACAGTCATATCAACAGATAAACCAAGTCAATGCTAAAATTATATATTCTGTTTTAAGAGTATGCATTTACTGAATTGTAAGTATATTATTCTAATTTTGTTTAAAGTTTGTAATAAATAAGGACTAGATAATGTTTTTAAAGAAAATAATTTTAATATCTATGAAAATAATTAGCTATTTAAACCTTTATAAAGGTAAAAGCATATGGCTTGACATGCACTCCTGGGCATATACCCAGAGGCTTTACCTGCATGTAATAAGGACACATGCTCCACTATGTTCATAGCAGCCTTATTTATAATAGCCAGAAGCTGGAAAGAACCCAGATGTCCCTCAACGGAGGAATGGATTCAGAAGATGTGGTATATCTACACAATGGAATACTACTCTGCAATTAAAAACAATGAATTCACGAAATTCCTAGGCAAATGGTCAGAACTTGAAAATATCATCCTTAGTGAGGTAACCCAATCACAAAGAACACACATGGTATGCAATCACTGATAAGGGGATATTAACCCAGAATCTCGGAATACCCTAGACACAATTCGCATATCAATAGATTTCTAAGAAGATGGAAGGAGAGACCCCTGGTCCTGGAAAGACTGGATGTAAGGGAATGCCAGGACAGAGAAACGAGAGGGGGTTGAATGGAAAAAAGAGGGAGGGAAGGGGGCTTATGGGACTTTCGGGGAGGGAGGAAACGGGAAAGGGGAAATGATTTGGAATGTAAATTAAAAAAAAAACTATATTATATTCTAAGCAAGAATCATATTGTATCATAAAGTTACAATAAAAATTCAATATATGTCCTGGTAGTGTTAATGAACATTTTCCTTTTTTATTTTACAAAAATTGCATTATTTTTCCTTTCAATTACATTATTTTTAAAGATATATAAACAACTATTCAAATTTCTCCATATTAGTTATTTTTACTGATATGATATTTAGCCAAATTGTTTCTTAGATACCTGTAAAAATTAATATTTAAAATTCTTTGTTTATACCAGGGTCTTAGTCAAGTAAAAAAGCCTGTCGCCAAGCCTGATAAACAGAGTCTGATCACATATAACAACATGCTAGAAGTAGAAAACTGACTCTTGAAAGTTGTTCTCTCATCTCCACATTGTAATGTGGCTCAGGTATTCAAGTATTCATGTATGCAAAATGAAATAATAGATAAATAATAAATCAATACTGACTTTCATTGTGCTGATTCCTGCTTTAATGAGCACATATTGACATTGACCCATTTCTCATATGAGAACAATGAGAGTCTGGGAATTGCTGTTTTGTTTTGTTTTGTTTTTGTTTCTTTTTTTTTCCATTCAGCATAGTGATTTTTTTTATTTACATTCCAAATGATTTCCCCTTTCCCAGTTCCCTCCAAGAAGAAGGAAGGAGAGAACCCTGGTCCTGGAAAGACTGGATGTAGCAGTGTAGGGGAATACCAGGACAGAGAAGCAGGAGGGGGTTGACTGGGGAACAGGAGGAGGAAAGAGGGCTTATGACTTTGGTTTTTTTTTTAACTTTGATAAATAAATCACGTGTAAATCAAGCTGGAGAGATGAACTGGCTATTCTTCCAAAAGATCTGGTTTCAATTTCTAGCACTTACATACTACTTTGAAATTATCTCTAACTCCATTTACTTGGGATCTTCTTCTCACTTCCAAGAGCACCAGACATACATATGATACACAAACATACATGTTGGCAAAACATGTACATAAAATAACATAAATAAAAATCCAATAATTTAAAATGGATTAAATCTTTAAGTCAATATGTCAAGAAAATTCTTCTCAGTGTTCACATGGTTTTCCACATACAAAAATGACTGGTAATGGAGATCCTTGTGTACTAAGATGCTGTGTAATACTACCAATGACGTCCACTTATCAAGACTGAGGTTGCCTAGTAGAGACCTTTGTTCCTTTAATAAGTGATAGATCTGTTTTGTCTTTTGATTTTGGATGAATCATTAGAGGCAACCTGAACACTACTGACTTATGTGAATTATTAACAGAATAAACCATTCAATTAACTAAATACCAATGGTACCATTACCAATATATAACATAAATTAATCCAATGCTGATATTATCATTCACCACAGTAAACACAAAACATGTTGGTAAGGCAGTATACTGTGAGTCAGATGCCATGTCAACTTATTTAGGCTGTTTGCTGGCCAATGCTTTCTACAATGAAATGGAGTTTCTAGTTCCATCATGGTGTTCCTCATGAAGCAATGATACATAAGTGAAGGATGCACTTGCAGAAGGTACAGACTAGAAGTAATCCATTCTTGAAGGAACGAAAGTTTACAAAATAAAGTTTCCATTTAAAGAACTTAAAAAACAAAACAGCAATAAAAAACAAAACAAAACAACAACAATAGCAACAACAACAACTGCCACTGGGAGCAACCATAAGAGAAGCCAAGTCTTTTCTGCATTTATGGGCAACTATTCACATCACATGTTTTGTTTCTATGAGAGCCATTTCACCTACTATTGATCTTCTCAATCCTATTATAGGTAGGATTTGAGTAATAGGTTCAAATAGTGTTGAGGTTTCAATTTGCACATCAGCAACATTCTAGTTTGTTATTTAAAATGTACTTCATTTTTTAACTACACTTAGTTTCAACACAAAATTTACAAAAATAGACAGTTGTCTTAAATGTACTTATCTTCTCTGCCTACAGGTCCCAGAAGATTGGTTCATTATCTAAAAAAAAATCAATAAACCTATTGATCATAGTTCATGCATTACATTAGACTTTGTATTTTGATTTTTTAAATTATTTCATTTTTTGATAATATAATTATAGCACTTCTTTTTCCTTTCCTCCCTTCAAGACTTCTGATATAGTCTTCCTTGATATTTTTCAAATCCATGGTTTCTATTTTCACATATATAAATACAAACCACTCACTCTTTATAAAGTTACTTGTACAAATGATTTCAGGGTTGCTGTTCATTTGTTACTTGATAACCAACTAGTGTTCTTTTGCCTGGGGAAGAGTATTTGTTTTATCTCAGCGTCAAAGAAACTTCTCTTTGTAACAAATGGAACCCTTAAAGAAAGTCACAACTAATCAAACCACAGAGTTATGGAGCCTAGTTATAACAGAAAAATGAACAACACATCTCTGCACCTAAGGCTCACACATTGTTAGAGATGAAAAACTTCTGGAAGTTTGATTGTGATATATTTTATGAATTTAAACAAATATATAACTACGTTTATATAATACTATGGTATCATGCAGACCAATTTTACTGTAATATTAATACAGAGAATGATCCATATTAATGCAAAGATATTTGTTTAACAATATTTAGGGCTGCCTTAATCATAATAGCAAGAAAATGAAAATAACTTATATGTTGTTCAGTGGATGAATGGATAAAAGAAATATGGAAGCTTTAAACAATGAAATATCAGTTGACTGTTAAAAATGTAAAATGAAATTCACAGGTAAATGGGGAGAGCTAGAAAAATTAACTGAGTGAAGTAATCGATAATCAAAGACAAACATGGTATGTATTTACATATATGTGATTGTAAGGTATTAAGTCTTTGATAAAATGGCTACAGTTCACATAGCCTCAGAAGGTCGGTATAGAGTAGGAGGTCAGGGGAGAAGGATGGATCTCCTTAGGAAGGGAAAATAGAAATAGTTATGGATAGATGGTTGTACATATGGAAGGATTAAAGGATCAAACAGGGAAGAAGAGGGAAGAGTGATTGAGAAAAGAGACATGGGAGGGATATATATGAACATGTTCTAAATTAATTTAGAAAATAACTCTGGAGATGGAGCCCAGCCTCAAAATTACTTTTCATTAAATGAAGCTTACATTACTGTGATTGGTTTACATCTAATCCAGTTATTGACCAAAGAGACCTCATGAAATCAAGAAATCAAGTCTATTGCTAATGCTATTGGCTGTTCTCCACTAACCCAAAATAAGGCTCATGGTATTGGAACTTACTCTGTAAGATACCAAAGAAGAAACATAAACACTGAAACAATCACAATTTTTTGAATCTACAATGATGACACCTATAAGAGGCACTGGGGCAATAATGGTACAGAGTTCGTGAGAGTAGCCAACCAATATCTGACTAGATTTTAGGCTTCAGGCCCAGCAGTAGATGGCCAACACAGAATAAACTCAGTGACATCTTTTGGAGGTTCTTGATTTTATATTATTTTTTCAGGGATTCTTTTTTATTTTTAGAAGTTTTATAGACAGACAGACAGATAGATAGATAGATAGATAGATAGATAGATAGATAGATAGATAGATAGATAGATAGATAGATAGATAGATAGAGATATATAGAACTTGCATTTTTACAAAATTCTACTATATACAAACCTAAGTGACTTTATGTCTTTATGTATTTCTTATGCATTCAAGGGGGGCTCTTTTTCTTATGTGTTAGGTTTTATCCTTTTTTAAAATATCATTTTACTTTACTATTCAGATGCATGTTTGTTTTCTTTTGAGAGACAGAATGGGTATGGATTTAGGTGTTAGAGAGAGGTGGCAGAAGATCTGAGAGGAGTTGAGGAAAGGCAAACCATCAAAAAAGTTATTAAATGAAAAAGATTCTATTTTTCATAAAAGACAAAGAAAAGAGGAGGGAGGTTCAGACTCAGACTTTTTCTTTTGGTCTATGGCCAAATATTGCAATCATTCTTCTTCACTGTCTTCATTGTTTTTTCTTTTTAAAAATTTCCAGTCTCTATAAATTTTTATTCATTTCTTACATGTAAATAATTTCATTGGACTGGCATAGTTAAATCTATCTTAAATAAATTCAGGATGAAACATTAGTGGATTACAGAAGCCACATGTGGTCACAGATTACCACTGAAGAAATGAGGAACGTTAGTCACAAAGGGTTGTCTCTTTCATGGGTAAATGAATATCTGTTTTTCAAACAAAGGGCTGAGAGTGGATACTGTTAATAACCTGGTAACCACAGCTATTTTTAGGGCTAGGTCTAATAAATCTAACAAAATGCTTATCCTAGACTCTCTCTCTCTCCCCCTAGCTTTATTGTTGTTTCTCATTCAATAGAAGCCACTCTTATGGGTGATGTCACATGAATTTTAGAGTCTGCTAACCTCTCTCAATCTTGATCAAATATCACACTAGATCCTTAATTCCTAAGTTATAGAACCCATCTTCATGTTAGAAGTCATATGTTCATAGCAGCCTTATTTATAATAGCCAGAAGCTGGAAAGAACCCAGATGTCCCTCAACGGAGGAATGGATTCAGAAGATGAGGTATATTTACACAATGGAATACTACTCTGCAATTAAAAACAATGAATTCACGAAATTCCTAGGCAAATGGTCAGAACTTGAAAATATCATCCTTAGTGAGGTAACCCAATCACAAAGAACACACATGGTATGCAATCACTGATAAGGGGATATTAACCCAGAATCTCAGAATACCCTAGACACAATTCGCATATCAATAGATTTCTAAGAAGATGGAAGGAGAGACCCCTGGTCCTAGAAAGACTGGATGTAGGGGAATGCCAGGACAGAGAAGCGAGAGGGAGTTGAATGGGGAAAAGAGGGAGGGAAGGGGGCTTATGGAACTTTCGGGGAGGGAGGAAACGGGAAAGGGGAAATGATTTTGAATGTAAATAAAACAAAAACTTAGAAAATAAAATTAAAAAAAAAGAAGTCATATGTACTTAGTAAAACAGTTTTTATATAGTCACACCTTAAGTTTGTACGTACATGGGATTGGAATAATTGTTACCAGATTTTTTTTTTCAATATTGAACTATGTTTTCTCAAAGAACCAGCTTTTGGTATTTTTAATTCTTTGTATCATCCTTTTTGCTTCTAAGTGGTTGATTTCAGCCCTGAGTTGACTATTTTCTGCCATCTACTCCTCTTGAGTGTGTTTGCTTCTTTCTGTTCTAGAGCTCTCAGATGTACTGTTAAGTTGCAAGTAGGATATCTCTTCAATTTCTTTATGAAGGCACTTAGTGCTATGAATTTTCCTCTTAACACTGCTTTCATTGTGTGTCATAAGTTGGAATACTTTGCGTCTTCATTGTCATTGAATTCTATGTAGTCGTTGATTTCTTTCTTCATTTCTTTCCTGACCAAGATATCATTGAACAAAGAGTTGTTCAGTTTCCATGAGTATGTGGACTTTTTGTTGTTTATGTAGTTATTGAAGATCAGTCTTAATCTGTGTTAATCTGATAGAATGAATGGGATTAATTCAATATTCTTATATCTGTGGAGGCTTTTTTGGGGTCTGATGTTACGGTAAATTTCAGAGAAGGTTCTTTGACATGCTGAGAAGAAGGTATATTCTCTTGTTTTAAAGTGAAATGTTCTACTTTCCCTCACAGGTCCCTCGCTCCTACCCCACTTGTGATTGCTTTCTTATCCCTCCAAAGTGGGACAGAATAGTCCTAGCTTGGGCCCTTCAGCTTGTGGACTTTTTTGAGTTTTGTGGACTGTATCAAGCTTTCCTACAGAGCAATAGTGATAAAACCTGCATGGTATTGGTACAGAGGCAGACACATTGATAAATGGAATAGAATTGAAGACACAGAAATAAAACCACACACTTATGGATGACTGATCTTTGACAAAGACACCAAAAATATACAATGGAAAAAGAAAATATACAGGGGGAAATTTTCTAAACAGAACTCCAATGGCTCATGCTCTAAGAATTGATAAATGGGACGTCATGAAATGTGAAAGCTTTTGTAAGGCAAAGGATATAGTCAATAAAAGAAATTGGCAACCTACAGATTGGGAAAAAAAATCTTCACTAACCCCACTTCCGATAGAGGTCTAATATCCAAAATTTATAAAGAACTCAAGAAGCTAATCACTAAAAAACCAAACAACTCAATTAAAAATGGGGTAGAGAAGTAAGCTGAGATTTCACAATAGAGCAATCTCGAATGAATGAGAAGCACCTAAAGAAATGTTCAATGTCCTTAGTAATCAGAGAAATGCATATCAAAACAACCCTGATATTCCACCTTACACCAAACAGAATGACTAAGAACAAATACTCAGGTGACAGCAGATGCTGGGGAGGATGTGGAGAAAGAGGAACACTCCTCCATTGCTGGTGGGATTGCAACCTGGTAAAACCATTCTGGAAATCAATTTGGAGGTTCATCAGAAAATTGGTAACATATCTACCTAAAGACTCAGCTATACCACTCTTGGGAATATTCCCAAAAGATGCCCCACCATGCGACAGGGGCATGTGTTCCACTATGTTCATAGCAGACTTGTTTTTGATAGTCCAAAGCTGGAAACAACACAGATGTCCCAAGACAGGAGAATGGACACAGAAAATGTGGTTCATTTACACAATGGATTACTACTCAGCTATTAAGAAAATATACAATTTATTGTATATTGTTTATTAAGAGCAAGGACATCATGAGTTTTGCAGACAAATGGACTGAAGTAGAAAATATCATCCTGAGTGAGGTAACTGAAACCCAAAAGAACATACATGCTATGTACTTACTAATAAGTGTATATTAGCCAAAAAAAGATAGAATACTCAATTTTAATAGTTTATAAGTTGAAAATACTACAACTTCTGAAACAATCACCAGTTGTTTATCAGTGCATGTTCAGTGATATCTAAGAGTTAATAATTTTATAGAATGATTTACTACTGGTTATGTCATTTAAAAAACACTTGAAAGAAAAGGTATATTTGTCAAAATAATCTCACATAACCATGATGAATTATCATTAAAAACATTCCCAGAAGTCCTTTATTAAGAAGGAGACAGAAGAATGAGACAATACCCAGATTTGTCAAGCTTGGAAACATCTATACTTTATTGAAATATTTAGATCTGAGGTACATTTATTTCTCCTTATTACCTAAGGAATAAAGCATCAGGAACCAAGTAGGGCAGTACATGATTGTGATTCTAGCTACTCAGGACTCCAAGGCAAGACAATCTCAATGTTTATGCCAGCCTGAGCAACTTAATAAATTATGACTCAAAATAAAATTTAAAAGAGGAGGTTGTTCTTAATGAATTTTAGTGTGTTTCTGTTATGTAGATTTATTCAAAATGAGGAAATAATTTCATTAGTCACAAATTGAGAAGGATTTTTTCAAAAATATACATTTTCTAAATTAAATATTTTCTACTGTTTTCTGTCATTTAGAGAGAATGTCAAAGAAATTATAACAATAAATTTAAATTTTTGATGAGACTGATAAGCATAGTGTCATTTAGTTCTCCTGCTAAAAAGTATAGATGTGGGACATTCACACCAGGATTCACCTTTCAACTTTCACTTACCTATAAACTTTGAGTTAGAAAGTACAATTCTCAAATTTTTCTGGAATAACAAAAAACCCAGGATAGCTAAAACTATTCTCAACAATAAAAGAACTTCTGGGGGAATCAGTATCCCGGACATCACGCAGTACTACAGAGCAATAGTTTTAAAACTGCATGGTATTGGTACAATGACAGGCATGTAGATCAATGGAATAGAATTGAATACCCAGAAATGAACCCACACACCAATGGTCACTTGATCTTTGACAAAGGAGCTAAAACCATCCAGTGGACAAAATATAGCCTTTTCAACAAATGGTGCTGATTCAACTGGAGGTCAGCATGCAGAAAAATGCAAATCGATCCATTTTTATCTCCTTGTACTAAGCTCAACTCCAAGTGGATCAAGGACCTCCACATAAAACCAGACACACTGAAACTAAGAGAAGAGAAACTGGGGAAAAGCCTTGAACACATGGACACAGGGGATAATTTCCTGAACAGAACACCAATAGCTTATGTTCTAAGATCAAGAATTGACAAATGGGACCACATGAAATTGCAAAGTTTCTGTAAGGCAAAGGACACAGTCAATCGGACAAAACAGCAACCAACAAATACAAATATTTCAAGAAGTTAGACTCCAGAGAGCCAAATAACCCTATTAAAAATTGGTTACAGAGCTAAACAAAGAATTTTCACCTGAAGAATATCGAATGGTCCTCTGTTTAGTATACTGGTACCACAGAGTCAGATTAGGTAAGTGGCTACCTTTCTTTGCTGCTTGAATGTTTTTATTTTTCATGTGTCCCAAATCAAGTAAAACCTCTGCAACAGAGTTATTTCTGTGTATAGACAGATCTTTCTTTTAGATTTAACATGATAACCAAGATGAAGATATTAGACAGGAAACCCATGTATTCTCTTTTCTCATACTGTAAGTTTAGCATGTTTACATTAATACTTATTTTGAATTATTCAAGATATTGTGCTAACATGGTGATATTTATTCAAAGCTTTAATTGTCCAATTAAAGCAGCCAGATTTATATTGTGTACCCAAAGTAATGAAACCATATTTCCCAAATTTCAATGAAACAATTTTTAATTTGGATTATGTACTGCACTCAATTAAACTTAAAAGTATACTCATAACAAAATAATCACATATATTACTTAAAATATTCTCCTTGTATCCAAAAATATCTTCATTGAAATGTGAACATTTTAAAGAATCATCATTATGGAAAATTTTAAAATTCAACATTTTTGAATATATTTGATGAATAGTATCATCATAATTAAAACCTCATATATTTTCATTATTAATAATGTTAAATATGGAAAAGTGATACTGTCAGTTCGGTAAAGTTTGTGTATAGTTTAGAATATTAAGATATTGTATTAAGTCTAAAAATCAGCATCACAATATAAATGAAGAGGATCCCACCTCCAGATACATAAGAATTCTAAACTACTCCAGAATATAAATGCAGTGCATTGTTTGGTTTCAACCAATCACATTTTGGTTTGTGATTCCTAGATTTTATATAGATTTATAAAGTCATTTACACTATCAAGTGAACAAAGGTGACTAGAGAGAATAGATGCCCCAGCCACAACAGGGATTAGAGGAAACATCTCTCTGCTAACTCAGGACAAAAGTTTGTTATATAAATAACTAAAATATTAAGTAAAGATGTGATAAACAAAAATATTGAGAGGATAAATTAAAATAAGCAAATATAAAATATTGAAAATAGTTAAGTATCAAAAGTGAAAGCTATTATCTAATTGTATTTAATACAACACAAAAATGACAGTGAAAAGAAATGTACAGTGTTAGACATTAGATGAATACATTTATTTACAAACTAAATTAGGAAACAGTATACATTAACACAATCAATGAGTACACAGAAAAAAGTTACTAAAAGCTAAGTGAACATAAAATAGTGTTATTGTCGGCTCAAGAAAAATAATATGCAAATGATCTTTTATGGATTGAATTCATTTAGTAAGTTATCACCATAAGCTAGCCTGATACCAGGGTCTTAATCACATCAGCACACAGTGTACTAGCTTTGTGGGAAAGTTTTCAATCTAAGGAACAATGAGTATATTAAATTAGTATGAAAATAATTTGAATTTTAATATAGAACAAATTTTAAGTATTCAAAGGAAGTATATTTTAGTGGTGTATTCACCACAGACGTGAGTTTAAGCTAATAGAAAATCTTTATTAATTGGCCAACAACTACAATCGGTGTCTTGGATCGCAGAATAACTTCAAGTCTTTCTCAGACTGAGCCTTTAAGTACACACATACACAGAAGTGTACCAGGTTGACCTAGTTCAACTTGAACAGTTAGCCAAAAATCCAAAAAGCTATGTTAGTATTGCTAGAAACTTTCACAGAACTATGGGTTTTTGATGAATTAGCTCTTTGTTTTAGTTTTGACAGGTGGTGGTGAGTGGTACTTCCATCATGGAGTCAGTTTTGCTAAGTTCTCAGGCCTACTAAATTTATGGGCCCTATTACACACACACACACACACACATATGTACATACATATATATACCATTTTAATCTAATTCAATAGTCACTATCAAAAATATTTAAGCAGAAAACTTTTCACATTTAGATTCATTTCTGAAACTGTAAAAGTTCTGACTTCTAATATGCTTATAATCTTTTTATTTAATGTTCATCATTTCTGCTTTACAATGTTATTTTCTGTGAAATATTTCAATAATATCCTGGTTAAATATTAAATTTGGTTTTCTGCCTCTTTTGATTCACCTTCTTTTAGTTTTCTTTATAGAAATTTCATTGAATTGTTCATGTATACATCAAAATACACAAAATATTAGTAATGCCCATAACTTGTATTTAGCAGAGGTTGCATACACTATTACACTATCCATGGGGAGTCTTTAAAGTCCTACACGGTAGCAAATCAATGCGTATTTTACCATATCCTCTAAAAAAGGAAATCGAGGAATATTTAACTGACAGGTGTTTCCTCACTCTCTAAATAATTATCTTTGGAATTTTAAATCACCCGTTTAGCTAGCTTTCATGGTTAAAATTGGAATGATTCCCCTAAGTTGTGTCATATTCATTCCTTGGGTTGTTGATTGTTTCAGTGCCAAAAAGATGCAATATTGAAGATTATAAAAATTTAAATCTTTTCCTAGGTTTTTTACCATGATTATCTTCAGATGTTTCACTGTTTTATTAATTCTAACAACTAGGTATTGGCAGTTGGTCATCAACAAGATTTCACATCCTAATTGAAATTGGAAAAGCATGAAATTGACTCAATTATTCTTTAGGTGATAGTTGATTTTGAAGCTGAATAGGAAAGCACACTCCTTGTGAGTTACAGACAGTAAAGGGGAAATTCCCTGCCATCTGCTTAGTAACACTGGTCATAATTACTTTTCTCACTCATGTGTATCCACAGCAGTAAAAAAATGAAGTTATGTTGACTAATGCACAGATGATCTTTCTTTAGATGAGTGAGATCCAACTCAATAATATGCAAAATCATCTATCCTCATAATTAGAATGTAAAATGTGCATTTAATGTATGCTATGTGGCTAGTGTTAAATGACAGAATCAATAGAAAACATGATACATAAAGATTTGAAAATTAAATGTGAATTCAATTCTCAACATTCTTTTTGATGCTGAGTACTTGTATGTATACTATGGATGAGAGATTTGAAAAAGAATTAATTGTTAACATTAAACAAAGAATTTTACAAATTCTATATGAGGGTTATGCTTTAATTTGTTTTCTATTAATGATAGACAGATGATGATGTGGTTGCATATGAAGCAAATTCTTAATACAACTGAAATATTTGATCCTATTCACTGAATTTCTTTTTTAACCTCAATGTAAAATTATGAAGAGCATTTTTGTGTTTGAGCATATACCAGAGCCTATACCAGTGTCCAAGACATTTCCAGACATGAGTTGTAGGTTTCAATTCACATGGAACTAACTAAAAAAAAAAAAAGGATATATTAGAAAGATTTATAGGCTGTGGTACAGCTCATCCAACAATGGTTGACTATGATGATAACTCAAAGAATCTAGTAGTTTCTCATTCCATAAGGATAGATGTCTGGACTGGTTTTACATTTTATGCTGGGATCCAAATATTTCCATTGCAGTAAGTGCTTGCCAGTGGAAGAATGGACTTAACAGCAAGGTTCTCATAGGTAAAGAACTACAGTTTCCAGCCAAAGAAATGACCCAGATTAAATCTGGATTAAAGATCTGGATTAAATCTGAATTAAAGCTGTGTCTTTCTACCTCAAAAATCTTTATTATAAGTAGATCTCACTTCAAATTAAGCAGAACTCCCTCATATGTGTATCTTGTATTTTAGAGTTTTAATTAATTCTAGATGTAGTTAATAACCAAGAATACCTGAAGTAGTTATGAGTAATATGAACAATGCTAGAAATATTAACATGTATGTTTTCAAGTTATAGAACTATAGTAATAAAAATTGATTATACTGGCAAACCCAGACAAACAAAACAAAAAATATTTAAATCCATGACACATATCAGATATTCCAAGATATAAACTACCTAGTTATAGTAACCTGATTTTCAACAAAGTTTTCAAAAATATATTTTAAAGATACAAACAGTACCACAATATAAATAGGAGAAAATGCATCAATGAACCAGTGGTGATATTCGGAGTAATAAGCTACAAAACAGATCCTTCTTTCTTACCCTGTGCAACTGTTGCCATGTAGGTAGCCATTGACTTTCTGACATCACTGTAGTCATTTTGGTTTATGCCTTCATAAACTATCTTACATCTTTACAGAGGACTATTCTCATGCCTGGGTTATCCATTAACTGCATATCCTTTTAAGTTCTGTGTTTTGACGTTCTTGGAAATTCCCTTAATCCCACTGTCCTTTAGAGCCTATAGCACAAAAAGTCAGTTAGAACTGCTTTAGTTAGATACAATAAGTTTGAACCAGAATCAATCATTCCACCACCCGGCAGCACTTTCTGCACTCAAGTATGAGGCTGTATGGTTGCCATGCGCTTTTGTGGGTATTGCCTTTATATTCTATCTCTGGGAAACAGGGTCACATTCTCAGCTCCCAATTTTGACCTACTTTCCTGACTGATCAGTCTTGGGGATATTTCCAATAAACTATCCCTGCTTGAAAGAGATTGGTGTCTGAATGGTTTGTGGGGTGATTCCTCAACCCCAACAAAACTAAACACCAAATGTATCAAGGACCTAAACACAAGACTATATAACCTGTGTCAGCTAGGGGGGAAATAGAGATTCTACTTAAACTTTTCTGAACAGGGTATTTATTCCACATTATGGATATTTTAAAAATTTGAACTTTGTCTGCACCTTGATCTTCAGCACTCATTGTTATGTACCCAAAGGATACTTTATTTACTTCAGAGATGCTTGCTTCTATATTCACAATAGTCAGGAAAGGAAAACAGCTTAGCTGTCCAGCAGGTAATGAAACTGTGGTAAACTTACACAATGAAATATTATTCAGCTGTTTAGAAAACCAAAATTAAGAAATGTTCAGGTAAATGGGAAGAGTTAGAATTAATCTTTCTGAGTGAGGTAATTCAGATACAAAAAGACAAGTGTTGCAAATTTTCTTTCACTTGTGGATATTAGTTTTGACTCTTCAGATATGTGTTTTCCATCTGGAATGCCCATAGAGGTCAGAAATTTAGTAAGTTTTCATGTCAGGACTTAATGAACAAAGGACTTTCAAGGGAGAGGAAATCAACCACAGTATTATTAAGGTTTCAATGGGAATAATGAAACAGGAAAGGGATAAATTGAGGTGATTTGAAGATCGGAGTCGAGAAGAAAATAAGAATAGATTACTAACACTAAAAGTCTTTTTAAAAGGTACATGGAACACATAATACTAAGAAGCTTTTGAAAAGATAAGCATTCTCATATTTTTAATGGTATTAACTGACAAAAGTGAGTTGAGTATGGTTATGGAAGGAGTGGTGGCAGAGAGATACATATCTTCAAAATGTGTGGTATGAAGTTCTCAAAAATTTAATGAAACCCGTGTTTTAATATGATGCCAGAAGAGACAAAGTAGTTCTGAATATAATTCCACTCACTCTGAAATATTGCCAACACTGGACAAATGTGATTTTCTGAAACTGTACAGATTCTGAATAGCAAAGAGAAAGTCTTTGCTAGCTTTATATGTGAAGGAAAATAACAATTTATCATGCGTAGAGAACTCAAAAATCTAAAGATTGATAGACCATATGACTCACTCAGATATAGCACTTGCTACTCTTTACCTAATAAATTCTTTAAAGTCAACAAAAGACATGGATATTTGCACCTCAATGTTTATTGTAACAGTTTTTACAATGAGTAAACTATGGAGCCATTAATAATCTTAAAAAAGAAATATCAAAAGAAAATCTACTTATATTTCCAGTGAATTTTTTGTCAGCTATAAAGGAAAATTAGGTTTTGTCACATGCAGAAAAATAAA
Organism: Tokudaia tokunoshimensis; assembly: GCA_036184795.1. Classification (NCBI taxonomy): domain Eukaryota; kingdom Metazoa; phylum Chordata; class Mammalia; order Rodentia; family Muridae; genus Tokudaia; species Tokudaia tokunoshimensis. The sequence continues at coordinate 79,246,348 of BTHU01000012.1, read as the reverse complement.
TGCTGTTGTGATCATCTAATAAGTAAAGTCAAAGTAATAAGTAAAGACAAGTATTGTGCATTTTCTCTCATTCATGGGTCTTACATTTTGTACCAAGGCTTAATGATATATGAGAAGATGACTTGAATGAAGAAGCAATCCTTAGAGGGAACACAGAGAGTAATTGAAGAGTTGAGAGTGAGAAATGGGCAAGTAAAAGATTATAATTCGAAGGTTATGATACAGGCCCTGGGTATACTAATACAACTGAAGCAAAAGAAAACAAAATGACCTTGAATCAAATCTTAAAAAGATGATAGAAGCCTTTATTGGGAAATTAATATACATTTTAAGAAATACAAAAAATAATACAATTAAACAAGGTCAAGGAAATGAATGAAACTGTTGAAGATCTGAAAAATGAAGTAGAAACAATAAAGAAAAAACAAACTGAAAAAGTTATGGAGATAGAAAAGCTAGTGAAGAGAACAATAACAAGAGATGCAAGCTTTCCCAACAGGATACCGGAGAGGAAGAGAGAACCTCAGACATAGAAGATACAATAGGAAAAAAAATATGATACACCCAGTCAAAGAAAATGTTAAATCAAAAAAAAAAAATACTGGCAGAAAGTATACAGGAAATCTGGGGTACAATGGAAAGATCTAACCTAAAAATAATATTTCCCCAACCTAAAGAAAGAGATGCCTACTAACATACAAGAACCTTACAGAATACCAAATAGATTAGACTAGAAAAAAGAAAATCCTCCTGTCACATAATAATCAAAACACTGATTGTAAAAATGAAAGAAAGAAATAATATTAAAAGCTGCCAAGGCAAAAGGCCAAGTAACATACAAAGGCAGACCTCTCAGAATTATATCTAATCTCTTAGCAGAGCCTCTAAAAGATAAAAGGGTCTGAACAGATGTCATGAAGTCTATACAAAGATCATATATTACCTAGAAAAACTCCCATTCACTCTAGATGGAAAAACCAAGTTATTATATGACAAAACAAATTTTAAACAATATCTATTCACAAATCTAGCTCTACAGAAAATGAAGAAAATCTCTAAGCCAAGGTAGGTGACTATACACAAGAAAAAATTAGTAACATTATACAGATTAAGCAGTGTATTTATAGAAATATGTATCATATACTATATTTAACATATTTACTATATAATATATATGTTTAGGAATATATTAGGAGTATTATATTATATTATATTTCTACATACATATATACGTGTAACAAAAATTAATGAAGAGGTCACTGATTTGAAAGAGAGCAAGGAGTATACATATGCTGGTTAAGATGGAGGTAAGAGAAGTGGAAAATGATATAATTACTGTAATTATATTCATCTCAGAAATAAATGATAAAATATCAAACAACTTTAAATTTGAATTAAATTATGACAACAAACAGATGTACTATTGTTTAAAAAGCATTAATTAAAGAATTCATTTCCTTTTCTATTTATACTAATAGTATAAAAGCCCGTTGCTATATAAAACAGTCCATGAAATGTTAATAATTTTATGATTCTCCATAAAAGAAATGAAGTTTTATGTGTGTGATTCATCTGATATTGAGGTTGTAGGAGAAAAGATCCATAAAGAGCTAAAAACACACTTTAACTATAAAACCTAAGCGTATGGTCAAAGACAAATAAGGACTGGACAAATCAATTTTAGAAACATTTTGATGTTGCTGAGGATGGAACTACTTTTTTAATTATTTAATTTAACTTTTTTTTACACTCCAGATTTTATTACCCCCATCTACCCTCCAACTGTTCCACATCCCTTACTTAGTCCCCACCCCAGTCTCCACGTGGATGTCACACCCACTACCCCACCTAACCTCTAATCTCCCTGGGACCTCCAGTCTCTTGAGAATTAGGTGCATCATCTCTGAATGTACCCAGACCCAGTAGTCCTCTGCTGTATGTGTGTTGGGGGCCTCTTATCAGCTGATGTATGCTGCCTGGTTGGTGGTCCAGTGTTTGAGAGATCTTAGGGGTCCAGATTGAGTCGATTGGTCCTCCTAAAGAGTCGCCCTTCTCAGCTTCTTTCAGCCTTTCCCTAATTCAACAACAGGGGTCAGCTTCTTCTGTCCATTTTGGTTGGTTGCAAATATCTGCATGACTCAGCTGCTTGTTAGGTCATCCAGAGTGCAGTCATGTTAGGTCCCTTTTTGTGAGTGCACCACAGCTTCAGGAATAGTTTCAGGTCTTGGGACCTCCCCTTGAGCTGGATTCCACTTTGGGCCTGTTGCTGGACCTCTTTTACTCAGGCTCCTCTCCATTACCATCCCTGTAATTCTTTCAGACAGTAACAATTATGGGTCAGAGGTTTGACTGTGGGAAGCCCCCCCCCACTGCCCTTCATTTGATGCCTGTCTTTCTGCTGGAGGTGGGTTCTATAAGTTCCCTCTCCATCTAAGGTCCTTCCCTTGGAGTCCTGAGAGTCTCTCACCTCCCAGGTCTCTGGTGTATTCTGGAGGGTCCCCACAACCTCCTACTTCCCGAGGTTGCCAGTTTCCATTCTTTCTGCTGAATCTCAGGGCTTCAGTCCTTTTCCCTTACCCAATACCAGATCAGGTTCTCCTCTCCCCTTGGCTGATCCCCACCATCCACTTTACCTCCCAGATTCCTCCCTCCCCTCCTCCCTCCCTCCCTCCCTCCCTCCCTCACTCCCTCCCTCCCTTCCTCCCTCCCTCCCCAATTGTGATTTCTTTCTTCTCCCTCCCAAGTAGGACTGAGGCATCCTCACCTGGGCACTTCAGCTTGTTGACCTTTTTGAGTTATGTGGAATGTATCTTGAGTATTCTGTACTGTTATTTGTTTGTTTTTTGGCTAATATCCACTTATTAGTGAGTACATACCATGCATCTCCTTTTGGGTCTGAGTTACCTCACTCAGAATGATATTTTCTAGTTCCATTCATTTGCCTGCAAAACTCACAATGTCCTCATTCTTAATAGCTGAGTAGTTATGTAGTTAGTAATTAGTAGTTCCATTGTGTAATGGAACCATATTTTCTGTATCCATTCTTCTGTTGTGGGACATTTGGATCGTTTGCAGCTTCTGGCTATCACAAATAAGACTGCTATGTACATAGTGGAACATGTGCCCCTGTGGCATGGTGGGGTATCTTTTGGGCATATTCCCAAGCATTGCTGGGTCTTCAGATAGATCTATTTCGAATTTTCTTAGGAACTTCCAGATTGATTTCCAGAGTGGTTGTATCAGTTTGTAATCTCACCAGCAAGGGAGGAATGCTAAGGTCGAATTATTTTAATAATAAAAGCTAAAGTAGATTTAGCACTTTAAGAGGAAATAACTTCTACAGCCACACTGTGTTTAAAAGGAATATTTAAACAATTCATTTCCAGTTCTGCATGATGTGAAATAGAAATTAATATTTCAAATTGATCAACAATGGAAAAGAATTAAAATGTGTACTTATGTCATAATATAAGGTTTTTACAATATTTCTGTACAAAGAATATGTTACATTCTTGTATAATGTATTCATAGCCTAGTAGAATTAATTCACTGTCATTTTCATTATCAATTAAATGAGAAATAACATTGATCTTCACCAAGGACTCTTAATACCTCAGCACAAAATGCACTTCATCATTACATCACTCTGACAGTTGCAGGAGAACAAGTTTGTGAACTAAATGCAAATGCTAAATTGTATGATGTTTGAGGAACAGAAATGTAGGGCCTGTGGGACTTTGTTTATCAGACAGGTATAATGTTGAATAATCTTAACCCATGGAAACTTAGAAATGAGAAAGGCAGGGGTAGAGCCATTTCCTACCTGCTTCAACCTGCTCTGGAACATATAACCAAGACATCCCACTTAGGGCCATGGGCATTGAATCACTTACCATAAACTGTAGTTCTCTATGCTAATGAGGTATCTAGAGTGTTCAACCAATTAGCTTCCTATTCCTGGGTATTCCTTCCAGCAAATGGTGTTTAATTCCTCGTTTCCTGGAATAAAGTGTGTGCATTGACATCCACCATCAAATAAAACATTCTGAACAAGCAAGGATCAGATGTCTTCATTAAGAATCACCTAGGAAAGGCCCTCATCTTAAAGAGCCAGGCCTAACTTTTGAGTCTGTCCTCCAGTCTGTCCAAAGACACTCAACTCCCAATCAGAAAAGGCTCCACCTCTCCCTTGGTCTACCTTCCCCTTCTTGCCACAAAAGGGGGTTCCCTGAGGGGAAGTGCAGACTTTGAGGGGGAAGGGGGTGCAAAAGTGGGGGGCAGCGTCCTAACTCTCAGTATGTTGGAGTCCAGGTACACAGAAAGGAGACTGGGAACCACAGAATTCGTTCATACTCTGCCATTTCCCCTTCCTTCCAGGTGAAGAAGACAGACTGTGTAACTCCCTTTTTGGACTACTTTCTGTCTCTCCTGACTGCCATGTCAGCAGTGCCTGGGCAAGTTTACGGAGAGATAGGAGACTGTGAAGGTGCAGAGATATCCTTCAGAAAATTATAGGACATAATATCAAGAATTGGTGAAATTAGTTGTAAAAAAAGTGTGAGAAAGCTTTAGTCATTTTTATGTCAATTATGACATATGTATCTTTCCAATGCTAATTTCAGGATTCAGGGTTAGGAGGAAATAAAATACATTTTAATTACTTTTTACTGTTTGAAAATAACTCTTTATTTTGAGGTAACTCTATTATCACATGAAATTACAAGCATGACACAGAGATTCAGTGTAATTTATAAAGGTTTCCCTGTGTGATGGATAATCTTGGTCTTCAACGTTACTATGTCTAGACTCTACTAAAATCTAAGGAGCTGGGCACACCTGTGAAGGATTTTCATGACTATGTTATTTGTGGAAAAAAATAATCCCTAAGTCAGGAACATTTCAGGTTAAAACCCACCCTAAATTTGGGTCACACATTTTGGTAGTTGCCTACATCAAAGAACATAGAAAAAGGAAGTTTAGGCTCTTTGACTACTGGCCCATAGTTTTTGGAAAGTTCACATACTGTGTTGCTGAGATTTTCCTTCACTGGTATTAGAAATTACTTCATTCAGATTCCAAAGGTAGATTGATGATGAGCAGCTCTAGAAATTTTCTGGAGTTTCAGCAGTCGATTAGAACTGTTTAAACAACATGAACTGAATTATTCGATCCTTGTTTTTTCTTTTTTTTTTTTTTTTTAATTTTATTTTATTTTATTTTTTTAATTTACATTCCAAATCACTTCCCCTTTCCCGTTTCCTCCCTCCCCGAAAGTCCCATAAGCCCCCTTCCCTCCCTCTTTTCTCCGTTCAACCCCCTCTCATTACTCTGTCCTGGCGTTCCCCTACATCCAGTCTTTCCAGGACCAGGGGTCTCTCCTTCCATCTTTTTAGAAATCTATTGATATGCTGATTGTGTCTAGGGTATTCTGAGATTCTGGGTCAATATCCCCTTATCAGTGACTTCATACCATGTGTGATCTTTTGTGATTGGGTTACCTCACTAAGGATGATATTTTCAAGTTCTGACCATTTGCCTAGGAATTTCGTGAATTCATTGTTTTTAATTGCAGAGTAGTATTCCATTGTGTAAATATACCACATCTTCTGAATCCATTCCTCCGTTGAGGGACATCTGGGTTCTTTCCAGCTTCTGGCTATTATAAATAAGGCTGCTATGAATATAGTGGAGCATGTGTCCTTATTGCATGCAGGTAAAGTCTCTGGGTATATGCCCAGGAGTGGTATAGCCGGATCCTCCGGAAGTGTCATGCCCAGTTTTCTGAGGAGCCGCCAGACTGCTTTCCAGAGTGGTTGTACCAGCCTGCAATTCCACCAGCAGTGGAGGAGTGTTCCTCTTTCTCCACATCCTCGCCAACAACTGCTGTCTCCTGTGTTTTTGATCTTAGCCATCCTGACTGGTGTGAGATGGAATCTCAGGGTTGTTTTGATTTGCATTTCCCTAATGACTAAGGATGATGAACATCTCTTTAGGTGCTTCTCAGCCATTAGATATTCTTCAGGTGAGAACTCTTTGTTTAGCTCTGTACCCCATTTTTTAAGAGATATTGTTGGACTGCTTGGACCACACACATAGATATATATAGATAGATATGTATATATGTATATATAATATATAATAGAATTTGTGTATGTACTATACAATTTTATATATGAACCCTTATATCTAATAATTTCACATGCATATTATAATTTTACTTTATATGTTTATATTATGAGTATATTATAAATTTCATATTTACGTATTATATACTTATATAATATAAATATATTATAAATTTAATAATAATTATATTGTTATGTTAATAATTATTTGTGTTTACATATATTAAATCGATCAGTTCTCTTCTTTAGGGAACTCTGACTAATATAGCCAGTATTTCTAGTTTGACAGACTGCACAGCAATAGCACACAAAGAAAAGAATCTTGTCAAAAGAACAACTTCTGTATCAATAGAAATATATTATATTTTATCCCATGAAGAATTCCCTTAAGGATAGTCTTTATAATCTGTATTAATTGTATATGTTTTCTGCATTTCTGTATGACATATTCCTGTATATATGTGGGTATCTATGTAGAGGAAACAGGTTGATGTTGAATATCTTATTCTATCAATTTCTATTTATATATACTTTTTGAGAAAATATCTCTCACAGAACTTGGAGATCATTCATTTGGATAAACTGTTGGGCTTATAAGTCCCAGGCATTAGCCTGACTGTACATGACTTAAACACTGAAATTACAAAATCAAGCTGAGGAACCCTGTTTTTATATGGTTGCTTTGCTTCCAATTTCAGCCCCTATGCTTAAAAAGCACGTACTTTGCCCACTGAGTGCCCTTAATTATAGCTCTTAATTTATTTATATCATTAAAACTATTATGTATGTTAAGCACATATGGTGAGAACTTATATTCTACATATTTCCTATCAGTGAAAAATTATTAAGTGTTTTTTTTTTTACCATTAAAGATAATGTTAGTTGCATTCTTTACATAAATACCTTATTTTCAAATGGTAGAAATTCTGCTCAGCGGCCATTTATTTCCTGAGAAAATATTCTTCAGAGTGGTTATTGAATGCCATCAAATTATACATGTGAGCTACATGAACCTTAAGACTCAGACTGGTGTGGTATAAGCACAAGACAAATCCATTTACAAATAAATGAAAACTACAGATTTGTCACTGTCATTTTGCTTTGAATTATGTCTTCATTTATGAAATAATAGATTATATGTCTAAATGTAGTTTCCTATTTTAAGTAATGAAATGATCAGTTTCATAAAATGAATTGAATATATTTTATTCTGTTGAATTACTCATTAAACAATATCAAAAATATTTTTATGTAAAATAATGATATTTCAATTATGTACTACTGATGCTTTCAATAACAGAATACCCCTAGGAATCAACCTGTATACTTGGACTTGCTACAAAACAACATTCTTTTTCTTTTTTTTTTCTGTTTTGAGACATGATTTCTTTGTGGAGTCCTTGCTGTCCTAGAATTTACTCTGTAGACCATGCTGACCTAAAAGGCACTGTTTAGATCAGGCTGGTCTAAGTGTTAGGCAGGATGACCCAGAAGGAAAGATTATTTTAAAATTTTATATGGGTATTCAATGACTTATTTTTATTTTCTCTCTGATTTGAATATGATTTTCTTAATTCAAAGTTTTATTTTCCCTCTCCTTTATACTATTAGCTTATTTATTGTTCAGTGATTTAACAGATCACTGAATATTGACTTTAATTCATTATATAATTGCTTGTAATGCAAGGCCGTTTGTGAAAGGTTTCCACATTCTAAAAAAGCCATATGGTACCTGCCATGTCTGTTTTGTATTCCTAACAGGCTATTAATTCCATCTCATCTGTTGTCACTCCATTTGAACAAGAATAAACAGGATAGATTCATGGTCGGAGGACACAGGAAAACAACATGTCAGTCACTCAAAGAACACAGATATTGAATGGTGGAGAAAACTGTTTTGCTAACAATATTACATCTCAATTACTGATATTTTGTAGTTCAAAAATATGTATTTATTCTTTATTATGAGCTAGTAATTGAATCTTTCTTTCATTGGGGAGAGCAGGAAAGGAAAGGAGAAAGATATAATGACATTTTAATTAAGAATGCATTTTCAAAGGGCTTTTGGTCTGTTCTAAAGTGAATTTCATAATGATCATGCTAAACACCATTTAGAGAGTGGAAATCATTTCTGCAGAAATGTTTATTTAAAAAAGTTTGCTCCTTTTTTGAGTGTATGTTGAAAGCATTTATATTGGAAACATTGTGTATTCCCATGCTCTATTTTTCCTAGTAAGTTGATATGTCTTTTTTTGTTTTAATACTATACTGAAAAAAGTTTCATTTCCATTTCCTTCTTTCAGCTGTAGATGGTGTGTATTTGTGTGTACATTTATACAAATTGTTGGATTTATTTTTGAATTTCTGTGTTGAAAGAACTCCAGAGATTCTATTAACCAACTTTGAATGGTATAGAAACAACACTAGTGTTCTAATTTCAAACACTTAATAGTAACCTTGTTTATATCATCCTTTATTTCTTTCATTGATGCTTAATAATTGAAAATATAGAAATACTTCATTTATTTTAGATAATTTTATAAATTGCTATTTTGTGTGCCTCTGTGAGTGTACACCTGTGTGAAATGGCATATACACAAAGGTTATAGAACAACAATTTAAGCTTAGGTTCTCTCTTTATCATATGTGTTGTTTGGTTTGAACTGAGTTTATTTTATTTGGTTGCAGGACCTTCATCTGCTGAAGTATTTTGCCTGCCTCCACTGAGTTGGATTTTGTCTTTCCTAGTTTGAGGGAAATATATTGTTTGGTAGCAACTTAACTGTATTTTTGGCTTTGTATAGCCATGGTACTACATTCTTCAGATATAAATCTCATGCAATTCCATTGCTCCATTAAAAGCAATACCATTTAGGACTGAGAATACTGGAGGCCATGTGGTACAATACACATTCACAGTATCCCACATGTACATTTTTTGAAGTTCAGTAAATATCATTAATCCTTCCTATCTCAGATTGCCTGTTGTTAGACACAGGATAACAATTACACTATTTGAGATAATGAATTGATTTGCCATTTTGAATATTTGAGTATATTATCTTAACTCTATTAGTAACAATAAATACTATTGATTTTTAATATGCAGTAAATGTTTATACTATTAATCAAACAATTAGATACCCTGTGCTCTTACACTAAAAATTCAAGTCATAATGCTATAACAATGAGTCAAAATCTGCAATTAAATATAAGTGTGACTACTTATAGTCAGGAGTATCACACTGATCCTTTTTGAGTTACAGTTAATTTTTTCATGCTTACAATTGATAGAACTTTAATAAATATTATATGAATGTAATTAGTACAAATACATTTAATACTTCTTTTTGATCAATAGGGGTCAAAAGTCATTCGCAAATAATTCTTAATCTTATTTTGGCAAACATAGTTTGGCTTTTATACTTTTTCTTTCTGTATTTAAAACTTTAACAAAGGTGTGATTTTATCTACCTCTTATTCTGTTGAAAACAGTTCCCAGGTGAAATAAGCTGCCCTTCTATCTCCCATGTCTCTTCAGATTTTTCCCATTACTTCCTCTTTGAAATGGTTCTTGATTCTGAGTAGCTAGCTTGACAAATATTGGAAAATCAATTTTTCTCTCTTTAAGAAATATACTTATTGAAGGTACTAGGAAAACTCACAATTCACAAAAGCATTTGAAAATTACACTCTAAAGAGATCAGTTTTATTTACCAGGTCAATAATATGATCTATGCCGTGACTTCAATCCCTTAGCAAGAGGATTGAAAGGGTTAGGTTCATTCTTTTGTGTATTTGTGTGTATGTATTTCTTTTTACTGACAAGTGTGAACAAAATGAAAGCAACAAAAAAGAGAAAATATAAAGGAGAGAAACAAAACATATTTAAGCAAATAGTCATGTGCTTATATATAATTTTTATGTATTATATATATTCATATATAATATTTGTTTATATATTTATATAATGAATAAATACATATTTTATATTATACCAAAATTCTATATTTTGTATAAATTTATATAATATTTTATATTATGCATATATTTAAAATATATTTATAAATAAATACATAAATACATTTAAATGTATATATGTGTGTATAAATAATATTCACTTATGTCTTTAATAAAGTGGCCTTTGTTCAGACTCATAATTATAGTTTTAGGATTGTATCAACTTGGTATTAACATTACATATTAGAAGAAAAGTTTTATCATGTGATCCAATGACGGTTATAGGTACATAATTAAAATATAAATTCTGGCTTTGGATTGTATAATAATTCACTTGTCTTTGATTTATTGTATTACTTATACTAATTCTAGGTAATGCTCTGCAAACCCTGAACTCCATTTTTTTATTGAAATGCTCTTCACTGTAATCTGTTCAATGCTTTCCTAAATTTTCTTATTTGCAGTGTGCATTACTCAAAATAATACAATTTGACTACAGATATATTAGGGTACCAGGACAAGTTAGGCCTTTATGACACACTCAGATGAAGTATTGAGTATAACCTCAACAGATTTTACAATGATGGTACAATATGGAAATAGTACTTACAAGAAGGAAATCCAAAAATAACTGAAGAAATACAAATTAAATACAAATAAAAATAACCCAGAGATTCCACCTTACCCCAATCAGAATGGCTAAAATCAAACCTCAGATGACAGCACATGTTGGTGAGGATGTGGAGAAAGAGAAACAATCCTCAGTTGCTGGTGGAATTGCAAACTGGTACAACCACTCTGGAAACAAATCTGGAAGTTCCTCAGAAAATTGAAAATAGATCTACCTGAATTCTCAACAATACCACTCTTGGGAATATACCCAAAAGATAACCCACTCTGCTATAGGGTACCAGTTCCTTTATGTTCATAGAGGTCTTGTTTGTGATGTCTAAAAGCTGGAAACAACCCAAATGTCACTTAACAGAATAATGGATACAGAAAATAAGGTTTATTTACACAATGGAATACTACTCAACTATTAAGAATGAGGACATCCTGAGTTTTTCAGGCAAAAGGATGGAATTAGAAAATATCCTGAGTGAGGTAACTCAGACCCAAAAGGAGATGCATGGTATGTAATCACTAATAAGTGGATATTAGCTAAAAAGTACAGAATACCCAGGACACAATTGATAGGGTTCAAGAAAGTTAACAAGCTGAAGGACCCAAGTGAGGATGCCTCAATTCCAATTGAGAGTGAGAAGAAAGCACTCATAGGAGGGGAGAGGGAGGGAGGGTTCTGGGTGAGAGAGGGGACAAGGAGGGGAAGAGGGGAATATGATCAGGTGGGGGAAAAGGACTGAATCCCTGAGGGCCAGCAAAAAAAAAAAAAAAAAAAAAAGGAAACAGTCATCCTTGGAGAGGGGGGTTCCAGAATGAACCAGAAACCCAGGAGGTGAGAGGGAACTTGTAGAAGGCCCACCTTGAGCACAAAGACAGGACATTAAGTGAGGAATGGGGTTGCCATCCTACAGTCAAAAACTGTGGCCTATAATTGTTCCTGTCTAAAAGAACTGCAGGGATGGAAGTGGATAGGAGCCTGAGGAAAAGAAGGTCTATCGGCCACCAAAAGGTGGGATCCAGCTCAAGGGTTAGTCCCAAGGCCTGACACTACTACTGAGGCTATGGAGTCTTCACAAAAATGAGCTTATCATGACTGCCCTGTGAAAGATCCAACAAGCAGCTGAAAGAGCCAGATGCACATATTTACACCCAACCAATGGATAAAAGCTGCTGACCCCTGAGGTTGAACTAAGGAAATGTTGGAAAAAACTGAGGAGGAGGGTGACCCTGTAGGAAGACCAAAAGTCTTAACTAATCTGGACTCCTGAGATCTCTCAGACACTGGGTCACCAACCAGGCAACATACACCAGCTGATATGAGGCCCCCAACACATATACAGCAGAGGATTGCCGGGTCTGATTTCAGTCAGAGAAGATGCACCTAACCCTCTAGAGACTGAAGGCCCTAGGGAGTGGGGAGGTCTGGTGGCATGGGGGTCAGATGGTGAGGACATCCTGATAGAGACATGGGGACAGAGAGGTTGTATGGGATATCAAACAGTCAGAGGGTGGACTGGGAGTTGGATAAAATCTGGAGTGTGAAACAAGAGATTAAACAAAAATTAAAAAAAAACACATGTTAAATAAAATAAAATAATTAAAAACAAAAAGAAGTTCATTCTAACAAAGTGCTGTAGAATGGGTGTAAGGCAAATACATTAGAAATGTCAGAGTGGTGCTCTGGGGTATAGGCTTATAATTGAGTAACAACCAAGGCCCCTGGGTAGACAATCAGAAAAAAACTTAAGTATCAAATACTCTGCATTCTTAAGTTAGTATACCTTTCATATGTCTTCGCAGAGTTTGTATTTGTCAGAGTTCTCAAGAGTAGAGACCCTTGGACTTGTGAAAGCTTGATGCCTCAGTGTAGGAGAATGCCAGGGCAGGGAGGTGGGAGTAGGTGGGTGGGTGGGGGAGCACCCTCATAGGAACAGGAAGAGAGGGATGAGATAGGGGGTTTCTTGAAGGGAAACCGGGAAAAGGGATATCATCTGAAATGTAAATAAATAAAATATCCAATAAATAGATGAATAAATAAATAAATAAGCATTTAAGACAATTAAAAAAATGAACTTATGTCACATCTCTATTTATTAAGGGAAATTATCTGAATGATTTACAGTCTGTAGTCCAACTAAGCTAACAATGGGCATCTATGAATAGGAAATCCAAGAATCAAGTAGTTACTCAGTACCATGAAGCTAGCTGTTTTGACTTGTCTTCTGTATAAACTGGTATCCTGAAGAGGTAGGTTCCAACAAATGGGTTAGCATGTAAGTGCAAGAAGGCAAAGAAGAATGCATTATTTTCTCCCTATATAGGCCTCCAGCAGAAGGTAGGGCCCAGATTAAAGATGTGTACCATCATGCCTGGACAGGACCTAAGCTCTTCTTTACCTGGAATTTGTTATGTCCTGGTCGGACTTGAACTCGAAGATTTGTTTGCTTCTGTCTTGGGGGATTGAAGGTCTTTACCACCTTGCCTGGGCCTATGCTTTTCATGGATACTATGCTTTAAGATCAGGATCAAAAGCCTGTGCCTTCTAGCTTCAAGATCTGGATCACAAATGTGTTCTCCATTTCTGGATTATAATTCATTCCAGATATAAGCAAGTTGGCAACTGGGAATTGCCTTCATAGAGTTTAACATTATCTTGCAAAGCTTCTTCTAAAAGACTTTGCTTCCTTTGGAATGTGGAATTAGTGTTTCCAAGTCCTATCCTAACTATTGCCTTGTACACTGACTATTCCTCCTTCTGTTATTTAATCTTCTTTCTTGATCACTACAGGTTAGAGGTATTGGTTCTTAGCCATGCTACTATGACTCAGTACACATAAACAACAAATGATAATGCCAGATATGATAACACATGTCCTAACCTTAGCCATAGTAGAACTGAAGCCAGAGCATCAAATTGAAATGAAAGGATGGACTACAGAGTAAATTATCTCTCAAAAAAAACCAGAAACAAACAAAATATTAATCTTTAGGTTTTAAGATTATGTCTGTGTACACTACTAAGTATGTACTAGGCCTCAGGAGGGTCATTGCTATGTTTTCCACTTATCAAACATTAAGGTATATCAAGCAGGACTAGGAATAATTCCCATTTCAAAAATTCATGGCTTAGAAAATGAGAGGTTGTGAGGTTTATCCCAGAATAGATAGATGTACAGTAGAACAACTTAGAGCCCATTTGAAATCTGGGTGTTTTACACACAAACACACACACACACACACACACACACACTTTGTTGTTATTTACTTTGTCACATGGGATTATTAAGTTATTGAGGACTATGCAATAATTCCATAAATCTAGACTTACAATGATCAATGATGACTGGAATGGATTCAGTGACTTCAATTTTCCTATTAAAAGTGTTTGCTTACTCTTCGTATTTGTTACCTTTTTTTCACTAAGAAAAATGCAGGAAAATATCTTTTTCTTCCTCTTTTTGTATGTGTGAGTATGTGTGTATGTGTGAGTATGTGTGTGTGTGGGTGTGTGTGTGTGTGTGTTTGTGGTGTGTTTGTATGTGCACAAGTTTCCTTCTGCTGTAGGATCTCAGGCAGCTTAGAGGGACACTTTCCCCCTGCCTTATCTAAAGCAAACCTCAGATCAACAATGAATATTATGTGCCTATTTTGTAGATGAAAATTTCCTTATCCCTCATTTATCCACCTCTTGCTCTTGAGAATAGAGACTAGAGCTTGCTCTTCATTCTCACTAAATCCTCATGTATTTCAGCTGCTCCTGGAAGAAAGCAAATCCGATGCCATCCCAACACTGAGCATTGCAATGCATTCTGCTCCTACGTACTGATTGATTGGGAGTTTTTCCTTAGCTTGGAATTAATCATTTATCTGACTCCTCCTTTGTTACTTTTAATGAAACACTTCTACATGTTTAGAAGGGGAGAGTTACATGAATAAAGAAGACTTACTCAGTTACCTAGACCACACATGTATTTCTGTGAATGTCCTGAGGATGGGAGTAGGCCTGCACATGTGCTAACCATACTTTCTGACTCTCAGCTGCCTCTCTCTGGTCCTGATTCTTTCATGTGTATAACAAATTACAGACGTGTTGTAAAACACGGACAGTTCATGTGATGGAGATAGCACTGATGGAGTGCAATAAGTCTTGTACTTTTTTTTCTTTTCTATATTCTTTATTTACATTCTAAATGATTTCCCCCTTCCCTGTTCCCTCCTCCCATAAGTCCCATAAGCCCTCCTCCCTCCCCCTGTTCCACAGTCAAGCCCCTCCTGCTTCTCTGTCCTGGTATTCCCCTACACTTTTGATGTTTGTTTCTTCTTGATTTCCCACTTGAGGGAAAGAGAATTACTTAGAACTAATTAGGAATCAGTAAGATATAACACTGGGGGCACAGGTATCTAGGGCAATTTAGTGGATATCTTGCTGTCCTATTAGCAAGAATTGAATACTTTTGCAAAGTTATTTTTCTCACTGTGGTAGTCAATCTAATTATGCAAACCTATAAAGGAAAGTGTTATTTATTAGGTGTACATTTCTCTTTGCTTTCCTCCTGTGGTGTGATTCCTTCAGTGCAGTCACACTGGCATAAAATTCCTATTATAGGAAACTATTCATTTCTCTGGTTCTTTTCTCAGTCTTTTATAATAGATGAAAATAGATGCTTCTTTCCCAATATTTTCTCTAAGTTACAAAAGCTTAAAATGTCAGTGATGGTTTTAGATAGGTCCTAAAATAATATTCTGCAGCTCATTAGAGACTTACAGTTTGAAATATATACCATGCACATCTTTGAAATTTTTAATATAAATTCAAGGAAAAATCTATTTTCTTAATGGTTTTATGTTTAGAAGAAATAATAGCATAAAGAAATAAGGTAATTTTTAAGTAATATAATACATGGTTCAGAAATACCAATTTTGAAAAAATCATAGTTACATGGTTTTGAAGGAATAGAGAAACATTCATGGTCTTTACAGAGCAAGAATGCCATTTTTTAGAAAGAAAATTCTTTCAGTTTTTCATTTTGCATTAGGAACCTCTGTGTAACTGTGACTTAAATGCCTGGAAAAAATAGAAGGACTCTTTTGGTGAACAGTTGTAGATCTTTCAGTTCATAGTTACTGTCTGTCATTCACATGACAACCTTTGGTTGAGAAACCTGTTCAACTCCAGATATCAGGAAACCAGACAAAAGACAACAACTTGAACACATAAGAGTGCCTGGTAACCTATCTTGTCCACTTAAGTCTCCCTAGATATATTCTTTCAAAGCAGGACCAGTAGTACACTAGGAACTCAACACACTATTTCAGTCTAAACTTCATATGTAAAACAGCATAAGCCTAATAAAACCATAACAGTAACATAACTATGATCAATATAATATTAATAATAATATTATCACCATAATTTTGGTGATTTAAAACAATTTAGGTTGGTCCAAGACAACATGGAGCACTGAGTATATTGGGGATACTTATGGCCACAAGGGAGAGAGATTATGTATGGAAGCATGAATAGTATCAGGATGTCGCATTGCCAAAAAGTGCACACACAGAGCTATGATGAGCCTAGAAATCCCATCCTTGGATCTTCCTGTGAAATTTGCAGAGAGCTAAGTGAAGAATATTCTTCCCAGCAGTGACTCAGTTCTTATTACACATGAAGAGGGGCCTCTTGAGTCTTATAATATTTCATCTAGGTGGAACTCTTCCCATTCAGTAAAAGATATCTAACCTGTAGATTATATGTCTTAGGCTATAAAACCAAACTCTCACCAATATCTCATAAAGAAAAACTTTCTCATTAGAAAGTCCACAGGGACCAGTTTAAAACTGATTCTATTTTCATAACATTACATCTACCTATAAACTAAAAATCAAATGCTCATATACATTGAAAACACATGTTCACACAGATAGAGTTTTAGAGTTTAGTTTAGATAGAGTTTCTCCAGGCAGGGAGAAAGACAGAACAGAATAGAGAACTTAGAAACAAAAGCTGAGCAAATATGGTAAAATGATTGTCTGAATGAACATCGTGGAAAAATAAAGTATACATGCAAAAAATATGAAACTGAACTTTTATGCCGTATCATGGAATTCAATCATATTTTCTCAATGAATACCTAATGATAGACCTGAAATTACACATTTTTTAGACTCAAACACTGGAAAGTCAATGTGATTTAAAAAAAAAATAATAATACTCTGAGGCCAGTTAGTGTTGCCCAGATATAGTTGAATGTGGTACTATCCTCTGGGGGGGGGGGGGCATCTGTTAACTACTAATGGATCTGCCTTCAGCAGAAAATATCAACTGCAAATGACTCCTCGGCTAGAGGGTAGTACACGTAGAAAGGGATATCAAGTTGAGAAAGACATGTGTTTTAGATTTTTCCTGGAGGATTTGAAGGGTAGGATTAGAATAAAATAGCTACCCTTATTGGGGTAAAAAGGGAAGTAGGGTAACAGAACACTTCAGGAAGGATGTTGATTATGATTCAAATACATTGTATGAAAGTTTCACAGAACTATTTAAAATGAGAAATCAAAGAATAAGGAATCAAGTTTTGGAGAAAGATGGGGTGGTTCTGGAAGTAGTTATGTAGCTATAGTAGAAAGTGAATATGACCAAAAATACATCAGTTCATTTCTAACATTCTCAAAGAATTAATAATAATATTGTCTTTACAAAAACAATTGTGTTTTTACTTTGTAATTTTTTGTTTTTTTTATCCCACTAAAAGATTAGGTAACAAAATGAAAAGTAGACAACTAATACTATATTTTACAAACAGGTCATAGCATAAAAAGAGGAACAAGCAAATATTTGAACTGGCAGTTAATGTCTAAACCTTTTAAATAACACACAACTTGATAGAAAAAATACAAAATATAAATATTTTACTAAGGACCTGAACATTTTGGTTTACTTCAGGAGTTCATGATAATCACTGCAAATACACAACTAATAATGTGAAAACAATTTTGATTTAGAGAACTGCAGAGGAAAAGTACAATGAGAGTTTTTTCTGTCATATCTGTCTGATACCTGATTCTTGTTTGGAAAGTTCTTGAACTATGCCCTGAAATTCTAGGTTTGAATAGACATTGACTCTAGAAGTTGTCCAAACACTTGAAAGAACATACCTGGAGTTTGTTCAAGGTTATTGTGAAAATTACATTAAGAATTTTACTACCTATCTGCTAGTAAATGCTTAGTAAGTGTATAATGCACCAGAATAATATGACTATAATATTATCTTGGTTTAGCTCACCTGAAGACTTACACTAATTTATTAGGCAATTGTTTCTCATCATTATGATTGGCAGGAAAACAAGTTGGAAAAATTCAATAAAAGTTTATTAAAGGAAGGCAAACATTATTAAACCTCGATAATGAAAATACAAACATTCTGCTTCTCTACATACATACTGATATTTTTTATTTATGAAGTTAGTATTTTAATATTACATATAAATAATGGCCTATGGACCTTGTGGTTACAGAACTTTTTCATTCCAGCCTTGGAAAACCGTCTACAAACCGTATTTAGTAATAACAAATATAATTACAATTTCAACTTTTCTTGAATGATCATTATTGCTTCTAATTGGATTTTCAGCATGTGTTTATACATAATTTGTAACAATAGATTGCCCATAAAAATAAATAATAAACACAGTGTTTTCCTAACATTTGGAAATTTGAAATCTTGATTCAATCATTGCAGTGTCTGAGCGTCATTTGGATGCATGTTATGTTGTTAGTCTTCAAATTTGATTTGATCTATCCTCTTCATCCCCTCCATTACTCAAGAGCTTGTCAACTTGACATATAATTATTACCCCAATCTAACTAGTTAAGTGTAAAATCTTTGCAAAGAGCATTGCATTTAATGAATGCCTGGAAATAATGTGGAAGATCATTAGAAATCCAATATTGATCACATCGAAAAAATAGAGTTTTATCTGTAAAAACTTGAATGTACCCTTCCTCCACATTTACATTTCTTCTCTCTGATGTTCTTCACGTCTCCTAGATTCCTAAAAATGTATTTGAGGAATTATTCTAAGCATTTACTTACAGATATAATTTCAATACAACCCTCTAAATTTATATGTTCTCTTACTTAATTCCTAGGTATATCTGAAGTATACATTGGAAACATACTTAGCAAAAGGTAAGTAAGCAAAAGAAGTAATTGTTGGCCGGGAGGTGGTGGCCTCACACCTTTAATCCCAGCACTTGTGAGGCAGAGGCAGGAGGATTTCTGAGTTCGAGGCCAGCCTGGTCTACAAAGTGAGTTCCAGGACAGCCAGGGCTACACAGAGAAACCCTGTCTCGAAAAACTAAAACAACAACAACAACAAAAAAGTAATTGTTGAACTTAGTCACTTAGCCATGTTCACTGGAAGTGAAGTCAATATGTCTGAGATGGTATTTCTTTGTTCCGTAGATGGCTGTGGGGGCCATGCAAATGATACAATGCTTGTGAATCTGAGACATAGTCCTCACATTGCTGATTGCTCATCTTCTCTTATCCATGGTGATCCCACCTTTACTCCTAAACTTTCCTTTCCTTGGCATTTATGGGAAACATGAAGTCAGAAGTCACAGGAAGCTGTCCCACACCAGAATTATTGCAGTAAGATGGAAAAACAAAACAAAACAACAGCAACAAAAGAAACAAAAACAAACAGCACATTCTGTGACATCATTTTTTCATCCCCTGCTTCATACAGTTTAGCAGGTCATCCCTACTTGATAAGGATATTTGTGCATCATTTAGCAAGTTTGGGTTATAAAGATCTTTATATCCCATTGCAGCACATGACTTTAATCCCAGAACTCAGAAGGTAGAGTTAAGGAGATCGCTTAAATTCAAGGCCAGCCTGATCTACAGAGACAGTATCAGGACAATCAGGGCTACACTGAGAAATCTTTTTAAAACAAACAAACTAACAAACAATTAACCAAACAACAATAACATCAACAACAACTCTAGCTATAATTGTAGATCTGCACTCCAAACCTGGGTCCACAGCTCTACTGAGAGGCCTGCTCTCACTCAGGAAAACCAAGTGAGACATCCATGCTTCAATTCCCAGCCTGCTGGGTTCTTGCAAGTCCAATAGCCATGAGATCTGCCCTTTCCTTTCTGAGCTTCATTTTTCTGTCCACACCTCAGTCTTCAATTGCAGATCTGCACTCTACTCACGGCCACAGCTTGGCCTGCCTCCCATGACACCTGCTGCCACACAGGACAACCAGTCCTAGAGGCATGATACTCCTAGGTACTACAAGACCAGCCAATACCAAAAACAAACAGATGGCTAAAGGTAAGCAGAAGAACAAAATCAACAAAACCCAGTGCAATATGCCACCATCTAAACCCAACTCTCCTATTGCAGTAAGTCCTGGATATCCCATCATACCTGAGGAGGAAGACTAAGTCCTTAAATTTCATCTTAAGAAACTGATAGATCTTTAAAGATGAAACAAATAAATCCCTTAAAGAAATACAGGAAAATACAGTCAATCACTGGAAGGAAATCAATAAAACTGTTCAAGACCTGAAAATGAAAATAGCAATAAAGAAAAGACAAATGGAGATAACCTTGAAGCTGGAAAACCTAGGAAGAAGAGTAACTACAGACACAAGTATCAACAACAGAATACAAGAGATGGAAGAGAGAATCTCAGACATAAAAGATAAAATAGAAATTGATACATTAGACAAAGAATCTACCAAATATATCCCATTATCAGTAATGACTCTAACTCAACTGCTGATCCTAGAAACACTATGCTGTTTCTTTCTCCATGGATTATGTTTGGGTTAGATGCCATGTTTTTGGGTTTTTTTTTTCCTCCATGTGTAACTTATTTCATTTAAAATAGCAATGTCAACTCTAGGTTGTCTCAACCTTCAGGTTTTCCCTTTTTTAAGTTGAGAAATAAACTTCACATAGGTATACCCCATTTTCTTCACTCACCCATGTGGGGTCATATCAGATTTTAACTAGAATATTTTTGAAAGGCTTCATGCTGATTTTCATAATTGGAACAACTTTTATTCTAACCCATAGTGTATAAAAATGTGGTTATCCCTCATCTTCCTCAGTATTTATTAGACTCTGATATTTAATATATACATTATAATTGATATATGGGAACATCTCATTATGTTTTCTGGAAACTATGATAATGTCACACAATAATTCTCATGGAGCTGTTGCATTTTGTATATGTTCTTTAAAAACACTTCATTATTATTAGTTTGCCTGTGTAAGAGAGAAAGAGGGAGGGGGAAGAAAGGGGGAGAGAAAGTGAAAGGAAGAGGGAGAGAGGAGAGGAGGCAGATATATCTATATATAGATATATAGATATATACACAAACATATACATATATATGTATATAGAAATTTATATATATACATATATATGTATATACATAAAAATATGTATATAGAAAGAGAGATAGAGATAGATAGATAGAGAGAGAGAGAGAGAGAGAGAGAGAGAGAGAGAGAGAGAGAGAGAGAGAGAATATTCATGCCATATGTACAAGTTCCTGCTGATGTCAGAAATAAATATCAGATCTCCTGGAGCTGATGTGACAGGTAGTTTTGTGCAGCCCAGCTTGGGTGTTAATGGATTAGAGTCTCTGAAGAACAACAAGGGCTTGTAAACATGGGGTGATTTCTCTAGCCCTCTATGTTATCTTTAGTATGTAGCATCTTCAATCTGTTACTGTCATTCATCAATACTTTCAATTTAATCAATTTTGTTGAGGAAAGCAATAGTTATGTTTATTAAAACTATACACCTTGTGTGGAAAAATGAGTTTTATTTATGTGCCATTTAAAAGACAAGTATTGTTCAAATTGTTAATAATTAGATTGAGTGAAGTATTCACAGTAATATAACCACATCTACCTACCATGCATTTATCCTTTTTTTGTAAGAATGGATATGTGAGCTTTGTCATTGCAGTGGTTTGAAGAAAAGTAAAAGAATAAACCTTTCCTGTCTTTTAATTTTTTTTTTAATTTTATTTTATTTTATTTTTTTAATTTACATTCCAAATCACTTCCCCTTTCCCGTTTCCTCCCTCCCCGAAAGTCCCATAAGCCCCCTTCCCTCCCTCTTTTCTCCGTTCAA
The DNA here is from genome assembly GCA_036184795.1 of Tokudaia tokunoshimensis. Taxonomy (NCBI): domain Eukaryota; kingdom Metazoa; phylum Chordata; class Mammalia; order Rodentia; family Muridae; genus Tokudaia; species Tokudaia tokunoshimensis. The sequence goes on along the minus strand of BTHU01000012.1, from coordinate 79,224,466 downwards.
ACCCCTCTCATTACTCTGTCCTGGCGTTCCCCTACATCCAGTCTTTCCAGGACCAGGGGTCTCTCCTTCCATCTTTTTAGAAATCTATTGATATGCTGATTGTGTCTAGGGTATTCTGAGATTCTGGGTCAATATCCCCTTATCAGTGACTTCATACCATGTGTGATCTTTTGTGATTGGGTTACCTCACTAAGGATGATATTTTCAAGTTCTGACCATTTGCCTAGGAATTTCGTGAATTCATTGTTTTTAATTGCAGAGTAGTATTCCATTGTGTAAATATACCACATCTTCTGAATCCATTCCTCCGTTGAGGGACATCTGGGTTCTTTCCAGCTATAACCCCTGAAGAAATAGAAGTTGTCATTGGAAGTCTTCCAACCAAAAAAAGCACAGGTCCAGATGGTTTTAGTGCAGAATTCTATCAGACCTTCAAAGAAGACCTAACACCAATACTCTTCAAACTGTTCCACAAAATAGAAACAGAAGGAACACTACCCAACTCGTTCTATGAAGCCACAATTACACTAATACCAAAAGCACACAAAGATCCGACAAAGAAAGAGAATCTCAGGCCAATCTCTCTTATGAATATCGATGCAAAAATACTCAATAAAATTCTTGCCAACCGAATCCAAGAACACATCAAAACGATCATTCACCACGATCAAGTAGGCTTCATCCCAGGGATGCAGGGATGGTTCAATATAAGGAAATCCATCAATGTAATCCACTACATAAACAATCTCAAAGAAAAAAACCACATGGTCATCTCATTAGATGCTGAGAAAGCATTTGACAAAATTCAGCATCCTTTCATGCTAATTTTTTTTTTATTGTGTCAACTTCTGAGAAATTTTCAAGGTTTCTACTCTTGTTAAGGAAGAGAGTGTATTTAAAATCACAATTAATTCATTATTTTAATGCAGAGTTTTAGCATATGAAGGGGCACTTTGATATTTGGTAACTTATAAAACTATGCAGAGAAATAATTATTTCTACATATTTAGTGAGGTAATTAGCAACATTAACTTCAAGATTCAAACTAAGTCAAACAGCTTGAAAATCTCATTCTAGAAAAAACCTTCTTGACATTTCAACAGAAAATTTTCAGTTATATGTATAAAATAGTCATATACATATGATAAAACTATATTACTCCATCTACACTGATATTTTAATGCTACAGATGTCTATACATATTTAATAATTATTGGATAATGATAACAAAATATATACATGCATGCTATTTTTTAAATGTCTTTGTATTATCAAATATTTTAAATAATTGTATAGTTATAAACTAATCGAAGTATGAGATATCAAAAACACAAGATAATGCACTAAATGCCTTCTCATATTTACAAACATTAGGTAAGTGAAATAATAATTATGGTATACAACATCAGAGAAAACTAACTTCCCATAGATAGTATCACATTTAGCTCCTGGGCTAGGAAACAAAAGAATTATTATCTTAAATGAGTAATATTTCCCCAGTGATAAAAGACATTTCAAAATATTACCTCTGTTATAAAGCTGCAAATTCTATTACATTTCTTCTGGTTCAGATTTTATGATAGGAAAAAAATAATATGAACCTTAATATAATTTTGACTTTGTGAAAAGAACAGAGAACATCACAGAGAAAGTAAAAACGCCTTTCATATTTCTTTACTGGAGTCCTGCACTATCAAGTATGTAATTTAAAAGTCCATGGGAGAAAGAGTGTGTCCTTTATTAAAGGGAAGTAAAATTCTTTGTAAGTTCTAGAATTTTCTAAATGCAAATATATAATGTGATTTTTACATTTTAAAATTCCTTGCTAGTAATATAATTACCAATCATTACATAACCACAAAAGGTTAATTAGAGAGTTGTTTTTCTTTCACGCATTGGTGATGGTTTTCTCTACAGCTGGAAAAGCTTGAAACACTGCATGCTGGGAAAATGGTATCAGGTACTTGCCCAACAGGTGTGATCACCTAAAAATGATTCCTGGCACTGACAACTCACATGGTAGAAAGAGAGACAATTTCAAGTTGTTCTTTGACAATTACAAATTTCATAAATTCATTCCACTTTCCTAACTTATCTATACATCTTTGTACATCTGTCTTTCTTTTCTTCATTTAATAGTTTTAAAAACTCAAGTCTCTCTCTCTCTCTCTCTCTCTCTCTCTCTCTCTCTCTCTCTCTCTCTCTCTCTCTCTCTCTCTCTCTCTGTAGTGTGTGTGTGTGTGTGTGTGTGTGTAGACAAACAAATAGAAGTACTTTGAGGTGTAATCCCCATCAGAAATTGTTATCATAATAAAATGTGTATTCTCATTCTTCTTATTTTTATTTATTGTATTAAAATCATTAGTACATACTCAGGTGTACTTCAGCCACAACTGAAGTATTCTATAATCTTAAAATGGAGGATCCTGGAAATTAATTTGCCTCTATCAGAATCAGCAAGATGGACCTGAGGAGTAATGGATGTCATCTATTAAATATTAAGGAAAGAAAACAAATTGTATACAAATATTTTCTTTATTCTATTGTGAACAAGTCCATAAGTCACTTGATACTAGTGTACCTGAGATTTTGGAAGGTATACTCTACATAAGAGGTAGTCATTTTTTTCATGAGTAAACATTGAAATCTAAGGTTCTATCATTTTAATTTTTTTCTTTAACCAAATTACATAAATCTCATTTGATCTTCAGATATTAACAGACATATTACTTGAGTTGCAGCATGTATTTAGTTTCAGCTTTTATGTACTTGTTACTCTATTATTTTGGACCACATAGACATCTTCATTTCAGGTTCTATTGTTTGTCATATTGTATATCACATACCATTATTAAGTATTTGTTAGTTTTTTTCCCTTTATGAAATATCATCTGCAGGACATTGAGACAAATGAGAATTATTGTAAAGGAACCATGTATTGTGGATTATCTCAAACCCTAAACTAAATGGTCATGCCTATGTTTGTGCATAAAGACAATACCTTAATTCAATAATGTCTTTGTTTACTTAGAGTGTTCTATATTGAAAGCTTATAAAAGATAAGATGTGTGTGTGTGTGTGTTCCTTGTGTATCTTTACTATATAATATTGTTTGCTCAGCACTCCCTGGACAGAGTTCTTCATGCTCAACACTTCCCATACTCTGCAGTGCCAGCAGATGGTAATATCAGAGGAAGTTTAAGGGGAACATACATGAAAGTGTACTGATTTATAGTATTGCAGATTCTACTTAATAAGTTCAGTTAAATTTTCCCAAACTCACATTAAGAAATCCTTATTTATTATTGATTTATATAGTCTAAGTACATGTTATCAACAGTAAAAATAAAGACTTTGTGTTTCATTTTGTTGAGTTGTTCTTTTAAAAACTACATTATATTGACTTTCCATATACAATAATATACAACGGTTCTTCAGGTATATATCATTAGTACAACAAATAAAATGTTATTTTAAAATATTAATATTTGCAAACAGATCTTTCAATTTTACTAGTAAAAATTAATCCTATATTTTTGATGTGAACAAATCATATTTTTTATCATTTAATTAAATTTCTTGTAAGAGGAGGACAATTGTTTGAAAAATTTATTAGAGAAGTTTTGTATGTGGAGGGTAGCCAATACAAGGCATTGTATATAAAATGTTAAGATGTGAAATTCTATACTTTTTGGCTAATATCCATTTATCAGTGAGTACATACCACACATGTCTTTGTGGATCTGGGTAACTTCACTCAGGATATTAACTAGTGCAATCTGTTTGCCTGCAAAATTCAAGATATTATAGGTTTTAGTAGCTGAATGTTATTATATTGTGTAAGTAAACCACATCTTCTCTATCCATTCCTCTGTTAAGGGACATCTAGGTCAGTTCCAGGTGCAGCCTATTACAAATAAGGCTGCTATGAACATAGCAGATTGTGTGTGTTATGTTATGTAACATTAACGTTTGGTATATACCTAGTAGCAGTATAGGTAAGTGTTCAGGTAGAATTATTTCCAATTTTCTGGGGAACCTCCAGATTGATTTCCAGAGTGGTTATACTAGGTTGCAATCCCATCAAGTTTGGAGACATATTCCCCTTTCTTCACATCATTGCTAGCATGTGCTATTTTATTTTTTGAGTTTTTTAATCTTAGCCATTTTGATTGGTGTAAGGTAAAATAACAAGGTCATTTTGATTGGCATTTTCCCAATGACTATGGATAGTGAATATTTCTTAAGTGTTTCTCAGCCATTTGAGATTCCTGTGTTGAGAATTTTTCTATTCTACTTTCTATCCCATTTTTAATTGGATTATTTGGTTTTATAGAGTTTAACTTCTTTAATTCTTTATATACTTTGGATAGTTGTCCTCCACACACCCTAAGAAGTTAAACAAGAAAGAAGGTCCAAATGTGCATGCTTCAATTTCAGTTACAAGGGGGAACAAAAATAATCATGGGACGCAGAGGGTGTGAAATACCTGGGGTCAAAGGGGAAGAGGAGCAGGTTCAGGTACGGAGGACAGGAGCAAAGCCTGAGGGCCAGGAGAATGAAATATGCAGGTGTGGGTGTTGGGAGAGGGAATAGGAATGGAAATGGGTTGGGGGGAACATCTAGAAAGTCCCAGAGCCCTGGGATGTGAGAGGCTCCCAGGAGATTCAATGGAGTTGACCTTAGTTGACATGCCTAACAGTATGGCAGACTGAACCTGAAGAGATGACCTCCAGTTCTCAGAAGGGCCCCCCACGGAGGGATAGGGACACCAACCCACCTTCAAAATTTTGACACAGAATATTTCCTGTCTAAAAGAAACGCAGGGACAAAACTGGAGCAAAAACTGAAGGAATGGATGGTCATTGACCAGTCCAACTTGGGATCCATCCCATGGGCAACCACCAAACTCTTACACTATTATTGAAGCTGTGTTGTGCTTGTAGACAGGAGCCTAGATTGGCTGTGCTCTGAGAAGGTCTATCAGTAGCTGCAGTTGTAAATATGTACAGCTAGTCATTGCATTGAGTTCTGGGACCCCTATGAAAGGGTTAGGGAAAGGATGAAGGAACTGAAGAGGCTGGCAACCCTATCGGAAAATCAGTAGTGTCAACTCACCTGGACACCTGGGAGTTTGAAATCCCAGAGATGGGAAAGAAAACGTCCCAGTTCCCCAGTTCCATCTATCTCCCCCAGTATTTGTATTCATGGTTTTGTTGAATTCTGCCATTCTGATTAGAGTAGTTTTCTCAAAGTTTTGTTATTTTGTTTAGATTTTTGCAATTCCATAGAAATTAGCTACAGGTGACAAATGTATTCTGAGCTATTTCTTAGTCATTTTGATGTTGTTGTTTGTTTGTTTATTTGTTTTTGAGAACTTTCTCTTTAGGTGAAAGAAACACTGTATGAAAGAGTGGGATTTTGTTTTCATTTGGTTGTTTTGACTTTGTCTTTTGATTTCTTAATATATTCAAGAAAGAAATCTTCCATCAGATTTATGGAGAGCAAACTTCCCCAATTTTGAGGCGTCCTCTTCCCGTTAGGTGTGCCGAAGAGTTTAATTTTATAATATTCAATTAACAGTTGTTAGCAATAATTTGGGCCAAGTGGAGTCCAATTCAGAAAGTCCTTTCCAACACCTAGACCATGAAGCTACTGCCAATATTTTCTTTTAGCGGTCTCAGTGTTTCAATTTGATATTTAGGTTTTTTTGATTCTTTTTTATTTAGTTTTTGTGAATTGTGGTAGATATAGGTCTTATTTCATTCTTCTGAATGTCAACATGCAACTTTCTCAGTCACATTTTGGAAAGAAGCTTTCTAAACTCTGGCTTATAATTTTGATATCATTGTCAAATAGTTAATGGTTAAAGTTTTGTGCACCTATCTTACCTATTCAATTTTGTTCTATTGGCCTGAATGTCTATTTTTGTGCCAGAGCTATATTATTTAAATTTCAATGTTTAATTAAATGTAGGTTGGTGTTCCTTTCTTTATGAAATAAATTAATTTATAGATTAAATAATATCAAGAAAATACAAAAAATTACTATTTTGGAAGTTTCAATGTATCCCAATTTCAGTTTTGAAGAAAATTGTGACAAGAATATTAAAACGTAGTTATTTTGTGTAAGTATATGTGTTGCATATGTATATGTATAATAACAAAGTGATTATTAAAATTAAAATAAATCAACATGAAAAAGTGAGAGCTTACATCTGAAATCTCTTAGTTATGTATCAGATTATTCTAAGTGAATACATTTTCTTTTTTTTTTAAATTTTATTTTCTAAGTTTTTTTTTTATTTACATTCAAGATCATTTCCCCTTTCCTATTTCCTCCCTCCCCGAAAGTCCCATAAGCCCCCTTCCCTCCCGCTTTTCCCCATTCAACCCCCTCTCGCTTCTCTGTCCTGGCGTTCCCCTACATCCAGTCTTTCCAGGACCAGGGGTCTCTCCTTCCATCTTCTTAGAAATCTATTGATATGCAAATTGTGTCTAGGGTATTCCGAGATTCTGGATTAATATCCCCTTATCAGTGACTGCATACCATGTGTGTTCTTTTGTGATTGGGTTACCTCACTAAGGACGATATTTTCCAGTTCTGACCATTTGCCTAGGAATTTCGTGAATTCATTGTTTTTAATTGCAGAGTAGTATTCCATTGTGTAAATATACCACATCTTCTGAATCCATTCCTCTGTTGAGGGACATCTGGGTTCTTTCCAGCTTCTGGCTATTATAAATAAGGCTGCTATGAACATAGTGGAGCATGTGTCCTTATTGCATGCAGGTAAAGCCTCTGGGTATATGCCCAGGAGTGGTATAGTCAGATCCTCCGGGAGTGTCATGCCCAGTTTTCTGAGGAACCGCCAGACTGCTTTCCAGAGTGGTTGTACCACCTTGCAATTCCACCAGCAGTGGAAGAGTGTTCCTCTTTCTCCACATCCTCGCCAACAACTGCTGTCTCCTGTGTTTTTGATCTTAGCCATTCTGACTGGTATGAGATGGAATCTCAGGGTTGTTTTGATTTGCATTTCCCTAATGACTAAGGATGATGAACATCTCTTTAGGTGCTTCTCAGCCATTAGATATTCTTCAGGTGAGAACTCTTTGTTTAGCATCTCATCATTTACAGTTTTGAAGTATAAGCTTATTTGCTTAATTTTCATGTAAGCCTAGAATCCTCAATATTTGGGAGATCTGGAAACTTGACCTGCCTTATGGGTATAAATATTTGATTGCAAAACTTATTGGTTTGAGGATGTTATGGTAATGAGGACATTAAGTGGGTTTTATTCCTTTAATCACGTTTTCAGCTTCTCCAATGCTATTTCTATTTCTCTGCAACCAGTGATATTGGTGGCATTACATCTACTTTTGCTGCTTTCTTTACATTCCAAAATAGTAAATAAACATCAACATGGGTTTAATACATAGATATTAGAGCCTTTTGCTTTATTGAATTTGATTAAATTGAAAAAATTAATATTAATCTCTTTATGTCAGGGCAGTAAATTATTTAATTTAATTTTTTATAGACATCAGAATATAACGCTATTGTAGAGAAGGGTGTCTGACCTTATCAAAATCATGGACTCTCCAAAGAAGAGTAAATATTCTTCCACAACATGACTAACATAGGTAAAGATAAATATTGTAACTCAGATTATAGGAGAGAATGCAGAAGAACAGGCATTTTGCAAAAATATTGCTAAAAGAAAGAAAATTTGAACTCAATAATATGTAGAGAAAAAATAAAGATTAACAATAAAGAGTATAGCAAGAACTGCTTTGTTATTTTTAAAAAGGTACCTAAAAATGCCTGCAGTGTGAAATAAAACCAATACTTTAATGAAACAACATGAATCATAATCAAGGTCCAACAAGACATAGAATCTCAAGGAGACACTCAAATTGTAGGAGAGAATACTACACCAAACCAGAGAAGATTAGGATGGTGACACATTGATACTAGTATTTTATTAGAAGACAGGGAGAAAAGAATCCAGAAAATGTACATTGTTCTCCTTCTTATTGCATATTACATGAATATACAAAGTATTTACAAGGTCTACAGTTTAATTAGAATGGTAATAATATTTATGCCATATCATCCTACCTAAAATACAAATTGCAGTATACTTTTAGGGCATTTGTGATTGATTACAAGTAACAGACTGTCTGAAATTTATATATCATATAATATCTTTTAAGAACGTTGTCATTCTGCATCGGGATTCTTCTCTCTGTTATTCAGAAACTGTTTCAAACCAGACTGGAAAAATTGAAGCTGAGCCAGAACATGCGGGTCAGCAGAATCTTGCTCCAGGCAAGTGAGTATAAGGGGTTATGTGTGTGTTTGTGTGTGTGTATGTGGTGCGCATGTGCGCGCACGCGCATGTGAGAGAGAGAGAGAGAGAGAGAGAGAGAGAGAGAGAGAGAGAGAGAGAGAGAGGAGAGATTTGGCAGTGGTGTAAGGACTTCTCTGAGAAGATTTTCAGCCTTACAGCTCTTCTTCTATTTTATTAATCTTTTTCTTTGTTTATGTTTCAAATAATATCCCCATTACCGGTTATCCCTTAACATTCCCCCCATCCTATTCCTCCTCTCTCCCCTCCTCTTGGTCTCAGTAAGAGTGCTCCTCCACCCATTCACCCAATCCCACCTCATCCCTCTAGCATTCCCCTACTCTGAAGCATCAAGTCTCCTTCCCCTCCAATTGATGTCAGATAAGGCCATCCTTTGCTATGTATATATCCGGAGTCCTGGCTCCCTCCATGTGTACTCTTTGGTTAGTGGTTTAGGCCTGTTGTCCTGGAAAGACTGGTTGCAGCAGTGTAGGGGAATACCAGAACAGAGAAGTGGGAGGGGGTTGACTGGGGAACAGGGGGAGGGAAGAGGGCTTATGGGACTTTCGGGGAGGGGGCAACCGGGAAAGGGGAAATCATTTGGAACGTAAGCAAAGAATATAGAAAATAAAATAAACAAAACAGAAAAAGTACATTTCATCATACAATATAACCAACATTCTTAGAATATTCTTGCATACAAATGCATGCTTTATTACATCCTTACTTTTGAGTTACATTTTAGAACATCAGTATTTTTGCCCCAGATTGGAACTTAGAAAAACACACAAAATGATAGAGGTACTATACTTTTTTACCTTAATACACACCTTATTATATCATGTGGGGTTTAGTTCTGAAACTAGAAATAAACATTTGAAAATATATTACCAAATCAAAAGAGCAAATCGGAATCTTCCTGGTAGTATCATTAGAAAGAAGTAGCAGAGCCTGCTTAAATTACACACACACACACACACACACACACACACACACACACACACCCCAAAAGTCATGACAGGAGTCATGAATTCCAAAGGAAAGCATGGCATTGAAGGATTTACAGAGGGGAGGTAGTTAGAAATAGTGAATATACAGTGTCCTCAGGTATGAAATTCTCAGAAAATTATTTAATAGACACAATTACTGCTGGATTTCTATAATAATTTATATAAAAGTAATGATATTTAGAATTAAATAAAAATCATAAAGAATTATACTACTGATCATTATGTGTCAAATGGTTTAGCAGTTTAATTATCAGCCTTAAATTATAGAACAAAAGTTTTGTGTTGTTCTTCTTGGTTAAAGACTGCATAGATGAACTATTTGCCCATAATAGTCAATATCCCAGTGGAAGGGACTTAATTTGAAACTGACCCTTAGAAATTATTTCAACTCATACTACTGGTTTCTAATATTAATAGAAGAACTTCAAAAATGTTGCTTGAAAAATATGTGAATTATAAAGAGCATATTGATATTTGTCTTAGATTATCACTGGAATACATGATTCAGTCAAATGATGAAAAATGTTTATGAATTATATAATTTAGTGATGATTCTGGGAGTAAAACAGAACAATATTTAACAAAGGAAATACTTGTCTCCATGTATTTCACATGTATGTAAAGCAAAACTTATTAGTGTTCTACATCTCAATGTTCTCTATGATACCAGCTTCTTCCAGATGCCAAAACAAAATCCATGTGTATGGTCACTATCACTAAATCTAACATCAGTTTTCACCTGCTATCACTTGTCAATAGAACATCACCCAACTGTGTTATTTTGACATGTACATTTATCCTATTGATATGTAGTGAAATCTTGAAGAGATATGGTTTGCTGGGACACTTAGCTTCTTGAAGGAAGCAGTTGGAAGGAGGAGTAGGATCCTGACACGTCCTCTTCTCTTCATTTCTGGTCATAAGGTAAAGGCTGTACTCACTACATGCATCTGAAGATCAATTCACTTGACCTTGAGCTGAAACCTCTGATTCCAAATTTCAAAAACTGTTCTTCTTTTTTAACCATTTATCTCAAGTATATGTTAGTTACACTGGTGGAAACTTAAGTCAAGGGAAATAAGAACAAAATGTAATGGAAATCTGAGCAAAAGGTCACTTTAAAAATCTTTCAAAACTGATATGCATGGTATGTGGGATTCCCTGCATTACATATAATCTTTTCAAATGTGTTAATCTTGCTTCAAAAATTTTCATAGCTATGTTCTCCACTAATTCTCAGTGCAATAGAAAGATTATTGTAGAATAATATTGAAGGACTAGAGAGTTAAAAGTACCCAATGCTCTTAAAAACACCCCCCTACCCCTACTCCTAAGAGGAAAACTCATAGCTCTGAGTGCCTCCAAAATGAAACTGGGGGGAGCATACACTAGCAGGTTGACAGCACATCTGAAAATTCTAGAACAAAAAGAAGTGAATACACCCAAGAGGAGTAGACAGCAGGAAATAATCACACCCAGGGCTGAAATCAAACAAGTAGAAACAAAAAGAACTACACAAAGAATCAACCAATCCAGGAGCTTGTTCTTTGAGAAAATCATCAAGATAAAAATACCCTTAAGACTAACCAGGGGGCACAGAGACAGTATCCAAATTAACAAATCAGAAATGAAAAGGGAAACATAGCAATAGAAACTGAGGAAATCCAAAAAAAAAAAAAAATCAGATTCTACTATAAAAGCCTTTGCTCAATAAAACTGGAAAAATCTAGAAGAAATAGACAATTTGCTAGACAGATACCAGGTATCAAAGTAAATTCAGGATCAGATAGATGATCTAAACAGTCCCATAACCCCTAATGAAATAGAAACAGCCATTAATAATCTCTCAACTGAGAAAAGTCCAGGAACAGATGGGTTTAGTGCAGAATTCTATCAGACCTTCAAAGAAGACCTAATACCAATACTCTCCAAACTATTCCACAAAATAGAAACAATTTGTTATATGAAGCCACAATTACTCCGATACCTAAACCACACAAAGACCCAAAAATGAAAGATAAATTAAGATCAATCTCCCTTATGAATATAGATGCAAAAATACTAAATAAAGTTTTTGCAAAATGAATCCAAGACCAAATCAAAATGATCATCCATCATGATCAAGTAGGCTTCATCCCAGGGATGCAGGGATGGTTCAATATAAGTAAAGCCAAATATGTAATCCACTACATAACAAACTCAAAGAAAAACCCACATGATCGTTTCATTAAATGCTGAGAAAGCGTTTGCCAAAATCCAACACCCCTTCATGACAAAAGTCTTGAAAAGATCAGGAATTCAAGGCCTATACCTAAACATAGTAAAAGTAATATACAACAAACCAGTAGCAAACGTCAAACTAAATGGAAAGAAGATTGAAGCAATGCCCCAAAATCAGGGACTAGACAAGGCTGCCCACTCTCTCGCTACCTATTCAATATAGTACTCGAAGTCCTAGCCAGAGCAATGAGAAAACTAAAGGAGGTCAAAGAGGTAAAATTTGGAAAGGAAGAAGTCCAAATATCACGATTTGCAGATAATATGATAGCATACTTAAGTGACCCCAAATTTCCACCAGAGAACTCCTAAACCTGACAAACAACTTCAGCTCAAACAAATCCGAGGCATCCTCTACTCAAAAGATTAACCAGTTGAGAAAGAAATGAGAGAAACAACACTCTCACAACATTCACAAATAATATAAAATACCCTGGTGTGACTCTAACTAAATAAGTAAAATATCTGTATGACAAGAACTTCAAGTCTCTGAAGAAAGAAATGGAAACTGACCTCAGAAGATGGAAATATCTCCAATGCTCGTAGAGTGGCAGGATTTATGTAGTTAAAATTGCCATATTGCCTAAAACAATCTACAGATTCAATGCAATACCCTTCAAAATTCCAAATCAATTCTTCATAGAGCTAGAAAGAGCAATTTGCAAATTCATCTGGAATAAGGAAAAACCCGGGATAGGGAAAACTATTCTCAACAATAAAAAAACTTCTGGTAGAAACACCATCCCTGACCTCAATCTGTACTACAGAACAATCCTGACAAAAACTGCATGGTATTGGTACAGTGACAGGCAGGTAGATCAATGGAATAGAATTGAAGACACAGAAATGAACCTACACATTTATTGTCACTTGATCTTTCACAAAGGAGCTAAAATCATCCAATGGACAAAATACAGCATTTTCAACAAATGGTTCTGGTTCAGCTGGTGGTTAGCATGTAGAAGAATGCAAATTGATTGATTCCTATCTTCTTGTATAATGCTCAAGTCCAAGTTGATCAAGGACCTCCACATACAACCAGATACACTGAAGCTAAAAGAAATGAAAGTGGGAATAGCCTTTAGCACATGGGCACAGGGGAAATTTTCCTGAAGAGAACACCAATAGCTTATGTTCTAAGATCAAGAATTGACAAATGGGACCTCATAAAATTGCAAAGCTTCTATAAGGCAAAGGACACTGTCAATAGGAAAAATGGCAACCAACAGATTGGGAAATGATCTTTACCAATCTTACATCTGATACAAGACTAATATCCAATATATAAAAATAACACAAGAAGTTAGACTCCAGAGAACTAAATAACCCTATTAAAAATGGGGTACACAACTATACAAAGAATTCTCAATTGAGGAATACCAAATGACTGAGAAGCACCTAAAGAAACATTCAACATCCTTAGTCATCAGGGAAATGCAAATCAAAACAACCCTGAGATTACACCTCACACCAGTCAGAATGGGTAAGATCAAAAACTCAGGTGACAGCAGATGCTGGAGAGGATGTGGAGAAAGAGGAACACTCCTCTATTGCTGGTGGGATTGCAAGATGGTAAAACCACTCTGGAAATCCCTCTGGAAGTTCTTCAGAAAATTGGGCATAGTACTACCTGAGGACCCAGCTATATCACTCCTGGGCATGTACCCAGAAGATGCTCCAACATGTAATAAGAACACATGCTCTACTATGTTCATAGCGGCCTTATTTATTACAGCCAGAAGCTGGAATGAACCCAGATGACCCTCAACAGAGGAATGAATACAGAAAATGTGGTGCATCTACGTAATGGAGTACTACTCAGCTATTAAAAACATTAAATTCATGAAAATCTTAAGCAAATGGCTGGAACCAGAAAATATCTTCCTGAGTGAGGTAACCCAAACACCAAAGAACACACATGGTATGTAATCACTGAGAAGTGGATATTAGCTGAGATACTTGGAATACCAAAGATACAATCCACAGATCACATGAAGCTCAAGAAGAAGGAAGATTAAGGTGTGGATACATCAGTCCTTCTTAGAAGGGGGGACAAAATACCCATGGGAAGATATCAGAGACATAATGTTGAGCAGAGAATGAAGGAAATGTCATACAGAGACTGCCCCACATGGGAATCCATCCCATGTACATTTACCAAACCCAGACACAATTGTGGATGCCAACAAGTGCTTGCTAACAGGACCCTAATACAACTGTTTCCTGAGAAGCTCTGCCAGTTCCTGACAAATACATAAGCGGATACTCTTAGTCAACCATTGATCTGAGCACAGGGTTCCAACTGGTGAGCAAAAGAAGGACCCAAGGAGATAAAGGGGTTTGTAGCCCCATAGGAGGAAAAAAATTATGGACTATTCATTACCTCCAGAGCTCCCAGGAACTTAACCACTAACCAAAAAGTACACATGGAGGGGCCCATGGCTCCAGCCACATATGTAGCAGAGGATGGCCTGGTCTGACATCAATGAGAAGAGAGGCCCTTGGACCTGTGTATGCTCATTTTCCCAGTGTAGGGGAAGGCCAGGACAGGGAAGTGGGATTGGGTGGGTTAGTGAGCAGGGTGAGGGGGGGATGGGATAGGGGGTTTTCGGAGGGCAAATGTGAAAACGGGAAACACTTGAAATATAAATAAAGAAAATATCACATAAAAAATTCCTACACCGTTAATGATAGTCTTCTATACTTGCAGACAGGAACATAGTATAACGGTCATCAGAGAGTTTTCACCCAGCAGCTGATGGAAACAGATGCAGAGACCTACTACCAAACATTAGGCAGAGTTTGGGAAGCCTTTAGAAGATAGGGAAGAAGGATTGAATGAACCAGAGATATCAAAGATACCAGAGGAAAACCCACAGACCATGTGGGCCTATAGAATCTTACCAATACTTAACCACCAACAAGAAAACATGCATTTGATTGATCTAGGCCTTCTGTACATACAGAACTGTAGTATAGCTTGGTCTTCATGTGGGAATCCTAACAGCTGGAACAATGGCAGTTGCTGACTCTCTAGTCTGTCTTAGGATACTTTTCCCCTAAATTGGGTCCATAGTCTAGCCTCAGTAGGAAAAAATGTACCTAATTTTGCTTCAACTTCATGTACCATCACCAGTAGATATTCATTGGACTCCTCCCCATTTCTGAGAAGAAAGGGAGGATGGGTGAGTAGGGAGGGTGAGAGGGAAGGACTTGGAGAAGAGAATGGAGGGGCAGAAGTGAAGGAGGTATAAAGTAAATATGTGACTAAATAACAATTAAAAAATTTAAAAGCTAAAATCAACAACATCAAAAACAAGTAAGCAAACAACAACAGCAACAACAACAAAAAACTAGACTCGTTTGACTCCCTGTACCTATGTCACAATCACTTGAAGTTCCAGTGATCCACAGGCAATGCTGGACTCATGTGTGTTTCATATGCGTAAATATTCACGTAAAACTTGTCCATGTATACAACATTAACAATACAATAAACCTTAAAAAAGAAAATGGAAAAATACCAAATAATGTTATCCATCATAATAAGCAGAAAATAAGAAGGATGAAATCAGCAATGGGTGGTGATGAGGCATCTCTGGGTTATACTAGATACCTGAGACCTGGAGGGAACCCAGGATGGCTATGAGGGTGACTCTAGCTGAAATTCCTAGCAGTGAGGAATATAGATCTTGAAGTGTCCACTTCCTGTGGCCAGGTAAATCTCCTAGTGTAGGGATAAAACAACAACCCCTCCACAAAATCTTCTACCTAAAATGTGTTCTGCCTATATGATGTGTAGGGAAAAAGATGTAACAAAGACTGAGGGAATAGCCAACTCAAGACTGACCCAAATTGAGACCAATTAAATGGGCAAAAGCCAATCCCTGACATTATTGCTATTTCTCTGTTATGTTTCTAAACAGGAGCCTAGCATAACTGTCCTCTCAGAAACTTCATTCAACAGCTGACCAAAACAGAAGTAGAGATGGAACTACAGGAGTCTTGTGGAAGAGTAGGAGGTGGAGGAAGGCTTGTATGACCGTAAGAGGAGAGGGACTCCATAGGAAGACCAACAGAGTCAACCAACCAGGGACCTTGGGAGCTCCCAGAGATTGAGCCAGCAACCAAAGAGCTAGCATGGAATAAACTTAGCCCCATCATCCCTGCACAAATGTAGCACATGCACAGGCTGAATCTTATGCAGGACATGTGGATCAGGTTCTCCTAAGTGGGCCACCTTGATTGACCTCAGATGCAGAGGATGTGCCTGGTCCTGGAGTGACTGATGCACCATGTGTAAGGTAGATGATTCCCAGAGGGTACTTCCTATTCAAAAAGGAGGAGGGGAGGGGGAATAGATGGAGGAGCTTCGAGGGAGGACTGGACCAAAGAGGACTGATGTTGGATTGTAAAGGGAATGAATATATTAACTTAAAACCCAAATAACTTAATTAAAAATGGGGTACAGAGCTAAACAAAGAATTTTCAACTGAGGAATCTCAAATGACTGAGAAACACCTAAAGAAATGTTTAATATTCTTAGTCATCAGGGAAATGCAAATCAAAACAACCCTGAGATTCCACCTTACACCAATCAGACTGGCTAAGATGAAAAACTCAAGTGACTTCTCATGCTGGCTCAGATGTGGAGAAAGAGGAACACTCCTCCATTGTTGGTTGGATTGCAAACTGGTACAACCACTCTAGAAGTCAATCTGACAGTTCCTCAAAAAATTGGGCATAGTTCTACCTGAAGACCCAGCTATACCACTCTTGGTCATATAACCAAAGATGCCCTACCATATCATAACAAGGACATGTTCTCTATCATGTTCATAGCAGCCTTATTTGTAACAGCCCAGAAGCTGGAAACAACCCAAATGTCCATAAACCAAAGAATGGATATAGAAATTGTAGTTCATTTATACAATGGAATGCTACTTAGCTTTTAAAATCAAGGACTTCATGAAGTTTGCATGCAAATGGATGGAACTAGAAAATATCATTATGAGTGTAGTAACTCATACCAAAAAGGACTTACATGATATGTACTAATTAATGGATGTTAGCCAAAAAGTACAGAATACCTAGGATACAACTGACAGACCATAAGAGGTATAACAAGTAGAAATGCCTAAATGAGGAGGCTTCAACCCCTCTTAGAAGGAGGAAAGAAATAATCAAAGGAGTCAGAGGGAGAGTGGGACCTGTGTAGGAGAGGAAAGAGGGAGGGGAAAGGGGAGCAGGATAAGATATGGGGGGATGGGACAGGAGAGAAGCCCAGAGGGACAAGAGAATGAATGGAAATAAACTATATACAGGAGTGGGAGATGGGGAAATCTTCTCGAAAATTCAAGAGACCCAGGAGGTAAGACATTCTAAGGACTCAATGAATGTGACCTTATTAAAATGCCCAGCACTGGGGAAAGGGAACTTGAAGAGTCCACCTCCAGCAGACCTACACCTCAGGTGTAAGAACAGAGTTATTAACCCAGAATTTTCTTATCTAAAAGAACTGCAGGGACAAATATGGAGAAGAGACTGAAGGAAAGGAGCTCAGTGACTGGCCCAACTTGAGATTGATCTCATTGGTCGGGAAGGCCCCAAGCCTGACAGTACTTTGATATGTATGCTTGCTGACTGGAGCCTGGCATGACTGTCCTATGAGAGGCCCTATCAGCAATGGACTGAGACAGAAGCAGATACTTACACCCAACCATTGAACTGAAGTCGGGGATCACTATGGTTGAATTAGGGGAAGAATAGAAGAAACTGAAAGGAAGAGGGACCCCATAGGAAACCCAGCAATCCCAACTAACTCAGAAATCAGGTAGCTCCCAGAGACTGAGTTATCAACCAGAAGCATACAGGGGCTGGTCCAAGGCCCCTGTCACATACGTAGTAGAGGTCTACCAGGTGTGGCCTCAGTGGGAAAAGATATATTCAATTCTAGGGAGACTTGAGGCCCCAGGAACAGGGAAAGCATAGTAGGGGGCACCACCTTGGAGACTAGTGAGAGGAGACAAAGGATGAGGAACTGTGGGAGCTAGGTCCAAGGGGGGATCAACAACTGGAATGTAAATAAATAAAATGTGTTTTTTTTTAAAGGTAAAAATAAAAATCAGTCTTCCATTCTGGGAAGGAAAAAAATATTAAAATATTGATTAGCATATAGATATTTTAACTGTTCATTTTTTATGTACTATCCAATCAAGGAGATTTCTTCTTGGAAGCATTCCTGAGTACCAGCCAATGCCTTGGTGATTGCTTATTTAGTTTCTGTCAACATCAACATGCTATCTGAACTTTCTAGTCATCAAATTACATTTAGCGGTGTATTTTATTTGTTTATGCATTTTGTCTTTATTTTTTGAGACAGGTAAGTATTATATTGTGGGCATGCTTTCTTCCATATATCTGTGTAAATCTAGGACACTAAAAGTACTTTGTGCATGATAACATCTCTGCTTAAAACAATTGAATATAAATTCTTCTTTTAAATAATAAATGGAAGTAATTTCTGTTGTTTCTAAATAGGTCGCAGTTCTGCCAGAACATAAATCAGGTTGATTATTGCTACTTTATCTGTTTGACAACATTATTAGGGTCTTTTGTAGAGATTTTTCATAGAAAAAATGCTGGCTTATGATCATATCTAAAATTATGACAATATTTGTATTTCATTGCTTTATTTTCAAAAAATGTTAAGTCTGAGAAGTTTCATAAGTTCTCATGTTTTTAAGTAAGATATTAATAATGAAAATAGTTTTTATTATTTAACAGTAATTCAAACACAGAATGATTTATAAGCCTAAAATCAATATAGAAAACATAAATAAAGACTATTTTATCAAATTTATACAGCCACTACTTTCTACCAGGCACTGTGCAAATTGTTTTATATGTATCAATTCAATTAGTCTATTTCACATGTTAGGAAAATTAATAGTTCTCTTTCAGTTTTGATAATTAAGGCATATGTTACTTTGTTCAATTCAATGTTTAAGAATAAAGTAAAAGTTTGAGAGTTTAATGGAATTTTCTTAGAGAAAAATTTATCGGGAGGAATGTTAAATGCATGTACTGAATTCTAATCCAAACTTTTCAGCTAAACAAGTTTTTGTATATGTACTTTAGTTTTTTAATTATAATATTAAGAATGATACAAAACAAAATAAATAAGCAAAAAGACAATAAAATTTGACATCAAATGGCAAAATAAATTGTTTTTAATAAGTTTTATTTACTATTCAATACCTTATCAACATACATATTTGATAAAAGTGAACTTAGATAAAGATGGATGATAGATTGAAATATGTTTATTTCAATCTTGAGTCCTGATGATCTATATTGAATATAAATTATGCCTTTACCACCTATTACATACATTATAAAGCATATAATGAATGTGAAAATCATTTTTTTTCCTGAGAGAAGTGGGTCTACACAAATAATGTTACTACCAGACATACCATGAGTGACTCCTGAGGTAGTTTAATGGGTAAAGTACTTGCACCAAGACCACAGAAACATGAATTCTAGTCCCCGAATCCATATGAAAAAGTCTGGAATAAAATCTTATCTTGCATAGAAAGAAGATGGGTAGATCCCACATTCCAGTTCTCAATAGTCTACTGGTGAGTTCTAATCCTTCAAACAAAAGAGAACCTGAGACCCAACACTTGGAATTCTCTCTGATTTTCACACACACACATACACACACACACAAACACACACACACACACACACACAGAGAGAGAGAGAGAGAGAGAGAGAGAGAGAGAGAGAGAGAGAGAGAGAGAGACAGAGACAGAGACAGAGAGAGTCAGGGACAGAGAGAGAGAGAGACAGAGAGGATATACCCTCTAAAACTTCAGAATTCAAGAAAATAATGTATTAGAAACTTGTTAACCAACATTATTTCCATATAATGCTATCTGTTCTGTGACTCAATGATAGAAATACATTGTACTTTTATAAATACATTTATTTATTTATGTAAATATTTCTGTACATTCTAGAATCACATAATATGTAAAATTATTAAGGCCTCTCTCTCTCTCTCTCTCTCTCTCTCTCTCTCTCTCTCTCTCTCTCTCTGTGTGTGTGTGTGTGTGTGTGTGTGTGTGTGTGTGTATTATAATTGTGCTGTAGCCATGTTTGGACATTTCTTTGTAATTTCCGAACATGGACTTATTTATAGCATACTTTCCACATATTTTTATTTAAATATGAACATTATCTTCTTTGTAGATTGTTCTAAAATATGTTTAATTATTTATAAACAAATTAGTGAATGACATACCTATATTAAAACTATTTGCAAAATTCCTTGCATTGTCCTTCATTGTACCATGCCTAAACATTGACAATATTAGTGGAACTATCATTTCTTTCTCTTAGAGTCATTGTCAACCCTTCAAAAGATTCCTAGACACTGATATTAGATATTTTTCTAATCCATAAAAATTATTGTTTCCTTTTAATAGAGTATACATACAAAATTTTCAGTACTCATGAACTTGTTATCTCCAGCTTCATTTCTATTCTTGAAAAACTTACCTCCCTGCATACTCAGCAATTATCTTATTTCAACTACACAGATCTAAATTGTGTTCCATGAAATTTATATGTAGAACTAGAGTTTTGGGCTTTTCCTATAGAATGCCTGCCTGCTATTGACTAACCCTGGAGATCTGATAGTTTTCCACACAGCTTACTTAGTGAAAGGAAAGAACTAAATCCCAAAAGCTTTCTGAGTCATACATACTGTGTCATGGCTTAGTCAAACCCTATCCCCACATCATATAACCCAATTAAAGTAAAGAAAACACTAACAATAAAACTAAGAGTATTATTATGATACTAGGTATTGATAAAATAATGTGATTTCTGATATAGAGAGTAGTTTTCATTAAAATGTAAGTGAAATATTGAAAGAGTAACCTATAACTATTAGGTCTCTTTTGAGGCATATTTAGCAAGAAAAAAAATACCCTGAATAGTGTAAACTACTGTGAAAGAACAGTAAACTTTTATGGTTATAAGGAACTTTTCCTAAAAGATAATAGGTCGAAAGAAACTGAGAGTTTCATTGGTTTAAAATCTATATCATGTGCTTTTATTCTTTCATGGGGAGCCTGGAAGTAGCATGGGACATAAAATATTAGGGCTATGATGACCAATAATATTGTTATAATTTGTAGTTCAACAGCTTTTCTTCTTTGATTTCTTTGATGAGTATATTTATTTTATTTTGGAATATTAACATAATTACATCTTTTCTCCTATGCTATTCTCCCTCTAAACTTTTCCATATATGATTCTTTACTCCCTTTCAGATTCATGGGTTCCTCTTTCATCTGTAGTTCTTATATACATGTCTCTATATATGTCCATATGGTTTTATAAATAAAGAATTATATCCTACTAAGCCTCTGTAATGTTACTTCTATATATATTTTCAGGATTTACCCATTTGGTATTGATGTGTTTTTCCCTGCCAAAGACTATTTATTCTGCTTTCAGTATTCTTTTGTTACTTTGTATAGAGATATGGTCCCATGGTCTTTACCCCACTCACTTACTCTATCTATTGTCATTGATCTTGTTTACCTCATGTTTAGGCAGTCTGGTTGGTGAAGCTATATGTATAACTTCTGATATTACAAGGAGGCACAAACTGACACAGTAAATTGGCTCTTGAACTCTTTTAGCCACCTATTTTATACTATTCCCTGAAGTTCCCCATGCAGTTGGTTTTGTAGAATGGCATGCATAATTCTGTATTTTGATTATGTTTTTTTCTGCAATGGTCATCTGTTAGAAAAGGAGGTTTCATTGATGAGGGATGAGAAACTGATAACCAGAAAGTTTGTCTTTGTTTTTTCCTTTTAAAGCACTAATGTTCATCCAGAGACATCCCACTGAGCATCTGAGCATCAACCCACTGCAAACAACTTCACCTATGTCACTCACTTCAGGTTGTTCCATATCATATTTTCACCACCTTTGTAACACATTCACCTGAAAATGTTCTGCACATCTTAAGGGGAATGATCATTCACAAAGAATGCAGGGTATTTATATTTCTCTATCTTTTTCCTTTTAAAAATTTTTCTCTCATATATTACAACCAAACTTCAGTTTTTTATTCCTCCATTCATCCTTGTCTCTATATCCCTCCATCTCCTTCCCCTTTCTTACAGACCCACTTCTCCTCATAAAAGAGCAGGCTTCCTGGAGTTATCAACCGGACATTGCACAACAAGTTCAAAAACACTAGGTGCTTACTTTAATATTAAGACTAGTCAAAGCAAACTTGTTTGTGGAAAAGGATCCCCAAAACAGGCAAAAGAGTCAGAGTCAGACACCATTCACCATATGCGATTGTCAGGATTCCCACAAGAATACCAACCTACTTAATCAGAACATATATACAGAGGTCCAGACCCATAGCGTCTCCAAGGTTATTGCTTCAGTTTCTGTGAGCCACATGAGTGCTGCTAAGTTGATTCTTTGGGCCATGGTCTTGGGGCATCCTTGACTTCTTGGCTCCTACAGTCCTTCTTGTATTCTTCTACAGGATTCCCCTAACTGTGCCTAATATTTGGCTGAGGGCCTCTGTATCGACTCTGATTATTTGCTGGATAAAGCCTCTCTGATGATTATCCTGAGCTCCGGTCTATGTATACCATGAATCATTTCATTGACTTTGTTATTGTTGCTATTCAGTCATTTTCAGTTCATATCCATCATCCGGTTTGGGGTCATACAGAAAATATCAGGTCCCTCTTGTAGCACTAGCTACTCCCACAATTTCTGTGCTACCTTTATCCTAGCACATCTTGCAGGCAGGACAAATTGTAGGTCAAAGTTTTTATGGTTGAAGTCATGTCCCACTCCCATCACTGGAAAAATTCCCTGGTTAGAGAAGATGGACAGTTCAGGCTCTGTACCAGCCATTACTGGGAATCTTCCCTAGAGTAACCTTTGTAGATCCCAGAGGTTTCCATTGCCCTATGTTCCTACATCATCATCACAATGTTTTCCCAATTAAAGTTGTCTTTCCCAGTACTCTTTCCCTCCATGCTTTCTCCTGTACCAGGCCTTTCCTATTCCCATCCCCACACAATCCAAGTCTACCTGCTACTTATCTTTAGTGATGAGAAAAATAAAACACAACAAATGTCCTGCTTCCAAATGTGTATATTATATGGAAATATTGTAAGAAGAAAAAAAGATGCAGAAATATAAATTCTTTGACATCTTTCAATAAAGGAAAAGAAAAAAAAACACAAAAAAAATCAAAGTTGAATTCACATTTATAGCTTGCATTGCTGATATTCTCAAAACCATTTTATATCTTCTTTGCCAAAATATTTGGATACCTGTGAAAAGGGGTTGTTTGTATAGAAATATTTCTGGTAACAAGGGAGATAGCCTCAGTGAAGTAGGTGAAAACAGTCATGAAGTACCAATAAGCAACCTCTAACACCTTGACTCACTAAAGTTGCATGCTAATGGAGAATTTTCTCTTATCCAAAAAATTAAATCAAATGAAAGTTGGATAGAACTGCTGACCCATGGACAATGGCTCTCTCCATTTATCTCACGTATCTTAAATAATATGAGCAAAGTATCTCCCTAGAATACAATCTATTGAAACAAGCACCAGTGCATCATAATTTATACCAATATGTAAAGGTCAACCACCATTAAATGAATATGTAGAAAAATGAGAAACTAAAGAAGATATGATGATCTCTAAATAATGCATGGAGTTTTAATGACTCTACTAGTAATTAAGCTTAGAAATACAGAATGTTTAGTTTATTTCAACAGTTATTTCTCACAATTTAATTCTGTTATTGCAAACTATAAATGTTCATTCTTATTAGAAGTTCATAGTGTTTATTATTTCTATAAGCACAGCCATATACTTAATGAAAGTAAGGAAATACTAAACTGAACATAGAGCATGCATAATAACCTGGGTTTGGATGCTCCTTTCTGAAACCATATATTATGCCAGACTTTCAAAATCTTCAAGGGCCTTGGTATCAGTTACTAAGTTTTTCATTTATTTATTTATTTCTATATTTTTTATTTACAAAATGGTAGACTATGACTTTATTTTCCACTCTAGTTTCCATTATGTGATAACTTTATACAAATCTTCTTCTCTGTCTACTTTGATTGATTTTGGTTTAAAGCTTACTTTGTTAAATATTAAACTGTCTAGACCAGAGAGTATCCTAAGTTCATTTCCTTGGTAAATCCTTTCAAACCTTATTCTCTGAGGTAATACCTATCTTTGATGCTGATGCTTATGTCTTGCATGAAGCAGAAGATATGTCTTGCATGAAGCAGAAAAATGGATCCTGTTTTCACGCCCATTCTGTCACTCTGAATTCTTTTATTTGATAATCAAGTCTATTGATAAAGAAAGACTCAATGCCTGCTGATATTCATTCATGCAATTTTGGTGGTTGTGGTTGTAGGGTGAATGTGGATGTGTGTTTGTGTGCACGCATGTGTGTCCCTCACTACATTTCATTTTCTTTCTTCGTTCTTTAGTTTTGGCTGTTATGTGGCAAGAGAAGATTTTTTTCCACTGGTCAATGTATTCGGTGTTTTATGTAGTTATAGGTATCTCCTTTAGGTTAGGGAAATTTTCTTCTATTATTTTGTTGAAATATTTTATTTGCTTTTGAACTGTGATTCTTCTCCTCTTCCTATTATGCTTAGGTATGTTGTTTTCATCATAACTCAGATATCCTTGATATTTTATGTCAGGACTTTATTATATTTAACATTTTCTTTGATATATATATATATATATATATATATATATATTTCTTGGCTTTAATACTTGAGATTCTCTCTTTTAATCTCTTGTATTTTGTTGATGATACTTGCATCTGTAGTTCTTGTTTATTTACCTAGACTTCCCAGTTCCAGAATTTCCTCCAGTTTATTATGTCTTTATTGGTTCTATTTCCATTTTTAGATCTTGAACACTTTTACTTGTTTCCTTCAATTATTTGTATAAAAGTAACTTTTATTTACCAGATGTAATTATAATTACATCTGGTAAATGTCGTCCTGGAGACTTACTGCTGAATAAACTCACTGTTTCTATCTCTTTCTGAACTCTGGCTGGCTGATGCAACTCAGATGTTCTGACCAAACTTTTCTCCAAGCTGACTGATTTAAACTGACTTCTTTCTATTTCTCAATGGCTTGCTTGCTTGGCCTCAACTAACTGTGGCGATCTGTTCAAATTTTCTCTGGCTTGTCTTGTCTTCCCCTGCAACCTGTACCTGTAAAACTGCCAGGTAAAGCTGTCCCCCTCTTTCTCTTTCTCCCCGCTGCTCTGTCTTCTCTTTCAGTGCTGTTCTCATGACAGCTGCATGTAAATTATCCCTGAGTCATGCTGTCAAATCTTTCTCTGATTCATCACTTTTGTCTTTCTCTCAATGAGGCAATTAGATCTCATTTTGAAACATGACTACTTGTTTCTAGAAATTAACATTACTTTTATTGTTTGGTATTAAAACTGTATACTAAGGATATGTCTGTATTCCAGTCAGAGGGATTAAAGATGTGTGGAATGTCTATATTCCAACTGGTCACACAGACCTAGCAGGTTTTTGTATGTTATCCCTTGCCAGAGCATCCATTTTGTAGATTAAAATCTTCTACATTTTTTCTTTTTTTTTTTTGTTGGCTTTCTTTCCCTTTTTTTTTTTAAAGGGATTTACTTAATTCCTCAACTCCTTTTTGTTTTTATTTTCCCTGATTGCTTTAAAGGGTTTATTCACTTTTTCTTTACAGACTTCTATCATTTTCATATAGTTATTTTCAAGGACTTTTTCTCATGCTTAAACTGTGTTGAAATTTTCAGGAATAATCTAGTAGGATAGCTGTTTTATTGTCATGACATACTGGCCTAGATCTTGTTGATTATGTCTGTAACCTGTTTAGAGAAATAGGTTTGTGGTGATTTTGGTCTAGGTGCTGATTTCTAGGTTTATCTTTGTTGGATAAGTGTTTTTCTCCTCTGTCTCTTTCTTTTTCTTTCCGGTCTTTTTTTCCTGTGATTGAGTAGTGTGTCTCCATATAAGTTGAGGGTTAGACTTTTGGTGGACCTCCCTTGATCTCTAGTCATCCAGGTGTCTTAGCCTGTGTTAGAGGCAGAAGTTTCTGATAGCCCACCTGTCCTCTGATCCAGCAGAAAGATCTCCCTGGGTTGGAGACTGGTACATGGTAATGATGCAGGAGGATTAGGGAGAGTGTTCTCAGTGGAGCAGAACACTGAGAGATGGTAGAGAAGGTCTATGAGCAGGTGACCTACCTGATATTCTGATGCCCGATGTGACCTCTTGTTCACCAGGCCAACCCATATATTTTCATTGTTGACCCAAATTGGAGACCCAGACATGGTGATAAGGATGGGATGGAGCTCCCTGAGATAGTTAGGGCACCTACCCAGTCTTCTGACAAGCTTGGCCTGAAGTTAGGCAGTGGTTGTCAAGGATCTCTTGTTTATATTACTTCCATTTCTTTTGTTATGCATCCAAAAGGAAAGTACATGATTTGCATGGTAAATGTAGTTTCATTATTGTATTTGCAATATTTTGATAGTATTCTTTGTATTAATTTCAGTTTCTATGCCTATCACTAGTTTATGAACCTTATTTCTTCTCATCCTTGACAGTTTTTACTTGACTTACTTATGTGATAACCAGTATGCTGAATGGGTAAGATAATAGCACATTGCCTATTTGATGGGTATTTCTGTTGTGGCTAATGATACAGATTGTTTTTTAAAATATATTTATTGTCCATTTGTATTTCTTCTTTGCACTGATGGCTATTCACATTTATTGTCTGTTTAATACTTGATACTTTATTGTTGTTGATGGCGGTATTTTTGGTCTTGTTTTCATTTATATTTGTTGTCATCTTATTATCTTTTTTAAGAATTATCATTCTTACTAATTAAGCATTTCAATATAAAAATTCAGTCTGCTTTGTGAATCTCTTATACAATTTTAATGAAATTTAAAATACAAATGAAAAGTCATGAAAAAACATGAAATGATTGTATGTTTAAAAAGGTTGAATATACTCACTGATGGTATCAATGCAATGCCCTTGTTCGGAACTTCATGGAACAAAACTGTATTTAATTTCTTTCTTTAAATAATGGTAGAACAGCTTTACTGTTTATTGCCTTGTTGAAATTTGTCCACACGGAAACTACTAAACTTATGAACTCCAGTATTCTCATAAATCAGCTTAACTCTCCTTAAAATAAAAGAAACCCTTTTCTACTTTTCTATACTTTCACTCAGTGTGTGTGATGCTAATGGAATTCTGTTCAATTGTGTAGCTTTTATATTCATGAATCTCATTGCCAGTGTCTTCTTGGGCTACCTATTAAAAATGCTTACAATTCTTCTATCTTCTGAACATTATGGCACCAGTGAACTTATTTATTTATTTTAACTTTGTATTTTCTTTAAAATACAGTACATAATTTTACTGAGCACTAATATGCTAGTGGTTTACGTACAGTCTTCACTAAATTTTAAACCCATTTTAGTGTTTCTCAATGATTCTTTGGATAAATTTAAATCAATCATTTTGAGTATTTTTTTACATTTCAATATTAGTTTTTAAGTTCATGATAAATACTATACTTAAATAATTTCTCTAATTTTTTCTCCCCTGCAATACCTCCAGCATTCCCACAATTCCTTCTCAAATATATAGGCTCTTTTACTTTAATGATTATTACTTTGCATTTATATGAAGTTGTATAGTTAAATGCATCTTGTTTAGTCTAGCTAGTGTTGCTTTTATTTATATGTTGTTTATGGTTGATTACTTTATACTTAAAACCCTATTAGAAGGTTCATCACTGGAGAAGAACCTTCTCTCTTCATTAATCCATTAATGTTGCACACCTTAGTATCCATTTTTCTCTTAGTATCCATTAGCATTGTGCATATAGCACTTCCTTCCTTCAGGAATGGGGCTTTGTGTGATTTTTTCATCCATGTCAGATGTCAATTAGTGCTATTATTGTACATGTCATATTCAGATAATCATAGTTTTATGTATTTATGAGTGTAGCTCTCTGACTTACATAGAAAATGTTGTCTCTCAGAAGATATTCTGGTCTTATAACTTGCAATAATCTTTACCTCCTCTTCTATAATATGTCCTGTGCTTTGGGCGTAAATATGTCAGTTGGGTTAGACACTCCACATTAAATTTTTTTATAAATTTTTAGCAATTTTGTGATGTGCTCATCTGAAGAGTCTTGTTTGGTGCAAAAGAGCTACATATGCTTGAGGATATTTCATTAAGTATTTAGAATGTAGTTTGGAATTGTACTGGTTTTAAAAAGTGATAATAATAGGATTTCTTCTATTATCCAGTGTGTCAAACACTTTCTGTAGATAATTTTTGCTACATTTACATCTAAAAGGGGATTAATATCCTGAATATGTGATGGATTAAGAGAATAGAGTCTAGAAGAAATGATAAAATTAAAAAGTGGACTGTGGATATGAAGAGTTATCAAAATAAGAAATAAAAATACTTAATATCTTTAAAAGTATTCATCATCCCTGACAGTAATGGAAATAAAATTTAAAGTACATGGTCAAAGACCACAAGGCATCTACCCTACACAAAGTACTACTATAGGCAACTGCATAAAGCTGGAAGTGGAAGAGGTAGTACATCGTACAACAGAGCACACCAATTTTTTTCTACTTCCAAAATGTCTACACTGCAAACATACATGCAAGTAACATTAAACAGACTCAGTAGATTATATTTACACCACACACACACACACACACATATAAAAAATTTTATATATAATAAATTTAATACATAATAAATTATATATATATATATATATATATAGTGAAAGAACAGACCATTAATTTAAAAGAAGAGCAGTGAGGGTTGGAAGGAGCAAATGGAAGTGAAAACTGTTGTTTGAAAAGTATCTCAAAATTTAAATTCAACAGCATAAACAACAACAAACACTGACAAAAATGCTAGAAGGGGAGCGATTGTTGTAGGGGAGGAGGTAATCTTATTCCTTATTAGTGTGATTGAAAGCTGGCATGGACATTTCATAAATCAGCATGGATAACACTTAAAAGGGGAAAAAGCATATGTACCATATGCTTCTGTTGTCCTATAAGTTAAAATATGCCCTCATGTCTAGAATCCTTCTTTTGACATATGTCTAGTCATGACATTAATGTCCTATTTACAATAGCTATATAATGGTATAAAAACATAGATATCCTTCAACTAGCAAATGGGTAATGAAACTTTGGTACATAAGCACAATTGGGTTCTATTCAGCTGAAAACAAAAAAACAAAAATTATGAAATATAAAGTTAAACACATAGACATAGAAAATATACTGAGACAAGCTTGTTACTTGCATCTTTTTAAGGAAACTAACAGCACAAGTTCCCTTAATTATGTGTCCTGGTTCCAAGTCTTATATGTGAATAGATTCCATGAAATAACAACAGAAACCAGGAGCTTTGGGTGAATATTTTATCAAACATATAAAAGATAGTGTCGTTGGGAAGAGGATTCTCAATTGGGGTTGTGTTTGTATCAGATTAAATTGTAGACAAGTCAATATTTTTTTGTTAATGATTGATGTGGGAGATTGATGTGGGAGAACTATGCAATCCTTAGGGCAGGCAGCCCTAGGCTATATAAAAAGACAGGCTGTGCCAAAAAAGAGAACCCAGGCACTGACCTGTTCAGACACAAGGATTTGACAGCACAGAACTCCACGCAAAGCTCATTGGGCTCCCTGTGTTGATACCTTTATTTTTTTTAACTTTGCTTCAGTGAATCTTTGTGTCTGTATCAATTCTACTCTTGCTTTCAATTAGGCCACTTTGAGGTCTTTAGCCTTTCTAACTTTTTCTTAGTCATTCCATAACACACATATTCTATAACATATATTGTGTGTGAATATATAATATAATGTGCATCTTGAGAGCTCATAATAGTAATTTGAATGAAACTGTACTAAAAGAAAAAAAAAAGGCAGGCTGTTCAAAGTCATGAGAAGCATTCTATAAGCAGCATTCCTCCAGGATTTCTGCTTTAGATGCTGCTGCTGGGTTTCTGTCTTGAGATCCTGTCTTAACTCCTCTCTATGATGAATTACAATTGAGATAAGCAAGCCAAACAAATTATTTAATCCAAAATTACTTTTGGTAAAGATGTGCTATTACCACAATGGAAAACAAACAAGTCCACCAGAAAGATTTTATTTTTTCTTTTTTAAATGGAGGAACAGGAAGATAATTAAGAGTAGAAGAAGCTCTAGAGAAGAACATGTTACAACAATTGGGTGATGAAGGAAAGTGTGGAGAAAATGAGAGAAGCTTTAAATGGGAATCAGGGAGGGAGGGACAAACAGAAGGAGATGGGAAGAGGGGTTTAAGAATGCTAAGGAAAACTGACAAGGACAGCTTAAGTACAAGTCCTACCCATGTATGTGTGTGTGTACTTGTGTATATGTGTGTGTGTGTGTGTCTGCGTGTGTGTGTGTGTTTGTGTGTGTGTTTGTGTGTATGTGTGTGTAATTTACATCTACTATATAGGGTGATAATTCACTAGGCAAGAGGCATAGAATATCTAACAACCTCATTGTTGTGCATGGGAAATTTTGGGACAAGTTGCTGGTCTTTGGAGTCCAATATATCCTCAAAGAAGTCAAGATTATTTCGATTGCCCAATAAGACTCTATTGTTGAAGACACCATGGACCTCTCACAAAGAAATTGTAAGAATAAAGATGGAACTATGAAGGTAGCCTTTTTCCATGAAGAATTAATAACTATTGTAGCATTTTAAGTTACTAAGCAAGCTACCTAGGGAGAAAACAAAAATTAATATTCCTTCCCAGCTTAATGCTCAAGAATCACAACAATGAATTGCATGAAAAGATATCATCTGTGATTCAATACTGTCACTTACATCTCATTGGTAACCCACAACTATCTAAATAGACTTAAGGTCCATTTAATTGAAGGGAATATAAGCTTGGTACTATATACTTAATCAACTGAATTTTTAAAGAGAATATAAACACACACATTTTTTGCACCTAATATAAATCAATTAAATAGTGGAATAGTTTTTAGTTTTGTTTTTCAAAACTTCTTTTGAGGTTCCCAAACAGCATAATGGCTCAAAATAATGCAATATAATGCTAGAATTTTTGTGCTAGTTTCATTATTAAAATTTATTATTGAATTATGTTTTATAGAAGATATATTTTTAAAATATTATTTAATCAGTTTTCAATGTAATATAAGAATTAAAATTTTTACATAATTAGAATAATTTTAACATAAAACAAATTATTTCAAACAGATGGTGCTCACAATATATGGAAGGCAAAGAATAGGATAAATTCTAGATGGCAAAAAAGATGACGTCAAATTAAGAGGAAGTAGAGAAGTGCACATAGTTGGTTGATCAGTTTGTGACTAGGCATTGTAATAGAGCAGAGGCAGCCTTAGCTAGACTGGGAAATGCAGAATATATATATATATATACATATATATATATATGTATGTATATATGTATATATATATATACACATATCCTGTGTGTATGTATGCATATGTATGTGTATGAGTATATGTGATGTGTGTATATATATATGTGTGTATGTATGTATGTGTATGTATACGTGTACATGTATGTGTATATGTACATGTATATGGGATATATGTATATATGAATATATACACAAATATTTTGTTTAGTAGTTAGTTAGGTAGGTAATAGATTCACAGCTATACTACTAGGGGGTGATAATACTTTTCCCTATAGCCATAGTCTATCTAGGAAAACCTCCATTAGTAACCTCTTTTGGTGTTATTGGTCAGGGTGATTCAAGAGACCATGAAAAGAGTACAAGCTATTGCTGTTGTACTTGTTTGCCTCCCAGAACTTGAAGAACATCCCTATTGCAGAAATATCACACTTCAAGTAAAGGACTTGGAGAAATTCAGCTCAAAGTGACATGGAAGCCTCTGAGGACTACCGCTCACTGAACTGGTTTGTAGAATAAAAGCTTCCAAGGAAGGCAAACAATCAATAGCCTATCCATTTGTGATAACTCCAAAGTACAACAATGATCACCATGTCAATATATCCTCAAAAATGGATCAGTATAAAGTATATCTGGATCATAACCAACAGTTGTCTAATTGGACTTAAGGTTCTCTCAATAAGGGAAAATTCATGCCTGATACTCTAAACCGTACTGAATACTCATGACTGGTGAAGACGTATATCTTAAAGGAGAATCTACAACTGCTACCTTTCTAAACTAGTATTATTGGAATCTTAACTAGTATTAATCTTAACTGTATTTTAAATATTTATCCTTATACTGCAAATAACATTGCTATCCTCCTTCCTCAAAAATACTTTTATTTTGCAATAGGTTCAAACCACTAAAGAAAGCATTGTCTGTCTAAAATACAGAGAACTGTGGTGTTCTTTTTAATGAGCATAACGTGTGTGTAAGAGATTTAATTGAAGAATCATTCTTTACCAGGTTTCTGCTTACTCGTGGAATATTGTTTACCTCTGGTTCTGAAAACTTGGTGAGCATATAGTGTTGTATAGTGCAGTGAGCTGTAATTATAATATGAGAAATGAATTTTATGTAAAAACTAATACATTATATGAGAAATAACAACTTTGAAAAGAAATATAAAGGGGTTGCTTATCTGTTGCTCGAGTACACAGAATGACTTAAAACTTGAGGTTATTTTCATTGGATATTTTATATATTTACATTTCAAATGATATCCCCCTCTCCCAGTTTCCGCTCCAGAATTCTCCTATCCCAACCCCCATCATCCTGCTTCTATAAAGTTGCTCTTCCTCTCACCCACCCACTCCCACCTCATTGCCCTGGCATTCCCCTACACTGGGGCATCAAGCCTTCACAGGAACAAGGGCTTTTCTCTTACTGATGCCAAATAAAGCCACCCTCAGCTACATGTAGGTCTTGAACCATAGTTTTCTCCATGCTTATTCTTTGGTTGGTGGTTTAGACCCTGGGAGCTCTGGGTGGAGTTCTATTTGATTGATATTGTTGTTCTTCCTATGGGTTTGCAAACCTCTTCAGCGCTTTCAAACCTTTCTCTAAATCCTCCATTAGGGTCCTCATGCTCAGCCCAATGATTGGGTGTGAGCATCTGCCTCTTTGTCATGCTAAGGCAGAGCCTCTCAGCTATATCAGGCTCCTTTCAGCAAGCACTTCTGGGCATCTGCAATAGTATCTGCCTTTTTTGCCTGTATATGGGATTAATCCCCAGGTAGGCCAGTCTCTGGTTGGCTTTCCCTTCAGTCTCTGCTCCATACTTTGTCCCTGTATTTCCTTTAGACAGGATCCATTATGGATTAATAATATGGAGATGAGTGGGTGGCCCCCTTCTCCCACCTAGGGCTTGCCTAACTTCTGGATATGGTCTCTACATGTTCTCCCTCTTCTTTGTTGGGCATTTCAGCTATTCTCATCCCTTTTGGGTCCTGGGGGCCTCTTACTCTTCTGGCATCTGGGACTTTCGGGAGGCTACCCCCAGTTCCCTATCCTCCATTGCTACATATCTCGATTCAAATTCCTGACCCTCTGTATATCATCCCTGTCTCCTTCCATATCTTGCCCCCCTTTTTTTCTCCCTCCCCCTCTACTCTTCCTTCCAATCCCTCCCAGGCTCCCGTATTTTGTTCCTTCTTCTATGAAGGACTGGAGTATCCACATTTTGGTTTTCCTTCATCTTGAGCTTTATGTGGTCTATGAATTGTATCTTGGGTATTCTGAGCTATTTGGACTAAATCTATAAAGAAATTAATTTATTTTGGTGATATTGTATAAAAGGTGGCACCAAAGTGATATGAATTGCATACCTAGAAGGGAAAGGATGGAGGCATGATGTGGAAACCAGCTTAGTGACACGTAAAAATGTAAATAAGAGGATCCATCAGAAAATTGAATTTATAATGAGAAAACAAACTTGATAAGATCCTTAATATGTTTGCCATGGCAGGGTCAGAATAATAGAAGAAAATTAAGACACTAAGTAATGAAAGCATGGATGAATGAGAAGGATGAAAGGTCCACATTGCTTACATTAAAGCAAGAAGAAAGTGACAGTCTTTAATTAAGGTTCCCTGTGCTCAAAAGTTAATGAGGTAATAAAGAATAATTAAATATGCATAAACAATCAGTAGTAGCTATTATATCTGATGGAATAAATACTAAAACCAGATTTTTTTTGAGAACTAAAAGCTGAAATCAGGTAAAATAATTTTAACTCTTGGAAGTAGATGAAAAAGTAATATATGCATAAATTAAAATTATTTTATCATTTATTAATTCTTTAAAAATTTCATAAAATTAATTTTGATCCTATTTCTGCTCCCACTCCATTCTAATCCATCCCCACTTGGTTATGCATAAAACTTTGTGCATTATTTTTCCATTTGTACAATCTATCAGATACAGTTTGTTGTTCATACATACTTTTATATGTGTACTTCACTGAAGGTAGTCAACCCATCAGGGGACACACCCTTTAAAAGACCTGACTCTTCCTCTCCTAAAAATATCACCCACAAATAGGTTCATACCTAGGATTGGGACTTCTTGCTCTCTTCCCTCTCTCTATTAGAATTTTTAACTGTGGATCTCTGAGGAGATCTCATGTAGACTTTCTACTACTTTTATCAAGATCAAGGACCTGTTGCTAGACAACACCTAAGACTTACAGAAGAACCTTCTCCTGCTATTCTTCTAGTGAACATAGCAGTAAAGCAACTCCTATGACTTTACTTTATACCCATTGATTAAGGCATTCCTAATTTCATTAGAGAGAGTTCTCCTTTGCACTCCATAGCAATTAACATAGAAACCAAAATCTAGAAGTTTTTGTCACAAAGATCTTTCACTTGCTTGGTTAGAGTCACACCAAGGTATTTTATATTATTTGTGACTATTGTGGAAGGGTGTTGTTTACCTAATTTCTTTCTTACCTTGTTTATTCTTTGAGTACAGGAAAGCTACTGATTTATTTGAGCTAATTTTATATCCAGCCACTTTGCTGAAGTTGTATAGCAAGTTTAGGAGTTCTCTGGTGGAAATTTTGTAGTCACTTAAGTATACTATCATATCATCTGCAAATAGTGATATTTTGACTTCTTCTTTTCCAAGTAGTATCCCCTTGATCTCCTTTTGTTGTCTAATTACTCTGGCAAGGATTTTACTTATTTCACTGAATAGATAGGGAGATAGTAGACTACCTTGTCTAGATCCTTATTTTAGTGGGATTGTTTCAAGTTTTCCTCCATTTAGTTTGGTAATGGCTACTGGTTTGTTGAATATTGCTTTTACTATGTTTAGGTATGAGCATTGAATTTATGGCCTTTCCAAGACTTTTCCTATGAAGAGATGTTGAATTTTGTCAAATGATTTTTTTTACCACCTGATGAGATGGTCATGTGTTTTTTCCCCTTTGGGTTTGTTTATAGAGAGGATTATGTTGATGGATTTCCATATATTGAATCATCCCTACATCCTTGGGATGAAGCCAACTTGATCATGATGGATGATTGTTTTGGTGTATTCTTGGATTCAGTTTGTAAGAATTTTATTGAGTATTTTTGCATTGATATTCATAAGGGAAACTGCTCTGGCATTCTCTTTCTTTGTTGAGTGTTTGTTTAAGGAATAATCATAATAGTGGCTTCATACAATGAATTGGGTAGTGTTCTTTCTGTTTCTAATTTGTGGAATAGTTTAAAGAGTATTGGTATGAGGTCTTCTTTGAAGGTCTGAATAGAACTCTGCACTAAAACCATCTGGTCCTGGGCTTTTTTTGGTTAGGAGATTTTTAATGACTGATGCTTTTTATTTAGGGGTTATGGGATTATTAAGATGGTTTATCCAATCCTGATTTAACTTTGGTACCTGGTATCTGTCTAGAAAATTGTCCATTTCATCCAGATTTTCCAGTTTTGTTGAGTAAAGATTTTTGTAGTAGGATCTGATGATTTTTTTTTTTGGATTTCTTTGTATTCTGTCTCCCTTTTCATTTCTGATTTCATTAATTTGGATACTGTCTCTTTGCCCTCTGGTTAGTCTGGCTAAGGGTTTATCTATCTTGTTGATTTTCTCAAAAAGCTCCTGGTTTTGTTGATTCTTTGTATGGTTCTTTTTGTTCTTGTTGATTCTTTGCATAGATATTTTTGTTTCTACTTTGTTGATTTCAGTCCTGAATTTGATTATTTCCTGCCATTTACTCCTCTTGGGTGTATTTGCTTCTTTGTGTTCTAGATCATTCAGGTGTACTGTCAAGCTGATAGTGTATGCTTTCTCAGGTTTCTTTTTTGGAGGCACTTAGAGCTTGTATTTTCCTCTTAGCACAGCTTTCACTGTATCTCACAAGATTGGGTATGTTGTACCTTCATTTTCATGAAATTCTAAAAAGTCTTTAATTTCTTTCTTTCTTTCTTTCTTTCTTTCTTTCTTTCTTTCTTTCTTTCTTCCTTTCTTCCTTTACCAAGTTATCATTGAGTAGAGCATTGTTCAGCTTTCATGTGTATGTGGACTTTCCACTATTTTGGTTTTGTTTTTGAAGACCAATCTTAGTCCATGGTGATATGATAGGATTATTTCAGTATTCTTCTTTCTGTTGAGTCCTATTTTCTGACCATTTATATGGTCAATTTGGAAAAGCTAACATCAGTTTCTGAGAAGAAGGTATATCCTTTTGCTTTAGGATGAAATATTTTATAGATAGCTGTTAAATAACAATAGGCAATTGGGACCTTAAAGTTGCAAAGTTTCTTTAAGGCAACTGACACAGTCAATAGGACAAAATGGCAACCAACAGATTGGAAAAGGTTCATTACCAATCCTACATCTGATGCAGGGCTAATATCCAATATATGCAAAGAGCTCAAGAGGTTAGACTCCAGAGAAACAAATAACCCTATTAAAAATGAGGTACAGTGCTAAACAAAGGATTGCCAACTGAGAAATATCTAATGGCCAAGAAGTAGCTAAAGAAATGTTCAACATTCTTAGTCATCAGGGATGCAAATCCAAACAACCCTGGGATTCTTCTTCACACTAGTCATGATGGCTCAGATCAAAACATAGATGACAGCAGATGCTGGAGAGGATGTGGAGATGGAGGAACACTCCTCCATTGTCGGTTGGATTGCAAGCTGCTACAGTCACTCTGGAAATCAGTCTGGTGATTTCTCAGAAATCTGGACATAGTATTACCTAGAGATCCAGCTATACTACTCCTAGGCATATACCCAAAAGATGCTCCAGCATATAACTAGGACAAAAGCTCAACTCAGTTCATAGCAGCCTTATTTATCATGGTCAGAAACTGGAAAGAATCATGATGTCCTTTAACAGAAGAATGAATACAGAAAATGTGGTGCATCTATACAATGGTGTAGTGTTCAGCTATTAAAAACAAGGACGGGGATTGCATTGATTCTGTATATTGATTTTGGCAAGATGGTCATTTTTACTATAATAATCCTGACAATCCATGAGCATGGCAGATTTTTCCATCTTCTGAAGTCTTCTTCAATTTCTTTCGTCAGAGACTTGAAATTCTTGTCATACAGATCTTTCACTTGTTTGGTTAGAGTCACACCAAGATACTTTATATGGTTTGTGGCTATCATGAAGGGTATCATTTCTCTTACTTCTTTATCAGCCTGTTTATCCTTTGAGTATAGGAAGGCTACTGACTTGCTTGAGTTGATTTTATATCCGACCACTTTGCTGAAGTTGTTTATCAGCTGTAGGAGTTCTCTGGTGGAATTCTTTGGGTCGCTTAAGTATACTATCATATAGTCTGCAAATAGTGATAGTTTGACTTCTTCCTTTCCAATTTGTATCCCTTAGACCTCCTTTTGTTGTCTAATTGCTCTAGCTAGAACTTCAAGTAGTATATTGAAAAGATATGGAGAGAGAGGGCAGCCTTGTCTAGTCCCTGATTTTAGTGGGATTGCTTCAAATTTCTCTCCATTTAGATTGATGTTGGCTACCGGTTTGCTGTAAATTGCTTTTACTACGCTTAGATATGGGCCTTGAATTCCTGATCTTTCCAAGACCTTTAACATGAAAGGATGCTGAATTTTGTCAAATGCTTTCGCAGCATCTAATGAGATGACCATGTGTGTTTTTTTCTTTGAGATTGTTTATATAGTGGATTACATTGATGGATTTCCTTATATTGAACCATCCCTGTATCCATAGGATGAAGCTTACTTGATCGTGGTGAATGATCGTTTTGATGTGTTCTTGGATTCGGTTGGCAAAAATTTTATTGAGTATTTTTGCATCAATATTCATAAGAGAGATTGGCCTGAGATTCTCTTTCTTTGTCGGATCTTTGTGTGCTTTTGGTATTAGCGTAATTGTGGCTTCATAGAACGAGTGGGGTAGTGTTCTTTCTGTTTCTGAAAATCCCAACTCAATTCTTCATAGAGTTAGAAAGAGCAATTCAAAAATTCATCTGGAATAACAGAAAACCCAGAATAGCTAAAACAATTCTCAAGAGTAAAGGAACCTCTGGGGGAATCAGTATCCCGGACCTCAAGCTGTACTACAGAGCAATAGTGTTAAAAACTGCATGGTATTGGTACAGTGACAGGCATGTAGATCAATGGAACAGAATTGAAGACCCAGAAATGAATCCACACTCCTATGGTCACTTGATCTTGGACAAAGGAGCTAAAACCATCCAGTGGATAAAAGACAGCCTTTCCAATAAATGGTCCTGACTCAACTGGAAGTCAACATGCAGAAGAATGCAAATTGACCCATTCTTATCTCCTTGCACTAAGCTCAATTCCAAGTGTATCAAGGACCTCCACATAAAACCAGACACACTGAAACTAATAGAAAGGAAACTAGGGAAGAACCTTGAACATATGGGCACAGGGGAGAATCTCCTGAACAGAACTCCAATAGCTTATGCTCTAAGGTCAAGAATTGACAAATGGAGCCTCATTAAATTACAAAGTTTTTGCAAGGCAAAAGACACTGTCAAAAAGACAAAGCGGCAACCAACTAACTGGGAAATGATCTTTACCAACATCTGACAAAGGGCTAATGTCCAATATATACAAAGAACTCAAGAAGTTAGACTCCAGATTGCCAAGTAACCCTATTAAAAATGGGGTACAGAGCTACACAAAGAGTTCTCACCTGAAGAATATCTAATGGCTGAGAAGCACCTAAAGAGATGTTCATCATCCTTAGTCATTAGGGAAATGCAAATCAAAACAACCCTGAGAGTCTATCTCACACCAGTCAGAATGGCTAAGATCAAAAACACAGGAGACAGCAGTTGTTGGTGAGGATGTGGAGAAAGAGGAACATTCCTGCATTGCTGGTGGGATTGCAAGCTGGTACAACCACTCTGGAAAGCAGTCTGGCGGTTCCTCAGAAAACTGGGCATGACACTCCCAGAGCATCTGGCTATACCACTTCTGGGCTTATACCCAGAGGCTTTCCCTGCATGCAATAAGGACACATGCTCCACTATGTTCATAGCAGCCCTATTTATAATAGCCAGAAGCAGGAAATAACCCAGATGTCCCTCAATGGAGGAATGGATTCAGAAGATGTGGTAAATTTACACAATGGAATATTACTCTGCAATTAAAAACAATGAATTCTTTTTGACAGTGTCTTTTGCCTTGCAAAAACTTTGTAATTTAATGAGGTACCATTTGTCTATTCTTGATCTTAGAGCATAAGCTATTGGAGTTCTGTTCAGGAAATTCTCCCCTGTGCCCATATGTTCAAGGTTCTTCCCTAGTTTCCCTTCTATTAGTTTCAGTGTGTCTGGTTTTATGTGGAGATCTTTGATCCACTTAGAATTGAGCTTAGTGCAAGGAGATAAGGATGGATCAATTTGCATTCTTCTGCATGTTGACCTCCAGCTGAGCCAGCACCATTTGTTGAAAAGGCTCTCTTTTTTCCACTGGATGGTTTTAGCTCCTTTGTCAAAGATCAAGTGACCATAGGAGTGTGGATTCATTTCTAGGTCTTCAATTCTGTTCTATTGATCTACATGTCTGTTACTGTACCAATACCATGCAGTTTTTAACACTATTGCTCTGTAGTACAGCTTGAGGTCCGGGATACTGATTCCCCCAGAAGTTCTTTTACTCTTGAGAATAGTTTTAGCTATTCTGGGTTTTCTGTTATTCCAGATGAATTTTTGAATTGCTCTTTCTAACTCTATGAAGAATTGAGTTGGGATTTTGATGGGGATTGCATTGAATCTGTGTATTACTTTTGGTAAGATGCTCATTTTTACTATATTAATCCTGCGGCAACCAACTAACTGGGAAATGATCTTTACCAACCTTACATCCAACAGAGGGCTAATATCCAAGATATACAAAGAACTCAAGAAGTTAAACTCCAGAGAGGCAAGTAACCCTATTAAAAAATGGGGTACAGAGCTACACAAAGAGTTCTCACCTGAAGAATATCTAATGGCTGAGAAGCACCTAAAGAGATGTTCATCATCCTTAGTCATTAGGGAAATGCAAATCAAAACAACCCTGAGATTCCATCTCACACCAGTCAGGATGGCTAAGATCAAAAACACAGGAGACAGCAGTTGTTGGCGTGGATGTGGGGAAAGCCACTGCTGGTGGAATTGCAAGCTGGTACAACCACTCTGGAAAGCAGTCTGGCGGTTCCTCAGAAAACTGGGCATGACACTCCCAGAGCATCCGGCTATACCACTTCTGGGCTTATACCCAGAGGCTTTCCCTGCATGCAATAAGGACACATGCTCCACTATGTTCATAGCAGCCCTATTTATAATAGCCAGAAGCTGGAAAGAACCCAGATGTCCCTCAACGGAGGAATGGATTCAGAAGATGTGGTATATTTACACAATGGAATACTACTCTGCAATTAAAAACAATGAATTCACGAAATTCCTAGGCAAATGTTCAGAACTTGAAAATATCATCCTTAGTGAGGTAACCCAATCACAAAAGAACACACATGGTATGCAGTCACTGATAAGGGGATATTGACCCAGAATCTCGGAATACCCTAGACACAATCCGCATATCAATAGATTTCTAAAAAGATGGAAGGAGAGACCCCTGGTCCTGGAAAGACTGGATGTAGGGGAACGCCAGGACAGAGTAATGAGAGGGGGTTGAATGGAGAAAAGAGGGAGGGAAGGGGGCTTATGGGACTTTCGGGGAGGGAGGAAACGGGAAAGGGGAAGTGATTTGGAATGTAAATTAAAAAAATAAAATAAAGTAAAAAAAAACCAAAAAAAAAAAACAATGAATTCACGAAATTCCTAGGCAAATGGTCAGAACTTGAAAATATCATCCTTAGTGAGGTAACCCAATCACAAAAGAACACACATGGTATGCAGCCACTGATAAAGGAACATTAACCCAGAATTTTGGAATACCCTAGACACAATTCGCATATCAATAGATTTCTAAGAAGATGGAAGGAGAGACCCCTGGTCCTGGAAAGACTGGATGTAGGGGAATGCCAGACAGAGAAGCAAGAGGGGGTTGAATGGGGAAAAGATGGAGGGAAGGGGGCTTATGGGACTTTCAGGGAGGGAGGAAACGTTAGGTGAAATGATTTTGAAGGTAAATAAAAAACTTAGAAAATAAAAACAAAAAAACAAAAACAAGGACTTAGACAAATGGATGGAACTAGCAGATATCATCCTGAGTGAGGTAACCCAATCACAAAAGAACACGTGTTGTAAGCCCTCACTGATAAGTGGATGTTAGTCAAAAAAGTAGCTAGGAATACCCAAGACACAATTTACAGACCTCAAGAAGCTCAAGAAGGCAGACCAAAGTGTGGTTGCTTTGGTCCTTCTTAAAAGGGGAAACAATATAATCACAGGAGCAAATATTGAGAAAACATGTAGAACAGAGACTTAAGTAAAGGCCATCCATAGACTGCCCAACCTGAAGATCCATCCCATATACAGTCATCAAATGCAGACACTATTGTAGATGCCAAGAAGTGCATGCTGACAGGAGCCTGATATAGTTGTCTCCTGAGAGGCTCTGACCTTCCCTGACAAATACAGAAGTAGATGCTTGCAGCCAATCATTGGACTGAGCATGGGTTCCCCAATGGAAGAGTTAGAGAAAGGACTTAAGGAGCTGAAGGGTTTTGTAAGCCCATAGGAAGAACAACAATATCAACCACGCATACTCCCCAGAGCTCTCAGGGACTAAATCACCAACCAATGAGTACACATGGAGGTATCCATGGCTCCAGCCACAAGTATAGCAGAAGATGACCTTCTTAGACATCAATGGGAGGAGAGACCCTTGGTTCTGTGAAGACTTGATGCCCCAGCGTAGGGGAATGACAGGACAGGGAGGCAGGAGTGGGTGGGTAGGTGGGAGGGGGAATACCCTTATAGAAGCTGGGGGAGGGGGGATGGGATAGGGGGTTTCTTGGGGTGGAGTGAATGTGAAAGTGGATAACATCTGAAGTGTAGATAAATAAAATATCTCATTAAAAAAAGAAACCAAAAACTAGTCAAGTAATATACAGTAAGGTATGGAATTCTTAGCCTCAGATCTGCATTCTGTATCACACTCCTTCCTGTCAAGGCTGAGATAGCCTTGTGTAAAACAGGGTGAAGAGATTGTAAGAGCCACAAGAACTGTGTGTGGTGGCTCATAGAATGTGAAAGTACTTGAAATGATTGCAAGGTGTGGCCTGGCTGGAGAAAGAATGTCACTGGAAATGGTCCTTGAGGTGTTATAATCCCCAGACAGGCCTAATGTTCAGGCCTAATTCTCTCTCTCTCTCTCTCTCTCTCTCTCTCTCTCTCTCTCTCTCTCTCTCTCTCTCTCTCTCTCTCTCTCTCTCTCTTCTGCTGCTGCTACATGTGGATCCAGACTTAGAATTCTCAGTTCTCAGCCACCATGTCTGCCTGCTTGCCCCTATGCTTTCTGTCATCATGATAATGAACTAAACTAAACCTATGAAACTGTAAGCAAGCCCCAATTAAATGATTTCCTTTATAAGAATTTCCTTGGCCCCTCCTATGGCAACAGTCCATGCACTCCTAATTGGCCTACCCCACAGGTGCCCCCCTTCTTCCTTTCTCTCTCCTCTTTTCCTCATGTTCTCTCCTCAGACCCCAAGCCTAGGCACCCAAGCTCCTCCTATTCTCTTCCACCTTGCTACATGCTGTAGGAATCTTTATTAGCCAATATTTTTAAATTAAGGAGCAAGTTTTGTACAAATAATAGTTCACTTACATGAAAATACACTCCTATTGAGGCAACTATAATTTATGGTACAGAATGTAGTCTTATAATACGTAGTAGCAGACCAAACCTCAACAGTAGTGAGTAGAAACAACAAAAAGTAAATACATCATTGTGAAAAACACTGATGATGTATGATAGAGAAATGGTACGCAAACTTCCTTTTCTTTTCTCTAGGAAATTAATGATGTTACAGGACTAAAAGATATAAGCCACCAGGATTTTTTTCAATTTATTTCATTTCCAAATCCTTTATCAATATTATACTTACAGAAATATTGGCATTATATTAACATTACAGATGTTAGTGTAGCTTCCTGATTTCTCCTTCATATCAGACTGACTTTCATATTGGTTCCATATTTAGAAAAAAAACGTATTTTTCTCTACATATGTGTAATAAGTATTTAATATATTTGCTTAGCTTAATACCAAACTCACTTATATACCAAGTATTATAACTATAGGCATGGTAGAGTCAATTCTACACATACTCTATTGACTCTCACACCCTCTATTAATTTGCTATATCATACAGTCAGTCCAAATCTTTTGTAATTAATCTATATTTAATTTCTCACAGGGAGCTAATATCCTCTACCAAAAACATGTTTCCTTAGGCCACAGCTTTATTTGGAAATAAACATATCTTTGGGTTCAGATGTGTCTTCTTAAAAATGCATTATTTAAAAATGATTTGAGGTGAATCTGCATGTTTGAGTCTTCCCTTACATTCAAATAATATATTTTATCCATATCTCCAAACTCTCAGATGACAAAAACTTCATCTGCTATTTATGTGTTTGGAATATACTTGAACTTTTGTTTGCTCTACAATAAAGAAAAGTTAACTAAACATTGTCACATCTAATTTGTATATTGCTCACAATAAAATAATTAATACAGAATTGTAAATGAATAAATACATAATTTCCTTTGTTAACTGTTTATCTCTAATATAGCCATGAATAATTTGGGTTTACTATACTTTCAACATTCCAAACAAAGCAACTTATCTATTGTTCATTTTTTTTTGAAATCAATATAAACTATGTTGGCTTTTTTTGTTGGATTTTATCACTGACATTTCATACATATGATCATTTCAAAGACCTATTAAAGTAAATTTTAATCAACTTCCATTGTATGTACAATTTTTCTGAATGTTCTTATATTTTATGTATGTATTCCTTGTGTCCTAGAAGCACTGATAATTTTCTCAATCATAAAATAATATTGTTAAATAGTCATGATTTTAGCCAGCAGTTACCTATGCCCATGTCTTCTATTCATAATATTTTGTTGTAAACCATATTTTAACACAATATAAAACACATAACAATAATCATTCCATGAAAAGTACAAGATAATTTTAATCATCTAAGAAACAATTACATTTTAAGTATAAAATTACACCTTGATATTTAGTCCCTCAATTAGCCCAGGTGTGATGAATAGTAAAGTTATACCAATTGTCTGTTGCAAAATTTGGAAAAGATATTTAATTCCTGTTCATCAGTTATCTCAAACATATAATAATAACAATAATACATATTATGCAACATTACCACATTAT
The DNA here is from genome assembly GCA_036184795.1 of Tokudaia tokunoshimensis. Lineage (NCBI taxonomy): Eukaryota > Metazoa > Chordata > Mammalia > Rodentia > Muridae > Tokudaia > Tokudaia tokunoshimensis. The sequence goes on along the minus strand of BTHU01000012.1, from coordinate 79,179,810 downwards.
AATTATTATGGAGTCTCATAAAATTACCATTAAAAGAAATCTTAAAATTTAAGCCACAATATTCATCATTGTATTAACTGTGTCTTATTGTGATGTTTAGTAAACAGGAAATGGCAAGGAATAGATTCATTTAACTGGTTTCACAACTATTTATAAGCAAGACTTTTTTTTTTTCAAAGTCTGTGAATCTTGTAAGGGTGTGCTTTGTTGTACTATCTGATTTTTAATATTTTTATATATGTCTAAATCAAATGATCTCTTTGAAGATGATTATTACCAACTCAACAGATACAGGTCTAATTAATCAGTTCATGGAATTGCTATAATAAGTCTACATATGTAAAGACTGTCCTTTTTTTTTATTTTCTAAGTTTTTTTTTATTTACATTCCAAATCATTTCTCCTTTCCCGTTTCCTCCCTCCCCGAGAGTCCCATAAGCCCCCTTCCCTCGCTCTTTTCTCCATTCAACCCCCTCTCGTTTCTCTGTCCTGGCATTCCCCTACATCCAGTCTTTTCAGGACCAGGGGTCTCTCCTTCCATCTTCTTAGAAATCTGTTGCTATGCGAATTGTGTCTAGGGTATTCCGAGATTCTGGGTTAATATCCCCTTATCAGTGACTGCATACCATGTGTGTTCTTTTGTGATTGGGTTACCTCACTAAGGATGATATTTTCAAGTTCTGACCATTTGCATAGGAATTTCGTGAATTCATTGTTTTTAATTGCAGAGTAGTATTCCATTGTGTAGATATACCACATCTTCTGAATCCATTCCTCCGTTGAGGGACATCTGGGTTCTTCCAGCTTCTGGCTATTATAAATAAGGCTGCTATGAACATAGTGGAGCATGTGTCCTTATTGCATGCAGGTAAAGCCTCTGGGTTTATGCCCAGGAGTGGTATAGCAGGATCCTCCAGGAATGTCATACCCAGTTTTCTGAGGAACCGCCAGACTGCTTTCCAGAGTGGTTGTATCAGTGTGCAATCCCACCAGCAGTGAAGGAGTGTTCCTCTTTCTCCACACCCTCTCCAACAACTGCTGTCTCCTGTGTTTTTGATCTTAGCCATTCTGACTGGTGTGAGGAATCTCAGGGTTGCTTTGATTTGCATTTCCCTAATGACTAAGGATGATGAACATCTCTTTAGGTGCTTCTCAGCCATTAGATATTCTTCAGGTGAGAACTCTTTGTTTATCTCTGTACCCCATTTTTTAATAGGGTTACTTGCCTCTCTGGAGTTTAACTTCTTGAGTTCTTTGTAAATATTGGATATTAGTCCTCTGTCAGATGTAGGGTTGGTAAAGATCATTTCCCAGTTAGTTGGTTGCCGCTTTGTCTTTTTGACAGTGTCTTTTGCCTTGCAAAAACTTTGTAATTTAATGAGGTCCCATTTGTCTATTCTTGATCTTAGAGCATAAGGTATTGGAATTCGGTTCAGGAAATTCTCCCCTGTGCCCATATGTTCAAGGTTCTTCCCTAGTTTCCTTTCTACTAGTTTCAGTGTGTCTGGTTTTATGTGGAGGTCCTCGATCCACTTGGAATTGAGCTTAGTGCAAGAAGATAAGAATGGGTCAATTTGCATTCTTCTGCATGTTGACCTCCAGTTGAGCCAGCACCATTTGTTGAAAAGGCTCTCTTTTTTCCACTGGATGGTTTTAGCTCCTTTGTCAAAGATCAAGTGACCATAGGAGTGTGGATTCATTTCTGGGTCTTCAATTCTGTTCCATTGATCTACATGCCTGTCACTGTACCAATACCTTGCAGTTTTTAACACTATTGCTCTGTAGTACAGCTTGAGGTCCGGGATACTGATTCCCCCAGAGGTTCTTTTACTCTTGAGAATAGTTTTAGCTATTCTGGGTTTTCTGTTATTCCAGATGAATTTTTGAATTGCTCTTTCTAACTCTATGAAGAATTGAGTTGGGATTTTGATGGGGATTGCATTGAATCTGTATATTACTTTTGGTAAGATGGTCATTTTTACTATATTAATCCTGCCAATCCATGAGCATGGCAGATTTTTCCATCTTCTGAGGTCTTCTTCAATTTCTTTCTTCAGAGACTTGGAGTTCTTGTCATACAGATCCTTCACTTGTTTGGTTAGAGTCATGCCAAGATACTTTATATGGTTTGTGGCTATCGTGAAGGGTATCATTTCTCTTACTTCTTTCTCAGCCTGCTTCTGGTCGACCTCGTATATATAAATTTTCGTATATATAATACATATATATATATATTTAAAAAAAAAAATAAAAGAGTCCAGAGCGGACATCTGGTCTACCAAGACGGACACCCCCCGGGCGGTGGGGGGGAGGGCAGGGAGGGGGTATAATTAGGACATCTGCTCGACCTTGGAGAAAGGGAAAAAAAAAGACCCAGTGTAATTGGGAGTACTGGTCTACCCGGAGGGGGGGAGCGAAATCGCGCTGGACCCTCGCCATTGCCCCCTCCACCTCCGGCACGCGTGCCGTGGTGCCTTAGGCGCGCGCCCGAGAAAGGGGGAGGGTCGGCTGGAGAGAGTGCCCCTTGCTGCCAGAGGTCATCTGGCTCTGGAGCGAGAAGGGAGAGGCTGATCGGAGGCCTCCGCCCTTCGCGCCTGCCCCCTTTCCCCCCAACTCGGCTTGTGCCTTCCTATACTCAAGACTGTCCTTCTAACAATCCTTTGTGCTGAGTCCCAGTCCCTGCTGTGAATTGGTTCCAGAGAGGCTGTAAGTATCAGGCAAGGGGCCTTTGAGTCAGACACCAAGACTGAGATGCTTTGCAACACTGACTGAGTAGCAATCAGAAAATATCTTTATTTATACAGATTCAAAAGCATTCATATCACTTTGTCCTGGCATACTTTTCTAGTATGCCCAGTGTTACAGATTAATCACAGGTAGAAAGAGTTTATTATCACCAAAATCATATCCTTATTCCTAAAATTCTACAAATCATTTTATCCTAAATCATCAATAATTTAACAATCCGAGCTAGGAGCACTTTGTGGTTTCAAGATGCTTAGATAGAAAACTGAGAGAATCCTTGTTTGTCCAAGCAAATCACCCTGCTGTAAGCAGGATACCATTAACTTTTGATGGTCAATCTTATCACTTGCAAATTTCCCTAACCCTGAGAATTCAGCCTTACGAATCATTGTAGCTGTTTTCTGTATTTATAATTTTATAAGAAATTGTTTAATAAAAGAATTGTTTTGTTTCTAAATTAATTAACATTACAGCAACCTGGTGTAAAACAATCTCTCCCAGAATGACAAATCTTGGTGTCTTATTCTTCTTTCTTCTTTTATATCATTCTTGCTCCACCTATACACGCTATTGCATTATCCTAGTCAGCCTAGCTTTTGTTGCTGAGTTCTTACTTATTATCCTGTAGGTTTTAATTCTAAGAAATTCTAAATAAACTGTGAAAAGAGTTCTGTGCTTTGATCTGCTGTCATTTATTCAGTCCTTCTGAACCTTGTCACCCTCCTCTGAGTTTCAACTATTCCAATTATTTTGTTTCCTGAAGTTGCTTAGGGACAGATAACAATCTCCAAGGCACAGAAAAGACTCCTATTTAGGGTCATCTAAATTACTTCCTTGACAGCAGAGGGTATTACCTTCCAGAATTTCTCAGGGGAATACAGTAACAGTTTTATCAGAGAAGACATGGGTGAATCTTTATGCTAATAGTCCCCCAAGAGTGGAACAGCTAGAGACTCAAACAGAAAGTAAAGGGCATCAAGTCAAGGATTGCAGTAAATGGCTCATCTTTGCTCATATTTCATCAGTTGTGTTAGCTTAATGACTTTCACCTTTCCATAGGAAACAGCTGTGCTACCATTGTTTCTTTATTAATACATTCAGTGTTAGCACATTCAAAAAAGTGATGTTGCAACATGATTTTATTTGTTATGTGTAAAGAATCATGAAGAAAAGTTGAATGGTGGCATTAAAGCAGAAGTTGATTGCTTTCTTTTTTTTTAATTTTATTTTCTAAGTTTTTTTTATTTACATTCCAAATCATTTCCCCTTTCCCGTTTCCTCCCTCCTCGAAAGTCCCATAAGCCCCCTTCCCTCCCTCTTTTCCCCATTCAACCCCCTCTCGCTTCTCTGTCTCTGCATTCCCCTACATCCAGTCTTTCCAGGACCAGGGGTCTCTCCTTCCATCTTCTTGGAAATCTATTGATATGCGAATTGTGTCTAGGGTATTCCGAGATTCTGGGTTAATATCCCCTTATCAGTGATTGCATACCATGTGTGTCCTTTTGTGACTGGGTTACCTCACTAAGGATTGCTTTCCTTAGTGTTCCTATAAGAGAAAGTCATGCACTGGAATTCTTAACAGAAAAAATAGAAAAAAATTATAAAAACTTTGTGGATAATAGAATTTGTTTGTAAAACATGAAGAATGGATTAAAATCGGGACTCTTAGGAAATGATGTTGGTAAGTGGACTTATGATAATGTCTCTTGATTATTTTTTTTTATAAATGAACTAAATGAAGATTGATGTAAACCAGAAACATGAATGAGATAAATTCATTATCTTTCCCAGGTTAGATTTTACAAATTCTATATGCCTCAGTACATCATACAAAAAGGAAAAGTTTGTTTTTACAGTACTATCCTTGAATATTTTCATTAGTAAAATGATATGCAAGTCACATACTGTTCTTTGAAAATGAAGATACTACTTTCAGGCAATATTTTTTCACTTTTGAGTAGGCAAAACAAACTTCACAATGTTTAACTTATACATCTTGAATGATGACATTTGGAGTGTACACTTTCAATTACTCAATCACTCACAGAGAGTCAAACTTGTGCACTTTAATATCTTATAAAAAGTAAGTTGTGTATGGCTGTTCATGGCAAGGAAACCAATACTGGGGAGTTGTGGCAATAGGATCCTGACTTAGTGGTAAGCCTGGGTGATGTTCCAAATTCAAGAACAATCTTAAGCTACAAGATATAAGATTATCTCAAATGCAGCGAAGTCAGCAAAGTAAAACATAAATGCAAAGAAAAGAATTCTATTCATTATAAGAGCTAGCTCATGAGATTTATTTATCACTAAAGTGTATCTATTTTGTACCATTATGTTTGAGTATGCTTTTGACCTGATTCTACTTAAATTACACCTACAGAAGGTTAAATTCCACAGTCTCTTTTGTACTGTCAAGTAGCTCAGTGCATACTTGTTTAAATCTATTTTCACCCTTTTGGTAGCATTTTTCTCTGTCAATACTGAATTCATTTCATCAGGTAAGTCTACCACAGTGAAGCAAGTACAGTCAAATTTTATGTTTTAACTTTAAAAAATAAATCACAATTTTTTTTTTACAGAGAAATGTTCCTAGGATAATTTTGATACCATTTCTGAAAATACTTAATATGTCTTGCATAAATGAATAAAATATTTGAATCTTCTCAACACATATGTTCATAAATGGAAGAAATGTATATGACATTATGTTTTTCTGTAATTTTAATCTTTATAGCAATATAAGTAAAAACACATATTTTAATTATGAATTTCAGTTGCTTAATTATAATTTTATGTGTGAATACTTTCAGTCTAGACAAGTGTCATATTATAAAAGAAAAATATTAACATACTTATTGGAAACTTTACTTTTTTATGGATATGTTGCAATGTATTTTCTGAGTTCTTAGTAGATAGTTTTTAGATCTTTTTCATTACTTTGCTATTATACTCATGCAGTGTTAATTTTCTGGCAGGAGATTCCTTGCAATTTAATTTTTGCCATGAAAGAAATTCCAGTAAACTAGCAAGACAGTAACATTAGAAAATCATGATCCCTATTTTTTCAATATATTTAGTGTCTTTTTCTTCCTCTTTTCTATCACTCTGTATTTCCCTGTTCCCTTCCTTAATTAGAATCCCTATTTGACCATTTCTCTCTTCATAGCACCTGTGTTCTATGTGGCTTCTCTCTGGAGTTCTCTCTAATGGTCCCATTTTACTTCCCTGATTTCTGGGATTAAACAATAACATATACTACCATCTAAACTTTCAGAGCTCATAACCTTGAATAAGAGAGTCTGAGTTACCTTATTCATCATAATATATTTTATTTCAATTTATTTATTTGCATATTTTACTTTTATGGGTAAATAGAATTTCATTGTTTACATATAGCACATGTTTACTATCAATCAGGGCATTTATATGACAGCACAAATTCACCTTCTAATACGGAAGGCGAGTTGGGGAAATCTCATGAATTCCCAATTGTAAATGAAAAGCCAAGTCAATTAATAACTACAGAGAGAGGGAAACCCCAGAGAGGATCCACTAATTGGCTATTTCATATCATTGGTCACCATAAATCATATAAATATAAGCAGCAGTATAAAGTATATTTATAAAAACATATACATATAAATGATCTATAAAAATACTATAAACAAATTACGGTAATAGTAATGTTTGACAATTGAAGTTATGTGAGTTTGCTCTGTGTCTCTAACCATCTTAATGTTATGTACCCACTGCTTTTTGACAATGTTGACTGGTACAGTGCCTCAGAATAAGCACGAATAGGGTAAACAGCAGAGACATTGTAAAGGAATGTTGCATACTGTCAGTTTTACTTGAACACTAAAAATATTAAGTATATTTGCCACTGATAATGTACATGGCTATTTGATGATTGGCAGAGTACACACCTAGGACAAGGTGGACGGAGAGATGATTTTATCCTGTTACTTAAAATGGACTGAAATTCAAAACATATAGATTGCATATTGCCATATTTTACATTTAATAACTTTTGCTCTGTAGGTGGCTAATTAACTGAATTTACAGGAAATGAAACTGCAAGTCAGAAGGCTCTCTGGATTGCATCTATTAGTCTCCTATATGCTCACTGAAGAGGCTGGAGTAATTAAACAGTGGAAATCACTAAGAATGTCTCTCAGAAACTGAAATATTGGATGAAAGGGCTGCACCATAATGCCATCTATTCACTTGGCAAATATTTATTGAACACCTAGAATGTGGCAGGTCATTTTTCTACAATTGAGAGAGTGAAAAATTGCCATGGGTGCTATCCTTGGTAATCTTTCATTTCTAGTCAGACAACAGCCACAGATACACATAAAATTGTACCTCTCACATGTGTTCTTACATTGAAAAAGTAGAAAACTACACAATAACTACAACCAGGTTCAGTTTTCTCAAATGTGTCAGAATGACACATCTATCTTCTATCAGAAACTTCATGTACTATGTTTTGTCATGTCTTAAATCAGTCGATGTACATAATACTTTTGCAAGGACCAGAGAGTAATAGAGAATACATACCATTTTATGAATAAAGAATGAGAGAATAAGTAAAGAATTTGGCAAAAAACTTCAGCAGATTATGTGAGTCTTGCTTTTGAAATGAGCACTCTGCCCTGGGGATTTTGTTCAATATCTCTACACTACCATGTCAAAGAAAATCTTGATTGGCATCAATATTGAAAGAAAAATAGAGTTTTATTAAGTAAAATGAAAGAGTAACTTGACAATTTTCTTATTGTTACCTTTTGTTAAATCATCTGTGACTATTGTAGGGAGTATTGTCATTGTAAACAGCAGAACTTCAGGTAACTCAAAGGCAAGGCTCTCACATAATCTGCTAAAGTCTTTGCCTAATTCTCCATTTTTTCTCTCATTCCTTCTTTATAAAATGATATGTATTCTCTATTATTCTCTAGACTTTTCAAAAGTATGTACATTGACTGATTTAAAGCATGACAAGGCATGGTAAATAAAGTAACAAGTTATTAACTAGGTCCTAAGGAGATATTGGTGGGATTGACAAATATTATAAAACTATTGTGTGTGCAAATATTTTTAAAAAGAATTTTTAAAAATTTGTAAGTGTGTGTCTGTGCTGGCTGAAGCCAGAGGGACAAGATTTTTGTAGTAGAGCCCATTAGGCCTGAACAAAACTGGCCCTGTCAATATTGGACCCAGGAATAGATGTGACCTTTCCCCTACCCGCTGAACTAGTAGCTGCATGTAGTTTGGGGGGGAAACAGTGCTTTTAGCTGACTTGGAGCCCACCAGGTTCTGAGGATTCAGAAGCAAACCCATAGACTCACAGATGGCCCTGGTTAAACTAAATTACAAAACAAAACAACCCAAAACAAATTGACACACATCTAAGAGAAGGACACATAGGAAACTAGAGAGGATACTGGTGCATGGCAGGCATTAAGGAGGGTAGATGGTAAGCATGATCTAAAGGAATTTTACATAGGTGTGAAGTTGTCAGAAAACAAACACCTAAACAGATATACACACATGTCCGAAGTTTGGGCTTACTTTATAGAATGTTTTAACTCTTTAAATTTTTTAGCTAAACTTTAGTCTTTAGTTAAACTCTTTGATCTTTTTAGGATTATTGAAATGGCATGAATTTAAACAACAAAAGAATCCATTTTGAGTGTAAAAAGTGGGATAAATAAAGAAAAAAGTCACTGTGAATGTTTCTGTAAGTATATTTGCATTAAAATATATAAAATTGTTGAAATGGTGAAACTTCTTTCCATTTCACTGAATATATACCCAAATCTTGTTGAAATCCTTAATATATAATAGACATTTCAGGTAAGTTAAGTGTATATAATTACACATCCTTATACAGTTCAAAACATTTAATTTAAATATGCATTTTATTTGTTAAAATTGAAAATAAATAAGTACCATTAAGTTATATTTCAGCAAGCAGGAAACCTAATATATAATCATTCAACTTGTATGAGCAACCTAAGAGAGGCAGAAACATAAAATCATTATAAACTCTAGTGTTTAATGATGCTGTAAAACAGGCCACAAAGGCAGCTTTAAGATGGCTTCAAATGACATCACACTTTATATATACCCAGTGTGGGTTCATAAGTGTTTGGCTTATTCACTAAATCTGGTTTCTCAAATACTGGGACTATATACTTTAGAACAGTAAAACTGTTTAAAATAAGAATTGCTGGTATTATATAAAAATGAACCCTGAGGTAGTATTTCTCATGGCATACATTTCCTTCATGCGTTTTTTTGTCTCAAGTTCCAAAGTCCCTTAGGCTGCTGAGTGAGACACAAAAAATATCTACCTCAGACATTATTTATTGTCTTCCTTTTTTACACAAACAAGTATGTTTTCTATCTGCTTCATTACTTATACTTTGTGTTTCCTATCAGGGAGCAGAGAAATGTATTCTTTATGGTACAAATAACTGTGCTGATTTTATAGCTCCAACATATGGCCATGATAAAAAAAAAAAAAACACAGGTTAAATAAATGGATGAACCCTCTTTGCCATCATAGTAATAATGAGAAACATACTAGTAATGCACAAAATATGCAGATTTATCAGTCTATTTTGTAGTTAATTTGTATGTTTGAAATTATCAATGTTTAGAAAATTTGTAACATTTTTAAACAATTATGATATGTTAAGCCCTAGAAGAATTAATAATCTACATAGGGAAATTTCAACATGTAATACTTAGGTTCATATTTATTTATATTAAACTAATTATGGTTTATCTGACTTATATATTATTTAAGATAGAGTTTTAGTTATATTTTTTCAATTGATGTATACTAAATGTGTTTATGGCATACAGATATGATGCCCTCAGGTATGTCCACATCCTGAAGTAATAAAATCAGAAGTAACTTATCACCTCAAGTAATTTATTTATGGGAAGAACATGTAAATTCTCTTGTGTTGTAGATTTTGAAATATTCAGTACATAGTTACTATCTATAATTATGCTGTGAAGAGCCATGAAACCAACATCTTTCTTTTCTCTGTCCATTTTCTTTATAGCAGTCCAACCTTTTGTGAAGATATGGAGAAAAGAGAATGTGTGTATTGATGGTGGGGCTGTCAATTAGTAGTCCCTTTAAAAAAACAGTATGATATTTCCTTATATAACCTTGAACTTGGAAAACAAAAGACATTCCCTATGAAAAACAAACTCCATATTTAGTACTTTTCTATAAAAACCTACACAAATATTCATCTTAGCATTATTTGAAACAGCCATGAAATAAACAAACAAAATGTGGTTAGGTAGGACAAACACACGCACACACACACACACACACACACACACACACACACACACACACATAAAATGTCAGCCAGCCTCAGAAATCAGGGTATCATCTCAATTGTGATCACTAGGGTGAACTCAGGGATCATATGTTAGGAGAAATAATCCAAGTACATGAAACAAAATATACATGATCCCTCTTACATGTCTTATTGCAGGAGGTAAAATAATAGAAATAGGAAGTGAGTGGAGAGATGTTTTGAATGTGAACATTTTTTACTGTATTTTCCAGCAATGTTAACTTTATAAATGTTTAAAATCACATGCACAAAGGGAATGAAATACTGTAAGCAAGATACTTAGATGTGAAATTGAATTTTGTCAGATACAAGCAGGTATTTAATTCTTCTATACTTGATATTATGTTCTTTGATTTGCTTACATGGGGACTTTCAAATTGAAGAAAGTTCTTTTTAAAAAACTCTAGGTAACTCTAGGTAATTCATGTAATAATAGTTGTTTTATAAGTGTACAATGATAATCCAGGGATAAAATCAAACCACAGGCAAATAGCACTTTTTCCCTGAAAACCAAGTAGCAAGGGGCACAGTGGTTGCCTTAGTTCTAATTTGCCTGATAATGTATTTTCTGAGGGCAATGTTAGTTTTAATGACAGTTTAATTTGAATATTTTTCCCTAAATCTTTTGTTCAGTTTCAAGCTTAGTGGAATTTGAGTACATCATTTTCTTACTAAAATGATTCATATTTTTCTTTGCCTTAAACTAAAGAATAGAAAAATATCTGTTTTCAGGAGAGAAGTATGCTAGTTCCTGTGTGCCAAAAAAGCAGAGGATCATTTACAGTTTCAGGTGTTGACTCTCTCCCATGGAGTGGGTCTCAAGTCGGGCCAGTCATTGGTTGACTGTTCTCTTAATCTCTGTTCCATCTTTATCCCTGCACATCTTGTAGGCAAGACAAATTTTGGGTTGAAGGTTTTGTGGGTAGGTTGATATCCCACTACTTCTATTGGGAGTCCTGTCTGGCTACAAGGGGTTTCCAATCAGTCTCTATGTCCCAGATGGGAGGAATCTCAGCTGGTGTTCTAAGATGCTTCATGCAGCAATGGATGGAAACAGATTCAGACAATCATAACCAAACATCAGGTGGTGCCTAACAAAGTGTTGTGGAAAAGTAGGGGATAGAATTGAGAAAGACAGAGAGGTCAAGGACACCAAAAGAAGACATAGAGTGTCAACCTGAGACCCTGGGGCCTCACAGAGACTGAAACCTCAACCAAAGAATATATAACAACTGTACATAGGCTGCCCACATGTTTGTTGTTGTTGTTCAGATTTTTCTTCATGTGGCTTCCCTAACAATTGGAGCAGGGAGCTGCCTCTGACTTTCTTCGTTGCCATTGGTTCCCTTTCTTCTACCTGGACTGCTTGGCTGGTCCTCAGAAGAAGAGGAGATGCTTAGTCCTACTGAGGCTAGATGTCCCAGGGTTGGTGGTACATAAGGTGGTTTTTCCCCTTTTCTTAGGAGAAGGGAAGGGCATATTGGAGAGAAGGGATTTGTAAGGGCCAGATTTGGAGGAGAGAATGGACAAGGACTCTTATTGGGATGTATTGAGATGTAATGTTAATATACAAATCAATTATGGAACAAAGAAAAATATCTGTTTTCACTGATATATTATTTCATTCTTGTAAATTAAATTTTCTACTTGACAATATTATAATGTTGCTATACATAATACAATATTTTACTAAACATAACAACCACTTTTTTTCTCAAGTACACCTCTTTATACCCTGTGTTTTCTTTTCCCGGCGGGGAGGGGGGGCGGACAAGACTTTATGTAGGATGATCTGTGTGACTCTGGTTTTGCAGATTACAATGGGATCCTAGTGGGATCATCAGTGGATACCCAACACCTCCAGACAAGGATTTTCTCAGAAGCCAAAAACTGTCATTAGCTAACTTTTCAGCAGTGAGAGCTTCAATAACCCTTTCCCCTTCCATCTTTGTAGTTGACAGGACCTGTCTTGTGTAGACTAAGTACAAGGAATCACAATGGTCATCTCATGGTTAAAATGATTGTACGAAGTTTATAGAATGAAATTAATGCCCTTCTCCCTATTCTTTGGCTATTATGTGCACTGTGTTTCCTCTTCTGAAATGTTCCTTGCAGGGGATTGAATAAATGTTTTCTTTAGGGATGATAACTTAGCAATCACTTATTCTCTGTATCATGTCCATGACTTTAGGAAGGATTCACTTGTCCATTATTTACTGTGTGGCTGCTGAAAATAACATATAGAGTACTGATTGAAGACTGGTTGTGGAGAATGTACTGTGAGTGTCAAATGTGACTACTACTCAAGAAGGAAAGTACATTTAGTAAGACCAAAGACCAACTGTTTTAACATTGCATTGAATATGTCATTTTTATTTGAAACCATCTATGCCATGTTGTTATAGATTAAAAATAAGTATTGTCAAGTGTTCCTTTTTTCAAAAATGATCTGGTTTCCCAGAAAAACTTGGTGTGAATCTAAGGAAGAATAATGATGAGAACATTCCAAGATAGCTCTTGTTGTTGGAATATAATGATATGAATAACAAAAGATGACAACCACAGCCTCTAATAAAGTGAAAATGTGGAAATCTGGAGTTGATCTGAGAAACTTTCTTAAGGCTGCAACCTTTTAATACAGTTAATCATGTTGTGGCAACCTCCAACCATAAAATTATTTCCATTACTACTTTACATATATAATCTTGCTACCATTATTGAAGGGACTTGCATACTACAGGGTGCTCTGCTCTGGACCCTCTAGATTAAGCACAGATCACATCCCAACACCAATTTCCAAACAAAAACCAAACCAGAAGAGATCATTTTAATCAAGACAAAGAGACAAGGTAGTTGAATCAGGCAAATATACTATCAAATCTTTGCAAGTGTTAATTTTAATAGGGGTAAAGGAGATGCCCGTGACTTTATGAGCTGAATATTTCAATTAGGGTAGTCAAAATAATGAATTTGGTTTTTAGATCTTGATGTTTTGATAGTTGGACCTTAGTGATCAGCTTCAGGAATGAGTCAGGCAGAGCAAATTAAGGGAATGGATCTTAGTGCCTCGATTTAGGGACAGGAAAAGGAAAAAGGGAAAACTTTCAATGAATGCATTTGTCATGCTTGGACTTGCTAGAGTTTTTCAGTTATGAGTCCTAGTGTAAATATTTTTGAAGATAGAGAATTTCCAAAAAGGTCACACCTCACATGTTGAGAAAACCACTGAATTAAATAATAAGATGGAGAGTGAAGGTGAGTATGATATTCTACTCTTAAGAGAGGAGCTAATGGTGATGAATAGCAGCTAAGAAAGGGAAAGTTCATTTTCTTTAGGGGTGTGTCCCCTGGTAGGTTAAACAACCTACAGTGGATGCCACACATCAGACAAAACATAAGTAGCACCAATGAGAATTGATCATTTACAAAATAGGTCACAAAATTGGATGTGTATGAAATAGGCATTCAGAATTTGGGCTAGCTGAGGCAGAAGTGAATATATTCAAAGTAAATATATGATATTCTTAATGAATTAATAAGCTGTTCTTTTTGAAGTACCCTTATCAAAGAAGAGAGACTGCAAGAATGCATGATCATATATTGTAGTAAATAAATGACAATACTGAAATAAGCAACTGAAAAGAAATAGTAACATACATTTTTATAAAAAATATTTTCCAACACAATTTATATATGACTTCATTGAAGACTAAAAATATAGAAAGAAGCATTGCATTTCTTCATTATCAAAGTATACACACTTTGGTTCTAATGATGTCCAATTTTATACAATGTCTTGGTATTTATTTCTCTTGGGTTTTTTTGTTTTTTTGGTTTTTTTTTGGAAAGACTGGTATCTAGAATTTTCTAAGAATTGGAAATAAATCCTGTGATTTCAAATACTTAGAGGGATACTCAGTGCAGAACATGCTATATATTACAACAATCTACTAGTTCTTACTTTGAGGTTCAATGGCTTATATTGCTACCACCTTACCGTGCTTATCTTTATCCTTTAACTGTTAAACCTACAATGAAATTATCCTTTGCACAGGGATGTGACACATGTGCTTCTTCACCGTTCAAAGGACTTCTTTACCAAATACGTTTTCTATGCCTACATCTATAGCTTGATCAAATCTCCTAACTGAGGACCAGCAGTGCCTTACCTGCCTCAGCACCCCTTTTCCCTGCTTTGGGAGTTGGCATCACCATTTAATTTTATGAATCCCAATCCAGTATTGATTTCAAGGAAACTCCTCAGTGAATGTTCAATTACTAATATCATTTCAAATTTCATTTCTGGAAAAAAATCTACATCTACATGTCAGTACCTGAGTCATCTGACAAGCAGATATTGAGAAAACTCTTAGCTCCTGTATTTATTTATTTATTTATTTATTCATTTATTTATTTATTTTTGTTGGAGCAGGGACTGTATCTCATATAGATGATGAATCACAGGTAGCCTCTGGCATAAAATGAAAGAACAATTGTTAAAACTCTCAAGGTACCAAAATATATTGTTATATTAATGGAAAGGAGTACACTAGTAACTATTCTTATTGTGGGGTTAGAAATATGGAGGCAATTGAAATTACAAGGAAGTAGAATGCTAGGGAAATTGCTTGGGGCAAGTGATATTCTAGAGAAAAAAATCAAAGTCTGATGTTGATTAATCCTCAGTAAAACTAAATGTGAAAGCAAGAGGGCCCCATCAGCAGCACATGGCAGTGTTTCATTTCCTATAGCCTTACATAGCTCAGGACCCACAGCAGGACTTAATCATAAAAATAGCTAGCCTCTTTGTGTAGCTCTGTACCCCATTTTTTAATAGGGTTACTTGCCTCTCTGGAGAATACCTAATGGCTGAGAAGCACCTAAAGAGATGTTCATCATCCTTAGTCATTAGGGAAATGCAAATCAAAACAACCCTGAGATTCCTTCCATCTCACACCAGTCAGGATGGCTAAGATCAAAAACACAGGAGACAGCAGTTGTTGGCGAGGATGTGGAGAAAGAGGAACACTCCTCCACTGCTGGTGGAATTGCAAGCTGGTACAACCACTCTGGAAAGCAGTCTGGCGGTTCCTCAGAAAACTGGGCATGACACTCCCGGAGGATCTGGCTATACCACTCCTGGGCATATACCCAGAGACTTTACCTGCATGCAATAAGGACACATGCTCCACTATGTTCATAGCAGCTTTATTTATAATAGCCAGAAGCTGGAAAGAACCCAGATGTCCCTCAACGGAGGAATGGATTCAGAAGATGTGGTATATCTACACAATGGAATACTACTCTGCAATTAAAAACAATGAATTCATGAAATTCCTAGGCAAATGGTCAGATCTTGAAAATATCATCCTTAGTGAGGTAACCCAATCACAAAAGAACACACATGGTATGCAGTCACTGATAAGGGGATATTGACCCAGAATCTCAGAATACCCTAGACACAATCCGCATATCAATAGATTTCTAAAAAGATGGAAGGAGAGACCCCTGGTCCTGGAAAGACTGGATGTAGGGGAATGCCAGGACAGAGTAAGGAGAGGGGGTTGAATGGAGAAAAGAGGGAGGGAAGGGGGCTTATGGGACTTTCGGGGAGGGAGGAAACGGGAAAGGGGAAGTGATTTGGAATGTAAATTAAAAAAATAAAATAAAAAAAATAGCTAGCCTCTAGAAAATTTCAGCATTTGATACTAGCCAGGTCACTCTTTTGAAGGCATAAATTCTCAAAAGAATCATGCTACAAATAAGATAAGAAAACAGGATATTATCTGATTATAGTATTAAGTCTTAGTAATTTTAGAAGCATTTTACCAAAAGAAATCATACTTCTGCTTAGGATAAGTACAATAAGCATTTCTCTATTTAAGATATTGCCAAGCATCTCTATTGCTAGAGAAATGTAAACCTTAGGAAATGAGACTTCTTTACAAGCGTGTGCAAAGTCAATGGAATAAGCCATGCCATAATCTAACCAGATAACTTCCAAAGACAGGAAAGCAAACTAAAACAGCACATTAGACAAGAACATGTCCTTCCTCCTTTATTTTTGTTCCAAGTCTTATTCCAAACTGTGTAGCAGATGAGCTGCTGTGTGCTCCTATTCCACTCTGTCCTGATTCTCAGTTCACGATAGGGGTGTTCAATAAACTTTCTGGACTACCTCCTCCCTTTTTCTCAGATTCTAATCCCAGGAGGTGCCCCTTGGAACCTGCTAGCTACAACCACCAGGTACTTGCATAAGTAATCTTCAATCCACCTCCTGTCCTACACTTCCATTCCTCAGTCATAGCTCTATTTTTTTTTAGCAGACCAAAGGCTGTTAACTCTCCTTCCTCCCTTTCCCCATTATCAGATATTTGTGGTATACTCACTGAACTTTCTTCCATCCTCCCTGGACCCTATGAGCCCACTTCTGCTAGCCCAACATTAATGCCTAGGGACAGATACCAATGCATATAAGCACATTATATCAAGGAAACCCAGAACCACCATTGTTTCCAAAGAAACAGGGAGAGCAAAAGAAACTGAAAAAATGAAACCAGCACCCAATAAAGACCAAAGCAGAAAGCATCACCTAGAATTACAATCATCTCCAATAGGCATGTAAAGATTCTACCATAAAAACAAAATGCAGAAAGAAAAGGACAATATGTCTCAACTATAGCCCATTAACTCTAATACAGTTATGCAATATAGCTGAATCACAGGAAAGTATTTCAAAATATACATTGTGCACTTGATTAAGGACCTTAAAGATCATATGAATATAAGCATTAATGAAATCTATGGAAACAAACTTTGGAATGAAATGAAGAAAACAGTTCAAGACACATGAGTACTAATATAATCCCTAATGAAAACCCAAACTAAGGAAAAACAAGAAATAAAAAATTGAAAAACTTGAACCAGAGCTTCAAAGGCAGTTCTCACTAACAGAATGCCAATGATGAAAGAGTGAATCTTAGGCAATAAACACAAGCCAGAAAAAATAGATAATTTGTTCAAATAGAATTTTATATCTAAAATTATATAGACACAAAACATATAAGAAATCTTAGATATGAAGAAAAGTCTAAATATTTCAATAATATGAATACTGGAAGGAGAAGGAACCCAGGTCAAAAGCATGGAAATAATTTTTTAAAAAGTGAAGAAATAAGCACCCAACAGGGTACAGTAAGGATATAGAACAACAGATAGATTGTGCAGGAAAAGAAATTACCTATATAACATAATAATCAAAACACTAAACAAAAAGAATAAAATAAAAATTATTGAAGCTGCAAGGGTAGAGGAGAAAGTAATGTATTAAGGCATATCTAATATAATAACTTTTAATTGAAGTTTAATACTGTGATAAAATAAATTGACCTAAGAAATATTTACAGCAGATATCATTCAAACACAAAAGAATGCATTTTATCTCCCACAGATCTTGGAACTTTCTCCAAAATTGACCACACACTCAAACACAAGTCTCAACAGATACAAGGAAATTGAAATAATACTCTGCATCCTATCTGATCATCACAGAACAGCACTAGATATAGACAACAAAAACCAGAAAGATTGTAAAATCACATAAACCTGTATATCTCACTAAAGAATGCAAATGGGTCAGGAAAGACATTAGAGACTTTCTAGAATTGAATGAAATCATTACACGCAATACCCAATTTATGGGATATAATCAAAACAGTATTCAAGGGACAAGTTCACAGATCTAAGTAGCTACATTAAAAAAAAATGGAGAGACCTCACAAAAGTAACTCCATGGAATACCTCAAAGATCTATAACATGAAAGAGAAATAGCAACAAAAAGATTACATGGTGAAAATAAATGACCAAACTTAAGGAAAAGTGAGTAAAATAGAGAAAACAACAAACAAATACAAAGACTCAAAGAAACAAAGGTTTGCTTTTGGAGAAAAACCATAATATTTACAAACTCTGAGTGAAGTTATCTAAGAGATAGGGAGAAAGAATCTCAGGTGCTGAAGATACCATATTCCCAAATTCCTAAGGAACCACCACACTGATATCAAGAGTGACTGTATAAGGTCTCAATCACACCAGTAGTGAATGAGTGGTCCAAATATTCTGTATGAGCTGCCATTTGTTTTATTTACCTTGAAGTTTCAAAGTAGTGTAAGACCATATTATGGGACTTTCGGGGAGAGAGGAAACGGGAAAGGGGAAATGATTTTGAATGTAAATAAAAAAAAACTTAGAAAATAAAATAAAATTAATAAAAAAAAAGGAATTTGGGAATAGGTATTCTTCATGATCCAGCTATAATGCTTTTTGTCATATTTCCTAAAGGTACTTAAGTCTATTACAGAGAGATTTAATCAACCATGTCTATTGGCTCAATTCATAACACCAGAAATTGGATCAGGGAAGCATGTTACCTTGACTATGACCATTAAATGGGTGTGTTGACACAGAATGGTATGCATTGGGGATCTTTCCAGCATTAGTTCTAGGAATCTTAAGGCCTATGATCCAAATTTTATTTATATCTCTTATTTTTGTTTAACATTATTCAAAATTATTAGATTATAAAAGTTAATACTTTTAAAAGTTGATTGTTATAGCAATAGCTTCTATTAAATTTGGTATCAATTTCAGTCAAGTTTTCTGATTAATCTCACTCTTAGACCCTCTGCTATCTCCTTCCTACCACTATTCAATTTCCTCCTTCATAAAAAAGTCTCTTTCTCTCAGTAATTTTGTTTTGTTCTGTTTTGCTATGTGAACAGTTCAATAGACATTGTACCTGAGGTAAATGTTCTCAAAATAACAGAGTTACAATAGACTACATATTAGTTTTTAAAAGAAGATCTCAAAGGAAGCAATGTGTTGCATGCCCCTCCTCTGGCATGGTATGCTGAACCTGAACATGTTGCAAGTGGCAGTGCTTTAATGTTTCTTAAAGTGATTTATTCTGAAAGTTCACAGATAAGATACTGAATTAGTTTCCATTCATTTTGAAGGCAAGAAAGTGTATCTGAATGATTAAAATTCAGCTTAGCTTACAAATCTCCATACAAATGACTATTCATATATCACATTAAATTATTAATAATAAGAATATTAATACATCAAATTAATATCTCCTATACAGGATGATCTTAACTTATTGTGGAGTAATAAATAAGAAATGGATATATGTTAAATATAATTCCTATGTGGGATATCAATTGTAAGCAACACATTTCATTTCATTTCATTTCATTTCATAGTTGAAACATATAAGAGAATCTTTTGTTAACAGTGCTGAGATAGCCTTCTTAAAACAATTCAGTGGCTTTCAAGAAAGACATATTATTTTAATTCTATTCATGCAATAAGAAGAAATAGGCTTTACATTTTTCTCTTTAATTACTTTTCGTTGAGTTTTGCTTAAATGTAAGGATATAGAATTATAAATATGTCCATGTTTTTAATTTTTCTTCAAGTAGTAATTAGTAAGTAACTTGAAGTCAGAGTTTGTTTAATTTTCTAGATTTAAAAACTTTAAGACACTGCACTAAAACAATCTTACTTAGAGAGCATTTTGACTGAGAACATTATATGAGATTGTGAAATTTAAAAATAAATTTAGCAACATATAGTAAGGAAAGGTATATAAAATTGAATATACCATCTTACACATGTTATTTAGATGCACACGATATGCTTAAAATCTTATTTAAAAGCATACTTGCCTTTTAAGATCCAAAATAAATTATCATTAGGCAAAATCATTCTAATACATATGGCACAAAATGATATTTTTAATATATGAGAATGTCATACATGTGTACAATGTGATATTATCATATATAGTGAACATTTCCCTTTGTCAACACCCTTCACAGCTTCCAAGCCTGCCTTTGTTCAAACTTCCTGTCATCTCTTCCTCCTTCTCTTATAGCTTTTCCTCTTTTTTATATAACCCATTAGCTCTAGTGAGTGATCTTCCTTTGTCTATATGTGTGAAGTTATCTACTGGACCATGGGAAACTTAGTAGTGGCAGAATTCTCCAAGAATGATTCTCTCATCTGCAGCAACTATCAGTTGTAGTTCTTCCATATAAAATGAAGTTTTGAGTTCACAGATCTCATCTATGTAGGAATTTTAGTGTGTTAATGTATAGGTCTTAGACAGATAACCCCTGCTAGTATGAGATCATGAGAACATTAGTTATGTTAATCCAAAATACAATGTACCAGAACACTACTCCACATCCTCCAGCTCTTTCATTCTTTCTGCCTTTTCTTCCATGATGTTGCCTAAGATTTGAAAAAGGATTCTGGGTTGATAAAGATGTTTCAATTAAAGATGAGTGTTCCATCTTTTCTTTATTAATATCACTTTATTTATTATATTTGTAAATGTATAAATTTTGAAATCATGAATTAAGTGCTCTAGATAATAAAATATTTTAAGGGAAACAGTATGGAATATATTTTGCCCATGAAAAGAATAATAATTTTCTTAAGTTAAAATTTGGGAGATGTTGAAATCTGAAGTTTAACTTACTCTGAACATTTTCAGAGTAGTGCTGCATCTGCTCTTGTCTTATCTAAAGAATGTAATGGATGTATTTGAAGAGGAAAGTCAGCAAGCTTGCCTGCTGCTTCTCATAGACATTACCTTGAGGCTTTGACAGCTGAGTTTTAACCTCTTCCTGAATTCTGTTCAGTGTTCTGTGGATCCAAAAGCGGATACAACCTGAAATTTATTTATTAATTCCCTGAGTTCAAAAATATTGTTTTTAAGTTCTAGTTAGTTGGAAGCTAGTCTTTGCTGCTTAGTCACGTAGATACCATAAAGACTGGTTAGCCTTCTATCTAAACCCTTGCTTATCATTTGTGATAAAAATATTTTAAAAGTCTCTTATTAAAGCTGACATACCATAAAACATCTAATCCAGCAAACTAGGTAAGGTATGAATTACTACATGGAATACAGTTGAGTAGAATCTGGAACCTGAAGATATATTGTGAAAAAATTAAATCTGCAAAAGGATATTCTAAAGTGTTTCGTAAAATACTTAATGTTCACAAGGACCCATTAGCTTCTCATGTTGCATGCATGCACCAAGAAGCCAGGATGTGGTTACAGTTTTCCAAACTGTATTCATGGAAACAAGTGTCAGCCCATAGAAATGTTTCTGATTGTTTTGTTTTAATCAACTGAAACATATCTGTGAACACTAAAATGAAACTATAAAGCAAGCCACTGGGAACTTCAGTTTCATAATAGTCATAAGAATGACAAACTTATAAGGGATAAGTAAATTTCCAAAATTCAAGTGAATTAAATGCCCATTCATATGTCTAATATTTAGTAAATTAGTTATCTGTGTACATATATCTTTTTCTGTAACATTGAAGGTGAGTTGAAGAAACTTTCCCTTTAGTCCTCATGCTTCAGTATGTTGTCGTAAGAATATAGGTGCCATTCAGCATAAGTATAATACTTTAAAAAATCATGTTATAAGAATGGCAGGCACCAAGCATAAATATTTTTAAGCAAGAAATATGATTGAAGATGGGCAGTGGTGGCCTTTAATCCAAGCACTTGGGAGGCAAAGGCAGGAAGAATTCTGAGTTCCAGGCCAGCCTGGTCTACAGAGTGAGTTCCAGGACAGTCATGGCTATATAGAGAAACCTGACTCAAAAAAACAAAATAAATAAATAAACAAATAAACAAATAAATAACCTTTGGAAACAGAAAATTATCTTATAAAAATAAACTGCAATAGGCTTCTACCTGAGGCTAGATAACACATGAAATACTAAAATCTATTTTGTAACTACAGAAGAAAAATGAACTATGTATGTGCAACAAAAGAAACAGAAGAAATTAACTGTAATTTAGCTGGATACAAAGAAACCCCTCTATGTCCTTTTTATGCACATTTGAACATATATAAGGGTAAATATTTATTCAAGCAAAAAATAATTTTATACAAGTAGAAAATGAAAATGTACAAATATAAATATGATGAAATAACATTAAATATTTCAATTTAAAATTTTCAAAAGTCCAATTCAAAATCTGAGTATGAATAATTTTCTATAATTTCTTATAATTTGTTATAGAAACATTGTCTATAGAAAATATAGAAGTATAAGTAGCTAGTCTTAAATAATCATATGTATATGTACACACACACACACACACACACACACACACATATATATATATATATATATATATACCAAAAATATATATACACATACACAGATATGTATTTAATTTTGGAAGATATATAGATGCATATTATGCACATATATTGTAGAATTTTTGATAATTTTGGTAACAAAAATTTATATCTGCATATAGATATTTTTGTGTTTCAAATTATATTTTCTGTGCATCAATGTATGTAGAGGTATATGTTACAAGTCTCTGTGAATCTATAAAGAGGAGGTGTAAAAATCTATGTAGCTGGAGTTAGAGGAGCTCTTTGTCAAGTGAATTGGGAGAAGGAAGAGAACTCAGGTCCTCTGGAAGAGCATTAAGTACTATTAAACTCTGAACCATCTCTCTAGCCAATTACTATGATTAAATTAACTTGTAGTTTAGTGTTTGAATACTTTGTTTATTTTCTCTAAATACTGGAAAATTAAAGATAAAATTTTAGCTATTGTAATTAATATGTTGCATTATTATGGCTTAATATTACTTCATGAGGCAGCCATGAATATTATTTTATAATTCATGTAGTTGACACCCACAAACATAGTTTATGTGAATATAAATATTCCAGAAGGAATGCCATTATAAATAGATTTGCAGTAGACTTTTAGAGTATCAGTGAATTTCATACCTAAATTAGGTATTGTTTAAGAACCATATACCTAGTCATAATTAAGGCCTAGAAGATTAGGAATGTAGGGTGAAAGAGAGGTAAATAACATCCATGGTGGCATCACAACCCAGAACTTCTATTACAGAAAGCCCTGGATATGCAATCACATTTGAAGAACAAGACTATAACTTTAAATCTCAGCTTATGACGATGATAGATGGCTTTAAAGAGGAAGTAAATTAGTCCCTTAAAAATAGAGGTACATACAGTTGTACAAAAAGCTTACAGAACACCAACTAGATTGGACTAGAAAAAGAAAATTCTCATGCCACATAATAATCAAAATGCTAAGTGCACATAACAAAGAAAATATTAAAAGCTGCAAGGAAAAAAGGCCCAGCAACATATAAAGGCAGATCTAACAGAATCACACCTGACTTCTTAACGGAGACTCTAAAAGCCAGAAGGGTCTCAACAGGTGTCTTGGAGTTCCTATAGGACTACAAATGCCAGCCCAGATAACAATACCCAGAAAAACTTTCACTATAGATGGAGAAACCAAGCTATTCCATGATAAAACTGAATTTTAAAAATATCTTTCTAGTAATTCAAACTCACAGAGGGGTAATAAAAGAAAAGCTTCAAATACAAAGTGTAACAACAGACAAAAAAACACATGAAGTTAAACATTTCACAGCAAAAACAAAAGAAGAAAAAAACATACACACAGTACCATGACCAATATCTAAATAACAGAAACTAATTAACCATCAATGGTCATTAATGTCTTTCAACACCAATGGACATAATTAACCAATAAAAAGATATAGGATAACAGACTACCCAAACAGGATGCATCATACTGTTGTACACAAGATCATACCTCATCAACAAAGATAGACTATATCTCACATTAAAGGCCTTGAAAATGATTTTCCAAGAAACAAGCTTGAATAGCCATTCTAATATCTAATAAAACACACTTTCACCCAAAGGTGATGGGAAAGGACATGTCACACACATGAAAGGAAAAACCTTCCATGATGACGTCTCAATTCTGAACCTCTATGCCCCTCAAAAAAGGACATCCACATTTGTAAAAAAAAGAGATATTAGATTGGGTAGCTATGATTTTTCTAAAATTAAGACAGGAATAGATTGAAATTCAGTCCAAGTTGAGGAAGGTATTAATAAAGTCAGAATGAATGTGACATTTACTAAACCTGTAACAGATTAGATACAGAAAATACTAAGCTAAATTGTTTGCTATTACATAATAAATTCTAATAAAATTTATTTAAAAAGCAGTACTGAAATAGTTAAAGAAGATAAGAAAATAGTAATTTCATTGATAGTTATTATTCACAATTAAAAGAGAAATGTAAAATGACATGGGGGATATGTCACTGAATAATTAGAAGGAATGACATTTGAGAGACAGCAAAAATAAGCAAAGGGATTGACATAATGGAAATTAGATGAGACCACTAACCACAAAGGCCATGCAACCTGAATTTAACCCAAAGAAACCATAACAGAGTAAAAAAGTAATTTTGGAGGATTTCTCTGAAACTTTCTTCCACACCCTTGTTGCAACACATATGAGCACACGCACATAAACATACATGTGCAAACACACATGCACATACAGACACATGGACAAATATGCACATACAAACACAGGCATATATATCCACATATACACATACATACTCACACATATGCACATGAAATGGTACATGTTCACATGGATATGTACACACATGTGGGCACACACACAAGTAAGGCAAATGAGGGTTTAAAACTCTCAGGAAACAAAATATTTAAAAAGTTCCAAAATTTAAATAAAGGATAACAAGAAAAAGCTGCAAATCAAGTCTTCTAAACCTAATTATCAGTAAGAATGACAGGAATATGATATGTTTGATTGCAAATGAGTTAAGTGGGGATAGACACAAGAAAAATAGTAAAGCAATTAATCTTTATCAGCACTTAGACAGCTGACTACAAATAGATAGCTCAAATTGCAAACAATTTAAACAATTCCTGAAATATAATAGCAGAAAGATGAGTTTGTTTGAAACCAAAACTCAAACCAAACATGTAGACAATCTATCAAAATTACTTATGACACCACCATTTTTTATGTTGGCATATGCTGAAGACATGTTCCCTAAAGCAATCATTCTGAGCAAACTACTTCAAGTCAGCTAAAAAGAAAAAAAAAGAAAAGAAAAAAATGAAAAGGAAAATCTTCACTGGAATGAACACAGCACATTCCTTTAATGAGTCTGCTCAAGGATGAAATAGAGGAAAAGAAGAAGATCCAGCAATTATGGCCCCATGGGTCTAACAGATTCTCTTTTCTCATGTAATTTGCATGCTTGACATTTGACCTCAACTTGCCTTTTATTGAAAAAGACAAATAATGACTTGCCTTGGAAGGATGGTGAAAATTAACAGTTTCTTATTTGTGTGTGTGTGTGTGTGTGTGTGTGTGTGTGTGTGTGTGTGTGTGTGTTGTGTCTCTTTACATTTAGTTAGAATGCAGCTGAGATGTGAGAAATATTTACCTACCAATTTTAAACTATCATAGGCTATTTCAAAGACATCTCTAGGTTTGCTAGAAGCAAAACTGAAAGAATGACAGGACATTTAAAAGCTTTGAAAACTGTTATTCAATAGACAGTAAGTTAACCTTAGTTGCTTTAAACTCAGTTTCCTATCTTTAGTGCACGCCCTTCTTGCCTTCTTTCTTCCATTGTATATGGACATAAAGACTATGCTTTGGTCTGGTGGGGTCCTTACAGCATATCAAATTGTTAGAGTAACATGGAAAAATCCACTGAAAGACTCAGCCTCTGAATTATGAGGTTCACAGGTTATATCTAGACCACATCAAGTCATTTTGTCTCTCACAGCTTCTGTTCAAGAATTTTGAATGTTGTCTAAGACTTCAGTGTTTTTATAATAACATGACCCTGTAGATTGCTTTTGGTAAGATGGGCATTTTTATTAAGTTAATCCTACCTATCCATGTGCATGGAAGATCTTTCCTTTTTTTTGCTGTTTCTTCAATTTCCTTCTTCAGGGATTTGACGTTTTTGTCATATAGATCTTTCAGTTGATGTATTATAGTTATACCAAGATATTTTATGTTATTTATGGCTATTGTGAAGGGTATTATTTCCCTAATTTCGTTCTCTGCCTGTTTGTCCTTTGTATACAGGAAGATTTACAGAAAGGAGAATAGCATACCTCCCCTCAGAGAGGCTCCATCCAGCAGTTGGCTAAAACAAATGTATTTTCCTACAGTTTAACATTGGACAGAGGTTGGGGACACTTATAGAAGAGTTGGGGGAAGGATTGAAGGCCCTGAGGGGATGGGATTACCACAGGAGGACCAATTAAGTCAACAAGTCTGGACCTGTGGGAGCTCTCAGGCACTGATCCACTAACCAAAGAACACAAACAGAAGGAATGAGGCCTCCAGGATTTATGCAGCAGACCTGCAGCTCAGTATCTTTGTGGGTCCCAGAATGACTGGAGTGGAGGCTCTCCCTTAAGCTGTAGCCTGATTGTGGTATTTGTTCCTCAACAAAGCTGTCTTTTCTGGCCTTAGTTGGAGAAGATGTGAAATGTGGCAAGGACCTGATGTGCCAAGGTGAGGAAATACCCAGAAAAACGCACCCTCTCAGAAGACAAAGGAGGGATGGAGGATGCTTTCTGAGAATGGGAGACTTCAAGGGCAGCATTTGGGATGCAAATAAATAAGTAAATAAATAAATAACAATAAAAATATAGAGCTCAAAAGTGGGTTTATTTACCATGTTGAAGCAAATTACACATTTAAACTTCCATATTTTTATTCCAACCATAGCTTAAAGGCATGGCTTTTCCATTATTTTTTTCTGAAAATATCTGAGTGTTCCTCTTCTTCCTCTACAAATGCCAAGAAGATAAAATGCAGAGGCACAGCTAGTCCACTGTACTGGGAAACCGACAAAATGAAACCTACACATAAAATCGCCACATTCTTAGACTTAGTCCTGATCTCACAGTTGCTGTACTGTCCCAGCCCAAAGCAAACTAGAATTCCATATTGCACACACAACCAAGTAAATAAGCACAAGTCATATTGCAAAAAGAGAAACAATATGAATTGCCAAACCAATTATTTCTGTAGAAATGTTCACTAAGGGGAATTGCATAGAGGAATCGCAGGACATAAAATTTAAAATAAAAATAAAAGAATCAAACAAAATATTTTGATATATGAATTTCAAGATGTTTAAAGAAGACATATAGATCTCTGCAAATAAAGAGTAATAGAAATAAATGTCTAAGTAACATACTGCAACCTCCAAAAATAATGCTGATGAATTAAACAACAAATACACTCCAGGATTTGAAAACTGAATTTTATAAAGAGTTAGAAATATTGAAGAGTGGTATAGCCGGATCCTCCGGAAGTGTCATGCCCAGTTTTCTGAGGAACCGCCAGACTGCTTTCCAGAGTGGTTGTACCAGCCTGCAATTCCACCAGCAGTGGAGGAGTGTTCCTCTTTCTCCACATCCTAGCCAACAACTGCTGTCTCCTGTGTTTTTGATCTTAGGCATCCTGACTGGTGTGAGATGGAATCTCAGGGTTGTTTTGATTTGCATTTCCCTAATGACTAAGGATGATGAACATCTCTTTAGGTGCTTCTCAGCCATTAGATATTCTTCAGGTGAGAACTCTTTGTGTAGCTCTGTACCCCATTTTTTAATAGGGTTACTTGCCTCTCTGGAGTTTAACTTCTTGAGTTCTTTGTATATCTTGGATATTAGCCCTCTGTCGGATGTCAGAGACTTTACCTGCATGCAATAAGGACACATGCTCCACTATATTCATAGCAGCCTTATTTATAATAGCCAGAAGCTGGAAAGAACCCAGATGTCCCTCAACGGAGGAATGGATTCAGAAGATGTGGTATATTTACACAATGGAATACTACTCTGCAATTAAAAACAATGAATTCACGAAATTCCTAGGCAAATGGTCAGAACTTGAAAATATCATCCTTAGTGAGGTAACCCAATCACAAAAGATCACACATGGTATGAAGTCACTGATAAGGGGATATTGACCCAGAATCTCAGAATACCCTAGACACAATCAGCATATCAATAGATTTCTAAAAAGATGGAAGGAGAGACCCCTGGTCCTGGAAAGACTGGATGTAGGGGAACGCCAGGACAGAGTAATGAGAGGGGGTTGAACGGAGAAAAGAGGGAGGGAAGGGGGCTTATGGGACTTTCGGGGAGGGAGGAAACGGGAAAGGGGAAGTGATTTGGAATGTAAATTAAAAAAATAAAATAAAATAAAATAAATATTGAAGAGAATTCAAGTTGAAATTACGGTGGAATTGAAATCTCAACAACTCAATTTGAAAACTCAAGTGAAATCCTTATAAGTCAATCAAGCATAAGATGGACTGAAGTAGAAGTTTAGACCTTTATCTTAAAGAATATGATACAATTTTAAAAATTGAAATAGATATGGATTTATGGAACTCCATGAAAGGACAAAATCCTTGTATTATAGGAATAGATAAAAAGAGAAGAATTAAAAGTCAAAGGTATACATTTAGTCTTCAGTAGGATGTTTGAAAAAATATCTCCAAGTTAAGGGATATAAAGATAATAAGCAGAAAGAACTGGAAAATAAACTTCTCACAGCTTATTGTTTATATATATATATATATATATATATATATATATATATATATATATATATGATCAAGAATTAGCAAATGGGACCTCATAAAATTACAAAATTTCTGTAAGGCAAAAGACACTGTCAAAAAGACAAAGCAGCAACCAATTAACTGGGAAATGATCTTTACCAACCCTACATCCGACAGAGGGCTAATATCCAATATATACAAAGAACTCAAGAAGTTAGACTCCAGAGAGCCAAGTAACCCTATTAAAAAATGGGGTTCAGAGCTAAACAAAGAGTTCTCACCTGAGGAATATCTAATGGCTGAGAAGCACCTAAAGAGATGTTCATCATCCTTAGTCATTAGGGAAATGCAAATCAAAGCAACCCTGAGATTCCATCTCACACCAGTCAGAATGGCTAAGATCAAAAACACAGGAGACAGCAGTTTGGCGAGGATGTGGAGAAAGAGGAACACTCCTCCACTGCTGGTGGAATTGCAGGCTGGTACAACCACTCTGGAAAGCAGTCTGGCGGTTCCTCAGAAAACTGGGCATGACACTTCCGGAGGATCCGGCTATACCACTCCTGGGCATACACCCAGAGGCTTTACCTGCATGCAATAAGGATACCTGCTCCACTATGTTCATAGCAGCCTTATTTATAATAGCCAGAAGCTGGAAAGAACCCAGATGTCCCTCAACGGAGGAATGGATTCAGAAGATGTGGTATATTTACACAATGGAATACTACTCTGCAATTAAGAACAATGAATTCACGAAATTCCTAGGCAAATGGTCAGAGCTTGAAAATGTCATCCTTAGTGAGGTAACCCAATCACAAAAGAACACACATGGTATGCAGTCACTGATAAGGAGATATTAACCCAGAATCTCGGAATACCCTAGACCCAATTCGCATATCAATAGATTTCTAAGAATACGGAAGGAGAGACCCCTGGTCCACGAAAGACTGGATGTAGGGGAATACCAGGACAGAGAAGCGAGAGTAGGTTGAATGGAGAAAAGAGGGAGGGAATGGGGCTTATGGGACTTTCGGGGAGGGAGGAAACGGGAAAGGGGAAATGATTTTGAATGTAAATAAAAAAACTTAGAAAATAAAAAAAAAAGGAAAAAAATTTTTAAAAAAGTTGAAAAAAAATCTTCTCCACTCTCTCAGTACCTGCCCAGCCTACACCAAACCACTCCTCACCTCCAGCTTATCATATACAAATGGACTACTCTAAATTTCCTTGCTCAATCAGAAATCACAGATACCCAAACCCTTATAAAACCTAACCAAAAGAAAGACAGAGAATATCTTAATTAACAAAATCAGAAACAGAGGGGCCATAACAATAGACATGGGGAGGAAAAAAAGAAAAACATTAGGTCATACTTTAAAAATGTGAATTCCACAAACTAGGAAAACCCGAAAGTAGTAAACAACTTCCTCAATAAATACCACTTGCCAAAGTTAAGTCAAAATTAGACAAAGAATTCAAATAGATCTATAACACCACAAGGAAATCTGAGCAGTTATTAAATCTTACAACCAAAGCCAAACAAAACACAAAACAAAAACCAGAAACAAACAAATGAAAAAACAAAACAAGGGTAGAAAGTATTAGCACATAATTCTATCAGACTTTCAAAGGACAGTTAATAACAAAACTCTTCAAATTGTTCTATAAAATATAGACAGAAGGGGAAATTGCCAAATTTATTTCATGAGGCCAGTAACCCTGTTACCAAACAAAGATTCAACAAAGAAAGAGACTCACAGACCAATTGGTGTAGATGTAGTTGTAAAATTACTCAACATAAGACTTGCAAACTGAACCATAGAAAAAAAACATAAGGAACATGTACAATGAGAAGTAGGCTTCATCCCACAGATGGAAGGCTTTTTCAACATATGAAAATCTATCAATATAAAAATTGAATTAACAAAAGTACATGATCATCTCTTAAGATACTGAAAAAGCCTTTGGCAAAATCCAAAACCCTTCAGGATTTCAGATTATGGGTACAAGAGGTACACCAAATATAATAAAAAAATTTTACAGCAATCCTATGCCTCACATCAAATTAAATGACAAGATACAGAAAGCAATTCCACTAAAATCTGGAAAATTCAAGACTGTCCACTCTCTCCATATCTATTCTATATAGTAATGAACAAAACTGCCTCAAGGAAAAAAATAAATAAAAAGATTCCTAATGATATTCTGTTATCCTCATAGATGAAGGTCTAGCCCAGTTTCCATCAGAGAGGTTTTACCTGGCAGCTGAAAGGAATAGATGCAGTGATCCACATAGGAACATTAAGTCGAGCTTGGGGAACCCTGTGGAAGAAGGGGAAGTAGGATTGTAGAATTAGAGCAATTGTGGAAACCAGGACAACACGGCCTTCAGAAGCAACTATGCAGGCAGGTATCTAGAGGCTTATAGGGACTGAAGTGTAAATCCTGGAGCCTGCAAGGGTCTGCTCCAATTCCTCTGCATACATGCTATGGTTGCTTAGCTTGAGGTATTTGATGGTTCATAACAATGGGAAAGAAGAGGATTCTGCCTCTTTTGTCTTCTCTGTGGACCCTCTTACTCCTATTGCAGTTCCCTCATCAAGCCTTGATATGTATGCTTAGACTTACTGAGTCTTGTTATGCTGTGGTTGATATTACAGAGAAGGGTGATCTTTACAAATGAAGAAGCAAGGAATCTGAGAGAGATAGGAAGTGAAGGGAGTCTGGTGTCTGGATATATTTCATGAGAGAAGAATAAATGTTAAAACAATGTTAAAATAAAGAAAATTAATGAAACTATAATTAGAAAACACAAAAGAGAACTAAAATACTAGCAGCAACAAGAAAATGACAGCAATCTACACACACCCTTCAATAATAATTGTAAATATTAATGATCTAAAGTTCCTAATAATAAGTTACAGGTTAGATGAATAGATTAAGAAACAAGAAACAAAAATACAAATATATATTATTCTCATATTAGCTTTAAATCAGGCACTACTTTAAAGGAAAAGGAAAGAGAAATATTTCAAGGACCAAGAAGCAAGCACTTCTATAATAACATCCCAGAAATAGACTTCTAACTACAATTAGTTAGGGAAGAAATTTTTTGGAGGACACTTAATTCTAATTGAGGGAACAATGAAACAAAAATACATTACAATTATAAACATGTAGACACCAACTCTGGGGCACTCAATTTAATAAAATGGATATACAAAATAGCTGAGAATTTTTTCAAAACTGTGGAACATCTTTAGTCATCAGGGAAATACAAATTAATATTTCTCTAAGATTTCATATTACATCAGGATGAAACATAACAGAAAAGCAAATAATGATAAAAACTTCTGAGGATGTGGAAAAAGTGGAATGGATATGGATATTTGCTGCTAGTGGAGTTCGGTATTTGTATAGCCACTATGGAGTCAGTGAGGAGTTTCTTCAGTATACAAGCAGTTGATCTAGTCTCAAGACCCAGCTGAGTCATTCTTTGCAATACATCCAAGGACTCTAGATCCTGCCATTCATATACCTGCTTATTCATTTTCATTTATATTCTTCTTGCAACAGCCAGAAAATGGAGAAATCTTGATTAAAAAAATATAACAATGCTGCATAATTATACAGAGATTTTTTCAGATATTAAGAAAATAAAAATAATTTAATTTTCAGGTAAATGGGTGAAAACCTTTATATCAAGTGTGAGGGAAGGCAGAAAATAAAGCAAAAGCTGTTTACTTCCATGCTCTTTATGGAGGTGGCTGCCGGAAGTATAGCCTAGTTTTAGGATGTGTCCTCTAAGTTCAAATGAATTAACAAAGAATATTGCTCAAGTTGACAATCAAGGTTATCCAGTGTGTGCATGTGTGTGCATGTGTGTGTTTGTGTGTGTGTGTGTGTGTGTGTGTATAACAATATTTTTTTTTAAAGTGGAGGTGAGAAGGATGAGGACATAGAGCAAATTGTGAGAGTAGAAGTGAGTGAAATTGATGTAAATGCTTATGCAGAAAGTTTTCAACAACCATTTGAATGACAATTTTTTTAAATAAGTGGAGGGAAATTTTCAGGTAAAAGGATAGGTATAAAGAAGTTCTTCAAGGGGAGAAATGGAAGAGAGGAAAGTAACTAAATTACCATCTCAAAACTAAACACAGAAATTCATGTCCATATACCAAAAAATACTTTGACACTTTAGTAATTTAATATTTGTAAACTGAACATAATTGTGGTATTATTGAAATTGTGGAAAAACAGAAAGTTAGAAGTAATTTAAACTGTCCTCGAATTTGACAAGACTCAAGAAATGTCACCAAATACAAATCTTGTGAACACACTTCTCATTTGTTTACATTTATAATTATTATATTAATCATTTATTCTCTAAACATGTTATCCACTTGCAGGTTAAAGTTATAATCAAAGTTGTCAACTTCACTTAGTGCTCCATAAATTAAAGTCAACCTTTCCATTTATAACTTTTAAAATTAACATAGAAAGGACTAATAAGCAGAATCACTTCATTCAAATACTTAACAAGAAGCAAAATATTTATTTACCAAATTTAAATATATATTCATGGGTGCAGAATGATAACTAAAATTAGTTTACATTCATAAACCTTACTCTTGGGAAGTAATATACCTTTCTTAAATGTTTATTTCCTATCATAAAACATCTTGTGCAACTGAAAGTTTACTAACAGATGTTTGTTGAAAGATACATACTCTTTGAGGGAGTTCTTTGAGGCCTCCTATGGAACCATTGGACTAAGCACAGGGACCACAATGAAGCAGCTAGGGGAAAGATTGACGGAGCTGAAGGGACCTTATCTGGCATCAATGGGAAGAGAAGCCCTTGGTCCTGTGAAGTCTTGATACATCGGTGCGGAGGAATGCCAGGACTGAGAGGCAGGAGTGGGTGAGTGGGTGAGGGAACACCCTCATAGAAGCATGGCAAGGGGAGAGGGGATGGGGATTTGTAGAGGGGAAAGCAGGAATGGGGATAATATTTGAAATGTAAATAAATAAAATATCTAATTAAAAACAGGAAAAAAGAAAAATAATTGCAAAACCAATGACCATATAGTTATTACCAAACATACGCACACACACACACACACACACACACACATACTTTACATCCTACCTATTTTTAAATGTATATATATATTGTTTATACATATATAAGTTGAAAGTTACAAGTTTGGAAAGGATTCACTAAAAAAAGAAAGCCAAATTGAAAAGGTTTGTTGCATAGATTTGCAAGTAAATAATATTTTGGTCTCAGAATAGATGATCTATAGATTAAAAAATACTTCTGTTTTCCTTTTATAAAAATACATAAAAATAATTTAAAATTGGCAATGATCAAGTTCATGTAAATTATAATTAATTTAGAGTGTTGTGTTTAGGTATCTTATTCACCAAGTTAAACATTTTCTCTTTGGCCTTTATCCATTAATGTTTATGATTAATATTAAACCAATCTGAAAAAGAATAAGAAAATTTCAATACCTATTAAGTAGGCAAAAAATAGCAAACCAACCTAAATAATACAAAAACCCTGAATGCTTTTTTATAATGAGGTTAATCTTTTGGAAATATTTTGTACTTCATAGATGTTGGTGACCACCTATATATACCTACAAAACCAATGAGTAAGTTATTGGGTCCCACAGAGACTCAATCAACAAACATGGAGCCTGCATGGGTCTGACCTAGGCTCTCTTCCTATATGTTATGGTTATATAGATTGGTCTTCTTGTGGACTCATAACAGTGGGAATTGGGGCTGTTCCTAACACCTTTGTCTGCTTTACCTTTCCTTCCTACTGGGTTGCTTCATCTAGCCTTAACATGAGGGATTGTGTGTAGTCTTATTATAACATGCTGTGCTGTGTGAGGTAGATTGCCCTGGGAGCTCTGCTCTTTTCTGAAGGGAAACTGGGGAGGAATGGATCTGGAGAGGGAAGGTGGGGAAGGAACTCGAGGGAGTGTAAGGACAGGAAAATGTTGTCAGGATGTTGTGTATGAGAGTAGAATAAAAAAATATTTGACATTTCCATCTTAGGATTTTTAATTATAAAATAAAATAATAGAAAGTTGGGCAAATAAAAATGTTCACTCCATATAAAAATAATCATTACAACTTTTCACTTGAAAAGAAAGAAATGTGATCTAACTCTTCCTCTTACAATGATGGCTGGTTTAAAACTGAAAACCAGTGATCATCTGTATTTGAGATAATTGTGTTTCTTCATTCACATATTTAGCTTTCTTTATTATTGTATAGTATAAGAATTCATGCTAGTAATATTTACTTTTGAAAACTAAATATATGATACATTTATATAAAATATATCACAAAGTAATCACAAAGAAATTCAGAATGTATTAATGATTGGTTAAGAAAAATTCTTTTATTATAGTTTGGCTCAATTTATTTGATGAAGAAAATTACACTATTGTATAAATTTCTTTAGTGATTTCGTATGACAATATAATAGAGCTGAATAAGCAATTACTTTAGAATATTGGAAAACAAAATAATAGTGAATTTAAAAACATGTGTGCAGCTACATTATTTCACAACTATATCAAAGTGAAGATTGTGCCAGATAATGTTTGAACATAATAAAATTTCAAAATAAATTGCAATACCTATACAATATATATACATATATACATATATACTCTTACTTTTATATTTAAATGTTTTATTTTATACAATGTCATATGAGAATATTCTGTTTTCTTCATTTCCATTGTTCATTAATTCTTTCCGATTCCTCCTGTGTCTCACACAATTTTTTTGAATTTATGAACTTTACAATAATTGTTACATATACGATGTATAGTCTTACATATGTCACACACATGGAGATAGAGAGTGAGAGAGGAAAGAGACAGAGAGACAGAGAGAGACAGAAACAGAAACAGAAACAGAGAAGAGAGACAGAGTGAGAGAGAGAGAGAGACAGAGACAGAGGCAGAGACAGAAATAGAGAGAGCCGGATTGTCTATTAATTGTAGACATAGTTAGGGCTTACTGCTTGGAACTGGAACTCTTAATGCCTGTGGAATATTACAGCAGATCTATTAGACAAATGCCAAGGAATGATACCCCAAGTCATACAGTATATCTTTTAACTATTTTGAGGATTTTCTCATTGACAATCAACATGGGTACCCCTTTTATTTCATCATTGACACGATTATCTGTTAGTTATTTTTCTGATTTAACAGATTCTGATCTGTTAGTTGTCTTTTTGAGTTGTGAAGGATGAAATATCAGTGTACATTTAATTTATATTTATATAAAGATAAATTACTAAAGATGTTAAACACTTTTAAAGACATTCTGTAACCATTTTATTTCTTATTTTGAGAGCACTTTTCAGATACAAATTCCAATTTTCTAATTGGGTCAATTTTCTTACTCCTCTTTTTGAGTTATTTGTATATTCTTGATATTAATCTTCTATCAGATACATAGCTGATCTGTTATAATGTTTTGGATGAGAATAGCCTGTGTAGACTTATATGTGCAAATGCTTGCTCCTAACCTAGTAAAATTGTTTGGAAAGGATTGTGAGCTGTGGCTTGCTGGAAGAAGTGTTTCACTTGGGATGAGTTGTTGAGATTTAAAAATGCTATACTAGACCCAGTCTTCTCTCTCTCTCCCTCCCTTCCTCTCTCCCTCCATGCCTCCAATTCTCTCTCTCTCTCTCTCTCTCTCTCTCTCTCTCTCTCTCTCTCTCTCTCTCTCTCTCTCTCTCTCTCTCTCTCTCTCTCTTCCTCTCTTCCTCTCTGCCTGCTGCCTACAAATCAGGATGTAGGTTAGATATACTGTTCAAGCACTATCCCTGTGTGTTGCCACACATCTCAACATGTAGCTCATGAACTAACCCTCTGAGACTTTAAGGAAGCACTCAATTAAATGCCTGGGTCATAGTGTTTCATGACAGCAATAAAACAGCAAATAAACAGCTGGCAAGGATTTCCACTCTGTGAGATTTACTCTTCAATAAATTCTTTTTTTTTTCTGTACAGAAGCATTTTAGTTTTAAGAAGGCCCATTTGTTTGCCTTAGTTCGTGACTAAATGGGGTCCTAGTCAGAAAGCCTTTATAAGCAGTAGTGTTTGTAGTTTGTAGCACGTTGCTGGTATGACATTTTTGGCATTTGTCTTTTGTTGCAATTGTAGTTGTTTTTGTGAAGGGTAAAAGATATGGAAAACATTCTATTCTACTTGTGGACATCCATATTTTGGAGATGCTATCTTCAGTACGTCTTTCTAACATCTTGACCAAATATTCAATGGTTATAGTCATATGCAATCATGCTCAGTTTTCTACTGTTCCATTTTTCTACATGTCAGTTCTAATGCCAATGCGATGCATTTTTGTTAATGAAGCTCAATTATATAACTTGAAATCAGGTATAATAATCCTGCCTGCTGATTTTTTCTCTCTGGTGACTGTGCAGGCAGAACAGTCAGGAACACAGGGAACACAGGAAAGGCAGAGCAGCTGGGACAGAGTCCTTCTGGGCTCCATCTGCACCCAGGAGCTGGGCTGGTCCACAGCTATCTGTACACCAGTCCTGCCAGGGGAGAACTGATCTCCAGGGAGTATTTTGACACCCAGGTTTGGAGGTGAGACCTCCAGTTTCTCTCTAGTCACTGTGCAAGGCAGGTACAGCCAGGAGCACAGCAAACACAGGAGTGGGAACGCAGCTGGGACAGGGCACTTCCAGACTCCATCTGTGTCCAGGAGCTGGGCTGAGCCATAGCCCACTGTGCCAAGGGAAAGCTGGTCTCTCAGGGGTGCTGAGACAGGCTCCAGCCAGAGACAGTGGGACCAACTAACACCAGAGATCATCAGATGGCAAAAGGCAAATGCAAGAACATTACCAACAGAAACCAAGGCAACATTGCACCATCTGAACCCAATTTTCCCACAACTGCAAGTCCTGAATACACCAGCGTACTGGAAAAGCAAGATTTGGATTTAAAATCACAGCTCATGATGCTGATAGAAGACTTAAAGAAGGATATAAATAATACCCTTAAAAGAATACAGGAAAACACAACCAAACAGGTGAAAGAATTGAACAAAACCACTCAGGATTTAAAAATGGAAGTAGAAACAATAAAGAAATCACAAAGGGAAATAAATTACCCAAACTTGTGGGATACAATGAAAGCAATGCTAAGAAGAAACCTCATTATCTCTGAGTGCCTCCAAAAAGAAACTGGAAAGATCATACACTAACAGCTTGCCAGCGTAGCTGAAGGCCCTAGAACAAAACAAAGCAAATACACCCAAGAGGAGTAGATGGCAGGAAATAATCAAACTCAGGACTGAAATCAACCAAGTAGAAACAAAAAGAACTATACAAAGAATCAATCAAACTGGGAGCTGGTTCTTTGAAAAAAACAAGATAGATAAGCCCTTAGCCAGACTAACACAGAGACAGTATTCAAATCAACAAAACCGGAAATGAAAAGGGAGACATAACAACAGATACTGAGGAAATCCAAAAAATTATCAGATCCTACTACAAAAGCCTATACTCAAAAAAACTGGAAAATCTGGATGAAATGGACAATTTTCTAGACAGAAATCAGGTACCAAAGTTAAATCAGGATCAGATAAAAGACCTAAACAATCCCATAACTCCTAAAGAAATAGAAGTAGTCATTAATATTCTCCCAACCAAAAAAAAAAAAAAAAAGCCCAAGATCACATGGGTTTAAGGCAGAATTCTATCAGAACTTCTAAGGAGAACTGATACCAACACTTTTCAAACTATTCCACAAAATGGAATCAGAAGGAACACTACCTAATTCAGTCTATAAATCCACAATTACCCTGATACCTAAAGCACACAAAGACCCAACTAAGAAAGAGACTTTTAGACCAATTTCTCATATGAATATCAAAACAGACAGACTCAGTAAAATTCTTGCCAACAGACTCCAAGAACACATCAACATGATCATCCACCATGATCCAGTAGGTTTCATCTTAGGGATACAGGAATGATTAAATACATGGAAATCCATCAATGTAATCCACTATATAAGCAAACTCAAAGAAAACCACGTGATCATTTCATTAGATGCTGAGAAAGTATTTGACAAAGTCCAACACCCCTTCATGATAAAAGTCTTGGAAGATCAGGAATTCAAGGCCCATACCTAAACATAGTATGCTGTATATTTAAACTAAGACCCAACATCAAACTAAATGGAAAGAAACTTGAAGCAATAGCACTGAAATCAGGGACTAGACAAAGTTGTCCACTCTCTCCCTACCTGTTCAATATAGTACTTGAATTCCTATCCAGAGCAATTAGATGTAAAAAAGGAAGTCAAAAGAATTCAAATTGGAAAGGAAGGAGTCAAAGTATCACTATTTGCAGACGATATGATAGTATATTTAAGTAACCAAAAAATTCCACCAGAGAACTCCTAAACCTGATGAACATCTTCAGCAAAGTGGCTGAATAGAAAAATTAACTCAAACAACTCAGTAGCCTTACTATACTCAAAGGATAAAGACACTGAGAAAGAAATTAGGGAAATGATACCCTTCACAATAGTCACAAATAATATAAAATACCTTGGTGTGACTCTAACCAAAGAAGTGAAAGGTCTGTAAGACAAGAACTTCAAGTCTCTGAAGAAAAAATTGAAAAAGATCTCAGAGGATGGAAAGATCTCCCATGCACATGGATTGCCAGGGATAATATAGTAAAAATGACCATCTTGCCTAAAGCAATCTGCTGATTCAATGCAATCCCCATCAAAATTCCAACTCAATTCTTCATAGAGTTAGAAAGAGAAATTTCCAAATTTATCTGGAATAACAAAAAAACCCAGGATAGCAAAAACTATTCTCAAAAATAAAAGAACCTCTGGGAAAACATCATCCCTGACCTCAAGTTATACTACAGAGTAATAGTGATAAAAACTGCATGGTATTGGTCCAATGACAGGCCGGTGATCAACGGAATAAAATTGAAGACCCAGAAATGAACCCACACACCTATGGTCACTCCAGAAGAATATAGAAAGAAATCTATATTCTATTTCTAGGAGAAAATATAAAATATATTATATGTAAAATTTGCAAATATAGTGTTCAAAATACAGTTAAAATTGTTTAATTTTAGAAAAGTAAGCATGTATAAATGGAATTTATAATGAAAATATCAGTGTCTAAAAAAGACTTTGTGTATTACAGACTATGTCTGAACCTGGGAGAAGTATCAGTTTGTAAGAGTATTTGCTTGATTTCTTAAAGACATAAGTTCAAATACCAGAACCCAAGTAAAAATCCCAATGTTTGAAATACACCTCTAAATCAAGGAATTTTGGGTGTACAGACAGGACACTCACTAGGACTTGCTTCCCTTCATGGTGAATGAGTAAACCCTGCCTCAAAAGAATTAGAGACTGAAAAGTATGTCTTCCTCTAGCCTCCCTGTAAACTCATGAGTATTTCACTTGCCCCCATACTTATATTATGCCTATATGTGTGAAAAAGCCATATAACACATATTAAGGAACATATTTCATAGTTCTTTGTTCTTTAAAATCAGTAAGTGATGGCTGTCATAATTTGTTACTTATATAGATAAAATAGCATTTTTAACGAGGTTTGAAGCTTATATCTTGAATCCCAACACTTGGGAGGCTGAGGCTGGTGGATCTCTCTGAGTTTGAGGCCAGGCTGGTCTTCAACATGAATTCTAGGACATGTGGTACTTTTTCTAAACACATGGTCTTCATTAAATCAATTAAGTATATTTCTATAACCTGTGTTTTCATGTAATCAGTTTGGTTGCAGTAGTTATTCCTGAGACACAAGGGTTTAGTATGTTATTATTACATGTTATGTTTTCAATTCATCAACAAGTAAACCACCTATTTTAAAATTGATATTTTTTCCATGCACACATTGTTTTTAGAATACCTGTAGCAATATACTGTGCAAAAATTTGTTTTCTACAAGTTCCTGAATTCCTAATAGTTATGTTGTCATGATATCTCAATTATCTGAGTCACATGAATAAGAGCTCAGGTTTGGTATCCAGTTTCTCGGCATGGATTCAATAGTCCTGGTTGTCTCTGGTCAAGAAAATACACACTAATGTGTTTCACATTTTTGCTATCATTTTCTATAAATGATGATAAATGCCTTATTAGAATGTTTTTGCCTCACTTGCATTTGGTATCACTAGAATATCATATTGACTTTGCCGGTGTGAATATTTTTGCATGCATATAGCAGGTAACAAGCAGAATGATTAAACTTGTTCATGCAACATTTATATTTGGGTAATGAAGCAGCATAATCTAGATAAATGACCTTCCTGAGACATTTTAATAATCCAGACAGATCTTAGTGAAAACAAGCCAAAGAAAAAAGGGAAACCCTTGACTTCAGTAAAGCATAAGCAGGAACAAAAGTGATGGTGATGTCAGTTTCAAAACAGATGAGGATGTCTTTTAAATAATTGTATCTATTTAGAGTGAAATAAACTAGAAGAGTAATGGTGTTGCATCACTCAAACTAGCAACAATAACTTGTATTCCCTGTCATACCTACATTTCACCAAATGTAGGTTTATACACTGTTTATATTTGTCTGATATTATTTATAACATAAATTTGAACAGACTTTATATTTTGTTGTATTTGTTTATGCAATTTCTGACTCATTTCCAATATATTTTAACCATGTATCCTCAATCAATACTACAGAGTAATAGTGATAAAAACTGTATAGTATTGGTGTAGAGACAGACATGTTTATCAATTGAATAGAATTTAAGACCCCGAAATAAAACCACACACTTAAGAACACTTGATCTTTGATAAGAAAAGCCAAGAAGATAAAATGAAAAAAAGACAGCATCTTCAATAAATGGTGCTTGTCTAAGTGGCAATTCCTTTGTAGAAAAATGAAAATAGATCCTTATTTGTCACCTTGCACAAAGCGCAAGTCCAAGTGGATCAAGGACCTCCACATAAAACCAGACACAGTGAAACTAATAGAAGGGAAACTAGGGAAGAACCTTGAACATATGGGCACAGGGGAGAATTTCCTGAATAGAACTCCAATAGCTTATGCTCTAAGATCAAGAATTGACAAATGGGACCTCATTAAATTACAAAGTTTTTGCAAGGCAAAAGACACTGCCAAAAAGACAAAGCGGCAACCAACTAACTGGGAAATGATTGGGAAATGATCTTTACCAACCCTACATCTGACAGAGAGCTAATATCCAATATATACAAAGAACTCAAGAAGTTAAATTCCAGAGAGGCAAGTAACCCTATTAAAAAATGGGGTACAGAGCTAAACAAAGAGTTCTCACCTGAAGAATATCTAATGGCTGAGTAGCACCTAAAGAGATGTTCATCATCCTTAGTCATTAGGGAAATGCAAATCAAAACAACCCTGAGATTCCATCTCACACCAGTCAGAATGACTAAGATCAAAAACACAGGAGACAGCAGTTGTTGGTGAGGATGTGGAGAAAGAGGAACACTCCTCCACTGCTGGTGGGATTGCAAGCTGATACAACCACTCTGAAAAGCAGTCTGGCAGTTCCTCAGAAAACTGGGCATGACACTCCCGGAGGATCCGGCTATACCACTCCTGGGCATATACCCAGAGGATTTACCTGCATGCAATAAGGACACATGCTCCACTATGTTCATAGCAGCCAGCCTTATTTATAATAGCCAGAAGCTGGAAAGAACCCAGATGTCCCTCAATGGAGGAATGGATTCAGAAAATGTGGTATATTTACACAATGGAAAACTACTCTGCAATTAAGAACAATGAATTCACGAAATTCCTAGGCAAATGGTCAGAACTTGAAAATATCATCCTTAATGAGGTAACCCAATCACAAAAGAGCACACATGGTATGCAGTCACTGATAAGGGGATATTAACCCAGAATCTTGGAATACTCTAGACACAATTCGCATATCAATAGATTTCCAAGAAGATGGAAGGAGAGACCCCTGGTCCTGGAAAGACTGGATGTAGGGGAATGCAGAGACAGAGAAGCGAGAGGGGAAAAAGAGGGAGGGAAGGGGGCTTATGGGACTTTCGAGGAGGGAGGAAACGTGAAAGGGGAGATGATTTTGAATGTAAATTAAAAAAAAACTAAAAAAAAAACAGATATACTAAATCTAATAGAAGGGAAAGTAGAGAAGAGCCTTGAACTCATTGGCACAGGGAGGAATTTCCTAAACAGAACTCCAATGGCTCAAGCTCTAAGATCAATAATTGTGTCAGCTCTTGCCTCCAGTCCCTGCTGTGTGTTAAGATGCTAATGGATAATCAACAGTGCTGTGGAAATGTAAGCCAAATATATCTTTTCCTCCCCCCAACCCAAAAAATAAGTCTTAAATGGGACCTCATGAAACTGGAAAGCTTCTGTAAGGTGAAGGACACAGTCATTAGGACATATCAACAACATACAGATTAGGAAAAAGTCTTTACCAATCCCACATCTGATAGAAGGCTAATATTCAGAATATATAAAGTACTCAAGAATCTAAACACCAAGAAATGAAACAACCAAATTAAAAAAATGGGGTTACTAAACAGAGAAATCACAACAGAGGAATCTCGAATGGCTGGGAAGCACTTACAAAAAATGTTCAAAGCTCATAGTTATCAGGGAAATGCAAGTCAAAAAATATCCTGAGCTACCTTAAACCAGTCAGAATGACTAAGATCAAAGACTCAAGTGACAGCATATGCTGGTGAGGATGTGGAGAAAGAGGAACACTCCTCCATTGCTGGTGCAATTGCAAAATTAGGAATACCACCCTGGAAATCAATCTGAAGATTCCTAAGAAAATTAGAAATAGTTTTACCTGGAGATCCAGATATACCACTCTTGGGAATATACCCAAAAGACACCCCATCCTGCCACAGAGGCATGTGTTCCACTATGTTCATAGCAGTCTTATTTGTGATAGTCAGAAACTGGAAACAACCCAGATGTTCTACAACAGAAGAATGGATAACAAAAATGAGATTAATTTACACAATGGGATACTACTCATCCATTAAGAATGAGGACATCCTGTGTTTTCCAGCCAAATGGATGGAACTAAAAAATATCATTTGGAGTGTGGCAACTCAGACTCAAAAGGATATTTATGGTATGTACTCATTAATAAGTGAATATTAGCCAAAAATGTACATGAATCCCAGGATACAATTCACAGATCTCAAAAAGGCTAACAAGCTGAAAGACCCAGTGAGGATGCCTCAGTCCCTCTCAGGCAGAAGAAGAGATCAATCACAAGAGGTGTGTAGGAAGGGAGGGACCTGGATGGGAAAGGGGACAGGGAGGGGAAGAGGGGAACATGATTAGATATTAGGGTCTGGAACATCACTACAGCCCCCAGGGCTTATAGTTCTTATGTTGAGTTGAGGCTCCATGGACTATTTATTCCCTGACCATTTTGGCATGTCTGCTGATGTTGTTCTTGTTCAGTTCACATTACAGTACCCATGTTGGCACACTACATTTTAAGTAATATGTTTCAAATATCAGTAGAGTGGGTCATATGAAAATACATTGTTAGTTTTTGTTTATGCCAGTGAGATAGGAAAGATAATTGTTAGGAGAAATTTCAAGATAATTCAATTTTCTACTGACACAAAGAGCACAGAGAAAATTCTGTGTTCTTTTCATTGAGTTTAGTTTTCTTTTTGAATCTCTAAAAAATTAGATAGTTTCTGATTAAAGAGTCCTAGTTCTTGTTGTCATTATAAATCTCCATACTTGGATCCCTTGTAACTGTATAAATACCAGCTCAGCTTGATATGCCAGGAAGAAACCCCCAACTAGTAATTGAATTTTTATTCATTCACTATTTCTTAGAACTGGAGCTACAAAACTGGAAGAATTTCAGTCTTGGAAAGAAAGGGCAGACATACAGGCTAATGTGAGTT
Source organism: Tokudaia tokunoshimensis (assembly GCA_036184795.1). NCBI lineage: Eukaryota > Metazoa > Chordata > Mammalia > Rodentia > Muridae > Tokudaia > Tokudaia tokunoshimensis. The sequence goes on along the minus strand of BTHU01000012.1, from coordinate 79,135,108 downwards.
ACAGTACAAGTATCAGCTAAAAGTTGTGAAGTAACATATTACTGAGAACCTACTGCTGATAAAAGAAATTAAGAGAATAATTGAAAACCTCGAAGAAAATGAGTTAGTGTCTGCTAAACATAGAAAGCATAAGGACAATATTTTTCACATGCAATTCTTCAAAATCTCATATTTTAACATCTCTTTTATCAGACTGTGTTTGTTGTTCACTCACAAAGTCTTAATAAAAATATAAATGAGTCAAGCAGCAGCATTGGCATAGATGCCTAGTGCCTCTCAGACAGTTCATTTTACTCAGCTTCCATTAGTATTCATATGTAAGACAGCCTCACGGAAGGAAATAAGAACTATGTGGAATAAAGAAATTTTATGCAGAGAAAGCATGGGATTCTTCAGGGACCTGGACATTATCTTATTTCATCTGATAAAATGAAGCAACAAACTCAAGTTTCAATGCTGGAACTTATGGCCTTGTGATGATTTTTGCACACTATTTCAAATGAGTTGTTATTGCTCCTCGAAAATTACCAATAGGAATAGGAATGTATTTATTCTAGCAAAGACATAACTAAGTCAGTCTCTCAGCTTCACTCTTCCTAATATTAAGTCTTTCAGTGCACTCTGCTTTCTATATCCTATCCCCACTTTCACTCCCGCAGTGACACACTTCCTCTAACAATGCCACACCTACTCTATCAAGACCACACCTAATAGTGCCACTCCCTGGGCCAATCATATTCAAACCATTACAATAAGACATTTAAATTTAATGGTTTTTGTCAACATTTGTTTCAGGATGTTACTTAGTTGTAACAAATTAAGGTCATATGCCACAACACACACACACACACACACAGACACATGTGTATATATATATATATATACATATATATACATATATACATATATATATGTACATATACATATATATTTATACATAAAACATTCATATATGTATGATAAAGAGGCAAAAAAAGTTGCAATTTGTTGCATCATCATTAATATCTCAACTTAAATATTTCTACCTAAACAAAAATGAACTGAACTCTAAATATAGACCCATACATGTGCATAGATGTATACTGTGGTCTAAATAATAAAAGACTGTAGTCTGGCATGGTGATATATGACAATAATCTGATTAGTAAAGTGACAGAGGAAGGAAGGTTTGAGTTGAGAGCCAATTTGAACTACAAAATGATAACTTCTATCTGTTTATCTATCTATCTATCATATAAATAAATATATATATATATATATATATATATATACACAATCATATTAGAAGACAGACAGACAAACAGAAAGGTAGATAGAGAGATAAATGAAATGCTGCATATATGGTTGATTTGAAGATTGCTTTCCTATCTTTTCAACCCTTTATTGAATTTCTATCACCAAAATCTATCAGCCAAACAGGAAGAAAAAAAAAACAGTTTAGAGATGTCACAGTTAGAAACAAAATTCTACATTTGAGTATGTCAATTTAAAATCCATGTGGCTTTATTTAAATGTTCACACTTTATTTTTATGAAGTGACATATGTAGTGTTCTTCTTTGTTACTTAAAACATCTCATCTACAGGAAAAAGTTCGGGTATGTAATATTCATTTAGAGAGTTTGTTATTAACACCTTACTACAAATAAGAATCACCAAATTTACACAGGAGGTGTAAATCAGAGATTTCTTGTGCTTTCTTTGTATTATAAATTGTTAAAAGCTGTTTGAAGATGAACAAAGGTAGTCTATTTTACTTTTATAATTGTGTCTAGGCCATGAAATCTTGTATTAGGGTAATATCGATAGTTGAGGGTCACAGAAGACATAATTGTTATTAGACTCTTGCTCTAATAAATTTCTTAGATTGTCAAAATAATGCTTCAAATATTTTGCCTACAGCATTTCAAAGTTTCTATGCAATTTCCTATGGGGTTAACAATATTAAACACCTATGTTGGCTATTTTCTTAGCCACTTGTCTACATTAAATGTCTCCAAGATAACTCAAGATAGCTGATAAAGCATGGTTGTCTTATTATATCTGACACACATCTGAAATGCATGGTGGATTGAATCAATGACTAATAAAAGGAATGTCTACTTTAAGTTGGCATGTAAGGGCACTATTACTATTGCTGAGGAAGAGGATGGATTGAAATGACAGGAGAATGCAGGTTATCTAAAATGGTTTTTTGTTTTTTGTTTTATAATTTGGGCTAGCTGAGTTTTCCTGTCTTTAGATGTCAGAACATCAAGGTTTCAGAACTTCAAACAAACACCTCCCCCATTCAGAGTCCTTCATAATTTGACTAAAGTCACTTTGTTTACCATGGTTCATCTTGCAAACTGCCTATATAATTTTCAGCTCCAGTTGTGCTGTGATGCCGTACTAATCTACCCTATATCATATTCTGGACCTATACATCTATTCAATGATCTTTTAATCATTCATCAGTCATTTATAACTAGCTTCTCTATCAATTTATATCTTTATAAATAACTTTTATGTTTTTCTATAACAAGGTCTGCTTAGTAAAAAGACTGTTCTATATATTTCCCAACTAATGTACTTGTGCTATGCAATACTTTCGCCGTAAAACAATTGTTCATCCACATACTCAATAATCAAAATGGCAAAACCCCACTAAACTAAAAACCATAATACATATGAAGCAAACCTAGTAAAAATATGTGCATGTCCTTTACATGCTACCTCAATCTCTGTAAGTTCTCATGAGCTTTGATTACTTTTAGTTTGAGGGCCTGTTTTTTTAGTGTTCCCCATGACTTCTGTCACTTATACCCTTTCTACCTTCTCATATTCAGAATTACCTAATCTCAGAGAGAAGGATTTAATGATAGTTACATTCCTTTTAGAGATGAGTGTTCCAAGGTCTCTCAATTCCTGGAAAATGTCTAGCTGTGGGTGCCAGTATTTGTTACATCTGCTTTAGGAGAAATCTTCTCTGAAAATGGCTGAGCAAGGCACTGATCTATGAGTATAGCAGTATGTTATTAGCAGTCATTTTATCATTCAGTTTGTTTGTTTTTAGACCAGAGGTACTTAATTTTAGTTCAAGTCCCTGGGACATCAAGTCTCTAGTTCTTAGAACTTTAGAGTATTGCCACTGAGTTTTGCAAACAATTTAAAGAAAAGTAGAGACAATTTGTCTTAACATTTTCGGTTGTATTTAGGCAGTCCATAACACTCCTGAAAATAAAGAGTTAGAAGCCCTGGAAAGTCAGGTTATATAGTATCACAGGACCATTTTAAAGTAAATACTGAGATGACCAAAGCATTAGATATACTAATGTGGCTTAACATCCTACACTAGTTTATGAAGTACACTTAATCAACATTATTAAAGTTTTTGGCATATTTTTTGTAATGTCACTGAAGTTTTCTGATTTACAAGTATTACAAAAAGCTTTTACATTTCACACCTTCTAGATCAGTGTTAAACTAAATTTGCTGCTAAATTAGTGCTGTTGATGTAATAATTTTTAAAAAGTAATGATAAATTATCACTTCACAGATAAGAATAAGATACTTGTTAGCAATTCTATTTTGTGAAAAAAAGCCATTTCTTGAAGCATGAATTTAACAATGTGTTTTAGGGTCATCCTAAGTTTGGCATGTAAAGCGCTTTTTTTCACTTTTGAAGAACAATAAGATATATTAGTTCCTACAGACATAAATTTAATGGAATGCCCACTACCCAGTCAACTTCTGGAGCTGTGGTGTTCCAGGAAACAGTTAGCTACAGCCAAGTTTGAGATTCACATCCTTTACAGGAGTGACCACATTATATTAAGCAAGAGACCTCAGAGTTCAGTGCAGGACCCATGCCTTGGGAAATAGTAACTCATAGACCTTTTTCAATAGCATTCAGCTACATGGCAAACTTGCACACCTCTCCAGGCAGGCATCATTCCCTAGGTTACATCTCACTAATTTTCACAACAAGCAACTGAGAAAGTCAGATGCAGATTATTTGTGCCCAACGAATGGACAGAAGAAGCTGAGTCCTGTTATTGAATTAGGGAAGACTGAAAGAATCTGAGAAGGGTGGCCTTGTAGGAGGACCAGCAGTCTCAATTAATCTAGACCCCCAAGATCTCTCATACCCTGGACTACCAAACAGTCAGCATACACCAACTGATATGAGACCCCCCAACACACATTCAGGAGAGGACTGCAGGGTCTGTGTTCATTCAGAGATGATGTACCTAACGCTCAAGAGACTGGAGACCCCAGGGAGTTTAGAGGTCTGATAGGGTGTGGGGTAGGAACATCCAATTGGAGACAGAGAGGTGAGGAGGAGGTATAGGATATGAAACAGTCAGAGGGTGGACGAAGAGAGTATAAAATATGGAGTGTGAAAAAATAAATAGATAATTTTAAATTAAAAAAGTAATTTTAAAAAATGTATAAAAAATATCAAGGGCACATTGCATTTTTGAATTCTTAAGGTTTTACCTATTATGAACAATATGACTGCATTTGATTAATATATTCCACCATTACTTGTGCTTAAGCAACACATTTTTTTCCAAAAAAATGGAAAGATGGCTCAGTATTTAAGGAAACTTGATGTTTTCTAGAGGACCTAAGTTCAATTCAGGTCCCAGCAAAAAGGTCAAGCAGCTTACAACTTCCTTGAATTCTAGCTTCAGCGAATCTAACACTTTCTTCTGGCCTCTATGTACATGTAACATATACTCATGCAAATATACTTTAATGTAAAAAAATAAAATAAATATTAAAAATTGAAATAAAAGACATGTATATTAAAATTATGGGCAAGATTCATGTTTGTTATGCAAATTACTGTGCACAATCTACATTTATTTAATATTATAAAACCAAATAGTTTTGTGACTGTTCAAATGACTGGTAAAAATAAAATTCTCTTAAATGTTTTAGCAGACAAGAGTTTCTATTGGTTGGTATGACTTATATCAATTAGTATAGATGTTTGCCATATAGTCCATTCAATGGCACTTGTATATTCTACTCAAACAATTCACACTGAATTCATGTTGCTGCAAAAATTTAAAATGTCTACAGAGCATAATAATAGAAAGAAATTACAGGAGCACATTTTTTCAATACCCACATGCAATTTAATTTGACTTTCAATATTAATGAGAAATATGTAGCAGTTGGGGATGGGAAACTGGGGGTAGCCACTAGAAACTCTTGATGCCAGGGAAGCAAGAGGCTCCCAGGACGAAATGGGGATGACCTTAGTCAAAATATGCAACAAAGTGGAGGTCGAACCTGTAGAGATGACCTCTAGTAGATAGTCATGGCCCCCAGTTGACAGATGGGGCCACCCACCCACTTCAAAATTTTTAACACAGAAATGTTCCTGTCCAAAGGAAAAACAGAGAAATAATGGACCAGAGACTGAAGGAAAGTCTATCTAGAGACATTCTCACCTATGGATCCAACCCATCTGCAGACACCAAACTCAGACACTATTGCTGGTGCTAAAAAATGCTTGCTAACAGAAGTCTGGTATTCTACCAGTACCTGACCAATACAGATGAATATAATCACAGACAACCATCAGACTGAGTTTAGAGACCCCAATAGAAGAGCTAGGACAAGGACTGAAGGAGCCCAAAGGGTTTTCAAAGACATAGGAAGAACAATATTAACTAACTGGACCACCCAGAGATTCCAACCAAAGAATACATGGAGAGATCCATGGCTCCAGATACATATGAAGTAGAAGATCGCCTAGTCTGACATCAGTGGGAGGGGAAGCCCTTGGTCCTGTGGAGGACTGATGTCCCAGCATAGGGGGGATGCTAGAGCAGTGAGACTGGAGTGGGTGAGTGGGTGGAGGAGCATCATCATAGAGGCAAAGGGGAAGGGGAGAGGGGGAATGGAATAGGGAGTTTGTAGAGGGGTTAGTGAGAAAGGGGATATCATTTGATATGTAAATGAATAAAATGATTAATAAAAATCTTTAAAAAATTAAGAAAACTGAATTTTTAAAAAGAACAAAAATGCACACACTTTGTAAGGTTGAATGATCACACTCACTATCTAGTTTCCCTATTTTACCCTCCCACCCTTGATGGCATCTGCCCAACTAGTTTTCATTCTTCTTTCCTTCTTCCCCTCCTTCCTTCCTGTCTTTTTTTCTATCTCTTTATTGTTGGTTTTATATGCCATTGATGTTGTGGGTTTTTCCCTTCTGTATACACTGTGTTTTATTGGTGTCCTTTATCTAAGTATACATAGAGAATTATTTATTTGAGCATAAGCAATTGGCACTTACCTCAAGGAAGAGAATAACATCTCTCCCCTGGCAACCATGAACTCTAATAGCTCTTCAGAATAAGCCCTCATGAGTAGCTTGCACTCATGTGTAATGTGAATGACAGCAGGTATCCATAGCTGCCCTGTCTTCATGACATTGACATGTATAACAGGAAGACACAATTTTGCAGTATTCACTATCCATATTTTGCATGTTCAAAGTCTCTTTTGTATTGTTCATATAAACATTGGAAAGGTGATATATGTGTCATTTTTAGGCAAAGCAATTTGTTTACATTTACTTATTTGCAACATTTTTACCAGTTACAAGTCTTCACATTGACGACCACCAGAGCATACAGACACTTCTGTTCCCAAGGATGAGATCAATATTAATCTACAAAAATAAACTATAATAATAAATTTATATCCAGCTACTTTGCTGAAGTTGTTTATTAGCTACAGGGCTTCTCTGGGGAAATTTGGGCGGTCACTAATCACTTGCTATTTAGTAATTCATCATTTTGTGATTGGATATAAAGACTGCCTCAATTAAAAATTATGCTTTGTAATATTACTCATGTCTATAGATTACTATCATATATCTGCAAATATTGATATTTTGACTTTTTCCTTTCCAATTTGTATCCCTTTGACCTCCATTTGTTATATAATTGCTCTAGCTAGGACTTCGAATACTATAATGAATAGATAGGGAGAGAGTGAACAGCCTTGTCTGGTCCCTGGTTTTAGTGGGATTGCTTCAACTTTCTCTCTATTTAGTTTGATGTTGGCTACTGGTTAGCTCTATATTGCTTTTATTATGTTTAGGTATGGACCTTGAGTTCCTAATCTCTCCAATTCTTTTAGCTTAAAAGGGTGCTGTATTTTGTCAAATGTTTTTTCACCATCTAATGAGGTGATCATTTTCATTTACAAAACTATTTTTGCTGGGAGCAGCATTATTATAATTATGCAGGGCACCTTCACTGAAAATATTTTACCTAGAAGTGGAACCAAAAGATAAAAGCTATGCCTTTATTATGAAACTTGAGATTATATAGAGTAAGGACTATGCTGGCAACATATCACCACTAATAAATGAGTGGCATTGGTACATGTTATTGAGTAACTGATCACTTTATGATTGGATATAAAGACTGCCTCAATTAATTTGTAGTATTACTCATGTCTTTCCTAATGCCTAGGAGAGAACCCACTACTAAATGGACATAGTAATAAAGTAATTCCCAATTTGTTTTTTCTATACCTGTAGCATATTGCATCACTCAATCATCATCAGAGAAGCCTGCTTTCTTCCATTTCAGTCAACAACAATCAATATAGACCACCACAATGGTTAACTGCAAGAGCTAGAAACTATTGAATATCACTCTATATTCTGTCTCTATTATATTCCCTATCTGCAAGGTTTGGGATTCATCATGAAAAACAGGTTAAGAAAAGACTCTTAATAAACTAAATTAATAGGGGTCTCAAATAGAAATTTATATTCTTGCCTTTGGTCAATGTTATAAATAACACCCTTCAATTTCTTATATATTAGCAGTATTTTCCTCCAGGATCTTGAAAAATTAATTTTATTCTTGAGAAGTATGCATTGTCATTGAAAAATTTTTATTTTTTATCTCATTTTATTATGTATAGTTCCAAGTTACAACAGTCAATGATGTTTTGCTCAAAGAAAGTTTACAGTAATTTCTGTGTCATTAAAAAAATTATTTCAAAGGATATGTTATTTGTGGTATGTATATTTTGCTATTGTTCTTGTTTCTTATTATGTCTGTAAAATTCTACTGAAGAAAATATTTCTTTTAAGTTTTGGATTATGTTTCTAATCAAAATATATTCACACAGCACAGAATTAATGAGGAGTAATATATTAATACAAATTTAATTATGGTAATTGAATGTCATTGTCATTTCTTAGTGCTTTCTAGAGTCACGGTGAAAAGAACAGATTAATATGTGTTTGTAATATTCAGTCAGTTAATGAGTCTATTTATGTGACTAGCCAAGGTTCATAGTAGATTTGTAGATTAAATTAGTCTTGAATTGCAATACTAATTTGATATGGATGTTGTATTACTGCAGTGGAAGAAACAATAAAACATTATTTTATAAAATACAATAAAATCATAAATATGCAAAGTTTAGCTTAATTATATTAATGTATTTAAACTCAATCACAAGTGGATTTTATTCATATTATATTCAAACATAATATTTAATGAGAAAGCTTACAACGGTTTGCTTTTCCTGGGTAAAATTCTGTATTGAAGATAAGTGACTAAAAAAGTAATTATAATCTATCTATTGTGAAGGTTATTCTTTCAATGTCGACTCTTATGCTCTCCTACCATAAATATTATAAATAATAGAAAATGCTGTCTTTTATGGTGTACATTGGTACTTCACTGATAATCTCATACATTTGTACTTTTTAATCCAAGCCAAGGACTTCATCAAAGATAGATATTGCTTGCAAGCAAATATATTCCATTTTATTCTAATTTATTTTATTTTTTGTTTGACAAATATAGTTTACAATACAGAAAAAATAAATGCTAAATTTATGCAAAATATTAATATATGAAATGAATATAATCTATTATAATTATAATACTTATGATAAAATTGATGATGAGGGATTATACATCATAGCAAACATGGAAACTGATTATGGATAGATTGAAGAGTCCTTAAAACAATCATGGTGATTTATAGTTTTAATTTTTGTAACTTTGAAGGAGATGCCTGAGAGAAAAAGACAAAAGTTCAAGGCCAACCTGGGCTGTGTAATGAATCTGAGTTCAGCCTGAGTTCATGGGACCATGTATCAAAATAACAACAAGGAATAAACAATAAACAAATCAAAGAGTCCCTATATCAATGCATGTGTCTGAGAAGCATGGAAAATAGTTAAGTTGGAAGAGATTTAGATTGGAGTATTCTCTTTATCATTGTATTACTCATGTTGTCTATTTGGTTTCTGTTGTGGTTTGTTTGTTTGTTTTCTAATTTGTTTTGCTTTATTTTATCATTGAAAACAAGAAACAAATTATACCTAATACTAGAAAAAATAGTCATCTTCCTAAGGCTAAAATAACTGTAACTATTGGAAAATAATTTATTATTTATATGCTTTCTAGACCAGCTGTCCTAAGCTATCTGGGAAAATCTGTGGCAAGCAAGTAAGTTTTCTGGAAATGGTACACCATTTTGCATGGCTGTGACTGGTAAACTCTGAGATGAATGATTTTCAGACTTAATTTGAGGGTTGCTTCTCCCTTGCTAGTAGGCCTTTACTACACATATTCCATAGCCTAATGATTCATGGACATCAGCTTACCCTATTGGACAGATTTCCTGCATAATCAATATGAAGATATACTTTCATATAGTAGTGCTATGTAGATGAATTGATGGTTTCATAATTCCTGATAATAATTATAGAATTTCTAAATTGATTCCAGTAATCTTAACCCCTTGTAGAATAAAAGTTGCAAAGAGAGTTCTGTAAAACTTTTTGTGTCACAGGCTAATTGCACTAGGAAAAGAAAATAAGTTTGGAACAAATTTGCAATCAAGGAAAACGTTACTTCTAGTTTAGGAATGAGACTGCTATCTGGTTGCTGAAAGTCATACTGGGAATGGGCAACTTATTTTAGGTGCAAGGACAGAAAATAATTGATAAAGTACTTTATCTGTACAAGACTTTAAAATAATAATAATACATACATTAGATGATCTTTCCCTTGATAAAACACTGCTAACTTATGACATAAATATTATTACTTTAAACTTACAATGAACTTACGGAGCTAGTAACAGATAATGAATGTTTAGGCGTGTAGTAGTCTTAATTGAAAGACATGTAAACAATGCTGTGGTATCTTCTTAAGTCTTATTGATATATGACATAGATTTACTATGAACTTATGAATTGTAAAAGTGCTTAGAGAACCATTTGACCTCTTATCCTGAGAATATATAAGAACTAATAGCATATAGTTGTCTCCTGAGAGGCTGTTTCAGAGCCTGACAAATACAGAGCCAGATGCTCGCAGCCAACCATTGGACTGATCAGGGAATCCCCAAAGGGTGTGCGCAATGGAGTTAGAGAAATTGACAGAAGGAGCTGAAGAGGTTTGCAACCCCATAGGAAGAACAATAATATCAACCATCCAGACAGAGTTCCCAGGGACTAAAACACCAACAAGTAGTACACATGGAGGGAACCATGACACCAGCTGCATGTGTAGCAGAGGATGGTCTTGTTGGCATTAATGGGAGGAGAGACCCTTGGTCCTGTGAGGTTCAATGGCCCAGTGTAGGGGAATTTGAGGGTGGGGAGTTGGGAGTGGGTGGTTGGGGGAACACCCTCATAGAAGCAGGGGAGGGGGAAGGCATAGGGACTTTCGAGAGTGGCAGGCAAGGGGACGGAGGAACAGGGAAAGGGGAAATCATTTGGAATGTAAATAAAAAATATAGAAAATAAAAAAAATATCCAATAAAAAGTTTTAAAAAATAAGAAAAATAAGTTGGTGGAGCCTGTTTTTCAGCTTTATCCATTATGTATGCTGTCTGTGTACCTGATTTTCTTTTTCATTTCTTTCTTTCTTCCTTTCTTTCTTCCTTCCTTCCTTCCTGTCTGTCTGTCTTTCCTTCTTCCTTTCCTTCTTTCTTTCTTTCTTTCTTTCTTTCTTTCTTTCTTTCTTTCTTTCTTTCTTTCTTTCTTTCTTTCTTTCCTTTCCTTTCCTTTCCTTTCCTTTCCTTTCCTTTCCTTTCCTTTCCTTTCCTTTCTTTTCCTTTTCTCTCTTCTCTTCCTTTCCCTTTCCTTCCCTTCCCTTCCTTTCCCATCCCTTCCCTTCCCTTCCCTTCTTTTCCCTCTCAATTCCTTTTTTCTTTTTCCTCTGGATCATCAAGAGTTAACAAAATCTGAGGCTCTTGCCTTGCAAGCAATAGGTATCAGACTCAAAAGGAAAAATATTCAAGTATGTAATTTTCTTTTTCCCTGCTGCTATCACCAGGAGTTAAATTACTGGAAACTGTCTGCTTTTGGACCAATCAATTGCTTTGCCATACCATGTGGCTGACTGCATGAGTTTACCTTGTGATGTCAAAGCTAGTCCTTCATAACCAACATAATTCTTCAGTACATTATAAATTTTATAGAACAAGTAGTTATTGCTCTCTGTCTTCCATACTTCTATGTCCATTGATAAGCATTATTTCCATATCGTTTAACACATCCATTTCTAGGGGAGATTGCTTCAAAGTTTTCTTCTGGTATTCTGGAACTTATAATCATTGTAATCCTTTCCCAAAGATTTTCCCTGATCTGTTCTTCAGGAACTCTCCTTCATGTATCCATCATGATTGAACTCCCACAAATCAGTGATTTCTGCATTGCCTTGATTGTATTCTCTGATGATTTCCACTTCCTGTACAGAAATGCTTCTTAAAGAGCTGGTCTTAAGCCCAATTAAACAACTATAAACCCTTCAATCTAGAGTAATGATTGGCATAAAAAATATGCACCATAGGGCAATAGTGACATAAACATCATGGTGGTAAACAGCCACATTTTATTAGCTCCAAATCCTACTGCACAGGATGAAACCCATACCTCCCACCAGAACTGGGCAATACATCCTAGGGAAGAACCTATTATTGTGCTACTTGAGATTATTAAACTGACTTCTGATGACTTATTGTAATGGCAAAGATCAATGCATGTCATATTTCTCATATGAGAAAATTATATTTGCTGTAGATGGTTATTAACATAGTAACCAACAAATAGCCAAGGTGTAGAGAGTAGAAGACTCTAGAATGCTGCGCTTTAAAGGAAACATAGATATTGCACACTCTACCCAAGACTAATATCATTATGAAAGATGGAGTAGCATGAGAGTATAAGATACAACCAGGGAACAGCTACATGGAAACATTATCTTTTGGATATGACAGGGCAACTCCAGGCATGAACCTTCAAAATTTGTCACAGAATATACAAAAACTGGGTATGCCAAGCCATCCCAAATTGTAGTAAATAGAGAGGAGTTGGGCATACAATCCCACTCAAGCTATGGAGTTATTGAAATTTTTATCTACTAAGAGAGAAAGAAGTCATTTTTTTTTAAAAAAAAAAAGAGTGTCATACCTTTTAAGTCAACCATTTTAAGCCAAAGAGGATAGTGCAATCTTGTCTAGTAGGATCTTTAAAGAATGAAACTAAGTTGAATAGATATAGAAAGGATGTGAATTGATGGAAGAGTTGAGGAAGGGAGTGAATATAATCAGAACACATTCATTATACTTGGAAACATCCAATAAATGGAGCAATACATTGAACTTATTAGGATAAATAAATAAATGGCATGTGCTCATCTATTTTATACAGTAATTCAAAATATTTTACTTGCATCATTCAAACAACATACAGCTATGGGATGAGACATTTATAACCTTTTGTTCTCTTTTTAAAATTTGAGGCATATTTTGCATTTTAGTTTGTTAAATTTATATGCTATATTTTATCAAATGTATATATATTAACTTAATAATACATACTTCTGCTGGATAGTTACGGTGCATACCTTTAATTATAGAAATAAGGAGGCAGATGCAGGCAGATCTCTGAGTTTGAGGCCAACCCTGATCTCCAGAAAATTCCAGGACAGCCGGGGCTATCTTACATTGAATATCACATATTAAAATAAATATTAATATTTATTAATAATAATTAATATTGAATATATACAAAAATCATTCTGTTTTATGAGCAAAAGTTTCTAATATTTATTTTAGTCACCTTTAAGTTAAAGTTACATTCTTAAAATAAAATGAACCTTTAAAATGTTGAATTTACTGTCATGCTATCAAATTTCAAAGGTTCAAATTTCAGTTTTACTTTGGATACTGTCTACAAAGAACAAGTGTGAAAATCTGCTACATAAATGTCAGGGATTCTCTTAAGAACTGAAATGCTGTTTAAAGTTATTTAAGACATTTTAAGAAATACTACTCTGAAACATATTATCTGAGTTTCTTTTATTAACCAACTGTTCTTCTTTTTCTATGCTGTCTTCTACTTCTTCATTTCTTCCTCACGTGCCGTTTTCCTACTCTCTTGTTTTGTTTACTTTTGTTAATATTAACCTAGGACATTATTCTTTTTAAGCACACAATTTATTATTGAGTTACACACAAGCCAGTATAATTTAACTTATTTTCTACTTATGTTTAATTATTAAATAATCATTACTAGGAAAAAATGATAGTATTACAATTTTATGCTAAAAGAAAAAAAGATATTTTGATAGACATGGGTATATCAGAACTATAAAATGGACCACATCAGCACTTACTTTAGATGATTTCTGACAATTTTCTTACCATGCTTTCTTCTAGATTTTTTTCTTCTACAGATATAAATTTTCAGTGTCAAGAAAAATCAATGTATCTGGACTTTTCAGACTATGAATGAAAAAGTTATTGAGACTATTAATGTATATTATTTTATTCTGTGATAGATGGCTCACTACTATGCCTAAACAATAGATTTTAAATTAGTCATGGTTAGATATTAGTCATTTCATACTAGATTTTACTGTTTCATAAATTCTTTGGTTCACATATATGTTAGCTTTGTAGAAATATTATAGATTGATATTAAATTTTATCAAAATTATTTAAAACACACACACACTATATATATATATATATATATATATATATATATATATATATATGGAGAGAGAGAGAGAGAATTATAAGTCATATACATATATATGACTTATAATGTGTCTTTTGACTGCATGATGAAAGAGAGAGCAAAAATACACATGGCTTAGATTATTACAAAAACTTTCTAACTTTGTAACTTTTCCCTGCTGCTGCCCCTTGTGCCTGAGTTCTGCAATTATAGGCATGGTGTTACCACACACCAGTTTATGCATTTAGATATTGAACATAGAATTTTGTCCATACAGGGCAAACACTCCATTCCTAGTCCTCTGACTTAGTCATGCACAGTCAGAAACAATAACATTCACCAAAGTATATTCAATACCTTAAATATTTCATTAGAATCGACAATTATCTCAACAAAGTTGGAACTCATTCAACATACATTGAAAATGTATTAAATGTGACTTCATTTTATTACTAGAAAATCATGAATAAATATTAACATATTACTTCAAGATTTTAACCAATTTAGTGTTATGGTTTGTGTATACAAACTTTTAAGCAGCTAAACATCTAAAGCACAGTATTTGACAGAAATGAAATATAAAAATGAATAGTGATATATAAGAGCATGTGGGATAAAGAAAAAAATCAACAGCAACTGTATCTAAACTGAAATAGAGGACTACAGAGAGAAATATAAATTTATTAGTTATTTGTAAAATATATCTTACTCTTGGCAATAACAAAACTTTAAAACTAGTAAATATAAAATTTCCAAATACTGGGCTTGTTAAGTCAATCCATTAAAATGGGGAAATGAGTAAATGAAAGTACAATACTGCTTTTGCATATATATGTATATCATATATCACGTCAACAATTGAATTTATCTAATTATTATTTAAATAAATATAACATTTGATTATATTTTCATAGATATTGATCCAAAGAACAGTTGGAGAAAAATGTGATATATGCCCATATATTGCCAAGTTGTGAATTTAATACAGGATTTTTTATTGCAAATAAACAAATTAAATGGAGCTACAAAAATGGAATGAGTCTTGTTCAATTTGTTGGTTGTAAAAGAAATTTTAGTATCACCAAATCTGCAAGTCATCGAGTTGCTTTTAAAAGTCTGTTTACACACACACACCACAGACCACACACACACACACACCACACACAAACACACACACACAAACACACAGAGACACACACACCACACACACACATTAGAATAAAATATCATTTTAACCTTAATTAGAGGAACATGAATGATGTTAATGAAATCGAAATCCTCAATAATGGTGTTGGATGTGTTTTTCATAAAAAATCATTGTGTAAATGTACATAGGGCAAAGAATATCTTTTGTATGGATTCTTTCAAAAAGTCAAGGATAATCAGGAAAAGCGCATACAATTTGCAACATACCTATTTTTTCACTAAAGATATTTAACTTTAATGAAGGGATTTGAATGTTCATCTGAGATTTTTATTGTGAATAAACTCTATGTAGAAAAGTCATAAAACCTGCTGAGCATGCCTTCAGGTAAAGAACTTTCATACTGAATATCAATCAATATACACAGCAAAAACTGTTTCCAAAGAAGACCCACAGAAGTAAAAATAGAAACAATATAAAACTTTTCTGTGAAAAATACTGATATAAGAATAAATACATTCTCTATAATTCAGATAATTGTTAAGCCATGTTTTTTAAATACTTATACAAAGTTATCTTTGTGGAACACAGTAGCAATGAGCTAGCAAGAGATAAATACTACATGTCAGTTCTATGATAATTAGTATATATCTTACAATCAAAACTTGAACTTTACCCCCTTTATAAAAGATATAAAATTTTAACAATGTGAATGTAACTTTATTATATTAAATACATATTATTAAATATAATATTAAATCTATTTAAATATATTTAATATCATATTTTAAAATATGATATTATAAAATAGTATACTTGGATAAAACTAATCATAGAATTTTTAAGTCAATATATGTAAAATTATGTCATCCTTCTTAGAGACGCAGGTATAATTGTGCCATAATTAATTGACAGATAAAAATGTTGATATTTTTAAAAATTGAAAGAATGTAACATTAATAAATATTATTATCATTAGGATATAAAATTTAAAGATAAAAAGTGTTCAGTAATAGAAGTTATAGAGAGCATGAGAGAACTTTTAGTATTAACAATAAATATAACTAGAAACTATATTCAAAATTTATACTTTTTAAATTGAGGAAACTGGGAAGGGGGGATAACATTTGAAATTGTAAATGAATAAAATAATCAATAAAAAACTTTATCAATACAATTGTAAGCAACACAGACTGCTAATGTAAAATAATTTAATAGCTCCAACCCACTGAAGTCATTTTATGAATTTAATAATATAGTATTTATAAGAAATATCTTTTAAACTTATATTAAAAAAGGAACTGCAATTTTCTGATCATTGGCATACTCTCAGGTGGAAAATCATCAAAAGGCAACTAGAAAATTTCAATATCAACAAGTTATAATCCAGTCCACAGGGAATCTGACACAACACAGGAACAAATGTGTTGGCAATAGCAGATGTTATCCCGCAGAGACAATTATACGGCATAATTAAAGATCAAGATGGAATCTAGAAAGGAAATCGAAACATTAACTGGAGAAGGAAATTAAGAGATGGAAGCACACAATGCCATCATCCCATAGCTTGCTGCACCAGCCTCATTCATAAATCACACATAGAAACTTATACACAGAAGAAAACTAAGCAAGAACATGCTTGCACATGAATTGTTGTTTGAAAAACACACCTGTAATTGTGATCATAATCTTTTTTAATACATTTTGTCCATAACCCTAACCTTAACCCTAATCCTAACCCTAACCCTAACCCTAACCCTAACCCTGACCCTGACCCTAACCTACTACCTTCTGTAACAGTTACAGGACCTTATTGCCTATAGAAACTTGCAAAGAAAGCTGACCATTGTATATAAAGAGGCTACCTAATTGGCTACCTGCTGAAGTGAAGGAAAAGGAACTGTCTCAGAGTAGGATTACTGCCATCCTTCAAATCTCAGATTCAAAAACTATGAGACAGTTTAGAAGTTTCTAGGTTTAGGTAGGCTATTGCTACCCTCTGTATAGTAGGGTTGTAGAAATAGCAAGACTTTTTATATGCCAACACGAAGGGGAGCACCAAGTTCCTTATCTGAGAATATATAAAACTGCTTGAGGCTTTAAAAACAATTCTTTTTTTTTTATATTCTTTTTATTTTTATTTTCTAAGTTTTTTTTATTTACATTCCAAATCATTTCCCCTTTCTGTTTCCTCCCTCCTTCTGACCTTACGCTCTATATCTAGAACTTCAAAGATGTCTCTCAAACTTTTCAATATTGTTTATCCTCCAAAACAGAAGATATTGCAAAAGGAGTTTTAACTCAAACTCTGGGGCATGGAAATGCCTATGGCAAATGTTTCCAAACAATTGAACCCTGTAGCCACAGTACAAACCACCTGTCTAAAAGTCATGGCATGCTATTGCTATTCTAGTGACTAAGAAGAAGACAAGTCTACTCTTGCATCAGAATCAAGGCATCCTATTCAGTTGAGTCCCTCCTCTACGGAACATCAGAATACTAACTGTCTCTATCTATGTGACCTGGTATGAAATCCTACTTCTTTCTTTTATTTATTTATTTATTTATTTATTTATTTATTTAATTTATTTATTATTATTATTACTATTTTATTTTATTTTCTAAGTTTTTTTATTTAAATTGCAAATCATTTCCCTTTCCAGTTTCTCCCTACCCGAAAGTCCCATAAGCCCTCTTCCCTCCCTCTTTTCCCATTCAACCCCCTCTTCGCTTCTCTGTCCTGGCATTCCCCCTATACCCAGTCTTTCCAGTATCAGGGGTCTCTCCTTCCAATCTTCTTGGAAATCTATTGATATGCGAATTGTGTCTAGGGTATTCCGAGATTGTCTACAACCTCATCTTTTGTCACTGGTGAATTATCAAATGACAGACAAGCACGTGCCCTGCTTGCTCAGATATACTGCCTATGGAAGATTCTCTTGCAAAATTATTAAAAACGGGGGGAAAAAAAGAAATCCTAATTCTGAACCACCAAGTCACGTTTAAGAAGCCCATTTCCAATAAACTCTGATATCTTCTTGCCTGATTACAATCCTCAGGTTGTTCTTCCCTAGTTTCCTTTCTATTAGTGTTCAGTGGTGGTCTGGTTTTATGAGGAGGTCCTTGAATCCACTTGAACTGAGCTTAGTACAAGGAGATAAGAATGGATTCGATTTGCATTCTTCTGCATGCTGACCTCTCAGTTGAACCAGCACCATTTGTTGAAAAGGCTATCTTTTTTCCAGTGGATGGATTTAGATTCCTTTGTCAAAGATCAAGTGACCATAGGAAGTGTGGATTCATTTCTGGGTCCTTCAATTCTGTTCCATTGTTCAACATGCCTGTCACTATACCAATACCATGCAGTTTTTTAACACTATTGCTCTGTAGTATAGCTTGAGGTCCAGGATACTGATTTCTCCAGAAGTTCTTTTACTCTTGAGAATGGTTTTAGCTATCCTGGGTTTTCTGTTATTCCAGATGAATTTTTTCAATTGCTCTTTCCAACTCTATGAAGAATTGAGACGGGGATATTTGATGCGGAATGCATGAATCTGTATATTGCTTTTGGAAAGATGGTCATATTTACTATATTAATCCTGCCAATCCATGAGCATGGAAGATTTTTCCATCTTCTGAGGAAGAACCTTGAACATATGGGCACAGGAGAAAATTTCCTGAACAGAACACCAATAGCTTATGCTCTAAGATCAAGAATTGACAAGTGGGGACCTCATAAAATTACAAAGTTTCTGTACGGGCAAAGGACAAAGCAGCAACCAACAAACTGGGAAAAGATCTTACCAAACCTACATCCGACAGAGGGGCTAATATCCAATATATACAAAGAACTCAAGAAGTTAACTCCAAAGAGCCAAATAACCCTATTAAAAATGGGGTACAGAGCTAAACAAAGAGTTCTCCACCTGAAGGAATATCTAATGGCTGAGAAGCAACTAAAGAAATATTCAACATCCTTAGTAATTAGGTAAATGCAAATCAAAACAACCCTGAGATTCCACCACACCACCAGTCAGAATGGCATAGATCAAAAAACACAGGAGACAGCAGTTGTTTTGCACGGATGTGGAGAAAGAGGAACACTCCTCCACTGCTGGTGGGATTGCAAGCTGGTACAACCAATCTGGAAAGCAGTCTGGCAGTTCCTCAGAAAACTGGGCATGAACACTTCCGGGAGGATCCTGCCTCTACTACTCCTGGGCATATACTCAGAGGCTTACCCCTGTATGCAATAAGGACACATGCTCCACTATGTTCATAGCAGCCTCATTTATAATAGCCAGAAGCTGGAAAGAACACAGATGTCCCTCAACGGAGGAATGGATTCAGAAGATGTGGCATATTTTACACAATGGAATACTACTCTTCAATTAAAAACAATGAATTCACGAAATTCCTAGGCAAAATGGTCAGAACTGGAAAATATCATCCTTATTGAAGTAACCCAATCACAAAAGAGCTACTCACATGGTATGCAGTCACTGATAAGGGGATATTAATCTAGAATCTTGGAATACAATCAGAATCCCAACACACAATTCACATATCAAACAATCAAACAAGGTTCAAGAGAATAGTCAAATGCAGGCTAGATCCAACATAGGAAGAACCTTACACGGTATTTATCCCTGTTCCCATGATTTGATAAGTAATTGACAATATACCATGGATCTATGAAACACAGATCAAGAAAGCAGAAACTATAGGTGCTAGTACCAAAAGGAATGGCTCCCCAACAAAAACAACACAAACAAACAAAAAACCCAAAAAACAATAATGTTTTATTGGGTCTCAGGTCTTTCCAACCCTTTCTAACTCTACCTCCTTCTGAGTCTTGTGTTTGTTCCTATGGATATGAGTACAGGTCAAACTCCCACTGTCCTCAGGCGTGAAACTGAGAACTGAGGAAGACAGATACAGTGGAAGTATTACCTAACATAACCATAATATAGACCAGCAACCCATATTCTATTTTGACCTATGCCCATTGATGCATGATTTAGGAATAGGGTTGAATCAGAGAAAGGAAAGCTAAAAGAGCTTGTTTTTTTTTTAACATAGAAATATAATGTTTGTAATTCTATGCATGCAATGTGTCTGGGAATCCTAGTTAACATCAAGGGAATTTTCATTTGAAAAAACTAGGTTGTAAAACAGGGGCTTCTGGGAACACAAGTCAACCTATAAGAATTATATTTCATTTCTCAACAGATAGTCAAAAAACCAGAATGCACTGGGCAGATGTCTTGTATGCCCTAAGAGACCACAGATGTCAGCCAAGACGACTATAAGCAGCAAAATTTTCAATCAACAGAGATGGAAAGACCACAATATTCCATCACCAAGCCAAATTTAAACAATATCATCCTACTAATCCAGCCCCACAGAGGATACTAGAAGAAAAACTCCAAAAGAAAAAAAATATATAAATAACAAGGAAACAAGAAATTAATCATCTCATGGCAAAACCAAAAGAAGAGAATTACACACACATACACACACACACACACACACACTCATACACACACATACACACAAATATTCATACACACACACATACACACAAATATTCACACACACACACACAACTCCTACCAACATCAAAAGGACAGGAACTAACCATCATTGGTCATTAAAATCTCTCAACTTCAATAGAAACAATTCATATAGGCTACCATAATGGATGCTTAAACAGTATCGTTATTCTTCTGCATAACGGAAACATATGCCAACAACAAATTTAGATATTACCTCTGAGTAAAGGGTGGGAAGAGGGTTTTACAATCAACTGGAAACAAGAAACAAGCTACAATAGATATTCTAATTTCTAATAAAATATATTTTCAACCAAAAATAATCAAAAATATGAGAATTGACATTTTATATGCATCAAAGGAAAAATGCACCAAGAGGATGTCTAAATTCTGAATATTTTGCCTCAAATACAAGAGGAGCTATATTCACAAAAGAAATATTACTAAACCTTAAATCACACATGGAACCCACCACATTAATAGCATGGGACTTTAATAACTCACTCTCACTAATGGACAAGCCATCAAAACAGAAACTAAATAAACAGAGAAATAATGGAACTAGCATGTTATGAATTAAATGAACCTAACAGTTATCTACAGAACATTTAACCAATATATATATATATATATATGTATATATATATATATATATTGCTATATATATAGGGTGTATGTATGTTTATGTATATATATATGTGTGTGTGTATGTATACATATGTCTATATATACTTATATAGATTCTTAGCTCCTCATGGACCTTCTCCAAAATATACCATATACTATGTCACAAGCAAGACTAAACAGATACAAGAAAATTGAAATGCAAGAAAATTAAAAAAAAAATTGATATCTTCTTAGACAATCATGGGTTAAAGTTGGACTTCAACAACAGAAAAACCAGAAAGCCTACACACTCAAGGAAACTGAACAACTCTCTACTCGATGATCACTGAGTCAAGGAAGAAATAAAAAAAGAAATTAAAGACATTGTAAAATTCAATGAAAATCAAGGCACAAAATACCCAGATTTATAGGACATAGATAGTAGCCAAAACAGTGCTAAAAGAAAAGTTCATAGCACTAAGTGCCTCTATAAATACATTAGATAGTTTTTCATTCCAGCAATTTATAATTATAACTGAAAGCTCTAGAAATAAAAGAAGCAAACCCAATGAAGATGAGTAAAAGTCGGAGAAATAATCAAAATCATGGCTAAAATTAATCAATTAGAAACAAATAAAACTATACAAATAATCAATGAAACCAAAGCTGGTTCTTGAGAATATCAACAAAATAGACAAACCATAACCATACTAACTAATCATCAAAAATATCATCCACCACCAGCATCAAGTAGGTTTCATCCAGGGGATGCAGGGATGGTTCAATATATGAAAATGAACCAATGCAATCCATCAAATAAACAAACTGAAAAATTACATGGTTATATAAATAGATGCTGAAAAATCCTTTGACAAAATATAACACCCCTTTATCTTAAAAGTCTGGGTAAGACCATGAATTCATAGGACATATCTAAACATAATAAAATAAATATACATTAAACCAACATCCAACATAAAATTAAGTGGAGAAAAATTTAAAGCAGTTCCCCTAAAATCAGAAAGACGACAAGGCTGCCCATTCTCTCCCCATATATTCAATATAATAATTGAAGTCCTAACTGGAACAATAAGACTACCAAAGTTGATCAAGTATATCCAAATTGAAAAGGAAACAGTCAAAGTATCCCTATTCACGGATGATATGATAGTATACATAAGCGACCTCCAAAAGTCTACCAGAGAACTCTTACAGCTGATAAACACCTTTAGCAAAGTAGCTGGATGCAAAATTAACTAAAACAAAAGTAGCCCTCCTTTATATAACAATAATGGGCCTTGGAAGTATTTAGGGAACAACTTCCTTTTAAATAGCCATAAGTAATATAAAATATCTTGGTGTAATTCTAAGCAAATAACTGAAAGATCTGCATAATAAGAACTATTAAAAGTTATGAAATGTTAGACAATATAGTCACTGAAAACTTAAACATAAATTATGATTGTTTCATTTAAGAATGGAATGTAAATAAAAAAACTTAGAAAATAAATTTAAAAAAAGAATGAGAACTTCTAAACAAAAAAAAAAAACTGGGTCTGGAGAGACTGATTGAGTGATTGGAACTTCAATACTCTGGAGATACTAGAAAACTACAGACAATGATTGTTTTATCTCAGGCTATCTTGAGTCCTTTGTACAGCTATTCCTTTCCTACTTGTATCAAAATACCTTTTAGTAATAGATAAAATCCTTTTGAAATCTAATAACATATCACTAACTGCTACTAATCCCAAAGCTATGAATCTCAAAGCATATAACATTTTAGACCTATAGAATAGTTTATACTATTTGGCTGTAACAGACAATATACTCACCATGCTGCAACCAGGGGCCTTGCCTATCCTGTGGATAAGGTCCCTACAGGAAGTGTGTAGTGAGCTTCTAGTCTGCATTCATGAGTGTGATAGTTTGAATATGCTTGGCCAAGAGAGCATCACTATTTGGAGTATGGCCTTGTTGGTGGAAGTGTGTTACTGTGGATGTGAGCTTTAAGACCCTTCTTCTAAGGACTAATCACATGGGAGTCTGTCTTTTCCTAGTTGCCTGAAGATGAAGACGTCGAACTCTCAGCTCCTCCAGTACCATGCCTACATAGATGCTGCCATGCTCCCACTTTGATGATAATAGACTGAACTGCTGAACCTATATGCCAACCAAATTAAATGCTGCTCTTATAAGAAAAAACAAGGAACATCAAGTCACTGAAGGAAGAAATTGAGGAACTTATCAGACATTGGAAAGATCTACCATGTTCATGGATTGGTAGGACTGACACAGTGAAAATGGCCATCTTACCAAAAGCTATCTACAGACTCAATGCAGTTCCTATCAGTATTCCAACATAATTCTTTACACTCCTTGAAAGAGTAACTTTCAACTTCATATAGAAACACAAAAATCCCAGGATATCTAAAACAATCCTGAATAAAAGAATTTCTGGTGGTACCACCATCCCTGACCTCACGTTGTATTACAAAGTAATAGTAATAAAATCTGAGGATATTGATATAGGAAAAAATAGGTTGATCAATGGAATTAAATTGAAGACCCTGAAATAAACCCATACATCTACAGACACTTAACTTTTTAACAAAGATGCTAAAATCATACAATGGAAAAAAAGAAAGCATGTTCAAAAACTTATTCTGGTCTAACTGGATGTCTACATAGAGGAATGCATTTGGATCCATATTTAACTCCCTGCACAACATTGTAAGTCTAAGTAGATCAAAGACCTCAATGTAAAACCAGATATGCTAAATTAATAGAACAGAAAGAAGGGAATAACCTTGAACTTATTGGTAAAGGAGACAACTCCCTGAAGAGAATACTAATGGCTCTAACATCAACAATTAATAATAAATAAGTAGGACCTCATGAAACTGAAAAGCTTCTGTAAGACAAGGGATACTGTGAATAGTACCAAACAGGAACCTACAGATTTTGAAAGGAGTTTCATCAACACTATCTCCAGCATAGGACTAATATTCAAAATATATAAAAGAACTCAAGAATTTAGATATCAACAAACAAAATAAACCAATTTAAAAATATGGTACAGTGCAAAGCAGAGTTCTCAACAGAGAAATCTTGAATGCCCGAGAAGTACTTAAATAAACAATCAGTGTCTTTAGTCATCAGTAAAATGCAAATCAAAACAATCCTGAGACTACATATTTTACCCATCAGAATGACTAAGATCAATACCTCAAATGACAGCACTTGCTGGTGATGATGCAGAGCAAGGGAACCACTCCTATATCGCTGCTGTGAGTGCAAACTTGTACAACCACTTTGGATATCAATTTGGAAGTTTCTCTGGAAACTGGGAGTAGTTCTACCTAAAGATGCAGCTGCATCCCTCCTGGGCATATACCCAAAAAATGGTCCACTATGCCACAGGGACATTTGCTCAACTATGTTGATAGCAGCTGTATTCATAATAGCCTGAAACTGAAAACAACCTAGATATCCCTCAACTAAAGAATGTTTAAAGAAAATGGATTACATCTACACAGTGAATACTATTCAGATATATAAAACAAAGACATCAGGAATTGTGCAGGCAATGACTGGAAACTTGGTAATATCTTTCAGAATGAGGTAAACAAGAGCCAAAAAAGCACATATGGCATGTAGTCCTAAGAGGACATTAGCCATAAAGTGCAGGATAACCATGCTACAATCCACAGACCCAAAGAAACTGGGTAATAAAGAGGTCCCAAGGGAGGATGCACTATTCTTACTCAGAAAAGGAAACTAAATAATCCTCTGAGGTGAATGGAGAAAGAGTACTGCATAGGAGAGGCAATGAGGAGGGAAGTGGAGATGATGATCATTTTTCAGGAAAAGGGGGGTGAAGAGGGCTAGGAATGAGAATGAAAATCTGGGTTGGAGGGCACCTCTGGTGATTAGCTGAAGGCCTGGAATGTTAGTGGATATGGGGCATCTCTGAGAATGACATTAGCTATTTCTACCAGAGTAAAATATAGACACTGAAATGGTCATCTCCTAAAGCCAGGCAAGATTTCCAGAGGAGGGAGTCACACATCTGTATACCCACAAAATCTTCAACCCAAAAATGTGTCTTTCCTACAAGATGTGCAGGGAAAAAGACGGAGAAGTAACTGAAGGAACAATCTACCAATGACTGCACCAATTTGAGACTCATTCACTGTGAGAAAGTCAATTCCTGAAATCATTCATGAAACTCTGCTGTGCTTGCAGACAGGAACCTAGAAAAACTGCCTCCTGAGACGCTGCATCAGGCACCTGATGGAGGCAGATGTAGAGGCCCACAGCCAAATGAAATCTTGTGAAAGAGTAGGGGATAGAAATGAGCCAGTCAGAGGGATCAATAAGTCCACAAGAAACCCTACAGAGTCAACTAACCTGGGACCATGGAGACTCACAAAGCCTGGGTCACCAACCAGGGAGCATACAAGAGCTGGCCCTAGGCTCCTTACAAATTTGTAGCAAATGTGCCCCTTGGTGTTGATATAGTTGACCTAATAAGCAGAACAGAACGGAGCTTGGTCTCTGTTCCTTGTCCTTGGATTCCTTTCCTTTATTTCTTGGACTGACTCAGCGAGAGAGGATGTGCCTAGACCTGCTAGGACTAGATGTGCCAAAGTGGGGTGGTACACAAGGTATGTTCTACTTCTCTGAGAGTAGTGAGGGAGATATTTGTAAAAGTTGGACTGGAAAGACAAAAGGGAGGTGGGCTGTGATTGGGATGTAAAGTGAATTATAAAACAAACAAACAAACAAAACGAACAACAAAAGCAACCTAAGCCAAACCAAACCAAAAAGCCTTTCTATAAATGCATTCAAGAATTCTCTGTGAGAAATGTTTTTTTGTTTGTTTTGTTTGTTTTGTTTTTGAGGATGTTATTTGTCTGCTTAACACCAACTCTCAATTTGAGCTTTGGTCTTGGTCTTGGTGAGTAGACCAAAGATCTTTACACTTCAAAAAGAATACTCCTTAAGTATGACAGAAGATGAAGATTAGAAGGAAAGGGCGAATAAGAAGGAAGATACAATGAGGAAAGGAAAGAGAAAAAGAGGTATTTGGAAGGATGCTAGGAGAATCAAGAGTCAGCCTGTGTGTTCCTCTGTGTGTGTGTGTGTGTGTGTGTGTGTGTGTGGTGTGTGTGTTTGTGTGTTGTGTGTGTGTGTGTTTGTGTGCACATGTGTGTGTGTTTAGATGCAAATCTTTTTTTAAAATTTCATTTAATCCTTTTTTACATCCAGATTTTATCTCCCTCCTGGTCCACCCTCTGACTGTTCCACATCCCATACGACCTCCCCCTATCTCCATGAGGATGTCTCCACCTCTTCCCCTTCTCCACCAGACCTCCCCACTCCTTAAGGTATGAAAATAAACAGTCTCCAGAAATTTTATCTCTTTTAAGCTTGGTCATCAGGAAATACAGCTCAGGGTAATGACTGGTTCATGAGGACTCTAGCCTTACCAGTGGATTAATCCAGACTGGATATCTGATATAATAAAATGCTGTTCTATGTTCTATTATAGTTGAAAATTAAAAGTTTCATGTCATCCTATAGTATCAAATATATTAAAACAAATAAGTATAAAAACAAATTAGATCACTGAAATAGTTTTAAAAAATATCTTAAAGACTAATCTGATTTTTCTCTTGTGCCCATTTCTACCATGTGCTTTCCATTGCTCTTTGACAACTAGTGACTGGAAATTGTGAGGATAAGGAATGGAATTTGAGCTTCTGAACTTCAAACAAATTCATATGTTTTGGATATGTGTGTAGGGATTATTCCTTGCTTAGAAGTTTAATAATGTCAATAGTATGATAGATTTTTAACCTTCAAAATGGAAATAATAGTGGAACTATACTTTGCAACAGTGTTACGAGGATAAATTATCAGTTATAAATTTGACACTCAATATTTTTACAGATTTCTTCCTGACAATCTCAAGACATCAGTTTTTGATTCTTAAGAGCTTCACGTTTCAGAGAAATGACATGTGAGAGGAAAGGGATAAAAAAGACCTGAGACATTTATGTCAAAACCAGTGTAACCTTAAACCAAAAGCACTCCTGGGTCTCCGCAGCTGCTTCACTTGTGACAGGTGCTTGTGCATGTCAAGTCAGCTCAAGCAGTTCATGAACAAGCTCTCCACAGTAGCAAATACTTTTTCTATCTACCAGCAGGGGCCACCCACTGGTCTCAGTTTTATAAAATTAGTTTAAGTTGAAATAAAAACTACAATTAAAAGTTCATGCGTGCATAGTGTGTTATTTCACTGCATGGACTTTCCACTAAATAGAACACTAAATGATATTTTTCCTGGTACAATAAAAAAAAATGTGGACTGGTTAATTACTAACAGTGCTCATTAATTTTTTGTACTTATAGCTTTCTTTGCCTATTTTCATGTATCTTGCAACTGAAAATTGAAAATAAAAAATGTATTAAACTTAACAGAGATCTAAATCCTGTTGCTCTGCCCTCTAACTGTCCTTTTTTCAAGGATCATATCCAATATTAATATTAATCAAGATAATTTTTAAATTATTTTTTAATATCTATGGTTTTCAGGAAATTTTATGGCAGATTCCCATTATAGAGACATTTTTAAGATATTTACTATTTGCGTATAACATTCATTTTGAAAAAACACAGAGGTGATTTTCCTGACTCTATGGATAGTCTCACTGAATGCCCATGAACACACACCAAGTATTTCTAAGACAGAGAACAAAACACTGCTTTTACAGAAAAGTTCCCCCTTTGTAGACTTTTACTCTTGGGTTGAAATTCAGTAAAAATACACCAATGTTCACTAAAATAGAATATGAATATTGTCAAGTCTTTTGAACAAGAAAAACGGTGGAAATTTTGAAATAGATTGATCTTCCATGATCTTCAAAAGAACATTCAGACTGCTAGGTTTATGGGATCTGTAATTGTTTCTGTTCTAATAGTTGAACTGTATGGTTTTTTATCCTAAGCAGGAAGGGAGGAGAGACAGAGAAATTTTCATCCAGCAACATGGCTGCTCTGGCAAGTGGTCACATCCAAAATCTTTCTCAGTCTGTATGATCCAGCTGGAATGCAGACATGCCACAAACCTTTTACCCCTCTGGTTGGAATACAGGCATGCCTATAGTACATATCTTTAATCCCTAAAATGAAGATAAAGTTAGTTTGCAGAAGGAAGCAGACATGTGTAAAAGTGTGTTGCCTAACTGAGGGGCAGATAAAATGATGAGTCAAAGAACAATTTGACAGAATGAGTAAGAAATAGGATATGATGAACTCTCCGTGAGAGCAGACAGAAAAGGGAGGTTACTTAAGATCAGCAGAGAGTGAGTTAGAAATGGAGGGTAGTTCAGTTGTTTGCAGTTGATATAAGTTCAGACAATGTAGTAGAGTAGAGCTGAACTCAGTTCAGTTTGAAACATTTTAGTTAGGAGCAGTTCACTTTAAAACAGTTCAGTTTGTTTGCTTGTTTTCAGAGAAAATATGTATTGTTTATTACATGGACTGTGAAACCAACACAAATCAATGTCAGGCACTTCTTAAGTATGTACTAGGAGAAATGTCTAAAGAAAAAGACTATAAAATGGGCAGAGGATATATCTCTGTGCTTTAGTGATAGAACACTTGCTAACCTTTGGCAAAGTGCTGTCTTAACAACATCAAAAACAATACAAAAATGAAAAAAGGAATCAATTTTTATGCTAGATAACCCAGAGCATGGTGAAGTACTACTGAGCTTATGCATAATTATGTGTATGTTGTTTCACTATACTTTGTATTTTAATCATTAATATTTGATGATTTTATGGAATATACTTTGTATAAGGAGAAAATATTATTTATTAAAAATTGTTGGAAGCAATTATAATATCAGTGTCTTATTAAGCCCAAAGCATAACTTGCTTGTGTCAAACATATCAAAAATTAATCAAAGTGTGATACACCTTAATCCATTAACAGGATGAGAATTTTGTCTTTTATTAAACCAAATTATTTGACTTGAGTTGGGAGATGAGGACACTGATTTTAAAAATTGCAACAGTATCACCACGCAGAGGCAATCTTTCTTTGATTTTTCAAGCCCATTTTACTTAAATTTAAAAAAAAAAACTGCATTTTGTTTATTTTGAAAATCCTCCTGAGCTGCTTCTAAGCCAGAATCCCTAGAGTGAGGATCCAATCAGGCTCCATATCCTCATTGCTTCTGTTCTGTTCTACAAAAGCTAAACCCACCGGGGTTATCCCTGGAGAACAGCACAGTTATGAAAGACAGACTAGTTGTAGAGCTGAAAGAGCTGAAAGGAATCCCATGGGATCCATACAAAACGTTTCATACAGAATAAATTTTCACCATCTCTAGATAACTTATTTTATGAGGCCATGTATACAGGGTTTTTTTTTGTTGTTGTTGTTGTTGTTGTTATTCTGAGCATCATTACTGTGAATTGAACCACTGACTCTACATTATAAAAAACACAGTGGGATTTCAAGCACTGTGAAGCTATTAATTTCTAGCATATTTGGTTATAACTTATTAATCCCTCAATTTCATATAAATTTTAGGGAAATTTCAATTAGAATAACTTGCCTTCTCATGACACCAAAGGATTACCAAATGTTCCCATATTAAAAAGACAAGGATTTATCAAATATCTTAGGTATATTGCTTCAGTAAAGAAATAACCATGTAATCTGAGAAGATAGTTCAGTTTGTAAAGTGAATGTAAAGTACAATGGTAACCTGAAAATAGATTTGTGACACCCATGTAAAAAGTACGCGCAAAGCAGCACATACCTACCATCATAGTATTTCAGTAAGCAAAAAATTCTTTATTCTGGCTTGTGAATAAGTCTAGCCTAACCCCTGAGTTTAGCTTCCATGAGAGATACTCTCCGAAAAAAAAAATGAAGGTTAATTAAGAAGACACATGGCACTGCCCTTTGGATTGCACTGGTACATCCAAAGGCATATATACCTACACAAAATTGTGCACATGCATATGGATATGTGACTGCATATAAAACATACACATACAAACACACACAAGCAAACAACACAAGCACACACACACACACACATACAAATCCACTCACACTCTCTACCAACCATTTGTCCCTTCTAGGAAAAATTTATAAATAAAAAGTCAGCTTCTTTTAGGAAGAATCCAATTAAGGTAAGTCCTTTGTGATATCATTAAATCATTATAGAACTCTAATCATTTTCCCCTTTGAAGTTCCTATTTATTATGTTAATTTTACTAGACAATATAACTTCTATCACAACAGATTAAGAATTCAGTGTGAAACAAGTTCAGTTATCTCCCAGAAAATGGCTTTTCACAAAGTAAGTAACTGTTGCATTCTTTTCCAAAACAACCCACATATATCGAACCAAAATATTCTTTAAGAAACAGTACAGGATCTTTAATATGTATGCTCACCTTACTTCTCTTTACAGAAAATAAAAAGAAGACACATATAATGTCCTAAAAAAAAATCTTGAAATGATGCTTACAATATTAGTAATTTAAAGGGAAACAAAATGTAGTACAATTCTGACATGTAAATTCTTGCAGATATCTTAGTTTGTAATTTGTTTCAATATTTTTCTACAATCCTTTTAGAATAGGTTGAATGGGAAACAAAGGGAGGGAAGGGGGATTTATGGGACTTTCAGGGAGGGAGGAAATGGGAAAGGGGAAATGATTTGGAATGTAAATAAAAACTTAGAAAATAAAAAAATAAAAAAAGAATATATATATTTACTTAAATTTATAGTTGATGTATAAGTAATCAGGGCTGCTTGAAGAAAAATTTCAATTTCTATTATTCAACAGCACTGATAGAAAAAGGTATGTATAAATATGAGACAGTAAATTTTTATGCAAAAATTTTATGTTACATTTACAATACATGTAAAGTGATTGTTTTATTGCCATTAGTGGGAAGGAATGAAGCAAGAAGGTGGAATAGTGAAGGGAAGGATAGAAAGAATAAATGAAACATATTTCTTCATATCTCTTTTGTCCAAATAAGATTTTGTCACATTGAGTCTTTTGTTATTTTCCACTACGTTGGCTGCATTAGAAATACAGTGTATAATGAGGCTATCTCAGTCAAAAAGAGGTTTACCTTGCTATGCTAACCTGTAGTGACATGGTACATCCTAAGTCATGGTGGAAGCAAATGAAAGTGAAAGGAAGGACAAAAGGGAATGTGGGAGGAAGGGAGGAGGGAGAGAAAGGGAAGGAAGAGAGGAGAGAAGGAAGGCAAAAGTGGAACTGGAATGAAGGGAGGCAAATAGAGAACCTGAGATTCTATCTTAATTTCATAGTTTTAAGTGTTTATTAAATTAGGGAGAATTTTCAAAGGGTTTTTTATTTTTTATTAGATATAATCATTATTTACATTTCAATAATTTCCTTTACCTGGTTCCTCCACCTCAGAAAATCCCATACGCCCTCTTCCCTCCTGCTATTCCCCAATAAACCCCCTCCTGCCTCCTGTTCTGGTATTCCCCTACACTGCTACATCGAGCCTTTCCAGGACCCAGGGCCCTCTCATTCCTTCTTCTTGGGCATCATTTGATATGTGGATTATGTCTTGGGTATTCTGAGCTTCTGTGGCTAATATCCACTTATCAGTGAGTGCATACCATGTGTGTTCTTTTGTGATTGGGTTTCCTCACTTAGGATGATATTTTCCAGTTCCACCCATTTGCCTAAGAATTTCAGGAATTCATTTCTTTTTAGCTGAGTAGTATATCCATAGTGGAAATATACTACATTTTCTGTATCCATTCCTCTGTTGAGGGACATCTGGGTTCTTTCCAGCTTCTGGCTATTATAAATACGGCTGCTATGAACATAGTGGAGCATGTGTCATTATTGCATGCTAGGGATTCCTCTGGTTATATGCCCAGGAGTGCTATAAAGGAGTCCTTCAGTAGTACCATGCCCAGTTTTCTGAGGAACCGCCAGACTGATTTCCAGAGTGGTTGTACCAGCTTGAAATCCCACCAGCATTGGAAGAGTGTTCTTCTTTTTCCATATCCTTGCCAGCAGCTGCTGTCTTCTGAGTTTTTGATCTTAGCCATTCTGACAGGTGTGAGGTGAAATCTCAGGGTTGTTTTGATTTGCATTTCCCTAATGATTAAGGCTGTTGAACATTTCTTTAGGTGCTTCTCAGCCATACAATATTCCTCAGTTGAAAATTCTTTCTTTAGCTCTGTACCCCATTTTTTTATTATTATTTATTTTATTTTATTTTTTTAATTTACATTCCAAATCATTTCCCCTTTCCCGTTTCCTCCCTCCCCGAAAGTCCCATAAGCCCCCTTCCCTCCCTCTTTTCTCCATTCAACACCCTCTCTTTACTCTTTCCTGGCGTTCCCCTACATCCAGTCTTTCCCGGACCAGGGGTCTCTCCTTCCATCTTCTTAGAAAATCTATTGATATGCGGATTGTGTCTAGGGTATTCCGAGATTCTGGGTCAATATCCCCTTATCAGTGACTGCATACCATGTGTGTTCTTTTGTGATTGGTTTACCTCACTAAGGATGATATTTTCAAGATCTGACCATTGCCTAGGAATTTCGTGAATTCATTGTTTTTAATTGCAGAGTAGTATTCCATTGTGTAGATATACCACATCTTCTGAATCCATTCCTCCGTTGAGGGACATCTGGGTTCTTTCCAGTTTCTGGCTATTATAAATAAGGCTGCTATGAACATAGTGGAGCATGTGTCCTTATTGCATGCAGGTAAAGCCTCTGGGTATATGCCCAGGAGTGGTATAGCCAGATCCTTCGGGAGTGTCATGCCCAGTTTTCTGAGGAACTGCCAGACTGCTTTTCCAGAGTGGTTGTAGCAGCTTGCAATTCCACCAGCAGTGGAGGAGTGTTCCTCTTTCTCCACATCCTCGCCAACAACTGCTGTCTCCTGTGTTTTTGATCTTAGCCATCCTGACTGGTGTGAGATGGAATCTCAGGGTTGTTTTGATTTGCATTTCCCTAATGACTAAGGATGATGAACATCTCTTTAGGTGCTTCTCATTTTTTAATAGGGTTATTTGGCACTCTGGAGTCTAACTTTTTGAGTTCTTTGTATATATTGGATATTAGCCCTCTCTCAGATGTAAGGTTGGTAAAGATCTTTTCCCAATTTGTTGGTTACCGTTTTTGTCCTTCTGACAGTGTCCTTTGCCTTGCAAAAACTTTGTAATTTTATGAGGTCCCATTTGTCAATTCTTGATCTTAGAGCATAAGCTATTGGTGATCTCTTCAGGAAATTTTCCCCTATCCCCATGTGCTCAAGGCTCTTCTCCAGTTTCTTTTCTATTAGTTTCAGTGTGTCTGGTTTTATGTGGAGGTCCCTGATCCACTTGGACTTGAGCTTAGTACAAGGAGATAAGAATGGATCAATTTGCATTCTTCTGCGTGCTAGCAGCCAGTTGAGCAGCACCATTTGTTGAAAGGTTATCTTTTTTTCCACTGGATGGTTTTAGCTCCTTTGTCAAATATCAAGTGACCATAAGTGTGTGGGTTCATTTCTAGGTCTTCAATTTTATTCTATTTTTTTAACAGAATCCAAGAGATACCTAAGAAAGAATAAAGAACACTTTTATTATCTACTGGAAAAGTATCTTGTATTTTATTCACAGGAACTCTGAGCTAAGAAACCAATCCTTCTCTTTAGAAAACTGCAAACATAGCTACTAAGTTTTCCATAGATAAATAGTATTTTCTAATATACAAACTAGGAACATATTTCCTTGTCCTCGGAGGAAAACTATTTATCTTCTGACTCTGCAAGAATATTATGTATGCTCATCAGTTAAAATATATGGATATACAGATAATCTCTGAAATCTCTGAAAGGATGGAAGGGCCTAGTTCACAAATTATGCAAGGAAGACGGGTGCCTTCAAGATCGGCACAAAGCAGTCTGTAGTTCACAGGGAAGTAAAGAAGGGGAGTAATATATTTTCAAAAGGTTAAGGCGTTGAGGAGATGAACCTGGGAAACATTAACTTAGACAGCAGGAGTATAACACCGCTGTATGGAGGCTACTGTCCTGTAATGACATGAAAAAGGACAGTAGAATAACTGAAGTGGTTATGCTGGTTCTAGATACATCCTGTTGCTATGACAAATACACAAGCCAAAGCATTAAATGGGATAAAAGAGTTTAATTCACCACTTAAGTTAAAGTGAGAGAAATTGAGGTAGAAATGTCAACAGCAACTTGAAGCAGAAACCATTAAAGAATGCTTTTCTTAGAAGAAGTCATAAAAGGTAGGCTCTCCATGTCATGATTAGCTAGCTTTCTAGTTTCCTCTCTCTCTTTCTCTTCTCTTCTCTTTCTTCTCTTCTCTTCTCTTCTCTTCTCTTCTCTTCTCTTCTCTTCTCTTCTCTTCTCT